>CM033741.1:15774092-20774092 GCA_019671005.1 Hibiscus mutabilis | reverse complement strand
TTGAAATTCTAATCTGAAAGCCTCCAAATTTGATATTAGACCCGAACATGCTTTTTTACTTCATTATTCAGTTTAAAGGTAATGTGATTAAGGACTGATTTTGGATTGTGGTTAATTGAAGGCATTAATATATCTTTGGATCTGGGAGGCTGTGGGACATCGAATTTGAGTTCAAGAGTGCTCGAATGTCATTTCAAGGGTCGAATAATATAGCAAGGACTTAAGGTAATACTTTACTACATCTTGCATGCTTTATGATACAAGTCAGTTCTAGGCTAAAGTTTGCATGAGTACGATTAAGTATACTTTTAACTCTGCTTGAGTCAATTAAATTATGAGATAATAGAATGGTAATTTGGATAAGATCGAATTATTTAAAAGAGGAATTTAGAAGACCAAAAGGATCCTAAGTTCAGTTAATGGTCAATAAGACATAATCTCCCAATCTGATAAACAGAGTTAAAGGATTTATTATTTGAAATATTTCGTTAAGAAATGAAGATAATATACTCGAGAAATAAGAATGACTTAAATATCCCTAATAAATGAAATGTTCCAAAACTTTATACTCGATCTGATAAATGATTACTTTATCTGAAATCCTCGTTTTATTGGGAAAGAATTCAGTATCAAGATTTCAAATATGTATGATAACAAAACACTTGGATTACCCAAACTCTAGACAAGCACCTGAAGATAAATTTACTGGAAGATTCTATGTATTCTTGAACTAATCTAAATGACAGTAGTGAATGAATTGATTAAAATGATAGAAATGACTGAAATAACCTTAGGCACTAAAATTATCAAATTAACTAAAATCATGGGTAAACCCTATAAAATTGAAATGAATGAATTGATTAGAATTACTAAAAGTATCCTAATGATTGAAACACTCTTGGGCATCGAAGTGTCTGTAACACCCTCGAATACTAAAATGACTGAAAATACCTCTAAGACTTGAAACATACAGCTTGAGTACATGTCTGATTTCTCGTAGTTCATTCAGTGGTTAATCAGCGAAGGTGATCTACTTTGCAATACGCTATAGTCAATTCTGAGAAACGAATACTCAAAGTGTACCTATCTGATTGAATCATTTGCTTTGGATCTTCTACTGTCACTACTTATTATTGATTATTGTTATTACTGTTTTTATCAGTTACTACTGATTAATAATGATTTCTGTTAATACTGATTATTATTGTTGGTACTATTATCACTGCCTAGACTCTGACTGGGATACTTGGGTATAGTGAGAAGTGTCTGATGGTTCAGCCTTGGACCGGCTGGTAATTCTGCCCATATCAGGTTCCTACGCTTCGGCTAGGGTAATTTCTTACTGCTACTGTATCAAGTTCATACACTTCAGCTAGGTAATTCCTTACTGCTACTATATCAGGTTCATATGCTTCGGATAGGGTAATTCCTTACTGCTACTATATCAGGTTCTTACACTTCGACTAGGGTAATTCCTTACTGCTACTGTATTAGGTTCCTACGCTTCGGCTAGGGTAATTCCTTACTGCTACTGTATCAGGTTCCTACGCTTCGGCTAGGTTAATTCCTTACTGCTACTGTATCAGGTTCCTACGCTTCGGCTAGGGTAATTCCTTACTACTAGTGTATCAGGTTCTTACGCTTCGGCTAGGGTAATTCCTTACTACTACTGTATCAGGTTCTTATGCTTTGGCTAGGGTAATACATTCTACAATCAAACTTTTATGCTTCAGTTAGGACGATACTTCTGGACCTAATACACCCTTTTAGGTCAGCGCCTGCGCCCAATGGGCCTGGGTAAATGCCTTATAGATGTAGTCTTGGGAAACTGCCTATTGTAGTTCAGATGGAGGATAGATAAGAATTTAAAATGAACCATAATTGGAACCTGTGGATACCCAGAAAATCGTGATAATTTTATACTATACCATGTATATGTTTTACCTTACATGCAATTGTCTACATCATCATTTGGTAGTTTTGTATTACTAAGCTTTTCCAAACTCACTTTGTTTCACCATTGTAGGTTAGAGGAATTTGATTATAGATTTATGATCGATACCAGTTTGGAGTTTCCTTGACGTTGCGCTTGGAGTACGGTACCTATGTGTTAGTGGGCATGTATTTCACGATTTATTTTACTATTGAGTCCGTATTTTGTTTTCTAGATTTCAGTTTGTATACACGAAATTTTAATATAGTTTTAACAGAAATGTTATTTTACACTTTTAAATGTATTTTTAAGAGTTTTCTTCTATTTTTTTCTGGGGGTCGCCCCAGTGACCCTAATGTGACCTCCTAGATTTAGGTGTGTCGCATAGCCGGGTCTAGGGGGTTACAGGTTACATCTCCAAAGTCAAAAAATTTTAGGCGGATTAACATGTGTTCTGTGCTATACAAAATTGTCTATAAATTCTTGGTAAATCGCCTCAAACATGTGATGCCTACTTGCATTAGTGAAAACCAAAGTGCATTCGTGCCGGGTAGATTAATCTCTGATAATATTTTAATTGCCCATGAATTATGCTATGACCTAAAAGATAACAGAAATAGTCCAAACAAAAGTGCCTTTTTGAAATTGGACTTGCAAAAAGCGTATGATAGAGTAGAGTGAAATTTCTTGCGTGAGGTGATGCTAAAGATTGGTTTTAACTGCTCTATAGTTGATCTTATCATGCAATGTGTATCTTCTGTATCATACTGTGTTTGTATCAACGGTGAAATTTCAAAGACAATCAAACTGGAGTGGGTTTACGCCAAGGAGACCCCCTCTCTCCATACTTGTTTTTGATTTGCACACAGGCATTGTCAGCACTCCTAAACAAGGAACAAAAACTTGGTCGGATAAAAAGCTTGAGAGCCAGCATTCAATGACCTAAAACAAACCACTTATTCTATGTAGATGACGCCCTAATGTTCCTTAAGAGTTCCGAGGCAGAAGCGTGTAGATTGAAAGAAATCCTAGAGATGTATGAAATAGCTTTCGGGCAAAAAATTAATTTCGATAAATCGAGTATATACTTTATCCCTAACACCAAACAAGAGAGACGAACAGCATTAAAGACCATTCTCGGTGTACAGGAAGTTCAAGAACCTGGAATGTATCTCGGCATGCCTCTGGTAATTGGTCGAAACAAGATGCAAGCATTTGGATTCATACTGGAAAAATTCTTGAAGCAAGTAATGGGATGGACAAAGAACTTGCTTTTGTATGGTGGAAGAGAAGTGTTCATCAAATCTGTAGCACAAGCTCTGCCCACATACATTATGTCTGTGAATAGTATCCCCGATGGAATCCTTGATGAAATGGTGAAAGTAACCAGATCCTATTGGTGGACAGGAAGTCGAACACGAGAGGATGGCCATTGCTAGCATGGACAAAAATCTGCCAGCCCAAACAGCTTGGTGGTTTAGGGTTTTGGGACTTGTGAAGCTTCAATACTGCGCTATTAGCTAAGCAGGCTTGGAGGTTACTTGAAAAATAGAGAATCCTTGGTCTATCGAGTTTTATCAGCAGAGTACTTCCCCAATGGAGACATTCTTGCAGCCAAAACAAATGACAAGGCATCATATGCATGTAAAAGCATCCATCGAGCATTGCAAGAAGTTGCACTAGGTTTAGTTTGGAGAGTTGGCATCGACAGCAACGTTAGTATGCATGCAACTACATGGGGTGGCACAGAGAAAGTTACGTTGACTAAAACATATACTGATAACGCCACCAATCCAATTAAATGCGGAGAGTTCATGATACTCAGAGAACCAAGATGGAATGAGCATGCAGTCTGAAGTACGTTCCCTGTGGAAGATGCCCAGAAAATTCTTTGATGTACCATTGCACCAACGAGAGATGAAACCATAGTATGGGAGGGCCACAATACAGGTATTTATAATACTAAATCAGGTTATAACTGGATAATGCGCAGGAACTCAGAGCCTCGACAGATCGATCGAATCTGAAAAAAATGCAGAAGATGAAGACGCTGCCAAAAATCAAAATCTTTTCCTGGAGATTATTTCACGGTGCATTGCTTACGGGACATAGACTGTTAGGAGCAGGTATGGGCGATGGAAAATGTAGTTTATGCCAAAATACTATTGAAACTCTTTTACATGTGTGCCAAGATTGTCCAAAAACTCAAGAGGTGCTATAGCTAGGAGCAGTCCCACACAATGTACGTTCCAGCTCTCAACAAAGCACTAAGGAATAGTTAAAAAAGTTGCTGCAACCCTTACTGAAGAGGGTTTTACGGGACTAATCGTTCTTTTATAGAACATATGAAATAGAAGAAACAAAAAAGTCTTTGATGGAGAAGTGCAGACTGATTCAACAACAGTAGACCAAGCCACATTACTACAAGAAGATTTTTGCATGGCCAATGCAAGCACACCGAGAGTGCCGAGAGTCTCCCAACCAAAAGATGTAGGAAGCCCGACAATGGGGGTATTAAAATCAACGTAGATGCAGCATACAATTCTGCCACTGGATTTGCTTCGATTGGAGCATAGCTAGGAATCTTGATGGGTGTGTTGGCTGGCGTTGCACGATACCTTCCTGGACCATATACAGCAACAACGGCAGAGACATGCACTTTCATGGCAGGAATCCAATTGGCAATAGAAAAAGGGTGGCACAATGCTATCATCGAAGGAGATGCTATAACCACTGTCAACAGATTGACAAATCCAGTATTAGATATCTCGACTGTAGGAATTCAGTTAGAAGTTATTAGGCAACAGACAGTTTTATTTCCACATTAAATTTTTTTATGTTAATAGGTTAACAAATAAAGTCGCTCATGATCTAGCCCGATGGGCACTAGAAAATGTTATTGAGGCCTAGTTCGATATGGATCATCCAGAATGTATTATGGCCAGTGTAATGTCCGATGCTATTAATGATTAATAGAATACCGTTTTTATTTCAAAAAAAAAAGTAATTGTGTATAAGGTCAAGGAACGGCTGGTGCAAGCTTTGGGGTTGCATGTGAATTGGTTGCTGCCTAGTTTGTTATGTGTTGTTGCCGAGCAGTGTCTTTTGGTTGGGTGATGTTTAGGGTGCTTGAGTTTTAATTGGTGTTTGTTTCTTTTCTTTACATTGTCATGTGAGTAGGTTCTATTAGATTTCGGAATGCTTTTTAAATATAGTTTGGATAAAATATTAAAATGTTTTGAATTGTTTGAATCAAGATATTATAGTATAGTGGTAAATATTCTCGCCTATCTTGCAGGTACGTAGGGTCAATCCCCGGTAAGGGTTTAACTTTTCTTCCTTTCTAATATTTTCACTGTAACTGTTTTTTAACAGTTTTCAATATTTCAATCAATATTTCTGTTACAACTGCAAAGCATCTCAGTTGCCTAAAAGGAAAGTAAATGTCCAAAGTTTGACTTATTCTGAGAGTGGGTTTTCGATTAAAAACTAAGAATTTTATGAGATTGTGATGGAGTTTTAAAAAAGTATGAGAAAGTACAAAAAAAAATCCATATGTAACATCAACTCCACTGCATATTTGCAACATGATCATGATACATAAGCACATCATGATAAAGTTTAGTCTGCAGCATAGTTTGCAGAGTGAGTTGGTTTTCACCCTTGTGAATGCAACAATTTTCTGTCAGACATGCCATACAACAATCTTAAAACAAACAAACAGACAAGCAAGCATTTATTACTGAATTATTGACCTAGCAAACAGCCAAAAGATGAAAGGGATAGATAAGTTCATAGAATATGAGGATATTTAGGTTACTTTGTTATTATTATTAAAGATAAACTTTTTATGAACAATGTTTTACCCTTTTTAAACCAGTTTGGTTCCAAGTTCCAACCCAAACATAGTAGAGAAAAGACTAGAAGGAACTTTTTCCCGGTAAAATTTTCTGATTTACTGCCCTTCATAGCTCCGGTCTCGAACGCACAAGGAGAGAATTCTATCTCCAAAATGTCTCAATAGCTACATCACTATTTTGCCTTGCTATCAAAGTTACAATATGAACAGTGTGGTGTTTTCCTATTCTAATTCTCTAATTTATAGAACTCAAGAATGAACCAATGGTGCAGTGAAGAAATTCTTGTGCTTGAGTAACCCTCTTCGTGGCAGGAACTTGGATAATCAATCCGTAAATCCACTTTCGACAGTATTCATGACATGCATTTTCGGTCTGAGTATGATGTGGATCTGTGCCGCTGGCTATGGATATCACCTATACAGTAACCCTCATTTGGAATGGCAGAATGTGTCTCACCACGCTCCATTTTTAATGCGAACACTAACCAGTCTTCAATTTCTTCTGTGACAGCCACTTTGAAATACATAGAGGCCATTTACAATTCACGATCAATGTCTAAACGCGAGCAATTGGAGAGAAGGGGGGGTTAATCACATAGGATGGAGGGATTGCTACAGCTCTCTTGCTGACTTTCTTCTTCTTCTTCTTCTCCTCTGTGACTGCTTCAATTAAGAATTTCACTTCATCGTCAAGAAGTGACTGCAATGAACTGCATTCAGGCAAATGTTCAGCTTTTGCCTCCACAGCAGCAGCAGGGGTTTCCGTACCATGCAATATGGCAACACAAATAGAAAATGCTTGTAACACGGACAACTTTGCATGGAAATCAACCGCATACCCTCCTACGGTGGCTGTCATGGTCAGTGCCGGTGTATTCTCTTTGGCACCCTACATAATAGCTAAAATTTAGTAATAGGAGATGCTAATTAAACCTAGATCATGAAAAATAATCAGAAATAGTATCAAGAAGCAAATGCTTTCCAACAATCTTATCTATATGATTATCCGAGCTCATATGGAACCACAGCGATGGAAAATGATTCAGCATTTAGTGAATGCCAGGAAAAAGAAAAGGTGGTCTGAACTTGATTCCATCAGATTCCGAGAACCCTGTTAAAAGGCTCTTTGGCATAAAAGTTTACAGGCATATTTGACGTCTCAACATCCTAACCCTTTTTCTTTTTAAAAATATGCTTCGGCAAAAACCTGAAACCTTACCTGAAGAAAAAGTTCAAAAGGCTGCTCACTGTCCACCAGTGGTTGATCTTCGGAACAATTTATACCGGGGTTGCCAAAAACTACAAGGGGACAAGCCATGTCCCAGCCACCACAATCGCAGCCTCCACCCTTCCTCCACCTATCGAGTAGCGACGAAGGACCTGAGGTCTGGGTACTAGGAAAGCCATGGTTTCCAGTAGGAATAACCACCTTCACCTTTTCTTGGCTCCTGCTATCTTGTATGTTCGTTTTGCATTCTTCAATCATAGAGAAATTGAGTAGGTTTAAATGCCTCTTATCACCTATTTTGTCCCCTCTTCTGTATTTCAAGCTCTCTCTCTTCTTGAATGGTACTTGAATGACTACTGCAGCAATTTCAAGGTTTGGATGCAGATTGACAGGTAGCAATGGAGTCGAACCATTCAGGGATTCAACCTCATCGCTGTCGGAAGCAAGATTTAAGTGATCTTTAAGCCTCACTGCATTAGAGCCATCGTCGGATTCGTAATGTCCAACATCCGAGCCTGGACTAGAACAAATCAGGGTTTTACGAACATCAGGGGATCCTTGGACGGAAACACGCCGTCTCGCATGTGCGATATCATACATAACAAACTCCGTAACCATGGAGTTTTCGATCACCCCTCCGTCTTTAATTTCCGAGCTGAAACAGCAGGAGACTTGCATTTGAGCAACAACCGAAGAATCTTTGCTATTATCACTCAATCCCCATATACATGCATTGCTCTTCTTTCTATTGCTGACGGAGTGAAAGGTATATACCCAATTGAAAGCATCATCTTGCTTCCACTGTTTAGCCAGAAGAAAAATATCTTCCGGTTGACTCATTGAGAACTCGAAAAATGGCACTCCTTGTTTCACTCCCAACTTGAGACAACCATGTAGGTGAACCGGTGAGCTTGCCACTTTGGAGTGGCTGGTATCTTTCTTGATAAACGGGGTGTCCAGTTCGGAATTTTGAGGTGAATGTGAGAAGTCATGTAACAAAGATTTCCGAAACATCTCATCTCTTCTCGTATTTTCCATCCCAATAGTTTTGACACAGTCAGCTTCTGCTGCATAACCCAAAGGACTTCGCAGAGACTTTGATTTCACGAACGGATCAAACATCTTTCTAATAGGACTAAATCTAGCTTTTGAGCTGGTTCGGGAAAATCGGTCACTTTCTGATGAAGAGGGTGAAAAACAAGCTTCCGTCTTTGCAGATAGTGACTTATGAAGGTTCCGAACCATGTCTTTTTCAACAATGTCCTTACCATCATCTGAAGGACGGACAACCGGTTTACATCCGAGACTTATGTTCCTCTTGTTATCATTCCGTACAGTTTCCCCCAACAGTTTTTCTCTCTTTTCGGAATCTTTATCATCCGAACTTAGACAGATTTCAATGAAGGCATCTGATGAGTATGGCTTGAAACAAGGTTTGCTAATGGAAGCTGATTTCAAGTTCGAGCCAGAAGACATCACTGAGTTCCTCTCTTGTAGGCGGCTTTCATCTTCCGAGTTACAAAGTGAATCAACAATCCTAAACGAACATGAGGTGTCACTACTACGCGATAATTCAATTTTCCTCCTCCCCTCAACGGTGCCTGTTTTTTTCATTCTCCCTACCTCTTTAGAGCTTTGATATATGGAACCTCGCCTCAACTCAGCATTACCTTCCGCCCCATCAGATCTACATGGAATGCCATTACAAGAAGCACTGCGATAACGGCGAAAGCTGATTTCAGTAAACCCCTCCTTTACCCTCAGTACATCCTCTTTACGGTTCAGTTTTCCTTTCGGATATCTCTTTTCGATGTTCAAACATTGTCGAGGAGGTGGAAGAACGGTGTTAGGACTCAGATCTAATGTGCAGTTCTTCTCTAAGTCCGAATCCATCTCTAGTCCCGTTGATTCATTTACAGTCCTGCAAGAAATGCCAGTCATATAAACACAGATTCGACCACATTCAAACTAGCAGAAATCAACATCTTCAACAATCCACAGATTAATTTCCCAAAAGCAATAAATCCCAAAGTAGGATTAATAGATGCTCGATTAATTCCCATTACAAAAGGGAATAAAAACAGACAAAAAGCACTAATGAGGGATTAAATAAGACCTTAATAATCAAGCAAATACATTCTCAACAACAAAGTAAAATCTCAGCTTATAATTCAAATACAAGAAGGAAAAAAAAAGATTTATAAAATAACTTTAGAAACAACCTTGATTCGGTAAAGCTTAGAACTTTAAGGTTAAAAAAAACTGGGTTTGATCTCAAAAAGTAAAACTAGAACACTTGAACAAACAAGGCAACAAGGAATCTCTTGATCTCCATAAACATACAGGAGAAATGATGAAAGCGACAGGGGTGAAGACTATATACAATTATTAAAAAAAAAAACAGAAACTTTATTTCATTTGCATTTCAAGCCAACGAAAAGTGGCCAAAATCAAATTGGTAGAGAAAATGGGAATAGTGGCATACCCCCCATTGTAGATGTTAGAGAAGTGAATTCAAAGAAACCCCAACACAAACAGTACAAGCAGATGCAATGAATACCCTTTAAACTCTTGAGCAGAAAGCAAAGAAGAAAACACCAAAACTCCTTCTTTAAAGAAGAACCAGACCAGACATGACCCTCAAAGAGTACTTAGAATTGAAAAAGAACCCAACAAAACAAAAGTACAATGTACAAGCAAAAACCAGGAACTGGACCAGTAACTAGAAAACAAAGGCATGATAGACACAATAAGTATGAGTTGTTTGATAGAGAAAAAAGAAAGAAAGCATGCCTTGCCCTTGCCTTTTTCCCTTTGCCTTGACCGTGTTAATAGATTGAGTTTAAGAAAGGAGTGAGAGTTAAGTGTTTTTGAGTATTTTTCTTTTTGATTTTCCTCTCACATGAACACTCACGAGGGACAATGAGCTGCTCAGCTTCTGTTTATGTATTTGTAATAAAGCAAAATTGTTTCAATTCATCATATGCTTGCTGGCTGCATATATTACGTTTTTGCTACATTTTATTACACCTTTTTTTCAGCTAAAGGGTTTCAATGGGGACACCCATTTGAAAAAGACAAAAATATCAATAAACAATGCTACTCAAATCTCACTGTAGTGGATAGTTTTGGCATTTCACTTGGCTATTAATGAAAATTTTCTTTAATTAAAAAAAAGGTTGGGGTGTTTGTATCACTGCCACAGTCGGTAGTATTATCTTATGGCTTTGGGAACTGTACATTTATCAAAAGCTGGATTCCCATAATTAATTTAACTATTTCCAAACATCTATTATAATCATTTAATGTAGGACATTAATAATGTTGTAAATTGCGAATCTGTCTCAATGAAATTACAATAAAATCCCTTAATCATAATTATGTGGAGTGTGGTCCAATCTGTTGACAAAAATGCCCTAGTCATGTTTTTAGAAATAATAATAATGTTCCAACCACTTGATTAATTGCAAAATGGTAAAAAAAAGCTTAATGGGTAAAAAAGTGTCCAAACTATATATTTTTTTAGATATGTGCCTAAAGTATTTTTCGGTTCAAGTAGGCGCCTAACGTTTTTACAATTATTATTTTAGGTGTCGTTAACGACTGTTTCAAAAAATTCGTTAGCCAATAAAAATATGACATGTGACATGCTTTGTTTTATTTTTTTTTAATAATTAAAATTTCAAAAATAACTTAAAATTCTCAAAAATTTCCAAAATAGTCATCAAATCCCTAAGTCTCAAATCTTGATTGTAACACCCTCGCCTGGTTTAGTAGTAAATCGACTAAGGAGCGTTACGGGGAACACTGGAAACACAAATAATTTAAAACTTTTCAAGAACTCATCTCTAATAGGCGAGATGAGTGCTTAGCAAGAAAGCAATCTAGACAATTACTTTTGATCATACAAGCAAAACATGTTTATCATTCTTGTTCATTATATGTCAACCCTTGATTAGTCATTTTTAAGTTACATTCAAAGATTAATAACTACTTAGTCCTGTAGTCATATGTAACATTCAAATAGCATTCTTAACTAGCAAGGCATTCACAATCAAGTTTACAAGCATGTCTATCTTATTATTTATCTAGGTTACCACTTAGCTTATTCATTTTCAAATCTACATTCATGCGATCATATAAACTTTCAATTAGCATACCTAGACTAGCATGTTTCATTTTAACTCAATCTCATTACATTCAAGACATGTAAATATTTCACGTAAGTTTGACTAAACACAATCATATATACATGAAGTCGAACATATCTCAAGCAAGCATATCATGTTTCATAGACATTATAGGTCATTAATGGGATTGATTACCTTTAATTGTTCATTCAAGGTTAATTGCTATTTAGGCATGTGAACAAGCAAGGCATTCGAATGACATATATAGACTATAACATTTTCGTTTCAATCCAACATTCCATTTAAGTCATGTAAATATTTCATGTAGGCTTAACTAGTCAAACTTTTATGTACGTACATTCAAAAATAACTTCAAGTAAGCATGTGACATATCACTCCTTACCTACATGACATTAACAAGCTTAAGTATAACAATAAACATTTTCATCGTTCATTTCAGTACATATATGCGCAGCAAGACTCATTCATTCACATGAAATTTTAACATTTACACATAGAGTTCTAGCTACCAAGTTGACAACATTAAAGGCCAACTTCATACATATATACAAATAATCTTTCAAGTATCAAAATGCATGACTTAGCTTAACCATATACAAATCTAGGTGCCACCAACTACTAGGAGCATTACAAACAAGTATGGATTCATACTTATGCTTTGCTTGTGCCTTACTTCAAGCTCGAGAAATCTGACTTCGGGATCAAGCAATTCACCTTGAAGCACCTAACCTATGGTTTGGGAAGAGAGGAAACGAGAGTGATAAGTACGATATGCACTTAGTGAGGTAGTACTAATTCTAACCAATTTATTTGTCCAAGCTCCATTTAAATGAGTTTGACCCTAGATAAGGTTTGCAAGCATTTCAAGCAATAAAACAAGCAATTATCAAGAAGCATGTTATCAAGTCATTCGAGTGATATTCAATCATACCAAGCAATTGTCAAGCAACCAATTATCAAGTCATTTGAGTAGCATTCAAGCATAACAGACAGTTATCAAATAACATGTTATCATGTATCATTCTTGTACAAGACAGTTCCAGTATGTACATTAACATTTTGAGCCCTTATCTCAAATAACAAGTACATATAATTCTCAATACCGAAACAATCCATATATTATGTAATCCAACAAATTCAGTCCATATCTTCATGTACAAGGTATACATGGCAGCAACACTCATATATATACATAATTAACGTACACAAAATAGTCCAATTCGAGCATTATTCAGGTTATTTCGAGTAGCAACTCATGTATATACAATTAACATGCATAAAACAATCCAATTCGAGCATTATTCAGGTTATTTCGAGCAGCAACTCATGTATACAAAATTAACATACATGAAACAGTCCAATTCGAGCATTATTCAGGTTATTCTGAGCAACAACTCATGTATACACAATTAACATGCATAAAACAGTCCAATTCGAGCATTATTCAGGTTATTTCGAGCAGCAACTCATGTATACACAATTAACATGCATAAAACAGTCCAATTCGATCATTATTCAGGTTATTCCGCAGCAACTCATGCATACACAATTAGCATACATAAAACAGTCCAATTCGAGCATTAATCATGTTATTCCAAGCAGCAACGCATATATACATAATTAACATACGCAAAATAGTCCATATATTTTCATTTAATCTATCCAATTCAGTCATATAACATGTACACATAATTCTCAATGCTTAAACAGTCCATATTTTCATTTACGAGATGTACATGGCAGCAACATTCATTAATTCAAGTAAGATCGAGATCTTCTTCAAGTAACAATCAGGTAACAAGAAATTCGAGTATACAAGTCAAGTAATATGTTCAAGTAATCAAGTTTGCATGTCAAACAATTCAAGCAAACCAATCAAGTAATCATTAGCTTAAGTAAGACCATAAGCCATTCCAAGTAGCAAATCATACAATACAAGGTCCAAGCATAGGCAATTATCATTTCAAAAGTTTCATGTCAAGAATCAAGCATTCATGTCAAGCAATTCGAGTATTTCAAGGATTCATGTCAAGTGATTCAAGTGTTCAAGATTTCTTGTCAAGTCATTTAAGTATTTCAAGATATAATTCAAGTATTCAAGATTTTCTTTTGAATTTCTTATTCAATTTCTCAATAAGGTTCATATCTTTTTAACATGTTTGCCTTGGATAACAATTGGTCATGAATAACATTGGTTCGTGTTTGACCATAAAGGTCCAATAGATATTTAGCTCAAAGTACATAGCAATGGCTAATATCGGAAACATGTCAATCCTATACTTCTCACTACCCAACCAACTATCGCCACTCCGTACAACTCCCATGTTACCTCCAACTGTAGCCAATAACATATTACATGTAACGAGGCGTACCCCTGAGCCGTGGCTCATGGACCATAGTCCCAAGTATACCATGCATCATACCATTGTATCCAAGGACTTCCATTGTAGGCAATTTAAGTATTTTTAATCTTTAAACTTTTATTAGGGGTATTCTTATACTTTAAAGCTTGTTGTTGTTTCTTATGTTTTATGCTTTCACGTTCAAGTCGAGACAATTCATATTCGAGAATTACATTCAAGCAAGTTATAGCAATATCATGCTTAGCCCTTAGGGTAGTTGAGCCTTAGCTCTTCAATTATTTTTCACGTTTTCAAGTGTTTCATGTTCAAGGCAAGACAATTCATGTTCAATGATCACATTCAAGCAAGTTATATCAAGGTCAAGCTTAGCCCTTTGGCCAATTGAGTCTTAACTCATCATTTTGCAAATTTAACTTGTTATTCAAGTAACATTTTACATATGCCATCTTAGGCATCAAGCAAGGTCTTTATTTCATGACTTAATTCATGTTATCAAGTATTTTCATCATAGAAATCCATACAAGCAAACATTCGATGGTTCACACCCAAGGTATCAAGAAATCAAACATTTACATCATAGAGCACTATCAAGCAAGCATTCTAATACAAAGCTTAGCCTACTCAATTCAAGTCATTTAACATGTACAAACATTATACATACTTCACAAGCCAAACTTAACCACATTACATTTCAAGTCTATCATTCAAACATATTTGCAAGTAGTATACAATGAATCGAGTAAGATCAAAATCCAATTCTAGTAACCATTTGAAAGGATTACAACCAAGGCAAGAAATCAAGCATTTGCTTATACTTTCTTTTAATCGATTTATCAAGATCCATGTCACTATTATTCACAATTTTAGCTTAAACCCTTCTTCCCTTTTTATTCATATTCAAGTTAAATTAAGTTCATTATCATGGCATATCACTAGCAAGAAGGTAGTCATGAATATTTGTTTAGGACCTAAGTCCTAACCCTATTGTAAACTACACTCACAATACTCCAAGCTAGCTAGTCTCGCAAGACTATCCCCTTTTCTTGTCCCTTGAATACTCAACTTTAGATTCTTCTCCAAAGTCCTCTCCTTGCTCTAATAAATCACATAGATAGAACAAGGTCAAAACATGTAATCACAAAATCATTCAACTAGCAACAAGTTTAATACATCACATATACAAGACCAATAACATCTAAACTACTGCTACCAGGCAGCAGGTGCACTGCTTACTTAAATGTGCATAACTTTCATTCCGTACGTCGGAATTTCGATTGGCTTACACCGTTGGAAAGTTAACTTAATTATATTTCTAACCATATATGCCTTGCATTTTAGTTCTTTGCCAATTAATACAATTTTTAACTTAAAGACAGACCAATTGCATTACTTGACAGTTTGCACTGTCCCTAGATTTTCATTTCTAAAATCCATTTTACAATCCAGAATTCCATTTCGTTTGTTTCTAATGAAAATAGACATATTAAGGTTCCATTCATATAAATTTAAGCCCCTAATTCAATTCATACAATTTATAGCGAATTTTCAAAGTTGCTGCCCAGAACAGAGTTTTCTGGGCAGATTTCACTGGGCTTGATTTTAGCTTCATTATTCACCTAGATGGTAGTTCTAACATGTTAATCTAACTTATTTTCACTCTCATACATGTCTAAGATAGCTCCAATTAACATGTACACATATTTTCACATATCAAAACAGTCCACTAATTCATGTATTTACACAAATCATAATATACATATATGACCAACTTAGTCCCCATGTATTCTTGTATTCCTTAACATCCCTAAACCATATACAAATATATATATATATATATATATATATATATATATATATATATATATATACTCATCTTTCGAAATTGTTGAATCTTACCAAACGATTGATCAAATTCAAGTCATGGAGCTTTTCATACAATCTTCTAAGACTTTCAATTAAACTAATTCCTATGCATGCATTTCGATTGTACTTAATTTCATATAAATCAAACAATCCAAATCACAACAAGATCACAATAAGGGAAAGGACAAAGAGATTACCTACATATCAAGACATTATTCGATCAATGCTCAATCTTTTAAGCTAAGTTGAACACTTTAGCTTTCTCTCAATCTCACTCTAAATCGGTTAATGGAGAAAATAAGGAAGAAGATGACAATTTTCAATTGCTTCCTTTCTCCTAATGACACCATGCCGTGAATCCCTCTTAGCCCAAACACTTCGCTTGCTTCTAATTAAACAAGTGTCCAAGGCCACAACTATAAATTTCTTTGCATGCGATCTTTAAATGTCATTATTGATTCGATTTAGTCCCTTCAATAATTGTATATGAAATTTCTATTTATTGTAATTTGATCCTAAACATACTTATTTAACTTATAAGATGTCACTATAATTTAATTTGTCTTGTGAGTTAAAGAGAAAAACTTCTAGGCCATTAATCGGGGTATTACATTGATTATAGTCATTGTAGCTACCAATTGCCGATGACGTGCCCATCACTTTGTCGTCGGACCCCATGATCATTTTCCTCATCCTTCTGTCATCGAAAGTCGACGGTTGACGTGTCTAACGTCAAAACAAAGCCAAATAACGAGAGGAGGAAAAAGTAAACGATAGGGGCCAACGGCGACCAAACGATCAAACGACGAACAACATGCGAGTCTTGCGGTGAGAGAAGGAGGCTTCATTATGTCACTAGCAACATGGCGAACGGCTATGACAATGACCAAATTTGGGAATCTAGGGATTCTATTTTATTTTGTGAATTTTGGAAAATTTAGGAATTTTTAAAAAAATAAAGTTAAAAAATTAAAATAAAAGTCGTGTGTTATGTTTTGATTGGTTAAAAGAATCTTTTTAAACGGCCGTTAACGATCATACACCTAAAATAATAACTTTGGAAATATCAAACATTTATTTGAGCTAAAAAATACTTTAGACACATATCTAAAAAAATGTGTACTCTGAACACTTTTTTTCCTATTAAACTTAAAAAACATTTATGTTAACCATTACAGTTATTTTACAGGCACTCAATTTTTTTAAGAAAAAAATAATATTGTTTTTTATTGAATATTCAAATATCATACCAATCTATGTTCTTACTACGTATATCAAACTAGTGTTTAGACAAAAGTTACTTTGGGTAAATTACATCATAGATCACTCTATTATTAGTAAGTGTATAATTAAATCATTGTATTTTAAAAAGTTACAGTTGAGTCAACTCATTAATCGATTGTAACAACAAGACTATTGTGTCGATAACTCTCAAATAGACGTTAAAAGATGTCTTCAAACGATGGATAGATTGTCATCAGTGAGAGGAAGAACATATCTCAGAGTAAAGAACTTCTAACAATGAACGACATGGATCAAGGTTCAAAAAGTTAAAAGATTTTGGATAATTTCATGGCTTTTGGGAGAGATTCTCCGAAATCTAATCTAAACGAATCAATTGTAACGTTTTGAAATATAGTGACCCAATTGGAGCTAATGAATAATAGAGTGACATATAGTGGAATTTTTACCCATAAAAATATGCACATGATTTGCATTTTGCATGTATAAAATATTACATTCAGGCTATCCTTGGGATTTAACGACACAATGATTTGATAGTTACAATCAATTAATTGATTCGATTGCAACTTTTTGAAATGCAATGTCCTAGTTTGATATACGTAGTAAGAACATAGAATTTGTAAACTTAACCTTATTTTTTCATATAAGAAATGTATTTAGTACACCATCTTTTAAAATTTTAATAAATTCAGTTTATTAGATGTATAAAATTTTAATTAATAAGATGATTCCAATGTACAATAAATTTTGGAACTACTTTTTGTTGACAACAACTTTAAGTGACTTAACAATCTACTTAAGTTTGCAAGTGAGCATGGACAAAGACAAGAAGAAGGGGTTAAAGTTGGACCTTTCCTTTGTATCTTTCAATTGTGTCCTAAAACGAAATCAATATGTTAGGATTAGACATTCAAGTCTCTTAAATTGAAATGGAAAATTCAACAATAATTTTCTGTAGTAGTAGTTGTTGTTATAACAGAGGCTTCAAATTAGTGATGTTTAAAATTTAATTGGACTAAATGATCGAATCAAAAATTAAAGGTGTGTTTGGTTCGATTAACGGGATAAAATTAAAAAAATAGTAAACCGCTCTTAACGATAAAAAACAGGAAATTAAGAAAAAATTATTGGTGTTTAAACTGGTAGAACATGTTATGGTTTTTTTAATTATTAATTATTTTTATTATTAAATTAACTGTTTAACCAATTGAACCATGAATTAACAATCCTAACACGAGACAAGAACATTGTAAACATAAAGATTGAAATTTCAGATTTTTAAAACAAAATTATCGTATGGTACACTGGCAGAAAAGTGGTGATAATTTACGAGCTGCTAGGCAGTTGTGATGTAGTTTTTTGTTAGATTTTTTTTTCCAATACGTTATAAAGATATTTGATAGTTTCTTGGTATGATTGTATAAATTATTTAACTATACTGTTAAATGTTAATGAATAAGATTATTTTTTTTTAAAAAAAATGTTTTTATGAGTTAATTATATTAAATTGTACAATTAGTTGCACATTTAATGGGCACTTTATTTTTTTTTTTACTATGAATGATAAACTTGATTTTATTGAAATAAAAAATGTACACCAAGACCAATGCAACCAATTAAAAAGAGAAATTTAAAGACAAAATTCACCAAAAACTCATACAAACAAAAATAACAATATAAAAATTCAAAAGCGCAAAAAAAAAAAAACTGATACATTTATTTGAAAATAATGTCATCATCTATAGATAATAGAAACCCAATAAGAAATGATGTAGGAGTGGTGAACGAAACAATGTTATATGGTGTTTCACTAAATATATCTAAATGCAACGTCAAACAACTACAAAAAGAGATATAACTAATTAAGATAATCGACAATCACAAATAAGAAACGAGAGTCGTGAGAAGCTCTACATAAATGCAAATCTACCGCAAAGTTAGGCGAAAAACGTGTCATAAGAGTAAGACAAAAGCGTGGAACAAGGCAGAGAAAACAAGTCAACAAGTAAGGATGGCAGACGGGTACAGTTTTGTGGATTCTGCACCATACCCGCTCCAGTTGGGGCATAAATGGGTATGAGTTTGGTGGGTAGTGGGCGGGTGTGGATGTAAAAGGTCATACATGTCATGGGTAGTTGGTTAGTGATAGATTTGATACCTTACTCGCACTATATCCGCCCACTAACTACTCACCATATAAATTTTGGACCATTATGAATTTAGGAATTACTTCACAACTTATTTTGTAAACCCTATTATTTAAAGGGTGTGCCTTATAATTTAACCAAATCTCAGGGTATAAACATTCTTTACAATTGTCTACCGTCATTAGTTAGTTAGATTTATTTAAGTAAAATTTATACCGGCAAAAATGTACTTTAGTTAAGTTAGCTATAGTTAGTTAGTTACTTGTAGTTAAATTTATACATGTGTAAATGTATTATATATGCACTTGATCAATCAATAAAATATACGAAGATTTACTCTTCTTTACACAAGTCTATGATTTATTTTTATATAATTCGATATTAGTGGTTGCTTGCCAAGTGGGTTACGGGCGGGTATAGGTTGGGTGGTGGGAACCTAGTTAGGTAGTGGGCGTGGTGGTGGATTTGAGAATGTACCCACTTGGGCGGGTGTGGATTTGAAAAATGATACCCGCCGTGGGTGGTGAGTAGGTGGTGATTATAAAAATTTTAAGTGAGTATAGGAATCGGCAGGAGGTATCTGCACCCGCCCCACCCAGTTGTCATCCCTAACAACAAGATTGAGCGAAAAACAAAAATCTAAAATAAAGATATTCTTATTAAAAATTAACAAAAAAAACAACGAAAGAAACAAAAAATAGATATAAAAAAGCAAGATACTAAAACTAATACCGTTACCTGCCAAACAAAGAATTAAGTAAAAATGATATATGATGCATTGGAGAGAAGAGGAGGAACCCCTAGTCCAATTCTCTTTTTGAAAATTTAATGGGCAGTTTATAAGTATAATTGTCATTTTTTTAAATCATTGATATACCGAAATCCTAAAATAATTACCTATTTTCTCATTATAAAATATACTTACATATACTTATTGCATTTTTTTACTGGAAATGTGTTTGGTCGTGAAGGAGAAAATGGTAAAAAGAACAAATTTGTATATGCATGTGATTGGTTTGGGCGGGAGGAAGCAGAGATGTGGGTCAATCACATTTCACATCTAACCCACGGGAATCTCCCATTTCTTTACTATACGGAGTATTTCTTTTTTTTTTTTCCCTTTTATTAATAGTTAAAAATATTATAAAATAATATTTGTTTATATATATTTTTAACTTGTTAATAATGTGCACATCTTATAGACAGTGTTATTAAACTTGAATTTTTTATAATAATATCTTCTATTTTTTCATTAGAATCATTTATTTCTCCTTTTCTTAGTCTAGGCATTATAATCATATTTCGTTAGTATGTAAATATAAATTAAAATTTTGAATCAAGAGATGTGGGGATGGATGGAGATTGATCCAGGTTTTGCATAGGCTGCCTGCAAGTCCAAGTCTAAGTAGTTGTAACCTTTAATAGGCCAAAAGAGGAAATAAAAAAGGCAACTTTAGCATTAACAAGGGGTATTACTTATTAGGCAACCACCATAACGAATCACATGGCATTGGGAGGTGATGCTATCCATTCAATCATCCTTTTCCCTTTGCGTAGACGCCAACCCCCAATCCCATCACAAGAATTTGGTCAAAATCGATACATGGTTTGATGCAACACTCATGACTCAGCTTGGGTCTAAATTGATTTTAACCCTATCTCCAACTTATTTAACCCACACCATTTCTCTCAGCTTTATTTATTTTTGGTTTCTCAAACCCTAAAATTATATATTTAGAGCAAATTTATTTGTGTGATCAAAATTTACAAAACCTATAAAAATACCTTTTTTACGGGAGGAAAGTTCATGATTAACAGTTCTAATCAATTATCATTGTTGATGGCTTGAGGGTTGCATGCAGTTCACTCTATCTCGAACAAAAATCTTTCCTTTTTTGGTGTTTTTTTTATGCCCCAACACTAAAAAATCAAATCATAAGCCATAACCCAAAATTCTAAATCATAAACCCTACCCCTAAAAAATACACCCTACACCCAATTCTAACCCTAACCTTAAACCCTAATCCTAAATCCCAAACCTAATTTTTTTAATGACGGGTATAAGTAGGGGCACCAAAAAGGAGCAGACGATTTTTATGAAAAGAAAGTTCATGATTAACCGTTGTAGTCAATTATCATTATTGATGGCTTGAGGGCTGTGTCATGGACTACGAGCCTATGACCGAGGTTAATGCAATTCAAGCTGTCCAATATGTTCTTTGCAAGATCTTGGACCTCTGAAGCCCATCCGAGCTGCTTGTATCCTCGGAGAATGCATTAGTAGAACTATAAACGAATCAAACGTTCAACGAGAAGTTTGTTTATGTTCGTTTATTTATTAAAAGAACGAACATGAACAAGATTTTATGTTCATTTAATTAAATGAACAAACACGAACAAAGAGTTTGTTCGTTCATTTACTTTTATGAACGTTCAGTAATCCGTTCATTTATGTTTATTTAAATTTATTCACACATGTCAATTTATATTTATTATATTTTATAGCAAAAGTACTATATTTAAAAAATTTTAAAAACATATATTAAAAATATAAAACAAAAAGAAAAAATTAAACAATACTCAATTTACAGGACTTCGGACTTCTTAAGAAAAAATTAAACAATACTCAATGTTTGTTTGTGTTCGTTTAATGTTCATTTATTATTTTAACGAACGAACATGGACGAACATGAACAAGCTACATTTCTTAACGAATTAACACGAACAAGAAATTATGTTCTTTTAGTTGTACGTGTTCGTTCGTTTGGCCAGTTAAAATTAAATGAATGAACATGCACATACCCTCATTCATGTTTATTCGGTTGTTTACAGGCGTATGCAAGAGGACCCTATAAAGCCACTTATGGGAAGAATGCTCCATCTTTGATGCGATGGATTATTCTGCCCAATCCCACAAACTATGGAAGAGATCCCATGATCTAAAGAATGTGTTCCCACAGTTGTGGAATGTGTATATTTGAATAGTGAAAGTTTTCTTAGTTAGCTTGATTGTGGTAGGTAGAGACTGATCTTGCCCGTCGATATAATTCATCTAGAACCGTTGAATGAATTGGGGGCCAACTAAGAAAGAGGCTCACCCCACCTCATTTCTCATCTCATCTTTGAGTAATACAAGCAGTTGCTTTCACTCAAATCACTCTGGCCTATTAATTAAAGGTTTTCATTAGGACCCTAAAGCTTTATATGTTTTACAAAATAGTCCTCAAAATTCCCAATTTAACTCGATTAAGCCACTGAATTTTGACTTATGCTTATTTTAGTCCTAAAACGCAATAAAATTACATATTACTACTAAATAAAATCAGGGTTCCCAAGTTAAAAAATTTCAAATTCTAGAGTTTGAAAATGAGGCTATTTTGGGCTGTGACATTTTGTAATTGTATTACGAATATGCATTGGAGCTCCACCTTTTGTAAAAATGTTTGACTACTTGACTATTTCTTAATTAATATGTTTTATGTTTAAATGCTTATTTTAAATTGATTTAATTGTTCAAAAATTTTATTGGGTAACTCATGATCCGTTGCGACTCCTTGGAGCTTGTCAGGTCCTTCGTATCGGGTTTAGGATGTTACAGTTGAGTCGAACATTTTAATTTTTTTTAGTCGAGTCGAGTTTTGCTCACGCATATACATGACAACTCTAACTTCTTTTGGGAACCATTAATAGATATATAGTGTGAAGTTTTAAACAGTATCTCTAAGACTTCTAAAATGAGTAACAAGAACAATAATTATTGGGTTGATGTAAAAAAGATCAACTTTTTAGTATACCTGCAACACCCTCTACCCAGTCTAGAAGAAAACCAAGTCGGAGCTGTTACTAGAAAACCGAACTAAAGCATAAAGTTTCATAATTCATACAATATTCGTGTAATCATAGGGCTTACACATGTTTCTTGGCATTCATGTCATGGAAGTAACCATGTCAACTTGAGTCATGTCATGATTTCATGTCTATGGGTCATTTTGCAAAGAATCAATGTTTAGGAACTAATTTTAAATTTCTAACAATTATGGACATTTTCAAGATTTACGACCATGCATATGAAATACATGTCTTACTAGGATTACCTGCAAAATCTCAACTCATTTGAAGGTCTATAATTCATGTAATTAACCTGTTGATTATTTAGGACTAAAATGTAAAGTTTGAATGTTCCTGTCCATTTCATAACTGTTTTAACTACCTCCATACCGGTACTCATAAGGGACGTACCGACACGCTATTCATTTCCTAAATTCCAACAACCAGTTTTAATACCGACACGAGGGCCCGTACCGATACGCTAAGGTACTATACCGATATGCCATGAATAAATCAAATTCCAATAACCATTATTGGTACCGATACATTTGACCGTACCGATACATTTTGTACCATATGGTCATTTTTGGCTTGGTCGTACCAGTATGCACCATATAGGGTACCAGTACGCCCTGCACCAAAATGTAGATTTTCATATCAAACTTTAATTTAAAATATCCAAATTATGTTCAAAGAACATAAGACTCGTACACCATATTTTTAACATGTTAAGCTAGCCATATATCATGTCCATGGAGGTTTTAACATGCATAAGATCCACTTAGCCTTGTAGGTACCATCAAAGCCATATCAAAAAGCATACTTGTATATTTATAGCTAGTTTAGGTTCTATGCATCATTTAACATAGCACTTAATTATTTTACATGCCAAAACATACTTAAACATGCTTGAACCATATGACACCATACTAGGAGTTAGGAAAGCTTATATACATTACACAAAATGCTTGCCGGAGTGACTTGCAACCTTTCTTGCATGATTGAATGCCAAGGCACTTTAGAACCTAAATATTCATGAAATGAACATGTTAGGCTTATATAGCCTAGTTAGGTAGTTAACACAATGACATGTAAATAAGATCACATATATGTTCATGTATCATGACATTATCATGGAAATACACGCTTAATCATAATTAAGGCATCACCATAGCATAATCATAACTTGCATTTTCTTTATCAAATGATTCATTTAACATTTTTGCCTTGGATCATGGTAACCATTCGATACACGAATTACCAACCAACATTGCCAAGTCCATGAATGGTCAATCCCTCCACCTCGCCAAGGACCAAAACAGACATCCCACTGCCTCGCCACATAAGGGTCGTAACCCAAGGACCAACATTGCCAAGTCCATGAGCTTAATGAATTTTATGGCATGCCAATTGTATCCAAAGTACACTTGTATCCAAGAGTCTATAATATCATAATTTCATAGTTTCATGATTCATATAACTTACAATGTAACACATTTAGGGCTTTAGCCCCCTTGTATCATATTCACGAGCTTGTATATCATAGACACGATTTCATGGATGTTCATGCTTCTTGTTCATATCATATATTATCGTGTCATGCATTTTCATTCAAATCATGTTTATAATCAATCAAAACAACATATATAAGCTTACCAATTGCAAATTCCTTGACTTTTCTCTATAGGAGCCTTGACATAACAAAAAAATATTTTTATGAAAATCACACAAATGCAATCGGGATGACACCTAGACATACCCAAGATATAAACTACACTCACCAGGCAATCTGAAGTTATTTCAGTTCTCAGATGACAACTCCTTTCCTAGGGGCTTGAACTTGTTTGAAAGAGATTTGTGATTCTTCACTACCAATGGATTGCTCTAGCATAAGAGGAACATAAATTCATCAAAATTGATATGGTTTCTATTACATACATAAAGCTAGGGTGTAACGACCTAAATTTTGGGTTAGCAAATCGGGTCTCGAACTCGGGTATTGGGCCTTTATATTGGGAGTTAAGAATATTTAATTTGGGCCTAGTGGCAAAGAAAAAGAAGAAAGTGATGGGCTTTATTTAAATTATTTTATCCAATTGGGGATAAGGGTTTTGAAATTTAAATATGTGTGTGGGTGGTTGAAAAGTGGAGGAAGATATGATTGAGGAGAGAGAAAAAGAAAAAAAAAGTGAGAAAAATGGTGTAGAGTGTTTTAGAAAAAGATAAAGAGGTTTTGCTTAGATCTAAGGGTGTTTCGGCCATCGTGGAAGCTCACCGCTGAAACCATTGGAAATGCCTCACCGAGACACACCCACGGTAGTCACCATCGTTGTTGCCACTTGTTGGGGAGGAGCTCAATTTTTTTTGAAAAGGTTGGAAAGTGACATTCTAGTGCTCACCACCGTAAGCCGTTGCCACCACTGTGATCATTGTCGCTTGGAGTGCCGATCCAAAGCTCCTTGTGTACTTTTGGCCACTAGAGGTCGTCGTATGCGCCACACACGCTACTGCCTGCGCGTGGGCATGCCTTGCTAGCTGAACCAGGCTTGGTCTGGTAAACCAGGCTGGTTTTGTTAGGCTAAACTGAACCGAACCATACCGGGCTGAATTGAGTCGAGCCGAACTGAGTTGAACTGAGTCGAGCTGAGTTGAGCCATTGACTGTTGACTTTTTTCTAGGGGACCCTACATTAGGGTTTCTTGACATTCTGAGTCTGTTGGTTCAGTCTTTTTACCAAATTCAAACTCGGTAAGATTTTTTTACGTGTTTTATCCCTTAAAATAGTTTGTTAATGTGAAATATCTTATGTAGTCGTATTTGTTTTATCAGAGGAATTTGTGGACTTGAATATTGGATTTAAAGAATCGTTTGGAGGTGCTTGGTCAATGATTTATTACTTGGCTTAAGGTTAGTACACCTCAAACACTGAAATGCTTCATGAGCATCATGAATGTAATTGCCTTGCTTGTTAGTGGTTGTAAAATAGGTTGTGGTTGTAAAATATGTTGATGATAGATAAGCATATGTTGAGATTGGTACTATAAGACTTGTATGTATAAGATGCCTGAAGAGTTTGGGAATATTTTGAGACTCGTATGATATTTAGAGACCGTGTGTGGTTATTTGAATATTTGTATAATTATCTGATTGATTGTTTGGTTGATAATTGTGATGCTTTGTATGTTTGTTCGAATACATTGACGTGATTGATGGGTTTTATACTTAAAGGTCAAATACTCGATTTAAATGATTATGAAGGTTGTAATTAATATTAATTGATTGAATGTGTTAGTAAACAAACCTAATGTCTAAGCTTTAGGGATCGATTAAGGTTTAGTAAATATTGTAATTCGAGAAAAGTATGCGAATCCGTGAGTAGGGTATTTGTATGAGCTTCAGCCGTACTGATAAGCGATTGAGGGCTGTATCAATATGAGTCAACCCGTATCGGTACTTGTAGAAATCTAGGTTTTTCAATAAGTAAAATCAATATCAGTACGCGTGAGAATACAGATACCCAAAGGTACAATATCGATACTCGTGTTCGAGTACCAGTACCCACTGAACAGAATAATCTATTATGTTAATAAAAATATAGAAATTGGCATGGACTATTAATGAGATAATATGGATTAATAGAGAGAATTAATATACACTTCCATAATGTATTAACAAGTTTGTAAACTTAATTGGGTGACTTGATGGTAATAGCGACTGTAGGGATCTTTTGTGGATCGTGTGATGTTGTGTGCTGTGTAGAAGACGTGTCTTTGCTATATGCTATTATGAACACCTAGATAGTTGAGTCATATTTGATTGATGGGATCCGGATACCTAGTGAGAGAATGAGTGTGTTGCAACACCATGGTTGAAGATTTTCGAATGTAGGATCTTGATGCTGTGTGGATGCGGGCCTCATTCGAAGATGCTTGATGAGATATCCTGTGTAACACCCCTTCCCAGCCTGGTAGGGAACCGAGTCAAAGTCTGTTACCAATGATCGATACTGAAATCAATACAATATTATTGTTTAATATTTAGTGATCTGACAGAAAAATGACAATACAATGAAGTCGATGATTTTATATTTTGCTATAATTTCCTTTTAGGACCAATTTAAGCTTTTTACAACATTTAGGGACTAATCTATAATTTTAGCAATTTAGATGTCCTCTTCAGAAATTAAACTTACCAGTATGAAATTCAACCTATAAATAGAGAGCATATAGATTTTCATACCAATCAGAAACCATTTACCTAGTTAATTAAGCCATTTAGTAAATAATGACCATTTCGTAATTTACCAAACCTATTCCCATAGCTTTTAATAGATTTACCTGTACCGGTATCGATGCTCAAGAAGTCTGTACTGGTATGCCTATTCCATGATCATTAAAATGGTTAAGGGTAGGTGAACTCGTACCGGTACGAGCTTAGTGTGTATCGGTATGCAAGCTTGATCTAATTAAATTCAGATTATAGTGTCAAAAAGGTGTACCAGCACCCACCTATCCATACCGATACGAGGCTGGCTATTCAAGGAGGAATCAGTACGGCCTTATACCGTATCAATACCCTGTTCATTACACAAATTCCTATGATGAATTTGCGTACCGGTACTACTATAGTAGTGGTACACCTGTACGCCTATGACCAATATTGTACACAGGTACCGATACGCCATCACCCGTACCGGTACGCCTGGTTCTGTAATGACATTTTTAGTATAGTTTTTATGCATTTTTACCAGTCAAACAATGTCCAAATCCTATGAAATTTTACAAGCAAGTTTATTTAGTCATAATCTACTAGCATACCAAATTTCATAACTATGTGAATCCGTTTAATAGGATTTTACCTTTTTAGGCCAAGTATGAATATTTTACCAATATTAGGCATTTTCAAAAGGGTCATTTTAAGCCTTTAACCATACACAAGTTATACATAACATATATACAACAAAATGGTCAAATATGACTTGTCTAGCTATTATGCCACCATACTAGGAGTTCGTAGGGTAGATAAACCTTACTCTAAAGATCGTTGTGACTTGCCAAAAGCTTTCAATACTCCCGATCTCGCGACAACGACTTCTTTAACCTAAAATTTATGAAATGAAATGCATTAGGCATACTTTGCCTAGTGAGGTAGTCATAAACAAGGGAAATAACAATGGAATGCATAACAAATCATTCTATGACAATAACAATGCAATACTTCACATTCAATGATATGTTCAACATATATAACAACAATAATCCTTGGATCGAATCAAGATAGTGGATACGTGAATTCTTACTCCTAGCCAAATTAATGAATGGTCTAGTCCCTTCACCTCGCCAATTGATCAATAACACAAGCATCCCTCATCTTTGCCACAATAAAGGCCGTAACCCAAGGTCCGTAGTCCACATGTACCAATGAGCTCATGAATTCTATGGCATGCCAATTGTATCCAAAGTCCTTTCGAATCTAAGGTTTAATAACAATAACGACGTCGATAGCGATAGCAATATCAATAAAAATAACCATATCGATGGCAACAACGGTGACAATATCAATGTTGATAAAATGGCAATATCAATGTCAACGTTAATATTTCAATAGTAATAACAAAATCAATGTCGATGGTCAATGACAATGGCAATATCTATGGCAATGTTACAATGACAATGACAATATCAATATCAATATCCAATACCTATGGCAATGACAATATTACTATAAATGGCTTTGGAAATGACAATATCATTGTCCATTAATCGATGTTTCTATATTTCAATGCCTCTATGTCGTCAATGACAATAGCAATGTTTCTGCGAACAATATTTCATTGCAATAACTTACTGATGCTTACCAATATAGTCTCCAAAGAAATTTGATGCTTTGAGTAACACATGGCCAACCATAGTTCGATCACTTGGCGTATAAGATCGGATTAGGTTGCTAGGGCGTGACCAAACCAATTTATCAAGAAACCATTGAAGCCACTCGATGGATGCCATTGTGCTTGCTAAATAATCATCTCAGCATTTCCTACGACATTTCAGTCATTTCCTCAAGGTACTAGACCATTCTGTGGTGATTGTAGGCGACCTCTTCCATTGTTAGAGCCATGGTTTTGACTTTCGAAAGAAAACTCGATTAATACATGATGATCGAGACCAACTGTAGAAGGTTTCCTAGTAAGGACCGATCGTATATAGTGTAAGAGGGGTTGTTGTCCCTTCCAAATTTTTTTGACATAATAGCATTTTAGGTCTTTGTAGTTCAAATATTAGTTAAAAAGACATATTCCTCTAAATTTTTAAATTTAAAATCTTAATAAACTCTTGTTCCTTTCAATATTTGATCTTAGGTCCGGCCCTACAGTTGAAGGGGCAACTCGGGTAATGGTTAAAGCTCTAAAAAGAGCCGAGTTCAAATGGGTTTCAAGATAATTAAAATTTGAGATATAAATCTTCCCACTTAAAAATTTTAATCAATGAATAAAATTTTAAACATAATTTTCAAATTAAAAAAAACAGAGGTTAAATTGTAATAAAAAACCGAGGCCAAAAGGAAGTTCAAAAGTCAAGGGTTAAATTACAGCTAAAAAGCCAAAGTCAAGAGCTAATTTACACCTAAAAAGTCATGGGTTAAATTACATATTAAAATAAAGTTAGGGTCAAAAGATAAACAAACCCAATAATTTTAAATCAATTAACTCCAAATCTATAATACTATTTATAATTTAACTGCTCTTCTTGATTTCTTTTTTCTTTTTTTTCTTGACTCGACTGGTGACATCAATCTTGATATTGGTTGTCGATCGTCAACGATTCAAATTTCTCTTATTTTCTTATGTCATATTCTATGTTTACCTTTGCGATCGTGTGGTGCTCGTATAGAGATTCTCACAACATTAATTTCTGATTTGAGATTGTCGGTGATCACGAATAGTTCAATTCTCTTTTGTAGTTGTTTGGCGATGTAATCAGAATTGTGCAGCGGAACAACTTGCATGATCGTTTATTTTGCCCTCACTCCTACATCACCTCTTATGCGTCGTGTTGGATAGAGACAAAGAGATTTTATAAACGGTTGTTGAGTTTCTATAGTCTCAATGGAAGGTTTCGATGTTCTTTGCACTTTCAAATTTTACGTTCTTTTTTGTTTTATGTTGTTGACTGATAAAGTGAATAAGTGTCAGAGACAGTGGCCCGGTGGTGGTTTTGACGGTGGTTGTTGGTCTAAGTTTGGGTGTAATATCTTTGGTATGGTGTTAGTGTTCTTAGAATGGGAGATCGAGTTATTTTCAAGTTGCATGCGTCCTTATATACAGCTCGAACATGTGTCACAATGGGGTTATCGTGGCACTGTGATTGGATTGACTACGAGTTGAAGTCTTAGGTTTGTTGTGTCATCGGTAATGATCATGCATGCCAACATGTGACCCCCGAGCATTGTTCTCCTAGATATGTTTATAGTTGGTTTTCCTGTTGCGGGTCGGTTCTACTTGTTCGCCTCTACAGGATTCGCAGAACTAGGTTATCATCGTTCACCTACAGTTTAAGTTAGCTAGTTGTGGTTCCTTAACACGTGGCGGTGGATATTTGCAGACTCTAATGTATCTGTATAAGTTTTTTGGTGAATATAATCCTCAAATTTCTCCTTATGCTTAGTTGTGTTGTATTGGTTGAATCTTCTATCGTTTCTAATAAAGCACAATTAAATATGTTAAAAATACTATTTATAAACAACAACAAGAGGTCAAAATACGGTTTAGGTTTCTTTATTATGCTTAAATATGGGCTTAGTCCTAATAATTTAATTTAGCATACTATGATCTTTTAGTCTTAACTCTCATTATTCAGTCAAAATAGTTAACGGTGTTAATTATTTTAGATAAATTGTTATAGTGGGTTTTTGTTAAAAAAACCATTCCAACATAAAAGGCCAAATTAATATGATGAGTTGGAAGGAGAATATACTAAGGTAAAGTTCACAAAAGATCACTGAAATATGTTAAATTGTTTGATTTTGTAACTGGACTTTTAATTCCTTCAATTCGAGCATTAAATTTTTAGTTTTGTTATAAATTGGGCACTAAACCTTTAACGGTTGTTAAGAGGGTGGTGTGACAGTTAAGAAAATTTGTATAATAACACATTTAGTCCTCTAAAATTTTACAATCAAGCAATTTAGTCATAATTCAAAAAAATTAATAAATCTAACCCCTATTATTTACAAATTATTTCAATTTGGTCCTATTTTTAATTAAAAATAATTTAATAATTCAAAAAAAGTTTCTTTATAGAAATGTGCTCTGCGGTTTTCAATTTGGGACTAAAATAAAATCATATCATAGTAAAATATGCATACGTAACTATACAATTTTAGTCAACAATCTGTAGCGTAAGTAGTTAAAAACTCTCAGTTGACACTCTCCTTGGTTGTGGGTTCAATGCCCATTAGGAGTAAAATTTCCCTCCCCACGTAGAAATTGTTCAAAAAAAATTAAAACCAAACTTAAAACCACAATAGAATCGTGGTCATAGAGTTTCATGAAAAAAATGTCTTAAGTTTGCTTCAAAAGTCTCATATGCCTATTTGAGCATGCAAACATATCATAGCTACAAGATTTGCAGACAAATCATGCACTGAACAAGCTCCACAACTCTTCTAAACAACAACAGTTACCAACTAACGTAAAGTTTCCTGAAAATTTCGGCTACAGTATTGCATGAAAGATTACTATTGCCAGCAAATACCGAAAAGGATGTTATATTTGCAACTGGAGGCAAATCAACCTTAGTACCACAATAGAATCGTGGTTATTTGGGGAAATTATTAACATAAAATCGCTGTTGAAGTGTCTATCTAGTAAGAAAAAGGTAAAATCTGAGAATTTTCATATTTTTATTTGCAATACAAATACTAAATTCGAGAGTTAAAATCAAAGCACAACAAATTTAACAAAGTACACCAGCAGTGTGAAAGCGTAACTAAGAAGGTCAAATCATATTCAAATCCACAGAGCACATTTCTATTCTAGCTAATAGTTATTAGGGTAATATAACCCCTCGACCTGGTCTAGACGCCCAACCGAACCAAGAAGGCGACATTAGGTTTGCCGTAGCAAACCGAAGAGATACAACGAAACTCGATCCATTTTTTTCCTTTTATCTTATCTAGATGCCAATTACTAACCCTACATGTTCATGCAGACATCAGGTGCAACCCCAACTCAATCGGGCTTCAATTTGACATCCAATTGATCACATTTGTAATTAGGGACCAAATTGCAATTTGACAAAGTTACAAGTCAAAAACCCACTTTTATGTTACCAACCTTTAATTAGTCAGGTTCCATGCATATATGTCAAATTTCAGCTCAATCTAACCATTCAATCACAAGCAATTGCATTAACAAGATTCATGGACTAAATTGTAAAGATAACAAAACTACCCAAAGTGACATTAACAGAATAACAACCCTCTGTACCGATACATGTAAGCCCGTATTGATACGGTTTGAAACACCCCGTTTTGGTACACCACCATGTTGTATCGATACGCGTAACTGAAATACCTAACTTTTGAAATATTACTAACCGTACCGATACGGCTCTTTAGGTGTTCCGGTACACGGGCTCAAGTTGAAAAAGAGAATTCTAGAGGCTAAAACTCGTACCGAAACACCCATACCTGTATCGGTACGCCAGGCCAAATTTACCTCGGCGTATCGAAACACACAAGGCAAGTACCGATCCCACAAGCCTAAAAATGCCTAGCCGTACCGATACGGTCCCCCGCATATCGGTACGTCTGGACCTGTAATGTCACATTTGGCTGGTTTTTCATTTCAAAAGCATACTCAAATCATTCCAACATGCTCAAGACACAACACCACATGCCAAACATATCACAAGTATTCAAGCTTCACAAATCTAACAACATAACAAGACTTCATGCATCAAAAGGGAATCTATAGGCATGCTTCCTAATTTTGCATCCAAACACACAATAAAAGACAAACCAGCACCAAAATCAATCTTTAAAGGCCATTTACAACCCAAGAGAAACTAAAGAAACATGCTCAAACAGGGAGTTCAACAAGTCATCTCCCAAATCAAAACAAGTACCCAATTGCCCTTATTCATCATAGTCTAGTCTCAAACATACTTTGGAAACAAGTCTTGCCAAGATCCCTTTGCTTCTTGCTGCCTTCAGGGACTTTAATTCTCTGCATTGATGGACAAAGAGAGCATAAGCACACAAGGCTTAGTGAGGAATGCTAAAAAATATACACCATCAATGCATTTAAAACCATTTACTTAACATCATCCTTTAAGACATCATGCCCTTTTAAAACATGCACTTTACATCATTAAAACCAGCATATTAAACCATATGCTACATGTATCATTAATCAACAGCAAGTCACATTGCTAACCCTCCACTTAAGCCTTCCCATGCATTACTACCAAATGCAAAGCTCAAGGAGAAACATGTATAAATCACATTATACTACATAAAACATTTCAATGAGACATTAACAATTATATTGGCTTACAAGTGATCATCAATCAAGTCCAATAACAAAAGAGTTCATCGGATACACGGATTCAACAAGTGTTAACCCAACACTTCAAGCAATCTCAACCGGAATAGCGATACAATCACAATTGCAGTACATTAACAACCGGGTACACTTTCAACCCACAGGGACACCAACCCCTTTCACCGGTTACATACTTAATCCACTAATGGGAGTTTTCGGTACCATATAACCCCTCAACCGTTAAGGTACTTGGATGGAGTATTCGGTACACCATATAAACCCCTCAACATCTAAGGCAACTTATTTACAGTGCACTCAATCCTATGGCCGACCAACTATATCCGATAACAGTTTTAAAACCACATCACTTGCCAATATAATTAACCATTTTAACATTTACTTCACTACTTTAAACAAGCATTAACCAAAATACTTTTCCAAAGCAACAACTATGCTTTAAACCACAAGTATAAACCATACTTACAAGGATCACTTACCATGTGCATCCTTCAACAAAACATGCTTAAAAACAGTATATCGAATACTTTAAAACATGCTTAAATAGTAGGTAACATGTAATTAAAACAAGTGTGTAAAATCATTTCGACATAGCACGAACGAGAGAGTAAAACCACTTTATACTTACTTCCGAGTCTAGGTAAGAGTTTCAAGCTCTACCTTAACTCCCAAAACTCTGTTCCAAAACATCAAAACGCTTTAAACCACATTTTCACTCACCGATACGCGAAACCTCGATTTGCCGATGCAAAATCAAGTATTCGAAGCCTCAAATGTTTCTCCAATCACTTCCGGATCAATCTCCCCTTTTTAACCACAATACAACATAGGATTAATGCATCATAATGCATTCTAAACACAGCAACCAAAATCCTTCTCGGATTTCCACAAAACCTTCACAACAAACCCTCCACAATAACCGAAAACATAACCAAAACACTTCGATTCACAATCCAGCCAACATCTATCAATCAAACATGATTTTCAACAACAAAACACATCTAAAAATAGATCCAAAACAACCTACCACCTCCAGCAACCTTACAACCACAAAACACCACAAAACTAACAACCTAAACAAATAGAGATTCTTAAGTTTCGGGATTCCATTGATAAAAATCACTTATCAACATTATTAAACATCCAAAATATAAATCAAAACATCCTTAATTACTGGATCCAATATGCGAATCAACTCATTTTCCCCAAATAACTCAATTAAACATTAGGAAATCATCAAAATCAGATTAGAAACACAAAAACAATGATCAAATGCTTGGGAATTTTAGTAAAGAACCATAAAATATAGGAGATCTCAGACCTTACCCCTATTGTGAACTTTCTCCCTCAATTGATTTGTGAAAAGCTAAGAAAACACAGGATTATTGTAAGATTTTGTGTAAACAATCTTTATAAAACAATTTGAAGCAATAAAATGAAGTTAGAAACCCCCTCACCTCTGGAAATTTGGTGAAAACCTGAGTGTTTGGCTGAGAAGAGATTGGAGAGAAAAATGACTTGATTTTGGTTTTGGAAAAAGATAACTAACTTTTAACAAAAATCCTCTTTAATTAATAATTAAAACACATGTTAAAATATCTTCAATTAAGGGAGAAACAATCAGAAACCAATTGGTAAAATAGCTCCTTAAAGATTCTAAGTATTTGACCCTTTTCATTTTAGTCACTAGGAAATCACAATTTTCAAAACTTTCATTTTGGTCACTAACCAAAATGTCCATCCTCCAAAACTCATTTTACAAAATCGTTATCAACATTATTAAATACATAAATAATATTGATTTTAGAGCATTTTTCTATAATTTTTCCAACACCAAAAATATACGATCCCGAAACTGACTCGAATCTCTACTCTGGTCCACCGAACCGTCTAATAAACCACCAAACCGCTAAGACCTAAAATCGAGGCGTTACAACTCTCCCCCACTTAAAAAATTTTGTCCCCAAAATTTACCTGGAGGAAACAGGTGCGAAAACTGTTTCAACATGTCCGATTTGCGTTCCCACGTGGCCTCCTCAACACCGCGGTGCCTCCACATCACCTTAACGAGCTCAACCATTTTGCCACACAACACTTTACTGCTAGTATCAAGAACCTCTACTGGTTCCTCATCATAAGATAGATTCATTCTCAACTCAATCTCCTCCACCGGCATAACATGCGATAGATCTGACCTATACCTCTTCAACACCGAAATGTGGAACACATCATGAATCTTTCCCAATTCCAAAGGTAACCTCAAACGATACGCAACAAGACCCACACATTCTACCACCTCGTATGGTCCAATGAACCTCGGGCTAAGCTTTCCTTTCCGCCCAAACCGCAATACCTTTTTCCAAGGCGACACCTTCAAGAACACCCGATCACCCACAACGTACTCTATATCCCTACGCTTCAAATCCGCATAGGATTTCTAGTGATCCGTAGCCGCTTTTAGCGCTCACATATCAACTTTACTTTTTAGGTTGTGCCTTTTAGAACATTAGGCATAGATACAAACTTTTCCCCCACTTCTGCCCAACACACAGGTGTACGACATTTCCTACCATACAATGCCTCATAAGGTGCCATCTTTATACTAGCATGATAACTATTGTTGTAAGCAAATTCCACTAACGACAACTGCTTCTCCCACGTTCCCTGGTACTCAATAATACAACACCTCAACATATCCTTGAGAACTTGGATCACGCGCTCTGATTGACCATCCGACTGAGGATGATACGAAGTACTGAAATTCAACCGTTTTCCCAAAGCACGATGCAGACTCACCCAAAACCTTACGGTGAACCACCAATCCCTATCCGAAACTATAGTTTTAGGCACCCTGTGCAAACACACAATCTCAGAGATGTACAATTCAGCCAACTTGTCCAAGGTATACGTGGTATGCACTGGCACAAAATGAGAACACTTCGTAAACCGATCCACAATCACCCAAATGGAATCCTTTTGGCCGGCGTCAAAGGCGGCCCAGACACGAAATCCATGGTGATTCTTTCCCACTTCCATTCTGGTATCCTTAATGGTTGCAACAACCCGGAAGGAAACTGATGCTCAGCCTTTACCCGCTGACAAACCATACACCGAGCAACAAAATCAGCCACATCTTTCTTCAGACCAACCCAATAGTACTCCTTCTTCAACCCTCGATACATTTTAGTACTACCAGGATGCATAGCAAAAGGACTAGCATGTGCCTCAGTCAACATAGTATGCCTCAACTCCTAGTCTTCAAGCACCACTATTCGACCTTTAAAGCACAACACCCCATCATCACTGAAATGAAAATCTGTAGGATTCCCATCCCTAATATCTTCCACATGAGGTACGAAACTCCCATCATACTTGCTTCTCCTTAATCATCTGCGACAAGGATGGATTCACCTGCAGCTCAGCCAACAAGCCTCCGTCATTCGTCACACTCAACCGAGCAGACATGGCTCTTAACTCCACAACCGCCTTTCTACTCAAAGCATCCGCTACAACATTGGCTTTCCCTGGATGATACTCAATGGTCAGATCATAATCCTTAAGCAACTCTAACCACCTGCGTTGCCTAAGATTCAGCTCCTTCTGTGACATCAGATATTTCAAACTCTTATGATCCGTATAAACCACATATTTCTCACCATAAAGATAATACCTCCAGATCTTCAAGGCAAACACAACCGTGACAAGCTCAAGATCGTGAGTAGGGTAGTTACGTTCATGCACCTTCAACTGCCTAGATGCATACGCCACTACCTTACCCTCCTACATCAACACGCAACCAAGCCCAACATACGATGCATCACTATAAACAACAAACTCTTTCCCAATTTTGGTTGAACCAAGACCGAAGCTCGTGTCAAGGCTTCCTTCAACCTTTCGAAAGCTCGCTTCCTATTATTCGTCCACTCAAACCGGACATTCTTCTGTATCAACTTAGTCAACGGAGTTACCAAACTGAAGAACCCTTCCACAAACCTTTGGTAGTAACCTGCCAAACCAAGGAAACTCATAACCTCTGTCATCGACTTGGGCTCCTTCTAACTCATTACAACCTCAACCTTATGCAGATCAACACGAATTCCTTCAGCCGACACAACATGCTCGAGAAACACAACTTCCTTAAGCCATAACTCACATTTGCTTAACTTAGCATAAAGCTGATTAGCCAACAACGTCTAAAGCACAATTCTCAAATGTCTATCATGGTCCTCATTGGAACGAGAGTACACAAGGATATCGTCGATAAACACAACCACAAACTGGTCCAAAAACTCATAAAACACACGGTTCATCATGTCCACAAAGCAGCTGGTGCATTGGTCAAACCAAATGGCATCACAATAAACTCGTAATGCTCGTACCTTGTAAGGAAGGTTATTTTGGGCACATCCACCTCCTTCACCTTCAACTAATAGTAGTACCCCGACCTCAAATATATCTTGGAAAACACCGAGGCTCCCATGAACTGATCAAACATGTCATCTATCCATGATAAGAGATACTTGTTCTTTATTGTCAACTTATTCAACTGCCGGTAATCTATACACATCTGCAATGTACCATATTTCTTCTTAACAAACAGCACCAACGCTCCCTACGGTGAAATACTGGGTCTAATCAATCCACGATCAAGCAACTCCTGCAACTGCATTTTCAACTCTTTCGGGGCCATGCGATACAGAGCAATCGATACTGGTACCGTACCCGCAAAGACCTCGATGCCAAACTCTACCTCACAGTCAGGTGGAAACCCTGGTAATTCCTCCGAAAAACTTACATACGGTGCGAACATCCTGCACCATCAACTCCTTTGATCCGTTATTCATAACATAGGCCAAGTAAGCCTGACACCCCGAATCTAACATTCAACTTGCTTCCAAAGCTAAAACAACGTTAGATAAAAACTTGGCATTTTCACCAACAACCACCGCCTCATAATCATCCAACGACCTCAAAGATATCTGTTTGGTCTCAAAATCCATCATAGCCCGATGTTCTGTTAACCAATCCATACCTAAAATCACATCAAAACCATGGAATGGTAACTCCATCAAGTCCACGGCAAACACATGTCCTTGAACCATCAGCGGACACCTACAATACAACCTCCTCACCACAACAGTCTCCCCAAGAGAACTAGTCACTCTAACACCCACATTAAGAATTTTAACAGATATATCCAGCAACTCAACATGCTCACTCAAAATGTATGAATGAGTAGATCCAGAATCAACCAACGAATACAATGACAAAGACTGTAAGGTAAAAGTACACCATAGTCGGTCCACCTCCCTCAGGCTGGATAGCAACAGTATGAGCCACAGTTCTCTGCCCACCATCTCGACCCTGAAACGGCCTACGACCACGACCCCCTACTGAGCAACAACATGTGCAACACCCTGCTCACTTCTAGCCAACAATGGACAATCACGCCTCTGATGGTCGCCTAACCCACAACTTCAATAAGCACTAGCCACAATAGGCGTATGTGCCTGACCCTCCATGGCCAAACACGGTCAATCTCACCTCAAATGATCTCGGGATCCACAAACCCAACAAGTGCTAAATGGTGCTCTAACATGGGCACCCTGCCCCTAGATTCCACGTCCCACAACACCTCTGCATGCCTCGGCTCCAGGCTAAACCTCCTGTCATGGTGTCTCTTAGCTTGACCACCGCTATAACCCAAATTAGTAGCTCTCTTACCCGAACTAGAACCTCACAATCCAAAAGCCAAACCCAAATTTTGCTCCACATCCTTGGCCTGCGAAACCAATATATCAAAATTGGTGTAATAAGCAGCAAGCATGTACGTCTTAACATCATATACAAGCCCATAGCGAAAGCGATCACATCGCGTACGCTCGTTAGGAACCAACTTAGGCGCATACTGACTCAACCTCACGAACTGTACCTCGTACTCCGTAACAGACATATTGTCTTGTACCAAAGCCATAAACTCGCGCTTCTTCTCATCCTGATATCAGACTCCCAAAAACTTCTTTAAAAAAGCCTCATAGAAAACCCCCAGGTCACATCATCAGTTGCCATACCAGATATTGTGGTAGTCCACCATGTATAGGCATTACCCTACAGCAGGGAAATAGCACAACCTAGCTTACGAGCATTGGTGCACCCCATCTAGCCCAGTATCCTCTTAGTACTGGCCAACCAAACCTCAGAAGCCTCAGGCGACAAACCACGAAACTCAACTCCGCCTAAACTACAAAGACGCTCAAGAGGCAAACCTTGCCCCTCAACCGGTGGTGCTAGCACACGAACACCCGTAATTGCTCCTAAAAAGCACCGGTCATGGCCTGTATCAACAGTGCCATATCATCCATCCCTAGCCCAGCCAGCTCAGGTGGTACTTGCTCCACTCCATCTGGTGGAATAGGTGAGGGCGGTGGCAACCCTCAAGGAGGTACAAATTCTCCCTCAGCATCATGCCCAGTGGCAGCAACAACCGTACCCGATCGCAACTCTCTTCTCGGTCTCATCGTGCTAAAATATATCTAAGGCATGATAATTATTTCAAAACAAAACAGTCAGGCCAGCTTCAAGAAAGGATCCAAGACTTTAATTTCAAAAATCAAAACTTTCCAGAATATCATAATAAGGCAATGGGTACCCCAAAACTTTTCTCCAGCATGACATATACAACCAACATACATATCAATCACCGTACATATCAACCAGCGTACATATAACAATCACCGTGCAAGTCAAACAACAGAATGTAACTCACGGCCACAAAATAACAACCTTACCAAACTCCTAACTTTCGTAGAACCTGCTCTGATACAACTAAATGTAACCCCCTCGACCTGGCCTAGATGCCCAATCGAACCAAGAAAGCTACATTAGTTTTACTGTGACAAACCAAAGAGATACAACCAAACCTGGTCTATTTTTTTCTTTTATCTTATCTAGATGCCAATTATTAACTCTACATGTTCATGCAGACATCAAGTCCAACCCCAACTCAATTGGGCTTCAATTTGACATCCAATTGATCATGTTTGTAATTAGGGACCAAATTGTAATTTGACAAAGTTACAGGTCAAAAACCCACATTTATGTTACCAACCTTTAATTAGTCATGTTCCATGCATATAGATCAAATTTTAGCTCAATCTAACCATTCAATCACAAGCAATTGCATTAACAAGATTTAGGGACTAAATTGTAAAGATAACAAAACTACCCAAAGTGACATTAACAGAAATAATAGCTGTTCGTACTGATACAAGTAAGCCCGTATCGATATGGTTTGAAACACCCCGTTTTGGTACACCACCATGTCCTATCGATACGTCTAAATGAAATACCTAACAATTGAAATATTACTAACTATACCGATACTACTCTTCAGGTGTTTCGGTACAAGGGCTCGAGTTGAAAAAAGAGAATTCCAGAGGCTAAAACTCATACCGAAACACCCAAACCCATATCGGTACGCCAGGCAAAATTTACCTCTGCATATCGAAACACACAAGGCTTGTACCGATCCCACAAGCTTAAAAATGCCTAGCCGTACCGATACGGTCCTCCGCGCATCGGTACGCCTGGACCTGTAATGTCACATTTGGCTGGTTTTTCATTTCAAAAGCATACTCAAACCATTCCAACATCCTCAAGACACAACACCAACATGCCAAACATATCACAAGTATTCAAGCTTCACAAATCTAAAAACACAACAAGGCTTCATGCATCAAAAAGGAATCTATAGGCATACTTCCTAATTTTGCATCCAAACACACACTAAAAGACAAACCAGCACCAAAAGCAATCTTTAAAGACCATTTACAACCCAAGAGCAACTAAAGAAACATGGTCAAACAGGGAGTTAAACAAGTCATCTCCCAAATCAAAACAAGTACCCCATTGCCCTTATTCATCATAGTCTAGTCTCAAACATACTTTGGAAACAAGTCTTGCCAAGATCCCTTTCTTCTTGCTGCCTTCAGGGACTTTAATTCTCTGCATTGATGGACAAAGAGAGCATAAGCACACAAGGCTTAGCGAGGAATGCTAAAAAACATACACCATCAATGCATTTAAAACCATTTACTTAACATCATCCTTTAAGACATCATGTCCTTTTAAAACATGCACTTTACATCATTAAAACAAGCATATTAAACCATATGCTACTTGTATCATTAATCAACAGCAAGTCACATTGCTAACCATCCACTTAAGCCTTCCCATGCATTACTACCAAATGCAAAGCTCAAGGAGAAACATGTATAAATCACATTATACTACATAAAACATTTCAATGATACATTAATAATTATATTAGCTTACAAGTGATCATCAATCAAGTCCAATAACAAAAGAGTTCATCGGATACCCAAGTTCAACAAGTGCTAACCCAACACTTCAAGCCATCTCAACCGGAATAGCAATACAATCACAATCGCGGTACATTAACAACCGGGTACAATTTCAACCTACGAGGACACCAACCTCTTTTATCGGTTAGATGCTTAATCCACTAACGGGAATTTTCAATACCATATAACCCCTCAATCATTAGGGTACTTGGATAGAGTATTCGGTACACCGTATAAACCCCTCAATATCCAAGGCAACTTATTCACAGTGCACTCAATCCTATGGCCGGCCAACTATATCTGATATCAATTTTAAAACCACATCACTTGCCAATATAATTAACCATTTTAACATTTACCTCACTATTATTAACAAGCATTAAACCATGCCATTTATCCAAAGCAACAACCATGCTTTAAAACAGAAGTACAAACCATACTTACAAGGATCACTTACATGTGCATCCTTCAACAAAACATGCTTAAAAACAGTATATCGAATACTTTAAAACACGCTTAAATAATAGGTAACATGTAATTAAAACAATTGCATAAAATCATTTTGACTTAGCACGACCGAGAGAGTAAAACCACTTTATACTTACTTTCGAGTCTAGGTAAGCGTTTCAAGCTCTATCTTAACTCCCAAAACTCTGTTCCAAAACATCAAAATGCTTCAAACCACGTTTTCACTCACCGATACACGAAACCTCGATTCGCCGACGCGAAATCAAGTATCTGAAGCCTCTAACGCTTCTCCAATCACTTCCGGATCAATCTCCCCTTCTTTAACCACAATACAATAGAGGATTAATATATCATAATGCATTCTAAACACAACAACCACAATCCTTCTCAGATTTCCACAAAACCTTCACAAAAACCCCTCTAAAACAACCGAAAACATAACCAAAACACTTTGATTCACGACCCAGCCAACTTCTATCAATCTAACATCATTTTCAACAACAAAACACATCTAAAAATAAATCCAAAACAACCTACCACCTCCAGCAACCACAAAAACACCACAAAACCTCAAAACTAACAACCTAAACAAATAGAGACTCTTAAGTTTCGGGATTCAATTGATAAAAATCACTTATCAACATTATTAAACATCCAAAATATAAATCAAAACATCCTTAATTACTGGAAAACAGATCCAATCCGTGAATCAACTCATTTTCCCCAAATAACTCAATTAAACATTAGGAAATCATCAAAATCAGATTAGAAACACAAAAACAAGGATCAAATGCTTGGGAATTTCAGTAAAGAACCATACAATAGAGGAGATCTCAGACCTTACCCCTATTGTGAAGTTTCTCCCTCAATTGATTTGTGAAAAGCTAAGAAAACACAAGATTATTGTAAGTTTTTGTGTAAACAATCTTTATAAAACAATTTGAAACAATAAAATCAAGTTAGAAACCCATTCACCTCTGAAATTTGCTGAAAACCTGAGTGTTTGGTTGAGGAGAGATTGGAGAAAAATAACTTGATTTTGGTTTTGGAAAAAGATAACTAACTTTTAACAAAAATCCTCTTTAATTAATAATTAAAACACATGTTAAAATATCTTCAATTAAGGGAGAAACAATCAGAAACCAATTGGTAAAATAGCTCCTTAAAGATTCTAAGTATTTGACCCTTTTCATTTTGGTCACTAGGAAACCACAATTTTCAAAACTTTCATTTTGGTCACTAACCAAAATGTCCATCCTCCAAAACTCATTTTACAATTCGATATCACCATTATTAAATACATAATTAATAATGATTTTAGATCATTTTTCTATAATTTTTCCAACACCAAAAAAATACGATCCTGAAACCGACTCGAATCTCTACTCCGGTCCACCGAACCGTCTAATAAACCACCAAATGGCTAAGCCCTAAAACTGGGGCGTTACAAGTAAACTACCTAAATGGCCACCATACTATGGATAAAGTCACGATTTGACCACAATACTATTTTTTGAAGCAATTAAGCCATCATACTATTAATTTGGACTCAATATGGCCACCTGCCGTTAGAACCTAACGGCATGGTAACGTGGCAGTTAAAAAAGGGGTATAATTACACATTTATTCCCTGCTATTTACACATTCTTTCAATTTAGTCCTAATTTTAAATTAATAAAATAAATTAATTATTTAATTAGGTGACAACACATGTCCTATTTAGAGGAAAAAAATGAAATCAAGCAATCTTGCCTAAGGGGGGATCGAACTTGGGCAAGCCTGCAGAAATAAGAGTGGCTTAGCTACTACATCAAGCACAACTTTGTGGTTTATATCACTAAATTAAATATATGTGTCTTATTGCTTTCTACATTTATTATTTTAATTTAACATATATAACCATCGAATTAATTTTACATATATAAACCTAAACCCCAAAACCCAAACCCTAAACGATAATTTCACATATATAATCATCAAATTAATTTTACATATATAACCCTAAATGATAAACCCTAATTGCTAAACCCTAAACCCTACCCTAAATGCTAAAACCCTAACTATTTAGCATTTAGGGTTATATATGTGAAATTAATTAGATGATTATATGTATGAAATTAGTTTTTAGGGTTTGGGGTTTGGGATTTAGGGTTATATGTGTGAAATTAATTCGATAATTATATATGTTAAATTAAAAGAATAAATGTAGAAAACAATAAGACACACATATCTAATTTAGTGATATAAAGCACAAAGTTGTGCTTGGTGTAGTGGCTAAGCAACTCTTATTCCCTAAGGCATGCCCAAGTTTAATCCCCCCCCTCAGGCAAGATTACTAGATTTTATTTTTCTCCTCTAAATAGGTGGTGACACGTGTCACCACCTGATTGGAGGAAGAAAATAAATTTATTAAATCAAATATAAATAATTAAAGTCCTACAATAAGGTGTTGACACGTGCCACCTCCTAATCAAATAATTAATTTATATTATTAATTTAAAATTAGGACTAAATTGAAAGAATGTGTAAACAGCAGGGACTAAATTTGTAATTATACCCTTTTTAACTGTCACCCTGCCATTAGGTTCTAATTGCAGGTGGCCAAATTGAGTCCAAATTAATAGTATGGTGGCCATTTAGGTAGTTTACCCTAGTTATTACTATGAAGAATTTGATCAATTTGCCAAATCACATAAGACGTGTTAGTACCTGCGAACCACCACCACACGAACCTCCCATGAGCGAATCTTTAAGATGCGCGAATACTTCCGTAAACTCAATATGCAAACACTACCCTAGACCACATGGTGACACACATAGTTCATATCAATGATCAAACCATGACAACTCACCAAGGACAAGTGTCAATCCATTGACACGTGTCCGCACACCTTCCAATCCCTTATAAGGGACCATTCACATCTAAAATAGGGGAGGCTTCCCCACGACTCAAGAAGGGGACCAACAACTCTCTCATCTTCACCACCAGACCCCCAGACCCCCAGACCAACAATTCCCCCGTCTCCACCACCAGAGCAACTACGAATCACTATCGAAGGGTGTTGCACAATTATGTGATCAACAATGGTGCGGTGAGCATGGATCGAACACGCGACATTTAGGCTTCAGTTCTGGTGAATGACTCGCTTAACATTCTCTGGCCGGTGACTCAGAGTTTCTTGTGAAATCCCTACGCTTAACGTTCCACATTTGGAGGTTGATTGTATTCTAGCATGCAACCTATTTTACTATCTGGAAATGAATTTTGCATGCAGATCTCAAAACCCATATTTTGGTCACTGGTAGTTTTAATCGAAGGAGATGTGGTCAGGGGTTAGAGAATTTGTAAAGATGGAGAAAAACCTCTGTGCTCTAATCTCAAACGTTCATTTTTCGAACATGAAGACTCCAACAAATCTCCCACGCAGAAGAGGGTTGGGTTTCCCAAGGGAAAGAAGGTAAAGCTTGGAGAGGATATAGTGAACCGAGTTGATATCGAAGATGATTCTGGATTCAAGATTGAGATCGGTAACGCCGTTCAGTTTCATTGATTTATTTGTTAAAAACTTTGGTTTTTCTCAATCATTACTTTGACAGCTCAACAAGTTCAGGTTTTATTTCTTTCTCTTCTATGGCTTTATATTGGCTTAACTGCATGATAGTTAATTTGTTTGTCCTTTTGGATGTTTCCCTAAATTAATATGCTTCGTGATGACATTTTATAGCAATCTGGCTGGCACCTATGATGCAAGGGTGGCATGCAACCATGGAAAATGATGTAAGTTTTATCTGCATTCTCAGTGTTTGACTTAATGTACTATCTAGTATATGTTCCTTAACAAGGTAGTAAACAATATATAGTATTGGTCAATATTATCACATCATCAGATAAATGCAGTGCTTATCTTACACCTAGTAATTCTTTTAAGTGCTTTACCATTTTTTTTTGATTTTGAGTATTAAGATCCAGATATACCTTAAAGATGTCAAAGTTAATTTGCTACCTTTGGATGTTGATCGAAATGTCACAAGTCATAAAAATAAGATGACATGTAATTTCTTAAAGTTATTTCACAGCTTCTCTTCTCTGTTAGTAGAGGTGGTCAATTAAAGAAAACTGATCCTATGGTTGTAGAATAACATTATAAAAAAAGAAGAAAATCTCATATTTCAGAATACATATCATTTTGACATTGGTTATAATGATGCTGAATCAAATTACACACTGCACAAGCTATGGCTAGATGCATTTGTTAAATGTGACCGAATATCTGTACATAATATATAGACATGATACTTGGCTGGTAATCTACGTGACATCCATGGCATGATGGAGAATCAAGTTTGTACTCTGTTTGTGAAGTCAGTTGATTAAAGCATTTGCCTGTTATAGATCACATTTGTAAGGTCCTCAATTACCATTTAATGATGCCAATGTTAATTTATTATCATTTCCATTTTATCTACAGTTTCACATTTGTACCTCTCAATTAGTCTATTGTAACATTGACTGCTTAATAACAATGATGCCATAAATTTGCCGGATGAAAAAGAACTCTCCCTCTTTGCTCCAAGTAGGGTAGCGATGAAAAGCAAAGGGTTCGCTAGCCACTTCCAAAGTAAGTGCGCATGGTAAAGTGACCGAAAAACAAAGGGTTCGCTAGCCACTTCCTAAGCAAGTGCACATAGTAAAGCGACCGGAAAATAAAAGGTTCACTAGCCACTTCAAAAGCAAGTGCACATAGTAAAGCGACCGAAAAACAAAGGGTTTGCTAGCCACTTCCAAAGCAAGTGTGCATTGTAAAGTGACCGCACGCCACGCCGCTTCCAAGTAAGTTCGCGAATTTGAAAGAATTGCTAGCCACTTCCAAAGCAAGTGTGCATAGTAAAGTAACCACACGCCACGCCGCTTCCAAGTAAGTGCGCGAATTTGAAAGAATCGTTAGCCGCTTCCAAAGCAAAAAACAAAGGGTTTGCTAGGCACTTCCAAAGCAAGTGCGTATAGTAAAACAATCGAAAAATAAAGGGTTCGCTAGCCACTTCCAAAGTAAGTACGCATAGTAAAGCAACAGAAAAACAAAGGGTTCGCTAGCCACTTCCAAAGAAAGTGTGCATTGTAAAATGACTGCACGCCGCCTCCAAGTAAGTGTGAAAATTTGAAAGAATCGCTAGCCACTTCCAAAGCAAGTGTGCATAATAAAGCGACCGCATGCCACGCCGCTTCCAAGTAAGTGTGCAAATTTGAAAGAATCGCTAGCCGCTTCCAAAGCAAATTATGCATAGTAAAGCGACCGAAAAACAAATGATTCGCTAGCCACTTCCAAAGCAAGTGTGCATAGTAATGCGACTGTATGCCACGCCGCTTCCAAGTAAGTGCGAGAATTAGAAAGAATCACTACCCGCTTCCAAGTAAATGCGCATAGTAAAGCGACCGCAAGCCACGCCGCTTCCAAGTAAGGGGTAAAAGGGTTAGTACCTGGGAACAAGCATACACAAAATATGCTAAGCAATAATTTGCATTTTGAGAACTATTTTTCAAAAGGGGGCAAAGTGTTCGCACCAGGGAAAATTTCACCATATAAAAAACACCATTTTTTACAAACTACATTCCTAGAAAATGTTCGAACAAGTATGCAACGATTGCTTTATCTGAGGGGGCAAGAATCCCTCATTCTAAAATGAATACGCTTACACACAAAAAATATAGTTCGCTACCACTTTATCTTACAAGCTTGCAATACCAGAAGTGTTTACTCATCAAAAGTACTAAATCTTATGCTTATTTAACATCGTCTTTGCTTTCCTTTAAGTACATTTAGCTGCATTTAGCCTTAAATTCATGCAATTGTATAAGGAGTTAGGAATTGTGCTATGCCAGTGTGAAGGGTTGCTTTGTTGGCATTATTGCAGGCATGGCGGAGCAGTGCAACACAGAAAGAAATGAATGCCAGAAAAAATGCCGAGTTGTTGTTGGCAGAGATGGACCAAAAATTGCTGAAGCATCGGTTGATAGCGAAGAAGAGTTTGATGCCCGGCCAAGTAGCTGTTGGTCATTGATGACGTCATCCCTATGATTCAAATATTGGATAAGATGATCGCAACCCTTATCTCTTGAGCATTCAAAATTCAATTTTCAAGGATTATCCTAGGTTTTCCTTGCACGCCCATTTAAAGAACTCAAGTAAGCACATAATCAACATTCACCAATCATCAACGATCAGATTGAGAGGAAGCCTGGACCTTTTGGGGGATGTTTACGTTGAACGTTGTTTCTATGTTTTGTTTTTAATAATAAAAAATGCCTTGGCATTGTTTCCCCTATCTGGCATGTTCTTCAGTTTTCTAAATTCTTTGCCAAGCGACCGCTGGCATTGTTTTCTTATTGCACATTAATATCTTAACACACTTAGGGGGCAACGACCCATTGCCAGATACTAAGGCGAAATGCTTCGACGGAAGATGTTCAAGTAGATGAACTTACTTCGGGAGTGGGTCTACCCCTTAGGAGTATAGATTGGAACTTCATCATAGAGATATAAGGGTTTTTACATGGTTAATTTTGGGCATTGCCATCGACAGAGGCAATGCCAACTTTGAATCTGCTCGGCAAATAATATCAAGGCAGAAAATTATTAAAGGCTAGCATGAAAAGCGTGAAAAATAGGCATCCTTTGCGTACGCTCATCACTCATTTAAACTCTCTTTGTGCCAACGTTGTTTTCCTTTTATTTCATTTCTTTTAAGCTGTTTTCAAAACCCACTTCAAATCAACAACACTTTCCATTTGACGAGTAAACAAGCAAGGCAAACAAACTTTTGGCCAATCCTTGTGGGATCGACAACTCAGCTTGATGCTGTATTACTTGCAGACCGTGTATAATTGCACATAAATGACTTAGTCTTGGCACTGTTTTCATACATTTCTAATACATTTCCACCATTTTGCCATGCACTCACACAGTCGAACAAGTTTTTGGCACCGTTGTCGGGGATTGAAATAGAGTTTGTTATTTTTAAATTTTTACTTGTCTTCTTTTTATTTTTGTTCTTTATTTTATTTCTTTGTTTTGACCGGTGTATGACCAAAAATTGCTCTATGGTGGAAGATTGGCTATACGGTCCGAAAATCGAAAGAACCCTACGAAGGTTAAAGAAAAAGATTCGAGAGATGGCTCAACAAGGCAATGAAGGAAATAGTTTGTTAAAAAATAAGGAAAATCCACCCAATAACAATGGAATACCACCAGTTCCTGTTTCGCCAACTGTTAATGTGGAGGAAGAGATACCTATTAGAGAACATTCAGCACCAAACATTTAAATTTTGATGCCATGACTAATTGGTCCCGAGGTAAAAACACCTAATTTTAAATTCAAATTGGTGATGATACAAATGCTTTTGAATGTAGGATAATGTTGCGCGTAATAAGTGCTACGCAATTGTGCAAGTATACACGTCGCAAGTTATAGTATAAAAGATATCGTCTCCACAGGGATTGGTGCCACTTCAAGAATCTAGTCTCTTGCACTGTAAAAAGTAAAAACACAAGTAAAGGATTATCGAAGTTTAACTAATTACTAATCTAGAAAGCAATAAAATAAAATAAAAGATGAATTCAATTGAGAGAGGTAGGCTAGGTTATCGTGAGTTGAGGTGTGATAGCCGATTGGATTGTCTTGGTAAAAGAGTGCACGGGCAACTCAGTTGCCGTGGCAACTTGCACGACGGGGTTGCCGTAGCAACTAATTGATGGTTACTTGGGCGACTAGTTGGGCAACTACTTGGGCGACTGGGCAGCAACTTCAAGGTTCGGCGGAGCGTTCTTCAATGGTTTCTTCTTATCCCTAAGTCGAAACTCTAGCTATTTGTGCATGCCTTGATAATACATCCCTGCGTGAATCAAGGGTGAACAACAACCAATCTTGCGCTCCTCTTAGCCGTTGAAATCCTTAACTTATTCCTAAGCCGGATTAATCTTCACCATCATTGGATTGAATAAAGATCATATTCATTCGTTTCTTGAATCTAACTCTCCCGATATTAGATAAATGGATGAAATCACGAGATCCTCTCCCAATTCACTCGCAAACAATAATAAGAATCAAGAATGAATAAACCTTGAAATAGAAAAGTGCAAACTCTTATTACCTAAACAAAACCAATAGTTTCTCACAACCACAAAACACAATAACCATAGCCAAGTAAATTTAGTTCATGGCTAGGTTCCAAAGAAACACAAGATAATTAATCCCTAGCATGAACCCAATCGAACAAAGATGAAGGAAGAGGCTTGTCGAAATCCTCCTTGCCCTTGATGCTTGTCGAAAATTCTCTCCTCTTGCCCTACTTGGACTTGCCGAAATTTCCCTCTTGCTCTCCCTCCTTGAATTGTCGAAATCTCCTTGATATTTATAGGGCTAGGCCAAAGTCCTTCTTTGAGGAGGAGTTTGAGTTGGAATTAAATTATCTTTAAAGAATATAATTCTTTATTATAATTTTATTCCTATTAGAACTTCTCCTATCCTCTTGGAATTTAATTCTTCTTTAATCTCTGCATGGCAATCAAATTCCTTTGGGCTTGGACCTTGCTCCATGTCATCTTGGGCTTGTAAAATCATGAATTTCGACATCCATATTGCTTTTGGTCTTTGTCGACAAATGCCATGGCAACTGGCTCTGCGTCTCCTTCATGCATTGCCCCCGCAACTAGCTCGGCATATCCTTCATGCATTGCCCCCGCAACTAGCTCGGCATTGCTTTGGCAAGTGATCCTGCACATACATACACAAAAACACACCAAAGCAGCATCTATTTCACAAAAATCACCAAGTTATGTAATCAAGCTCAACAATTGAAGGAATCATGGATTAATGCATGAATAGCTAACTATGCAACTAATATGAGCCTAAGTCTAACAATAATATGAGTAAAAAGGGTAAGAAAAATAGTACTTTTGAACACTTATCACACCCCCAAACTCGAACTATTGCTTGTCCTCAAGCAATGCAAACTCATAATTACCGCCAAGACTTCAAATTTTCACAAACTTAGCTTTGAACTGATTTCAATTCTCTGAACCGGGGCACAAAGTATGATTGGCTTTTTATTTTTCAGAAAACTGATGAATTACTCGGAATCAAACTATAATGCTTGTGAGTGTGTGCGGAGTTGTGTGCAAGTTGATTTTTCGGATTCTATGCAAACAATAGGTTTTCAAATTACTTCATTGGGTTCTTTTTAACATGTTTTAACTAGAGCCAATTTGGGCACCTCTAGTGTTTTATTTTTAGTTTTCTTAAGTTAATTTAATCAACTAGAGCCGGTTTTGGGCACCTCTAGTTAACCGAAAAAAATTTTAACGCCTCCTAGAGCGATTTTCGGGCACCTCTAGTGATCAATTTTTTTAGCATATGCTAGAGCCAATTTCGGGCACCTCTAGCATTCATCCAATTTTTATTCTAATCCCCCAATTAGTTAATTATCAACCTAAGTTTACTAGAACTCCTTAAATCAATCAAACCACAACAGTGTTTCATCAAATTTAGCATCATAGTAAAATTCTAAGTTTTTCATGGTTATCCTAGAATAAAAATTCTATCAATTAAGTGCATTGGTAAAGTCATCATTGAATATTCATCAAATCTAAGCAATTCTTGTTCCAATTTAAAGGCATGGCAAGCAATTTATGTATCCTAAATGTAATGCTTAAAATTAATGTAACTAAACATGGTAATTACTAATAACAATCCCCCCCAAACTCGAGTGAGGCATTGTCCTCAATGCATGCATAAAAATAACGAAAAATAACAATAAAAATAAAAATGCATACGAGGACTTACTCCGAGAGTTCGTCATCGTAGATGATTAGTTTCCTTCTAGTTGGCGTCTTGATTTTCTTGCTTGAACGCAATGGTTGTTTTCTTGTTGCCGGTGGTGGAATCGATCCTCAAATGCGGTGTTGTCCTCATCATCCTCTTCATCAATGTCAATGGCTTTTCGTTTGGAGGATTCAATTGGTGCGGTCTTTATTGGTTCAATGGAGGACTCATCCGAATCTGAAAAATCTGAAAATGATTCCGTAGGAGTTGATTCAGGCATAGGTGCTTTACCTTTGGCTTTTTCAGTGGTTGCCGGGCGTTGTCGTGGTTGGTTGTCGTGGCGTCAGCTTCCTTGGTTGTTGCGATGGCAAGGATATCGGCGGGAAATATTGGGAACGGCACACGGTTGTCCGGTACCTTTCTAGGATGACTTGGGTGATGGCATTGTTGTGCTCCTTCATGTACCGCATGAACATTAGTTGCCGATCTTCAATTTGCCTTAGGCGGCTTTCCAATGGGTGCAAAAGTGCTTCAATGTGTCCCGGGATTAATGGCCGAGTTGCCGGGCGTTAGGTGCTTGGGCATTAGGGATTGCCGCGGCGGCGGAGTTGCCGTGACAATTGGGGGCCTTGAAGAATCTCCGGTGCCTCTCCCATTAGCTTCCGGATTAGTGCTTGATTCCAACCAGACCTGGGTAGGGCTTTTTCATCGGTGGACTCACTCGGGACATGCATCTCCTTGCAAAGATTGGAAATTAAGCAAGGGAAGAAAAGATAACCCTTATCTTTTGAGCTGCATACAAAAATCTCATCGCAAATAATTTTTCCAATGTTAATGATGCGATTATGCAAAATAGAATGTATGAGCAAAAGACGTGGTATATCAACGGTAGTATTGTGTGTGGAGGGCATTAAAGAAGTTTTAACAAACTTATTCCATAGTTTTGCCTCGGGTTTAAGCCGAAGGCGATTTACCGTGCCCTTGTATTTACCGTCGTTCCAATGAGTTCCCGGTTGAGTGAGTTCTTGAAGCACCTTGTCGAGTTGCTTGGGATTGATTTGGTCAACTAAGGCTTGATGTTCGTCCTTCTCAATGTAAAGTCCGTAAAAGGTGTTGATGCTTTCGGGACTTATAAGTATGGCCTTGTCACGAACAAAAACATAAGGATTATCCGGGTTAGGTGAGTGAGCATAGAATTCTCTTACCCATGAGATGTTACCCGGTTCGGTTGATGGCAAAAGATTTGCCACTTTTGATGTGCAATCCTTTTGAAGATGAATGGTTCAAGGCCGAAATCTTGAGATCCGAGTATTCAAAGCCTTGTTCTTCATGAATCTTCCGGCTTTCAAACTTTGATTGAAATCTTTCTTGAAACACGGTGTAGCAAACTTCTTGTATCTTGGTTCTTTGGAGAAACTTGGATGAACTAAAAGTTTAATCTTGGATGCCATGTATGATCTTGGTTGTGAGTAAAAACAAAGAAAAGAAAAGAAACTAAAAAGTTGCAAGATAGAAAGTAGGAATAGGTTAAGGGTGATGGGTTTTATAGAAAAGATAGGTGGGTGGGATTAGGGGAAATTGACAATTGGGTTAGGGTTTGGTAGGAATTTTCGACAAAAGGGGTTTTGGTTAGGATGAATTGGAGGCTTTATATAAGCCTTAGATTCAGCCCATTAGTTTCCTTGTTGAAGATGTTTTCCTACTTGGTTTAGAATTCCTTCTTTCTCTTGAACTTCCTTTCCTACAATTCAAAAACCAATCAAATAAGGATTAAAATTAAAGATAAACTAATAAATAAAGATGTGTAATAGGATTCTTAGACTTGAATAAAAAAAAATCTATCCTAAAACTACTAATAATCGGCAAAATAATAAAATAATAAAAAATAATAATCGAAAAAAAAAATGAAAAATAAATAATTAAATAATCGACAAAAACAAAAATAAAAATAAATAAAAATAAAAATAAAAATATCAAAAGGAGAGCATGCTCATGCATCTCCTAAATTGACCACTTCCTTGTTACGTTCCACATGGGCACCATTGTAGTGCTTCAATCTTTGTCCATTAACTTTGAATTCATGGTTGTCGAGATGGACTTGATTATCACCGCACCGTGGGAGAATGGTTTGACGACTTGAATGGTCCCGACCATCTTGATTTCAACTTTCCGGGAAAAGTTTTAGCCGAGAATTGAATAGGAGAACTAGTTGCCTGGCGTGAATTGCCGTGGCAATAGTTTCTTGTCATGCCATTGCTTTGTTTTCTCCTTGTAGATTCGTGCATTGTTATAGGCGAGTGCACGAAATTCTTCTATCTCATTGAGATCCATCAAGCGCTTTTATCCGCACTTTCCCAATCCATATTCACGGTCTTGATTGCCCAAGACGCCTTGTGCTCGATTTCCACGGTAGATGACATGTTTTACCATAGACAAGCCGGAAGGGGACATACCTAATGGTGTTTTGAATGCGGTGCGATATGCCCAAAGTCGTCATCTAGTCTTAATGACCAATCCTTCCTTGAGGGATTTACAACTTTCTCGAGTATTCCCTTCAACTCTCGGTTGGAGATTTCGCTTGCCCATTGGTTTGTGGGTGATATGCCGTGGCGATCTTGTGTGATATGCAAGCGTTGCAACATCTTGGCAATTAGTCTGTTGTCAAAATGCTTGCCCCCATCGCTGATAATTGCTCTCGGCATCCCAAACCGTAAATATGTTTTTCGCAGGAATCGTTGCACGGTCTTGGAATCGTCGTTGGGGGCGCAGCTGCCTCTACCCATTTAGACACATAGTCGACGGCGAGTAAGATGTAGAGGTTGCGAATGAAGATGGAAAAGGTCCCATAAAATCGATCCCCATACATCGAACAGTTCCACCTCGATGATGTTTCGAGTGGCATCTCATGTCGCCTAGAGATATTGCCCGTCCCCCTCCGCAACGATCACATTGCTTGTAAAAGTCTTGGGCATCTTTGTACAATGTTGGCCAATACAAACCGGATTGCAAGACTTTGGCTGCGGTACGAGTTCCTCCAAAATGTCCTCCATAGGGTGAAGAATGGCATTGCCGAGTACATTCTGTTGCTCTTCTTCAGAGGACACATCGGCGTATAACCTGATCTGCACATTGTTTAAACAAAAGAGGCTCGTCCCAAAAGTAATGCTTAGCATTATGGCGGAACCGCTTCTTCCCTTGGTGAGTAATGCCATACGGAAAAATACCACAAACAAGGAAGTTAACTAAATCTGCGTACCGGTATTGCCGGGCATGTCTTTGCCGTAGTGTTCGCTCCCAAAATTGCCGAGGCGTGTTTCGTCAAAGACCGCTGCGGCGTCGAGTTGTTGAGGCGTGTGCTTCCATGGTTGCCGAGGCGTCATGGGCTGTCGAGGCGTCAAGGGTTGCCGAGGCGATTAGAATTTGTTCATCCGGGAATGCATCGCATATCTCTAGATCCGTCCTCTTCCCTATTGCGTTCCAAACGTGATAAGTGATCGCCACTTGATTTTCTGTTCCTTTCTCGTCCTTAATTTCAATATCAAATTCTTGTAAAAGTAATATCCAACGAATCAAACGAGGTTTAGCATCCTTTTTAGCAAATAAGTATTTGATTGCCGAATGGTCCGTATGAACAATTACCTTTGTACCAATTAAATAGGATCGAACTTGTCAAATGCGAAAACTACAGACTAGTAACTCTTTCTCCGTTGTTGTGTAATTCACTTGAGCATCGTTAAGAGTTTTACTAGCGTAGTATATCACATGGAAGGTCTTACGTGCGTTGGCCTAGGACTGCTCCTACCGCGAAATCACTTGCATCACACATGAGCTCAAAAGGTAGCGTCCAACTGGTGGAACAACAATGGGTGCCGAGGCAAGCTTTTTCTTTAGGGTTTCAAATGCTTGAGTGCAAGAATCATCAAAATCAAGACTTTATCCTGTTCAAGTAGATTACACAAAGGTTTAGTGATTTTAGAAAAGTTATGAATGGACCTCTGTAAAAACCTCGCATGTCCGAGAAAACTTGAATTCCTTTAACGAAATTTGGTGGGGTAATCTCTCGATCACGTCCACCTTGGCTTTGTCTACTTCAATTCCTTGGATGAAATCTTATGGCGAGCACTATTCCTTCATCTACCATAAAGTGGCATTTCTCCCAATTGAGGACTAAATCCGTTTCTTCGCATCTTGCCAACACCCTCTCTAAATTGCCGAGACAGCCGTCGAAGTCATTACCAAAAACCGAAAAGTCATCCATGAAGATCTCAAGGAAGTCTTGACCATGTATCGAAAAGAGCGCCATCATGCATCTTTGGAAGGTTGCCGGGCGTTACATAATCCGAACGGCATCCTTCGGAAGGCATAAGTACCGTAGGGGCATGTGAAGGTTGTCTTTTCTTGATCTTCGGTGCTATGGCAATCTGATTGTAACCTGAATAACCATCAAGAAAAGCAGTAAAAGGGTTTACCCGCAAGACGGTCAAGCATTTGATCAATAAAGGGTAATGGGAAGTGATCTTTCCTAGTGGCTTTGTTTAGCTTTCGATAGTCCATACAAACCCTCCAACCGGTCTGATCCTGGTTGGGATAAGTTCATTATTTTCATTGCTTACCCTTTGTTATACCTCCCTTTTTCGGCACACATTGTACCGGACTTACCCACGTACTATCGGAGATAGGGTATATAATGCCGGCGTCAAGCCACTTGATGATTTCTTTCATTACAACCCCTTTCATGGCATGATTCAGTCTTCTCTGGGCCTCAATTGAAGGTTTGTGGTTATCTTCCAACAAGATCTTGTGCATGCACACCGCCGGGCTAATTCCCTTCAAGTCGGCAATTGTCCACCCTATTGCCTTTTTATGTAGCTTCAACATGTTGATCAGCTTCTTTTCTGCTCAGCTGTAACTTAGAGGAAATAATTACGGGTAATGTATTATCGATCCCTAAGTATACATATTTGATTGCTCGGCAATTGTTTCAACTCAAGAATTGGTGGATTTTCGATAGAGGGTTTTTCGATCTTACCTTTCCTTACGAGTAGTCCGGTGGTTCAAAGTATGTACTGGTCGATTGACTAGCCAATTTACCTCTTCGGTTGTTCCTTATCGACCGGTTCTTCATACTCCTCGGGTTCCTCTTGATCGGCAATGTAGTTGCCGAGGCAACTAAATTCCTCATCGGTTAAACTCTGCCGTGGCATGAAGTAGTTGGCATTCTTTCGGATCATCGGCATGCCTTAGTGTTTGGAACACATTTAGTTTTACCTGCTGGTCATTCACCCTCATTGTGAGTTCTCCTTTTCAACATCAATCAAAGTTCTCCCCTGCCGCTAGGAATGGTCTTCCGAGAATGATAGGCGCATGCTCATCCGCTTCACAATCTAAAACAATAAAGTCAGCGGGAAAAATAAATTTGTCAACTTTTACCAGTATGTCCTCGATTTTTCCCTCTGGATGCACATAGGATCTGTCGGCTAGCTGTAGCATAACTGTTGTAGGTCTTGCCTTCCCGATTCCTAGTTTCTGAAAAACCGATTTAGGCATCAAGTTTATGCTAGCCCCTAGGTCGCATAGTGCTTTCCCGACATAGTGATTTCCAATAGAACAGGGTATTGTGAAACTTAGGGATCCTTCAACTTGGGCGGCATACGATTGTGCAACATTGCCATGCATCCCTCTGTCGCGGCAACTGTTTCAAACTCTCCTAGCCTTGTTCTCTTGGACACAATGTCTTTAAGAAACTTGGCATAGTTTGGCATTTGTTCAATTGCTTCCACCAATGGCAAGTTGATGTGGACTTGCTTTAGGATATCAAGAAACTTCTTGAATTGGTATTCTTGCTTTTTGTCGCCTTCAATCTTTGTGGGAATGGTGGTGGAAGTCGGATATCTTCTATCCTTTCATTGGTTTGAAACCTAATTGACGGCATTGCCGGGACATCCGGAGTTGCCGGCGCGTTATCAACGGGGTTTCTTTGAGGCATGCTTATCACAAGACGCCGAGGCGTCATCGGTTGTCGAGGCATGTTTATTTCCGGTTGCCGCGGCAATTCCTGGTTCAGCATCTGAGACTTTGCCGCTAGGTTCGTCTTGATCTTTTTGTGGAGTTTTGTTTGACGAGCGGGTTTGAACCTCTCTAAGTTGTTGGCCACTTACTGGTGGTGATTGCCTTACATTGCTCATGGCAGTTCCTCTTGCGACTTGAGTATCGCTAGGTAAACCTCCTTGTGGTCTAGTGTTCAGATTTTGAGCAAATTGTCCGACTTGATTTTCCAATGATTTGATTGCCGCCTCTTGGTTCTGCAATCTCATCTCGGTCCTGTTAATAAAAGCATCAGTTCTTTTTATGAAATTACTATTCTCAGCCATATAAGATTCAGTTTTCATCATAAAAGCATTTAGAGAATTTTCCAAAGAACTAGATGTTGTCGGTTGTTGCCGCGGCATCACATTGCCGTGGCATATTCACTGAATCCCGATGCTTGTGCATTCTGATTGTTACGGTTTAGAGCATTGTTGGGATTACTCCATGAAAAATTCGGGTGCTTCTTCCAAGCTGGATTGTATGTATTTGACATCATGTTGTTGCCCGATTGTAATTCCCCACATAGAAGCTAGATTCGGATTCTGCATACATTCGGAAGAATTATGGTTATCACCACATAACTCACAAAAAGAATCCATTACCTTGACTTCATGTGTGTTGTTTGGTTTTTGCATGTTCGGACCATCTTGGTTAAAGCGGCCAATTGTGCGAAATTGAATCGATGATCCTAGTTCATGTATTGTAAACAGCGCCTAACTCCTCCTCTTCGGTAGATGGGAATTGATAATCATTCTTGGCCAGCCTGTTTAAAATTTGCATTGCTTCCTCCGCGACTTATCTAAGAGTATGCCGTTTGCCGAGGCGTCTAGCATCATCCTTGTTGGTGTATTCACAGCGTTGTAAAACATTGTTACTTGAGTCCACACCGAACGTGTAGAGGGCATTTGTGTAGAAGTTCTCTATATCGCTCCCAAGCCTCGTACATGGATTCATCATCACTGCCGAAAAGAAGTAATGTCGTTCTGAAGCTTATCGATTAAATTTGTAGGATTAAATCTAGCAAGGAAATCACGACAAAGATCAGTCCAAGATGCTATGGATCCGGCAGAATGCTATTTAGCCATGCTTTCGCCCTATCCCTCGGTGAATAGGGAATAATCTTAATCGTAAGACATCGGGGTGACTCCGTGTATCTTGAACGAGTTGCAAATCTCGAGGAAAGATTTCAGATGTTGTCGTGCATCTTGATTCTTTGAGCCGCCAAATTGACCTATTGTGTTGATCATATTAAACATTACCAGTTTCAACTCAAAGTGGTCGGCTTCAATTTGGGTGCGACAACTCTCGGGTTAAGTCCATCAAGATCTTCTTCAAGATAGTCTCGAATAGTTCATTTTTTGCAAGAATCACTCCTCCTCATGCTCGAACATCTTGATTAATATTGTCGTCTTGATTTGCCATTGCTTCTCTTATCCTTCGTCTAAGTCTTTGTAAGGTTCGTTCGATTTTTTGGATCAAAGGGATATTCTGTGAAGTCGGTCTCGCATACTGGTCATATACCAATGCAAAACCAAAGTTTGTTAGCCCTTTGAATTTTAAACAAGAAAAATAAAAAGAAAGTGCAAGAAAGTAAAAACAAAGTCGCTATTGCCAATCCCCGGCAACGGCGCCAAAAACTTGTTGCGCGTAATAAATGCTACGCAATTGTGCAAGTATACACGTCGCAAGTTATAGTATAAAAGATATCGTCTCCACAGGGATTGGTGCCACTTCAAGAATCTAGTCTCTTGCACTGTAAAAAGTAAAAACACAAGTAAAAGATTATCGAAGTTTAACTAATTACTAATCTAGAAAGCAATAAAATAAAATAAAAGATGAATTCAATTGAGAGAGGTAGGCTAGGTTATCGTGAGTTGAGGTGTGATAGCCGATTGGATTGTCTTGGTAAAAGAGTGCACGGGCAACTCAGTTGCCGTGGCAACTTGCACGACGGGGTTGCCGTAGCAACTAATTGATGGTTACTTGGGCGACTAGTTGGGCAACTACTTGGGCGATCGGGCAGCAACTTCAAGGTTCGGGCGGAGCGTTCTTCAATGGTTTCTTCTTATCCCTAAGTCGAAACTCTAGCTATTTGTGCATGCCTTGATAATACATCCCTGCGTGAATCAAGGGTGAACAACAACCAATCTTGCGCTCCTCTTAGCCGTTGAAATCCTTAACTTATTCCTAAGCCGGATTAATCTTCACCATCATTGGATTGAATAAAGATCATATTCATTCGTTTCTTGAATCTAACTCTCCGATATTAGATAAATGGATGAAATCACGAGATCCTCTCCCAATTCACTGCAAAAACAATAATAAGAATCAAGAATGAATAAACCTTGAAATAGAAAAGTGCAAACTCTTATTACCTAAACAAAAACCAATAGTTTCTCACAACAACAAAACACAATAACCATAGCCAAGTAAATTTAGTTCATGGCTAGGTTCCAAAGAAACACAAGATAATTAATCCCTAGCATGAACCCAATCGAACAAAGATGAAGGAAGAGGCTTGTCGAAATCCTCCTTGCCCTTGATGCTTGTCGAAAATTCTCTCCTCTTGCCCTACTTGGACTTGCCGAAATTTCCCTCTTGCTCTCCCTCCTTGAATTGTCGAAATCTCCTTGATATTTATAGGGCTAGGCCAAAGTCCTTCTTTGAGGAGGAGTTTGAGTTGGAATTAAATTATCTTTAAAGAATATAATTCTTTATTATAATTTTATTCCTATTAGAACTTCTCCTATCCTCTTGGAATTTAATTCTTCTTTAATCTCTGCATGGCAATCAAATTCCTTTGGGCTTGGACCTTGCTCCATGTCATCTTGGGCTTGTAAAATCATGAATTTCGACATCCATATTGCTTTTGGTCTTTGTCGACAAATGCCATGGCAACTGGCTCGGCGTCTCCTTCATGCATTGCCCTGGCAACTAGCTCGGCATATCCTTCATGCATTGCCCTGGCAACTAGCTCGGCATTGCTTTGGCAAGTGATCCTGCACATACATACACAAAAACACACCAAAGCAGCATCTATTTCCACAAAATTCACCAAGTTATGTAATCAAGCTCAACAATTGAAGGAATCATGGATTAATGCATGAATAGCTAACTATGCAACTAATATGAGCCTAAGTCTAACAATAATATGAGTAAAAAGGGTAAGAAAAATAGTACTTTTGAACACTTATCAGATAATTTGATGGAACACCTACTGGAGATCCAAGGCAACACTTGAAGCAGTTCATGGAAGTCTGCCAGCTATTTTAGTAGCCTAGAGTATCAAAGGATATAGTGAAGCTAAAGCTATTTACATTTTCTTTGAGAGATAGAGCAAAAGCGTGGCTAAGTTCTTTGCCACCTGGTTCTGTCACCTCACGGGGAGATCTATGCCAAAAAAATTTATTACGATTCTAGCCACCTAAACTCACCGCCAAGTTGAGAGATGGGATCATCACATTTAGGCAGGCTGATGATGAGACCCTATATGATGCCTGGGAGAGATATAAAGATCTATTTGAGGATATGTCACATGCATGGATTCTCGAAATAGACTCAAATGGAGACCTTCTACAATGAACTTAATGTTCAAACCATAACAGTTATTGATGCGTCAGCAAATGGCTTATTGCTTGACAAAAACTATACAGAGGCAATTGGCATCCTTGAGAGGATTTCAATCAACGATTTTGAATATTCTACTGCCAGACTTGAGACCGGCACTAAAACTAGTGGGAAATTACCAATAGATGAGCTCACATCTATCCACGTTGAGATTTCCAATCTTACTAGAATGGTGAGAAATTTGCAAAATAGTTATGAGGCCCAAGAAGTTAAGGCATTATCCCATTTTATACAATATGTGGAGAAGATCATCACACAAAAGATTGCCCTACCAACCCTGAGTCGGTATATTTCATTGGCAATTTTAATCGTAATTATAATCCAAATTTCAATACTTACAATGCAGAATGGAGGCATCACCCAAATTTAGCTTGGGGGAATCAAGGAAGCACCAATATAATGCCCAAAAGCAGAACGACAATATCGGCATCAATACAATGCTCAGCGTCAGAACAATACCAGGCCAGGGGTCAACCAGAATGTCATGCCCCAAAGGGCACAAAATAATTTTTATGCAGGGCAAATGAACAACCAAGGGACTTTGACATAATACATGAAGAAGAATGATGCAACTGTCCAGAGTTTGGCAGCATCGATACAAAACTTGGAGGTACAAATTGGATAGATTACCAATGCACTCAATAATAGACCCCAATGAACTTTTCCAAGCAATACAAAGGATGCCAGGAAAAACCATAATGAACAATACAAAGTTGTGACTCTACGGAATGGCAAACAATGCATGGCTGAGACATCTGTCAAGTAGCCAAATAGTTTCCAGGAGAAGAAGAAACTGCCAGTAGATGAACCAAAAGAACCAAAGAAGAAAAAAGCGGACATAAGCAATGCAAGACCACGGTCTGATGCCAAACCTCAGTCGGATGTTAGCAGAACCTTGGCAAAGTCGATAGAGCCAGCATATGTTTATCCACCTCCACTGAAATGCCCATGTTTTTGGCCTAGTAGTTTTGGGGTTCGGTTCGAGGGTTCGGTGGACCGGTATTATAGGTTCGAGTTAGTTTCAGGAATAAATCAGATTAAATATTTTTGGAAGTGATAAAAATATGAGAAAATACTCTAAAATCATTATTTAATATATTAATGATTGTGGTAAAATCAATTTTGGAAAATGTGTTTTGGAAATCAAACATTTTGACCAAAATGTAAATTTTGAAAACTGTTTTTAGTGGTTGTTTTGTAAAGAGTAAAAAATTTGAATCTTTAAGGAGCTAATAGCCCAAAAGTCTAATTTTAGACTTTATCCTTTAATTGGCTCTTTTAAAAATTGTTTTGGAAAATAAAAGAGGTTGGAGAGAATTAATTGATAATTAATTCTTTTAAAACAAAAGTCAAATAACTTTCTTAAAAACCTTTTCTCTCAAAATCTCTCCAGCCAAACACTATTTTCTTCTTCTAAATCTTCAGGTAAATCATCCTTTTCTTAAATCTTTTGATTTCTAATGGATTCACAATGATTTTCAGGTAAAACCTTATTGTTTTAACTTTGTTTTCACATGTAAAATCAGCCAATTAAGGGAGAAAGCATCTATTAGAGGTAAGGTTCGTTCTTCTCCTCTAATGAAAGGTTCTTTACTAAAATTCCCAATTTGTTGATCATTTACAATTGTTTTCTAATGAGTTTTGATAGTTTAATTGATGAAAATTGGTTTAATTGTGTTTTGAATGGTGAAATTAGTGGATGTTTGAATTGGATCTGTTTTTTTGGGCTCTTGATCAGGTTAGATCATGAATTTGATGTTTAATCATGTTAAAAGCTTGGATTTAATATTGTAATCCCGAAACTAGTTGAATCTCTAATATTTAAGGTTGTTAGTTAAAGGTTTTTGTGAGGTTTTTGGTGCTTAATCTTTGTTGGAAGTAAAAGGATGTTGTAAAAGGGGTTTTTAGACGTTAATTGATGAAGTTTGATGTATCGAATCGTTATATTATGGTTAGGTTAGGATTGACAGGTGTTTGAGGTTGATTTCGATAAGTTTCATATAGTTTTTGAGTGGGCAACTTGTGAGTTACGGGATTTCGCTTAAAGGTAGTGGTTTGGATGCATTTTGATGCATGTTTCCTTTGGTTTTGTGTGATCGAAATAGGGGATAGTCATGGTGAAGTAGCTTGAAGTGGATTGAAGCTTGTCGGGAGCTTGTTTTGCTTTGGCGAGCAAGGAAAAGTGAAAACGGTGAGTGGAAATGGTTTAAAAAGTATTTCAAAGGTTTGAAAGTGGTTTGGGGTTTAGGATAAGTTTGAAACACTTACCTAAGCTCAGAAGTAAGTTTCCCTCTTTTGCTCTTTAATATCAATTCGGATATGAGCATGTGTAATTCATGTTTTGGTTGTAAACATAGTTTGTTTCACTTACTGTAAATGCATGGTTTGGGTACATATGTAGTGTTTTAAAAGTAAGTAAATGGTTTGTAAATGATATATTAGTTATGTGACATGATGAGGAGACATTCAAATATAGTTGGCAAGCCATAGGATAAAGTGCACTATAATATGTTTAAAATCAATCGTGGGTAAAGTTCCTTGAGGTCGGCTACTCAGACTGTGATGTTATCACTTGGGTTGAACGGTTGATTCCCCTTGTTGATGTTAATCTTGCGGTCGTCAAGGTTGGCATATAATGAGGTCAGCATAGTATGGGTCTTGATGACGGTCGATCATTAAGGGATATCCTTGTATCCGATGTGTAAGGTTAACGGTTGGTTAACCAATGATTAGCGATCAGCTAATCAAGGATAGTGGTCGACTATCCGGGGTCACTATAATTGCCAATATATGAAAGTTCATGTGTTGAACCTACTTTGTAATGCGTTGGGATTTAAGCATGGTAATATGATTTAATGCTTTAGGATCTAAACATATGGTTTACAAAGGTTTTGCATAATGTTGATATGCATGTTTTAAATTGGAATCAATGTGATGCTTTAGTTGTAAGCATGGTTTGAAAACAAGTGTTTGGTTTTTAACGGTTTTAATTGCATCGTTATTTTAAGAGCACCCTCACTAAGTATGTGTGCTTACGCTCTCTTTTTCCTAATGATGCATAGCATTGAGGTTTGTGGGCAGCAAAGGCAAAGTCTAAATGATCCAAGGACAAGACTACTTTGAGTACGAACTCAGTTTTAGTTTTCAGTTAATAAGGCAACATGTTTGCCATATTGTTGGGATTTGTAATTATGTTTTTCACCTAGTTTTTTAGCATGGTTGATGCTGTGTTTTGGACTTGGATTATTGATGATGAACTTGTTTATGGTTTTCCTTATGAGTGATGCTAGGTGATTACCTAGGTATGCATCTAGATAGCTTTGGTTAAATGCTATGCTTTGATGAATCTATCATGTTGATTATGGTGATAGAGATATGTTGGAATGTTGCATATGTTGGAAAAGTTTAGTTGAATGTTCTGGTATGTTTGGTGAGTGTTTTAGGGAGCATGCCTATAGGTTAATTCCTTTGGAAGTATAAGTAATGTTGTGGTTGCTAAATCTTGGTGCAAGTGATGAAATATGATTTAATGAATATTTTTATGCATGTAAGAGTCTTGTTAGGATCTAAAAGCATCTAGAATCAAATGAAAAACCAGCTAAAAATGACATTATAGACCCAAGCGTACCGATACGTCGGGAACCGTATCGGTATGACTAGGCAAGAATTGACTTGGGGTTTCGGTACGGCTGGAGGTGTACCGATATGCTTTTACGTTACTAGAAATTACTTTTTGGGACAAAACTCGTGTACCGGAACACTAAGTGTCCGTATTGATACGGCTATTAAAGCTTCTTAAATTGAATTTTATGTTCAAATTAGCGTACCAGTACGGTACACGGCGTACCGAAATAAGGCTGGTTTGTATTAAGCACCGTATCCATATGTTGCCAGCGTATCGATACGAATGGCTGTTAATTCAGTTAATGTCATGGAAGTTCAGTTCTATTTTCTTTTGATTCAGTCTCTGAATCTTGTTTTGGCAATTATGTGATTTGGGCATGTAATCTGACTAATTGAGGATTGGTAACCTCAATTTCGGTAATGGTCCTTTAACTTATCAGATTTACATTTTGGTCCCTAAAGCGTATTGTATGTAGTTGGTTGTCATTCCGTAGTCTGTTTCTTTTGTAATCTCATCCGCTGCGATCCTGATCACTCAGGAATAATAATACGCATCTAGACAAGATAAAAGAAAAAATGGACTAATTTTCGTAATCTCTCTGCAGTTTGCTTCGGCAAACCTAATGTAGCTCACTCGTTTCGGTCGGGCATCTAGGCCGAGTAAAGGGGGTTACATTTGGTTTTATCAGATCTAGGTTACGAAAGTATGGGATGTTATTGTTTTTTCAATTACTAATGTTTGACATGCACGGTGATTGTGTATTTGTATAGTGATTGTTTTAAATTATTTTTGGGGTATGAATTGAGAACACATTGCCTATTAATGAGGTTTTAAAATGTTTTATAAGGTTGTCTTGGATCCTTTGCCTTATGTTAGCATGACTTTAATTTGTTTTGATACTTTTGTTAGCATGGCTCGTCGTGAGACTCATTCGATGGCTGGTAATGCTGGGTCTGGGCAGAATAATGACAATAGAGGGAATCCTCGTATTACCTTATCTCCTCTACCTCCGTTGGTTCCTCCTGTTGGCACTAGGGTATATGGTGTACCTCAGGCTCCACAAGGGCCATTTTTTAGGGATTTGACTCTGTTAATCTAAGTAATGATGGGGACTTTTCAGGCAGTGATGGCTGGAGTGCAAGTGCAAGCACTGACACCTGTTGTGGTGGTTAATCAAGGTTTGCCCTTAGAACGTCTTTATAGTTTAGGAGGTGAGGAATTTAGGGGTTTGAGCCCTGAAGCAGTCGAAGGATGGCAGGAAAAGACAATTCGCATTCTGGATTAGATGGGTTGTAACGATGTGCGCAAGTTGGGTTTCACTGTGTCTTTGTTGCAAGGTGATGCTTATCATTGGTGGGTGACCACGATGCGGGTGTCCCAGAAGCAAATGTGACTTAGGAGTTCTTTCAAAGAGCTTTCAAGAGGAAATATCTTGGTTCTTAGTATCAGGATGCGAAGACGCGCGAGATTATGTCGCTTTCGTAGGGTGGCATGTCGGTTGCCGATTATGAGGTAAAGTTTGTTCGCCTAAGTCAGCATGCCCCAGAGTTGGTCCTAAATGATCAACAGAGGTGCGATAAGTTTCGCTATGGTCTTGTGAAGGACATCAAGATGTATCTGTTGGCTACGGATTACATAGATTTTGATGTGTTTGTCAACCGTGCTAAGGATTTGAGCAGTCTTTGGGTGTGACATGACAGGCTTTGAGCATGGGCTCGAATAAGAGAGTGGCTTGTTTTGGCTATTTTGTGAAGCAAAATAGGAGGTCTCGGGACAAGATTCATAATCTGGATTACAAGCGTGGTGGCGGTGTCAGCCAAGGTAATTCGGGAGCTTGGGTTGTAGCTGAGTGTGGACAGCATGGTAGACGTCAGACGAGTGAGTGTTGGGAAATACCATGCGTTGTTGGATATATGCATCTCCTGATCACATGAAACGTGATTGTCCTCGTGCTGTGGGGGATGCACCGGTTTGGGCTATTGTACATATTAGGGGTCGAGGCCAAGGTAGGGGTAATTTTTAGAGGGTCGTGGACCATGCTATTACCGTACAACCAGAGAATAGTGGACCAGCATGGATCTATGCTCATCGTGAAGGTCGCAATAACACTAATGTGATCTCGGGTACCTTCACTTTGCAATCTTTGTCATTATTTTTTTTTATTGATTCGGGGTCTACTCATTCATATATCTTAAGTGAGCATGCATCTTTGTTGAATGTTCCTGTTGAGATTTTAGATGTGGGCATGTTAGTAACTAGCTCTTTTGGGGAGACAGTTACAATTAAAAGGTTGTATAGGCGTTATCCTTTGGTAGTGCAAGGTCATGAGTTTGCCGCGGATCTGATGGAATTGCCATTCCATGGTTTTAACATTATTCTGGGTATGGATTGGTTAAGTGAACATAAGGCGGCAGTGGATTGTGAGTCCAAAAGAATTTCCTTGAGGTTAGCCAATGACTATGAAGTTGTGGTGGTTGGCGAGAATGTGAAATTCTTGTCCAATATTGTTTCGGCTACTCAAGCCGAGAAGATGATGTTTGATGGCTGCCAAGCTTATTTGGCTATTATTATGAATCCGAAAGCCAACGGTGTTTGGGTGTAGGAAATTCGGATCGTGTGTGAATTTCTAGAGGTGTTTCCTAAAGATTTATCAGGTTTACCACCTGATAGAGAGGTTGAATTTGGTATTGAGACATATGGGGGTTCAACTATGATATCCATTGCTCCTTACCGGATGGCACCGAAAAAGTTGAAAGAGTTGAAGATGCATCTCTAGGAGTTGTTAGATCATGATTTCATTCGACTGAGTGTTTCGCACTGGGGAGCTCCAGTTCTTTTTTTAAAGAAAAAGGATGGGTCGATGCATATGTGCAAAGATTATCCCTGGTTGAATAAGTTGACAGTGAAGAACAAGTACCTGTTGTCGCTGATTGATGACTTGTTCGATCAGTTTTGTAGAGCAGCGGTGTTTTCAAAGATTGATTTAAGATTGGGGTATTATCAGTTGAAGGTTAAGGATGTGGATGTACACAAGACTGCTTTTCGTATGAGGTACAGTCATTATGAGTTCTTGGTAATGTTGTTTGGTTTGACGAATGCCCCGGCTAATTTTATGGACATGATGAATAGGGTGTTTCATGAGTACCTTGATCAGTTTGTGGTGGTTTTTATCAATGATATACTTGTGTACTCTCATAACAAGGAACAACATGATCAACATTTACGGATTGTATTGCAAGCTTTGAATGATAATCAGTTGTATGCTAAGTTGAGCAAGTGCGAGTTTTGGCTCAAAGAGGTGATGTTTCTTGGTCATATGGTTTTTGCGGAGGGTATCTGTGTTGATCCATAGAAAGTTGAGGTTGTTCTCAATTGGAAGAAACCTAAGTCAGTGTCTGAGATTCGCAGTTTTCTTAGGTTAGCTAGTTATTATCGGTATTTTGTGGATGGGTTTTCTAGTATTGCTACACCGTTAACAAAGTTATTATAGAAGAATATTCTATATGTATGGAAGGATAAGAAAAATCAAAGTTTTGAGAAGTTAAAGGAAGTATTGACACGTGCTCATGTGTTAATCTAATCCGAGTCAAAGAAGGAGTTTGTGGTTTATAGTGATGCATCGTACGTTGGTTTGGGTTGCGTGCTGATGCAAGATGGCAAGGTTGTGGCCTATGTGTCGAGACAGCTGAAAGTTCATGAGCAGAATTATCTGACTCATGATTTGGAACTTGCGGCTGTGGTGTTTGCCTTGAAGATTTGGAGACATAACCTTATATGGAGAAAAGTGTGTGGTTTTTACAGATCATAAGAGTTTGAAATATTTGATGTCTCAAAAGATTCTGAACCTTAGGCAACATAGATGGTTGGAGTTGCTTAAGGATTACGACCTGGCGATCGAGTATCATCCTAGAAAAGCCAATGTGGTTGCAAATGCATTGAGTCGTAAAGTTGCGGTCAAACTTAGGGCGATGTTTGCAAGGTTGAGTGTGACACGAGAAGGTGGTTTATTGGCTGAGTTGCAAGTTAAGCCTACATTGTCATAGATGATTAAAGCTAAGCAACCATTTGATGATTCTTTGGTTCCTCATGTTAAGGATATATCGGATGGTAATCCATCGGAGTTTCATTTTGATGAAGATGGTGTTTTGTGCTTTAAGGGCCGAATAGTGGTGCCGAAAGATTCGGAGCTTAGGCATACTATTTTAGAGGAGGCACACTCTAGTCCTTTTACTATGCATCTCGGTAGTACCAAGATGTATCGTGATTTAAAGGAATTGTACTATTGGGTTGGTTTGAAAAATGATGTGACGGAGTTTGTATCTAAGTGCATGGTGTGTTAGCGGGTTAAAGCTAAACATCAGTTTCCATCTGGGTTGTTGCAACCGTTGAGAATTCTAGAATGGAAATGGGAGAGAATCACCATGGATTTTGTGCCAGGGTTACCGTTAACACCAGCTAAAAAGGATTCCATTTGGGTGATTGTTGATTGGATTACAAAGTGTGCACATTTTCTGCCAGTGCATATGACGTATACCGTGGATAAGTTGGTAGATTTGTACATCGCTGAGATTGTGCATTTGCACGGGGTACCTAAGTCTATTGTTTATGATAGAGACCCGTGATTTACATCAAGTTTCTAGATATGTTTGCATCATGTTTTGGGTACGAGGTTAAAGTTCAGTACCGCATAACATCCTCAGACGAATGGACAGTCTGAGTGTGTTATCCAAGTTTTGAATGATATACTGAGGTGTTGTATTATTGTGTTTCAAGGAACCTGGGAGAAGCATCTACCTTTTGTTGAATTTTCGTATAATAATAGCTATCAAGCGAGTATCCAAATGTCTCCGTATGAGGCATTGTATGGCCAGAGGTGTCGTACACCATTGTGTTAGGCCAAGGTAGGGGAAAAACATGTTTCCTTACTACATGTGTTGAAAGACACAGAAGAGAAAGTTAAAGCTTATGTGTGATCGCTGAAAACGGCTACGGATAGGCAAAAGTCTTACGCGGTTGTTAGGCCAAGGAAAATCAAATACGTGGTTGGTGATCAAGTATTCTTAAAAGTGTCACCATAGAAGAAGGTGTTGCGGTTCGGACGTAAAGGTAAGCTTAGTCTAAGGTTTATTGGACCATATAAGGTTGTGGAGCGTGTTGGTCCTGTGGCTTACCGGTTGAGGTTGCCTCTCAAGCTAGAGAAAATACAAGATGTGTTCCATGTATCTATGTTACAGAGGTATCGGTCGAATCCTTCACATGTTATATCAGTGGAGCATATTGAGTTGAGGTCGGATTTGTCCTTCGAGGAAGAGCCGGTGGAAATCCTTGATTCCAACAGCAAGGTTCTTCGGGGCAAGACGATAGAACTTGTTAAAGTCTTGTGGCGACATCGTGGTGTCGAAGAAGCCACTTAGGAAAGTAAGGCAAAATTTTCAAGGTAAATTTCCTCGAGGTAAATTTCAAGGACAAAATTTCTTAAGAATGGGAGAGTTGTAAAACCCCGGTATTCGGTCTAGCGGTTCTGGGCTTCGGTTCGAAGGTTCGATGGATCGGTATTAGAGGTTCGAGTTAGTTTCAAGATTAAATCAGATTAAATATTTTCGGAAGTGATAAAAGTATGGGAAAATTACTCTAAAATCATTATTTAATATATTAATGATTTTGGTCAAATCAATTTTGGAAAATGTGTTTTGGAAATCGAACATTGTGAACTGACGAAAATGCAAACTTTGAAAACTATTTTTATCGGCTATTTTTTAAATGGTCAAAACTTTGAATCTTTAAGGTGTTAATAGCCCAAAAGTCTAATTTCAGACTTTATCCTTTATTTAAAAAGTGTTTTGGAAAATAAAAGATGTTGGAGAGAATTAATTGATAATTAATTCTTTTAAAACAAAAGTCGCGTAACTAACTTTCTCAAAATTCTTTTCTCTCAAAATCTCTCCAGCCAAACACTATTCTCTTCTTCTAAATCTCCAGGTAAATCATCCTTTTCTTAAATCTTTTGATTTCTAATGGATTCACAATGATTTTCAAGTAAAACCTCATTGTTTTAGCATTGTTTTCACATGTAAAATCAGCCAATTAAGGGAGAAAGCATCCATTGGAGATAAGGTTCATTCTTCTCCTCTAATGATAGGTTTTTTACTGAAATTTCCAAGTTGTTGATCCTTTACAATTATTTTCTAATGAGTTTTGATAGTTTAATTGAGGAAAATTGGTTTAATTGTGTTTTTATTGGTGAAATTAGTGGATGTTCGAATTAGATCTGTTTTGTTGGGTTCTTGATCAGGTTAGATCATGATTTTGATGTTTAACCATGTTAAAAGCTTGGATTTAATATTGTAATCCCGAAACTAGTTGAATCTCTAATATTTAAGGTTGTTAGTTAAGGGTTTTTGTGAGGTTTTTGGTGTTTAATCTTTGCTGGAAGTAAAAGGATGTTGTAAAAGGGGTTTTTAGATGTTAATTGATGAAGTTTGGTGTATCTAATCGTTGTATTATGGTTGGGTTAGGGTTGGAAGGTATTTGAGGTTGATTTCGATAAGTTTCGGATGGTTTTTGAGTGCGCAACTTGTGTGTTGCGGGATTTTGCTTAAAGGCAGTGGTTTGGATGCATTTTGATGCATGTTTCCTCTGGTTTTGTATGATCGAAACATGGGATAATTAAGGCGAAGTAGCTTGAAGCTTGCCGGGAGTTTGTTTTGCATTGGCGAGCAAAGTGAAGTGAAAACGGTGAGTGGGAACGGTTTAAAAAGTCTTTCAAAGGTTTGAAAGTGGTTTGGGAGTTTAGAATAAGTTTGAAACACTTGCCTAAGCTCGGAATTAAGTTTCCCTCTTTTGCTCTTTAATATCGGTTCTGATATGAGCATGTGTAATTCATGTTTTGATCATAAACATGGTTTATTTTACTTACTGTAAATGCATGATTTTGGGTACATATGCAGTGTTTTAAAAGTATATGAAATGCTAGTGAGCATTGGTTTTCATTTCGGTCGGGAATGGGGTAATTTCTTTGGCAAAGTGGATTGTATATGTGGTGATTTTGTGTAGTGCATTGTAAACAGTGAGTAAATGGTTTGTAAATGATATATTGGCTATGTGACATGATGAGGAAATATTCGGATATAGTTGGCATGCCATATGATAAAGTGCACTATAATATGTTTAAAATCGATCGTGGGTAAAAGTCCTTGAGATATAGCGGTCGGCTACTCGGACTATGATGTTATAACTTGGGTTGAGCAGTCAGTTCCCTTTGTTGATGTTAATCTTACGGTCGGCAAGGTTGGAATATCACGCAGTCGGCATGGTATGGGTCTTGATGGCAGTCGGTCATTAAGGGAGATCCGTGTATCCGATGTGTAAGGTTAATGGTTGGTTAACCAATGATTAGCGGTCGGCTATCTGGGGTCACTATAATTTCCAATATATGAAAGTTTATGTGTTGAACCTATTTTGTAATGCTTTAGGATTTAAGCATGGTAATATGATTTAATGCTTTGGGATCTAAGCATGTGGTTTATAAAGGTTTTGTCTAATGTTGATATGCATGTTTTGAATTGGATTCAATGTGATGCTTTAGTTGTAAGCATGGATTGAAAACAAGTGTTTGGTTTTCAAAGGTTTTAATTGCATCATTGTTTTAAGAGCATCCTCACTAAGCATGTGTGCTTACGCTCTCTTTTTCCTAATGATGCAGAGCATTGAGGTTTGAGGGCAGCAATGGCAAAGTCTGAGCGATCCAAGGACAAGACTACTTTGAGTACGAACTCGGTTTTAGTTTTCGGTTAATAAGGCAATGTGTTCGCCATATTGTTGGGATTTGTAATTCTGTTTTTCGTCTGGTTTTTTGCATGGTTGGTGATGTGTTTTGGACTTGGATTATTGATGATGAACTTGTTTATGGTTTTGCTTATGAGTGATGCTAGGTGATTACCTAGGTATGCATCTAGATAGCTTTAGTTAAATGCTATGCTTTGATGAATCTATCTGTTGATTATGGTGATAGAGATATGTTGGAATGTTGCATATGTTGGGAAAAGTTTAGTTGAATGTTCTGGTATGTTTGGTGAGTGTTTTAGGGAGCAAGCCTATAGGTTGATTCCTTTGGAAGTATAAGTAATGTTGTGGTTCCAAAATCTTGGTGCAAGTGATGAAATATGATTTAATGAATGTTTGTATGCATGTAAGAGTCTTGTTATGATCCAAAATCATCTAGAATCAAGTGAAAACCAGCTAAAAATGATATTACAGGCCCAAGCATACTGATACGCAGGGGACCGTATCGGTACGGCTAGGCAAGAATTGGCTTGGGGTTTCGGTATGGCTTGAGGTGTACCGGTACACTTTTACGTTACTAGAAAATACTTTTTGGGATAAAACCTGTGTATCAGAACACTAAATGTCTGTATCGGTACGGCTATTAAATCTTCTTAAATTGAATTTTGTGTTCAAATTGGCGTACCGGTACGGTACACGGCGTACCGAAACGAGGCTGGTTTGTAGTAAGCACCGTATCGATATGGTTGCTCGCGTATCGATACGGATGGCTGTTAATTTATTTAATGTCATGGAAGTTCAGTTCTATTTTCTTTCAATTCAGTCCTTGAATCTTGTTTTGGCAATTGTGTAACTTGGGCAGTCGAATCGAATTGAGAATTAATATGTAAGCATGTAATCTGACTAATTGAGGACTGGTAACCTTAATTCTGGTAATGGTCCTTTAACTTATTAGATTTACGTTTTGGTCCCTAAAACGTATTGTATGTAGTTGGTTGTCATTTCGTAGTTCGTTTCCTTTGTAATCTCATCCGTTGTGAGCCTGATCACTTAGGAATAATAATATGCATCCAGACAAGATAAAAGAAAAAAAATAGACCGGTTTTCGTAATCTTTCTCTAGTTTACTTCGGCAAACCTAATGTAGCTCACTCGGTTCGGTCGGATATCTAGGTCGGGTCAAGGGGGTTACATCCACCGTTTCGACAAAGACCACAAAAGCACAAGCAGAATCAACAATATAATCGCTTCTTGGAAGTACTTAAACAATTGCAAATCAATTTAGCATTGGTGAAAGCTCTCGAGCAAATGCCCAAATATGTCAAATTCATGAAGGACATCTAGTCCAAAAAGAGGAAGCTGGGTGATTTCGAAACTGTAGCTCTCATTGAGGGATGCAGTGCAATGATACTCAATCGGTTACCACCATAGCTAGAAGATTCGGGAAGTTTTACTATTCCTTGTACCAATGGCAACATATTCATGGGTAAGGCACAGTGTGACTTGGGAGTTAGCATCAATTTAATGCCAATGTCTATTTTCAGGAAGCTTGGCGTAGAAGCAAGGCCTACCACAGTGACACTTCAGTTGGCAGACCGATCATTTGCACATCTTAAGGGCAAGATTGAGGATGTGTTGGTAAAGGTAGATAAATTCATATTCCCAGCTGACTTTATTATCTTAGATTATGAGGTATATTTAAATGTCCCAATTATATTGGGCAGACCGTTCTTTGCCCCAGGTGGAGCCTTGATTAATGTTCATAAAGGTGAATTAACTATGCGCATGAATGATCAGCAGGTTACATTTAATATGTTTCAAGCTTTGAAATGTGCAGATGAATCAGACGAATGCCAAGCAAATGATAAGATGGAGTTCATTTTTAAGGTAGACATGGCACAACTGTGCCAAGATACTGAAGATGATGCCAGTGGAAGTAACAGTGAAGGTGAAACAAGTGAGGACACTGAAGGAGCAGCCTTAGTAGAAGTAAGCTACTTTGGACAACCAGAACCATTAGAGTTGGCTGGCAGAGAGATCGTGGCACCAAAATCATCCATTGAGGAGCCATCCAAACTGAAGCTCAAATCACTGCCAGACGATCTCAAGTATGCTTACTTAGGTAAACACTCAACCTTGCCAGTGATCATTAATGCTGATCTCACTAATGATTAGGAGGAACGATTGTTGGAAATTCTAAGCAATTACAAGAAAGCGTTGGGATAGACCTTGACTGACATCTGAGGAATAAGCCTAACCATTTGCATGCACAAAATCATCTAGGAGGAATATCATGGGAAAACCATTGAGGGTTAGAGAAGATTGAACCCGAGCATGAAAGAGGTTGTTAATAAGAAGATTATTAAGTGGCTAGATGCCGAGATAATCTATCCTATTTTCGGCAGCTCGTGGGTCAACCCAGTGCAATGTGTGCCAAAGAAAGGTGGGGTGATCGTTGTTCAAAATAGCAACAATAAGTTAATTCCTTCCATAACCATTACCGGATGGAGAGTGTGCATGGATTATAGGAAGCTGGACAATGCCACCAAGAAAGACCATTTTCCATTGCCCTTGATTGATCAAATGTTGGACAGACTGGCAGGTAAGGCATTTTACTACTTTCTAGATGGTTATTCAGGATATAACCAAATTGCCATAGCTCTAGAAAATCAAGAGAAGACCATGTTCACGTGTCCATATGGGACGTTTGCCTTTAGAAGAATGCCATTCGGGTTGTGTAATGCCTCGGTAACATTTCAACGTTGCATGATGTCTATTTTTTCCGGCATGTTTGAACAAAATTTAGAAGTATTCATGGATGATTTCTCAGTGTTTGGCAAAATATTTGAGGAATGCCTTCAGAGTTTGGAGCAAGTCTTGAAGAGATGCATTAAGACAAACCTAGAATTAAACTGGGAAAAATGCCCCTTCATGGTGAAGGAAGGTATTGTTCTCGGGCACAAGGTAACCAAGAAGGTATTAGAGGTCGACTAAGCAAAAATTGAGGTAATCAAGCAATTGCCACCACCGACAAGTGTAAAAGGTATTAGAAGTTTTTTGGGACATGCAGGTTTTTATTTTCGTTTCATTAAAGATTTTTGTAAAATTTCTAAACCTTTATGCTTGCTTTTGGAACAAAATGCCACTTTTACATTTGATGATTCTTGTTTAAGAATGTTTTAGGAACTTAAGGAGAAGTTGATTAATGCCCATATAGTCGTGGCACCATATTGGAATGAGCCATTCGAGCTCATGTGTGATGCCAACAATTATGTCGTCAGAGCAGTATTGGGACAGTGGTGTGGCAAAGTTTTTCATACCATCTACTATGCCAGTCAGGCACTAAATGGAGCTCAGCTGAATTATTCCATAACCGAGAAAGAATTTCTTGCAGTTGTATTCGCTTTGATAAATTCAGATCATATTTAGTTGGTAACAAGGTTATGGTGTATACAGATCATTCAGCACTAAAGTACCTTTTGGCAAAGAATGATGCCAAGCCCAAACTAATCTGATGAATGCTTCTACTACAAGAATTTGACCTTGAGATCTGAGACAAAAAGGGCAATGAAAATTTAGTAGCTGACCACCTATCATGTCTAGAGTATCACCTTGAAGATGGTAAGAACGCTGCCATAAGAGATGAATTTCCAGATGAGTATTTGCTTGCAGTCAATGTCGTGCCATGGTATGCTGACATAGTCAACTACCTAGTAAGTAATATTCTGCCACTAGATCTGGCATACAATGCCAAGAAAAGATTCCTGCAGAAAGTTAGGCAATACTACTGGGACGAGCCAATATTGTTCAAACAGTGTGTCGACCAAGTAAAAAGACGGTGTGTGCCAGAGGATGAGCAGCACAATATTTTGCAACTATGTCATGCCGCACCGTATAGAGGTCACTTTGCTGGGATAAAGAAAGCTGCCAAGGTGTTGCAGTCAGGATTCTTTTGGCCCACACTATACGAAGATGCCCATAACTATGTCAAGGCATGTGATCGATGCCAGCGGATAGGAAACATCTCTGGCATACACCATCTGCTGCTCCAAAACATCATGTATGTGGACTTATTTGATGTATGGATGATAGACTTTATGGGTACATTTCCTTCATCATTTGGTAACTTATACATCCCCGTGGCTGTTGACTACGTTTCAAAATGGGTTTAGGTTGTTGCATTGCCAACGAACGATACCAAGGTTGTTGCTAAGTTCTTGCACAAACACATTTTTACTCAATTTGGTGCCCCTAGAGTGATTATTCATGATGAGGGTACCCATTTTAAATGCAATCTAATATCTAAAGCTTTGTGCATATATGGAATTCAGCAAAAGATTGCCACGGCATATCATCCCCAAAAAATGGACAAGCAGAGATTTCATACAAAGAGATCGAGAGTATTCTTGAAAAGACTGTAAATCCATCTAGGAAAGACTGGTCCTTAAGACTAGATGACTCCTTGTGGGCTTATAGGACAGCTTTTAAAACTCCCTTGGGTACTTCACCATTCAGACTCATTTTTGGAAAAGCATGCAACCTACCAGTGGAAATGGAGCACCAAGCATATTGGGCAATCAAGACGCTTGATATGACCTGGAGAGATGCTGGAGAAAAAAGACTATAAAAATGCCAAACTCTACAAGGAGAGGACCAAATGCTAGCATGACAGTAGGATAATGCCAAGACAATTTGAGGTAGGCCAACATGTTTTGTTATTTAACTCAAGGCTTAAATTGTTTCCAGGCAAGCTTAAGTCAAGGTGGTCGGCCCTTTAGAAGTTGTAAAGCCATATGTCCATGGTGTTGTGTTCATTAAAAATTTAAAGAGGGGGAAATTTTCAAGGTAAACGGCTAACGGTTAAAGTACTATTTGGAAGGCGATCCGAGGAATGCTAAAGAGGTTATCCTCTTGGCAGTGGTACCGTAACATTATCATCAGGTTTTGAAATTTTTGTACATAGTAGGTTAGATGTTTTTCTTCTTAGTAATTTTTATTTCTTTCTTTTTCTTATTAGTTTTAAAATTTTCTTTTTATTTTGATCTTTCTGCGTTGAGAGGTTTTCTTTAAGAATGTGCAGATTTAGTGTGCCAGGCATGGTGTCGAGACAGGGACCTGGCAAGAGGCGATTGCAAATTGGGAGAATTTTATGTGCCAGATACAATGCCAAGGTAGGGGTTTGGCATGCGGCGATTGGAAATTTGGAAGAAAAAGATTTACCCTAGCTTGGAGAAAAGTTGGCCCATGAGAAAGTGAAAATAGTCTTTGAACCTTTACCTTAGCCGCCCAAATTGGATAAGTTGAAATTTAAATTCAACTTAAACCCTTATCATTTAAATCCTTATCACTCTACTCTTTTAAACCTACCCTATCACTTAAACCCTTATCACATCATCCTTATCACTTAAACCTTTTTTTCTTTTTCCCATACACACAATTACCCATCATTACTCGCTTTTAAATTTGTCACTTTAATATCCCCATTAAAACACTCAACCTTTACCCTAGTTATTCAAAGAGTTAAAGACCCTTCACTTTTCTTTTGTTTTTCTTTATCACGAAAGAACAAAAAGATTCATTTTCTTCTTTTTCCCCCAAACCGATCAAGTTTTCAAATTGTTTCCATGGCTTCCTCATCCACGCCCTTCAAAATCTTTTTCAATAAAGAGATTCACAAAAAGTATGAAGCAAACTTTGCCTCAAGATCATTTTGCTATGAGAAACACTTTGACTTCAAAGATGAGCCAACCGTGGGATTTCCACCGGACTTCATGGCGATCGTAAACAAGCACAAGTGGGAACTCTTCTGCCAACAAAAGAGAGAGGTCTTTGAGAATATTGTCCAAGAATTTTATGCCCACTTGACCACCGAGGATAACCCTTTCTTGATGATTTAAGGCACATGCGTGCGTTTTGATTAGGGTTATGTCAATGCCATGTTCAAATTGAAGGATACCGAAGAGGAACATCTTGAGTATGCCAAGTCAATGTCTGCTGCCAAGAGGAAGAAATTGCAGGCAGATCTGTACGAACCAGGCACGAAATGAATTGAGTCTGCCAACGGACACCGAACAGTCAAGAGATTGGCACTGAAATCTCACCCAAAGGGGGTGCAACCACTTTTTGAAGGCAAATATGGTTCCAACCACCCACAACAAAATGGTGTCAAAGGAACGACTGGCACTACTGCTTTCAATCATTGTTGGTCAAAAAATCAATATTGGTCGGATCATCACCGAGGAGACATATAAATGTGCTGGTAAGCCTAAAGGCAATTTATTTTTTCTTTTATTAATTTCTAACATTTGCATGAGGCATGGTGTGCCCAAGATTGACTCAAATAAAGGCCAAGAAATTAAGGGCACCATAATCACGCCAACCCTATGGAGGTAACTCACTGCCACCGAGTCAAAGGACAAGGGAAAGAGGAAAGCAAAAGAATCAATGCCAAAGCCCAAAGTGCCAAAGGTAGAGCCTGACGCTCCCATGCCAGCTGATTCCGTGGCATTACTCTCACAGATCCACCATCGCTAGGAGATAATTCTCTAGAAATTAGAGAGAGATGAGGAGCAAAATGTCAAATTATGGTAGTATACTCATGTAGGGATGTTGCCAATCCCTAATTAGTTCATACCCCGACACACTCTGATGCCTTCGTCCTAGTCTTGCCAGTTCAAGTTGAATCTGTTAAGTAAGAAATGCCACTAGACTCAGAAGAATCCTGCCACAACACCTACTGCACCATCCTCATCTGCCGCCACGCCTTCCGCGTCGGAGCCAATACAGATTGTCAAGAAAGTTAGAGCTTCCACTGCTGCCTCAAAGCCAAGCATAAAAGGAAGGAAAAGAATACCCCTGATCGTGGGATATTTATCAAGAGAAAAACCTACGTCACACGAGAGGAAGTCTCCACAGGGGAGTCATCTTCTTTTTAAACTCCTTTGCATTTCATTCCTTTACATTTCACATGTTCATGCAATTTATTTTTCTGTTATTTGTATATATGTGTCATTTTCATGTATTGAGGATAATGCACATCTTTGGTTTTGGGGTGTGCGTTGCCTCACATTTATGCCATGCCATGCATTCATGTTTACATTTCTGTTGTCGTGCCTAGATTAATGCCATGCATGTTAAACCACTAAAAAAAGAAAAATTTGCCTCAGCCAAATTTTGAAGAATGTTAACACTTTGTTAGGAAAGTTTAATGTGTTATAGGGTAGTCTGTTCGATGAAGGAATTCTTTTCTTTAGTTGCCTATGCCAGCAGAATAGTAATGCCAGGATTGCTTGGCAATTGATCTCTAGCTTAGGGAGCTAACTTTCACTTAACACGTTGTATGCATCTAGTTCCTAAGCAAACTTAGAATTTTTGAAACTACGCTCAGAAAAAAATTATGCCAAGGTAAAAGAAATTAATAAGGCAACAATGTTTTGCCAAGGTAAGAAAAAATGGAGCACTCATCTACCTTAAAGATAATAGGTAGCATGGGGCTTGGTGGAAATCTCTCGTTAGTGCTCAAGTCAAAAACTTTAAGGGTATGAGTGTAACGGGTTAGCTTAATGATGTAGTCTGGGCTAACATGGGGATTCGTGGTATGCCCTCTCTTATTCCTCACGCCAAACAGTGCCATGACGTGAACCCCAATTTAATGCCAGTAAATTTGACTAAGGGAGTAAATGGATACTTGATGTATATTGCCTACACTTTGTGTACTTGTCATGCCCTAGACTAGAGTTATATTGCTGCACTTGAATTTACTACCTGCTTGACATTATTGCACTGAGATATCTGAGGACAAAACTAGAGCTTTATTCTACTTGCAGCACGTGTTGACATTCTGACCTAAATTTTGCTCAGGTACAATTTTCACCATTTTTGCTTTTAGCTTATTTGCATTACTTGAGGACAAGCAATGAGATAGGTTTGGGGGTGTGTTAAACTATCAAAAGTACTAAATCTTATGCTTATTTCACATCGTCTTTGCTTGCCTTTAAGTACATTTAGTTGCATTTAGCCTTAAAATTCATGCATTTGCATAAGGAGTTAGGAATTGTGCTATGCCAGTGTGAAGGGTTGCTTTGTTGGCATTATTGCAGGCATGGCAGAGCAGTGTAGCGCAGAAAAGAATGAATGCCAGAGAGAATGCTGAGTTGTTGTTGGCAGCGATAGACCAAAAATTATCGAAGCACCGGTTGGCAGCAAAGAAGAGTTTGATGCCCGGCCAAGTACTATTGGACCTTGATGACATCAGCCCTAGGATTCAAAAATAGGATAAGATGATCACATCCCTTATCCCTTGAGCATTCAAAATTCAATTTTCAAGACTTATCATAGGTTATCCTTGCACGTCTATTTAAAGAACTCAAGCAAGCATATAATCAACATTCACCAATCATCAACGATCGGATTGAGAGAAAGGCTGAACCAAGGAGACATGATTCGACTAGCTTAACCGAGAGCCTGGACCTTGAAGGGCTGCATCAACCGACCCCCTTCTAGCCCATTCTCTTTGTCTAGATATTTTTATTTTTAAATGATGATGTTGTTAGAAAACAATGAAGGTTTTTGGTTTGATACCCTCACCAATGAACTAATTTAATAGTTGGTGGGGGATGTTTGCGTTGAACGATGTTTCTATGTTTTGTTTTTAATAATCGAAAATGACTTGGCATTGTTTCCCCTATCTGGCATGTTCTTTAGTTTTCTAAATTTTTTTCCAAGCGACCGCTAGCATTGTTTGCTTATTGCACCTTAATATCTTAATAGACTTAGGGGGAAACGATCCATTGCCAGATACTAAGGCGATATGCTTTGACAAAAAATGTTCAAGTAGATAAACTTACTTCGGGAGTGAGTCTACCCCTTAGGAGTATAGATTAGAACTTAATCAAATTGATTTGTGAAAAACTCCATTATAGAGATATAAGGGTTTTTACATGGTTAATTTCGGGCATTGCCATCGATAGAGGCAATGCCAACTTTGAATCTGCTCGACAAATAATATCAAGGCATAAAATTATTAAAGGCTGGCATGAAAAGCGTGACAAACTGGCATCCCTTGCCAACGCTCATTATTCATTTAAACTCTCCTTGTGCTAACTTTGTTTTCCTTTTATTTCTTTTAATTTAAACTATTTTCAAAACCCACTTCAAATCAACAACATTTTCCCTTTGACGAGTAAACAAGCAAGGCAAACAAACTCTTGGCCAATTCTTGTGGGATCGATAACTCAGCTTACTGCTGTATTACTTGTAGACCGTGTATACTTGTACGCAAAAGACTTAGTCTTTGCACTGTTTTCATACATTTTCAATACATTTTTCCTCCCTTTTGCCAAGCACTCACATAGTCGAACAAGATATCTATATTTATGTTTCGTCATCTTAAACAACGTAGCATTTTAAGAATTCACACACAATCAAAAGAGGAGAAACAATACCCTTCATTCATATTAGAAATAGAAATACAATGCGAACACCAGAATATAAACATAATTTATAATTGGAACTTTATAATATGTATTCTATAATTTTCTTATCAATGGGGCAAGAATTCACTATGATACAAGATACAATTACTTCAAACATTTACGCCAAAACAGAAAGTAAGAGATGAATTACACAAAAAATCACTTCCCAACTCTTTCTAAAAACCTCGTTCCAGTTCCAGGCTCGCGAATGTCACTTTATAACCTTCCCTCGCCTAGGGGTAAATGTTAGTACCTGCGAACCACCACTACACGAACTTCTCATGAGTGAATCTTCAAGACGTGCGAACACCTCCATGAACTCAATATACGAACACTACTCAGACCACATGGTGACGCACATGGTTCATATCAATGACCAAGCCACAACAACTTACCAAGGACACGTGTCAATCCATTGACACATGTCCATACACCTTCTAATCCCTTATAAGGCACCATTCACCTCTAAAATAGGGGAGGCTTCCCCACGACTCAAGAGGAGGACCAACAACTCTCTCATCTTCACCACGAGACCACCAGACCAATAACTCTCTTGTTTCCACCACTCAGAGCAACCATGAACCACCATCGAAAGGTGTTGCACAATTATGTGATCAATAAGACGAAATCATAAATCTAAGCTAAATCATTCAAGCTTGTAAGCAAAAAAAATGTTGTGAAACAAAGTAGAGAGTAAAACTGTAGATCTCCAAAATTGGAGACAGAGAGAGAGGAGAGTGGAACCTTGACGATAAGAGAAAGTGAAACACCTTTTTTCTATACGAAAATGAGGAGGACGAGGGAAATTAGATATTCAAATTAAACGCATCGTATTTTTAGGATTATGACTAAATTGTTTTTAATTAAAAATAAGACTAAATTAAAATAATGTGTAAAAATAAGAGTTAAATTTAATAATTTTTTAATTATGACTAAATTGTTTGAATGTGCAAATTAGATTAAATTAAAAGTTTAATGTTTAAATTAAAGCAATTAAAAATTTAATTACTAAATTAAATAATTTAACAAAGTTTAATGACCATTTGTGAACTTTATCTATAATATTATAAAAAGCAAAGACATCAAATTAGATTAAATTAAAATGTAAGATTAAATCATAGAGCGTAGTATAAGGACCAAAAATTAAAATTTCACCAAAATGATTGTATAAAGCGGTTATACGGTGGCACCGGTTATTCTATCCAATGCGAAAATCCAGAGGTTTAAGGAAGCTTGAAATAAAAGTTTTATGACCCACAGCCAAAGATTTTTATATACTCCGTAATTATAAACCACACGCCAAAGAAAGAAATAAAAAGGGAGAAAAAGAAACCAACTTCTTCAAGGCACAAATAAAATGGTAGATTCACAGATTCTTAATTAAAGAATCTGGATCTCTCATTTTGGGTGTTGATTTCTATCGTTACCAGGTTCTTCATCATTCCTTTTCTCCTTTGATTTTTTGTAGTTATAACAAAATTGTTTATTTCCCATTTATGTAATCTGTTTCTTTTTAGCATTTTATTGAACTTTTAATTTCTGGGTTTTTATATCTATTGCTTTCCATGATTGTTTTTTCTGTTCAATTTGAGAATTTGGATTGTTGACTTGAAGGTTATGTTAGAGGTAGTTGCTTGATGACAAATTTGGAATTTCATTGATTTATTCTTTACCCTTTTATGGTCAAAGAGAATCATTTCAGAACTTAATTTCTGCAGCTTTTTTTCTCAAAAGCATGTTCGTTTGACTTCAATCTTTAGGTGTTTTTGGACACCGATGTGTGAATTGCGGTGCAAATTCGAGGGAAGTTGAATTTTCTTTTCGGTTCTTTATAAAGAATCTCCTATTGAGTAGTTTTCGTTGGTGTTTTGGTTGATTTGTTGTGGTCACTTCTGCAAAGAACTTAGAAGGATCAGGTTTTATAAGGGGAATTACGGTTTTGGTGGAATATGGCAGTGCTGGAGTCGATTGCAAGAACATCTCTTCTTGGCCATAGTCCTTTGCATGGTAGAATTTCTGTTAGGGACATTTCCTGCAAACAGAAATCAAGCAATTATCAACTCCGACTTACGGAACTTATGGGTAAAAGAATTGTTCTGTCACCTCTTCCAAGGCTGAAAGCGGATAGGGTTGTTAATTCGGAGGTAGAGATTCGTGCGATAGAGCTGACAAAGGAGGTCCACGCCTATAGAGAGGAAGAAAGATCTCCTAGGAAATGGAAGGATGAAATTGACACTGCTGGTATAAGTCAAAAACCTGAGTTGTGGCCACCAGAAAATAGAGCTGATAAACCCTCCTTACATAATCCCCGGCTTCGTCAAGAAAGGATGAGTTGTGGTTGGTTAGCTGCTATATTTGACTGGGAAGGAGTTATAATTAAAGATAACCCCGAGCTCGAGAAGGAAGCCTGGTTGACTCTCGCTGAAGAAGAAGGAAGATCCCCTATCCCAGCCTTTATGCTGAGAAGAATAGAAGGGACAAAGAACGAGCAAGCAATTTCTGAAATTCTTTGTTGGTCTAGAGATCCCGCATCAGTGAAAAGAATGGCTGCAAGGAAGGAAGAGATTTACCAATCATTACATGGTGGGGTGTATAGCTTTTGTGATGGATCTAGCGAGTTTGTGGATGTCCTGATGCATTACAATATTCCAATGGCTTTGGTCTCTACTCGACCAAGAAAAACGCTGGAGGCTGCAATCAGAACGATTGGCATTGAAGGGTGCTTCAGTGCCATTGTGTCGGCCGAGGATGTTTGTCGGGGTAAACCTGATCCAGAGATGTTTATATATGCTGCACAGCTTCTAGAGTTTATTGCTGAGCGGTGCATTGTATTTGGGAACTCTAATCAGACCATTGAGGCGGCCCATGACGCATTGATGAAGTGTGTGGCTGTTGCCAATAAGCATCGTGTCTATGAGCTTAGGGCTGCAGACTTGGTGGTAAGACGTCTAGATGAGCTTTCCATTGTCGATCTAAAGAACCTTGCCGATATAGAGTCACCTGAATTCGGATCCGGAGAGCCAAAGTCAGAGATGGAGATGGAGGAGGAAGATAATGAACCACCCACCTCAACAGCAACTGATGATAGTATTTTCTGGTAACCCCTTAAAAAACTGTAAACTTGTTCAATGTCCTTATGATTCTTCATGATAATTGTTCCATTGATTGTATGGCAAAAGGAAGCAAAAATAGAAAGAAAATAGAAAAAATGGTGGTGGTCTGCATTGGACGACCCCAAGATTACCATAGATGTATAGTTGTATCACATACATCATACATGTTTAACATGAAACTTCTAATGGTTGTTTGATCTGATGCTTTCTACTTCCTTTATGTTTGAATCTGATATTTAGCTTGCAAATGCCCAATTTCTCCATGAGAATTTGGGATGATATTACAACAAAGCTATTTGCTTATTTTTCTTAAACAAAAACTAAGTAGCTCAAACAATCATTGTGGATCTAGTGAATGCAATGCTCAATTATATTGCATTTGACTTGGTAAGTTGACTTAGCTCAAACTAAACCCTGTTTATCTCATATATTTGATCAACTTGGTTGAAATATTTTATTTATGAATAAATTGATTATTTATAAAGTAATTTAATTATACATTTATGTCAGAAAATATGAATATTTGGGAAAGAGTGGATGATGAAGCCTTCTATCATCCGCAGCTAAGCTACCGAGTCGTTTCGTCACGTGACCGAGAAGGCGAAAACTGCCAAATATATAACTGGTCACATATTATGAAAACGGTTGTATTTTGACCATTATTTTTTTTTAATTTTATTAATTGGATTATTTCAATATTTAAGTGATAACAATAAATCAAGCCCTGTCCTTAAAATCTAAAAAAAAAAAGTAACGTGACAATTAATAAAAAATTATAATTATACATTTAATTTTTATTATTTATATATTTTATTAATTTAGTTATAATTTTAATTTAATTTAATAAATTTGTAGAATATACAAATAATGAAAACTAAACATAAATCATAAAATTTATGTTAACTATCACGTCACCCCTTTCATTAAGTTTTAACGATAGATTGCTTGATTGATGCCACTTAAATTGTTAAGTGGTTTTATTGAAAAACTTTAAAAAAATGATGATCAAAAGGTACATTGGTCACCAGATTATTATTCTTTGTATCTTTGGTCCTCAGATTATTTTTTCTGCAAAATCATTGACTATCAATAATTACAGCGCGATTTGATATAATAATATTTTAGATCTTAAAAGTTATACTTCTTTTATTCCATTAAATTTATCATACATTAACTTTTGGTGATCAGTTTTTGGTAATATGCATATTCGTCTTATAGTCTATGTTCGGGGTGCAAGGTTGTCCCTCTCAATAATGTCTTCTACAAGGTTTGAATTCGCGTCCTCCCCCTGAGAGTGCAATTTACCTTATTTGGTGGTTAATTTTTAAATTTTGATTATAATTATTTTTAATATTTTAAATAATTAAATTTTATAAGATAAATATTTTAAAATTACTTGAAAATGATGTAGTTCTAAAGTATGTAGACACCTTGAACCAATTAGCAAATATCATTACCAAACCTTTAGACAAAGCGCGTTTTTGGTCTCTTAGGAGATAGTTAGGGCTTACTAGCCTATCTTGATCCTTAGAGTCTTGTTTATGTGCTTAAATGTGCTTGAATTTGGTTGATTTACATGTTTGTGTAATTTTGCTCCTATATGTATCTATTCATGTTGTTAGGGGGACTATGCATTCATGTTGTTAGGGGGACTATGCATCTATTTTTTCCCATTCATGATGATCTCATATCATATTCATGCATTTTGATTTGATTAAGTTTGAATTTTTAGGTCCCTTACAGACAAATCTGTCATCTTTGGTCGGGGGTATCGATATGGGGCTTAGCGTATCGATACGGGTATATGGGGCAGTGTTTTGGTACTTATTAGCTTGTACCGGTACGGGTCTAGGATCGTTACAGGTAAAATCTGTACCGGTACTCGGTGTCGATACGCACTTTTGTGTATCGGTACACATGGCCACTGGAGCTTTAAATGTGGTTTTCCTAATTTAACTCAAACCCTAACTTTTCTTAAAAATCCTAGGACGACAATATTCTATAAAAACCTCTCAAATCTCTTATTTTTCATCACAAATGATCAAAACTCTTTGGGGGCTTTTGTTTTCAACATCAAACCCAAGCAAAATTCATCAAGCTTTGTGCAAATCATCTATTCATTCATGCATCCTCCATATTCAAGGTATAAACTCTATTTTCTTTAAATTTTGATTTCTTTTATATTTGTATATTGTTTTTGCTTAAAATTTATATACTTGATGTATAAATCCTAGTTTTCAAAGATTTAACAAAAAAATTAAAACTGAAAATTTTTGTTCGAATATAAAATTATACTCGTATATTTTTCTTCAATATTTTTCAAATTTATTTTTACCAAAATTTTCTTTATACTTGTATATGTTTTTAAACTATACAATATGGCTTTTTACACTACCTTGATCATTGGATTGATTTATTGGATTGAATGTGATGTTTATGCATACATATGTTTTTGTGGTTTAAATTTTTCAAGTTTTTAACCAAGCCTCCTAAGAAAAGATCGAGAAAGGAGGTGGGATCTAGTTCTACCAATACTACCAAACTCAAGCCCGAAAACAATGGTACAAAACTAAACCTAAACCATATTTTTATGCATTATTTTAATGAGCCTCAATATCCCCACGCCATGAACCGTTTTAAACAATATCAAAATTTCAAAATCTGTTGTGAGCATGTTGTTTTTCTACCTTTTATGAATTTCGATGAATTTCACTTTCGCTACCTTAATTTAATGAGGGAATGGAAGTTCATGCCTTTTTTAAGCATGTCGGCATTCTTTATAAAAACATTGTCCTTATTTTTTACTCTAATGCCCGGTGTATTTTAAACCGAAAGAAAATTGAGGTCGTAGCTATAGAATCTTATCATATGGGTCAAAAATTTCAACTTGATTCTTCAAAAATAGCCGATCTTTTGGGTATGGAGGATGTGAGTATTAATGATAAAAATTATGTTAATGAACTCTATAGTGGCTCTGTATCCGTGTTAGATGCCCATGAATGTTTCCTTCACCTTCTCATCACTTACTGGTTTCGACCATCCAGTTGTAAGTGGCCTACCATTCACCAAGTCGATGACTTTTGGCTACATTTTTTCCATGAGGGTAAGCGTCCAAACCTAGCCCAAATTATGTTTGTCGAGCTAGTCTTTCTCATCCAAAATCGGCATACCTCCGTTGTCATATCTTTCACCTATGGCACTGTCTTGAGTTACATGTTTCACAAGCTTGGGATCGATTGTTCTTATGATTGCCTCTTACCGACCCCATCGATGATCATTCTCTCCGTCGAGCCAAATTTACCTACTATAATGGAGAATGGATTCGGATTGCAGATCTTCCCGGTGATGGTCAACCCGATCCTGTGGTGAATGCTCCAATTGTTTCGGGGGCTCTGATTGCTCAACCTTCCCTTGATGCTCTCATGACCTATCTTAATGGGAAGTTTGCTACCATGGACACTCGTTTTGCCGAGATAAACACAAGGTTTGATGCTCTTGATTCTCGTTTCAACTCCTTGGATGCTCAAGTTTCTTCCATTGAGTCTCGCCAAGCTTCGATGGACATAAATCTTACCGCATTTCATGGTAAATGGCATGGTCATTCTCTTGGTGATGATGGCATGGAAGATGAAGATGAGGATGAAGACGCTCCTTAAGCTTTTGCATCTCATTCATATATATCATATTAGGATTTAAGTTTTATACACCTATGTTCTTATTTGAATTCCTATGACATTATGTTATTTGCTTTGATTTATGTTTTTAAGTTTAGATTGGATATTTTTCTATGTTGCTTTGAATTTATGCTTTGAATTTAATAATATCTATGATGTTTAATTATGCTTGGAGTTCTATTCTTGCTTTATATCTTGCCCTCATTTACCTTATTGATTTTGATCTAACAAAATGGGGAGAAGTATGAGACATTAATTTTTTCAAAAGGTTTTCAAAAACAAACTATCTTTTAGCCTTAAAGAAAGGGGGAGTAATTTTAAAAGACTTAAAATTTTATTTTGGTTTTGTTATATCAAAAATGGGAGATTGTAAAACTAATATTTGATTACGATATAATAAGGAATTTCAAGGACAATTTGTAAATTGAATAAATTTTTAAGTACTCAAAAAGACTCACAAATTGACAAGGATCCGAACTTAAAATTATTTCTAAGTCAAAATCTTAAACCTTAAATATTTTCTAAGTGATTTTCGTACTGAAATAGCCAAATTGGTCCAGGAGTATCGATACGCCATTGGTCGTATCGATACGGTTTTTAGCTACTGGAATTTCGTTTTACACTTAATCGCTATAGGGTACTGACACGCATGTAGCCGTATCGGTACGCCATTCAACTTGGGAACCAATTTTACCTTTGAGTATCGGTACGGTCTTTGTGCGTACCAGTACGGGGTGTTAAGATTTTTTATATTTTTTGTAATAAATATTCGACCGTTGCCTTGTCAGTTTATTAGAGTCATAACTTTGAAAATCAGTTAATGAATACCGATACCCATATAGGCATATTGATACGATTTTTTTGTGAACAACTTATCAGGATTCCAGTGAGCAAAATAGGTACCGATACGGTACGGACCGTACCGGTATGCCTTTGTAAAATGAACTCTACGAATCGATACAGCTTTCCGCGTATCGATACCCCTTTGTACAACAACTTTTTTCTTCTTATGGCAGGTACCGATGCCCAAGTACCGATACCCTGTGTTGGCAGACAACATTTATTGAGGGAAAAATGCAGCCCAACAACTCTATTGATGATGTCAGCTACCCAAACGGTTGGAAATCAATGAGGGGTATAAAACCAAGTCTCCAAAGCTTCAACAACAACTATTCATCAAGTCTAAAGCATTGAAGCACAAATCCAACAATCTTTGAGCCTTTTATTGTCATATCTTGTAACCCACTTGAGAGAGTTTATTTGTCATCTTTTTATTCAAGTTTTGGGATTGAGTGAACTTAGAATTGTGCAAACAATTTACCTTTGGGAGGATTTTCAGTTTGCTCTATTTGTATTCTCTTTGTGAGGAATTCTTAAGAATTTGGGGTATAAGTCTTAAGGAAGTATAAGGTTATCTCCTTTGGCCTCAAAAGGAAAGCAAATCTAGTGGATTTGAGTAAATCCTTAGTGTGGATAGCTAAGATAGTGGATGTAAATCTTGTTAGAAGGTTGAACCATTACAAACTTCTTGTGTCCCAATTTTTATCTTTCCAATTGCTTCCACCAATTTTTTAAATTGCCAATTCACCCATTCTTGGTCTTTTACCATTGATTGATCATCCCCACAATTAGTCGTCGCATACTTTCTCTTCCTTTTTTTACCTAATTGGCGGAGGCACCAGCTTTGGTGCTGGTTGTCGATCGTCGGTGATTAATATTTCCTATCATTTTTTCTATTTGATTTTATTTATTTTTTCTTCGCACATCATGTTGCGCTTTTCTCTGCTTCTGTGGCACATTTTTCTGCCTTTATGGCACGTTTTTATGGTTATCTTTTTGCAGGTTTTTGGTGTTCATACGGTGACCCTCATGGTGTTTGATTCTGATTCATGTTTGTTAGTGGTCACGTAGAGTTTGATCTCCTTTTGGATTTTTTTGCCAATATAATTTGTAATGGATTGTTGCTTTTGAGAATATGCATGAAAAATGGTTGTCGATTTTGGAGATTTTATCTGATTTGTGTTTTGAAAACTCTATAGGACCCTTCCTACAATAGACTGTAGAGTTTTTTTTGTACAAAGAGGAAGTGTTAGATCTAATTGGTGCAGTTCTCATCTTTTCTTTTTAGAATTATTTTCTCTTTTATTGTTTTTTGAATATTTCAAAAATTAAGTTATGTTCTCCTTATAGTTATTTAGATTCATTGATTTTATCGTAGCTTCTAAAAAGAATTCTTAAGAAACCAACAAATTTCATTGTGGATGCTGAGAACTCAACATAATTTATGTGCATACCGAAACTGATTATGCATAGTCAGGGAAATAAATCAGATATTTTGTGATTTCGGAGATTTTTTATGACCATCCAATGGTATAATGCAATAAAAGAGATATTTTAAGTATGGAAGGCAAATGTTTCTTTTCGTATGGCAGCAGCATTTACTAAGATCAGAATAGGAAGATTGACTAGAGGAAGAAGAAAAGGGCCGTCTGTATTTGATGTACAGTGTGTTAGCTTTCAACTCAATCATGATGAAAGAGCAAGTTCAGCCCATGCCAAAGATGATTTGAGCTCAACTGATACTGATGTGTCGATTTCACTCTCCAAAGTGAGGCTTATTTCATCCATGGATGGCCGTTTCAAGGAGTCGGGAAGAATGCAAAGGCTTACAACTTCACAGATAACTTTGAGGTCTTCATATTTGAAATGTTTTAGCTCCGGGTCCAGTAGGTAAGACATAACTTCTGGTAATTCAAGATACTCCTTGGCCTGTAATGCATGGAGCATACGAATGAAGCTAGCTAACCAGCATTTTTGTCCAGGAAAAATGAGCATTCGAAAAGATTGCTTACCCAATCTATCAAGGAACCTCTGTCCTTACAGAACGGAGGCCTCCCACTAATTATCTCCAGCACAAGTATGCCAAAAGCGTGGACATTTCCCTGGATGTCAAGATGGCGTTTCTCCACAGAATTAGGAAGCAGACAAACGGCTCCATTGTTGCCAACGGTACCAGAGTTCTTTTCGGATCTAGCAAGAATACTCTTCCAACTTTCGAAATCAACCAACTGCATAGCCAGATAATTTCTTAATCATAAAGGATCTCGTTGCAGCCACCCGAACCCAGCCAAAATTTCCCCAGTTTATGATTCAATCGTCAAGGTGCCAGGACCAACACTTTAGATAAGTTAGAAATGACCCTAACTCAAATATCCCCAGAATCCAGATCATGAACAAATTATTAGATGCTTATGCATGTAAAGGCAAGAAGTGAGGAGATACCTTGGGAGAAAAATCCTCTGTAAGATACACAGCACTAGAGTTTAATTCTAATATAGTGAATGGTGGCTCAAGTTCTGTATGAAGATACTTCAGTCCTCGAGCAATGCCAAGAATGATTCTCATACGTCTTGTCCAAGATAATTGGGATACTTCGCCGCCTGCATGAAATTGATTGTCAAGGTAAAAGCTGATAACGAAAATGTCAATCATTGGATGTAAGCAAGCGACTGAGGGAGTATGCTTACAATGCAAATGCTCATAAAGTGTTCCATTAGATGCATATTCAAAAACAAGCATTCTTGTAAACGGACTGCTCTCTCGACAGTAACCCAGTAATTTCCCTACATTCTCATGATTCAATCTTGCCAAATCTGCCACCTGAATAGCAATTAACCGAAAAATTAGAACCAAATTACTCTAAGTTCGTTAATTCTTGCATTTAAAGCGGCTTCACTTCTTTCAAGAAAATTTATAAAATTGCTATGTAATAACAAGTACCTCTCTCTGGTAATAGAGCTCGAGGTAACCTGTCCAGTGCTCCTGTTTAATGCAGAGGGATATCACAGCAATTTCAGGCCCACCCTTCATGGTGCCTTTATAGATCAAACTATCTGGAGAAGAACCAATAATGTTGCTAAAGTCTTCACAAGCTACTTCCAGCTCTTGCCTGCTATATTTAGTCACGTCTTTCAACAACTCAGAATCTGCCAAAAAGTCATGGTGTTAATCGTTATTACTAAAAGAATAAAATATTAAAGTAAACCTGGGGAAAAGTAGTTAACAACTCAATGCCATTTATAGTAGACTAACCTATGTATACTACCACATGATTCTTCTCACTTCCTGATTTCTTCCAAGGGATTATGATTGCAGACTTTTTATTACATCTTTGGAAAGCCGCAAGGAGAGCGAAAAGAAAGAGAGATCCCACCATGATTCCTGTCACAATTTCAAGAACCAAGAGCCAGGCAGGTTTCGATGCTTTCGGATGCTTTGCAACATCTTCAGCATGCTGATGCCTAGGGGTGGATGCTTCGTGTTTTGGCAGAGCGCCTAAAAAAGGAATATTTTCACTGTCAACTATGGGATCATTGATATTGAATTATTTCAGTCATAAGACCATCAGCTAGAATTTGGTAAGTAAATGAGAATACAAGTTGATGAAATTAAGTTTCAAATGCAACTTCAAGATATATATTAAATTAAACTATGGAAGAGATGTGCTTAAATTTTGGTCCAATAAATGAAGCATGAATAGTTCGAGATGTCATACAATAGTCAGTTGGACTTGGCCAAGAATATATGTGCTTTTTTGTTCAAAATATTCATCCACCCACAGCCAAAGGGAAGGTTTTGTAATAAATATATACCACATTGTGTGCTGGAACGCTGTTTAGCATCTGTGTCCTGAAAACAGTTCCCTTGAAAGCTAGTGCTGCATTAATAATATGGGAAAAACATAAAGCAACTGGATAAAAAGAAGACAGCATCGATCAAAGACATAAGAAAAGAAAGTTTACCTTGGAAGATGTTCCAAGCACTTGGGAATGCTTCCAACCAAAAAATTATACGAGAAATCAACCACTTTTAACTGAGCTGAGCTACAAAGTCCAGCTAAGTTTGAATGTGAGGCATACCTAAAGAGAAAATAATTTTTAGAGATCAACTTAGAAAAGCTGATACAATGATTTTTTTCTCCGAATTCAAAATCACTTTCACTGGTTAAAAGGGTCTTCATTTTCAGAAAGTAGATATAGTTAAGAGTTTTCCATATCCAGCGGTAAAATTCTATATTGCACGTATAGGCTATAGCCATCCTATTATACTGATTATGCATCCTCCATATGTAGGTCGTCACGCATTACACATACAAAGAAAAAGCTTAACCTATCATTGTGCTAATCAAGATAGCAAATGCTACTTGTTCACCATCACCTTTCAATCATCATCAACACATCTAAGATATCATTTAAACTGACAAGGCACTGTATGTCTAGAAACTAGAAGTGTTTAGCAAGAAGGTAAATAAGGCATAATTCCTAATGAGAAGTTTATCAAATAGATTTGCTCTCGAGTGCTAAATAGAAGTTGATTCCATTGCCACAATATTCTACTTACATTCCATGTGTCTTAGCAGTAAATGCTGAATTGCTATAAGCAGGAACAACTCCTTGAAGTTTATTTCTATCAACGCGGAGTTCCTGAAGATACTTTAAATTGCCAAGCTCAGCCGGCAGGCTCCCTGTTAACCCATTTGACTGAAGGTTTCTGTGATGCCAAAAGAAGGAAAAATAAGAAAACAACATAAATAACCCAAAAGGAAAGTTCATTTTCTTAAAACATGACACATAAGGTTTACATTACATCTTCATCACGCTGGATAAATTCCCTAGCTCTGGAGGAATGGGACCAGTGAGTCGATTCATGCCCAGATCCAAGACTTTGAGGAACTTCAACATGCCAAGTTCTTTAGGTATTATACCTAACAGTTTGTTAGCGCGTAAAGTTCTACAAAAAAACGAATGTATGCATCAACTATTATGATCGGAGAAGGATAAAAGTTGAATCAAGACTCAAGAGCGTTTCGAACAAATAAGAATAACATACAATTCTTGCAAGTAGGTAATCTGGCCAATTTCCGCTGCAAGAAACCCCTTCAGAGATGAAGCGGATATGTTTCTGCTACACATAGAGAAACATGGTTACTCCGAAAACGCATCAATTGAGCATTGAAGAACTTGGGAAAGTGGTTGGATCATGCTTACATCTTTATAACATGTTGTCTCTCCTTATTACAAGTAATCCCAGACCACACACAGGGATCAGAATCTAAAGCATTCCAGTTTGACAAAACCAGATGTGGGTCTTCAGATATATCTCTCTTAAATGTTAGAAGGACAGTAACTGCAGGGAATCAGAGTTCCTATCTCATAAACAAATGTTGGATAATATTGAAGCTAGAATTATGAGTATCCCTAAATTCAGAACATAAAATCTAAAAGAACTGAACTAAAACAACATGTAACACAGATTGACAGTTGAGGATCCTAATAACTAGCCACATTTTCTAAGAAACCAATCAAGATCTGCAAAAAAAAAAAGAAAAGCAAATACTAACGAAAAAGCACATTACCTTCATTACTAGGAAAAGAACCGCTAGTCACCAAAGAAACTCCATAGGCAAGAACTAGCAGCAACAAATAAATGTACGGCCCCATTTCTTCCCCTGTAATTTGCTGCTTTCTTTTGTCACCAACTAGTAGAATTCATCAATCCAAAAACGAGGGATATAGAATGGGAGACAGTGAAAAGAAAACAGTCCAAGTAAGAAAAAGGGGTGGGGTTTATCAACAAAATGAAACTAAAGGGCAAAGTTCAAAGCTTGGGTGCACTAGCATGCTAGAATGGGGATGCTTTGTATGAAAAACAAAATGAAAGAAACCAAAAACAAAATAAAGAAAGAGATAAAGATGCTAGCTTTTAATTTTGTTAATACAAAACTACACGGGTTTAAGGCTTTGTTTTTTTTTTTTGTTGCGGTAAAAAATTAAGGTTTAGGGTTAAATTAAGGTTTTACAAAAGCTAGACAAATTAATTTTTGGCAAACCAAGGTTTGAGAAGCTAGTTTGAGTGGTAAATTAAGGTTTTGACACTCAAAAGTTGAGTGCTTTTGATTGCTTTCAGAATTTTTTTGGTGAAAAAGTTAGTTTGAGAAGCCAAACACAACAAAAAACAAGCCCTAAATTTATAAGAACTCACAACTACCATCGAAAGCAAATCACTTTTTTTTTGAACAAGTGAATCAGCTTGCATTAAAGGAAGAAACGGGAAAATAAACGCAAACAAACAGAAAAGCCACAGGAAGCCAAAGAAACAAACGACAAACACATCGGAGAAAACATCTAGTAAAACATGAACAGGCCAAAACAAACAGGGCACACACTACCCAAACAAACGGAGACAGGAAAGGGAGCACAAAGACTCAGCACCGATCGAAGCCGAGACAAGACGAAGCCAGCAACCACAGCAAGTCTGCATATTATTTCGGGGGGTCACCAGAGCATCAGAGCAGTAAGAGAAATACAGAGCAAGCGGCCAAGCAGCAACAACGCGTATATCTAAAATTGCGGAAGCTGAAGACAGAAAGGTAAAGCAGAGAATTGGGCCAACGAAACGGACTCCCGACAGCGAACGAAGCCACGCCAAATGCAGCCTCTCTATGGAAACAAAGAAACACAGAGAAAAAAAAGACACTAAAAACACAAAATCAGCCACGGGGCTACGAGCAAAACTCCAGCGGTGGAAGCGCCACCTAGCTTTCGATATTTTCTAAACTAATAAAAATCTCAAGTCTTTGAATAACAATTAACTTGGATACGTTAGAACCGGTAGATTGGTCCCAATGGTAAAGGATGGTGTATTTTATCTAGGAGACCTGGGTTCCAGTACCATGTGTGCATGGTGTGTGTGCGTTATTAAAGAGCTAAGAAAATTGAACAGATACTACTTTGTAATCACACGAGCATATTCAAAAAAAACTTGGTTACATTAAAAGGTCTTAAAGACAAATATAAGACCCTTAGGTCCTATTTTGACTAAACTAACACCCCAAATCCTATATTTTCCAAACTAGCACCCTTACGGTGAGTTCAAATAAATGTAGTTTTTTCAATTTTTTGTTGAAACTAGCTGTAAAACATGGCGAGTTCCAAAAATTTTAAAAAAAGCATGTTTTAACTTAATTAATCACATTAATGGGTGATTAGCAAATCCTAATTGGAACTCGCCGTGTCTGCAGGGCGAGTTTCAATTAAATTTTTTTAAAATCAAACTTTTTTACTAAAGGAAGAAAATAAAAAAAATTCACCTAGAATGCACGACGAGTTCTAATTAAGATTTGCTAATCATCCATTAATGCGATTAATTAAGTTAAAACACGAAAAAAATTTGAAATTTTTTGGAGTTTCAAAAAAATAATTTAAAAATAATATTTTATTTGAACTCACCGTGGCTCTACGACGAGTTCACTATAAGGGTGCTAGTTTGAGAAATATAGGATTTAGGGTGTTAGTTTAGTCAAAATAGGACCTAAGGGTCCTACAAATGTCCTTAAGGTCAAGACAGACGAACTGGGCATTCACCGTCATCATCCGAACACCGGAAGTCGCCATACACATTGTCGCCTATGCGTGGGAAATGTCCAGCCGAGCAAGCTGTTATAACAGTTGGGCTCCAACCGTAGGGACAAGCCAAATCGGCCTGCTGAGCCAGGCTAAGCCGGTCTACCAAGCCGCTAGCCGAGTTGACCGAGTCGTTGATTTTTTTCGATGAATTCTACTCAGGGATTTCTCGATGTTCTGAGTCCGTTGGCACAGTCCGTTTCGCCAAATTTGAACATAGTAAATTATTTTTACGCGTTTGACCTTGTGGATTAGTTAGTGAATGAGGTTAATTAGTAATTATGGTATTCGTATGCTTATGAGGATTGTTCGGGCTCGAATACCGGATCAAGAAGAGCATTTGAGGAGCTCGAGTACGGATTTATCGATAATCGCTTAAGGCTAGTACACCTCAAACTCCTATTACTTCATGAGCATCATGTGATTGCCTTGCTTGTTAGCATTTGCAAAATATGTAGACGATGAATAAGCATGTGTTGAGACTAGTTTTATAAGACTTGGTAAATATGAGATGCATGATGAGTTTGAGAATATTTCGAGACTAGTAGGAGCTTTAGAGACCATGTAAGGTCATTTGAGATGCTCGTATGATTATGTGATGATTGTTTGATTGATAGATATAATTGTGATGCCTTGTATATTTGTTTGCATAGATTGACGTGATTCGATGGGATTTATACTTAATGGATAAATAATTGATTAAATGGTTATGAAGCCGATAGTTAATATTAATTGATTGAATGCGTTAGTAAATAAACCTAAATGACTTTTATAAGCCTTAGGCATCGAATAAAACATGATAATATCGTAATTCGAGAAATTTGGAGAACATCAAACACGAATGGTTCTAGTCAAACGACGTCCTATTGGCTCACTTACTAGCGATTATCGACAATAGGTGGTTGGGGAAATGGGTGGTGGCCTCCGTCGACGGTAGTGTTGGTGCCCGGTGACGGCAACGGCGGCGGCAGCTGTGGTAATTTAGAGAATTTGTAATTTTAGGTACTAGAGATTTGAAGTTTTTTTGAGATTTTGAGAATTTTAATTTTTTTAACAAAAATATATTTTTTTATTTTTTCTAATGTAATAATAAAAAATATCACGCACGTTCTTAATGAGTAAGATTTTTTTAAACAGTCACGTACTTAAAATTGATAAATTATCTATAGGCACTTATTTTTTAAATAAACCTCATATTTATTGATAAGTTATTTATTGAAAACTTGAGTTATTTCATGAGTTTTTCTATAACCAGCTTTTGATAATTTCAAGGCTAAACTATAAAATAAGTGCCCAAATTATGTCTCTTTTTTGCAATAAATGCCTAAAGTATTTTTTTTTTTGAAATAGGTGCCTAAACTTTCATTTTGGCTGAAATATGTGCCTAGAGTATTTTTGGCTGAAATAAGTGCCTAAAGTTTCATTTTTTACTTGAAAGTCAATTTTGGCACCTTCTTGGGCACCTATTTCAAACAAGTAAAAAATGAAAGTTTAGGCACCTATTTCAGCCAAAAAATACTTTAGGCATCTATTTCAGCCAAAAAATACTTTAGGCACCTATTTCAGCTAAAAATAAAGCTTTAGGCACATATTTCAGCCAAAAAATACTTTAGTCACCTATTACAAAAAAATAACATAGTTTGGGCACTTATTTTGTAGTTAAGCCTAATTTCAATATTTTATACTGCTAATGATTGCATTATAAATACAAAGCAACGGCTGAAAATGGATTGGACTGAATAAATCTGGTGAAATAATGAACTCTATGCATACAACGGCTGAGGATGGTGTATTGGAAAATAGTTTTAAAAGACCCGGTGATTATAGCACTGATTAATATTTTATGAACTTTTTAAAATATATGCATATTTATTTGATTGCTTTTATCAACTAAGAGGGTCTATTAATTACATTTTTGTATAATTAGATGCTTATTAATATTTTATTTTAAACTAATAAAATATTTTTTTATTGACAAACTTCAAAAAATAAACTGATAAAAAATGCCCATGCTCAATTTATTTTTTATAGTGTAGTAATTGGATAAGAATAAACATTAATTTCTTATTCGATATATGAAGTGTTAATGTTAAATATATATATATATATATATATATATATGAAGTGTTATTTATTGACTTGATGATGATATATATTTTCTCCTCGCTTTGTCGCTAAAATATGGAAATTATATAAACGAATAAGTAAATTAATGAAGTCTAATAATTGAAGATAAATCATAATAGAGTTAATTGTGAGTCTCAAATCAAGGCCTAAATTAAGGTCATTGTATGAAATAGCTTGCCGTTTAAGGTAATTCTCTTGGATTGGACCACGGAACATATTAAAAGACATGGACACACAACCACTCCATCTTAATTTAATTTCTCTTCAAAGTAGGAATGAAAATAAAATAAAACAACCATCATTCAAAACCCAGCAAGGATTTGCAGTTTTTGCATGAACTGATTGGGATACATGATTAAAGTGGCAAGTATGTGGACCAATTTTTAATTTATTAGGTTTAGGGTTTATTGTTATTATAATGATACTTAAGGGATAGTTTTATTCTATTTGACATAACTTAAGCTTGAAAGGTCATCACTGTAAAATCGCTGTATTTCAAACTTGGAATTAAATATAGAAGTGTCCATAATTAACTTATTTTGTTTATTCTTATCATGATAGATGAAACTTGGAACTAAGCATGTTTCAAACATATTTTTTTAAAAAAATAAAATTATAAAATTCACAAAATTATAAAGAAAATTAATTTATAAAAATTTCATGAGAACTTTGCATGGAACCAACTAAGCTTGTTAGATCTTAAGTAGATTTTGGAGTATTTTTAAAAATCTCTAATTTTTCGAGTTTAAAATAAACTTTTTTTTGTTAGATTTTGAGTGGATTTTGGTGTGAGATGGACGTTGCTTTGAAATATTGGGTACCCAGATTGAAAAATCAAATAATATTATTACTTTTTTTAGAGGCGAGAGTGCTAGGTTTAATATTTATATAAGTTAGGTTTCGCTATACGCATAAATAATTGGCTAAAGTTCATAAATTACCATTAAATGACCGCCTTGGACACTAATTTTCAAATTTTATAAAATGAACTTTGTAAATGTTAAAAATGAACAATTATATTTTGTTACCAACCTAATGGTGGACTGCTTGGACATGTTCACCTAATTAAAATAATATATTATTTGTTACATAATGGTCATTAAACTTTGTAAATGTTATATAATGATTCTTAAACTATTTAATTGTTAAAAAATAATAAATCCAAAGTTTAATGTTTATTTTGTAAAATTTAAAAGTTAGTGCTCATAAAAATATTTTGTGAATTGTACCTAAATAAATTTGGACAATTATTTGGTGCATTTCCATAGTAGAATAATGATAAAAGTCTTTGTAGTAATTTTAAGAATTAAAAATGTAAAAAAATGAAATATTTGTCACCCTTTTAACCTCACTTGCGGAGAAAAATTCCACAACTAGTGCACCTAATAATGATTGAATAAATTTTCCATGGATCAACGCATTTCAATTTTATATAAGATAAAAAAAGATTTTTTTTTTTTACTCTTCATATTTATAGGTTTAATAACCTCAATAAAATATTAATATCAATATTTTAATAAGATCAAATAGTTATTTTTTTCTATATAATATAACGCGGTAAAAATGATAAAATTTAAAGACTAAACTAATTGAATGATAATTTTAAAAGGTCCAAAATATCCTTATGCAAGGTGGATAGGCAGCCATTATTATGCCATATTGATGATGATCATTATTAATCTTTGGCTTCACACGGTTAGGATTAGATATGACGTCTACTTCAGGATCTAAGTGGATTCAAGTAGGGCAAGAAATCTCAAAATTTTGGTTAATTAAAACTTTAAAATCAAGAACCTTGGTGATTTGCAGGGCTACAATCCGATGACGAAATTTGGTGAGAGAGTTCGGGAGTCAACTTAAAATTTTTTAAAAAATTAGATATTAAATTGAAATTTTTAAAAATTTTAAAGAGTTTATTTTATAATTTTTCAGAAAATTTAGGGTCTAATTAAAATTTTAAAATTTCGAGGGACTTAAAAAAAACTTTTAAAAATTATGACAGAGATTTAATTGATATTATTTAAATTTTTTAAACTTTAACATGAATTTTTAAAAATTTTATAGGAATTTAATTATTTTTTAAAAAAATTGAGAGACTAAATATTAATTTTTCAAAATTTAAGGAGATCATGACCCCTTGCAACTATCGCTCCAGCCTCCTAGTAAATTTTGGTAGCTCTTGTTTTCCATCAATTTCAACCTCTAATTAATATTTTTAAGCCACGAACCAAACTATATTCATATTAATTTTTCTCAAGTGTGACTCGATTTATTTTACCACATATTATACACATTAGGGTGAATGATCATGTTTAAACGAGATCGATGGTTATGTATAAAACACTGAACAGATCTAAGTGATACTTCAATATTTTAGGTATATAATTCTAACAAGTAGGGATGGATAGAAGGGTGCTAGAGAAATAATTGCACATTCTGAAAATTTCAAATTATCATGTTTTTTTAAAAAAATTATGTATTTTATATTAATAATCTAATCTCGTACACCTAAAGTTTTTTAATTTTTATCTAAGTTTATTAAATATAAAAATTCGCACCTCCAAATTTTTTTAAAAAATGCAGGTAGAGAGATTTTACCATGAATCGATTGATTCTATATGACTTATTTCTAATCCTTTACCGCTTTTATTCAGACATGGGGTCGAGGATATTTTTATTTTACGTTCACAAATAAGTATGCTAAATTATGCATTTCATCTATTTATACATACAAATAAATAGATTATATACAGATAAATAGATGGACTCTCTACCGCTGCCAAGCATATCCAACTTTTTAATAGGCAAGTTGACCCTACCCAATTCTATTGAGGAGCAAGCTTTCTTCCACAATCCCCATCTCAAGTTTGAGTTATAATTGGTTCTAGATTCCATATTACGCTACGAAATACAAAGTCTGGGCATCAAATCAGACACTTGTTGAAGACCAAGATTGTGATTATTGACAATTTGTCCCACCGACATCTTTGAGTGTCACCAAAGAAATTAGCATCCAAGACTTGCACTACAACTAACCCCCCAAAAATTAATAATCTGTAGGCTAAACTAATGTTGCTTACCTTATGATGATGATATTAATCTTGTTAAACTAATGAAAATATAATTAGTTTATTTAAAATCAAGACCTATTTTCCTAAGTTTATTGACTATTATTTTGGTGGATGTCTTTTTGGTCCTGTTTGGTAATTAGCGGATTATATTAACTGATAATTAATTGCGTTAATTGATTTGATTAGCGCGTTACATGAGCTGATTGTATAAAAGTGTTTGATAAAAATTAATTGATAGCTTATAGGTAGTTGATTATTGAACAATCAAAATGACATATAGGGATATAATTATATTCAATACTTGTTTGAATAATTTATTAGTTATTAATATTTTGTATCTATTAATATTAATTAGATTATGAAAATTAATTTTTTTAATACCATTACTAAGAATATATGAATGATGTATATATTAATTTCTTATTTGTGAAATTATTTTTTTAATATAATTTTAATAATTATTAAATTTAAATGTATATATTAGTTTCTTATTTATGAAATTATATTTTAAATATAATTTTATTAATTATTAAATTTAGATGTATATATATTTTTTTGAAAGGTAAAACTGTATGATTTTATTAATTATTACCATACAGTACCGACAAAGATTTGGGCCTCATTAAAAAACCTCCCTAAACATAGTTGGAGGAAAAAGAGTGCACCAACTCAATGTCAAATATGTACTAACTCGAGTCGAAAACAATTCCAGTACACCCATACACGGTTTTACCATGCCATAATTTACTCAAACCAAAACCTATCAAACTCACATGCCACTCAGTTTCCAGAGTTGAATTTTTCACCCACCATGCCACCACACAAGAGATGATCATACAATGACCAAATCTGCCCGTCTATTAATGCCTTTCTTTGCTAAACTATCAGCAACACTGTTCTCCTCCCTTTCGATCAATTTTAGCGTTCCACCACATTTGTTCAAAGCATCCTTGCATGCTTCAATCAAATCTTTAAACAGCCGGCGCATGACTAAGATTTTGTATCTAGGAAATAGCATTATTACAGTCGGATTCAACCATAATATTTGTATTAGTATTCCAGCCCGACTCTGAAAATAACATGCAAGCTTCCTTGATCGCAAGCAGTTCCGCCGATTGAGGATCTGACCTTCCAATAGATTTAGAGAATTGAAGCAGAATTTTACCATTGTGGTTTCTAAGTACTCCCCCAATACCCCCATACCCAAAACTTCCCAATACAGCCCCATCCGTATTGAATTTTAAACCACCCCTACAAGGCGGACACCAATCGCCACCCTTACCCCGCATTGGAGATGGACTTTGGAAGAGACCAGATCTTCGGATTCAAAATGAAGTCGTTGATTGAGAATGGTAAGTCTGGCCACTTTGCACTGCTCCACCAACCTAGTCCGAGCCAAATGAGATCAAGAATCTTCTCTTCATCCCACGAATTCCCTCTAAATACGACATCATTCCTGCATACCCAAACAGTCCAAACAATTGCAAAGAATGCCATTTTCCATAAAGGTTCGATCTGCAACAATGGGCAACTATCAAACTAGGCTAGAAAAAAACTCCACGCATTTTTTGGGAATACCAATTGGACCTTCCAAAACTCACACTATCGACCCCAAATCTTCCAAGCAGGTACGCAAGAAAAAAATAGGTGATCAACATTCTCCTCCTCTATTTTACAGATTGGACAAGTATTTTTAGAAAGTGACACTCCTCTTTTTATCAGTTCAAATTTTGTAGGAATCCGGTTCTTCAACAATTTCCAAACGAAGTGTTCCACATTACTTGGAGCCAACCCCGACCAAATAAGTTTCCATCTAAAATTCTCACTTTGGTGTTCCGCAAATTCTAACCAGGTAATATCTTTTGTTGAAAACATCCCCGATGATGATTTCACCCATCTCATGCAATCTGAGGGGAAGAAACCCAGCCTGCACCCGTCAAACGTACGTGAGAATGACTCCCAAACCTCTTTTTCCCAATCAAAAATTTCTCTTCTTAATTGAACTTGCCAACGCCAGCTCCCTATCTCCCACTGACCAAATTCTACCACTTTTCCAGTTTTCTTTACTGCCAATGCAAAGATTCTAGGGAATGCCTCCTTCAATTTGACATTGTTGACCCACTTATCAGACCAAAAATCCAAGGAGTATCCATCCCCCACCCTAAATTGTATATTTGAGACAAGGATCTGTTTTCGCTTTAGATGGACTAAGGGGCCTAACAATCTTTTTCCAAATCCATGATTTATTTCGGACAGAGACATTTGAAGGCAATAAACCATTATTCTCTCCTTCATATTTTGCCTTAATAACTCTTCTCCACAATGATCCCTTTTCATATCCATAACGCCAGAGCCACTTATAAAGGAGTGCTTTATTCTTTACTTTGAAATCAATTAGTCCTAGCCCACCAAACTCACGAGGTAAGCAAAGTTGCTCCCACTTAACCCAATGAATTTTCCTCCCCTCCAAGGAATCCCAAATAAATCTAGGTATAGTTCTGTTTAGCTCTGTAGCGACACTTACAGGCATTTTAAAGAGTGATAAGAAGTAAATCGGCAAGCTTGAAATGACCGATTTTGCTAATGTTATTCTACCAGCAAAAGACAAAAATTTTGTTTTCCACGGTGCCATTTTCTTGTTAATTTTCTCCACAATCGGCATCCATAAAGCTACAGAATTTTTTGAGCATCCTAGTGGAAGTCCCAAATATGTAGTAGGAAGGCGTCCACTTTCTTCCACATTCACTCCAAAAAGAACAGTCTTCTTGAGATTTAACTTTAAACCAGAGGCAAGCTCAAAGCATCGCAGGATCCGCTTAATGTTTTGAACCCGTGAGAAGCTGTCCCCACAGAAGATAATTAAATCATCAGCAAACTGAAGGTGAAAAATCTTCAAATCTTCCGAACCAATATCTACCCCTCTCAAGAAACCCAAGTTTGAAGCTTTTGCCAGGATTGCACTAAGACCTTCCGCGACTGTGTTGAACAAAAGAGGGGACAACGGGCATCCTTGTCTAAGTCCCCTTTTGATAGAGATTTTTGGAAAGTCGGGTAGATTAGGTTCAATCAAGATTTCAGATATATTAGGAGGGTTCCAGTCAATTTTGCTCATAAAGGCATTTTGGTTATTTTAACATTCAAGGGTAATTTTGTAATTTAATCTCAATAGGGTAAGTTAATGACTTGCTATGTTGGAGATTGTTGATGGCTTGACAGGCTTCCAAGTCCATTCTATTGAATACGTCTCATCAATGCGTTATTTCCCAAGCACTTAAATAGGTACACCTCACACGGGTTCAATTTTAGTTCTAGCTACGTGGTATAGTTGAGCAAGTCATCATCACAAATTATCCTAGAACAAGCCTCGAATAGTTGAACATGTATTTGTGCTGTATTCTTCCATTATTGTAACAGTATTAAGAATGCCTTATCTACATAAGAAATTTCTTAAACCATAAGGGTATCATAGTCTTTTATGCTCTATCAGAAATTTTATGATTTCCTAAAGTTTCATTTATCTCAAGTCTCGAGATATTTAACCGTTTAAGCACTCGATAGTGCTCTAATCAATCAGGTCTTTTAGGTACTTTCGAACATTTCATTCATTACAAAACTCGAGGATTTATCCATTTTCCAACTAATTTGTTAATTTTGATGCTCGAGGGTACTTCAGTTATTTTGGTCATTACGCTCATTTCGATCATTTCAGTCTTATCAGAAATTTTCAATCCTTTGGTCATTTCAGTCATTTGAATTAATCCAGTAATTTATGCCACTTTGATAAATTCAGACATATGAATAGTTTCTCGTAAATTTATATTCGGAGATTTATTCAGAATTCAAGGGAATCCAAGTATTTTGTTATCTCATAGGATTGAATCATGTTACTTAAATTTCCCACATAGATCAAGAGTTTAGATGGATTAGCTGGTTAATCAGATCAAAATAAATTCCAAATCATTTCCTTGTCAGGAGTAATTCAGTATTCTTACACCTTAAGGGTATTTTTGTAATTTCAAATTCAAATATTTCTAACGTTTAACCCTTAAACACTATCAATTGGGTTTAGAGATTAACTATCCTATTAATTATTTATTGAACTCCAGATCCTTTCGTTTTATTAACCTTCTCATTCGAGTATTCAATCTTATCTAGATTATCATACTTATATTTCGTATTTATTTTGACTTAAGCAGAGTTAACAGTACACTTCATCGTAACTAGGCATGTATTAACCGAATACCAACATGTTCATAAAACAAACAAGAGGTAGTAATGTATTACCTTGAATCCTTGTTATATCGATCAGCCCTTGAAACAACATTCGAACACTCTCGAACTCAAATTCGACGTCCTCAACATCTCGGATATGAAGATATGTAAATACCTTCAATTAAACATAATCCATAATCAATCTTTATCTTGATACCGTAACTCTTAAGTTGAACAAATAAACACATACATTCTCGGGTTTAAGGTCAGATTTGGAGTCTTTCGGGTTAGAATTTTGCAAAACGAACTTCAAAAATAGACTCAGAAAAAACCCAAAATATATCCAAATTGCTTTGGATTCAATGGCGTTAGTCCCAAATAACTTAGTCCCCTTAGGAATCTATTTTTCAATGTCTTCCATTTTGTTTGAACAAATTACTCCCTTAGGAACCCAAATGTTTTTAACCATTTTGCCTTTGAAAAATCTAGGGGAACTAGATTGTCTAACATAAAAAAAATTGATTTTACAAAATTGGTTTTGGAGCAATCTCCATTTTTATCTTCAAAATTTTTGTAAATCAAATTTTTTTCTTTTCTAAGATCATCTAACTCTTTTTGATGATCTTCAAGAACTTTTTGAAGTAATTTTTGTAAATAAAAATTCTTTTGCTCAAAATCCTTAGCTTTGCTTCAAGTTCATCTTTGGTTTTAGAAATCAAATCATTTATAACTTTTTAAATTTAAAACCAATTTCTTATTTTTCAAAATGTGATTTTTAAATTCTAAAACCAAATAATCATAAGCATCTTGCAATTCATCAAAAGTTTATGAAGTTGAAGTAGATGAATTAGAAGTTACCCTTAAATCTTCTTCGACGGCCATAAGACAAAGTTTGGCTACCTCATTATCGGTGGAGTCCTCTTCATCACTCCATGTAGCCACAAATGTCTTATTCTTATGGCTTGATCCATTATTTTTTGAATCGAGGGCAATCATTCTTTTTGTGCCCCAACTTCTTACACTCGAAACATATGACGGGATCCCTCATCTTCATTCTCGATTCATGTCGTGATTCTTCCTTTTCTTGCTTCATGAATCGGGTGAACTTCTTGAAGAACTTGGTCATCTCTTTTTCTTCACTATCCTCTCCACTTGAATATTCTTGTTGGCTTGTGGAGGATTTAAGAGCAACATTCAAGTCTTCAATTCTTTGCTCTTCTTTCTTCTTCCTCTTCGACATCATCATTTAATGGGTTAGCAAAGATCCCATTAACTCGTCAAGCTTGAGCATCTTCAAATTCTTTACTTTTATGATGACGTTTTTTTTTTTGGAGTCCCATGAATCAGGAAGTAATAAATCAACTTTCTCAAAAGCTTGTACTCTAAGATCATATCTCTGAAACCTTTAAGTCCATTCACAATGGTGGAGAACAGATCTAACATACCTTTGATGTCTTCTTCCGGGTCAATCTTGAAGTTCTCGTACTCAAGGTTGAGAAAATCAATCTTGGTCTCCTTTACTTTATTTGTTTCTTCATGAGTGACTTCAAGCCTGTCCCAAATTTCCTTGGCACTTGAGCAAGAAGATGTCTTTACATACTCATCAGGTCCAATAGCACAAAACAAGATGTACATAGCTTTATCGTTGAGTTGCATCTTCTTCTGATCTTTCGTATTTCATTCCGCCTTGCTTCTTTGAGGAATGAACGAGCCATCAAGAACTATATCCCAAAGACGATAGTCATTGGCTTTGATAAAAACATCATCCTATTCTTCCAATAGGAATAGTTGACACCGTTGAAGTAAAGAGGCTTGTCGATGGATTGTGTCATGATCTCCGGTTGATGTAGGATGTTAATCCGATGTAGTGACGAGACTCTGATACCAATTGTTGGGGGCCCAAAATCGATCAATCGAATTCACCAAGAGGTTTAAATTTGCTTCTCGAATGAATTGGCTAAAACCAAAAAAATAGTAGACAATATTACACTATAATTTTAGAGTGGTTCGACTACCCAACTGAGTAAGTCAAAATAGGGGAAAAGATACTATAAAAAGTTATAAACGTAACCACTCACAAAGAGAGTATTATTTTTCAGTAGAAGTTGTAATGAATTTCCTTCCCTCCAACAAAGTAGTACAAAATGTTTAGCTTTTTAGTGAAGCTGATTCAAGTAAATGAAGAAAAACAAAACAAAAACATAGAAATTAGGTAAAGATATCTGGAAATATAAGTTGAATAAAAGTATTTTAGATATTAGATTAGGTGTAATAATTTGATGCACCGTCAGATGAATATTTTTTTCACAAGCGGATTTTTAAAGTTGTCGCATGTTCCTTTTAGGAGCCCTAAATTCTAACCTCTAAACTATAAAATCTATTCTCAAACCCTAAAATCTTAACCCTAAACCCTAACCTTTAAACCCTAAAAACTAAGCGCTTGTGGAAAACAAAATTTTCATTGCTAATGTATAGAATAATTTTCCAATGGATTAGATGATATCTAGGATAAGTACACATGGATAATTATTTGATACACTTGTGGTGAAAACTAAAAGTTTTCACAAGCGTCTTAATTTTAGGGTTTAGAGACTAGTAGTTTAGAATTTAGGGATTGTGAATAGAATTTAGGATTAGGGTTAGAATTTATAGGTTAAAACCTAAATCCTCAACATAGTACACTAAAACCTAAACACTAACCTCTAAACCCTAAATACTAACCCTAACCCCTAACTTTTAACCATTGCCTCTAAATTCTAAACCCTTACATCTAAACCCCTAAACCATACACTCTAAACTAAGTCCCTAAACCCTAAAACTAAGGCGCTTGTAAAAACTAAAAGTTTTCACCGCGTATTGGATATAAATCCTAAGTACATCCTTAATATTTCGCAGCAGGCTGACTGATTTTACTCATGTTTTGTCCACTTTAAAGTGTCAAATTCTTGTACAATCTGCAAATACAAACACAGAAGACAACATGGTACATGGACCACGGACAAACTATTTCGCCCCATATATATATATATATATATATATTTTGCAGAGTATTTACAAGAGAGCAACTCCCAAGTTCCAGCTGGGTTTGATTCGGAGAGGTCTTTGTTTCATGTTCATACAACAAACAAGGACATTCATTTTATCTGTCTGTTGTACTCCTGTGGAAACCAAAGCAATGGACCAGGCTGCATTCACTTGGTGTGTGAGGTTTGATGTTCATTATTTTGTCGATTCTGACAGATAAAGGTCCAATCCCTGAGAAATGAATCCCCTTTGGTTCATGATACATTCACGCTTTTTGGAACAATGGAGGGAAAATGATTATCATCTGGTCCCAAATTACATTAATGGCGCAGTGTGTACTCTTGTCTTGTGATTGCTCGGTGCCACCTTGGGCTTCAATTGTTTAAGGGTAATTAGGCTCAAAGCCATGAAATATTTTTTGAGTCCTCAGCGAAAATTTTAAAAAATAAGACAATGTAGACTGAAAATATATTTTATTATTTTAAATAATTAATTAATTTAATATTTTATTAACATACTCTTATTTTTATTATTTTATTTTGAAAATACATTAGATACAACTAAAACAATAGATATATCCACTAATTTATAGTATTATCATTTGGGAAATTATTGTAACTGAAAAAGTAAAAGGTGAGAGTCTGAACGTGTTGCTCCACCTTTGAAACGACCATGATTAGGGTATTACAAGCAGAGCAGATCCAAAAAATTTTAAACATAAAATTCTTGATTTCTACTTTTAAATTATTATTTAGGGGTAAGAATTGATTTATTTTAGTTTGAAATTGATTAAGTGCATAATCAAAACTTAATTGAGTCCTGTAATTATCCTTAAAAAAATAAAAATTTAAGACCCAAATCTCAGTATTTATAATTCCTTCATTTATCTTGGATTATTCACTATAACCTCTTTTGTTAAAAATAATAAGAAGAAGAATTGAAAGATAAATTTTCAGCCAAGGTGTAGAACTCATATAATTTTCCAATTTGAAAGCAAGAATTAAATTCATCATAAATTCGACTTTCTTTTCGCTAAAATCCAAGTTGCTCAAAAAGTATAGAAAATTAAATCTTGAAAGAGATGGGTGGGAATTCAAAAATCAAATTCAAAATCTAAAAGAGCCACGTACGAATGTGATGCTGGAAACATTTGAATTGAAGTTCCTTTGTTGTGGTCCTTGGTTATTATTATTATTGTTTATTTTTTATGGGCCCAAAGTTATGTTCAATGCCTTTCAAAATAAGCCCCTTCTACAAGTGACCATCCTCCCTCACCTTCAATCCAACATCAGTTGACCCAACCAATTCACCTAAACCTACTATACAATTTTCTTTTATAACCCATCAATATTTAATCTATTAGGCGATTAATTCAGATTTATTATTGTAAAGGTCAGTTCCAAGATTGATTCTTTCAATCCAGTTTATTCCATTCATAACACTGGTATTTACGTGTATGACCTTGCTTAAAAAGATCTAGGGTCTCATTCAAAATTGATTATATTCTAAGTCTTTATAATGGAGGATGAAATTTGCTATTCCCCTTACCTTTCCCTCTTGAATTAAATGGTTTTGAAGTATCAAGAAATACAATTTTTCTTTCATTTCCCCCTAATGTAAGGCTTCAAAAATGGGCATAATCCTAAAAGGTATCCACTATTGCTTGTTGAGACTTTCCCAATAACCTTGTTCCCACTTGTTGACATGCATTATTGAATACAGGTTTTTTCTTGTTGGAAAAGCTGCAAGAGGTTGGGAAGGAAGGGTGCATGGAGTTGTGAGAGAAGGACCTTTCACCAATGACTCCATCATCAATTTCTTCCTCCCTTCAAGTCCTTTAGCATTACAAACCGTTGTCTCTGACCACAATTCCACTGCTCCTCCTGCTATCCTTGCCTCAAATTTCAACCCAACGATACGAGTGGAAAAAGAAATGTCATTCTCACTAGGAGACCCGGATTTGGGCTGCTTATTTGCACGTGTGTGAATTTATAGTTTAATAAAAAGAACAAATACTACCATGAGATTACATTAAGAATGCTAAAAAGACATTTTAATGAAAATAGATAATGTTAGTAATTATTTGAAGCAACTAATGAAATTGTAGGGTTTGATTCCTATATAATAACTAGGTTGAATGACCACAATCATAATTTGACTTTAATTTGATTAGCGTAGAGATGGATTCTTTACCCTTTAACAATACACACACCTTGTAAACAAATCGATTTAAATCGAGGTATCATAGGATGAACATCATCCTCTTTTCCATTTGATGCACTTATTATTTATGTAATAGGGAACGGTTTTTTTAAAAAAAAAAGGTTACTTAAAGGTAGATAAACAACACATATATTCATTAATTACCATTAATTAATGATATCAATGTTGAGTAAGGACCGGAGAAGTATTGAATAGTGTTTTGCTTGGGATATTACAACATTGCTTGTAGTTGTACTCTCTCTCCCCTTGCAGCCAAGTCAAGGACTGATTTTCAATCAAATTAAGGGTGCGTTTGTTTCAAGTAAAACACTTTCCATAAAGTGTTTTCAGCATTTTCCGATGTTTGTTTGTGCAATTTAAAATGGGTCAAAGGAAAATGAACTACAAGTCAACAGAAAAAGGAGACTTTTTTTCGTAAAATGACTTACGAAGATTTTTTTTCTTTCGGTAAATCATTCTACGCGTTAACTGAAACAAGACTCATTCTTTTTCTCAAATCTCACTACTTTTCTATCAATTGCTTTCCTTTCGTCAGCACTCTCGGTCTCTCTCGTCGGAACTCTAGAACTCTTTCGCCGACAATATCAAACTCTCTCACCACAGATAAATTTTCTATTTCTTCTATCAATTGAATTTTTTTTCGTACAAATTTTAAAGATCTGATTTTTCTTGTTCTTTCTTCTTCTTCAAAAATTTCAAATAAAATATTTAACTGATTATTTTCTCTTTTACGGTGGCTTCCTCCTGAGGGGTATAGAAAATATGTTGGAATTTGTTTGGTATAGAACATATTTAACTGATTTTTCGTATAAATTTTAAAGATATGTAGTAACTCATTTTGTCTGGGCCTTTGAGCCTAATTATAAACCTAAAATTCAATACAACAAACTAAAATAAACACCCAACTAACCCAATAACCCATCAGACCCAATATTCATACATTACCCAAACTCACTTACCCATTACCCATATACCCATATATAACCCTTAACCCTAAAAATCCTAAAAATAATAACCCTAGGATGTTGTAGCCGCCGCCCTATGCCCATTCAACTTCTATGGCGCGTGCAAGACACGTGTCGACTTTTCTACTACCGTGGCATGCTCGCGCGACACCACCGGCCTCCACCGCCCAAAATTTGTCGCTCTTGCGCTCGTCAATCTTGCAAAAAACAAAAATAAATTTAAGAGGAATGTAATCGATTTTTTTGTTTTTAAATGCATGTATTCGAGTTATATAAACCCTCAAAAAATTGAATGTAGGGGCCGATTCTAAAAAATAAAAAAAATGTTCAAAAATTTTGCATGTTTCTTTGTTCCCTTCATATATTCGAAACAAAACACAACACAAAAATTAAATACAAAAAAACAAGAATATAAATACTATCTTCCGATTCTTAGATCTACTCACCAAGAGTGTTTGTTCAGAATAACCGACCCCGGATTCGAGCCCAACAAGTCGAGAAAAGCAAAAAAAGTAGTTTTTTTAAATTTTCGGCTGCCGTCGCCGGTAACGGTGGACTGCGGCGGAGCTCGAGACGGCGTAGACAGATGAGGGAGGCTGATAATCGGGCATGACAAAGGCCATTTGAGAGCATATTCGTTTGTTTTTTTAATTACACAGAACAAATGAACTTTTTGGGATTAAAATTCAAATTTAAAGTCCACCCAAAATGACGTCGTTTTGGGTGTTCGAGTCTAAGCCCAAAACGACGTCGTTTCAAGCAAGATCCGGCGCGGTGACCCGACTCGGAAGTATCCGCGCATTTTTAAAAAATGAGCAAATTTGTTTTTAGTCCTTTCACATTATGTATTTATGTCATACTCGATATGTTTTATTATTATTTTTACTTGTTTTTTATTATAATTAATATATATATAATATGTAAATAATAATATGTATAATATTTGTTTAGTATAAACATATATTAATGTATATATAATGTTAGTATAATATATTTATGTGTATTTATAATATATTATTATAATGTGAAATGTATATGTATATGTTTATATAATATATAGTATATATATAGTATATTATTATTATGTATATTTAACGTGTATATAGTATTATATATAATGTGTATTATATTTATATATGATATATTTAGTATGTTATTAAGTATATATTATTTATTATGCATATATTATAACATGTATATTTTTATTCTATATTTTATACTCTATAAATTATTATTAATTTTTCTATTATTATTTATTCGTGTAAATACCGTATATAATATTTTGCTCTATTGTTCCGGTATTTTTATTGGGAGTGCCATCCCGATCTCTGGGTGCCATCTCCTTTAAATGGCGTGGATACCAAGACAAATTTTAATTTGTTGCACATATACATTTTTTTAATATTTGTATTTTTTTTTTCATTTTTTACTGTTCATATATATATAATTGATGCATATAGTTTTAGGCTTTATTGTTCCGATGCTTCTATTAGGAGTGTTATCCCGGTTTCCGAATGTCATCTCCTTTGAACGTTGTGAATATCAAGACAGATTTTAATGTGCACGTGTGCGTTTTGGGAATTAAGTTTTAAATTAAATCAAATTTTTATTTTCCTTAATAAATATAATGTGAACCTTTAAGTACCATTTTAGGCGCGATGGGGTGCTAATCATTCTCACTCATAATCAACTCTCGAACTCATTTTTGGTTGACTTTTCGGTGTCCAGTCTACCTTATCTAAGTGACCGGTGGCGACTCTATATTTCTCCATTTTTTTACGATTTTAAATACACGAGCTCTCACCCCAAAAAAACGAGTTTCACAAGAAAGGCGCGGATCAGCAGGTCGCTACACAATCACTAAAGTTTCTTCAAATTTAAAGAGTATTGTGTCAGAATTCTTGAACACTCCTTAATGGATTTTCCTGTTAAATTTACAAGTTAGAGATGAAAAATGGGTATCCTTCAAAATTAGGATCAAGTTTCACTTTATTGAAAACTTTTGCCTTTAAGTCATTTAGAAAGTAGGTGATATCATTTTGAGCTCACTAATGCTTGCTAATTAATTTGGTCATGGGGAGTGAGGGTTAGAGAGAAAAAATATTGTTGTTAATCATTTAAAAGAAAATCATTTTGCTGTCATTTGTTGTTGCGAGTTGCTATCATGAACTACCTTATTAGATGGATTTATCTTGTTATGTGTTGCTTGTGTTTTATTTTCCTAAAATGGTGTATAATAGTGCTCAAAACAGCATGTAAATGTATTGTCCTGTTTAAGGATTGTTTTTATTGATTAGTGCTCGATCTAGGGGCTGTAAATGGGTACCCAATGCAACAAGTAGTACTAACTAATTGTCATGTTGATAAGGTCAAATATGCTTAAATGTAATTTGTTATGCACTTGAAAAGTGCTGAAATTGGCAGCACAAAGTTGCCCAGTTCTGGTAGTATTGTGTTTTAATCATTCGACTAGAGTTTAGCTTTGGATCGTTCTTTTCTTAATATGAAGCATTTGTTTGTGCTTAATGCAATTTTTGGTTTGTTGTGTTATTGATTTTTTTTTTTATAGTTTTCTGTCATTTAATTACAATTGTCAGTTTTAGGCCGTTCTTTCGTTAATAAGAAACATTTATTTGTGTTAAATGCAGTTTCAATCAATTGAATTTACCCGAGTATCCTTCTAATGAACATCTAGAAGAGAAATTGTTTTTAGGCTAATAAAGGGTTTGGATTCAGTTAAGTTTTGAAGTATTCAATCACATTTTGTTGGGATAAAGACATTCATAGTTGTGCTTGCACTGGAGAAAAAACAATTTCATAGTTATCTTCAGTAACCTGTTGAGTATTCTATTTGTGATTTTACTTAAAATTTTCCGATGTACTTATACAATATAAAACTTTGTAATATATATTTAAAATTTTGTAAAATATATTTTTATAACAATACAATTAATTTAATAAAAAATCAAAAAATAATGTTAATTGTTTGTTTCATTAAAAACAGATTCTGAAAAATGTTTTTTCAGAAAAAATTATCAAACAATAAAAAATGATTTACACATCATCATCTAAACACCAAAAATGGTTCCGTAAAGTATTTTCGAAAATATGTAATTTATTATCCAAAATTCATTTTACAGCCTATGGAAACGTAATAAAACCAAGTGAGGATTTTACAGCCTATTGTTAAACTTGTGGTTTTCAAAACATCGGTGTACATAGCCTTATCAAATCCAAGAATGATTATAGACCTCAAAATTCCCACATATCCAAAAGGACCAATAATTTGGATGACACCCTTCTCAAACAGATTTCTAAGGACATCCCAATCATGTGGATGTCCTCTTGAATAGAAACAAAAAACCCTTTTAAACTCAGCCAACCGATATAGCCTCTTTCTCTAAAATTTTATGAAAAAAATTATATTAATCGAAATTGTCACCTTGACAACAAAATGGAAATTGTGGGGTAGAACAAGAATCAAACCTGAAAACTTAACTACATTTGGAAACTAAAAATGAGCCGTCTATTTTTGTACAATTTAATTTTTTCACCCTAAATAGAAACCGTCACCACCTAAATTTTCCATGAGGGCACACGCCAAGCTACTACTTCAAACTATACGTTCTGTTTTTTTTTTTTTTTTTTTTTTTGTAAAGGAAGATTTCATTACCTTCAAGTTCCAGCACTTCTTGGCATTTTTAAGAGTACGCACCGTCATCACAAGCTGTTGTCGTGCACTTTCCACCTCTGCAAATTTGAGGCTTATCTCGGAATATCGTTCTTGCATATCTTTCAATTCATTTTGCATTGATTCATTTCTTTCCCTTAATGATGCTAGTTCAGTTATCAATTTATCCTGGTTACTGTCTTTATCGACAATAGATGTCTCTGGTTCTTTCTCCGACAAACTGTCGCCACTGCTGCAGATAAGATATCAATAGGAGTATTTGTTAGTTACTTACTTCCCCTTTTCTTTAGTTTCTCCAACACTCTTCTTAGTATTTATTCCCTCAACTAACTGTTACAAGGAAGAATAGTGGAAAAGGCACAAAAATCCAGACTCGAAACTAAAGTTCTATATATTCAAGTCTTACCTTAACACAAAAGGCACTGAGATAATGTCATTTGATGTATCCATAGAATCTTTATATGCCTGCATTTTGTATTCATTTAAAAGAAAGTATAAGTCAAAGCTAGAGGTAAAATTGTATGTAATGAAGAATATAGTTGACAATGAAACCAAAATGGGACCGCAAAGTAAACCAATCCTTAGGTATAAGAACACCCTATTGAACCATTCTAGCCGTAATGAAACAATAGTTGGGGTCAAGAGCACTGTCATAAATTAAAGCAAGGCCATTAATTGTTGATGCCATAAAAATGTTAAAACTTGAAACCTCTTATGTGATGACCCTTCAAAATATTTGTTCGTTAATATTACAGAATTTCCTTTACATGAGTTCTTTAGCTTCTTTTCAATCATGGTATATTGTTTCTGACCTTTTGAAGTTGACATTTGCAGAAACTGGTGCTGTGCACATCGAGTTCTTCTACTCTGCTTTCTAACTCATCAATTTTCTTTTGAAGATCCTTCTCCATTTCCAGAAAGCCATTTATTGATGTTTCTAAAGCACTTTCCTTTAACTTTATTTGGCCCTGCCATGGGAAAAAGAAAAAAAATCATTATGAATAAAAATTCTCCTTTTTCATACTATGCTCCAGCATAATAAGGAAGAAATAGAATGAATGCGAAATTTTGATCTCAGTAAGGACAGGAATATTATGATAAATTTTGCTGTTTGATACTGAATTCTCCATGTTGTTACTAGAAAAGCATAAGTTAAACCATTTGCAACAAAAAGTTTCTAAGAGGAACTTGATTTTAGATAAAACTCGAATGTGTAAATTTACCTCCAGCAACATTAGTTTCTCCCTTAGGCTTGCCACTTCTGTAGGACTGCAAAATACAAAGGGAGATTTGCCATTTTCTAATAGTGTTTTTGTTCCGTCGGACACTGTTGCTCTTTCATTGCTCTCTTTCAGCTTCTTTTCCATACCAGTAATGTCATCTTCCTTCTTAAGGTCATCCTTTAATTTAACTACTTGCTTTCTGAGTTTTTGTTTCTCTACTCCCTCCTCAAACATAGACTCTCTCAATTTGGTGTATTGAGATTTGAGAGTGTTCAGCTCTGATTGCAAGGATTCGGCTGCAGCTTCTTTTTCATCCTTCAAATGTTTCATTCTTTGAAATTCCTCCAGTGACTCAGCTGCTTCCTTTTTTATCAAAGCAATTGTATGCACCAGCTCATTTCGTTCTAAATTTCCTCTTTGATTTGGCACTTCAAGTTCTTCAGCAAATGCTTTAGCCTCTTCCAACTCCAATCCCAACTTTTCTGCCACTTGAGCTTGTTCATGGAGGCATTTCTTTTCCATAGTCAGCTTGTCAATCTCAGCTTTTAGGTTGTGGATCACCTGGGAAAAGCCCACTAATTTCTTCCTCATGTTCCTTTTGATGTTTAAGCTGCTTAGATTTATCATCAATTTCCTCCAACATCTGTTCTATCTGATTTGATTTTAAATTTACTTGATTGGAAAGGTTACAGAGTTTTGCCTCATAGTCTTCCGTAACTGATTGGAGCTCTTCTTTAGCTTTCTTGAGCAGTTCTTCTAGCTCATTTTTCTGCAAGCATAGTTCACTAGATTCGGTCAGAGCTTTTGTAGCCGCCTTCTCATTTGCATCAAATGTAAAGGCCATCTGCATAGAGAGCCTTTTAAATTCCTCCTGCAGACTTTCAGCTGTATTAGCATTCTTCCATCTTGTCATTCGCAAGGCTTCCTCAGCTCAGATAGCTCTTTGCTCCTGATCAACTTTGGCTTGTATGATAGATTCCAGATCCATTTCGTATACTTGTGCCTGTTTTTCTAACTCTTCCTCCAAGCTTTTGATGCGGGTTTCTAGTTTGTTTATGGTAGTTAAGGAGTGAGAGAACTCTTTTGATTGCTTGTTGAGTTCACTTTCCAAGCACTCAATTTGGGCCTGAAGTTCATTTATGCTAGCAAAGGAAGACGGGCACTCATACTGCATATTCAGTTGATCTTGCAGTTGGCTTTGCTCTAATTTATAGGACATGCCGTGATTTTCCTGCTTCAAAATCTCATAATCAAGTGCTAGCTGCTCCATTTGTGCCTCAAGCTCATTTTTATCTCTCTTGCAGACCTCTATCTCTCTGTAGAGGTCCATGATCTTTTGTTCAAGGAGAGATGTTTCCTTAGTGTCTCTGTGCGCTTTAACAAGTTGTTCCAATTCCCTCTGTTCATCATCCTCATCTGAGTGACACCCTGAGATGATTACTCCCAATTCCTCAGCACTACCATTGAATCCTGATTTCTTGGGAGGACCGGGTACCTTCGTCTTCTTCGCATCCAACATTTTTTCTCTGTCTTGTACAACAAGCATTAACTCAGCATTTGATTCCTGTGTCTTCTGCAGTTGTAACTGAAGATTGGAATCAAGGCCTTCTCATAATTCAGCTCTTGTCTGATGTCTTCAACAAGAACCCATGGGTCCCCACCCTCAAAGTCCAACCTGCCTTTTATTTTTGCATCATCTATTTGCTTCTCAAAGGCCTTCAGATTCTCACACTCTAATTTGAGTGCATCTCTCTCTCCTTTCAAAGTAACAACTTCCCTTGAAAGATCCTGTCCCCTTTTGCTCTCCTTTACAACTTGTTTTCTAAGAGCCTCCAATTCCATATCTGACACTTCCACTTTTCTGGACAAAGCAATGAGCTCGTTCTTGAGCTTTTCAATCTCATTATCTGAACCATGTTGGGAGTTTTCTCGTGGAAAGGTGTCCTGAGAACTGTTAGAGTCATCAGTACTCATTCCAAGATCAGAACCTGCTGACCACTCCTCATAGATTGCTGTCGAGGCAAGTGATGTTGGTTTATTCATAGATGACAGATTAGGAGGGTCCTGATTGATGTTGTTTCTCATTCCAGGTTCTAGTAGAGAGTTAAGTCCGGAGATGCTATCAGAACTTGAAATGGAAATATCAGATCCATTCGATCCTCTGCAGTTCCCATGCAATTCAACATTAATGGTGGCTTTGCTGAACGGCACATCCTGCCAGACAAATAATAAACAAATAAATAAGTAAAAGATGCAAATCCACTTTTAATTAACTTTTATATTAAGCATACATCAGGAGACCAAAAGTTAGAGCATATGAAAACAGTCTGATTAACAGCAGCAACAAGAAAACCGAAAATGAATGCATTCGCTAAATGGGATAGGAGCCTTACTTCAATGGTGTCGCTCTTAATGCTTTCATCAGCCTTCAAGCTACCGTCTTGCGATTTAATACTTGCATCTTCAATTTCTTCCACCTCTCTGCAATAATTATCAAACAAAAGTCAACGTTAAAAACAAATGCTCCAGACTCTGAAACAACATCCAATAACTACAGGAATCCAATAACTTCAAATTATTCAATCACATTACCAAAAATATATATTGACAGATAATCATTTTAAGTTTTTAACCGAGCAAAATAGCTCAGAAAAATTCAAATCAAATTTCTTTTTCAGTTTTTTAGCTGCATTTTCTGAGCAAATGAGCCAATAAAAAACGAGAAAATAAATAATTTTACAAGAAAATGTCCGATGGATAAAAACGTTTAAAAACTAAACAAGAATTTGAAAGGATGAGTGTACTTGAGTTGCATGAAACTGCAACTTGAACACAGCTTTGGTCCTGTTCTTGTCGCTCCTCCATCTCGCCGACTTAAACATCTTCGCCGCAAAACTCGCCGGAATTCCCGGACTCTCACATGAGGTCCGGAAAATCCAGCCGGAAACCCGTCATTCAATCGATCGCTCGATCCAATGCCGGAAATCCAATCAAAATGCAAGTAGGCGCGGGGAAACAGAGCTAGTCATACCAGTCTACACGTAGAGGTCAGATTGGTTCAAAGCGAGTGGAACTTAGTGAGACCAAGTATAAAACTCAGAAACAAAGAAGATCTAATGAAGAGTTCTCTCTCTCTCTCTCTCTCTCTCTCTCTCTCTCATTCTCTCTCTCTCTCTCTCTCTCTCTCTCTCTCTCTCTCTCTCAGCTCTCTATTTACAAGGTTGAAAGAAGAAACAAACTCTCTGGTGGAAAGGGGAGCTTGCACCTATTTTGTTTTTCAAGGAGAAGCTTCTTTGTGATTAAAAAATTTTAATTTAAAATTAATTCTGTGTTAGGTGAAAACATGTGTTTTTGGGAAAAGGGAGCAGAAAGGAAATGGCAGTAATTTGACATTAATGCCCCATTTGCCAGTTTACTTTTAGCAAATATTCTAGGAGAGGGTCATACGGGTAGACTAGTCTGTAAAAAGTTTACCCCTTCTCTTATTTTGGTAACTAATATATTTTTTAGGCTGGTGTTTCTAGTTTGTATCGTAATCCATTTTGTTTCACATTTTTATTCTTATCGTTTAAAAAATTTTTTAGTCAATAATATAGCGTCATCTCTTCTTTGACTAAATCAATTTGTCTGCTTTTATTTAAAGGGTAAATGTTTGTCAAGTTTATTATTAATAATACTATTTATTTAATTTAGTTAATGAAAAATTTATTTTTAGCTAATGTTGAACCTTATTTATTTTTAAATTTCATAATTTAGTTCAATATTTGTTATTATTAATAATACTATTTTATTCAAATGTTAATATTTAATAAAAATGAAATAAATTAAACATTTTAATATAAATTAGTAAATTTTTAAATAAATTAAATTACCTAAAATTGACTCAAATAATTACTTATTCGAATTATATTCTTTTTTTCTAATAAAATAAAGTTTAAATCCTAATCATATTTTTGCCTTATAGTTTTTTTTTTCACTTTTTAATGTTGATTTTCTCTTAAATTTTTAAAAAATCAGAAATCGTATCCGTCTAAACTAAATTTTTCTAAAGAAAATAGAATATAATTCAAATAAGTAATTGTTGGGATCAATTTTAGGTAATTTAATTTATCTAAAAAAATAATAATTTAATATTAAATATTTAATTTAATTTATTTTTATTAAATATTAACATTTAAATAAAATAATAATATTAATAATAATAAATATTGGACTAAATTATAAAATTTAGAAACAAATAGAGGCCAATTTTATGTAAAAATAGACTTTTCAGTGATTAAATTGAACAAAAAATCAAACCTGACAGACTTAGCATAACATTTACCCTTTAAATAAAACCGGGTGGGTTGCTTAGTCAAAGAGTAGATGATGTGGCGATGTCATTGGCTTAAATTTTTTTAACGTCAAGGGTAACGGTGTGGGGCGAAATGGATAATGATGCAAACGTTAGGGGCACAAGAGCCCAAAAAACACGTTAGGTACCAAGATGGGAAAAATAGTAAACGTTAGGGCAAATTGTGCATCAAACCAAAAAAAATTAAAAGACATTAGGGTAAACTACATTCCGATCACTCAATTATTAGTAAAGTTACAATTGGGTCACTCAAAAATTAACAGTTATAATTGGGACACTCAATTAAAATTTTAGTTACGACCGGGTCACGCTTCGGTTAAAATATAGACGAACATCCAAAAATGTTTGGTATAATAACAATTTTAGTCCTTAAAACTTATATATTCTACCAATTTAGTCCTAATTCAAAAGAATTCAATAAATTTAACCATTCATATTTAAAAATTATATCAATTTAGCATTTACCTTAAAATTTGATTTTGGCGCAAGTGGTTCCTGGTTCAAATCTTCATGGAACTAGTTTTGCTTATTTTTGAGGTTGGGAGAGTATAAATTAAATATTAGTTTGGATATAACATAACCAAATCTTAAGCCTAACTCAGTGGTGTCACGTGTTACCTCCTGGTTGGTCAAGCAAATATAGGCTTTATAATAACTTTACCTCTTTAGATTTTATCTTCAGTCAAGCCATGATTTTTTCCAACCCATTTATACATATCATGCAAAACTTGGGTTAAAATATAACTTTCACCAATAAAATAAAATAAAGATTAATATTTAATTAATATGATGTAAGTATAATATTGTGGAACATTGAGTGCTAATTTCTCTTTTCATTTAAGCTTACGCATAGGGACGCATTCAAGTAACTCAACTTTCAAACATGTTATACCCCCACTTATGTCTTCAGAATCCACAATCTTTGAGAAGATAAATACGTCTCCGAAACTCCCAGTTTCTGCACCACACCTCAGCAAGCGAAATCTTATTACCCAGACCCCTCGCCTTTGACCTGCTTCTAACATGACATCCATCAAGTAGTCCGACTCACTAGCTAATCCTACTATCTGACAACTAACCCTAGCTCCCGCATGATCGGACTGAAAAGCCCATCGGCTGGGTTTGAGGCGTAATCTTTCCGATTTATCAATAGCCGTCACTAGGCCTGGCTCAGTCCCATCAAACAATACCATTAACCTATAAATACCCCCTGATTTGAAGGGAACAACCAAGTGGAAAACATTGAAGACCCCGTCATTTCCCTCTCCACCATCACTAGTGGCTTTCCGTCCACTTCAAAATGGGTCGACCACCACAAACTGCTATCAACCATTATCCTCATCCCCATCTTCACCTCCATATCTACCTCCTTGTTCGGTGTCTAACATTTTGGACATCAACAATTGGTATGGTGAGCGTGGACATCCTCTCGACCAAAAGATTCAGCTGTGATGGTTCTACTGCTGTTAGGATGATCAATCAATGTAGATGGTGGCCAAGATGGGGTGAATTGGCAATTTTAAACTTTTGGAAGCAAATCGAAAGAGATAGACGATAAGACACAAGGATTTATAGTGGTTAAAGCTTCTAACAAGCTCTACATGCACTACCTTAGCTTCCTACTAAGGATTTTCAACAATTTCACTATGAAATTCTTCCCCTTTTCTAGGCTAAGGAGGCAACCGTTACAACCGATCAAAGCTTTCTACCCAAAGCTTGATCAAAGATCACTCTTTTACAAGAAAGAAAAATGGCAAATGGATAATGTCCTCACAAGGTAAATATTTGCCCAAATTACAAGAACACTCAACCCCAAACTTGAAATAAAGATTACAATGAAAATACACAAGTTGGGTACAAGGGTTTGACAATAAAAGTTCAAAGCGTTGGATTTTTGCTTGATTACTTGAATGTTGTTCAATGAATGTTCAATAGTTGTTGCAGCACCTTTGAAGTCTTGTATGTATACCCTCTCATTGATTTCTATCCGTTTGGTTGGTTGGAGTATTGAATATAGCCGTTGGAGGACTTATTTCCCGCAATAAATGCTGTCTGCCAACCATCTGTATCGGTACACGTAGGCCCGTATCGGTACCTATTACAAGAAAAATATAGCCATTGTATATAGGCGTATCGATACGCGAGAGGCCGTATCAAAACGATCATAATGTAAAATAGGGGCGTATCGAAACGACAAGGTCGTATCGGTACGAGTTTTGCTCACTGGAATCTAACTTGAAAAATTGCATCGGTACGCCTAAGGGCGTATCGATTTGGGTAACTGAATATTTAAAAGTTAGTTGATTCCAATGCTGACAAGGCAACGGTCGAAAATAATAAATGCAAAGATCTTGCCAAACTATATCGATACGGGTGGATCAGTATCGGTACGTTTAAAAATTCCTTAAACCCAAATTTTAGACCGTATCGAAACAATGTAAGCTGTATCAAAACACTTTACAAAACTATTTACCCAGATGAATGTCGTATTGAAACGGGTGAGGCCGTATCGATACACGTCATTTAAAATGCATGCTAAATTTGAAGGCCGTATTGAAACGAGGTAAGCCATATCGGTACGCTTTGCAAAACCAAATTCCAGTAACCAATTTCTGTATCAAAACACCAAGGGGTGTATCGATACGCCTGGGCGTATTTGTGTATTTTGGCTTGAAAACACTTAGAAAAACTTTGGGTTTAAGTCTTTAACTTTGGAAAACTTTTCCTTTTCATTTTGTGAGACTTTTGAGTACTTAAAAATTTAATTCCTTTTACAATTTAGTCCTTAAACACTTTGTTATTTCAAAATCAAACATAGGTTTTACAATCTCCCCCGTTTTGATATAACAAAACCAAAGAGAAAATTTTTAAGTATCTTTAAAAAACTCCCCCTTAATTTAAGACTGAAAATATTTTGAAAATTTTGGCTAACTTTCCTCCCCCTTTTTGTTAGATCAAAATCAACTCAATATGGATAAAAACTAAAGATAATAAAATTACTCCAAGCAATTTAATAAGCAACATAATCATTTAAATATAAAGCATAATTTCAAGCATAATCAAATCCGATCCAACTTAAAACCTAAAAACATAATCCAAATAACAAAGCAATGATAGAGCATAGGAGTTCATCAAAACATAAGAACATAGGTGCATAAACTAGTCCTAAGATGATATGATATGCAATATGCCTAAGGATTCATCCCATCGTCTCCATCTTCTTCATCTTTATCCTTATCATCATTGTGGGCTTGAGTCCCAAGGGAGTGACGCCATTCGCCATGAAACGCGGTAAGAGATAAATCCATAGAGTTTTGGCGGTTTTCAATAGCCGTCACTCTTTCCTCTAAGGATACAAAGCGTGTGTCGATCGCGGCAAACCCGAAATTCATGGTTGTGTGCAAGCTGGTGAATTGCTCATTGAGATAAGTCATAAGAGCATCAAAATTTGGTTGAGCCACCGGAGCTTGTGGAATGAGAGCCTCTTGAGGAGCCACCACTGGTTCAGGTTGAACACCTCTCGAAAGATCAGTGTTTCGAACCCATTCTCCATTGTAGTATGTGAACTTTGCGCGACGGAGAGAATGCTCATCAATCGGATCGGTGAGGGGTTTTGCATAGTCATAGGAGCAATCAATACCCATCTTGTGAAAGATGTAGCTCAATGCGCTGCCATAGGTGAAGGATGTAACCATAGAAGTATGACGATGTTGCACAAGGAAAACGATCTCGGCGAACATGATTTGAGCATGGTTGGGGCGCTTACCCTCACGGAAGCAATGGATCCAAAAGTCGTTGACTTGTCAGATCGTAAAGAACTTCCCACCGGATAGACGGAACCACCAAGTGATCATGAGGTGTAGAATACGGTCATAGGCATCAAGTATGGTCACAGAGCCTCCAAGAGTATGTCCCAAAGAATCCTCATCATCAATTCTTGTATCCTCAAGACCCAAATAGTTTGCTAAAAATGTTGAATAAATACGAAATTTCTTACCCATCAAATATGATTCAATTGCAATAACCAAGGATTTTTTTTTTCATTAAAAATACACCAGGCATTGGAATAAAAAAATCAAAACAAGTTACGGTATAAAATCTCGGGTATACTAAAAAATTGCATAAATTTTCATTCTTTCATCAAAGTTAGATATTTAAATTGAAAATGTTCAAATGATAGAAAAGGGATGGAAGTAACGCGCTCTCGGTGAATTTTATAACTTTGATACGTTTTAAAACAATCCATGGCATGCGGAAATTGTGGTCCATTAAAACAATTTTGATAGATATAGGTAAGATTGGGTCGATTACCAATATGGTCAGGATTTTGACTAGGAGGATTAGAACTTGAGGCAATTTCTTTTCTTGCACGTTTCTTTGGGGCCATAATCTGAAAACAAAATCAAATTGAAAACCATGTATGCATAAATCAACACATTCGATCCAAAAATTAATCCAATAATCAAGGTATGGTTTAAAATCTATACAATATAGTTTAAAAACATATACAAGTATAAAATAATTTTTGGTAAAAGAAAACTTCAAAAACAGAGTTAAAAATTATACGATATAATTTTATATTGAATAAAAAAATTCATATTTGAAAAAGTTTTTACAAAAATATTGAAAACTATACTACATATGTTCTAAATCTATGATTATAATACAAAACCAGTATAAAAATATGTAAGAAAATTAAAAAGAAAAAGTTAGGGTTTTATACCTTGAGTTGAAATTTAGGATGAATGAAGAGATATTGATGCACAAGCTTTATGATTTTTGCTTGGGTTTGATGTAAGAAAAAAAAGCCCTCTAAGATTTGGAAGAGTTGTGTGAGAAAAAATGAAGGATTTTGAGGTTTTTATAGAGGATTTTCTTATCTAGGGTTTTAGAAAAAGTTGGTATTTGAGTTAAAGTGAAAAACCCTCTTTTAATGCCTTTATAAACTGCCCAACGACTATGCGTACCGATACGCCACATTGGCGTATCAAAACCAAGTATCAAAATGCTTTAAAGCTATTTCGATACGCGACCGATACCGGTACAGGTAAACCTGTATCGAAACGATTGTAAACGACCCGTATCGATACGAGGAATACTATATCGATACGCCTATGCCATAAATGTCAATTTTGGCTGCAGGTTGCTCAAAAATTCGATTTGAATCAAATCGAAATGCATGTAAATGATATGAGAACATCATGTATGAGCATAAATAGATGCATACTCCCCTAGCAACAAGCATACATACATATAGGAGCAAAAACACATAAGCAATCAGTCAAACAAATTTAAGCATATTTTTAAGACCAAAAAAGGCTCTAAGGGTCAAGGAAGGCTGGTTAAACCTAACTCTCTCCTAAGAGACCAAAAATGCTCTTTGTTTAATGGTTTGGTAAAGATGTCCGCTAGTTGGTTTGAGGTGTCCACATATTTTAGAACTACATCATTTTTCAAGACATGATCTCTAATGAAATAATGCCTTATTTCTATGTCTTTGGTTCTAGAATGTTGGATGGGATTCTCAGTGAGACAAATAGCATTAGTGTTGTCACACCTAATGGAGATGGTACCTACATCAATTCTATAATCTAAGAGTTGTTGCTTCATCCAAAGAACTTGAGCACAATAACTCCCTACCGATATATATTCCACCTTGGTGGTAGATAATGCTACACTATTTTGCTTCTTAGAAAACCATGATATAAGCATACTACCTAGGAGTTGACATGTACCGGAGGTACTTTTTCTATCTATCTTACAACCCCCATAATCCGTATCCTAGAAGGCATGTAAACTAAAGAAAGACTTTCTAGGATACCAAAGACCTAAACAAGGTGTATCTCTAAGGTATCTAAAGATTCTCTTAACGGCTATAAGGTGTGATTCTCTAGGACTAGCTTGAAATTTAGCACACAAGCAAACACTAAACTTAATTTCAGGTCTACTTGCGGTAAGATAAAGCAAAGATCTAATCAAAGAGCGATAAAGCTTTAAATTTACACACTTACTTCCTTCATCTTTGTCAAACTATGTGGAAGAACTCATTGGAGTGGCTTGAGGTTTCACATTCTCCAAGCCAAACTTCTTGAGCGTGTCCTTGATGTACTTAGCTTGATTGATGAAGATGTCGTCCTTCCTTTGTTTAATTTGGAGCCCCAAGAAGAATGAAAGCTCCCCCATCATGCTCATCTCAAACTCACATTGCATCAACTTAACAAAATCTTGGCAAAACAATTCATTAGTAGAACCAAAAAATATATCATCAACGTATATTTGAACTACTAAAATGTCTTTGCCATTTCTTTTAATAAAGAGTATAGTGTCCACCTTTCCCTTTTTAAAGCCTTTTTCAATTAGAAACTTGATAATCTTTCATACCAAGCTCTAGGAGCTTGTTTCAAACCATATAAAGCTTTTGAAAGTTTAGAAACATGGTTTGGGTAATTTGGATCTTCAAAACCGGGTGGTTGTTCTACACACACTTCTTCATTAATAAAACCATTTAAAAAGGCACTTTTTACATCCATTTGAAAAAGCTTAAATTCGTGATAACATGCAAATGATAGAAGCATCCTAATGGCTTCCATTCTAGCTACGGGTGCATAGGTTTCATCAAAATCGATTCCCCCTTCTTGAGTGTAACCTTGAGCAACAAGTCTAGCCTTGTTCCTAACTATGTTACCACTCTCATCTAGTTTGTTTCTAAAGACCCGTTTAGTTCCTATAGTAGATTTATTACTAGGCCTATCAACTAATGTCCAAACTTGACTTCTCTCAAATTGGTTTAATTCCTCTTGCATAGCTATATCAAATAATCATCATTTAATGCTTCTTTGCATTTTTAGGCTCCATGCGTGAGATAAAAGCAACATTGCACGTATTTTTAAGAGAAAGTCTAGTGGTTACCCCTTTGGATGGATTACCTAAAATCTCACCACCTTTGACATAGTTGTACTCTCTTGGGTAGCTCACTTCCTTTTCCTCTAGGCTCATGTCCTTCAAGGCTTCTAGAGGTGGATCTTGTGTTTCTTCTTCTTTGGTTGGAACTTCATTCACCTTTGATGATTGCCCACCATCATTAGCTTCAAAAATCCCTACATCATCATCATCACAAGAATCCTTCCTCGAAAGGAGGTTATCATCGAAAATCACCTGTATTGACTCTTCAACAACTAAGGTTCTTTATTAAATACTTGATAGACTTTAGAGTTTAAAGAATACCCTAAGAAAATAGTTTCATCACTTTTAGAGTCAAATTTGCCCAAATTTTATTTTCCATTGTTTAAAACAAAACATTTACAACCAAATGGATGAAAATAGCTAATGTTAGGATTTTTGGATTTTAAAATCTCATAAGGAGTTTTCTTTAAAATAGGCCTAATCATTACTCTATTTATGATATAGCAAGCCGTATTAGTGGCTTCTGCCCAAAAATATATTGGCAAATCATTTTCACAAAGCATGGATCTAGCCATTTCCTCTAAAGTTTGATTTTTCCTTTCAAAAACTCCATTTTGTTAAAGTGTTCTAGGAGCTGAAAAATTGTGGCTAATACCGTTTGAATTACAAAATTCCTCAAAACCTAAATTTTGAAATTTGGTGCCATGGTCACTTCGAATGTGAGAAATAGTTTGACCAAGGTCATTTTGAGTAATTTTTTGAAAATGTGATGAATTTTTCTAAAGCCTCATCTTTGGTACTTAAGAATAAAACCCAAGAGTATCTAGAGTAATCATCAACTAAAACATATGCATATGATTTTCCACCCAAGCTAGTAGTTCTAATAGGACCAAAAAGATCCATGTGGATCAATTGTAAAACTCTACTAGTTGAAACATCATTAATGGGTTTGAAAGAAACTCTTTTATGTTTGCCTTTTTTCCCAAGCATCACAAATTTTGTCAAGAGAAAATTTAATTTTAGGCAAACCTCTTACTAGATCTTTTGAAACCATTTTTTCTAAAACACTCATGCTTGCATGCCCTAATTTCCTATGCCATAACCATGAATCATGCTCATTATTTGCAACAAAACATGCATGAGAAATGTGTATGTTATCTAGATGCACCATGTATATGTTTCCTATACGATGACCAAAAAGCACAATTTTATTTGTTTCAATGTTTAAAATTTTGCAACCATTAGAATAAAAAACAACATTGAAACCTTTGTCACATAATTGACTAATACTTAAAAGATTATGTTTTAGACCGTTGACATATAAAACATTATCAATGAGAATGGATGAGTGATTACCAATGGAACCAATTCTTTCAATGTGGCCTTTGGATTTGTCACCAAATGTTACTACTCCTCCACTCTTTGGCTTTAGTTCCAAGAATCGACTCTTGTCTCCGATCATGTGTCTTGAGCATCCACTATCAAGGTACCATGAGTTTGCACTTGTAGCCTTGGCCTTGTAGCAATGCTCCCCTACAAACATGGAATCAAACTTTGATTTTTGGTACCCAAATCTTTTTGGGTCCATGAACATTAGTTTTCAAGAGCTTGGTTCCCTTAGGAATCCAAGAAGCAATATCATTAATGTTGTTAGAAGCAATAACATCCTTAGGAATCCATACACTTCTAACTTTCTTACCATAATAGGGCATTGAATACCCTTTACGTTTGTTCCCACAAAATTTCCTTTTTACATGGTTGGGTTTTGAAGATTGCCCTTTGTCAAAACTCGGTTTCCCAACCTTGTTCAAGGAAGCTTTGAGATCATTTACCTCCTTGAGGTAATGATCTTTTAACTAGGAAAGAAGGTTATTTAGATCAACATTTTATTTTTCAAAATATTTTTGATTATCTAGTAAATCATTAACCTTCTCTTCAAGTTCCGAATTAGTCTTGATCAAAGAATCATTTTGATTTTTCAAATTGGAAATTATTTTCTTGTTTTTCAAAAGTGATTCTTTGTATTTCAAAACTAATTCATCGTAAGCCTCTTGCAACTCATAATTAAGATCGTTAGATGAGTTGGAGGTTACCTTAGGATCATTTTCATAGGCCATGAGACAAAGGTTAGTAACTTCTTGCTCCTCATCACTTGAAGACTCTTCATCGCTCCAAGTGGCTACATGGGCCTTGTGCTTCTTTTACTTCTCGAAGCCCTTCTTCTTGAGTTGTGGACAATCGATTTTGATATACCCCAGCTTCTTACATTCGTAGCTCACAATCGGATCCATTTCTTCTTCCTTGCTCTTGTTCTTCGGTTGGATCTCATGGCCCGAGTGAATTGTTTGGCTATTATAGCCAACTCTTCGTCTTCCTCCTCACTTGAATCAATCTCTTCTTGTGAAGCTTTGAGAGCAATTCCCATCTTCTTCTTCTCCACTTCCTTTTTTTCGACCTTCATTTCCTCCTTCTTTTCTTCATCTTTTTCTTTCTTCATTATCTCATGGGTAAGAAGAGACCCCATGAGAGCGTCGAGCTTTAGCGTCTTAAGATCCTTCGCTTTTATGATGGCCGTTCTTTTACCGTCCTAAGACTCAGAAAGTGAGTAGAGTAGTTTCCGAACTAGCTTCTCCTCTGGGATGATTTCTCCTAGACCCTTGAGGCCATTGACAATAATGGAGAATCCTTCGAACATCTTGGAGATTTCTTCATCCGGATCCATCTTGAAATTTCCATAGCTCAAATTAAGAAGCCCAATCTTGGTCTCCTTAACTTCATTAGTGCCTTTGTATGTAATTTCTAGCTTGTCCCATATTTCTTTGGCACTCGAACAAGATGACATCTTGAAGTACTCGTCCGGTCCAAGTGAGCAAAATAGCATATGCATTGCCTTATCATTGATTTAGAGCTTCTTCCGATCTTCATCGGCCATCTCGTGCTTGGACTTCGGAACTAATCAATCACCTTTTCTCTTCATAGAGATTGCCGGTCCATCTTCCACTACATCTCATAGGAGGAAGTTATGGGATTTGATGAAGAACTTCATACGATTTTTCCAATAGGGATAGTTATCCCCATTAAAGTATGGATGTTTGGTGATAGATTGAGACTCGTACACGTTGTTGCCGGAGGTGGATCCCATGACTTTGACTTCTATTGACTGAGTCACCTTCTAGGATCGCCTCAACGGTTGTTAGACCTTCGGTTGAGTGTGGCTCTGATACCAATTGTTAGGATGATCAATCGATGTAGATGGTATCCAAGAGGGGGTGAATTGGCAATTTTAAACTTTTGGAAGCAAATTGAAAAAGATAGACAATGAGACACAAGGATTTATAGTGGTTCAAGCTTCTAACAAGCTCTACGCCAACTACCTTAGCTTCATAATAAGGATTTTCAACAATTTCACTATGAAATTCTTCCCCTTTTCTAGGCTAAGGAGGCAACCGTTACAACCGATCAAAGCTTTCTACCCAAAGCTTGATCAAGGATCACTCTTTTACAAGAAAGAAAAATGCAAATGGATAATGTCCTCACAAGGTAAATATTTGCCCAAATTACAAGAACACTTAACCCCAAACTTAAAATAAAGATTACAATAAAAAATACAAGTTGGGTACAAGGGTTTGACAATAAAAGCTCAAAGGGTTGGATTTTTGCTTGATTGCTTTAATGTTGTTCAATGAATGTTCAATAGTTGTTGCATCACCTTTGGAGTCTTGTACTTATACCCTCTCATTTATTTATAGCCGTTTGGGTGGTTGGAGTATTGAATATAGCCATTGGAGGGCTTCTTTCCCGCAAGAAATGCTGTCTGCCAACCATCCGTATCGGTACACGTAGGCCTGTATCGATACCTGTTACAAAAAATATGGCCATTGTGTATAGGTCTATCGATACGCGAGAGGTCGTATCGAAACGATCATAGTGTAAAATAGGGGCATATCAAAACGGCAAGGCCTTATCGGTATGAGTTTTGCTCTTTGGAATCGACTTGAAAAATTGCATCAGTGCGCCCTAGGGCGTATCGATTTGGGTAATTGAATATTTAAAAGTTCGTTGATTCCAATCTTTGACAAGGCAACGGTCGAAAATAATAAATACAAAGATCTTGAAGATCTTGCCAAACCATATCGATACGGGTGGATCATTATCGGTATGTTTAAAAATTCCTTAAACCCATATTTTAGACCGTATCGAAACAGTGTAAGCTGTATCGAAACACTTTACAAAACCATTTGCCCAGATGAATGTCGTATCGAAACGGGTGAGGCCGTATCGATACGCGTCGTTTAAAATGTAGGATAAGTTTGAAGGCCGTATCGAAACGAGCTAAGCTGTATCGGTACGCTTTGCCAAACCAAATTCTAGTAATCAATTTTTGTATCGAAACACCAAGGGGTGTATCAATACGCCTGGGCGTATTTGTGTATTTTGGCTTGAAAATACTTAGAAAAACTTTGGGTTTAAGTCTTTAACTTTGGAAAACTTTTCCTTGTCATTTTGTGAGACTTTTGAGTACTTAAAAATTTAATTTCCTTTTACAATTTAGTCCTTAAACACTTTGTTATTTCAAAATCAAACATAGGTTTTATCATTTAAATATAAAGCATAATTTCAAGCATAATCAAATCCGATCCAACTTAAAACCTAAAAACATAATCCAAATAACAAAGCAATGATAGAGCATAGGAGTTCATCAAAACATAAGAACATAGGTGCATAAACTAGTCCTAAGATGATATGATATGCAATATGCCTAAGGATTCATCCCATCGTCTCCATCTTCTTCATCTTTATCCTTATCATCATTGTGGGCTTGAGTCCCAAGGGAGTGACGCCATTCGCCATGAAACGCGGTAAGAGATAAATCCATAGAGTTTTGGCGGTTTTCAATAGCCGTCACTCTTTCCTCTAAGGATACAAAGCGTGTGTCGATCGCGGCAAACCCGAAATTCATGGTTGTGTGCAAGCTGGTGAATTGCTCATTGAGATAAGTCATAAGAGCATCAAAATTTGGTTGAGCCACCGGAGCTTGTGGAATGAGAGCCTCTTGAGGAGCCACCATCTGGTTCGGGTTGAACACCTCTCGAAAGATCAGTGTTTGAACCCATTCTCCATTGTAGTATGTGAACTTTGCGCGACGGAGAGAATGCTCATCAATCGGATCGGTGAGGGTTTTGCATAGTCATAGGAGCAATCAATACCCATCTTGTGAAAGATGTAGCTCAATCTTGTTGCCATAGGTGAAGGATGTAACCATAGAAGTATGACGATGTTGCACAAGGAAAACGATCTCGGCGAACATGATTTGAGCATGGTTGGGGCGCTTACCCCTCACGGAAGCAATGGATCCAAAAGTCGTTGACTTGTCGGATCGTAAAGAACTTCCCACGGATAGACGGAACCACCAAGTGATCATGAGGTGTAGAATACGGTCATAGGCATCAAGTATGGTCACAGAGCCTCCAAGAGTATGTCCCAAAGAATCCTCATCATCAATTCTTGTATCCTCAAGACCCAAATAGTTTGCTAAAAATGTTGAATAAATACGAAATTTCTTACCCATCAAATATGATTCAATTGCAATAACCAAGATTTTTTTCATTAAAAATACACCAGGCATTGGAATAAAAAAATCAAAACAAGTTACGGTATAAAATCGGGTATACTAAAAAATTGCATAAATTTTCATTCTTTCATCAAAGTTAGATATTTAAATTGAAAATGTTCAAATGATAGAAAAGGGATGGAAGTAACGCGCTCTCGGTGAATTTTATAACTTTGATACGTTTTAAAACAATCCATGGCATGCGGAAATTGTGGTCCATTAAAACAATTTTGATAGATATAGGTAAGATTGGGTCGATTACCAATATGGTCAGGATTTTGACTAGGAGGATTAGAACTTGAGGCAATTTCTTTTCTTGCACGTTTCTTTGGGGCCATAATCTGAAAACAAAATCAAATTGAAAACCATGTATGCATAAATCAACACATTCGATCCAAAAATTAATCCAATAATCAAGGTATGGTTTAAAATCTATACAATATAGTTTAAAAACATATACAAGTATAAAATAATTTTTGGTAAAAGAAAACTTCAAAAACAGAGTTAAAAATTATACGATATAATTTTATATTCGAATAAAAAAAATTCATATTTGAAAAAGTTTTTACAAAAATATTGAAAACTATACTACATATGTTCTAAATCTATGATTATAATACAAAACCAGTATAAAAATATGTAAGAAAATTAAAAAGAAAAAGTTAGGGTTTTATACCTTGAGTTGAAATTTAGGATGAATGAAGAGATATTGATGCACAAGCTTTATGATTTTTGCTTGGGTTTGATGTAAGAAAAAAAAGCCCTCTAAGATTTGGAAGAGTTGTGTGAGAAAAAATGAAGGATTTTGAGGTTTTTATAGAGGATTTTCTTATCTAGGGTTTTAGAAAAAGTTGGTATTTGAGTTAAAGTGAAAAACCCTCTTTTAATGCCTTTATAAACTGCCCAACGACTATGCGTACCGATACGCCACATTGGCGTATCAAAACCAAGTATCAAAATGCTTTAAAGCTATTTCGATCACGCTGACCGATACCGGTACAGGTAAAACTCTGATCAAAACGAAAACGATTATAAGCGACCCGTATCGATACGAGGAATACTATATCGATACGCCTATGCCATAAATGTCAATTTTGGCTGCAGGTTGCTCAAAAATTCGATTTGAATCAAATCGAAATGCATGTAAATGATATGAGAACATCATGTATGAGCATAAATAGATGCATACTCCCCTAGCAACAAGCATACATACATATAGGAGCAAAAACACATAAGCAATCAGTCAAACAAATTTAAGCATATTTTTAAGACCAAAAAAGGCTCTAAGGGTCAAGGAAGGCTGGTTAAACCTAACTCTCTCCTAAGAGACCAAAAATGCTCTTTGTTTAATGGTTTGGTAAAGATGTCCGCTAGTTGGTTTGAGGTGTCCACATATTTTAGAACTACATCATTTTTCAAGACATGATCTCTAATGAAATAATGCCTTATTTCTATGTCTTTGGTTCTAGAATGTTGGATGGGATTCTCAGTGAGACAAATAGCATTAGTGTTGTCACACCTAATGGAGATGGTACCTACATCAATTCTATAATCTAAGAGTTGTTGCTTCATCCAAAGAACTTGAGCACAATAACTCCCTACCGATATATATTCCACCTTGGTGGTAGATAATGCTACACTATTTTGCTTCTTAGAAAACCATGATATAAGCATACTACCTAGGAGTTGACATGTACCGGAGGTACTTTTTCTATCTATCTTACAACCCCATAATCCGTATCCTAGAAGGCATGTAAACTAAAGAAAGACTTTCTAGGATACCAAAGACCTAAACAAGGTGTATCTCTAAGGTATCTAAAGATTCTCTTAACGGCTATAAGGTGTGATTCTCTAGGACTAGCTTGAAATTTAGCACACAAGCAAACACTAAACTTAATTTCAGGTCTACTTGCGGTAAGATAAAGCAAAGATCTAATCAAAGAGCGATAAAGCTTTAAATTTACACACTTACTTCCTTCATCTTTGTCAAACTATGTGGAAGAACTCATTGGAGTGGCTTGAGGTTTCACATTCTCCAAGCCAAACTTCTTGAGCGTGTCCTTGATGTACTTAGCTTGATTGATGAAGATGTCGTCCTTCCTTTGTTTAATTTGGAGCCCCAAGAAGAATGAAAGCTCCCCCATCATGCTCATCTCAAACTCACATTGCATCAACTTAACAAAATCTTGGCAAAACAATTCATTAGTAGAACCAAAAATATATCATCAACGTATATTTGAACTACTAAAATGTCTTTGCCATTTCTTTTAATAAAGAGTATAGTGTCCACCTTTCCCTTTTTAAAGCCTTTTTCAATTAGAAACTTGATAATCTTTCATACCAAGCTCTAGGAGCTTGTTTCAAACCATATAAAGCTTTTTGAAAGTTTAGAAACATGGTTTGGGTAATTTGGATCTTCAAAACCGGGTGGTTGTTCTACACACACTTCTTCATTAATAAAACCATTTAAAAAGGCACTTTTTACATCCATTTGAAAAAGCTTAAATTCGTGATAACATGCAAATGATAGAAGCATCCTAATGGCTTCCATTCTAGCTATGGGTGCATAGGTTTCATCAAAATCGATTCCCCTTCTTGAGTGTAACCTTGAGCAACAAGTCTAGCCTTGTTCCTAACTATGTTACCACTCTCATCTAGTTTGTTTCTAAAGACCCGTTTAGTTCCTATAGTAGATTTATTACTAGGCCTATCAACTAATGTCCAAACTTGACTTCTCTCAAATTGGTTTAATTCTCTCTTGCATAGCTATATCAAATAATCATCATTTAATGCTTCTTTGCATTTTTAGGCTCCATGCGTGAGATAAAAGCAACATTGCACGTATTTTTAAGAGAAAGTCTAGTGGTTACCCCTTTGGATGGATTACCTAAAATCTCACCACCTTTGACATAGTTGTACTCTCTTGGGTAGCTCACTTCCTTTTCCTCTAGGCTCATGTCCTTCAAGGCTTCTAGAGGTGGATCTTGTGTTTCTTCTTCTTTGGTTGGAACTTCATTCACCTTTGATGATTGCCCACCATCATTAGCTTCAAAAATCCCTACATCATCATCATCACAAGAATCCTTCCTCGAAAGGAGGTTATCATCGAAAATCACCTGTATTGACTCTTCAACAACTAAGGTTCTTTTATTAAATACTTGATAGACTTTAGAGTTTAAAGAATACCCTAAGAAAATAGTTTCATCACTTTTAGAGTCAAATTTGCCCAAATTTTATTTTCCATTGTTTAAAACAAAACATTTACAACCAAATGGATGAAAATAGCTAATGTTAGGATTTTTGGATTTTAAAATCTCATAAGGAGTTTTCTTTAAAATAGGCCTAATCATTACTCTATTTATGATATAGCAAGCCGTATTAGTGGCTTCTGCCCAAAAATATATTGGCAAATCATTTTCACAAAGCATGGATCTAGCCATTTCCTCTAAAGTTTGATTTTTCCTTTCAAAAACTCCATTTTGTTAAAGTGTTCTAGGAGCTGAAAAATTGTGGCTAATACCGTTTGAATTACAAAATTCCTCAAAACCTAAATTTTGAAATTTGGTGCCATGGTCACTTCGAATGTGAGAAATAGTTTGACCAAGGTCATTTTGAGTAATTTTTGAAAATGTGATGAATTTTTCTAAAGCCTCATCTTTGGTACTTAAGAATAAAACCCAAGAGTATCTAGAGTAATCATCAACTAAAACATATGCATATGATTTTCCACCCAAGCTAGTAGTTCTAATAGGACCAAAAAGATCCATGTGGATCAATTGTAAAACTCTACTAGTTGAAACATCATTAATGGGTTTGAAAGAAACTCTTTTATGTTTGCCTTTTTTCCCAAGCATCACAAATTTTGTCAAGAGAAAATTTAATTTTAGGCAAACCTCTTACTAGATCTTTTGAAACCATTTTTTCTAAAACACTCATGCTTGCATGCCCTAATTTCCTATGCCATAACCATGAATCATGCTCATTATTTGCAACAAAACATGCATGAGAAATGTGTATGTTATCTAGATGCACCATGTATATGTTTCCTATACGATGACCAAAAAGCACAATTTTATTTGTTTCAATGTTTAAAATTTTGCAACCATTAGAATAAAAAACAACATTGAAACCTTTGTCACATAATTGACTAATACTTAAAAGATTATGTTTTAGACCGTTGACATATAAAACATTATCAATGAGAATGGATGAGTGATTACCAATGGAACCAATTCTTTCAATGTGGCCTTTGGATTTGTCACCAAATGTTACTACTCCTCCACTCTTTGGCTTTAGTTCCAAGAATCGACTCTTGTCTCCGATCATGTGTCTTGAGCATCCACTATCAAGGTACCATGAGTTTGCACTTGTAGCCTTGGCCTTGTAGCAATGCTCCCTACAAACATGGAATCAAACTTTGATTTTTGGTACCCAAATCTTTTGGGTCCATGAACATTAGTTTTCAAGAGCTTGGTTCCCTTAGGAATCCAAGAAGCAATATCATTAATGTTGTTAGAAGCAATAACATCCTTAGGAATCCATACACTTCTAACTTTCTTACCATAATAGGGCATTGAATACCCTTTACGTTTGTTCCCACAAAATTTCCTTTTTACATGGTTGGGTTTTGAAGATTGCCCTTTGTCAAAACTCGGTTTCCCAACCTTGTTCAAGGAAGCTTTGAGATCATTTACCTCCTTGAGGTAATGATCTTTTAACTAGGAAAGAAGGTTATTTAGATCAACATTTTATTTTTCAAAATATTTTTGATTATCTAGTAAATCATTAACCTTCTCTTCAAGTTCCGAATTAGTCTTGATCAAAGAATCATTTTGATTTTTCAAATTGGAAATTATTTTCTTGTTTTTCAAAAGTGATTCTTTGTATTTCAAAACTAATTCATCGTAAGCCTCTTGCAACTCATAATTAAGATCGTTAGATGAGTTGGAGGTTACCTTAGGATCATTTTCATAGGCCATGAGACAAAGGTTAGTAACTTCTTGCTCCTCATCACTTGAAGACTCTTCATCGCTCCAAGTGGCTACATGGGCCTTGTGCTTCTTTTACTTCTCGAAGCCCTTCTTCTTGAGTTGTGGACAATCGATTTTGATATACCCCAGCTTCTTACATTCGTAGCTCACAATCGGATCCATTTCTTCTTCCTTGCTCTTGTTCTTCGGTTGGATCTCATGGCCCGAGTGAATTGTTTGGCTATTATAGCCAACTCTTCGTCTTCCTCCTCACTTGAATCAATCTCTTCTTGTGAAGCTTTGAGAGCAATTCCCATCTTCTTCTTCTCCACTTCCTTTTTTTCGACCTTCATTTCCTCCTTCTTTTCTTCATCTTTTTCTTTCTTCATTATCTCATGGGTAAGAAGAGACCCCATGAGAGCGTCGAGCTTTAGCGTCTTAAGATCCTTCGCTTTTATGATGGCCGTTCTTTTACCGTCCTAAGACTCAGAAAGTGAGTAGAGTAGTTTCCGAACTAGCTTCTCCTCTGGGATGATTTCTCCTAGACCCTTGAGGCCATTGACAATAATGGAGAATCCTTCGAACATCTTGGAGATTTCTTCATCCGGATCCATCTTGAAATTTCCATAGCTCAAATTAAGAAGCCCAATCTTGGTCTCCTTAACTTCATTAGTGCCTTTGTATGTAATTTCTAGCTTGTCCCATATTTCTTTGGCACTCGAACAAGATGACATCTTGAAGTACTCGTCCGGTCCAAGTGAGCAAAATAGCATATGCATTGCCTTATCATTGATTTAGAGCTTCTTCCGATCTTCATCGCCATCTCGTGCTTGGACTTTGAACTAATCAATCACCTTTTCTCTTCATAGAGATTGCCGGTCCATCTTCCACTACATCTCATAGGAGGAAGTTATGGGATTTGATGAAGAACTTCATACGATTTTTCCAATAGGGATAGTTATCCCCATTAAAGTATGGATGTTTGGTGATAGATTGAGACTCGTACACGTTGTTGCCGGAGGTGGATCCCATGACTTTGACTTCTATTGACCGAGTCACCTTCTAGGATCGCCAACGGTTGTTAGACCTTCGGTTGAGTGTGGCTCTGATACCAATTGTTAGGATGATCAATCGATGTAGATGGTATCCAAGAGGGGGTGAATTGGCAATTTTAAACTTTTGGAAGCAAATTGAAAAAGATAGACAATGAGACACAAGGATTTATAGTGGTTCAAGCTTCTAACAAGCTCTACGCCAACTACCTTAGCTTCATAATAAGGATTTTCAACAATTTCACTATGAAATTCTTCCCCTTTTCTAGGCTAAGGAGGCAACCGTTACAACCGATCAAAGCTTTCTACCCAAAGCTTGATCAAGGATCACTCTTTTACAAGAAAGAAAAATGCAAATGGATAATGTCCTCACAAGGTAAATATTTGCCCAAATTACAAGAACACTTAACCCCAAACTTAAAATAAAGATTACAATAAAAAATACAAGTTGGGTACAAGGGTTTGACAATAAAAGCTCAAAGGGTTGGATTTTTGCTTGATTGCTTTAATGTTGTTCAATGAATGTTCAATAGTTGTTGCATCACCTTTGGAGTCTTGTACTTATACCCTCTCATTTATTTATAGCCGTTTGGGTGGTTGGAGTATTGAATATAGCCATTGGAGGGCTTCTTTCCCGCAAGAAATGCTGTCTGCCAACCATCCGTATCGGTACACGTAGGCCTGTATCGATACCTGTTACAAAAAATATGGCCATTGTGTATAGGTCTATCGATACGCGAGAGGTCGTATCGAAACGATCATAGTGTAAAATAGGGGCATATCAAAACGGCAAGGCCTTATCGGTATGAGTTTTGCTCACTGGAATCTGACTTGAAAAATTGCATCGGTACGCCTAGGGGCGTATCGATACGGGTAATTGAATATTTAAAAGTTCGTTGATTCCAATGCTGACAAGGCAACGGTCGAAAATAATAAATACAAAGATCTTGAAGATCTTGCCAAACCATATCGATACGGGTGGATCATTATCGGTATGTTTAAAAATTCCTTAAACCCATATTTTAGACCGTATCGAAACAGTGTAAGCTGTATCGAAACACTTTACAAAACCATTTGCCCAGATGAATGTCGTATCGAAACGGGTGAGGCCGTATCGATACGCGTCGTTTAAAATGTAGGATAAGTTTGAAGGCCGTATCGAAACGAGCTAAGCTGTATCGGTACGCTTTGCCAAACCAAATTCTAGTAATCAATTTTTGTATCGAAACACCAAGGGGTGTATCAATACGCCTGGGCGTATTTGTGTATTTTGGCTTGAAAATACTTAGAAAAACTTTGGGTTTAAGTCTTTAACTTTGGAAAACTTTTCCTTGTCATTTTGTGAGACTTTTGAGTACTTAAAAATTTATTTCCTTTTACAATTTAATCCTTAAACACTTTGTTATATCAAAATCAAACATAGGTTTTACAACTGTATTAATTTATTTTGGCCGCGAAGAAGGAAAAAGTAAAGAAAATGGGTTAGCAACATGTCACCACCAATATATGGGCGCAACGTCGCAAAACAGATGAGATAGTAATGTCTATCCATGCATAGACTAGGGACCTCTGATTACACTCTCCTTGTTACCTTAATGTCAATTGGAGGATCACTCCATTTCTCCTCAGAAGAACATATCTAAATCACGACTAGGGATGCTCCGGACACCCCCGTGGCAGAACACCCCAGATGCATGACCCTAACTGCTGTGAACAATAGATCAAGCCTGTAACTGTCACCACCGTTTTTAGGTCTCGACATGTTTTTTGAAAACAAAATAACAAAGTAGCCACCAATCTTTTAAAAGGTATGATTGGATCACCTCAAAATAGGTTATTTTAATAAAAATAGTTTTATTTTCTTAAAATAATAGTTTTGGTCTGCGAAAATAAAAAGACATGTTCGTGAGTCGGTTACGTGTGGGGAATGGTTATCACCCCTACAGTGCCCAAAAATTGGTACTTAGCTTGTTACAAAATGTTTTAATGTCAGAATTTCTGGGTACATATGAAATTTAATTTATTGTCCATTTATAAGTACGATTTCATTTTAACAGCCCCACCATCTGGAGAATGAACTCTAATCACTGCCAACATTTCTAGCGCTAACCCATCACCTCCTTTTGATAGGACACCACAATAATTAGGTTTCACTTTTTAAACAAGCAATCACAAAAGCAATTAGTGTGTTGAAACCTTTTATTTTTCTAAGTTGGTAATTATTAACCCTAAGAATTGTCTAAGTGTATTTTACCTATCAGGGTTAAAATATTATTAAGTGTATTTTATGATGTTGATATGAAGAGAATTTTATTAATTTTGAAGGCTCTAAATCAACTAAGGCTCTAACACTAGAAGACTTAAACCTAAGGGTTTCACCTAAACTAATATTTTTATTTAAAGGCAAATAACTTTAAATTTAACAGGAAAGAAACAAATTAATGACGCATATGAAAATAAAAAAGGGATTTAACTTGCCACATTAAAAGGAAGGGTGTTTAATGGATTTTGAAAAAAAATGTGTATCATTCTCTAAAAATGAGTCACACCATATTTGATCCGATTTAGTAAAAAATGTTAATTTTGTTTTTTCCTTTAAAAATATGATAAAAAGGTTTAGTAATTTTAAATAATTTAAGATAAAAAGGGGAAAAATTAATGAATAAATTGGAATTATATGCCCGGGTTTAAAAACACTTTTAAAGAATCTTTAATAATAAAAATGTAGAGATTCAATAAAATTGAAATGCCCCACTTTATTTAAAATGGTCATAAAGCCCCAAAACACAATTATTTAACTTTGTTTCAAAACAAAGATTAAAACATACTTTTAGATAAAAAGCATCGATGTTCATGAGAAAAATAAGGGATGAGGAACAAAGGTGGTGAACCACCGTGCTGGCCGCCCTCCACTGGCGCCGGCTGCCGTCCACCGACGGTGGTGCACCAAAAACTCTTCTTTTATGTTTGATCGAAATACTCGAATAAGGTTTTTTAAAACTAAAAAAGGTTAGAATGGCTCCCAATTTCCAATATATTCGAAATAAATAAAATAAAATAAATAAAGCTAAAAATAAAAATAAAAACAAATTATCAAAGTGAAGAAATTTGCTTCTTGTATTTTCACCGAAATTTCAATACAACTTGATCTTCTAAGGATTTTTGGATACAATGTAAGAGTGGTGAATTACAAGGGTGAGGAATGAATGGTGTAGTGAGTGGTGAATTGTGTATGAAGTGTTATGTCTTACAAGTGATGGGGAAGGGAGTTTATATAGCATTTTCACTACCTAAAATAACAAAAATTAGAATATTAAATCTCCTAAAAATATTGCCCCAAATTGTTTATTTGATTCAACTTTATTTTTCCAATTGATTCTTGCTTGATTTTGCACCAACTGCTTCCTTCTTTGATTTGATTTTAACCAGCTTTCCCTTTTGAATTGCTTGAATTTTGGGTTGTATCTTTCCTTTTTTTTTTTTGCTTTTGACCGATCTTTCTTGCCTATTTTGATTCTGAATTTGGCTAAAAATTAGTGACAACAATAACACCTTGACCCCGATCCAGATCTAAAGTGCTATATTTGGGTCACCTAAAATTCAACCCATCAAATTTCCAACTTAAAACCATAAGTTTAGCCTTCATTTAAAAACACATTAAAAATCTATAATTTTGCATAGATATGTTAAACCATATACATCAGTTTACAAAATAGAAGCTCCGAGTTTAAAACATTGTATATCAAAATAGTAAAGCAAATAGAGTTTACAAACTCAACATTTGTAAGGTCCTATGAATACATAAGCCCAAAAACTAAATACTAAGCATTGTACTCTGAAGTGATGCAACACTGGGAAATCCTTTCACGTTGTGCTCCTCGATCATGATCAACTTACTAACCTATGAACGAAAACAACGATTTCAAACGCTGAGATTACAAAGCTCAGTGGTACATTTTTGCTCTACCATAATTCGTGATTATCATAATATAAGCATGCACGGTAAATATAGTCTAGAGAGTATAGATAAGGCTACACTATCTATGAGTCATCATCTAGCCTACACTAGCTAGATTTATTAAATCACCTATCTCAAGGCATCAATAAGTCTACAAGAAGTCTTACATGTTCCACAATGCTTTACAATACTCGAGATCACTCAGCCTATCGAGTAGGTTTCAATCCGCACCCTGATCACTCAACCATCGGGTACATAAGCTATCATTTATAACATCTACATAGCATACAAAAATGAATCCATACATCATCTACATAATGGAAAACAAAGCCCTACTTTACCCATGCTCAAATAGCTGTCGGGTTACCCGTGTTCACATAGCCGTCAGGTTAAATGGACCATATCCAAATCACCATAGCTACAAACATGTTATGAACGTAATTGGATCATATTAGCCACAAGCCATCCCTACCTGATGTCACTCAGCCTATCGAGTTACTCAGACTGCACCCCAATCACTCAGCCATCGGGTAAGTAGAATGTACTTGGTCACACAGCCCTGACTACACATCCCCTTATATAATAACCATAGTACTAACTCTAGGACATTCAAATTCCTTTACAACAACCATAAAATAAGACATGTCCCCGAGCATTCATACACCTCACCAAGAGGTAAGTGGAACCAAGCCAAGCTATCAACAAATGCCCCCAAGGTATGACACCAACCAATATGGTTATCTCTCGATTCGTAATTATCAGCCCATCAAGTGCCCACCCGGCACTCAAGGACAACATGATACCAAGCATCTTCTATGATTGTTATCACAATTATTCTCTATTTACAATTATCCAGTTATTACACGTTATGCTCTTATTTAGGAGTAAAATCTCGGTCTCTCAATTTTGTATATTCTATTATCTCAATAGAAGCATATTGGGCCTTAGCCCACAATTTTCTATCCCTTCAGGCTTAAATTGATATTTTTTTGGCAAATTACCGAACGAGTGCCGGTACTGGCCCATGAGTACCAGTACGCTACCCACGGGTACCCTTACTCTCGCACGTACCAATAGCAAAACTACTCATTAGAATTCTTCAAAGGTTATTGGTACCTGTACTCGGGACTCAAGTATCGGTACTCTTTTACGTACTGATACTAAAACTCGTTACTAGATTTGTAACCCCATTCGACCCGACCTAGCCGCCAGACCGACCTGAGCGAGTCACATTAGGTTTACCGAGGTAAACTGTGAGAAAAAACCCCAAAACGAGACCATTTTTTTCTTTTATCTTGTCTAGATGCTTAATTATTATCCTACATGTTCATGCTGACAGCAGATGAAACCCAAATCAATCGGACGTCGATTTAACATCCAATTGATCTCAAATGCAATTTAGGGACTAAATTGCAATTCCAGAAAATTATAGTATTAAAGCTCACTTTTAATGTTACCCAGCCTTCATTAGTCAGGATTCAATCATACATGTCAAATTTCAGCTCAATCCGATCACTCAAGGGCATTTAATTGCATTTACAGAACTCATGGACTAAAATACAAAGGCCAAAACTGCGCTACAAACACTAAAAGCTTTGGCTATTGTCCGTACTGATATGGTAGCAACCGTATCGATACGGTATGAAACACCCCGTTTCGATACCGATACGGTATGAAACGCCCCGTTTTGATATACCGCCATGCTGTATCGATACGGTATGAAACACCCCGTTTCGATACACCTCCATACCGTACCGATACGCCCAACTAACTTACCAAAATTTTGAAATTGCTTTGTGGACCGTACCGATATGGATAGTGGTGTTTTGGTACGCGAGACTTGGTTTAAAAAGTAGATTCCAGTGGCAGAAACTCGTACCGGAACACCCCTTCCCGTACCAGTACGCTAGGCCAAAATAGCCTAGTCATATTGGAACGACTAGCACCCGTATCGAAACCCTGTGCCTAAAAATACCCAGCCGTACCGATACGGTCCCACGCGTATCGGTACGCTTGGACCTATAAAGTCACTTTTTACTGATTTTTCATCCAAATAACACACTCAAATCACTCCAACAAGATTAATGCATAACACCAGCATACAAGGCATACCACAAGCATCCAAGCTTCATAAACTTAGCATTCTAGCATGGCATCTTTGCATCAAATGAAAAGCTAGAGGCATGCATCCTAGTTTTCATCCAAGCAACATTTCAAAAATGTAAACCAACACCAAAATACCAACTTTAGAGGCCTTTTACAACTCAAGAGCAAACAAGAAACCTGCTCAAACAGGGATTTCAACAAACATCTCCCAAAACCAAAACAAGTACCCCATTGCCTTTATTCTTATAGTCTAAACCAAACATACTTTGTTAGTCAAGTCTTCCTAGGATCCCCTTGCTTCTTGCTGCCTTTCGAGACCTTAACTCTCTGCATTGATGGACAAAGAGAGCGTAAGCACACTAGGCTTAGTGAGTAGTGCTCAAATACAATACACCATCAATGTATTTAAAACCATTGTTCAATAGCACATCAGAAATCCTTTTTTAAATCATACTTTTCATCATATAAAACATCATGCCTTAAAAACCATGCACTTAACACTTTCAAAACCATCAAATTAAACCATATGCTACATGTATCATTAACCAACAACAAATTCCATTGCTAACCTCAATTCAAGCCTTCCCATGCATAACAACCATATGCAAAGCTTAAAGTGTAAACATGTATAAATCACATTATACAACACAAACCTTTCAATGATACATTAACAATTATATTGGCTTACAAGTGATCATTAAACAAGTCCAATACCAAAAGAGTTTATCGGATACGCGGATTCAACAAGTGTTCAACCAACACTTCAAGCCATCTCAATCGAAATAGCGATACAATAACAATCGCGGTACATTACCAACCGGGTATTTACACAACCTTTGGGGACACCAACCCCTTTTATCGGTTAGACGCTTAATCCACTAACGGGAGTTTTCGGTACTGTTTAGCGCCTTTACTGTTAGGGTACTCAGATGGAGTTTTCGGTACACGGATCTAAACCCCTCAACATCCAAGGCGACTTATTATAGTGCACTCAATTCTATGGCCGGCCAACTATATCTGATAGCAATTTTAAAACCACATCACTTGCTAATATAATTAACCATTTTAACATTTACCTCACTATTTTTAATCAAGCATTAACCAATCCTTTTTCCAAAGCAACAACCATGCTTTAAACCACAAGTATAGACCACTTACTTACAAGGATCACTTACCATGTGCATCCTTCAACATTTAATGCTCAAATATAGTATTTCAAATACTTTAAAACATGCTTAAATAGTAGGTAACATGTGAATTAAAACAAGTGCATGAAACCATTACAACATAGCACGACCGAGAGAGGAAATCCATTTTACTTACTTTCGAGTTTAAACCAGCGTATTAAGCTAAGTTTAAACTCCCATAAACCACCTTTAAAACATTCCAAAGCTGGAATCCACGTTCTCACTCACCAATACACGAAACCTCGATTCGCCGACGCGAAATCAAGTGTCCGAAGCCTCTAACGCTTCACCAATCACTTCTGGATCAAATTCCCCTGCTTTGACCACAACACAATAGAGGATTAATGCATCTCAATGTATTCAAGACAATGCATTAACAAATCCTTTCGGATTTCCACAATCCTCACAAGATTACCCATCCACAACAACCGAAATCATCATCAAAACCTTCTCAAACAAAACCCAGCTACAACCTAACAATCTAACACCACTTTTATCAACAATCAACACCTAAAAACAGAACCCCCTTCATTCACGCAGTCACCAAAACACCCCAAGAACACAAATCTAGCAACCTAAACAATTAGAGATTCAAGAGTTTCGACATTCCATTGACAACAACAACTTATCAGCATTATAAAACATCCACAATATGAATTAAATCATCCTTAATTACTAGAAAATAGATTCAATCCATGAATCAAATCATTTCCCTCAATTAACTCAATTAATCATTGAAAAATCATTAAAATCAGATTAGAAACACAAAATCAAGGATCAAATGCTTGGGAATTTCAGTAAAGAACTATACAATAGAGGAGATCTCGGACCTTACCCCTATTGTGAAGTTTCTCCCTCAATTGATTTGATAAAAGCTAAGAAACACAAGATTAATGTAAGATTTTGAATAAACAATCTTAATTAAACAATTTGAAGCCATAAAATCAAGTTAGAAATCATCTCACCTCTGGAATTTGATGAAAACTTGAGTGTTTGGTTGAGGAGAGAATGGAGAGAAAAGTGGAGAGAAAAATAACGTGATTTATTTTCCAAAACCAATAACCACTTTTAACCAAAAATCTCTTTTAATTGAATAATAAAACACATGTTAAAATAAGTCTAATTAAGGGAGAAACCATCAGAAACAAATTGGTAAAATAGCTCCTTAAAGATTCTAAGAAGTTGACCCTTTTCATTTTAGTCACTAGAAAATCACAGTTTTCAAAACTTACATTTTGGTCACTAGCCAAAATGTATGACTTCCAAAACTGATTTTCCAAAATTGATTCCACCAAAAATCATTATATATTAAAAGATGATTTTTAACTATTTTTCCATATTTTTATCTCACCAAAAAATATATTGTCCCGAATCCGACTCGAATCTCTAACCCGATCCACTAGACCGTCTAACAACCCCCAAAACTGCTAGGCCCAAAAACTAGGGCGTTACAAGATTTTTTATAAGCCTTTGCATACCGGTACGGGTTGACTCGTACCGATACTACCTTAAATCTTGTAACAATATAAGTTGAACATTGTACCAATATTTATCTCACAATTTATCCTTGTTCTTCACTCGAACAAGGGGTACCGATTTGGGCTCCTCGCGTACTGATACTGAAGCTTAGAAATAGCTTCCTAAGGCTTGGAAATCCATCATAACTTGTCTCTAACAACATTTAAACCACTCCAAAGGGTTACTAAGGTTTACCATATTATTTATGGGTATATTAGAGTCATTTACCATCATTTACATCCTCAAATTCGTTACTTTGATTACCTAGGCAAGCTTCACCCATACCATACCCATAAACCATAAAATCAAGCAAAAGAATCACTTTATGATCTTCAAGAAGAATAGGAGTCAGGGATGTACTAACCTTTTAGCAAGAATCTAGAATTTAAGCTCTCTCACTTAGCTCTTTCCACTTTTCCTTTTTGACCCAAGCTTGGAAGAACCCCCCACTCACTTCCTCTTATCATACAACCATGGAAAACGAATCAAGACTTAAAATAAAATCTAAGGGAAGGTTTAACTACAACTTTGCAATATGAGAAATGGATGAAAGCTCTTAAAACTCCCAATCCTTCAAAAACCCATAAATGAGAAACTTACCTTTCCCCCACAAAATTATGCTTTTCTTGAAGCTCTTAAATAGGAGATTGACATACTTAAATCTTGAATCTCTAATGAAAGAATTGAAGGAGAAAGCTTGGATCTTTAAGCTTTGAAAGTATGGTGTCTTGGAAGAAAGATGAGGAAGAAGGAAGAGAGAAAAAGGATTGGGAAGATGATGTAATGTTGTATGCCCCCATTCTCACATGAAAATCAATATAAAGTGAGGATGACCAGCCTTTCACCTTTAAAAGGGTAGAATTACCTCATGACACTCTTAAGTTTCTTCCATTTTACAAAATGGTCACTCCCCAAGCCCATATAGCTCAAAACATATCCAATAGGGCCCAAACTTAGCCTAATGGGTCTAAATACCAATCCAACACGAAGGTCTATAATCCGGGTCAACATAAAATCGTTGAATTAGAAATTTAGGTCATTACAAAGCTGTTAAACATGGTATATAAATATAGCTATAGCAGAGTAAAGCATCTACAAATATTATTATGATAACTAGAAGAGCTACTACCAGAAATATATCTGAAAGAAACAGCAAGAAAAGTTGGCAATGTTGCCAACAATGCCCCTCTATAGCTATCTCCCTTTTATAGGCTAAGGCGTGCCCCATAAATGCATTGGGCTCACTCTCCCTCGAAAACATCATGTTGAGGGGGATAACCTATGCACTTTCCCCATCACCTTCTTTCGACAACAACCCATACCACGAATCAAAATGATCTACGTTATAAATCCCTTCACCTTTTGTGGGCATCATAGATGATGTACCGACAAGCACTGGTTTATTTGATGTTTTTAGAACATCATCATCATTCCTCGCTCCCATGTCCACAAAGGTCTCCACATCTTTATCCGTTGTATAGTCATCTATCTGCTGAATTAAATCATCTTTCGTGTTAATTTTCGGAGTTGAACTCTCACCAGCTCTTGAGCCATAGGATGCTGAAGCTGATGACCAAACTCTGTGAGGGCAACACCCATAAGTGATCAACCAGTTCCCCTCATCCTCTTCCTCTACAACAAGCACCCTAGCCAACCCATCTTTCCCACCATACGGCCAAGCGATGATGCTACTTGGCTCTCCTTGAAGAGGTGTAAAACCCTACGCCAGCTAAGACGACTTATAGCCATTAGGGCTATGCCCGTAAGGCACACCTCAAACACCCTTCAGAAGGTGATATACTTCTCTACGTTTAACCATCTCCCATCCTTCAAAGTGGTAACTTGCTCCTTCTCCACCATCAACTCGTGAATAGCTATCCTAATGTTCTCTCCAGACAACTTCCATTTCAACGAAAAACCAAAACCTCTGGGAAACCTCCATGTCACCTTTATATATTTGGAGTGATCCACTCCCACCTTTAGAGAGCTGCTGCAACCCAAGATTGAACTCCCAATAACTTCATCATTCCTACCCACTTAGTGATGCTCAATAGACCGAGAGAGGATTTTAAGACCACCGGTCTAAGGGTAAACAACCTTCACAAAATCCTCATAGACGGTTCACAGTCTTGACCTGTGCACCAAATGATGTAGCCAATAACGATCCACCAAGATGCTCCTATCAATTACCCTAAGGCCACTCTATATTTATAACACCCCCTATCCGGTCTGGAAGAAAATCGGATCGAAAATGTTACCGAAAAATAATTCAAAGAAATCGAGCATTCAAATCAAAGTCATACAATTACAAAACATACTCAACACCAAAATAAAAAATTAATCATTAATTATCAGATATCTTAAACCAACCAGTACTAATTTTAGCCAATAGTGATTAAATTATAAAGTTTTTCAAAGTGTGAGGACTACATTGTAAATCTTCAAAAGTTTACGGACTTATCTATAATTATTTAACAATTCATATTTTTATAGATTTGGGTCTTGTTATGGCTTACACATGAATAAAAGTTATCAACACATAGGTCAATCTTTATCATTTAGGGACTAAACACTAAAGTTTTAGAACTTTAGGGACCTATTTGTAAATTTCTAAAAATTTCAAGGACCAAGGAATATTAATTTTATCAATATGTGATATTCTTAATCTCATGTTCATCCCAAAACTTGAATTAAAAAAAGAAACCGAATTAGAGTTCAATTGAAGGAGTTATGAAATAATGGCCAAAATGTAAAATTTCAAACTTTTAGGGATGGTTTCGAAACATCTAGGAAAGGTTTCAAAACCTTCATCACAGATTAAAAAATTTGACATTCTAAAATAAAGGTTTTGATACCTATTAGTATGGTTTCGAAACCTTTGCCATGTTTCACCAAAATATGACATTTTAAGTCATTTCCAACCCATAATGGTCACTTTTATCATTAGGTAACTTCAAAACATGATTTTAAACGATTATAACTATTTCAAACCATACCAATTATCCAAATATTATGCCAACCATGATAAACACCAAGTAATCATGGAAACAAATATAATTCTCAGATAAACATCACAATCAATATGACCTTTTACATCTTCTTTAGCATCAAACTAAATTGCCATACAAGTTACCAAGTACTTTTATAGGTCCATTTCATCACTTACCTTATTTCACATATTTTCATAAGCAAGCATACAAAATCCTAGCATAGAGCTTCCATTTACCAACTTGTATAAGCTTATCTATACATTACTTACAATTCAATAACTTGCTTTGTTTCATTAACTTACATATCCAAAGATATAAGCTATAACATAAAACCAACTTAACATGATTCAAGTCTTTCTTCATTAAGTCATTATTCCAAACTTATAAACATAACTTAAACTATTTTTTCTTAGCTATCATGTCATATTCATTCCAGACCACCTATTCAAATCATAATTCAACCCAAAGCCATATTCATCTTAATGCAAATGCTTAGTTCATATGCCACCAACTAGGAGTTCAACAAAAGAACTTAATCAATGCCTTAAGAGTGACTTCCAACTAATAGATACCATTTCCCCCATCGCCGTAGTCACTCAAACAGAAAATTCCCTTCTGAATCTCGAACTTGAACTCAAAGTTCGACCATTGCAGCTTGCGGCATTCCAACATCTTCTTGGCCTCATTTTGCCCCGTCTGAAACTTAAATGCAACCCCATCCAAGTTCTTGTAATCTCTAATTTGTCCAGGTTAACCCATTTCTATTTTATTTTATTCATTTATTATTATTATTTATATTATTATTATATCACTTTACTAAAAATTAGAAATCAAAAAATTAATTAAATTAAATAAACAATCCAGTTACAATTTAAATCCAAACCCAAGTACATATATTACATGCAACCTGTTAAGGGCCTAGCTTTAATTATACCCTAACATGTGATGAGCCAAATTCAAAGAAACGTCAAGACACGTGAGGATGTTAGTCGCGAAAGCAAGAACCCTTCGCCCCTAGATCAACTCAAAGACAGAAGAAGGACCGAGATTTTTCCTGTAACACCCCTTTTCGTATCCATACGAAGAATAAGAATCAGGAATGTCACAACTTTACTATCCTTAAATATTAATGATATTTGAAACAAAATTCAAGTTTTGATAATTTTGAACCCAAATCTTGAGTACTGGTACACCTTGTTCCAAAATGCACATTCTTGCATTTTTATATTTCTAATTCATCCTAATTCAATTCCCAAATGTCTTCAAATGTTATGTATGCTTATAAGGAACAATTGACTATTATAAAACATACATGCTCTCAATTATCTTAGCATGCAACTCATCACTTGAGGTTACTCTTAACTTTGAATCTTTTCATGAAACCATAATGAACTTTAAAGGCTAATCATAACTCAAATAGGTTTAGCAAGTATACATGCCACTATAATAATTAAACCTAAATTAGGATGTCATTACTGTGATTACATGTTGAGCTTTCCAATATTGATGCAATGCTCTTCTCACTCTCATCTTGATTTACCTACGTGTGCACAATCAAACACACGCTAAGTACGAACTTAATGAGGCAATAAAGGAAGTTAATAACAATAATTTAAACTTTATTCGACTTCATGGCTATGTTTATATAACATGATATATATGTCAAAGCATCAACTTTCACATTGCATTAGTAATGATTTACTACATGCTAATGCCATAAGATTTTCATGCTTGTGCATTTGTCATAATATGCCATATATGCATAAATGCATCATGATCACTAGACATGTAAATCCAACATGTTATTCATATATTAACATAATATAAACCGAATATAAATTTCTTACCAATATACTTGCCATTTATTCCAAAAGCTCACAAGCTTATTCAACTGTTTATCTTTTATTAACCAATAAACCATAGCCCAAATATAAGCCTATGAGGACCCTGGGTGCGCGAGTCAAATATGCATCGAAGTGCTAATACACATAAGGTCATGCCCACCATATACACTAAGTGTCCTTTATATACACTATAATGCTAAACCGAGTATGCAGCGTGCTGCTGGACTCTATGGCATGCCAACTATACCATGTCCCTCAATGACATACTTGGGCATATATTCCATATTTATTTCATCCATGGCAATGTATATCAACATAATTTAACATTGGGCAGTTCATACTCGAAATAGCATTCATAATATAACATCATATATAACTATTGATCCATGCACTTATATTTAACTTTTTACATATTTAAAATATGTCAATCATATGCTCCATGAAATAAATATAATGATAATAAAAGTTTGGGTAGGCTCATCACAAGCCATCCCAATGATGTATAAAACATCATTGTATCATGATATGTATACAATTGCACTCACCTTTGTCACTTAACACAATGCCTCACTAAGTCCTAGTTCGATCCTTTCTTTCATAGAACCTCAAACCTTGTTTGATTCGGACTTATCTTCATTAATCACTTGAATAAAATAAAATATTTGTTAGATTCAAATCTAACAATACCTTAAACATGTTGTCTAAGATAATCATTTGAATATAAAATTTCCAAATATTTTTCTTTTCTTCCTTGTATTGTTCAAAAACTCATTATGGTCCTTAGTGACCAATTTGAACTTCCAATAATTCTTCCGAGCTTGCTAACTAACATTTAAATACAAAATATTTTAAATTCCAAAATTCGAGTATTCCATTCGATTTTCATTCACTTAAAGGTCTAGGGACTAAAATAAAAATCTTTTCCATTTCAATGGCATTTTTAATATATTTATCACCAATAGAATTTTTACCTAATAACATTCATCATAAATTCTTCACTTACAACTTTTGTACATTCTAGTCTCTATATCCATGATTTTGCCGAAATGCCATTTTGGTCCCTAAACTCGAATTCATTTTGATTCAAATGTAATTTCCAGCAATTAACCACATTTCTAACACACAAATACCCTGATTTCCAGATTGTTACATGCTGGTCCTTACATTTTCTCATATTGTCGAATTGGTCACTAAATTCAATCCAAGGATTCAAGCTTCATAACTTTGCAATTAAGCCTCCAATCACTGTTAATTCATCAAACTCATCATTATAATCAAAAATCAGAACTGATCCTTTTCAATTTCCATCATGCCGAATTGGTTCTTACAATTTAACAAATTGCTAAAATGGCCCCTAATCAAGATAACACCAATTTTAGCATTCCAACTTCAATTTCATGCTTAGCAAAACCTTATATAATCAATAACAACTTATTAAATACAAAAAAACATCAGTCCCTAATATTAATCAATCAAACTGAATAGGTCCATAAAGATTTCCAAATTGCTGATTTAGTCATTAGTTGAAATAACTAGATTTTCAACCTCCAAACATCAAATTCAAGCTTCAATTATCATCAAATCTATAAATACTCTTAACAATTCAGATTTAAACACCAACCCCTAACCTTTAAATGCTAGACGAAATAGTCCCTTAGCTTTAGACATCAATCCAATTTAGTCCCAAGCATGGAAACAACATAAAATCAAACATAGTTTCTTAAATCTTCAAAATTCCCAAAATTCACATAACCCTAATTTATTTCTCATATCAAATCTCATCAACCAAGAAAGTATTCTTTGAATTATTTACAGCAAAAGATAGAGCTCGAAGAGTAGAACAACTCTGTAGTTCGAAAGATTACCTAAAAACCGAGATTCAGGGGTTAAATCGAGCTTGGAAATTTTTCTTCTTCTTTCCTCTAGCTCCCACGGTACATGGCTGGAAAAAGATGAAAATTTGTTCATCTTTTAACTATTATTTTACACTTGTAACTATTAAATGAATTTTAAATTCATTTAAATAGTGAAATTACCAATTTAGCCTTTAAATCCAATGACTAATTTAATCTCTTCTAAACTCAAGGGCCAAGATTAAATCTATGTATATTTCATCTTCCAAAAACGTCCTCAACATTTCAAAAAATATTTCAAAATTGCCATCCTTGACAAATGACCAATTTGCCCTCCAACCAGTTTTTATTTACTAGTTTGTTTCAAAATTGCCATTCTATTATAATCTAACTAAATTAGTTCCTTCTCAACCGACCACTATTCCATGAATATCATTTTATGATTTTCCATGGCTTATGGAACAGCCTCTAAAATTTTCAATTCAATCCAATTTCCCGATATTCACTAAATACTTCTACTACGATTTTACTTTTACCGAGCTATCGGATCTATTCCGAAAATTTTATATTTCCATATTCGGAAAATAAATACTATTATCTCATAAAAACTTCCTTTCTTAAGGACTTAGACTGAATTTTCCTAACTCAGTCTATTATTCTGATAATTATCGAAAATCCTCTTCGAGTAAAATTTCTCTTCGAAATCCTTCATCCAAAATCCATACAAATATTCTCTACTCTTAATGAGTCCAAAATATTGTTCAGAAACACTTTTATGGGACCTTTCCGAAGGTCACTCTTCCTAGTGTTTCCCTAGTTTGAGCACGCTTAATAATAGGGTTCGATCAAAATTTGATACCTTATACTGCATTTTCATTCTCGGGACCTATATCAGATTTTTACTCACTAAACGAATTTATCCATCTACAGGATAAAATTAGTTATTGAGCAAATCATTTATTATGGATTTAAACTTTTCCTTTCTTTATGATTTAGCAACCAACTTTTAAAAATTGTCATTTTGCTCACTAAACTTTAACCTTCAATTCAAATTCCAATTTTATCGGATTTCAACCAAATTTTGCAAGTACCCTAATCTGCTTATCATCCTTCAAAATATCCTAGATATTTGATTCGATTCGAATATCTGAATATTTTTCTGAACTTTATCGCTTTATAGTCATTAATACAAACTCCGTACGAAAAATTTGGATAACATGGAAACGTCATTCTTGGAGGTAAACTATTCATTTACGGGGTTAAAATACACAACTTTTGAAAATTACACTTTGGTCCCTCTAAAGTTTATACTTTAGCCACAAAACTTTCAAATTTTATATTTTAGTCACTAGCCAAAAATTGGGATATTACATTTCCGGCTACTTGAAGCAATCAAAGAAACTAGGAGTTAGGGCTAGACCATACGTCTAGAAGAGCTTGTTTTATCTGCTTTACTATGAGAATCTCTTTATATTCGATGAAAGTTGTTCTAGAGTGATCATCTATGAAATTAACGCCTTTATTTGCATTCATTCTCGCATTTATTTTATCATATGTTTTATGCATTTTATATCATATATCGTACATTAATTAATAAATTAATTGTGAAATTTTTTTAGAGAAAGTTTAAGCTGCAATCATTCCACACTCCTATGGTACACATTCACAAACAAGAATTATGGAGGACAGATTGACTAATTTTGAGAAATCACAATAGGATATCGAGGAACACTTGGGTAATATCGAGCAAAGGATTGAGCGATCTTAGGATGAGATCATAGCTCATATCATCGTACTATTGGGGAATATGGATATTGGAAAAGCCCAAGTTGTGGACGAAATTTTTATTATGGAGAACCTAGGTGGAAAATCATCTCACATGAGTGTTCAACCGGAAGGGTTAGTTCTAAAGAATGTCCAAATGGCTGGGGCATATGCTAATAATCCAGTCGACGTGGGGCATAGTTTTGAAAATGAAGTTGATGTGTAAGTTCCAGATTTGAATCTTATCAATGAAATAGAGATAAGATTAAGGAAGAAGTTTGAAAAGAAGTTTAAAGAGCAACACCTCCAAATGGAAGAAAGAGTTAGCATATTGCAAGTAACCAACGAATATGGAATTGATACTGTGGAGTTAAGCCTGGTAGCTGATTTGGTTATCCCACACAAGTTTAAAATGTCAGACTTTGAAAAATATGATGGGACTACTTTTTCTTCGGCTCATTTGACCATGTATTGTTGTAAGATGGCGACACACTTGAAGAATGAAAAGTTACTTATTCATTGCTTTTAAGCTAGTTTGATCGGGGCAGCCACACATTGGTACGCATAGCTCAGTCGGGCCAATGGGAAGTCATGGAAGTACCTACCAAGAATCTTTAATGAACAATACAAGCATGTGAAAGACATGGTCCTTAATAGGACAATGTTACAAGGAATGGCTCAGGGGAATAATAAGAATGTTAGACAATATGCCCAAAGATGGAGAGATATCGCTGCACGAGTCTAACCACCCATTATAGAGAATGAAATCACCCGTATATTTGTGGATACACTACAAGATCCACTCTATGAAAAGATGATCAACAATATATCCTTGAGCTTTGCTAAATTTGTGAACATGATAGAATTGATTGAGGCTGCATTCAAGAGTGGCAAGCTTAAAATTGGGTAAAGTTTACAAAAGTATCAGAAGAAGAGAAAAGATGAAGTGAGTAATGTGAGTACTCACAACCCTATTAACGTCTTGATCACGTCGAAGCTGGCGACAACTAGTTCACAAGGATCTAACAAAAGAGAGGTAAAAGGGCAGAAGGAAGAGACCTTTACTCCAATACCTAAAACATATGGTGATCTATTTTCTAAGCTTCTCAAGGTAGATTTGATTCGCCCTTATCATCTTACTCCAATGCAACTTTCTTATCCTCTATGGTATAACTCTAAGGCTCACTACGAATACCATGCGAGAATTACTGGACACTACATTGGTAATTGTAAAGTATTCAAGAAGATGGTTCAAAATTTGATCAATACCTGTGTTTTGAAATTTGACTCACCAGATGTGGCAACCAATCCTTTGCCTAATCACGGTGGGCAAGGGATAAATGTCATTGAGGAAGAGTGCTCTAAGAATGTAAGAGAGAATGTCGATGAGATCAAATCCCCATTGAGTTGGGTGTATAAGCAACTGCTTAGAGCCAGGTTGATCATACAGAACATAGAGATTAACAAGGGAGTTGGAAAAATGTATTGTGAGTATCATCAGGAGGAAGGTCATGAGACACAATGCTGCTCAGAATTTAGATGCTTGATTCAAAAAATGATGGACAATAAGGAGATCGAGTTTTTTGAGAAAGCTGGAGGATTGAAAAATCAAGGTGAATGAAAAATTAGTTCCAAAGTTGTCTAGAGTTTTTGATGCATCCATGTTAGGTGTTGATTCGTTTAAATTTCCCTGCATTTTGAGTTTTTTTTTTGAGGTAATGTGTATCTTTTGTAAGGGCGTATGTTATGTTTGCGGATTCTCATTTCAATGAAAGCATGCATCTTTGCTTAATATACAATGACATTGAAAACCATGAATGTATATGTATCTCTTCTTACCCTTCTAGGTCCCTGGATATCAATTGCATAATGTGACATTGATTTTGATACAAAGATCAGTTGAGTGTTGTGAAAATGATAAAGTGTGATTTCTTTCTCAATCTACTCTAGTCTGCAAACCACAAGAAACAAGACTACTAATCCTTTGATGGTGTTCGATGATGAGAAAATCTCTGAAATTCATAAAAAGTGAAGTGGACTAGGCAAGTTTAACCGAGTGGAGTTGTTTGAATTTGAAGTTCTAAGCATAGTCTTATACGCCTTAATGAGAACACATGGATTGTAACTAGCGGTTAAAATATAAATAAGTTAAACAAAAATTAAAATTAAAAAATAATAATTAAATAAATAAATCTCAAAACATTCTAATGGAGTCGTGGGGTTGACAATCTAATAAGGAAACTAAGCTCCACCTGTTCAGTACCCTGGCGTCAGAGACGAATCCTTGAAGATACGAGTATAATAATAATACAATGATAGCTAGTTGCAATCAGAAGCACACACATGCACTTATAGAATTTTATTCTTAGAATGATATTTTTCACCCCACTGATTAAACAAGTTCGGGATGCTTGAACACATTTATGAATGAAGAAAAATAATGAGAACTAAAAGGAGTAGTTTTCAACTAAATAAGCAATGTGATAATCATAAGGATGAACCGAGCGGTCTAGGAGGAATTTCAAAACTTCAAATATCGTCAAAATATTCAGAGTCTTCATAGACACAAGCTATGCTTGAAATGAGCACTGGAGGGTTGAATCTAAGATGCTACTGCACTTGATATCCAGGGCATCCTATTCTTTTTTCTTTCATTATATTATGATATTGGCTTTCTATGTCTTGTATGTTAATCTAAAAAGGCACCCTCTATTGAAATGTCGATCAACAAGCTAACAATTTTATAAACCAAAAAGATTTATTTGTATTACTTCATAGATAAATTTCAAAATGTAGGGCCATGGATGAAAATGATCGACCTGACATGGAAAATATATGATTGAGTATGAGACATTCATCTTTAGTCGGCAACCTTGTGCTTAGAAGAGAAATAATCCATCAGTGATTGTGGTAAGGATAATGAAAAGAATTCATATACAAGACATTTCAAGAACTTGAGGCAAGTTTCTACCATGATGCTTTGATTGGCTTATGGAATTAAAGAATGAACATGAAGAAAAAGTTCAGTGGATTAAGACATCCCCTCACCCTAAGTGATGAAAGAGGGGCAAATTCTACATGATGTGTCAAGAAAAAAGAGAATTAGTGGGGCATCATTGTCCATGGAACAACAGGATCTTTTGTATATAAGAGTTCAAATCAAAATAGACAAGAGAGGGTGCGGAGCCTGAAATAATTTGATTATTGAAGAAGTCAAAAGTTTGATAAAAAATAATCAGAGTAAACAACAAAATTTTGGGGCAAAATTTTTTTGGGGCATGAAGATGACAATTCAATTTAATGACAAAGATACTTCAAAGACATAACTCGAGCAGACTAAAATGAGCAAGATTTAAGAAGAGCAATCCAAAAAGAGAAATTGAAAAGGCACTTTAGAGAAAAGAGATACAAAGATTCTAAAGATTGAACCAGAGTGCAAGATAGGTTACTTTAGCAGCAAAAGGTGTTTCAACAAAGAATTGAAGCAACGAAATTTTGAGCTACCCTAAAGACGAGATCTCACCCAAGTAGTTCTCAGTTTTCATCATTCATGCATTATGTGTAGTTAGTCATCCTTATTGTAACGCCTTGATTTTGGGTCTAGTTGTTTTGGGGTTTGTTCAAGGGTTCGATCGATCGATATTAGGGATTTGAGTCAGTTTTAGGGTTAAATCGGATTAAATCTTTTTGAAGGTGATAAAAATATATAAAAATGTTCTAAAATAATTATTTAATATATTAATGGTTGTGGTGAAATCAATTTTGTAAAATGAGTTTTAGAAACCAGACATTTTGGACTAGTGACCAAAATGTAAACTTTGAAAACTATTTTTAGTGACTGTTTGGTAAAGAGTCAAAACTTTGAATCTTTAAGGAGCTAATTGCCCAAAAGTCTATTATCAGACTTTACCCCTTAATTATCTATTTTAAAAGTGTTTTGGAAAATATATATAGGCTAGGAAGAAATAATTTGATAATTAAATCTTTAAAACAAAAATCACGTAACTAATTTCCTCTCAAAATCTTTTCTCTCAAAATCTCTCCAGCCAAACACCACTCTCTTCTTCTGGATCTTAAGGTAAAATTATGTTTTCATTAATCCTTTGATTTGCAAATGATTTCTTGTTGATTGTTTATCAAAACCTTATTGTTTTAACTTTATTTTCTCATGTAAATCATCCAATTAAGGGAGAAAGCATCCATTAGAGCTAATGTTCGTCCTTCTCCTCTATTCATCCTTATCCTCTAATGAAAGGTTCTTTACTAAAATTCCCAAGTTATTAACTCTTTACAATTGTTTTCTAATGTGTTTTGGTAGTTTAATTAAGGAAAATTGGTTTAATTGTGTTGTAATCGAGGAAATTGATATATTTTCGAATTGGATATGTTTTGATGGGTTATTGATCAGATTAGATCATGTTTTTAGAGTTTAATAATGTTGAAGGCTTGGTTTTATCAATATAATCCCGAAACTAGTTGAATCCCTAATGTTAATGGTTGTTAGTTAAGGGTTTTTGTGATGTTAATGGAGTTTAATCATTGCTGGAAGTAAACGGATGTTGGAGAAGGGTTTTTAGATGTTAATTACTGAGGTTTGATGTATTGAATCGTTGTTTTGTGCCTGGGTTAAGATTGGAAGGTGTTTGAGGTTGATTTCGATAAGTTTCGGATGGTTTTTGAGTGGGCAACTTCTGAGTTGCGGGTAATTGCTTTGACGCAGTGGTTAGGATGCATTTTGATGCAAGGTTCCTCTGGTTTTGTGTGGCCAAAATAGGGATAGTCAAGGCGAAGTAGCTTGAGGTGGACCATTGCTTGTCGGGAGCTCGATTTGCGTCGACGAGCAAGGCGAGGTATAATCGGTGAGTGGAAACAGTTTTAAAAGTCTTTCAAAGGTTTGAAAGCGGTTATGGGAGTTTGGGTTAAGCTTGAAACCCTTACCTAAGCTCGAAAGAAGTTTCCCTCTCTTGCTCTTTCATACCAGTTCGAATATGAGCATGTGTGATTCATGTTTTGGTTTTAAACATGGTTTGATTTACTTACTGTAAATGCATGGTTTTGAATACATATCAGTGGTTTTAAAGTATATAAAATGCTAGGGAGCATTGGTTTTCATTCTGGTCGGGAATGTGGTATTGCTTTGGCAATGTGGCTTGCATATATAGTAATCTTGTTTAATTCATTGTAAAACAATGAGTAAATGGTTTTGTAAATGATATATTGACTATGTAACATGATAAGAAAACATTCGGATATAGTTGGTATGCCATAGGATGAAGTGCACTATAATATAAAGAAATCGATCATGGTTAAAGGTCCTCGAGGTATAGCAGTCGGCTACTCGGACTATAATGTTGTCACTTGGGTTGAGCCGTCGGTTCCCTTGTTGACATTGATCTTGCGGTCTGCAAGGTTTTCCTATCATGTGGTCGACATGGTATGGGTTTGATGGCAGTCGGCCATCATGACAGATCCGTGTATCTAATATATATAGTTAGCGGTCAATTAACCAATGATTGGCGGTTGACTAATCAAGGATAACGGTTGGTTATCCGAGGATAGAGGTCGTCTATCTGGGGTCACTATAATTGCCAATATATGAAAGTTCATGGATTGAACCTACTTTATAATGCTTTGGGATTTAAGCATGGTAATATGATTTAATGCTTTGGGATTTAAGCATGAGATGTTTTAATGCTTTGGGATCTAAGCATGTGATTTGTAAATGTTTTTGCATAAGGTTGTTATGCATGTTTTGATTTGGAATCAATGAAAATGCTTTGGTTGTAAGCATGGTTTGAAAACAAGTGTCTAGTTTTCAAAGGGATTTAAATGCATCATTGTTTTATGAGCATTTTCACTAAGCATATGTGCTTACGCTCTCTTTTTCCTAATGATGTAGAGCATTGAAGTTTGGGGCAGCAAAGGCAAGGGTTAAAGTGATCCATGAACAAAGACTACTTTTGAGTATGAACTCGGTTTAAGTTTTCGGTTAATAAGGCAATGTGTTCACCATGTTTTTAGGATTTGTAATTCTATTTTCCCCTGAGTTTTGAGCATGTTTAATGCTATGTTTTGGAGTTGGATTGATGTTGATAAGTATGTTGTTAATCCTTGTTTATGGTTGTTGCTAGGTGGTTGCTTAGGTATGCATCTAGATAGCCTTGATTGAATGCCATGACTTGATGGCTCTAGCATGTTGATTTTGATGTTATAGATTTGTGTGGAAGTGGCATATGCTGGTAAATGCTCAATTGAATGTTTTGGTATGTTTGGTAAAGTGGTCTAGGGAGCATGCCTATAGGTTGATCTTTTGGAAGCTTATGTTTTGTTGTGGTTGCTAAATCTTAGTGCATGTATTGGAATATGAATAGATGGTTGTTTGTATACATGAATGTGAGCTGTAGGATCTAAATGCCTCTAGTTTTGATTGAAAAACCAGCTAAAAATGACATTTAAGGTCCAGACATATCGAAATGCATCCCCTCGTACCAGTACGGCTAAGCTATTTCAGGTTTAGCATTTCGTTACGCGGAAGAGGTGTTTCGATACGAGTAAGCCCTTTTAGGTATAGCGTTTTGATACGTGGGAAGGTGTTCCGATACGGGCAAGAGCAAACTGGCTTAGCATTTCGATACGCAGGGCCGTATCGGTACAAATTTGAGCTACTAGAATTTGAGTTTTGAAAATTGTCCAAAGCGTACCGAAACACCTGTACGTGTACCGATATGGGCTGCAGTTAAATCAGTTATTGGGATGTTTGATAGTTTCTATTTCTTTCATTTTGGTCCCTAATTGTTGTGAATGCAATTGCTTGAGTTTAGATGGTCGGATTGAGTCAAGAATTGACGTGCAAGCATGTAATTTGACTAATTGAGGATTGGTAACCCTAATTTCATTAATGGTCCATTAATTTACTAGTTTTATGTTTTAGTCCCTAAAGTGTATCGTATGCAATTGGTTGCCTATCCGTGGTCCGTTTCCTTTGTAAATTTATCCGCTGTAAGCATGGTCACTTAGGATTAATAATACGCATTAGATAAGATAAAAAGAAAAAGATCAATTTTTGTAATCTTTCTTCGGTTTGCTCCGACAAACCTAATGTAGCTCACTCAGTTCAGTCGGGCGTCTAGGCCGAGTCGAGGGGGTTATATTTGTTAGTATTAGAGCCAAGTTATGAAAGGTTGGGATGTTGTTGTTTGTTTGATTGCTAATGTTTGATATGCACGGTGATTGTGTATATGTATGGTGATTGTTTTATACCATGTTGGGGTGTGAATTGGGAACATATTGCCTATTACCGATGTTTTAAAATGTTTTATAAGATGTATTAGATCATTTGCTGAATGCTAGCCTAACTTTAATATGTTTTGATGCTTTTGTTAGCATGGCTCAGCGTGAGACTCATTCTATGGCTGGTAATACCGGATCGGGGCAGGGTAAAGTTGAGGAAAAGAATCTTCGTGATGTTTTACCTCCTCTTTCTCCGTTGTTTTTTCCTATTGATGTTAGGGTAGGTGATGTACCTCAGGCTCTGCAAAGGCCAGTTTTTGGTGATTTGGCTCCTTTGATCCAAGCAATGACGGGGGCTTTCTAGGCACCAATAGCTGGAGTGCAAGTGCAAGCACTGACATCTGCTGTGGTAGTTAATCAGTTTTACCTTTGGAGCGTCTTTGTAGTTTGGGAGGCGAGGAATTCAAGGGTCTGAGTCTTGAAGCAGTCGGGGGATGGCTGGAAAAGACAATCAGTATCTTGAATTTGATGGATTGCAACAATGAGCGCAAGTTGGGTTGCACTGTGTCCTTGTTGCAAGGTGATGCTTATCACTGGTAGGTGACTGCGATTGCGGGCATCCCAAAGGCAGACGTGACTTGAGAGTTCTTTCGGTGAGCTTTCAAGAGGAAGTATCTTGGTTCTCAGTATCTGGATGCGAGAAAGCGCGAGTTTATATCGCTATGACAGGTTGGCATGTCAGTAGCCGAGTATGAGGTGAAGTTTGTTCGCCTAAGTCAGTATGTCCCAGAGTTAGTTCCAGATGATTGATAGAGGTGCGATAGGTTTTGATATGGTCTCGTGAAGGACATCCAAACGTATTTGTTGGTACCAAATCTATTACCATTTTTATTAATATCATATTTTGTGAGCTAAAGTGACATTTAAATTAGAATTTGATTATACATGTGAGTTCATTTTAAAGGGCTCCGGTGTTCGAGGAATAAACGAAAACCACTACCTACTTCTTAGGTACTAGCTAAGTTTATCCTCGAATAAGAGAGCACAACATTAATAAGGGAGCACAGCATGAATATAACATGGCAAATATACGGATAAAGAAATTAAAATAAAAGCATGAATGTTAAATTCTAATATACCATTCAAACCATAAATACATATATCAATATATCAAGGTATCATGCCATATATTATACAATATTATATCTATCTATCTATCTATTATGCGGCATTCATTAAAATATATATTATAAACTATACACAAAAAGCGTACTACTATCGTAGGCAAAGCATACATATAATAATAATAATAATAATAATAATAATAATAATAATAATAAAATATACAATGCATATAATACAAAAGATAACAACATAAATACCAGCCAAAAATAAGGATCAAAATGAAAGAATGCTAAAACATGAAATAAGAATTAAAAAACAGAATATTAAAGGGAACAAAATCAGATAAAAAAAGAAAATGCAGGGGGTTTAGGGTGAATAACCTTGTTCAGTCAACACAGGTCTTCAGACTGGATTAGAACAAAAACAAAATAGGCGGGCTGAATTGAAAAGATAAAAAAACAAGCTGAAAACGGACCAAGTTGGAACTTTAAAAAATAAAGAGGGATTACGGAAGGGCGGAGGAAACCTTTTTTTACTAAATAACCCATGTATATAAGCCAAATTCCATAAACACTTATCATTTCATTTTTAAAAAACTAGATCAAAAAGGCATCACAAAATTCTCTAAAATATTCTTCAGAGATTCAAGAGTTCTTCAATAACTCTTCTTGAAACCCAATTTTGGGTGGTCCTCCGCCGTCAAGGTCGTCCGAACATAGTCGCAGCTTGCCGCTCGCATAGAGCTTCCATTTACCAAATCCACCACGTATTTTACAAAATCAAACCTCAACAGCCTTAGATTAAAAAAAAGAAACTGAAGCCTCGTTTTAAAACCCATTTTTTGAATAAAAAAGGGAAACTACCAAGGACCTCGTATCATCAGTCCGTTATAGAGCTACCTATCATCAGAGATAGTGCCCTCGTCCGAAGAATGGTCGTCCGAAGAGCAAAAGGTAAAGAAACCCTAAACCCATTTTTTCTATTCATTTTTTTTCTTCGAAATGAAATACTAAGAAGAAAAATACCTCTGTCGAATGCTTTTTTGTTGTTGTTGTTGTATTGACCCGTGAATGAATTACATGGCTTTGGGTTTTTGTTATATACCCGTATTACATTGAATTAAAAAAAGAACATATATTAACATTATTGGTTGCTTTTTTGAGTTTTGTCTGGATTCATGTGTGGTACTGGCATTGTTGGTTTGTCTTTGATTTGCTATTGAAATATGTCATTCTTCCTCTGACTTTCTTTTTTTTGTTTCTTTCCATGGTACAAACGGCATGAGGATAAGGGGGACCATAGGGAGCAATGGAAGCCGAGGCGTCATTTGGCAAGGGCATGCAGTTTGTAAAGGAGGCAAACCATCATGCACACGCGAGCGGGGGATATGGATAGCCTCCCTTGGGTCAATTTGGATCGTAAGATCACTTTTGATGTGACGCTAATGCATCGGCTGTGCAAAGATGAAGAGGGGTTAGGGTTTAATTAAAGTTTATCCCTTAACAGGTTGTATGTTATATACATACTTGGGTTTGGATTTACATTGTAAATGGACTGTTTATTTAATTTAATTTAATTAATTTTTTGATTTCATATTTTTTAGTAATGTGATATAAAATAATAATAATAAATACTAATACTACTACTAATAATAACAACAATAACAATAATAATAATAAAATAGAAATGAGTTAATCTGGACAAAATTAGTGATTACAGCAATCCATCTTTGCTCATTCTTGTGAAACAAGGATAGAACAAAGATCAAAAGCACTAATTTTGTCCCACTTTCCTGTCTAGATCCCAAATCATCACGTATAGATGGTCTGAAAGATTAAAGGTCAAGCACTAGAGGCTTTACTGATAATCCAAATCATCACGCACTGAGGGTCTTACTGTTGTTTCGAGTTATCATGCACTGAAGGTCTTACTGATGCCTAGATAGATTTAAAGTCGTGCACTGTAGGTCTTACTGAAGATTCGAATCATCACGCACTGGAGGTCTTACTGGTGGCTCAGAAGATTTAAAGTCATGCATTGAAGGCCTTACTAACAGCATGAACATCAAAAACTAGAGGTTGACATTTCAAAAATAAAACCATGCACTAAAAGCTTTGGTAAGGGCCTTGAAGTAACAAATTGAATCTTTGTTGGGCGAGTCGTTCTCATTAGGAACTCTTGATTCTTTACTTAGATCTACCCCTCTACATATGAAGTTACAGATTGAAATCTTTGTTGAGATTCTGAATACCTGTCAAAATAGTCAAAATAATTTGATATGAGTTAGCATGCCCCTTACGTAAGTGTAACCCCCTCGACCCTGCCTAGACGCCATACCGAATCGAGTGAGCTACATTAGCTTTGCTAGAGCAAATCGAAGAAAGATTACGAAAACCAATCCTTTTTTCTTTTTATCTTGTCTACATACGTATTATTAATCCTAAGTGACCATGCATGCAGCGGATGAATTTACAAAGGAAACAGACCACGGATAGGCAACCAATTGCATACGATACACTTTAGGGACTAAAACGTAAAACTAGTAAATTAATTGACCATTAGTGAAATTAGGGTTACCAATCCTCAATTAGTCAAATTACATGCTTGCACGTCAATTCTTGACTCAACCAGACCATCCAAACTCAAGCAATTGCATTCAAAACAATTAGGGACCAAAACAAAAGAAAAAGAAACTATCAAACATCCCAATAACTGATTTAACTGCAGCCCGTACCAGTACGCGTATAGGTGTTTCAGTACGCCTTGGCCAATTTTCAAAACTCACATTCCAGTAACACAAAACAGTACCGATACGGCCCTGCGTATCGAAACGCTACGCTAGTTTGCTCTTACCCGTATCAAAACACCTCCCCGCGTATCAAAACATTGTGCCTAAAAGGGCTTACCCGTATCGAAACACCTCTCCCGCGTATCGAAATGCTAAGCCAGAAGTAGTCTAGCCATACCAGTATGAGGGGACGCATTCCGATATGCTTGGACCTGAAATGTCATTTTTAGCTGGTTTTTCAATCAAAACTAGAGGCATTTAGATCCTAGCAACTCACACTCATGCATACAAACAACCATCTATTCATATTCCAATACATGCACTAAGATTTAGCAACCATAACAAAACATAAGCTTCCAAAAGATCAACCTATAGACATGCTCCCTAGACCACTTTACCAAACATACCAAAACATTCAATTGAGCATTTACCAGCATATGCCACTTCCACACAAATCTATAACATCAAAATTAACATGCTAGAGTCATCAAGTCATGGCATTCAATCAAAGCTATCTACATGCATACCTAAGCAACCACCTAGCAACAACCATAAACAAGGATTAACAACATACTTATCAACATCAATCCAACTCCAAAACATAACACTAAACATGCTCAAAACCCAGGGGAAAACAGAATTACAAATCCCAAAAACATGGCGAACGCATTGCCTTATTAACCGGAAACTTAATCGAGTTCATACTCAAAAGAAGTCTTTGTTCTTGGATCACTTTAACCCTTGCCTTTGCTGCCCCAAACTTCAATGCTTTGCATCATTAGGAAAAAGAGAGCTTAAGCACATATGCTTAGTGAAAATGCTCATAAAACAATGATGCATTTAAATCCCTTTGAAAACTAGACACTTGTTTTCAAACCATGCTTACAACCAAAGCATTTTCATTGATTCCAAATCAAAACATGCATAACAACCTTATGCAAAAACATTTACAAATCACATGCTTAGATCCCAAAGCATTAAAGCATCTCATGCTTAAATCCCAAAGCATTAAATCATATTGCCATGCTTAAATCCCAAAGCATTATAAAGTAGGTTCAACCCACGAACTTTCATATATTGGCAATTATAGTGACCCCAGATAGAGGACCTCTATCCTTGGATAGCCGGCCGTTATCCTTGATTAGCCGACTGCTAATCATTGGTTAATTGACTGCTAACTATACATATCGGATACACGGATCTGTCATGATGGCCGACTGCCATCAAACCCATACCATGTCGACCGCATGATATGACAACCTTGCAGACCGCAAGATCAATGTCAACAAGGGGAACCGACCGCTCAACCCAAGTGACAACATTATAGTTCGAGTAGCCGACCGCTATACCTCAAGGACCTTTAACCACGATCGATTTATTTATATATTATAGTGCACTTCATCCTATGGCATGCCAACTATATCTGAATGTTTTCTCATCATGTTACATAGTCAATATATCATTTACAAACCATTTACTCAATGTTTTATATTGCATTAAACAAGATTACTACATATGCAAGCCACATTGCCAAAGCAATACCATATTCCCGACCAGAATGAAAACTAATGCTCACTAGCATTTCATATACTTTAAAACCACTGCATATGTATTCAAAACCATGCATTTATAGTAAGTAAATCAAACCATGTTTAAAACCAAAACATGAATCACACATGCTCATACCCGAACCAATATTAAAGAGAAAAAGAGGGAAATTACTTCCGAGCTTAGGTAAGGGTTTCAAGCATAACCTAAACTCCCATAACCACTTTCAAACCTTTGAAAGACTTTTAAAATCGTTTCCACTCACCGATTACACCTCGCCTTGCTCGCCAACGCAAATCGAGCTCCAGGCAAGCAACGATCCACCCCAAGCTACTTCGCCTTGATTATCCCTTGTTTTGGCCACACAAAACTAGAGGAAACATGCATCAAAATGCATCCAAATCACTACCTCAAAGCAATTACCAGCAACTCACAAGTTGCCCACTCAAAAACCATTCGAAACTTATCGAAATCAACCTCAAACACCTTCTAATCTTAACCGAGGCACAAAACAATGATTCAATACATCAAACCTCGGCAATTAACATCTAAAAAACCCTTCTTCAACATTCTTTTACTTCCAGCAATGATAAAACTCCATTAACATCACAAAAAACTTAACTAACAACCATTAACATTAGGGATTCAACTAGTTTCAGGATTATATTGATAAAACCAAGCCTTCAACATTATTGAACTCAAAAAACATGATCTAATCTGATCGATAACCCATCAAAACAGATCCAATTCGAAAATATATCAATTTCCTCAATCACAACACAATAAACCAATTTTCCTTAATTAACTACCAAAACACATTAGAAAACAATTGTAAAGAGTCAATAACTTGGGAATTTCAGTAAAGAACCTTTCATTAGAGGATAAGGACGAACATTACCTCTAATGGATGCTTTCTCCCTTAATTGGATGATTTACATGAGAAAACAAAGTTAAAACAATAAGGTTTTGATAAATAATCAACAAGAAATCATTTGCAAATCAAAGGATTAAGAAAACATGATTTTACCTTAAGATCTAGAAGAAGAGAGTGGTGTTTGGCTGGAGAGGTTTTGAGAGAAAGATTTTGAGAGAAAGTTATATACGTGATTTTTGTTTTAAAGATTTAATTATCAAATTAATTCTCCCCAACCTATTTATATTTTCCAAAACACTTTTAAAATAGCCAATTAAGGGATAAAGTCTGAGATTAGAGTTTTGGGCAATTAGCTCCCTAAAGATTCAAAGTTTTGACTCTTTACAAAACAGTCACTAAAAACAGTTTTCAAAGTTTACATTTTGGTCACTAGTCTAAAATGTCTGATTTCCAAAACTCATTTCCAAAATTGATTTCAACACAACCATTAATATATTAAATAATGATTTTAGAAAATTTTCTATATTTTTATCACCTTCAAAAATATTTAATCTGATTTAACCCCGAAACTAAGGATTTTTTATAATTATCAGAATAATAGACTGAGTTAGGAAAATTCAATCTAAGTCCTTAAGAAAGGAAGTTTTATGAGATAATAGTATTTATTTTCCAAATATGGAAACATAGAATTTTCGGAATAGATTCGATAGCTCGGTAAAGGTAAAATCGTAGTAGAAGTATTTAGTGAATATCAGGAAATCAGATTGAATTGAAATTTCAGAGGCTATTCCATAAGCCATGGAAAATCATAAAATGATATTTATGGAATATTGGCCGGTTGAGAAGGAACTAATTTAGTTAGATTATAATGGTATGGCAATTTTGAAACAAACTAGTAAATAAAGACTAGTTGGAGGGCAAATTGGTCATTTGGCAAGGATGACAATTTTGAAATATTTTTTAAATTTTGAGGATGCTTTTGGAAGATGAAATATGCATGGATTTAATCTTGGCCCTTGATTTTTGATGAGATTAAATTAGCCATTGGATTTAAAGGCTAAATTGGTAATTTCACTATTTAAATGAATTTAAAATTCATTTAATAGTTGCAAGTGTAAAAGAATAGAAAAAGATGAACAAATATTCATCTTTTTCCTGCCATGTACCATGGGATCTAGAGGAAAGAAGAAAAAAATTTCAAGCTCGATTTAAGCCCCAAATCTTGGTTTTTAGGTAATCTTTCTAACTACAAAGTTGTTCTACTTTTTGAGCACTATCTTTTGATGTAAATAATTCATAGAATACTTGCTTGGTTGATGAGATTTGATATGAGGAATAAATTAGGGTTTATGAACAAATTGGGACTTTTATGATTTTATGAATCCATGGTTGATTTTGAGTTAGAATCATGCTTGTATGATGTTAGAATCATGTTATTGAATTGGGATTTAAACCCTACATATTTTGGTTTGTATAGAGAAGATTAGGGTTTATGGATTCAAGTCTAACTTAGGGGTTGTGATGTTGGATTAATGATCTAGTAAGCTTGATTTGTTGTTTGAAAGCAAAGCCCTAAGTTAAATACATAGGAACCATTTCGGCAAGCTTCAAAATTAAGGGACCATATCTGATTTTTATGAATTTGATGTGTATTTATATTATTAATGATGTTAGAGACCTGAAAATGAAGTTAGAATGCTAAATCGATGATTAATCACATTAGTGACCATTTTGACAAATTGTCAAACTTGAATGGTCTATTTGGCAAAGAGGAGATGTAGAAGGAGTAAATATAATTTTTAGTTAAAATGATGGAATTAAGGTAGTAATGTTGATTGGAGGACTAATTTGCAAAGTTAAGAAGCTTGAATCCTTATATTTGAAATTTTGGTGACCATCTTGACAAATCAAGAGAAATTAGAGAAGTAAAGGTTTGAGCCTATTTTGATGAAGGATGTAAATAGAACATGTGAATACAAGCTTTATTCTGGTCATTTGAAGTAAAATGATGGGACTAAATTGAAAAGTAGAGAAATAGGGAGAAGTTGGTGTAAACTAGAAGTTATTTATGGAAAGTATTGTTGGAATTGAATTATGGCAATAATTTTAAAAATTCACCATAAATTCTACAAAAATGGTTAGATGGTGAATTTATACCGTTGTAAAGATTTGTTAGTCTAGTTTCGTTTCCAACAAACAAAGACTGATTTCGAGTTCTGAGTTAAAAGATATGAATTTTTAATCGAATGAAGGTCAGAAAAATTATAGAGATGTTCTCTGCCTGGACAGTCTGTGACGTGAATGTAAGGAATTTTCATAATTTTTGTATATTTTATTAATTTATGTGGCTTATACCGTTAGAATCGTTATCGAATCTAGTTTCTTCGACAGAAAGGAAATTGAGATCCAGTATGTATTCTACCCTGTACAAGTAAATCTTTGAAGGTAGCGCAATCTGTCAAAAAAATGGAATTTGAAATATTTTGTATTTAAATGTTAGTTAGCAAGCTCGGAAGAGTTAATGGAAGTTCAAATTGGTCACGAATGACCGTAATGAGTTTTCGATCAGTATAAGGAAGAAAGGAAAATAATTGAAAATTTTATTTTCAAATGATTATGTTAAACAACATGTTTAAGGTATTGTTAGATTTAAACCTAACAAATATTTTATTGTATGTATGTGATTAATGGAGTCAAGTCTGATTCAGAGAAGGTTCGAGGTACTATGAAAGACAGGATCAAACTAGGACTTAGTGAGGCATCGTGTTAAGTGGCCAAGGTGAGTGCAATTTCATACATATCATGACACATTGATGTTTTATGCATCATTGGGATGGCTTGCGATGAGCCTACCCAAATTTTATTGTCATTATATTTATGTCATTAGTCATATATTTGACATGTTTTAAATATGTCAAAGGTTGAACATAAATGCATAGATCACTGGTTATATATGATGTTATATTATGAATGTTATTTCGGGTATGAACTGCCCAATATTAAATTATGTTGATATACATTGCCATGGATGGAATAAATATGGAATATATGCCCAAGTATGTTAATGAGGGAGAGGGTATAGTTGGCATGCCATAGAGTCCAACACACACTGCATACTCGGTTTAGCACTATAGTGTATATAAAAGACACTTAGTGTTTATGGTTTAGCACTATAGTGTATATTTTATTAGCACGGCCTTACGTGCGGATGGTTAGCACGACCTTACGTGCGGATAGTTAGCACGACCTTACGTGTGGATGGTTAGCACGACCTTAAGTGCGGATGGTTAGCACAACCTTATGTGCGGTTTTGACTCGTGTACCTAGGGTCCTCATAGGCTTATATTTGGGCTATGGTTTATTGGCTAATAAAAGATAAACAGGTGAATAAGCTTGTGAGCTTTTGGAATAAATGATAAGTATATTGGAAAGAAATTTATATCAGGTTTATATTATGTTAATATATGAATAACATGATGGTAATACATGTCTAGTGATCATGATGCATTTATGCATATATGGCATATTATGACAAATGGATAAACATGAAAGTCCTATGACATTGGCATATAGTAAATCATTACTAATGCAATGTGAAAGTTGCTGATTTGGTATATATATCATGTTATATAAACATAGCTATGAAGTCGAATAAAATTTAAAGTATTGTTATTAACTTCCTTTATTGCCTCACTAAGTTCGTACTTAGCATGTGTTTTAATGTGCACACGTAGGTAAATCAAGATGAGAGTGAGAAGAGAATTGCATCAATATTGGAAAGCTCAACAGGTAATCACAGTAATGACATCCTAATTGAGGTTTGATTATTATAGTGGCATGTATACTTGCTAAACCTATTTGAGTTGTGATTGGCCTTTAAAGTTCGTTATGGTTTCATGATAATTTGTGTTTCTGGAATGATTCAAAGTTAAGAATAATCTCAGGTGATGAGTTGCATGCTAAGATAATTGATTTATGATTTAAACTCGAATAAATAATTTATGTCGGCTTTAAATAAAGTTAAGCGTGCTCGGGCTAGAGCAATTTTAGGATATGTGGCCATTGAGAAGTTTTTCTAAAAAATTTAAATTACCCTGATTTTTTTATTAAAGAAGCGTAACATTTATGACTCGTACTTGGTGTACGGATACTAGAAGGGGGTGTTACACCCTCTGTATTTTTACGACAACTAGTTTTTGTTTGAATTTATTGCAAGTACCGATACCCACTTTCGAGTACCGATACTCTGAGTACGATACCCAACTTCGGTATGGATACCCTATATATTTTTATAACAACTCTTTCCAATTTAAGTAGGTACTGATAACCAACTTTTGAGTACCCATGCCCACTGGACAAAAGTTAATTTATGGTTGGAAAATACCCCCAATGGTCCAAACCAACCTCAATAGTCATAAACAGCCACAAACCCATTAGAGGGTTTAAAAGACACCATCAAGCATCCATGGAAGACTAAGAAACATATTGCAAACATTCTTTGTATAGAGAAATTTATTTTTGGTCTAAATTTTCATATTCTTGTAGAAAAACACTTGTGAGCCAAATTATAATATTGCTCTAGTGTTTAGATTTTTGGGTGAGAGTTTAAGTGTGCAAACAATTTGCCTAGAGAGGTTTTCCTTTGTTTGCTAATTTGTATATTCTCTTTGAGAGGGTGTGTCTCAAAGCTTTGGGGTATAAGCTTTGAGGGTCTTGTAAAGGTTACTTTTGATTGTTGAACAAATTTAGTGGATTTTTGGAAAATCCTTAGTGGGGATCTAAGGTAGTGGACGTAGACTTGGTTTGGAAGTCGAACCATTCTAAAATCGTTGTGCAAAATTGTCTATCTTTTTCGGTTGTTTCCATAAATTTTATATAAGCCAATTCACCCCCTATCGGCATTTTGGTTGATCATACCGAGCCCAGCAATTAGTATCAGAGTCTTGTCTCTACATCGAATTAACATCCTAGAGGTGCTCAATCTTTCTACATCAACTGGTTCAAATGGCACAATCCATCACCCAGCCTCCTTACTTCAACGTTGTCAACTATTTTTTTGGAAGAATAGAATGATGATCTTCATTCAATCAATCGACTACAACCTTTGGGAGATTATCGTTGATGGCACTTCAATTCTACAAAAGGAAAAGAAAGAATGGAGTGAACAAGAAATAAGACATATGCAACATCATGCCAAGGCCATGCACATTATCTTTTGCGCACTTGGTCCTGATGAGTATGGAAAAGTCTCATCATGTGACGATGCCAAAGAAATATGGGACAACCTTGAAGTTATTCATGAAGGAACAAATGAAGTGAACGAGACCAAGATTGGCCTTCTCCATCTCAACTATGAAAACTTCAAGATGGACTTGGAGGAAGACATCAAAGTTAAGTTTGATCGGTTCTCCACCATCGTGAATGAGTTAAAAGGCTATTGAGAGTTGATTTCGGAGGAAAAGCTTGTGAGGAAGTTTATATATTCACTTACCGGATCATGAGAGTCCAAGAAGATGACAATCATAGAAGCAAAGAACCTCAAGACAATCAAGCTTGACGAGCTCATTGGTTCCTTGCTAACCCATGAGATGATGTCCAATGGGAAGAAAAAAGAAAAAAGAAGAGAAAAATGTGGCACTCAAATGCTCCTCAAGCCATCAAGAACAATCTAGTGAAGAGGAGAGTGATGATGAAGATTAAGAGATGGCCAAACTCTTCTACAAGTTCAAACGATTCTTGACATAAATCAAAGAAGAAGAGAGATCCCATTATATGCTTCGAATGCAAGAAGTCGGAGCACTCAAGTATGATTGCCCAAGATTAAAGAAGAATGGATCAAGTCATGCTAAGAAGAAAAGGTTTGTGGCTACATGGAGTGATGAAGACTCCACCGATGAAGAAGTAGCAAACCGTTATCTCATGGCCATCGAAGAAGATTCAAGGGTAACTTTTAATTCATCTAATTTAAATTCATATACATTTGATGAATTACAAGATGCCTACGATGAATTGGTTTTAGAACTTGAAAACTATATTTTGAAAAATAAGATGAAAAAAATTTAATTTACAAAAGTCTTGAAAAGAAAAATGGAGAATATTCCAAAAATAATTTTGTAAAATCAAATTTTTATGTTAGACAATCTAGTTCCCCTAGATTTTTAAACGGTAAAATTGTTAAAAATATTTTGGTCCTTAAGGGACTAATTTCTTCAAAGAAAAATGATGAAATTGAAAAGTGGATTTCTAAGGGGAATATAATTTATGAGACTAGTGCTAATGGATCCAAAGAAATTTAGATACCAAAAAGTACTTGATTGTCTACTTGTAGGTGTGCTTGAGCATTGATGAGCAAAGTCATATTTTGGGAGCTCTTGACGCACAGGGGATAAGGACACTTGAAGAGGGTGGCGCTTAACATCCTACCTTGGTTCAAGTGGTAAATTTTAGTATCATGCAATTTGCTTGATCAAGTGTTAATTATTTGAGTTTTATGACGATTCAAGCATGTTTGTGTGACTCCATGTTTTGCCTTAATTGCATATAGTTAGGGAAGTCAAACATTTCACGAGTTACATGTTTTTGGCCTAATATGTATTTATCTATGTTTGTAGCCATTAAGTTGTAATTTTTGGTTGAATTTTGGTGATTACTTGCTTGCCTTGATTGATATGATATTTTCTTTAAGCATGTTGTTAAAATGTAACTAATATGATCAAAATATGTATCTAGGACTTCATAGAGCCTTTGTATAAACTTAAAACTAAGTTAGAAGGCCTCATGAGATGATTTTGCTACATAATCTCACCATTTTGTGCAATAGGTACCTATACAACCCATACCGTACCGATGAAGCATTCAACCAGTACCGGTACGGTCGACACCGTATTGGTACGCACAGTCAAAAGGGGAAATTTTTGTCTCCTTTTTGTCATGCTTTGTATGTTTAATGATATATTTGATCTATAGCATGTTAAATTGAATTCCTTGATCTATTTAATTTATTTATTTAATTAAAATTTAATTTTATTTCTCTTGAATTGTTGGACCAACAATTTTGTTGATGCTTGATTAAAGGGAGCCCATTTTTTTATTCTTTCATGTTTTAAAATAATTTTAAGTATTTTCTTCATTGTTATGAGCTTTAAAGTGATTTCAAGCTTTGTTTTGAATTATTTTTGATATAACAAAAATGAGAGAGATATGTTTGAAAAATTCAATTTCAAATAGAAAAAAGGGAAGCTTAAATATTTTCCTAAAATATTCTTTTTTTCTAAAATTATTTTTCTAAGGGGAAGCATTCACAAAAATATTTTTTCAAGGCGTTTTGTTATATAAAAAGGGGAAGATTGTTGAGATATTGATTTTGATATAACAATTTGTGAAAAATGTTTTTAGACTTGTTCATAATTTTACAAAAATAATTTAAAGTCCATTCAACTTGAAAAATATGTTTAATAAGCTTTATAAAGTATTTTTAACTTAAGCAAATATTTCCATAGTGTTTTTAGTCAAAAATATGCCTTGAGTACCAATACCCTAACCTCGGTATTGATACCCAACAACACGTACTAGTACAACCTTGCCAAGTAACGATACGCAATGTTTTTCCAAAATTACAATATGGAGTTTTGGTACCGGTACGCTCCTTCGAGTACCGGTACCCAAAGCCCTGAACATATACTCAACCCTTAAGTACTGGTATACAGAGCCTTTAATGGCCAGTTTTGGTTTAAATTTATTGTAGGTACCGATACCCACTTTCGAGTACTGATACCCAACTTCGGGTACAATACCCTCTGTCTTTTTACAATGGCTAGATTTTGTTTGAATTTAATGCAGGTACCGATACCCACTTTCGAGTGTCGATACCCTAAGTACCGATACCTAACTTCAGGTATCGGTACCTATGTATTTTTACAACAGATCTTTCCCATTTAAGCAGGTACCTATACCCAACTTTTGAGTACTAATACTCACTGGATAGAAGTACATTTATGTCTAGAAAAAACACCCCCAACGGCTCCAAACCAACCCCAATTGTCATAAATGGCCACAAACTCATTAGAGGGTTTAAAAGACACCACCAAGCATCCATGGAAGATAAGAAACATATTACCAACATTCTTTACATAGAGAAATTTATTTTTGGTCTAAATTGTCATATTCTTGTAGAAAAACACTTGTGAGCCAAATTGTTAATATTGTTCAAGTGTTTAGGTTTTTGCGTTAGAGCTTAAGTGTGCAAATAATTTTCCTAGAGAGGTTTTCCTTTCTTTGCTAATTTGTATTTTCTCGTTGGAAGAGAGTGTCTCAAAGCTTTGAGGTATAAGCTTTGAGGGTCTTGTAAATGTTACTCTTGATCCTTGAAAAAGAAAGACAAATTTAGTAGATTTTTGGAAAATCTGGAGCTAATGTAGTGGTAGTAAACTTGGTTTAGAAGTCAAACCACTCTAAAACCGTTGTGCAAAATTGTCTATCTTTTTCTTTTGCTTCCACAATTTTTTATAAGCCAATTCACCCCTCTTGGCATTTCGGTTGATTATATCCAGTCCAACAAAAACCTTATTGCCCGGAGCCCTCTCTTACGGCCTGCTCTTGACGTGACAGCCATCAAGTTCGTCTGACTCACCAGCTAATCCTACTATCTAACAGCCAAGCCTCGCCTACCAACCTACGTGACCTGACTGAAAAGCCTATCGGCTGGTTTTGAGGACTAATTCTGTCGATCCATCAATAGTCATCACTAGGTCTGGCTCAGTCCCATCAAATAGTACTATTCACCTATATATACCCCTGATTTGAAGGGAACGACCAAGTGGAACACATTGAAGCCTCCGCCATTTCCTTCTCCACCATCATCGGTGGCTCTCTGCCTATTTCAAAATGGGTGAACCACCACAAACCGCCATCAACCACCGCCCTCATTCCCATCTTCACCTCCATATCCACCTTCTTGTTCGTTGTCTCACATTTTGAACATCAGCCAAACACATTAAAAATTCAATCAGTCATATATTGAATAAGCTTATCAAAGGCATTACTGTATGGATATGCTTTCCAAGCTATTTTGTGATTTTCAAAATATTCTGATTTTGTTAAGAAAAATATTATGATTTCCAAAAATATATTGACATAAGAAAAAATAACAATTAATTTATGTTATGATCAATATATTATTAGCTGAAGGAAAAAGCTTGGAATTACCGTGAATCGAGAGAAAAAAATATATTGCAAAAGGAGAAACATTGCTTGAGGTGTTGGAAGTGGAACCACAATAGTTGAGTGATATTGTGTGATAACGCGTTGTAAATAAAAAACAAAAACAAGAATAAAAAGATGGGAGAAAGAGAGAGATTTGTATTTATTCTCAATATTGAAGTGTATGTGATGGCTTCATCAAATCATCTATTTGTAGGCATAAGAAGTACATAACACATGGAACACTAGTTTATGAAGACAATTTCTCAGAGCAAGTTTATGAACACTATAATTTTTTCTAGATATGTGCTTAAAATATTTTTTGGAGCAAGTAGGTGCCTAATATTTTCACTATTACTATTTTAGGTGTCTGGTCATTATTGGTCATTTAGAAAGATTCATTTAACCAATCAAAACATGGCAAATGGCTTTTATTTTTAATATTTTATTTCTTTTAACTTAATTTTTAAAAATCTTTAAATTTCCCAAAATTCACAAAATAACCCCAAAATCCCTAGATCCCTAAATTCAGCCACCGTCGTCCCCTTTCATCACGTCGCCAGCGACGGAATGAAGCCTTATTTTCTTGCTGCAAGACCTGCATGGAGTTCATTGTCTGATCGACCGTCGTTGTCCCCCTATTGTTTTTTTCTCCTCTCGTTGATCGACTTTGGTTTGACGTTAGGCACGCTAACTTTCAGCGATGGAAGGATGAGCAAAATGATCGTAGAGGTCCAACAATGAAAGTGGTGGGCACACCATCGGTGATTGGAAGTGATGTAACACCCTGGATTTGGGCCTAAGTGTTAAGTAGATAGGTTAGACGGTCCGGGAGAATTAGTTTAGGCGATTTGAACTAGTTCCGAGAATAAAATCATAATAAATGGTTTTTGGTCAAAATAAATATGGAAAAATGTTATAAAATACTTAATTAATATTTTAAGAATTTTGGTAAAATAAATTTGAAGGAATTAAATTGGATTTTGGGACATTTTGGTATGGTGACTAAAATGTAAAGATTTCAAAACTGTTTTGGCGACTAAATCTTAAAAAGGTCAAAACTTAGAATATTTAAGGAGCTAATTAACCAAATTTTTTCATTAGATTTTCCCCTTAATTTAGGCTATTTTTAAAGGGGCTTTAAATGTTTTAATATTAAAATAAAATAGAATTGATAAAAAGGATTTTAATTACCTAATTTCACTTTCTTACGTAACTACTTTTTCTTTCAACTTTTCTCTCAACTTTCACAGCAGCCAAACTATCAATTTCATTCCAAAATTCACAGGAATCAACTGCTTTTGATTTCCTATTTGATTCCTTTGATTTCTACGTCAAAATCTACTTGGTTTCTTGAAGTTTTCATCCAATCTTTTCCAATTAAGGGAGAAATCAGCAATTAGAGGTGATTTTTGTTTCTCTCCTCTAATAAAGGGTTCTTTATTGAAATTCCCAAGTTCTTGATCCTTTACAACTGATTTTTGATATGTGTTTATGATTTAATCAAGATTTTATGGATTAAATTGAGATGAGAAATTTGGATGAACATGGTTATAGATCTGTTTTGTATTGAATCTAAATGATTTAGATCTCTTATAAGATGTGTTTTAATGTTGTAAAGAGAGATTAATTACAGAAATTCCGAAACTATGTGAGTTGCTAATTTTCTAGGTTGTAAATAGTTAGATTTTGAGGTGATCTTCGTGTTGTAAGGTTGTTGGAGATATAAGGATGTTATGGAGATGTTTTTGGATGTTAATTGATGTTGTTAAGATGTTAAAATCAATAGGTTTTGGCTGGGATTTGTTTAGCTGGAGTTTGGTTGTTTTTTCGATTGTTTTGATGAAGCGTTTGATGGTTTTTAGTGAGGCGATGTTGTGTTTGATGGTTGCCGAAAATTAGAGATGCATGTAGTGCATTAATCCTTTGTTTTTGATTGGGTAAAGTAGGGGAGTTGGATCCTTTAGCTTTTGGAGAGGTTGGGGAAGCTTCAGGAGCTTGTTTCTCGCAACGGCAAGAGGGCGTTGTGTTGTCGGTGAGTGAAAATGCGTTTTACTACTTTAAAAAGGTTTGAAAGAAGTTTTGGAAGTTTAGATTAAGTTTGAAACACTTGTCTAAGCTCGAAAGTAAGTATCAGATGTTCTCGTTCTCGTTTTCGATTTTGCAAAATACTTTCTCATGCACATGTTTATGATTTTGATTACTACTGTTATATGCATGTTTTAGAAATGAAAGATGTTGCAAATGATTATACATGATGATTATTGAGAATGATAAATGATTTATGAAAGAATTTTGAGAATACTAGAATACATGGTTTCATGTATTGGAAATTGATTTTATTTGATGCATATGAAAAACAGTGAGGCAATGTGGTTTTATTAAGTATATTGGCAAGTGGATGAGATTAAATGTTATTGGATATAGTTGGCTAGCCATAGGGTTTAAAGTGCACTATAATAAGTCGCCTCATGTGCACTATAATAAGTCGCCTCATGTGTGTCTAGGGGTCAAGAGTGTGCCATGCTCCACAATGAGAACTGCAAGGGTCAAGGGGTTAAAAGTGTGCCAATTATCCCATTGGTGGATTTATACGTTATAATCGTTGAGGGCTACTCTGGTTCGAGGACGTATGTGAAGTGGTTGAAGGAACCACTTGGGAAATCCGTGTATCCAATGTGTTTTTATAAAGTAGAATAGAACTTGGTTTTAAGTCACTTGAATGCCAATATATGAGACAATGTATCATGAGAAATGGATTATGTATTGTATAATAAGGTTTATACATGAGATGCTCTTTAAGCTTGCTATTTAGAGATTTTGGCATATGAAGCTTAAATTGAGGTTGTGATAGAAATTCATGATACATATGTTGCAAATGATTTAAATGTGCATAATTGAAGAGGTTATAGAAGCATGAGATGATTTTGGCTTGAGCAATATAAACTTGATTTGATATAAAATGGTTTTAAATGCATTGATGAGTGTTTTGAGATTCCCTCACTAAGCTTATAGCTTATGCTCTCATTTCTCATCAATGCAGAGAAACAGACTCTTTCGGGCAGCAAGCAAGCAAAGGAAATCCAAGGAACGAAGTATTTTCAAGTATGGTTTTACAAATACTTAGAAGTAATAAGAGGCAACGAGACCAAGTTGTAATTAGGAGGGCTGTTTTGGATACTCCTTGTTTGGACAAGTTATGTTTGATGTTTTGGACTTGTATGGTGCTTTATATCCTGTTTTGAGGGGTAGGGAATCAATTTGCATGCTTGGGTATAGATCATGCCTATAGGATCTTTGGTTGGATTAGATAAGTTGTGTATGATCCTTTACCATGCTTTTATGGTTGTGGAAATATTTCTTGGGATGTTATATGTTGATTGGAAGGTGTTAAGAGCATGTTAGATTGAACCATAGTGTCATATGTTCGACCAAGAGGTTATTACAGGTCTGTCTGTACCAGTACGGGTCCTCAAGGATCGATACGCAGGGACCTATCTCGGCTCAATCTAGGCAAAAATGCCTAGGCATACGAATATGCCTGGTAACCGTATCGGTACGCGTAGATGACAATATGGTCTAGTGTCGGTACACGGGCAACCGTACCGGTACGCCTTTTGGCTACTAGAATTCCTGATTTCAAATATTGCACACCAGTATCAATATGCTTGAGGACCGTATCAGTACGCAATTGCAGTTTATACCCGTATCGATACGGATAAGTGGTGTACCTATGCACAGTTAGTTATTTTTAGTTAAGATGTTTCCTACAGTTTGATTCTTTACAGTTTAGTCCATGTTTCTTATTTATGCAATTAAATGAGAATGGATGATTATTTTAAGTTGAAATTTAACCAATATGCATGAAACCTAAATAATTAATATTTGGTAACTTTAATTTTGAAGAAGTCTTTATAATTATCTGTAATTGTAATTTGGTCCATAAAATGTGATACCGTACAATTGGATGTCAATTCGATGCTCGATTGCGTTGTAGGTTTCACCATTGTCAGCATGATCACCTTAGGACTTAATTGTGCATTCAGATAAGATGAAATAAAAAATAGACCATTTTCTAAGTAATTTTTCAAGGTTTGTCTCGGCAAACACAAAGTAGTTTGCTCGGTTCGGTTGGCGACTAGATTGGGTCAAGGGGGTTACAAGTTACAACGAATGGAATCAAGATTTGGGGACTATTTTGGGTTTTTTTGAGAAATTTAGGGTATTTTTGAAAATTATGATTTTTTAAAAAATAAAAGAAAATAAAACAAAACATGTCGAGTGTCATGTTTTTATTTGCTACGGATTTTTTTTAAACAGCCATTAATGGAAAGACACCTAAAATAGTAACAATGAAAATGTTAGGCACCTATTTGGGCCAAAAAAATACTTTAGGCGCCTATCTGAAAGAAGTATAGATTGAGCACTTTTTTGCCTATTAAGCCATTGTTTAATATAATATAATATAATATAATATAATATAATATAATATAATTCATGTGCCTTCTGGTGGGGTATCCAACTAGTTGACCTATAAAACTCTCTAGTGATGATTTGGATTGGGGCCCTAGGTCATTTTGCTTCCTCAATTGTTGGCTAGAGGAGTATATTCAAATGATGAAAGGCGAGTGGTCGTAGTTTGATGATGTTGGTGTATTTGGTAAATCGTTGTCGTTATGACAGAAGTTTGATATGTTGTGTATGTTCTTGAAGGTTTGGAATGCGACTTCCTTTATGAGTGCAGATCAAAAAATTGAGGTGACAAATATTCGTATTGACAAACTAGATAGTCGATTGGGACAAGAAGAGGATTCTGAGTTGTATAATAGGGAGAAGAGGCAATTACAAGATGAACTATAGAAGTGTCATTTCCGTGAGTCTATTGGGAGACAGAAGTCCTGAACAATTTGGTTGAAGGAAGGGGATCATAATACATGCTTCTTCTAAAGGGAAACAAAGATTCGATGGATGCATAAAAATATATCGGGACTACGTGTTAGAAGCTGTTAGGTATCTAATCCCGACTTGCTAAAACATTATGTGTTTTTTGAGTTTCGAGTGCACTTTGCACAACTGAAGTTTTAGGGATCGTTTGCAACGTGAGGATCTTGAGGTTGAATTTTCATCGTTTGACCAATGTGCAACGTGAGGATCTTGAGGTTGAATTTTTGGAAGAGGAAGTTCGGGCTGTGATATGGGGGTGTGATGGAAGTAAAGCACCAGGCCCAGATGGTTATACTTTTGAGTTTTATTATAAGTGTTGGTCTTTTATTAAGGGGGATGTCATGCATTAGTTTTCTCATTTTTTGTTACAGGAAGTTTATCGAAGGGTGTGGATTCCTCCTTCATTTTGCTTATCCCAAAGAAAGACCCTTGAAAAAGTGCTTGCAAATAGATTTCAAGCGGTGGCGGAGCAATCGATTAGTGACACTCAAACTTCCTTCATTAAGGGGCATCAAATTATAGACAGAATTTGGCTTGTAAACGAAGTAGTTCATTCATTGAAGCACGCACGAGATGGTAGAGGGGTGTCTTGCTCAAACTAGATTTTGCAGAGGCATATGATTGCCTTAATTAGGAGTTCTTGGATCGGATTTTGGGCAGCATGGGTTGAGAACAAAGATGGAGGGGCTGGATTCGGTCGTGTCTTGGGACAACTAGGCTTGCAATTTTATTGAATGGCAGTGCTACAAAAGAGTTTCGATTGAAGTGTGGGATTTGTCAAGGGGATACTCTATCCCCCTTGATGTTTGTGGTCATAGCTGAAATGTTGCATCAGCTTATAGAGGAAGCTAAGATGTAGGGTGTTATCAACGGTATTAGTGCTACAGCGGTCTTTGATTTGACTCATCTCTAATTTTCAGGTGACATGTTTATTTTCTTGAAGGGGGATGCGGGTGAAGCGACTCAGATGAATAGGATTCTGTTGTGTTTTCAATATTGTTTCGGCCTTCAAATTAACTTTGTGAAGTCTTGTGTTTATGTGATTGGTGTGGAGGATAGTATGGTGACAACAATGGAAACTATACTAGGATGCAGCAATGGTGATTTACCTTTCACATATTTGGGTATGCATATTGGCATGAATCCAAGAGGGATGCCTATGTGGGAAACAGTGATTCAAAGGTTTCAGACAAGGTTAGCGGGGTGGAAGAAGCGTTTCGCTATCATTCGCGGCACATCTTACATTGGTAAATTTGATGTTATCTTTGTTGTCTCTTTATTATATGGGTATTTTGTTGCTCCAAAGGGAGTCATCGCAAAGATTGAAAGAATCTGACGTTCTTTCCTTTGGGGTGATGTTGATTTGACGAGGCGTATGAGTCTAGTTAAGTGGGCTTTGGTGTGCCCCCAAAGAAGCTTGGTGGATTGGGATTGGTAAATTTGGATTTGTATAACTTGGCTCTCTAGTCTAAATATGCTTAGCGATATGCGACAGAACAACATTTGTTATGACACGCTTTGATTGTTGCTAAGTACGGGGAACAGAAGAGGATGTGATCATTGAACATAAGGGTTCATTCTAAGAAATCAGGTTCCCTGATTGGGTTCATAAGGCAATCGATGACAAGTTGTCGAACTCCTTGATTGTGCATTTATCAGGAAAACCAATTGGTTAAAGAGCGTTAAAGAACCGAATTCATACTCTATGGAATCCTATGGGTGAGGTAAGTCTCATTGATTTAGATAATGATTATTATCTTATTCGGTTCGCTTTGGATGATGATTATGACAAGGTTTTGTCGGGCGGCCCATGGGTGGTTTATGGGAGCTACTCAATCGTACAACCATGATCGCGTAATTTTTCCATATCAACGGAGTATTTGAAGCAAATCCTTGTATGGGTTCAGCTTTCTGGATTACCTTATAGATATTACTCAAAGAATCTCTTTTGAGCCATTGCTAGTCTATTGGGGACAGTTATTCGAGTTGATTTTAATACTCAAAAAGGGAAACAAGGTCGTTTTACACGTTTGGTGGTCGTTGTTAATCTTGACTGGCCGTTAATCCCAGGAATGGCAATTGGTGGTAAGTATCAGCCGATAGAGTATGAAGGTTTGCCGATAATCTACTTTAGATGTGGCAAGTATTGCCACTCGAAGGAAACCTGTAGACCGCAGGGATCCAATATTGAGGAGACTAGGCCGAGAGTACAACCACAACAGCCTAAGAACAAAGGCTATGTGCCTTGGATACAAGTTGAGAAGAGGTGGTGTTGATCGGCCATGGCGAATTGGATTAATAATAAGAATAAGGGTGTAAGCAATTCGACTGGAGGTTCTCGGTTTGATGTACTATGTACTTTAGATGGGGATGGTCATCGTTCATCTAAAAGATCTATGCAACAATTAAACACTGGCCTGGTGAAGGAAGTGCATCCGCAAGATGTTTTGAACATGGAGGTCAATCAGGAGCATTGCCTGGTTGTGTCTATACCAACTGATGTCGAACGGGAGTTGGAGTCTATAGAGGGTATTCAAGGGCAGAATGCGAGCCAGCAGGATAAAGGCCCGGTCCAAGATGTGCCTACTAAAGCCGTTGATGATGCTGTAATGCATCTACCGCCTGATACTGGAATGACTAACAAGGAAGTTGGAAAGAGAGTGGCTGATGTGGCCACATGAGACAAGGTGATTGTTGCACCCTCTTCGTTGCAGCCTGATAATTATATTGCGGTTCATGTTATTGAAGAAGGGTCGAAGCAGGTCTTAAAGGATACTAATAGAAGGTCGACGTATGGACCTATCCATAAGGTAAGCAATAAAGGAGCTAATAGAAATATAACCACCGCTACTGGCTTTTTTCGAAGAGTGGTAAATAGAAGAAGAGTGAGGAGGCTGGTCAAAAGTCAATTATGGTCTTTGATTAGATGTCGAATAAACGAAAAACTTGCTAAAAGTTGGATCCTACATTGAGCATAGCGGTATACAACTAAAGGATACTATGTTGAGACCACGAAAGGGTGTGCAGTGAATTAATAATAAGACTTTTGTTGGGGACATGAATACCGATGCTCAGTGAGTTGGTTGTTGATCTCTTTTATCTACATTTTTAATGGTTAAAGTTATGTTTTAAAACTCTAAAGGCACCCTAGGCCTTGATTTTAATCGTTATTTTAGATTATTGTTGAGGTTATAGGATCCAAATGTTGTTACTATTATGGAACCAAAAGTGAGTAGGGCGGAGCTGATAATTTCATTAGGCATTCGGGGTTTGATTTTTCTTGCAGAGTTAAAGCTACTAGCTTTTTGGTGTATCTAGGTGTTTTGGAAAGATTTTGTCCGGTTAGATATTGTGGTTTTGTTGAATCAATTTTAGCATGGAGTGTGTGTTGAGGTGAGTTTAAATCGCACATTTTTTGTAACTTTTGTCTATGCAAGCCATGAGTATTGTCGACATAGTCTTGTGTGGGATCAAATTTGCGCTCTTGATCCCGGTAGCGAATGGCCATGGATCTTGGGAGGTGACTTTAACGCTATTTGTAGTGTAGAGGAGAGACTTGGTAGATCTCAACGTTGTTTGAGAGCTTGTCCCAAATTTTATGACTTCCTATTTTTCTATGGGCTTCTGGATATGGGCTTCAATGGACCGCGCTTCAATTAGGAGCTAGGGGATCTTAGTTAGAGATTGGATCGATGCCTCTATAATGCTAGGTGGTATAAAATTTTTGCCATGGTTGAAATCTCACATTTATCGAAGTTGGGGTTTGATCATAGGCCTATTATGCTCACCACTGAGCAGGCTGGGGGGCTACAAGGTACTCAACCTTATCGTTCTGTTGTGGCTTGGAATTATCATCCGAATTTTGAATGTCTTCTAAATGAGAACTGGAATGGCGCAACACCTATCTTTGAGAACTTGTTTGAGTTTCAAGGGGCGAGTAGGCGTAAGAATTTAGAGGTCTTCGGTCACATTGGGCGTCGCAAGGCTAGATTACTAGCGTGTATCCGAGGGATTGAGTTGGTGTTAGATTATCAGCGTATCCCCTATTTGATTGATTAGGAGGCTTGCCTTAAAACAAAGCTTAATGTTGTTCTAGAACAAGATGAAAGCTTATGGTTTCAAAGGTCCCGAAGTAAGTGGATCGTACAAGGTGATCGTAATACAAAATTCTTCTATTCAACCACGTTGCACCATCATCACCGTAATACCATTAGAATAATTCGTCTTGAGAATGAGAATTGATGTTCTGATGAGTCAAGTCTACGGAATCACGCGGTGGACTTTTTCACAAACTTGTTTATGGTTGAACCAAGGCAAGCGACTAGAGAGGATTTCACTGGTGATTTAAAACCAATTTTAGAGGTGCACAAGCAACATCTAGTGCACCTGGTGTCTCGTGCAGAGGTGCGTAATGTTGTTTTTAGCATGGAACCATCGAAAGCACCATGGGTAGATAAATTTCAAGCTATTTTTAGAAGAATTGGGCAACTGTAGGGGAGTCTATTTTTCAGTTTGCGGTAGATTTCTTTGAAACTGGAGAACTTGAAACTTCAGTTAATCACATTTTCCTTATTTTGATCCCTAAGGTGGCGAGTCTTGAGAGTCTTTGGCAGTTTAGACCAATTAGCTTGTGTATCATCCTATACAAAGTAATAACAAAGATTCTCGTGAATAGGCTAAAACCACATTTACCAGGATTGGTGGCACAGATGAAAACCAGCTTCGTTTCTAGCTGTCAAATCACTGATAATATTATCCTAGGACAAAAGGTGATTCACACAATGAGTAAGAAACAGGATGCGAAGCCGTGTGTGTCGATTAAAGTGAATCTTGAAAAGGCCTACGATAGACTTGATTAGAGTTTTTTTTGTGAGACTTTATTGGAGTTGGGTCTTCTGCTTCAGTTTATCTATTGGATTATGCAGTGTGTGTACAGTCTCGATGCAAATTATCTAGAATAGGGGTGTTACGGAGATCTTTGTTCTTTCTTGGGGAATCAGACAGGGAGATCATCTTTCTCTGTACCTTTGTTTTGTGCATGGAAAGGCTTTCCCATGCTGTTGATAAAAAGTGACGAATGGTTTGCGGAAGTAGATTCGTCTTACCCGGCATGGCACTGGTCTTTCTCATTTGATTTTTTTACCAATGACCTTGTATTGTTTGTGGAGGCTTCCTTGGATCAAATGGAGACCGTCAAAGATGTACTCTATCTTTTTTGTGCTTGTTCTGGGCATCGGGTGAGTATTGCCAAAATGCAAATATATTTTTCAAGGAATTGTGTTGTTGAAAGAAAGCAACTAATTACAAATAGCTTTGGTTTTGTTATTGTGGATGATGTCGAGAAGTATCTAGGGGTACCCTTATTACATAAGCGTGTTACTAAGGATACTTATCGCTTCTTATTGGAAAATGTAGAAAGAAGATTATCTGGTTGGGCGGTGAATACTCTTTCTCTAGCAGGCCGAATAATACTTGCCAAGATAGTCTTGCAAGCTATATGTTAAGTGTTCAAAAGTACTATTTTTATTACCCTTTTTATTCATATTATTGCTAGACTTAGGCTCATATTAGTTGCATTATTAGTCATTCATGCATGGTTGCATTGTTTCCTTGGTGGACAAACTTGATTTCATATTTTGCTTAATTTTGTGGAAAAAGATACTGCTTTGGTGTGTTTTTGTGTTTGTGCATAATCACTTGCCAAAGCAAGGCTGGAACCAGTTGCTAGGGCAATGCATGAAGGAGATGTCGAGCTAGTTGCCAGGGCAATGCATGAAGGAGATGCCGAGCTAGTTGCCAGGGCAATGCATGAAGGAGATGCCGAGCTAGTTGCCAGGGCAATTGTCGATAAGGGATAAGATGATATGACAGTCAAAATTGATGACTAGATAAACCCAAGATGACGTGGAGCAAAGTTAAATCCTAAAAGAGTTTGATTTCCATGAAGAGGTTAAAGAGAAATTAAATCTGAAGAAGATAGGAGAAGATCTAGAAGGAATTTAAATATAATAAAGAATTATATTCTTTAAAAGTATTTAATTCCAACTTAACTTCTTCCTCAAAAAAGACTTTGACCTAGCCCTATAAATTAAGGATCAAGCCGTCAACTCCAAAGAAGAAAAAAGGAGAGATTTCGACAAGAGCAAGGAGGAAGAGATTTCGACAAAGGCTTCAACCATTCTTCATCTTTTTTCTTTCTTGTTCAATTCGGTTTATGTTAGGAATTCTTTGTCTTGTGTTTCTTTGGAACCTAGCCATGAACTAAATCTATTTGGCTAAGGTTATTGTGTTTCGTGGTTGTGAGAAACAAGTGTATTTTGTTTAGGTAATAAGAGTTTGCACTTTCAATTCAAGGTTTACTCATTCTTGGTTTTTATTCTTGTTTGCGAGTGAATTGGAAGAGGATCTCGTAACTTCATCTATTTATCTAATATCGGGAGAGTTAGATTCAAGAAACGAATGAGTATGGTCTTTATTCAATCTATTGATGGTGAAGATTAATCTGGCTTAGGAATAAGTTAAGGATTTCAACGGCTAAGAGGAGCGCAAGATTGGTTGTTGTTCACCCTTGATTCACGCAGGGATGTATCATCAAGGTATGTACAAATATCTAGAGTTTCGACTTAGGGATAAGAAGAAACCATTGAAGAATGCTCTGTCGAACCTTGAAGTTGCTGCCCATCCGCCCAAACAGTTGCCCAGGCAACCGTCGATTAGTTGCCAGGGCAACCCCGTTGCGCAAGTTGCCACGACAAGGTTGCCCTGGCAACTGAGTTGCCCTTGCACTCTTTTACCAAGACGATCCAATCGGCTATCACACCTCAACTCACGATAACCTGGCCTATTCTCTCTCATTTGATTACATCTTCTTTTACTTATTTGCTTTCTAGTTTAGTTGTTAGTTAAAACTCCTACAATCACCTACTTGTGTTTTTTTTCTTTTTACAGTGCAAGAGATTAGATTCTTGAAGTGGCACCAATCCCTGTGGAGACGATATCTTTTATACTAGAACTTGCGACGTGTACACTTGCACAATTGCGGAGCACTTATTACGAGCAACAAGTTTTTGGTGCCGTTGCCGGGGATTGGCAATAGCAACTTTGTTTTTATTTTCTTGCACTTTTTATTTTTCTTGTTTAAGATTCAAAGGGTTAATAAACTTTGGTTTTGCATTGGTATATGACCAGGGCGAGACCGATTACACCAGAATATCCCTTTGATCCAGAAATTGAACGAACCTTGCAAAGACTCAAACGAAGGTTAAGAGTAGCAATGGCTAATCAAGACGGCAATATGAATCAAGATGTTCTAGTAGGAGGAGGAGTGATTCTTGCACGAAACATAACTATTCGAGACTATCTTGAAGAAGATCTTGAAGGATTTAATCAAGGAGTTGTCACGCCATAAATTGAAGCTGGCCACTTTGAGTTGAAACCGGTGATGTTCAATATAATCAACACAATTGGTCAATTTGGCGGCTCAGCAACTAAAGATGCACAACAACATCTTAAATCTTTCCTCGAGATTTGCAATTCATTCAAAATACAAGGAGTCACCCCCGATGTTTTACGACTAAGATTATTCCCCTATTCACTGAGGGATAGGGTGAAAGCATGGTTGAATAGTATTCCTGCCGGATCAATAGGAACTTGGACCGATCTTTGTCGTGATTTTCTTTCTCGATTTAATCCTACAAATTTGACTGATAAGCTTCGTAGCGAAATTACTTCTTTTCGATAGGCATATGATGAATCCATGTACGAGGCTTGCGAGCGATATAGAGAACTTCTACACAAATGCCCCCTACACGGATTCCCAGTGTGGACACAAGTAACAATGTTTTACAATGCTATGAATACACCAACAAGGATAATGCTAGATGCCTCGACAAACGGCATACTCCTAGATAAGTAGTCGGAGGAAGCAATGCAAATTCTAAACAGGCTTGCCAAGAATGATTATCAGAGGAGTTAGACGCCAAGCCACAATACATGAACTTGGATCATCAGACACAATTTCGGCACAGTTGGCCACTCTAACCAAGATGGTCCAGAACATGCAGAAACCAAACAACACACGGGAGGTCAAGGTAATGGATTCCTTTTGTGAGTTATGTAGTGGTAACCATGATTCTTCTGAATGTATGTAGAATCAGGAATCCAGCTTTTATGTGGGGAATTACAACCGAAACAAAAATGTAATTTCCAATACATACAATCCAGCTTGGAAGAAGCACTCGAATTTTTCATGGAGTAATCCCAACAATGCTCTAAACCAGAACAATCAGAATGCACAAGCATCGAGATTCCAACAGAATATGCCACGACAACAGTTGCCGCATCAACAACCGACAACATCTAGTTCTTTGGAAAATTCTCTCAATGCTTTTATGTTGAAAACTAAATCTTATATGGCTGAGAATAGTAACTCCATAAAAAGAACTTATGCTTTTATTAACAGGACCGAGATGAGATTGCAAAACCAAGAGGTGGCAATCAAATCTTGGAAAATCAAGTCGGGACAATTTGCTCAATACCTGAATACTAGACCGCAAGGAGGTTTACCTAGCGATACTGAAGTCGCAAGAGGAACTGGCCATGAGCAATATAAGGCGATCACCACTAGAAGTGACCAACAACTTAAAGAGGCTCAAGCTCACTCATCAAACAAAACTCCACAAAAAGATCAAGGCAAACTCAGCGGAAAAGCCTCAGATGTTGAACCAGGAAAAGCCGCAGCAACCAGCAATAAGCATGCATCGGCAACCAGCGATAAGGATGTCGCGGAAACCAACGATAAGCACGCCACGGCAACCCCAGTTGACAATGCCTCGACAACTCTAGTTGACTCGGCATGCCGTCAATCAGGTTCCAAACCAATGAAAGGATCGAAGATATCCGACTTCCACCACTATTCCCACAAAGGTTGAAGCGACAAAAGCAAGAATATCAATTCAAGAAGTTTCTTGATATCCTAAAGCAAGTCCACATCAACTTGCCATTGATTGAGGTAATTGAACAAATGCCGAACTATGCCAAGTTCCTTAAAGACATTGTGTCCAAGAGAACAAGCTAGGAGAGTTTGAAATAGTTGCCGCAACAGAGGGATGCATGGCCATGTTGCACAATCGCATGCCACCCAAGTTGAAGGATCCCGGAAGTTTCACAATACCTTGTTCCATCGAAAACCACTATGTCGGAAAAACATTATGTGACCTTGGAGCAAGCATAAACTTGATGCCTGAATCGGTTTTCCAGAAACTAGGAATCGGGAAGGAAATACCTAAAACAGTTATGCTACAGCTAGCCGACAGATCCTATGTGCATCCAGAGGGAAAAATCAAAGACATACTGGTAAAAGTTAATAAATTTATTTTCCCACTGACTTTATTGTTTTAGATTGTGAGGCAGATGAACATGCACCTATCATTCTCGGGAGACCCTTCCTAGCAACAAAGAGAACCTTGATCGATGTTGAAAAGGGAGAACTCACAATGAGGGTGAATGACCAGAAAGTTAAACAAAATGTGTTCCAAACACTAAGCCATGCTGATGATCCGAAAGAATGCCAACTTTTTCATGCCACGGCAGAGTTTAACTTCGACGAGGAATTTAGTTGCCTCGGCAACTACATTGCCGATCAACAGGAACATGAGGAGTATGAAGAACCGATCGATGAGGAATAACAAGAAGAGTCAAATTGGTTAGTCAATCGACCAGGTACATACTTTGAACCACTGGATTACTCAGGTAAGGAAGGTAAACTCGAAAAGCCCTCAATTGAACAACCACCGATTCTTGAGTTGAAACAGTTGCCAGGGCAACTAAAATATGCTTACTTGGGAACCGATAATACATTGCCTGAAATTATTTCCTCTAAGTTACAGCCTGAGCAGGAAAAGAAGCTGATCAAAATGTTGATGCTACACAAGAAGGCAATAGGGTGGACAATTGCCGACTTGAAGGGAATTAGCCCGGCAGTGTGCATGCACAAGATTTTGTTGGAAGATGATCACAAACCTTCAATTGAGGCCCAGAGGAGACTGAATCATGCCATGAAATGGGTTGTAATGAAAGAAATCATCAAGTGGCTTGACGCCGGCATCATATACCCTATCTCTAATAGTACATGGGTAAGTCTGGTACAATGTGTACCAAAAAATGGAGGTATAATGGTGGTAAATAATGAAAACAATGAACTCATTCCAACCAGGACTGTGACCGATTGGAAGGTTTGTATGGATTATCGAAAGCTAAACAAAGCCACTAGGAAAGACCACTTCCCATTACCCTTTATTGATCAAATGCTTGACCATCTTGCAGGTAAACCCTTTTATTGTTTTCTTGATGGTTATTCAGGTTACAATCAAATTGCCATAGCACCAGAAAATCTAAAAAAGACAACCTTCACATGCCCATAGGGTACTTATGCTTTCCGAATGATGCCATTCGGATTGTGTAATGCCCCGCCAACCTTCCAAAGATGCATGATGGCACTCTTTACAGACATGGTCGAAGACTTCTTTGAGATCTTCATGGATGATTTTTCCATTTTTAGTAATGACTTCGACAGTTGCCTCGGCAATTTAGAGAATGTGTTGGCAAGATGTGAAGAAACCAATTTAGTCCTTAATTGGGAGAAGTGCCATTTTATGGTAAATGAAGGAATAGTGCTCGGACACAAGATTTCATCCAAGGGAATTGAAGTAGACAAAGCCAAGGTGGACATGATCGAGAGATTACCCCTACCAAGTTCGGTTAAAGGAATCCGAAGCTTTCTTGGATATGCAGGTTTTTACAGGAGGTTCATTCATAATTTTTCTAAAATTACTAAACCCTTGTGCAATTTGCTTGAACAGGATAAAGTCTTCAATTTTGATTATTCTTGCGCCTAAGCATTCGAAACCCTAAAGAAAAAGCTTACCTCAGCTCCCATTTTCGTTCCACCCGATTGGACACTACCTTTTGAGCTCATGTGTGATGCAAGTGATTTTTCGATAGGAGCAGTCCTAGGCCAACGCACAGGTAAGACCTTTCATGTGATATACTACGCTAGTAAAACTCTTAATAATGCTCAAGTGAATTACACAACAACAGAGAAAGAGTTACTAGCCGTAGTTTTCTCATTTGACAAGTTCCGATCCTATTTGATTGGTACAAAGGTAATTGTTCATACGGACCATTCGGTAATTAAGTATCTATTTGCTAAAAAGGATGCCAAACCTCGTTTGATTCGTTGGATATTACTTTTACAAGAGTTTGACATTGAAATTAAGGATAGAAAAGGAACATAAAATCAAGTGTCCGATCACTTATCACGCTTAGAACGCAATAGGGAGGAGGACACGGATTTAGAGATATGCAATGCATTCCCAGATGAGCAACTGTTAGTTGCCTCGGCAACCATGGATGCGTAGCCTCGGCAACCCTTGACGCGCACGCCTCGAAAACTCTAGATGCGTATGCCTCGGCAACCTTTGACGCACATGTCGCGGCAACTCTAGACGCGTACGCCTCGGCAACCATGGAAGCAGTTGCCACGGCAACACATGCCTCGGCAATACCCTGGTATGCAGATTTAGTTAATTTCCTTGTTTGTGGTATTTTACCTTATGGCCTTACTCACCAAGGGAAGAAGCGGTTCCGCCATAATGCTAAGCATTACTTTTGGGACGAGCCTCTTTTGTTTAAACAATGTGCAGATCAGGTTATACGCTGATGTGTCCCTGAAGAGGACCAGCAAAATGTACTCCGGCAATGCCATTCTTCATCCTATGGAGGACATTTTATAGGAACGCGTACCACGGCCAAAGTTTTGCAATCCAGTTTGTATTGGCCAACACTGTACAAAGATGCCCAAGAGTTTTACAAGCAATGTGATTGTTTCCAGAGGACAAGCAATATCTCTAGACGACATGAGATGCCGCTCCAAAACATCTTCGAGGTGGAATTGTTCGATGTATGGGGGATCGATTTTATGGGACCTTTCCCATCTTCATTTGACAACCTCTACATTCTACTAGCTGTCGACTACGTGTCTAAATGGGTTGAGGCAGCTGCAGTTCCCACCAACGATTCCAAGACCGTGCAATGATTCTTGCAGAAAAATATATTTACACAGTTTGGGATGTCGAGAGCAATTATCAGTGATGAAAGCAAGCACTTTGACAAGAGACTTATTGCCAAGATGTTGCAACGCTTCGGCTTGTCACACAAAATTTCCACGGCATATCACCCACAACTCAATAGGCAAGTAGAAATTTCCAACCGAGAATTGAAGGGTATACTCGAGAAAGTTGTAAATCCCTCTAGGAAGGATTGGTTAGTAAGACTAGATGATGCACTTTGGGCATATCGCACTGCATTCAAAACACCCTTAGGTATGTCTCCCTTCCGACTTGTCTATGGCAAAACATGCCATCTACCGGTGGAAATCAAACACAAGGCATATTGGGCAATCAAGACTGTGAATATGGATTGGGAAAGTGTCGTACAAAAGCGTTTGTTGGACCTCAACGAGATAGAAGAATTCTGTGCACTCGCCTATAACAATGCACGAATCTACAAGGAGAAAACAAAGCAATGGCATGATAAGAAACTATTACCGTTGTAATTCATGCCAGGGCAACTAGTTCTCTTATTCAATTCTCGGCTGAAACTTTTCCTAGGAAAACTGAAATCAAGATGGTCATGACCATTTGAAGTTGTCAAATCGTTCTCCCATGGTGCCGTGATAATCAAGTCCATCACTGACGAACATGAATTCAAAGTCAACGGACAAAGATTGAAGCACTACAACGGTGCCCATATGGAATGTAACAAAGAAGTCGTCACCTTAGGAGATGCATGAGCATGCTCTCTTTTCGATATTTTATTTTTATTTTTATTTTTATTCGAACTATTTAATTTTTTTATTTATTAATTTCAGTTATTTTTTTCTTTTTAGGATAGATTTATTTATTTTCTTTAAGATTAAGACTACATCTTTCTTTCATATTTATCTAATTATTTTTAAATTTTAAGTTTAAGAATTTCTTTGCACATCTTTATTTATTTTCTTTTATTAGTTTATTTTTAATTTTAATCCTTATTTTATTTGTTTTTGAATTGTAGGAAAAGAGTTCAAGATAAAGAGGAATTTGATTCAAGAAGGAAACTTCCTCAACAAGGAAATTAATGAGCTAAATCTAAGGCTTATATTAAGCCTCCAATTTTCCCTAAATAAACCCTACATAGCTGGCCAAACCTTTCTCCTTCCCCAAATACCCTAGCCATCCCCTACACCTAAATCAAAACACTTGTTTTCTTTCTTTCCAATTAATCCCACCCACCATATTTACTACCTATCTTTTCTATTTAACACATCACCCTTAACTTCCAAGAAACCTATTCCTACTTTTCATCTTGCAACTCTTTAGTTTCTTTTGCTTTCTTTTCTTTGTTTCTACCAAACTCACAACCAAGATCATCCATGGCATCCGAAATTGAATTTTTGGTTCATCCAAGTTCCTCCAAAGAACCAAGATACAAGAAGTTTGCTACACCGGTGGTTCAAGAAAGATTTCTCTCCAAGTTTGAAAGCCGAAAGATTTGCGAAGAACAAGGCTTTGAATACTTCAACTCACGCCCAAGCAACTCGACAAGCTGCTTCAAGAACTCACTCTACCAAGAACTCATTGGAATGACGGTAAATACAAGGGCACGGTAAATCGCCTTTGGCTTAAGCCCGAGGCAAAAGTATGGAATAAGTTTGTTAAAACTTCTTTAATGCCCACACCGTACAATACCACCATTGATACACCTCGTCTTTTACTCATACATTCTATCTTGCATAATCGCATCATTAACATTGGAAAAATCATTTGTGATGAGATTTTTGTATGTAGCACAAAAGACAAGGGTTCTCTTTTCTTCCCTTGCTTAATTTCCAATCTTTGCAAGTAGATGCATGTCCCAAGTGAGTCCACTGATGAAAAGGCCCTACCAAAGTTCGGTTGGAATCGAGCACAAATCTGAAAGCTAATGGGAGAGGGACCGGTAAAATCCCCAACGCCTTCAGTTGTTGTGGCAACTCATGCCGCACCGGCAACTCCTAATGCTCAAACAACTGATGCTCGGGCAACTCGGCCAACAACCCCATGACAACTTGAAGCACTCTTACAACTGTTGGAGAACTGCCTTAGGCAAATTGAAGACAGACAATTAATGTTCATGCGGTACATGAAGGACCACAACAATTCCATCACCCAAGCCATCCTGGAAAAGTACTCGGACAGTCGCATGTCATTCCCTATCTTTCCTGCCAAAATCCTTGCCACGGCAACCTACACTACGCCTGCCCAAGCAGTTGCCACGGCAACCAAAGCTAAAGACGCCCCAACAATCACTGCAAAAGCCAAAGGTAAAGCACCTATGCCCGAATCAACTCGTACTGAATCATTGTCTGATTTTTCAGATTCGGACGAGTCCTCCATTGCACCAACAAAGACCGCACCAATCGAATCCTCCAAACCCAAGCGAAAAGCCAATGACATTGATGAAGAAGACGATGGGGACAACTGCGTACGAGGATCGATTCCACCATCGGCAAAAAGGAAGCAACCACCACGTTCAAGCAAAAGAATCAAGACACCGACCAAAAGAAAACTAATCATCCACGACGACGAACTCTCAGAGTAAGTCCTTGTTTGCATTTTACTTTTTTTTATTTTTATTTTTATTTTTCTTTGTTGCATGCATTGAGGACAATGCCTCACTCGAGTTTGGGGGATTGTTATTAGTTAGTTACCATGTTTAGTTGCATTCATCTTAAGTATTGCATTTAGGATACATAAATTGCTTGCCATGCCTTTAGGTGGAACAAGAATTGCTTAGATTTGATGAATATCCGATGATGACTTTGTCAATGTACTTAATTGATAGAACTTTTTATTCTAGGATAAACATGGAAACACTTAGAATCGTACTATGATGTTAAACTTGATGAAACACTGTGTGGCTTGATTGATTTAAGGAATTCTAGCGAACTTAGGTTGATAGTTAAAAAGTTGAGGGATTAGAATAAAAATTGGATGAATACTAGAGGTGCCCGAAATTGGCTCTAGTATGTGCTAAAAATTGATCGTTAGAGGTGCCCGAAACCTGCTGTAGTCGAATAAATTAATTGACTTAAGAAAACTAAAAACAAAACACTAGAGGTGCCCAAAACTGGCTCTAGTTAAAACATGTTAAAAGAACCCAATGAAGTAATTTGAAAACCTCTTGTTTGCATAGAATCCGAAAAATCAACTTGCACACAACTTCGCACACACTCACAAGCATTATAGTTTGATTCCGAGTAACTCCTAAGTTTCCCGAAAAATGAAAAGCCAATCATACTTTGTGCCACAGTTCTGAGAATTGAAATCAAGTTCAAAGCTAAGTTTGTGAAAATTGAAGTCTTAGCGGGTAATTATTAGTTTGCATTGCTTGAGGACAAGCAATAGTTCGAGTTTGGGGGTGTGTTAAGTGTTCAAAAGTACTATTTTTATTACCCTTTTTATTCATATTATTGCTAGACTTAGGCTCATATTAGTTGCATTATTAGCCATTCATGCATGTTTGCAATGTTTCCTTGGTGGACAAATATGATTTCATATTTTGCTTAATTTTGTGGAAAAAGATACTGCTTTGGTGTGCTTTGTGTTTGTGCAGAATCACTTGCCAAAGCAAGGCTGGAACCAGTTGCCAGGGCAATGCATGAAGGAGATGCCGAGCTAGTTGCCAGGGCAATTGTCGATAAGGGATAAGATGATATGGCAGTCAAAATTGATGACTAGATAAACCCAAGATGACGTGGAGCAAAGTTAAATCCCAAAGGAGTTTGATTTCCATGAAGAGGTTAAAGAGAAATTAAATCCTAAGAAGATAGGAGAAGATCTAGAAGGAATTTAAATATAATAAAGAATTATATTCTTTAAAAGTATTTAATTCCAACTTAACTTCTTCCTCAAAAAAGACTTTGACCTAGCCCTATAAATTGAGGACCAAGCCTTCAACTCCAAAGAAGAAAAATGAGAGATTTCGACAAGAGCAAGGAGGGAGAGATTTCGACAAAGGCTTCAACCATTCTTCATCTTTTTCTTTCTTGTTCAATTAGGTTTATGTTAGGAATTCTTTGTCTTGTGTTTCTTTGGAACCTAGCCATGAACTAAATCTATTTGGCTAAGGTTATTGTGTTTTGTGGTTGTGAGAAACAAGTGGATTTTGTTTAGGTAATAAGAGTTTGCACTTTCAATTCAAGGTTTACTCATTCTTGGTTTTTATTCTTGTTTGTGAGTGAATTGGGAGAGGATCTCGTAACTTCATGTATTTATCTAATATCGGGAGAGTTAGATTCAAGAAACGAATGAGTATGGTCTTTATTCAATCTATTGATGGTGAAGATTAATCTGGCTTAGGAATAAGTTAAGGATTTCAATGGCTAAAAGGAGCGCAAGATTGGTTGTTGTTCACCCTTGATTCACCTAGGGATGTATTATCAAGGTATGCACAAATAGCTAGAGTTTTGACTTAGGGATAAGAAGAAACCATTGAAGAATGCTCCGCTGAACCTTGAAGTTGCTACCCAGCCACCCAAATAGTTTCCCAGCCAATTGCCCAGGCAACCGTCGATTAGTTGCCAAGGCAACCTCGTTGCGCAAGTTGCCACAGCAACTGAGTTACCCTTGCACTCTTTTACCAAGGCGATCCAATCGGCTATCACACCTCAACTCACGATAACCTGGCCTATTCTCTCTCATTTGATTACATCTTCTTTTACTTATTTGCTTTCTAGTTTAGTTGTTAGTTAAAACTCCTACAATCACCTACTTGTTTTTTTTCTTTTTACAGTGCAAGAGATTAGGTTCTTGAAGTGGCACCAATCCCTGTGGAGACGATATCATTTATACTATAACTTGTGATGTGTACACTTGCACAATTGCGGAGCACTTATTACGCGCAACACTATACCTATGTATGTTATGCAATCCACTTGGTTACCTAAGGGGATTTGTGATAAATTGGAGAAAATGATACGTCAGTTTGTATGTGGCTCGTCTAATGGATTGACCATACTTGCATTAGTGAAATGGGACTCGGTTAAATAGCCACTAGATGTAGGTGGTTTGGGTTTCAAGGATTTGCATCAGCAGAGCAATACTTTCTTAATAAAAGTTGGTTTTCAACTTGTATGTGATATGGATAAATTATGGGTCTGAGTTCTCAAAGAAACATATAAATAGAATGGGATGGTCCCTTTGAATATTAATCGGACTAATTCTTCACATCTATGGAGGGGCTGAGCAATATTTGGGATGACTTTTGTAAGAGTGTTAGTTGGTAAATCTGTGATGGTTGGCAGACTAATTTCTGGTGAGACTTGTGACTAGATGGAGATGACTTGTTGGCAACTTAATACCTGTTACCAGTACCTCCCCCTCACTTGCAGGTTGCAGCAATGTTGGATCTTTTGGGAAATTAGGATTGGCCATGTCTTATGCAAGTGTTATCGCAACCAGTGTTGTTGCAGATTGCATGTGTCGTGCTGCCCTATGTGGCTCTTGTGCACGATCGACCGGTGTGGAGATAGGATGAGAGACATATTTTCTCAATAGCATCAACTTATAAAGCTCTTAGTAGCTCAGTGCTGGGAAGTACATCAGGAATTTAGAGGGTGATTTGGCACTTGAACGTTCCACAACAGGTGCAGTCGTTCCTTTGGCTCTCTATGCACGAGCATCTATTAACAAACGTTAAACATTGCCATTGGTATATTATAATTGATTGAACCTTTTTATCTGGTGCGTTTGTTGTTTGGTTTGAAGAAAATCTATGTGAAGTTGGTAAAGATCATCTACTAGAAAGGAATTGGAAAATACTATTTCCAGTTATTGGTTAGGCTATTTGGTAAAGTAGATGTTTCTTTGTGTTTAATGGGGGTGTTACCTCTCCAAAAGTACTGTTTTTAATGTCAATCTTACAATGCTTTTGCTTGTTTTTAGGTACATTTAGTTGTATAAGGTTGTTAAAATCATGCATTTGCATAAGGAGTTTAGAATTCTGTCTATGTCAGTGTGAATGGTTGTTTTGTTGGCAATTTTACAGGTTTGGCATAGTATTTGGCGCAGAAATGAAACACATGAAAGAATGCCAGAGAGAATGCCAAGTCATTGTTGGCAGCGAAAGACCGGAAGAGAAATGCCAAGCACCATTGGCAATAGGATGCCAAAAGAGTTATGCCAAGAACCCTTGGCAATGCTAGCCTGAAAAAATAGGACAAGTCTGTCTGGCACAAATGGATCAAACGATGCCAAGCGCGGCTGCCAAAAGATCGACAGCATATGACGTCAGCCCTAGTGAAAACCTGATCAGCTTATCACTTCAAATCTGGATAAGATGATCACATCCCTTATCCCTTGGCGCATTCAAATTTCAAACATGAATGCTTATCCTAGGGATTCTTCGCATGCCTATTTAAAGAATGATCAAGCATTTAGAGAGAACTTGGAGACGATTTCATTGACGATCGGAAGAGGAAGGATACGTAGTTTGACCAGTTAGACCGAGGGCTTAGAGCCATTGAAGGGCTGCATCGAGAGACCCCCTTCTTGCCTATTCTCATTGTTTAGTTATTTTTATTTTTTAATGATGATGTATTTGGAAAACATTTATGGTTTTTCGGTTAAATCCCTCACCATGAACTAAATCAATAGTTGGTGGGGAATGTTTGCGCTGAAACGCTGTTTTCATGTTTAGTTTTTAATAATAAATCTGCCTTGACAATGTTTTATCTATTCGGCATACATTAATATTTTCTAAATACTATGCCAAGCGAGAGCTGTCATTGTTGGCCTATTGCGCCTCAATATCTTAACAGACATGAGGTGACAACGATTAAGTTGTTGAATATTTAGGAGAGAAGCTTCGAGAGAAGTCGTTCAAGTAGATGAACTTACTTCGGGAGTGAAATCTACCCCTTAGGAGTATAGATTGGATCTTAATCAAATTGGTTTATTTAAAAGCATGCACTATAGAAATATAGGGGTTTTTACATGATCAATTTAGGGCAATGACCATCGAGAGAGGCTTTGCTAATTTTGAATCTGCTCGACAAACAATGCCAAGACAGGTTGTTATTAAAGGCTGGCACGGCATGAATAGCATGAAAACCAGGCATTCCCTGCCAATGCTCATCATTCATTAAAATACCTTCCTTGCCAACGTCTTACTTTATTTTCTTTCTTTTATTTTATTTCAATTATTTCCAAAACCACTTCAAACAAACAACTTTTCCTTAAGACAAGTAAGAATCAAAGCAATTGAATTCCAAGTCAATCTCTGCGGGATCGATACTCAGCTTACCAGCTGTATTACTTGCAGACCGTGTATACTTGCACGGAAAAGACTCATCTCAGCACTGTTTTATACTTTTCCAATACATATTTTCTGATCCTTTTGCCAGCATTCACTTAGAGAGTCTACAAGTTTTTGGCGCCGTTGCTGGGGATTGCGATGAAATTTATTGCTTTAATTTTTAGTTGTTTTTTTGTTTTGTTTTGATCGTTAATTTTCTTTCTTTCTTTTTTTTAGGAAAGCTACAAAGAAGAGTATGGGCAGCCACATATGGTATGATGATGACTTCATTTTTCCCACTTATGACTACCAATATCCAACTCCAAGAGCTGTCCATGAGCAAAGATGATATGAAACGCATGAAGAATATGCCTATACAACAATCTCGGCACAGATTTCTGAACTGAAAAGAATGATTACATCAATGCAAGTGCCTAACAAGTTCAGCAAAAGGCAAGCAACACCCGTTGTTTGTGCATATTGTAGAGGATGCCACTCGTTTGACAATTGCCCCTTCAACCCTAATTCCTATTGTTACACGAGGTACTATAATGTGAACAACCCTTCCTCCTACAACTTCAACCAAGGATGGAACCAGCAGCATAATATTTTTTGGAATGATCAAGATGATGATTATTTTTATACACCTAACAACTTTGCTGCACCACTTTGCTGCACCACCAGACTTCAAACAGATGTCATCCCAAGGCAGCATTCTTCATGAGAAATCAGTGACAGGTCTTTATGGATCCAATGGATCATTTGCTAGAATTGCCTTCAGAAATGCCAATGCACAATAATCCACCTCAAGAGCAAACAAATTACATTGGAGACGCATTTGAAGAAGCCACGAATACTATAAGAGGATTGGAAGAACAAGTCATGAGGCTTGCAAATGTCGTGAATGGCATGCCTCAAGAGAACAAGATAGAGCTTCCATCAAGGCAGCAGGAGGTGGCAAACGCTTCGGTTAGTGATAATGATCAGAATGCTATGGCAATGATACTTCAAAAAGCTGGCAATTTTCTTCCTCCGTCTGCTCCTCAAGGAATTCAGAATCAACATTACGAGTATCAGTTTTTTCCTAACACATTTGAATTAATAGATTATATTGATGAAGAGTATTCAACAATAGGTACATTAGCCTCATTAGTTGTAATAGAGTGTGAGGAAAATTTTGAGGGCAAGGATCCTGAACACAACAATATCGAGGTAAAGCTAGATAATGCTGCCAAGTTCGATGCCAGGGCAGAAAGGCAATATCCTGAAGTTCTAAACCAAGAAGACAAAAGTAAGTAGCCGATTATTTTCCAGGAAGAGGAATCAGTGCCAACAGGTGAACCCAAGGATGTAGAGAAAGAAGTGGCAGAGGCTGATGATGCCATACCACTATCTGATGCCAGACCTCCAAAAACTCTTCCATGTGATACGGATGATGCTCGGCAAAAAGGCAAAGCTGTCACTCCCCTAAGTAGCAACCAAGTTGAGATTTTAACGCGTGGAAAAGAGCCAATTGTTTGCCATACGAATAAATCAGTGCTAGCGGAAGAAACTAAGGAAGCTGAGAAAGGGGAAACAAGCTCCAGTAATGCCAGATCTTAATCTGATGCCAACACCACTTCGGGAAAACCAGTGGAACCAGTAATTGCCAACCCTACATTGGTGGGACAAATAAATGTTGCTCTTAATGTTGACAAAGCTCTTAAGTGTGCAGATAAATCTGAAGAATGTCATGCGGTTGAGCCAACGGAATCCATTTTGGATGAGAACCTGGCATTAACTTGCCAAGGAATGAAATCTGGTGCCATAAAACAACAGTGCGATGGCAAAACAATTGAGCCACAGAGAAGATCGATTCTGGTCAAGAATGATGTCATAAAGCGAGGTGTGCTCAAATGGCTTGTTGTTGGAAGGAAAAGTGGATGCCAATTGACTGAGAATGAAGAGCTAAAGCAAGAGAATTTGGCCGTTACAATAATGCCAGAGATGGTGCTGCCAGAAATTAAAGATTTACCTAAGAATGCTATGGCAAGTCTGGAACCGGTTGAGGATACATACACCTTGGCATCAAACAAAACAGAAGGACCACAGCCTAAGCACTACTGGGGTGCTGAATTCAATCAAAGATTTGATAGGCCTATAGGGAAAAGGTATTTTGGTTTTCTAAGGTGGTTATTCAAAACCCCCATGGCAAAACATTCTCCCTTGTTGAGCAATATAGAGTTCGACATGCTCAAAGGTAAGCAATTATTTGGCTTTCTATGTTGGTTATTCAAACAAAAGATTGCCATAGACTGAAGCACTACCAGGAAGGAAATCAGAATAATGCCAAAGAGACCATTCTCATTGCGAAAATTCAGTAACTCTTTGCCAACTCAGTTTGATCATTGTGAATAATTTAGGAGGATTATTTTTTTCAGTACTTAGGATATCTCAGTTTTAAATTTTTAGTTTTTCGTTTATTTTCTTTTTCTATTTTGAAAGGTTCCTTTGAGTGAATGCAGGATTTTGTTGCCAAGCAAAATGCCAAGGAAAGGATTGGCATGGGGTGATTGAATAAAAATACGGAGAATGAACTTGTTGTAGAAGATGAACACACCAAGTTTGCGGAAGCCTTGGACGATGCCAAGAGGAAGATGGGTTTGAAGGAACTTTGTGAACTTGTCACTAAGTGGACTGTATCATCAAAATGCCATCGAACGGTGAAGTGGCTGGCATTGAAAGACTGGTATTGTTACATACAATCGTTATGGGCCGCAAGATCAATATCGGCTGTATCATTATTGATGAAACTTATAAATGCATCGATAAGGACAATGGGAGTTTATGTTTCCTTTTATTGATTTATAACATTTGCATGCAGCATAGCGTGCCAAAGTTTGATATAGATAAAGCTCAAAAGCTTAAGGGAACGACGATCACTCCTACCCTGTGGAGGTAACTCATTACCGAAGAGAAAGGTAAGGAAAAGGTTGCTGAGTCTGTGCCAAAGGCAGTGCCTGAGACTCTGATGTCATCTGGTTCATTGGCAATGCTTTCCCAGATATATCAATGCTAGGAGGTCATCCTCTAAAAATTAAAGAAAGTCAAGGAGCGAAACTCAATGCTTTGGCAGTATGTTCATGTCAGGACCATGCCATGAAGAAAACACGTAAGGACATGTCTGTCCACACACTAGCAGCATTTTTTTGAGTTCCCTGCAGACCTCCTTGCCAAGGATGATATGCCAGCCAGACCACACTCTGTCCATGCGCTGACCCAGTCTGATACCACCATTGTTCAAGAATTTTATGTCCATCTTGTGACCAAAGATCCGCCCTTCTTGATGATTAGAGGTACGTGTGTCTGTTTTGATGAAGTATATATTAACACTATGTTTGAATTGGATGATGCAGAGGATGGATATTTTGATTATACCGAGTCGATAACTACTGCCAAGAGAAAGAAGTTGCTGGAAGATTTGTATGAGCCTGGCACGGCATGGACAGTGTCATCAAAAGGACACCGCACGGTGAAACAATTGGCATTGAAACATCAACCGGGAGGATGGAATCACTTTTTCAAGGCAAATCTAATGCCAACATCTCACAGCGAGACTGTATTAGAAGAGAGGTTGATCATATTGCATTCTATTATTATGGGGCGCAAGATTAATGTTGGCAGGCCCATTATTGATGAAACTCACAAGTGTACAGCGAAAGGTAATGGCAGCTTATTCTTTCCATTGTTAATTTCTAACATTTTCATGCTTCATGGTGTGCCAAAGCTTGATACAGATAAAGGTCAAAGGATCAAGGGAACAACAATCACAGCTTGAATTTGGAGAAACCTCACCGCTGTCAAGCCAAAAGACAAAGGCAAGGGGAAGGCAAAAGTGCCCACGCCAAAGCCAAAGGTGCCAGCCACCATGCCAGCCAGTTCACTGGCAGTGTTGTTTCAAATTTACCATCGCCAGGAGATCATTCTCTGAAAGTTAGAGACAGCCGAGGAACTTAATGATAAGATAAGGCACTACACAAAGGAAAGGAATGCTATCATCAAGGAGGTTCTTGAATAAAATGTACCATGATTTTGTGACAGCATTTTTCAGATTTCCCTACCGAGCCTCTGCCAGCGAGGATGCCATGCCAGCCAATCCATACGATAAGAAGTCTACGAAGGGGAGTCCTCTTCTTCCTAAACTCCTTTACATTTCATTACATTGCATTTACATGATCATACATTCTATTTTTTTTCTTTTTTCGTATATATGTGTTGTTTTCATGCATTGAGGACAATACACATCATGGGTTTGGGGTGTGCGTTTTCTCACATTTATGCCACGCCATGCATTTCATGTTTACATTTCTGTTGCCATGTCATCTAGGTCATTTAGAATAGATGCATTCCAAACCACTAAAAAAGAAAAAAATTGCCTCGGTTGAATTTTTGAAGAATGTTAACACTTGTTAGGCAAGTTTAATTTGATCTAGGTGTCTGTCCAATGAAGAAATTTTAATCTTTAGTTGCAATGCCATGCCAGCAGAATAGTTATGCCATGTTTGCTTGGTAATTGATCTCTAGTTTACGGAATTGAACTTACACTTAACATATAGTATGTATCTAGTTCCTTAGCAAACTTAGACTTTTTGAAACTATGCTCAGATTTTAAAAAAAGAAGGAAAAATGATGATGTCAGGGTAAAAGAAACTAATAAGGCGACAATGTTCTGCCAGGGCAATGAAAAAAATGAACTCTCATCTACCTAGGGCTAATAAATTACTTGGGGCTTCGTGATTTGCTCCCTCTTAGTTCTCAAGTCCAAAACCTTAGAATATGAGTTGAAGAGAAAGCCTAGTGATGTCTAGATTAAGGTAGGGATTCGTGGTATGCTCCATCTTATCTCTCAGGCTAAATAGTGTTACGAAGCAAGCTTAAATTAATGCCAACAGAAACCCTTGGCAAGAAAAAAAATGATAAAAATAAGAATCTGAGTTTAGGTAGTAAAATTGGCTGAGGGGGTGAAAGGATACTTGATGCATATTGCCTACACATCATACACTCTTCATGAACTTAGACTAGAGTTATATTGTTGCACTTGAATTACTACCTGCTTGGAATTATTGCACTGAGATACTGAGGATAGAAATAGAGCCAAATTCTGCTTGCCAGCACGTGTTGGCATTCAACCAAAATTTTGTCGAGGTAACATTTTCACAGTTTTTGTTTTTATTTTTTTGCATAACTTGTGGACTAGCAATGAGTTAGGTTTGGGGGTGTGTTACCTCTCCAAAAGTACTGTTTTTAATGCCAATCTTACAATGCTTTTGCTTGTTTTTAGGTACATTTAGTTGCATAAGGTTGTTAAAATCATGCATTTGCATAAGGAGTTTAGAATTCTATCTATGCTAGTGTGAATGGTTGTTTTGTTGGCAATTTTGCAGGTTTGACATAGTATTTGGCCCATAAATGAAACACATGAAAGAATGCCAAAGAGAATGCCAAGTTGCAGTTGGCAACGAAGGACCAGAGGAGAAATACGAAGCACCATTGGCAATAGGATGCCAGAAGAGTTATGCCAAGAACCCTTGGCAATGCCAGCCCAAAAAAATAGGACCAGGTTAAGCTGCAAAAAATAGCATTTGATCAAAGTCTGAGAAAATAAGAAGGCGAAAAAATAAGATGTCAAGTCTGTCTGGCACAAATGGATCAAACGATGCCAAGCGCGGCTGCCAAAGGATCGAAGGCATATGACGTCAGCCCTAGTGAAAACCTGATCAGCTTATCACCTTATCAGCTTATCACTTCAAATCTGGCTAAGATGGTCACATCTCTTATCCCTTGGTGCATTCAAATTTCAAACGTGAAGGTTTATCCTAGGGCTTCTTCGCATGCCTATTTAAAGAACGATCAAGCAAGCATTTAGGGAGAACTTGGAGTGGATTTCATTGACAATCAGAAGAGGAAGGCTGCATAGTTCGACCAGCTAGACCGAGGGCTTGTTGCCATTGAAGGGCTGCATCGAGAGACCTTCTTATTGCCCATTCTCTTTGTTTAGTTATTTTTATTTTTTTAATGATGATGTATTTTGAAAACGTTTATGGTTTTTCAGTTAAATCCCTCACCATGAACTAATTCAATAGTTGGTGGAGGATGTTTGCGTTGAAACGTTGTTTTCATGTTTAGTTTTTAATAATATATCTACATTGGCAATGTTTTATCTATTCGACATACTTTAATGTTTTCTAAATACTATGCCAAGCGAGAGCTAGCACTGTTGGCCTATTGCGCCTCAATATCTTAACAGACTTGGGGTGGCAACGATTAAGTTGTTGAATACTGAAGAGAGAAGCTTCGAGAGAAGTCGTTCAAGTAGATGAACTTACTTTGGGATTGAAATCTACCCCTTAGGAGTATAGATTGGATCTTAATCAAATTGGTTTATTTAAAAGCAAGCACTATAAAGATATATGGGTTTTTACATGATCAATTTAGGGCAATGACCATCGAGATAGGCTTTGCTAATTTTGAATCTGCTCGGCAAACAATGCCAAGACAGGTTGTTATTAAAGGCTGGCACGGCATGAATAGCGTGAAAACCAGGCATTCCCTGCCAACGCTCATCATTCATTAAAACACCTTCCTTGCCAACGTCTTACTTTATTTTCTTTCTTTTATTTTATTTCCAAAACCACTTCAAACAAACAACTTTTCCTTAAGACTACTAACAATCAAAGCAATTGAATTCCAAGTCAATCTCTATGGGATCGATACTCAGCTTACCAGTTGTATTACTTGTAGACCATGTATACTTGCACGCAAAAGACTCATCTTGGCACTATTTTATACTTTTCCAATACATATTTTCTGATCCTTTTGCCAGCATTCACTTAGAGAGTCTACAGGGGGTCGAGAGGTTTTTGGAGAAATTGTGGGTTAATGCTACAAGATGTGGGATGAGCTAGTCGGAGCTCATTCCCTATTGGTCCCTTTGGGTAATCTCAGGCAGACGGGGATGGCTTGGCACCGATCAATTGAGGGAAGAGTTATAGTTAATACAGACAGTGCTGTTGGTGGAACTGGTAACAGGGCATCAATAGAAGAGGCTATCAGAGATAGATTTGGCCCATGGCTCTTTGGGTTTGCTAAGAGTCTTGGCTCTTGCTCGGTGCTTGTTGCGAAACTTTGGGCAACTCATGATGCTCTTATGCATGCATGGCGGCTTAGTTTTAGAAGGATCGAATTGAACCTTGACGATAAGACTGTTGTGCAGATTTTATATGGGGAATCGATGGCTTTGGACAGTAATGCCCTTGTGATACGCTTACGAGAAATTCTTGATAGAGAGTGGGAGGTGAGAATCTCTCATATAAGTTGTATCATAAATGTTGTAGTCTATGGGTTGGCTATAATGGTTCTGGGTCGAGAGATTGGTGAGGTTCTCTATGGGTAACCGCCGCTTGAAATTATTCTGTTACTTGTTATTGTCAATGCCATGTTTAGTGTTTTTCGGTTTCTTTGTTACCTTTTGCTTTATGTCTTGTGAGTGAGTCCTTCTTTCGTTTGTAAATATTTTTATGAGTACTCTTTTCCTCCATTTAGATGTAATGAGGTTTTTAATGAGGCGGATAGTGATATCCCTTTTACATATAAAAAAGAATTTCAATGTGTTGTCAATAAAATAATAAAGAACAAGAATAAGAACAAGAACAAGAATAAAGGAACAAAGATATGAGAGAAAATGGGAGATTTGTATTCATTCTCAATATTAAAGTTGTGTACAATGCCTTCATCAAATCATCTATTTATAGCCATAAGAAGTACATAATATATTAAAATCTAATTAATAAAGATAATATTCCTAATGATAAAGTAAATCAAATCTTTTAGATAAAATTCTTATCATGATAAACATCCACATAGATAAATATTCATAACACTCCCCCTTATAATATTCTTAATGATAAAGTAAATCAAATTTTTTAGATAAAGTTCTTATCATGATAGACATCCACATAGATAAATATTCATACCACTCCCCCTTGGATGTCTATGAAGATAATGTGCCTCGTTAAAACCTTACTAAGATAAAAACCCAGTGGGAAAAAATTTCTTTTAGTGAAGGAAAAAGAGTACACACATCTTTGATACGTATAATATGTTGCCTCATTAAAAACCTTACTAGGAAGACCCATTGGGACAAAACCTCGGTTAAGGGAAAAAGAGTGTAACGCGTATTTATTCCCCCTCATGAAAACATCACATAAAATCTCTGAATCTTCATAATTCAATCTTCAATACTAGTTTTTCTGAAGATCATGAATATTTATTCCCCCTCTTGAAAACATCACATAAAATCTCTGAATCTTCATAATTCAATCTTGAATACTATTTTTCTGAAGATCATGAAGGATGAAACTTTGGAGTAATATGTTTCATTTTGTCATCTTTGATGTATCCACTTTTCGATTGAGATATAAATTTTATATTATCTCCATACAAGATAGCTTGTATCTTATCTTGTGAAAGTAAATAACATGTCTTCTAAATATGTTGGATCAATGGTCTTAGCCAAACACATTTTTGGCTTGCCTCATGCATAACAATGATTTGAAGAGATGTTGATTAATGTTTGAAGATCCATAGTTAATGATCTTTGTAACATTTTGATTATATTTTTAGACCAACTAATATATGGTGTTTCCATACCAAGGATTCATTTATATGTCTTCCGAAGATAAATTTATTCACATCCAACAATGTTACAATAATTAGGATACTCAATAGATATGCTTTATCCGTATTGAATCTTCTTTAAGATTCTTTCAGCTTATGTTCGTTCATAGACAAAAACACATATTTAAGTGCTCGATCTTTAGGTGAAGAAAAACTTGATATCAAGATTCTTTTACTCAAATACTTTCTTTAAATAATCAAATGCTTTGAAAGCTCTTCATGAGTTTTCAATCTGAAGCTCTTTAGGAGTTCTAATGATATTCAAATTATCATAATGAGTCTTGATCCAAACTCCTTTTTAAAATGTATAAGAAAATATGATCATAATATTTCCTCAATAAGTACTCACTAAGGCGATTATACCAAATGCGCCAAAATATAAATATTCAATGGGACATATCTAAATAAATTTCCTCAAAATTTCCTAATGCTTCTAGCATTTTAAATCCTTCAAGGATAAATAGGGGTCCACAAAATAATAAGACGCATATAAAATATTTTGTAACTACCAAAGTAATTATATCCACCATGAAGTAAATAAAATTCTTTATAAATCATAATTCAAGTCATATTTATATCTCAGAGCTATTTATTTGCACCCTACTTGCGTTATACCTTTAGGTGTTTGGACTACTGGTCCAAAAACTTCACTTTGTTCAAAGCGACTTTCTATATTGGTCAATCATTTCAATATCTATATATTTCTATACAAGATCCTTGTTTTCTTTCTTTACCTCTATAGAAGTATTCTATGTAATATTGTTGCTGATAACTTTTCTTTTCTGGTTTCATTCTTTTCTCCTATTGGCATAACTTGTCGATATATCTTTTCAATCTTTAATTCAGGTACCTGAAACTCTAGAGAACTCTTCTAGAGTTTTGTCATTAGCTATGTCTTGGGTCTCTTGAGGAGCACCCGCCTCCATTATATGACCATCTCATACTACTTCCTTTTTACGAGAATTTTGATCATTTAAACCAATTTCAACTATCATGCTTCAAGCATCATTTATATCCATTCGCTTTAACATGTTATCTTTTGGGGATTTCAATTCAAATTTAGAGCATTTTCAACTGGTATGTGAGACTTGATTACTCTCATTAGGTCAGTAAATATATTTGGCAGTTTGATATATAATAACATAAATTATCTTATAAACTTTTGGTTCATATACGAAGATCTAAATAATGATAATCATTTTCTTTTATACAGCTGGTTATTATCTCCCCTGATGTTGAAAAAAATCATGTCATAAATGATTCTCGAATTAATGTTTAATAAATAAACATAAAAGGAGACTCATACTCAATATATATTCTCAACCTTTTTTATATACCCATTTTGTGCATTACGGTGGAGCAATTCAACTATATGTCGCACATTCTAAAATGGGAAAAATATATGGCTTCTGACCAAAAAACCAATCATAATGGGGAATTTATTATAACTCGTTGGCATGATGCGTATAAGTGATGCTATATGTGAAATACCATATAGATAATAAATGTTTTGTTCTCGTAGTTTAGCTATTAAAAAGAAGGCACCCAAAAATTTTGCTAAACTATTTTATTCATAATCAATAGTCTTTGTAACAGTTATTTCAACTGATATAGCCTAAAATATAAACCCACTAGCTTTTGTAAGATGAATAGTCTAATTGCATAATCTGAATCTTTTTCTAATCAAACTCACAAACTTTTGGTTGTAAGTTGATAAAACATATGTAGATGCATATACTAAAATCATATAAAAACTTCCACATTTTGTGGATAAATAGGCCCATGTTTCATTCAGATATGAAAGGCATGCAATCTGAACTTTAGTACAAGAACTTCAAGTTCTTTTGGTAAGTGGGATCTTAATCAATTCTTTTAAGAACAAACAAAGAACTTTGTGTTCTTTTAGTAAGTGGAATTTAATCAATTCCTTTGAGAACAAGCATCACAAGAACTTCAGGTTCTTTTAATAAATGTTCATGTAAATCTCAATAATTTCTGCATCATTATTGATCAGGATGGTTTAACTGATTATGCCAACTATATATATGTGCGTATATATATATATTTCTGAATTTGTAAACTTTTGGTTTACAATAACATGTGATTCAATATCACTTGATAATACATTGTCCACCAAAAATTGTTCCTTTGAATAGGAATATATTTAGCTCTTCCAAAGCTTTCAATGAAAATTATTCTTTTTGTAGCAATATACAGCTCTTCTAGGGCTTTTAACTAATTTTTCTGATACCAAAACTTATATCCGTATTGTCTTGTTTCATATGCCAATTGACAACACATCGGTGATTCGTGACGATATTATTACCATTAGCGGTAATTATTATAATCTTCACAATTATGCACCTTTCATAACGTGCTTTCTCACAAGAACTTATTGCTCATCTAGAGCATCAATGGTTTTAGTTCTTTGAGATATAGTACTCACATTTTTCCCTTGCATTTAAATGGGAAAAAATTTCTTATGCTTCTGCTAAGCATAAATCGTCACCATATATTGTATTTGATAAGTAATCATGTTAAACAAAATAAATAAATTTCACAAAATAAATATATAAAATATAAAACTTAAATAATTATACCGTGAAGTAAATGAAACATAAAATAAAATAAAAGACCAATAATTCTCTTCAAGGTTATGAGAATAATTAGAAGATGATTTATTCCCTTCATGGGTTATAAGAAAAATCAACATCTAGATGAGTTAGACCAATATCATCTTTGTCATTTTCACAAAGAAAATTTGCTTCTATTTTTCTTTCCTTTATTATTCAATGATTGTTGATGTTTCAGCATACGACAAGTACGAGACCAATGGTTTGTAACATCACATTGGTAATAAAAGGATTTTACTTTCTTAGAACGACCTTTATCACTCTTGGCATCCTTATAACCTTGCTTTTGGTGGCTATAAATACTCTTAAAATAACCATATTGTCCATGTATATGGTCATGGCTTCAATCGTGACCACAACTACTAATGTGACATTTATTCTTTTCATTATATAATCTTACATTCACTTCAGGGAATAGAGTGGAGTCAGTGGGCTTTTAAAACCTTTTTCACGATATTGTGTCTGAGGACAACATTATTTGCGTGAAAAGTGTATTATATTTTTATTAACATATCATCTTCATTGATACTTTGACCACATAACTTCAGTTGTAAAGTAATTTGGATCGTATCGAAGTTATATCACTAATTGAATAGTGATTTATCATGTTTGCTTTCGCTTCAGGGAATGAAACAGATCCAATAATCTCATGAAATAAACATGATGCTTGCATTCACTTCAGATAATATCTCCCACGAAAATTCTTGGATCCCAAGACAACTTCTCATAATCCCTTTATGTCATGTCTCTTTCCAAACCATTTAAGCATATCATGTAAAACTCAAAACATAGTTAAAAATACCAACTCTCATTAATAGAATAAAATAAATAAATATTTTAATATAATATGGTGTAAGAATAAATGTGATCCAAAACTAAAAGCCTACTCAACGTATAACTAATCAGCATTGCTTTTCAACTAGTTACTGAAGCAAAAATAAATACCTAACAGCATATAAAGTGAGCGCGATGAAGGGAAAACAAGCATGGGCAACTGCAAACGCAATCTTCTCTACCTTTTTAGGTCGCCGCAGGATTTCTATATCATATTGAATTTTTTTTTTAAAGAATCACAATAGTTAAGTTAGATTGTACTGATAACGTGTTGTGAATAAAATAACAAAGAACAAGAATAAAAGAACAAAGAGATGAGAGAAAAAAGAAGATTTATATGAATATTCACAATATTAAAGTTGTGTATAATGCATTCATCAAATCATCTATTTATAAGCATAAGAAGTATATAATACATTAAACTCTAATTAATAAATATAATATTCCTCATAATAAAATAAATCAAATCTCTTAGATAAAGTTCTTATCATGATAGACATCTACATAAATAAATATTCATAACACAATGAAATTTTTTATTTTAAAACAATTTAGATATAACAGTTCTTTAATCGATTTAATTGTTTGTCTTTTTATTTTTTAGTTCGATATATATTAATAAATTAAAATTATAATAATTACACCAAATCAAAACTTTTATTATTTCAGAATAAAAATTATATATAATTTCTCATATTTATCCTTTAACTAATAAATATTTTGTTTATAGTATTAGTGAACTTATACAAGTATCATCTAAATATATTGATGCTTTTTTTAATATTTTTAGTTTTAATTTTCCACACAAAAATGGTTAAAATATACTCCAAGCCCATGTACTTTTCGCACATTTGGAATTTAGTCACTTTATTTTTATTTTTAGGAATATATCATCTACTTTTAAAATTCAAAATCTCAACTCTATTTGATAACATCGTTAAAGTTCTTATATTAAATTCAAATCCATCAAACGTCATTTTTTACATGTCTTCCAAGTTGATATATTCTTTGTTTCAAAATATTACATCAACAAATTTAATCGAAGGATTAAAATGATGTTAACAGTTGAACTTGAAATTTTTAAATCCGAAGGGTAAAGAGGCCAACTTCTTGAAAAATAAAAAGTAGGACTAAATTCAGAACGTTTAAAGTATACAAGACTTATATCATATTTTAACAAAAAAAAACTATTTAAAATTCTAACAAAGAGCGGAAGATTTTACTAATAAATGGTTGAAAAAGTAACATTGAATTTCTTCCAACATTAGAACCAAGATCGAATTTACAAAATTATTGCCAGACTGTTTACAAAATCATATTTAAGGTTTGGCATGATCCATAAACAAAACCCTAATTACGTAAGGTGCAAATGAATAATCAAACGCCTAGTAAAAGATATTGTTAAAAATGATTTCCCTGGAATTCACCTGAGTCTTGTGGTCCAATTAAGAGTTTTTACAAGTTAGTCAAGAGTATTTAATAATAATAATAATTTATACTTCAATCAGAAGGTAATTATTTAATGCACTGTTGGTGGAAAAAAAATTAAAAATAGGTTGATTTTAAGGTTTAAAGTTTAAATTTATTTTTTTATAATTTAGGGTTTGTAGTTAGAGTTTAAGATTTGTTGTTAGGATTTAAAATTAGTGGTTAAATCTAAATACCTACTCGTATCATCTTAAACCCTTAATTTTAAACTCATATATCTTATAAAGATTAAAGTCTAAAATTAATCTGAGGTTCAATCTTCAAGATCTCTTCATCTTTTGCTCTAAAGCGCCTTTTCAAATTTTCACTTTAGATTGTTTTTTTCAAAGTGCCCTTTTGGACTTTCACTTTATTTTTTTTTCTTTTTTTCTCTTTTTCCCAAGGCACCCTTTCAGGTTTTCACCTCGATTTTTTGCTTTCCTTTTTCTTTTCTTCTTCTTCTTTTTTCTTTTCTTTTCTTCTTCCTTTCCTTTTTCTTTTTCTTTCTTTTTTCTTTTTCTTTTTTTTGAAGTGCCCTTGTGGGTTTTCACCTTTCTTTCTTTTGCAATGATATTTTCCTTTTATTCCAAATAAGGTTGATTTCAATTCTGATGGAACTCGTACTTGCCTTTTCATAGATTCATCACAAAAACCCTTCGCTTGTCATATCTCGCCATGTATTTCTCAAAACTCGAATTCTGGTGACTCCTTTCTTAGAAAGCCACTCTTGATATGTCTTCATTCAGCTTCTTTGAAAACATTCTTTCTCGTGGTTCCAAAAGAGACCATCACTTCTGTTGTTCCAGCTTGTGGATCTATTCATCGGAATAAAACATCTTCTTCTATAGTGTTCTTTGCAGCATTACCCCTCTCTTGAATTCAACTATCATCTTTGCTCACTTTCACAGGGCTTTCTCGTCTTGCAATGCTTCAGAAGTAATGATCGTTAATAGTATGAACCTTTAACAGATTGAACTTGTTGCAGCTTTTGCCCCAAAATGGTCTATGTTCTCTTTTTGCCCCAAGATTACTTATGTCACTTTCCTGCGGCTTTTGCTTAAATGTTTCCGACACTCGGAGTTGTGACCTTTCTTTGACATACTTTTCTTCATTAAACAAGTACCGATGCCACCTCCTGTTCTACCTGCACTTAAAGGATTAGTACATCATAATAATACCCACGAAATCCTTTACTTTTCTTATCTAATTGGGTTATATGCAAGATACTGGCAGCAACAATAAGTGAAAGGCTCAAAATATTATTTTACTAAATATGAGAAAATTGAATAATTTGATAAGTCATGGCAAACATGATAAATTCAATGCAATACCCCAGGTATCCACTATATGAAGGACGCGAGAGCTTGTCAACTGAAATAGAGCTTCTAATCCCGAAATTCCTCAAAAATGTAGATCACGAAAAGGTCTCTTGCCGAATGCCTAATCTCAAAATGTACCTACGCTGCCCTTTCAGGTTTTCAGCTTAAATCCTTATTTTGTTTCAAGACGCCCTTTGCGGATTTTCATCTTGAACCCCCATTTTCTTTTGATTTTTCTTTTTTTTTTATTTTTTATCAGTTTTTTGGATATCTAAGGCACCCTTTTGGGTTTTCACCATAGATATTTTCATTTTGTTAAGCGCCCTTTTTGGGTTTTCACTCTTCTTTTTTTTCTTTTTTTTCAATCTCTTTTTTAATTCTTCGAGCGTAACACTTCTTGACCGAGTCTGAATCCATAGATTGCTTAAACTCATCTCTGATCATCACTGTTAAAATCAACGCTCCTCCGAAAAGAGGCATCATTGATGGTGTATAGCCCTTTTTGATTAGGCATCTATTTCCCACAAAAATCTTTATGAACAAACAAGATCTTTTAAGCACTAGATCCCTTTCTCAGAATTCTTTTGGACGAACTTTCATTGTTGTGAGCTTGCATCGTTCCTTCTTGGTACATCTAACCATGGCACATTACTTTTAGTTTCATCTTTTCAATGAGATTCAATTGACCTTATTGAGCTTATACTCATTTTACGTTGTCCAATCTCACATCCGTCAAAACTCGGCAACGGAATCTAAACCTCAATTAGTCATGTTGCTTCCATCCTATAGACCAAATAATACAATGTTTCCCCTGTTGAAGTGCACATTGTGGATCGATATGCATACAAGGCCAACGGTAGCTCCTCATGTCAATCTTCGCAAGTCTTTGAGATAATTCTTTTCGATGTTTGTGTTTGTGATTAGTCACAGAATTATGATGCTTTATCTTGAATTGCTCACCAAAATTTTGATATCATCTTGTTGTTTAGATTAGAGGAACTATCAATGACGATTCTCTTTGGCAAACCACATCGACAAATAATCCCTCTCTTCAAGAGCATGTAAATTGTTTTTCTTGTAGTACCAGCATAGGAAGCAGCTTTCGTCTACTTGGTAAAGTAATCAATCATGACCAGTATAACATGGCGTCTATTGAAGGCTTTTGGATAAATCTGCCTTATACAACAAAAGGCTTTGTATACTCTCTCAAACACAAGCTTCTAGGGGTTTGTTCTTTTTGCCTTCTGTTATGCACATTGGATCTTTATTTGGGAAATTAAAGTCCAGGGACTCAAGATCATCTGAAGCACGTCTCACCAAGAAACCCAGTATTGCCCCTCCTTTGTTGCAACATCAATCTTTGATAATAACATTTGCCAATGAGCCATTCTCTTGTTAACACTAGTGTTTCCATCAAGAAATTCAAAGGATCCATTCTTGAAATCATATAAACAAAATAATACAGCATATATTGTCTGAGCCTTCAAGTTACCCAAACCAAAGAACAACATAACTTTTGAATTGATGGGTACCGCAGTTTGTAATTGGTGAATCTTTGCTTAGATAATAAATGGCTCTTTCCTTCTTCTTCGTTTTATCATGTTTGCCTAGTACACATCATTGAGTTTTCATAGACCGCTAAAGAATCAACGACCAATCTGGAACTGGTGCTATCCGAATTGGGTACTTTGATAAATGTTTCTTGATCTTTCTAGGGTTTCTGCCATTCTTCATCCTTTTTTTTCTTTTTCTTTTCTTTCTCTTTTCTTTTCTTTTCTTTTCTTTACTTTATTCATTTTTTGCTTTCTTTTTCTTTGCTTTTTTTTTCTCTTTTCTTTTTTTCTTTTTTTCTTTTTCTTTTTTTCCTGAAGGAAGAAAGTTTTGAATAACTTTCACCTTGTCAAGTTTAATTTTAGTTCCACTTTTGCTGACCCATGAGTTTCCCAAATGTGGCTCCAAAAGTATACTTTGACGGATTAGGCTTCAACTGATGCTTTCTCAATCCTTGAGGAATCTTTTTTTTTATTTTGCATCCATCTTTATTTCGGTTATCGTGGCCCTCTAATATGTTACCCAACACTTTTAATCCATATGGTATTAGATTGTAGTGAAATGAGTCTCATATGTTGTTAATGTTGTTTTCTTTGCCTCGTTTGGATCAAAAGAAGATTTTCTTTCGGGGGCCCTTTATTAAGGTCTCGACCATCTTGAGGAATTCATCATCAAATTGCTTTTGGAACATTTCTAGTCTCACTCTTCTAAGCTTTTACCGAACAGTCTAGTATTTGGGCCTTATGAGTAATTGGTGCATAACACAATTTGGATCTAACCCTCGATATATCTTAGAATTACCATGCAAAGATGCCTTTGAATTCTTGCAGCAATTCAATCAAATCATACTTGGTTTTTGCTGAGGAAGTTGAACAGATCTTTACTTCTTGCTTTTCATCTCAAGATCCCAAATTCGAAATCTCAATTTCTTGCTTGTGAGGCAAAATCTGTTTCCCTCGTCTTCGATCAGTCTTGACAACTACTTAGGGACATCAATTTCCTCTTAATCTTCGTATTCATTTACCTCTGTCAATCATATGGACTGCTCTATTTTAGGTTTAGAGTTTGATTCATTCATATAGTTAATAGTAGAGGCCCTGGAAAGAAATTGGGAATATGTACACATATTTAAAGAGAATGAATATTTTAAGAATACAACGTTGCCTTTTGAAAAAAATTATGTAAGAAACAATGATCAAATACAAATAAACTGATATAGCTTCCCTTACAAAGGACCCTCAATGCTCGCGGGCAAAAGCGATTGGGATGGTTCAGGGTATTATTCTGTAACGGTCCTACAACTGCAGATAGATCTCTCGTGGTCTAATTGTCAATCTTTATTCAAGGAAAACTTGAGTGAATTTTAGCCCCTCCAAATCTATCGATAATTCTTCAATTTTCCTTTACCAGCACAAAGACATGCCCCTTCTTGCTTATGTTCTACAGCTCTCAAATTTTGAATTAAGACCATCTTGTCTATGAGTTTCCTTGTGTAATATCCCAATCTTTGGCTAGTGACCAAAATGTAAATTTTGAAAGTTTTATGGCTAAAGTGTAAACTTTGGAAAAGTTCAGGGATCAAAGTGTAATTTTCAAAAGTTATGTATTTTAACCCCTTAAATGAATAGTTTACCCCCAATAATGACGTTTTTGTGTTACTTGAATTTTTCTTACGGAGTTTGTATTAATGGCTATAAAGCGATAAAGTTCAGAAAATATTCTGATAATCGGATCGAGCTAAAATTTTAGAGATAGTTCCATGAACCTTAGAAGAGCTATAAAATATCATTTTATGGATATTTGGATGTTAAAAAGGTCGAAAAAATTTAAATCGATTGAAATGACATAGAATGGCAATTTTGTGAATAAGTTGATCGGTAAAGGGCATTTTGGTCATTTCGCCCAAAAGGGACCTGGGAGGGATTTTGAGATTTCTTTTATTGATGAGTAGTGGCTGATTAGAATCCAACTAAGTCTAGTTGGAATGTTACAAAATGGCAAATTAGAAATATAGATCTAGTTGGAGGGTATTTTTGGAAAGTGGAATTTATTGAATTAAAAATTCATTTTTTTATATGAAGGAATTATCAGCCAAATACCATCCAAAATCGTGGTGAAGAGAAAAAGTGAAAAATTTTACAAGCTCAATTTAAGCCTCGAGTCTCAGTTTTCAGGTAATCGTTCGAACTACAAAGTTGTCCTACTCTTCGAGCTCTATCTTTTTGATGTAAATAATTCATAGAATACTTGCTTGGTTGATGAGATTTGATATGAGGAAGAAATTAGGGTTTGTGACCAAATTGGGGCTTTTATGATTTTATGAATCCATGGTTGATTTTAAGTTAGAATCATGTTTGTATGATGTAGAATCATGTTATTGAGTTGGGATTTAAACCCTACATATTTCGGTTTGTATAGATAAGATTGGGGTTTATGGATTCAAGTTTAACTTAGGGTTTGTGATGTTGGATTAATGATCTAGTAAGCTTGATTTATTGTTTGGAAGTAAAACCCTAAGTTAAATACATAAGGACCATTTTGGCAAGCTTTAAAATTAAGGGACCACATCTGATTTTTATGAATTTGATGAGTATCTGTATTATTAATGATGTTAGAGACATGAAAATGAAGTTAGAATGCTAAACTGATGATTAATCGCATAAGTGACCATTTTGACAACTTGTCAAACTTGAATGGTCTATTCGGCAAAGAGGATATGTAGGAGTAAATCTGATTTTTAGTTAAAATGATGGAATTAAGGTAGTAATGTTGATTTGATGACTAATTTGCAAAGTTAAGAAGCTTGAATCCTTATATTGGAAATTTGGTGGCCATTTTGACAAATTAAGAGAAATTAGAGGAGTAAAGGTTTAAGATTATTTTAATGAAGGATGTAAAGAGAACATATGAATACAAGCTCTATTCTAGCCATTTGAAGTAAAGTGATGGGACTAAATTGACAAGTAGAGAAATAAGGAGAAGTTGGTGTAAATTAGAAGTTATTCATGGGAAGTTATGTTGGAAATTTGAATTATGGCAGTAAGTTCTAAAATTCACCATAAATTCTACAAAAATGGTTAGATGATGAATTTTATACCGTTGTAAAGATTTGTTAGTCTAGTTTTGTTTCCAGTAAATGGAAACTGATTTCGAGTTCCGAGTTAAAAGATATGAATTTTTAATCGAATGAAGGTCAGAAAAATTATAGAGCAGTTTCTGCCTGGACAGCTCTGTGACGTGAATGTAAGGAATTTTCGTAACTTTTGTAGATTTTATTAATTTATGTGACTTATACCATTAGAACCGTTATCGAATCTAATTTCTCCAGCATAAAGGAAATTAAGATACAGTATGTATTATGCCCTGTATAAGTAAATCTTTGAAGGTAGCACAAGCTTTCAAAAAATAGAATTTGAAACATTTTGTATTTAATGTTAGTTAGCAAGCTCGAAGAGTGAATGGAAGTTCAAATTGGTCACTAAGGACCATAATGAGTTTTTGAACAGTACAAGGAAGAAAGGAAAATATTTGGAAATTTTATATTCGAATGATTATATTAGACAGCATGTTTAAGGTATTGATAGATTTGAATCTAACAAATATTTTATTTTATTCATGTGGTTAATGAAGTCAAGTCCGAATCAAAGAAGGTTCGAGGTACTATGAAAGAAATGATCGAAATAGGACTTAGTGAGGCGTTGTGTTAAGTGGCCAAGGTGAGTGTCTTAATTATTACTTAATTATGCATGTGATAGAGGGAGGCTTGCGATAAGCTAACCTTATTTATGAATGCATGATATGATATATGTTGAAGTTATGTTCTACTATTTAAATATGGTAAGTAATATGGCGAGCAATGTGGGGACAATGTTCCTAACATATGACTAAAGAATTATTTATGATATGTTATGTTCATAAAAGAAATTAAGAATAAGTGATGTGTTTGATACGTAATCACTGACTGGAAAATTATTCTTAATAAATAAGCTAATATGGCTTGAATAACATACTATTGTAAGTATGAGAACTTATTTGTGAAATGTTATAATAGTCACTATAACCGATATGTTATTTGAATATGGTAAGAGCAAGTAATATGTATAATACATTGTCAATGCTTTGATAGATATCTTTGTTATAGTATACCTGATATTACATGGGTTATAAACTGTCATTACGATTTATTGATGACATCTGATATTATAACTTCTTATCATGATATACATATATCTGTATCCCCAAGTATTAAAAGTGGGAGTCCTTGGTATAGTTGGCATGCCATAGAGTCTTAGCAGCTGCATTATTCTGTTATGATATATGTCTATTTTGTGACTACTACGGTGTCACATCCACCTTGGGGATCTAAGCCCATGGTGCTAAGTGCACTAAAGAGGTGCTTATATAAGGAGCAAAGAGCATCCTTGATTATATGAGGAGCAAAGAGCGTCCTCGAGTACGTACTCACCTTTCTGCTCCGTTTGACATTATGGTGTCATATTTCAGATGGCTCGCGTACCTAAGGTCTCATAAAGTATACTTTGGGGAAATTTAAAAGATTAATAAAAGTGCAGGTAATCGAGCTAGTGAGCTTGGCAAATTCTGTTATGTACTAAGTTTTCTGCAAAGTTTTGGTACTAAGTACGAGAAATAACAGGTTCTCCATACTCTCTATATATCTTTGTATTTTCCGTTAGATCAGTATTTTCTATATTATGTTAAGTTCAGTAATATCTACATTTCTTTGTTTGATATGTTAGGCAAAGAATTAGAATTATGATAAGTTTTCCATGAAATGCCACAGAAACTGGTTATATTATGTTATGAGAAGCATGTTGAAGTATGTCAAGTAAACATGATGAACTTAATACAAGTAATTTATCAGTTATACTTAGATAAGCTAGATATAAAAATAGGCCTTGAATTATGTTCATTTCAGTTATTTGATAACCTTATATGCTTTGCCTCACTAAGTGAATACTTAGCGTGTATTGTTTCACACGTAGGTTATTGGAGACTTACTGGAAGAGGAGTCAAGCATGTTGATCAAGTTGCAATCTGCCAAACATCAGTAAGACATTCTAATTTATGATATTCTCTTGTGGGCATGTATCAATTTATTTGTTAGTTGTTTTAAAGGTATAAGTTTGATTCATAGTCAAATAAATATGAATTATTAGCATGGTTAAAGAATTACCGGTGATGTTTTTTAATCGGGTAAAATTTTATTTATCATTTATAGCGTAACGATTTTAAATTTAAGAAAGGGCCTAGGCAGTGTACCTAGTTTTCACCCTGAGTTACATACTTATTTTAATAGCTGACTAACATGTTTTATAAACCAATTCAGGGTCAAAACTAGCAATCTGCAAATAGGCTATGAATACTTCGAAAGTCGAGAAAGGGTTATTTTATAAACTAGTTTTATGTCAGATAGTTTTTAAAAAATTTAAAAATTTACAAGTCTAGAAATCTGTTAAATAATATTGTGACATCCTTAATGTGTATTCATACTATGAGTATACGTTAAGGGTGTTACACCTTGTTTCTTCAATCAATTGTCTGCTCTTTTTTGTAGAATATTCAATCATTTGCATGTGGAAATTAAAAACTTCTTCTGGTCGACGTCTAGATGAACTCTGTTTTTCAAGATGTTGGTTGGATGTATTGAAGCTTTTAACAAGTATGTCTATTTGAGTTTTCTTTCTTGACGCTTGATGATTCTCAATTATTTTTGCCTTGTTCTTCCTTCTCTTTTTTTCTTGACATCTTTCAGCACTTGATTTCCAGACAATCCAGTTATATTGGTTCCAATCAAGTGACTACCTCCTGAGTTAAAGAATCGACTTCCAAAATCCCCTAGTTCAAAAAGTTTTGAACTTACCGCTTGAAAATGTAACATTCTTCAATGTCATGATCATGGACTCCATATGACATTCACAGTGATTTATAATGTTATAACAACTTGGATGATGGGGCTTTAAAGGTTTCAAATGATGCGGTGAAGTTTCGAGCAATTTGAAGTACAACTCATGATAAGAAACATGAATGAGATCCAATTTAGACTTTGATTTTCCATTGACAGGAGCGTCTTGAGCATCTGGCTTTGGGATATTCTTCAGTAAAGAAAATGTTGAAGAGGTAGATGTCTAAACATTACTCTGATTTTGGTATACCTCACACTGTAGCGGATTACTCATAAAAGCTTGTTGTAGATTCTGCCCTTTTCTCTTTTATCATAATTCTTCTAACAAATAATGGTCTTTTGTAGAATCGAGGTTCTCCATTCTAAAAACATAAATGTCCATTCCTGATGAGACCACTGACTATGTGTTTCAAAAGTATACAATCTTCCACAGAGTGACTAAAATCTCCATAGTAATAACCACAAGCACTTGTAATACCATAGAAAGACTTATAAAACTTCAGTGGAACTGTCATCAAAAGGTGATTATGCTTAAGGTAAGGCAACAAATCCGAATATGGCATTAGAATAGGAATAATTGCCTCATTTTTCTTACTAAACCATTCGATCTTTATTCCTCAGTTTTTGTGCTCACTGTTCCTTTTTTCTTTGACGGAGACAATTCCATTGTGGGAAAATTTCTAGCCTCAACTGAATTCCTGGCTTTCGTCACTTTGGAGAAATGTTCTGCAAACATATAAGGTTCTTTGACTCTGTTGGAATCATCTTGTTCTTTAACAGTCTCGTAACCTTAGACAATACAGTTGTGGAACAAACATCAAAATTTTGGCTTTTACTCGATCGTTCTATATTTGTTTGCTTGATGATATCCATTTTAGCTCTATCAAGTTCTGTCAATGCGCTAAGGTTAAGAATGTCATCTCCAAAGTTTGTTTCCAAATTCTCTGAATTGTTGCCCAATACTCTGACTGTGCTGAACTGAACCTTCTTCAGAATGAATCCTTTGGGTTGAACCTTTGTGTGAGATAAGTTTTCAATTTGATCAACAATATTAGTATTTTCATTGAAACCTTTTCTTTCTCAACCTCCCTAATTCCAAGCAATATGGTAGCTCGAGTTACCATCTCGTTCTGTGACTGGTCAATCCTTTGATCTATGCTACCCAAGCGGTCCTCAACAACCTTCTGAGATTGTCTGATCCTAACAAACTTATTGCCCATGTTTCTTAGATTATTGGTTTTCTGCTTATGCAATGCTAAAAAAATCAATGTTGTTTTTTTTGTTTTTTTAAATGTAATGTTGTTTGAAAAATGCAATGTTGTTTAAAAAATGTAATTTTATTTAAAGAAAAATGCCATGTTTATATAATGTAATCCAAAAATGCAACACAAAAAAAACAAAAACAAAGGAAATGTGTCAGTATTTGTGAAATAATATTGAAGGAAATAATTTAAATTAAATTGATACAATAAAGCAGGTTATATTGAGCATAGAGAAGAATTAGAGAAATGTATTTAAATCAGCAGCACCCTGTCTTAGGTCCCTGCTGGCTCTAGTGGGGTGGGTTTCTAGAGTACAACATGTGGTTTTTGTTCTAGACTCTGGATACCCGAACTTTCATTACTGTCTACTGCTACAACAAGACATCGATTCGAGAGTATACGACCCTTTATAGCGGAGGTGTAACCTCACGGTGTATAAGGTTGGTATACCGGAAGAAAGACAAAATTCCAATCATGGAGATGGATACCTCACGTGGGATCATGTCTGGCTCCGACTTAAAGGAAAAGCCCGAGTAAAAGGCTTTTGCATGAATGATAGTTTGTATCACACAGAGGAAAAGCATATCTCCATTCTTTCTAAAAATTTATCCAATAATTATTGGAAAAATTAAATTCAAAACATCATTCTTAAATGCCAAAATGCCACGCAAAATTAATTAGGTCTCACTCTCCTTTTTTATCCCCAGCGAAATCGCCAAGCTATCGAAACCATTTTTAAACCGGCGTAAAAATAGCTTGGCGATTAATCTTTGAAAATTAGGATTTTGCCTTTTAATTCATTTAATCTTGAAAATTTAAGTTTTTTATGCTAAATTGGGTTTTGCAATTAATTAATCATGAAAATTGGATTTTTCCTTTTTTATTTAATCTTGAAAATATTTTAGAGTCGCCACTGATCACTTTGGTAGACCGGACACCTTAAAAACAACCAGAGATTCGTTCTTTTTAAAATTGGGTTAGGGAGTCGATTACATGTGGGGAAGGATTAGCACCCCACAAATGCCCGTTATCGGTACCTTTAATTTTACGTAGCATATTGGCATTTCGAATAACATTTTGAATTTAATTTAACCCTTAATTATTAATTGGATTTAAATTCCAAATAGAGATATTCCTTTTATAAGGAAATACATTTCTATACGAATATGAGATTAAAAGCACCCTTATATGTTCAAGGCACCCCCATTCATATTCAAAAAATATATTTCCAACATAAAAGGTTTTTAATGCATGGTCAATTATTGTCTTGTTTATTTTAAGTTCTAACTTAAAAAGGTTCTAATTAATCATGTGTTATTTAATTCTATGAATATTGTTTAATTTAAAGGCTTACACGAGATAACACACAATTGCTTGAGCACCATCCATGTTTAAACCCAAAAATTATATATTATATTCCTAATTCTATTGATTAATATAATTGTTTAAGTTCTAATCTTAATTAAGGCTCTAATTAATTAGCCTGGTTATTTATCAATTTTTAAGTTTTAATGAATACTAAGTATTCTACTTAAAAGCCCATGTTGGACAACACCCCATTGCAAGCAACGGAACATCGTCCAAATTTGGAACTTCAAAGCTTCCACTTAATACTCATTAATTTGCTACAACTATCTCTCTTAACTAATTATGGAAACTAATAAAGAACCTAAAAGTCCAATGCTCTAAGAGTTAATTAATCTAGGTGATATAATTATCTAGCAAATAATCATATATGGTCAATTTAAAGCATGCATCACACATATAATTTAAAATAATTAAATATGACAAAATTGAAAGGAATAATCTGATTTTTATTAAAAGTAAGACGAAATTGAAATACATCACAAAATTTCAGGGACAATATACAATTAGCCCAAATATTAAAAAAGTGTGCAGATCCAGGTCCGACCCGAATAAGAGTGCAGGGACCCTAGCTAAACCCAATGCCAAAACAGTACCGTTTCGACTCAGGTATATAAACCCTTAGCTCGGCCATTTGCTACTCATACCCTCTTTTTCTTCTCTTTCACCTCTCCCAAATTCTCTCGATTTTGACGCTAATTTCCCAGAAAACCAAGCCCTTACTCGATCAAAACACCTTTTTCCCAATATTCAACCGAGTTCTTCACTTTTTAATCCTTTTGATCCACAAAAACATCTTTTTCTATCCAATTTCGTGTTTTCAAAGATCTAACACTAAAATTCTTATAAAACTCAAACAGTGTTCTTCATTTTTCATTCGTCCGATCCATCACCTCCTCACTCCGACCACCAAACTTTATTAGCCAGCCACAATTCTTACTCTCCGACCATCGTCCATCTTCAGCTGGCCGCCGTGAGACAATTTTCAACCGTCGTGCCGAAAACTTAAAAAACCTAAAAAAAAATTCATCCGATTCAATCGACTAGACAGAGTCATCCTCTTCTCCCCTAAAACTACCCGTTCCCGGCCCAGTCTTCAACTTTGACCAAAGCCTAAACTCATTCCGGCAAAGATAAGTTTCGGCCACATTATATTTACACTTTAAGCTTCTGTTCTTTAAGATTTTTAACCTAAATCTAATGTTTTTGGTGTTTTAACACAGGGAAATGGAAAAGAAGGGAAGGAAATTACCTTCCGGTGATGAAAAGAAAATTTCAGAATCGACGTGATAGCTTCAATTATCTTCCCCGACGACCTTTGCACTTCCAAGCACTGTTGGTCTTCTTCAGGTGAGCTTTCTCTCTCTCTTTAATTGCTTCGATAATTGCAGCAATTATTAGCCAATCTTTAATTGTTTTCTCTCTCCTCTATTTATAGCATATGATGGATCATGACATCTTGATGATGCCACTCTTAAATAGCTCATGACAACTAGATATATAAAAACCACAATTCATGTTGTCTTGTTTAGACGAATCAAAGAGCGCCACGTGGACTAAAAATGGGTGGAAAAGTTTAAAACAGCTGGACCTGAAAACCCAACATGAAGTCTATCTATACCTGAATTAACCCAATAATTAACTGATTTGGACTTGAATAGTTTGACCTGAAACCTAATATTGATCCGACCCAACCCAAGTCCGAGTTAGAATCAACCGACATTGACATGGACTCATGTCGACCAGAACTCGACCCGACTTGAATAATTAACTTGGCCCAACATAACTTGAACTCGATCTGACTCAACCTGAAAATTAACCGAGTACCGATTTTACATCCCTTCAATTACGAGTATGACATATTTTAGACCTTTGGCTTATGGGCGCATGGACGGCCAGTTGTACCGCCTCCTTAATTGATTGTTTTGGTTGGATGAGATTGGTTCCTATACATTTTCCGCTACAGTTAATAGTATCCGCTATCACGCCGCAAAGCCCTCGAGCCAATCTGAAATTTCTATGCAGATGTAATTGATAACTTTGCCGCCGCAACACAAAATAAAGAGTGATTCAGTCCATTCACATCACTCGTTTAAAACAGACATCAAAACAGTTATCTCCGAAATATTCATGGCCAACCATTTGTCCCTGCCCCAATTCGTAATGGAGTTAACAGCGTTGTCAGTGGAGAACCTAAAGAAACCAGCTTCCTGCAGTCCATTTTCCCGACATTCAAGACCCTCCATATACATCACCAGGTTCAACGATGAGAACAATCTTAGTGAAGGTAATGTTCAGAACTTCACATTCGGCGACCGGTTTCTTGTGCCAATAGAGTCCAACTTCTTTGCTAATAACTCTAACTAGTTCTCCAACTACACACCAAGACGATCCTTGGTCGCCAGGCTCTACTGGGTTGGTGTCAGATTCCGGCTGCCGATATTGGGGAACCGCCTGTGGGATCAGTCCGGCACCCGAGCTACAAGCTACGGGATAGAGATGGTTCAATGGGTAATGGGATTGTAGATCTTCGGGTTAAGTTGGAATGTTATGGTTGCCCAGTGTACTCTGATCAGAAAGTGATTGGCACACCGGCGACAACGTTTCCACCGAGCAATTAAGCCTGCCATATCAATATGTAGAGTTCTGTGTAGATCTTCTCGGTTATTCTGTGTAACAATTTTTATTTCAGCGACCAATTTGTATAGTTTTTGTTATAGCCGAGTAAATCTTGAATCATGTTTTTTCCTTGAGCTTTCTGTCCTTGCCATTTTTCAATTTTAATCTTCTTCAGCAGGACTGTTGATGTAAAATTCCAGTACAGAGAACTGGATGTTCTTGAAGGTAGACTCTTGTGTGAAGCAGGAGAATCGCATAACGTGCCTACGATGTGATTGGAGGGAGGTACTGTTTTGTTAAATCTCGCATGAACTCCATGTGATAAACGAGGATCCAAGTTTCTTTATTTGCCTTGCCTTATTGTTTCCAAGGGGATTCAACCAACATAACCTTATGGTTAAGTTCATAGCTAGTAGGGCATTAGGATTTGGCCATGCTTGTCGAGGAACAGTCTTCCGTTGGTCTTTGGTGAGCCGACGAGAGATTTGCGCTAAATTATGGTAGTTTCAGTCTTTCTTAGTTCTGTGACTAAGTAGAACCAACAATATTTGAATCAACAATTGTTCGCTGGAAAGCATCGTGTTGAAAATCCTAGTGGTAGGCCACTGCCGGAAGCTAAACTAAAGAATTCGATTTGTTTAAAATGTACTAATTGCTTTTATATGAACTTAGCTTCATATTTTTTTTACTATTTAATATTTTTTTCTGCTAAAATTTATAAATCAACAACAAAATAGAGAATAAAGATTCAAAAAGTTTTAGGCTACTATAAAATTTTAAGATGACAACTGCATAAAGCCATTTGCTTGCTAGAAGCATGGGCCATTACAGTCCTTTTACGTTAGAGGTTTAAAAAACATTCCTGGAGTACGTTTTTGAGCAAGCTTTTAAGCTTACATCTTGGTAGTTTAATTGACAATATTAGGGAGCATAAGAACAGGAGTTGGTTATGAATACATACAAGCTTTCATTATGTCGGCTTCATATCATCGGACTATAAACATAATGTGAGCTCAAACAATATGTCCAGTTTTATGAGTATGATCACCATGATCGTTTCAAGTCACCCTACCACATCATTGGATAGAGGCAAGAAAATCAAATGACCAAGTTCTTTTCTTCTATTGGTAACAGTCAAATGATAACACTAAGCTGAAACATTGTTCAGCTATTTTTAACGAGTAGATGGGTAATAAAAAATGATTGAAGTCGATCTATTACATCATCAGATACAGCAAAGGAAAGAATGAAATGAAAGAAAAAGGTTTTAGGTAAAAAACAAAAAAATCCAAATGATAATCCGAGTATCCACACAATTAATAGAAGAAAATACAATTTGATTCAATCACAGCCTATTACATCATCTGATAGAGCACAGGGAAGAAAATGAAATGAAAACTAACGTTCTTTTCTTACTATTTCAAGCCCACAATAACTAAGATATTTAACATGAAAAGGGACAACAAACTGACCTGAAACTGAAATTTTCCAGCTTGATCACTACTAAAACAGAACTTGGATAGTATTTACTTATCAGGGGAGGCCGAGCTTTCACCCATCTCAGTATTCTCAGTTTGTCCCAGTAGATTTACACGAATTCATACCGACAGATTGCATTACATTCACAGGCAAGTTGTATGCATGACGCCCAAGTCCCTACCTAGTGTTACCACTATTCACCTTTTACTTGTATGGAACTACAAATAAAATCGATTTAGAGATCCAACTCATTTCCAACCACAAGGGAACAGCTACAGAACACTCTACTGAGATTTCAGCAAGTTAAATGAAGCCTTTATGTAACATGAATTTGCAGCTACATTACCTTGCAACATTTCTGATTTCATTTGTTGCTCCTTGAATTTTCTTCTTCACTGATTTAAAACTACTTTGGCCTTTCTTGTTCCAGCGAATTGAGGCACTTCGCTTAAGAACATCTGATATAAGAGGTGATCTCAAGGTTGAATCCCCCAAGGGAGAATCGTCGTAATCTAGTCAAGAATTTGTCAGTCAATTTTCAGTAGATGACATTCTAGAGATAACCAATAATTAATCAGAGCAATTCAGCATGCAACCAGGTGGCTTACAAATCTCGGGAAGTAAAGCATTTGAAATTACCCTCAGCATAACAATTATCATACAGTACATTATTTCTGAACATCAAGTTCAACCAAGCATATAAAATTCCTCCCTTTGGCTTTATAAATAAACCAATGATGGTTCAACCGAAGAACAAAATCCCTTCCAAACTTAACTCAACATTTAATCCCCCCCCCCCTCCTTGCTAGACCTCGTACAATGGTCACTTTAATAGAAAAAGCAAATGAACGAAGTAAATTCAACACCCACACTATGAAGGAACTGCTGCATCCTGATGAAACAAGTACAAGACAGAAGAACTAGAATCCTAACGTTAGGATACTTTCACTAAACATTATTTAAGGAATGTAGCCTGATAAACATTAATTAAATTATAGAAATAACTGTGTTTCTTAAGTAGTCTTTTCTTTCAATTTATTTATGTTTCTCAAAAATATTTCATATATGTTAAAAGAATGAGGTTGGACAATCTTTTCTTTCAATTCATTTATGTTTCAGGTAAATAGTTAATATATAAAACAACCAAACTGGATCAACTAGTTAAACACTCTGTAGCTACATTGCACGCAAAGTATCACCTGAAGACATGGGTAGTTGATATTGCACTTTTAAGAACTTTGATGCCTCCCTATCTTTCTTGTGGCATAATACTCGCATTAAAGTGTGAGCATCTCCCATATTCATATGACCTTGCTTGTTTGAATCTAATCCCATTGAAATGAGCTCACTTGCAGACATTAGCATTTGAATAACAGTTTCAGTCTGCCAAAAAGCAATGATTAACTAAAGTACTAACAATTCACTATACACAAGAAACACTCAAGTATGAGCTAGCCAACCTGAAGAGAAAAAATGTGAAGAATGCGTTCAGCAAATTTTGCTTCCTGCTCAACTAATGACCGCTGAAGGCCTTCTCCATCAGCTATGAAAAAATCCTAGAACAAAACAACACAGTTCTATTAGATAGTAAACAATCCATATATGATAATATATGGAATACATGTAGCACGTCTGTTGGCCACTTCATAGAAAGTGTGTTGCGTATTGAATAGGAAGGTACTATTACTAACAATGAAATTGTACGTCATGCAGATTGTCATGCAATACAAACCTTTAGCATCAACAGATCTTCTTCCATAAGGATGATATCTGAATCAGAGAAGGCACGGCAAGGACCTCCATCAAGCAATACCCAAACAAAGCCTTCCTGAATCACGAATGTAAAAAAAAAAGGTTGTTAAACAAGGGCATTAAAAGATCACAGGAGGTCAAGCCACAAGCATACCAATGAAGCCATATAAATACTTAAAACCACAAGATCTCTGACAGCGTCATCTATCAAACCACATACATTGTCCAGAACCTACATTCAAGGTTGCCAATATCAGCACATCTTAAAAGGGGTGGCAATAAGTTAAAACTAAAGTCAAATAGGAAAGAAAATTTCTAAAACCACATACAAATATTCATAGGTGCAACCATGCACACAACAAAAGAGAGAAATAGAGAGGAGGGAAGGAGGCAGAAGCCATCTACTTTAGAGTCTTACCATGTCAAAGTCAGGAAGGAAATTCTCCAACCGAGTACTTTCAACATTGCCGCGATATAAATGAAACAGGAACGCATCTCTAAGATCCCAAAACACAACCCTTGTTCCTATAAGTAATTTAAATAGAAAGAAGATGAAATTTAATAATAATAATAATAATGGTGGTGGTGGTGGTGGCCGCGATACAAATGAAACAGGAACGCATCTCTAAGATCCCAAAACACGGCCCTTGTTCCTATAAGTGGTGGTGGTGGTGGAAGAAGTTGAAATTTAATAATAATAATAATAATAATAATAATAATAATGGTGGTGGGCGCAATACAAATGAAACAGGAACGCATCTCTAAGATCCCAAAACACAACACTTGTTCCTATAAGTGGTGGTGGTGGTATATTAAAAATAATAATTGTAAGTTATCCAAGAAGTGTTAGAGCTTGAGGGGGAATGTAAGTTGACGAGAAGTGTTAGAGTTTAATTTAATGTGTAATTAGAGTTTATTTCTAAGTCAGTAGTTTAGATTTATTAGAAGTCTTATTTAAATTATGGATAAATATTATTTAAATTATAGATAAAAGTATAATTTTAGTTATATTAAAACTCTGTAATTGCCTATTTAAAGGCTCACCTTATACACATTTGATTAAGAAGAATACGAGAAAATACAGAGAAACACATTGTTCTCTGTTAAAAATACTATTTTTGTTCTATCATTAAACTCTAGCTTTTATATTTTATTGTTCATTGTTCAACGGCGTTCATCTTCTCCGGCCACCATGGCCCCTTTCTCACAATAATGACGGTAGCAATATCAGCGGTAAGATTATGCCTCAGTAACTAAGATTACAAAATAAAGAGAAAAATCAGTTTTTGCAGTCCTTAAAAGAAAATGGAACAAGATAGGCTCACCAATCAAGTCACAAATTTTTTGGCCAATAACTTTAGCAGTATCCCTTATGATGCTAAAGGTGGTACCAAAGAGTTCATCTACTGCTTCATGATGTGTTAGTGAGTCGCTCTCCAAAATCTCCACAGGCTCTTTTTCAGCTGGATGAAGCAAAGAAAACTATCAAGATCGTAATAAACAACTTCCTACTTCATTATCACCGGACATAACCATAAAATGTGGAAAGAAGGGAAAAATCTAAATATAAAATAAAATACAAAAGATGCTTTAAAGGTTCATATAATCATCATGAAAAAATGAATATAATGTACTTCCAAACTCCAGTTCAATTGCAAAGTTTCTTTTCACTTCAAAAGAAAGTTCATGCTGTAGCTGATGATGCTCTTACTGTGTTCGCTTAGATCTGCTTATCCCATATAAATGATCATTCACGTAAAACAACCAGAACTAATTCACCATTAACACTTCATCCACCTTTACCTAGTAGACACATCTTGTTATTTGTACAATTAGCTTTTACTTTCAGAAATAAATGTTTTCATGCTATTATTGCATAAACGCCTACAATTCCTGTTAATAGTGAGATGCATATAGAACTTACCCTGTGTTTGGTCAAGAGATGGCCTCACAACTGCCCAAGATTTACGAATCCCATCTTCAAGTTGCCCAACCTGTTTCTGAATATACTGCATGGAAACACACAAGATAGCACAGGTATAAGTTGACAATGTTCTGAGAATTTCACGTTTTAATACCAAAGCTACAGATATATGACCCATAACTAGAAATTATAGGAGAGTAAAAATAATCATCTGAAGTAATGCCATAGTAAAAGGCCCATTGTTTGGAAATCTTGTAATGGCCAATCTAGCTCTAAGCCAGACTTTAATTATTACATATTCTATACTAAATTTCGTAAATGATGTACCTAATCTAAATAATAATAATAATAATAATAATAATGGAGCAATTTTGGAGATCTACAAACAACTCAAAATGTTCTTGACAAGAAAATAAAATGGAAATACTTAGTTATCCAAAAATATTAAGCACAGGATCACATCAACACCTGCTAGGTATAAAAACAAATACAACCAAACCAAAAGCAAAAACAAATACAGAATTCTTCAGGCAGGAATGCAACTTCGGAACATCATGTGAAAGTCTAATTGATTTTGACCGATGTCGAAATGGCTTATCTTAGGTTGCATTCAGCTTGAAATTGCTCGATATGAACTCAATGCTTTAGCTTAGACTAAATAGTTTTTTGGTGGAAAGGAAAATTTACAATGTATATGTCAATGTGTTAAATTTCATATGTTCATAAAAGGCGGAAATATGAACTTCATAATCCCAAAGGAGGGTTCCTAATGAGCAATGCTTTTAAAAGTGAACACACTTACCTGAAGGGTGTTCAGCCGGATGCAGAGTTTGGGTATTGTCAATTCCTTCAATCTATTAAGCACATTGTCATCTATGACTTTGTACTCATTCAACCTCTTCTTAATTAGCGGAATAGCTGTCTCAATGTAACGAGTCAAAGGAGGGGCTGATGGGTAGAGATGATTCTTCTCAACTGCAACATTTAATGTATGATCATCGCATGGTAAAATAAATAAGGTAACACGAGCAATTGACTAGAAGGAACTTCCATAATTTAAATAATAACAACAATAGTAAAGAGAAGTATTAAGCCTCTCTATCAATTATATATATATATATCTTGTAAAAGCATACAGAAGATTCATCGAGTTAAAAACAAAAGTAAAAATAAACAAAGAGCAATCTGGATACTGACTGCATAGCTACCCACTAGACATTTAAGAACAAAAGAATTAGCTACACCCCAGAACTAGTACCAAGTATTTCAAAGAAAAGAGGCAGGCACAGAGAGGTTGCTTTCAGCTAATAACAATGAGATAATCACCATCATGAAGAACATTGCAAGATGATGCCCAACTTTTCCAAGCACAATGCAACGATAAGAAGCAAGGATAGTCAATACCTAACTGGTTGAGCACTCTCTGCAGATACCCATCCAAGGTGTGGTAAACTATAGATAGAAGGGCTTGCAAATGAGTGATGTCCAGAGGAAGATTCATTCCAAAAAGTTGATCCACCGTCTGAAAGTTAACACGGTTACAAGAGACAAGCAACACGAGAGGCCATAAACCAAAAATAAAACTAAGAAAATAAGATTCAATTGCTACAATTTAAAGATAAAATAATAGAAGCAAAAATATAAAAAAGAAAAACTCTAGTTATTACTATATGTCCTAGTGGAAGTTTTTTTACAGCATTAATTTAATACCCATGGATGTTAGCAAGGGTAAGATACCCAGGGCAAGGACATCTATTCCATCAAAGAGCAATCTATGGAGATGGAAATTTTCACGTACAAAAATTACATAAGACAATTACCACCCTTATATCCAGAAACAGCATACCTCCTCTAATATCCTAAAAACTTCAACTATTGACGCTGACTGCCTTTGATGAAATGACAAGGGCTCCCAATCCTGCACATGCCAAGAAATCAGCTGTGGTTCAGCCGTTGTGCCAGGGTTCCAGCAATTTTAAAATGAAACAACTCATGGTAATTCTCTCTTAATAGGGACTGATACAGGATAACCCCTTGCAGATAAAGAAACAGGAAAAATTAAACAACATCAAAGACAAAACAAATAAGAACTTGAGACAAAGCCAAAAAAAAGTCCTTAAGCTCATTTGTCAAAGAGTCCATCAAATGTTTCACTTTCTCATTGTTGCCTCCAAAATTCAAAACCATGTTGAGCTACAAAACTATACAGTTTCAGTATGAATTGATATCATCCTACCATACATAAAAAGAATAAATTAACATAATCTTGCTATAGAACCAACCTCAAGGTCCAATGCTCTTCTGGTCCATTCCAATATATGAGCATGCTGGCCAATCACCCAATCAAGAATTATTGGCCCCGAAACTTTTTCAGTCTGCACACAAGCATATAAAAAACAATGCTCCACTTAGGCATCACATCATTAGCTAAACCCATACATCAAAAGCACTTTTTTTCTCAGAAATGTTTGGCTCCTAAATATTTCCATGTCCAACATTTTCCAACCTGAACAATACCATTACCCACTCCATTACTTGCATCAACCAAAATAATATCAAATGCACAAAGAAATGTTTAAGATCATTAGCCCTAAATCAAAATTTTCTTTTATCACAAAAATCCACAGAACAGCATGGAACCAATAAGAAACAATGTCTCCAGCTATTGTCCATAAAGTGCACCTCCTCTATTTCACTGAACATGCTATTCTTAAAACAGGAACAAATAAGGATTGAATGGCATGATATTGGCCACAGTTAAATCAAGATGGATGACTTTTTTATAACAAAAATAAACATTAAAAAAGGTAGAATGATTAACTATCAGAATAATGAGTTTAAAAAGTATTTAATCCTCGGAGAAAAATAATTGCTTCTCCATTGAAAAGAAAAACACTAGCTAGTAATTCGTGAATCACGAGTAAAGAACACCAGAATATATATATGTATATAACAATGTAATATTGCAGGAAGAAAATAACAAGGAGAAATACAGAAACAGATACAAAGTTAGAACGAAACTGCAGAGACATAAGTCTAAAAACATGATTCAAAACACTTGAAACTTGGATAAGTAACACATAAAAAAATGCAAACAACCTGATAATGGTCTAAGCATGGTCTAAGAGAGTGCTTCACTTTCTGTTCCTCAAGAGCAGAAGTATAAAGTCGCCCAAGTTCGTGATCTAATGTATAAGCAGCAGAAAGCACTGATCTGACGTCTTCAGATAAAGATGAAACTCCCTTTAAGAACGGAACCTACACATTAACAAGAATAGTCTCGCAATAAAGATAAAGCACACCACCCAATGTAAGTTCAACAGAAAGAGATTGTTAAATTTTAATGGAACAAACCAGTCTTTCCCCATAAAATTGGTGTAATTTCTGCACTGAGATTATTATAGATTCTTGAGACCACTGACGAAATACTGGGAAAAATATATTAAACTCCCTCTCAGCAACCAGTCTTAGTTGGTTTGCAAGTAGCGCCAAAGGATGCATCTTTTCTTTAGATTCCAGAATGGTATTTGCCGCCTAAAAACATAAACAGCTTTAATTGAACATTTGAGAGGGGGAGAGAGTATACATATAGTTGTGTTATAAAAAAACCTCACCCTCCCAATTGCAGCTTCAATGGAACTCTCTACATAATATTTAATCTTCTGGCCAGAAGTATTGACAGTTAACTGCATGGAGGAAAAATTGCAGTTAGATATACATAAGCTTCATCACCAAATGGTAAGAAACTGGCAATTGCAAATAGGGGTAGAAAGCGCAGATCGAGCTCCAAATTGTCCAACCAAAAAGAGTTCAGCCACAAGGAAAACACAGGTTCATGGTATGAGCAAATTGCTTACTCACAACAGAATGGTGTGACCACCCAACAAAACAGGATGGAACTGGGATGTAAAGAAGTCAAGGCAGACACCAAATTAAACCTTTAAAACCAATATGACCTCAGTAATAAGAAAATTGTTTGTCTGTTAAACTTATTGAGTGAAGCTGTAGTTGAACATAACAATATTATCTGACGAAGCTCAAGCCAAAAGTAACATGCAATTGATCTTGAGATTAGCTAAAACTTTGAATATCTACATCAATATGAGCTTTCATCTTTTTACTAGTTCCAAACTTCAAAAATTTATCAGGTCATTACATAACATGGTCCATCAAACAACTAAACATGCATGTGAATTGAGTAACATCATGGTTGACAAAACCTTAGTCTCAGCACAATCATCAGTAGTGAGCATTCCTATAGCTGAAGCCAAAGCCATCACCTTTCTGAAGTGAACAGGTTTCTGAGGAAAGAAAGCGTTTGTAATTAACGGGTTTATATTTCCAAATTAACCCATAACCAGGCAACAAAAACTGAAATAGAATAAAATTCTTGAACTAAAAGGATTGCTGGGAAATAGAACCAACAAAAAATCACTTAAGTTAAACAAACTAGCAACAGACCTCACCAAAATGTAGGTGATAATCTTGTATTTTATTGTCACACCAAGTGCCTATGGACAGGAAAATGGACTGCACCAGATTTAGCTTCGTTCGACTGCCATTCCTTTCTCTTAAACATGTTATACTTTTCAAATATAGCCCTTCGTTATAGTCATCTTCTTCAGCAGATGCAACTCTCTGGAACTGTAGAACAGCATGCTCTAACAGAGTGCCTTCATCAGTGTGAACAAACTTCAATAGAGAAAATATACTGATGGTTAAAAGCTCATGAGAAACAATATTTTTAATATGATTTGAACACATAATTAAGGTCATAACTCATAAATAAGCAACAACAAACATTACATAAGACATACCTGTTGAACAAGAGCCCAACCGTACAAAGCATTATGCAATTTATGAGTGATGCCTAAACAGGACCAAGTCAGTTTTATAAGTGATAGCATCGCATCTGCTTCCTAGAAAAATTTTAAAATAAAAAAAATCATCAACACAAAAGGCAAGAATACCAGAAGTGATCACAAGCACTGTGCAAACAAAAAATCAAGCTAACAACAATACGTCTAAGGATCTGCATTGGCACCTCTATCAGTTGGCCTTCATCAAGAATGTCAAACACGCCATTCAGTAATTTCTCATAAAGTCTAATGTTCAAATGATAAGAAGCATGCCAGTAATAGGTTTCACTTTGGAGACCAAACTTCCCCTGCCGGAAGAACACCTTTGATGCCACCTGTCTAATAGATGATATAACCTCAACTCGTTGAGCAGGAGACATTGCAACATCCCATTCCTAGAGCATCCAATGAAAAAAGAATGTCTATTTGAATAATTGTGTCACAATTGAATTTGAAGCCATTTCATTGACATGTATTATCCATGAATGTTAAAAAACAACAAACAGAACATACCTTTGTATCTCTAATCTTTGCAAGACAACTTTGAATGTGTAAACGTTCCAGTTCTGGAAGTTTAGCTGAGAAGTATAGAAGTTCTTCTAATATATTCACCTAAAATAAATAATAAAACAGCATGGTGAGTTCTAAGATTGGAGAAACTAACCATCTTGCATTCTTTATAAATTTAATAACCAGCCAATATTTAGGTTCAGCGTAAACGAACACAAACATACATTTGCAGATTTCACAACCGTTTTCTGTTAGATAATTCAAATATACCATGAAATAGATCTAATGCTTCAGTAGGAAAGTTCTCCAGGCTTAGTCCCTGTATCGGAATATATTTTGATATCAGCAATGTCACGCATCAAATAATAAATATTATTATTTTAGGAAGATATTAGTTTATTATTATTAGGATCAGTTTATTATTTTATTAATATTATGAGATTTTATTTATGAGTAATTTATATCATTAAGAGTCCTTTTTATTATGTTTACCTTTAGGTCAAGTCTTTTATTTCAAGTAAACTTTGTACCCTCTATTTAAAAAGGCTATTAGGTATAAATACAAAGTTAAGTCAGTATTTTATTAAAACCCTAAAGATCTTGGTCTCTCTTCTAACGAGTCTAAAAGGTTTCAGTCACCCTTCGACGAGCTGATCTATTGAACATCATAGATCTTCCCAAGAATCAAGGGAAGGCCATTGCTTCTAGCGTTTCTGTTAATCGCCCAGTGACTCGATCACAAACAAAGGACCCTAACAATCAAAGTTGGTAGAGGAACCATGATTCTGATGAAGTGATGCAAACAGCACTTTCTTATGCCGACACAACTACTGGGGCCTTAATATGTTTAGCTTTGCAAATACATTATATAAGTCGCATTTATTGAAGTTCTCAACTCCAATTAAGGGCATATTTAGTTCACTATATGAAAAAATGGGTAATATAAAAATACAAAAAAGTTGATAATACCTGTCTACTCTTCCATTGTATATAAGATTTTTCGTTAGGAAAATCAGATCTGAAAATCCCAATAAGGAGTTCTAATGAGATTTGAGCCAGATCAATTTGCCCGCATGTTCTTCTTGCAGCAAGTTGTACCATATTTCGCCAAATGCAGGCATTCATTGCTTTTGAAATCTAGTAAAGGAGAATAATTACTTCTAAGATTGAACCAAGCAATACAAATAAAAATTTAAAAATAATTAAAGAAAACACAGTGCAAATGTGGTTGACTGCAAGTTGAGACGGATAGCATGGTTGATTAACAAATAGAGGCTACTAATAATTGTTGAATAACTGATCTGAATATCTATAGGATTCATCAGATTTTTCCTTATTCCATATTTATGACACTTCTATTTTTTAAGTACAGGATCACAATTAATTAAATGGATGATAACTAAATTTTAAGTGTTAGAAATTTGATGACACTAATTACTAGTAGCATGACTAGCTATGATTAAGAAAAGAAGACTATTGAGTCTTTTCACACGCAACACAACATATGCTTGATAATTGGATTCATAAAGTTTCTGCAATACCTGGTTTCACATAACATCGATAGTAACAACAACTTGGAAAGCATCATTGTATTTTCTCAAACACTACCTATATCTATAAGATACAATTAAAGTTAAAGTATAAAATGCAAAGATTTATAACTTGCCTGCATTTGTGCACGAATAGTATCAATGAGTTCTGCATGTCTTTCTGACAGCTGAGGTTGTGAATGTGGCTTTTCCCTTTTACTCTTTAATCTAGACAAAAATTTAGAATTCTTTTCTTTCTTTCTATCCTCAACTGGAAACATTTCGACCCTGATAACAAACAAAATATGAGAAAGACATGGTAAGTAGACGTCAAGTCAAAAGGTAAAGATATTAGTAGGATACAGTCATCAGACTTCCTTAGAATCACATCGAATACACATCAGGACCGACTCATACTCATATAGACAGGCAGAGAAAGAGAGGAAGTACCCAGAAGAAAACACAGATGCAAGCAATAACTCATAGGCTGATTCCCGCAAGTCATTGTCAGACAATCCTTCAAAAATCCTGAAGCTATGTATCAGTTTATTCAAACAAGAAATGCTAAGAGGAGATGTAATTATTAGCATCCTTATGACATTGTTGGTGTAAGTAAATACGAGACAGAAAATAAAAATTAAACAAACTTTTCCTAAATGTATCATGAACTTCTAATTAAATTTCAATATTAGTTTGTCCCACCAATACCTGTTTTGAGGGAAGGTAAACCAAGAGAAGGAATTCCAGAATCCCCTAAAGGAGCCCTAAGTGCAGCTGCTTCTGCTTTGTGTTTCAAACCATAGTCATCCCCATAAGTTTCAACACTCTTCATCTTGAAAGAATCCAGCTTACTAGATGAAGATGAAGCATGGTTGCTACTGCTGACAATTGTCGAAGGCGGCACCCGCCGAGGAGGAGATCCAGCTACATCTGGATTAGAAGTAAGAAAATACAAATCTCCTAATCTAGAATGAATCTGCAATTTAAGAACCAAACAAGTTAACAGTATATATTACAAATAGTAAACTATAGTTTAAGACTCTTACATCATAGTGTATCTTTTGCTCACTGCATGTAATACCAGCAATAAAGACCAAACTCAATTCTCCACACTCTAATGGCACAAGTTGCACGTTTCTAGTTTGTTTCTCATTCTTTGTCCATTATAAAAGAAAACAGTAGAAAAGTACCGCTTAAAAACTTCTGATTCCTGATAACAGTTCTAAATTCTTTTTGTTGAAAACCTAATCTCAAATGATTCTGGAAGTACTTGAAAATATTGTAACAAAGGATAAAATCACCAAAAGTACTGTATACAAATCATTTGAACTCAAAGCAAACAGTAAAAGACGTTAAATATGTACTTCAACTAAAATGAGATGAAGTGGTCTATTACCATTATCGGATGAGCAGATTCCGCGTGGTACATCTTAGAAGCTTCAGAAACATCAACGATTCCACCTGATAATATTTTCAGTATGCAAACACTCCTTCAGTCGCAGAAAAGAAATAAATAAACAAGGATCATTCTAGAAACTACTAATTAGTGTTTCCAACTGAATTCGTTCTTTTTGTTTCTCGTTTCGAATTTTCGGAAATAAAAGTGACAGAAAGGAAAGCATACCAGATTTAATGCAGTGGAGGATGAAATCGGCACTGAGTTTGTCGAAGTCGAAGTCGGAGTCGGAGAGAGGAGCGGAGCCCGACGGCGACCGTACTTCCTTTACCAAACCGGAAGATAACAAAAACTCCAAGAGCTTCCGGCGATCGCGACGGTAACGTTGAAGCAGTATGTCCTGCTCCATCTTGTTCGTCCGGCAATACACACAAAATTAAACTAGATTACAAATACAAGTCCATGTTTAATTTTCTATAGACCTAATAATTTTGAATTTTCAAACTCTAAAAAAGAAAGGGGTTTTAACAGAGTATCACCAAAAAAAACTTTTCCTTTTACTGTAGAAATAGAAAGAATGAAGAGTGGATTCATTGTTTCATTACATTACATTACATTACACAAGAAAATTGTCTATATCGGGGAGCGCGAAAAGCCGACTCCTAAAGGACAATTTAGATGGCGGAGATTTCTTCTTTTCCAGCCCTTTGTCCCCTATATTTTGTTTATTTACACTTCCCCCCTTTATGTTTTGGTTATTTTCTTTTCAACCTACTTTTTTTTTTATTTCAACAGGAGATCCTCGGGGACGTAATTGTATATTTTAGGTCAAATTGTATAAAAGGTTTTTGTACTATATATTCTCTATGGATTTAATCTCTCGAGTATACTTTTATCAATTTTAATCTTTTTACTAATTGAAATATGTGTTTGAATTTTGATATCAACTTTTATTGTTAACTTTTCAAATAATGATGTGGCTTATCTTCTCTTTACGAATTTTGAAGATTTTTAAAATATTAATATTTTTGAAAATTGATGTATTTCAAATGTTAATGTTTACAATTACTTTGTTCGGATAAAAAATTGTTTTAGAAAAAAACAGGTTATTAAATTTTTTTGAGTTTAGAAAATATTTAAAAAAGAAAATTAATGGTATTAAAAATAAATAATATACAATATAAACATTATTGTAATTTTAAATTTATAAATAAATTTTATTTTAGATTTTATTTTTTTATAATAAAAATAAAATATGATTAAATAAGTCAAAGTTCTAAAATTAACATTTGAAGGATTCGATCATGGGTTAAATAAAGTCAAAATTTTAAAACTATTGTTTTCATCTTTTCCACTTTTCTTAAACATTTTCGATGAAAATAGCGAAAGCATCTTTTTTATATTTTCAAAATTTCACTAATTTTTGTTTTTATTTTCTAAAATCTTTTTTGATGTGCTCGAATTCTTCAACGGTTTTTGCTTGCCAAGTGGTGGAGAAGTGGTAATTGGGTGATTGATGGTGGAAGCAATAAAAATAATAAGACACATATTTTAGAGTGGTTCGAGCTTCTAACCAAGCTCTACATCCACTACCTTAGCTTTCTCACTATGGATTTCCAAATTCACTAAGAATTTCTTCCCTTTTTCTAGGCTTAAGAGGAAACATTTACACAATTAAAGCAGAAAACTCTCTTTTACAAAGACAAAAGAAAAGAAAACAAAGAAATCATCACTAGGTAGATTGTTTGCACAATTAAGCTCACTCACCCAAACCTAATACATTTTAGCATACATTGACAACTTAGCTCACAAGTGTTTGTCTATGAAGAAAATGACAATTTAAGTACAAAGACTCTTTTCTAAATCATTAAGATGTTGGCATTAAGATCCTTTTTTGTTCCAGGTGCTTGAAGGGTCCTTTTATCTTCCCAAATGAGTTTCTAGCCGTTGGGGATGAATTGGAGCCGTTGGGGATGATTTCCAAGTAAAATTTTTCATTCTGGTACGCCCCTGTTTTGGGAAATAGCCATTGCAGGCTGAAACCAAGCAGAGGTTTCAAAACCTCTAGGGTGGTTTCGAAACCACCATGTCCGTAAACGGTACGAGATTTTGGTTATGGAAAAATTGGATTGAATCACATATCGATACGGTATGATGGGTATCGGTACGGGGCCTCAATTTTTGATAATTTTGTTGTTTAAAAACGTTTTAAAGCCTCCCAAAACTTTTTGAAAACACCTCAAACATATTTCAAGTCGTTTGGACTTTAAATCATTTTTGCAATCTTTTCAATTTAGTCCAAAACTATTTTTCAATTATTATATCAAAACAAATATCCTAACAATCTCCCCTTTTGATATAATAAAATCAACTTGAAAAATTGTTTTAGTGATTCTCCCCCTTAGTAAAAATAAATTTTGAATAAGAGAATATTTTATTAAAGTGTTAAAAGCTCCCCCTTGTTCATTTGAAAATTTAATTTTTCAAACCTTTCTCCCCCTTTTTGTTATATCAAAAAATGATTCAAAACAAAGTTTGAAATGGCATGAAGTACGATAACAATGGAGATTTTAAAAAATTTTGAAAAGATAAGAATTTTGTTTTAAAATGACTCCCTCTTACTCAAGCATCAAATAGAATGTTAGTCAAACAATTCATGATTAAAAGAAATTGAATTTCAATAAAATAAATAAATAAAAAAATACAAGAAGTTCAATTTAAATTTACCACTTGAATCAAAGGTAGGATATGAAGCATTCCTTCTTCAAATGATCTTCCTTGTGTGCATAGAGCTCTCATGGTTCATTACTTTGTTGATCAATGCTCCATCACACCTATAAAAGGACAATCAAGTAATTTTTGGTATCCAAATTGCTTTGGATCCAATGGTATTAGTCCCACAAATTTTAGTCCCCTTAGGAATCCATTTTTCAATTTCATCCTTTTTCTTTGAATTAATTAGTCCTTTTGGGACCCAAATACTTTTAAAACATTTTCCGTTAAAAAATCTACGGGCAATAGATTGTCTTTGATAAAAATTTGATTTGTTAAAATTATCTTTCTTTTCAAAACTCTTACAAACCAAATCTGTTTCTTTCTTAAGATAATTTATTTCCTTTTGATGATCTTTTTCCAAACTTTGAAGCAAATTTTGTAAATTCAAAACTTTAAGCTCAAAATCTTTGATTTTTGCTTCAAATTCCAAATTGGTTTTAGAAAGCATTTCATTTTCTATTTTCAATTTTGAAATCAATTTCTTATTATTAGAAAATATAGCTTTGAATTCAAAAACCAATTCATCATAGGCTTCTTGTAACTCATCAAATGTATAAGAATTAGAAATAGATGAGTTAGAAGTTACCTCGCCCTCTTGGAGGGCCATAAAGCATAAGTTGTAACCCCCTTGACCCGGCCTAGACGCCAGACCGAACCGAGCGGCTACATTGGGTTTGCCGAGACAAACCCCAATGGATTACATTGAAAATGCTCCAGTTTTTCTCATTTATATTATCTAAATGCATAATTATGTCCTAGGGTAATCATGCTGGCAACGGTGAAATTTACAACTCAATCAGGTGTCAAATTGACATCCAATTGAACAAAAACGTACTTTAGGGACCAAATTGCTATTTTAAAAAATTATGAGGATTTTCTTAAATCAAAAGTTACCAAACCTTAATTAGTCAGGTTTCATGCTTACTGGTTAAATTTCAACTTAAAATAATCATCCAAACTCATTCAATTGCATGATCAAGAATCAAGGACTAAACTGCAAAGATTCAAACTTCAAAAAGTATTTTACCAAAATTAACTAACTGCGTACTGGTACACCTACATCCCATATCAATATGAGTTCAATTTACAAAGGGTATCGGTACAGTCCTCAAGCGTACCGATACGGTTGCCCGTGTACTGACACCAGTGTTAATTTTAGCTACGCATATCGATACGACTACAAGGCGTACCGATATGCCTATGCAATTTTGCCCAGACTTGAGCCGAAACAGGCCCTGCGTACCGATCCTTGAGGACCCATACCGGTATAGTCTGGCCTGTAATGACCTATTGGTTGAACATATAACACTTTGGCTCAATCTAACATACTCCAAACATCATTAAACATTTCAAACAACATTTCCACAATCATATAGGAATGGTAGAGGATCATTCACATCATAGCATATCCAAACAAAGATCCTATAGGCATGATCTCTACCCAAGCATGCAAAACATATCCCAACCCCTCAAAGTAGAATATAAAGCACCATACAAGTCCAAAACATCAAATGTAACTTGTCCAAACCAGGAAGCAACCAAAACAACCCCCCCAATTACAACTTGGTCATATTGCCTCTTTTTACTACATAGTATTCATAAAACCATACTTGAAATTACTTCGCCCTTAGATTGCCTCTTGCTTGCTCGCTGTCCAAAAATGTTTACTTTTCTTCATTGATGATAAAGGAGAGCGTAAGCTTATAAGCTTACTGAGGGAATCTCAAAAACACTCATCAATGCATTTAAAACCATTTTATTTCCAAATAAGTATTTTAAACTCATGCCAAAACATCTCATGCTTATATAATCTTTACAAATATGCACTTTTAAACAATTACAACTCATGTATCATGGATTTCTAGCACAAACCTCAATTTAAGCTTTCTCATGCTAAAACCTCAAAACTAGCAAGCTTAAAGAGCATCTCATATATAAACCATATTATACAAAACATAATACATTTCTCATGATACATTATATCATATATTGGCATTCAAGTGGCCCAAAAACCATTTCAATCTATATAAAAACACATCGGATACACGAATTTTCCAAGTGGTTCCTTTGACCACTTCACATACATCCTCGAACTGGAGTAGCCCTCAACAGTTATGATGTATAAATCCACCAATATAAGAATTGGCATACTCTTGACCCTTCGACCACTGCGGTTCTCATGGTGGAGCATGACACACTCTTGACCCCTCGACACACATGAAGTGACTTATTACAGTGCACTTTAAACCCTATGGCTAGCCAACTATATCCGATAGCTTTTAATCTCAGCCACTAGCCAATATACTCTATAAATCTACATTACCTCACAGTTTTACATATACATCAAATCAAACCAATTTCCAATACATTAAACCATGTATTCTAGTATTCTTAAAACTCTTTTCATAAACCATTTTCCATACTCAATAATCAACATATTTGCAACATCTTTCATTTTTAAAACATGCATATAACAATAAGTAATCAAAGCCATAAACATATGTATGAGATTGTATTTTGCAAAACCGAAAATGAGAGCAAGACCAACCAATACTTACTTCCAAGCTTAGACAAGTGTTTCAAACTAATCTAAACTCCCAAAAATTATCTTTAAAGCTTTTAAAAGCAGTATATCACGTTTCCACTCACTGACAACTCAATGTTCCACTAGCCAATGCAAAATTAAGCTTCTGAAGCCTCTGATACCTCTCCAAAGGATGAATGATCCATCTCCCATGTTTTACCCATACAAAAGTAGAGGATTAATGCATTTCCATGCATCTCTAAACACAACAACACATATCCTCAACTTCGCCTCACTAAAAACCATCAAACGCTTCCTTAAAACATCTAAAAACATCACCAGACTCAACCTAAACAAAGCCCAGCAAAACCTAACTATTTTAACATCTTATCATCATCAATTAACATCCAAAAACAACAATATATCAACCTTATATCTCCAGCAACCTTTCAACACCAAGATCACACCAAAATCTAACTATTTACAACCTAGAAAATTAGCAATTCACTTAGTTTCGGAATTCCTTTTATTAATCTCTTCTCATAACATTAAACACATCTTATAAATGATCTAAATCAATTAGAATCAACACAAAACCAGATCCATATCAAGATTCATCAAATTTCTTATCAAAACTCAATTAAAACATTATAATAATGATTTAATCATAAAAACATAACAAAAATCAATTGTAAAGGATCAAAAACTTGGGAATTTCAATAAAGAACCATTAACTAGAGGAGAGAAATGAAAATTACCTGTAATTTATGATTTATCCCTTAATTGGCAAAGTTTGAGTGAAATCTCCAAGAAAACGAATAGAGTTTGATGTAGAAATCAAAGGAATCAATTAGGAAATCAAAAGGAAATCTAAAAGGAATGATTCATGAGAATTTTAGAGTGAAATTGATAGTTTTTCTGCTGAGAAAGTTGAGAGAAAAGTAGTTACGTAAGAAAATGAACTTGGTTATTAAAATCCTTTTAATCAATTCTCTTTTATTTTTATTTAATACCCTTTTTAAAACCATTTTAAAATAGCATAAATTAAGGGGAAATTTTGATTAAAAACTTTGGTAAATTATCTCCTTAAAGATTCTAAGTTTTGACCCTTTTACAATTTAGTCACCAAAATAGTTTTGAAAACTTTACATTTTAGTCACCAGACCAAAATGTACCAAAATCTGATTTTATTTCTTAAAATTGAGTTATCAAAAAGCCTTAGAATATTAATTAAACATTTTCTAATATTTTTCCATATTTTATTTTAACCAAAAATCATCTATTAAGAATTAATTCTCGAAACTAGCTCGAATCGCCTAATCTGGCTCCCCTGAACCATCTAATCGATCTAGCTAACATCTAGGCCCAAATTTGGGGCGTTACATAAGTGGGATACCTCATTGTCGGTGGATTCATCTTTATCACTCCATGTTGCCACATATGTCTTCTTTGAAGATGATCCATTTTTGTTGAAGCGAGGGCAATCATATTTGGTGTATCCTTGCTTCTTGCATTCATAGCACTTGATGGGATCCTTTATCTTTTTCTTCGATTAATTTCTTCATTTCTCCATTTCGTTCTTCATAAATCGAGTGAACTTCTTCAAGAGATTGACCATTTTTTCACTTTTAAATTTCTCCCCACTTGAATCTTTTTGATAACTTGTAGAGGATTGAAGAGCAATTATGTTTAGGTCTTTTATTCTTTGCTCTTTGATCTTCTTCTCCTTATCTTTTCTTCTCCCTTCAGACGTCAAATCATGGGTGAGAAAAGATCTAATAAGCTCATCAAGCTTGAGCTCCTTCAAGTTCTTTGCTTCTATGATTATTGTCTTCTTGGACTCTCATGACTCGAGAAGTAAATAAATCAACTTCCGAACAAGCTTGTCTTCTAGAATCTCCTCTCTATAGTATTTAAGTTCATTGAGGATCATGGAAAACCGATCGAACATGCTCTTGATGTCTTCTTCTGGACTTATTTTGAAGTTCTCAGAATTGAGGTTGAGTAGACCAATCTTTGTCTCCTTCACCTCGTTTGTACCTTCATAGATCACTTCAAGCTTGTATCATACATCCTTGGCATCTTCATAAGAAGAAACTTTAGCAAATTTATCTGAACCTAATACACACAAGAGTATGTGCAAGGCCTTTGCATTTATCTTCATCTTCTTCTTGTCATCCTCACTTCATTCTTTCCTTCTTCATCGTGGCACGAACGGTCCTTCTTCAACAATATCCCAAAGATAGTAGATGATGACCTTGATGAAGAACATCATCCTATTCTTCCAATAGGTATAATGTTTACTGTTGAATAATAGTGGCTTGTCGATTGATTACGCCATGAACACCGGTTGATTTGTTGGTTGATCGAGCTTGCTAGAATTACCTCAATAGGATGTTAAGCCTCTCGATTGAGCCTCTCTCTGATACCAATTGATGTGCTCAAATTCTTCAACCAATTTTGCTTGGCAAGTAGTGGAGAAGTGGTAATTGGGTAATTGATGGTGGAAGCAATGAAAAAGAATAAGACACAAAGATTTTAGAGTGATTCGAGCTTCTAACCAAGCTCTACATCCACTACCTTAGCTTCCCCAATAAGGATTTCTAAATTCAATAAGGATTTCTAAATTTAGTAAGAATTTGTTTCCTTTTTCTAGGCTCAAGAGGAAACTGTTAGCAATAATTCCCTAAGGCTCATTGTATGGACATGATATTTTGATTATTGAATTTATTATTATGATAAATTTGCATGCTTTTGTATCCTTGAATGTTATTATTCTAAATATCCCTAATCAGTTATTATTGTGGGAACAATAATAAGATAAGATTAGTATGAAGTTTGATAGATATTCATAAGATGAATATGTGAATGAGATTCAAATCAAATTCATATATGTATTTGTTGAGAACAAATATTAGGATAGACTCATCTTAAGATTAATACATGGATTAAAGTTATATATTAATCTTCAAACAGTTATGACATTAAATCTTTAGACCTGAAATTGCTACAGTTCTCAACATGATAATTATTATGTTTTGACATAGTCAAACATCGTTTTTAATCGGACGATTATAAAGGTTATGCTTGAACATAATAAGGAATCATGCAGTTAGATGTGAGTGATTAAGATAGAATTTATCCCTCTTAACATAAGAAAGATATCTTTGGGACCCTCAATGATTGAGACTGAGAAATGTATGATCGTGCTCAAATAAGTTGATATAGATCAATGTCATTTGTTTAGTCAGTTCAATTGGGCATCGAGAAACTAATGATAGAACGATATAAGGTTAACATTTTCCATGCCATATATTCTATCAAGATATCGTGAGATAAAAGGATTATGACATAAACTGAATTAAGGTTATCTCGGATTATGAGCTTTTCATTTAACTTGGGTAGTCATAATATCTTGCTAGAGACCACTTCTGACTTGTAGAATAAAATGTGATTTTATCTACTACCAACATTAAATGAACCTATAGGGTCGCACACTAAAAATGGATAAGAATGGTTGTGGTTATTACTCTCAATAATAAATTTAAGATAATGCGATTATTTTAAATTATATTATTAGAGATTATTTATTCGAATTTAAAAGGTTAAATTCGTAATAGAATATCTTATTTATTTCATTATTTATTGAAAATAATATAAATAAATAATATTATCAAATAATCTCATTATCTATATTTGATTGGATTTTATTCCTTATCAGATAAGGAATCTATTTTAGAATATATTATTTATTTATTTTAAATAAATAATATTATTAAATAAATCACTTTATCTAGAGTTGGTTGAATTTGAATTCTTTATAAGATAAAAGAATTCATTTTAAATTATAATTTATTTAAAAAAGATTTTTAATTAAATTATAATAGTGAACTCAACCTAACCCTATTCAAGTCATATATATATATATATATATATATATATATATGTATGCCAAGGGTTTTGAAGGGATCTAGGGATTTCAAAATAGACACCAAAACTACAAAAACTAGATTTTTGAAATCTTGATTAAAACTAGCATTCTAATAGCCGTTCGTTGTCCATTCGCGTGTGGATACTTGTAGAGGGCGGTCGCCTTTCAGAAAGGCAGCGCCTCAACACAACTGGATTCCTGAATCATAAATCAAGGTAATTTTTTATTTCTTCTTCGTACATTAATATGATTGCATGAAATCCTAGAAATTCTTCATAGGATATTTTTTCGCTGTGTTTATATACCTGATTAGATCAGTCTATTTCCTATGAAAACCCAACAAAAACCTTTACACACCCAAAGCTTCTACCTCAAAGCTTTGAGAATACTCTCTTTTACAAAGAGAAAATAAAGCAAACAAAGAAATCCTCAGTAGGTAGATTGTTTACACAATTAAGCTCATTCACCCAAACCTAATACACTTGAGCACACATTGACAATTTAGCTCACAAGTGTTGTCTATGAAGAAAATGACAATTTAAGTACAAAGACTCATTTCTAAATCATTGAGATGTTGCCATTAAGATCCTTTTTTGTTCTATATGCTTGAAGAGTCCTTTTATCCTCCCAAATGAGTTCCTAGTCGCTGGTGATCGTTGGGGCTGAATTGGAGCCGTTGGGGGTGAATTCGAAGCAAAAATTCCCATTATGGTATTGTTGGTACCGGTATGCGAGTACCCATATCGGTACACCCTTGTTTTGGGAAATAGCCGTTGCAGGCTGAAACCAAGCAGAGGTTTCAAAACCTCTAGGGTGGTTTCTAAACCACCATGTCTGTACAGGTATCGCAGAAACTGTATCGGTACAAGGTTTTGGTTCTAAAAAAATTGGATTGAATTATGTATCGATACGGTATGATGGATATCGGTACGAAGCTTCATTTTTTGATAATTTTGTTGTTTAAAAATGTTATAAAGCCTCCCAAAACCTTTTGAAAATACCTCAAACATATTTTCAAGTTGTTTGGACTTTAAATCATTTTTGAAATCTTTTCAATTTAGTCCAAAACTATTTTTCAATTATTATATCAAAACAAATATTCTAACAATTTTCAAATTTTACAACTAAATACGTCTTCTTTAATATTTCCTATTTTCCAAGCAAATAAAAATGAAAATGACTTGTATTCTCTAGAACCAAACGCTTTTTAAAAAAATTATATATTTAAGTGGTATTTGAATAATGAATTTAGTCTATCAAAATTGACTTTTAAAATTCCTTGTAAAGTATAAAAGTCATTTCTTCTTCTTCGATTCATGTCTTGATTTCTCTATTTCGTTCTTCATGAATATAGTGAACTTCTTGAAGAGATGGACCATCTTTTCACTTTCACTTTCCTCATCACTTGATTCTTCTTAATAACTTGTGGAGGATTGAAGATCAATTATCTTTAGGTCTTCTATTCCTTGCTTTTTGAACTTTTTCTCCTTTTTTCTTCTCTCTTCAGACATCAACTCATGGGTGAGCAAAGATTAAGCCTCACTCTAATACCAATTGATGTGCTCAAATTCTTCAACCGTTTTTGCTTGCCAAGTGGTGGAGAAGTGGTAATTGGGTGATTGATGGTGGAAGCAATGAAAAAGAATAAGACACAAAGATTTTAGAGTGGTTCAAGCTTCTAACCAAGCTCTACTTCCACTACCTTAGCTTCCCCACTAAGGATTTCCAAATTCACTAAGAATTTCTTCCCCTTTTCTAGGATCAAGAGAAAACCTTTACACACTCAAAGCTTCTACCCCAAAGCTTTGAGAAAACTCTCTTTTACAAAGAGAAAAGAAAACAAACAAAGAAATCCTCACTAGGTAGATTGTTTGCACAATTAAGCTCACTCACCCAAACCTAATACACTAGAGAATACATTGACAATTTAGCTCACAAGTGTTTGTCTATGAAGAAAATGACAATTTAAGTACAAAGACTCTTTTCTAAATCATTGAGATGTTAGCATTAAGATGTTTTTTTGTTCTAGGTGCTTGAAGAGTCCTTTTATCCTCCCAAATGAGTTCCTAAACGTTGGTGACCGTTGGGGATGAATTGGAGCCGTTGTGGATGATTTCCAAAAAAAATTTCCTATTCTGGTGCTGCTGGTACCGCTACGCGAGTACTCGTATCCGTACACTCATGTTTTGGGAAATAGCCGTTGCAGGTTGAAACCAAGTAGAGGTTTCAAAACCTCTAGGGTGGTTTCGAAACCACCATGCCCGTACTGGTACGACAGAAGCTGTATCGGTACGAGGTTTTGGTTCTGGAAAAATTGGATTGAATCACATATCGATACAATATGATGGGTATTGGTACGAGACTTCAATTTTTGATAATTTTGTTGTTTAAAAACCTTTTAAAGCCTCCCAAAACCTTGTGAAAATACCTCAAACATATTTTCAAGTTCTTTGGACTTTAAATCATTTTTGCAATCTTTTCAATTTAGTCCAAAACTATTTTTCAATTATTATATCAAAACAAATATTCTAATAATTTGCATATTTTACAACCAAATACGTCTTCTTTAATATTTTCTATTTTCCAAGCAAATGAAAATGAAAATGGCTTGTATTCTCTAGAACCAAACGCTTTTTTTTTAAAAAATATATATATTTAGGTGGTATTTGAATAATGAATTTAGTCTATCAAAATTAACTTTTAAAATTCCTTGTAAAGTATAAAAGTCCTATCATTTTTACCAAACAAGGAATTTCATCTTTAAGATTTTAAAAATTTTACTAATAGAAATGAATTTTATCATCAACATTCTTCATCCAAACACATCTTAATATGAAAAAAAATCTATTATGAGAAAATGTTTCTTTACTGGACTTTTATCACACTTATTTTGTGCGTAAAAGATATAAATTAATTAAAATTAATTAAATTACTATTGTAATCTTTTAAATGTATACTCTTTAAGTTCTCAACTAAATTGATGCCATTGAGTTAAATTACATTAAAATTGGTTAGGCGACTAAAATTCTATCTCACCCACTTCTTGAGAGAAAATTTAAAAAATATATAAAATAATTATATTTTAAAAATAATTTAATTAAAATATATATAGTTTTAGAAAATTAATTAATTTCAATCATAGTTATTTATTGATTAAAAAATAAATTATTATTATTATTATTATTATTATTATTATTATTATAACATTATAAATCGTAGTTATATTTTAAATCATAAGTTGGACGAATGAAGATCCTTCTATCACTCATCACATTTGTACTCTTTCACAGCGTGATTGGGAGGTTACGTTTATCCATGTTTACCGTGAAGGAAATAGGGTAAACTATAATGTAGGTCACTCAATTATAGGTAAATTATATTTGGGTCACTTAATTATTAAAAGTTACATTTGGGTCACTAATTATGGGTAAGATTACATTTGGGTCACCCAATTATTAAAGGTTACATTTGGATCACTCAATTATGGGTAAGGTTACATTTGGGTCACCCTTCATACTTTTAAAAAGTATATCAATTTGTGTGTTAGATTAATTATGATTTCAAATGAAGTACTCTAATATAACGAGGGTATATAAGTGACTTGGAAGGAAAAATGACTAAATTGATGTAGTTTTTTGAATATGAAGGGTGATTCAAACGTAAACTTACCCATAATTGAGTGACCCAAATGTAACATTTAATAATTGGGTGACCCAAATATAATCTTACCTATAATTGAGTGACCTAAATATAACTTTTAATAATTGGGTGACTCAAATGTAACCTTAACCATAATTGGGTGACCTCCATTGTAGTTTACCCAAGGAAATAAGATGGCGGATCGAATATCTAAACTTGATTGGTCCTCTTATTTTACTTGTCATTTATTTCCTTTTCCCCCTGATGCAATTTTTGATACTCTTTATGAAGACTGTAGTTTGTTAAGCTTTGATTAGTTGAATAAATGTTATGCTCTCTATATTATAAATAAATAATTAAAATCAAAAATTATATTTTAAGAAATTAATTTTTTAAGGATACTTATTTATCGGAACAAAAAATTATAGCCTTAAAAATCTATAATTTTAAATTTATACTTCGATTTTTGCGCTTTCTCAAGTGAGCTGATATCACTCTAAAAATACCAGAACTCTATCACACCGACTTCGTGAGTAAAAATATTTTTTAAAATTACTTATATTTCAGAAGTTAATTTAATTGATATCAATATAATATTTAATAGGAAACTAGTTATTTCAATTATACTTTATTTATTGATAAAAACTTAAATTCTTATTATATAACTTTATCTATTTTTATTTTGCACTTTGGTTTGTGCGGCTTTTCTAATTGAGCTCGTGTGACTAAATTAAGTGACACAAAGTTTAATTAGGCACTTTAAAAATAAGCATGTATTATGATTAAAGGTAAACGTTCGATCGAGTCGAGTAAAAAAAATGTCAAGTTATTCGAGTTGACGCGTCATATTTTACAACTCAAATTTTATTTGAATTTTTTTTATTCGGGTCGAGTTTATAAAATTCGAGTCGAGTTTTCGAGTTCCTATAAAAATTTAATTGTAATTATTTATCATGTTATAGTACAGTTTGATTCTGATTTAACCGACTTTCTCTAATCATATCAGATATACATATATATTTCTTCATATTTTTGTATCGGTATATATATCAGGAAAAATTGAGGGACTCGACTTAAACTTAAAAATAATCCACTAACTACTAAAAATTTTAAGTTATTTGAGTTATTCAAATTTCCATTTTACAACTCAAACTTTATTTGAAAATTTTTCGAGTCGAGTTGAGTTTATGAAATTTTGAGTTAAATTTTTTCGAATCGAGTCAAAAAGATAATCATTCTATTGAGCTCATACAATGTATATATACTATGGTGGATAACCGTCCGTAACAGCCCAACTGATTCCTGACAACCTAACTGATTTACTAAGTGCCTAACAGACTCAGTCTATCTTTACATGGCTAACATTCTCCCTACTTTTTTCATCTTCCTGAAAAATTTCACTAAAAATTGTTACATTTGAGTTTAAATATGAACTGAACTCAAAATATGAACTGGTTAGTGGCTTAGTGAAACCATCAGTTGTTTGATGTGCAGCTAGAATATAATTAACCTAAAGTTATTTATCTACAACTTTATCTCTGACAAAATGCATATCAAGATTAACATGCTTTGATTGTACATGAAAAACAAGATTCATACTTAAAAGAGATTACACTTGTGTTGTCACTCCATAGCACAGGTGTGTTTTTTTGCTCAACTCCTATGTCAGTCAGTAAAGCTCTCAATTAGGTAACTTTAGATGTTGTGTCCACTATGCTTATATATTCAGCCTTCATAGTCGATCGAGATACCACCTTTTGTTTTTTTGAACTCCAGGTGAGAATACTATTGCTAAGATAAACACAACTTCCTAAAATGGATCTTCTGTCACCAGGACTACTGCCCCAATCTGCACCTGCAAATGCAACTAAACTGGGTTTGTCTTCAGAAGGCCCAAACACTAAACCATAATGTAGGGTTCCATTGAGATATCTCAAAATCCTTTTTATAGCAGCAAGATGTTCTTCACAATGATTATGCATGCACTATGCAACTCTGTTCACACTAAATGTGATGTCAGGCCTTGTATGGCATAATTAAAGAAATGTACCTACAATACTTCTATACCCTCTAGCATCTTCAACTGGGCTGCGTGCACCTTGACATAGTTTGACTGAGGTAATCATAGGTGTTGTAGCTGACTTGGCCCTATCCATGTTGGTCCTTTCCAACCAATTCTGAATATACTTCCTTTGACTAAGAAACAAACAACCATTACATCTTTGAACTTCAATAACAAGGAAAAAGCTTAAGTCAGCCAAATCATCAACGAGAATGATGTGTGTAAAATAGTCTAAATCAGAGCAATTATACTCATCGATCAAGTAATAGAGTGATAAGTAGAGTGTCAAACCCACAAGGATTAGAGTGATAAACTCAAAGTGATCACACTTAAGAGTTAGTGAAATAATAATGGTGTGATAAGGATTATAAACTACATGTGATAACAAATAAAAGTAAATTGAAGCAATGATCAAGAACAAGCAGATGTTGTAGCAAAAATTCTAATGAGGATGGATGTTGAGTTTATTGCTTAAGGACAATGCTAATTACTATTTGAATGCTCTAGCAATGCATTAACACTTATCTATTCGACAGGGTTTTCTAATAAACTCCTAAACTATGTCTAGCAAGAAGTTGATAACATGATGTTATGGCAATACATGTCTGCGTAAACCCTAACAACTTATTATCTATTCTAGTTCCTCTTATTAGTCATTGAAATCCTAAACTTATATCTAAGCCGGATTAGAACTCAAGTTAACAGCTTAAGCTCTACTGTTCAAATGGTCTAACTTAACTCTCTCGATATTAAGCCATAAATCAATTAACCAAAGGGATTTCTCGATAGCTCTTACAATGATTAAGCATTAAGATCATTGAACAAAATAGATAAAGAATGGATGCTATAACATTAAACAATAATTAAAACATAGTATCTTAAAACAATAAACCCAACAAAAGAGTATTTAGCTCATGTCTGAGCAAATAACATCCATAATAATAAAAGTATATGTCATGGCAGTTTGATAATGCAAGAGAGAAAGAAAATCCAAACGTCCTCAAGATCCTTCTTAAGCCTTAGAACCGATATTGTCATGCTCAAACTCCTCAAGCCTCTCTCGATAGCTCTTCATCATTGGAGACTCCTCTAGACCTTTGAAAATGGTGGTTTTCTCCGATTGATGAAGACAATGGGGCTTCTTCCTAGAATCAAGCTTTCTTTTCTGTGTGTTTTTTTGGTTTAAGTCATAAATCAATTAACCAAAGGCCTTTCTCGATAGCTCTTACAATGATTAAGCATTAAGATCATGAACGTAATAGATAAGTGTTATCTCATTGATATATCATTAAAATAGTAATTAGCATTATCCTTAAGCAATAAACCCAACATCCATCCTCATTAGAATCTTTGCTACAACATCTGCTTGTTCTTGATAATTGGTTTAGTTTACTTTTATTTGTTATCGCATTTAGTTTATAATCCTTATCACACCATTATTATTTCACTAACTCTTAAGTGCGAACACTTTGAGTTTATCACTCCAATCCATATGGGTTCGACACTATACTTATCACTCTTTTACTTGATCGATGAGTATAATTTTTCTTGTTTGCGTAGAATATTTTAAATGCATCAAATTTTTGGATTGCCAATCCTCGGTGCCAAAAACTTGATACGTGTAAAATAGTCTGCGCAAATTAGAGAAAATATACTCGTCGGTCAAGTAATAGAGTGATAAGTAGAGTGTCAAACCCACAAGGATTGAAGTGATAAACTCAAAGTGGTCATGTAATATCCCAATTTTTGGCTAGGGACCAAAATGTAAAATTTGAAAGTTTTGTGGCTAAAGTATAAATTTTAGAAAAGTTCAGGGACCGAAGTGTAATTTTCAAAATTTGTGTATTTTAACCCTGTAAATGAATAGTTTACCCCTAAGAATGACGTTTCCATGTTATCCGGATTTTTCGTACGGAGTTTGTATTAATGTCTATAAAGCGATAAAGTTCAAAAAATATTTGGATACTCGGATTGAATCAAATATCCATGATATTTTGAAGGATGATAAGGAAAGGTTAATTATGTCATTTTACATGTCTAAGATATTTTCTTTGTGTTGGAAGAATATGAACCCTTGGATTTAAGTTGATTTTCCATGTTAAATATGAGCCGTTGGATGAAAAATGGCAAGATCGTAATTTTAGAAAATCACAAGGGCAAAGTTGGTAAACTACTAACTTAAGATTAAATCTAGGCCATTGGATGAAGGATGATGACATGTGGTACATTATGGATTCATTGGATTCGAGGGCAAAATGGTCATTTCACTATTTAGAGGATATATTCACTATTTATAGATTTTAAAATGCCAAATGGCATCAATTAAAGGTAAAAGAAAAATACAAAAGAATTTCTCATCTTTTTTCTCCAATGTGGGGTTCCAAGAGGCCAAGGTAAGAATGCTATTTTTTGATTTTTCTCCCTAAATGGCTTGGATTTAGGGTTTAGTCATGAAATGCAAAGTTGATCCTTTTTTAATTCTCTATCATTTGGTATAAAAATTTCATGGATTGGTTAAGCTATGCTCATGAAATTGAAGGATTAAATTTTAGGGTTTATGGATATAAATTTATTTGTTGTTTGATTTTGAAGGATTAAGTGTTTAATTAGCTTTTCTAAGCTTGATTCAAGCTTGATTTCAAGTGTAAAGTAAAACCCCTAATTTTGGAAAGTTAGGGTTATTGGATTCAAGTTTAATTTGGAGTTTTCATGAATAAAAAATATTGGAATAATGTAATTGAAGGTTAATTTGAAGTGTTGGAATGGTTAAAGGATGTTAAAGATCAAATTTATGAATCTGCCCAAAAATTTTAGTATGTGACAGTGAGTTTGGAAATTCACCATAAACTCTACAAAAATAATTAGAAAGTGATCCTTATATAATTGTATTCGTGGTTCAGTCTAGTTTCTTTTAAAACAAACGGTGACTGATTTCGATTTGTATATCAAAACATATGAATTTTTAAGTGATGAAAGGTCAGAAAATAGAGTACTAGTCTGCTTCGAAATTCAGCACTGTAATTGACTTTGAAAAATTGTCATAAATCGTACGAGTTGAATTTGGGCTATTAAATTATATGGTTGAAAAGCTTATTGAATCTAGTTTTTTTTGAACAAACAGAATCGAATTCTGAGTTGTAGATTATTTTATAGAAATAAATCTTTGAAGGTAGCGCAACCTATCAGAAAATGGAATTTGAGACATTTTGTATTTAAATGTTAGTTAGCAAGCTCGGAATAATTAATGGAAGTTCAAATTGGTCACTAAGGACCATAATGAGTTTTTGAACAGTACACGGAAGAAAAAAATATTTGGAAATTTTATATTCGAATGATTATATTAGAAAACATGTTTAAGGTAATGTTAGATTTGAATATAACAAATATTTTATTGTTTTCATGTGATTAATGAAGTCAAGTTCGAATCAAAGAAGGTTCGGGGCACTATGAAAGAAAAAATCGAACTAGGACTTAGTGAGGCATTGTGTTAAGTGGCCAAGGAGAGTGCAATTTCATACATATCATGACACATGGATGTTTTATACATTATCGGGATGGCTTGCGATGAGCCTACCCAAAGTTTATTATCATAATATTTATGTCATAGAGCATATGATTGAAATATGTTAGATATGCCAAAAGTTGAATATAAATGCATGGATCACTAGTTATATATGATGTTATATTATGAATGTTATTTCAGGTATGAACTGCCCAATGTTAAATTATGTTGATATACATTGCCATAGATGAAATAAATATGGAATATATGCCCAAGTATGTCATTGATGGACATGGTATAGTTGGCATGCCATAGAGTCCAGCAACACGCTGCATACTCGGTTTAGCACTATAGTGTATATAAAGGACACTTAGTGCATATGGTGGGCACGACCTTATGTGTATTATGGTGGGCACGATCTTATGTGTATTAGCACTTCGGTGCATATTTGACTCGTGTACCCAGGGTCCTTATAGGCTTATAATTGGGCTATGGTTAATAAAAGATAAACAAGTGAATAAGCTTATGAGATTTTGGAATAAATGGCAAGTATATTGGTAAGAAATTTATATTTGGTTTATATTATGTTAATATATGATTAACATGATGGTAATACATATCTAGTGATCATGATGCATGTATGCATATATGGCATATTATGACAAATGGACAAGCATGAAAGTCTTATGACATTGGCTTATAGTAAATCATTACTAATGCAATGTGAAAGTTGATGCATTGGCATATATCATGTTATATAAACATAGCCATGAAGTCGAATAAAGTTTAAATTATTGTTATTAACTTCCTTTATTGCCTTACTTAGTTCGTACTTATCGTGTGTTTGATTGTGCACACGTAGGTAAATCAAGATGAGAGTGAGAAGAGCATTGCATCAATATTGGAAGATCAATAGGTAATCACAGTAATGACATCCTAATTGAGGTTTGATGTAATATCCCAATTTTTTAGCTAGTGACCAAAATGTAAATTTTGAAAGTTTTGGGGTTAAAGTATAAACTTGGGAAAAGTTTGGGGACTAAAGTGTAAATTTCCCCAATAAGTAATTTTATTCAGTATAAGAGGGAATCAGATCGAAATAAGTACCTTGATATCAGTTTTACGAATTAAGATGCAGTAAAAGGTACCGAATTTAGATCGAATAAAATTGTTAAGCGTGCTCAGGCCAGGAAAATATTAGGATGGGTGACCTCCAAGAAAGTCCCATAAAAGTGTTTCTGGTCGATATTTTGGACTTAGTAAGAGTAGAGAATATTCGTATGGATTATCGATAAAGGAATTCTAAGAGAAATTTTATTCTATGAAAATTTTCGATAAGTATCGGGAAAATAGAATGAGTTAAGAAAATTCAGTCTAAGATCTTAGGAAAGGAAAATTTTAAGAGATCTAGAATTATTGGAATAAATCTGACATCTCTATAAAGGTAAAATCGCAATAGAAGTATTTTATGAATATCGGGAAATTCGATCGAACTGAAATTTCAGAGGCTGATCCAAAAGTTATGGAAAAGTCATAAAATATTGTTTTATGAATATTTTTTTACAGTTGGTTGGATTCCAACTAGACTTGGTTGAATTTTTAGAAAAATGGCAAACTAGTAAATAAAAACTAGTTGGAGGGCAAATTGGTCATTTGGCCCTACTGGCAATTTTGAAATATTTAAAAAGTTATAAGGGCAATTTTGGAAAGAGGAAACGGAAGATTAAATATTGGCCCTTGATTGATGATAAAATCAATCTCAACCATTGGATAAAAAGGGCAAAAATGTAATTTCACTATTAAATGAATTTAATATTCATTTAATAGTTATATGTGTAAAATAATGGTGAAAAGATTAAAAAATTTCCAGCCAAAAAAGTGAGAGCTAGGGAAAGAAAGAGAAAATTTTTCCAATCTCAATTCAAGCCTCGAAACTCGGTTTTCAGTTTGGATTCGAATCAAAAGAAGGTTCGAGGTACTATGAAAGCAAGGATCGAATAGAACTTAGTGAGGCAAGTTAATAAATGGCCCAGGTGAGTGCATTTATATGTTTTGATAAGTATTTTAATAGATTTTTAAGAATTCTATTTACTTGATTTTATTGAAATGATAACATGGCTTTTGTATAAGTTATAGTATGTTTTACAGGCAAATGAAAAAGGTTAGTATATGATATAGTATGAACTGCCCTATTATATTATATTATGGCAAGTTATTATTGAATAATGGTGATATATGAATCATTTACAAAATGATAGTTTACAAGTTATTGATATGTATTTATTGCCCAAGTTTATGATAGAGAGTTACAGTATAGTGGCATGCCATTAGAGGTCTAGCGGTCAAGGACTGTATGTAGCTACACACCGATCTTCGGATCTATATGTCTACCGAAACTTATGTATCTATATTATTTTGACACTCATGTGTCTATATGATATTGACACTCACGTGTCTATATGATGTCGACACTTATATGTCTATATGTTACCGACACTTTATGTGTTTTTATGTTTATCGTCACTTCTGTGACTAGTACTCAAGGAGTACTGACCTTACATACTTCAGTTTCTCTCTATATAAAATTCTTGGGCTAAAGGTATAAAGAATTGGTATAAGTAATCTTAATAGGATTCAAATGGAAAACAAGAGATTTATTGAGTATATTAATTTGGTTTACCATGCCTAACATGTGTATATGAGATGTGGATTTTTGCAGGTTACATGACAAAGGAAAAACTTTGATATATGTTAGTACATGTGAGGTAACTTATGTTATTAGACATGAAAATGGTAAGTAAGTTAAACTTAAAAGTTTAACATTAATGTTAAGTAGTGATATGATGTTAAAGGAATAGAACAAGCATATTCATTATATATATATATATATATATATGTTCATGCATTGAGGTATAAATGACATATTATGATAAATGAACAAACAAGAAAATATTATGATATTAGCATATAGTAAACTATCACTAATGCAACATAAAAGTTAATGCATTGACATATATCAAGCTATATAAATGTAGCCATAAAGTTTAATAAGTTTAAATTATTATTAATTTTGTTTATTGCCTCACTAAGTGAAAACTTGGCGTGTGTTTGATTCACACGTAGGTTAAGGTGGAGTACTTGAAGAGGAGTTGAGCATGCTGATCAAGCTCCAATCTGCAAAACATCAGTAAGATATTCTAGCTTATGATAATCTCTAGTGGGCGTGTAATTATTTAATTACTAGTAGAGTATGATGCATGAAAATAAACTAAACCATAAAGAATTAATCATTTTGATGATGAAACGTATATGGACAAAACAAGATAAGACATTAGTAATGTGACATCTCTGACTCGTATTCAGTACGGGAAAGGGGTGTTACATTTGATTATTATAGTGGCATGTATACTTGCTAAACCTATTTGAATTGTGATTGGCCTTTAAAGTTCGTTATGGTTTCATGATAATTGGCATTTCTGGAAAGATTCAAAGTTAAGAGTAACCTTAGTTGATGAATTGCATGCTAAGATAATTGAGAGCATGTATGTTTTATGATGGTCAATTGTTCCCTATAAACATGCATAACATTTGAAGACATTTGGAAATTGAATTAGCATGAATTAGAAATATAAAAATGCAAGAATGTACATTTTAAGACAGGGTGTACCAGTACTTAAGATTTGGGATAAAAATTATCAAAGCTTGAATTTTGTTTCAAATATTATTAATATTTAAGGATAGTAAAGTTGTGACATTCCTGATTCGTATTCATTGTATGGATACGAAAATGGGTGTTATAGGTCACTCTTAATAGTTAGTGAAATAATAATGGTGTGATAATTAACAAAAGAAAATAATGACAAAGATTACAAGGTAAAAGTACCTATGATCACATTGGTGTCATTACGGCCCTCGCGGTGTGCATACACCCTTACCTGCCCTCCGTTCTCCGGCTAAATAGCCACGGTATGAGCAACAGTCCTCTGACCCTCATCACGCTTCTGAAAATTACCCCTTTCATAGCCTCGACCACTAGCAGGTGCAACCACTGCAGCTACTTGAATCAGTGCGTCTCCAACTAATTTTGAACAATCACGCTTTTGATGCTCTCTTGAACCACACTCCCAGCAAGCTCCAGGTGATCCCCAACACTTCCCTAGGTGGTGTCTCCCACAATGCTCACAATCGACCGCAACGGTCACAGTAGTTTGAGCATTCTGACCATGTGTACCACTACTACCACCTCGCTTGCGATTCGACTTGAAAAGTTTATCATTCGACCTCTTGTTCTCACCACCAGAAAAGTCAGACTCAGTGGCTCTCTTTCCCGAACTAATATTCCCTGACTTAGAAGTTGAACCCAAGGACTATTTAATATCCTTGGCCCTATTGACCAACACATCAAAATCAGTATAGTCAGCCGCAAGAAAATATGTCTTGATGTCTTTCACAAGTCCATAGCAAAACCTATCGCAACGCTAACGATCATTCAAAACCAGTTCAGGAGCATACTGGCTCAAATGGACAAATTTCACTTTATACTCAGCCACCAACATCTGACCCTGTACCAAAGCCATGGGTGTATAATTCGGCAACAATTAAATTCATGACTGAATCGGACATCGAATTGACATCCAAATGTACGAATTTACAATTTAGGAACCAAACTGCAAATCTGGAAAATTACAAGGACTTACTTAGATTTAAGGTTACCAACCCTTACTTAGTTAGGTTTTATGCTCACAAGTTCAATTTCAGCTAAAACGGATAAATCAAATGCATTCAATTTGCATACATACGAAACATGGACTAAAATAGAAGAATATCAACTTCAACTGTCAAATAACTAACATAACAGCCTTTGGTATCGGTACAAGGGATTTCGTACCAATACCGGGCTTCATACACAAGGGTTGTACTGGTATTGAAACACGCATACCGATACCTAGGTCATAAAATACAAGGCCAGAACCGATACGGCTAAGAGGCGTATCGATACCCAGGCTTAAATGGCCAAAACGAAATTTCCAGTAGCCAAAACCTGTACCAATACACTTCCTTGAGTATTGGTACCCCGACCAAATTTACACTTTTCAGACCTTGTACCGATACAGGAAGCCCTGTACCAATACCTAGAGGCTTGTAGTGCCCATTCTATCTGGTTTTTGACCTTCAAACCAATACAAACTAGTCCCAAACATTCTAACATGCATACCAAACATATTTATCATATTAGGCACACGTCCACAACATACCAAACCATCAAATGCATATTTTTGGATACAAAAGCGTAAACTATAGGCATGCTTCCTAAACATTTCAATCAACATACTCGAAATTTAAACTAAGCATAAATCGATCAACCCACATCACAAATCTAAATAGAAATTCGACAACCAATAAGATACAATCCTTGAAAGTAAATACAATTAAAATACAAATACCCAAACTCGGACAACACATTGCCTTATTACCAAAAGCTTTAAGCTAAAACCATACTCAATGTCAAATGATGTCTTAGGATCCTCTTGCTCCAATGCTCCCACAATCCTCAATTTTCTACAAAGAAGAATGAGAGCGCAAGCAAACATATGCTTAGTGATGTCACCCTTCCACATTCATCAATACATTAAAAATATGAGTATAAAAGCCAACACTTTTGAAACCCTTTTCAAAACATGGCATGCATAACAACCATATGCAAAACATAGTTTTGCACTTGTTTTTCATATATTGGCAAATATAGTGACAATTAGATAAACCATTGTTTCATTAAAACCACATCAGATATACAAATTTCTCGGTACACTCACATTTACCAAACCATACCTTGACCCAGATAGTTTTACCTCTATCCTACCTCAAGGTACACCATCAACTTGGGTTGCCTAGTTAAACCGCCTACCACAAGTGATAATCCAATAGCCCGAGTAGCCTAGTTAAACAACTTTTCTCAAGGACCGTGGTGTGATTGACTTAACATATTATAATGCACTTTAAACCCTATGGCATGCCAACTATATCCGATACTTTATTTCTATTTTTCACATAGCCAATATACACTTTAAAATATATTTACTTACTATTTTCCATATGCATTTGACAAAACATTTCCATATGCAAAACCACATTGCCCAAGGCAACAATTATATTGCATTTAGGAACCATTTCCCAATGCATTTAAGCATCCATATACTTGATAAATTATTGCATATCATTTAAAAGATGCATATAACAGTAAGTAAACCAAACCATACTTTTAAACCAAAACATGCCAAACCAATAACATATCAAACCGATATTCAAAGGTGAAATTAGGGAAAAATTACTTCCAAGATTATTCAAGCTTGCTAGGCTTAATCTAAATTCCCAGCTCCTTATTCAAACCTTTAAGAGTGTCTGAAACACATATACACTCACCAATGCGCAACACTTTGCTCGCCGCTGCTTTCTAAGCCTTCAAAACGAGCCAACTTCCACAAAATAAGCTAGACTTGATTCTCCCCTATTTTGGCAACACAAAACTAGAGGCACAATGCATTAAATGCATTCTAACACCAGCCTACAATCATCCCCTACAATCTCTATGAAATTGCACCTAAAAACCATCTGAGAACACCGAAAGCTACGCAAATCAACAACCAAACGATATCCAGCCACAACCTAACGTTTCTAGATCTTAACACCATCAAAGATCATCCAAAAACATAGCTAACACATCCTTATACCTCCAACAATTAAGATTCAACCAAAACAATCCTTAAAACTACCTTAAACCACTATAAAAATAGCCAATTAAATAGTTTCGGGATTGATAACAAAAATCTCATCTCACATTGTTGTTTAACAACCAAAATGTGATTTAACCCATCAAGAATCTCCAACAATTAACTCATAAATCAATATTTTTTAGCAAAATATCAGAAACACCAATTAAGATCATTTCTAGGAATAAATAGAAAAACTAATATATTAAACATCAATTAGAAGTCAAACACTAGGGAATATCAATAAAGAACCTTAGCTTTAAGAGAGGAAAAGAAAATTACCTTTGAAGTCTTTCCACCACAATTTCATGTAAACTTTCTTTGATTAATAAAATGGAATTTAGAGAAATCTTTCAAGAATCTTTAACAAGTTTTGTAAAGCAAAAAGAGATGAGTCTTTTGACATAATCCTCATTGAAAACAATCAATTTTTTAGAAATCTAATGAAGAGAAAATGGTGAGAAAACGAGAGAAAGTTTTGGAGGAAAATATTGGGAAAATAGAAAATGAGAGAAAATGTTTTTTTCAAAACAATTAATCGGCAACTTCTTTTGGTAATTATGGTGGAAACCCCAATTAATTTTTTTAGGAAAATTAGCTCTCTAAGGATTCTTAGTATTGGCCCCTTTTACAATTTATTCATTAAAAACAATTTTGCATTTATTACATTTTTGGTCACTAAAACTAAAATGCCATCTCAATTAATTAAATCAATTTCCAATTTCAACCCAAAACGCTTAATATAATTATTAAACCTTTTTTTAAAGCTTTAACCGAATTTTCCCCCCTTTGAAATTCCCATTTCAAAATATTTATTTTCTAAAACATATTTTAATCGCCAAACCCAGTTTCCTGACCTGAACCTACTAACTAAACTGCCAAGACTCTTAAGCCCATATTCGGGGTGTTACAGCATGTAGCTAAAGATGATATCACAGCAATACAATAATATATGACGCTACCTCTAGCCACCTAAACACAAAGCAAACAACAAAGGATGCATTAATCTCACAAAGCACATATGCATCATACCACACAAACCTAGAGTAAGGCTCGATGTCACACAGCCTCAGGAACATACACTCGAAGTGAGGCCTGGTGTCATGTAGCCTCGAGAATGTACACTCATACTCAGAATCTCTCATCGAGTATCATCGGATGGGGCCTAGTGTCACACAACCTCGAGACGTACATCCAGCATCTCATCTCATGGTATTGCAACACACACTCTAGGTATCTAGATCCCAACAATCAAGGGTGACTCTACCATACAAGTGCCCTTACTTGGTACACAACATTACTCGATCCACCAAGGATCCCTATGGTTGCTATTACAAACAATCACCCAAGGTTTACCAAGTTATTACACATTAAGCTTATATATGGGGGTTAAATCTTAGTTTCTCAGTTTTACCATTTATTATACCATATTAGAAGCCCATTGGACTATAATCCTCAAATTATAATCTACTTAAACTCAAAATGCATTTTTTGGGAAGATTGCCCAGTTGGTACTGATACTGGCCCTTGCGTAATGGTATGGTACCTCTTGAGTACCTGTACTCACATATGTATCGATACGAATTGAGCTTATTGGAATTTCGTCCAGCCTACGAGTACCAGTACGGGTCGACCCATACCGATACCTTGTTACAAGGCATACTGGTATTGGTTGAACATCATACCGATAACCCTTCATAATTTATATTAATAGAATGATGTTCTTAAATCCAGAATACCAGTGTATCGGTACTACCTCTCTGTGTACCGATATCGAAGCCTAGAAATGGCTTTCTAGGCTCGAGAAATCGCTTTCCAAGCTCCCAAATCGCAACCATTAGCCTCATAACTCAATCCCACATCTTATGGGAGTGTTTAAGGTGGTTTACTACCATTTTTACATGTTATTAACATGAATCCCGAATTATGCCATTAAAGGGTCTCTAAACACCCAAATACCAACTCAAGCAACAAAGCAATCAAATTTATGATGCCCATGAAGGCATATGAGTTAGTAGTGTACTAACCTTAATTCAAAAGCTAGAAAATAAGCCCCTATGCCAAGCTCCTCAAGCCTTCTTCTTCCCAAGCTCATTGGAAGAATTTCCAACCTCTTTCACTATACAAGGAAGTTGTAAAACGAATTACAACTTTGCAGAAGGAGAAAAACTAACTAAAACTTACTCTTAATCTAGAAAACATGATTGATTTACCCTCTAACCATTTCCTCAAAACACCGCACTAAACCTATTTTCTCTTCCACCATCAGACTTGATGAAACTTACCTCTGAATGTAGATCCTTGCAAGGAGATTAAACTTTTCTTAACTAAAATTATGAGATTTACACTTCTAAACTCAAAGATTGAACCTTTTCTTTAGTGTAGAAGTTAGGAGAATGGAATAGTTGAGGAAGAGAGACAAGGGAGACAAATGGTGATATCACCACAACTTTTCTGTAGAGAAAATAAAAGCTACCAACTTTCCTCTTCAAAAACAAGGTGAAATTACCTCATTGACCTTCCTCCTTCATCCCAACACACATACAACCCCAAGAACCCAAGCCCAACACTCACAACAAGTCCACAAGGGCTCTCAAAGGCCCAAAGCTCTCAGCCCAACCGCAAGGCCTACAACTCAGGTTAAACCAACCCTTGGATTTCAAAATTTGGGTCGTTACAAGTATATCATCCACATAAATCAACACATATGTGAATACTCCTAAACTATTTTGAATAAATAATGAAGAGTCTGCTGTAGACCTTCTGAACCCAATTTTTAGCCAAAAATCTCTTAGTTTAGTATACCAATTCCTTGGTGCTTATCTCAAGCCATATAGTGTTTTTTCAAGCTTGCAAACTAATTGAGATCCATCAACAGCTTGTGTTTTAAAACCAGGTGGTTGCTTCATAAACATCTCTTCCTGTAAATCGCCATTTAGAAAAGTATTGTTTACATCAACCAGCCTTAGGTTTCATTGATTTGACACTGCAAAAGCCAAAACAACATTCATTGTGGAAGATTTCACAATAGGGCTAAATGTATCATGAAAGTCTTGACCAGGTATTTGACTAAAGCCTTTAGCTACTAACCTATCTTTGTATCTAGCTATAATGCCATCAACATTTTTCTTGATCTTGAAGATCCACTCACAGGCAACTAGAGCTCTCCCTTCAGGTAAACCAACAAGCTTTTAAGTGCCATTTTTTGTAGGACATTATATTCTGCCAAGACAGTTTCCTTCCACTTAGGATTTTCCAATGCTTTTTGTACAGAACTAGGAACCTCTTCTTTATTAGAGGCAAAATAAATTTTGGGTTTGAAAATACCCATTTTGCTCATAATGACCTTAGAATGAAAATTGAGTGTCTAATTTGGTTCAATAAGAGATTTTTGTTATTGAACATATGACACCCCTTCAACAACAACCTCAGGAACATACATTAAATCTCATGTTGTATCTACATATCCTCCTTCATTATTTAATGACAATCCAAAAAATGAAATTTTGTAGGTGTTACTAGTTCTACAGAGTTTACTGGTGTTGAAACTATTACAACTAACCTATTATCAAGTGAGGGTGGTTCAGTTGAACCAAAAGACACTAGAGGTGATGCAGAAACATTTGGAGATGTAGCATATGCAGCATTTGTTGTTATAAACACATGTAAGCCAACTTCATGTGAACCATTTGTTACTTTAACTGTAGCGGGTGCAGTTAAGTTAGCTTCCCTTGTATTGGTCATACTGCTTGGAGTACTGACCTCTCGTTCTGATTGTTGAATCTACATGGAATTGGATTTTATTAATGAATAGTCAAAAAGATGATCATTCTATTGAGCTCATACAATGTATATATACTATAGTGGATAACCATCCGTAATAGCCCAAAAGATTCCTAACAGCTCAACTGATTTACAAACTGCCTAACAGACAGTCTATCTTTACATGACTAACATGGTTTATACATTTTATTAAAGTACTCATATTTAACACATGCTAATCGCATATTTGAACCTCGGTACGAGGACATGATCCTTCACGAATCCTTAAAATACATAAAAATATAATATCAAACATATATCTATATTACATACTTACATTTAAATTCAAGTTTTGGGAATTTGTTTTATATTACTTGTATGTTATTTTTTCTTAAATATTTTTTTTAATAAAAACCGCTAGTCTTATTAAAAAGAGAAAATATCCAAGATTTCAATAAGAGTTTACAACTATCATCGTAAACTAAACACATAATTTAAAATTTTCCTATAACTTTGACACAAGAAGCTAGCCACTTTAAAAATTTTAATACGTTAATAATTTATTATATGAGAATTTGAATTCTTTTTAACAATAACAAGAAGTTGAGTTTCATTAAGATAAGAAAAGGTACAAAAAATACAACACACCAAACTATCGTCAAAATCTCTGGAACACGTCTTTCATCTTGAATATGTAAACCTAAAAGGCGTGAAAAAAAAAGCATTCTCTTGAATACATCTTTCATGCTCAATATAAACTCAACAACCATTATCAAAATCTATTTTGTCTTTATCCAACTACACGTTATATATATGTAAGAATGAAGATCAAGAAAATCAATCTTACAAATTATTTCACTGACGGTTCCGATTGCATCGATAGACTACACAAAGGGGATCTAATCATACTAGATCGTCGATCTTTTGTGATCAAAGGGTGCGTCGTGTTGATCGCCATACGGATGCTAAACTATCATGAAAACAGACAAAAAATAATCTACAATAAATATGAAAATCGTGTCACGAAAGCAGAGGAACAAATGCAACAAGATGTGTGAAAGACGAATCCAAAAGATAAAAGATTTTTATTTAAAACTAAAAAATAAACAATGAAAAAAAACTAAACAATAACATTTAAAAGAAAAAAAAAACTTTGGAGAAAAGATAAAAGTTTAAGGTAAAGTGAATGTCAAATACCTTGAGAATTTGAAAGTACTAATTATTCATATTAAGTTTATATCACATCTAATATTATTGTATCTACTTAAACAACTCAAACTCAAGTTCACTCTAAACACCAAATTACTCACACTCAACCCAGGAAAAATCTAGCTGAATCTTAGTACTCATCATAGATGTAGACGACAAAGGCCTCATAAGAATTGTTGATCCATATCGGTGCTCTTATCTCGCAGATTAAGTCGGTGCAACTCTCACTGGCCCGCTAGTGTCCCGGGTCCTCTTGGTAGAAACTTAGGAATGACCTGATGAATCCTGGATCTTCCTAACATGATCTATGGATCCCTCTGACTGTCTTTGTGTCCCACCTTCGACTCTCTTTAGTGCCTTAGCTCTGGTGGCTAACTCGGAGAACATCTTTGACGAATCAGTCTCAAAAAAGTTTGAATCTAAAAATCCAAGTCTGAATAACTCAAGCTTAAAATTAACCCAAACTCAAATTTAATAACTAATTTTAAAGTGTTTCCTATTTTTTTATTTGAATTTTACTCACATTATTTTAACATATGATTCTTAGAATATTATGCCAAACATTACTTATAAATTGTAATCACTCTAAAAAAAATAAAATTTATCATTTTAAAATTTTATAATAACAAACACCTTAGATATATATTGATAAAATCTATAAGTTTAAACAATAAATTATCGAAGTATCATGATTGTTTAAAACTTCAAAATATTTAGTACATATTATCCAACTTAATTTAGTAGTTATTTTATCCGTACACGTTTGTTATTGTCAAATGAAAAATAGTTTTTTTTCATTGTTTTCATACTTGAACCACCATATTAAATCAAGGGTGTCCAACCGTCTAGTAAATTCAAAAATTGAGAGAGTTGTGTAAATTGACAAAAATATTGAAAATCGGGGTAGAAAAACTAATGGTTAAACCAGATTTGATTTTTTAATTTTATTTTATTTTTTAAATATTTATTTAATTATCATTAAACTAACACAATCGATTGAATCAAAAACTGGTGTGTGATTGATTCGACCACAGTCTCGTTCTTACAATATTTTTAACTACCATATAGTTTTGTTAAATTCTTGTTTTATTGAAAATGCTTGTGTTTTGAGTTGATGAGTGGCTAGCATGTGTTGAATTATAATTCTCGAGTTGAATAACATATTTTAATATGTGTTGATATGTTGGATATGTTGGTTATATGTGTTTGATGTCATTTGGGGTGTTTGAGACTTTATTTTGATACTTAAAGGTGAGTTTTTAAAGTAAGATTTTGGGTTTATGCAAGAAGCATCAAAACTTCTAAGTGTAGTATCAAAACTATTGATCTATGTTTAAATTTTTTGAGACTTTCGTCTCAATTTTGGAACTTAAAGTCGTAATAGATTAAAAAGTAGAGTTTCGCTATACACAACCCTAAGGACTGCATATAAGAATTATTATATTCAAATCATTAATACTTATTTTACTTTTCAATTGAATATATTAGAATATAATTAATTACATTCTAAAAAAATTAAACATCATTAATTTAGGGTGTTTAAATCATAAAATCATAAACCCTAAAAATCATAAAACCCTAAACACTGAACTCTAAAAATCATAAAACCCTAAACTTTAAACCTTAAACCCTAAAAATCATAAAACCTTTAAACCATAAATCCTAAATTAATGGTGTTTATTTTTTTTGGAATGTAATTAATTACATTCCAATATATTCAATTGAAAAACTAAAATAAGTATTAATGATTGAAATCTAATAGTTCTTAAATGCAGCCTTTAGGGCTGTGTATAACAAAACCCTAAAAAGTATTGACATTGTTGAAAATGTTTCTAAATATTGAGTGGTTATAAGTCCATAATTGAAGCTAGTTAAGATTAATAGTCTATAATAAGCTATTAAATGAGTCTATAATGTTATGCTTCTATAACATGATGAATGATAATTGTAACCGGTAAATGAAAGACAATGAATGGTTTATAAAAATATTTGATGGTGTGTTCCCTTGGAACCTTATAGATTATTGTATAGTATAGTTGACATGTAATCGAATATAGAACGCTCGTTCATATGATGTCATGTTGTGAGGGTTGCTTAGCGGATACCTAAAAGATTTTCTTTGGGATATGGTTGGAAGTCGTGCTATGCATGCATAGAAGATAGACCGCCTTCATTAGGTGAAGATTGGAGACTGGATGGAATTCATGCTATGTTAGCATCAAAGCTAGGTCGCCGACCTCAAACGAGATATTTATCTTTGTGCCTTGTGCCTTTTTAGAAATAGTTTGATATTTGTGTACCATATATGAGATTTAACTAGGCACACTTGAGCTAATAAATAATAACATAATATGGAATCGTGCATGACTAGAATGTTAAATACTTGAGCATTGTATAATATTGTGCACTTGGTTTGGTTGATGTTGTGATAACTCTCTGGTTGAACGTAGTCGTTTTTTCTAGTTGTTAAATGAAATGTCATTACTGTTGCAAAACAATGCGTTAGTAATAACAAGCAAAATAAATAGAAAATAACACAAAAAATAAACCAGTTTACTATGTAATGGTAAAAGCCACTACCTTGGAAGGAATTTTGCCTGGATGGTGTAATCATGATATTGAGCGTTGCCCCCAAGGTTAACATAGTGTTCCAAACGTCGTACACCCGAAGTGAGGAACTAGAGATTGTCATAATTTAGAATGTCTTACTGATGTTCTGCAGATTGTAGCTTGAACAACATGCTTGACTCCTCTTCAAGTGTTCCAACTTGACCTAAGTGTGAAACAATCACACACTAAGTATGAAACTTAGTGAGGCAATAAACAAAATTAATAATCTAAACTTATCAAACTTTATGAATACATTTATATAGCATGATATATGCCAATGCATTAACTTTTATGTTGCATTGGTGGTAACTTACTATATGCTAATATCATAATATTTTCTTGTTTGTTCATTTATCATAATATGCCATTTATACCTCAATACATGAACATATATTATATATATCATATTAGAAGCTAATGAATATGCTTGTTCTATTCTTTTAGCATCATATCACTACTTACCATTAATGTTAAACTTTTAAGTTTAATTTACTTACCATTTTCATGCCTAATAACATAAGTTACCTCACATGTACTAACGTATATATAAAAAAATTTCCTTTGTCATGTAACCTGTAAAAATCAACATCTCCTATACATATATTAGGCATGGTAAGTCAATTCAATATTCTCAATAAATCTCTTGTTTCCCTTTTGAATCATATTAAGATTACTTATACCTCTTTATACCTTTAGCCCAAGAATTTTATATAGAGAGAAACTTAAGTATGCGAGATCGGTACTCCCAGAGTACTAGTCACCGAAGTGACGATAAACATATAGACACATAAAGTGTCGGTAACATATAGACACATAAGTGTCGACATCATATAGACACATAAGTTCCGGTATTATATAGACACATAAGTGCAGTAAACATATAGATCTGAAGATCGGTGTGTAGCTACACGCAGTCCCAGACTGCTAGACCTCTAATGACATGCCACTATACTGTAACTCTCTATCATAAACTTGGGCAATAAATCCATATCAATAAATTGTAAATTATCATTTTTTAAATGATTCATATATCACCATTATTCAATAATAACTTGCCATAATAGAACATAATAGGGCATTTCATACTCTATCATGTACTATTCTTTTTCCTTGCTTGTAAAACACCATATAACTTATACAAAAACCATGTTATCATTTCAATAAAATCAAGTAAATAAAATTCTTAAAAGTCTACTAAAATACATTTCAAAACATATAAATGCACTCACTGGGCCATTTATTAGCTTGCCTCACTAAGCTCTGTTCGATTCTTTCTTTTATAGTGCCTCGAACATTCTTTTGATTCAGATCCAAACTTCATTAATCACATGAATGTGAATAACACTTGTTAGATTCAAATCTAACAATATTTTAAACATGCTATCAAATCTAATCATTCGGAAATACAAAATTTCCTTCCTTTCTTATACTGTCCAAAACTCATTTTTTGGTCCCCAATGACCATTTTGAACTTCAAATAATTCCTCCAAGCTTGCTAACTAACATTAGATATAAAATGTCTCAAATTCCATTTTCTCACAGCTTGCACTACCTTTAAAGATTTATTTCTATAAAATGATCTAAAACTTAGAATTCTATTCCGTTTATTCTGAAAGAAACTAGATTCAATAAGCTTTTCAGCCATATAAATTAATAACCCAAATTCAACTCGTACTATTTATGACAAATTTTCAAAGTCAATTTTCAGTGTTGATTTCGGAACAGACTGTCATACTGTTTTATAACCTTTCACCACGTAAAAATTCATATCTTTTTACTCAAAACTCGAAATCAGTTTTTGTTTGTTGGAAACGAAACTAGACGAGCAAATCTTTGCGTAGGTATAAAATTCACCATCTAACCATTTTTGTATAATTTATGGTAAATTTTCAAACTTACTGCCATAATCCAGTTTTCTACATAGCTTCTATAATTAACTTCAACTTTTATACTAACTTCTCCTTACTTCTCTACTTGTCAATTTAGTCCCATTATTTGCTTTAAACCACCAACTTATCACCTTCTTCATAAAATAATTATTCACAATAGTTCCCTCTAATATTCCTTCTTTATCAAATGGTCACTAGTAATGCAAAGGTAAGGATCCAAACTTCTTAACTTTGCAAATTAGTCCTCAAATCAACATTACTACTTGAATCCTTATTATTTCAACTAAAATCATATTCAGTTCTTATTCAAAACTTCCTTGCCGAAATGGTCACTTATTTTTGACAAATTGTCAAAATGGTCACTAACTCGATTCTACATCGGTTTAGCATTCTAACATCAATTTCACATCTCTATCATCATTAATAACATAAATACACTTCAAATCATAAAAATTAGATTAGTCCTATAACTTTCAGAACTTTCGAAATGGTCTCTATACCTTTAACTTAAGGTTTTGCTTCCAAATAACAATTCAAGTTTACTAGATCATTAATTCAACATCACAAACCATAAATTAAACTTGAATCTATAACCCCTAATCATCTTCATACAAACTAAAATATGTAGGGTTTAAATCTCAACTCAATAACATGATTTTAACATTATACTAGATTGATTTCACCTTGAATTTCGTCATGAAATCATAAAATTCCAAAAGCCCCAAACTTTTCCATAAACCCTAATTTCTTCTCATGAAAAATTCTCATCAATAAATCATGTTTTCCATGAATTATTTACACCAAAAGATAGAGCTTAAAGAGTAGAACAACTTTGCAGTTGAAAATATTACTTGAAAATCAAGTTTCGGGGCTTGAATTGAACTTGGAAAATTTTTCTCCATTTTTCTTTCTTTCTCCCCTCATATTTCGAAATTTTGAGGATGAAGAAGTCTTCATCATTTTTGTTTTTATCCAATTTGGCCACTTATCTTGTATAAATGAATTTTAAATTCATTTAGATAGTGAAATTATTAAAATGCCCTTTTAATCCAACGGTTGAGATTGATCTTATTATTAATCAAGGGCCAAGATTTAATCTTCCATTTTCTTCTTCCAAAATTGTCCTTGTAACTTTTTAAATATTTCACAAATTCCATTGGGGCAAAATGACCAATTTGCCCTCCAACTAGTTTTTATTTACTAGTTTGCCATTCTTGTAAAAATTCAACCAAGTCTAACTGGAATCCAACCAACTATAATAAAATATTCATAAAATAGTATTTTATGACTTTCATGGCTTTTGGATCAGTCTCTGAAATTTCAGTTCGATCCGATTTCCTGATATTCATATAATACTTTTACTGCGATTTCACCTTTATCAAGCTATCAGATTTATTCCAAAAATTCTACATTTCCATATTCGAAAAATGAAAACTATCATCTTATAAAAATTTTCTTTCCTAAAGTCTTAGACTGAATTTTCTTAACTCAGTCTATTATCTCAATAATTATCGAAAATCTTCAAAGAGTAGAATTTCTCTTTGAAATCATTTATCGTAAATCCATACGAATATTCTTTACTCTTACTGAGTCTAAATTATTGATAAGAAACAATTTTATGGGACCTTCCCAGAGGTTACCCATCTTTGTATTTCTCTGGCCTAAACACGCTTAACAATTTTATTCGATCCAAATTTGATACCTTCTACTGTATCTTAATTCTCAAAAAAAATATCAAGGTTCTTATTTCGATCAGATTCACCCTTATACCGAATAAAATCACTTGTTGGGAAAGTTTACACTTTAGTCCCTAAACTTTTCCAAAGTTTATGCTTTTAACCCCAAAACTTTCAAAATTTACATTTTGGTCACTAGGCAAAATTTAGGGTATTAAAATTTCTCCCCATTAAGAAAACTCATCCTCAAATTTTCAATGCATACCTGTTCCAAACAGGATTTCTTGTTCTGATATCTAAAACAGGATTTCTTGTTCCTATACTTAAGCTTCCTGCTACACCAGTAGCTCAATCCAGGTAGAAATCGGAAAAAGTTCATACTTCATTTTATTTTTACTACTACAGGTATCTTTATAACCCTTGTAATCCGAGACTCTTGTTCTTGTCTAGAAACATTTCTAGGGAATTTCAATTAGTCAGAACAATCCTCAACTAAACACACTTCCTTTGACTTCATTAAGGAACTAATTCCTTTTAAAAATTTAAACGTTTCTTTTTATAATCACTTCTACCTTTTGCACAGATAACCAACTTATCTAAATTACACTTCAGATTCCCAAGATGATACCTTCATATTACCTTTTAGTATTTGATCACATAGATCATTAGAAAACCCTTTTCCAGCGATCCACATTATTTTAATGCTTGTCATACTCATCATCATGTATTACTGATTGTCTTTATCAAAACCTTTCCGAAAAGATATCTTAGCTTATCCATTACACTTCAGCCCTACCTTTATAAGGCTCTGCTGTCAACTATTCAGGTAGAATTAACCTCTTAGTTGAATTTTCTGAATACTCTTTGGTTACAAGTTCAATACACTTTATCGATAATAGACTTCCAATCTTGTTTAGTATGTACTCAAATATCACTTTCATCATACTTTTATTCTAGATTCTTTGTCTTCCTGATCTTTCAAGCTTCATAGTTGACATCTTATAATACTAATGCTTCTTAAAGAAATAATCTTTCTTACTTAGGTTGTGTCTGATTTAAAGACTTTTTAAAGTTTTTGTAACATTTGAGGAGTCTACACTATAACTCTTTCCATGTCTGCTTTGATTATCCTTGCAATATAGTTTACTACTTTTAGTACTCTGACTGATTCATACCTAGCATCTTCTTTTTTAGCTTTAAATATAATCTATTTACAGATCAATTTCTTTCTTAGTTTCTTTTCTAATCATCTCAGTAGTATCATTACTTAACTTTCCAATTCTTCCTTATATGTATTGACAGTAAAAACATCTTATAATAAGATACTACTAAGTTATTTCCATCATAACTTCAATCCTTAACTTATCTTGAGTAAATCGCCAGATTATACCTGCAACAACTACTGACATTGTTATTTTCAAACATATATATTTCTAAAGTAAAGATAATTCTTCTTCTTACTCCTTCGTATCCGAGTATCTTATAATTACTGTATCATCTCTTTACTATGCAGATAACTTATTCTAAACAATAACTAACTTTCATGCTTATTTTACTGTATCATATCCACTATGGGTCCTTTCTTGACCTCTAATATTCGTAAACTGACGAAATCCATTATCGTTTTACTTTCCTTATTCTAGTATCATTTCACCTTATACTAACGAGGAGCAGCATCAAGTCATACAATCAGTACATCAGTAATATGACATCCTAGGGACATGTATTTACTAAAAACTCCATATCAAACTTGGTTTAGCATCCAAAACCAGCTAAATCTTTGCTCTGATACCAATAAATGTAACACCCATAAAGTATACTCGTAGTTGAATATACATTATAGATGTTACTTAAACATGTTACTGAAAGTTAAGTTTAAATTTTTTTATCCCTATACGATTCATCGTCTAGTTGGTTATTTAAACTATCATTATAATTCAATTTAATGCATCATATACTACCAGTAAGTAAATAGTTTGCATGCCCACTAGAGATTGTCATAATTTAGAATGTCTTACTGATGTTCTGCAGATTGTAGCTTGAACAACATGCTTGACTCCTCTTCAAGTGCTCCAACTTGACCTACGTGTGAAACAATCGCATGCTAAATATGAAACTTAGTGAGGCAATAAACAAAATTAGTAATATAAACAACTTTATGGCAACATTTATATAGCATGATATATGCCAATGCATTAACTTTTATGTTGCATTGGTGATAACTTAGTATATGCTAATATCATAAGATTTTCTTGTTTGTTCATTTATCATAATATGTCATTTATACCTCAATGCATGAACATATATATATCATGTTAGAAGCTAATGAATATGTTTGTTCTATTTATTTAACATCATATCACAACTTACCATTAATGTTAAACTTTTAAGTTTAACTTACTTAGCATTTTCATGCCTAATAACATAAGCTACCTCACATGTACTAACATATATAAAAAAATTTCCTTTGTCATGTAACCTGTAAAAACCAACATCTCATATACATATGTTAGGCATGGTAAGTTAATTCAATGTTCTCAATAAATCTCTTGATTCCCTTTTGAATCATATTAAGATTACTTATACCTCTTTATACCTTTAGCCCAAAAATTTTATATAGAGAGAAACTTAAGTATGCGAGATCGGTACTCCTAGAGTACTAGTCACCGAAGTGACGATAAACATATAGACACATAAAGTGCCAGTAACATATAGACACATAAGTGTCGACATCATATAGACATATGAGTGTCGATATCATATAAACACATAAGTGTCGGTATCATATAGACACATAAGTGCCGGTAAACATATAGATCCGAAGATAGGTGTGTAGCTACACGCAGTCCCAGACTGTTAGACCTCTAATGGCATGCCACTATACTATAACTCTCTATCATAACTTGGGCAATAAATTCATATCAATAACTTGTAAATTATCATTTTGTAAATGATTCATATATCACCATTATTCAATAATAACTTGCCATAATAGAACATAATAGGGCAGTTCATACTCTATCATGTACTAACCTTTTTCCTTTGCTTGTAAAACACCATATAACTTATACAAAAACCATGTTATCATTTCAATAAAATCAAGTAAATAAAATTCTTAAAAGTCTACTAAAATATATTTCAAAACATATAAATGCACTCACCTGGGCCATTTATTAGCTTGCCTCACTAAGCTCTATTCGATTCTTTCTTTTATAGTGCCTCGAACCTTCTTTTGATTCGGATCCAAACTTCATTAATCACATGAATGTGAATAACACTTCTAAGATTCAAATCTAACAATATTTTAAACATGCTATAAAATCTAATCATTCGAAAATACTAAATGTCCTTCCTTCCTTATACTGTCCAAAACTCATGTTTTTGTCCCTAATGACCACTTTGAACTTCAAACAATTCCTCCAAGCTTGCTAACTAACATTAGATATAAAATGTCTCAAATTCTATTTTCTGGCAGCTTGCACTACCTTTGAAGATTTATTTATATAAAATGATCTAAAAATCGAAATTTGATTCCGTTTATTCTGAAAGAAATTAGATTCAATAATATTTTCATCCACATAAATTACTAACCCAAATTCAACACGTACAATTTATGACAAATTTTCAAAGTCAGTTTTCAGTGCTGATTTCGGAACAGACTGCCATACAGTTTTCTGACCTTTCACCACTTAAAAATTCATATCTTTTTACTCAAAACTCGAAATCAGTTTCCGTTTATTGAAAACGAAACTAGACGAACAAATCTTTACATAGGTATAAAATTCACCATCTAACCATTTTTGTATAATTTATGGTGAATTTTCAAACATACTATCATAATCCAGTTTTCTACACAGCTTCTATAATTAACTTCAACTTTTATACTAACTTCTCCTTACTTCTCTACTTGTCAATTTAGTCCCATTATTTGCTTTAAACCACCAACTTATCACCTTCTTCATCAAACAATTATTCACAATAGTTCCCTCTAATTTTCCTTCATTATCGAATGATCACTAATAATGCAAAGGTAAGGATCCAAACTTCTTAACTTTGTAAATTAGTCCTCAAATCAACATTACTACTTGAATTCTTAATATTTCCTTATTCAAAACTTCCTTGCCGAAATGGTCACTTAATTTTGACAAATTGTCAAAATGGTCACTAACTTCTAACATTAATTTCACTTCTCTATCATCATTAATAACATAAATACACTTCAAATCATAAAAAATAGATTAGTCCTCTAGCTTTTAGAATTTCCGAAATGGTCCCTATACCTTTAACTTAGGGTTTTGCTTCCAAATAACAATTCAAGCTTACTAGATCATTAATTCAACATCACAAACCCTAAATTAAACTTGAATCCATAAACCCTAATCATCTTCATATAAACTAAAATATGTAGGGTTTAAGTCTCAACTCAATAACATGATTTTAACATTATACCATCTTGATTTCAACTTGAATTTCATCATGAAATCATAAAATTCCAAAAGCCCCAAACTTTTTCCATAAACCCTAATTTCTTCTCATGGAAAATTCTCATCAATCAAGCATGTTTTCCATGAATTATTTACACCAAAAAGATAGAGCTTGAAGAGTATAACAACTTTGCAGTTGAAAATATTACCTGAAAATTGAGTTTCGGGCTTGAATCGAACTTGGAAAAATTTTCTCCATTTTTCTTTCTTTCTCCCCCTCATATTTAGAAATTTTGAGGAAGAAGAAGTCTTCATTCTTTTTGTTTTTCATCCAATTTGGCCACTTATCTTGTATAAAAGAATATTGTGAAATTACTAAAATGCTCTTTTAATCCAACGGTTGAGATTGATATTATCATTAATCAAGGTCCAAGATTTAATCTTCCATTTTCTTCTTCCAAAATTGTCCTTGTAACTTTTAAAATATTTCGAAAATGCCATTGGGGCAAAATGACCAATTTGCCCTCCAACTAGTTTTTATTTACTAGTTTGCCATTCTTGTAAAAATTCAACTAAGTCTAGCTGGAATCCAACCAACTATAACAAAATATTCATAAAATAGTATTTTATGACTTTTCCATGGCTTTTGGATCAGCCTCTGAAATTTTAGTTCGATCCGATTTTCTGATATTCATAAAATACTTTTATAGTGATTTCACCTTTATCAAGCTATCGGATTTATTCCAAAAATTCTATATTTCCATATTCGAAAAATGAACACTATCATCTTATAAAAATTTCATTTCCTAAAGTCTTATACTGGATTTTCTTAACTCAGTCTAGTATCTCAATAATTATAAAAAATCTTCAAAAGTAGAATTTCTCTTAGAAATCCTTTATCGTAAATCCATACGAATATTCTTTACTCTTACTGAGTCCAAATTATAGATCAGAAACACTTTTATGGGACCTTCCCAAAGGTCACCCATCTTTGTATTTCCTTGGCCTAAGCACGCTTAACAATTTTATTCGATCTAAATTCGATACCTTCTACTGTATCTTAATTCTCAAAACTGATATCAAGGGAAATTTACTGTAACACCCTTAACGTATACTTGTGGACCGAATATACATTAAAGATGTTATGGAGTCGTTTAAAGAAATCTATACTTATAATAATTTTATTTTATACATATAAATATTGTGTTTATTAATCTAACACTTTTCTCGATTTTCTTGAAATCATAACTTATGTGTAGTTGGCTAATTTCGACCCTGAATTAGTTTTTAAAACATATTAGTTAGTTATTAAAACGATAATGCAATTCGGGTGAAAAATAGGTTCACGGCCTAGGCCCTTTCTTGATTTTAAAATCCTTATGCGATTACCGATAAATAAAAATTTTAACTGATTAAACACGATTTACTACATTTTTAAGCTTACCGATTATTCATATTAACAAAGTAAGCTTCCTTTCTACTTTAGTTTATTCTTTCATATTACTAATACCTTATCTTGCTTTATCCATAAATGATTCATCATTAAAACTAATCAATTATCTATCGTTTAATCTAATTTAATGCATCATATACTACCAGCGGATAAATAATTACATGCCCACTAGAGATTACCATAAGCTAGAATATCTTACTGATGTTTTGCAGATTGAAGATTGATCAATATGCTCAACTCATCTTCAACTACTCCATCTTAACCTACGTGTGAATCAAACACACGCTAAGTTTTCGATTAGTGAGACAATAAACAAAATTAATAATTATTTAAACTTATTAAACTTTATGGCTACATTTATATAGCATGGTATATGCCAATGCATTAACTTTTATGTTGCATTAGTGATAACTTACTATATGCTAATATCATAATATTTTCTTGTTTGTTCATTTATCATAATATGTCATTTAGAACCCAATGCATGAACATATATATCATGTTACAAGCTAATGAATGTGCTTGTTCTATTCCTTTAACATCATATCACTACTTACCATTAATGTTAAACTTTTAAGTTTAACTTACTTACCATTTTCATGCCTAATAACATAAGTTACCTCACATGTACTAACATATATCAAAATTTTTCCTTTGTCATGTAACCTGTAAAAATCAACATCTCATATACATATGTTAGGCATGGTAAGTCAATTCAATATTCTCAAAAAATCTCTTGTTTCCCTTTTGAATCATATTAAGATTACTTATACCAATTCTTTATACCTTTAGCCCAAGAATTTTATATAGAGAGAAACTTAAGTATGCGAGATCGGTACTCCCAGAGTACTAGTCACCGAAGTGACGATAAACATATAGACAAATAAAGTGCATATAGACACATAAGTGTCGGCATCATATAGACACATAAGTGTCGACATCATATAGACACATAAGTGTCGACATCATATAGACACATAATTGTCGGCATCATATAGACACATGAGTGTCGGCATCATATAGACACATAAGTGCTGGTAAACATATAGATCCGAATATCGGTGTGAAGCTACACGCAGTCCCAGGCTGCTAGACCTCTAATGGCATGCCACTATACTGTAACTCTCTATCATAAACTTGGGCAATAAATCCATATCAATAACTTGTAAATTATCATTTTGTAAATGATTCATATATCACCATTATTCAAAAATAACTTGCCATAATAGAACATAATAGGGCAGTTCATACTTTATCATATACTAACCTTTTTCCTTTACTTGCAAAACATCATATAACTCATACAAAAACTATGTTATAATTTCAATAAAATCAAGTAAATAAAATTCTTAAAATTGTACAAAAATACATTTCAAAACATATAAATGCACTCACCTGGGACATTTATTAGCTTGCCTCACTAAGCTCTATTCGATCCTTTCTTTTATAGTACCTCGAACCCTCTTTTGATTCGGATTAAACTGAATACTGAGTTTCGGGGCTTGAATCGAGCTTGGAAAATTTTTCTCTTTCTCTCCCTAGCTCTCATGTTTTTGGCTGGGAAAAGATGAACATTTTTTTAATCTTTTCACCATTATTTTACATATATAACTATTAAATGAATATTAAATTCATTTAATAGTGAATTATAATTTTACCCTTTTTATCCAATGGTTGAGATTGATTTTATCATCAATCAAAGGCCAAGATTTAATCTTCCATTTCCTCTTTCCAAAATTGCCCTTATAACTTTTTAAATATTTCAAAATTGCCATTAGGGCCAAATGACCAATTTACCATCCAACTAGTTTTTATTTACTAGTTTGTCATTCTTGTAAAAATTTAACTAAGCCTAGTTGGAATCCAACCAACTGTAATAAAATATTCATAAAATAGTATTTTATGACTTTTCCACGGCTTTTGGATCAGCCTCTGGAATTTTAGTTTGATCCGATTTTTTTATATTCATAAAAAACTTATCGAGCTGTTGGATTTATTCCAATAATTCAATATTTTCATATTCGGGAAATCCACAATATCATCTCATAAAATTTTCCTTTCCTAAGATCTTAGACTGAATTTTCTTAACCCATTCTATTTTACCGATACTTATCGAAAATCTTTATAGAATAAAATTTCTCTTAGAATTCCTTTATCAATAATCCATATGAATATTCTCTACTCTTACTGAGTCCAAAATATCGATTAGAAACACTTTTATGGGACCTTCCCAGAGGTCACCCATCCTAATATTACCTTGGCTTGAGCACGCTTAATAATTTTTTTCGATCCAAATTCGGTACCTTTTACTGCATCTTAATTCTTAAAACCGATATCCAGGTACTTATTTCGATCCGAACCACTCTTATACTGAATAAAATTAATTATTGGGAAAATTTACACTTTAGTCCCCAAACTTTTCCAAAGTTTATACTCTAACCCTAAAACTTTCAAAATTTACATTTTGGTCACTAGCAAAAAATTTGGGATATTACAATTCTTCCCCTTTCAGAAAATTCGTCCTCGAATTTTTAACACGTACCAGTTTCAAACATTTGCAGATATTGCTCCCTCAATTTCTTTCAATTTCCCAAGTGACTTTTTCAATCTTGTGATTCCTCCTCAGAGCTTCAAATATAATCTCTTAACAGATCAATTCTTTCTTAGCTTCTTTTCTAACCATTTCAGTAGTATCACTACTTAACTTTTCAATTATCCCCTTATATGTACTAACAGTACATACATCTTATAATGAGATACTATTGAATTGTTTTCATCATAACTTCAATCCTTAGCAGGAGTTAACGTCCATGCTTATTTCACTGTATCATATCTGTTATGGTTCATTTCTTGACCTCCAAGATTCGTCAATTGACGAAATCCATCATCGTTTTACTTTCCTTATTCTAGTCTCATTTCATCTTATACTAATAAGGAGCAGCATCAAGTCATACAATCAGCACATTAGTAATATGATATCTTAGGGGCATGTACTGACTAACAAATTCATATCAATCTTGGTTTAGCATCCAGAACCGGCTAAACCTTTGCTCTGATACCATTAAATGTAACACCCTTAACGTATACTCGTAGACCGAATATACATTAAAGATGTTACGGAGTCGTTTAAAGAAATCATGACTTATAATAATTTTATTTTATACATATAAATCTTGTGTTTATTAATCTAACACTTTTCTCGATTTTCTTGAAATCATAACTTATGTGTAGTTGGCTAATTTTGACCCTGAATTAGTTTGTAAAACATATTAGTCAGTTATTAAAACGATAATGCAATTTGAGGTGAAAAATAGGTTCACGGCCTAGGCCCTTTCTTGATTTTAAAATCCTTATGCGATTACCGAATAATAAAAATTTAAACTGATTAAACACGATTTACTACCTTTTTAAGCTAACCAATTATTCATATTAACAAAGTAAGCTTACTTTCTACTTTAGTTTATTCTTTCATATTATTAATACCTTATCTTGCTTTATCCATATATGATTCATCATTAAAACTAATCAATTATCTAACGTTTAATCTAATTTAATGCATCATATACTACCAGCGGATAAATAATTACATGCCCACTAGAGATTACCATAAGCTAGAATATCTTACTGATGTTTTGCAGATTGAAGCTTGATCAGTATGCTCAACTCCTCTTCAAGTAATCCATCTTAACTTACGTGTGAATCAAACACATGCTAAGTTTTCACTTAGTGAGGCAATAAACAAAATTAATAATTATTTAAACTTATTAAACTTTATGGCTACATTTATATAACATGATATATGCCAATGCATTAACTTTTATGTTGCATTAGTGATAACTTACTATATGCTAATATCATAATATTTTCTTGTTTGTTCATTTATCATAATATGTCATTTATACCTCAATGCATGAACATATATATCATGTTACAAGCTAATGAATGTGTGTGTTCTATTCCTTTAACATCATATCACTACTTACCATTAATGTTAAACTTTTAAGTTTAACTTACTTACCATTTTCATGCCTAATAACATAAGTTACCTCACGTGTACTAACATATATCAAAATTTTTCCTTTGTCATATAACTTGTAAAAATCAACATCTCATATACATATGTTAGGCATGGTAAGTCAATTCAATACTCTCAAAAAATCTCTTGTTTCCCTTTTGAATCATATTAAGATTACTTATACCAATTCTTTATACCTTTAGCCCAAGAATTTTATATAGAGAGAAACTTAAGTAAGCGATATCGGTACTCCCAGAGTACTAGTCACCGAAGTGACGATAAGCATATAGACACATAAAGTGCCGGTAACATATAGACACATAAGTGTCGGCATCATATAGACACATAAGTGTCGATATCATATAGACACATGAGTGTCGACATCATATAGACACATGAGTGTCGGCGTCATATAGACACATAAGTGCTGGTAAACATATAGATCTGAAGATCGGTGTGTAGCTACACACAGTCCCAGACTGCTAGACTTCTAATGGCATGCCACTATAATGTAACTCTACATCATAAACTTGGGCAATAAATCCATATCAATAACTTATAAATTATCATTTTGTAAATGATTCATATATCACCATTATTCAATAATAACTTGCCATAATAGAAAATAATAGGGCAATTCATACTCTATCATATACTAACCTTTTTACTTTGCTTGTAAAACATCATATAACTCATACAAAAACCATGTTATAATTTCAATAAAATCAAGTAAATAAAATTCTTAAAAGTCTACTAAAATACATTTCAAAACATATAAATGCACTCACCTGGGCCATTTATTAGCTTGCCTAACTAAGCTCTATTCAATCCTTTCTTTCATAGTACCTCAAACCCTCTTTTAATTCGGATCAAATTGAAAACCGAGTTTCGGGGCTTGAATCGAGCTTGGAAAAATTTTCTCTTTTTTCCCTAGCTCTCATGTTTTTAGCTGGGAAAATATGAACATTTTTTTCATCTTTTCACCATTATTTTACAAATATAACTATTAAATAAATATTAAATTCATTTAATAGTGAAATTACAATTTTACCCTTTTTATCCAATGGTTGAGATTAATTTTATCATCAATCAAGGGCCAAGATTTAATCTTCCATTTCCCCTTTCCAAAATTGCCCTTACAACTTTTTAAATATTTCAAAATTGCCATTGGGGCCAAATGACCAATTTACCCTCCAACTAGTTTTTATTTACTAGTTTGCAATTCTTGTAAAAGTTCAAGTATGTCTAGTTGGAATCCAACCAACTGTAATAAAATATTTATAAAATAGTATTTTATGACTTTTCTATGGCTTTTGGATCAGCCTCTGAAATTTTAGTTCGATTCGATTTTTCGATATTCATAAAATACTTCTACTGCGATTTTACCTTTATCGAGCTGTCAGATTTATTCCAATAATTCTATATTTCCATATTCTGGAAATCCACAATATCATCTCATAAAATTTTCCTTTCCTAAGATCTTAGACTGAATTTTCTTAACCCATTCTATTTTCCCGGTACTTATCGAAAATCTTCATAGAATAAAATTTCTCTTAGAATTCCTTTATCGATAATCCATACGAATATTCTCTATTCTTACTAAGTCCAAAATATCGATCAGAAATACTTTTATGAGACCTTCTCGGAGGTCACCCATCCTAATATTACCCTGGCCTAAGCACGCTTAATAATTTTATTCGATCCAAATTCGGTACCTTTTACTGCATCTTAATTCTTAAAACCGATATCAAGATACATATTTCGATCTGATTCACTCTTATACTGAATAAACTTAATTATTGGGGAAATTTACACTTTAGTCCCTAAACTTTTCTAAAAGTTATACTTTAACCTCAAAACTTTCAAAATTTACATTTTGGTCACTAACCAAAAATTCGGGATATTACATTTACACTTTAGTCCCCAAACTTTTCCAAAGTTTATACTTTTAACCCCAAAACATTCAAAATTTACATTTTGGTTACTGGCCAAAATTTGGGGTATTACAATCTCAATATAGACCACCCGAATCAGGGCTATGAAATCATTAAGAGCATTTAGTAAGCCATCCTATCAATTATTAAAGATTTGGTGAATTTATCAAGTCCATTTCACAAGGACCACCCAAAACTTCGGATATAAAATCATTAAGAGCATAAAAACTCATCATTTCACGTCGGTGGATTCATCAAGTTCTTCTCACTAGGAACACCCAAAACTTGGGCTATGAATCGATTAAAAGCAAAAGCTCAACCATATGCTTGTATATTGCTTGCCATAGGGATAAGTAGAAATGTACACTATTAGTCTTTCCATGGCTTCGTTTGATCACATGGAACTTTGAGAACTAAATTGGATATCCACCAAGAATTCCTCAACCAATGTGCTTAATCCCCCTTGACGAATCATCAACCACTTTTGTTACTTATCTTTTAATAAAGGAATGAACAAGGTTTCTCTTTGTACTCATGTACACATCTAATTTGCTTGAGCATTCCACTTAATATTTTAGGCATCATTTTTAACTACACAAATTGTAGCTTGTGAGTCACATGATAAACACAAAAGGTGTAAAATTTTTCCCGTAAAAAAAACTCAACAAGTCAATTCAAAGAATCACTCGACTTCTTGTTTGGCTAAGTCTCAAGCTATAAACTCAGACTCCATGATAGTACGAGCAACATATGTCTATTTAATAAACTTATAAAAAAAATTACTCAACTAACAGGAAATATATATACCCATTAGCAACCCAGTTTGCTTCACAATCATTTTTAAGATTATGGGATATCTAAAAATTATAACCCCAAATTATTATCTCTTTGAGAGCTCTAAGCAAAGATTTCAATGTTCATTACTTGGTTGTGAGTATATCTACAATATTTATAAAGTCAAGTCGAGTATGGTTCATTAAGAATATACAACTCTCAATAAATTTTAGCATACTAAGATTTTATTAAACATTGAATCTTTTATTCTTTTATGGAGAGTTCTTTATGAAACATTGTTTCTCTACAGGAATCATTTTAAAACTTAAACTTTTATGGAGATATTATTATTAAAGAAGATATCTTATTAGTTTTAGTATCTTTCAATTATAAGATTCTATTTATCTCACCCAAGTCATAAGCTTCAAACTAAGAAGATAACATACTCTTAGTTTCATGTAGTCACAGAAAATATCACACTCGTGCATATAAATTTATATACTACACAAAGAACACATGTGATACAAGTTCATGACATAATTTTAGACACCCCACGTTCACCCCCACATTTCCAATAATTTTAAGGGTTGAAATAATACTCAAAGTAAGGTATCTAATTATTTTCGTATAAAGACATGTAAACATGATTTTTATCAACTTTACTCATATACACTAGAGTAAATTCTATAATAGGCATTAAAACACAAATATCGATATAGATATAAAATCAAATTGTTTAAAAAAGATATATTCACAATATCATGTTATGATTTTAAATGAGGGGTGTGACTTGCATAAATTCAACATATTTTTATTTAGCCATCAAGACTTTGTCACAATTGAAGGGAATGTGTTCATTACTAAAAAGGTTTCAAATATCAAGGAGTACATTATGAGAAATTTTTAATAGTCTTTTCTCTTTTTTATATTCCCTCTTTCATTATGAAGTTGTATCAAGATGCAATGAGCTCTATCTATATAATAACTGGTGCATAAGATACTCTCAAATACCAAGTCTTTCCTAGAATCAATCTTAGACATGCATTTTCATACTATCAAACTATTTTCCAATAGTTATAAATGGATTGCACAATATATTTCCCCCACTTTTTAATATGTTTTGAGTATATAATAAAACATCATTGAAAATATAAATTGTGCTTAATAATTTTCTTATTCTTTAAATCTTATGGTTTGGTCAAACCCGTATTATTCTCCACTTTTAAAGATTATTTTTTAAGGCTTACTCCTTTTAAAGGGCATACAATCCATGCAATAAATCATAAATTAACAATCAACAACTTAGATTAAGAATTTAATCTAATTTCATAGTTAAGCTCAAGTAAACTTGTTTACCTTTTACTGAGAGATGAATGCAAATGTTGAGTCCACAATCAACGAAATGACCTCCAAGAGGTTGTTCACCACGTGATCTTTTAACCATCGTGTTGTGTTTATACATTTGTACTTCTCAAATAGTAAAAATATTAATACCATAAATGTAGTGGTATACTTTAGTTATAAAGACAAAATTAAAAAATTGTACATACACTCGTTAACAATATCAAGATTAATATGTTAATACCATAAATCATGCATGACGGTCAATGCTTGTAATATATCAATCTATTTTTTTAAGATTAGCTTAAAGGCTTATTCAATAATTAATAAATTCACGAAATGTAAAAAAACATGAATAAACCGTCAACAAAAATAATCTAACCTCATAGATTGACACATGACAATCATGTAAAGTTTTTCATTCTTTGCATACCTAATTTTTCAATCTTCTCTTCGTCATTTTTAATCATATTGACCTCAAACCAAAAGAACAATTCTTTCAAAATAACATGTTTATTCTTAAAATCTCATTTTTAAATTTTAGCTTCAAAGTCCCTTGCACAACCATTTTCATTCAATTCGCTCCCTTATAAAATACAAATTGAGATTCCAAGTCACTAATTAAAAATTTAGGGAATTTGATTAAATTAAAAGCTGTTGTGGTTAAAATAACAATTTAATCACAAATTAAGGGACTAAACTAAATAAGATTTAAAGAAGAAATGGCAAGAGAGTAATTACCCCTTTATTTTCCAAGACACTCGGATTGAATTATGGTTCGGGCCTACTCACATTTGAATATTTGATCCAACAACTTATCAACTACAGCTGATCTCCCACGATCCTACACCCGGTTCTTGTACATTAGAAGCCAGCGTGCGTTTAAACTATCAAAAGATCAAAATTAGTCGGTTAAATTAAACATTAAATGGAGGCTAAGTTCGTCCTTTTGCATTGCCGATTAAATGCCACTATAAAAAGCCAAAATGGCTTGTAGCAAAACGAACAGTATAACCATATGTGAAGAGGGCCTTGATGAGTGAGTGTGGGCTCCATGCATTTATTTGTTGTTCAACCAACAAATTATTTTGACCCTCAATATCGCTGACCATCCGCGTTTTACCCATGCACATTCAATTCACAAGAGCGTTTCTTGCGTTATCGCTGGTAAGGGTGATTATAGGGTGACACACTCTAAGGGTGAGATTAAAATAGGTAGATTTATACAAATTTTTATTAAATTGGTAAAGATTTGTGTAATTAAATAAATTCTTACAATCTACACAAATTCTTACCCATATAATAAGAATTTAGGTTATAATATAAGAATTTGCGTAGTTACATAAATTCTTACCTATGGCAAAATTTTCACAAATTCTTACCAAGTTAATAAGAATTTTTGTAGTTACACAAATTCTTACAAAAAATTGTAAGAATTTATGTAGTTACACAAATTCTTACAAAATGGTAAGAGTTTGTGTAGTTACACATATTTTGCCTCATTTTAGTCTCACCCTAAGCTGCCTCATTTTAGAATTTCCCGCTAAACAACCCACAAAATAGCCTCCTAAAAATCAGCGATTTGCAACATCACTTAGTCAGTTGATCTGTAACATATGTCATTCTTCAAGTTCATTGAAGAATTCAAACAACTTAGTTCTTCGTCTTTCATGGGTACCAAAAAATTTGATATAAACACTTCGCATGTCCCAGGCAACAACTTTCTGCCACCATTATCTTTCAATTGGACAAACGACACGAACTGCTCTGAACTTACACTCGATCCTAGCCTCAAAACCAAAACACTAGTTGTCATCACCACGAATGTTAAATTCTAGATTATCTCGAGGACGACGAGTTTTTTTTTATGCGGCCATATCTCAAAACAGCATGGATGGCTGATGCATCATCCATGGACGAGCTGCATCTTGAAGGCTATAGGAAGAGTTCGATGCGAGGATAACTAGTCTTGTGAGGCACTGGTTGTCGATAAGAGAAGTATAACGATAAGAGAAAAGGAAATAATACTTTCCTTATTCATGTAAAGTGTATATTCAACAACAATACATTGATCCTTTATATATCTAGCCATCATTAACTAACTAACTGATCTATAACTGAATAACCAGCTAGCCTATACAAAATAATTGAATTTATTAACTATAACATCCCCCTCAAGATGGAGATGTATGTATATTTAGAAGTGTAACACCCTTAACGTATACTCGTAAACCGAATATACATTAAAGATGTTACGGAGTCGTTTAAAGAAATCTTAACTTATGAAATCTTTCTTGTAAATTTTTTTATGATTTATCATTGAAACCTATTAATGAAACTATCATTTAATTTAATTTCATGCATCGTATTCTACTAGCAAATAAATAGTTACATGCCCACTAGAGATTATCATAAGCTAGAACATCTTACTGATGTTTTGCAGATTGAAGCTTGATCAGCATGCTCAACTCCTCTTCAAATATTGCTCCAACTTAACCTACGTGTGAATCAAACACACGCTAAGTACGAACTTAGTGAGGCAGTTAAACTTATTTATTTAAACAGAGTGATGTAATACATTATGCCATATAAAGTGCAATTTGTTTTCTTTATAGCATGGTAAGTATATCACAATGTACATATATGTCATGTATCATATCTATCATATGAGTCATGTATCATATCTATCATATGAATCATGTATCATTTCTATCATGTAAATCATGTATCATCTTTATCATGTAAATCATATATCAGGCTATCATATTCTCTATCATGTACATGCTTTCATCATGTAATTATTCGCATAACATATGCTTTATCATAGTTATGCTTTTATCATGCAATTATTTGCATATCATGTACTCTATCATGGTCATGCTTTCATTATGCCATCATTTGCATAACATGTATTCTATCATGGATATGCTTTCATTATGCAATCATTTGCATATTATATCTTTCATGTAATCGTCTTGTGATCATATTGGGTGAAAAGTCCATTTAAGACTCCATAGCCTTAATACTACTGACTGAAAAGTCCTTTAAGACTCTATAGCCTTAATACTTTTGGCTGAAAAGTCCTTTAAGACTCCATAGCCTTAATACTTGAGTACGTTACTCGATGACGCTCTTTGCTCCTTATATTCGCACCTCTTTAGTGCTATCAACACCCAAGGTGTCTACTTGTTTCATTTTAATCTTACCATTGTCCATGTAAATATAATGCATCATCATTTATGCAAACAGTAGTTCGTACCTTGTACTCCGTCAAGCTTGCCAACTATACCATGGACTCTCATACACAATACTTGGGCATTTATTTCATTATCAATCAATCATTATAATCGATCATATATATAAACATTTCATATCCCATGCTTCATCATAAATCATCATGTCAAACATAATTCATCATCATTTCTCAGGATAGCAATTCACATTACATATTATATTTAATTTACCTATATTGTAACATGCATTAGCTCAATATATATATAGATAGTGCAATGCTATTTTTAAATTAAGGTCGACTATTCGCAAGTCTTTCTAATTACCTTTTTAAAACATAAATGCACTCATCTGGGCCATGTAACAGTTTGCCTCACTAAGTCTTACTCGATCCTTTCCCTCATAACACCTCGAATCCTCTTTGATTCGTATTCGACTGAAAATCAAGTTTCGGGGTTGAATCAAGCTTAGAAAATTTTATCCATATTTATCTCTTTCTTCCCTCATTTTTGAAATTGTAGATGAATAAATATTCATCTTTTTTGACCATTTTGTTTTTAATTCTTCTAAATATGCCACTTGTATTATAAAAATGAATTTTAAATTCATTTAAATAGGAAAATTACAATATTGCCCTTTTATCCAACGGTTGAGATTGATATTATCATCAATCAAGGGCCAAGATAAAATCTTCCATTTCCTTCTTCCAAAAATTCCCTTGTAACTTTTTAAATATTTCAAAAATGCCATTGGGGCTAAATGACCAATTTGCCCTCTAACTAAACTTTATTTACTCACATGTCTAAAAAATGACATTCCATAAAAATTGAACCCAATTGGTTCCAATCTAACCGGCCATCTCCCAAAATATCTTAGATTTTTATTTATGGCATTTATTCGGTCCAAATATTCGAATTTTACTCAATACGATTTCCAAATTTTCTTCCTTTCAACTTTAAAGCTTTATAGCCACTAATATAAGCCTCGTACAAAAAATTCGAGTAACACAAAAATGCCATTTTTAAGGGTGAACTATTCATTTACAGGGTTAAAATACATAACTTTTGAAAATTACACTTTGGTCCCTAAACTTTTCTAAAGTTTATACTTTGGCCACAAAACTTTCAAAATTTTTAGTTTGGTCACTAAAATTCAATTCCCATTTTAATTTTCCTCAGATTTTTACCAAAATTTGAAAGTACCCAATTCAGTTCACTATCTATCACACGATACTTTTAAACCTTAAAAATTTCCTTTCATAAAGACTTAGACTGAATTTTCTTAACTTAGTCTATTATTCCGATAATTATTGAAAATCTTCATAGCATAAGGTTTCTCGTAGAAATCCTTTATTTGAAATCCATACGAATATTTTCCACTTTTACTGAGTCCAAAATGTCGATCAGAAACATTTTTATGGAACCTTCCCAAAGGTCACTCATCCTAGTATTTCTCTGGCCTAAACACGCTTAACAATTTCATTCGATCCAAATTCGATACCTTCTACTATATCTTAATTCTCAAAACTAATATCAAGGTTCTTATTTTGATCAGATTCACCTTTATACTAAATAAAATCACTTGTTGGGGAAATTTACACTTCAGTCCCCAAACTTTTCCAAAGTTTATACTTTAATTCGTAAACTTTCAAAAATTTTCATTTTGGTCACTGGCCAAAATTTGGGATATTACAAGAAATCCCATCTTGAGAACAAAATAGTTAAAAGCAGGCATATATAGAACCTTTGTAAAGATATCAACAAGCTAGTTATTGGATGGAACATGAAAAAGTTTGAGAAAACCATCTCGAATCTTTTCTCAAACAAGGTGACAATCAACTTCGATGTGTTTGATGCGCTCATAAAAAACTTGATTAGTGGCAAGGTGGATAGCTGATTGATTATCACAATATAAGGCAGCAGTCGGGACTGAAATCTGAAAAGAAGACAACAATGAATGAAGCCAAACAAGTTCACAATTTGCTGTAGCCATGACACGATATTCTTCCTCACATGAAGACCTACTAACAGTTTGTTGCTTCTTGGCCTTGCAGGAGATAATGTCGTTGCCAAGTAAGATGCAAAAGCCAGTGGTAGAACGCTTGGTGTCATGACATGAATTGTAATCAACATCGACAAACCCACTGAGCTACAAATTTGATGCTGAAGAAAAGAATAAACCAAGGCCAAGAGTCCTTTTAACATAAGAAAGAAGATGATGAACTGCCACGAGATGAGGATGACGTAGAGAAGAAACAAATTGACTTAAGAGATGTACGTCATAAGTGATATCAGGTCTGGTGTGTGTAAGATACAACAGTCGACCAACTAATCTTCTATACAACTAATGATCAGATAACAACTCTCCTTCATTTGTACTTAACTTTTGAGAGGGGATCATAGGCAAATCAACTGACTTTTTATCAAGCGAACTTGTATCTTCCAACAGCTGCAAATCATATTATCTCATCAACGTAGTTCCAAATTCTTGCCTGCGAAGATAATGCAAATTGCCTAAATCTTTGAGTTTGAAATGCTGTTGAAGGAAAGAATTTACAGTAGTTCCAAATTCTTGCCTGCGAAGATAATGTCATCAACGTAGACGAAAAGGGATACCAAGCAACATAGCTTAGAAAATGTGTGTGTATATATATATATATATATATAAAGCATTCGCAAGTTTTGTCTAACAGTTACTTTTCCAGCTGACCCCTTGATAAAAAGATAATGTCAGAGACTGGCATGTGTCTCACACTGAATACATGAAAAACATTTAAAATCTGACTGTATCAGTGTGAGACACATGCCAGTCTCTGACATGCACACTGGAGTCCTAGTAACATAGATGCCGAAAATAACTTATGTTCATGAATCCCGTGTTCCCTCTCTCTTCTGTTTATCTGGTTTAAAGATGATTATATTGTGAAAGAAGTTATTCACACAGGTTGCTGCAGGTGGGGGTTGTTAAGTAATTGGTGAAGTTCAAAACTCTAGAGACCTATAGTTAATTTGCAAATATCCAATATCTTGTCTATAACAAATTAAAGAGGAAGGAAAATTTACATATGATAAGTAGTAGATATTTGACATCAGTAGTCTTTGGTGTTTGTAACTATCTGCATCTGAGTTGAGCTTCAACACCTATTTCAAGTTGGCTTTGATTGAAAATTTCATACGCGAAAGTTGTTTGTTGCTTTCATTTTGGGAGTTCATGTGATAGGCGTGTTATTCTCAATCGTTCTATATATTGAGCTTACATTTAAGGGTGACTGTTGTGTGATCTTGCATGCCATATCAACTCTTTAGTGGCATTATAATAAATTAATTTGCTCTAGGCGCATTTCTTATGACTCTCATTCATCAATATCTTTTGGGTTGGAATTTAATCTTTCCAAGATGTTTTCCTTCAGTCGAGGGTTAATTAGTCAAAATCTTTTGGATATATATATATATATATATATATATTTCGTGGGAAGTGGTAGAATCTAAATACATTTTGGCTTGGTTATAGATCATTTGCTTAGCCTATTTCAGGATAATAGAAGTTCTTTTATCTGTTTGCAAACAATTTTCTTCCTTGGTTTGCATTATCTGGTTGGCTGTTTCAATGCTTGATATTTGCCACATGGATATTGCCGTTTGCTGGACCTCTTCTCATTGGGGCTGTTACTAATAATCTTTTTATTAAGGTATCACTTATTTCTGTAATATGGCACATGTAATGCGGTATAAGAGGGCCGACTTGTCTAACATGTGTTTATCTTTTTCCTAACATGATTTTATTTGTTTAGTTTGTACTAGTTTTTTTTTTTTACATTTAAAAGGTGACTCGAGGTAAGTTCTTTCATAACATGTAGCACTGTAGGATCAAAATATAAAGTCTTTTTTCTGCATGTGATTCTTTTGCACTACTATGTTAGTATCTTGATACATGCATGAGATACTTGGCATTATGATAACTACAATTTAGAAAAACCTAGAATTTAGTATAATTTTAAATGGCATACTTGATATAATAATGGTGGACTGGTTCTAATATTGATAGAATATAATAGTTAAGCACATCCTTAAGTCATTATTTTGTAGGAAGACCTTTCTTCTAATAACATATATTATTGCTAGATGGTTTATGTGGAGGAGTAATATGAAAACAGAAATGTAGAAGGTAATTAGCCACTCTTTTACACTTGATTTTAAGCTGTTTAAACCTTTTATTAAACAAGTTTCTTTATAAAACTTTGCTTGGTGTCCTATTCCTTTGGTTTCTTTTCTGTGGATAAGATTGACCAGTTCTTGAATGTTTTTCAAGTTTCTGAATGCATTCATGAAGAATATGTGGGGTTGTTAGGGCATAAGATTGTGGTAGTTTTATTTAGAAATATAATGCAGTTCGATGCTAAGTATTTAACATGTGCACGGTGTACCTGTTCGAATGCTTGGAAAGTAAACGGTGATGAGATATGTTTGGGTCGAATGGACTTGGAAACCTAGCATGCGGTTAGATATCTTAAGCACGACAAATCACCGATTTACCCTATCGGGATTAAACTAAGTAATTGCCCTGATAATTAAAATGGCCAGAATGTCTTTATAAGCAAAATTGACTGAAACTTTGCTGATATATCTAAAATCTTGATTAATCCTGATCTACCCGACTTCCCAAATCTATCATGATATATATGAATTCTAGTATAATCATGACTTTCATCTGTTTGAAATACACCTCAGTATCTGATCTGAAAAACATGCTCTCTAGTTACTATTTCACTAAAAATAAATGTCTGCTTTATATCTACTGTTACAACTGTTTATTGTTTATTATTGTTATTATTATTATCTAGACTATTTTATTAGGGTACTTGGAATATGATATGAAGTTTCTGCAGGTTTTTATGCTTCGGCTAGGTTAATACTTTATGGCTTCTGTATCAGGCTCCTATGCTTCGACTGGGGTAATACCTTATGGCTTCTGTATCAGGTTTTTATGCTTCGGCTGGGGTAATATCTTATGGCTTCTGTATCAGGTTCCTATGTTGTGGCTGGGGTAATACCTTATAGCTTCTGTATCAGGTTTCTATATTGCGGCTGGGGTAATAACTTATGGCTTCTGTATCAAGTTCCTATGCTTCGGCTGGGGTAATACCTTATGGCTTTTGTATCAGGTTCCTATGCTTCGGCTAGGGTAATACCTTATGGCTTCTGTATCAAGTTCTTATGCTTCGGCTAGGGTAATACCTTATGGCTTCTGTATCAGGTTCCTATGTTTCAGATAGGGTAATATATTCTATGTTTAGGTATCTATGCTTCAGTTACGGTGATTTCTTCTGGACTTAAGGCATCCCCTTAGGTAAGTTCCTATGCCCAATGGGCCTAGGGTAAGTATTTCTGGATACCGTTATGGGTTATTGCATATTGGCGCACGTTGGAGGGTAGTAGGTGATTAAAATAAAACTGTCTGTCTCCTTCTGAAATTTACCTTACGGAATTAGTTTATTAAAGTTTGTTGTTGCCGAAACATTATGACAACGTTACGCTTTTCTTATATATGCACATTGCCTAAAGAAATTCCTAGTAATTCTGTATTACTGAGCTTTTAGAAGATCACGTTGTTTTTGCCATCACAAGTTAAAAGAGTTTGATCATGGTTCAATGATCAACATTAGTGTTTGAAGTTCCATCGACATTGCTTGCGAAGTACGGTACTGGTATAGTTAGTGGGCATGTATGTTGTGTCTTATTTTAAGTCGGAGTTGTGATCTATTTTTTTAATTATTGTTCTATGTATAATGATCTTCAGAAATGACATCTTAAGTGAATTTAAACTTTATGAGAATTAATTGTATTAGAAGAAAAACATGTATGTTGTGTGTTATTTAATGTGGGTCGCTCTTGTGACCCAAATGTGACCACCTAGATTTAGGTGTAACGCGTAAGCGGGTTTAGGGGTTACAGATCAAATGGTGACTGAGTAAAACCAAATTAAAGAACGACATGCGAAAAAGCATGAAACCATTGTTGAGAAGACTGTTTAAGCTCGTAGATAAATTTATGTAGCTTGTAAACCAAGTTAGGACCTTGAAAAGATGTATAACCGAGAGGAAGCTTCATGTATACTTCTTCATCGAGGAGACCATTGAGGAAAGCATTATTGACATCGAGTTGTAGGAGATGCCAATTATGAACTGCAGCAAGTACGAGAAGGACCTTGAAAGAATTCATCTTTGCAACAGGAAAAAAAGTGTATGTAGTCAATTCCTTCAACTTGAGTAAACCTTTTCGCCACTAAACGAGCTTTGTATCGATCAACGGTTCCATCAGCTTTGTATTTAATACGATAAACCCATTTATAATCAATAGGTTGCTTTCCTTATGGTAGTGGGACTATTGACCTTGTTTTGTTGGAATTCATAGCTTGTAATTCCTCATGTATGGTGTCAAGGCGGTCTCTTATTGTATTGCAATCCTGCCTTGACAAGCCCATTCGGGATCGAGCAAAGGCAGACTGAGCATTGATATGAGCAATCCTTAAAGAGTTACCAAGTCAAGGATGCAAGTTGAGATAGGTTGGAAGCAATGAAGACCTTGTCCAGAAAGTGTCATCGGTTGGAACGAAGCAACGTCTACTCGCATCATACTTGGTAAGTTTATTTAGCTCTTTAGGGGAAAGTAATCTGGTGTTAGGTCTCCACCATCCTCCTCGTCATGTGCTAGCAGCCAAGTTGCCTTGGTGTAAGTGACCTTCTCTTAGGCTCATGTGAGGCCTAGGTATGCGAGCATTGGGGCCAAGTGGATGGCACAATGTCTCTCTAGGATGACCTCCTAAGGACGGTTTGGGGCTAGAGGGCGTCATATCGTGCTTGTCGCGAAAGCCAGAGGTTGTCATGTAACACCCCTTTTGGTATCCATACGATGAATACGAATCAGGAATGCCACAACTTTACTATCCTTAAATATTAATGATATTTGAAATAAAATTCAAGTTTTGATAATTTTGAACTTTAAAGGCCAGTCACAACTCAAATAGGTTTAGCAAGTATACATGCCACTATAATAATCAAACCTCAAATAGGATGCCATTACTATGATTACCTGTTGAGCTTTCCAATATTGATGCAATGCTCTTCTCACTCTCATTTTGATTTACCTACATGTGCACAATCAAACACACGATAAGTAAATCAAGATGAGAGTGAGAAGAGCATTGTATCAATATTGGAAAGCTCAACAGGTAATCACAGTAATGACATCCTAATTGAGGTTTGATTATTATAGTGACATGTATACTTGCAAAACCTATTTGAGTTGTGATTGGCCTTTAAAGTTCAAAATTATCAAAACTTGAATTTTGTTTCAAATATCATTAATATTTAAGGATAGTAAAATTGTGACATTCCTGATTCGTATTCGTCGTATGGATACGAAAATGGGTGTTACATTTATAATACTTATAGGCCATAGTTATGAACTACTAAGTTGCTGCCTGAAATCAAAATTAATTGGTAGATTAAAAATTAGAAAACTGATATTACGCAACAAATTGATAAATGGTTTGTTTTATTTTTTAAAATAAATGACTATTATGGATTGTTAGAAATTCTCTATGTGACACTCTAACTAGTATAGGATATTAAATACTGGTAAGGGTGTTACATGGCACCTAGCATTCGCTAGGCCCTGCGGGATACGATATTTGATGCGCGTGTTGGTTGACGGATCATGAGTTGACGCTTTCGAGTTAAGTCTTTAGACAAAGGATGTGTTGAAGGGTAAATGTATGGGATAAGCCTTTTTCAAGTACCGTACGGCATGCCGATCCGGGCCTGGACGACATGATCATAACAATCAGTATCATAGGAAGGCTTTTGAGCCAGGTTGGTTGAGCATTTCTGCACGGATGGTGTCCCTTTGATGAATCACTCTGCACCAAACGCCCTGGTAATTGGGGCAGGCAAGGTAGGATATTCACGACTCTACACCAAGCGCCCTGGTAATTGGGGCAGGCAGGGTAGGATATTCACGACTCTACACCAAGCGCCCTGGTAATTGGGGTAGGCAGGATATGATATATTTGACTCTATACCAAACGCCCTAGTAATGGGGGTAGGCAAGGTAGGATATATTCGACTCTACACCAAGCGCCCTGGTAATGAGGGTAGGCAAGGTAGGATATTTGCGACTCTACACCAAGCGCCTTGGTAATTGGGGTAGGTAAACTTCTACACCAAACGCCCTAGTAATTGGGGTAGGCAGGGTAGGTAAACTTCTACACCAAGCGCCCTGGTAATGGGGGTAGGCAGGGTAGGTAAACTTCTACACTGGTAATGGGGGTGGGTAAACTTATACACTAAGCGCCCTGGTAATTGGGGTAGGCAGGGTAGGTAAACTTCTAAGCCGAGCGCACTGGTAATTGGGATAGGCAAGGTAGGTATTCTTCTATGCTGAGTGCCTTGGTAATTGGGGTAGACAGGGTAGGTATTCTTCTACATCGAGCACCCTAGTAATTGAGGTATGCAGGGTAGGTATTATTCTACATCGAGCGCCCTGGTAATTGGGGTAGGTAGGGTAGGTAAACTTCTACGCCGAGCGCCCTAGTAATTGGGGTAAGCAGGATAGGTAAACTTCTACGCCAAGCGCCTTGGTAATTGGGGTAGGCAGGGTAGGTATTCTTCTACGCTGAGCGCCCTAGTAATTGGGGTAGGCAGGGTAGGTAAACTTGGACTCTACGCCGAGCGCCCTGGTAATTGGGGTAGGAAGGGTAGGTAAACTTTGGGATTCTACGCCAAGCACTCTAGTGATTAGAGTAGGCATAGTAGGAAAACGTTGTGAATCACGCCAAGCGCTCTGGTAATTGGAGTAGGCATGGAGGATAATTGTGACATGGATGAAAAGTTAGCGTTTTCAGGTTACAATTGTGCCTTTAATTAACCAATAAGTCTTTCCATTATAGTCGACGAGGACATCAACAAATAGTGTGGAGGAGAAACGAGACAAATTGTGCGCTTAATGTTGGATAACATCGAAATGAGTTGGCTTGTGGTAAAAACGTGTTTTAAATTGCTGGGAAACCATGATGCATGAGTTCACAAACAAGTTTGCTCGAGTAGGCATTGATGTACATTCACTTGGCAAATGGTGAATGCTTAAGGCAATGTATACCAACCAGGTATCATACTAGACTTGTGTGAATATGTTATCACTAATGTATTCGCTTGTATGTCTTGTAGTACAGGCAATATAAAGAAAGGCACGGAGGCAAGGTTCATTTATGTATCGTGGTGGCGACTAGAGATCATTTTACATCATTAAGCAACTAAGTGCAACGTGAGCCTGTGCTTACCTGCTTGGATAATGGCTATATGGTGACACATTCTATGCTTTGAAGGTCTCACTATAAGGTGGGACACGTTTGGGTGAATGTGCTTAATGTCGAGGAGCAAGCCATTGCATGACGAGTCATAGTTCACTTGTATATGGCCAGGTATGTTACTTTGTGTTTTGTAGCTCTATTGCCAGATCGTGTTACGTAAAGAAACTATAAGGCACATGTTCAAGTGGGTTAATGGTTCATTACTTGTCTTTTGCTCCAGCCACAATCAGAGTAAAAGTGGAGGAGGATGAATCTAGCACTCGACATTAAAGAAGCGGAAGTAGGTCATAATGAGTTCACGATCGATCTAGATGGTCATGTATGTGCAACGTGGTCATAAGGAGATCGAAAGAACCTAGGAGCGAGGCTTGAATTATTCGCTTGAAGGTCTAAATGATGGGACTAGAGAAGCGTATTAAATCAAGCACAAATCGAAGATGAGCTGCCACAGATGTCCATATCGACTCATCAGGTGATGAAGAATTGGTGTCAACATCGATGATGACATCGATAGAAGAAGTTGGGGAGAATGTCAGAACCATCCCTTCTTGGACTACATCGATGAGGACATCGATAGAGGAAGTGGGGGAGAATGCCAAGGCTGTCTCTTATTATTTTGCAATCCTGACTTGACAAGCCCATTCGGGACCGAGCGTTGATATGAACAATCCTTAAGGAATTACCAAGTCAAGGATGCAAGTTGAGATGCGTTGGAAGGCAATGAAGACCTTGTCCAAAAAGTGTCCTCAATTGGGACGAAGCAACGTCTACCCGCGTCATACTTGGTAAGTTTATTTAGCTCTTTAGGGGGAAGTGATCTGGTGTTGGGTCTCCACCATCCTCCTCGCCATATGCTAGCAGTCAAGCTGCCTTGGTGTAAGTGACCTTCTCTTAGGCTCATGTGGGACCTAGGTGTGCGGGCATTGGGGCCAAGCAGATTGCACAATGTCTCCCTAGGATAACCTTATAGGGACCGTTTGGGGCCAGAGGGCCCCATATCGTGCTTGTCGTGAAAGCCAGGGGTTGACACCTAGCATTCGCTAGGCCCTGCGAGATACGGTATTCGATGCGCGTATTTCCTGATGGATCATTAGTTGACGCTTCCGAGTTAAGTCCTTGGACAAAGGATGTGTTGAAGGCTAACTTGTCTGGGATAAGTCCTTTTTTAAGTGTCGTACGCATGCCAATCCGGACCTGGACGGCATGGTCGTATCACATGGCACCCCTCCAAGCTGAAGATTTTATTACTTGATAATAAAAACAGGTTCATTGAAAGAGGATATATTGGTAATAAAGGAACCATAAGCAGGAGATAATTTCTCATTTGAGATGTTGTCCTCAATGAGATGAGCATGAGGATGAAAAAACGTTGTTATAATGATACTGATCAAGATATAAGGGCTTTTGCACAATACGAGATAACCTTCAAACATGGACCACTAGATCATGTGGTACGGGAACATTTTGGGGCACAGGAACATATGGTACGAGATCAGCTCGTGGCACAAGATTAGTAATATGTGTATCATTCTCTTGAACAGGAAGCAAATTATGATTGACATGGAATTCCTCATTCTGCAAATGTGTAGCTTCAGGAATGATAGGATATTTCGGAGTAGAAGTCTGTGATGAATTCATATGTTGTTCATATAAAGAAGCATGAGCAGCCAAATCTCGTGATGAAGTCTGTGCAGTTTGAGGAACATAACCATGCATACCATCAGATAAAACACATGGTAAGGATATGCTGGAAATGAAATTAACAATAGTTTCAGGAGAGGAAATAGAATAAAAAGGAAATATTCCCCATGAAAGTCCATATCCCTCGAGATCATGATGGTCCGAGTCTTTAAAATGTAAACCTTGTGCCCTTTTATACCAGGAGAATAGCCAATGAAAATCTCAGGCAAAGCTCTTTTTGAGAATTTGTCACTGTGTGCTCGAAGGGTGGACACAAAACAAAACATCCAAAAGCCTTAAGATGCATATAGTCTAGAGTCTGCTTGTGCAAAAGCTCATAAGGGGACTTATTGCCCAATACTGATGAAGGAAGCCTATTAATCAGATAAGTTGCAATAAGCAAACACTCTCCCCAGAATCAAACAGGAACTTTAGATTGAAAGAACAAAGCTCTTGCAACTGCCAACAAATGTTGATGTTTGCGTTCGACCACAGAATTCTATTGGGGAGCCTCAACACAAGAAAATTGATGAATGATTCCCAACTGAGAAAACAGACCAGTAAACTTCAACTCTGGAGCATTATGAGACCGAAACACCTTAAGATCAAAACAAAACTGACTTTTGACCATATTAATAAAACTAGGAACAATGCTGCTCACTTCAGATTTATGTTGCATCAAATATGTCCATGTAGACCTAGTATGATCATCAACCAAAGTTAAAAAAAAAAACCCTTTGATTGCTATAATTAGAATCCTTAAACGGTCCCCAGACATCACAATGAACTAGTTCAAAATGTTGCAAGTCATGCATAGTAGATAACTGAAAAGGAAGTCGTTGTTGTTTTGCTAGTGGGCAAATCTGACAAACATCATTTTTATTTATATTTCAAGAACATATTTTTCAGTAATTTCAATACATGAGAACTAGGATGGCCGAGTCTATTGTGCCAAGAGATTAAACCTAAATCAACATTATTTATATCAGCTTTAATACACTAACTATCCTGAAAGAAGATCGAGAGGTAGGGATACGCAGTAAGTATAATCCTCTATATGGCTCACCCTACCCAATCACTTGGCATAGGTCCTGAATCAAACAGTGATTAGAGCAAAACAACACGTTAAGAGCAGAATCTTTAATCAAACAACTGACTGCCAGAAGATTAAAACTAAAATCTGGTACATAAAGAACATTCTTGAGAACGAGCTTAGGAGAAAGACAAATTGTCCCAGAATAATGCACCGAAACAACAGACTTGTTAGGAAGAAGAATATTACCTTCTTCAATAGGAGATAAAGAATCAAACATTTCTTTGGAAGAACAAACATGTCTAGAAGCCCCCGAGTCTATAACCCAACAATTCTCAATTTTAAAGGAACTGAAATGACTAATAAAAGAAATAATCTTGCCTTGCATTGCTAGATTAACAGAGGTGGAAGGAAGATCAGAATTGGATGCTGCCTGCAACTGACTAGTGAGCATAGCAATGAGTTGTTGGCATTATTGAGGAGTCAAAGAATCATTGGCTGAGCTTGACATGAATTTTGTTGACAATCTTGAGAATGAATTTCTGAAACGGCATTTGCATGACTCACATGAGACTATTTATTTCGACTGTTATAACCATGGGGGTATCCATGGAGTTTATAACACTTGTCCTTTGTATGACCCAGCAAACTACAATGAGTGAACTGGGGTCGACCCTTCCTTGAATTGGCATTAACCTTTACTGCAAAAGTTGCCTAAGTGACAGGATTACTCAATCGAATGGATATTTGACTCTCTTCTTGTGTAATCAAAGAAAAAACCTTTGTAATGGAAGGCAAAGGATCCATTAACAAAATCTGGCCCCGAGCATGAGCAAAAGACTCAATAAGCCCCATTAAAAACTGCATAGCTAATTCTTTTTGTTGTTCTTCTATCATCTTTTGAACCCCTCGCATGTACATTGAGAATAGGTACAAATTGGTTTTACATAAGCAAGTTCATCCCAAATGATCTTTAGTTGAGTATAATAAGTACTCACAGTCATTAAACCCTACACCAATTCATTTAATTTCTTTTTCAAATGAAAAATTCGAGGGGCATTGTTTTGCTGAAATCTATCTTCAAGGTCCTTCCAAATATAAACAACAGATGTATGATAAAGCAAACTAGCAGCAATGTCCTTTGATACTGAGTTAAGAATCTAAGAATTTACCAGATTATTTGCCCTTGTCCAAGATTTGTACAATTCTTGATTTATAGCAGCAGGAGCCGAGATGGAGACATCCACGAAACCCAGTTTATTTTTGGCAGATAACGCCATTGACATCGAACTCTTCCAATTATTATAGTTGTCACTAGCAAGTGGCAGCGTGACCAACACCATACCAGGGTTATCAGACTGGTGGAGGTAATAGGGATTGTTCCCATTGTCAAATGAGTCATTTGTCTCCGCCATGAGCGAGAAAAGATGAACACTATGAAAGATTTTTTAAAAAAAATGAAAGCTTTGAGAGGAAGACAAAGTTTTTAAAGAAACATGAATTCCATCTGATACCATATAACGATGAGAGAAAAGGAAAGAATACTTTCTTTATTCATGTAAAGTATATCTTTAACAACAATATATTGATCCTTTATATATCCAGCCATCATCAACTAATTAATTGATCTATAACTGAATAACCAGCTAACCTATACAAAATAATTGAATCTGTTAACTATAACAAGAAGCAACGTCGTGTCTAAATTGTCTTCGGAGGAAGATCGGTCTGTTGGTATTATCGAAGACATCCTAGGACTTCTCAAAGGCAATTCATAAATTAATAATAAAAAATAAAACAAAAACAAACATTACTAGATTTTTTAATGGCTAATCATTTTTTATGCCACCAAATATACAAATATGTATTGTTTCAATCAAGCTAAAATATGAACAATATTTTTCCCTCTTGTAGAGCATCAGAATACGTGTGAACAACAGTATAACCAACTGCTTCTAAATGGTAGGAAATTATATACTGCTATAAAACAAGACGTTAGTAATAACAAGTAAAATAAATAGAAAATAACACAAAATTAAAATCGGTTTACTGTGACGTGGTAAAAGCCACTGTCTTAGAAACAATTTCACCTAGATGGTGTAATCACGATAATGTACGTTGCCCTTCAAGGTTAACACAGTCTTCCAAACCTTGTACACCCGAAGTGAGGAAATAGAACTCGCTTGGTGTTGCTCTCTTCGAAGAAAACATGAAGGGTCAAATATTTTCAGTATGGAAAACAATGAATTTGAGCTCTCTATTTATAAGGTAAAAGTAGGGACAAATCAGTAAATAAGAAGGAATCGATTATCATAAAAATTCAAGTTTTGGGAATTTGTTTTATATTATTTGTATGTTATTTTTTCTTAAATATTTTTTAATAAAAACCGCTAATCTTATTAAAAAGAGAAAATATCCAAGATTACAATAAGAGTTTACAACTATCATCGTAAAATAAACACATAATTTGGAAATTTTCCTATAACTTTGACACAAGAAGCTAGCCAATTTAGATCATACAAGGATCATAAGTGGAAAAGGTTAAAAACCTAACCAAAAGACTCAAACGAAAAATAGATACGAATAAATGTGACTGCATTGACGAACGAACCATAAAAGGGGACTAAGCTATTGAAAGACCACCGAGAATCGCAAGTCAGAGCTGAGTGCCTTGAGAAACTATCCACGAACGTAAACCGCATATCCAAATTCAATCCGAGGGTCCAGAGCAAGAAAGATCAACATGATTACAAATAAGTTTCATCTTGATAAAGTCGTGGCGTCGTCAAATCCAGCCTTGAGAAAACATAAAATAAAAAGAACGGACAAACGATAGAGAAAGAAGACGAAAAACGTGTTAAAAGACAGAGATAAACGTGCCACAAAGGCAGAAGAAAACATGTCATAAAGGCAGAGTAGAGGTTCCTAAACGTTTGGTTTGATAATTCACGTATTTATATTGTATTTATGCAGGTGTTAAAATATTTAATATTTTTTAAAAAATTTAATACGTTAATAATTTATTATATGAGAATTTGAATTCTTTTTAACAATAACAAGAAGTTGAGTTTCATTAAGATAAGAAAAGGTACAACAAATACAACACACCAAACCATCGTCAAAATTTATGGAATACATCTTTCATCTTGAATATGTAAACCTAAAGGGTGTGAAGGAAAAAAAGGCATTCTCTTGAATACGTCTTTCATACTCCATATAAACTCAACAACTATTATCAAAATCTATTTTGCCTTTATCCAACTATACGTTATATAGATGCAAGAATGAAGATCGAGAAAATCAATCTTACAAATTATTTCACTGACGGTTCCGATTGCATCGGTAGACTACACAAAGGGGATCTAATCATACTAGATCGTTGACCTTTTGTGATCAAAGGGTGTGTCATGTTGATCGCCACACAAATGCTAAACTATCATGAAAACAGACAAAAAATCAATCTACAAGAAATATGAAAATCATGTCACGAAAGCAGAGGAATAAATGCAACAAGATGTGCGAAAGAGGAATCCAAAAAATAAAAGATTTTTATTTAAAACTAAAAAAGAAAAAAAAACTAAACAATAACATTTAAAAGAAAAAAAAAACTTTGGAGAAAAGATAAAAGTTTAAGGTAAACTGAATGTCAAATACCTTGAGAATTTGAAAGTATTAATTATTCATATTAAGTTTATATCACATTTAATATTATTGTATCTACTTAAACAACTCAAACTCAAGTTCACTCTAAACACCAAATTACTCACACTCAACCATGGAAAAATCTAGCTGAATCCCAGTACTCATCATAGATGTAGACGACAAAGATCTCATAAGAGTTGTTGGTCCAGATCGGTGCTCTTATCTCGCAGATTGAGTCGGTGCAACTCTCATTGGCCCTCTAGTGTCCCGGGTCCTCTTGGTAGAAACTTAGGAATGACCTGATGAATCCTGGATCCTCCTAACATGACCTATGGATCCCTCTGACTGTCTTTGAGTCCCACCTTCGACTCTCTTTAGTGCCTTAGCTCTGGAGGCTAACTCGGAGAACATCTTTGACGAATCAGTCGTCATATATATTTGAATATCCTATTGTAGACCTTGTCTAAATCTCTTACAACTCGTCTCCTCCATGGAGACCAACTTCGGGCATATATGTTCAAAAATTCGAGCTCAAAAAAGTTTGAATCTAAAAATCCAAGTCTGAATAATTCAAGCTTAAAACTAACCCAAACTCAAATTTAATAACTAATTTTAAAGTGTTTCCTATTTTTTATTTGAATTTTACTCACATTATTTTAACATATGATTCATAGAATATTATGCCAAACATTACTTATAAATTGTAATCACACTAAAAAAAATAAAATTTATCATATTAAAATTTTATAATAACTAACATCTTTGATATATATTGACAAAATCTATAATTTTAAACAATAATTATCGAAGTATCATGATTCTTTAGAATTATATAATATATAGTACATATAATCTAACTTAATTTAGTAGTTATTTTATCCGTACATATTTGTATTGAAACAAATTAATCGTTAAACCAGATTTTATTTTTTAAAATCTTTTTTATTTTTTAAATATTATTTAATTATCATTAAAATAACACAATCGATTGAATCAAAAACTGGTGGTGTGATTGATTCGACCACAGTCTCGTTCTTACAATATTTTCAACTACCATATAGTTTTGTTAAATTCTTGTTTCATTGAAAATGCTTGTGTGTTTTGAGTAGATGAGTGGCTAGCATGTGTTGAATTCATAACTCTCGAGTTGAATAGCATATTTTAATATGTGTTGATATGTTGGAAATGTTGGTTATATGTGTTTGATGTCATTTGGGGTGTTTGAGACATCATTTTGATACTTAAAGGTGAGCTTTTAAAGTAAGAATTTGGGTTTATACAAGAAGCATCAAAACTTCTAAGTGTAGTATCAAAACTATTGATCTATGTTTAAATTTTTTGAGACTTTTGTCTCAATTTCTGAACTTAAAGTAGCAATAAATTAAAAAGTAGGGTTTCGCTATACACAGCCCTAGGGCTGCATATAAGAACTATTAGATTCCAATCATTAATACTTATTTTACTTTTTCAATTGAATCTTTTAGAATGTAATTAATTACATTCCAAAAAAATAAACACCATTAAGTTAGGGTTTATGGTTTAAAGTTTAGGGTTTTTTGGTTTATAGAGTTTCGTGTTTAGGGTTTTATTATTTAGTTACATTAAACACTCTAAATTAATGATGTTTAATTTTTTGGAATGTAATTAGTTACATTCTAATAGATTCAATTGAAAAGTAAAATAAGTATTAATGATTGGAATCTAATAGTTCTTATATGCAGCCTTAAGGTTGTGTATAGCAAAACCCTAAAAAATATTGACATTGTTGAAAATTTTTCTAAATAATAAGTGGTTATAAGTCCATAATTGAAGCTAGTTAAGATTAATGGTCTATAATAAGCTATTAAATGAGTCTATGATGTTATGCTTCTATAACATGATGTATGATAATTGTAACCGGTAAATAAAAGACAATGGATGGTTTGTAAAAACATTTGATGGTGTGTTCCCTTGAAACCTTATAGATTATTGTATAGTATAGTTGACATGTTATATAATATAGAACGCTCGTTCATATGATGTCATGTTGTGAGGGTTGCTTAGCAGACACCTAAAAGATTTTCTTTGGGATATGGTTGGAAGTCGTGCTATGCATGCATTGAAGATAAACCGCCTTCATTAGGTGAAGATTGGAGACTGGATGGAAGTCATGCTATGTTTGCATCAATGATAGGTCGCCGACCTCAAACGAGATATTTATCATTGTGCCTTTTTAGAAATAGTTTGATATTTGTGTACCATATATAAAATTTAACCAGGTAAATTTGAGCTAATAAATAATAACATAATATGAAATCATGCATGACTAAAATGTTAAATACTTGAGCATTGTATAATATTGTGCACTTGGTTTGGTTGTTGTTGTGATAACTCTCTGGTTGAACGCAGTCGTGTTTTCTAGTCGTTAAATGAAATGTCATTACTGTTACAAAACAAGACGTTAGTGATAACAAGCAAAATAAATAGAAAATAACACAAAAAGTAAATCAATTTTCTGTGCTGTGGCAAAAGCCACTGCCTTAGAAGGAATTTTGCCTGAATGGTGTATTCATGATATTGAACGTTGCCCCCAAGGTTAACACAGTGTTCCAAACGTTGTACACCCAAAGTGAGGAAGTGGAACTTGCTTGGCGTTGCTCTCTTCGAAGAAAACATGAAGGATCAAATATTTTTAGTGTGTAAAGCAATGAATTTGAGTTCTCTATTTATAAGGGAAAAGTAGGGACAAATTAGTAAATAAGAAGAAATAAGTTATCCTAAAAATCTCAACCGCCCCTCTAATATTTACTATATTTAGAAATAAAATCTTATTTAAAATAAATAAGATTATATATTTTATTTGCGTTATCCAGCAATCCTCCGCTAATGCAAAGAAATATAAAATTAAAACACGAGAAAAGAACAATGAAATTAGCTACTTAAATACTAGTGAACTATATGAAACTAATACATAGTGGAATGAGTAATTCTTCTCTTAAAATGTGAACGAATCTGAAACTTGTTAAAAATAAGTGTGAACTCACAACACAAGACTAATTTCTTCTCCAAATGAGTTTCGTGATAGATCAACAATTTAGCCAATATACCGCAAGATGTTGGTAAGTGCTCTAGAAAGACAACCCAAAGTCTTTCATGGAAGGTGGCTAGTTCTTCACACTTGCGTGGGTGATTTCATCTTGTCTATCTCAATATAGACCACCCGAATCAGGGCTATGAAATCATTAAGAGCATTTAGTAAGCTCATCCTCTCAATTATTAAAGATTCGGTGAATTCATCAAGTCCATTTCACAAGGACCACCCAAAACCTAGGATATAAAATTATTAAGAGCATAAAAACTCATTCTTTCACGTCGGTGGATTCATCAAGTCCTTCTCACTAAGAACACCAAAAACTTGGGCTATGAATCTATTAAGAAAAAAAGCTCAACCATATGTATATATATTGTTCGTCATAAGGATAAGTAGAAATATACACTATTAGTCTTTCCATGGCTTTGTTTGACCACATGGAACTTAGATAACTAAGTTAGGTATCCACCAAGAATTCATCAACCAATGGGCTTAAGCTTCATCCCCCTTGACAAATCATCAACCACTTTCCTTACTTATCTTTTAATAAATGAATCAACAAGATTTCTCTTTGTACTCATGTATACATCTAATTTGCTTGAGCATTCCAGTCAATATTTTAGGCATCATTTTTAACTACACAAACTGTATCTTGTGAGTCACATGGTAAACAAAAAAGGTGTGAACCTTTTCCCATAAGAAAACTCAACAAGTCAATTCAAAGAATCACTCGACTTCCTGTTTGGCTAAGTTTTGAGCTATAAACTCAGACTCCATAATAGTACGAGTAATATATGTCTATTTAATAGACTTATAAAAAAATGCTCAACTAAAAGGAAATATATATACCCATTAGCAACCCAGTTTACTTCATAATCATTTTTAAAATTATAGGATATCTAAAATTTATAACCCGAAGTTATTATCTCTTTGAGAGCTCTAAGCAAACATATCAATGTTCATTACTTGGTTGTGAGTATCTCTACAACATTTATAAAGTCAAGTCGAGCATGGTTCATTAAGAATATACAACTCTCAATAAATTTTAGCATACTAAGATTTTATGAAACATTGCATCTTTTATTCTTTCCTCCAGTATTATGCTAAAATTATGGAGAGTTCTTTATGAAACATTGTTTCTATACAGGAATCATTTTAAAACTTAAACTTTTATGGAGATATTATTATTAAAGAAGATATCCTATTAGTTTTAGTATCTTTCAATTATAAGATTCCATTTATGTCACCCAAGTCATACGTTTCAAACTAAGAAGACAACATACTCTTAGTTTCATGTAGTCACAGATAATCACACACGTGCATGTAAATTTATATACTACACAAAGAACACATGTGATACAAGTTCATGACATAATTTTAGACACCAACATTCACCCCCACATTTTCAATAATTTTAAGGGTTAAAATAATAATGCCTAATTATTTTCGTATAAAGACAATAAACATGATTTTTGTCAACTTTACTCGTATACGCTAGAGTAAATTCTATAATAGGCATTAAAACACAAGTATCAATATAGATATAAAATCAAATTGTTTAAAAAGAAAATTGTATCCACAATATCATGTCATGATTTTAAACGAGTGGTGTGACTTGTATAAATTCAACACATTTTTATTTAGCCATCAAGACTTTGTCACAATTGAAGGGACTGTGTTCATTACTAAAAAAGTTTCAAATATCAAGGAGTACATTTTAAGAAATTTTCAATAGTCTTTTCCCTTTTCTATATTCCCTCTTTCATTATAAAATTGTATCAAGATGCGATAAGCACTACTTATAATAATAATTGGTGCACAATATACTCTCAAATACCAAGTCTTTCCTAGAATCAATACTAGACATGCATTTTCATACTATCAAACTATTTTCCAATAATTATAAATAGATTGCACAATATATTTCCCCCACTTTTTAATATGTTTTGAGTATATAATAAAACATAATTGAAAATATAAATTGTGCTTAATATTTTTTTTTAGTCTTTAAATTTATTCTCCACTTTTAAAGACTATTTTTTAAGGCTTACTCCTTTTAAAGGGCATACAACCCATGCAATAAATCATGAATTAACAATCAACTTAGATTAAGAATTTAATCTAATTTCATAGTTAAGCTCAAGTAAACTTGTTTACCTTTTGTTGGCCTAAAGATGAATGCAAATGTTGAGTCCACAACCAACGGATTGACCTCTAAGAGGTTGTTCACCATATGATCTTTTAACTATTTTGTTGTCTTTATACATTTATACTTCTCAAACAGTAAAAATATTAATACCATAAACGTAGTGGTATACTTTAGTTATAAAGACTAAATTCAAAAATTGTACATACACTCGTTAACAATATCAAGATTAATATGTCAATAACATAAATCATGCAAAACGGCCAATGTTTGTAAAATATCAACCTATTCATGTAAAGTATAACGATGAGAGAAAAGGAAAGAATACTTTCTTTATTCATGTAAAGTATATCTTCAACAACAATACATTGATCCATTATATATCTAGCCATCATCAACTAACTAACTGATCTATAACTGAATAACCAGCTAACCTATACAAAATAACTGAATCTGTTAACTATAACAGCCCCTTCAAGATGGAGATGTATGTATGTTTAGAAGTCCTATCTTGAGAACAAAAGAGTTAAAAGTAGGCGTATGTAGAGCCTTTGTAAATATATCAGCAAGCTGGTTATTGGATCGAACATGAAAAAGTTTGAGAAAATCATCTCGAATCTTTTCTTGAACTAAATGACAATCGACCTTGATGTGTTTGATGCGCTCATGAAAAACTTGATTAGTGGCAAGGTGGATAGATGATTGATTATCAGAATATAAGGCAGTAGTCGGGACTAGAATCTGAAAAGAAGATAGCAATGAATGAAGCCAAACAAGTTCACAAGTTGCTGTAGCCATGGCACGATATTCTTCCTCACATGAAGACCTACTAACAGTTTGTTGTTTCTTGGCCTTCCAGGAGATAATGTTGTTGCCAAGGAAGATGCAAAAGCCAGTGATAGAACGCCTGGTGTCAGAACATGAACTGTAATCAGCATCGACAAACCCACTGAGCTGCAAATTCGATGCTAAAGAAAAGAATAAACTAAGGCCATGAGTCATTTTAACATAAGAAAGAAGATGATGAAATGCCACGAGATGAGGATGACTTGGAGAAGCAACAAATTGACTTAAGAGATGCACGAAATAAGTGATATCAGGCCTGGTATGCATAAGATACAACAGTCGACCAACTAATCTTCTATACAACGGAGGATCAGATAACAACTCTCCTTCATTTATACTTAACTTTGAGAGGGAATCATAGGCAAATCAGCTGGCTTTTTATCAAGCGAACATGTATCTTCCAACAGCTACAAGACATATCTCTTTTGAGACAGAAATCCCAAAAGGGTTTTGAGCAACCTCAAAACCAAGAAAATAACAATGAAGAGTAAGATAGAGAAATTGAGTACAAAGTCTTTTGAAAAATTAAAGTTACCCCTTAACAAAGTATTACATTTGAAATTTGGCTCAAAACACCTTGCACTTAAAAGAGATTGAATTTCAATATAGGATGAAAAGATTTAAGAGCGCATGAAATTTAATGAATCCAAGTCTTTTAAAACTTTTATGCAATAATATGAATGAAACATATTAAACATACATGCATAAAGCACTACATAATGTCATGCATTTTAAAAAGAATTTAACAAGCAAATATGCATGAACATTTAAAACATCAAAATAGGCAACTAAATATATAATCAAAGAGACTAATTAGGTTATTCATCTTTCTTCATTTGTGTGACGAGCATTCAAATATTATTATTTTTTTATCATTGCTCCAACACACCTACAATAGACAATTTAAACAATTTTTGGTATCCAAATTACTTTGGATCCTTTGGCATTAGTCTCAAAAAAATTCTGATCCCTTAGGAATCTATTTTGCAATGTCATCCTTTTTACTAGAAGAAATGAGTCCTTTTGAGACCCATACATTTTTAATCAATTTTCCTTTAAAAATTTAGGGGAACTAGATTATCTATTATATAAGTTCGTTTTAACAAAATTTAATTTGGAGCTTTCTCCATTTTCAACGTTTCTTTCAAAAATTTTATTAAACCATTTTTTTCTTTTTCAAGATCATCGATTTTCTTTTGACGATCTTCTTGAACTTTTGAAAGTAAATTATGAAAGTCTAAATTATTTTGTTCAAAATCTTTAAATTTCACTTGCATTTCTTCAAGTTTAGCTTCAAGTTCAAAATTAGCTTTCAATTTTAAACCATCTTTTTTATTTTTCAAAACAAAGGTTTCAAATTCTAAAACTAACTCATCATAGACATATTGTAATTTATCAAAAGTATATGAAATTGAATTGGAAGAATTAGAAGTTACCTTTTAATCTTCTTGGATGACCAAGAGGCAAATATTTGCTACTATTTCTTCATCGACAGAGTCTACATCACTTAATGTAGGAACAAATGCATTATTCTTGAAATGGCTTGATCTCTTCTTCTTTGTTCTAGGATAATCATACTTGACGTGTCCTGACTTCTTATATTCAAAGCATATAATGAGATCCTTCTTCATCTTCAATTCATGCTTTGATTCTTCTTTATTGCACTTCATGAATCTTTTGAGTTTCTTAAAGAGTTTGGTCATCTCTTTATCATCTCCATCATCCTCTTCACTATAATCTTATTCTATGCTTGTAGAGAATTTTAGTGCAACTTCATTTTTCTTTTCTTTTTCTCCCTTTTATGACATCAACTCATCGGTGAGCAAAGATTCAATAAGGTATTTAAGTTTGAGTGTCTTGAGATTCTTTGCTTCAATGATTGTATTGTTCTTTGAATCACATGAATCGAGAAATAAATAAATCAACTTCCTTACAAGCATGTCATCTAGGATGATTTCTCCATAACCTTTGATCTCGTTAACAATAACGCATAAACGATCTGACATAGCTCTGATGTCTTCCTCCAGGTTCATCTTGAAGTTCTCATAACATAGACTGAGAATACCATTATTGGTCTCCTTCACTTCATTTGTTCCTTCATGAGTGACTTTAAGCTTGTCACATATTTCTTTAGCATCAGCACACGAAGAGACTCTTTCGTATTTATTTGACTAATTGCACAAACGAGAATGTGCATTGTCGTTGCATCTAAAAGCATTTGTCTCTTGTTTTACTCATTCCATTCCTTGTTCTTGAGGACAAAATTTTCTCTTTTCTTTTTTTGAGGGATTAAAGGGCGGTCAATTATGACATCTCATACTAAATAGTCGTTGGCTTGAATAAAGAGCATCAATCTATTTTCCAATAAGAATATTTGACCCCATTGAAGTATAGAGGCTTGGAAATAGATTGAGATCCTTCAATATTGTAGCACTGGAAGTGGAAGTCATGGAAACTAATTGATGTAGAAATTGATGGAGCTCTTCAAGAAATGAGTCAAGGTTGTTAGACTGTTGATTGAGACCTCGCTCTAATACCAATTGTTGGGTGTGAATCTATCAACCGAATAACCAAAAGAGGGTGAATTAGCTTTGCAAAAATTTGTGGAAGTAACCAAAAATTGTAGACAACTTGCACAATGATTTTAGAGTGGTTCGACTTCTAAACCAAGTCTACATCCACTACCTTGGCTATCGATTTTCTCAAATCTACTAGATTTGCAAACCTTTATGTATGAAGGTGTAACCTTGCAACTTTCTCAAGGTTTATACTCTAAAACCTTAAGTTACACTCTCGCAAAGAGAAAAACAAATAAACAAACAAGGAAAACCTCACAAGGCAAATGTTTACACAATTAAGCTCGCATACCCTAAGAGACTTGATGAAATTTGACAAATAAAGCTTGCAAGTGTATTTACAAGAAAAATAAACTTTGAATATCTCTTTTCTTTGACCTTGTTGCTTGGATATGTTATCTAGCCATCTTCAAGTGTTCTTGGCTTGCTTTTATAGTGTAGAATGAGTTTTTAGCCATTTATGATCGTTGGGGAAGGTTTAAAGCCGTTGGAGGGTGATTTTTCGTTCATTTAATGTAGTTTTGAGCATAAGGTATCAGTACTCAAAGGTGGGTGGTTTCTGTGTTTCAACACGTAAATAGTGCAAGCATACATTTTTTATCTAAGTAATAAAGTGGGTTGTTGAACCCACAGGGAATGTGCAATGCCAACAAATGTTGTTATATGTAAATGAGATGAATAATAGTTGTGTCGATTATCCAAGAATACAAGAAAGTAAGAGATAACTCAGTTAATGGAAGAAGAGATCATGGTACTTCAAGGGGCAACCAACAAGTTGTGATCTAATAGATGAAACTATCCAATGCAGCTACGTCGTACCAACATTTATATTTTTTTAACTACCAACATAGTTGATGAGATATGCTCTTTCGAGTCCCTCTCAAATAAACTTACCCAAACTACTGTTACGATAGTCTTACATCAAACCGAACTGTTTAAGTGCCGATACAACCACCTGGAGAAATTTCTCTTCAACTAGACAATAGCTTTCGCTATTCAATGGTGCTTAAATCATTTAACATCTGGTTAAAGCATGCTAAATCCAACTCTATATTTCAATAAAGATTTGAGTGAAACACAAGCCACAAACAAAGAATGTCAAGCAAAGGGTAAATTGCATTAAATAAAATATAAAGTTTTACAAAACCATTAAATAGAAAGGAAATTTAGGGAAAAAAACAATATTCTAAGATAACACGGAATTAGTGACAATAAAATATGTTACTTTCAAAAGCATGCACTCGATTCCTCTCAGAAACGTGAGCCATAAGTTGAACTATGTTGCAACATGTCGATCCAAGCAGTCGAACGACCTACATGTTGCTCCCTTTTATACCAAGATCTTCACGCTCCTTAAGCTTCCATGGCCATGGTCATTTTATCAAGAAAAAAAGGAATCCCATAAATAAGCTCTCCAAAGCCTCTCCAAACAGGCCTCATTTGCTTGCAAATATCTCTTCTCTTTATATAGGCAGAGGAGAGAGAAATGGCCAAGCAATAAGAATGTTGAAGTTGTGTCGAAAAAGGAATTTTTCTTGATGTATCTACCATCTTGTAGCTCTAGGAATTATTTGGTGGCTCAGCTTGGCGATTTGTCTTGATGCAGGAGACAATTTACGGCCTCTGCCGAACAATGGTCTTGGCTCTTCCATGCACCGTGTGGCTCTTGTATAGCTGGAATGAAATACCCGTGAAGGTTAACCTGCAATTGTTGTCACTAGAGGTCTTGTGCAAGCAACTATCTTGTGGTCTCAAAATTATAAAGGCATGTCTTTTTTCTTATAAACTCTTGGGCTCATCTATGCCACAACTAGCAAACAGATTAAGCAGCTCTGTATTGACATAAAAATGCAATGTATTGACAGATCAAGGCAGAATTCCTTAAATGGGATAAAAATACTTGAAAACATAAGTAAAAGACAAGAATATAAACAAATAGAACAAAAACCTAAGTAGAAGAGGTGCATAGATATGTGAATATCTAAGAGTTATCAGTGGGTATCGGTACCTGCAATAAATTCAAAAAATTAGCCTTTGAAAGCACTCTAGGCAATGATACTCGAGGCTGACTATCGATATTGACGGTTGGGTATCGGTATTGATAGTTAGTACTAGTACTAAATCAACTTCCGAAGTTTTTGGAAAATCAAATTAAAAACCTTGAATATCAATACTCAACAAGGTCGTTCTAGTATTAGTGGCTGGGTATCAGAACTGGGGTATGGTACTTGTACTGAAAGCTGTTTTTGACACTTAAGGAGATTTGGAAATATTGTACTTAGTTAAAAACACTTTAAAAATATTTTAAATATGTTTTTTCAAGTTAAATTGACTTTGAATTATTTTTTGAAAGCTTTAATCAAATATAAATTTTTTTCACATAAATTGTTATATCAAAATATCAGCTCAACAAGAAATAAATAAAAAAACAAAAAAACATGTGAAATATTTGTGTGTATGTGTCTATTTTTTATGATATATTATTCTAAACTTTTAAAATTTAATAGTTTATAATGTGAATATTTTGATGTTTTTATTTGCATCGTGTTCATATTTTTAACTCTTGTAATATTTATATCATATCTCAATTCACTTCAAATATGTTATGTTTTAATTCAATTTAGAAAATATATATATATGTTAGAGTCCTGTTCTAGTTCATAAAGTTTGAAAGTTTGTCATACTCATACTGGTTCAATTAAATAAAATTTGAAAGTTTGTCGTACATTCAAAGAATTATAAATTTATGTAGTCTTTACATGTTATTTTATATAATTTTGACACATTCATCTATTTCTATTATATTCTCATTATTTTTTATATCTCACACATTTTGATTATGTATTTATATTGTATTTCGATTAATCTCATATTTTGTCACAATTTATCTCTAAACTAATTTAATCATTTTTGAAACTTTGAAATACTTTTTCGTAGCAAGGTGAGAGTATGTTCTAGTTACCTTAAAGATTTTTATTTTGTCAGGGTACATCTAAATTTGTATTTAATTCTTTGAAAATCATGAATGATTTAATAATTATTTAATTTCAATAAAAAATTTATTATTATAAATAATATATTTAAAATACGAATAAATTATCTCAATAAGAAATGTTCTATTATGACCACTGATCTTTTAATTTTTTTCAACAAGACCACTAACCAATAAAAATTAATAAATGTTGATGTAACTATTAAAAAATTATATAATTACATATTTGGTCTTCAGTATTTATACATTTTATCAGATTTGTCTTAATTTAATTTAATCTTATAAGAAGAAAATAAATAAAATAAAAATGAAGATGAAATGATTTGAACCCAGGTGTGCTGGAGAAAAAAGAGCACACCGAGCAACTAAGCGAAATCCGAAATTTGGTTACAGGTTACAACATTTTATAACATGGTAACTTTAGTATTTAAAAAAATGAAGGAAATAAAAATGACATATAATTAAACCTAAATATTTTAGGATGTATGGGACACGTCTAAACCACTGCACTAAACCTGAATTTTTTTTTATTTTGTTTTTAATTTTGAGTAAAATAAGAATGTTTGTGTATTGATGTCATTTCAATTTTCAATAATAGGTCTGTTTGTTTCACTGAAAACAGATTTCGAAAAATAAATTTTGTACAATAAATTATATTATTTAAAAAATAATTTACGAAAACTATTTTCTAATATTTAAATGATGATGTATAAATTATTTTCCGTGTTCAACATCATTACATATTGTCTGTCCGTTTTTTAGTACAAGTTTAACATCATTGCATATTGTCTGTGTCCGTTTTTTAGGACAAGTTTATGTAGCAAATTTTTGAGCCTGCAAAATACAAGAGATTTGAGGAATAATGCATTACATTTGAAACAGTTTGCTTTCAATTGTCTCCACAAACCTTTAAAATCCAAAAACAAATTTCTATAATATAATAATTAATAACATATTTGACAAAGATTTTTTTCTACATGTATTTTTAATTTTTGAGGTCAACTTTTTTAATTAATTTCATCAAACAATTTGATGTGATTTTTTATCAAAAATTAAGTCAAGTGTCAAATTATTTGAAGAAATTAACTTATAAATGTGACCTCAAACCAAAAATAAATTTTTAAAAATATATAAATTAAAAACAATCAGATTATACCAACTAAAGAAAAAAGTAAAAGATATGTTAAGTTGACGTCAACTTTTTTATTTTTATGTTTTGTTAATGCTTGCATTAGCAATGTTTACGTAAAAAATAAATAATATATATTTAGAAATGATAAAATATAAAAAAAATTAAATAATATATTCAAATTATTAAAAATGTAATAAAAATATTTAAAAAGTTGTAACAATTTGACAAAAATAGATGATGTTAACTTACCATATAACTTTCCGACAAAAAATTAAAAGTTAAAGGACTAAAAAACAAAAAAAAAGTTTAAGAATTAAAATAATTTGAAAAAATTTGTAAGAAACAAAAATATTATACAATTTGACCTAAATGCAAATACTAAATTTAAGGTGGCACACGCATGCAGGGGACAAAGTAGGGATGGCAGACGTGTATAGTTTCGCGAATTTCGCACCGCACCCACTCTAGTTGGGGTGAGAATGGGTATGAGTTTGGTGGGTAGTAGACAGGTGTGGATGTAAAAAGCCATACCCATCGTGGGTAGTGGGTAGGTGATGGGTTTGAGACCTTACCCGCACTATATGTGCCCGCATCCACCCGCCCACTAACTACTCACCATATGAATTTTGGACCATTTATGTTTGTAGACTTTAATTATGCCGTTTATTATGGTGTTTTATGTATTAAGATATTGGTTTGTTTTAAAATCTACGTTAATCTTTAAGTTTGTAGACTTTGAATCGATTAATTTAGTTTGAAAAAATGATGTTTTATAATCAAGCTTGTATTCATTGTTTCAGATCGAGCATGAATTAATCAGGTTGTAATTTTGTAATATGTGTGGTTAAGTAGAATTTATATAAGTGTAAATATGCTTTAGTTAAGTTAACTGTAGTTAATTAGTTAGTTGTAGTTAAGTAGAATTTATCTGGGTAAAAATTTGCTTTAGTTAAGTTAGCGAACGTTAGTTAGTTAACTGTAGTTAAATTTATACTGGTATAAATGTATTATATATATACACTTGATCAATCAATAAAGTATGCGAAGTTGTACTATTCTTTACAAAAGTAAATTGTTTATTTTTACATAATTTGATATTAGTGATTGCTTGTAGGCGAATACGATTTGGGTGGTGGATGTCCAATTGAGTAGTGGGTGTGAGGATGGATTTGAGAATGTACCCACGTGGGCGGGTATGAATTTAAAAATTGTACCCGCCGTAGATGGTGGGTAGGTGATGGATATGATAATTTTAGGTGGGTATGGGGAGGGGGAATCTGCACCCGCCCCGCCCGTTTTCCATCCCTAGGACAAAGGAAAGGGGTATATAAAAGATGAGAGGACCAGCAACCTGTTGATATAATAGGATAAAATATTGATTTCTTAAGGTTAAAAATTCGAATCCTAACATTGTAAATGAAAAAATATATTTGTTCATAGTACACCTCTGTAAAACTCGATTTGAATTAATAGGATATTAATTACTATAAAAAAATTGAGAGGCAGAGATTAAAAGTTTTTGGTGGAAGAAAGCGACTGAAGGGAGGAAGTCAGACAATTTGGCGAAGTCATGGAAATTAGGAAGTAGCTTAAAAGCAACCAAAGTAGCCCACCTTCACCATTCACCAACCAACTCATACATAACATACCTCCATTTTAATGATTAATTCTGATTTTAGTCCCTTCGCATTTGATCTTATTCAAATCTGGTCCTCCAAATCCAAACGCCTCTTTACTCAATTCGTATATTGTTATATAATATATGATTAATTATGATTTTAGTCCCTTTACTATGCTAAAGTATACGTGAACTCATCCAATTTATGAAAAAAATCTGAATATGATATTACAATTTGAATAGTAACATTTCAATCGTTACATGATATTAAACTATGATAAATTTTAATGATTCAACTCTAATTTATTCATTAATAGTAAAAAAAATTATATATGAATAATTTATCAAATTCAACCCCAAGTGTTTTGACCATAGAATAAGGATAGAGGGAGGGGTGTCTATAATTAGATCCACAAGTTGAAGATGTAAGTTATGGTTTATTAAATCTTTTCATTTGGAGAGTTAGTCATGACTTTGGACATATATATAATCATTATGAACATGAGAAAAATGCATGGTTGAAACTCGTTTGATAAAGAGATGGATAAAGTACATGAATAATCACTAAAGTAAGTGAAAAATATTTTTTAGTCATTAAAGTTTCAATTAGAAAATAATCATCACATTTATTGAATTGTTATAAAAAGATTATTAAATTTGTTAAACGGTTATAAAATGATTCTTAAATTTTATCAAAATTTATCGCTAATTTATTACACATAGTTATCATTTTGTAACAATTCGATAAAATTATTAACCATTTTATAACTTTTAAAACTTCTTAAAAAATCATTTCTACTCAATTTATTTTAGAAAAGAAATAGAGTTGATATCCACTAATTGACTGAGTGATCAAAAAATCTTATGTTATTTTATTTTGTATGAGTTTGAATCCTGACATTTACCTTGAGTATGTACCATAGGTGTGATTAAATCGAATTTTCATTGAATTAATAAAAAATTAATTACATAAACCTTTTTAAATCATTTTGTCTTTGGGAAAAAAGACATGTGTCTCACTTTAAAGAAGCTTTAATTGTTTATTGAAAGATGGCATAATTTGAAGGGGGCGGCCAAAATGTGATCCCATCCGATTTGAAAAATGTAATTGTCAAATAATTCCAATTGCAAAAACCAAACTGATTCTACCTCAAAAAGATTAAGTCTTGTTAATCAAGAAGAAAATAATAATTGATGTAGTCTAAAGGCTTAAATGAAAAATATGTGCTCAAAGTATGTTTTTTTAACTTTAGGTGGTTAAAGTAATTTTTTGTAAAAATAGGTGTTTAAAGTTTTAAAAGTTATATTTTTAGGTGCCTAAAATATTTTTTGTAAAAATAGGTGCCCAAATTTTTAAAAGTTAAAATTTTAGGTACCCTAAATATGCCACATGTCAAGCATTGATTGGTTAAAAAAATTTTAACACCCATTAACGGCCAAACACCTAAAATTATAAGTTTTGAAACTTTTGGCACCTATTTTTACAAAAAAAATATTTTAGGTGCCTAAAATTTAAAAAAAAAAACATACTTTGAGCACCTATTTTTCATTTAAACCTAGTCTAAATAAACAGTCAAAGTAAAAATTATGTCACTAGATGAAGTATTCAATCACTTTCCCACTTCTTCCCAGTTTGATTTAGTTACTCATTTGGCTGAGATTAATATTGGAGATTACGTGATTAATAACTAATTAAAAATGAAGAAGGACGGGGAGCCACTCATGGAAATGGTTGAGCGAATTAAACCAAAGATTGCAACTTGTAGTTCATTTTAGGGTTGTAAATGAGACGAGACAGATTGCGAGCTACTCGAGCTCGACTCGGTCAAAGCTCGATTCGATTGGACTCGACTCGAGCTCGAACTCGGCTCGAGTTCTTAACGAGCCGAGCCGAGCTACTTGATACTCGACTCGAAAAGCTTGTGAGCTACTCAAAAATAGAATATACTATTTTTTATTTTTTTATGATTTAAAATCTAAATTCCTAAACTTAAAACCCTAAAATATAAACCCTAAACATAAGTCTTGAACTCTAAAATCTAAATCCTAAATTCTAAACCCAACAATCTAAACCTCTAAACTGACACCCAAACCCTAAAATTAACAAGCTTGAGTTTACACAACTTGTGTATCAAAGTTTTTTCTTGATAGGGCTTTAAATGAGACGTGAGATGACGAGATACTCGATTTGGCTCGAATCAAGCTCGAACTCAACTCGAGTTCTTAACGAGCTGAGTCAAGTTCAGATTTTATAGGCTCGTTAAAAATTACTCAAGGTCGAACTCGACTCGAAATCTTAACGAGTCGAGCTCAGCACTACTTGAGCTCGACTTAGCTCGTGTACACCCCTAGTTCAGTTTATTAAGAAAAATGGTCAATGAGAAAAAGTCAATGTAACTAAATCTAATACAAAATAAACCAAATTTAAAAATAAATATATTAAAAAAAATTAAAATATCGTTTGATTTTTTAATTTAATTGTCATCATCATCATTGTAATACAACAGAATATAAATTTAAATGTCTCTTTATCGTCAAAAGGAAAAATGCTAAGTATTAACATATTAATGATTAAACTAAAAAACTTTTAAATTGAAAGTAAAAAAAATTCTTTCCAAATTTAAAATTAAATATTAAACTTAAATGATACTATCTCATTTTATAATATAAAGGCTTAATATAAAAATAAGTGCACAAATTATATATCTTTTTAATTTTAGGTGACTAATTTTTTAATAAAAATAAATGTTTAATATTTTATTTAGTTAATTTTAGGTGCATAGTCGTTACTGACTGTTTAAAAAATTAATCAATCAAAAGATAATATGTGGCATATTTTATTTTATTTTAAAAAAAGCATAAAATATTAAAAAAATTCAAAATAGTCCCCAAATCTATAAATCCTCAAAATCCTAAGTCCCAAATCTTGATTCCAACCGTTGTCGCCGCCGACGTGCCCACCACTTTCGCCGCTAAACTCCTATACTCCATTTTTCGTCGTCAAAAGTTGAACGACAACCGATAAAAAGATGAACGACATGCGAGTCTTACGACGAAAGGACGAGACTTCATTTTGTCGCCGACAACATGATGAACAACAATGATAGTGGTCGAATTTAGAGATTTAAGAATTTGAGAGTTATTTTGCTAAATTTAGAAAATTTAAGATTTATTTAAAATTAAGTTAAAAGAATTAAAAAAATTAAAGTCATATGTCATGTATTGATTGGATAACAAATTTTTTTTAAACAATTATTAAATATTAGACACCTAATTTTAACATAATAAAACGTTAAATATTTATTTTTTAAAAAAATAAATATTTAAATTTTAAAATATATATATATAATTTTGAGCGCTTAATTTTATATTAAGCCTAACATAAAACCGCGAGTATATTGATCTAGAATACTCCCATTTATTATGTATTGCATAAAAAAAAAGGTTCGGTTACTCTGTCAAACCCCACCGCCTTCCTGACAAACCACCGAGAAGTAACCCAACAAAATGAAAGAGACACACGGTGCTTCCAATCCAAACCAAAGCGTAAATCTAGAAAATGCCAGTACTATGTTTTAGCTGCAACGTTTACCAACAAAGAACAACAATAAACTAAGCAAAACCCATCTCTTTTCTCTCAATTTGTTTCTCACCAATTTCTCTTTCAAGCCACTCTTCTGTATTTGATATAAACTTCAATTCAATCCCCCCAAAAGAACCCAGAAACAAGACCACAACTTTGTCCATTAAACAGTGAAAAGAAGGGAGTTTTGTTTTGAAGGAGAATGGCAACTGGGGATCTAGAAGGAGGAGGTAATGGGAAGAACAGGGGAAACAATTATAACCAATCATCTTCTCCATACTATGTGGAGAATGATGAAAAGTATTGGACATCATGGCTTATTCCGATGTTTGTGGTGGCTAATGTCGCTTTTTTTTTGTTGTGGTCATGTATGTTAATAATTGTCCTAAGAACAACCTCGGATTGGAAGGCGGCTGTGTGGCTAAGTTCCTTGGCAGGCTTTCTTTTCAGCCTACGAAAGAAAATCCTCTCTTCGGTCCTTCCTCTAATACGTGAGTCTCATGTCCCCCCATATCTAATTTTGACTTCTTTATGTTTAAACCGACTCTTTGATGTCTCTTGTTTTCTGAGATTTTGTCTTTATGCATTGGTTCTGTGCTTTTTCTGTTGTGATGAAGTTACCAGACAATATTTTAGAGCCGTGTGTGAAAGCAAATTGATTAGTTATCAAGAAATAACAAAATAAAAAGGGGGGAAAAGATTGCTTGCAAGTTTTAGTCATGGATTGTGAGCTTTCATGTCTTGGACTATTGGTATCTTTTAGAAGTTGTTTATGTAGGAAGTTTTTCTTTGACTGATTCGTCTCGGTCCGATCGATCTTTTATAGGATTATCCTCCTATCATGCTGAGGGTTTATCAATCGTTGATTTGTTTTGATCCATGAGTTGATGAACAAACTATACATACCGGAAACGTTTGTGTGATTTGATATTCATTCTTGTTCATTTAGCAGTAATCGAAATTCTCAATATTGGTTCTTAACAAAAAGTTCATTAGTTGGTTTATGGAATCTCATGTTTTGCTTTGTCTAGCTAAAGTGCTTATGTATTCCTTGAACCATTTGATGATCTAATGAGTTTACTGATGTATGATGCAAGTGGAATCGGAATCGGGTATTTGAGACCCTGGGGCAATAAAAATCTCTTGTTTACCCCCCAAAAAAGAAATCTAAAAAGAATGTTTTAAATTTTGTAAAAATTACAAAAGGGCGTGCTTGGGAATGATGGACTGAGTGATGAAGTTACTTTGTTTATTTAAGAATTCAATGGTATATTGGGGCTGATGTAGGAAAAGACATTTGATCTCAGATGAAGTAATAGGGATGAGGGCATGGAGCTTACTTCTGTTTTTGTATGGTTTAGTGCAAATTTGAATCTATCTAATAGTAACTAACTGCAAGGTGTGTTTTGGCTATCCCTTCAGAATGTACATGTTTTTTCCGCTGTTCACTGGATTTAAGCGAGTGACTGTAGTTGAACATTTTATGTCTTCATGGTTTATCAACCCTTCTTTTATTACGCCATGTTATTGGTTATAATTGCAACTTGTGTACTTTTGTAATGTTCTTCGCTTTCTTCGTCAGATTGGAAAAACTGGGAGCGCTGAAACGGGACAAGATAGTGCATGGCAATCAAGGATGGAGGCTTATCACTTGCATCTGGCTGCATGCAGGAGTTATTCATCTGCTTGCAAACATGTTGAGCTTGGTCTTTATTGGAATACGCCTCGAACAACAATTTGGATTCAGTACGTTATCTGTTCCTTTCTTAATGTTTGATTTTTTTTTTCAAATTATCTTCTAGAGAAATTTTCTCATTACATAATATTTCTGGAATATGCAACATTTAAAAGTGCTTGGTCTGTCTATGATCAGTGAACAAAATGGAATGTCCATTCATTGCATTACTTGGTGTTGGTGGATGATTTTATTCATTCCAACAGTACCGTGTTCAAAATATCAGCTGGATTTTATAAATATTACTTTTGGGTCATTCTTTTGATATCTACCTAGAGGCTTTGGCCTATCATGGTGTTACAATTGATATTTGTTCCTTCTCCTGGCAGTACGCGTTGGGCTTATCTATCTATTGTCCGGTCTTGGTGGGAGCATACTGTCGGCTCTTTTCATTCAGGGTGGTATTTCTGTAGGTGCCTCGGGTGCTTTATTTGGCCTTCTTGGGGCAATGTTATCAGAGCTGCTGACTAACTGGACTATCTATACGAATAAGGTATATTAATTCCCCTTGGTTTCTATCTCCTTTGAAAAAGGTGAACTTTTACATGCTATATGCAATTGAAAATGGTAATTGCCTTCATGTTTGAAGCTTAAGATAAATAGATATTGGTAACCATGATCCATTGATATGCAATGCCATCTAAGAAAAAGCTCAAGGAAAATGCATGCAATTGGTAATTGTGGTTTTATTGCTACATTTCGATTTGTCTTAGATGTATCATTTACGGATTTATTGTAAAACCTTTTACATTTGGCTTGAAAAGTAACTGTGGACATGCATTTTTTTCGATCCGTAATGTAGGCTGCAGCACTGATCACACTCGTTGTCATCATTGCCATTAACTTGGCAGTAGGGATCCTTCCTCATGTTGACAACTTTGCACATATCGGAGGTTTCTTGGCCGGCTTTTTCCTCGGGTTTGTTTTGCTGCTTCGCCCCCAGTTTGGGTGGGTGGGACGTAAGAATCTTCCTGCCGGTGCTCCTGTAAAATCCAAGCATAAGGCATACCAATACGTGTTATGGGTGATTGCTGTGGTGTTACTCATTGTTGGGTAAGCTCTTTATACCCATGTTATTAACTTCAGGGAGACTAAAATTTTCATAGATGGTTCCTCTAGTGAACTTGTGTTTATAATTCCAATAATTTTGTTGTGTTTTCCGGTTCGAATGATGGCAGTTTCACGGTGGGGTTAGTAATGGTGCGTAGAGGGGAGAGTGGAAACGACCATTGCAGCTGGTGCCATTACCTGAGCTGTGTTCCTACATCAAAATGGCACTGTGGAAACTAATGAATACACTCACCCGTTGTTACTATCACTACGTTTCGCTCACTGATTCTTTCCCTGTTTCCTTTCTTTACAATGTTTTTTTTTTTTCATTTGTTATCGTCCAGTTGTTAAATGCTTATATGTATATATACACATACACATATGAATATATGGTTATTTTATTGTCATTACACATGGTTCAAGTTTTATACAGGATCTGAATTTATGTATATTATTATTACTGTATGCAATTTTTCTTTTATAAAAAGTACGTATTAAAAATAAAGGCTTCATGTGTCTGAAGTCGAATTTTTTGAAAAAAAAATTAACGTTATTGAATCCTTTTGTATTTAATCGAATCCTTTCAACTGAGAAATTGATTTGAATTTTAAAATTTTTGACGGTTTTTGCATTGAGATAGGTGTGGCATTTGTAATTTTTTTTATAAAAAGATAGGAAACTTATTATAATTCTGAAAAAAATAAAAATAACTAGAATTTGTACATTAACTGATTTCAAATAAATATTTTAAATGAACCGTATTTTCTAGAAAAGAAACAACATTATTATTTTTTTTAATAAATTTTAAATTTAATCTTATTTAAAGGAGAGAAAATGAACTTTAAAAAAAAAGAGTATTTCTGGTCTCTTAAAGAGAAGAAAAGAAAAAGCTCTAAAGAAAGAAAGAGATATTTTTAATGGGTCCAAAATTTATGACCTAAAAGAAAGGAACAAATATAAGCAGATTACTCAACCGGTCAAATGTGCTTATTCAGTGTAAAATTTTCAAAATGTATAGTGCAAAATTTTTAACGTTTTTCAATTGAAGTGATTTTTGAATTTACAAAATTTTTCAAGATGGGTTTAAATTAAAAAAATAAGTACTTAAACTATGCCTCTTTGAGCTTCAAGTGCCTAATGTATTTATTTGTAAAAATAGGTGCCTAAAGTTTTTTTTTTGTAAAAATATGCGCCTAAAGTTTCAACCGTTATAATTTTAAGTGTCAAGACGTCAATAGCCATTTTAAAAAATTGTTGTCCAATTAGAACGAGACGTGGCAGAAATATTATTTTTATAATTTTTTTTGAGAAAAAAGAACTTTAAAATTTTAATTTTTTAAAGAAATTCTCAAAAATCTTCAAATTAGTCCTTAAATTCCTAAAAATAACATAACCCTAAATCCCTAAATCTTTATCATTGTCGCTGTCGCCGACTCTACCTTTTCGGTCATCGAACTCAGCCGATCGTTTCACCTAATGTGCTGTCACCGAAAATCGGCGAACAATGTGCCAGTCGAATGATTATTTGACATTCACCATTCATTATTTCTCTAACACAACTTTCGATGGTTTCTGGTGACAACACGTTAGGAAAAATTGTTGGTTGGGTCTGGCGACTAAAAGTGTAGGGTAGGTGATGGCGATCGGCGGTGACAACAATGAAGGTTTGGGGATTTATGATTTAGGGATTTGAGGACTATTTTAGAAATTTTCAAAATTTTAAGATTTTTTAAAAATTTTAAATTATTAAAAATAAAAAATTAATTAAAAGAAATTATATATTAAAACATGGCATGTGTTGAATTTTTATTGGTTAACGCATTTTTTAACAGCAGTTAACTACCATGCACCTAAAATTATAACGGTTGAAACTTTAAGCACTTATTTTTACAAAAAAATAGGCTGAATAGTCAAAAAGGTGCCCAACCTATACCTTTTTTTCCAGTTTGGTGCCTAACTTTTTTGGGGGTTATTTGGTGCCTAACGTTTCATTCCGTAACTCAAATTGGATTTTTCTGTCAACGGCCGTTAAAAAATTTTTGTTAACCAATTATAACATGACATGTGGCCCATTTTATTTATTTATTTATTTAATTTCTGAATTACTTTAAAATTATGTATTTCTTAAAAAACCCCAAAGTTTTAATTTCTTTCAAACAAACCCTCAAATCACATCTCCCCCACCATTCGACATCCCCCACACGCTGGCGGTTCATCGTTCACCACCTAAGTGTCGGGTTCCTCACCGTTCAACATCCCCCACCCTCTAGCCGTCGATTAAAATCACAATCGGTCTTTTTTTAGATGTTCGTCAACGGTTCATTTGCCGGTTTTCGACAAAAGGATCATGGGGCTTTCAGTCGTGGGGGGCCAAGCGAAGGCAAGAGTGGCCGGTGGTGGGAGGGGAAGAATTTAGGGATCTAGGGTTTGGGTTTTAGAGAAATTAAAAATTTTGGGTTTTTTTTTTATAAAATTAAAGATTTTTTATTTTTAGAAAAATAAAAAATAAATAAAATACCATAATATGCCAAGTGTTGTGTTTTTATTGGATAACGAAAAAATTTTAACATCTGTCATGTAACGACCCAGATTTTTGAGTCAACGATAGGCGTTAACCCGGGCCTTGGACCACCACTTCGGGTTGAATGTTCAGATCATATTGGGCCTTGTCGTTGGGCTTGTAGGGGCCTGTTGGGCTTTATGGACCTCCATGTTTTGTTGGGCTTGGGATTTGAGTTTTAGGTTTGTTGGAGTAAAAGATATGTGAGAGCAATTGGGTAATTCACCCTCAAAAAGGGGGAAAGGTTGATGCCTCAATTAAGGGGCTACCATTTTGGAAGAATAGTGAAGTCACCCCTTATCCTCATATATCTATCTTCTTCTTCTTCAAATTCATATCCCAAACCCAAAGTAAAAGAGGGAATATTGTTAGTTTAGAGTGAGAATCTCGAATTTATGATAAAGGGAAATTTAATCAGCATGTAAAGATCTGTCATTCAAGGTGAACATCTCTTGGTTTGGTGGATGTTGGGTTTCGAAGCATGAACCAAGGAAAAAGGTGGAAGAGCTTGGTGGGAGCTTCATTTCGGGATTTGCTTACCTAAGGTCAGTACATTTCTGACTCCTACATTTCATGAGCATCACAAAATGAATGCCTTGCTTGGTTTTATGATTGCGGTTTGCAAAGTTAAGGTTTTAGGAGCTTAAAACCCTTTTAATGGCAAATGAGAGATTAAGTGTTGATAATGTGTAAAATTGGTAGCAAACCACCACATAAACCTTCAAAAACATGTAGGAATGTTTTGGGGCTTAACCATTTAGGTTAAGGGCTAGGATGGTGAAATCTGGGCTCGCGTACCAGTACAGGGTAGCCAGTACTGGTACATTTTTGTATGAAAAGGGGGCTTTATGTGAGGGGCGTATCGGTACAGCTGGTCGCATATTGGTACCCCATAGTTGGTAGAAATTCTAGTGGCATTTTTGTGTACCGGTACGCCCCCATTGTTCCATTGCCTGAGGAAGGATTTTGCGTACTGTTACGCAAAGTGAGAGTACTGGTACTGGTAAGGATCGATAAGGTACGGATCACGTATCGATGATGAGAACCGATACATGGGTGGTCTTATTAGTACGGCTTGAGGCACTGAATATTTTGAACCTAACTTGAGTATCGGTACTCGAAGAGGAGTACCGGTACCTAGATGGGTGTACCGATACCCATGTAGGTGTATCGGTACTCACAGAGCAATCTGCCCAAGAATTTTGGGGTTGCATTCGGGGGTTCTATAATTCATGGTAAAGGGTCTAATGGGTTTATAACCTACCTATGGAATAAATGGCTTGGTAATTATTGAGCAGATTTTTCATATTAATAATTCATAAGGATCCATGGTGGATCGGTTAATGCTGTGTGGAGATTGGGTCCTTGATGTGTGCTGAAGAGACACCCACATGGTCTAATTACTAGGAATATTGAGATGATCTAATGAGAATGTCGTGTATGAACTTAAAAGACAAATATTAAATATTGTAACAAATATAATATACCTTGGGGCATTGGTAATGGTTGGCTTAATGCCTCTTATCTCTTGGTGAGACGTATGGATGCTAAAGGAGCATATGATATCTTATGTGTCTAGGTCAGGAATTCAAATATCCTAGAGTCAGTGCAAGGGCACTTGAATAAGGGGATGTGTACTTCATGATGTGTGATCGAGTACATCTGATGTATCCACAGGCTATGTGATCTGGATGCGGTTAGAAACCTATTATTGGGCTATGTGATCGGGATAAGTAAACATAACTCAGGGGCTGTGTGAGCTCGAGTAACTCGATAGGCTATGTGAACTCGAATAACCTGATTAGCTGAGTGACCTCAGGTAAAGACTGTTTATGGTTATTGTGATCCAAGTATGTTTAGGACGTATCTGTGGCTATGGTGATTTGAATATGGTCTTTAACCCGATGACAATGTGATCACGGGTAACCCGATGACTGTGTGAGTACGGACAATGTAGGGCTTTGTTGGTCATTGTTAGGGAATGTATGTTATTTATGTTACTGTGTGGATAATTGATGTTAGTTGTTTTACCCTTGGGCTATGTGATCAAGGTATGAAATGCATAACTCGGTGGGCTGTGTGACCTCGAGTATAGTAAGCCTGGGATGGCATGTGAATCTTCTTATATTTTAATGGTGTCTTGAGACATAATTGTGACCTCTACCTAGGGTAGGCTAGAAGATAATCATTAGTGTTGAGAAGCCTTTTTGTGCACTCTTGATTATATTTATCATGCACGTTTGTTTTATGATATTCATGAATTGCAACAGAGTAGAAATGTACCGCTGAGCTTTGTTAGCTCAGCGTGCAGAATTGTGGTTTTTTCGTGCACAGGTTGACAGGTTTCTTTTGGTGGAGCACATCAATGAGGATTTTCCAGCACTGAGTCAGCTTCAAAGTGTAGTACTTGATGTTTTAGTTTAGACTGATTGTATTCATAGGACCTTACCACAGTCGAGTCTGTAACTTTATTTGATGTACTATTATTGGTCTAACGGTATATTTTAATTGAAGCTCATATTTTGTAAACCTTTTTAATGTTGTTTAATTATGTGGATTTATGAAAATAGATTGTTTTGAGAATTTCCAAACTTGTAATTTTAAACGAGAAAATCTTGATGGGTCGATTTTGGAAGACCCGAATGTAGTACTTCAGATCCAGATTGAGATCGGGGTGTTATATTTAATGGTATCAGAGCTTAGGTTTAGTCGATTCTAGAAAGCCCCGAGGTGGTATAGAGGTCGTGGTAAGGTGTCTAGTGAATACAAGTCTCTAAATTTGAGTTGTACTTTACAAGACTGGGAATCATGGTGTGCCGCCTTGTTTCCTTGTGTTTCAAAAAGGAGTTGATGGAAGGAGAAATCGGTAATGGAGAGTCGAGTCACTTTCGTGATCTTACCTCTGCCCTTTTGCAAGTGGTGCAAGCCATTCTGAAGCAATCTGAGACGCCTCACAAGACTCCTGTATAGAGGCTTCATTGTTTTGAGCCTAAGAATTTTGAGGGCTTCGATGAGGATGACCCGATCAAGCTGATTAGTGGTTGCAAAACTCACAGAGAATCTTAAGGCAGATGAGAGGAAGCCTGAAAGATGACCTTAATTGTATTGTATCCCTTCTTAAGGGCAATGCACACGAGTGGTGAAAGAATGTTGAGTTGGGTCTATAGCCTGCACTTCCAACATGAGATATATTTTTGGATGAGTTTCAGAAGAAGTACATCAGTGAGGTATGTATAGATGAGATGAGGGACCAGTTCCTATATTTGGTTCAGAGAGACCATTTGGTGTTTGCTTATGAGCAAGAGTTTCTGTGTTTGAGTCGTTATACCCTAGAGTTTGTTGCCACAGATGCGTTGAGGTGTATGAGGTTTAGACAAGGTTTGAGGGTCGATCTTCAGTTTCATGTGACAACGGGTCCTCTAAGGATATTTTTAGAACTAGCCAATAGTGCAAAGACATTGGAGCGACCATAATGTAGAGACCTAGAATATCATGGGTCATTCTCTTTTTTCTCATGAAAGGTTTTGTGCTTCGAGGGGTTCGAAGAGAGTTACTTCAGATCAGCTATCGAGAGTTGATTTAGGATCTAGATCGAGGGTTCGTAAGGGTCCTTTGACTTTTACTCCAGAAGGGAGTACTGATGGTTCAGTTAGAGTATCACTTTCACCAGTGTGCGAGCATTGTGGCTAACATTAACTTGGAGTGTACTTTTTGCTTCAGAGGGTTTGCTATAGGTTTCGAGCACTAGAACATATGGTAAAAGACTGCATAGTTATAAATGAGGATACACCAACTCAGTCTCAGAGGTTGGCTACTTCCTGACATGATCAGAGGCTTGCTAGAGGCGAAGCTAAGGCACCGTCAAGATATCGAGGTAGAGGTCTTGTGATATTCACCGCTAGGGTTGACATATGAGGCGTTGCTAGACAGCTTGCTGCTCAGTCTAAGGATGACAACATTACGACCGAGGATATATCTGGTAATTGGGTTCTGTTTCAGATTCTAGTTATTTTTTATAGTCGTTTAACTCTTCGGATGTGTAACGGGTTGGTTCTTGTAAATGTGTATCTTGGTAAATCTTGAGTTTGTTGTTGCTTTAGATGGTAACTAGAGTTGCATCTTCTACTAGATAACTTTTTATCGTAGATGGTTGTTAAGATTGCAAGTATGCAATAAGTTGCAAGTAAGAAGTTTGAAAGTTTCAGATTGCTTGAATCTAGCTGTTAATGTTAGATGTTTAGGGTCTTTATCTCTCTAGGGTAGATGTGTTCCGTGGTGTTAGCTCAAGGAAGGTTCGGTATATTATAGGATGTTCTTAGCTTGCGTTGTAGACGCGAGGGTTGAGAATTCATGGCCTTAGAGTTGTGGATGTTTTGAGGATATGGAGATAACCTTGGTAAATGAACAGCCTTACCATTTGTTTGTGGGATAGAACGTGATGAAATAAGATCGAGTTCGTTGTTAGCATCCATCGTGCTATGGTATGGTACTTAACAAACTCTTTAATAGAGGCATACTTGTGCATGCGACCAATTGGGTGTCATTTCCAAGTGCTTCTCCGGAGGCGTGCTTGTGTGGTGGCTTGTATAGTGGCTTTTGATGTGTTGAGCCGTGGTGTAACGGTGGAAGACCGTTGCTTGTTTCATGAGATAAATGACCTTTTTTTGGTTACAGAATGTGAAAGTTTCGTATGTTGTTCAGAGTAAGGTACTATAGTAAAAGTAAATGAAGGTTGTGATAAACATGGTTGAGGCCTTAAGGGCAAGTCGTGAGGACGGTAGCCTTGCTTGTGCACCTTTTGATCTAGATTTTGTGGAGTTAGGGGATTACTCTATCGTGACTGAGAAGAGTTATATTCAGTTAAGGCAAGCAGTGTGAAAGTCATTAGAGTAGCATAGTGGAGATGTGAGATCAATAGCCGTGTTGTGGATAATTGGATGGTTGTGTTGCAAGAAAAAGTTATTGGATGAACCAGTTGAAAACTCCCGATAGTAGTTAGGTGGTTTCTCTCATTGATAGTGAGACTGAGTGTGGGGTTAGAAGAAGGTGTTTAGACCTTCAAAGATAGATTAGTTAGTCTTGGTTGCTTGTATGAGTTCGTAAGTGGCAATGGAAATTTCTCGAAATCAAGTAGTTAAATTTTGGAATTTTATGAATCGTGAGTAGTATTCGTTCGTGTAGGAGATAAGTTCAGGTAAAGTAAAGTTTTAAGTCTCGTCTTTGTGGGCCAAGTCTAGAGAAAATAACCGTTAGTTCAAGGTAGATTGATGTTAAGGTTTGGTTGTCAAGGTGTTGCATGTCCATTGATGTTGACCAGGGTATGGTTGTTAGATATGATGTGTTCATAACAATACTTTGTGGGAGTGGTGCAGTGTTTTAGACTTAGATGAGGTCTAAGTTTAGGGTTTCGAATAACGAATGTTAGTAGAAAGAATTGTTATCCGAGGTAGTATTCATCGGAGCTGAGTTCCATAGATTGGTCTTTAAACAACACAACTTGAGGTTGGTTTGTTACTCTACTTTAAGGTTTGTTGTGAGCACTAATGGTTGTGGTGTTTAGGTCGGTAGAGTTTTCGGGAGAGGTGTTGAGAACAAGTGGTTCAGTGTTGAGGTTCGATTAAGGTAGGTTGAGGAAGAACTCTCCCTAAGCAAGGTGATCTTGTTTGAATGGCAAAATGATTGGATTTGTTTTGGTTTCATCTTCTCCCTCCTTTTAAATTTCGAGGACAAAAATTCTTGAAGGAAGGAAGACTTGTAACGACCCAAATTTTCGAGTCAATGATAGGCGTTGAACTGGGCCTTGGACCTCCACTTCGGGTCAAATGTTTGAATTACGCTGGGCCTTGTTGTTGGGCTTGTAGGGCCATTTTTGGGCTTTATGGACCTCCATGTATTGTTGGGCTTGGGAGTTGGGTTTTAGGTTTGTTGGAGTAAAAGATATGTGAGGGTAATTTGGTAATTCACCCTCAAAAGGGAAAAAGGCTAATGCCTCAATTAAGGGGCTGCCATTTTGGAAAAAGAGTGAAGTCACCCTTTGTCCTCATCTCTCTATCTTCTTCTTCAAATTCCTACCCTAAACCCAAAGTAAGAGATAAGAGCTTGTTAGTTTAGAGTGAGAATCTCAGATTTATGATCAAAGGAAGTTTAAACAGCATGTAAAGATCTGTCATTCAAGGTGAACATCTCTTGGTTTGGTGAAAGTTGGGTTTGGAAGCTTGAACCAAGGAAAAGAGGTGGAAGAGCTTGGTAGAAGCCTCATTTCAGGATTTGCTTGCCTAAGGTCGGTACATTTCTGACTCCTACATTCCATGAGCATCACAAAATGAATGCCTTGCTTGGTTTTATGATTGTGGGTTGCAAAGTTAAGGTTTTAGGAGCTTATAAAACCCTTTTAATGGCAAATCAGAGATTAAGTGTTGATAATGTGTAAAATTGGTAGCAAACCACCAAATAAACCTTCAATAACATGTAGGAACGTTTTGGGGCTTAACCATTTAGGTTAAGGACTGGGATGGTAAAATCATAAGCTCTAAGTTTTAAAATCTAGGCTCGTATATCGGTACAGGGTAGTCTGTATCAATATGCCTTTATATGAAAGATGGGCTTTATGTGAGGGGCGTACCGGTACAGCTAGTCGCGTATCGGTACCCCATGATTGGTAGAAATTCTAGTGGCATTTTTGTGTACCGATATGCTAAGGGGGATATAGGTACCACTATTCCATTGCCTAAGGAAGGCTTTCGCGTACCGGTACGCAGAGTGGGAGTAACAGTACGGGTAGGATCGGTACAGGGCGGATCACGTATCGATGATACGTACCGATACGGGGGTAAGCATATCAGTACGACTTGAGGCACCAAATCTTTCGAATCTAATTTGAGTATCGGTACTCGGGGAAGAGTACTGATACCTAGAGGGGTGTACCGATACCTATGTAGGTGTACTGGTACTCGTAGAGCAATCTATCCAAGAATTTTAAGGTTGCGTTCGGGGGTTCTATAATTCGCGGTAAAGGTCCAATGGGTCCTTGAAGGGATAAAATAAATTTTAAAACTGGGGAATCAAGGTTTATAACCCACCTATAGAATAAATGGCTTGGTAATTGTTGAGCGAATTTTTCATATTAATAATTCATAAGGATCCTTGGTGGATCGGTTAATGTTGTGCGGAGATCGGGTCCTTGCTGTGTGTTGAAGGGGCGCCCACATGGTCTAGTTGCTGGGAGTATTGAGATGATCTAAAGAGAATGTCGTGTATGAACTTAAAAGACAAATATTAAATATTGTAACAAATTAAATATGCCTTGGGGAGTTGCTAATGGTTGACTTGATGCCTCTTATCTCTTGGTGAGACGTATGGATGCTCTGGGAGCATATGTTATCTTATGTATCTAGGTCAGGAATCCGAATATCCTAGAGTCGGTGCAAGGGCACTTGAATAAGGGGATGTATACTTCAGGCTGTGTGGTCGAGTATATCCAACGTATCCACTTGATATGTAATCTGTATGCAGTTAGAAACTTATCATTGTGCTATATGATCAGGATAAGAAAACATAACTCGGGGGCTGTGTGAGCTCGAGTAAATCGATGGGCTATGTGAACTTGAGTAACCTGATTGGTTGAGTGACCTCAGGTAAAGACTGCTTGTGGCTATTGTGATCCAAGTATATCTAGGACGTATCTGTGGCTTTGGTGATCCGAATATAGTCTATTAACCCGACTGCTATGTGATCACGGGTAACCTGATCGCTGTGTGAGCATGGGCAATGTAGGGCTTCATTGGCCATTGTTAGGGAATGTATGTTATTTACGTTGCTGTGTAGATAATTGATGTTGGTTGTTTTACCCTTGGGCTATGTGAACAGGGTATGAAATGCATAACTCGGTGGGCTGTGTGAGCTCGAGTAACTCGATGGGCTGTATGACCTCGAGTATAGTAAGCCTGGGATGGCATGCGAATCTTCTTATATTTTAATGGTGTCTTGAGACATAATTGTGACCTCTAGATAGGGTAGGTTATAAGATGATCCTTAGTGTTGAGAAGCCTTTTTGTGCACTCTTGATTATATTTATCACGCATGCTTGTTTTATGATATTCATGAATTGCGGTAGAGTAAAAATGTACCACTGAGCTTTGTTAGCTCAGCGTGTGGAATTGTGGTTTTTCCATGCGTAGTTGAAAGGTTTGTTTTCAAGGAGCGCATCAAGGAGGATTTCCCAGCACCAAACCAGCTTCAAAGTAAAATACTTGATGTTTTAGTTCAGACTGATTGTATTCATAGGACCTTACCACAGTCGAGTCTGTAACTTTATTTGATTTACTATTATTGGTTAAACGATGTATTTTAATTGAAGCTCCTATTTTGTAAACCCTTTTGATGTAGTTTAATTATATGGATTTATGAAATGGATTGTTTTAAGAATTTCCAAACTTGTGTTTTTAAACAAGAAAATCTTGATGGGTCAGTTTTGGGAGACTCGAATATAGTGCTTCGGATCGGGATCGGGATCGGGGTGTTACACTTCACGGAGAAACCCAATTTGAATTACGGAATGAAACGTTAGGCACCAAAGTGGCCAGAAAAAAATGTTGGGCACCAAATTAGAAAAAAAAAAGATTGTAAAACCTATGTTTGATTTTGATATAACAAATTGTTTAAGGACTAAATTGTAAAGACAAATAAATTTTTAAGTATTCAAGAGTCTCACAAAATGGCAAGAAAAAGTTTTCCAAAGTTATAAACTTAAACCCAAAAATTTCCTAAGTGTTTCAAGCTAAAAATACACAAATACGCCCAGGCGTATCGATACACCAATTGGTGTTTCAATAGAGTTTTTAGTTACTAGAATTTGTTTTTTGCAAAGCGTACCGATACGGCTTAGCCTGTTTCGATACGGACTTCATCTGGATAAACATTTTAAGCGCAGCGTTTCGATACGGATAACACCCATTTCGATACGGTTTGAAATCTATGTTTAAGAGAATTACACCTGTACCGATACGAAAACCTATGTTTCGATACGGTTTGAATTGTGGTTTTAAGAAATTTCAAAATGTACCGATACGGTTAACTACGTACCGATACAGTTTGTCAAGATCTTCAAAGATCTTTGCATTAAATTTTTCGACCGTTGTTTGTCAGTTATTGGAATCCTTAAACTCTAAATTTCGGTTAACCCGTACCAATACGCCTCTATGTGTATCGATACGTTTTTTCATCTAGGATTCTAGTGAGCAAAATTCGTACCGATATGGCCTTGCCGTTTCGGTACGCCCCTATTTTAACACTATGATCGTTTCTATATGGGTTCACGCGTATCGATACAACTTGTACAACATCTATATTTTTGTTGTAATAGGTATCGATACGGGCTTTCGTGTACCGATATGGGCATTCACCAAACAACATTTATTGTGGGAAAAATGGTCCCCAACGACTCTATTAATGACTTCAACCACCCAAATGGCTAGAATTCAATGAGGGGGGTATAAATACAAGTCTCCAATGCTACAACATCAACTAATGAACTTAGATTGAACAACATTCAAGTACTCAAGCAAAAATCCAACCTTTGTGCTCTTAGAGTCAAATCATTGTACCCAACTTGTGTTCTTCATTGTAATCTTTTATTTCAAGTTTGGGGTTGAGTGTTCTTGTAATTTTGGGCAAATATATACCTTGTGAGGTCATTTTCTTTTTGCCATTTTCTTTCTTGTAAAAGAGTGATCTTGGATCAAGCTTTGGGTAGAAAGCTTTGATCGGTTGTAACGGTTGTCTCATTAGCCTAGAAAAGGGGAAGAATTTCATAGTGAAATTGGTTGAAAATCCTTAGTAGGAATCTAAGGTAGTGGACGTAGAGCTTGTTAGAAGCTTGAACCACTATAAATCATTGTGTCCCATTGTCCATCTTTTAGATTTGCTTCCATACTTTTTAAAATAGCCAATTCACCCCCTCTTGGCCAACATCGACATTGATTGATCATCTCAACAATTGGTATCAGAGACACACTCAATCGAAGGTTTAACAACCGTTGAGGCGATCCTAGAAGGTGATTCAATCAACCAATATATCAGCCATGGCTTCTACTTCCGGCAACATGTACGAGTCTCAATCCATCACTAGACCTCCCTTCTCCAATGGAGACAACTATCCATATTGGAAGAACCGAATAAGGTTGTTTATCAAATCCAACGATTTCTCCTATGGGATGTGATCGAAGACGGACCATCAATTCCAATGAAGCAAGAAGGAGAGAGACAAGTTCCCAAGGCCAAGCATGAAATGGCGGATGAAGAAAGAAATAATTTGCAAATAAATGATAAGGCCTTGCACATGCTCTTTTATGCACTTGGACCTAACGAATACGAGAAGATGTCCTCATGTATGAGTTCAAAGGAGGTGTGGGACAAGCTAGAGACCACCTATGAAGGTACCAACGATGTTAAAGAGACCAAGATTGGACTCCTCAATCTAAGCTACAAAAATTTCAAGATGGCTCACGATGAGAGCATCACCAAGATGTTCGATCGCTTCTCCGTTATTGTAAATGGTCTCAAGGGGTTCAGAGAAGTTATTCCTGAAGACAAGCTTGTTCGGGAGCTCTTATATTCTCTTCTCGAGTCATGGGATGGGAAGAGGACGGCCATCATCGAGGCAAAGGACTTGAAGACCTTGAAGCTCGATGCTCTTGTGGGTTTTCTCCTAACTCATGAGATAATGAAGAAAGGAAGAGAGGAAGAAAAAAATAAGGAAATAAAGATCGAGAAGAAGGAAATAGAGAAGAAGAAGGTGGGAATCGCTCTCAAAGCTTCACAAGAAGAGAGTGATTTGAGTGAAGAGGAAGATGAAGATGAAGAATTGGCTATGATAGCCAAATGATTCACTCGCCTCATGAGATCCAACCGAAGAAGGAAATTCAACCATAGAAGGGATCTCAAGAACAAGAACAAAGAATAAGAGAATGATCCAATTGTGTGCTACGAATGCAAAAAGCCAGGGCACATCGAAGTCGATTGCCCCCAACTCAAGAAGAAGGGCTTCGAGAAGAAAAAGAAGCACAAGGCCTTTGTAGCCACTTAGAGCGATAAAGAGTCTTCAAGTGATGAAGAGCGCGAAGTTGCCAACCTTTGTCTTATGGCCTTTGAGGAGGATCTAAAGGTAACCTCTAGCTCATTAAATGATCTTACATATAATAAATTATTTGATGATTATAATGAGTTACAAAAGGCTTATGACGAATTGGTTGAGAAGTATAAGGAATCCGTTTTGAAAAATAAGAAAACTATCCTTGATTTGAAAAACCAAAATGATTCCTTATCTAAAACCAATTCGGAACTCAAAAATAAGGTTAGTGATTTAAAAGATAATCAAAAGTATTTTGAACAAGAAAATGTTGATTTAAGTAACATTCTTTCCGAATTGAAAGATCACTACCTTAAGGAGGTAAATGATATCAAAGCTTCTTTAAACAATGTTGGGAAATCAAATTTTGAAAAAGGACAATCTTTAAAACCCAACTATGTTAAAAGGAACTTTCGCAACCACAAACAAAGAGGCTTCCAAAGGACCTCTAGAGGTAAGAGAATTAGAAGTGTTTGGGTTCCTATGGAACTTGTCACTTCTAGCAATCTTAAGGCTATTGCATCTTGGATTCCCAAGGGAACCAAGTATTTGGGAGCTAATACTCATGGACCCAAGATGATTTGGGTATCAAAAATCAAGAATTAATCTTTGTTTGTATGGGGGGCATTGCTACAAGGCCAAAGCTTCAAGTGCAAATTCGTGGTTCCTTGATAGTGGATGCTCAAGATATATGACCGGCGACAAGAGTAGATTCGTGGAACTTGAACAAAAAAGAGGAGGATTGGTGACATTTGGTGACAACTCCAAAGGTCAAGTTGAAGGAATAGGTTCTATCGGTAATCACTCCTCCGTACTTATTGAAAATGTTCTATATTCCAATGGTCTTAAACATAATCTTTTAAGCATTAGTCAATTTTGTGATAAAGGTTTCAATATTGTTTTGATTCTAATGGTTGCAAAATTTTAAACATTGAAACAAATAAAATTGCGCTTGTGGGTCATCGCATAGGAAACATATACATGGTGCATCTAGATGAAATACACATTTCTCATACATGTTTTGCTGCAAATGATGAGCATGATTCATGGTTATGGCATAGAAAATTAGGGCATGCAACCATGAATGTTTTGGAAAAATTGGTTTTAAAAGATCTAGTTAGAGGTTTGCCTAAAATAAAGCTTTCAAATGATAAAATTTGTGATGTTTGTGCAAAAGGCAAACATAAAAGAGCTTCTTTCAAACCTATTAATGATGTTTCAACTAGTGGAGTTTTACAATTGATCCATATAGATCTCTTTGGTCCTATTAGAACTGCTAGCTTGTGTGGAAAATCATATGCATATGTTTTAGTTGATGATTACTCTAGATACACATGGGTTTTATTCTTAAATACCAAAGATGAGGCGTTAGAAAAATTCATCACATTTTCAAAAATTACTCAAAATGACCTTGGTCAAAATATCTCTCATATTCGAAGTGACCATGGCACCGAATTTGAAAATCTTGGTTTCAAGGATTTTGTAACTCAAATGGTATTAGCCACAATTTTTAGCCCTTAGAACACCTCAACAAGATGGGGTTATTGAAAGGAAAAACAGAACTTTAGAGGAAATGGCTAGAACCATGCTTTATGAAAACAATTTGCCAAAATACTTTTGGGCGGAAGCCACTAATACGGCTTGCTATATCATAAATAGAGTAATGATTAGGCCTATTTTGAAGAAAACTCCTTATGAGATTTTAAAATCCAAAAAGCCTAACATTAGCTATTTTCATCCATTGGTTGCAAATGTTTTGTTTTAAACAATGGAAAAGATAATCTTGGCAAATTTGATGCTAAAAGTGATGAAGATATTTTCCTAGGATATTCTTTAAATTATAAAGCTTATCGTGTATTTAATAAAAGAACCTTAGTTGTTGAAGAGTCTATCCATGTGGTTTTCGATGATAACCTCCTTCCGAGGAATGATTCTTTTGATGATGATGATGTAGGGATCTTTTAAGCCAATGATGGTGGACAAACATCAAAGGTGGATGAAGTTCCAACCAAAGAGGAAAAAACACAAGATCCACCTCTAGAAGCATTGAGAGACATGAATCTAGAAGAGAAAGAAGTGAGCTACCCAAGGGAGTACAACTATGTCAAAGGTGGTGAGATTTTGGGTGATCCATCCAAAGGGGTAACCACTAGACTTTCTCTTAAAAATGTCTGTAATGTTGCATTTCTTTCATGCATCGAGCCTAAGAATATCAAAGAAGCATTAAAAGATGATTATTGGATATTGTCCATGCAAGAGGAATTAAACCAATTTGAGAGAAGTCAAGTTTGGACATTAGTTGATAGGCCTAGTAATAAATCTACTATAGGAACTAAATGGGTCTTTAGAAACATGCTAGATGAGAGTGGTAACATAGTGAGGAACAAGGCTAGACTTGTTGCTCAAGGTTACACACAAGAAGATGTAATCGATTTTGATGAAACCTATGCACCCGTATCTAGAATGGAAGCCATTAAGATGCTTTTAGCATTTACATGTTATCACGAATTTAAGCTTTTTCAAATGGACGTAAAAAGTACATTCTTAAATGGTTTTATTAATGAAGAAGTGTATGTAGAACAACCACCCGGTTTTGAAGATCCAAACTACCCAAACCATGTTTTTAAACTTTCAAAAGCATTATATGGTTTGAAACAAGCTCCTAGAGCTTTGTATGAGAGATTATCAAATTTTTTAATTGAAAAAGGTTTTAACAAAGGAAAGGTGGATACTACACTCTTCATTAAAAGAATTGACAAAGACATATTAGTAGTTCAAATATATGTTGATATAATTTTTGGTTCTACTAATGAAATGTTTTGCCAAGATTTTGCTAAGTTGATGCAAGGTGAGTTTGAGATGAGCATGATGGGGGAGCTTTCATTCTTCTTGGGGCTCCAAATTAAACAAAGGAATGATGGCACCTTCATCAATCAAGCCAAGTACATCAAGGACATGCTCAAGAAGTTTGGCCTAGAGTGTGTGAAACCTCAAGCCACACCAATGAGTTCTTCCACAAAGCTTGACAAAGATGAAGGAGGTAAGTGTGTAGATTTAAAGCTTTATCGCTCTATGATTGGATCTTTGCTTTATCTTACCGCAAGTAGACCCGACATTATGTTTAGTGTTTGCTTGTGTGCTAGATTTCAAGCTAGTCCTAGAGAATCACACCTTATAGCCGTTAAGAGAATCTTTATGTACCTTATAGATACACTTTATTTAGGTCTTTGATATCCTAGAGAGTCTTCTTTTAACCTACATGCCTTCTCGGATGCGGATTATGAGGGTTGTAAAATAGATAGAAAAAGTACCTCCGGTACATGTTAATTCCTAGGTAGTATGCTCATATCTTGGTTTTCTAAGAAGCAAAATAGTGTAGCATTATCTACTACCGAAGCCGAATATATATCCGTAGGAAGTTGTTGCGCTTAAGTCCTTTGGATGAAACTACTCTAGATTATGGAATTGATATAGATACCATCCCCATTAGGTGTGACAATACTAGTGCCATTTGTCTTACTAAGAATCCCGTCCAACATTCTAGAACCAAACATATAGAAATAAGACATCATTTCATTAGAGATCATGTCTTGAAAAATAATGTAGTTCTAGAATATGTAGACACCTTGAACCAATTAGCGGGTATTTTTACCAAACCATTAGATAAAGAGCATTTTTGGTCTCTTAGGAGAGAGTTAGGTTTAACCAACCTCCCTTGACCCTTATAGCCTTTTTTTGGTCTTAAAAATTATGCTTAAATTTGTTTGATTTATTGTTTTTGTGATTAAGCTCTTATATATATATATATGCTTGTTGCTAGGGGAGTTTGCATCTATTTATGTTCATACATAATGCTATCATATCATTCACATGCATTTTAATTATATTAGTATCGAATTTCTAAGCAACTTGCAGCCAAAATTAATATTTCTGGCACATGCGTATCAATACGGTTAGCCTCGTATCGATACGGGTAGTTTACGATCGTTTCGATATAGGTGCATCATGTACCGGTACGTTAAGCGTATCGAAACGGCCTTAGAAGCGTTTCGATACTGGGTTCGATTCGCCACATCGGCGTATCAGTACACGTTCACGGCTGGGCAGATTTTAAGGGCATTAAAAGTAGGATTTTCACTTTTATTCAAACACCAACTTTTCTTCCAAACCTTAGATACGAAAATCCTCTATAAAAACCTCAAAATCCCTCACTTTTTCTCACACAACTCTTCAAAAATCTTGAGGGCTTTTGGATTTTGCATCAAACCCAAGCTAAAATCATCAAGTTTGTGCATCTAAATCACTTCATTCATCATTAATCTCAACTTCAAGGTATAAACCCTAACCTTTTCTTTTCAATTTTCGTACATATATATACATTATTTTTTGTACTATAATCATAGATTTAGAACTTATATAGTATTGTTTTCAATATTTTTGTAAAAACTTTTTCAAATCTGAAATTTTTTGATTCAAATATAAAATTATATTGTATAATTTTTAATGTTGTTTTTTCAAGTTTTTCTTTACCAAAAATTCTTTTTACACTTGTAAATATTTTTAAAATATATTGTATAGCTTTTTGACAATACCTTGATTATTGAATTAATTTTTGGATCGAATGTGTTGTTTTATGCATACATCATATTTGGTTTGATTTTGTTTTTCAGATTATGGCCCCTAAGAAAAGAGCCCGAAAGGATATTGCTTTTAGTTCACGTTCTCCGCATCCTCTTCCCGATCATGTTGGTAATAGACCCAATCTTACCCACATTTATCAAAACTGTTTTAATGAACCTCAATATCCGGACGCTATGGAATATTTTAAAGAATACCAAAGTTACAAATTCGTCATGAGCGTGTTACTTCAATCCCGTTTTTATCATCCGAAAGGTTTAAATTTGAATGTCTTTCTTTAATGCACGAATGGAAATTTATGACTTTTTAAGTATACCCGGGATTTTATACCAAAATCTTGTTTTAATCTTCTATTCAAATTCCCAGTGTATTTTTAATGAAAAACAAACTTTGGTTGTAGCCATTGAATCCTACCTAATGGGTAAGAAATTTCGAATAGATTCAAGTGTTTTAACAAACTTTTTGGGTCTTGAGGATACGAGAATAGATGATGAGAGTGCATTAGGACATGTCCTTAGTGGTTTCGTAACCGTTCTTAATGCCCATGACCGTATCTTGCATCTCATGATCACTTGGTGGTTTCGTCCATTCGGTGGGAAATACTCTACCATCCGCTAAGTTGATGATTTTTGGATTCGATGCTTTCGAGAGAAGAGGCGACCTAATCTTGCTCAGATTATGTTTGCCGAGATCGTCTTTCTTGTCCAACATCGCCACATTTCCTTGGTAACATCCTTCACTTATGGCACAGCTTTGAGCTTTGTCTTTCACAAGATGGGGATCGATTGTTCCTATGATCTTCCGGAACCTTTCACGGATCCCATTGATGAGCGTTCTCTCCGCCGCGCCAAGTTCACTTATTACAATAGAGAATGGGTCTGTAACACCGATCTTCCTAGAGGTGTTCAACCCGAACCGGTGAAGGCTCCTCAAGAAGCTCAAGTTCCACAAGCTCCGATGGCCCAACCGAATCAAGATGCTCTCATGGCTTTCCTTAATGAGAAGTTCATATATTTACACACCACCATGGACTCAAGATTTGCCGCGATCGACACTCGTTTCAAATCCTTGGAGAAAATGGTAATGGCTATTGAAAATCGACAAAAATCTATGGACATCACTCTTAACGCCTTTCATGGTGAATGGCGTCAATCACATGGACCTCCGGCCACAAATGTTGATGATGATGAGGATGAAGACGATGCCATGGACTCTTAGGCATTTTTTCATGTCATAGCATATTATATTAGGATTTGAGTTATGAACTTTTATTTTATGTCCTTATGAACTCCTATGCTTTGTTTTTATTTGGTTTATGCTTTTAGAATTTGAGTTGGATTGAACTTTGTTGCTTGAACTATTATTTGAAGTTATATGTTTATGTTGCTTATTTAAATGCTTGGAGTTGTTATTGTTCTCATCTTATCCCTATTACATTGATTTTGATCTAACAAAAGGGGGAGAAGTTTTAAAGAGCCAAATTTTTTATAGCCTTAAATTAAGGGGGAGTTTTCTAGTACTTAAAAAAATTCACTTTGGTTTTGTTATATCAAAAAGGGGGAGATTGTAAAACCTATGTTTGATTTTGATATAACAAATTGTTTAAGTACTAAATTGTAAAGACAAATAAATTTTTAAGTATTCAAAAGTCTCACAAAATGACAAGAAAAAGTATTCCTAAGTTATAAACTTAAACCCAAAAATTTCCTAAGCGTTTCAAGCTAAAAATACACAAATATGCCCAGGCGTATTGATATACCCCTTGGTGTTTCGATACGGTTTTTAGTTACTGGAGTTTGTTTTTTGCAAAGCGTACCGATACGGCTTAGCCCGTTTCGATACGGCCTTCATCTGGTAAACATTTTAAGCGTAGCGTTTCGATACAGATAACACCCGTTTTGATAAGGTTTGAAATATGGGTTTAAGAGAATTACACCCATACCGATACGGTACTCTATGTTTCGATACGGTTTGAATTATGGTTTTAAGAAATTTCAGAACGTACCGATACGGTTAACCACGTACTGATACGGTTTGTCAAGATCTTCAAAGATCTCTGCATTAAATTTTTTGACCGTTGTTTGTCAGTTATTGGAATCCTCAAACTTTAAATTTCGGTTAACCCGTACCGATACGCCCCTATGCGTATCGATACGCTTTTTCATCCAGGATTCCAGTGAGCAAAATATGTACCGATACGGCCTTGCTGTTTCGATACGCCCCCATTTTAACACTATGATCATTTCGATACAGCTTCACGCGTATCGATACGACTTGTACAACGACTATATTTTTGTTGTAACAAGTATCGATACGGGCTTTCGTGTACTGATACGGGCCTTCACCAAACAACATTTATTGTGGGAAAGATGGTCCCTGACGGCTCTATTGATGACTTCAACCACCTAAATGGCTAGAATTCACTGAGGGGTATAAATACAAGTCTTCAATGCTACAACATCAACTAATGAACTTAGATTGAACAACATTCAAGTACTCACGCAAAAATCCAACCCTTGTGCTCTTAGAGTCAAATCTTTGTACCCAACTTGTGTTCTTCATTGTAATCTTTTATTTCAAGTTTGGGGTTGAGTGTTCTTGTAATTGTGGGTAAATATATACCTTGTGAGGTCATTTTCTTTTTGCCATTTTCTTTCTTGTAAAAGAGTGATCTTGGATCAAGCTTTGGGTAGAAAGCTTTGATCGGTTGTAACGGTTGCCTCCTTAGCCTAGAAAAGGGGAAGAATTTCATGGTGAAATTGGTTGAAAATCCTTAGTAGGAAGCTAAGGTAGTGAACGTAGAGCTTGTTAGAAGCTTGAACCACTATAAATCATTGTGTCCCATTATCCATCTTTTAGATTTGCTTTCATACTTTTTAAAATAGCCAATTCTCCCCCCTCTTGCCCTACATCGACATTGATTGATCATCTCAACAGTATAGGTTGGGCACCTTTTTTACTATTAAGCCCAAAAAATACTTTAAGTACCTAAATTTCAAAAGAGGTATAGTTTAGGCACTTATTTTTCATTTAAGCCTTCAAGATATACATGGTGGTCGGTGCCCAAGGCTCCTTGTCACCGTTTTTCCCAAAACACCTCATTTTTTTTATTAAATATAGAGATTTGTCAAAATACCTCATTTTAATCTTTCATTAAATTTTTGGTATTTTTCAATAATTATAAATCTTGATTTCATTTTGTTAACTTGTCGGACTTAAAATTTTAATTTTTATCAAAATATATAATTATTTTAAGTATTTGATAGTGTAATTTCACTGTAAACATTTAAAAACATTTATTTTAGTCCTTATAATTTTATTTTTTAAATTTATCTTTGTAGTGCAAAAAATTGTCGCACGGGAGTTATATGATTTTTTATGTTTTTCAAATCTCTAAAATGTAACAAACTTTACATTCACGGTAAACCCTAGCCCACTCTTCCCATTATAATCCAACTTTGTTTATTTCTTAATTCTTGTTTCATCGGCGGTGACACTAGTTTTGTTGTTGGGCATCACCACTGGTAGTTCTTCTCTTTTTTATAAGAAGTTCTTATTTTCTTTTATATTTCGGTGTTCTTCTAGTTTTTATCTGTATTGTGGTGCGTTTTTCCTCTGCCTTGTGGCACGCTTCTGTCTTATGGCACGTTATCGTCTATCGTTGTGGTAGATATGTGTTCGTGGATATATTTTTCATAACATTCGGCTTTGATTTGTGGATTGTTTGTGGTGTTCACTAGTTTGATCTCTTTTTTGTGGTTCGTTTGCCGATACAGTCAGATCTATTTTACGAAACAGCCTTCAAGATTGTTGGGTTTACTCACCACTCCTACTTCAATCCTGGAAATGTATAGGTGGATGGAGACAAGTCTTGCTCTCTACCTCTATTTCTCAGGTGTTTCATTTTTATCACTGTTTTGCAGTCCACTGAAGGTATTTTGCTAGTACCAAGTTTTATTTTCTAATTTTTTAATCTAGATTTATTGTGTTTTTATTTTTTCTGCTACAATTTTATTACTTTTGGACTATTTTTTATTTTGATTTATAATAAAATTTAGACAGCATATTATTCAAAAAATCTTTAAAAAGTGCGATTAACCAAGTGTATTTTTCACATAAATTATAAAATTATGGAATATGCTAATTGAACTGTCAAGTAAGACAAAGGCGTGCATGTCAAACAAACATTCCAAAAGTCGCAACTACCAGAACACGTCATTGTTCATTGTGTTAGAAATGAGTATTATTTCAATAAATAATTAAAAATAAATGTTATTTTAATAATTAACTCTAAAAATATGCATATAAATAAAATAACTGGAGCCTTGATTTAAACTTGCAATACCGTATTGACCTGTACTGTACCTGCTGATTTTAAAGTGAAACAAAATAACAAGAGACAAAGCTAGAATTGAATTACAGAAGGGCAAATCGATTAACTTTAAAATGAATAGGGTCTTAAAAGTAACTAAATTTTAAAATTAAGAGATTTTAGGTTTATTCTTTGCAAATTTTAAAATTAAAAGGTCTTAAAAATAATTAAATAAGAAAAATGACGGGTAAAAGTTTAATTTTATTAATTTTAGATTACAATGTCCTAAAAAATAATAAACTATAAAAATTTTGGGAGGGTAAAGAAGGAGTAGGACTTAATAGCAATAATTTCAAAATTATTATAGCTTAAAATATAATTAACTCATAAAATTTGAGGAGATAATTACCCCTTCCACCATGTATATAGATCCGTCCTGAAAATAACGTCATCGTTGTATTATTTTGATTTTTACACCGGTTGTGAAATTTTCAAAGTACGTTGATTAATTAAAAATATGACAACTTAAATTAATGATCGTATTGTTTTCATTTCGTTTTACATGGATTAGTTTTAGCCCATACCCAGGCAATTTTAAAATTAATATCCTGTTTTATTATTTAATTAAAAGAATGACCCCATCTAGAATTATTTGAAAAAATACTATTAAATTAGCTACGTAAGACGAATTCGTTTTTTATAAGACTCGAGTTTGAAACTTACTTTTAACAAAAACGTGAGTTTTGTGTTGAGTAAGCTGGTAAAAAGGAAAAAAAAATAATTTATTGTGTTTTTTAACATAAAACTCGCTTTTAGTAGGATGAAATTTTAAAATTTATTTTTTATAAAACGCAAATTTACCTTACATGAACTTACAATAATTATTTTTCTAAATAATCAAGTTTGGGGTTAATTTTTTAATTAAATAAATAAAAAGGTATATTCATTTAAAATTGGCCATTACCCATCAGTATCAATCACTATTGCATTGAAGAATTCTATCAATTCAATAATAAATTGAAATTTACTTTTTCTCAAAAAAATAATAAATTTATTTTTAATTTTTCAGTCAGCGGTTAAGGTCAGTGGCTTTAGAGAAGTATTTTCTTTGAGAAGTTATGTCTTAACCCAAATATTTATAGGATAAACTATACCGATAGTCACTGTACTTTTAAAGTATTTTTATTATAGTCATCAACTTTTAAAACTTTTACTACAATCACTTAATTTTTATATTATTTTTATTACGGTCACTGTCGTCAGCTGCCACTAAAAATATTGATGTGACACATTATTTATTCATTTTGTCTCATTTCCTTCATCTTCTTTTTTTCTTTCCTCCGTGGATATAAAAATTGATAAAAATAGGGCATTTCATCTCTTAATTTCCTTCATTTTTTTCTTTCATAAAATTGTTTAGAGATAAAAGACATCAATGTCAATAACTTCTAGAGCAAGTGATTAAAAGCTCTCAGTTGAAACTTTCATCTCACCCTAAGTTGTGAATTTTAAGTCCGATAAGAACAAATTTCCCCTTCTTCCTCCCCTTCTTCCTCCCCTAATAAGAATTGTTAAAAAAAAAAGACGATCAACACTTCATACACTAGAATACTTGTACTTATCTCCTCCTACCACCATTTTAATTCTATTCTACTTGATTCGGTTCTCGATGTTTATATCAATTTTAAGTTTTGAATTTTTACTTTGTTTTATAAGTTTTTTGATATTATTTGCTAAAGATTCAAAATCTTTTCACATATATTTATAAAGGCATAATGTCAAAAATAGCCTCAAACATTTGACCTTTTGGTCACTTTAGCTCCTATTCTTTTTTTTAGCAAACAAACCCTTAACGTTTTATTTTCGTTCTAATTTCATTCTCGTTGGATGAAAACCGTCAGTCAACTAACGGTCAACGCCTTTCGATGACATAGCATGTCTACATGACAAGAATTGCTGATGTAACACTTTGTTGATATGGCATTACAATTTTTTTAAAATATATTTTTTTTAAATTATTTTTTATATTTTTTAACCAGTCAAATGATGCTACATGACATCATCTGATTGGTTTAAGATAAAGAGAAGAAATAAAAACATGTAACTGCAACCGGTGAGAATCAATTCCACGCGTAATGGTCGGAAAGCTCAATGCCTAACCACTAAGCTATGCTGCAAAATTAAAACATTATTACCGGTTACTTTATTTATTCATTATAGAAGAGCAAAACCATCATCCCCATAACACAAGGAAGTTAAGCAATGAACTTGCATTCTAACAATAATAAACCCAACCTCGTTTGTATCTTTTTCCTTCACAAACGTTGCAGTAAAATTCATCATCCGAACCGTAAGCATCTTTAGATGAGTTCAATTCGAATGAGAAAGGAGATTTGGTTAGAGTTAAAGGATGATGGATATGGTATTTATGATCTGTGGTCGAATATCGAAGGATGGCATTAAAGATGCAAGTTGAAGTTGCACAGCACGCATCAGAAGACAAATTTGCCGACGTTTTCATAACAAATGCGACAGACAAGGTTGCTAGCTTTGTCACAATTCGAACATCGGTAGCCTAGAAGAAGTGTTTGGGAGTACTTCTTGCAGCATGCACCGTAAGGGGTGTCCTTTTGAGGAAGGAATGAGAATGTGGGAGGGTGTTTGGTGTGCGAGAATTGTCTTATCTCCGATGGTTGAGGGGTTAACTCGATGACATGATCTATGTAAAAAGAAGTTGCATCTGGTACAATACAACCAAAAATGGGTGCCGGGGTTGTGGTGAGCCAGTTTTCCCTACATGCTTTGCATCGAACCTGACTACGAATGGAATCATCATGCATTTCTTGAGTAACTTTAAATGATGTTGATGGGTGAAATGTTGAATTTCCTTGGCATTTTTGGAATTTGGGGATGATGGTTTTGCCATTCATTAAATTTGGGGAAGAAATGGGGATGATGGTTTTGCCCTTTAATAATGAATAAATAAAGTAATCAATAATAATATTTTAACTTCACAGTCTAGTTTGGTGGTTAGGCATTGAGCTTTTTAACCGTTGCGCGTAGCGTCATTTGATTGGTTAAAAAATATAAAAATAATTATTTTTTAAAAAAATTGTGATGTCAAGTTAGCAAAGTGCCACATCAACAAGTCTTGCCATGCAGACATGTCACGTCATCGAAGGGCGTTGACCGTTAGTTGACTGACGGTTTCCATCCGACGAGAGTGAAATTAGAACAAAAATAAAACGTTAAGGGTTTGTTTGCACACAAAAAAGCATAGGAACTAAAGTGATTAAAGGTCAAACGTTGGGGGCAATTTTTAACTTTATGTCATTTATAAAATAGTTAAAAATTTAAGTAAATGAAAATAATCAATAATTCTTATACAATATTTTAATTTATTTTCACTGTTTGAAATATAAGACTTGTTTTTGTATTATGAAAATCAATTATAAATTAAATTAAATTAAATTAAATTTGATTTGATATAATACAAGAGAAAATATCTCATGCACTGATGGTGAAAACAAATTTTTTTTTACAAGTGTCTTAGTTTTAGGGTTTAAGATTTAAGGGTTTAGAATTTAAGGTTTAGGGTTAAAATTTATGATTTATGGTTAGAATTTAGGTTTTAGAGGTTACAATTTAGTTTTTAAGGTAATATGGTTAAGGATTTAGGTTTTATCTCTAAACTCCAAATTCTAACCCTAAGTTCTAACTATACCTCCTAAATTCAAAACTCGTCCAACAAAACTCTTAAATCCTAAACAAAATCTTTAAACCCTAAAACTAAGATGCGTGTGAAAAAAGTTTTCACTTACGTAAAATAATTACCCTTAATACAAGTATCTATATTTTTTAAATTTATAAACTATTAATCATTCAAAATGCAACCGCTCAATCCTATTTTCAGTTTATTTGACAAATCAAACGAAGACATTTAGAAACAAGTAGTGTTGCTTTTTTGGTTGCCTTTCTAGTTTTACATAATTTTATTTTGACTAATTTAAATCAATCTATATTGTATATTTAATTTTGTAAAATTTTATTTTAACTAATTTAAATCAATTTATATTGTATACTTAATTTTAATAGGTAAATCTTTTGATAAATTTTTTTAAATTATTTATCATTTGTACCAACATGTATGTAAGCAGTGTTATATTTTGACTTGGGCGAACGTAGCGTCGTATTACCGTAACACGACTGGGGTCTTCAATTTTGTCGGTCAGCTTAGCAAATAGCACACCTAATCCACCCACCAACATCACCACCCCCGAAATCTTCCTATCCTACCCCACATAATCCAAGTGGGGGCATCTTCAAAACCATGCTTCATAAACATTAAACTCCATAGGCTGTTCACATAGGTGTCAATTGTCAAATATTGTTTTTACTATTTAAAAACACAAAGATGAGCCCATTGAAAAGCTTCAACAACTACCCTTCATAGCCGTCCTTTTTGAGTTTTGTCAGCAACCAAAACTTGCATTACTTTAATCACCTCTGATTGAAAAAGCAATATTAAAAAAAAGGATATAATGACAAAAGTAAAAGACTAAACACCATTTCATAAATTAACTTCCTGTGAAGTCACATGCACTAAACCATAAGATGCATACAGATACAATAGAGCTTAGCTAGGTCAGTGTCCTCATCATTAAACCTAAACACTCCTTAACCAAATGGTAAAAAAGACTTTTAAGTACATTAGTTAGCAATTTATATAATACACCAAGGTACTTGGTCAGTATCCATATCCAACAGGTATCCCTAGCCTGTCCAAGCGACCTGAACCAGGGTAGGCTTTGCTGGCGAAATTTGCATGCAGGGCATACCTCTCTGCATTTGATTTCAATTCACCAAAACCATGAATGGAATACCTTTTGGTTGAACCGGATCTCTCGTATTGAGGCCTTTGTCTTGGTGCACTGAAAGACCTTACCTTAGCCTTTGAAGATTCAGTGTAAGACATGTAACTTGGGTGGTCCGAGTAACCGCTTAGGTAGCTTCTTGTGCCATCACTCTTAGCAGGAGTGAAAGGGCTTCTCTTCGAACTGCCCCCTTTCGACGATGCAGAATAGAATTGTGGACTGTTATCAACAGCAGCAGCAATGCAGTACGGGCTTTCCTCTACTGCTTCACACAACTTCAATGGAGTTGTTGACTGAACTTCACCAGATGAATGACTAGGCGCTGTTTGGTGAGAGTCTCTAGAATGAGTGAAACTACAGCTATATAGATCAGAATTCAGGGCAAGATGTGTGGAGTGAAACAGGTTTCTTCGTTTAGATGTGAAATTGGATTTCCCGGTATCAACCTCGAGGATTTTGTCACTCTTCTCATCATCAATAGGACCGATTCTCGTTGAATGCACTCGGTTCCATGATTGTTCATCAATCCGGCGATGCCAACCAGGTTGTAATTTCTCATGATTATCATGAGTCCTTCCACTCGACTTTGACCCGTTTCTCTGATATCGTTGAAACAAGTTAATTAAGCATGTATATACAATGCCAAATGGTACACATAAAGTTCCTTTGGAAATTTAAAACTTCCATGTTCAGACAGATGTGAAGACCATACCTTCAGCATCGATGATTGTTCGTATTTTGTACCCTTGGATCGAATTGCATGTTCAAACTTTTCAGGAGTTGCTGGATCCTACAAAAAAAAAGAGAGGAATATTTCATGGCAACCGACAATTGCAAAGTAGACAAGTTTACATCAATTTAATATTATACAAGGAAAAAGGTGCCCATGTATTAAATCCAACCAACCCTTGTCCATTAAAAAAGAAATGGGGTCAATCACAGATAACTATGCTCACCAAATTGCCTTTCAGCAATAAGTTTCAAGATTAGTGGCAAGCAATATGCGCCTCAAAGAAAATGACAGTTTCTATGTTAAAAGATTTAAGAGCGGCAGTTTCATTTGGACAACAACTCAACAGGTTCCATAATTTTGGAAATTACATAGCTAGTAGCTACCGATCGTTTTATTTCCCACCGTGACCATGTTTTCTTCAAAGAAAATTAAATTATGTGTATATTTTATGCTATATGCTCATATAGATTCAGATATGGATGCATCACAACAACTTGTCATAATTTCTGCAGAGTTGACTTCACTTTTATCAAGCATCAACCGACTTCACTTAAAAGTCTTAATTTCTTTCATAAGCATTAAAAGTTGTCTATAGTTATAAAGTACAGGAGCCCACAGTCCAGGAAGCAGGTGTACTTTGCAAAAGAAAGTTCACATGAGAAATTTCAAAGAAAAACAAGGGAGGAAGGGAAGCACAGATTCTGGCCATTACCGGATGATGGAAGTGAGAAGATTTGCAGCTTGATTGTGAAGACTCGGAAAATTGGGTCCGGCCGGCACGAGCACGCTCTTGTGCTCTCAATAATGCAAGCATCCTTCTTAGCCATTCTGCAGTTCTTTTCCTTTCTATATGGCCTCTAACCAATGCTTGAAGCCTCACTAACCCCTTTAGTGCTCTCAATGCCCTTCTTGCCTACAAAAAGGTTACAACATTAAAAAATGTATAATTAGGCAAGCAAGCAAGATCATGTGACAAAAAAAAACATCCTAAGGTCATTACTCATTATAATCATGTATGTTACCAGCAAAATCCTCCATTTTCTATCAAGAATAAAAAAGCAACTGAAAAGGGGAAGTAGCCAGCTGCCCAGGAATAAAGGGTGTTCACAAAGGCCTAGCAACCCAAGGTTCAAAAAACAAGGCAACAGGACCACATTGAATCATTTAATAAACAAATTTATTACTATGTTTTTTAAAATCTGGCGCCATGGCAAATGTTGGAACAAGTACTGGCAGCATGAAAAATTTAAAAGCTCACAGGCGCCATGAAGATGATAGATAGTCATAGTAAATAGAAATACCAGTAGTACTAGATTTTCCCAAAACATTCAAAAATCTGATGTAATATGAAAGGAGAAAAGGACTTCCCACTAGCCACCCTATACCCCAGACCCCCAGTAAAAGCTTCCTAATTATGCTCTGACCCAACTAATAATCTCCAAAAAGTCATACAAATCCATTAGTATTTAACAACAGATTACAATATAATAAAGGGTTTAACATAAAAACACAGATTTTCAACCTTTTAAAAGCTCTGCAACATATATCTTCAATATTAGAAACAACGAACTTTTTTCACTTGGTTTTGGACGCACCCCTTTCAGAAAGCAAAAAATTTGCAACTACCCAGAAGAGTTCAACCCAAGATATGATCGTCCAATTCTCTAAAAAGAAGTAGCATTGCATTCAAAGTCTTGTGATCAGAAAATGCTGACAATTGAGCTGCTGCTGATTCTTTATTTGGTAAGATAATAAATTATTGGCATTATTATTGTGCCTGGCAAGAGAGTAGTTGGGCATCCCTTGAAAGCTTTCAATAATTAGACACCAATAAAACTAACTAATCAACATTCTTTACCACCCAAAATTAAATTATTCTCTCAACTTGCTATACTTACAGTAGAACTACACAACGAAAGGATACCTAAAAACCCCCAGAAATAGTATCAAGTTACATTACTCAATTGCCCATAAACTCATAAACTATTATTCCAAATCCACCCCCACCCACAACAATTAAATGCTTGAAAACGCCATGACTATGAAACAGTAGGGAAACCTTCTAAAGTAAAAGGTTGCAGATGATATTGGCAGAGATCAAACAGGGTATTTTTTTCTGGGGAGGGGTGCGCTACATATACATATACATATACATATACATATACATATACATATACATATACATATACATATACATATACATATACATATACATATACATATTTCATTGTTATCTAAAAAAGGGTAATGTTTTTCTTTTCTTGTGATGAAGGACATGAGAGAAACAACTCAGGCATAAGAAAATGGAAGCACGTTGGGCAGTTTCTTTTGCTTCCACTTGCCGGGGAAGGAGGACGAACATGAAAACGACACCGTTTGTTTCATAATACGAGTGTGGCATATAACTAAATTTAGTGGGAACAATACACGTTTTCGTGCTTTGTTCATTTTAATCGCATTTGAACAAAGATAAAGAAGGTTCTTTTTTTCATCAAAATGAGCACCGAGAACACATGTCAAGCAATTAACCGGTTGTTATTTGTTAATCCCGGAAATTTTTCATCAAAATCAAGTAATTGAAAAGATGAAGAAACTAGGGGGAAAGAAAACTGACCAGATATCCACGAAATACGGATTGTATCTTAACCGCAGCTAACTCTTTGTTGCTGCTAATGTGAGCTGTTGGTTCACGCGCGCACCTGCCACTGTTACTGGTGAGCCTAACCACCGCTGCGGCAGCTTGAGCGGCAGCAACTGCCGCTTCGGCAGCGACAGCTATGGCGTGCTTGTTTGCAGCAACTACTTCACACTCTCCTTTCCTCTCAACGACGGAAACACAGGGTTCCTGTTGCTGCTGACGCCCATTTAGAGGAGACGGTAACTTCACATTACCGTTACCGCTGCAGTTGGTGGAGTCCTTTTCGCGGTAGGATTTGACAAAACTCCAACGCCGTTTGTCTTTATGGGGTGGTTTGGAATAAGAAGGGTGGTTGTTGGGGTCGGTTCTTTTGAGGCCGAGGATACTGCGGAACCACTTGAAAGCTTTGCCCATTTTGTTTTGCTTTGTTCCTTGGGTATGTTAAACTGAGTTTAATGGCGGAGGGATAAAAGAAAAGGTTTATTGGGATTCATTTGCAGAGGAAAAGGAAGAAGAGACGTTTCGTAAAAGCTTATTGAGAGCATGGGAGAAAGGGAGAGAGAAATGGTTTGTTTATATATTATGAACGCGGAAATTGTACGGTAAGGCTTATGTTTATTTTATGGGAAAATACACGGTTGTGTAAACATGGGTAATATAAAAATTGAGGGTACAATTGAACGGCTTGATTTATTGGGTATAATTTTTCATAGAGTTAATATATAATTTTTATAAGAAATATTAGATGTGATCCACTTAATTTGTTGGCTATGAGGTTAACAATGTGTATTGTAGTAGTATGGGAATCATTCATACTTTATACTCTACTATGATCCTATTATATGAAATTCACGACTCTACCACTGCATGTAAATTAAAGTTAAAATTTACACGTGTTTATCAAATTTAGGGTTAGGAATTTATTTTGGGATTTAGAATTTAGGAGTTTAGATCATAGTGTTTAGAATTTAAGATTATAATTAGAGTTTAGAGTTTAGGTTTTAGAATTTAGAGTGTTAGACTTAAGGTTTTAGATTTTAAAAAAGGATGTGTAAAAAAATTACACAAACTGTGTAACAAAATATAACTTATATTTTAGGGTAAACTACATGTGTGACCACTTAATTATGGGCATAAGCGGATCGTTGAAAGGACTAATGAGGGCCACGGCTCCCCCAAAATTTTGGAAAATTCAAAATTTACCCCTAAAATTTAAAAAAAATTATTTGGATCCCTCAAGATTTTTAAAAATTCATATTAAGTTTCAAAATTTTGAATATTTTTAATTAAATCCACTCTCAATTTTTCTAATTTTTTGTTAAATGTAACGACCCAAATTTTAGAATTCGCGAGTTGGGTTCACCCGAGCCTCAGGCCTTGTTGTTGGGTCGTGTTATTGGGCCCGTGGGAGGCTCAAAGGACACCTTTTGGGTCATATTCTTGTTGTTGGGCTTAAGGTTGAGCTTGGGTATGAGATGGAGGAGAGGAAAAGGGCAAAAAGTAATTACCCTTTTTGAAGAGGGAAAGGTTGATCCCTCTTAATTTTTCTCTGCAGAGCATGAGAGTGATGATATCACATTGTTCCCTTTTGTATGCTCTTCACCCCATTTCCTAATCTTCTCCCAAAGGAATCAAGCAAATGTGTAATTTTTACCCTTTCTTGTGAGAATCTCAGATTTGTGGTTGAGGGAAAGTTGATCAACACTCAATGATCTATCTAACAAGGTAAGAATGGAAGGAAACGGTGGAGAGTGAAGGGAATAAGAGATTTAAGCTCGTTTCTTGTTGTAGAATTCTTCATTTAGTATCTTTTAAGTTTCTGACAATGTTGTAACTCGTTTTACAATAGTTTCTTGTAGTGAAAGAAGTTGGAAATTCTTCCAATGAGCAAAGGAAAAAGAAGGCTTGAAAGCTAGGCTAAGAGCTTTGTTTCAGCTAAATGAGTAAGGTTAGTACACCTCTAACTCCTTTGTCTTCATGGAAATTATGATGTTTTGTATGTTATTTTGATGATTTGGTGTTTTGGTAGCTTAAGCCTTGAAAATAGTAATGCCTGGATTAGATGTTAATAATATGTAAAATTGGTAGAGAATTACCTAAAATCACTCTCATAACATTAGGCTCATTTTGGGGATGTTTAAGGGTCGTTTGGGGACCCTTACAATGATTTTCGACCTTCAGACTTGAAGTTCTAGGCTCGAGTATCGGTATGGGATGAACCCATATCGGTACCCCTTGTAAGTTATTGTTGGCCTTGATAAACATAGAGGGGAGTACCGGTACGGGCTTCAACCAGTACCGGTATGGGTCGTCTCGTATCGATTTTCTCTGGTTCTTTGGAATTCTAGTGAGCAAATTTGGCACCGGTATGGGTCGACACCTATCAGTATCCAGCGCTAGATCCCCTCAGTGGTGCCTGCGTATCGGTACGCAGAGGGCAAGTACTGATACCCAATGTGTCGTATCGGTACACGAGATTGGGTATCAGTACCCACTGGGCAATCTATCCAAAAATGTTAGTTTTGAGTTTGATGGGGCTGGTAATTCAAGGACTATGGTCTAATAAACTCCTACTGCGATAAAATGAATTATAAAACTGAGAAATAGAGAAATCATCATTCTACTCGATCATAACGTGTAAGGAACTTAGTAATTGGCATGTATGCATATATGTTGTAGCAACCATAGGGTTGTATGTTTGTATGATAATGTTGTGTTCCATGAGGGCACTTGATTAGTGGGATCCGAATACCCAGGTAACATGTTGCAACACAATGATAAGTGGCCAAACATAGGATATTGATACTTTGTGTCCCCGAGCCACACTCCGAGTGGATGGTCCCCGATGTTGTGTGTCCTCGGGCTTCACTCTAGTTTTGTATGTTTGATTGCTTGCATTGCATATGATGATTATTGGATGCTTTGTCTTGACCTTAATTCCATGTCATCATTTCTAGAATATGCTTTTGTTTATGATTTGCATGAAGCATGGTAGAGTAGAAGTGTGTCCACTGAGCTTTGTTAGCTCAACGTTCAGAATTGTTGTTTTTGTTTGTAGGTTTTTAGGTTGGCACGTTGCATTGGAGGAGCACCATCAGAGTATGTTTCAGCACATTGCTTGTTCAGAGTACAACACTTAGATCTTGTTGGTGTAACGCCCTCAACCCTTATGTCACATTTGGGCCTCAAGCCCAAACCTTTACCATAAAAAATTTCATCTAGATTTAGCCCAAACACCATTCATTCATAAAATCCATTAAGTTCAACATTCTGAATTGAAATCATAGTTAAAAATCATTACATGATGAGCTCTATTTAAAATACATAGATAAAAGCATTCGACGCTTAAGATAAAATCCAAAATATGAGTTATAATAAAACATAGGGTACTACGAATACATAGCCTAATAATCTAAGTATTGTACTCAGGCACAAGTCGATACTGAAGTCATACTCCGATGGTGCTCCAATAATGCACACCAACCTATTAATCTACGAACGAAGACAACAGTTTCGAACGCTGAGCTAACGAAGCTTAGTGGATACACTTCCACTCAACCATACTTCAAGCAAATCATAAAAAGAGCATGTAATTTAAAGATGACAATATGACAATCACATCATATCAATGTGGCGTTATCTCTAGCCGCTTCAACATATATCAACAAGAAGTAGATAACATCGCATAGCAACCATACGTATAATATCTATAGCCGCCTCAACATATACCATTGGTACACACACTTATACTCAGAATCTCTCATCGAGCCTTCGAATGAGTTCTGGTCCCACTAAGTCTCAGGTTCATACATTCAAAATCTTAACCATGGTGTTGCAACACTCTCTTTCCATATGGGTATCCGAAACCCATCAAACAAGGTGATTCAACCATAATAATGCCCTTACGTGGCATGTATTCATTATTCGATCCACCAATGATCCTTATTCAAACAACAGAACAAGTCACCTAAGGTTTTATTTAAGTAATTACCCATTAAGCTCATATATGAGGTTTAACTCCAGTCTCTCGATTTTACTATTCATTTTGCCACTTTAGAAACCCATTGGGCATTAATCCTTGAATTATAGGTTCCTTAAACTCAAATCTTATTTTTTTGGCCAGATTGCCCATTGAGTATCGATATCCACTTGCGAGTATCGATACGCTCTAATAGGTATCGATACCCACTTACGCGTATTGATACTTGGCTTGTGTTCAAAAAATGGTTTAACTCAACACCCCGTACTGATACACAAGGTTCATGTATCGATACCCCATTAGTATCGATAAGCTCCTAAGCGTACTGATACCGATTTTGGCTACTGGAATTCTTGTAGAACATGGGGTATCGATACCCTCCTTAGGCGTATCGATACGCCCTTCAAGAATTGCATGTGTTCATCAAGATTAACACAAGGTATCGATACACATCTAACATGTATCGATACTCGAACCCAGAATTCTTTTTTTGGAGTTTGCAAATTACATTTCATGTCCCTAAAACACAAAGTTAAGGTTCCAACACGAACCTATAAGTTATGGGAAGCGGTTTAAGTGGTTTCCTACCAAATTTTAGCCATATTAACCTTAATCTTAAGATTTACCATTTTAGAGGCTTCAAGCGTTCAAGTAACCAAAATGTCAACCAAACCACAAAGTAATCAAATTTATGATTTTCAAGAACACAAAGGAGTTAGTAGTGTACTAACTTTGATCCTAAAGCTAAAAAGGAAGCCTTCAACCAAAGTCCTTCAAGCTTTCTTCTTCCCAAGCTCCTTCAAAGAATTCTTCACTTCTTTAACTACAAGGAAAGGTTGTAAGATGAATTACAACATTGTTGGAAGATTAAAAAAGAGTAAAGGGATGATTTAACTATAAGGAATGAAGTCAAAATCCCTATTCCCGTTTTTCCTCTTTAACCCCACCAAAACTCATTATCCACCAAACTCCACCAAAATCTTCCATCCTTACCTTGCTAGATAGATCATTTGATGCTGATGACACTTCCTTTCACAAGCACTCCAAAAGTCCAACTTAAAATGATAAAGAATGGGTCTTTGTCTTTGGCTCATGGGAGAAAGATGAAGATAGAAGATGATTGGGGACAAGGGACAAAGTGATATCACATTCCCTTACTTTTACAGCATTCATTAAGAGAAATCAACTCCACCCTTTTCAAAATAATAATTTTAAACCTTTACCGCTCTATCATCACATCATTCACAAGCCAAGCCAAACTCTCTAGCCTAGTAGCCAAAATGTTAGCCTTCAAGTATCACAAAGGCCCAAACTCTTGGCCTAAATACAAAGCCTACTCTTCGGGTTAAACCGACCATCGAATTTTGAAATCCAGATCATTACAACTAGCCCCTCTTAAAAGAAAATTTTATCCGCAAAATTTACTTTTTGAAAACAAATATGGGTAAAGCAACTTTATGTCTTTTTCTACATCTCATGTGGCTTCCTCGACCCCATGGTTCCTCTATAGCATCTTTACCAAGGGTATACACTTGTTCCAAAGTTTCTTAACTCTTTTATCCAAAACTCTTATCGGTTATTTCTCATAGGTCAAGTCAGTGTTGATCTCAGTTTCTTCAAGTGGGATAACGTGAGAATGATCGAAACGGTAGCGTCTCATTATAGACACATGGAACACGTTATGGATACGTGTCATCTTCGGGGGCAAGGCTAAACAGTAAGCCACGAGTCTAACCCTCTCAAGAATCTTATACAGTCTAATAAACCTCGGGCTCAACTTGCCCTTTCGCCCAAAGCGAATTACTCTTTTCCATGGTGACACCGTGATGAACACCTTGTCACCCACCTCATACTCGATGTGCTTGCGTTTTTTATTAGCATAATCTTTTTGGCGGTCAAAAGCTGCTTGCAATTTTTCTTTGATTATCTGAACCTTCTCTTCGATTTCCTAATCAAATCTGATCCCATAATTCTTCTCTCATTGAGCTCGGTCTAACATAAGGGTATCCTACATTTACATCCATACAAGGCCTCAAAATGATCCATCTTAATACTCGACTAAAAGATGCTATTATAAGCAAATTCCACAAGCGGTAGCTGCTCTTCCTAACTTCCCTCGAAGTCAATGATGCAACAACGAAGCATATCATCTAGGATCTATATAACTCACCCAGACTAACCATCGGTCTGAGGGTGGAAAGCAGTACTAAAATGTAACTTGGTATCTAAAGCTTCATGTATCTTTTTCCACAACCTTGCCTTAAAACACGGATCTCTATCCGATATGATCGATGATGGCACTCCATAAACCTTACTATCTCTTATATGTATAATCGGGCCAACCTCTCAAGTATAATCCATAAGCACATGCAAGAAATGAGCAGATTTAGTCAAACGATCCACAATCACCCAAATGGCATCATGCTTTTTGTGTCAATGGAAACCCCGTTACAAAATCCATGGTCACCCGATCCCACTTTTATTGTGGAATTTGAATGGGCTGAAGTAAGCCTAAGGGAACCTAATGTTCGCCCTTAGCTTGCTGACAAGCTAAGCATCTTATCACAAACTCAGATACATTTTTTTATACTAAGCCACCAATAAAAAGGACGAAGGTCTTGGTACATCTTGTTTTTCCCCGTATGTAGAGTAAACGAACTATGGTGTGCCTCTCGTTGGATACGGTATCGCAAATCTTCTAAAGGTGGGACACATAACCAATCTTTAAAGTACAAGATCCCACCGTCTCGCACCTTGACATCTCAATCTTTGCCACCAACTCTTCGTCAAACACTTACGTCCTCTTGATCTCTTTCACTAAAGTAGGCTCCACACGAAGCTCGGCTAACAAACCACCATCCTCGATCATCCTCAATCGGGTAAACATCTCCCTCAAGTCTGATATAGACTTCATACTCAAAGCATCGACCACCATATTAGCTTTACTGGGATGATACTCTATGATGCAATCATAGTCTTTTAACAAATCAATCCATCTCATTTGCCTCAAATTCAACTATTTTTATATGAGCAGATACTTTAAACTCTTATGGTCAGTGTAGATGTAACACTTTTCCACATACAAATAATATCTCTAAATCTCCAAAGCGAAGATAACCGCGGCAAGCTCCAAATCGTTCGCATGGTAATTCCGTTCATGAGGCTTAAGTTATATTGATGCATAAGCAACCACTTTACCATCTTGCATGAGAACACAACAAGCCCATTCAAAGATGCATCACTAAACACAACATAACCCCTTCCCAATTCGGGTTGCATTAAAACCGGACCTTCTATAAGGTAAGCTTTTAACTTCTCGAAACTTTGTTGGCTTTTTTCGTTCTACTCAAACGGAACTCTTTTCTATAATAACTTGGTCACATGTGCTGCTATGATGAAAAAACCCTTGACAAAACGGCTATAATATATGGCAAGCCTAAGGTAACTACGGACTTCTGCGATATTTCTAGGTGGTTTCCACTTTACCACTACTTGAATCTTTTGCGGATCAACCCATATCCCATCTGTCGTAACTATGTAGCCTAAGAACACCATCTCAGATAGGCAAAACTCATATTTACTAAACTTAGCAAAAATATGCCTCTCCCTCAAAGTCTGAAGAACAATACAAAGATGACAATCATGCTCATCCTCAAATCTCGAATAAACCAATATGTCATTGATGAAAACCACCATGAACTGATTTAGGTAAGGCTAAAAGATCTGGTTCATCAAATCCATAAAAGCTGCAGGTACATTGGTAAGCCCAAAATGTATTACCAAGAATTCATAATGTCTATACCGCCTTCTGAAAGCAATTTTTTGAACATCTTCTTCTTCCACCTTCAACTGATAGTAACCCGACCTCAAGTCAATCTTTAAGAACACACAAGCACCTCTCAATTGGTTAAAGAGATCATCTATCCTTGGTAGGAGATAATGGTTCTTCACTATTACCTTATTGAGCTGACGGTAATCAATGCACATCCTCATTGGCCCATCATTCTTTTTGACAAACAAGACCGGTGCATCCCAAGGTTAGATGCTTGTTTGAATAAAACTCATTTCCAACAACTATTGGATCTGATTCTTTAACTCCCTCAATTCTTTTAGTGCCATGCGATATGGAACAATGGACACTAGTGTTATACCAGGGATAATATCTATTCAAAACTCATAACTCACAATCTAGAGAAAGTTCGGGCAACTCTTCTGGAAATACATCAGCAAACTCCCTAATAGTCTAAAAATTCTCAAGTATCAAACTCTTAAAACTTGTGTCAACCACGTAGCCAAAAAGTCCTCGTAACCTTGTTGGATCATTCTTTGTGCCGCCAAAGCCGACACTACATTGGGAAAGCAATGATTCTTCTTACTCTTCACCACCAACTTCACCCCGTCGAGACCATAAAGCTAAATGCTCTTCGTTCTACAAACCCAAACGCACATCATGCTTAAACAACCAATCCATCCCTTGGATAGCATCAAACTCTTAAAACGATAAAATCATCAAACTAGTCAAAAAATTAAACCTTAAACCTCAATCGGACACCTCCAATACACCTTATCCACTAAAATATCATACCCCAAAAGACTAGTCACTCAGACTCTTACCTCAAGATCCTCGGCAAGTATACCCCACTATTAAGATATTCTACTACGAATGTAAGAATAGGTAGACCTCGATCCACAAGAGCAATTACAGGAACTAAAAATAAGATGAACGTAACTGAGATAACATGTGTGGCCTCACAGTCCTCTTGAGCCTTAACCGCATATTGTCTCACTGGTGCCCTTATAATGGACTAAAACGTACCCCCACTCTGATGTCCAAACATGTGACTAGCTCCACCTCTAGCAAAGCCCTAACCCCCCTGAGCTGGATAAAAGGTCTTTTGAGTCTGAACTGGAATAGTGTCAGCAGCTGCCGAACAATCCCTCAAAAAATGATTCGGTGACCCATAACCATAGCAAACTCTGGATGTCCCCCAACACTCACCCCTATGCTTACGTACACACATGTCATAAACTGGTGTATTCTTCTATGAGCCTTCTGAGCTCATCATAGATGAAGACGAAGGCCTCCTACAGCTACCTAATTTCGACCTATGGTTTAATCTTAAATTATAGTTTGACACTTCTCTACCTTGATTCCAACGGCTTCTATTCCTCTCAGAGTAAGACTGCGAGTTGTTGGAGAAGTTTTGAGTCCTTCCACTTGAGCTCTATTGCCCAACAGACGGGCCATATGTCAAATCTTGCACTTGCTCAAGCGATATGGCACTACCAGTCAATTTTGAAATACCTTCGGTGTGGTAGAAATCAAATAAGTCTGAATCTCATTCCTCAAACCCTTCTAGAACCTCTTGTACCTCATATTTTCTATAACCGCTAACTTTGGGGCATACCAGCTCAATTGTAGAAACCCTTGCTCGTACTTAAAAACTTACGAATTTTCTTGAACCAAATAGGTAAACTGATTCCTCAAGCTATCAATATGGGCTTCACCCACATATTTATTCTCGAACTCATCCAAGAAATCATCACATGAAGGACGATTAGGGTACCAACCCAACTCTACTATTTTCACCATTCTCGAGCATTTTCTTTCAACAGGGATAAGACACATGTCAATTTATCCTCGGGTTCTAACCTCATATGTCTTAAGATCTAACGAGTGTCCCTCAACCACTGGTCTACCTTGATCAGATTATCTTGCCCTATTTTGAGGAAATTCGTTGCACTATAGTGTCGCACCTTTTATATCGGTGCGTTACATGAGGTAGCCGAAGGCCTAGGTATGGCCCTCACAATCCAGTGAAAGGCTTGATGCAAATGAGAGAAATAAGTAGCCCCTCAGCTACCTTCTTCTTTCGACATCTCCTCGATGCCGGGAACATAATCCTTATCGTAGCTCTCTCTACGAGAACCCCGCCTCTCCACATGATCTCTTGCTCTCCTTGACGTGATCATTTTCTGTGCAAGCAAACAAATAGGGTTACACCATTGAACATTCAACTTAAACAAGTACAACTTCAACTTATGGGCAATGTATTCTCTAGATACCTATTCAATACTCTAGACAACCTTAGGGCTTCTTAGGACCGGCTAAACCTAGGCTCTGATATTATTAAATGTAATGCCCTCAACTTGGATGTCATATTTGGGCGTCAAGCCCAAACCGTTACCATAAAAATTTTCATCTAGATTTATCCCAAACACCATTCATTCATAAAATCCATTAAGTTCAACATTCCAAATTGAAATCAGAGTTAAAAATCATTTAATGATGAGCTTTATTTAAAATACATGGATAAAAGCATTTGATACTTAAGTTAAAATCCAAAATATGAGTTACAATACAATATAGGGTACTACGAATACGTAGCCCAATAATTTAAGTATTGTACTCAGACACAAGTCGATGCTGAAGTCCTACTCTGGTAGTGCTCCAATAATGCACCTCAACCTACTAACCTGCGAACGAAAACAACAATTTCAAAAACTGAGCTAACGAAGCTCAGTGGATACACTTTCACTCAACCATGCTTCATGCAAATTATAAATAAGAGCATGCAATTTAAAGATGACAATATGGCAACCACATCATATCAATGTGGCGCTATCTCTAGCCGCCTCAACATATATCAACAATAAGAAGTAGATAATCTCACATAGCACCATACGTATAATATCAACAAACCTAGAGTGAGGCTCGGTTCCACTAAGCATCGGGTACACACACTCTGAGTGAGGCCCGATTCCTCTAAGCATCGGTACACACACCCATGCTCTGAATCTCTCATTGAGCCTTCGAATGAGTCTCAGACCCACTAAGCCTCGGGTTCATACATTCAGAATCTTGATCATGTTGTTGCAACATTCTCTTTCCACATGGGTATCCAGAACCCCATCAAACAAGGTGACTCAACCATAATAATGCCCTTACGTGGCATGCATTCATTATTCGATCCACCAAGGATCCTTATTCAAACAACACAACAAGTCACCCAAGGTTTTATTTAAGTTATTACCCATTAAGCTCGTATATGAGGTTTAACTTTTAGTTTCTTGATTTTACTATTCATTTTGCCACTTTAGAAACCAATTAGGCCTTAGTCCTCGAATTTTAAGTCTCTCAAACTCAAATCTTATTTTTTGGGCAGATTGTTCAGTGAGTATCGATACCCACCTGTGAGTATTGATATGCTCTAGTAGGTATCGATATCCACTTACGCGTATCGATACCTGGCTTGTGTTCAAAAGGGGTTTAACTCAATACCTCGTACCGATGCACGGGGTCCGTATATCGATACCCCATTAGTATCGATACGCTCTCTAGTGTATTGATACCAATTTAACTATAAGGATGGAGTCAAAACCCTCATTCCCATTCTCCATCTTCAACCCCCACCAAAACTCATCATCCACCAAACTTCACCAAAATCTTCCATTCTTACCTTGCTAGATAGATCCTTTGATGCTGATGACATTTCCCTTGACAAGCACTCCAAAAATTCAACTCAAAATGACAAATAATGGGTCTTTGTATTTGGCTCTTGGGAGAAAGATGGAGATGGAAGAGGATTGGGGAACAAGGGACAAGGTGATATCACCTTCCCTTATTTTTGCAGCATTCATTAAGAGAAATCAACTCCACCCTTTTCAAAATAAGAATTTTACACCTTTACCCCTCCATCATCTCATCATTCACAACCCAAGCCAATGTCTTTAGCCCAATAACCCCCCCAAGTCTCACAAAGGCCCAAACGCGAAGCCTACGCTTTGGGTTAAACCGACCATCAAATTTTGAAATCCGGGTCGTTACAGTTGTGCTATGCATTCGTAAGACCCTATTGTATTGTTGTAACTCTTATTTTGAGATTGTATTAAGCAAGCAAATATTTTAATATTTTAAACTTATTGGAGCTCCCTTGTAAACGTTTTGAACTATTTATCGATGTTTTTAACTGTTGGATTTTAATGGCTTATGGAATGAAACTCTTTTAGACTAAATAAGGTTGGAAATTTTGAGGTATCGGTTGGGCTTAAGGCCTAAATGTGACATCCGGATTTGAGGTGTTACATTAAATCTCTCAAAATTTTTAAAAATTTTAGTTAAACCCTTATTTTTTTTTTTGAAAATTTTCGTTTAAGCCTCTAATTTTAAAAAAAAAAATTAAGTTAGCCCCCTCAAACTTTTACTCCATGTTCCGCCACTGACTATGGAGTTTGTCCTATTTTGACCACCCAACTAAAAAATGGATAATCACACTATCGAACTTTTAAAATGATCATAATTTAACTCGGCTTTTAAATCTAACGAAAAAGATGATATGACCATTAACGAAATTTGTATAATTATATATATTTAGTCCTTGTCACCATTTGACTGGTCATGAAGTCAAAGCGCGCAAGTAAAAGAAAATACGACTAGGGAGATTTGATCCCATGACCAACAATGTGATATCAAGCGATCAAACCACAGAGCCAAAGCTTCTCAATTGTAATAATTTTATAACATATTTTATTAAATGTTACTCTATTAGTGAAAATTAATGAGAGAAATTAATCTTTTAATTTTTTGACAAATTTTGAAAAATGCTTAAGCCAAAATTTATTAAAATTTTGAAAAAATTATTCAAATTTATCTGATATGTTCAATTTTGAAGATTTATTAAAATTTTAATTTTAATTTCATGTGATATGTTCATAAACCGATTTAATCGAATCAACTTAACATTGATCGGTTTATCTAATCAATTTTATTTTCAAAATTTTGAACTTAGTGTAACGACTATTTTTTTAAAATAATAATTTTATTTAAAAAGGGGGATTTTAAGAAAAATCATATTTTTTTAAAAAAGTATGGAGTCGTCACCGGTCATTCAAAAAGGGTAGACCGGAAACTGAAAATAAAAACCAGAGATTCTAAGTTCGGGAGTCGATTACGTATGAGAAAGGGTTAGCACCCTCGTTACGCCCAAAATTGGTACCTAAGGGTTCGTATCGTAATTATTAAAAAATATAAAATTCGATTTAATTTAATTTTAATTCTTAAAAATGCAGTATGCATGACAATATTAAATTTGCCTTGATATCCACGGTACCAAAGGAGATGACACTCGGAGACCGGGATGATACTTCGACTAGAATACCGGGATAAAGGCCTAATACTATATGCAACAGAATAAAATGCATGGACATGAAATTAACCCAAATAAAAAAGCTCATAGTCTATGGTACCAAAAGATATGGCACCCGAAGACCCGGGATGTCACTCCTAACTAAATACCGAGACTCTAAAAACTAAATCTAACATAACAAATTATATCTATTATAAAAACATAATTAAATAACATAATCAAATAAACTATATATAAGCTTATATCTAAACTAATGTTAAATTAAAATAAAAAAGATAAGGATCGAATTTTTACCCCACTAGAAGCCCGAAAAACTTTGACTGACCCCCACCAAAATCTTTGTACCATCTCGTCATGGCTCAAAAATTAACTAGATCGGACTATAAAAAGAGCCCCGATCGAATGTTAGATCGAACCAACAGGGGCCGAGGGCACTGCCCTAGACCCCGGGCAACCCGTGCTCGAGGTTGCCTTGGCCGAATTGGCTGGCTGAATTGCCTGCCCCTCCCCGCCTTTTATAGGCACTTTGGGAGGGGAATGGGTGACGTGGAGCTTTGAGCTCCACGCAATTTTCCTCTTTTTTTGCTTTTTATTTTTTTTTGCTTTTCCTTCTTTTTTTAATAAATTAATTTTTTTACCTTTTTTAATTATTATATACATTTTTTGAATTTTTTTGAATTTTTCATTAATAATATTACTATTAAAATAGTACTAATAATACTAGAACCTAGACAAAAATGAGTGATTACAGCTACCCCTCTTTGCTTGTTCTCGTGAAACGAGAACAAAGCAAAGATCAAAAGACACTCATTTTTGTCATACTTCCTTGTCCTTGGCTTCGGAATCATAGGTTCTTCTAAAACTTTCCACTCTTCCTCAGCCAATTCTTCAAGCTTCAGTCTTCTAAATAGAAGATCCGTTGGGGAAGATAAAATCTTGAAATCAGAAATTCGAGGTCACAAGTTCTTCCTATATAGAATTGTTCTCTCTTTTTCTGACTAGAGCCTTGGAAAAACAAATTCTCCCTATATAGAACTTTAGCTTGTCCTTGACAAATTGTTTTGGCTGTAGGTCCTTCCTATATAGAACTTTTCGCCTTCAACTATCAACGTTGTGGACTCTCCTTATATAGAACCTTTTGTGTCTTGGATTCTTCAAACTGAGAGTTCTCCCTAGAACTTCTAGTCTTGAAATCCTGAAGCATTAGATTCTCCTATATAAAACTATTTGCTTCAAAGTCTTTTGAGCTACAAGTTCTTCCTATATAGAACCGTTCGCTTAGAGTCATGAGTTCTTCCTATATGGAACCTCTTACTCTAAAAACTTAGGATTACTAGCTCTTCCTATATAGAACTTTCGTCTTGAAATTTTAAAGATGCGGGTTCTTCCTATATAAAACTTTTGTCTTCAAACACGACCCCCATTTTCTGATGGCGCGAGCACCAAGAATTCTTGATTCTTCCTAAAAGGCTGAAGAAATAGAAGTTCTCGAGATGATGCCCCGATTTCTGATCGTCTTGGCATCAACAACAATGAAATATTATAATTGGACAAGTACAAAGACTCTTGATTCTTTGTTGGTATCTACTTTCTCACTTGCCTGTTCGGAGATTCAGAGCTTCGAGTTCTTCCTACATAGAACTGTTCACTTTTCATCTTTCTGAAGCTTTTGAGCTGCAAGTTCTTCATATATGAAAATTTTAGCTTGACATTGGCAAATTCTTCAGGCTGCAAGTTCTTCCTATATAGAACTTCTTCACCTTCAAGTCTTGGAGCTACAGGTTTCCCCTATATAGAACTTTTCGCTTTCTCTAGTTGAATCCTTCAAGCTACAAGTTCTTCCTATATAGAACTTCTCGTCTTGAAATCCCGAAGCTTTGAGTTATACTAAACTTTTCTCTCTTTTTTCTTTTTTTCTTTTCTCTTTTTTCTCTTTTCTTTTTTTCTTTTCTTATTATTCTTATTTATTTTTTCTATTCTTTTTTTTCTCTTTTTCTCTTTTTCTCTTTTTTTTTTGTTTTTTGTTTTTTCCACTTCTTTTCTCTTTTTTTTAAATCTAGAGCGGTGAGTTTTTCCTATATAAAACTCTCCGTTTTGAAGTCTTTGAGCTACAGGTTCTTCCTATGTAGAACCTTTCGCCTCGAAGTGTTAAGAGTTGTTGGTTCTCCCTATATAGAACCTTTCACTCCTGGAGTAACTGGTTTTTCCAATATAGAATTGTTTACTCTGAAATGATTGAGCGGGGGGTTCTTCTTATATAGAACCTTTCGCTCTGAAATCTTGAAGCTGTAGGCTCTTCCTATATAGAATATGTTGCTTCGAATATTTGAGCTACAAGTTCTTTCTATATAGAACTTGACGGGTTCTTCCTATATAGAATCTTTTGCACTAAAATCTTGAAGTTACGGATTTTTCCTATATAGAACCTTTCACTTTAAAATCTTAAAAATGCGGCTTCTTCCTATATAGAACCTTTATTTTCAGAAATTGTACCACGTTTCCTATAGCGTGAGTACCGAAAAATTTCCAATGCTTCCCAAAAGGCTGAAGACTGGAAATCTCTGAAGGATGACGCAGTTTCTGACCATCTTGACATAACAAAGGCTTAACATCATGCCCAAATGACTTAAGATTTGGATTCTCACCAAAATGACTACCAATTGGAAATCTTCAATAGGATCCACCTCTTCAACATGAAGCTGCAGATTAAATTCTTTGCTCGTCTTCAAATATTTTCTTTTTTTTTCCTCTTCTTTTTCTTCAAATATGTTTTAAAATCCTATTCTCTGAAAGGTCATTCTTTAGATTTCTTCGCTTTTTCTTTGCAACATGTTCTTTAATCTTCGTCTTCATAAACTGTATGATCATTTGACTCACGCTTTTAACCTTTTTGCGCAAGTAACTCTTTTCTTTTTCTTCTTCGGTGTCTCTACCCATTTCACAAATAATCTTATTCTAGTCCCTATACTATTCTTGTACAGGGACTCACATCATCTTTTTTGTTCAGCATTGCCCCATTAAATCCTCAGGCTCAACTATTTTTCTTATCCCTAGCCCAACACTCGGAGTCTTCATCTATCTTAACATTGGGGTGGGCAAAATGCCCCCACTCCATGAACTCATCCTTAAATCCAATCTTCTTGCAGCATCTCGAGGGAACTAACTCTCGGTCCCTATACTTTAATTCTCATCAATACTTTTTTTTTAAAAAGTCAATCATTTTGAAAATAAAATTGGGAGAAAATACCAACATTTTGAAAACTAGTGTTCGGGAGAGAAACTATAGTCATCTAAAAATCATGATTTAGAAAAAAAAGGCCAAACATTTTGAAAATTGATGTTTGGAGGATGGTAAACAAAATTTGGAGTATATTGCCAAACACTTTAAAAACTAGTGCTTGAGGGAAATGGTAAACATCAAAATTTGGGGAGAAAATGACAATCGCTTTAAAAACATGTTTGCCCTCTAAAATATCATATGCAATAGCACATTTACTTCAAATTGACAGAGATCAACCCGAATAAAGCGTATATTTAGAAAATCTTGACTATTGTGGAGATATATGCAAATGTATAGTTTCTTCTAGTCTATTAGGAATTTAAGAGGAACAATTCCCATTCCTAAATTCTAACCCATTTAAGGTGGCTCTCTTAATCTCACCTACTCACCATGTCCCATCCTTCCCTCATTTGCGTGTTGATTAGACACTTCAAAGTTTGACGTTCCTTGAAGAATGGTTAACCCTTATAGGCAAAATATAATCTGAAGACAATATCGTTCAACTTAGATATCTATGAATTGTCAGAATGATCTTTGGAGGCTTATAATGTAGGCCCTGGGTTCATGGTTAAGTGAAACCGCATTTCTGTACTCGCATGTCTTGGATATGCTCCTATGAAATATTATTTTCTCTTTCACTTTTTGGATCGCTGTAGACTGCCAATTTTTGGGTTTTTACCCTAGAGTTCATTTCCTTTTTTTTCTGTATCTTCGGACCAACTTGTCTTGTCTCAGCTTTAATACGCGCTTCTATACAAATCTTCAAAACTGATATTTACTTGAAATGTGGATTCTTTATGTATCTCTTGCTCATTTCTTACAGTTGAAGTCTCGTTCCTGTATTGTTTGATCTGGGTGTGAAGTATATGCAAATTTTTTTCTTTTATTCTTTTTCTTTTCTTTTATTTCCTTTTTCTTTATTTCTCTCATTTCTTGTTTCTTGTTTCTCGTTTCTTCTTTTTTTTTCTCTTTATTTTTTCTCTTTCTATTTTTTTCGCTTTAGATCGCCCATTCTGGGTTTTCAGCCTTAAATCTTTTTCCTCTTATTCAGGTTTGAGGATGTATCTGTGAACTAAATTGTATCTATACTGGACATTAATGTCTGCTTCCACTCAAACGAAATCAATTCTGACGTCTCTTCTAAACTGCTGCTTATTGAATGTGAATTCTCCATGTATCTTCTCCCTTCTCTTTGTTACATTGTTCAACTTAGTGTTCTTATTGCTTCGGCCTTTTGGTTGGCATTTTTCGGCTATACTTGGTTGGCTCTATAGACGTATTCTTTTTTATACCGTGCACTTTTGGTGATTCTCTGGCCTTCGCATCCAATCTGTCCGATCACATTTCTTCCTTATTGAAAAGTGAAAGAATGCCATTCGTCGTCCCATTCACAGATATCCTGAGAAAGACTTTAGGGGGTAGAAGTTTAGGGTCAACACTCGATTCAAGGATCTTAAACGACAAATGCCTGAGAGGGGAATTTCCTAAATGGGATCTGCCCATTATCCAATCACTTGTTTTGTTCCTCTGTCAGCCTAAAAGGACTGGGATACTCACATTTGCAATATCGTCACAACATTCTATTTCCTCTAAATGTAATCAACTTAGAATTGACCTTTGGATATGAACTAAAGACACTCTTGCATTTAAAATTCGAGGACCTGATAAAAATGATATATACATATGTCCATTCAAAAAAAAATGTGTGTATGCATATGAGAGAACAAAAACTACCCCATAAGAATGAATGAAATGTTTAAAGAATTAATGAATATAAAATTGCAAAAAAAATGTTCTCTAAATAAAAAATTGAAAAATTTCTTTTTCAAAGAAAATCTATAGTTTAGCTTATAAATTTCTTTTGCATTTTTCTCAAATGCACATCGATCAATGGTTTTGAGTTCCCTTTACTGGTAGTCGTTTGCTTCGGGCTAGCTTTACCATTCCCCTGGGTACAATCATTTTATACCAATCATAACATTGGATTTTTTCAAATGATTTATTTTCCTTTGACCATTCGTAAGAATGGACTTTTGATGGGGATTTGAATTACCCATTGTCTTAGACTTGATCGTGTTTAAGCACATTATGCCAATATTTTGGTCGAACTTGCCAAACTCTAACATTTTCAAAAATATTTATAAGTATCTTTACAAAATATCCCTACTGTTTTTGGGCTTAAGTCGTAAGATTCGTACATTATTCTTATAAAAGGGAAATCAAAATGCTAAAATATCTGAAAACATAAAAGATGAGAGCCCAAACATAAGGACTTTCGAATCATCCTCAAGGTGCCAACTCATTCTAGCCTCTTCAGCGCGGTGTAAGCCTGCCCCATTCTTTTATTGCCTTCTATTGCTGGATCAACTCTTGTGTCATAACTCCATTGCCAGCTAGCCTCTTGATTTATTAGAGGCTTACACTTCTAGGTGGCATGCCTCGGTGCCCCCATGAGAAAGCAGGTAAAGGACCAAGTAGAAATCTTTTGCATCCAAGGCGTCAATACCCCTATTATCTTGGGCTGTTTCTCCAGCTCTGCTACCATGAAAACCCGCAATCGATTATATCATTATATGGATCAATGTATGCAAAATTTTATATACATGAAAGAATAATCAAATAAATTTTCCTTTTTTCTTTTTTTTATCCTTACGAAAAGACAAAATTAAAAATATCTTTAAGATAAGATGGAATCACAAAATTTTTTTACTAAAAAAATCTTTACGAAATGATGAAATTGAAATTTTGGTTTTTTTAAAAGGCCGTTGTAAAAGGACCGAGGAAAAAATCTTGTTTTATTTTATTTTTTAATATCCTTAAGGAAAAAAATCATTGTGAAAAGGTTGGATTAAGAAATTCATGTTTTTGAGAAAAAAAAGTCCTTATGAAAGATTTGAATTGAGAAATTCCTATTTTTTGAAAAATGTATCCTCACGGAAGAGTGTATTTTGAAAAAAAAATTCATAATAATGGTGCAAAACTACCTTCTGTTAAATATTTATGCAATGTATGGACATGCTCACAGTGATGCAAAGATGCAATTGTTATGAATGTTTTATGAAAAACCAGATGTCATGATGTAGGAATCTAATATCCCAAATTTTGCTTAATGACTAAAATGTAATATTTGAAAGTTTAGGGGTTAAAGTGTAAACTTTAGAAAAGTTCAGGGACCAAAGTGTAATTTTAAAAAGTTATGTAATTTAACCCCGTAAATGGAAAGTTCACCCCCAAGAGTGGTATTTTCGTGTTACCCGAAATTTTCATACGATGCTTATATTATTCAAATTTGGATCGAATAAAAATTGTTAAGCGTGCTTAAACCAGAGTAGCACATGGATGGGTGACCAACTGGGAAGGCCCCATATTCGATATTTTGACTCATAAAAAGGATTCAGTTTAAGTCAGTAATATTCGTATTGGATTTTTGAGATAAGATTTCTAAGAGGAAATGTATCCGATAAAAATTCCCAGTAATTATCGGTATATCAGATCGAATTGAAATTTTAAAGACAGTTCCAAAGATTATGGGACATTCAGAAAATATTATTTTACGAATATTTTATTAATGTTGATGGGATTCTAACTATATTTAGTTAGAATATGATGGAGTGGTTATAAAGCTCAAAGATAGAAAATTTGGAAATCGTATTGAGTGAAATTTGAATAATTGGATCGAATAAATATCATAAATTAAAATTTATGATATTTTGGGAAGGAGGCTGGTTAGAATGGAACCAATTTGGTTCAATTTTTATGGAATGGCAATTTTAATTTATGTAAGTAAATAAAGTCTAGTTCGAGGGCAAATTGGTCATTTGCCATGGATGGTATTTTTGAAATATTTTGAAACATTAAGGACAATTTTGAAAGGGCAAATACACATTGATTTAATCATAGCCATTGATTTTTGATGAGATTGAATCTTGGTCATTGGATTAAAAGGGCAAATTAGTAAATTCACTAGTTAAATGAATTTAAAATTCATTAAACTTTTCACATGGATTAAATAGAATAAAAGATGAACAAAAATCATCTTTTTATTCCAAGGGGCTGTTCGAAATGCTCAAGAAAGAAAGGGGAAATAGGGTTTTTAATTTTCAAGTCCAAAATTTGAAGAATCAATACAAGTTTCAAGCAAAAATTGATTAAGGTAAATTATTCTATACTTGATTTTCTTCATTTTGACAATATTTTTGCATGATAAAATCAAGTATGAGTTATGTTCGTGGATGAGGATGGTTATGAAGTATATGATGGAATTGAAGTTGTATTGTGTAGAATTAATGTTATAAACATAGAATCAAGCTTGAATTTGGATTAATTCCTTGTCCAAGGTTATAAACCCTAACCCTAAGAATTGGGGATTTTGGTTAGGGAATTAAATTGAGGATGGAATTGAATAGAATATGATGTTGTAAGCTTGATTTTGATGTTAGATTGAATATTTTCCCAAGATGAGATTTTAGGGACTATTTTGAATTATTTAAGGAATTAAGGGAAATTATTGAAAATTTTATTTTAGTATTGGAATTATAGATTTATGATGAAATTAGCTTGAATTGATGACTAGGGACCAAAATGAAAATTTTGGAAGTTGAAAGACCAATTCGGCAATTAAGGAAAAATTAGGGATTGGTCTTGAATTTATGGAAAATTGATAGAATTGAAGATTCAAGCATGTTATGAAAGTTAAGGGATTGATATGTCAAGAATGGAAATATGAGGGACCTATTTCGAAATGAAAGTATAGTGAAGGACTAAATTGAATAAAGTTTAAAAGTTGAAGAAAAATTCTAAGGATGTTAGAAATAAATAAATGGTTTAATTGTACATGAATTTATGTACAAAAGTGAAGTAGTGACTAAAATGTTACTTTTATAAAGTTTGAGGACTAAAATGTAATAGTCCAAAATGAGTAATTAATTATGGATTTTTTTAAATAGGGCTTGAACAATTGTTTAATGTCCAAAATGGTCATTAAGGACCTAAGGACCAATTCAGCAACTTTGAAGAATATTTTGGAAATTTAAAAAAAAAAATTATATTCAATAGTCATGTTTAAAAATCAAGTTAGCAATGTTAGATTTAAGTCGAATACAAGAATAGTAATAGAATGTGTTCGATTGGTCTTCTACAGTTTAAAGAGAGACTGAAGAAGATCCGAGTAATAGCAAGAAAGGAAAGGATATCGAAAGAGCTTAGTGAGGCTAGCCTACATAAACAAGTGGGTGCATTTTATATCCTTGCATAATGATGAAAAAGGGAATTTATCTTGCATAATGGCAATGCATATTTGTATATAGAATATGGATCATAACAAGACTAAAATGAAACAAGATACACTTGGGGATCCACGCCCATAGTGCAAATGCACTAACAAGGTGTTTATATAAGAAGCAAAGAGCGTCCTCTCGAGTACGTACTATACATGGCACTACGGTGCAGATAGGCTACGGGGTTTCCATGGGCCTCTAGCCAGACACGATGATAATAATAACAAGATGATACATGATTCAGATGTTACATGTTACTTACTACGTATGTTATATGTTATATGATACATGATACAAATGTTACATGATTACATAATACATGAATAAGAAGTTACATGTCACATGACTGAGAAGAACATGACATACATGATAGAAATGTTTCATGTTATACTTGATAGAGATGATTGATGATTTACATGTTAGTAAAAATACACGATATACTGATATATGACATATTGTCAATTATAGAGAATGGGTAATACACTCATTACATGACATATCAATTTGTATTACTTTATGTTTTTAATAAACTGTTTTATATGTCTCACTAAGTTCGTACTTAGCGTGTGATATTGTTTCACATGTAGGTTCTCCGAGATAGAATAGTGATGAGGAACTGTCTTTTGGAGATCAAGTTATAATAAGAATTATGGTATGTACATCTTTAAAGTAGTTGACATCTAGTGGCATGTACAAAAAGTTAATGTATATGTTGGTATGTATTTTAAATGAGTAAACTGGTTTGTAAACCTAAGTATATGACGTACTTATATATATTATGGATGTATGGATTTGATAAAATGGTTTGTTACAATTAGTTAAGAAATTTGGATGTAATTAAGTATCGTTTAACCTTAATCGCGTATGAATTTTTAAATTAAGAAAGAGTCTAGGCAGGGTATCTAGTTTTCACCCTGATTAATATTTTTATTTCAAAATCACATGTATAAATTTTATAAAATAATTCAGGGTCAAAACTAGCTACCGCAGTCTGACACAGTTTTTAATTCAAAACCAAGAAAAGGGTTAAACTACAAGATAAAATTTGAAAAAAAATATTCAATTCAAGTTTTTCTTAATAACTCTGTGACATCTTTAGTGTATATTCGGTCTAAGAATATACGTTAAGGGTGTTACATTTATTAGTATCAGAGCTATAGGTTTAGCCGATTCTGGAGGTTAAACTGAGTCCAAAATGATTTGTTATTAACTACATGCCCATAGGATATCATATTACTGATGTACTATCTGTATAACTTGATTTTGCTCCTCATATATATATATATGAATATGTTATTGTAGTATACGATAATGTCGAGTACTATTGGGTCACGTCAAGGAAGAGATCGCGGGGATCAGGAGGAGGTTTAGAGTGGGAGAAATGATGTTCAATAGGCTCCACTTCCCACTAGCAGACCCACCGGTGCAACAAAGAGCTCCGGCACAAGAATATGGGCATTAGTACAAGCTCTTAAAGCTATGGTAAATAGACTTCAGCCCCCAGCACTAGTACCAGCTCCGGAACCCGTGCCAGTTAAAGCATCAACAGCGAAGGAACTTAAAAAGCTCGGAGCCCCAAAATTTCACGGAGAAGGTGGGTCGATGGCTTCCGACCTATGGTTAAATGATGTTAAGATCCTAATGGAAGGGATTGGTTGCACCAATGCTGAAAAGTTGGAAGGAGCTGTTTCCTTGCTGAGAGGACATGCTCGTATCTGGTGGTCCAATGCCACAGAGTTAGTACTCGCTGCTGAAATAAATTGGACATTTTTCCAGGAGGCATTTAAAGCTAAGTATATTGGGGAACAGTTCAAAAGTGAAATGCTGCAGTAGTTCCTGGATCTTAAACAAGATACTCGTACAGTTTATGAGTACGAGTTAGATTTTAATAGACTGAGTCGGTACACGGTTAAATTGATGCCGATCGAAAGATTCATTAGAAATTCAAGGGATTAAGTTCCAGGCAGACTTAATGGAACTTTCACTCCATGAATTTGAAGTCATTCTTAGAATGGATTGGTTATCTGCATGTGATGTAGATGTAAAATGTAAGGAGAAAAGGTTGATACTTCAGGGACCCAATGGTACTAAAGTAATCTTTGTAAGAGAAAGAACTGACTGTTTAGAGTTAGTAATTTCTGCAACGACAGCTCAAAGGCTGTTATGTAATGGATGTGAAGCATGTTTGGTTTATGCGGTGGATACTCAAAAGTCTCCTAAGAAGATTGAAGACATCCCGACTGTAAAGGAATTTCCTGATGTATTTCTGGATAAGTTACCAGGGTTGCCTCCGGATAGGGAAATACAGTTTGGGATCAATATTTGTCCTGGAACCAAACTAGTATCAATGGTTTTATATAGGATAACACCAACTGAGTTAAGGGAACTAAAAGCTCAATTACAATAATTGCTAGACCAGGGTTACATTTGACCAAGTGAATTGCCATGGAGTGCCCCGATATTAATTGTAAAGAAGCAAGATGGTTCCCTATGATCATGTATAGATTATCGACAATGGAATAAAGTAACCATTAAGAATAAGTATCCCCTACCAAGGATTGGGGATTTATTTGATCAGCTTAAAGATGCAGCAGTATTTTCAAAGATAAATCTTCAATCATGGTTATTATCAAATTAAGGTCAAGAAAAAAGATGTACCAAAGACAACATTCAGGACTCATTATGGACACTACAAGTTTCTAGTGATGCCGTTTGGACTTACAAATACCCCTGCTGCATTCATGGATTCGATGGACAGGGTATTCCAACCCTATATGAATTGTTGTGGTCTTCATAGATGATATTTTGGTTTATTCAAAGACCGAAGTTGAGCATGATTACCATCTTTGTGTGGTACTATAAACTTTATGAAATAAACAGCTTTATTCCAAGTTTTCTAAATACGAGTTCTGGTTGTCAGAAATAACTTTCCTTGGACATGTAGTGTCACCAGAAGGAATAAAAGTTGATCCCAAGAAAATACGAGCTATTCTTGAATAGGAAGCGCCAAAAAATGTCTCTGAAGTTCGGAGTTCTTGGGATTAGCTGGATATTACAGGCGCTTTGTGTAGAATTTTTCCATCATTGCTATGGCTCTTACCCAGCTTCTACGAAAGGGTATTCCATTTGTATGGACATAGAGGTTCCAGGAAAGTTTCAAAAGATTAAAGAAAGTCCTGACTGAAGCACCAGTTCTAATCCAGCCAGAACTAGGAAAATAATATACTTTGTATAGTGATGCATCTCATTGTGGTTTGGGCTGCATACTGATGCAAGAAGGTCATGTGGTAGCCGATGCATCAAGGCAGATCAAAACTCATGAAAAAAACTATCCAACGCATGATTTGGAAATGGCAGTTGTGATTTTTGCTTTGAAAATTTGGCGACATTATTTGTATGGTGAAAAATGTCACTTTTACACGGATCACAAAATTTTGAAGTATCTGATGACACAAAAGGATCTGAATTTACGACAACGAATACGAGTTGAAATTTTTAAAGGATTATGATGTGGCTATTGATTATCACCCAGGAAAAGCTAATGCAGTAGCAGATACACTTAGCCGAAAAACATTGTCTGTCTTGCGCATGATGAATACACAATTGTCTGTGGTACGAGATGGTTCCTTATAGTAGAATGTCAATTAAAGCCCTTTATTGAATCAAATCAAGGATTTGTAGTCTATAGATGAAAATTTTCTTAAAAAGAGAAGACAAGATGAAGTTGGGGAAACACAGGACTACGAGATCAAGTTTAGTGGTTGTTTATATTACCGAGGTAAAGTAATATTCCTGGCAATGATAATCTAAAGAAAGAGATATTAACAGAGGCCCATTATAGTCCATTGACTATGCACCCAAGGAGTAATAAGATGTATCAAGATTTAAAGACTCGAAACTGTGACCAGGAATGAAAAGAGTAATCGCAAAATTTGTAGCAAAGTGTTTAATATGTCAACAAGTAAAAGTTGAACACCAGGTACTTTCTGGATTGCTTCAGCCTATCTATACTCCCTAATGGAAATGGGAACGAGTAACAATGAATTTTAAAACGGGATTGTCAGCTAAATCAAGTAAAAAGAATTCAATATGAGTCATTATGGATTGTTTGACAAGTTTGATCACTTTATTCCAGTCTGAATGGATTATTCGCTGGATAAATATGCAAAACTTTATGTTCGAGAGATAGTAAGACTACATGGTGTCTCATCATCGATAGTGTCAGACAGAGACCCAAGGTTTACTTTAAGGTATTGGGGTACGTTATTTGAAGCTTTAGGTACTAAACTAAATTTTAGTACAGCTTTTCATCCGCAAACAGATGAGCATTTTGAAAGGATCATACGGATTCTATAAGAGATGCTAAGAGCCTGTATAATTGAGGTTGCAAAATCATGAGAAAATTACGATGCGAACCCATCTAAGGCTTTACTCTTAAAATTTTTTATTTTAAAAAATTTAGTCCCCAGCGGAGACGCCATGCTGTAGCGACTATTTTTTTCAAAATAATAATTTTATTTAAAAAGGGGATTTTAAGAAAAATCGTATTTTTTTAAAAAAATATGGAGTCGCTACCGGTCATTCAAAAAGGGTAGACCGAAAATAAAAACCAGAGATTTTAAGTTCGGGAGTCAATTACGTACGGAGAAGGGTTAGCACCCCGTTATGCCCAAAATTGGTACCTAAGGGTTCGTATCGTAATTATTAAAAAATATAAAATTCGATTTAATTCAATTTTAATTCCTAAAAATGCATGTATGCATGAAAATATTAAATTTGCCTTGATATCCGCAGTACCAAAGGAGATGACACCCGGAGACCGGGATGACACTCCCAATAGAATACCAGGATAAAGGCATAATACTATATGCAACAGAATAAAATGCATGGACATGACATTAATCCAAATAAAAAAGCTCATAGTCTACGGTACCAAAAGAGATGGCACCCGAAGACCCGGGATGCCACTCCTAACTAAATACCGAGACTCTAAAAACTAAATCTAACGTAACAAAATATATCTATTATAAAAACATAATTAAATAACATAATCAAATAAACTATATATTATCATATATCTAAACTAACGTTAAAGTAAAATAAAACAAAGATAAGGATCGAATTTTTACCTCACTAGAAGCCCGAAAAACTTTGACCGGCCTCACCAAAATCTCCGTACCATCTCATCATGGCTCAAAACTAGATCGGGCTATAAAAAAGCCCTGATCGATGTTAGATCAAACCAACTAGGGTCGAGGGCACTGCCTTAGACACCGGGCAACCCGTGCACGGGTTTGCCTTGGCCGAATTGGCTGCCCTCCCCGCCTTTTATAGGTACTTTGGGAGGGGAATGGGTGACGTGGAGCTTTGAGCTCCACGCAATTTTCCTCTTTTTTTGCTTTTTAATTATTATTATTATTTTTTTTTGCTTTTCCTTATTTTTTTAATAAATATTTTTTTTGCTTTTTTAATTATTATATAAATATATTATTTTTTTGAAATTTTTATTATTATTTTATTAATAAATAATATTACTATTAAAATAGTACTAATAATACTAAAACGCGGACAAAATGAGTGATTACACTTAGCTTTTCATACAATAAAATCAAATTATTAAAAGATCAAGATTGTTCATATGACTTGCAAAAATTGTAAACATTATTCAATGTTCTCATATTAAAAGATAATGAAATATCGGTTTATTGAAAGATTGTTCATATGACTTGCGAAAATTGTAAACATTATTCAATTTTTATTAAAAATAAGTCGATAAACTGATAATGTTAAGTTGATTCGATTAAATCAGTTTATGAATATATCATATGAAATTAAAATTGAAAATTTTGGGTTAAGCATTTTCCAAAATTTTAATAAATTTATATGAAATAGTTGTTAGAGTAATTTTGGGGTTAAGCATTTTTAATAAATTTTCAAAATTGAACCTATCATATAAATTTTAATAAATTTTGGGTTAAGCATTTTTCAAAATTATAATCAAAAGATCAATTTTTTTCTTTATTTTTTACCAATAGAAAACGTTTAATAAAATATATTATACAAAATTATAATAGTTGAGAAGCTTTGGTTTCGGTGGTTTGATAATTTGCTCGTCACACTATTGGTCATGAGATCAAATCCCCCTACGTGCATAATTTAATTTTACTTGCGCGCTGCGCTTTGACTTCATTTTCATGATCGCAAAATTATTGTTAATATCATTATTTTTAGGCATAAGGTCAAAAAAATACCCCCAACATTTGACTGAATAGTCACTTTGGCCCCTATTCTTTTTTGGAGTAATTCAACATTCAATGTTTTATTCTAAGTCAAAATAGCCCATCTGCGAATGAAAATTGTTAGAAAACTGACTGTAAACTGTTTGAAATGACTTGACAGAATGATAAGTCAGCAGAAAAAAGTATTTTATATTTTATATAATGTTATAAAATTATTTTTTAACTGATGTAACATTTTTTCAAGTCAACACATTTGTCTATATGATACTGCTAATTCAGCGTGCACTGTCATATATGTTTGTCACGTCATTTTAAGTCATTTATTGCCAGTTGACTGATAGTTTCATTCGTAGAGGGGTCATCCCAAAATAAAACGTTGAGGGTTGAATTGCTCCAAAGAAAAGAATATGGGTCAAAGTGACTATTCAGTCAAACGTTGGGGGCATTTTTTGGCTTTATGCCATATTTTTATACAATTTTAAACTAAAAACTTATAGTAACTTTTTTTAAACTCATCACAACAAAACAATAAAAAATACTAGCATTTATAAAAGGGTAATTATTTGATGCACCACCTGTGAAAAGTTTTTTTCACAAGCGGGCTTCTAATGTTGTCACATGTCCCTTTTAGGAGCCTTAAATCTTAACCCCTGAATTCTACACTTTAAACCATAAAATTTATTCTTGAACCTTAAAACCTAACTATAATCACTAAAATCTTAACCCTAACATCTAAAAGCTAGACGCTTGTGGAAAACAAGTTTTCCACTGCCAGTGTATAGAATATTTTCCCTTTATAAAATCATGTTACAAATAATCATAACTACCATGTGGTCTTGTAGGAAGATGTGTAGATCTTTTAAGCAATATCAAAATTTTGAATTTTGATGTTATGAATGGAGCAAATTGGGTTGGGAGGATCGCTCCTATAATATATCTCTGTAATACTCGATCTATATTAACTGATCAATAGATCAGGTAACAATGATCGTGAAAACAATGGTTTAAATGTGTATTTGGATAAACAAGTTAAATCATACATACAAACTTTTTGAGTAAGCACATTTGGCCGGTTGGCCAAGCTGCTCATCTTTGTTCCCTTATATTCCCTTAGGTCGTGGGTTCTAGACCCACTAAGAGCACCCCTTCCTTCCCCCAGAGTCCCCCTTCCCTTCCCCTATAGGTAGGATTATGATTAGTGTAGCGACCCTTTAAAAAATTATAATTTTCGAGTTTCTTTTTTTTGAAAAAAATATTTGGGAAATGTTTAAAAAAAAGAAAATTTTGAAAAAGTTTAAAATAAAATTAGGGGAATATATAAATAGGAGCGTTAAAAGTAATAAATGGAGAGTCACCACCGATCATTTTAAAAGGGGTAGACCGAACACCATGAAAATAAAAACCAGAGATTCAAAAACTTGGGTCCGGGAGTCGGTTACGGATGGGGAAGGATTAGCACCCCCACACCGCCCAAAAATTGGTACCAAAAATATAATTACCGCTTTATTAATATCGAATTTTAAGAATTAAAGTGACATTTAAATTAATATTTGGTTATATGCGCGAGTAAATTTTAAGGGCTCCGATGTTCGAAGAATAAACGAAAACTACCATCTACTTCTTAGACTGGTAGCCAAGTTTATCCTCGAAAAAGAGAGCACCGCATTGAACAGTTAATACTTCCGATATGCAAACTTTAATAAACATGTTAATTAGTTATGAATGGCAAATAAATATGACAAATAATTGTAAATGTGATTAAATACATAAACATAAAATATATACAATATAATATACAATATATTATCATGTAAAATGTTTAAAAACAACACATAAAATAATATATGTTACACATAAAGTACATAAATAAATAAATAAATAATACACATAAGTATTTAATATAATATATAATAGAAATGGTATACAATAAAATTATACATATAGTGTATACATATATGAAAATCATACGTACCTATAATAATAATAATAATAATAATAATAATAATAATAATAATAATAATAATAATAGAAAAGGGTATATAGTAGAATGTATAATATGCAACATATATATTTTAAAATAATAATATATAATATACTAATAATAATGTAAATATATACATCTAATACATACGTACGTGATATACATATAATATATATTTATATTTATGGACTAAAATGAAATAAAAGGGAACATTTAGAGCACAAATTAAGTGAACAAAATCCAATAATCCATACTAAATTGAGTATAACACACAAAAAACAGTGATTTAACAGGGAATTTAACCATTCATCCTCGGGCCGAATTGAAACAAAAACGAAAATGAAAGATGAAATTAAAAACAAACAAAACTCATTTGGAACCAATGACTGAAATGGAAGAAATGAGAACTAGGGGGAATGCGGAGCAAAACAATTTGGGACGGAGGGATTTAAAAAATGAATTAAACCATTTCTCTTTAAAGGCCCGATATAAATGTCACTTGTTTTTTTTAAACCATTTGAAAACAGAGTAAGAAAAAAAAGAGTTTAAACTCTTAGTTCTCTCTGGGAACTAAGAACACCGCCTCTCGTCGACCTCCCAAACGCCGTGGTATTTTTCAGAATCTGGTAGGGTTCCGTCTGAACCGCCGTTCGTCGGCGCCGAATTCTAGAAATTACCCAAAAAAATTCTTTTTTCGAAAACACTAAAACTCTCGTTTAAATAACATAAACCGAACCCAGAACTTTTAAAACCTAACCCTAGATTTGCAACAAATCAAGGAAGATGAACCGGTGTCGTTCATCGGCGCATCACCCTCGGCCGCTAACAGTCACAGCGGCCTGAGACCAAGATTGGTAAACCCTAGATCCTTCTATATTTATGTGTTTTTGATTGCTTTGTTCGAATCTAGAAAATAAATAATAAACACAAAAAATTTTACCTCTAAATGCTTGAGTTTTTTTTTGTTTTTTTGTTATTAATGACCAAAAAAACTTTTTTACAATAGATTTCAGTTCGGATTTTATATCCGAATATGCATGCATAATAAAAGAATAAAATGAACCTAATCCATACCGTTGATCTGAAATTTGCCCATATTGATATGATATTTGCTCTTTTTTTTGTTTTGTGCATGTTTGAGTGGTTGGGAGCCGGTGTACGACGGTGCGAGAGTTCTGGCGGAGCAGCCACGTGGAAAAAAAGGTGAAGAGGAATCGGCCAGATTCGATCTGAGCCGTTGGATTAGATCTGATCCAACGGCTAAGATCTTGTATGGATTGAACGGTTGAGATCACTTTTGGGGAGGCGCGAGATGACGACACGTGGCTCGAAAATATCCAGATGGTCAGCGTGTGGGAGTCCAACAACCCCGAGCGTGTATCTCACGCAGCAGATGGTGGGTCATCTTGGCTCGATCATAGCCGTTGGATCACCATCTAATCCAACGGTTATCAGCCGACCGGACAAAATTAGTGATTACAACTGCCCCTCTTTGCTCATTCTTGTAACACATGAATAGAGCAAAGACAAAAAACACTAATTTTGACCTACTTCCCTGTTTTGATATCGAATCACCACGCACTGAAGGTCCTATTAATGGCTCAGAAATCTTAGAGTTACGCATTGGAAGTCTTACTAATTGCCCGAATCACCACGCACTGAGGGTCTTACTGGTGCCAAACGATACTAATTTCCCCAAATCACCAAGCACTGAAGGTCTTACTAATGGTTTGAAGATCATAACACCATGCACTGAAGGTCTTACTAGTTGCTCGAATCACCCTGCACTAGAGGTCTTATAGATGCTCGAACTATATTAAAACCATGCACTGAAGGTCTTACTGGTTGCCCGAATCACCCTGCACTAGAGGTCTTACAGATGCTCGAACTATATTAAAGCCATGCACTAAAGGTTTTACTGGTTGCTCGAAGCTGTTCTTCTCATTTGAAATTCTTCAATCTTCTACTAAAGTTTGGAGTTTGAAGTTGTTCTTCTCATTTGAAATTTTTCATTCTCTGAGGTCTGAAGATGTTCTTCTCATTTAAAATTCTTTATTCCTCAATTAAAATTGCTGAAGGTTGAAGCTGTTATTCTCATTTGAAATTCTTCAATCTTCTGCTAAAGTTTAAAGTTTGAAGTTGTTCTTCTCATTTGAAATTCTTCATTCTCTGAGGTCTGAAGTTGTTCTTCTCATTTGAAATTCTTTATTCCTCAATTGATGTTGAGGTTTGAAGATGTTCTTCTTATTTGAAATTCTTTAATCTTCTACTAAAGTTTGGAGTCTGAAGCTGTTCTTCTCATTTGAAATTCTTCATTCTCTGAGGTCTGAAGTTGTTCTTCTCATTTGAAATTCTTCATTCCTCAATTGATGTTGAAGGTTGAAGTTGTTCTTCTCATTTGAAATTCTTCAATTTCTACTAAAGTTTGGAGTCTGAAGCTGTTATTCTCAATTGAAATTCTTCATTCTCTGAGGTCTGAAGCTGTTCTTCTCATTTGAAATTCTTCATTCCTCAATTAGTGTTTTTAATGATTTTTCTAAAAATGACCCAAAAAAATTAATGATGCGGGTTAGCATGCCCCTAACTTAAGGATGTCTAATTACTCATGATGCATAAATGATGCAAAAATTAAGAACCACTTGAGGTGAGCTGATCATCAAGGAAGCTCCGGGTTACTTGTATTAAGGTTTTTCTGCAGCTAATATAACGCATTCTAAAGTCAGGTTCTTTGTAAATCTCCATGTTCCAAATCTTTTTCAGGTTCCCACTTCGGATTACTAATTATCTCTATCTTATCCCAAAGTCTGTGAGCTCTGGTTTGAAAACGTCTCTGCCATGGAATGGCCATTTTTTTGCCCCAACAAAATTTGCCCCAAAAGTTTTTTGTTCACTTTTGTTCTCTTCGAACTAGCAGTAAAAAAATTGTAGGCTCTGTACCCTCTTTGGTCCATATTGATTTGGACTCCTATGTACAAATGATCTCGTCATGTGGACAAATGGCGTCCCATTAATTTCTTTCATTCTTGAATCTATGAGGTAGAGTCTTGCCCCTCTCTTGGCACTTAGGGCGAGGAAATGCTTTTAACTCATTTTAATGAAAAACTTATAATAAGTTTAAACATCTTATTTTAATGCAAAAACACTGTGTAGAGTCAGCCTTATTTTTAAAATTTAGGGTAAAAATGTTTTGAACTCATTTTAATGCAAAAATTATGAAAATGAGTTTTAAAATCTTATTTTAATGCAAAATATCGTGTATAGTCAGCCCTATTCTCAAAATTTAGGGCAAAAATGCTTTAAGCTCATTTCAATTCAAAAACTTATAAAGATGAGCTAGAAAATAAAAAATGAGATCAAGATTAGATACCCGAGTGCAAGAGCTTGTTTGTTTCGAATTGACAAAGCTCAACCTAAGGGGAGCTTATGTTTAAACGAAAGCGAGGGTTGCGGTGACATGCGCTCATGTGAAGTCCTTTTTGGGCTATTAGGCTTCTGAGAGAAACATTTCCCATACCTGATATCTATCCCATTTAAGTGGCTCTCTTGACCTCACTCACTCACCTTACCCCATCCTTCCCAGATTTAAGTGTCGATCAGACACTTGAAGCTTGGCGTTCCTTGAAGAAACGTTAACCCTTAAAGGTGGGATGCGATCTGAAGACAAAATATTCCAATTCAGATATCCATGTATGATCTAAATGGTTTTTGTAGGCTTGTAATGTAGGCTATGGCTTATGGTTATGAAAAGAAGGATATATAGGCCCAAAATAAGTGTTAAGGGTGATGAAACCAAGGATCATTTCTTCTTGGTGAAATATCCTCTCTGCACTTGTTGATCGAAATGTGCTCAAATGAAAAAAAACTTCTTTGATTTATTTCTTGGATCGCTCTAGACTGCCCACTTTTTGGGTTTTCACCCTAGAGTTCATTTCTTCTCGTGTAGCTGGTATCTTGAATGAATGTTGATGCGCTTTTATTCAACTGTAATTAAATCTTCAAGGCTTTAATGTCCTTTGTTGCACCTTCTGGCTTGGTGCTTTAATTCTTGACTGTGTCAATCTTTCTTATTGGCGGAATATCAATTTGGTTGAGCCAGTCTTTTTGAGAAAAAATTTCTCTTACCAGTTTACTCTGATGTTTCTCTGGTCTTTGTATCCAATGCATCAATTTTCATTTCTTGCGCTTCTTCATGAAGCATCGTCTTCGTAATGTGGTTAAATTGGGCGACCTCAATTCGTGAAAAAAAATCCTCATCCTCTTTGCCCCCAGTGTAGGGGTGATCCTTGGTTTGGGTTCCAAAGAAATGATCATGCTCAAAGGGGGACAGCAAATGGATATTTTTTCTTATTTGTGAAAGGAAGTGACGGAATGCCACTCGCCATCCCATACATGGATATCAACAATCTTCAGGGGGTAGAAGTTTTAAGGTCAACACTTGATTCAAGGATCTTAAACAACAAATGCCTGAGATGGTAATTCACTCAATGGGATCTGCCCATTATCTGAACACTCATTTTGTTCCTCTCGTCTACCTAAATAGAACAGAAGATGTTCACATTTGTAGTGTCCTTACAGTATTTGCTTTCCCCTAAACATAAGCTGCTCGGAATTAAAGTTACTTTTGTAGATAATATTTCGGTTTCCAAAAAATATGTACAAATATGTATATGAAGACAAAAATATCCCATAGCAATGAATGAAATATCTAAAATCAAAGAAAGCAAAAAATGTTTTCTAAATAACAAAATGAAATTTTCATTATGACAAAAATGACTACACTCTGACATTCAAAAAAAATCTACAGCTTAACTCATAGATTTCTTTTGCATTTTCCCAAATGCACATGGATCAACGGTTTTGAGGTGCCTTTACCGGTAGTCGTTTGCTCTGGGCTAGTTGTACCATTCCCCTGGGTACAATCAGTTTGCACCAATCATGACATTGGATTTTTCCAAAGGATTCATTTTCCTTTGACCATTTGTAAAAATGGATTTTCGATGGACATTTGAATTATCCATTATCTTAAACTTTACCGTGTTTAAGTACGTTAAGCCAACATTTTTGTTGGACTTGCCAACCCCAACATGATCACCTCCAAGGTTTGTTCTCAAATTTAAAGGGTGGCTTTCAGATGCCTCACTGATTTGAACTTTCTTCTTGAGCAGCAACATTTCAGGTCCAAATAATGATAGTTTTGAAGATGATATGGTGACAAACTTGAAGCGGTGGGTATGTATGGCTGAGTAATTTGTTGATGAAAGGATATGAGGCTAGTAGTGAAAGTTTTGGAGGTGATGGTGCTCAGTTTAGTGGAAGGCTATGAAAAACAGTATATTTATGAGTTTTTTTTATTGTCGGGTGATAATGAAGAAATGAGGAGAAAAAAATTGGTCAATGGATCTGGAAAATTGTAATCCAAGAGTAAGGCTCCTCTCTCTAGTGGCAACAAAAAATGATGCAATGATTGCACATGAATGCTTTACAAAATTAAAGACTTGGATAATATTAATATCATGATTAGTTGTGTCATAAAATGTATGAAGGAACCTAAATATGTCATGATGCAAGAATGAATGCGAATGAGGTGCTGATTCTCGAACAATCCTTAGAAAGACTTTTGTAACACCCTTTTCTCGTATCCGTACATCGGGTACGAGTCGGAATGTTTTGACTTCTTTAATCCAAAAATCAGGGTAATTTAAAATTTTCAAAAAACTTCCCGATGGTCACCCATCTTAAAATTTCTCTAGCCCAAACATGCTTAACTTTATTTAAAATTAACTTGAATTATTTGTTCGAATTCTAATCATAAATCAATTATCTTAACATGCTACTCATCACTTAAGGTTATTCTTAACCTTGAATCTTTCCAGAAACGCCAATTATCTTGAAACCATAACGAACTTTAAAGGTCAACCACACTCAAATAGGTTTAACAAGTATACATGCCACTATAATAATCAAACCTTAATTAGGATGTCATTACTATGATTACCTATTGAGCTTTCCAATATTGATGCAAACCTTTTCTCCCTCTCATCTTGATTTACCTACGTGTGTACAATCAAGCACACGCTAAGTACGAACGTAGTGAGGCAATAAAGGAAATTAATAACAATAATTTAAATTTTATTCAACTTCATAGCTACATTTATATAGCATGATATATGCCAATGCATCAACTTTCATATTGCATTATTAATTATTTACTATATGCCAATGTCATAAGATTTTCATACTTGCCCAGTTATCATAATTTGCCGTATGTGCATAAATGCATCATGATCACTAGATAAGTATACCATCATACTAATCATGTATCAACATAATGTAAACCAGATATAAATTTCTTACCGATATACTTTCCATTTGCCCCGAGTGTTCATATAAATTGGATACCCGAATATACACTAACCTGTTTACTATATATTATCCATTTATTTATAGCCCAAACTAAACCTTGAGGACCCTGGGTACGTGAGTCGAATATGCACCGAAGTGCTCCCGATTTCTGCGCATTTATAAGGCTGTGCTAACCTCCCGATTTTCCGCACGTTTATAAGGTTGTGCTTACCATGCACTAAGTGTCCTTTACGTACACTATAGTGCTATCCCGATTTCCCGAATATGCAGCGTGCTGCTGGACTTTATGGCATGCCAAATATACCCTGTCCCTCAATGACTTATTTGGGCATAATTTTCGTATTTATTCCATCCATGGCAATGTATATCAATATAATTTATTATTGACAGTTCATACCCGAAATAACATTCATGGAATAACATCATATATAACTAGTGATCCATGCATTTATATTCAATCTTTGACATATTTAAAATATGTCAATCATATGATCAATGACATAAATATCATGCTAATATATAAACTAGGTAGACTTATCGCAAGTCTTCCCAATGATGTATAAAACATCCATGTATCATGTTATGTATGCATTGCACTCACCTGGGCCATTTATTAGCATGCCTCACTAAATTCTACTCGATCCTTTCCTTTATAGAGCCTTGAATCTTCTTTGATTCGGCCTTGACTTCATTAATCACATGAATAAGATAAAATATTTGTTAGATTCAAATCTAACAATACCTTAAAAACGCTGTCAAATATAATCATTCGAATATAAAATTTCAAAATATTTTTCCTTTCTTCCTTGTACTGTTCAAAAACTCATTACGGTCCTTAGTGACCAATTTGAACTTCTAATAATTCTTCCGAGCTTGCTAACTCATATTTATATATAAAATATTTCAAATTCCATTTTCTGATAGCTTGGGCTACCTTCAAAGATTTACTTATACCGGGCAGAATACATACCAAATCTTAATTTCCTTTATACTATAAAAACTAGATTCGATAACGGTTCTAACGGTATAAGCCAAAAAATTAATAAAATCTAAAAAAATTATGAAAATTCTTCAAACTCCCGTCACAGATCTATCCTTACAGAATCTGCTCTATAAATTTTCTGACCTTCATTCGATTAAAAATTCATATCTTTTAACTTGGAACTCGAAAGCAGTTTCCATTTGTTGGAGACGAAACTAGACGAACACATCTTTACAACAGTATAAAATTCATCATCTAACAATTTTTTGTAGAATTTATGGTGAATTTTCGAAGTCACTGCCAAATTTCAATCTTCTACATAGCTTTCCATAATAAACTTCTAATTTCTACTAACTTCTCCTTATTTTTCTACTTTTTAGTCCCATCACTTGTTTCAAACTACCAATTCATCCTCTTCTTCATCAAATAATTATTCAAAATAATTCCCTCTAATGTTCTTTCTTTGCCCAAAATAGTCACTAAAATGCAAAGGTAAGAATTCAAACTTCTTAACTTTGCAATTTAGTCCTCAAATCAACACTACTATCTTAATTCTATTATTTTAACTAAAAATCATATTTAATCCCCATCCAAGAATTCATTTCCTATTTGGTCACTTGATTTTGACAATTTGTCAAAATGTCACTAATTCGATTCAACATTGGTTTAACATTCTAACATTAATTTCACATCTCCAACATCATGAATTACCTAAATACACTCCAAATTCATAAAATTCAGATTCGGTCCCTTAACTTTGAAGCTTGCCGAATTGGTCCCTATAATTTTAACTTAGGGTTTTGTTTCCAAACAACAAATCAAGCTTACTAGATCATTAATCCAACATCACAAACCCTAAGTTAGACTTAAATCCATAAACCCTAATCTTCTCCATACAAACCAAAATATTTAGGATTTAAATCCTAACTCAAAAACATGATTTTAACATCATATAAGCTTGATTCCAACTTAAATTCAACCACGGAATCATAAAATCTCAAAAGCCTCAATTTTGTTCATAAACCCTAATTTCCTTCTCATGTAAAATTCTCATAAATCAAGCATGTATTCCATGAATTAAGTACACCAAAAGATAGAGCTTGAAGAGTAGAACAACTTTGCAGTTCGAAAGATTACCTGGAGTTTTGGGGCTTGAATCGAGCTTGGAAAATTTCTCCTTATTTTCCCCCATATTTTTGAAAATAGAAGATGAAGAAGGCTTCATCATATTTTTTTGACCTTTTAATTTTCCATTCCTCCAATTATGCCACTTGTATTATATAAATGAATTTTAAATTCATTCAAATAGGAAAATTACAAAAATGTCCTTTTATCCAACGGTTGAGATTGTTTTTGTCATCAATCAAGGGCCAAGATTTAATCTTTAATTTTCTTCTTCCAAAAATAGCCCTTGTAACTTCAAATATTTCAAAATTGCCATCCCTGCCAAATGACTAATTTGCCCTCCAACTAATCTTTATTTACTAGTTTGTTTCAAAATTGCCATTCCAGTAAAATGTAACTAAATTAGTTCCTCCTCAACTGGCCACCATTCCATAAATATCATTTTATGATTTTCCATGGATTATGGAACAACCTCTAAAATTTCAATTCAATCTGATTTCCCGATATTCACAAAATACTTCTACTACGATTTTACCTTTACCGAGCTATTGGTTCTATTCTAAAAATTCTATATTTCCATAATATTCCTCATATCATCATCCTTCATCCAATGACCTAAATTTAAATCTCGAGTTAGTAGTTTAAAAACTTTGCCCTTATGATTTTCCAAAATTATGATCTTGCCATTTTTCATCTAACGGCTCATATTTAGCATGGAAAATCAACTTAAATCCAAGGGTTCATATTCTTCCAACACAAAGAAAATATATTAGACATATAAAATGACATAATCAAACGTGGCTTATCATCCTTCAAAATATCCTGGATATTCGATTCGATCCGATTATCCGAATATTCTTCCGAACTTTATCGCTTTGTAGCCATTAATACAAACTCCGTATGAAAAATCTGGGTAGCACGAAATGTCATTATTGGGGGTAAACTATTCATTTATGGGGTTAAAATACACAACTTTTGGAAATTACACTTTGGTCCCTAAACTTTTCCAAAGTTTTCACTTTAACCCTTAAACTTTCAAATTTTATAGTTTGGTCACTAACCAAAAATTTGGGATATTACAATTCTCCCCTTAAGAAAAATTTGTCCTCGAATTTTCAACATATATCTGGTTCAAAAATTGAGGAAATTTTTTTCTCATATCTTTTTCTCTTTCCCAAGTCACTTTTTGACTTCATAATTTCACCAAAGAACTTTAACAAGCAAAATCATTTTATTTCTTAATCCTTTGACTCCATGTGCCAATATCTTTATCGATTCTTTCTCATAAATCAAATCCGATTGAATCTCTATTCCTTTCGAAGTAATGATATGTAAAGGATTTAATCGATACTTCTTGAGCATCGATACATGGAATACATTATGAATCTTGTCCATTTCCGGAGGTAAGATTAACTAATAAGCCACCGGACCAACCCTTTTCACAATCTTATATGACCCAAAGAATCTCGAATTTAGCTTCCTTTTTTGGTCCAAACCATAATACCTTCTTCCAAGGTGAAACTTTTACAAAATACTTTATCCTTAACTTCATATTAACTATCTTTTCTTTCAAGATCAGCATATAATATCCATCATTCTAAAGCAATTCTAAAACTGCTTCAAACCATTCTTACTTTATTCTCCATATCTTGAATTGAATCAAATCAAGTTCAATCACCTTTTGGTTCTCTTTCTAACTCATTATCATCGGGGATATAAATTATCCCTTGATAATATGAACATCATTTAGACTTAACACCGAAATCTTTAATTTTCCCTTTTCACCTTACTTAATTCTTTCCAGACATGTCTTATCTTTCATCTATAAATCTTTGACCCAGTTTTTCATAGTAGACTCGAGCTGAGGCTATGTAATCGATACAATATTTTCCTCCAAAGATAATTAAGCATTTAATGCTTATAAGGCAAAGAGTGACTTTTGACTAAATACATCTATTACTGCTTTAGCCTTATTACATCACTACACATCCCAACCTATTATGGGACGTATTATTGAATAAGGTATAATCCTTACTAGATTCATATTGCACTAATATTAGTGCTACTATAAAATCTTCCTTTATTGGTAATAATAAAATCGTAATTTAACCTTAGAGGAACATTACTGCTTCTTTAACTAACATCACCGAAGCTTCCTCAGATGATATACCAAGTCGTATAAAACCTCCATCTAATGACTCTTGCAACTAGATGTTTAGCTTTCTCAATCTAGTAAGAGCCATTCTATAGAGTATAATCAATATAGGTTCAATATTGGATTAAATCTAATCCTAAACTTATCCTCTCGATCAAGCATCAAGCCTGACAACTCCTCTTGAGTAACCCATTTAAAACTCACAAACAATAAGAATACTCTCCTAGCATACCCTTGATGCTCGGTATCCATAGCATAAGTTAAATCATTTTCATATTGATAATAAATTCCAATAAAAACTCTGCATGCTCATGCATGCCAATTATCACAACACTCGCATGATTGGTTTTGTGGTTTTCTTGAATCTCCAACATTAATTATAAATGTCAGAGAGTTCCTAATTTTCCTTGTCCCGATCTCTTAGCGGAACTATGTAATAAATTCAGCTTGATATTTTTGCCGAAAATCCTCACCACTTTTTAAAAGTGGTTATCTCGATTCACTATTCCTCTTTACAAGCTATGAACTCTATTTAAATATTTTTCTCATTTTGAACCATTTGCATTGCATTTGCCATAATTTACTGCTTCATGGAATTTTAAAATACATAGGGCAGTCAGTACTTCTTTATACCTGACCTCTAGTCCACTATGAACTGTCATAACAGGCTCTCCTTTTGTCTGTAGGAAGCAGTTTAGAAGCAATTCAACTCAGTTTATTAAACTTGTACTCATACCCGTAAATGATCCAATTGCCTTAATTAAGATGCAAGAAACTCCGTTGCATCTCTGGAATAAACTTTGTTACGAAACTCTTAAAGAAAGAACTTCTAGTTAATAGACTTCTGAATATGTATCGTAACATTACTTTATCAAATACGAGTCTAATCATTTTCAGATGAGATAATACCCTTTCTTTTTAGTCTCATTTGATCATCAATACAGAGTTCCTTCAACATAACTTTTATATCATTAGACCACAGATTAACAATCATAGGATCTCCATCAATGTCTCTCAAAAAATCTAGTGTAATATCCCAAATTTTTTGTTAGTGACTAAAATGAAAATTTTGAAAGTTTGGTGGTTAAAGTATAAACTTTGGAAAAGTTTAAGGACTAAATTGTAATTTCCAAAAGTTATGTATTTTATTCCCATAAATGAATAGTTCACCCCCAAGAATGACATTTTCGTGATACTCAAATTTTTTGTACGGAGTTTGTATTTTTGGCTATTAAGCGATAAAGTTTGGAAGAATATTCGGATAATCGGATCGAATCGAAAATTAAGATAATTTAAAGGGTGATAAGGAAAGGTTAAAAATGTCATTTCCATGTTTTAAAATGGTAGGATTTAACATGGACCGTTGGATTGAAGTAGGTTTCCATGTTAAATATGAACCGTTGATGAAAATGGAAATGGCAATATGGTAATTTTGGGAAATTCCAAGGGCAAAGTTGGTAGTCACTAACTACTTGGATTATTTTTTGACCCTTGGATTGGTACGTAGACATGTGGCAAGTTGTGGAATATTGGATTTCAAGGGTAAAAGGGTCATTAGACATTAAAATGAATTAAAAATTCATTTTAATTATATTAGATGACAAATGGCTAATTTGGAAACAAAAGAAAATTCAAGAATTTTTCTCCCAAATTCTCCTTGTTCGAATAGCCCTCCAAAGGTAAGAGAAAATTTTCTTTTGGATTTTTAAGCTTGCTTGATTGGATTTGAGGCTTAGACATGACAAGAAATTTATCTCCGTTGAATTCCCTATCATTTGGTATAAGTTTTGCTTGATTTCCATGATCTTAAGTTGAGTTTAGTGATTAGGGTGGATGAAGGACATGTTGGAATATCATGTTTTAAAGGTTGTTCATGTTGGAAATAAGGTTATGATGTTGTTTCTATGTTAGAAGTGATGAAAATTCCATGAAAAATTGATTAGGAACTTTTCGGCAATATTGAGAAAATTAGGGGAAATTATGGAAAAATTATTTTGATGATGGAAACGATGAGAATGATGTTCTATATGCTTGATTTTGTTATTTGGATGAAGAAATGATCATGTTCTTGAAAACTAAGAATTAGGGTTTATGTTAAAGTTTGGAATTTTGGAACATGATTGAAGGAAGATTGGTTGTATATGTTCATTTAAGGTGTTTAGAATGAAAATCCCTAATTAGATGGCACTAGGGACTAAAATGTAAATTTTGAAGAGATTAGGGATTTGATGTTGAGCTTGTATTTGAGGTATACTATATTGGAAAATTAAGTTTAGTGATTTAAATGTTGATTTCAAAGTTTAAATAAACATTTTGGGTTAAATTGAATATTCGGCTACTTTAGGGACCAAAGTGCAAATTTTTAAAGTTTAGGTCCTAAAGTGTAAAGGATGAGAAATGTAAGGTTTAGACTTGAAAATTTTGGTTGGAAGTTTAAAAGAGTCCTTAGGGACTAAAATAGAAATTTTGGGGAAAGTTGGAGATTTAAAGAAAAGTATGGGAAATTGTTATTCGAATATAGAAAGTTTCATCGGATCAATTTTCCATATAATGGATAGTTATTTTATTTTCTTTCCATTATTGCATGTGGTATGAATATGTACTAACATATACTTGAAATGATATTCCCTCCGTCCCACCAAAAACGTCCATTGTTGACTTTTCACGTAGTTTTAGGAAGAAAAAGTTTGTGTAAGAAAGATGGTGTAAAATAATTGAAATGACAATTTTATCCTTGAAAAGTTGAATTTTGTTTTGTTGGGAAACAAAAAAATGGTATAAAGAGAAATATACCTTTTAAAAGTTGTTGATTTTTTCAATGAGACATTTTAAGTGGGACAATTTTAAAACACAAAAGGGACATATTGAGTGGGACAGAGGGAGTATATGTTATTTTACTATAGATTCTGATATAAATCGAAGTCGTAACAGTAGAAAAGGAAAGGAAACAGTTCAGGAATAATATCAAATAGTAAAGGCTGCTACATTGCAAGGCTAAGGTGAGTGCATATTATGTTAATAACATACATATAGGAAGACTTGAGATAAGTCTACCAAAAATGTAATGATTTTTATAAAGCATGACATGTTTTTGGTATGATACTTTATTTTACTAATTTAAAGATTGTGGTATTTTTATGATCACACATGTTTTATAGTATGATATACTGATAATGATTTATTTCATACAGTTTTAAATGGCATGTGTACCTCGAAAGATATAGAACATGTAAGAGTATGAATTGTATTTGGATTACTTGCCATTTTGCAGGAATTGTCTTAAATGTTTGCCCTTGGTATTATAATATTAAGAATGACAGTATTGTGGTATACCATAAGAGTCTAGTAGCTACACAGACATATTTTGTGTCTACCGCTGATACTTATTATATCTGTCGTTCAACACTTTACGTGTCTGACACCTTGTGTGTCTACCAATGACATTTATATATGTCTACTGCCCGACACTTAATTGTGTCTACCGTTTGCACCTAAGGGTTGCTACGAGCTCGTTACCATCGACTCGTCCCTAAGGGGAGTGGCTAATACTCTGGGAGTACACGACTCGTTTACTTGTCTCTTGATATTTACCTTGGGCTATATGATTTTATAGGATAATTATATGCTTCTTGCATAGATATTCCTGCATTACAGATTATATGATTTAAAAGTTTATCATGCTTTTGAAAAGTATCATACATTACAAGGTATTTTATATATGTTACTCATCTTATGCCTCACTGAGTTATACTCAGTGTGTATTTCTGTTATACACGTAGGTAAACGGAAGTATGAGTGGAGCTTTGCATCACCTTCTCTGTGAGGAGACATAAATCGACAGGTTATTTCAATAATTATGACATCTTTATTACGAATGTAAATAGTGGCTTGTACTAACTAAACTTGTCTTTTTGTTAAAATATTTCAATCGGGTATGTAATGGATTTATAAACCTTCCATAGATGTTAAACGTTTACAATGCTTGTCATTATTATACATTTTGATATGAATATATTATTTACGTAAAAAGTTTTACTATTGGGTATTAAATTATTATTTTATTTCCAAAATAGATAAAGTTAAGCATGCTTGAATTAGGGAAATTTCAAGATAGGTGGCCACCTGGGAAGTTGTCTTAAAAAATTAAATTACCCCGGTTTTTGGATTAAAAGACTATTTTTAAAGTAGGGACATTTTCGACTCGTGATCAGTGTTCAGTCACGAGAAGGGGGTGTTACATTTATTGGTATCAGAGCTACAAGTTTAGTCGGTTCTAGAGTTAAATTGAACTTGATAAAAGTGTTAAAGTGTGTACATGCTACTAGGATGTCGTATTTATTTGAAAATGATACTTGTTTGATTGATGTAATTTCTTATTAGTTTAAGTATATGTTATGAGTATAGATGTCAGAAGGAATCAGATCCCGACATGCTACTCACAAATAGGGCCTGTCAATGCTCCAGAAGTAGAGGAGAAAGTACAGCAGCCTGTTCAACAGGAGGTTGGTGCACCTGCACAGGAAATGTCGGTGCAAGACTGGGTAGGGCTGAGCATAGTTAACCGCAAAACCGAAAACCGATCCTAACCGAGGCATTTGGACGTTTTATGGTTCATAAGTTTATGAACCGTGGTTAATCGAATCGAACTGAATTGAACCGAATTTGATTTTTTATTTAATTTATAGATATTTTTATAATGTAAAAATAAGTATTTTATACTTACAATACTATAGATGAATTTTTAATTATTATTTTTTACTTAAAAAATTAAGTTTTTAATAAATATTTATGAAAAATACTTTAAAACTCTAACTTTTTAATGTTTAAAAGTCATCAAATAAAGCTATTTTGTCAAAATAAAATACAAAATTTCAAAAACTAACGTTAATATGGAAAAACTGAAAATCGAGGTTAACCGAATCGAAAATTGATGGTTATTAAAATAGTTTACCGAATTAAACCGAAACTAAACCGTAAACACCCCTAAGACCGGGTATATTTTTGCAAACCCTGGACGCGATACTTAATAAACCCCCTCGAATTTCTATTCCGAATGAGTTAAAGAAGCTGCAGGTTCCTGATTTTAAAGGCGACGAGGATGGAGACCCTATGTCGACATTTTTCGGGTTGAGTGACATACAGAAAATGTTGGCTCGGATTGGGTGTGATGATCAAGGAAAACTGGAAGGAGTTGTCTGCTTATTGAGAGAGCAAGCACTGGTATGGTGGAATAATGTCACTGCTCGTGTTCAAGAAGAGGTGAATTGGCAGTTTTTCCTCCGTGAGTTTAGTAGGAAATATATTGGAGATGCATTTATCCGTGAGATGAGAAAGTGGTTCATGGACCTTAAATAGGGAGATCGCTTGGTGTATGAATACGAATGCGAGTTTAATAGATTATGTAAATTTGCCTCTGAATCGCTAACAAATGAGAGAGCCGTCACTAATAGCTTCATAAACGAATTAGATGCCAAATACCAAGAGGTGCTAGTGGCAATTATTCCCAGGGACTTTTAAGAAGCAGTTAATAGAGCTAAAATCACAAAGTCAGAAAAGGAGTGTTGAAACATCTTTTGCTTCGCGATCCTCGAAGCGGGGTAAAGGATATTCACAGCAGGGGAGATCTGGATTTTCAGTATCTCGGGGACAATCAAGTCAAGCTGGAAAGCCCAAAAACACTTCGATATCAATGAAAGGCTCTTGAAAGAAATAATGACCTCCCCAATGCAATATTTGTAACCGAAAACATTATGGAAAGTGTAGGATGATCACGGGAGCATGTTTTTGATATGGTGAAACTGGACATTTTGCACGTAAAGTGCTCGGGTAACAAAAGTAAGTAAAAAATGTTCTCTTAAAGTTCAGGGAATTAAATTCCCAGATGACTTGTTGGAGCTGCCATTCAGTGGTCTTGAGATTATTTTGGGCATGGATTGGCTTCATCCCTATGATGCTACAGTAAGGTGCCGCCAACAGCAGTTGATTTTAAAGACTGCAGATGGCTCAGAGATTATAGTGTTGGGTAAAGGATCTCAATGTATAAAGAATGTGATTTCGGCTTTTAAAGTCAAGAAACTATTGGAGCAAGGTTGTAAGGCTTTTCTAGCCCATGTAGTGGATACTAAGAAGGTTAATAATGACCTCAATGAGATTTTGACAGTTCAGGAATTTCTTGAGGTATTTTCAGAAGAGTTACCAGGATTACCTTTAGAGAGAGAAGTGCAGTTTGAAATTGAGGTTATTCCTGGTACTGAACCAGTATCCATGACTCCCTATAGAATGGCACATGCAGAATTGAGGGAGTTAAAATCATAGTTGAAGGAGTTATTAAATAGAGGATTTATACGTCCTAGTACATCACCTTGGGGAGCTTTGGTGTTATTTGTCAAAAAGAAAGATGGTTCGCTGTGATTGTGCATTGATTACCGACAGCTGAACAAGGTGACCATAAAGAATAAGTATCATTTGCCTAGAATAGAAGATTTATTTGATCAACTAAAAGAAGCATCATTATTTTCTAAGATAGATCTTCGGTCTGGTTATTATCAACTAAAAATCAATGAGGAAGATATTCCGAAAATGGCATTCCGAACAAGGTACGGGTATTATGAATTTGTAGTGATGCCATTTGGCCTTACAAATGCTCCAACAACATTTATAGATTTAATGAACCGAGTATTTTAGTCGTATCTCGATTGGTTTGTCGTAGTTTTCATTGATGATATATTGGTGTACTCGAAGACTAAAGAAGATCATGATGCACACTTGAGGATAGTACTACGGACTTTGAACGAAAATAAGTTATATGCTAAGCTCTCAAAATGTGAGTTTTGGTTATCTGAAGTGGCTTTCTTGGGCCACATTGCTTCAGCTGAAAGAATCAGAGTTGATACTAAAAAGATACAATCTATTGTGGAGTGGAAGGTTTCTAAGAATATTATCGAGGTTCGCAGTTTCTTGGGACTTGCTGGATATTATCGAAGGTTTGTAAAAAAAATTGATGATAGCTGATCCACTTACAAAGTTATTGAGAAAGGATGTTCCATTTGTTTGGACTGAAAAATGTCAAGAAAGCTTTGATCAATTAAAGAAAATTTTGACAGAAGCTCCAATTTTAGTACAGCCAGAATCAGGAAATGAGTTTACTTTGTACAGTGATGCATCTCATAATGGATTGGGATGCGTATTAATGCAAGATGGAAAGGTGGTTGCTTATGCTTCTCGATAATTAAAACCGCATGAAAGGAATTATCCGACTCATGATTTAGAGCTGGCAGCTGTAGTTTTTGCTCTAAAAGTGTGGCGACATTATCTTTATGGCAAACGTTGTCACGTTTATACAGATCATAAAAGTTTAAAATATTTGATGACACAAAAAGAGTTGAACCTACGACAACGAAGATGGTTGGAGTTAATAAAGGATTATGATCTGATCATTGATTACCACCTAGGCCGAGCAAATGTTGTAGCAAATGCCTTGAGTCGAAAAACATTTGCTACATTACGAGCTTTAAATGCACAATTAAAGGGGAGACCAGATGGTTCGTTATTAGTGGAGCTACATTTAAGATCATCATTGCTAGATCGGATCAAAGAAAGTCAACATCAAGATGAGGAGTGTATAGCAAAGATGAAACAAATGGAATCCAATGAAATAAAAGATTTCAAGATTAAAAGTGATAGATGCCTCTATTACAAAGATAGGGTGTAAATTCCTGAAGATGCTGAGTTGAAACATGATTTGCTTTTTGAGGCACACTATAGTCACTTGACTATGTATCCTGGGGGAAATAAGATGTATCAAGATTTGAAGAGTCGATATTGGAGGCCTGGTATGAAAAGGATGATATCAGAGTTTGTTGTTAAGTGCTTGACTTGTCAACAGGTGAAAGCTGAACATCAAGTACCATCGGGAAAGTTACAACCTATTTATATTCCGCAGTGGAAGTGAGATAGAATTACTATGAATTTTGTGACATGATTGCCATTGACTCCTAGCAAGAAAGATTCTATATGGGTAATTGTGGACAGGTTAACAAAATCTGCTCACTTTATACCAGTTAGAATGGATTATCAAATGAGCAAGTATGCTGAGCTGTATATCAAGGAAATAGTTCGACTACATGGAGTGCCTATATCCATAGTATCAGATCGAGATCCAAAGTTCACATCAAGATTTTGGAAAGCTTTACACAGAGCTTTGGGGACACGATTGAACTTTAGTACTGCATTTCATCCTCAAATCGATGGTCAGTCAGAAAGAACAATCCAAACACTGGAAGATATGTTAAGAGCTTGCATAATCGAATTTGAAGGATCATGGGAAAAGTGCTTGCCATTAGCAGAATTTGCTTACAACAATAGTTATCATGCAAGTATTCAAATGGCACCTTATGAAGCTCTTTATGGTCGAAAGTGCAGATCGCCATTGAATTGGTTTGAGTTGCATGATCACAAGTTGATTAAGCCAGATATGTTGCAAGAGATGGAGGAAAAGGTTAAGATTGTACAAGACAATCTTAAAAAGCCGCTGATCGACAGAAATCTTATGCAGATTTGAAAAGAAATGACATTCAGTTTAAAGTTGGAGAAAAAATATTATTGAAAGTTTCTCCTTAGAATAAAATAATGAGATTCGGCCGTAAAGGAAAACTAAGTCCCAGATATATAGGACCATATGAAATTATAAACAAAGTTGGCCCTGTGGCATATCAGTTAGCTCTTCCACCGGAGATGAGTAAAATTCATGATGTTTTCCATGTTTCGATGCTCCAGAGATATAGATCAAATCCATCACATGTGATTGTGCCGGAGGAAATTGAGTTGCAATCAGATTTAACATATGAGGAGGAACCAGTAAAGATATTAGAGTATGGTGTCAAAGAAATAAGGAACAAGCAAATACCATTGGTGAAAGTTCTTTGGCGCAATCACAAGGTGGAGGAAGCGACTTGGGAAGGTAAGGATGTAATGGAAAAACAATATCCACATCTATTTAAAATAGGTACGTTTATTTTTTGTTAGTAACTAAAATGAAAATTTTGAAAGTTTGGTGGTTAAAGTATAAACTTTGGAAAAGTTTAAAGACTAAATTGTAATTTCCAAAAGTTATGTATTTTAATCCCGTAAATGAATAGTTCACCCCCAATAATGACCTTTTTCTGATACTCGGATTTTTTGTACGGAGTTTGTATTTTTTGCTATTAAGCGGTAAAGTTTGGAAGAATATTCGGATAATCGGATCGAATCAAAAATTTAAGATAATTTAAAAGATGATAAGGAAAGGTTAAAAATGTCATTTCCATGTTTTAAAATGGTAGGATTTAACATGGACCATTGGATTGAAGTAGGTTTCCATGTTAAATATGAACTGTTGATGAAAATGGCAAGATAGTAATTTTGGGAAATTCCAAGGGCAAAGTTGGTAATCATTAACTAAACCTATTTTTTTGTTAAAATATTTCAATCGGGTATGTAATGGATTTATAAACCTTCTATAGATGTTAAACGTTTACACTGCTTGTCATTATTATACGTTTTGATATGAATATATTATTTACGTAAAAAGTTTTACTATCGGGTATTAAATTATTATTTTATTTCCAAATTAGATAAAGTTAAGCGTGCTTGAATTAGGAAAATTTCAAGATGGATGACCACCTGGGAATTTGTCTTAAAAAATTAAATTACTCCAGTTTTTGGATTAAAAGACTATTTTTAATGTAGTGACATTTCTGACTCATGATCAGTGTTCGGTCATGGGAAGGGGGTGTTACATCTAGTGTGTCAGAACTCTCAATTATTTTGCTATCGGTGCCTAATCATGCTAATTCATGATCAAATATAATGTCTGGAAGAAAAACTCTTAATCCATAACATGCATATTATGCTACTCTGGTGCCTCTGCACCATGCTAAGCTGAGGGTAGAATATTATCATTAACCTTATCATACTCGTGAATCTCTCATTGATCCACTCGCCTAAACACCTGACACGATTCTTTTACCCCCACAAATTGAAATTTAACATTATTATCAATATGAAGTAAGCAATTGCATCCATTCCAACAAGTAAAATCATCAGTAATTATGATATCCTAGTGGCATGCATACACTTTTGACCTTTACCATACTTCGTTTAACTCCAGAACCGTCTAAACATGTAGCTCTAATACCAATAAATGTAACACCCTTTTCTCGTATTCGTACACCAGGTACGAGTCGGAATGTTATGACTTCTTTAATCCAAAAATTAGGGTAATTTAAAATTTTCAGAAAACTTCCCGATGGTCACCCATCTTAAAATTTCTCTAGCCTAAGCACGCTTAACTTTATTTAAAATTGAATTGAATTATTTGTTCGAGTTCCAATCATAAATCAATTATCTTAACATGCTACTCATCACTTAAGGTTATTATTAACCTTGAATCTTTCCAAAAACGCCAACTATCTTGAAACCATAATGAACTTTAAAGGTCAATCACACTCAAATAGGTTTAACCAGTATACATGCCACTATAATAATCAAACCTTAATTAGGATGTTATTACTATGATTACCTGTTGAGCTTTCCAATATTGATGCAAAGCGTTTCTCCCTCTCATCTTGATTTACCTACGTGTGTACAGTCAAACACGCGCTAAGTACGAACTTAGTGAGGCAATAAAGGAAATTAATAACAATAATTTAAATTTTATTCAACTTCATAGCTACATTTATATAGCATGATATATGTCAATGCATCAACTTTTACATTGCCTTATTAATTATTTACTATATGCCAATGTCATAAGATTTTCATACTTGCCCGGTTATCATAATATGTCGTATGTGCATCACTGGATAAGTATACCATCATACTAATCATGTACCAACATAATATAAACCGGATATAAATTTCTTACCGCTATACTTGCCATTTTCACCGAGTGTTCATATAAACCAGATACCCGAATATACACTAACATGTTTACTATTTATTATTCGTTTATTTATAGCCCAAACTAAACCTTGAGGACCCTGGGTACACGAGTCAAATATGCACCGAAGTGCTCCCGAATATGCACCGAAGTGCTCCCGAAAATGCACCGAATTGCTCCTGATTTCTGCACATTTATAAAGTTGTGCTAACCTCCCAATTTTCCGCACGTTTATAAGGCTGTGCTTACCATGCACTAAGTGTCCTTTACGTACACTATAGTGCTATCCCGGTTTCCCGAATATGCAGCGTGCTGCTGGACTCTATGGCATGCCAAATATACCCTGTCCCTTAATGACTTATTAGGGCATAATTTTCGTATTTATTCCATCCATGGCAATGTATATCAATATAATGTATTATTGGCAGTTCATACCCAAAATAACATTCATATAATAATATCATATATAACTAGTGATCCATGCATTTATATTCAATCTTTGACGTATTTAAAATATGTAAATCATATGATCAATGACATAAATATCATGCCAAAATATAAACCAGGTAGACTTATCGCAAGTCTTCCCAATGATGTATAAAATATTCATGTATCATGTTATATATGCATTGCACTTACATGGCCCATTTATTAGCATGCCTCACTAAATTCTACTCGATCCTTTTTCTTTATAGAACCTCGAATCTTCTTTGATTCGGCCTTGACTTCATTAATCACATGAATAGACAAAATATTTGTTAGATTCAAATCTAACAATACCTTAAACACGCTGTCTAATATAATTATTCGAATATAAAATTTCCAAATATTTTTCCTTTCTTCCTTGTATCGTTCAAAAACTTATTATGGTCCTTAGTGACCAATTTGAACTTCCAATAATTCTTCCGAGCTTGCTAACTCACATTTAAATATAAAATATTTCAAATTTCATTTTCTGACATCTTGCGCTACCTTCAAAGATTTACTTATACCGGGCAGAATACATACCGGATCTTAATTTCCTTTATACTGGAAAAACTATATTTGATATTGGTTCTAACGATATAAGCCACAAAAATTAATAAAATCTACAAAAATTATGAAAATTCTTCAAACTCCCGTCACAGCTTTGTCCTTACAGAATATGCTCTATAAATTTTCCGACCTTCATTCGATTAAAAATTCATATCTTTTAACTCGGAACTCGAAATCAGTTTCTGTTTGTTGGAGACAAAACTAGACGAATACATATTTATAACGGTATAAAATTCATCATCTAAACATTTTTGTAGAATTTATGGTGAATTTTCGAAGTCACTGCCAAAATTCAATCTTCTACATAGCTTTCCATAATAAACTTCTAATTTCTACTAACTTCTTCTTATTTTTCTACTTATCAATTTAGTCCCATCACTTGCTTCAAACCACCAATTCATCCTCTTCTTCATCAAATAATTATTCAAAATAATTCCCTCTAATGTTCTTTCTTTGCCCAAAATAGTCACCAAAATGTAAAGGTAAGAATTCAAACTTCTTAACTTTGCAATTTAGTCCTCAAATCAACACTACTATCTTAATTCTATTATTTTAACTAAAAATCATATTTAATCCCCATCCAAGAATTCATTTCCTATTTGGTCACTTGATTTTGACAATTTGTCAAAATGGTCACTAATTCGATTCAACATCAGTTTAGCATTCTAACATTAATTTCACATCTCCAACATCATTAATTACCTAAATACACTCCAAATTCATAAAATTCAGATTCGGTCCCTTAACTTTGAAGCTTGCCGAATTGGTCCCTATAATTTTAACTTAGGGTTTTGCTTCCAAACAACAAATCAAGCTTACTAGATCATTAATCCAACATCACAAACCCTAAGTTAGACTTAAATCCATAAACCCTAATCTTCTCCATACAAACCAAAATATTTAGGATTTAAATCCTAACTCAAAAACATGATTTTAACATCATATAAGCTTGATTCCAACTTAAATTCAACCATGGAATCATAAAATCTCAAAAGCCTCAATTTTGTTCACAAACCCTAATTTCCTTCTTATGTAAAATTCTCATCAATCAAGCATGTATTCCATGAATTAAGTACATCAAAAGGTAGAGCTTGAAGAGTATAAAAACTTTGCAGTCGAAAGATTACCTGAAAATCGAGTTTCAGGGCTTGAATCGAGCTTGGAAATTTTCTCCTTATTTTCCCCCATATTTTCTTCTTCGAGTTGATAAACGGATGAAGAGACCTCGATCCTTTCGCCTTCGAGTTGATAAATGGATGAAGAGTTGCGGCTGACATCTTTACTTGATTTGGTCACTTTTTGGTACCGACGTCGATCTTACATGTTTTTTCTCTGCCTTGAGATACTTCCCATTCATGATGAAAATTTTCTAATTTAGGTGATCAACTTGATATTCAACCCTTTATTATATAATGTAGATGCAAATAGAAAATGTAAAACAAAAATAAGACATAAAAAGAAATAAGTTAGTGTCGAATAAAAATATGTAAATAAAGAAACATGAAACTAAATCATCGAATAAAAATAACTCTATTTAAAATATAAAACCTAGGGTATCCACATGGCTCTTTCGATGTTCTCTATATGCAGTTTGGTGCTAAAGGGTACCCGAATTGTCCTAACTGTCCCGTGCTAAGGGTAACAAGGCCCCCGGTCATCACCCGTTATAGGCTCCTTTCAACCGGGTTCAATTCAGGGGGACTCATTCCTCTATGCCCATACGCAGAAACGATATTCCCTCAAAAGGATAGAGTAGTAGAGCTCCGAAGGTACTTGCTAGGCCCATACGGGGGAACGATATCCCCTTGAAAGCAATAGCATTTTCCCCTCACTTAGAAGGACGTGTTTATATGCTAGATTTTAAATGCGTTAAAATAGAATCGCACTTATAAACAAATATTAGTTTAATAGTCACTTTAATTCACAATTTTTAGTATTAATAAAGCGGACATATATTTAAAAAAGGCCTGACTCTTTTTTGAAAAATAATTGTCCCCAGCGGAGTCGCCAAGCTGTAGCGACCCTTTAAAAAATTAAAATTTTCGAGTTTCTTTTTTGTTTGAAAAAAATTGGGAAATGATTAAAAAAATAAAATTTTGAAAAAGTTTAAAAATAAAATTAGGGGAATATATAAATAGGAGCGTTAAAAGTAATAAATGGGGAGTCGCCACCGATCATTTTAAAAGGGGTAGGCCAGACACCATGAAAATAAAAACCAAAGATTCAAAAACTTGGGTCCTGGAGTAGGTTACGGATGGGGAAGGATTAGCACCCCCACACTGCCCAAAAATTGGTACCAAAAATATAATTACCGCTTTATTAATATCGATTTTTAAGAATTAAAGTGACATTTAAATTAATATTTGGTTATATGCGCGAGTAAATTTTAAGGGCTCTAATGTTCGAAGAGTAAACGAAAACTACCATCTACTTCTTAGACTGGTAGCCAAGTTTATCCACGAAAAAGGGAGCACCACATTGATCAGTTAATACTTCCGATATGCAAACCTTAATAAACATGATAATTAATTATGAATGGCAAATAAATATGAAAATAATTGTAAATGTGATTAAATACATAAACATAAAAATATATAATATAATATACAATATATTATCATATAAAACGTTTAAAAACAACACATAAAATAATATATGTTACACATAAAGTACATAAATAAATAAAAAAATATTACACATATGTATTTAATATAATATATAATAGAAATGGTATACAATAAAATTATACATATAGTGTATAAATATATGAAAATCATACGTACATATAATAATAATAATAATAATAATAATAGAAAAGGGTATATAGTAGAATGTACAATATGCAACATATAAAAAGAAAGAGGAGTATATACATATATATATATTAAAATAATAATATATAATATACTAATAATAATGTAAATATATACATCTAATACATCCGTACGTAATATACATATAATATATATTTATATTTATGGACTAAAATGAAATAAAAAGGAACATTTAGAGCACAAATTAAGTGAACAAAATCCAATAATCCATACTAAATTGAGTATACACACAAAAAACAGGGATTTAACAGGGAATTTAACCATTCATTTTCGGGCCGAATTGAAACAAAAACAAAAATTAAAGATGAAATTAAAAATAAACAAAACTCATTTGGAACCAGTGACTGAAATGGAAGAAATGAGAACTAGGGGGAATGCGGAGCAAAACAATTTGAGGCGGAGGGATTTAAAAAATAAATTAAACCATTTCTCTTTAAAGGCCCGATATAAATGTCACTTGTTTTTTTAAAAAAAAAACCATTTGAAACCAGAGTAAGAAAAAAAAAAGTTTAAACTCTTAGTTCTATCTGGAACTAAGAATGCCGCCGCCCGTTGGCCTCCTAAACGTCATGGTATTTTTCAGAATTCGGTAGGGTTCCGTCGTGAACCGCCGTTCGTCGGCGCCAGATTCTAGAAATTACCCAGAATTTTTTTTTTGAAAATACTAAAACTCTCGTTTAAATACCCTAAACTGAACCCAAAACTTTTAAAACCTAACCCTAGATTTGCAACAAATCGAGGATGATGAACTGGTGTCGTTCATCGGCGCACCACCCTCATCCGTTGATAGTCACGGCGGCCTGAGACCAAGACTGGTAAACCCTAGATCCTTCTATATTTATGTGTTTTTGATTGCTTTGTTCGAATCTGGAAAAAATAATAAACACAAAAAATTTTACCTCTAAATCCTTGAGGTTTTTTTTGGTTTTTTTTTTGTTTTTATTGATGATCAAAAAAACTTTTTACAATAGATTTCAGTTCGGATTTTATATTCTAATATACATGCATGATAAAAGAATAAAATGAACCTAATCCATATTGTTGATCTGAAATTTGCCCATACTGATATGTTATTTGCTCTTTTTTGTTTTGTGCATGTCCGAGTGGTTGGGAGCCGGTGTATGGCGGTGCGGGAGTTTCGGCAGAGCGGCCACGTGGACGGAGAAGGTGGAGAGCAATCAGCCAGATTCGATCTGAGTCATTGGATCACATCTGATCCAACGTCTAAGATCTTGCATGGATTGGACGGTCGAGATCACTTCTGGGGAAGGGCGAGATGACTACACGTGGCTCGAAAATATCCAGATGGTCAGCGCGTGGGAGTCCAACAGCCCCGAACGTGTATCTCACGCGGCAGATGGTGGGTCATCTTGGATCGATCATTGCCGTTGGATCACCATCTGATCTAACGGTTATCAGCCGGCCGGACAAAATTAGTAATTACAATTAGAATTTGTCAATATAGATAGATAGACTTTTTATAATAAAAGTAATTATATATGGAATTCAACTTTTGTAAAAATATTTGATATAAGGAATGAACTTTTGTAAAAAGAATAACTCTAGACTATACAATCTACGAATACTTTTTCGAGACTTGGAAATGTAGCTTTAAACCTAGAGATGAGCATATGTCGGGTTTTTGGCCGATCCTAACTAGACTAAAAAATAATTACTCTAAATTCGAACTCGATTCTGTTCAATCCTTTAAAAAAATTTGACCCAAAAATTATATGTTTTTATAAAAAAATTAATTTTAGGGATCTAATTGTAAAAAATATAATTTTAGGGACTAAAATGTAAATAAAAAATTCAATTTTAATGACCTAATTATAAAAATATATATATAAAGTGGGAGCATTGTTACAAATATCCCTAAAATATAATAAAAAATTACACTATTAATCTTGGGTCGGGTCGAATATTTTTCACTCTAAACTCGAACTCGACCTGGCCCGACTCCATCCTTTAAAAAATTGGACCCGAACCCAATTTGTTTACAAAGAATCTGACTCAATTAAATTGGGTCGGGTTGAAACCCGTCAGGTCCGGATAAAATGTTCATCTCTATTTTAAACCTGTTACTACACTTTTTAAAATTTTATAATATATTTATTTATATAAAAACTTTAGAGAGTTTAAAGGATTGGAAGATAACAAATTATATTATGTAATAAAAATGAAAATATATTTATCTCAAGATTTTTCGGAAAACAAATAAGTGGCTTATAACATCTAATAAAGTATAGCATAATGTGATAAGACATTTTGAGTTGACTCATAATAATCTTAATTTTATTTAAATTATATATTTTCTAAAAAAATAAATCAATTTACTTTCATTTTTAATAAATATAATAATGTGTTTATATAAATGATAAATTTAAAACAATGGCATATAAATTGTTGTTATTGAAATGTAAGAGTTAATTTTTTTGTCGAAGTTAGTAAAATGTAAAAATTGAAATAAAAATTAAAAGTTTCATATAAATATAGATATATAAATTTGTCTTCCATCACACTTTGTGCCCTTTATTTTAGGCTATTAAAGAGTTATGGCATGATATTTTGACAGTGTTACATTATTATTAATTAAAAGTATATATTCTTAAACTTAATAAGTGTCCCAGTAAAAAAGTGTATGATGCTCATCTTAGGAGACACGTGTTCAAATCGTTCTGTGTACAAGGTGCATACATATTTTGAAAGAGTTAAAAATATATATGAACAGATAATACATTATAATCACCTTTAAACTATTTAATCCTCGAATAAATTTAAATATTATATAAAATATATTTTATCCTTGAATTATTTTAATACTTAACTAACCCTTATATTTTAAAATTTAATAATTTGACCCTTCTACTAAACCATCTTGACTCTGTCATCATTCTTTACAATAATATCTTCGTCCGAAAAATAAAATAGCATGGTCGATTTCTCCATATTCAGGAGCGTAACGTGTAAAGGACATGTGGGGGCCAAGCCTTCCTCAACAAAATTTGAAAAATTAAAATTTTATCTTTCAATTTTTTTTAAAAAATTATTTAGCTCCCATAAAATATCTAAAATTCATATTAAGATTTAAAATTTTAAATATTCTTAACCAAACTTATCTCATAATTTTTAAAAATTTTAATTAATCTTCTCACAATTTCAAAAATTTTAATTACATCTTATTTTTTAAAAAAAAATATAAATTGAACCCTTCAATTTGTTTGAAAATTTAGTTTAAACTTCTATTTTTCTAAAATTTAAATTGATCTCTCAACTTTTTTTTATCAAGTTCCGCCGCTGTCCATACGTTCTTTTACTTGTGTAGAAATAAAAAGGGATTAAAAAAATAGAAGAATAGAAAACAGAAGGTTGAAGATTCCAATGTGAAAATCCGATAATTTAGATTTCCTAGCACCAGTTGGCTCAATGGCGCATGAATTTCAATTTCTGTTAGCCCTTCGAAGTTGGAATTTTGGCTACAAATTCTTTTACTTTATTATTTGTTCTGCGATGTGGATATATTAAGTGCTATATTTTGATATATAAGTTATAAAATCTAAAATTTAAATTCTTAGCCTTAAAGCCTAAACCTAGACTCTAAATTTTAACCATAAACTTTAAATTCTATACCCTACAACTTAAACTATGAATCACAACCTAAATATCTAAACGCTAAAACTAAAAGACTTGTGTAAACTAAAATTTATAGAAACTTGTATATCAAAGTATTTTTCATATATTAAAATATAAATGTTATTGAATAAAGATAAGTTCAAGGGTTAATATAAAAAAAATTAAGAACAATATAAGAGAATGTAAGGAGACTTTGATTTCTTTAAATAAAATTAAGAACAATATAAGAGAATGTAAGGAGCCTTTGATTTCTTTAAATACTTTGATATATTTTAAGTAAAATATTTTGATTATTTTAAGTAAAAAAATTAAGAACAATATAAGAGAATGTAAGGAGCCTTTGATTTCTTTAAATACTTTGATATATACTTTGATTTCTTTACACAAGTCTTTCAATTTCATAATTTAGAATCTTAGGTTAGAGTCTATGGTCTAGAAGTTTAGTGTATAGGGTGTAGAATTTAAAGTTTATGGTTAAAATTTAGAGTTTATGGTTTAGAGTTTAAAATTTAGGTTTTACGATATTAGGACTAGGGATTTAGGCTTTAAATTTTATAGCTTAAATATGAATGATTCTGTATTTTTTTATACAACTTGTGTATAAAAATATAACTTATATTTTAAACCATTAAAAGAATATAAGGTTAGGGAAAATATGCCAGCGAAAACCTTTTATTTCTACAAGCGTCCTAATTTTAAGGGTTAAAAATTCAATTTAAGGTTTATGAGTTTATGCTTAAGGGTTTAAAATTTAGAAATTGTGGTTTGAATTTAGGTTTTAGATGTTAGGGTTTAAATTTTAAGGTAATATATTAGAAATTTAAGTTCTAACATATAAACCCTAAATTCCAACCCTATACTTTATATTCTAACCGCAATCCCTAATTTCTAAGTATATTAATCTAAACTCCTAAAGTATAAACCATAAACTAGATCTCTAACCCTAATATATGACGCTTATAGAAACAGAAATTTTCACAATTACCCTAAGGTAAAATTATGTTTGACCCTTTAAATTTAAATATTCTGTAATATTTCACATTATGATCGAAAATAAAGTATTTTTTACTATCAATTTTGATTTAAAATGTATTAACATTTTGTAAGATATGATTGTTGTTTTTATAATTTTGCTAAATCATTTTGATTTAAAATGTATTTAATAAAATAATTTTTTACTAAATCATTAAATAAATAGATAAAAGATACTTGATGCATAAAAATTTAACAAATTTTAAGTTTCTTGTGTTGTTTTTTTGAACAATAAACAAACAGGTATTAAACAAACAAGCAAACAGATACACAAGACAAAATAATAAACAAACATACATACACAAAAGAAAAAAAAAGAACTGGAAACGCAAAGAAGAACGGTTCAGAAGAACCAAAGAAACAAATATGGACAACAAGATCCAAAGGACAACAAAGACAAAGCTCAGACAAAAAAAAGCAAAAGCAACGGTCACAACAAGATCGAGCCACAATCAGAAACAAGAGATAAAGCACCATCGACTGAAGTCAAGGCAAGCACTAGCCAGCAAGCCTGGAATCATCAGCTACAAATCTTTTCGGGGGTCACCGAAGGATAGGGGCAGTGAAAGAAATGTAGATAGACCATTACAATAGACTGTCACATCAGATTTGAAAATCGCCAGCGTTTGGAGGAGAGACGAAAGCGCAGCTATCGAGCCACCGCCGACAGGGGAACGAAGCGGAGGAGAAATCGACGAATTACCATGACATCTCACCGCTCACACCACACCTGAAACAGAAAAACAACAAACGAAAGGAAGAAAATCAAAGGAAAAAAACATCCATAGAGGGAACACCGCCCAACTCCCTTGCTACCACCGAAAAGAGCCACCCGATCATGACCGTGAAGCGAGTCTCCCTTAAAAAATCGAAACATGCAGATGGAGAAAAGAGCCAAAAAGGCTAGGCTATCACAACACCAAGAAATGAGATACCTTTACAAAAGGAAGGGATGTTATTTCGCTGGAGGGGAGAGAAGCCGGGTCACTGACGGTTAGTGACCGGTGAAATTGAACTTTTCGAGTGATTCTAGGGATAAAAAGTGCTGAATTTTATTTAGGTGATTTGAGTTATAATAATTTACTTTGTAACGCATATGAATTTATTTAAATTTAAAATAAAACACATATGTTATCTTGTACTTAAGGGTGATATTCGATCGAGTTGTGTCGAGTTAAAAAAATTCGAGTTAGTTGAGTTTAAAAGTAATATTTTATAATTCTAATTTTATTTGAATTTTTTTCGAGCTGAGTTTATGAAATTTTAGTCGAGTTGAGTTGTTCGAGTTTCGGTTTAAATTATAACTGTAAATAATTATAATGTTATGTTACTAGTTGGTTTCAATTTAAACTGTTTTCTATAATCATATACAATATATATCATGCAGAATTGAGATATTCAACTCGCACTTAAAAATTTATCCGCTAATTATTAAAAATTTCGAGTTATTCAAATTTTATTTGAACATTTTTTTGAGTCGAATCGAATTTATAAAATTACAAGTTGAGTTAAGACGATTCAAGTATTTTGGCATCGAGTCGAGTCGAATAATTCAATTTTTTTAGTTGAGTTAAATTTTGCACTTCCCTTCTTGAGTTTGAACAATTCATACTTAGAGGAGAGAAAATTTACTCATAATATATATTAAACACATAATCTAAAGGAAGAGAAAAAATTAACTGAAAACTTTTAATTATATACTCTAGTGCTAAAATTAAATTATCGAACAGGAATATAGTGGGTCAAACTAAAGTATCAAAAAGGAATGTAGTTGGTCAAAGTAAAGTAGAGTTTTGGTATATATTTTCATGTTTGAATGAAATTATTTGAAGCGTATGAACGCAAGTCACATGGCGTTGAAATAGTGAGGGAGACTGCGACTACACATGGAGACTCCCCCTAAGTATCCTTGCGTTGTAGAATATTGAAAAATCCCAAAAGTTGGACCCACATCTGATCTGATAACATCATCAGGGAAAGAGTGGGTCCCCACATCGAAATCACATGGTGGAGGACATTGTTAGTAAATTAAGACGGCTCGTGATCGCACCCGACGGGGTAATCAAATGGATACGATTAGATTTCGTGCTCTCATCCTTCCTGCAGGGCTTCGCCTTCAAGGCAGCCAACTCCCCAATTTGTAATAAAAAAAAAACAAGCTACAATTATTCCACATGTTCCTCCTCTATAACACATGGTCTATTTTCATAATTATTCTTTTGATCAATTTTTTTCATAATTATTCTCTTTAAATAATTATATATTTTTTTTATTTAGAACTCTCATTCCAAGAGTTTTATCCCATACTTAAATTTAATTCTTTTAAATCGATATTTATTTAAATGATTATTACCATTAATAACTAATAGTTTTACAATTAAAATAGTTTATTCGAGACAACTATCCTGACAAGGCAATGAACCGTCTTATTATTCTTTGCCTTAAATGAAAAATTAGCATTTAAATTATGTTTTATATTTGTTTTTAGCCTTTAAATTATTTTTTGTCAAAATAAGTCTCTAAACTATCATTTCTGATCACTTCAAGTCTCTAAACTATGTCATTTTTTCTTTTAGTCTATAAACTATTTATTGGTAAAAAAAAATTGTAATGTGTCAACATCTTATTGGGCGCTTTTTTTTACTTAAATAATCATCGGACTTAAAGTGACCGCAAATAATAGTTTAGGGACTTATTTTTATCAAAAAATAGTTTAATGGCTAAAAACAAATATAAAGTATAATTTAGGGGTTCATTTTTTATTTAAGCCTTCTTCTTTCTCTTTGGACTATTATTCTCTCTTACAAGCCATTGAATATGAGATATGTGGCTCATGCACTCTTAACTGAACATACCAAAATCTAACGAGTGATTCCAATAAAAAAGAGGATAATGTTCATCCTAGAAATCGGCGGCTCCATGTGCGGTCCAAGATAGATTTCAATATGTTTAGTTAACTACCCTGCTTTTTTATTTAATCATTTTTTAGGGTAGGCACACATGAATTACACAAACCTTAGGGTAGGCCTACTCTGGAATATGAAATTCCCTTAATTAGTTATCCATTTTATTGATTTTAGGTACCTAAAATCTAAATTTTTTATGCTAGTTATCTATTTTACTAGTTGTGCCGACCCTGAGGTTTGTGTAATATATGTGTGCCTACCCCAAAAAATATTTCTAAATCTGTCATTGATCCTAGGCCTAATTCAAACAACTTTATATGTAAAATGTGTGTGTTTTGTTAAAAGATTAAAATAGTATGAACATATAATATCTTGCAATCATCTAAAGACTATTAAAAAAAACTAAACACACCAAGCCACACAGATCGGAACAAAGGTTAGTTTTTTATTCTCTAGTACATACCACACTAGATTCCTTGACAGAAGTGACCAAATTGGTTGACATCGTAAAAATTCGTCTATGAAATTGATAATGAAAAAACAAAATGTATGACATTAAGGAATCGAGTATAGTTGCCAGAGTGACAATTAACATTTTAAAATATAAAAGAATTGGTGATATAAACGAAAATAAATAAGTAATTTCTTCAAAAATATTTTTTTGGTAAACTGGTATGATTTCATTCCACGGAATCTTACACAAGAAAGTACTATCATGTGCCTCATTAAAAACCTCTATAAACCTAAGTTGAGGAAAATAGTACACATGATAGTACGATACAAATAGATAAGAAAATCAACACATAAATGAAGCCTAGGAACTCAACGAGTCCAACAAAACGTCTGGCACAACAAAAACTGGTGGATAAGCAAAATAAACCATATCAAAACATACATGCTTAGCGATAGTATCAACAATCTTGTTACCATTCCGACAAACATGTTGCATCTTCAAAATCCAATCACGCTGACGCAAATCGTCCATATGCCAACGTATGAAATGTCCACCCTGATAACCACTATTAAAAACTCAGACCGCTTCAAGGCTATCGACCTCAAGCATTACACGACGATACCCGACATCTCTTGCATGAATCAGGCCATAATAAGCACCCCCACAACTCTGTATCTAGAATCGAGCAAATGCCAAGAAACTTGGTGAAACCCAACCTCCACGTACTGGTACTGTCGCTCATCACTCCACCACACGACCCTTTTCCATTCGATTCTCTACGGGCACTATCAATATCGACTTTAACCCAAGGACCAGTCGATGGATGTCATTGAGCTTGACCACACTGACTTGTGGTACTCATGCTCGCCCTACTAGAGATTCTTCAACCGCACAAAGATATAAATCGACCAAATGTTGGCTACGCTCAATGATGGTACCATGGCCAGTAATAGGTCTATCGAAAACCACTGCGTTGTTGCTGAGCCATAAGTTCCAAAGAACTATCCCAAGCATCATCTCCCAATTAGTTATGTTATTTACAAACCCCCTCAAACCCGAGATGTTTGCAACAACCTCTATCAGCGAGCTCCAAATTGATAAATTCCAACAACTTATCCAGCTGAACACTCATAAAATATATAAACAATATCTTCAACAGTTGCGCCATAGACTTGACAGCTACTATCGGATGCGGAATACCTCTTAACATGCTTCTAATTTGTCATTAACTTTTTCTAACAAATCAACCAAAGAAAATATTTGATCCGAGGTAATCCCTTAAACTTGTGAAGCACGAACCAACAGTTATGATTTATCTGAGGAACAAGGTTTGAAAGTAGCTCATACGCTGATTTGATCGTGAACAGTTGATCCCGATTCCTCTTCTACCATACCATATAATAGGGCACCAAATCACAAGGGCCCTTAGTCGCAACAATCCAAAGTAGAATATCTGTGGAGAGAATGTGCTCAAAATCACTCTAATGTCACTCCTTAGACCAAGAGGACATTTGTGCCACGACCACATCGTCGATTGACCTTGCAAGGCTAGGTGCCATATAATTGATCAACAAACCAACATCACTAAGCCTTGAATCATACCAAAATTCTACCTCAACCAATAGTCCAAACCTAGTTGTTACGGATGTCGTTCCAAATGATACTCAAACCTTTCTAAAGCTGAGAGCAACTAGTGTTTCGAAGAACCAAAGGTTCTCCTTCTACACATTTATATTTGGTTCGACGAAACTGGACCACAAATTATCCTTATGTGCCAGAAGATTAAACGCTAATTTTATTAGAAATGCATCATTAAGATTAAAAATATTTTTGAACGGCTTGCACATAGTCTCTCAGTTAACTAAGTGAACCCCACCATGCTCAGTAGTAATACCTAAATGAATCGTCTAATCAACCGCTCAATCTCCAAACAAGTTTTCTTCGGTAAAACAACAGTTTGAAGCGTATATATATAGAAATTGCGGCAAGAACAGATTTAAAAAGTGTTATCCTTCCTACCAGAGACAAATACCTCACTTTGCAACTACTAAGCTTACTCTGAATCATCTGAATAAGATATTGATAGGATATTGTAGTAATCCACTGATGAATCAAGGGAACACCAAGATATCTACCAAGATTATCGACCTCAGCGAAACCAAACCCGCTATTGATTGATTGACGTAACTTAACATTTACATTTTTGGAGAAAAATATAGTAGTTTTAGCAACACTGACCTTATGGCCTAAAACTTGACATAAAAAATCCAAAACTGATCGAATAATATGCAATTGGTCCAAATAGGCTTTAATAAATAAGATTATGTCGTCAACAAAAAATAGATGGGAAATCTCAGGGCCATAGAACACAAATCTGAACAGTTTCCAATCTTCATTCCTAGACGCAACATGAATTAACTAAGAAAGACGTTCCATGCAGATAACGAATAAATAGAGTGATAAAGGGTCACCTTGGCTAATCCCATACTAAGGTATAAAAGAATCGCATGTTAAGAATTTGGTATGTGGCAAAATAACTAAAGCGATAACGATATAGACCAATACATGCAAAAGAGACAAGATTTAATGTGGTTCAGCATAGCCTACCTCCACAGACGAGAGAAACAAACAATCCACTAATAACGTAGAGAACCCAAAGAGTACAAATATACCATAACCCATGTAATCCCATGACCCGGTGTACAAATCCCATGACCTAGTGGAACCAAAACACTTTTCCCAACATCCCTACAATACCAATCTCTACAACGTAGGCACAATAGTTGTAGAGATCCTAAAAGTGGTTATATCTCTCTAGAGTAATCCCCCTCTCTCTCATTCTCTTGTTCTCTTATAATTCAAAAGGTTAAACCTAGTCTATATTTATAGACTCAAATACTTGGTCAACAAGAAACCTTATTCAATAAGAACTCTACCTAAAATAGATATTTACTCATTAAAGTAAATTCTAATTACCAAATAATCTTCAACCACTAGAATTACAATAAAACCCAACATAATTACCAATTAGAATTTAAGTCAAAATATAACAAATCTCCCCCTTGACACAAATTCTATTCGAGCATTGGTCTTCAAGTCTTCAACATCTTCAATTTTTACGTAAGCCAAATATCTGTTGAAGGACCGCCGCCAAGTCTTCAACAACTCCAATTCTTACGCAGTATCCGTTGAAGCACCATTGAATTTTGAGAATTACTCCCCTTGCAACTAAAAGCTCGTTACAGCATTACTTCTCTTGCATGTCTCCAACATCGCACCACAAAATCAGTAGCAAAAATTCATCTACAATCACGCAGCTCGAACCATAACTCATGATACCATTTGTTAGGAATTTGGTATGCAGCAAAATAACCAAAGCGATAATGACATAGACCAAGACATGCATATGAGACAAGATTTAATGTGGTTCTGCATAGCCTACCTCCACGGACGAGAGAAATGAACAATCCACTAATAACGTAGAGAACCCAAAGAGTACAAATACATAATAACCCATGTAATCCCAAAACCTGGTGTACAAATCCCATGACCCGATGGAACCAAAATACTCTTCCCAATATCCCTACAATACCTATCTCTACAACGTATGCACAATAGTTGTAGAGATCCTAAAAGTGGTTACATATCTCTAGAGTAATTCCCCCTCTCTCATTCTTTTGTTCTCTCATAATTCAAAAGGTTAAACCTAGTCTATATTTATACACCCAAATACCTGGTCACCAAGAAACCTTATTCAATAAGATCTCTACCTAAAATAGATATTTACTCATTAAAGTAAATCCTAATTACCAAGTAATCTTCAACCACTAGAATTACAATAAAACTCAATGTAATTACCAATTAGAATTTGAGTCAAAATATAACATCGCAAATAGATCCATTCCAAAGAACCTGAGTCGACACTGTAGAAACGCATTGCATGATCAGGTTTCGCATCGACTCCGGCAAACCAATGTCCACCAATGTGTCATCTATAAAACCCTACTCAAGTCGATTGTAAACTTTTTCCAGATCGATCCTAAGTGCCATCCATCCATTCCTTCTAGTCTTACTCCGCATAGTATGGATCACCTCCCGCGTGATAATAATGTTGTCCGTAATCGAGCGTCCATGCACAAAACTAGTTTGGTTCTCAGAAACCCATCCAGGAAGTAACTACTTCAAGCGATTAACCAGGATCTTCGAGATTGCTTTGTAGATAACAGTACATAAGCTAATAGGACGAAACTGACCCATATTCTCTAGATTTGGCACTTTGGGCAAAATGATTAACAGAATATGATTAATATTTTTATAAATTTCTTCAAAAATATTTTTTAAAAGCTAAAAGTTATAAATTTTATTTTAAAAAAATATTTTTAAACAAAATTAAAAAATATTTTTAACTTAAAATGTTATCTGTTTTAAATTCCTTTTAGCCCAAAAATATTTTTATACAAAAAATACTTTTGAAAAGTATTGGATAACAAAGCATTAGGTAAAAAGCCAGATTTTGGTGCATGAAAAGCAAATGGGCGTTACATATGAAAACTCAATTGGCGCCATGAGGATAATTTAGCTGGGCATTAACTCTTTTCTATTTAGAAACGGTTAATTTAGAAGTTTGAATAAAATTTTCGTTAGGATAATAACAACGTTTTAGTTTTTTAATTTATTAGAGTATAAAATAATATTTGTGCTTAATTTTAAATTTAATAAATGTATTGAGATATTACTTAGATAAAACATGTATTGAGATATTTTTGAAATTAACCGACGGTTTAGTTTTAGTTGAAAAGTGTAAAAATGTACTATATTCACTTGTCTCCTAGCGGCTTAACGTGCACCGTTATTTATATGCGACAAGTAAGCTATGAAATTGATTGAATTAAATATAACATTTTTTTTGGATCAAAAATATTAAATATAACAGTTTGAGTTAAGTTAAAATGAGTCCATTAATAATATTAAATTATAATTTTTAATATAAAAAAATTAAAAACAATTATTTTTATTCATTTTTAAAGCATAAATATTTTTTTAACTCAGTCTTAACGGCACCAAATTTAAAAAGAAAACCCCATTTTAAATACATTTCTGTTTATTTAAAGTGGCCCGTCTGATCAAATCAATGCTATAAACAGAAGTGTTAGGTTTAAAAAGTGAAGGCAATCTCTCTCTATTTTATCACTTTGTCTTGTCTTATCGACGGAAAAGAGAAAATACACATTCTGTCAACATTTTAATCATAATTCATCCATTAAATTACTAAAAGTAAGGGTTAATATCGTTTACGATGGGAATTTTGTAGGTAGGAAAGAGGACAGAGAGAGTTCACGGGGCAAAAGTTCTTGGAAATATAATCTAGATAAGTCTGTAGGGGTCACATCTTTACAGAACAAAACAACAGCCGAAATAGATTATAGAAAAGGCTACAATCCTACTGCTTAAAGCATACGATAATAGTACTAAGTGAAACTATGGGCTTACGAGATGTTCTCCTTCAATGGCAAATCCTGTATTTACTATAAACGGCCTTGGGCTCCAGGCTTGGCAGTTCAAGCTCTGCAGTATAAAATAGAGAAATGGGAATATGGGATGTACTTGGGATGATCACTCTGCTCTATATTAATGAAATTGTATTTACTTTTAGTTTGTTTAATTATATGTATATTTTATGAGAGTTAAGAAGTTAATTAGTTTAGCCGTCGACTAAGTACATTTGGCCGGTTAGCCAAACTGTTCATCTTTGCTCCTTTATATTTCCTTAGATCATGAGTTCTAAACCTACTAAGAACATATATTCCTTCCATTCCCCTCTAGGTGAGATTAGGATTAGAATTAGAAATTGTCAAAAAAAAAGTTTTGTTGTTATTGGATCTCGTGGGGAAAAAATGTCAAGGGACGCCTAACGCGATCTATGACATTGACACATGCGTACATAGCAACCTAGAAAGTTTAGATGAGTAGTTTGGGCTTTACAAGACCACTAAACTTAGCTCGATCCTTAAAGAATACTCGAGGGCACATCCACTTGGATCTTGATGAAATAATGCCATTTTACAAGGAATATTCTAGAAGACAAATATGTATATAAATATGAAGATTTGTTGGGCTCGAATACGTCAACCGAGTCGCCAAGAAGGGGGGCTGATTAGCTTTGAAAGAATTTGGTGGAAGCAATAGAAAATAAAAATTTGACACAAGAATTTTTCACTACCTTAGCTTTCCCACTAAGGATTTTCTACAAATCCACTAAATTTGTCTTTCTTTTAAGGCAAAAGAGATAACCTTACAAACCTCAAAGTTTATACCCCAAAGCTTTTGAGAAACTCTCTTCTTAAGAGAAATACAAATGAAGCAAACTATAGAAAACCTCACAAGGCAATTTGTTTGCACAATTTAAGCACTCACCCAAAGCCTAAACATTTAAGCAATATGTAACAGTTAAGCTCACAAGTGTAATCAAATAAAAAAATAAACTTTACAAGCACAAAAATGATTTCTCTAATATTGAATGTTGACAAGGATGTTTCTTGTTGTTCCATAGCTGCTTGAAGATGTATTTTAAACCCTCTAAGGAGTTTGTGGCCGTTACTAGCCGTTGGGGGTTGTTAAGAGCCGTTGGAGAATTAATTTGCAGCCATAAATGCACTTCTGATGTAATGGGTATCGGTACGTGAGTCTCAGTATCGTTACATGCCTTAAGAAGAAAGAAGCATTACACATTTGAATTAGGGCGTGCCGGTATGCGATACATGAGTATTGGTACAAGCCCTTGTGTATCGATACATAAAGTGCTCTCTGAAATCTGAAACCGTTCCTCGTATCAGTACTGACTAAGCTGTACCAGTACAAGCTACTCCGTATTTGTACTGAGGAAAGAGTACCGGTATGAAAGGCTATTTTTGATTTCTAAGGAAAACTTGGAAATATAAAGCAAGTCAAAAACACTTGTAAAAAATTTTAAACATATTTTTCAAGTTATATGGATTTTGAACTATTTTTGCAATATTGTTTAAGTCCAAAAAACTTTTTTCTTTAAAGTTATATCAAAATCTTTATCTCAACAATCTTCCCCATTTTGATATAATGAAACCACTTGAAAATTGTTTTGAAAATGCTTCCCCTTAGAATTTTATTAGAAAAAATAATATTTTAAAAAAATATTTAAGCTCTCCCTTTTTTCTTTTTGAAATTAAAATTTTCAACCACATCTTACACCTTTTTGTTATATAAAAAATAATTCAAATGTAAGTTCAAAATCAGTTAAAGCACATTATAACAATGGAGACAAAAAAAACAACATTTTAACATGAAATAATTAAAAAATTTGGCTCTCACTTAATCAATCAACAAAATTGATTAGCCTAATCATTCAAGAGAAATATATTGAATCTCATAAAATAAATAAATTAAACAAGAAATTAAAAAAACATGCCATATATTGAAATTAAATCAATAACCATACAAAAAGCATGATTTAAGGGACAAAATTATCCATTTTTATCTGTGCGTACCGGTACACAAGGTGGCATATCGGTACTGACTGTAAATGTCGTATCGGTACGATATGGGCTGTACCGATATCGACTGCACGTTTTGGCAAAAAAATTGTAGCAAAAATAACCCAAAAAACATCATAGGTTCAAATTAAGTTCATACAAAGGCTCTAAGAGGTCCTAGATATACATTTCACACATATTTGCCACATTTTATCAAGGCAAGCATGGATTCATCAAAAACAACCAAATATTAAAAGTTTAAGGCCAAAAGCATAAATATAGACATATAATGCCATAAACAAGTAACTTGTGCAATTTGAAACTTCCCGTATGTATTTGCATTCAAGCACAATCAAAAGTCAAACAAAACATGCTTAGATCATCATAGAAATCAAACAAGTAACACATGATCAAGCAAATTGCATGACTAAAATTTTACCACTTGAACCAAGGTAGGTTGGTTAAGCCTCACCCTCTTCAAGTAGGGGTGAGCGTTCGATTGAGTCGAGTAAAAAAAATTGAGTTATTCATGTTGACTCGTCATCTTTCACAACTCAAACTTAATTTGAAAGTTTTTCGATTCGAGTCAAGTTTATGAAATTCGAGCTGAGTTTGAGTCGAGTTTTCGAGTTTCTATACAGATTTAATTGTAATTATTTATCACGTTATAGTACAGTTTGATTCCAATTTAAACGACTTTCTCTAACCATATAAGATATGCATATATATATATATATTTCTTCATATTATTTTTCACATGTATAAATAAGATTTGTAATGTTATTTAATAAAAAATATCATCTAAACTTATAAAATATATTTATAATGTTATTTTTAAATAAGGAACTTTTGGGGATAAAATATTGATGGAAGTATAAATAAGTCAATACTTTGATGTGAAGAAAATCTTTACAAAAAAATTCAGTTGAATGATCAAATTAAATAAAATATAAACTTAAAAGACTAAATTACAAAAATAATATATTATGTTAAAAATATGAATTGAAGTTACATACATATTATATATATAGTGTTAGTGAATCATGTGGTTTAATTTTGGTCAAAAATAGACTTAAAACGAAAGATGAGTTGAAGAAATGGGAAATCATTCAAAGTTGAGGGGCTAAATTGAAAAAAAATAGGAAATTCTTTATAAAAATACGAGTTGAAGCTAAATAGGTATTCTACAGTGATTTAGGATGATGTGCTTCAAATTTGGTCAAAAATGGACTTAAAACGAATGAGGAATTGAAGAAATGAGGAAACCATACAAAGTTGAGGGGCTAAATTGTAAAAAGATGAAATTTATTTTCAAAAGTATGAATTTAAGATAAATATGTATTCTAAATTTGTTTAGGAACATGTGGTTCAAATTTATTCAAAAAATGGACTTAAAATGAATGAGAAATTAAAGAAAATGAAATAAGGGACTAAATCATAAAACTGTAAAATTCAGTTTTTTGAGTTGGGAAAACTTCAACTCGAATCGAACTCGAATTTTTTTTGAGTTACTCAAGTTGAACCTAATAACTCAATTAACTCGACTCGAATAACTCGAAATTGGAAAAAAAATGATTTTTCCAAGTTGAGTTGTGCTCACCCCTATTTTCAAGTGTCATCCCTCTTGTGTGTCTAGGGCTCCAAATTTCTTAACTTTGTTCATTATGCTCTAACAACCTACAAAAGACAATCAAGTATATTTTGGCATCCAAATTGCTTTGGATCCATTAGCATTGGTCCTAAAAGTTTTAGTTCCCTTTGGAATCTATTTGTCAATATCTTCTTTTTTGTTTGAAGAAATAAGTTCCTTAGTGACCCAAATATTTTTAACCATTTTCCATTTAAAAATCTAGGAGAACTAGATTGTCTTTGATAAAAATTTGATTTTATAAAATTTGTTTTGGAGCATTCTCCAATTTTCTTTTCAAAATCTTTGTAAATAAAAACTTTTTCCTTTTTAAGATCATCAATTTCTCTTTGATGATCTTCTTGAACACTTTGAAGCATGTTTATTAAATCTAAGTGCTTTCGTTCAAATTCATAGAGTTTTACTTCAAGTTCAAGGTTGGTTGTAGAAAGCAAATCATTTTCAACTTTCAATTTTGAAACCATTTTCTTATTTTTCAAAACATTGTTTTCAAATTCTAAAACCAATTCATCATAGGCATCTTGTAGTTCATCAAAAGTATATGAAACTGGAGGTGGTGAATTAGACGTTACCATTGAATCTTCTTGCATGGCTATGAGGCATAGGTCGGCTACCTCATCATCGGTAGAGTCTTCTTCATCACTTTGTGTAGCCACAAATGCCTTCTTTATATGACTTGTTCCTTTTTTCTTGAGTTGAGGACAATCGTACTTTACGTATCCTGACTTCTTGCACTCGAAGCATATGATGAGATCCCTCTTCTTCTTTGATTTATGTCTAGATTCTTTTTTCTTGCACCTCATGAATCTTTTGATTTTCTTGAAGAGCTTGGCCATCTCTTCATCTTCACTACCCTTTTCACTTGAATCTTCTTGATACCTTGAGGATTTAAGAGCAACATTCTTATCTTCTTTGTCCTCTTCTTTCTTCTCTTCTGATACGATCTTGGATGCGAAATTGCCAAGATTGTTTGATGTTTCTCGATCGTAACCAAGTAAGCAATCTCTTATGAAATTAGGTTAATGGTGTATGATGAATAAATAGTGAATTTAAGATAAGGTAGAAGTTTGGATGGTGGTGTAGGCGTGTAGGCTTGGTGATAAAGTGATGAAAATTGGCTTAGGAAAAAAAATAAAAGATTAAGGACAAAGAAAGAACCAATACTATAAAGAGTATTGACCCAGTTCTTATATAGTCTTCAATCGGAGGACTGTAACCCACTAATTAGGAAATTAGGAACCAACAGTATCAAAAAAGGGTTGACGCCACAAGAAGGAATTCTTGATAAGTCGATAGAGTTTTTAAAAGAAAAAAAGAGATTAATTCTCACTTTAAATTGTTAAAAGAACAAAAGAGATTAATTCTCACTTTAAATTGCACTCAAAGTTAGATGTCATAAAATAAAATGAATTGTCCTATTTATAGGCTTACAAAATAGAATGAAATGACACCATCTGATGTTGAATACGTGGCCGGCCATGGTGAAGAGAAATGAGACCTTTGGATGAACCATTCTCTCTTGAAAAGTCATATTTTTGAATCTTGTGTTATCCTCCTTCATGTTGCCACCCTTTTAATGAATATGTGTATTTGAATGGAAACCCTTCATCATTGTCGTCCATTATGAAGAGGTATGAAAGAAGAAACATGCCTTTTAATGCACCCTTTCATGCTGTAGCCGTTGGTGGCATATCCTTGTATTTTCAATATCTTTGCTGCGACAATGGAAAAGATGTAAAAGAAGGTTCATGCCTCTTGAATGCATCATTTACTATTGTAGCTGTCCAAGCTTTAATATGTAGTCATCCATGCTTTCACAAAATGTACCTTGCAAAATATAAATCAATGATTAAAAATATAAACTACTAACATATAGAAATGTGACAGAATAAATGAAATATGCAACATATAATAAGTAAAATGACTTAATGAAATGCATATATTATGATTGCACATGCAAAACATTGCATGGCTTATTGTATGAGTCTAACGTCAATGCTTGTTCACTTGTGGACTCAAATGACTTACATGCTTGAATGCATTTGTGTGAGATGGCATCCCTAAATAGTTTGGCCGTAGCACAAGTGATGGCTCATTGTGGGAGTTCTTCCGACTCTGGCTGAGATATGATCACATCATCCCCTTCTTGAAAGTAATTTTTCCTCAAATTATCATTATCGTCAAAGGGAGACAAATTCGGGACATTAAAAGTAGCACTAACATTGTATTCTCCTAGAAGGTCTAACTTGTATGCATTGTCAATAACCTTCTGTACTACTTGAAAAGGACCATCTCCTCAGGCTAACAACTTTATCTCCTGTGTGCCGGTAACCTTTCCTTTCGTAAATGAACCCAAACCCAGTCTCCAATTTCGAAAGTGACTTGCTTTCGTCCCTTATTGGCTTGTTGCTCATATTGTTTTGTTCTATTTTCAATGTTGTCCCGTACCTGTTCATGGATCTTCTTCACAAATTTTGCTTTATCTTTTTCATCTTTGTTTATGATTTATTCTGTAGGAAAAGGTAGCAAGTCCAATGGAGTTAAGGGATTAAATTCGTACACAACCTCAAATGGCGAGCATTTTGTAGCAGAGTGTATGGATCGATTGTATACGAACTCAACGTGTGGTAAACATTCTTCCCATGTCTTGATATTCTTTTGAATGACTGCTCTAAGCAATAGTGACAATACTCGATTTACCACTTCAGTTTGGCTGTCAATTTATGGATCACAAGTCGTAGAAAACAACAACTTTGTCCTGATCTTGCTCTATAACATCCTCCAGAAATGGATAAGAAATTTTACATCTCAGTTTGACACAATGGTCCTTGGAATCCCATGTAATCTTACAACTTCTCTGAAGAATAGATTGGCAACATGTGAAACGTCATCAGTCTTGTGGTAGGGGATAAAATGAGCCATCTTTGAAAATTTGTCCACTGCCAAAAAGATAAAGTCTTTTCCATTCTTTGTGCGCAAAAGTCCCAAAATGAGGTCCATCGAAATGCCAACCCAAGGTTCACTTGGTATAGGTAATGGTATATACGATCCGTGAGGCATGAGTTTTGATTTTACCCGTTTGCAAATGATGCACTGTTCACGCATCCTCTCCACATCTCTTTTTATCTTAGGCCAATATAGGTGTTCCTAAAATGTACTCAATGTTTTATGCACCCCAAAATGTCCCATTAAGCCTCCACCGTGGGCTTCCTTGATAAGCATCTCTCGAACTAACCATTGTGGGATGCAAAGCCTTTCTTCTTTGAAGAGGTATCCTTTGTGCCTATAAAATTTCTCAAATGCCCCTTTCTCGCATTTATTAAAAATCTCTCCAAAGTCATTTTAAGTTTCGTAAAGTTCCTTTATAAAAGCAAATCCATGCAATTTTGAATCTAAAGTAGTAAAAAGTACTTACCTTTGCGATAATGCGTCGGAAACAACATTTTCCTTACCCTTATTGTAATTGATCACGTATGGAAATGATTCAAGGAACTCGATCCATTTTGTATGCCTCTTGTTTAACTTGAGTTGTGGCCTTTAATATGCTTCAAAGCCTCTTGATTTGTATGTATAACGAACTCTTTTGGCCAAAGATAATGCTGCTAAGTTTTGAGTGCTCGAATGAGAACGTACATTTCCTTGTCATATGTTGGGTAATTTAGTGAGGCACCATTAAGTTTCTCACTAAAATACATTATTGGACTCCTTTCTTGAGTTAATACGACACCAATCCCTATTCTAGAAGCATCACACTCCACCTCGAATGTTTTATCAAAATTCGGTAGGGTTAACAGAGAAGCCGTGGTTAAATATCATTTAATCTTGAGGAATACTTTCTCTTGTTCATCACCCCAAAAGAAGTTGGAATTCTTTTTTATGACTCTTATTAAAAGAGTGGCAATGCTGCCGAAATTTAGGACAAATCTCCGGTAAAAACTTGCTAGTCCCTGAAAACTTCTCACTTGGCCTATATTTGCAGGTTGTGGTCATTCTTGAATTGCCTTTACTTTTCTTGGGTCCACTTCTAATCCCTATGAACTTACAATGAATCTTAGAAAAATGAGTTTGTTAGTGCAGAAAACACATTTCTTGATATTAGTATATAATTTCTCTTTTCTTAAGGTATTTAGAACATGCCTCAGATGTTGTTCATGTTCCTCCAACGATCGGATATAGATTAAGATATCATTGAAATAAACAACATAAAAATTAATGATATAATGCCTAAGGAAATGATTCATTAACCTCATGAAAGTGATGGAGACATTGGTCAAACCAAATGACATTACTGTCTACTCATACAATCCTTGCTTAGTTTTGAATGCGGTCTTCTATTAATCTCCTTATCGCATTTGGTTATACTCACTTTTGAGATCGATCTTTGAAAAGATGCTTGTTCCACTTAGTTTGTCCAACATCCATCTAGGCGAGGTATAGGATGGTGGTATTTGATAGTGATTTGGTTAACTACATGACAATCTACACACATACGCCAAGATCCGTCTTTCTTTGGTACTAGTAACACTGGTATGACACATGGGCTAAGACTCTCTTGAATATAACCCATTTCCATAAGTTCGGCCACTTACCTTTGTAATTACTTGGTTTCTTTCAGGTTACTTCAATATGTAGGGAGATTCAGAATGGTTGCTCCCGAGATAAAATCAATTTGATGTTCAATTCATCGAATTACAGGCAAACCACAATGAATCTTGTCTAGAAAGATGTCTTCGAAATCCTGTAATAAAGAAACAATGGGAAAGGGCAAATTTTCCTCGGGATTGTTAGTAGAAAAAAGATTCTTCTTGTAGATGAGTACAAGAAGTGTTTGGTGTGTCAAAAGACGCTTCCTAATCTCTCCCCTACTTGCAAAAATACTCAGTTTTTTTTATCTCACTCCTTCTTTTTATTTCTTCGATTTCTTCATTCTTCCCCATTGTTTTCTCTCTTTTTTTCACTGGCATTCTCACTCTCTTTATTTCACTCTTATTTTTATTTTCACTCTCTCCCACTGCCTTAAAACTCCTTTTTAAGTGAATCTGGCCGTCATGTACTTGTCTTGGAGTCAGTGGTGCCAAAATGATATTTTTTCCTTCATTGGTGAAAGTGTATCTATTGGTGAAACCATCATGAACCACACGTCGATCAAACTGCCAAGGTATCCCCAATAGAATGTGTCTAGTGTACATTGGAAGTACGTCACATAACACCTCGTCCTTGTATTTCCCAATGGAAAATAGTATGCGCACTTGCTTGGTTACTTTAAGTTCTCATCTCTCATTAAGCCATTGCATCTTATAAGGTTGGGGATATTTTGATGTTGTGAGTCCAATCTTTTCCACCATCAAAGCACTGGAAACGTTAGTGCAACTTCCACCATCAATGATAACGAAACATACCTTTCCATTTACATAGCAGCGAGTATGAAATATGTTCTCGCATTGTTCTTTTGTTATTACTTCATGTGTGTTTAGACTTCTTTTGACAACGAGTATTTCTCCATCAATGGCAAGTTAAAGGTTTTACTCTTCATCATTTGATTCTTTTTCATCCTAATGTTTACATTCTATCTCGCCATTGCCTAGAAGCATCATGGTACTTCAATTTGGACATTGACTGGCAATATGCCCACGTCCTAGGCATTTAAAGCATTTGATATCTTGAGAGCGATCTAGTATGGATGATTACTTTCCTTTGCTCGGTTCCACATTTGGCTTATTAGATTTAGAATTCCCAACATTCTTCTTGTAATTTCGTTGTCCCCATTTAGCTGTAGTATTAGTGTTTCGGGACATGCTTCTTCTCTTCAATCGTCTTTCAACTTTCATTGCAATATGCACCATTTCATCAATTTTAATATAGTGTTGTAGCTCCACTACATCAGCTATCTCTGAGTTTAGTCTAGCTAGAAATATGGTCATGGTTGCTTCACGATCTTCCTCAATGTTAGCACGGATCATTGCAACTTCCATATCTTTATAATAGTCCTCAACACTATCGTTGCCTTGAGTAAGGTTTTGAAGGCGTTGGAACAACTCTCAATGGTAATGAGTCAGGATGAATCTTCTCCTCGTTATTTCTTTCATCTATATCCACGTAGAAATTGGAATTCCCCGTTTTTTCTTCTATTAGAGGTCAGTTGATCCCACCAAACTAAGAAATAATCCATAAATTCAATTGATGCCAACTTTACCTTTTTTTGTTCAGAATAGTTGTGGCAATCAAAGATGTGATCAACCTTCTTCTCCCACTCGAGATATGCTTCATTGTAACGCCCTAAATTTGGGCCTAGATGTTATCTAGATCGATTAGACGGTTCAGGGGAACCGGATTAGGCGATTCGAGCTAGTTTCGGGAATTAATTCATAACAAATTGTTTTTGGCTAAAATAAAATATGAAAAAACATTACAAAATGTTAAATTAATATTATAAGGGTTTTGGGAAACTCAATTTGAAGAAATAAAATCGGATTTAGGGACATTTTGGTTTGGTGACTAAAATGTAAAGTTTTCAAAACTATTTTGGTGACTAAATTGTAAAAGGGTCAAAACTTAGAATCTGTAAGGAGCTAATTTACCAAAGTTTTTAATCAGATTTTCCCCTTAATTTAGGCTATTTTTAAATGGTTTTTAAAAGGTTAATAAATAAAAATAAAATAGATTTAATTAAAAGGATTTCTATTAACCAAATTTATTTTCTTACGTAAATACTTTTACTCTCAACTTTGATCTCAACTTTTTCAACAACCAAACTATCAATTTTACTCTAAAATGCTCAGGAATAATTCCTTTTTGATTTCATCTTGATTTCTTAATTGATTCCTTTGATTTCTGTACCAAATCCTATTTGCTTTCTTGGAGATTTCACTCAAATCTTGCCAATTAAGGGGAAAATTAGCAATTAGAGGTGATTTTTATTTCTCTCCTCTATTAAATGTTCTTTACTGAAATTACCAAGTTCTTGATCATTTACAATTGATTTTTATTGCGTGTTAATGATTAAATCATGATTAGGAGGTTTTAATTGAGTTTTGATAAGAAATTTGATGAATCTTGATGATGGATCTAATTTGTGTCGATTCTAATTGATTTAGATCACATGTAAGATATGTTTTAATGTTATGAGAAGAGATTAATGAAAGGAATCCCAACAATTAGGTGAATTGCTTATTTTCTAGGTTGTAAATAGTTAGATTTTGAGGTGATCTTGGTGTTGAAAGTTTGCTGGAGATATAAGGTTGTTATATTGTTGTTTTCAGATGTTAATTGATGATGATAATATGTTAAAATTGTTAGGTTATGGCTAGGCTTTGTTTAGGTTGAGTTTGGTGATGATTTCAGTTGTTTCAAGGAAGCGTTTGATGGTTTTTAGTGAGGCGAAGTTTAGAAGAGTTGCTTCTGGGATTAGAGATGCATAGAAATGCATTAATCCTTTGTTTTTGTATGGGTAAAACAGGGGAGATCAGTACTTCATCTTTTGGAGAGGCTTCAGAAGCTTGAGTTCGCATCGACAAGTGGAGCGTTGTGTTGTCGATGAGTGGAAACATGGTTTACTACTTTATAAAGGTTTGAAAGTGATTTTGGGAGCTTGGATTAAGTTTGAAACACTTGTTTAAGCTCGGAAGTAAGTATCAGATGTCCTTACTCTCGTTTTTGGTTTTGCAAAATACATTCTCATGCACATGTTTATGATTTTGATTACCTACTATTATATGCATGTTTTAGAAACGAAAGATGTTGCAAATGATCATATGTGATGATTATTGATTATGACAAATGATTTATGAAAAGAGTTTTGAGAATACTAGAATACATGGTCTATTGTATTGGAAATTGGTTTGTTTTGATGCATATTTAAAACAATGAGGTAACATGTTTTGATAGAGTATATTGGTAAGAGGTTGTGATTAAATGTTATCGGATATATTTGGCATGCCATAGGGTTTAAAGTGTACTATAATAAGTCATCTCATGTGTGTCGAGGGGTCAAGAGTGTGCCATGCTCCACCATGAGAACCACAACGGTCAAGGGGTCAAGAGTGTGCCAATTCTCCCGCTGGTGGATTTATACATCATAACAGTTGAGGGGTAGTAGTACCATGCTTCGGTTCGAGGATGTATGTGAAGTGGTCGAAGGAACCACTTAGGAAATCCGTGTATTTGATGTGTTTTTATAAATAGAATGAAATGGTTTTGGTTCACTTGAATGCCAATATATGATTTAATGTATCGTGAGAAATGGATTATGTTTTGTATAATATGTTTATACATGTGGTACTCTTTAAGCTTGCTATTTTGAGGTTTTAGCATGAGAAAGCATAAATTGAGGTTTATGCTAGAAATCCATGATACATGTGTTGCAAATGTTTAAATGTGTATGTTTTGGAAAGACAATAGAAGCATGAGATGTGTTGGCATGAGTTACTTTACATGATTGAAAGCAAATGGTTTTAAATTCATTGATGAGTGTTTTTGATATTTCCTCACTAAGCTTTTTAAGCTTATGCTCTCCTTTCTCATCAATGCAGAAAAGTAAGCATTTCAGACAGCGAGCAAGCAAGAAGCAATCCAACGATTGAGCTATTTCAAGTACGGTTTTACAAATACTTTGTAGTAATAAGAGGCAATGTGACCAAGTTGTAATTAGGAGGGTTGATTTGGTTACTCCCTATTTGGACATGTTTCTTTTGGTATTTTGGACTTGTATGATGCTTCGAGTCTTGCTTTGAGGGGTTGGGACGTGAATTGCATGGTTGGGTAGAAATCATGCCTATAGAATCTTTGATTGGATTTGCTATGGTTTGAATGATCCTCTATCATGCCTATTTGATTGTGGAAACTTTGGTTAGAATGTTATATGATTGTAAGATGTTTGAAGTATGTTAGATTAAGCCAAAATATCATATGTTCGACCAAGAGGTCATTACAGACTAGGTCATACCAGTACGAGTCCTCAGGGATCGGTATGCGGGGTTTGTCTCAGCTCAAATCTGTGAAAAATTGCACATGCGTATCGGTACGCCCCTCGAAAAATACAATAGGTCTTGATACACAGACAACCGTATCGGTACGCCCTTTAGCTACCGGAATCCCCTATTTTTGATATTGAACAACCGTATCAATACGCCTGAGGATTGTACCGATAACCTTTACAAAATATACCTCTATTGATATGGGCAAGGGGTGTATCGGTACTCTGTCTGTTATTTCTGGTAATATGCTTTTTAAAGTTTGAATTTTTCCAGTTTAGTCCTTATTTCTTGATCATGCAATTAAATGAGTTTGGGTGATTATTTTAAGTTGGAACTTAACCGGCTTGTATTTATTATGATTGATTAAGGTTTGGTAACATTGGTGTTAAGTAAATCCTCTTAGTTTTCTAAAATTACAATTTGGTCCCTAGAGTACGTTCTCGACCAATTGGATGTCGATTCGATGACCAATTTAGTTGTAAATTTCACTGATGCTAGCATGATCACTTTAGGACTTAATTATGCATTTAGACAAGATAAAAGGGAAAAATGGACCGTTTTCTAAGTAAATCATTTGGGTTTGTCGCAGCAAACCCAATATAGCTCGCTCGGTTCAGTCTAACATCTAGGCCGGGTCAAGGGGGTTACATTCAGGGTCCATTTTCCCTTAAAAAGGTGGAATGAAAACCTTTATGTTGTCAAGGTTGTCATCCATCCAAGGTCTTCCCATTTGATATCTGAGTTCTAGGCGCTTAGAGCCTTGTTGAGAGGTTGCTCAAACGCTTGATCTTCCTCCACTTCTTCTTCATACTCATCAAGATATTCTTCTTAATACTCCGCTCGATATCATTTACGATGGGAATTTTGTAGTGAGAAAGGGTACATAGAGAGTTCACAGGACAAAAGTTCTTAGAAATATATTTTGAGATAAGTCTGTAAGAGTCATATCTTTAGACTAAACACTAAACAAAACAACAAACAAAATAGATTATAGAATAGGCTACAATCCTATTGCTTAAAGTAAACAGTAATAGTACTAAGAGGTAAATATGGGCTTATGAGATGTACTTTCAATGGCAAATCTTGTATTTACTATAAACGGCCTTGGGCACCAGGCTTGGCAGTTCAAGCTGTATAGTATAAAATAGAGAAATGTGAATATGGGATTGTACTTGGGATGATCACTCTACTCTATATTAATGATAATTGTATTAACTTTTAGTTTGTTTAATTATATGTATATTTTATGAGAGTTAATAAGTTAATTAGTTTAGTTGTCGAGTAAACATGTTTGTCCAAACAGCTCATCTTTGTTCCCTTATATTTCCTTAAGTCATAAGTTCTAGACCTACTAGGAGCACCCCTTCATTTCCACCCCCTCTAGGTGAGATTAGTATTAGAATTAGAATTTGTCCAAAAAATAGTTTAGATCTCATTGGATCTCGTGGGGGAAGAATGTCAAGGGTCGCCTAAAACAACTTATGACGCACAAGGGCGGATCTAGAAATTTATATTTGGTGGTTCATCGATGAACACTATTACAATTACATGTAAATCAATACTAAATTGAATAAATTATTAAAATCTACATTTGAAAATCATAAAACTCAAATTATAAATTATAAGGGCATAATAATGACTACAAATAAACTTACTTATTGAAAAAATAAACAAAAAAGAAAATAATAATAATAAAAAATAAAATAATAGGAACAAAAAATAATATATATGATAATGAAAATAATGAAAGTGATAATAATAAAAGTAATCATAATAAATATAATAAAATAGATGGGGAAATATATTAAACAATTATTATAATTAGTCTTTATAGTGTAATAAATTCTTAAACTTTTGAAAAAAATTAATTAAGCCTTTCAACTTTTTTTACACCAATTTGAGCCCTTAAACCAATAAAGTGAATCAATTAATCCCTTTGGCCAATATTGACTATTAAATCTTGACATTTTTTTCTTTAGATATTAACGTCACATAATACACTACAATTCTATCATATAACGTTTAAAGATTTTAAAAATATATATATTTTATAAGTTTTTTTTCGAATTCTAGGGCTTTAAATGATTTTTTAAATAAAATAAAAATCTGAAAATGTCAAGTGGAAACACTATGGCATCACGCTTTGTACCAACTGATCCAAAAAAACTGTTAAATTCTGCAATGATTGTTGGCCAAAGGGCTTAATTAGGTACGAAAAAAGTTGTTTTTTTCCCTAAAAGTTCTAAGGCTTCTTACACCCTCAAGCCTTATAATTATAATAATAAAAAAGTATTAACTATAGAAAAATAATAGCGGTGTTTTATAATAATAAAGTAAAAATCTAATAACAATAAATATACAATACACTAAATAAATAATGAAAATAAAAAATAAACATGCTGAAGGATCAAATTGAAAGGAAATAAAACATGAAAGGGTCAAAATAACAAATAATTATGTGAAATTATATTAAAATGGATTACATACAAACGTGAAAGGACTAATATAAAAATTAACCCCAAAAGAATAAATATAAAGCTTTCAAAATTACACTAGACATAGTACATGAAATTTTTCTTCTTTTATATTGGTGGGTCACATGACCCACCAAGCACCACTATCTATACGCCCCTGATGAAACATGCGCAGATAGCAACCTAGAAAGTTTAGATGAGTAGTTTGAGCTTTACATGACCACTAAACTTAGCTCGATCCTTAAAGAATACTCGAGGGCACAACCACTTGGATCTTGATGAAATAATGCTATTTTACCAAGTAATATTCTAGAAGACAAAATATGTATATAAATATAGAGATTTGTTGGGCTCGAATACGTCAACCGCATCGCCAAGAAAGGGGTGATTAGCTTTGAAAGAAATTTGGCGGAAGCAATAGAAATAAAAATTTGACACAAGGATTTATAGTGGTTCAACTTCTAAACCAAGTCTACATCTACAACCTTAGCTTCCCCACTAAGGATTTTCCACAAATCCACTAAATTTGTATTTCTTTTAATGAAAAAGAGATAACCTTCGAACCTCAAAGTTTATACCCCAAAGCTTTTGAGAAACTCTCTTCCTAGGAGAAATACAAATGAAGCAAACTATAGAAAACCCCACAAGGTAATTTGTTTGCACAATTTAAGCACTCACCCAAAGCCTAAACATTTAAGCAATATGTAACAATTAAGCTCACAAGTGTATTCAAATAAAAAAAACTTTACAAGCACAAAAATGATTTCTCTAATATTGAATGTTGACAAGGATGTTTCTTGTTGTTCCATCACTGCTTGAAGATGTATTTTAAACCCTCTAAGGAGTTTGTGATCGATACTAGCCGTTGGAGAATTAATTTGCATCCATAAATGCACTTCTGATGTAATGGGTATCGGTACGCGAGTCTCCATTTCGATACATTCCTTAAGAAGATAGAGACATTTCACATTTAAAGTAAGGCGTACCTATATGCGATACATGAGTATCGGTACGGGCCCTTGTGTATCGGTACAGAGGCTTCTGTATCGGTACAAAAACTGCTCTCTGAAATCTGAAACCCTTCCTCGTATCGGTACTGACTAAGCTGTACTGGTACAGGCTACTCCGTACAGTACTGGGGAAAGTGTACCGGTACGAAAGGCTATTTTTGATTTCTAAGGAAAACTTGGAAATATTAAAGCAAGTCAAAAACACTTCTAAAACATTTTAAACACATTTTTCAAGTTATATGGATTTTGAACTATTTTTGCAATAATGTTTAAGTCCAAAAATCAATTTTCTTTAAAGTTATATCAAAATCTTTATCTCAACAATCTTCCCCTTTTTGATATAATGAAACCACTTGAAAATTGTTTTGAAAATGCTTGCCCTTAGAAATTTTATAGAAAAAATAATATTTTTAAAAAATATTTAAGCTCTCCCATTTTCTTTTTGAAATTAAAATTTTCAACCACATCTCACCCCTTTTTGTTATATCAAAAATAATTCAAATGTAAGTTCAAAATCAGTTAAAGCACATTATAACAATGGAGACAAAAAGCAACATTTTAACATGAAATAATAAAAAAAAATTGGCTCCCCCTTAATGAATCAACAAAATTGATTAGCCCAATCATTCAAGAGAAATATATTGAATCTCATAAAATAAAAATTAAATAAGAAATTCAATAAAATGCTATATATTGAAATTAAATCAATAAGAATACAAAAGGCATGATTTAAGGGTCAAATTTATCCCTTTTTATCTGTGCGTACCGGTACGCAAGGTGGCGTATCGGTACGGTATGGGCTGTACTAGTATCAACTGCACGTTTTGGTAAAAATATTGTAGCAAAAATAACCCAAAAAGCTTCATAGGATCAAATTAAGTTCATACAAAGGCTCTAAGAGGTCCTGTAATATACCTATTTTTGATTAGTGACCAAAATGTAATTTTTGAAAAGTTTAGGGGTTAAAGTGTAAAATTTGGAAAAGTTTAGGGACCCAAGTGTAATTTTAAAAAGTTTTGTAATTTAACCCCGTAAATGGATAGTTCACCCCCAAGAGTGGTATTTCTGTGTTACCCGGATTTTTCATGCGAGGCTTATATTATTTGAATTTTGGATCGAATAAAAATTGTTAAGCGTGCTCAGACTATAGTAGCACAAGCACAAGGATGGGTGACCTATTGGGAAGATCCCATATTCAATATTTTGACTGATAAAAAGGATTCAATTTAAGCCAGTAATATTCGTAATGGATTGTTGAAATAAGATTTCTAAGAGGAAATGTATCCGATAAAATTCCCGGTAATTATTGGTATATCAGATCGAATTAAAATTTTAAAGACAGTTCCAAATATTATGGGAAATTCATAAAATATTATTTTATGAATATTTTATTAATGTTGGTGGGATTCTAACTAGATTTAGTTAGAATATGATGGAGTAGTTATAAAGCTCAAAGAAAGGAAATTTGAAAATCTTATTGAGTGAAATTCGAATAATTGGATCAAATAAATATCATAAATTAAAATTTATGATATTTTGGGAAGGAGGCTGGTTAGAATGGAACCAATTCGGTTCAATTTTTATGGAATGACAATTTTAAGTCATGAAAGTAAATAAAGTCTAGTTTGAGGGCAAATTTGTCATTTGCCATGGATGGCATTTTTGAAATATTTTGAAACTTTGAGGGCAATTGTGAAAGGTGAATTAAACATGGATTTGACCTTGGCCATTGATTTTTGATAAGATTAAATCTTGGCCATTGGATATAAAAGGCAAATTGGTAATTTCACTAATTAAATGAATTAAAAATTCATTTAATTTTCAACACATGGATAAAATAATTAAAAGATGACATTCTTCAATTCACAAAGCTGCATGATCAACAAAGGGAAAGCCAATATGACATTCTTCTTCTCAGCAAAACCCTTAATCTCTTTGTGGATGATTGTACCCACAACAATATTTCTTCCTTTAATGATAGAATGTATAAGGCACATTCTATCAAGTGAGACAATAGTGCTATGGGTTGAGGGCAACAACTGGAATTAATGAACTAAAACCAGATCTTGACAGGTAAAGTAAAAAATTTCCTATACATAGTAAAGTTCTCGACATTGGTCCCCGACCACATTGCACCCACAACGTATAAACCTTTCACTAACAGTTCTAATTTATCATCATCAATCTCATCCATAAACAATGCATGCTCATCTACACTCACAGTAGTCTTGAATAACTTATTAAATGGTAGCAACACTCTAAGGAATAGAATGTTCCCTCACAAAAACAAGTTTTAAGGAAGGCTCATAAAGATTTGCATAAAATTCTCTTACCAAGGTAACACTGTAGCTGCCGGGATGAGTGTTCCATTTGTGAAGCGTGATGATGTTATGGATGGATATTCTAGGCTCCTCCTTAGAAGAAAGTTCAATCCCCTATTCTGGATGGAAGCTTCTATTTTGGATATGCTCTTTAAAACGCTCACCCGCAATCTTCGTTTTCAAAACCTCGTACTCAGCAGTTTCTTCCCGAGCGACCAGTTCCTCGGATGGAGGGTTTGATTTTGAGCGTGGAACATCTTGCACAGAGGGTTCCAATGGAGTTTTGTATGCAATACGTATAGCCCACAATGCATCATCTAAGCGAGAGGACCAATCCTTTTTAGTGGTGTTCCCCACTTTTTCCAAGATGTTTTTAATTGCCCGATTAGAAATCTCTGCTTGTCCATTAGACTGGATGATACGTTGTGGCTAGTCTGCGATTTACTCTATAGTATTTCAATGTAGCAGCAACCTGACTATAGTGAAAATACTTGTACTGATCGTTGATCAATGCTCTTGGTGTTCCAAAGTGAGTGAGTATATTTTGTGAAAGGACTTCAAAACTATTTTGCATCATCTTTAGGCACTACAACGACTTCTATCCACTTTGAAACATAGTCCACCGCAACCAAAATGTATAGATTCCCAAAAAAATTAGGAAAATGACCCATGAAATCCAATCCCCAAACATTGAATAGCTCAATTTCCATTACTGGTTGCTGCAACATCTCATTTCTCCTAGATATTGTAACACCTCCACCTGGTTTAGTAGTAAATTGGCTCGAGAGCATTACTGGGAAACACGAATAATTTAAAACTTTTCAAGAACTCATCCCTATTAGATGTGTTGAATGACTAACAAGGCATTTAAACGTTCATATATTATCATACAACAAGCATATGTATTTTATTCACCCTAGATTACCAACTTGGTTATACATTTGCAATTCTACATTTAAAGATGTATACTATTTAAACAGGTGACCAAGCATAGCATTCATATATCATACTTAGACAAGAACATATTCTTTTGTACCCAATCTCATTACGTTCAAGTCATGTAGATGTTTCATGTAGGTTTAACTACTCATGTTTTTATGTACATACATTCAATCCCAATCCCAAGCAAGCATAACATGTTTATCATTCGTGATAAGTTACCACCTAGACCTCATATTTAATCATATAAGCATAAGCAAGTTCCTTATTCATTATAGGTCATTACTTTGAGTGGTTACTTCCAATTTTCATTCAAAGTTAACTACTACCTACCCATGAACATGTGACATTCGAATAACATACAATGGCTAGCAAGTATTCACTTAATCTCAGAGTTCCTATATACGCAGCTTACTATTCCATTCACAAGAAATTTAGGTCATTGCATACTTCAAATTTAAGCAATCAAGCTTTCACACATTAGAAGCCAAATTCATAATCATATACAAGCTTTCAAAATATCAAATGCATGGCCTAGTTTAACTATATACAAATCTAGGTGCCACCAACTAGGAGAATTACAAACAAGTATGGATTCATACTTGTGTTTTTTCTTGTGCCTTACTTTTCAAGCTCAAGGAATCTAACTTCAGGATCAAGCAAACGATCGAATCCTTTATCCTGTAGGGTGGGAAGAATGGAAACAAGAGTGATAAGTACAAAAATGTACTTAGTGAGGCAGCCCTAATTCTAACCAATTATTTGTCCAAGTTCCATATAAATGGAGTTTGACCTTAGATAAGCTTTGCAAGCATTTCGAGTAGTAAAGCAAGCAATTATTAAGAAGCATGTTATCAAGTCATTCGATTGGTATTCAAGCATACTAAGCAATTGTCAAGTAATCAATTATCAAGTCATTTGAATTCAAGCTTTGCTCAATCTTCATTTCAAGTCAAGTAACATACTAAAGCAATATACACATTTCAATTCAAGTCAAGTACATATTCAGGCAATATACATACATCTCAAGTCAAGTATAATCACTTTTCTTTTCAAGCTTGTCATTCAAGTTATGTTTACAAGTAATACCCATTCATTCAAGTAAGAACATAATTCATATTTTCTTCACACATGTAAAACAACCTCATTTTACACCTATTGTCACCTAACATGGCAGCATTTACAATCATACACTCATACATGTAAAACAACCTCATTTTACACCTATTGTCACCTAGCATGACAGTAAGGTATGTATGTTCTGTTAGCATACTTAAACAATCCATTTTAATCACAGGTAAGCAATACACGGCAGCAAGGTATGCAAATTTCATTAAATACATTTATACACATATACAAGCAAAACAACCCATGATGACCTCTAATTTATTCAAATCTGTCCATTTTACATGTTTATACATTTTAACATTTCAAGACATCTCATAATTTGATCACACATTGACAAAACAGTCCATATATCATGTAATCTAACCAATTCAGTCCATATCTTCTTGTACAAAGTATACATGGCAACAACACTCAAGTTTTACATATTTTTATCAAATCAAGTATAACCATAATGCATTTCGAGCTTTTCATTCAAGACAAGTGTACAGATAGTACTCATGAATTCAAGTAAGATCAAGATCTATTTCAAGTAATAATCATGTAGCAAGAAGTTTAAGTATACAAGTCAAGTAGCAAATAGTTCAAGTTTACATGTTTGTCATTTCAAGAATACATGTCAAGTAATCTAAGTAGCAATTTTACATGTTAAGTAATTCAAGCTTACATATCAAGTAATTAAAGTATTCAAGCTTACATATCAAGTAATTCAAGTATTCAAGCTTACATATCAAGTAATTCAAGTATTCAAGGTTATATTAATTCATTTATTATCTTTTATCACAATCCTTGGTTCATAGTTTGTCTAGGTAATCGAGTTTCCAACCAAGACAATAATTCATACTTACATAACAAGAAATCAAACAATTCATGGTTACATGACAAGTAATCAAGCAATTCATGTTTACATAACAAGTAGTCAAGCTATCCATGGTTACATGACAAGATATCAAGCAATTCATGTTTACTAACTCATTTATATTCTTTTAACACAATCCTTGGCTTATAGTTTGTCTAGGTAATCGAGTCTCCAACCAACTGTCGCCACAAGATGTACCGTAGTACTGGTCAAGCCTCCTACTATCGCCAAAGACCACATACGTACCCTCCGTCTGTCGCCGATTAGGGGCCTTAGCCCTGGACCGTAGTCCACCCTGACACAATGAGCTCTAGACTCTAAGGCATGCCCTTCTACCTATTCAACTAGCAACAAATGTTGTTTGATTACACTTTATTTATTCAAGGGTTTTCAAGCTTTCAAGTTCAAGATCATGTATCATTCAAGAATCAATTCAAGCAAGGTATAACAATATCATGCTTTATCCCTTAGGCCAATTGAGCCTTAACTCTACAATTACTTTTCATGTTTTCATGTGTTTCATGTTCAAGGCAAGACAATTCATGTTCAAGGATTATATTCAAACAAATATTTCAAGATCAAGCTTAGCCCTTAGGTTAGTTGAGCCTTAGCTCAACATTTTGCAATTTAACTTGTTATTCAAGTAATCATTTTACATATGCCATCTTAGGCATCTAGTTATATCCTTATATTCATGGTTTATATCACTTTTACAAGTATTTATATCATAAGAGCAATTCTAAGCAAGAAATTCGAATGAATACATCCAAGACATGGAATCAAGCATTTCGAATAGGTCACGTTTCAAGTACAATGATTCAAGCATTTCAATTAGCAAGCATTTCAAGCACTTCAAGTGACAAGCTTTTCAAATAGCAAGCATTTCAAGTAGTAAGCATTCAAGTGAATTGCATCCATGATACAAAGATCTAGCATCATATATCATTATAATACATACATGCCACTACTCGAATAGGCACAATCAAGAACAAGAACTCAAGCATTTACATCCATAGTATAACTTAGGCAAGCAATTCGAATGGAATCATTCAAGGCATGGAATCACACAATGTTTACATATTTCTTTCTAAATAATTTAACTTATCCATTTCCATGCTATTACTTAATCACAAATTTCAGCTTAGTCCAATTTTCCCTTTTAATTCATATTCAAGTTTAATTAAGCTCATTATCATGGCATATCAATAGCAAGAAGATAGACATGTAAATTTTGGTTAGGACCTAAGTCCTAACCCTACCAAAACTACACTCACTATACTCCAAGCTAGCTTATTTGTCTTGTATTCAAATCCCCTTGTTTTTAGCTTTCGAATGCTCCACTCTCTCTTCCTCCACAAGATTTACTCCTTGCTCTAACAATTCATACAAGTAAATACATGTCAAACAAGGTACATTGAGCATAATAATTAGCCATCTCAAGCAGTCAAATGTTTTTACACAATAACTTAACATGACAACAATATTCATGTATTTCATGTAAGAAACAAGCAGCATATTCATATCAAAACAGTCCACTTATTCCATTTAACTATACAAAATTGTCCAACTTTCATATAACACATATATATAATTTCAAATCTGCACTGTTTTTCAAGCAAACAAAACTGCACATACTGCACTTATAAACTGTTTTAATTAGACTGCATTCAAGGAAAATTTACTGCATTAATTTTATGCATTCACTTTAGACTTTTAAAACTGCATTTATTCAGCATATAATTTTGCATTCATATATGTACGAAACTGCATTACATTCCTTTCAAATCTATTTTTTTTTAAAATACTAAACTGTTCTTAAGACATTTTCCAAATTGTTTTCAAACAATTAAAGACTGTTTTTAATTCAAATATGCATATAATTCAAACTGTATTTTCATTTTGTTATTACCGAACTGTTTTGAAAAGAATTCGAGACTGCATACATATAAATTCTAGCACCATTTACACAGTTTCTAGTAATAAAAATTTATACAGTTTCCATCATGAAATTCAATGAAATATCCAGCGTAAAAATTATGCAGATTCCCATCTTTAAACAATGCAGTTTCTTCCTTTAAATAATGTAGTTTTCAGCTTATTTCTCATGTGAATTTAGCAGCAACAATCACAAACAAGATTAATGACACCAATCAACTTTTCTTTTCCCTTTTTGAACAGATCCTAACCAATAACTTTATGGTTCAATTTTACATCAATTCCTCAAAACACATAAAATCACTAAGAACTCAACTGCAATGTATAGTAGTTTGCATATCCAAAATTTCCAGATTTATAAACAATGTTAATGAATCCAAAATGACCACATTTCAATCATCCTTAACAACTAATTGATCAAGCCTTTAAACTACAACACGAAATCAACATTTCCTTCTAAAACAGTTTCTAATAATTCAGCAACAAGCAAGAATGAAGACAAATTCTTAAAAGTACCATAATCAAAGCTGAATTTAAAGCAAAATGAGTTTAAAACTCCTCATCTAAAGAAATCTCACCTTCTAATAAGGATGATTATACAAGAAGCTTGCTCTAAGTTGTTTTTTCCCAACGATTGCATGCATAAATTATATTTTCCCTCTTCTTCACGAGTTAACTCTCCCCAATTTTCATGCTGGCTCTCACTCTCGTTTTCTTATGATGGAAGATGATGAATTTTTATTTCCTATTCCCTTTTTTTCTCCCAAAAAAACGCTTAGTTTTCCTTTTAATTCATTTACATGTGATGAATAATCACTTTTTGGGAGGGTAACAACCGACCACATGGCCTAGATCATACATCTTGGTAAAATTACCATGCATTATTAAACTTTTACATTTCTTTCAGTTTAGTTGCTTCAATCTTAATATCATCATAACAACAATGTAAGTGATTCGTAATATAACAATTCAACCAATGCATAATCATTCTAATAATATTCAAACTAAGCATATATAAACTTTCATGTTCATATGCATAACAAGTAAGCATTCAAAGATCTTAACCCACACATTTTAAGCATAATCTATTAGTTATTTTCAAAGTACAAGGGCAAGTTTCACAAGTTAGAGAGGAACCTTATATAAGCATATATATATATCAAGATTACCAATAACAAGTTTATAGAAATTCATAACATGATTAATACTATCAAGCATAAAAGGGTCCTTTAACTATTACTCAACATATACTCAATTATCGACCAAGATAACCATAACAACTCTATTCGAACAAAGCATGTGCCTAACCTTCACACACTTATAATTCAAACATTCAAGACCATAATACCTTTCAAAGCTTAAGGGCATTGCTAAAAAAATTAACAGAGACTTACTAAATGCAATACATAATCAAACATGGTGCCACCATCTAGGAGTTATGAACAAAAGATTGACAAAACGTACACGTTGCACTTGTGATCTTGATCGATCTTTCTAGAGCAACTGCTAATACCTCACCCTGAAACATAATCGAAGTTAACACATTAAGTATACACTTAGTGAGGTAGTACGAAAATAACTAAAAGCATGTATAATAGGCAACTTAGAATTTTATTAGGCTATCCTTTCGAAAAGCTCAATCAAAGACAAAATAATGCTCAAAGTCTAGAATTGATCATTTGTAAGCTTTATCTGCCATATTCGAAACACAACATCATTTCCTTCTTTTAAAGAAGTCTAGATTCCGCATAGTATCGTTTTACTTGTCATACAAGCATCAAATAGTTTTGCTAACTTATTATTATTATTTACTCGATAGGAAACTACTAAAACTTCACTCTAAAATGCAGATGAAAGATTAAAGTAAGCTTATGCATAGAGAGGTAATAAAATCATATAGTATAGATTATATTGGGCAAAGAATTGAATTTAACCAAAATATACTTTCACTTTAAGTTTAGCTACGTTTCTTAAGAATTTTGATAGTTATAACTTTACTATAGACATGTAATCAATTTAACCAATATATATATTATATATAAGCATCACTCATTCATGTATATGCAAATTTCTCTTCCTTATAACACGGTCATAACATATTAACATATTCAATAACAAATCGAAAGGACTTAAGCTTAATCTTACTTGTCATATAAGAGTTCTTTTAATCATAGCAATTTGAATAATAATTCAGTTATATATAATTTCTTTATAAACTTGGTAATCAAGTAGCCTAGGTACACAAATCCCCAACCAACTGTCGCCAAAATAATATACTCAAAGTACCTGTCAATCCCTCCTACTGTCGCCAAATGACCAAACCACATCCCTCCTAATGTCGCTTCATAAGGACCGTAGTCCACCCCAACAAGAGCTCTATAGACTCTATGGCATGCCAAATATACCTATGACTGACTCGGAACCAAGGCTTTTCAAATATATCATATCTTACCAGAATCAGAGTTGAGCTTAGCTCCTTATTTAGAGGATCGAATGAACATGTCTTATTGTTTAACTTATCAAGAATATTTAAACATATATATATATATATATATCCCAATATAAGCATAGCTCCATGGTCATTTAATCAAAAGAGCACATCTTGATATTTATCTTATCAGGCGCATATGTATATACATATAAAATCCTCAATTCAAACATATATCTTAATCAAGTATTCGCATAGCGTAGAGTACTTGACAAGTAGTTACTTACCTCAAATCCAAGCTTAATTTTCTTTAAGCAAAGCTTAGCATAATAATAATAATAATAAGGACAATGCAATGAAACAATTAAGGATGCTCGGGAAGGTTTCAAGCCTATCCCGAGACTTTAAACTACACTCACAGTTTAATCCAAGTTAAGTATGCCCCCGAATCACAATTCCCTTTTGCTTTTCTACAGTTACCGGCCTTGGACCTTATCTCCTCAACTAATCTATGGTCTAATACATTGACACGTACAAACACATATCAAGATTCATTCTATTGTAATGTAAACAAGGTCTTTAAAAAAATCAATATAAATAGTTTAATCACACATATAACCTTCTTACTTCCTTGAATCAAAGTCTTACTATTATGATCATACATTCTTATACACTAAAACAGTCCCAAAACTCATTGTTCACCTTGCAATACAAAATTCCTTTTTATTATACTTGTAAGACAATCTAATCTAGATGTAAAACAACCCCTCTTTAGTTAAAACGACCCCCAATATGTTGGTTTACAAAACAATCCCTAGACCTTGTAAAACCGTCCCAAATTTTTTGGTTTACCAAGCGGCCCTTTAGTTACAAAAACACTCCAATATAGATACAAAACAACCCCTCATTAGTGTAAAACAGTCCCCAAGTTTCAAGTTTTAATAAAACAATCCACATGCAATATTATCAACCTTGTTTGATCTCATATCCTTAGATTCGATTATTAACAACCTAAAGACTCTGAATTCAAGATTGTTACCACAATTGATACTTATAAATTAATATTTTGGGGCCGTCCCAAAACCATTCAAAATAGAGTATACATATGGGGCATTAAATTGCATCGGTTTTGCACTAAATTAAATACCATGACCCCAATTCATATTCAAGCATGCTTTATACACTTAACAGGGCATCGTTCGAACACTCAAGCACTAAAGAACTCATTTTCAATCAATGTAATCATCCCAATTATGTTCCAAGATCACAATGCATGATTATTTCATCATATGTATCATTCGAATGAAACCAGAATTTCACTATGAACACATATTCAAAACTCACAAGAGATAGTATAGCATTCTAGCAGGTTACACACATGGTTTAAACTCAATGCATGAATTATTCAAGTGACCTAAGGTGGGTTCATATCATGAATTTGATTTCCTTATCAATCCAATAACATATAGTACATGAAAATCAAAAATAAATTCTCAAATTAAACCTTAATTAGGGAGAAAGGAAGAACATTTTTACCTTTTCCCCTAAGCAATTTGACTAGTAGCTCAAGGAATTTGAATCCACAAGCTTCAACCTCAAGCTTCCAAGGCAAAGATTCCTTTCTTTCACTCTAAGGTGATTCGGATAAAACAAAGGGAGAAGATGATACCTCCCTTTCTTTTTCCTCCTTTGTCTAAGACCCCTCCACCTACCCCTTTCATCTGATTGAAAAATTTACAAGTCCTTGTACAAATCAATTCTTAACATGCAATTTTCTAATTTAGCATGTTAAACGGTTTAATCCTTAGAATATTGGCTATCTCTTATTTTGTTTATTTCAATTTGGTCCTTATTCACTTAATAGATTTATCAAAGAGCAATTTAATACAATTGGATATCATTCGAACTTGAAACATACTTCTAGGCCAATTTTTAGGGTATTACAATTCTCCTCCCCTAAAAGAAAATTCGTCCTTGTATTTTCTTGTGATGAAAAGATGAGTATATTGCCCTTTCATAAATGCCTTAGGTTCCCAAGTAGCTTCTTTAGACTTATGATTTCTCCACAACACTTTGACAAGAGGGACAAACTTGTTACAAAGTTTGTTGACTCCACAATTTAGAATTTTAAACTAATTTTTTCTTCGTAGGACAAATCTGGATTGATTTCTACTTCTTCAGGTTCAAGAACATGAGAGGGGTCTGATCGGTATTTATGAAACATAGAATCATGGAATACATTGCAAATCTTAATAATTCATATCAGAGAGACCTTTAGTAAACACATAGTCTCCTACAACATATAGTATATCCCTCCTTTAAGATTAACATAAGACCCTTTTTCTAGCAAGGCTTCATTTAGTCTACTATGAATGATGCTCACTTGGTTTTTAGTTTCTCTAAGAAGTTTGAGTTCTAGGGCCCTACTTTCCCTTAGTTCTGATCAACACGGAGGAGTTCTGCACTTTCTTCCATACAAAGCTTCAAATGGAGCCATCTAGATAGATGTCAGATAACTCTTATTGTATGCAGCTTAGCCAAATATAAGGATTTCTCCCAATTATTTCTGAAATCAATTACAGATGCACGAAGCATATCTTCTAGAATCTGGTTATCCTTTCGGATTGGTCATCATTTCTGAGGATGACAAGCTGTATTGAGATTGTTCTTGGTCCTTAAGCTTTTGTAAGGAATTCCAAAATCTCGAGGTGAACCGAGTATGTAATACCCCAATATTTGTTTAGTGATTAAAAATGTAAAATTTTAAAGTTAGGTGACCAAAGTGAAAAGTTGGGAAAAGTTCAGGGACCAATATGGTAATTTTCCCAAAAAGAAATTTTATCCAATATAAGTGTGAAATTGGATAGAATTAAGCACATTGATGTCAGTTTTTAGAATTATATGGAGAAAAAGGTACTGAAATTGGATCGAATAAAATTATTAAGCGTGCTCAGGCCAGTGAAAATTTTATGATGGATGACATCTGGGAAGGTTCCATAAAAGTGAGTCTGATAGATATTTTGGACTCCGAATAAGTAGAAATAATTTGTATAAAAAATTTTGTTAAAGAATTTTAAAGAGAATTTTATCCAATAGAGACTTCGGATAATTATTGGTATTTTTGAATCGAGTCAAAATTTTAGAGTTAGACTCCATAAATATGGGAGACTGATTATGATAATATTATTTATTTATGGAATTTTGAAATATGAGAATTTGGATTGGGAATTGATAACACGATTGATGGAAAAATCGTATTAGGTAATTTTCGGATAATTAGATTGAACAAAAATCGTAAAATGAAATTTTAGGATTTTTTTTATGATGGTCGGTTAGAAAGGAACTAAATTAGTTCCTAAGTAATGGAGTGTCATGTTGGAAGAGGACATGTAAATATGAATATAGTTGGAGGACAAATTGGTAAAGTAGATTAAAAATGAATTTTTAATTCATTTTAATGAAACATGTGGCATTATTAGATTAAATAAAGGGACATGTGGATTAATAATAAGAAAGAAAAATAGAAAGATTTGTTCATCTTTCTTCCAAGCATGCCGTGAGGTTTGGATGTCTAAGGTAAGAAACTTTGATTCAATTTTTAAGCTTATTTAGTTGGATTTGAGTTTGAGACATGAAATAGAAAAATGTTCTTCATGAAATTCTCTATCTTTTGGTATAAATTTTGTTAAGTTTCCATGTCTCTAAGCTAAGTTTGGAAGTTAGGGTTGATGAAGAGCATGCTGAAATATTGAGTTTTTATGGATATTCAAGTTGGAATTAAGTTTATGATGTTGTTCTTAGTGCTCAAATGATGAAAGTTCCATGGAAGCTAGGCTTGTGACCATTCGGCTACCTTGTTAAGAATGGGGGAAGTTCTTGCAAAAATTTATTTGATGATGGAAATGATGAGAATGATGTTGTATAAGTGTGATTTTGTTGTTAGATTGAAGAAATACATATGTTCTTGAAATATGGAAATTTAGGGTTTATGATAAGTTTGGAATTTTAATATGTGATTGAAGGAAGAATGGTTTAGTATGATATTATAAGGTGCTTGAAATGAAAATCCCTAACTATTTGGCATTAGGGACCAAATTGTAAATTTTGGAAAGTTTAGCGACTTGGTTGTTGAACTTATTTTTGAAGTATTTTGGGTTAGAAAATCAAGTTAAGTGAATTGGATGTTGATATTGAAGTTTATTTGAACTTTGGGACCAATTTGGAATTTTTGGAAAATATAGGGACTAAGTTGTGAATTTCTAAAGTTCGGGTCCTAAAGTGTAAATGATGAGAAATGTAAGGATTTAGCTTGAAAATGGTTATTAGAAGCTTAAAGGTGTCCTTAGGGACTAAAATGTGAATATTTTTGGAAGGTTGGAAATCTTTGGAAAAATGTGAGAAAATATGATTCGAATATAGAAAGTTTTATCGGATCAATTTTGGTATATAATGAATAGTTATTTTATTTACTTTATATTATTGATTATAATATGAAATATGTACTTAAAGTTGCTTGTGTTATGTATTTAGTATACATACAGATAACAAGCAAGCTTAGGATTATTCGAGCTAGAAATAAAATGACAAAGGTGCCAAGTAAGCTTAGTGAGGCTACAAAGTGTCAAGGTGAGCGCAATTGCATACATATTATGATATATTGATGTTCATACATTATTGAGATAAATTAACATTCTGTTATGTCATGAAACATATACTTGACATATTTGGCATATGCTCGAAATGGAGTATAGAGTTGCATGGATCACTTGATATACATGATAATGGCTGGTGAGTATTAATTTGGGTATGAACTGCCCAATGTTGCTATATATCATATACTGATGTACATTTGCCACGAACGCAATTATTTGATGATATGAACCCAAGTATGATTTAGAGATATAAAGTATAGTTGGCTAACCTTAGAGTCATAAACAGCTGTATAAATATTCTATTTCATATGTACTCAAGTAAGGTTGGGTACTTAGAGCACTACGATGCATTATTCATATATACTCGAGCAAGGTTGGGTATATGTATACTCAAACAAGGTTGGGTACACAAGGATGACTCGGGTACTTGAGTTCTCTTAAATAAATACTTGGGGCTAAATAAAATAGAAACAGGGTTGAAGCTTGAAAGCTTGTGGATAGAATTGGCAACAATATTGGTAAGAGCTAAATTGTTATCTTGATATATGTTGCTACGATTGATATGATTTATGTAGACATGTATAGAAATGGTAAGGTGATCACATGCATGGTTATTCATTTATATTTTTATTTATGACATATCGCAATTGGTTTTGTTTTATTGCCTCACTAAGTATATACTTAGCGTATGATGATTGTCATGCGTAGGTTTTGACGGAGTTACGAAGGAGGAGTAGCCGAGCATAATCTATATTTCAGGAAGTATAGCACTATATTTACAGTAATGGCATCTATCCTTTTTGTTTTGATGAACTAGTTGGCATGTATATATGGTTACGATTTGTGTAAACTTATAACTAAAACTATGGTTGAACTAGTAACTTAGATGATGTGTATGTTAAACTTGTTGAAGTTCTTTTGATAGTAAGGTATAAAGGCTTAAGTTATTAATGATTTGGTATGCTTATAATATAGAAATATAAATCTGTTCAGAAAATCTGCAAATGCAGTGTATTTGAAAACTCAGCATAAATTCTATGATTTGGATTAGAAAGTGAATCTTATTTGTATGAACTATGAATTTAGTCTAAATTCTTCTCCAACAAACGGTAATTGATTTCGAGGTCTGTACAAAAAGATATGAATTTTTATTCGATGATAGGTCAGAAAACAGGACAGCAGAATTTTAGAAATTTTCTGCATTCTGACGTGAATTTGGAAAATTGTTTGAATTTTTGTATGATGAATATGAGTCAATAGTTGTTATGGTTGGAAATCTTAATATGTCTAGTCTAATTAATAATTTATGAAATGAATTTTGGATGTTGATAAAATTTTATAGGTATTTTTATTTGGAGGTAGTGCATGCTGTCGATTTTGTTTATAAGAGTGGAAACTTGTTTAAAGTGTTTTGTGACATTCATCAACTCGTGTATGGGAACTAATACGGGAAGAGGGTGTTACATTTATTGGTATCAGAGCTAGAATTTAGCCTATTCTTGATAGAAATTGAGTTGGAAAATAATTATGGATTGTATACATGCCACTAGGATGTCATAATTACTGATAATTATGTGTATATACTTTGATGCTCTGTAATTAATGATGCTAATCTTAACTAAAAATTATGGATTATGTGTTTTGTACAGATGTCAGAACATTTGGGTTCTCGTCATGCTATAGAGCAAAATGCTCCTGTACAGAGTGGAAGTGATGAGGTAAATCAGAATGTACTTTAGAGTCAGTATCAGGGTGAGGCACTTGTGCAGGGGCAACAAAATATGCCAATTCAGGATCGAGGGCTATTCCTGCAGGCATTAGATGCTATAATAAACAAACGAGCACCGGTATCTATGCCAAAAGAATTGAGAAAAATGAAGGCACCAAAATTTTAGGGTGACATTGATGTTGACCTGATGACTGCAGACTTCTGGTTGAACGATATTACTATCATGTTGGATAGTATTCGGTGTGGTGATCAAGGGAAGCTCGAAGGGGTTGTATCATTATTGATGGGACCTGCACGAGTTTGGTGGACTACCATCACTGCTCAGATTCCTCAGGAACAAATTACTTTGGAATTTTTCTTAAAGGAATTCTGAGGTAAATATATCGGTGATATATTCATTGAAGATATGAGGAATCAGTTTCTGAATCTGAAGCAAGCTCCCAGATCAGTGTACGAGTATGAGTGTGAATTCAATAAACTCAGTCGGTTTGCTACAGAGTTTCTTCCGACCGAGAAACATAGGGTCACCAGATTCGTGGGAGGTTTGGATCCTGAATACAAGAAGATTCTAATTGCTCTTGATTTGTCTGTATTTCAAGAAGCAGTTAATAGAGCCAAAGGAATGGAAAGAGTAGATCTGGAGGAAGCTTCAGATAAAAGGATCCAGTCAGCCAAGCGACCAGGAGGTTCTAATACTTTACCATTTCCTAAACGTGGTAAAGGATTTCAGCAGCAGAAATCAGGTGGATCCATGTCTTCAGTAAAGAAGGGTCTTTCTGCTGGAAAATCCAAGCAAAGTCAGGCTAAAACTAGTGGATCTAAAGGCGGAGGATTTTAGACTAATCCAGAATGTAAGACTTGTGGGAAAAGATATGCGGGTCAATGCTGGTTTGCAACTGAGGTAGTATGTTATCAATGCAGAAAACCAGGTCATTTTAGGCGCAACTGTCCAGAGCTGCTAGGAAAATATTAGTAGCTGCTTCTCATAAGACTCAAGGAAAAAGAGAGGGGAGTTTGAGACAGGGTATGTGTGAAACTGCATCCAATCAGAAAGGAAAAGCTCATGCTCGGGTTTATAATATCAAAACTACAGAGAACAAAGATGATCATGATGTGATAGCAGATATGCTTAAACTTTTTGGCAGACCTGTCTTTACATTAATTGATCCTGGTTCTACTCATTCATATATTAGTTCTAGAATTGTTCTAGAAAGAAATATTCTAGTAGAACTAATTGCTAGTGAAGTGATAGCAACCAACCCAATAGGCCAAAGTGCTAGGGTAAAAAGAATTTGTCAGCAGTGTCTTGTTAAAATTCAGAATGTGGATCTTCTTGTTGATCTTTTGGAGTTGCCATTCTGTAAGTTCGAAATAATTTTGGGGATGGATCTACATATAATGCTGTTGTGGATTGCCAGTTAAAGAGATTAATTTTAAAGGCTCCGGATGGACCTGAGATTGTATTTGAGAGCGAAAGGCCAAATTTTCCTAATGATGTTGTTTCTGCCGTTTCTACAAAGAAACTGTTAGTCTGTAGTAGCGAAGCATATTCAATTTCCAAGACTGACACTTTGAGTCAAAAAGTGAGGATAGAAGATATACCTACGGTGCGAGAATTTCTAGATGTATTTCATAATGAATTACCAGGTTTACCTCCAAATAGAGGGTAGAATTTGGAATTTATGTGTTACCTGGTACAATAGCTATATCGATGGCACCGTATCGTATGGCACCTATCGAACTCAGGGAACTCAAGTCACAATTACAAGAATTGTTGGATCGAGGTTTTATACGGCTAAGTATATCACCTTGGGGAGCACCAGTTCTATTTGTAAAGAAGAATGATGTATTGATGAGGTTATGAATGGATTATCGTCAACTTAATAAAGTGACGATAAAGAATAAATATCCACTACCAAGAATTGATGATCTTTTTGATCAGTTAAAGGGAGCAACTATGTTCTCTAAAATTGATCTTCGATCGGGTTATCATCAATTGAAGATTAAGGAGCAGGATATTCCAAAGACAGCTTTTAGGACTCAATATGGACATTATGAGTTCGTGGTAATGCTGTTTGGTTTAACCAATGGTCTAGCAGCTTTTATGAATTTGATGAACTGAATTTTTCAGCCATACTTGGATCAGTTTGTAGTGGTATTTATAGATGATATCCTGGTTTATTCCAAAACCAAGGAAGATCATGATGTTCATCTCAGAATAGTTCTTTAGACTTTGGGGGAAAAGAAATTATATGCCAAATTATCTAAACGTGAATTCAGGCTTTCTGAAGTAACATTTCTTGGACATATAGTATCGGCTAAGGGAATTCGAGTTGATCCTCAAAAGATTCAAGCTATCATGGAGTGGAAACCTCCTAAAACGGTTGCTGAAGTAAGAAGTTTTCTTGGATTGGTAGGATATTATCGTCGATTTGTAAAGGATTTCTCGATAATTGATTCTCCTATTACTAAGTTGCTCAAAAAGAATGTACCATTTGTGTGGACTAATGAATGCCAAGAAAGTTTTGAAAGACTGAAGGAGATTTTGACAGAAGCTCCTGTACTAGTGCAACCCGAATCTGGAAAGAATTTCGTAGTGTATAGTGATGCATCTCATAATGGTTTGGGCTGTGTACTTATGCAGGAAGGAAAGGTGGTGGCTTATGCTTCTAGACAGCTTAAAACCCATGAGAGAAATTATCCTACTCATGATTTAGAGCTGGCGGCAATTGTTTTTGCTTTAAAGATTTGGCGCCACTACTTATATGGTGAGAAATGTTACATATACACAGACCATAAAAGCCTGAAATATCTACTCACGCAAAAGGAGCTGGATCTAAGGCAAAGGAGATAGATTGAGCTAAGCAAAGACTATGATGTGATTATTGATTATCATCCAGGAAAGGCTAATGTGGTTGCAGATGCACTTAGCCGGAATATGTTCTCAGCTTTACGAGTATTAAATGCTTAATTATCAATGATGAAGGATGGTGCTTTGCTTGCTAAATTAAACATCAGGTTTACCTTGATAGACAAAATAAAAGAATTGCAGGAAAAAGATAAAGAATGCTTCGAAAGAAAGAAGAAGGCTGAAAAAGGAGAATCTTCAGACTTTGAATTGAAGACTAATGGATGTTTGTACTATAAAGGACGTGCTTATATTTCTTATGACGAATAATTGAGAAAGGAAATTCTTTTAGAAGCACATTATAGTCCTTTAACTATGCATCTGGGAGGAAACAAAATGTATCAAGACTTGAAGAACCGATTCTGGTGGCTGAGAATGAAGAGAACTATAACAGAATTTGTATACAAATGCCTAACTTGTCAGCAAGTTAAGGCGGAGCATCAAGTGCCATCAGGCCTACTTCAGCCAATTACTATTTCGAAATGGAAATGGGAGAAAATAACTATGGACTTCATGATGGGTTTACCATTGACCCCAAGTAAAAAGGATTCAATCTGGGTGATCGTAGATCGGTTGACTAAATCAACACATTTCATACCAATTAGAACAGATTAATCTATGAATAAATATGCTGAGATATATATTCGGGAGATCGTGAGACTACATAGAGTTCCTGTTTCCATTGTATTTGATAGAGATCCCAAGTTTACTTCAAGGAAGCATTGGATACTCGATTGCATTTTAGCACTGCTTGTCACCCACAAACCGATGGACAATCAGAGAGGACGATTCAGATTTTGGACGATATGCTCAGAGCTTGTGTGATCGAGTTTGCGGGTTCATGAGAAAAGTATTTGCCTTTGGCTGAATTTGCTTAAAATAATAGCTATCAATCAAGTATTAAAATGGTACCCTATGAAGCTTTGTATGGAAGGAGATGTCGGACACCATTGAATTGGTTCGAGCTGGACGATCGTAAGATTATTGGACTTGATATGGTTCAAGATGTAGAAGAGAAAGTACGAATAATTTGAGATAATCTAAAAGCAGCTTCTAATAGACAAAAAGCTTATTCCGACCTGAAAAGAAAAGACATTGAATTTCAAGTGGGAGACAAAGTATTTTTGAAGGTTTCGCCTTGGAAGAAAATCATGAGATTCAGGAGGCAAGGAAAGCTCAGTCCTAGGTTCATTCGCCCGTATAAAATCTTAAAAAGAGTGGGACCAATAGCATATCAATTGGCTTTACCACCAGAAATGAGCAAGATCCATGATGTCTTCCATGCGTCGATGCTTCGAAGATATCGTTCAGATTCTTCGCATGTCATTATACCATAAGAGATTGAGATTCAACGAGATATGACATACGAAGAGGAACCTATAAAAATCCTAGCTCGAGGAGAAAAACAATTAAGAAACAAGAAGATTCCTCTAGTTAAAGTATTATGGAGAAATCACAAAGCAGAAGAATCTACTTGGGAAACAGAGGAAACCATGAAAAAGCAGTATCCACACTTGCTTGAAACAGGTATGTTTTGAAAATTCGAGGACGAATTTTCTTAAGGGGGAGAGAATTGTAATACCCCAATATTTGTTTAGTGATTAAAAATGTAAAATTTTAAAGTTAGGTGACCAAAGTGAAAAGTTAGGAAAAGTTCATGGACCAATATGGTAATTTTCCCAAAAAGTAATTTTATCCAGTATAAGTGTGAAATTGGATCGAATTAAGTACCTTGATGTCGGTTTTTAGAATTTAGATGGAGAAAAAGGTACTGAAATTGGATCGAATAAAATTATTATGCGTGCTCAAGCCAAGGAAAATTTTATGATGGGTGACCTCTGGGAAGGTTCCATAAAAGTGATTCTGATAGATATTTTGGACTCTAAATAAGTAGAAACGATTTGTATAAAAAAATTTGTTAAAGAAATTTAAAGAGAATTTTATACGATAGAGATTTCGGATAATTATCGGTATTTTTGAATCGAGTCAAAATTTTAGAGTTAGACTCCAGAAATATGGGAGACTGATTATGATAATATTATTTATTTATGGAATTTTGAAATATGAGAATTTGGATTGGGAATTGATAATACGATTGATGGAAAAATCGTATTATGTGATTTTCGGATAATTGGATCAAACAAAAATCGTAAAATGAAATTTTATGATTTTTTTATGATGGTCGATTAGAAAGGAACTAAACTAGTTCCTAAGTAATGGAGTGCCATGTTGGAAGAGGACATGTAAATATGAATATAGTTAGAGGACAAATTGGTAATGTAGATTAAAAATGAATTTTTAATTCATTTTAATGAAACATGTGGCATTATTAGATTAAATAAAGGGACATGTGGATTAATAATAAGAAAGAAAAATAGAAAGATTTGTTCATCTTTCTCCCAAGCATGCCGTGAGGTTTGGATGTCTAAGGTAAGAAACTTTGATTCAATTTTTAAGCTTATTTAGTTGGATTTGAGTTTGAGACATGAAATAGAAAAATGTTGTTCATGAAATTCTCTATCTTTTGGTATAAATTTTGTTAAGTTTCCATGTCTCTAAGCTAAGTTTGGAAGTTAGGGTTGATGAAGAGCATGTTGAAATATTGAGTTTTTATGGATATTCAAGTTGGAATTAAGTTTATGATGTTGTTCTTAGTGCTGAAATGATGAAAATTCCATGGAAGCTAGGCTTGTGACCATTCGGCTACCTTGTTAAGAATTGGGAAGTTCTTGCAAAAATTTACTTGATGATGGAAATGATGAGAATGATGTTGTATAAATGTGATTTTGTTGTTAGATTGAAGAAATATATATGTTATTGAAATATGGAAATTTAGGGTTTATGATAGGTTTGGAATTTTAGTATGTGATTGAAGGAATAATGGTTTATTATGATATTATAAGGTGTTTGAAATGAAAATCCCTAATTATTTTGCATTAGGGACCAAATTGTAAAATTTGGAAAGTTTAGGGACTTGGTTGTTGAACTTATTTTTGAAGTATTTTGGGTTAGAAAATCTGGTTAAGTGAATTGGATGTTGATATTGAAGTTTATTTGAACTTTGGGACCAATTTGGAATTTTTGGAAAATATAGGGACTAAGTTGTGAATTTCTAAAGTTTGGGTCCTAAAGTGTAAATGATGAGAAATGTAGGGATTTAGCTTGAAAATGATGATTAGAAGCTTAAAGGTGTCCTTAGGGACTAAAATGTGAATATTTTTGGAAGGTTGGAAATCTTTGGAAAAATGTGAGAAAATATGATTCGAATATAGAAAGTTTTATCGGATCAATTTTGGTATATAATGGATAGTTATTTTATTTACTTTCTATTATTGATTATAATATGAATATGTACTTAAAGTTGCTTGTGTTATGTATTTAATATACATACAGATAACAAGTAAACTCATGATTATTCGAGCTAGAAAGAAAATAACAAAGGTGCCAAGTAAGCTTAGTGAGGCTACAAAGTGTCAAGGTGAGTGCAATTGCATACATATTATGATATATTGATGTTCATACATTATTGAGATAAATTAGCATTCTGTTATGTCATGAAACATATACTTGACATATTTCACATATGCTAGAAATGGAGTATAGAGTTGCATGGATCACTTGATATACATGATAATGTTTGGCGAGTATTAATTTGGGTATGAATTGCCCAATGTTGCTATATCTATCATATACTGATGTACATTTTCCATGAACGCAATTATTTGATGATATGAGCTCAAGTATGATTTAAAGATATAAAGTATAGTTGGCTAGCCATATAGTCATAAACAGCTGTATAAATATTCTATTTCATATGTACTCAAGTAAGGTTGGTTACTTAGAGCACTACGGTGCATTATTCATATATACACGAGCAAGGTCGGGTATATGTATACTCAAACAAGGTTGGGTATACATGGATGACTCGGATACTTGAGTTCTCTTAAATAAATACTTGGGGCTAAATAAAATTGAAACAAGGTTGATGCTTGAAAGCTTGTGGATAGAATTGGCAACAATATTGGTAAGAGCTAAATTGTTATCTTGATACATGTTGCTACAATTGATATGATTTATGTAAACATGTATAGAAATGGTAAGGTGATCACATGCATGGTTATTCATTTATATTTTTATTTATGACATATTGCAATTGGTTTTGTTTTATTGACCCACTAAGTATATACTTAGCGTATGATGATTGTCATGCGTAGGTTTTGACCGAGTTACAAAGGAGGAGTAGCCGAGCATCATCTATATTTCAAGAAGTCTAGCACTATATTTACAGTAATGACATCTATCCCTTTTGTTTGGATGAACTAGTTGGCATGTATATATGGTTATGATTTGTGTAAACTTATAACTAAAACTATGGTTGAACTAGTAACTTAGATGATGTGTATGTTAAACTTGGTGAAGTTCTTTTGATAGTAAGGTATAAAGGCTTAAGTTACTAATGATTTGGTATGCTTATAATATAGAAATATAAATCTGTTCAGAAAATCTGCAAATGCAGTGTATTTGAAAAATCAGCACAAATTCTATGATTTGGATTAGAAAGTGAATCTTATTTGTATGAACTGTGAATTTAGTCTAAATTCTGCTCCAACAAACGGTAATTGATTTCGAGGTCTTTACAAAAAGATATGAACTTTTATTCGATGATAGGCCAGAAAACAGGACAACAGAATTTTAGAAATTTTCTGCATTGTGACGCGAATTTGAAAAATTGTTTGAATTTTTGTATGATGAATATGAATTAATAGTTGTTATTGTTGGAAAGCTTAATATGTCTAGTCTAATTAAAAATTTATGAAATGAATTTTGGATGTTGATAAAATTTGATAGGTATTTTTATTTGGAGGCAGTGCATGCTGTCAATTTTGTTTATAAGAGTGGAGACTTGTTTAAAGTGTTTTGTAACATTCATCAACTCGTGTTTGGGAACTAATATGGGAAGAGGGTGTTGCAAAGTATCTCAATACTAGATTATCGGTGTATAAACACCACTCATACATATAACTTCTTGAATATACAATATGGCTAACTTGTCCAAACTTAAGTTCATTCGAATAGGTATGAAATGTACTAACTTAGAGAATCTATTGATTATCGCTTAATCTGCATCATTCCCTCAGAATAAAAAGGTAGATCACTCACAAGATCCATAGCTATACGATCCCATTTGCACTGGTGAAGTTGGATAGGTTGTAAAAGTCTCGTAGGAACCTGATGCTCAGCTTTAATATTCTAACTAGTTAAACATTTGGGTACAAACGCTGTAATAAGAAGCTTTATTCCTGGCCACAAATATAACTTCTTCACATCCTTATATATCTGGACAGATCTAGGATAGATCGAAAAGGGACTATTCAAAGTTTCCTGAAGCATTTACCTTTCAAGGGTTTCATCATTTGATACACAACCTTCATTTCAAAAATTGAGTAAGCCATTAGAATTCAAAGAGAAGTTTGATTTAGGTTCATCTTTTATCATAAGCAAATTACTCTAAAGTTCATGATTTAATTGCTGAAGAGTCTTGATTTTTGAAATCAAGTCAGATTGAACTTGAAGTTCGGCTAAAAGCTATCGATTCTTTTGTAACTTAGAATGAGCACGAAAGAGAATTTACTTCAACTAATCTAATCTTCGTTGTTATATTTTTGGCCAAACAAAAGGCACATCCTTTCAAAGGAGCTCGGTTAGAGGAGTGACCCAGGTAGATAACTCTTTAACAAATTTTCGGTAATAACTGGCTAACCCCAGAAAAATTCTATCTCCACCAACATTCTTCGAAAGCCTCCAATCAAACATTGATTGAATATACTGTAGATATTACATGACCAAGGAAGGATACTTCGGGTATCTAAAATTCGCATTTATTAATCTTAGCATAGAGTTGATAATCTCGAAGGGTTTGTAGAACAATTCGAAGGTGTTTCGAATGTTCATTCTTATCTTTGGAATATATAATAATGTCATCAATTGAGATTATTATAAACTTGTTAAAATAGGACTTAAAGACTCGGTTCACAAAATTCATAAATGTGGCTGGAGCATTTGTTAAGCCAAAAGACATCACAAGGAATTCATAGTGACCATATTGAGTCCCGAATGCAGTCTTTGGCACATTGATTTCCTTAACTTCCATCTGGTAATATGCTGATTGAAGGTCGATCATAGAAAATGCCGTAGCATCCTTACCTTAAGGTGATCGTATAAGTCTTCTATTTTAAACTCAACTTTCTAAAGGGTTGGTGACAACAAGGTTTCAATTTGTGGATTTAGAAGGAGTGATTAAATTTCTCAATAAAGGTAGAACATATACAAGAAAAGGAGTTGAACTAGAATAAAATAAGGCATATACAGGATTTGAGTACAATTTAATTATACTCGTGAAGGTGTAAACTTTGATATTAAGCTAACTTGTCTATCGGAGCTCTTGATTGCACAACCAAAGGAAGAACTGGATGAGCTGGAGGGTTTTGCTTTAGAGAAGCAACAAATTGATTGATTATTTCCTTTATACTAAGGAAATATTCACATTGCAAAAGATAGATTGGAGGAGTTTCATGCTGTTGTTTAACAGTATTCTGAGGATTTTGTTACCAAGGGCAGAACTTGTGACTCTGATGCCAACTGGATCAGTGGCAATGCTTTCCCAGATCTACCAACACCAGGAGATCATCCTCCAAAAGATGGAGAAAACTAAGGATCAGAACTCTATGTTATGGCTGTATGTTTATGCTAGGGACTAAGCCATTAAGAAAACACTTGAAGGCATGTTCGCACATACATTGCCCTCGTTCCCTGAGTTCCCTACCGACCTCTTTGCCAAGGATAACATGTCGTCAGTCCTTATTCTATCCATACTTCTACACAATCTAATGCTACTGTACCAGTCTCTCCAATACAAGTTGAATCTGCCAGAACTGATACACTACCTGAATCTAAAGACGAAGGAATCTAAAGTCAAGCCAAGGTTGTTGCCACACCTACAGCACCTGCCTCATTTGTTTCCACTGAAGTCTCTGCTGCTTTTGAGTCAGTGAAAATTGTTGAGGAAGTTATCCACTACCTTGGAGCATCCATAGCCGCATTAAAACCTAACCTGAAGCGGAAGAAGCACATGGCTCCCAGCCGAGGGAGCTTTATCAAAAGAAGGAATTGCGTATCAAGGTTGAAAAGCTCCGAAGGAGAGTCCTCCTCTTCCTAAACTCATTTACATTTTATTTCATTGCATTTCACATGATCATGCATTTTGCTGTTTTTAATTTCTTTTTTTTCATGCATTGAGGACAATGTACACCTTTGGTTTGGGGGTGTGTATCCTCACATTAAGTTTGCCATGCCATTCATATTTAAATTTCAATTGCCACGTAGATTAGTTTGCCATGTAGGATTAAAATTTGCATACCAAAACACTAAATTTTTTTTGCCTCGGTCAATTTTGTACTTATAATTTTAGTGAACACTGCTTGTTTAGGAGAATTTGTGCTAGATTATCTGTCTGGTGAAGAAACTAGAATTTAGAGCTCCTATGCCAGTAGGTTAGCATTGCCAAGTAGCTTTGCAACTAAACTCTAGTTTAGGGAACTTTAGTTTCACTCTACACGAGGTATGCATCTAGTTTACGAAACAAACTTAGGTTCGCTTGAAACTAAACTAAAAAAAACAATGCCAGGGTAGAAAGAAAGAATAAGGCAACAATATTTTGCCAAAAGCTGAAAAACTTGAGAACACTCATCTGCCTTAGGGAAAATAATTAACTTGGGTCTTCGTTGTTTGCTCCCTCTGAGTTCTCAAGCCAACATAACTTTAGGGTATGAGTGTAATGGGTTAGCTTAGTGATGTAATCTGGATTAACATGGGCATTCGTGGTTTGCTCCCTCTTATGTCTCACGCCAAACAGTACATGACGCGACCCTAATCAAATGTCAGCATAAAACACCCTTGGCAAATAAAGAAAATAAAGAAAAAAAGAAAAAAATTATATAAAAATAAATATTCTGAGTTTGGGTAGTAAAGTTAACTAAGGGAGTTGAGTAAATTTGATGCATATTGCCCGTATTTCATGCACACTTGATGACCTTAGACTATAACTATATTGCTGCACTTGAATTTGTTTATTTGCTTGACATTGATACATTGAATATCCGAGGATAGACCTAGGATAATATTTTGCTAGCTGGTAGGTGTTGGGAACCATGACAATTTTTGTCGAGGTACTTTTCTTATTTTTCTGTTTCTATAGATTTTTAGCTGCATTACTTGAGGACAAGCAATGAGCTAGGTTTGGGGGTGTGTTAACTCCCCAACCAAAAGTACTAATTTTTATGCTAATTTCACAATGCTTTTGCTTGCCTTTAAGTAGATATGTCTGCATTTAGTTGTTAAATTCATGCATTTGCATAAGGAGTTATGAGTTATTCTGTTGCTAGTATGAAGGATTATTTTGCTGGTTTTGATGCAGGACACAGACATGCATGGCATAGAGGTGCTGGCAGATAACGCAGGAAAAAAAATAAGAAAATTGTCGAGTAGTAGTTGGCATAGATGGACCAAAGAATGCCAAGCTCGGCTGGCAAAGGATTAGCGTCCGATGATTGGTCAAGGTAGCAGTTGGACCTTGTACACGTCAGCCCTAGGATTCAAATCGAGATAAGAGGATAACACGTCTTATCCCTTTGCACATTCAAAATTCAAACTCAAAAGCTTATCCCAGGGTTTCTACGCAAGCCTATTTAAAGGATCTCAAGCCACCGCTTGAAGGGGGATTGAAGAGAGGCTGGACTGTGGTGAACTGAGAGGCGACGTGGTTCGACCATCTAAGACAGAGAAGTCTGGAGCATTCGAAGGGTGGCATCGATGGATCTCCTTCTTGCCTATTCTCTTAGTCTTATTTGTTTTTTCAAAATGATGTTGAGAAACGATGATGTTTTGTGGATGGACCCCCAACCATGAATTAAGCTTTTATAGTTGGTTGGGGATGTTTGCGATCAACGCTAGTTCTATGTTTGAGTTTTAATAATCTAAATACCTTGTCATTATTTTCTATCTGCTAGTACTTAATTTTCTCAAATCCTTTGCCATACGATAGTTGGCATAGTGTGCTTATTTCACCTTAATATCTTAATAGACTTAAGGGGCAACGATCAATTGCTAGATACTAAGGTGAGAAGCTTCAACAAAAGATGTTCAAGTATAAACTTACTTAGGAAGTGAGTCTACAACTTAGGAGTAAAGGTTAACACGTAATCGAGTTAATTAATGAAAAGCTCCACTATTGACATATAGGTGTTTTATCATGGTTAACTTAGGGTATTGCCATCGACAAATGAAATACTACCTTTAATCTGCTCGGCAATAAAACCAAGGCAAAATATTATTAAAGGCTGACATAAGTAGTGCGAAATTCAAGCATCCCTTGCCAATGCTCATCATTCAATTGAACACTTTTGTTGTCAGACTGCTTCCATTTTCACTACTTTGTTTTTGCTATCTTTTCAATCAAAAATCCAAATCATTTCAAACACTTTTATTTTCTTACAAACAAGTAAACATTGAGCAAATAAGTTCTTGGTCAATCCTTGTAGATTTAATACTCAACTTACTGTTGTATTACTTGCTGACCATGTATACTTGCACGCATAAGACTCACCTTGGCATTATTTTCTTAAACTTTTACACTAAATATTCATTCGTTTGCCAAGCGTTAGCAATAGTCGACATTTTCTAATCATCAACATATTACTTATTTTACATTACTGAGTTATTAATACATTATGGAAGAGTACATAATTATTCTTATTTATTTATCTATATTAATCCATGTTATCCCATTAATCCACCTTATTCTATTTTTAATTAGCATTATTGATTATTTAGCTTATCGGGTACCGATACTCGAACACGAGTATCGATACTCACACACGTATCAATACATACATTTTTTACTAGAAATCTTAAATTTCTCCAAGTATTGGTACAAGTTGACCCATAACGACATGACATTGAATAACGTACCTATACAGCCAAAACTCGTACTGATACCCCACTTATGATTTCTACCATATTAGCGAATTACGATATTTATTAGACTTTAAATGATCCTTAAAGCTTATGAAAGTCATTAGGGTGTGTTTGCTAGTGCATTTAATTATTTAATTTCAATTACCACCTTTATGAATATTTAATCAAATATGTATCGGTATTATCCCTTAAACATAATTTCCTTCAGATCACATCAATCCATTCGAACTAACATACAAGGCATCACTATTTATCAATCGTCAAATAATTATACGAGTATTTCAAACAATCCTACCTTGTCTCTAAAGCTTATACGAGTCACATCATAGCCTTAAATCTCATCATGCACTTCATAGTTATCAAGTCCCATAATACGAGTCTCTAACATGCTTATTTATCATCTACCTATTTTGCAGACACTAACACATAAAGAAATCACATTAATGATGCTCATGAAGCATTAGGAGTTTAAAGTGTATTAACCTTAAGCCTTAGCGATAAATCTTTATTCAAGCTCCTCCAATCATCTACTTAAATCCAATATTCGAGTCTACATAATCCTCAGATAAAACAAATACAATTACATAAGCAAATTCGTATTATTACACTACTTTCAGGAATAAAACACTTAAAAAGCTTACCAGGTTTAAATTTGTCAATACAGTCTACGCTAACGAACTTAGAATGTCGAAAAACCCCTGGGTAAGGTCCACAAAAAAAGTCAATGACCGGACAACGACGATGGCGGTCAATGGAAGTCGAGCAGCATAGTGCAGTAGGGCAGGACGGTCTGGTCTGGTTCAACCCAATAGAACCGGTCTGGTTCACTAGGCCAAGGCCTGGTTCAGCTTGCAGGGCATGCTCATGAGCAGTCAGCGGCGCGTGTGGCAGCCTCCGGTGGTAGGAAAATGACCTCTAGATCTGCATTACGTCAGGCGATAGATCCAATGGTGGTGGCAGTTTTCGATGGAAGACAACAGACATAGGTGTTTTAGCATTCTCGATTCTTTTTCTCCTCACTTTGGCACGTGGCGGCAGTGACGAGGCAACCATCGACAACTGCGTCTCGGCAAGCTCATACGATAGCTGCGATGGTGTAATCCATGATGGCTCCGACAATAGCAAAACGAGGTTCAAAAATCCTCCCCTTACTTTTTTTCTCTCTCCAATAATGTCTTCCTCCCCTTTTTCAGCCACCCACCAACTCCTTTTAAAATTCAAAAACCCTTATCCCAATATTTGGATAAAATAATTTAATAAACACACATCTTCTTTTTTTGTCACTAGGCCCAAAAATAATTATTCTTAATTTAGACTCTCAAAATAAAGACCTAAAACCTGGATCTGAGACTCGATTCGCTAACCCAAAATTTGGATCGTTACAATATTGGAAATGATATTTCTTGTTGTTCCATAGCTGCTTTAAGATGTCTTTTAAACCCTCTAAGGAGTTTATGGTCGTTACTAGTCGTTGGGGGTTGTTAAGAGCCGTTGGAGAATTAATTTGTAGCAATAAATACACTTCTAGTGCAGTGGGTATCGGTACGTGAGTCTCCGTATCGATACTTTCCTTAAAAAGAAATAGTTGTTACACATTTAAAGCATGGCGCACCAGTACGTGATACATGAGTATCAGTATGGACCCTTGCGTATTGGTACATAGGCTTTCGTATCGGTACGAAAAGTGCTCACTAGAATCTGAAACCCTTTCTCATATCGGTATGGGCTGCTCCGTATCGATACTGGGAAAGAGTACCGGTACAAATGGCTATTTTTGTCTTCTAAGGAAAACTTGGAAATATTAAAGCAAGTCAAAAACACTTTCAAAACATTTTTTCAAGTTAAATGCACTTTTAATTATTTTTGCAATATTGTTTAAGTCCAAAAACATTTTTCTTTAAACTTATATCAAAGTTTTTATCTCAACAATCTCCTCTGTTTGATATAACAAAATCATTTGAAAAATTGTTTTTGAAAATGCTCCCCCTTAGAATTTTTTTTATAAAAAGAGAATATTTTAGAAAAATATTTAAGCTCTCTCTTTTTCTTTGAAATTAAAATTTTCAACCACATCTCTCCCCCTTTTTTGTTATATAAAAAATAATTCAAAACTAAGTTTGAAATCAATTAAAGCACATTATAACAATGGATAAAAAAAATTAAACATGAAATAATTAAAAAAATTAGCTCCCTCTTAATCAAGCAACAAAATTGATTATCCCAACCGTTCAAGAGAAATATATTGAATTTTATAAAATAAATAAATTAAACAAGAAATTCAATAAACTTGTAATATATTGAAATTAAATCAATAAGCATACAAAAGGCATGATTTAAGGGACAAAATTATCCCTTTTTGTCTGTACGTACCGGTACTCAAGGTAACGTATCGGTACCGATTTTAAATGTAGTATCAGTATAGTATGGGTTGTACTGGTACCGACTCCACACTTTGGTGAAAAATTGCAGCAAAAACAACTCAAAAAGCCTCATACGATCAAATTAAGTTCATACAAAAGCTCTAAGAGGTCCCAAATATACATTTCACACATATTTGCCACATTTTATAAACATGCTTCTAAAAAACCATCATTTGAATTAAGGCAAGGATGGATTCACAAAAAACAACCAAATGTTACAAGTTTAAGGCCAAAATCATAAATATAAAAATATAAGGCCATAAACAAGTAACTCATGCAATTTGAGACCCCCTATCTATTTACATTTAAGCATAATCAAGAGTCAAACAAAACATGTTTAGATCATCATAGAAATCAAACAAGTAACACATGATCAAGCAAATTGCATGAAACTAAAATTTTACCACTTGAACCAAGGTAGGTTGGTTAGGCCTCACCCTCTTTAAGTGTCCTCACTCCTTGTGTGTCAAGAGCTACAAATTTGTTGACTTTGTTCATTATGCTCTAACACACCTACAAAAAGCAATCAAGTATATTTTGGTATCCAAATTGCTTTGGATCCATTGACATTAGTCCCAAAAACTTTAGTTCTCTTTGGAATTCATTTTTAAATGTATTCCTTTTTGTTTGAAGAAATAAGTCCCTTGGGGACCCAAATATTTTTAACCATTTTTCTATTATAGAGGCTTTCGTATCGGTACGGGCTACTCCGTATCAGTACTAAGGAAAGAGTATCGGTACGGAAGGTTGTTTTTGACTTCTAAGGAAAACTTAGAAATATTAAAGCAAGTCAAAAACACTTTCAAAATATTTTAAACATATTTTTTCAAGTTAAATGGACTTTGAATTATTTTTACAATATTGTTCAAGAGAAAAAAAAAACATTTTCTTTAAATTTATATCAAAATCTTTATCTCAACAAGATTCATATGTGATAAGTGTTCAAAAGTACTATTTTTCTTACCCTTTTTACTCATATTATTGTTAGACTTAGGCTCATATTAGTTGCATAATTAGCCATTCATGCATTAATCCATGTTTCCTTCCACCGTTGAGCTTGATTACATAACTGGGTAGTTTTTGTGGGAAAATATGCTGCTTTGGTGTGTTTTGTGTGTATGTGCAGGATCACTTGCCAAAGCAAGGCTAGAGCTAGTTGCCATGGCAATGCATGAAGGAGATGCCGAGCTAGTTGCCAGGGCAATGCATGAAGGAGACGCCGAGCCAGTTGCCAGGGCAATTGTCAACAAAGAATAAGGTGATATGGTAGTCGAAATTGATGACTAGACAAGCCCAATATGACGTGGAGTAAAGCTAAATCCCAAAGGAGTTTGATTTCCATGAAGAGATTAAAGAAGAATTAAATTCCAAGAAGATAGGAGAAGTTCTAGAAGGAATAAAACTATAATAAAGAATTATATTCTTTAAAGATAATTTAATTCCAACTTAACTTCCTCCTCAAAGAAGGACTTTGACCTAGCCCTATAAATTAGAGGCCATGCCGTCAACTCCAAAGAGAGCAAGAAGAGAGAATTTTCGACAAGCATCTAGGGCAAGGAGGATTTCGACAAGCTTCATTCTTCATATTTTTCTTTCTTGTTCAATTAGGTTCATACTAGGGATTATTTATCTTGTGTTTCTTTGGAACATAGCCATGAACTAAATCTATTTGGCTATGGTTATTGTGTTTTGTGGTTGTGAGAAACTATTGGATTTTGTTTAGGTGATAAGAGTTTGCACTTTTCTATTCAAGGTTTATTCATTCTTGGTTCTTATTCTTGTTTGCGAGTGAATTGGGAGAGGATCTCGTAACTTTATCTATTTATCTAATATCGGGAGATCTAGATTCAAGAAACGAATGAATATGATCTTTATTCAATCTATTGATGGTGAAGATTAATCCGGCTTAGGAATAAGTTAAGGATTTCAACGGCTAAGAGGGGCGCAAGATTGGTTGTTGTTCACCCTTGATTCACGCAGGGATGTATTATCAAGGCATGTACAAGTAACTAGAGTTTCGACTTAGGGATAAGAAGAAACCATTGAAGAACGCTCTGTCGAACCTTGAAGGTTGCTGCCCAGACGCCCAAGTAGTTGCCCAACTAGTCACCCAGGCAACCATCGATTAGTTTCCAAGGCAAACCCGTTGTGCAAGTTGCCACGGCAACTGAGTTGCCCTTGCACTCTTTTACCAAGACGATCCAATCGGCTATCACACCTCAACTCACGATAACCTGGCCTATCTCTCTCATTTAATTACATCGCCTTTTACTTATTTGCTTTCTAGATTACTTATTAGTTAAAACTCATATAATCTTTTATTTGTGTTTTTACTTTTTTCAGTGTAAGAGACTAGATTCTTGAAGTGGCACCAATCCCTGTGGAGACAATATCTTTTATACTATAACTTGCAACGTGTATACTTGCACAATTGCGTAGCACTTATTAAGTGCAACAATATGAACTAGAAATTGTTCCATGTATACTTCTCACCAAGTCATCAATGTTCCCTATTATTAAAAAAATTCACTTTTTTATACATTAGGATTACATTTTCCAATTCATATTTTCTAATAATAAATATCAAATTAAATATAATTAGAGTTTATTTTTATTCTCATCCGCAATTCCTTTTTTTTCTTTTCAAAGAACGATAGCTTCTTCGCTACTGATTTGCGTGAAGGATTCAATTAACGGGTTGTCATTTAAACTGCTTCTTACTAGATCTTAAAACATTAAAACTTTGTTTATAATCCATTACCGATTTGCTTGAAGGAATCCGTTAAGAATTAGGGTTTTGTTTTCTATTATTTTATGTTTGGAGTTGCAGAAATTGAATATGGTGCTTACTATTTTAGTTTTTATGTTTTATTTGTTTATTTACGTGTTGTTTGTGAGTGAATTTTCAGCTTGAGATTTGATCAATGGACAATTTAAATTTTTGCGAGATGGTCAAATGAACGTTTAGTTTCGTATGACTTTTGGTTTGGAAAATTTCGTAGTTTATTATACCTTATGTGTCGAATATATGGTTAGTATTTGTTTGGTTTTCATATTATTCGAAAAAATATGTGGGTCATTGAAAAAATTATTAGATGAATCCAGTTTACCACGTCATCCGTGGTCTCAGTCAATAAGATTCATCCATCTCATTTTTTACTAAGGTGAATCATCACTTCTTTCCTACATGTTAATAAAGAGTGAGTAGTTATTAGGAAGTTATTTTGAAGTTGATGGACCTTATTTGCTGGGACCACGGATAACATGGTGAGATGAATCCATCTAATAATTTCCCGGGTCATTGATATTGAGATGCAATAAAAGTTATTAAGATTACCAATATGTATAAATTTTAGCTCTTTACAACTAAAATGTTAAGAGTTCTACATTTCAATATATAAAATATGCTATAGACGAATGGTATAAAAAAAACTTATTTTTCTCTCCATGTCTGATAATTTCTGTTGTTGCGGGCTAAGATTAAATAAGAGGAAGTTTTTCTCAAAGAAAGACCAAAGCAGAAAATCAAATTCCAAGCTCTAACCTTAAATTCTAAATCTTAAACCTTAAAAAATACACCCTACCACTAATTCACTACACCCTAATCCTAAATTCTAACCTTGAACCTAAACCTAATTTTTTAGTGTGGCTCATAAAAAGAGCACCGAAAAGGGGCAGAAAATTTCTATTCATCAATGTTCATGGATCTACATTATTATACGAGTATAATGGCTAGCTTCATGAATGGATATAGCCGAATCCCCTAAGGTTTAAAGAGCTATGTTAGCATGGGTCACATAAGCTTGAACCGCTTAGGCTTGATTATTTTCTTTGTAAAAACGCCTTGTGAAAGAATATAGATAGACAAATTAAATCAATTTAGTGAAACAATGACCAGCAATAATGTGAGAAACCACCATGATTTTAACACATTCAATAATACGAGAAACGACATATGTTTTCCCAACTCTTATTTTACTTTCTACGAGTTTGATGAATATTCTAAGATAAATATAGGGATATAACCTTTAAACACAGGGAAAAACACCTATACAAAAATGACCATAATATAAATGTGATACAAAACAAATGTATATAAGCAAATGTCTGGTTTGATGTTCATATATATATATATATATCAAGTGTAACACCTCATTCTCGTACTCGATTATCGAATATGAGTCAGAGATGTCACAGAAAAATAACATGATTTTTATTCAAAAATTTCATAAATTTAAAACCTTTGAAAATATTTATATCGACTAATACACAAAACTGGAGCTCCTTTACTTTTAAAAAAATAAATTTGACTGTTCAAAAAATATTGGACGTGAAACTAAAATAGACAAATTAATCTCATTTATACATGCAACTAAAATAAAATAAAAACCTCAAGTAGGATGTCATTACTGTGGCAGCTTGATGAAATTTTTTGAACTTCATACAACTCTTTGCTTCGTCCAATGATTCGAACCACCTAAGTGTGCACAATCAACGCACGCTAAGTACGAACTTAGTGAGGCAATAAACGAAGTTAATAACAATAATTTAAACTTATTCGACTTCATGACGACGTTTATATAACATGATATATGCCAATGCATCAACTTTCACATTGCATTAGTAATGATTTACTATATGACAATGTCATAAGACTTTCATGCTTGTGCATTTGTCATAATATGCCATATATGCATAAATGCATCATGATCACTAGATATGTATTACCATCATGTTAATCATATATTAACATAATATAAACCGGATATAAATTTCTTACCAATATACTTGCCATTTATTCCAAAAGCTCATAAGCTTATTCACCTATTTATCTTTTATTAACCAATAAACCATAGCTCAAATATAAGCCTATGAGGACCCTGGGTACACGAGTCAAATATGCACCGAAGTGCTAATATACATAGGGTCATGCCCACCATAATAGACATAAGGTCGTGCCCACCATATGCACTAAGTGTCCTTTATATACACTATAGTGCTAAACCGAGTATGTAGCGTGCTGCTGGATTCTATGGCATGCCAACTATACCCTGTCCCTCAATGACATACTTGGGCATATATTCCATATTTATTACATCCATGGCAATGTATATCAACAAAATTTAACATTGGACAGTTCATACCCGAAATAACATTCATAATATAGCATCATATATAACTAGTGATCCATGCATTTATATTAAACTTTTGATATATTTAAAATATATCAATCATATGCTCCATGACATAAATATAATGACAATAAAATTTGGGTAGGCTCATCACAAGCCATCCCAATGATGTATAATACATCAATGTATCATGATATGTATGCAACTGCAGTCACCTTGACACTTCTTATCCCAAACTAAATTGAATAAATTAAGAGAACTCCAAGCTTGATCCTTTGCCTTATTGAATTTTTATTTCTCGGGTTTACTTGAATGCTTCACATTCATCCCTTACATGCACAGATTAATAACACCAATAAGGTACACGTTTTATAATATGTCAGTCTGCGCTACCTTCAAAGAAATATTTATATAAAATAATTCACAACTCGAAATTCGATTCTGTTTATTTTGACAGAAACTAGATTCGATAATCTGTTCAACATATAAATTAATAGCCCAAATTCAACTTGTATGATTTATGACGAATTTTTAAAGTCGAATTCTAGTGCTGAATTTCGGAGTAGACTGGTATTCTGTTTTCTGACCTCTCATCACTTAAAAATTCATATCTTTTGATATACAAATCAAAATCAGTCACCGTTTCTTTTAAAAGATACTAGACTGAACCAGGAATACAATGTTATAAGAATCACTTTCTAATCATTTTTAGAATTTATGGCAAATTTCCGAACTTACTACCAATGATAAAAATTCTGGGTAGATTTTATAATTCACGTCTTTACCATCCTTTAACCATTCCAACACCTCAAATTAACCTTCAATTATGTTATTCCAACATTTTTCCTTTCATGAAAACTCCAAATTCAACTTGAATTCTTAAACCCCAAATTAAACCCTAATTAACCAAATGGTATTCCATAAAAAATACATCAATTTCAACTTCAATCAAGCATGGAAATAATAGAACATTACATAATCTTCCATAATTCAATCCTAATTCATTTGGATCCATAAACCCTAAATTATCTCTCTTTAAAAATTCAAGAGTATCCTTCAACAATTCCATGAAATTTTTATGCCAATTGAAAGAGAATTTCATGAAGAACAACTTCATATTTCATAAGCTAACCCTAAATCCTAGTATTTAGGGATTAAAAATACAAAACCCTAAACTTACCTTTCTTTCCTTCTTGTTCTCTTCTTGAAATGAAGCATGAAGAAAGATGAAGATATTTCTTCATTTTTTTATTTATGCCATTTGGCATCTTTTATTTCCATAAATATTGAAAATATCCTCCAAATAGTGAAATGACTATTTTGCCCTCAAATCCAATGAATCCATAATGTGCCACATGTCATCATCCTTTATCCAATGACCTAGATTTAATCCTGAGTTAGTATTTTACCAATTTACCCTTGAAATATATCAATTTCCAATTTTGCCCTTGAAACATACTTAAATTCTAATCTTATCCCTTGATCCAATGGCTAGGATTTAACATGGAAAATTATCTAAATCCAAGGGCCCAAAATAAATCTTACCATTTTAAGACATGGAAATGACATTTTTAACCTTACCCTATCATCCTTTGAAATATCTTGAATATTTGATTCGATCCGATTATCCGAATATTTTCCTAAACTTCATTCACTTTATAGCCATTAATACAAACTCCGTACAAAAAATCCAGATAATTAGAAAACGTCATTCTTGGGGGTAAACTATTCATTTATGGGGTTAAAATACATAACTTTTGAAAATTACACTTTGTTCCCTAAACTTTTCCAAAGTTTATGTTTTAGCCATAAAACTTTTAAAATTTACATTTTGGTCACTAGCCAAAAATTGGGATATTAAATCAAGGCCATCTCTTATTGTATTGCGACCCTGCCTTGAAAAGCCCATTCAAGTCTGAGCAAAGGAGGACCGAGCGATGATATGAACAATCTCTAAGGAGCTACCAAGTCAAGGATGCTTTGGGAAGGAAATGAAGGCCCTGTCCAAAAAGTGTCCTTGTTTGGGACGAAACAACGTCTACTCGCGTCATACTTGGTAAGTTTATTTAGCTCTTTAGGGAAAAGTGGTCTGGTGTTGGGTTTCCACCATCCTCCTCGCCATGTGCTACCAGCCAAGCTGCTTTGGTGTAAGTGAGCTTCTCCTAGGCTCATGTGGGGCCTAGGTGCAAGGGCATTGGGGCTAAGCGAATGGCACAATATCTCTCTAGGACAATCTTCTAGGGATGATTTGGGGCCAGAGGGCCCCATATCTCGTTCATCAAAGAAGTTAGGGGTCGACATCTAGTATTCGTTAGGCCCTGTAGGATACGATATTCGATGCGCGTGTTGCCTGACGGATCTTGAGACGACGTTTCCTAGTTAAGTCCTTGGATAAAGGATATGTTGTAGGCTAACTTGTCTGGGATGAGTCCCTTTCAAGTGTCGTATGGCATGTCGATTTGAGCCTAGACGACATGGTCATAACAGTTGGTATTAGAGCCAGGTTATTTGTGTCGGGTTGGTTGAGCATTTCTACACGAATGGTGTCCCTTTTTGATGATGTTAACTCTACACCAAGTGCTATAGTAATTAGCGTAGGTAGGGTAGGAAAACATTGAGAATCACACCAAGCGCTCTAGTAAATGGAGTAGGCAGGATGGATAATTGTTGCTTTTAGCACAGAGGTACAAACGAGTTTAACCTAGCGGAATCAGTTTACAGAGCTGACTGTCATTAACCACTATGGTTGTTTTAGTGTAGAGGCACTTATTACTTATAGAACAAAGGTGCATGCGAGTTTTATAGTGGAATTAGTGCACAGAGGTGCCTGCCGTTAACCACTATAGTGATCGAAGCATACGCAGTGCTTGATATTAATATTGCATATTGGATAATTATTGTGGAATCAGTGCATAAGAGGTGTCTATCGTTAACCATGATAATTATCCTAGCGTAGTGGCGCGTGATAGCACGGTGGTGCTTACTGGATAGCTGGAGTGGAATCAGTGCACTAGAGGTGCATGTCGTTAACCATAATAACTATCCTAGCGCAGGGGCGCTTGTGGCTTGGGGCACTGTGGTGCTCGTCTCTATTTTGTTCAGGGACTTTGGCTCAGGGTGGTGGTTCGATAGACCTTAACCGATTTGAGGAACTTAAGGCTGTCATGGCAGTTACGAGAGTTGTTTCGTCGAATGATCGGCTTCGAGAAATTAAGGAACTCGGTAGGAGTTGACTCAAACTGTCAAGATTTTGGTAGTGAAGCCAAAGATGCGTTGAGTGACATGAAGTTTGAGCTAGATGAGATCAAGTCTCAGGTTAATTTGATGCAAATAGCTATGGGCAATGTAATGAAAATTGGCATAGGTTAGAGGACCACAACTGAGTTATTAAGCTCGATGTGACAATAGGGCTCCTAGAAGCACTTACATCACGTGGGATCAAACAAGAGGGAAGAAAATTGACATAACCACGAAGTGATTTTCGGGTGTGCAAAGAGATTGAATATGGGTTTGTTGTGCTTAATCAGATAGTTCCTTCTATTATAGTCGACGAGGACATCGACAAATAGAGTGGAGGAGAAGCGAGATGAGTTATGTGTTTAATGCTAGATAATATCAGTGTGAATTGGCTGAGGGAAATGTACTATGTACTACCAGGAAGTTGGGTTTGAAGAGTTCATAGATGAGGCATAACTTGTTTGGCTACTACAAAGGGTCATTTGAGACCATTGAGAAGCTCTAGTGAGGACATATGAACAGATACTTACTATTGGTATGGAAGCAAGGTTGCTCGAGTGGGCAATGGTGTACAATCATTTGGCAAATGATTCAGTGAAATAGAGTAAGAAGAGAGCTTCACAGGTGAATCATAATAACTTGTAGGAGCGGGCAGTGTATTTTTCATTACATAGTCAAAAGCTCACTTGGTTCCCATCGACAAAGGCGTTGGCAAATAGAGTAGGGAGGACTGCCGAAGTTATAGAAGTAAAGCTGGATAGCATCAAGAGCAAGTTGACAAATGGCGAAAGTGAAGCTGACTAAAAGTTAGAGACTCATATGTAGATGTTAATGTTAGGTCACGCCAGCACACCCTATGGCACAACAGAAAAAAATCCGGCGATCACCACTAGAGATCCATGTACGAGGAACGAATCGGGGTGAAAAAGGGCAAACAATTACCTATTTAAAATCTAGAATTCTGAATATAGAGGAGATAGATATCCAATCATGATTCCATGATTGATTCCTAAGCCGCAACGATAACGCTCTTCCCTCTTCATAGTTCACCCAGTTGAAATGAGCATATAAAAACTCTATAAACTATCTAGAGGGTTTTTCCAAAAAGTATTAATGACTGCTAGATCTCTCATGCCTTTTATATAGCCTTTGTAATCTTAATTCAACTCATATTAGGATTTCAATATATATATATATATTAATATATATAATTCTAACTTAACTTTAATTAGAATTTCAATATATATATTAAATATATATAACCCCAATTCAACTTAATTAGGATTTCAATATATATATTAAATATATAATCCTAATTCAACTTAATTAGGATTTTAATATATATCTATATTAATATATATAATCCCAATTCAACTTAATTAGGATTTCAATATAGATTAATATATATAATCCCAATTCAACTTAATTAGGATTTTAATATATATATATATAATCTCAATTCAACTTTAATTAGGATTTTAATATATATTAATTTAAATCGAAATATATTATTTATATATTAAAAGAGTCATAATTATAATAATTATTTTCTTTTAATATTTATCCAATAGTTAAATTATATATATCGAATATACATTAATTTAACTAAATTCGTGTACAACAAATTTGTACATACATAATTCATTTCATATATGCTCATTTCAACCATGAGTGTGACCCTGTAGGTTCTTTGTAACATTAGTAGTAAATATTAGAACATTTCTAATATTACAAACAATGAGTGACATCTAGCAATATGTCATTGTCACCTAAGTTACAAGAAATCATGATTCGACACAACCTCTTCGTGATTACCTCTTTTCATGTATTACATCATTTTGTCCTTATATCTAGATTGGACACAAGTCATGGAATAGCCACACTTGTATAGTCCATCTAATATTTCTTAATATCTTGAGTAGACTATTATAAACGACTAACTATGATATCTCATATCAACTTATTCGAACATGGCCATGCATTTCTAGTCTCACTCAATCAAGTGGCCTACGATATTACTCCTATTATGAAGGAGGGACAAATCCTATCTTGATCAACTATATCCTACTACATAGATTGTAACATATCCAATATCAGTCTTTATAGTGTAGTCAGTTACGACACTCGTTTGACTGTACAAAATATGTCACTCACTATGTTGAAATAATGATGATCTCAAGTCTGGGGATCATACATGTAGTTATCACTATGAGCAATCTTGTGATTGTCACATAATAATCCAAGAAACATGCTCATAGCGGGTCCGTCCAGTATGTCGTTCTCTAACATATACGTATGTATTGATTTTATCATCTCCATGTCAATGACAACAGTTTGTCATCAATCAACTACATATTAGTCTTAATGCATTATTGTTGACCATGCCCACAATAATACTCGACTAAGCACATTTAAGAATAACCTTATTATTCTAAGAACTTTATTATAATTTAGTTTATTTATGCACGTAAAATTGTAACTGAAAATAATAATGACAATGTCTCTTTATGAATAAACAAGGTAAAAACAAATTTCTTTTACAATCATATTATGATTGGTCTTTGGGCATACTCTAACAATCTCCCACTAGCACTAAGACCAATCACTCATGTATCTAATACCAAGTGACTTAGTGTGACGTTCGTGCTTCTGCTGCATCAGAGGCTTTATCAGTGGATTGACTAGTTACCACCTGTTGGTACTCTACATATTTTTGCATCTCCTTGATCTATAATTTCTCAAATAAGATGGTAATACCTAAGTATGTATTTGGATCGTTGGTGAGATATGGGTTCTTTTGCTTGTGCGATGGATCCATTGTTATCACAACATAGATCTATAGCATTCAATATGCTCGGCACAACCCCAAGTTCAGATATGAACTTCTTGATCCAAACACCCTCTTTTGCAACATCACATGCAACAATATACTTGGTTTCTGTTGTAGAATCATCTATTGTATCTTTCTTTAAACCTTTTCAGCTCACAGCGCCTCCATTAAGGCAAAACACAAAACCCGATTACGATCGTGAATCATCCTTATTGGTTTGATAACTGGCATCAGTATAACCATTTATACTTAGCTCTTCCTTACCTCCATATATAAAGAAAGTATCCTTAGTTATTCTTAACTACTTAAGGATGTTTTTAACTGCAACCCAGTGACCTTCACCGGGATCTACCTAGTATCGACTTGTCATACTTAAAGTGTATGATACATCTGGACGAGTACATAGCATGACATACATGATAGATTCAATTGCTGAAGCATAAGAAATCTTACTCATGCTCTCTCTTTCTTGAGGTATTAAAGGAGACATTTCCTTCGAGAGTGAAATACCATGTCTGTAATACCCCAAAAGTATGGTCTTGTAGAATGTTAACTTTGAATACATTTTCAATTCTACAATCTAATTGTGATTTTGGATTAGATATGGGATTAGGGACCGAAGTGAAAAAAGTGGAAGAATGAGTGCTCAATTCTAATTGGACTAAACCATAATGTATTGAACAATGAAGTATTGCATGCTAAAGAAAAATTAGATTGTGGTCTTTACATTTGTCAAGGAATTAGAGCTTGTGGGGGAGAGATTTCCGGTGATGAAATTAAGGGACTATCCCTTTCATCTTCTTCATGTTAGCAATCGAACTCTAGAGAGAAAATAAGGGAATTTTTCACCATTCATAGAAATCCTTGTTCTAATCGGGTAGATTACTGTTGTAACTTGCTTTAGCTCAAGGTAAAAGCCTTTCTTCCTTTCTTCAAAATTAAGACAATTATGTTAGAATAAATTTAAAGCTTTCAATATTTATGTCATGAAGAATTGGTTGCTGGAAAATATGAAATGTATACTTATGTATGTGATTTTACTTTTAATGGCCGAAGGATATGCTTGATAATCTTCTTCATTTTTAGAAAATTTTGAATGTATAAATGGCATTAATAGATTCTAGTGTGAATTCTATGAGTTAAGAGTGGTTGAGTAATCAGTTGAAGTTTATTATGTATGATACTATAGCTGAAATTGGTTGTAATTGTATCTTCATAAAAGAATCCATGCCTGGACTGTTTAGCACAGAAAAGAAATGGGAGGGGCTGTTGGTATGTTTTAGGGACTGTTTTAAATATATATATACATATAAAATAAAGGGCTATTTTGGATGAGTAAAGTATGTATGCCATTGTATGGAATGCTCTATATTGATATGTGAAATATGTGGACTGTTTTGGTGTGAAATTATATACACATGTCTAAATTGGACTAATTTGTGTAAACATGAGAATATGTGGACTGTTTTGGTGTGAAATTATGTATACATGTCTAAATTGGACTGATTTGTGTAAACTTGAGAATATGTGGACTGTTTTGGTGGGAAATTATGTATACATGTCTAAATTGGACTAATTTGTGTAAACATGAGAATATGTGGACTGTTTTGGTGTAAAATTATGTATACATGTCTAAATTGGGCTGATTTGTGTAAACATGAGAATATGTGGACTGTTTTGGTGTGAAATTATGTATACATGTCTAAACTGGGCTGATTTGTGTAAACATTAGAATATGTGGTCTGTTTTGGTGTGAAATTATGTATACATGTCTAAACTGGGCTGATTTGTGTAAACATGAGAATATGTGGACTGTTTTGGTGTGAAATTATGTATACATGTCTAAATTGGATTGTTTTGTGTAAACATGAGAATATATGGACTGTTTTGAATGTACATAGTTATGATAAGAGCTGTTTGACATATATATGAATGTATATAGATGTATGGATTATTATACATGTGTATACATGTGTTAAGGATTGTTTTGAACATGCACATGTGTATATATATATACATGTTGAATTGATTTGTAAGTTTATATATAAGTATACTTTATAAATTGGATTGTTGGTAAATAAATTGAATGGATTTTAATGACTTGTTAATCTGTTCGAGGTACATGTCATGGTATGGGAGAGTAGAAGGAAAGAGTTAGTTGGAAGCTAGGGGTAATTGTGGATTCTGGTATTCCATAACTTTGGAATATGAGGTGAGTGTAATTGCATTTATTTCGGGTGACACGAAGTTACCTCGATCTTTACCTTTATAGAATAGTTGACTTAAATGATCAAGTATGGATCACATATGATCATTTTGCATAAGGCTCATATAGATCATCTAGGATCGGGTTACATACATGGCATTGAAGTTTCATGAAAAAGGTATGCATTACATAACCATCATGAATGCACTGCATGTCATATTATGATGGTTAATATCTGTTAATTTGAAGCATATTTATGTATAAGCTTTGCTTTGAATTGGTAACGAACCTTAATCCTTTGAAAGCATAAAATACAAGAAACAATGTCAAGCTTTAAAGTTATGGGAACTCATACACTAAGGAGCTAATAGCTCACCCATAAGATACCCCTCCTAACTTCAAGCATAAAATATTTAAGTTGCCTAAATAATGGAAGTACTTGGATACTTTGGCATGATGCAGAGGTATAATTCAGGGACTACGGTCCATGAGCTACGGCTCAAGGGTGACGACCCTATATATGTGATATATTGGTGACAATAGAAGGTAACGAGGGAGATGATAAAGAGATTGGCGACAGTTGGTTGGATAGATAAGAAGTTAGGATTGTTATGTTCGGACACCAGCCATTGCTATGTGCTTTGAGCTATGTGTACATCAGACTTGTAACACCCCAAAAATTGGTCTAACCAGAATAGGGTTCTGGCGATCGAAAACCCTACACCAAAATGTCTAAATATTGTATCGAAATTGACAGTGTGGTCAATTTTATTGATGATAGACTATAATTGTGTCAAATCTTAGTTAGGGACCTTATCGAAACCTTTAAAATTCTGAATTCAAGCCTAGCGTATCGATACGGTAGGACCCGTATTAGTACGGATCCTTCAGTTTCTAACTAACTTACCAAACTCTGGCTAGACGTATCGGTATGACCATGAACGTGTATCGGTACGGGTGCCTGTTAAAATTATTTTAGTGACCAATTTGTAAAAATTGAAAGTTTAGGGGATAAATGTGTAATGTTTAGAAAGTTAAGGGACTAACCTCATAATTACCCTATTTTAAGGTGTGAGTCACCTCCTTGCTTAGCATGATCACGTGAAGAGGGCATGGGAATTAAAAGAAAAGATGATAGCTATTCTAGCTATCCAAATATTGGGAAATGAAAAGAATAAAATATAGCTATCTTCAATAAGAGGAAACCTTCCAATTGGTTTAATAGTGTGGTGGAATAACAATTAATAAAGCTTACCTTTGAGAGAAGAAATCTAGTGGATAATTATAACGGTTGAAAAGTGAAATCTTTCAAAGAACTAGTGAACTACTGAGACCTCTCTACCTTGCTATCTTCCATCTTTCTTAAGAGCAAGCAAGCACCTTCATTGTTGTCTTCAACCTAAGCTTAAGCTAGCACCTCCTTTGAATACTTAAGCTTTCCTTGATTTCTATATATCGTTTGATAGCCACCATATTGGTAAGAAAAAGCCCTCTAATAATTTCAAGAGCCCATGGATGATTCAAGCTTAATTTTGATTTGAAGTTAAGGAGCTTAAAGCTAAACCTTTGATTCTTCAATCCAAATATTGATTCTAATACTTCTCTTTATTGATTACCTAGCTCAAGAGTTGGAGGAAGCTAATCCATCTTCTCCAACAAAAAGCTAGGAATAAGGGGATCATAATTTGAGAGTCATAGGAGCTTCAGATTTGAGGTGAGTGTAATTAGAGTCTCAAGATTAGGCTAGGTGCCTATCCCGAATCATTGAGTATTGATTATTGCATTACCAACCATTGTATTGAAGTTATTGAATAAAAACATGGTTGGAAAGCCATATGGGTAAGTAAGTGTTGCATCAATTCCACGTCTGAAGTATCATTATTGTCGTCATCGAAATCATTGAAGCATTGCCATATAGAACTATTGATAATTGATTATTGGCTATTGCATATTGATATTGAAGCATACCTATTGCTATGAAAATTCTTGTTATTGATTTATTGTTTTGAAACATGGCTACTGATTCATTGCTATTGATCCATTGTTAAGAAACTATCGTTATCGAACTACCGTTATTGCACTATTGATTATTAGACCTTGGATTTGAGAGTATTGGATACAATTGGCATTCCATAGAATTCATGAGCTCATTGGTACAGGTAGGCTACGGCCTTTATATTGGTGCGGTAGAGGGATGTTGTGTGTTGGTAAAATTGGTACGGCGGAGGATATATGACTAGACCATTCTTGTGTTTGGCGATGCAGAGGAATTCGTGTATCCATATACCCAGCAATCGATCTAAGGAAATTATTGAATATTGCTATTGATTCATTGATATTGATATTGATTATTAATGCATTGTTATTGATTATTGTCATAGCATTGTTATGGATTATTGAAACATTGTCATATTGTCATTGAATTATTGTTAAAGCATGTATTTGAATGCATATTGTATATTGACATTATTTATGATTACCTCACTTAGGCTATGTAAGCCTAATGCATTCATCTTCCATGCATTTCAGGTTAAGAAAGATAGTGGATCGAAATCAGAGCTAGTTGGAAGTTTTGGCAAGTCACAACATGTTTAAAGTAAAGTATATTGACCCTATGAACTCCTAGAGTGGTGGAAAAGTAGTTAAAATAGTTGCCTCTGGTCCTTTTGATATGTGTATATTGTTTGTGGCTTGTATAAGTTTTAAAGGCCCTAAATGACCTTTTATGTTTGGCTAAAAAGGACTAAAAATGCATATTTGGCTTGAAAAGGTGAAAACGTAGTAAATGGATTCATATGATCATGAAATTTGACATCATAGTATATTATGTTTGTAATAAGTTTTTGGTAAAATTTCACTGCATTTGGGCATCGTTTGATAGGTCAAATTTGATAAAAACCAGAGTGAATCTGTCATTTTAGTACAAGGCGTATCGATACGGGTAATGGCGTATCCGTACGGTATTGCATATTTGGGCATAGTCAATGCTGGTCAACATAGCATATCGGTACGTCAAAGGGCGTATCGATACAAAAAGTCAACGTTGTAATCTGGAAATTTAATTGCATCGGTACGGTCAGTTGGGTGTATCGAAACGGGTCAAAGCTGGTCAACCGATATCGATACGGGTCCTAGCTATTTCGATATGGGTACTCTAATTTGTAATGATCTTAACGGCTTTGACATAAGCGTACCGATACGACCTCCTGATTATCGGTACGGACTCTGGTAAGTTAGGTAATAATTCTAGAAATTTGTAAAATGGTCACTGTCTATTGTATAATTTAATTGAATGGGTGAATGAACTCTGATAGGCATGAAAATTGTCAGACATGTTGATGAATGATTGAATTCCATTGTAGTAAGCTTAATTTTTGAAATGGACTTATAATTTATCAAAATTACATTTTAGTCCCTAAAACCTATAAAGGTTATAAATTGGTCCTAATTGGATAATCACCGTATTATTTTTCGGTAACGCCTTCTGAACCGGGTCTCTACTAGGCCGAAAGGAGGTGTTACATTTGTGGTATCAGAGCTAGAGTTTAGTCGATTCTAGGAATAAACCGAAGCTTATTGTATTGATTGTTGTATTACTTTGCCACCTAGGAGTTATTTATTGTATATTGTAACTTGCCAGCTAATCTGATCTCTTTATTTATAGATGTCTAACCCTGGTCAGGCTCGTATAGATGAGCATGTTACTGGCTCCTCAACTCATGGCGAGGAGATTAGAGGAGGAGATCCTCCAAATTCGCAAAATCCTCCTATACAAAATCCTGAGCCCTGGATACAAGTTGCTCAAGCTGAATGCTATGGGAACATAGCTGACATGTTCAAAGTATTCATGACCTCGATGAGGGCTGAGAAAACCTTTCAACCTCCTATCATTGATGTTCCAAATGCCTGAGCTCCTATTGATAAGATATCTCAATATCGGGGCTACTCTTTCACCGATCATGTAATATCCCAAATGTTGGCTAGTGACCAAAATGTAAATTTAGGAAGTTTTGGGGTTAAAGTATAAACTTTGGAAAAGTTTGAGGACTAAAGTGTAAATTTCTCCAATAAGTAATTTTATTATATATAAGTGTGAATCGAATCGAAATAAGTACCTTGATATCGGTTTTAAGAATTAAGATGCAGTAGAAGGTAACAAATTTGGATCGAATGAAATTGTTAAGCGTGCTCAAGCCATGGAATTCTAAGGATGGGTGACCTTCGAGAAGGTTTCATAAAAGTGTGCCTGGTCGATATTTTGGACTCAGTAAGAGTAAAGAATATTCGAATGGATTTACGATAAAGGATTTCAAGGAGAAATTTTATTTTATGAAGGCTTTCGATAATTATCGGAATAATAGACTAAGTTAGAAAAATTTAGTCTAAGTCCTTGGGAAAGGAAGTTTTTATGGGATGATAGTGTTTATTTCCCGAATATAGAAATATGGAATTTTCAGAATAAATCTGATAGCTCGGTAAAGGTAAAATCGCAGTAGGAGTATTTAATGAATATTGGGAAATCAGATCGAATCGAAATTTCAATTTTAGAGACTGTTCCATAAGCCATGGAAAATCATAAAATGATATTATGGAATTGAGAAAATATGAGATCTTTGGATTAGATTCGATAGTTCGATCAATGGAAGATCGTATTAGGTGATTATCGGATAATTGGATCGAATACAAATTTTATGATTTTCTTTGGAAGTGGCCGGTTGTGAAGGAACCAAATTGGTTCAAATTTAATGGAGTGACAATTTTAAAGAAAACTTGTAAATATGAGCTTGGTTGGAGGGTAAATTAGTACATTTGATTAAAATGAATTTAATATTCATTTTAATATGGATAAGTGGTCAAATTAGATAAAATTAAGATATTATTAAGATAAAAATTGAACAAAAATTTGTTCATTTTATCCAACATTGCCGTGAGTTAGAGAAATAGGGGAGAAAGAAGAAAACTCAATTTTTCAAGCTTGATTTGGAAGGATTAAGTTAGAATCAATGTATGTTCTTTTAGAATAAATTGATCTATGCTCGATTCTTTACATTTTGGTAGTAATATTGCATGGTAACATGAAGAATAACTCATGTTCTTGAAGAGAGAGAAGTTGGAATTTCATGAAACATGTTAGGGTTAAGGATGGATTTGTGTAAATTTGATGTTGTAGACATGAAAACAAGCTTGACTTTGAATTTATTTTATGTTCAAGAACATAAACCCTAACCCTAGGTTTTGAGAATTTGGTTAGGGAATTGAATTAAGGATGAAAATGAATGAATGGTGAAGTTATAAGTCTTTTTTTGATGTTAGAATGATTAAATTCTCTTTGTTATTCCAAGTGATCAATTCGGTTAGAATTGAAAATATAAAAGAATTATTGTGAAATTTATTCTAGCATTAGAATTGACGAGATTATGATCAAATTTGATTATTTTGGTATTTTAGTACCAAAATGAACATATTTGGAATGTGAGGGACTGTTTTGGATCGATAAAGAAAAAGAGGAAAATAAGAGAAGTTAAGTTAGTATAAATTAGAAGTTATTATGGAAGGCTATGTAGAAGATTGAATTCTGGCAGTGACTTCGAAAAATCACCATAAATTCTAAAAAAATAGTTAGATGATGAATTCTATACCATTGTAAAGATGTGTTTGTCTAGTTTCGTTTCCAACAAACAGAAATTGATTTCGAGTTCTGAATTAAAAGATATGAATTTTTAATCGAATGAAAGTCAGCAAATTTACAGAGCAATTTTCTATCTGGACAGTCTGTGACGGGAGTTTGGAGAATTTTCATAATTTTTGTAGATTTTATTAGTTTATGTGGCTTATACCGTTAGAACCTTTATCTAACCTAGTTTCTCCAGTATAAAGGAAATTAAGATCCGATATGTATTCTGCCCGATATAAGTGAATCTTTGAAGGTAGCGCAAGCAGTCCGAAAATGGAATTTAAAACATTTTGTGTTTAAATGTTAGTTGGTAAGCACCGAAGAATTATTGGAAGTTTAAATTGGTCACTAGGGACCATAATGAGTTTTTGAACAATACAAGAAAGAAAGGAAAAATATTTGGAGATTTTATATTTGAATGATTATATTAGACAGCATGGTTAAAGTATTGTTAGATTTGAACCTAACAAGTATCTTATCTTATTCATGTGATTAATGAAGTCAAGTCCGAATCACGAAAGGTTCGAGGTTCTATAAAGGAAAGGAATCGAGTAGAATTTAGTGAGGCAAGCTAATAAATGGCCCAGGTGAGTGCATACATGTTTTTGCATGATATATTATTTTACTGTTTTTTTAGATTATGGTATAATTTTATGTTTACAAATTGTTTATACCATGAAAAGTTGATGAACATATTGGAGTATGAACTGCTCCACTATGAAGATATTTTACATGATGTGAAATGCATATGCGGTATTTGTTACTTGTCATATTGCAAGAATTGTTTTAAAGTTGCCTTGAAAGTATAATATTGAGAATGGCAGTTACGATGCTTTATAGTGTCGAAATCCAACCTTTTGAGTTGACAGTTATGACGATACCTTATGGTGTCGAAATCCAACCTATGAGTTGACAGTTACGATGCTTTATAGTGTCGAAATCCAACCTTTTGAGTTGGCAGCTATGATGATACCTTATGGTGTCGAAATCCAACCTATGAGTTGGCAGTTACGATGCTTTATAGTCTTGAAATCCAACCTTTTGAGTTGGCAGTTATGACGATACCTTATGGTGTCGAAATCCAACCTATGAGTTGGCAGTTACGATGCTTTATAGTGTCAAAATCCAACCTTTTGAGTTGGCAGTTATGATGATACCTTATGGTGTCGAGATCCAACCTTTTGAGTTGGCAGTTACGATGCTCGTAATGAAGAATAGTACTTTTATAGTACAAAATTATTACAGTATAGTTACATGACTTACAATATAGAAATTCCTGTATTGCCGAATATATAATTTAATGACTATCATGTTTTATAAATTATCATGCATTAGACTGTGTATTATATGTTCTCATCTTATGCCTCACTAAGTTTCATACTTAGCGTGTGTTTGATTCACACGTAGGTTAAGGTGGAGTATTTGAAGAGGAGTCGAGCTTGCTGATCAAGCTTTAATCTGCAAAACATCGGTAAGATATTCTATCTCATGATAATTTCTAGTGGGCATGTAATTATTTATCTGCTAGTAGAGTATGATGTATGAAATTAAACTAAACGATAGAGAATTAATTAGTTTTGATGATGAAACGTACATGGACAAAATAAGATAAGACATTGGTAATGTGACATCTCTGACTCGTATTCAGTACGGAAAAAGGGTGTTACAGGTCATAATGATGAAAATCCTAAAATTGCTGAGTATTGGCTAGACAGTACTCCTCGAATCCTGACCAAGCAGCTGCAGTGTTCTGATGAGCACAAGCTTGAGTGTGCCATATCGTTGTTAGCTGATGAAGCATTGTATTGGTGGGAGACTACCATTCTTGCGGTTCTCGAAGAAGCGGTGACCTGGGAGTTCTTCCTTTGTGAATTCCGAAAGAAGTACATCAGTGAGTACTACATTGCTAAAAGGCGGGACACCTTCCTTCATTTAAAATAAGGAGAATGACCTGTGGAGCACTACATCCATGATTTTTGCAAGTACTGCCGATACGGGGCTGAGTACATTAAAAAAGAAAAAAGAGAAATATAGAATGTTCCTACGCCCTATGTTTACAGCATTGGGTATCAATAATTTTCAAGACATTGTGAACAGGGTTAAGGCTATTGAAGCTGATCAGAAAGCTCAGAAAGCTGGTGGATCAGGCAAAAGATATCGAAATGACTCTCATTCTTCTAAATCTTTTAAAAAGGAGAAGCATCATGATCAGAAACAAAAAGAATATTCGTAGATTTCTCGTCCTGAATACATTGCTAAACCTCAAACTATGATCCCATTCTATCCTAGTGCAAATTCCATTGAGAGTGTTGGTGGCTCTAGATCAGAGGCGTAACTTCCGGTTTGCAACTTCTGGCAACACAGACACTCGGAAGGGCAATGCCGTAAGAAGTCATGGCATGTTTCTTTTGTGGTAAGATGTGACTTCTAATTTGTGATTCCCTAAAAATACCGTTAAGTCCACCTCCACATCGGTTAACCTGTTATCCTTTGCTCAATCTTTCCCACGCAAAGGAGCAAGTCAAGGATCTTTCGAAAAGCCTGGTGATTTATCCAAGGCATCCTATCGACCTGAATCTAAGGCTTCTGTGCAAATGTACCACGTGAGGGGCAAGGGAAAAGAAGATGATCTCGATATCGTTTTAGGTAAAAATTCGAGGGAAATTTTTTCTTAAGGGGGAAGAATTGTAACACCCCAAAAACTGATCTAGTTGGAATAGGGTTCTAGCGATCGAAAACCCTACACTGAAATGTCTAAATATTGTATCTAAATTGACTGTGTGGTCAATTTTATTGATTATAGACTCTAAATGAGTCAAATCTTAGTTAGGGACCTTATCGAAACCTTTAAAATTCTGAATTCAAGCCTAGCGAACGGATCCTTTATTTTCTAACTAACTTACCGAACTCTGGCTAGCCATATCGGTACGACCATGAACACGTATCGATACGAGTACTTGTTAAAATTGTTTTAGTGACCAATTTGTAAAAATTAAAAGTTTGGGGGGAATGTGTAAAGTTTAAAAAGTTGAGGGACTAACCTCATAATTATCCCATTTTCAGGTGTGAGTCACCTCCTTGCTTAGCATGATCACGTGAAGAGGGCATGGGAATTAAAAGAAAAGATGATAGCTATTATGGTTATCCAAATGTTGGGAAATTAAAAGAATAAACTATAGCTACCTTCATTAGGAGGAAACCTTCCAATTAGTTTAATAGTGTGGTGTAATAATAATTAATAGAGCTTACCTTTGAGTGAAGAAATCTAGTGGATAATTATAAGGGTTGAAAAGTGAAATCTTTCAAAGAACTAGTGAACTACCGAAACCTCTCTACCTTGTTATCTTCTATCTTTCTTAAGAGCAAGCAAGCACCTCCATTGTTGTCTTCAACCTAAGCTTAAGCTAGCACCTCCTTTGAATCCTCAAGCTTTCCTTGATTTCTATATACCATTTGATAGCCAGCGTATTGGTAAGCAAAAGCCCTCTAATAATTTCAAGAGCCCATGAAAGATTCAAGCTTATTTTTGATTTGAAGTTAAGGAGCTTAAAGCTAAACCTTTGATTCTTCAATCCAAATATCGATTCTAATACTTCTCTTTTTTGGTTACCTAGCTCAAGAATTGGAGGAAGCTAATCCATCATCTCTAACAAAATCTAGGAATAAGGGGATCGTAATTTGAAAGTCGTAAGAGCTTTGGATTTGGGGTGAGTGTAATTGGAGTCTCGGGTTTGGGGGAGGTGCCTATCCCAAATCATTGAGCATTGATTATTGCATTGCTTACCATTGTATTGAAGTTATTGAATAAAAACATTGTTGGAAAGCCATATGGGTAAGTAAGTAAGTGTTGCATCGAGTCCACATCTGAAGTATTGTTATTGTTGTCATCGAAATCATTGAAGCATTGCCATATAGAACTATTGATCATTGATTATTGGCTATTGCATATTGATATTGAAGAATGCCTATTGCTATGGAAATTATTATTATTTATTTATTATTTTGAAACATGGCTACCGATTCATTGCTATTGATCCATTGTTAAGAAACTATCGTTATTGTACTACCGTCATTGCACTATTGATTATTGGACCTTGGATTCGAGAGTATTAGATACAATTGGCATTCCATAGAATTCATGAGCTCATTGGTAAGGGTAGGCTACAGCCTTTATATTGGTACGGCGGAGGATATATGACTAGACCATTATTGTGTTTGGTGATGCAGAAGAATTCGTGTATCCATATATCGGGCAATTGATCCAAGGAAATTATTGAATATTTCTATTGATTCATTGATATTGATATTGCTTATTGATGCATTGTTATTGATTATTGTCATAGCGTTGTTATGGATTATTGAAACATTGTCATATTGTCATTGAATTATTGTTAAAACACGTATTTGAATGCATATTGTACATTGACATTGTTTATGATTACCTCACTTAGGCTATGTATTCATGTTCCATATATTTTAGGTTAAAAAAGATAGTGGATCGAGATCGGAGCTAGTTGGAAGTTTTGCCAAGTCACAACAAGTTTAAAGTAAAGTATATTGACCCTATGAACTCCTAGAATGGTGGAAAAGTAGTTAAAATATTTGCCTCCGGTTTTTTTGATATGTGTATATTTTTTGTGGCTTGTATAAGTTTTAAAGGCCCTAAATGACTTTTATGTTTGGCTAAAAAGGACTAAAAATTTATATTTGGCTTGAAAAGGTGAAAATGTAGTAAATGGATTCATATGATCATGAAATTTGACATGTTAGTAGATTATGTTGGTAATAAGTTGCTGGTAAAATTTCACTGCATCTGTACATTGTTCGATAGGTCAAATTTGATAAAAAAACATAGTAAATTGTCATTTTAGTACAGGGCGTATCGATACGAGTGATGACGTATTGGTACGGTATTGCATATTTGGGCATATTCAAAGCTGGTCAACATAGCGTATCAATACGAAAAGTCAACACTGTAATCTGGAAAATTAATTGCATCAGTACAGTCTGCTGGGTGTATCAAAACGGGTCAAAGCTTGTCAACCCGTATCGGTACGGGTCCTAGCTATTATTTAGATACAGGTACTCTAATTTGTAACGATCTTAACGGATTTGACATAGGCGTACCGATACAGCCTCCCGGGTATCGGTACGGATTCTGGTAAGTTAGGTAATAATTTTGGAAATTTGTAAAATAGCCAATGTCTATTGTATAGTTTAATTGAATGGGTGAATGGACTCTGATTGGCATGAAAATTGTCAGACATGTTGATTAATGATTGAATTCCATTGTAGTAAGCTTAATTTTTGAAATGGACTTATAATTTATTGGAATTATAGTTTAGTCCCTAAAACTTGTAAAGGTTATAAATTGGTCCTAATTGAATAATCACCGTATTGTTTTTCGGTAACGCCTTCTGACCTGGTTCTCTACCAGGCCCGGAAGGGTGTGTTACAAGACCAATATGGTCAAATTCGGACGAATGCTACTCATATCCAACTATGATCCAAGGCAAATGTTCTAAAAGATATGAACTCGTATAAGCTCTATTGATCTCTAAAAAACTTGATAAGAACTTTGATAAGCTTTTATAAGACTCTGGTATTATAAGTTATGAATTTTAATAAGTTCGATAAGAAATTCGAAAGAATTCAACTAAAACTCTGAAAGACTTTTGATTAAAATTTAAAAGAATATGAACCCTAATAAGGTTTCATGAGACAAGTCTAATCTTGTTAAAGTTAAAACTTAAACATTTCATTGTTACAAATAAATTTGGAATTTCTCACCTTTCCTCTATATGTTGATATCTTTATTATTCTGCTCTCATGATTCATTACCTCACTTTGGCTAATTAAGCCTAATGCATTCATTTCATGCATTTTCAGGACTCAGAGAGTTCTCATTGATCGATCGTGGTTGAAGGTTGCAAGTCACTGCTTAAAGTTCCAAATATATTTAGATTTTCTTAGTTGAACTCCTTAGATGGTGGCATAGTAAATTTATAGAAACATATCAATAGTATTGATGTAGCATTGCGTTAATCATTTTATTTAGTTTGTAAAGGGCTTGCCTATTTCTCAAAATTGTTTAAATAATTATTGTTGGTTAATCAATTTGAATAATTAATGAGTAAATATCATAGTAATATATATGCAGTAACTAAATGGATTGAATGAAGCTAGCACACACTAATGTTCTAACTAAACGGAATGTAATAAACTCAGGGTTGGGCTTAAATGTTTGTTTGACTTCGGTTTGATCAATTGTGTGTTTGATAGAATGCTTATATATGCTTCCTTGCAATAATTTGTGTAACAAGTAAGATGTATCCAATGATCTTCTTAAAAATTCTTTTGAAGAAGATATATGCTTTGATTAATATCTTAGAATATGTGTGTTCATTTGATTATCTATATACTTATGCTTGGTTGAAACATATTCATGTTTCGAATGGTTGATGTCCTTTTGACAAGTAATCCATGTTGTGCTATGCTAAAATTGATACTTTATTTAACAAGTAACTCATGTTACGATATGTTAAGTTTGTATGCTAGTGTGTTAAGTATTTTATATATATTGGTAATCTACGATAAAGAGAAGTTAAGAAAGTTTATAATTAAATTAATGAATTATAGTAAAGTCTTGCATAGTAAGTAATGTATTTTCATTAATTAATGAGAATCTAATTGAGTGAATAGATATACTTGACCGAATACTCATGTAATTATATATATATGCTTTGAGTGAATAATTACGTAAATATGTATAGGTTTGTTTCAATTACTTATGTAAAGGTGTGATCTTTTGTTCGAATGGTTTTGTTTCGTCTTGGTCCTTAATGTGAAATTATTCTTCTTTGATATGGAATAATCTTTGTAATGTTGAAGCATTTCTTGATCACAAATAATTCTTCCTTGAATTTCTCAAAATTTGTTAAAACCTTAATTATTTTTCTTGTTCGAACTATTAGGGGTAGTTGGTTCTAAATTTACCTTAAATAGGTATAAATGGTTCTAATATGGTCTTAAAAGTGGTAATAATTTTAAGTGTACCTAAAATTTTATAGAGTTTGGATCTGTTTGTATCAGATTATGTTAACCTTGTTTGTTTGGTATTCTTGTCTTAGCTCTATTTCAATGTTTGGATAATGTCTTTGAAAAGATTGTAACATAAGATAAACTTGAATTATAATTGACTTAGAATAGGTAGCTATATTAAGAAAATAGATGTTCATAGTGGATTATACATTAATGGAAATAAAGAAAAGAAGAAAGCAAAAAAAAGATAATGAGTTTCTAATCTATATGATCGTACCCTATTGTTTGAAGCGTGTTGATTAAAGTATGTATATTGCTTGTACATGATTTAAAGTTGAGGGTAGGCTTTCCCAATATTTTAAAAATTTTAAATTCCCCTGATTTTTAATTTCATGCTTAGTCGAGAATTGTCAAAATGCCTTATGTCTGTTTGGTTTTTGTTTAGTAACACTTATTAATCCGGTTTTTCTCCTAGACCGGGTAAGGGGTGTTACAATGTCTTATAGGTAAGAACCTCCTTTTGGATTCTTCCATACTGAATCTTTTCAGTACTTTATCTATGTATATATTTTGACTCGGTCCTAGGAGTCGTCTCGATCTATCTATATAGATCTTGACTCCTCATATGTGTTTTGCCTCACCCAAGTCTTTCATGGAAAAACATTTTCCTAACCAAGTTTTCTTAAAAATACTATAAGCTAGGTATGTCATTTTTTATTATCAATATGTCATCCACATACAATACAAGAATATGACAATGCTCCTACTAATTTTCTTGAAAACACATGGCTCATCCACATTTTTGATAAAACCAAACTCTTTGATTGCATCGTTAAAATGACGATTCCAACTTCGAGAAGCTTGCTTCAATCCATAGATGGACCTTTGTAGCTCGCATATTTTTCTGGCATCTTTTGGACTGACAAAACCTTTAGGTTGTGTCATGTACACATCCTCATCTAGTAAGGAAAGCAGTTTTAAAATTAATTTGTCATATCTCATAATCATAAATGCAACTATAACAAGTATGGCCCAAATGGACTTAAATATAACAACAAGAGAAAAGGTTTCATCATAGTCTATACCATGAATTTGGCAAAAACCCTTAGCGACTAATCGCCCTTTGTATATTTGTACGTTACCATCCATGTCAGTTTTCCTTTTGAAAACCCATTGCACCCTATGGGCTTAATCCCTTGAGGTAGATCCACCAAGGTCCAAACTTGGTTTTCTAACATGGAATCCATCTCGAATTTCATGGCCTCTAGCCATTTCTCAGAGCTGGGCCCTTCACTGCTTCTTGATAAGTCCTAGGCTTATCTTGATCCATGAAGAGAACATCACCATGCAATGTGACAAGAAATCTATATTCCTTAGGAGTATTGCGTTTCTTAAGGATCTTCGTAGTGATTGTGTTTCCAAAATAGTTAAATGTTCCTCAACAACTTGTGGAACTTGTTCTTGTTCAATCTCTGGTTCAAATATTTGTGGTTGATCTCAAATTTCATTGAGTTCAATATTTCTCCTACTTCCTTTTCGAAAAACAAATTCTCTTTTTAGGAAGATTCTTATTCGAGCAACAACCACTTTGTTCTCGGTAAGATTTAAGAAATATTATCCATTAGTTTCTTTAGGATAACCGACAAAATTACATTTACGAGATTTGGGTTCGAGCTTTGTAGACATTTTATGTTTAACATAAGCTTCGCATCCCAAATTTTCAGAAAGGACTACTGGGACATTTGCAGTCCATATCTCATATGGTGTTTTTTGAACTGATTTAGATAAAACATGATTTAATGTGAAAGCCGTTGTTTCTAGCGCATGTCTCAAAAAACCTGAAAGATCAGCGTGACTCATCATTGATCAAACCATGTCCAACAATGTTCAATTTCTTCTTTCGAAAAATCTATTCGATTGTGGAGTACTAAGAGGTGTAAGTTTTGAGACAATCCCACATTACTTAAGAAGGTCACCAAACTTTAAACTTAAGTATTCTCCTCCTTGATATGACTGAAGAGCCTTAATGCTTTTCCTAGTTGGTTTTGTACTTCATTTTTAAATTTCTTGAACTTTTCAAGGGCTTCAGATTTATGATGTTTTAGGTAAATGTACACATATCTACTAAAGTCATCCATGAAAGTAAAGAAGTATTGAAACCCTCCTCTGGTTTGTGCATTCATTGGTCCACATGCATCACTATGTAATAATCCCAATAAATCACTTGCTCACTCACTTTTACCATTAAAAGGAGCTTTCGTCATCTTTCCAAATAAGTAAGGCTCGCATACATCAAATTGTTCGAAAACAAATGAATCCAAAAATCTATCTTTATGAAGTTTTGAATTACGTTTTTTACTTATGTGACCCAAGACAATGCCAAAGATAAGTTTGATTAGAGTCATTTTTTATCTTTTCATATTTATGCTGTAAATGGAATTCTCTTGATCCTAAATACAGAGGCCATTTATTAATTGAGCCACGCCATAGAAAACATTATCGAGATAAAAGAACAACAATTATTCTTAATAATTATCTCAAAACCAATCTTGTCTAAAAAAGAAATCGAAATGATGTTTTTAGTCAAACTAGGCACAAAATAACAATCCTTTAAACATAAATTATGTCCACTAGGCAACGATAAAGTATTCATTTCTATAGGTAATGCAACAACTCTTGCTCCATCACCAAAACGTAGGTTCACATCTTCTTTTCTCAGTTTTTTACTCTTCTATAGTCCTTGTACAGATGTACAAATATGAGAACCACAACCGGTATCCATTACCCAAGAAGTAGGAGTTGATAAATTAATATCAATAACATAAATATATGAGGCAGGCGCTCTGCTTTCATTTTCCTTCTTGACCTTTTCAAGAGAAATAGGGCAGTCCTTCTTCCAATGACATGCCTTATTACAATGAAAACATTTTTCTTTTCAGTGACATGTCAAGGAAGTTCACGTCGTTCAACTTGTCCTTCTCAAGGACCGATCGCATTGATAACGAATTTGTATTTGCCATAATAAGTCTACAACAATAAAATATGATTTTTAGTATGTTTACCATGTTTGATTATAAAAGGACATTATACTCCCACTACTTTTATTAAAATTAATAACCCTTAAATATTAATGTCAAAAATACTTTTCGTAAAGTTTTTCTAGTGGGTAAGGATCCAAAATTCACATTCTCTTAAGCCAGCTTTGGCTTTTCTCTTAAGATTATGGTTTATCTTGGTAAGCAACATTTGCTAATTATATCTCATGTAACTCCTTCATTTGGTGAGCAACTATTGTTTATAATCATCTTATGATTATCCAAATAACTAGCCTTTAGGTTTCTAATCCTATTAGAGTAACCCGGTTAAGTCTTTAACCAATATTACAACCAACAAATATCACTTGCTGATTCTTCGCATTTGGCCAAGATAGATACAAGTATCTCACTTTAGCAGAACCTACATTGTGTTGATCTAGACTTTAACGAGGGTTAACAAAGGGAAGCAATAAAAGACTTAATATTTTATTGAGGGGTTTTGTGAATATTATCTCACCATTTAACATTTGCTCTTATCAATTAACTAGCATACATCTCATACATTCATTTTATCATATACATGAAAAAACAGAATGCAATAGTTATAGCCCATATCCTAAGGTGGCCCGTCCCAAGCCAATGGGAGAACCAAATTATTCTAAGGATAAAATCACTTCTCAAGCATCTTTTTGTTGGCCCATACTTCTGTTTCTCTTGTCCATGATTCTTCGTATAGATTACAATTTCAGAAACTCGTTTTACATACTAGGGAGTAAGATGAGAAAAAAATTACAATAGAAGAAGAGAAAGACACGACACGTAGGCTGTATTTATAAAACCTTATAAATAAAACTAAATAGGTTATTGGGCTATAACCATGTATTCCAAACATCGTGCATATCAAACATAATAACGACGTAGTTTGTTATTAAGGTCTTACCAGATTGTTCTAACACAGGGGTCAAGGAGTGTAGCCCCTTGCGGGGTTTGGTGGCTACAGGGCCTGTAACCCACTAAACCCATCCCAAAAGAAATAGGTCGAATCTAGGAAGTCGTGTTTGAAAGCTTTTCCCTCAAGAAAACAAATTTTAAAGATTATATTTTAAAAATTTTAAATAATTTGGAAAATGTTATAATCAATATCCGAATATATAATATAAATATCTAAATAAAAAAACATAGTAAATGAATGCCAAAAATAATCCCAAAACATAATTAGTCTCAAAGTTTAAAATTACATCAATGTATCAAAATAATCAAGAATGAACTGAAAAACTAAAAATAGTTTCGTACTTAATAATAAAATAACCGGATAAAGTGTGAGATCTTCCAAGTACCGTAACGCCTAGGTTCTGCGTATCTGAAAGAAAGACTAAGGGGGAGTAAGCTAAAGAGCTTACTGTGTCTCTAAAGTGCAAGGAAAACCATAGTTGTAAAACAAAGTAATATTTTCTCAAGTTTAAAAAAAACATAAAACAATGGTACAATATCACAAACGTAATGCAATGCACCCCAACTACGTCTGCCAAAGATGAGGAAGGTTTCCATAACCTCCTCGCTACATCATCACCATCCGAAGTGGAATCTCGATCCGAAGGTGGAGCCACTGATCTGAAGCGGAATTCAGCCCGAAGGGTGAAACCACTGAACTTCCTCCGTACAAATCCCAACCCATGCTCATACATGTATGATGTTTAAAAATCAAATTTCATAAGCACAATTTCCATAAATCCGATATTCCATAAACATACATCATAAATCCATAAATCCATAAATTCATAAATCTTGGTTTATGTAAATTCTGATGTTTCGCAAATCAAATATTTCATAAATCATAATTAAAAATACATTCTAAAATCGTATGCATATGATATCAACCATACAAGCCATAATGCATATCATAATCAAGCAAGGTATAAAACCATATAAAAATCATTTATTTATAGCACCGAAAGAAAAACATCTTAGCCGAAGCACACTCAACCTACTAAATGACGAGTCTCTCATAATCAAAAGTACGGGGTCCAGCTGTATTGGTACCTATGAGAATAATCCTATGATAACACTATTACTATTATTATTGTGATTAAGGAATTATTCTTAAAATCTAATCTAACGAAATTTAATGAATACTCATATGATTCGAATAGTTGATCTTCAAATCAACCAAAGACATAGTTGAATTGATCGGTGCCAAAGATTCAACAGTGTTTGATCGAATTAAATAAAAAAGAAAAGAAAAAGAAGATGTGTTTTGAATATAAATCAAGAGGGGAGAGGAGAATATCGACGCAAGCTTGAATAAAAGATGCAGCAGAGAGGTGAAACCAAACTTAAATGCATATAATTTTGGATAAATTACAAGGTAAGTCCTTGTACTTTTCTAGGGTTCAAAAAATAGACACCAAATGTCAATTCTTTATAAAAAGGTTACTAAATTTGTTTAAAATTCAATTAACTCCCAAATTTCTTAATTAGGGTTTTATTTTTAAATTCCCAAATCTTAGGGTTTTGAATTTAGGGATTTCAAAATTAGGGTTTTAAATTTGGGGCAAAAATTCGGGGTGTTACAACTCTCCTACCCTTAAAAGAAATTTCGTCCTCGAAATTTCAAACTTGACGATAGATCCCAAAAATTAACAGACACAACTTAAAATTCTTCGTTCTGAATTCCTCATTCTTTAACATAAAATGTGGCATAATAATCTATCTACAAAAGGAAATAATCCTAGAATTAGAGTTGGTACTTAGAGTTTCTATTCCAAAATATATCTTAATTTTTTTGATATAATATACTTATAAGAAAATCCCATTTTGCCCAAAAATATTTAATATGCATGCAAAAATCATTTTTTAGTTTAAAATTTCATGTGAGCCTCACAGTCCGAGTGTTGAACTTAGCTATGATACCACTAAATGTAACCCCTTAAACCCGACCCAAAAGAAATAGGTCGAATCTAGGGAGTCATGTTTAAAAACTTTTCCCTCAAGAAAACAAATTTTAAAGATTATACTTTAATTTAAAAAAATGTATAATGATATTTTAATAAATATCTTATAATAAATAATTTGGAAAATGTTATAATCAATATCTGAATATATAATATAAATATTTGAATAAAAAATCATAGTAAATGAATGCCAAAAATAATCCCAAAACATAATTAGTCTCAAAGTTTAAAATTACATCAATGTATCAAAATAATCAAGAATGAACTGAAAAACTAAAAATAGTTTCGTACTTAATAATAAAATAACCAGATAAAATGTGAGATCCTCCAAGTACCGTAATGCCTAGGTTCTGCGTATCTGAAAGAAAGACTAAGGAGGAGTAAGCTAAAAAGCTTAGTGTGTCTCTAAAGTGCAAAGAAAACCATAGTCGTAAAACAAAGTAATATTTTCTCAAGTTTAAACAAACATAAAACAATGGTACAATATCACAAGCGTAATGCAATGCACCTTAAATACGTCCGCCAAAGATGAGGAAGGTTCCCATAACCTCCTCGCTACATCATCACCATCCAAAGTGGAATTTCGATCCGAAGGTGGAGCCATTGATCTGAAGCGGAATTTAGCCCGAAGGGTGAAACCACTGAATTTCCTCTGTACAAATCCCAACCCATGCTCATACATGTATGATGTTTAAAACTCAAATTTCATAAACACAATTTCCATAAATTTGATATTCCATAAATATACGTCATAAATCCATAAATCCATAAATCTTGGTTTCCGTAAATTCTGATGTTTCGCAAATCAAATATTTCATAAATCATAATTAAAAATACATTCTAAAATCGTATGCATATGATGCCAACCATACAAGCCATATGCAGATCATAAGCAAGCAAGGTATAAAACCATATAAAAATCATTTATTTATAGCACCGGAAGAAGACACACCTTAGCCAAAGCAAACTCAACCTACTAAATGACGAGTCTCTCATAATCAAAAGTACAGGGTCCAACTGTATTGGTACCTATGAGAATAATCCTACGATAACACTATTTCTATTATTATTATGATTAAGGAATTATTCTTAAATTATAATCTAACGAAATTTAATAAATACTTATCTGATTCGAATAGTTGATCTTCAAATCAACCAAAGACATAGTTGAATTGATCGGTGCCAAAGATTCAGCAGTGTATGATCGAATTAAATAAAAAAAGAAAAGAAAAAGAAAATGTGTTTCGAATATAAATCAAGAGTGGAGAGGAGAATATCGGTGCAAGCTTGAATAAAAGATGCGGTAGAGAGGGTGAAACCAAACTTAAATACATAATTTTGGGTAAATTACAAGGTAAGTACTTGTATTTTTCTAGGGTTTACAAACTAGACACCAATTATCAATTCTTTATAAAAAGGTCACTAAATTTGTTCAAAATTCAATTAACTCCCAAATTTCTAATTAGGGTTTCATTTTTAAATTCCCAATTTTTAGGGTTTTGAATTTAGGGATTTTAAAATTAGAGTTTTAAATTTGGGGCAAAAATTCAGGGTGTTACAGGGCCACTGGCGGGGGTGCTGCTGACCGGTCAACGAAGGGAAATTTTTTTAAATAGAAGCAACTTAATCGCTATGTAAAAAACTTCACGATTTGATAACTTTTATCAACATTATCGTGTTTTTCATGATTTTAAAATCCACGAGGTTTTTACTGAAACAACTTTTGTTACTTTCCTCGCACGAAATCTATAGACTAATCATAGTCTAATATATAACTATAACATGTGTATGTTAACACTTAACATCTAAAACCTTAAAACTCCATATTGAATATATTAACAATTAACATATAACATTTCAAACCCTAACAACAAAGATCCTTATGATTAACTCTTAATAATTGATCTTAGGAACATCTTTTAACTGGATTAACAGATTAACCATGATTGAATTGATTTACTCGTACAAATATCATATATTCGCTAAATAAGTCAAAAAATAACATGTATCTCGTACAATTATATCACCCCAAGTAATTAAAACCCGAATTCGTATCGTACAAGTGGCTTTGATACCACTGTTAGGTTAAACCAACACACCCAATGGTGCAGCGAAAAAAATCTGGCGATCACCACCAGAGATCCATGTACGAAGAACGAATCAAGGTGAATAAGGGCGAAGAATTACATGTTTAAAATCTGGAATTTTGAATATAGAGGAGATAGATATCCAATCACGATTCCACAATGTCGATTCCTAAGCCGCAATGATAACACTCCGACCTCTACGTAGTTCACTCAGTTGAAACGTGCATATAAAAACTCTCTAAACTATTTAGATGGTTTTTCCAAAAAGCATTAATGACTGCTAGATCTCTCATGCCTTTATATAGCCTTTGTAATTCTAATTCAACTCATATTAGGATTTCAATATATATTAATATATATAATTCTAATTTAACTTTAATTAAAAATTCAATATATATATTAAATATATATAATCTCAATTCAACTTAATTAGGATTTCAATATATATATTAAATATATATAATCCCAATTCAACTTAATTAGGATTTCAATATATATCTATATTAATATATATAATCCCAATTCAACTTAATTATGATTTCAATAAATATTAATATATGTAATTCCAATTCAACTTAATTAGGATTTTAATATATATAATCCCAATTCAACTTTAACTAGGATTTTAATATATATATATTAATTTAAATCGAATTATATTATTTATATATTAAAAGAGTTATAATTACAATAATTTTTTTCTTTTAATATTTATCCAATAGTTAAATAATATATATCGAATATATATTAATTTAACTAAATTCGTGTACAAAAAATTTGTACATATATAATTCATTTAATATATGCTCATTTCAACCATGGGTGTGACCCTGTAGGTTCTTTGTAAAGTTAGTAGTAAATATTAGAACATTTATAATATTACAATCAATGAGTGACATCTAGCAATATGTCATTGTAACCTAAGTTACAAGAAATCATGATTCGACATAACCTCTTCGTGATTAACTCTTTTCATGTATTACATCCTTTTGTCCTTATATCTAGATTGGACATAAGTAATGGAAAAGTCACACTTGTATAGTCCATCTAATATTTCTTGATATCTGAATATCTCGATGTTTTTCCCGAGGAACTCCCTGGTCTCCCTCCAACCAGAGAAGTAGAGTTCGGGATCAATGTCCAACCTGGAACAACTCCTGTGTCCATTACACCTTATCGAATGTCACCTGTTGAGTTGAAAGAACTCAAGAAGCAACTTCAAAAGCTACAAGACAAGGGTTTCATTAGGCCTAGCTCGTCTCCCTAGGGTGCTCCAGTCTTGTTCGTGAAGAAGAAAGATGTGACTATGAGACTCTGTATTAACTATAGATAATTGAACAAGCTTACTATCAAGAATCGATATCCTTTCCCAAGGATTGAAGATCTTTTCGATCAACTCAAAGATGCTGCAGTATACTCAAAGATCGATCTACGATCAGGATACTACCAAATAAGGGTAAAAGAAGAAGATGAACCCAAGACAACCTTTCGTACTCGATATTACCATTTTGAATTCCTTGTAATGCTATTTGGATTAACGAATGCTCCAGCTGCTTTCATGGATCTCATGAACCGTGTATTCAAGCCCTATCTTGACAAGTTTGTGGTCGTTTTTATTGATGCCATTTTAGTGTATTCTCAAAATAAGGAAGAACATTCTGAACACCTTCGAATTGTATTGCAAACTCTTCAAGAACGTCAATTGTTTGCAAAGTTCTCTAAATGCAAATTTTGGCTGTCGGAAGTGTCGTTTCTTGGACATGTTATCTCTGTAGAAGGGATCAAAGTAGATCCAAGGAAGATTCAATCTATTCTGGATTGGAGACCTCCGAGGAATGTTGGTGAGGTCAGAAGCTTTCTCGGTTTAGCCAGGTATTTTCTACGTTATGTCAAGGGATTCTCATCCATTACCGCAAGTTTGACTAAGCTAACTCGTAAAGATACACCCTTTGTTTGATCGGAGAACCAACATCGAAGCTTCGATTAGCTTAAACATGCCCTGACTCATGCTCCAGTTCTCATCTAACCAGTATCGGGCAAGGAGTACACTGTTTACAGTGATGCATCTCATTTGGGACTAGGATGTGTCCTAATGCAAGATGGAAACGTGATAGCTTACGCTTCAAGACAACTAAAACCACATGAGTCAAACTACCCTAGACACGATCTAGAATTGGCAACTACCGTGTTTGCACTCAAAGTCTGGAGACATTACTTGTACGGGGAGAAATGTAACTTGTTCACAGACCATAAGAGTCTCAAATACCTCATAACTCAAAAAGACTTGAACTTGAGGCAAAGAAGATGGCTAGAGTTACTTAAAGATTATGATTTGGTTATCGACTACCATCCGGGGAAAGCAAACGTGGTTGTTGATGCCCTTAGTTGCAGACCATATTCGGGTAAACCCTTAAATCTAAATCCTAGAATAATCCATTCGAATTAGACCTTTCTTAACTTACAAGTAACTATTCAAAAATCTTCCTTAATGATATTTTCCATTCGTTTCTAGCTTCCTTGGCTATCAATGCTCATTTTTGTTTATCCAAAGGACGAAAATTCTTGTCTGAACATCAAGTTCAATCTAGTCTAATCTCGAAAATCAAAGAACTCCAACAAATTTATCCAGATCTTCAGAAGATCATGTCCAAGCTAGACTCTGAGTCTAATTCTGACTTTTCCCTCAAGTCGAATGGACTCCTCTATTTCAAAGATAGAGTATGTGTTTCTAACAATGAGGAACTAAGACACAAGATGTTACAAGAAGCTCACCAAATCTCTTTCTCGATTCACCCTGGATCGGTTAAGATGTACAAGGACCTAAAGCCACTATACAGGTGGCCAGGCATGAAATCGGCTATCACAGACTTTATTTCAAAATGCTTAACTTGTCAGAGGGTCAAAGCTGAACATCAAGTCCTCGCTGGATTACCCCAACCAATCGAATTCCCTCAGTGGAAATGGGATCGGATTACAATGGACTTCATTACTGGTCTTCCTTACACTCCAAGAAAGAACGATGATGTGTGGGTGATTGTTGATAGATTCACAAAGTCTACTCACTTCATCCCTGTTCGAATAAACATGAGCTTGGAAACCTTAGCCGAGTTATACATCCATGAAGTAATTCGATTACACGTTGTACCTACAGCTATAATCTCCGATCTAGACCTCAGATTTGCTTCTCGATTCTGGAAATCATTGAAAAAGCCCTTGGAACTAAAGTGCATTTGAGCACAGCCTTTCATACTCAATCAGATGGTCAATCTGAAAGAATCATACAAGTACTTGAAGACATGCTACGTTCTTGTGTTATAGACTTCGAAAAGAACTGGGAGAAATCTCTACCCCTAGTAGAGTTTGCTTACAATAATTGCTACCAGACATCTATCCAGATGGCTCCCTTCGAAGCTCTATACGAAAGGAAATGTAGAACTCCCTTGTGCTGGTCTGAATTGGGAGAAAACAAGGTTTTAGGACCTCAATTACTTAGAGAAACCAAAGAACAAGTTCAAATCATACATGATCGATTGAAAGAAGCCTTTGATAAACATAAAGCCTATGCAGACTTGAAAAGGAGAGACATCCAATACAATGTTGGAGACAAGGTCTTCCTGAAAGTGTCCCCTTGGAAGAAAGTCTTTCGGTTTGGAAGAAAAGGGAAACCAAGTCCCCAATTCATTGGACCATTCAAAATCATTGAAAGGATAGGGCCAATGGCCTATCGATTAGCTCTTCCCAGTGAATTCGACAAGATTCATAATGTCTTCCATGTGTCTATGCTCCAAAGATATCAATCTGACCCATCCCATGTCCTTGAGCCTGAAGAAGTAGAATTGAATCTCGACCTATCATGTGAAGAAAAGCCAATACGAATACTTGACAAAGAAGTTAGAGGACTCCGAAACAACAATGTTCCCTTGGTGAAAGTGTTATGGAGAAATCATAAAATGGAAGAGGCAACTTGGGAACCTGAGGCTACGATGAGAGATCAATATCCTCACTTGTTCAACTCAGGTAAATTCGAGGGTGAATTTATTTTAGGGGGGAGAATTGTAACACCCTAAACCGGGCCTAGGAAAGTTACCACTATCTAAATGATTAACTAATTGAATTAGGTGTTAGTCGAGTTAAAAGAATTAGAAATTTATTGAGCGAATAACATTAGCTAACATAATTAAAGGACTAAAATATTATAGCCAACAAATTACAGTACCAAATTAAGATGACCAAATTGAAACAAGGGTGAAACAACAAATTTGCATGGTAATTGGACCATTATTCTATAATGGAATACATGTGGCAAACAAAATTTACACATGGAAAGGGAAATATCATCCTCTCCTTGTTGGCCGGCTATGCTTGAATAAAAAAAAGAGAAAATCAAAATTGAATCATCTTCTTCATCCTTCAAACTTCCTAGCCGATTCTTGAGAGAGATTAGTGAGAGAGAGTTGTTTGTTGATCAAATTAGCTTGATAGGAAGGTAAATGCTTGATTTCTTACTCAATTTCATGTTTAAAATCTTGAAATTTGATGTTATTGTTGCTTAATTTGAATAGGATGGAAGATATGCATGTTATAGTGATGTTAGTTCTAAGATTCTTTGAAATTTTGAATGTTGTGATCAAATTGCTAAGAAAGAAATATATATGTTGCTGGAAACTTGAATGTTCATGCTGGGAATTGCTAGGATTGATGGAAAATTTGGTACTAAATTGGTATGAATTAAATGTCACATAGAATGAAACTGTTTTGATCACATTGCTAGTTGAAATGTGTAAACTTGCTTGGTTGGACATAATTCCCTATTATGATCACATAGGTAAGTGAATTAAAACTGACCTAGACATGTAAGAACATGAAAATAAGTTGAATTACAATGTTAGAATCTTGTTTAGGGGAAACATGAAGCTAAAAATCTAGCCTAGTGTAATCTGCCCAGAATGCTTTGTTCTGGGCAGTAACTTTGAAAAATTACCATAAATTGTGTAAATGGAATTTAAGGCTGAAAATTTAATGGACAGTGCCTTAACATGTGTAAATTGATTAGGAGAAAACGGAATTGAATTCGGGATTGTAGAATGGATTGTAGAAATGAAACACTAGTGACAGTTCAAACTGTCCAGTGTTGTAATTACCCTGTCTTTAAGTAAAAAACTGTATTAATTGGTAAATAATTAAAATGCAAGGCCTATATGATTAGAAATACAATTAAGTTATATTTCCAACGGTGTAAACCAATTGAAATTTTGACGTACGGAATGAAAGTTATCCATGTTTTAGTAAACAGTGCACATGCTGCCAGGCAGCAGCAGCCTTGATGTCTTGGAAAGAATGATAAATGAATTAATTGTATTGTTGCCTTGTTTTGAATAAATGAATGAACCTTATATTGATCTTGATTTAATTGTAAGAATTGATAGAGAAAGGAGTAAAACTTGTTTAAGAAGGAAGGAGTGGCCAAGTTAGTGGCAAACACAAAGGAATTTGGATCCAAGATTAGCTAAGCTTGGAGTATTGTGAGTGTAGTTTAATATAGGGTTGGGACTTAGGTCCTAACCAAAGATGCATGTTTATTTCTTGTTATTTCATGCCATGTTAATATACTTGATTTAAGCTTAGTTGTGATGAAAAAGTGGAAGATGGTTTAAGCTAAAACTTGCGATCTAATAGTAACATGTATGTCGTTGAATTATCTAGGAAGAAAAGTGAAAACAAATGCTTGAACCTTGATGCCTTGACTATGATTAATTCGAATTAATACTTGGATGTACCACTATGACTTAAATGTTTGTTAACATGATATAAATCTTGAATTAAAGATTTTGCTTGATGCCTAAGAAATGGCATATGTTAGTTGCTTGCTTGAATGACAAGATTAAATTGCAAAGTGTAGAACTAAGGCTCAATTGGCCTAAGGGCTGTATATATAAGTATGATCTTGCAATGTATCACTTGAAATGATCCTTGAATAAGCTATTGCTTGAATTAAACATGTAATACTTGAATAAATGATTCATAATCGAACAAAGCCTTGGTTGTTGTTGGTCATAGGTAGGATGGCATGCCATAGAGTCTAGAGCTCTTTGTGTTGGGTGGACTACGGTCCAAGGCTAAGGCCCCTAATTGGCGACAGACGAAGGGTACGTATGTGTGGTCTTTGGCGACAATAGGAGGGTTGACCAGTACTACGGTACATCTTGAGTACTACGGTACATCTTGCGGTGACAGTTGGTTGGAGACTCGATTACCTGGACAACTAAATACCAAAGGCATAAACTAAAGAAAGCAAATGAGAAATAATTAAAGAGTAAAGTTTACTTGATACTTGAATTACAAGATACTTGAGCTTCTTGATTCTTGAACTACTTGATACATGAACTACTTGATTCTTGAACTACTTGATACTTGAATTACTTAATATGTAAGCATGAATTACTCGAATTTCTTGACATGTAATGCTTGATTCTTGACATGGAACTATTGAAATGATAATTGCTTATGCTTGAACCTTGTATTGAATAACTTGCTACTTGGATTACTTGATATGTATTATTGAAAAGACAAACATGTAAACTTGAACTAATATGTACTTGACTTGAATGGAAATGCGTATATTGCTTGAGTATGTTAATTGGCTTGAAATAAAGATTGAGCAAAGCTTGAATTGAATTGCTTCCAACTTGGACTAGGTTTCAACTTAGCTAATTGATACATGTATTGTTAATTGTTTAGAACTAGTTGCTACCTCACTAAGTACATATCTTGTACTTATCACTCTTGTTTTCATTCTTCCCAACCACAGGATAAAGGATTCGATCGTTGCTTGATCCTGAAGCCTAAATTCTTGAGCTCGAAGCAAGACACAAGCATAGCTAAAGTATGGACATACTTGTTTTGTACTCCCCTAGTTGGTGGCACTTAGTTGTATATAATGTCTAGTGCATGCATTTTGAACACTTGAACTTGTATATGTATATATGTCTTAAATAGGCCTATCATGTTATGAACTTTGTGGTTAATGTAAATTAAGTAATGAACTATAATTCTACGTAATGGAAATGTATCTTGCTGCACATATAAGTATTGATATGTTTCTAATGAATGTTCAAAGTAATTGACCTAGACTATTATGTTATTCGAATATCTTGTGAAAGAATATAGTCTCTTGTGTAAACATACCTTGTTGTAGTGTTTTTATAAGCTTGAATGGTAAATGCCGAAAGTTAAGGGTGGCATATGCTTGCTTGGATTCAAGGTACGTGCAATGGATCATGATTTGTAAGTTATGCATGAAATGATATATGTAATCAAGTTAATGAACAACGAAATGAAAATGGAAACTTGTTTGCTTTGTGGTTTCGAATGATGATGTTGTATGATGATGATAATTGAAATTTTTGGTAACCTATAATGTATGTAAAGGTGATTGCTTACATGATAAGTTTTAAATATTTGGTAACTTGCTAGTTAAGTAACTCATCTAATAGGGATGAGTTAACCTATTCTTGCCTTGTTCTTGCTTGTATTGTTTATTTGTAACGCTCCCAAATTGGTTTCATGCCAACTCGGGTAAGGGGTGTTACAAGCTTATTGTTGTATCACTTGCAGAGTGTGTATACTTGCACGTAAAAGACTTAGTCTTGGCACTGTTTTCATACATTTCCAATACATTTTCCACCCATTTTGCCAAGCACTCACACAGTTGAATAAGTTTTTGGCACCGTTGCTGGGGATTGCAACGAAAGTTTGTTGTTTTTAAATTTTTTACTTGTCTTCTTTTTATTTTTTTTCTTTATTTCATTTCTTTGTTTTGACCGGTGTATGGCCAGAAACTGCCCTGTGGTGGAAGATTGGCTATACGGTCCGTAAATCGAAAGAACCCTGTGAAGGTTAAAGAAAAAGATTCGAAAGATGGCTCAACAAGGAAATAGAGGAAATGGTGTGTTAAACAATGAGGAAAATCCACCCAGTACCAATGGAATACCATCAGCTTTTGTTGCCCCAGCTGTTAAGGTGTAGGAAGAGTGACCTATTAGAGAACACTCGGCACCAAACATTGACAATTTGATGCCAGGACTAAGTGGTCCTAAGGTAAATACACCTAATTTTGAACTCAAACCAGTAGTGATACAAATGCTTTTGAATGTAGGACAGTTTGATGGAGCACCTACTGGAGATCCAAGGCAACACTTGAAGCAGTTCATGGAAGTTTGCCAGCTATTTCAGTAGCTCGGAGTATCGGAGGATACAGTGAAGCTAAAGTTGTTTACGCTTTCCCTGAGAGATAGAGCAAAATCGTGGCTAAGTTCTTTGCCACCTGGTTCTGTCACCTCATGGGGAGATCTATGCCAGAAATTTTTGTTATGATTCCAGCCACCTAAACTCGCTGCCAAGCTGAGGGGTAAGATCATCACATTTAGGCAGGCTGACAATGAGACCCTATATGATGCCTAGGAGAGATATAAAAATCTTTTCAGGAGATGTCTCATGCATGGATTCCCGAAATGGACCCAAATGGAGACCTTCTATAATGGGCTCAATGTGTAAACCAGAAGATTTGTTGATGCGTCGGTAAATGGATCATTGCTTGACAAAAACTATACAGAGGCAATTGGCATCCTTGAGAGGATTTCAATCAACGATTTTGAATATCCTACTGCTAGACTTGGGACTAGTACTAAAACTGGTGGGAAATTACATATAGATGAGCTCATATCCATCCATGCTGAGATTGGAAATCTTACTAGCATGGTGTGAACTTTGCAAAAGAATTATGAGGACCAAGAAGTTAAGGCAATAGCCCCATTCTGTACAATATGTGGAAAGGATCATCACACGGAAGATTGCCCTGCCAACCCTGAGTAGATAAATTCTGCTGGCAAATTTAATCGTAATTATAATCCAAATTCCAATACTTACAATACAGGATGAAGGCAGAATCCAAATTTAGCTTGGGGGAATCAAGGAAGCAACCAATATATTGCCCAATAGTAGAACAACAATGCCCAATGTCAATACAATGTCCAGCGTCATAACAATGTTGTAACACCTTCAACGTATATTCGAATACACATTAAAGATGTTACTAATTGATTTACACTGATTTTTAGACTTGTAAATTTTTTTCAAAACTAATTTGATTAAACAACTCTTTCTCGATTTTCACTAAATTACAAATATGTCTAAAGTCACCTAGTTTTGCCCTGAATTGGTTTATAAAATACTTTAAGCAGTTATTAAAATAAAAATATAATTCAGGGTGAAAACTATGTGTGCTACCTAGACCTTTTCTTGGTTTTAAAATCACTACGCGATAAACGACCAACTAAGTTTAAAATTGTTTGAAGCATCTTTTCTAATATTCCTAAATCCTCATGTATGTCATGTTTCTGGATCATACATCCACATTAATTTCTAAGTAGTGTACAAAAAATTAGACATACAAAATAGCTACTTATTTAATATCTATACATGCCCCACTAGACTAGGATGTGGTGATATTTACTGATAATGTAGGCTAACTTGATCCAATGATGTGCAGCTCCTCCTCTGCTATCTAGTCCGAAGTACCTACGTGTGATACGGAACACACTCTAAGTATAACTTAGTGAGGCATAATCATAACAATATAAAACAATGATTATAAATAACACAGTCCTACAAAATGGCAAGCGATTTCCAATTACAGCTGATAACATTTTATCATGCATAGAACTACCTTACATGTATAGTTCATTAAACCAATATAATATTCAAATCATAGGATTTGATCTGTCTTATCAGTCTTGTGTACATTACGCTTTTTAGCTTAACTACCTACATAAATGAATTTCAAGTATTATAGCCCAAAGTACAAAATCATGTGATGCTGTTGTACACGATTCATCACGACACCGTAGTGTCTACGACGCCGAAGCGACTTAGATGAGTACGTACTCGAGGATGCTCTTTGCTCCTCATAATCGCACATTTTGTGCTAACAACACCGAAGTGTCTGAACAATGCTGTAGCGTCTAAGTTGACACTGAAGTGTCTAAACATCACCGAACTGACTGAAACGCACCGTAGTGCTAGGACGCAGCTGCTAAGACTTTATGGATATCCAAATATACCAAAGATTCTCATGTTGTAATACTTGGGCATTCAGTGGCCTATCCACCTGTATTAAAGCATTCCATAAATTATAGCCCAAAGTACAATTTCATGTGAACCTATGGTATACGATTCATCATAACGACACCGTAGTGTCTACAACGCTGTAGCGTCTAATGGTGAGTATGTACTCGGGGACGCCCTTTGCTCCTCATTATCTCAACTTTTGTGTTGGTCGACACTGAAGTGTCTAAACAACACCGTAGTGTTTGATGTCAACACCGAAGTGTCTGGAACGCACCGTAGTGCTGGAATACAGCTGCTATGACTCTATGGATATCCAATTATACCAAAGACTCTCACACTAGTACTTGGGCATAACAATATAATATTTTCACATTCAATAACCAATTCATCAATACTATCATCCATAATTCGATAATGAGTAGTTCATACCCAAATATCTAAAATTTGATTTACCTTGAGTAAACCATTATGCTACAATCATTGTATCAATATGCCATTTAATGTTTCATGTTATTTGCATAAATAAGCCATCATACATTTTTATTTATACCAAGGCAGACTCATCGCAAGTCATCCTATTTAACAACATGTCATAAATACATATAATGCACTCACTCATATCACATATATAATAAATAAGTAAAAATGTGCTCACTTAGGCCATGCATGATATTAGTCTCACTAAGCTATTTCGATACTTTTTCTTTGCTTTTCTTTGATCTAGTACCCTTAGCCTCGTCAATAGCTGTACCGTACCATTTGAACATACATAACAATATTCATGTTAGATTGTTAATCTAACATTGCTTAATTATACTATACTAGTATAATTATCCGAATATAGAATATTTTCAAAAATTTTCACTTTTTCCTCTATTAATGTTGAATTGTTCATTATGGTCAGTACTTACCATTTTACACATTTTACAATTTATTCCAGCTCGAATCACAATTATTCAATAATTCGATCATTTTCACTAACTTTAATTCAATACCCATTTCATCCACTAACTTTTACCAAAGTGACATTTTAGTCACTAATTTTACACATAAACTTGTATCGAATAATTAATCCAACATTTCTATAATTTTTCTCACATTTTCCCCTACTTTTAGACCAAAGCTGAATTGGTCCTTGAACTAATTAGGGCTGTCAAAATGGTCCCTTACCATTTCCTTTCTTGTCAATTTAGTCCCTTGGATTCTAGTTTCAATTCTAACTTCACATAACATATTCGAATCTTAAAACCTCATAATCATAATAATTTCAAAATATTTTCCCCATAATTTTTCTACAAGCCGAAATGGGTATCTATATTTTCCTATGACTTTATTTTAGTCCAAAAGCCATAATCAAGCTTCTAAGTTCATAATCTCTTCAAATTCATCACTAGGATAATTTTCACAATATTTCACCAAATTTCCCCATGTATGTCGAAATGGTCACTTAAATGACTAGTTGAGGATATTTCATTCTAACATCAAAATCAAGCTTCTAATATCATCAATCTTTCATTTTCATCATCAATTTCAAAACCCTAAATAAAATCCCAAATTCTAGGGTTAGAGTTTTTAACCTTAAACATGAAATTAATCACAATCTAAGCTTGATTTCATCTCTACAAAACTAGATTTGCATAGATCAAGCTTCAATCTAAACATGGAACATGAAATCCTATTTTCTCTCTCTTCAAGAACCTAATCAAATCTTCATAAATCTTGATAAAATTACTATCAAATGAAAGAGAATTGAAAATAGATCAACCTTCTACCAAAAACATACCTTGAATCTTGTTCATGAGCCTTCAAAATGCTTGGAGAAACTTTTGTGTATTTTCTCTCTCTTTTCCCATGATTTTCGAAAATTAGGGTAGAAGAAGATGAATATTTTGTTCATCTTTTATTAATTTATGCCACATGTTTTGATAAATTGAAATTTTTATTTAATTTAGTCATTATTCTAAAATTAACCTCCAACTAAATCATAATTTACAAGTTGCCATTCTAGTTCAATTCCAACCAAATTCCATTCAACGTAACCAAACTAGAGTAATGCTTTCACATGGGAAATTACCATATTACCCATGGTACTTTCAAAATATTTCAAAATTGCCATTGTGACCAAATACCAAAACTAGTCACTTAAATCACTAATTTTGCCATTTTGTAAAAATCCAACTATTCTAGTTATATCACAATCAACCAATTAATAATTTATTCATAAAATAATATTTTATTAATTTTTTGTGACTTATGGAACAACCTCTGAAATTTCGATTCGATTTGATTTCCCGATATTCACTTACTACTTCTACTGTGATTTCCCCTTCACCGGTCTATCAAATAAATTCTAAAAATTCCTTATTTCCATATCTAAAAAATAAATAATATTATCAAATAAAATATTCCATATTTATGAAGTTAAACTTAAAATTTTGACCTGGTACAAATATACCGATAATTACCTGAAATCTTTATCGGATAAAATTTCTCTTAATATTTCTTAATCGGCTATCCATCTGGATAATATTAACTCGGACTGATTCCTTTTATCAATCTAAATTTCTGACATGGGACCTTCCCTTCCATAATGGATTGTATCTTTTTAGGGTCGACGTGGATCCCTTCGGTTAAAACAATGTGACCCAAGAAAGCCACTTCTGATAATCAAACTCATATTTCGAGAGTTTTGTATAAAACCTTTCTCTATCATATGGTAAAATTTCATAATTTTTCAATTCGATTCAGGTATCCGAATTCCACTTAAACTTTAACTGTAATTTTCCAATATCCGAAATATCAGATCAAACCAGTAATTCCACATTCGGTCCACACCAATAGGTGCTATATCTATTTATGAAATAAAATACCTAAATTTTGATAAATTACAACTTTGGTCCTTCAACTTTTCATATTTCGACTTGTACCATACAAGTTTTGAAAACTTATCATTTTGGTCACTAAACTTTAAACTTGAATTCCCATTCCAGTTTTCCTTGGATTATTACCAAACTTTGCGAGTACCCTAATTTGCTTATCCTCTATCTCATGGTACTCTTAATTCTCAGAAATTCCTTCTCTAGAATCCATAATTAAAGAAATCTTAACTTTTGCATTCTTGTTATTTTAGCCACTATCTTAGCTTTTAAGCCCTTATCTTAGTACTAAATGACCCTTAATCAACATAGCAATTTTTTGGGTATTAAAATTCTCCCCCTTAAGAAAATTCATCCTCGAATTTTCAAAGCGTACATGGTTCAAAAGTTGCAGGTACTGCTCTTTTGTTTTCTTCTCGATTTCTCAAGTAGCTGGTTCTACTTTATAACTCCGCTAACTGACTTTTACCAATGAAATTTTCTTATTCCTTATTCCTTTTAATTCCATATGCTAAGATTTTCATCGGTTCTTCTTCATACGTCAAATATCGGGTTGTAATTTAACTTCATTTGGGTTGATAACGTAAAAAGGATCTGATCGATACCTTTGAAGCAAATTCACTTAAAATATATCCTGAGTCTTGCTCGCCTCCGAAGGTAAAGTCAATTTATAAGTCATTTGTCCATCTATTTTAAGAGTCTCATACGGTCCAATGAATCTGAGATCAAGCTTTCCTTTTGACCAAAGCATAGTACTTTTTTTCCAAGGTGAAACTTTCATACATACCTTGTTTCTGAAATTAAACTCAATATCCTTTTTCTCTTTATTTGCATGTGCCTATTGTCGATCTGCAGCTGCTTTAGGATTATTTTAAATAATCCCCACTTTGTCTTCTATTTCTCGAGTCAGATAAACTCCATCCACTTTTGGATTATTCCTAACATTTCAGTACTTTCCCACAATCTTGTGTTCTCAATAATATAGGCTTGTAACTTATCTTCAAAGATCAGAATAATCCAACTGACTGTCCTTCTATTAAAATTTCTTTCTTCATTTCACCATTACATACTTTTCCTCAAAAGCAATCCATCAGATTTGTTTTCATATTCTTAGGCTTCTCTAGATTCAACTTGCTTTCTCTTTTCAAGGCATTCTTCATCTGCCACTTGCAATCTTTAATTGGATCTAACAAGGTTGGTTAAAGTTGTAACTTTGTACTTAGTGTACCATTCTTTCCCAAAGACAATTAAGCATTCATTGCATGCGGAATAAAGAACATTTTCCAGCTAAGAGCATCGGCTACCACGTTAGCCTTTTTGGGATGATAATCGATAATTGCATCATAATCTTTTAGGAATTCTACCCACCTTCGTTGTCTCAGATTCAGATCTTGTTATGTCATCAAGTATTTCAAACTTTTGTGATCAATGTAGATATGACACTTTTCACCATATAAATAATGTCTCCAAATTTTTAGTGCAAAAATAATCACTATTTCCATCTCCAAGTCATGAGTCAGATAATTCTTTTCATGAGTTTTGAGTTGTTGCGATGCATAAGCTACAACACGTCCTTCTTGCATTAATACACAACCCAAACTATTGGGTTGAATTAATGCTGATGCCTCTATCAAAACTTTCTTTAATCTTTCGAAACTCTCTTGACACTTCTCTGTCCATACAAAAGAAACATCTTTCCTTAACAGCTGAGTAGATGGCATGGCGATAATAGAGAAGTTTTGGACAAATCGTCTATAGTATCCAACTAATCTTAAGAAACTTCTAACTTTTGAGACATTTTTTGGTGCTTCTCATTCAAGAATAGCTTGTACCTTCTTGGGATCCACTCTTATTCCATCAGCAGATACGACATGTCTGAGAAAAGTTACTTCGAATAGCCAGAATTCACATTTGGAAAACTTCGCATAAAGCTGTTTATCTCTTAATGTCTGTAATACCACTTGGAGATGTCGATCATGATCATTTTCAGTCGTAGAATATACCAAGGTATCATCTATAAATACCACCATAAATTGGTCCAAGTAGTGTTGAAACATCATATTCATCAAGTCCATAAATGCGACAGTGGCGTTTGTGAGTCCAAACGGCAGTACTAAAAACTCGTAGTGTTCATAGCGAGTCTTGAATGTTGTCTTTGGTATATCTTCTTCCTTAACTTTTAGCTGATAATAGCCTGATCGAAGATCGATTTTTGAAAACACAACAGGGCCTCTGAGCTGATCAAATAGATCTTCAATTCTTGGCAACATATACTTATTCTTTATAGTCACCTTATTCAGTTGTCGATAATCTATACACAATCGTAAAGATCCATCCTTCTTCTTTACGAATAATAATGGGGCTCCCTATAGCGACACACTCGTTCGAATATAGCCTCGATCTAATAACTCTTGTAATTGAGCTTTCAACTCCCTTAATTCTGTTGGCGCCATCCTATAGGGTGCCATTGATATTGGCTCTGTTCTAGGGTATACATCTATTCTGAATTGTAATTCTCTATCTGGAGGTAACCTTGGCAACTCATCTGGAAATACATTAGGAAATTCTCTCACAGTTGGTATATCTTCTAATTTCTTGTTTATCCATTTAACAAATATGTATTTCCAGAATAAGAATACTTCTTCTTTTTCTAACTTTTCATATCTGACTATCTTAATTTATTAATAACAATCGCAATTCTATTTAATCATAAGCTTATCGTCCTATAACTACCTTTTACCTTGAAATGTGCGCATGAGCCCTTGCTCTCTAAATTTCTTATAACTTCTGCTATTATAAGCGTAAGTGCAAACATAGATGTTAGAGACTAACATCTTATAATTACTATACTAGTTCTCTATTATACAAATAACTCATCCTGGTTAGGAGTTAACTACCATTTTATTTCACTGCGTTGTATCCACTATGGGTGTTTTCTTAACCCTCGAAATTCGTCAACTGATGAAATCGAACAGTATCTTATTTTTCCTATAGCCATTAGATTCTCATTCATACTATTGAGGAGCTACATCAAGTTATGCAGGCAATACATTAGTAACATCATATCCTAGGGGCATGTACACTTTAGCAAAATCATATTAGACTCGGTTTAACCTCCAGAATCGGCTAAACCTTTGCTTTGATACCACTAAATGTAACACGCTCAACATATATTCGATATTCGAATACACATTAAAGATGTTACTAACTGATTTACACTAATTTTTATACTTGTATTTTTTTTCAAAACTAATTTGATTAAACAACCCTTTTCTCAGTTTTCAATAAATTACAAATCTGTCTAGAGTCACCTAGTTTCGACCCTAAATTGGTTTATAAAATACTTTAAGTAGTTATTAGAATAAAAATATAATTCAGGGTGAAAACTATGTGTGCTGCTTAGACCCTTTCTTGGTTTTAAAATCACTACGCGATAAACGACCAACTAAGTTTAAAATCGTTTGAAGCATCTTTTCTAATATTCTTAATTCCTCGTGTATGACATGCTTCTAGATCATACATCCACATTAATTTATAAGTAGTGTACAAAAATTTAGACATACAAAATAGCTACTTATTTAATATCTATACATGCCCCACTAGACTAGGATGTGGTGATACTTACTGATAATGTAGGCTAACTTGATCCAATGATGTGCAGCTCCTCCTCTGCTATCTAGTCCGAAGTACCTACCTGTGATACGAAACACACGCTAAGTATAACTTAGTGAGGCATAATCATAACAATATAAAACAATGATTATAAATAACACAGTCCTACAAAATGGCAAGCGATTTCCAATTGCAGTTGATAACATTTTATCATGTATAGAACTACCTTACATGTATAGAACTACCTTAAATGTATAGTTCATTAAACCAATATAATATTCAAATCATAGGATTTGATCTGTCTTACCAGTCTTGTGTACATTAAGCTTTTTAGCTTAACTACCTGCATAAATGCATTTCAAGTATTATAGCCCAAAGTACAAAATCATGTGATGCTATGGTACGCGAGTCATCAGGACACTGTAGTGTCTATGACGTCGTAGAGTCTGCATCACCTAAGCGACTGAGATGAGTACATACTCGAGGACGCTCTTTGCTCCTCATAATCGCACATTTTGTGCTAACAACACCAAAGTGTCTGAACAACGCCGTAGCGTCTAAGTCGACACCAAAGTGACTGAAACACACCATAGTGATAGGACGCAGCTGCTAAGACTCTATGGATATCCAACTATACCAAATATTCTCATGTTGAAATACTTGGTAATTTAGTGGCCTATCCATCTTTATTAAAGCATTTCATAAATTATAGCCCAAAGCACAATTTCATGTGAACCTATGGTATACGAGTCATCATAACGACACCGTAGTGTCTACAACGTCGTAGCGTCTGATGGTGAGTGTGTACTCGAGGACACCCTTTGCTCCTCATTATCGCACCTTTTGTGCTAGTTGACACCAAAGTGTCTAAACAACATCGTAGTGTCTGCAACGCCGTAGCGTCTAATATCAACACCGAAGTGTCTAAACAACACCGTAGTGTCTACAACGTCGTAGCGTCTGATGTCAACACCGAAGTGTCTAGAACGCACCGTAGTGCTGGAATGCAGTTGCTATGACTCTATGGATATCCAATTATACAAAAAACTCTCGCACTAGTACTTGGGCATAACAATATAATATTTTCACATTCAATATCCAATTCATCAATACTATCATCCATAATTTGATAATGAGTAGTTCATACCCATGTAATGTCCCAATTTTTTATTAGTGACCAAAATGTAAATTTTGAAAGTTTAGGGGTTAAAGTGTAAACTTTAGAAAAGTTTAGGGACCAAAGCGTAATTTTCAAAAGTTATGTATTTTGATCCCGTAATGAATAGTTTACCCCAAGAGTGACATTTCTATGTTACTTGGATTTTCGTACGAAGCTTATATTAATGGCTATAAAGCGATAAAATTTAGAAATTTGGAAATCGTAGTTGAATCGAATGAAAAAATATTAAGCGTGCTCAGACGAGAGTAGCATAAGGATGGGTGACCTACTGGGAAGATTCCATGTTAGTATTTTCGACTGATAAAAAGGGTTTAGCACGAGTCAATAATATTTGTAATGATTATTGTTATAAAATTTCCAAGAGGGATTGTATCCGATAAAATTCCTGGTAATTATCGGTACATCGGATCGACTTGGAATTTTAAAGGCAGTTCCAAAAGTTATGGAAAATTCATAAAATACTATTTTATGAGTATTTTATTTTAGTTGGTTGGATTCCAACTAGACTTAGTTGAATTTTTACAAGAATGGCAAACTAGTAAATAAAGAATAGTTGGAGGGCAAATTAGTCATTTGGTAGGGGTGGTAATTTTGAAATATTTGAAGTTACAAGGGCCATTTTTGGAAGAAGAAAATTGAAGATTTAAATCTTTTCCCTTGATTGATGATAAAATCAATCTCAAATTTTGTAATTTCCCTATTTGAATGAATTTAAAATTTATTTACATAATACAAGTGGAATAATTGGAGCAATTAAAAAATTAAAAGGCTAAAAGATGAAGCCTTCTTCATCTTTCAAAAATCTCAAAAATTTGGGGGGGAAGAAAATTTTCCAAGCTCGATTCAAGCCCCAAAACTCGATTTTCAGGTAATCTTTTGAACTACAAAGTTGTTCTACTCTTCAAGCTCTATCTTTTGATGTAATTAATTCATGTAATACATGCTTGATTGATGAAAATTTTACATGAGAAGGAAATTAGGGTTTATGAACAAATTGGGGCTTTTGAAATTTTATGATTCCATGGTTGAATTTAAGTTGAAATCAAGCTTATATGATGTTAAAATCATGTTATTGAGTTAGGATTAGGGTTTATGGATTTAAGTGTAACTTAGGGTTTGTGATGTTGGATTAATGATCTAAAAAGCTTGATTTGTTGTTTGGAAAAAAAAACCCTAAGTTAAATATGTAGGACCAATTCAGCAAACTTCAAAGTTAAGGGACCGAATCTAAATTTTATGAAATTGGAGTGTATTTATGTAATTAATGATGTTAGAGATGTGAAATTTATGCTAGAATGCTAAATCGATGTTGAATCGAATTAGTGACTATTTTGACAATTTATCAAAATCAGTGACCAAATAGGAAATGAATTCTTGGATAGGGATTAAATCTGATTTTTTTAGTTAAAATAATATAATTAAGGTAGTAATGTTGATTTGAGGACTAAATTGCAAAGTTAAGAAATTTGAATCCTTACCTTTGCATTTTAGTGACTATTTTGGCAAAGAAAGAAAATTAGAGGGAATTATTTTGAATAATTGTTTGATGAAGAAGATGATGAATTGGTGGTTTGAAGCAAGTGATGAGACTAAATTGACAAGTAGAAAAATAAGAAAAAGTTAGCATAAATTAGAAGTTAATTATGGAAAGCTATGTAGAAGATTGAATTTTGGCAGTATCTTCGAAAATTCACCATAAATTCTACAAAAATGTTTAGATGATGATTTTATATCGATGTAAAGATTTGTTCGTCTAGTTTCGTTTCCAAAAACAGAAACTGATTTTGAGTTCTGAGTTAAAAGATATGAATTTTAAATTGAATTAAGGTCAAAAAATTTACAGAGCAGTTTCTATCAGGACAGCTCTGTGACGGGAGTTTGAAGAATTTTCATAAATTTTGTAGATTTTATTAATTTATGTGGCTTAAACCGTTAGAATCGTTACCGAATCTAGTTCTTACAGTATGAAGTATATTATGATCCAATGTGTATTCTGATCTTTAGAAGTAAAACTCTAAGGGTAGGACAAGTTGCCAGAAAATAGAATTTGATACATTTTGTATCTAAATGTTTGATAACAAACTTGGAAGAATTATTGGAAGTTCAAAATGGTCATTAAGGACCAAAATAAATTTTTGGACAGTATAAGGAAGGAAGAGAAATTATGGAAAAAAATTTATGATAAATGATTAGATAGCTTGATTGAAATATTGTCAGAAGTGAATCTAACAAATGTTTGTTTATATTCATGTGGTTAATAAAGTCAAATCCGAATCAAAAGAAGATTCGAGGTACTATGAAGGAAAGGATCAAGTAGAATTTAGTGAGGCATGCTAATAAATGGACTAGGTGAGTGCATTTCTATATGTGTATTATATTAAAAAGGGGAAGACTTGTGAAAAGTCAGCCCAAATATAGAAATAACATTGCATTACTTTTAAATAAATGATCTGATGCATGACTCAATATAGCAAGCTTGACGGAGTAAAAGGTACGAACTATTGTTTGCTTAAATGATGATGACTTATGTTTATTGATGAAATATGATAACAAGTTGCATGCTTACATAAATAATGATAATTGCTTGACAATACGATGAAATGCCCAAGTATTTATGTATGAGAGTTTAAGGTATAGTTGGATATCCATTGAGTCTTAGCAGCTGCATTCCAGCACTACGGTGTGATCTAGACACTTTGGTGTTGACACCAGACACTACGGCGTTGTAGTCACTTCGGTGATGTTTAGACACTTCGGTGTCAACATAGACGCTACGGCGTTGTTCAGACACTTCGGTGTTGACTAGCACAAAAGGTGCGATAATGAGGAGCAAAGGGCTTCCTCGAGTACCTATTCACCATCTATAGTATCCCAAAAATTAGGCCTAGTAGTATGTATTAAACATAGTGTTATATTGTGTTTGGAACTTATTAAATGGTTTGATAGAATAGTGACTAATTTTTATGAAGAAGGAAGTTCTAAGCCAAATTTGTAAGGACCAATTAATCAATGTGTAAAAGTCATTAATTGCATGATAAAATAAAAGATTAAGAAGGGTATATACACATGTCATAACTAGGAGCTTCCATGTAACTCAAGTTTGGCCATGTGTTTAGAAGATGAAATGAATCATCATCTTCATTCTTGGTAGGAAGAGGAGGAACCGAAAAATGAATGGAGAGAAAGGGAGAGTCAAATGACCATGGAAATAGCTTGAAATCTTAGTGTTAGATTGGTAAAATTGGGAGCTTTGTTCGATTCATAGGAAGAAGGGTAAGCATTCTAGTTACTTTTCTTGAGTTATATCTTTGATTGGAAATTATATGTGAATTTTATGAAATAAAAGATTTGTTAATGGTTAGAGAAAATCTGAAGTTATGATAGGAATTGTTTGAATTTATGTAACATTTAGAGGCACTTGTGTACCTGTTGTCTTGTTCAAATGCTCAAATTGATCTTCTATGAGTTCTTGAATGTATGAGTTTTGAATAAGTAGTTGCTTTGAGCCTCCGAATCGAATGAAAATGGTTATAATCTGAATTGCTATGATGAAGCAACATATGAAAAATGCAGATTTGCTACATGAGTACTAGGAAACATGTTATTAAAATAGTTTTTGAGTAAATGCTTATGTTTATAAAGCTTCCCCGTTTTGCATTAAGAAATAAAGAATGGACAAAAATGATTAAATTAAGTGTATGCATTAAAAACATGACATAAAATATGATTATAAGGGCCTAAAGGGGGTCTGTAAACTATTTTGGACAGTTTAGTTACTGCCTTGCTTCTGCCCAAATTGGAATGTACATAGGTAAGCATGTTGTTTGATTATTGAACATGTGTATTGGGACAGTTTCAATGTATGGAGACAGTTATAAAGTAGGTTGTCTAAATGATGTCAAATGTATGCTAGAGTGCGTATGAAATCATGCATTGATTAAATTGGTTACTGACTTTGAATCTACGATCTTGTGTGCAATGTTAGAGCAAGGAGAAAACCTTGTGGAGGAAGAAAGGAGTGGCCAAGCTAGTGGCAAACACAAATGAGTTTGGATCCATGACTAGCTAAGCTTGGAGTATTGTGAGTGTAGTTTTGGTAGGGTTAGGACTTAGGTCCTAACCAAAATGTACATGTCTATCTTTTTGCTATTGATATGCCATGATAATGAGCTTAATTAAACTTGAATATGAATTAAAAGGGAAGATTGGACTAAGCTGAAAATTCTGATTAAGTAATAACATGGAAATGGATAAGTTAAATTATTTAGAAAGAAATGTGTAAACATTGTGTGATTCCATGCCTTGAATGATTCTATTCGAATTGCTTGCTTGAGTTACACTATGGATGTAAATGCTTGATTTCTTATTCTTGATTGTGCCTATTCGAGTAGTGGCATGTATGTATTATAATGATATATGATGCTAGATCCTTGTATCATGAATGCAATTCACTCGAATGCTTACTTGATACCTAAGATGGTAATGTAAATACTTGCTCGAAAGATAAGTAATTGGTGATTGTAGAGCTAAGGCTCAACTAGCCTAAGGGCTAAGCATGATATTTCTATAACTTGCTTGAATGTAATTCTCGAATATGAATTGTCTCGACTTGAACATGAAAGTATAAAACATAAGAAACAACAACAAGCTTTAAAGTATAAGAATACCCCTCTAATAAAAGTTTAAAGATTAAGAAGACTTAAATTGCCTACAATGGAAGTCCTTGGACACAATGGTATGATGCATGGTATACTTGGGACTACAGTCCATGAGCCACGGCTCGGTTGGATGCCCCATTACATGTAATATGTTATTGGCGACAGTTGGAGGTAACGGGGGAGTTGTACAGAGTGGCGACAATTTGGTTGGATAGTGAGAAGTATAGGATTGACATGTTTATGATATTAGCCATTGCTATGTTCTTTGAGCTAAGTATCTCTTGGACCTTTATGGTCAAACACAGACCAATGTTATTCATGATCAATTGTGATCCAAGGAAAACATGTTAAAAATATATGAACCTTATTGAGAAATTGCATAAGAAATTCAAAAGAAAATCTTGAATACTTGAATTATATCTTGAAATACTTAAATAACTTGAAAGGAAATCTTGAACACTTGAATCACTTGACATGAATCCTTGAAATACTCGAATTGCTTGACATATAATGCTTGATTCTTGACATGAAACTCTTGAAATGATAATTGTCTATGCTTGGACCTTGTATTGTATGATTTGCTATTTGGAATGGCTTATGGTCTCACTTGAGCTAATGTTTACTTGATTGGTTTGCTTGAATTGGTTGACATGCAAACTTGATTACCTGAACATATTACTTGACTTGTATACTGGAACTCCTTGTTTCATGATTTTTACTTGAAAAACATCTCGATCTTACTTGAATTAGTGAGTGTTGCTGCCATGTACATCTTGTACATGAAAGTATGGACTGTTTTGGCATTGTGAAATATGTGTACATGTTATATGACTGAATTGGCTAGACTAAAAGAAAATATGGACTTTACATTCACTATCATATATCTTTCACTTATTTAAAATATCAAAAATATAAACATTTCACAGAATCATATAAAAGTGCATTGGGCAGTTCATACCCGAAAATCATTCATAGTTCTTTCAAAAATCATTGAAAAGATATTATTTGTGAATTGACATTCGAGATAGACTCATCGCAAGTCTTTCCCATATCAAATAAAATAGTAGAAATGCACTCACTTGTTGCCTCAGTAGAAAGCTTTACCCTTATAAACAGCTTCACTTTTGTACTTTTTCCTTGTCTTTAGAGTTGCTCGGCTCCCGATTTGGATTACGATAATGATCTACAACAATTTCACCAACATATACAATTCAAGTATATGTTAGTATCATCCTAACATAAAAACCATATTAGGAATAATAATATTCCTACTTAATTCGCATATTTCCCAACTTTACAATTTAGTCCTCAACACTTTACAACCTTTCACAATAGTCCAAATAACCTTCTAAAATATACAAAATCATCCTTACACCATTTCTAACCTTAGGAAAATTTTTCCATAATTTTCCCCAAACTTTTACCTACATGCCGAATATCAAGGGTCACTCTCCAAAATTTCCCAACTTGATTCAAGCATAAATTCAGCCTCAAAACACCATATTCAAGCTTCTAACATCATTTCTAATTCAAATAAAACTTTTGCAAGAGTTTCCCCTAATTTTTCAATATTCCCAAATAATACCTAACACAAAAATCCATGGAAATTTCATCATATCATGCATGTAACATCATCACAACATTAAATCTAACTAAAACAATCCTTAAAACATGAAATCTCATCTTGCTCTTCATAAACCCTAATCTCTAATCTCAACATATAAGCATGGGAACCACTCAAAAATTATACCTAATGAAAGAGAATTCAATGGAGATTAATTCTCTATTTCATGTCTTAAACCAAAAACCAATCTAATCAAGCAAAAAATTTAATCAAAAAATTTCCTTACCTTGGCTATGGTGTTTTCAAATTGAGGAAGAAAATGAGAGAAAATTTCTAGCTTTTTCTTCATTAAATTAACATGACAAATGGCATTTTAAACCTTTAAATCTAATATAAAAATCTCCATCAATAGTAAATTACCATTTTACCCCTCAATTATGACCAATTAGGTGTTGGCACCTAACCTTATCACTTTTCCATAATCATTTTTAATTAAAAAGCATGGGCAAAATGACTAAAATGCCATTAATGAATCCTTGTATTCACAAAAATGCCACTCGTGCACTATTTTAAAATACTACCTTTAATCGAATCTAAATCGATTAAAACCGATTCCAAAACGAAATGTCATGTTCATCAAGTCTTCTTACAACTCCCTTCAAAATTTCATCACATTCCAAGCTTATACAATTACCCGAATCACATTTAAACTTTAACTATAATTTTCCAATAATAAAAACAACGAATCGAACCAACAATTTTATATTCGATTCACACCCTTATGTGATCTATTTAATTATAGAATAAAAATAATTATTGGGAAAATTACCATGATGATCCTTAAACTTTTCTCAACTTTTTACTTTGGTCACCAAACTTTAACATTTTACATTTTAGTCACTAAACTAAAACCACCAAGTTTTAATTCTTTGCAAAATAGTCACTAACCAAAAATTGGGGTATTACATCTATAATGTCTATGAAACATGATATGCTTGCTTGAGATATGTTCGATTCCATGTACATATGATCGTGTTTAGTTAAACTTACATGAAATATTTACATGTCTTGAATGTAATGAGATTGAGTTAAAATGAAATATGCTAGTCTAGGTATGCTAATTGAAAGCTTTATATGATCGCATGAATGTAAATTTGAAAATGAATAATCTAAGTGGTAACCCTAAATGAATAATAAGATGGCCATGCTTTTATACTTGATTGTGAATGCCTTGCTAGTTAAGAATGCCATTTGAATGCTACATATGCCTACATGACTAAGTAGTTATTAATCTTTGAATGTAACTTAAAAATGACTAATCAAGGGTTGGCATATAATGAACAAGAATGATAAACATAACTTGCTTGTATGATCAAATGTAATTGTCTATGTTGCTTGCTTGCTAATCACTCACCTCGCCTATTAGGGATTAGTTCTTGAAAAGTTTTAAATTATTCGTGTTTCCAGTGTTTCCCGTAACGCTCCTCAGCCAATTTACTACTAAACCGGGTGAGGGTGTTACATTTATTGGTATTAGAGCATGATTTAGTCGGTTCTCGAACTAACCATGGACTCACTACGTCTTTATAAGTCTATTGTGCCACCTAGGAGTTGAATTTTTGTTTTGTTTTGGTAAGTTTAAACCAAAACAAATTTGTTTACTCTGTTAATCCCCATAATATATAGAAATATTCTGACCATGTTAAAAAAAATTGGTTACTGTTTAAGAAATTCAAGGACGAATTTCTTTTAAGGGGGAAGGAATTGTAGTATCCCAAGAATAGGCCTAGTAGTATGTATTAAACATAGTGTTATATTGTGTTTGGAACTTATTAAATGGATTGATAGAATAGTAACTAATTTTTATGAAGAAGGAAGTTCTAGGCCAAATTTGTAAGGACCAATTAATCAATGTGTAAAAGTCATTAATTGCATGATAAACTAAAAGATTAAGAAGGGTATATACACGTCATAACTAGGAGCTTCCATGTAACTCAAGTTTGGCCATGTGTTTAGAAGATGAAATGAATCATCATCTTCATTCTTGGTGGGAAGAGGAGGAACCGAAAAATGAATGGAGAGAAAGGGAGAGTCAAATGGCCATGGAAAAAGCTTGAAATCTTAGTGTTAGATTGGTAAAATTGGGAGCTTTGTTCGATTCATAGGAAGAAGGGTAAGCATTCTAGTTACTTTTCTTGAGTTAAATCTTTGATTGGAAATTATGTGTGAATTTTATGAAATCAAAGCTTTGTTAATGGTTAGAGAAAATCTGAAGTTATGATAGGAATTGTTTGAATTTATGTGAGCAACATTTAGAGGCACTTGTGTACTTGTTGTCTTGTTCAAATGCTCAAATTGATCTTCTATGAGTTCTTGAATGTATGAGTTTTGATTAAGTAGTTGCTTTGAGCCTACGAATCCAATGAAAATGGTTACAATCTGAATTGCTATGATGAAGCAACATATGAAAAATGCAGATTTGCTGCATGAGTATTAGGAAACATGTTATTAAAATAGTTTTTGGAGTAAATGCTTATGTTTATAAGGCTTCCCTGTTTTGCATTAAGAAATAAAGAATGGACAGAGTCGATTAAATTAAGTGTATTCATTAAAAACAGGACATAAAATATGATTATAAGGGCCTAAAAGGGGTCTGTTTCGAGTACTTTTAAAGCATGATGGACTGTTTTGGTGCATTTGTGATTACTATGGATTGTTCTTGAGAATTTATGGACTGTTTGTGTAAATTTGAATGTATGGTGGACTGTTTTGCATTGTAAGATTGTGCATACATGCTAAATGGATACATTTTACTATAAATAAATCATGTTATGGATTGCCCAGAAAATGTTTTGGTAGATTATGAAGGGCTGGAAATGAATTATAATGAAACTATCCTGCTTTGTACCTTGAAAACAGTTTTGAAATCTGCATTAGCTGTGACTTTGAAAATTTTCTAGAAATCGTATTGGTAGAATTAAAACCTATAATTTATATGGTTGGAAAGCTTGTCATTTCTAGTTTCATTTAAAAGAAGCAAAACTGAATTTTTAGTTTTATAACAGCTTGTAGAGGCAATTATGCAAGGATAATCTAATCTCCCTGGTAACAGAATTTGGAGTATCTTTAGATTAAAAACTGTATTAATTCATAAGGTTTAAAAATGCAAGGCCTATATGGTTAGAAAGCTAGTTGAGTCAGCTTTCTAACGGTGTAAACGAATCGAAATTCTGACGTACAGATTGAAAGTTATGCATGTTTAAGTAAACAGTGCACAAGCTGCCTGGCAGCATCAGTCTAGGTTTTTTGGACTGTTTTGTTAACTGTTTTGTAAACAGTTTGGACAATTTAGTTACTGCCCTGCTTCTGCCCAAATTAGAATGTACATAGGTAAGCATGCTGTTTGATTATTGAACATGTGTTTTGTGACAGTTTCAATGTATGGAGACAGTTATAAAGTAGGCTGTCTAAAGGATGTCAAATGTATGCTAGAATGTGTATGAAATCATGCAATGTTTGAATTGGTTACGGAATTTGAATCTACAGTCTTGTGTGCAATGTTAGAGCAAGGAAAACACCTTGTGGAGGAAGAAAGGAGTGGCCAAGCTAGTGGCAAACACAAAGGAATTTGGATCCAAGACTAGCTAAGCTTGGAGAATTGTGAGTGTAGTTTTGGTAGGGTTAGGACTGAGGTCCTAACCAAAATTTACATGTCTATCTTTTTGCTATTGATATGCCATGATAATGAGCTTAATTAAACTTGAATATGAATTAAAAGGGAAGATTGGACTAAGCTGAAATTTGTGATTAAGTAATAGCATGGAAATGGATAAGTTAAATTATTTAGAAAGAAATGTGCAAACATTGTGTGATTCCATGCCTTGAATGATTCCATTCGAATTGCTTGCTTGAGTTACACTATGGATGTAAATGCTTGATTTCTTATTCTTGATTGTGCCTATTCGAGTAGTGGCATGTATGTATTATAATGATATATGATGCTAGATCCTTGTATCATGAATGCAATTCACTCGAATGCATACTTGATACCTTAGATGATAATGTAAATACTTGCTCGAAAGATAAGTAATTGGTGATTGTAGAGCTAAGGCTCAACTAGCCTAAGGACTAATCATGATATTGCTATAACTTGCTTGAATGTAATTCTCGAATATGAATTGCCTCGACTTGAACATGAAAGCATAAAACATAAGTAGCAACAACAACAAGCTTTAAAGTATAAGAATACCCCTCTAATAAAAGTTTAAAGATTAAGAAGACTTAAATTGCCTACAATGGAAGTCCTTGGACACAATGGTATGATGCATGGTATACTTGGGACTACGGTCCATGAGCCACGGCTCGGGGGGGCGCCCCATTACATGTAATATGTTATTGGCGACAGTTGGAGGTAACGGGGGAGTTGTACGGAGTGGCGACAGTTTGGTTGGATAGTGAGGAGTATAGGATTGACATGTTTCCGATACTAGCCATTGCTATGTGCTTTGAGCTAAGTATCTCTTGGACATTTATGGTCAAACACGGACCAATGTTATTCATGACCAATTGTGATCCAAGGCAAACATGTTAAAAATATATGAACCTTATTGAGAAGTTGAATAAGAAATTCAAAAGAAAATCTTGAATACTTGAATTATATCTTGAAATACTTAAATGACTTGACAAAAAATCTTGAACACTTGAATCACTTGACATGAATCCTTGAAATACTCGAATTGCTTGACATGTAATGCTTGATTCTTGACATGAAACTCTTGAAATGATAATTGCCTATGCTTGGACCTTGTATTGTATGATTTGCTATTTGGAATGGCTTATGGTCTCACTTGAGCTAATGTTTACTTGATTGGTTTGCTTGAATTGCTTGACATGAAAACTTGATTACTTGAACATATTACTTGACTTGTATGCTCGAACTTCTTGTTACATGATTGTTACTTGAAAAATATCTCGATCTTACTTGAATTAATGAGTGTTGCTGTCAGGTACATCTTGTACATGAAAGTATGGATTGTTTTGGCATTGTGAATTATGTGTACATGTTATATGACTGAATTGGGTAGACTAAATGAAAATATGGACTATTTTGGCGTTGTGAAATATGTGTACTTGTTATATGAATGAATTTGGCTAGATTAAATGAAAATATTGACTATTTTGGCATTGTGAATTATGTGTACGTGTTATATGACTAAATTGGCTAGATTAAATGAAAATGTGGACTATTTTGGCACTGTGAATTATGTGTACGTGTTATATGACTAAATTGGCTAGACTAAATGAAAATATGGAGTGTTTTGGCGTTGTGAAACATGTGTACGTGTTATATGAATGAATTTAGCTAGATTAAATGAAAATATGGACTGTTTTGCCATTGTGAATTATGTGTATGTGTTATATGACGGAATTGGCTAGATTAAATGAAAATATGGACTGTTTTGGTATTGTTAAATATGTGTACGTGTTATATGAATGAATTTGGCAAGATTAAATGAAAATATGGACTGTTTTGCATTGTGAATTATGTGTATATGTTATATGATTGAATAGGCTAGACTAAATGAAAATATGGACTGTTTTGGCGTTGTGAAATATGTGTACGTGTTATATGAATGAATTTGGCTAGATTAAATGAAAATATGGACTGTTTTCGCATTGGAATTATGTATACTGTTATATGACGGAATTGGCTAGATTAAATGACAATATAGACTGTTTTGGCATTGTGAATTATGTGTACGTGTTATATGACTGAATTTGCTAGACTAAATGAAAATATGGAGTGTTTTGGCGTTGTGAAATATGTGTACATGTTATATGAATGAATTTGGCTAGATTAAATGAAAATATGGACTGTTTTGCCATTGTGAATTATGTGTACGTGTTATATGACGGAATTGGCTAGATTAAATGAAAATATGGACTGTTTTGGTATTGTTAAATATGTGTACGTGTTATATGAATGAATTTGGCAAGATTAAATGAAAATATGGACTGTTTTGCATTGTGAATTATGTGTATATGTTATATGATTGAATAGGCTAGACTAAATGAAAATATGGACTGTTTTGGCGTTGTGAAATATGTGTACGTGTTATATGAATGAATTTGGCTAGATTAAATGAAAATATGGACTGTTTTCGCATTGGAATTATGTGTACTGTTATATGACAGAATTGGCTAGATTAAATGAAAATATAGACTGTTTTGGCATTGTGAATTATGTGTACGTGTTATATGACTGAATTGGCTAGACTAAATGAAAATATGGGCTGTTTTGGCGTTGTGAAATATGTGTACGTGTTATATGAATGAATTTGGCTAGATTAAATGAAAATATGGACTGTTTTGCCATTGTGAATTATGTGTACGTGTTATATGACGGAATTGGCTAGATGAAATGAAAATATGGACTGTTTTGGTATTGTTAAATATGTGTACTTGTTATATGAATGAATTTGGCAAGATTAAATGAAAATATGGACTGTTTTGCATTGTGAATTATGTGTATATGTCATATGATTGAATAGGCTAGACTAAATGAAAATATGGACTGTTTTGGCGTTGTGAAATATGTGTACGTGTTATATGAATGAATTTGGCTAGATTAAATGAAAATATGGACTGTTTTGGCATTGGAATTATGTGTACTGTTATATGACGGAATTGGCTAGATTAAATGAAAATATGGACTGTTTTGGCATTGTGAATTATGTGTACATGTTATATGACTGAATTGGCTCGACTAAATGAAAATATGGACTGTTTTGGTGTTGTGAAATATGTGTACGTGCTATATGAATGAATTTGGCTAGATTAAATGAAAATATGGACTGTTTTGGCATTGTGAATTATGTGTATATGTTATATGATTGAATTGGCTAGACTAAATGAAAATATGGACTGTTTTGCTTTGCAAGATTGTATAAACATGTATAATGGACAGCTAAGTAATAAGGCTTAAATTAAAGAAAGTAAACAAGCAATAATTAAGGCTTAAGGCTTACATGCTACTTAAAATGTGAACTTGTACACTTGATAAACTTGTCACATGAAATGCTACTCGAAATGGACTTATACTCTCACTTAAATCAATGTGTATAACTTGTGAACATATCTTGAGTGATAAGCTTGAAACAAATTGTGATTATGTTACTTGACTTGGAAATGTTGTGATTTGCTTAAACATGCTATTGATTGACTTGAAATGATTGAATATTGAATTGTGATCTATGATTTTACTTGCCATGCTATCTTGCTATTCGAATGATACTAGAAAATGTTTACTTGATAATTACTCGATAAGCTTATCATGCTGCTTGATTTGCTTGACAAATTGGTTACTTAACATTTGCTTGTCTTGATATTTGATTGTCATAAGTCTGACGATACATGAGTTCATGATTTTTGCTTGACTTGGAATGCTATAAACCTTAATAGGGCTACTTGATTAATGGAGATATGACATAATAATTGGTTAGAACTAGTACTACCTCACTAAGTACATATCGTACTTATCACTATCGTTTTCTCTCTTCCCAAACTATAGGTTAGGTGCTTCAAGGTGAATTGCTTGATCCCGAAGTCAGATTTCTCGAGCTTGAAGTAAGACACAAGCAAAAGCATAAGTATGAATCCATACTTGTTTGTAATGCTCCTAGTTGTTAGTGGCACCTAGTCTTGTATATAGTAAGCTAGGACATACATTATGTTACTCGAAACTTGTATATATGAACTTGAGTTGGCCTGTAATGTCACGAAGGCTTAAATGCTAAACTTGGAGTATGTAATGACATAATTCTCATGTGGATTAAATGGATTAAGCTGCGCATATGTTATGAGTTTGAATTGAGTATGTGCTAGTCAAGTATGCTAGTCGAATGCCTTGTATGAACATATAAATGCTTGAATAAATATTATAAATAATTCATGTATACATGAAATTGAATTTCCGAATGGGTAAAGAATGAAACCATGCATGCTACTTGAAGTATGATTCGAATAAATGCTCACATGAACTTGATTTGCTGCGAGTATATGGAAATTGAAATGAAATGAACATATTTTTGCCTAATGCTATACATGACATTAAGACTCGATGAATGAGGAAACTGTTTTATAATATGCTAGAACTTGCTATTGCCGAATAGGAAGGGATCAAATATACATGCTTTGCTTGTTCACATGCCTCAATAATAGTTAACCTTGAATGAACAATTGAAGGTAACCAATCACATGAATGACCTATTGTAACACCCCTTACCCGTATCCATCACTAAATACAAGATAGAGATGTCACATGACACTTGCACAATTGTTCTTATTTCAGAATCAGTAAAAATTATGTTTCTTTCAAACATAAATAATTTACCATTTTCTAAAACAAAATTTAATTGCGTAAAATTTAAAACTAATATTTCTAAGTTAAATCTGAACCTAGATTGAGGCAGCAACATGGCAGTTCAATTGTAATATATATAGTTAAATAAACTGCCTAAAAACTGCTTAAATTAAAAATCAATTAAATAGCTAATAAAATATGATTTTAGACATACTTAATTAATAATATCCACTATAAGTATCCATATTCGTTTATAACATTACAACAATTTCAAAACATTTTCTTATCAAAATAACCCAAAACATTTATAAGATACATGCCAACTAATAATATCAAAAAGGGACATCGGGAATGTCTTACTGATAACGATGTACTACTTTCTGAAGAGATGATGTCTTCCTTTGCAGCTCCTTACTTCTTACGTTCTTTTACCTACACGTGAAAGATTCACACGCTAAGCATAAACTTAGTGAGGCAACTATCATTTCAATTAACCTTTATAATAAATGATTCAATAAATAACATTGAAAATAATAATTTATGTAAATAAAATAGTTCATACCAAAAACCACAATTCAAAAATTAATATCACTTCACTCAATCATTTCATTTGCACTTTTCACTGTTATTTAAATCATAGCCCAATGTAAGATAAATGAGAATATATGGTATGCGAGTCACTATTGAGTATGCACATGTGCGGCATCAACTAATTTGTTGTGCCAAAATAAAACGATGTATCACTATATAACTATTGTAAACTTATACAACATCATTGTACTAGGTCATAGTTGTAGAACACAGCATCACTGATAACTGCTGTAAACTTATACAGCATCACTGTATCACTAGGTCATAGCTGTAAAACACAGTATCACTGTTTCACTTTATAATTGTAGTACACTTATACAACATCACTGTATCATTATACTCCCACCTCATTGGCATGCCAATTATACCAAGAAATCTCATAATGCAAACAATGGGCTTTACATTCACTATCATATATCTTTCACTTATTTAAAATATCAAAAGATATGAACATTTCACAGAATCATATAAAGTGCATTGGTCAGTTCATACCCGAAAATCATTCATAGTTTTTTCAAAAATCATTGAAAATATATTATTTGTGAATTGACATTCGAGATAGACTCATCGCAAGTCTTTATCATATCAAATAAAATAGTAGAAATGCACTCACCTGTTGCCTCAGTAGAAAGCTTTACCCTTATACACAGCTTAACTTTTGTACTTTTTCCTTGTCTTTAGAGTTGCTCGGCTCCCGGTTTGGATTACGATTATGATCTACAACAATTTCTCCAACATATACAATTAAAGTATATGTTAGTATCATCCTAGCGTAAAACCATATTAGGAATAATAATATTCCTACTTAATTCACATATTTCCCTACTTTACAATTTAGTCCTCAACACTTTACAACCTTTCACAATAGTCCAAGTAACCTTCTAAAACATACAAAATCATCCTTACACCACTTCTAACCTTAGGAAAATTTTTCCATAATTTTCCCCAATTTTTTACCTACATGCCGAATATCAAGGGTCACTCTCCAAAATTTTCCAAATTGATTCAAGCATAAATTCAGCCTCCAAACACCATATTCAAGCTTCTAACATCATTTCTAATTCAAATAAAATTTTGTAAGAGTTTCCCCTAATTTTTCAATATTCCCAAATAATACCTAACACCAAAATCCATGGAAATTTCATCATATCATGCATGTAACATCATCACAACTTTAAATCTAACTAAAACAATCCTTAAAACATGAATTCTCATCTTGCTCTTCATAAGCCCTAATCTCCAGTCTCAGCATATAAGCATGGAAACCACTCAAAAAATATACCTAATGAAAGAGAATTCAATGGAGATTAATTCTCTATTTCATGTCTTAAACCAAAAACCAACCGAATCAAGCCAAAAATTGAATCAAAGAATTCCTTACCTTGGCCATGGTATTTTCGAATTGAGGAAGAAGATGAGAGAAAATTTTTAGCTTTTTCTTCATTAAATTAACATGACAAATGGCATTTTAATCCTTTAAATCTAATGTAAAAATCTCCATCAATAGTAAAATCACCATTTACACCTCAATTATGACCAATTAGGTATTAACACCTAACCTTATCTCTTTTCCATAATCATTTTTAATTAAAAAGTATGGGCAAAATGACTAAAATGCCATTAATGAATCCTTGTATTCACAAAAAATGCCATTTGTGCACTATTTTAAAATACTACCTTTAATCGATTCTAAATCAATTAAAAACTATTCCAAAATGAAATTTCATGTTCATCAAGTCTTCTTACAACTCCCTTCAAAATTTCATCACATTCTGAGCTCATATGATTACCCGAATCACATTTAAACTTTAATTGTCATTTCCCAATAATAGAAACATCGAATCGAGCCAACAATTTTATATTCGATTCACACCCTTATGTGATCTATTAAATTATAGAATAAAAATAATTATTGGGAAAATTATCGTGTTGGTCCTTAAACTTTTCTCAACTTTTCACTTTGGTCACCAAACTTTAACATTTTATATTTTAGTCACTAAACTATAACCACCAACTTTTAATTCTTTGCAAATTAGTCACTAACCAAAAGTTAGGGTATTACAATTCTCCCTCTTAATAAAATTCATCCTCGAATTTTCAAAACGTACCTGGTTTGAAAAGATGAGGAAACTGTTCTTTCATATCTTTCTCTCTTTCCCACGTTGCTTCTTCCTCTTTGTGATTTCGCCAAAGAACTTTAACAAGTGGAATCGTCTTGTTCCTCAATTCCTTGAACTCACATGCTAAAATTCTGATCGTGTCCTCTTCATACGTCAAATCTGGTTGAATCTCTATTTCTTCCGGAGTAATGATGTGGGAAAGATATGATCGATACTTTCTGAGCATCGATACATGAAACACATTGTGAATCTTATCCATTTCAGGAGGTAGAGCAAGTTGATAAGCCATTGGACCAACTCTTTTTACATTCTCATATGGTCCAATAAATCTCGGACTCAGTTTTCCCTTTCGTCCAAATCGCAATATCTTTTTACAAGGTGATACTTTGAGAAACACTTTATCACCAACTTGGAATTCAATTTCTTTTCTCTTCAAATCTGCATAAGCTTTATATCAATCAACGGCTATCTTGAGATTATCTTGTATGGTCTTTACTTTGTCTTCGGCTTCTCTAATTAGATCAGGTCCCAATACGTCCTGATCTTTCAACTCGTACCAATTCAAAGGAGTCCTGCACCTTCTTCCATACAAGGCTTCATAAGGTGCCATTTTGATACTTGCTTGATAACTATTATTATAAGAAAATTCTGCTAATGGCAAGAACTTCTCCCATGATCCTTTGAATTCAATCACACAAGCCCTCAACATATCATCCAAAATTTGAATGGTTCGTTCTGATTGTCCATCTGTTTGAGGATGGAAGCTTGTGCTCAAATTAAGTCGAGTACCCAAAGCTTTCTGCAAAGATTTCCAAAATCTGGAAGTAAACCTTGGATCTCTATCAGAGACAATAGAGACTGGTACTCCATGAAGTTTAACTATCTCCTTAATATATAATTCAGCATACTTATCCATAGAGAAGTCTATTCAGACAGGAATGAAATGTGCTGACTTAGTCAATCTATCAACAATCACCCAAATGGAATCCTTTTTGCTTGGAGTCAAAGGAAGCCCCGTTACGAAATCCATGGTTACTCGTTCCCATTTCCACTAAGGAATGGAAATTGGTTGCAATAATCAAGAAGGCACCTAATGCTCTACTTTTTACTTGCTGACATATCAGGCATTTGGAAACAAACTCAGCTATAGCTCTTTTCATTCCTAGCCACCAAAATTGACTCTTTAGATCTTGATACATCTTGTTTCCACCTGGATGCATAGTCAAAGGACTATAATATGCTTCAAAGAGAAGTTCTTCCTTTAATTTTTCATCATCGAGAATAACAATTCTTCTTTGGTAATACAAGCATCCATCAGGTTTAACTTCAAAATCTTTATTCCCATCATTTTCGACTTGTTTGCATTTTGACAAACATTCCATATCCTTTTTCTAGAGCTCATTTATCCGATCTACTAAAGTAGGTCTTAAACTTAATTCAGCAATCAAAACACCATTTTCTTTCAAAGCTAGCCTCGCATTTATAGCTCTCAAGGCAGCAAAGGTCTTTCTGCTGAGGGCATCAGCTACCACGTCCGCTTTTCCTAGATGGTAGTCAATAACCTCATCATAATCTTTTAGGAGCTCAATCCACCTTTTCAGCCTCAAATTTAACTCATTTTGAGTTAGTAGATACTTTAAACTTTTGTGATCCGTATAGATATAGCATCGTTCTCAATATAAATAATGACACCATATTTTTAAAGCAAATACAACCGCTGTCAACTCTAAATCATGGGTGGGAAATTCCTCTCATGCGTCTTAAGCTATCTGGATGCATAAGCCACTACCTTTCCTTCTTGCATGTGTACACATCCCAAGCCATTATGAGAAGCATCACTATATACTACAAAATCCTTACCCAATTCTGGCTGCACCAATACCGAAGCTTCAGTTAAAATCCTCTTTAATGTTTCAAAGCTTTCCTGACACTTATTCGTCCAAATGAATGGCACATCCTTTCTCAATAGCTTAGTTAGCAGAGAAGCAATCATCGAAAAATTCTTTACAAATCTTCGATAATAACCAGCCAGTCCCAAGAAATTTTGAACCTCAAAAATATTCTTCAGAGCATTCCATTCCACTATGGCTTGTATTTTCTTGGGATCTACTCTTATTCCCTCTGCTGAAACCACATGACCGAGAAAAGTAACTTCCGATAACCAAAACTCACATTTCGATAACTTAGCATAGAGTTTCTTTTCTTGAAGAATCTGAAGAACAACACGAAGATGAGCATCGTGTTCCTCTTTTGTCTTTAAATAAACTAAAATATCATCAATAAATACCACCACAAATTGATCTAGATATGGTTGAAATATTCGATTCATCAGATCCATGAAAGTTGCAGGAGCATTAGTCAATTCGAACGGCATCACTACAAACTAGTAGTGCCCATACCGAGTTTGGAAAGTTGTCTTTGAAATATCTTCTTCCTTAATCTTCAACTGATGATATCCAGATCGATGATCAATTTTAGAAAATATAGTTGCACACTTTAATTGATCAAAAAGATCATCAATCCTCGAAAGAGGATACTTATTTTTCACAGTCACCTTATTTAGCTGACAATAATCTATGCATAGTCGCATTGACCTATCTTTCTTTTTCACAAATAACACTGGTGCACCCCAAAGTGACACACTTGGCCTTATAAAACCTCGATCCAATAGTTCTTGCAATTGCGCCTTTAACTCTCGAAGCTCAGCTGGCACCATTCTATACGGGGCCATCGATACGGGTGCAGTACCAGGTAATACCTCTATCTTAAATTCTACTTCCCGATTTGGAGGTAATCCTGGTAGCTCATCAGGAAATACATCTGGATATTCTCGAACAGTAGGAATATCTTCCAACGTAATTCCAAAAGTTTGAGTATCCACCACATTAGCTAGAAAAGCTTGGCAACCTTCTAATAGCAGCTTCTTCGCAGAAACTGCTGAAATCACATTAGATAAAGGATTCATCCTTTCTCCCACTACTATTATCTCTTCACCTTTTGAATTTTCCAAGATTAATCGCTTTAAGTGACAATCCACGATGGCATGGTAGAAAGATAACCAATCCATGCCTAATATCACTTCAAATTCTCCAAAAGGTAACTCCATTAGGTTTGCCAGAAACTCTATTCCTTGCACCTTTATCGGATAATTTCTACATATTCTACTTATTCTCGCATTCTGACCTAATGGATTTGTTGCCACTATATCACTAGAGATAGGCTCTAATGAAATATTTCTCTCTCTAATTAACTTGGTACTAATATACGAGTGCGTAGAACCAAGATCAATCAAAACTAATACAGGCTTATCGTAGAGATAGAATGTACCTGGAATAATTTTTGAGTCATCCCAGTCCTCATTAGTCCGTATATTATAAACTCGATCTGGTGCGCGCCTTTCCGCTTGTGAAGCTGACTCAGATGGTCTTCCAGGTCCACCTCTTCCTCTGCCTCTTGATAGCATCACTGTTGATCTTTATGTTTGTGCAGATCTATCCCCAGATGTCAGTGGGTAGTCTCTCACAAAATGGCCAATTTCTCTACATTTAAAACAAGCTCCAGTCATCATTCGACACTGACCTGGGTGACATCTGCCACAAATATCACACAACTAGAGAACTGAATCAGTCTCAGAATTATTTGCCGGGAATTGTTTACCTTTTCCAGCAACTGATCCCTTATGAGAATTTGCAGCTGATCCAAATCTATTCTGATATCGAGAACCGGAGCCATTACCCCGCTTTGATGAAAAGGAAAATGAAGATGTTCATGATCTCTTGTTTGACTGCCATTTTGGTTCAACTGTCTTTTCAGGCTATACTCGTTCAATTTCCTTAGCTCGGTTCACAACTTCCTGGAAGTTTGATAAATTCAATGCTACCAAGATTTCCTTTGGCTTCGTAGTCAATCCCTCAATAAACCACTCACATCGATCTGTCTTTGTAGGGATCAACTCTGCAGCAAAACGGCTTAACTTGTTAAATTCACATTCATATTCATAAATAGTCTGATTCCCTTGCTTCAAGCTGAGGAACTGCTGCTTCATTTCTCTGATAAACTGATCTCCAATATACTAGTTCTTGAATTCCTCCAAAAAGAATTGTCAGGTCACTTGCTCGGAAGGAACGCGCATCATGGCATTATTCCACCAAAACATAGCTTGACCTCGCAGTAATGAGACAGCTCCATCCAATTTATCCGTCTCAGAACAACAGAATCCGTCAAGCATAATCTTTAAATCATTTAACCATATATCAGCAGCCACTGGACCTTCATCTGAATCTCCTTTAAATTCATGCGCTCCCAAACTTTTTAACACATTAGCAATTGTCATACAGGGAGCAGGGGAAGCTTGTGGTTGGAAACGTGTCATAATCGCTTCCAACGACTGAAGAAAAGTTCCCTAATCTTGCACAGGCATCCCTTGTTCTGCTTGTGCTCCTCCTTGTCCCGATTGAGCTGGGGGATTATTATTAATCTCATTACTACCACTACTGGCTCCTTCAGACATTTCCCTTTCTATAGCTTGTCTAGAACTCCCTGTTTGTGACATCTATAACCACATAACTACATTAGTAAGGAGTGACATCCATCAATTTCATAAACATCATATCAGTAATATTGAAATTCTAGTGGCATGTACGCATTTTTCAACACAAAACAACTTTAAGATCAACCGAGAATCGGCTAAACCTGCAGCTCTGATATCATTAAATGTAACACCCCTTACCTGTATCCATCACTGAATACGACATAGAGATGTCACATGACACTTGCACAATAGTTCTTATTTCAAAATCGATAAAAATTTTGTTTCTTTCAAACATAAATAATTTACCATTTTCTAAAAGAAAAATTAATCGCGTAAAATTTAAAACTAATATTTCTATGTTCAATCTAAACCTAGATTCAGGAAGCAACATGGCAGCTCAATTTTAATATATATAATTAAATAAACTGCATAAAAACTTTTTAAATTAAAAATCATTTAAATAGCTAATAAATTATGATTTTAGACATACTTAATTAATAATATCCACTATAAGTATCCATATTCGTTTATAACATTACAACCATTTCAAAACATTTTCTTATCAAAATAACCCAAAACATTTATAAGATACATGCCAACTAATAAAATCAAAAAGGGACATCGGGGATGCCTTACTGATAATGATGTACTACTTTTTGAAGAGATGATGTCTTCCTTTGCAGCTCCTTACTTCTTACGTTCTTTTACCTACGCGTGAAAGATTCACACGCTAAGCATAAACTTAGTGAGGCAACTATCATTTCATTTAAGCTTTATAATAAATGATTCAATAAATAACATTGAAAAATAATAATTTATGTAAATAAAACAGTTCATACCAAAAACCACTGTTCAAAAATTAATATCACTTCACTCAATAATTTCATTTGCACTTTTCATTATTATTTAAATCATAACCCAATGTAAGATAAATGAGAATGTATGGTATGCGAGTCACTATTGACTATGCACATGTGCGGCATCAACTAACTTGTTGTGCCAAAATAAAACATTGTATCACTTTATCACTATATAATTGTTGTAAACTTATAAAGCATCGTTGTATCACTAGGTCATAGTTGTAGAACACAGCGTCACTGATAACTACTGTAAACTTATACATCATCACTGTATCACTAGGTCATAGCTCTAAAACACAGCATCACTATTTGACTTTATAACTATTGTACACTTATACAACATCATTGTATCATTATACTCCCACCTTATTGGCATGCCAATTATACCAAGAAATCCCATAATGCAAACAATGGGCTTTACTTTCACTATCATATATCTTTCACTTATTTAAAATATCAAAAGATATGAACATTTCACATAATCATATAAATGTGCATTGGACAATTCATACCCAAAAATCATTCATAGTTCTTTTCAAAAATCATTGAAAAGATATTATTTGTGAATTGACATTCGAGATAGACTCATCGTAAGTCTTTCTCATATCAAATAAAATAGTAGAAATGCACTCACCTATTGCCTCACTAGAAAGCTTTACCCTTATACACAGCTTCACTTTTGTACTTTTTCCTTGTCTTTAGTGTTGCTCGACTCCCAGTTTGGATTACAATTATGATCTACAACAATTTCACCAACATATACAATTCAAGAATATGTTAGTATCATCCTAACATAATACCATATTAGGAATAATAATATTCCTACTCAATTCACATATTTCCCAACTTTACAATTTAGTCCTCAACACTTAGAACCTTTCACAATAGTCCAAATAACCTTCTAAAACATTCAAAATCATCCTTACACCATTTCTAACCTTAGGAAAATTTTTCCATAATTTTCCCCAAATTTTTTCCTACATGCCGAATATCAAGGGTCATTCTCCAAAATTTTTCCAACTTGATTCAAGCATAAATTCAACCTCCAAAAACCATATTCAAGCTTCTAACATCATTTCTAATTCAAATAAAAATTTTGCAAGAGTTTCCCCTAATTTTTCAATATTCCCAAATAATACCTAACACCAAATCCATGGAAATTTCATCATATCATGCATGTAACATCATCACAACTTTAAATCTAACTAAAACAATCCTTAAAACATGAAATCTCATCTTGCTCTTCATAAACCCTAATCTCCAATCTCAACATATAAGCATGGAAACCACTCAAAAATTATATCAAATGAAAGAGAATTCAATGGAGATTAATTCTCTATTTCATGTCTTAAACCAAAAACCAATTGAATCAAGCCAAAAATTGAATCAAAAAATTTCCTTACCTTGCCTATGGTGTTTTCAAATTGAGGAAGAAGATGAGAGAAAATTTCTAGCTTTTTCTTCATTAAATTAACATGACAAATGGCATGTTAATCCTTTAAATCTAATATAAAAATCTCCATCAATAGTAAAATTACCATTTTACCCCTAAATTATGACCAATTAGGTGTTGACACCTAACCTTATCACTTTTCCATAATCATTTTTAATTAAAAAGAATGGGCAAAATGACTAAAATGCCATTAATGAATCCTTGTACTCAAAAAAATGCCATTTGTGCACTATTTTAAAATACTGCCTTTAATCGAATCTAAATCGTTTAAAAATGATTCCAAAATGAAATTCCATGTTCATCAAGTCTTCTTACAACTCCCTTCAAAATTTCATCACATTTCGAGCACATACGATTACCTGAATCGCATTTAAACTTTAACTGTAATTTCTCAATAATAGAAACATCGAATCGAACCAACAATTTTATATTTGATTCACACCCTTATGTGATCTATTTAATTATAGAATAAAAATAATTATTGGGAAAATTACCATGTTGGTCCTTAAACTTTTCTCAACTTTTCACTTTGGTCAACAAACTTTAACATTTTACATTTTAGTCACTGAACTAAAACCACCAACTTTTAATTCTTTGCAAAATAGTCGCTAACCGAAAATTGGGGTATTACACCTATAATGTCTATGAAACATGATATGCTTGCTTGAGATATGTTCGATTTCATGTACACATGATCGTGTTTAGTTAAACTTACATGAAATATTTACATGTCTTAAATGTAATGAGATTGAGTTAAAATGAAACATGCTAGTCTAGGTATGTTAAATGAAAGCTTTATATGATCGTATGAATGTAGATTTGAAAATGAATAATCTAAGTGGTAACCCTAAATGAATAAAAAGAATGCCATGCTTTTAAACTTGATTATGAATGCCTTGCTAGTTAAGAATGTCATTTGAATGCTACATATGCCTACATGACTAAGTAGTTATTAATCTTTGAATGTAACTTAAAAACGACTAATCAAGGTTTGGCATATAATGAACAAGAATGATAAACATATCTTGCTTGTATGATCAAATTTAATTGTCTAAGTTGCTTGCTTGCTAATCACTCATCTCGCCTATTAGGGATGAGTTCTTGAAAAGTTTTAAATTATTCACATTTCCAGTGTTCCCCGTAACGCTCCTCAGCCGATTTACTACTAAACCGAATGAGGGTGTTACATTTATTGATATCAGAGCATGGTTTTGTCAATTCTCGGACTAACTATGGACTAACCATGGTTTTGTCGATTCTCGGACTAAGCATGGTTTTGTCGATTCTCGGACTAACCGGATGGGGGTCTGTTTTGAGTACTTTTAAAGCATGTTGGACTATTTTGGTGCATTTGTGATTACTATGGATTGTTCTTGAGAATTTTTGGACTGTTTGTGTAAATTTGAATGTATGGTGGACTATTTTGCAATGTAAGATTGTGTATACATGCTAAATGGATACATTTTACTATAAATAAATCATGTTATGGATTGCCTAAAAACTTTTTTGGTAGATTATGAAGGGCTGGAAATGAATTATAATGAAATTGTCCTGCTTTGTACCTTGAAAACAATTTTGAAATCTGCATTAGATATGACTTTGAAATTTTGGTATAAATCGTATTGGTAGAATTAGAACCTATTATTTATATGGTTGGAAAGCTTATCATGTCTTTCATTTAAGACAAGCGAAACTGCATTTCGAGTTTTATAACAGCTTGTAGAGGCAATTATGCAAGGATAGTCTAATCTGCCTGGTGGCAGAATTTGGAGTATCTTTAGATTAAAAACTGTATTAATTCATAAGGTGTAAAAATGCAAGGCCTATATGGTTAGAAAGCTAGTCGAGTCAGCTTTCCAACGGTGTAAACACATTGATATTCTGACGTACGGAATGAAAGTTATGCATGTTTAAGTAAACAGTGCACAAGCTGCCTGGCAGCAGCAGTCTAGGTATTTTGGACAGTTTTGTAAACTATTTTGTAAACAGTTTGGACAGTTTAGTTACTGCCCTGCTTCATCCCAAATTGGAATGTACATAGGTAAGCATGTTGTTTGATTATTGAACATGTGTATTGGGACAGTTTCAATGTATGGAGACAGATATAAAGTAGGTTGTCTAAATGATGTCAAATGTATGCTAGAGTGTGTATGAAATCATGCATTGTTTAAATTGGTTACTGACTTTGAATCTACGTTCTTGTGTGCAATGTTAGAGAAAGGAGAAAACCTTGTGGAGGAAGAAAGGAGTGGCCAAGCTAGTGGCAAACACAAAGGAGTTTGGATCCAAGACTAGCTAAGCTTGGAGTATTGTGAGTGTAGTTTTGGTAGGGTTAGGACTTACGTCCTAACAAAAATTTACTTGTCCATCTTTTTGCTATTGATATGCCATGATAATAAGCTTAATTAAACTTGAATATGAATTAAAAGGGAAGATTGGACTAAGCTGAAATTTGTGATCGAGTTATAGCATGGAAATGGATAAGTTAAATTATTTAGAAAGAAATGTGTAAACATTGTGTGATTCCATGCCTTGAATGATTCCATCTGAATTGCTTGCTTGAGTTACACTATGGATGTAAATGCTTGATTTCTTATTCTTGATTGCGCCTATTCGAGTAGTGGCATGTATGTATTATAATGATATATGATGCTAGATCCTTGTATCATGAATGCAATTCACTCGAATGCTTACTTGATACCTAAGATGGTAATGTAAATACTTGCTCGAAAGATAAGTAATTGGTGATTGTAGAGCAAAGGCTCAACTAGCCTAAGGGCTAAGCATGATATTGCTATAACTTGCTTGAATGTAATTCTCGAATATGAATTGTCTCGACTTGAACATGAAAGCATACAGCATAAGAAACAACAACAAGCTTTAAATTATAAGAATACCCCTCTAATAAAAGTTTAATGATTAAAATACTTAAAATGCCTACAATGGAAGTCCTTGGATACAATGGTATGATGCATGGTATACTTGGGACTACGGTCCATGAGCCATGGCTCGGGGGTACGCCTCATTACATGTAATATGTTATTGGCGACAGTTGGAGGTAACGAGGGAGTTTTACGGAGTGGCGACAGTTTGGTTGGATTGTGAGAAGTATAGGATTGACATGTTTCCGATATTAGCCATTGCTATGTGCTTTGAGCTAAGTATCTCTTGGACCTTTATGGTCAAACACGGACCAATGTTATTCATGACCAATTGTGATCCAAGGCAAACATGTTAAAAAGATATGAACCTTATTGAGAAATTGAATAAGAAATTCAAAAGAAAATCTTGAATACTTGAATTATATCTTGAAATACTTAAATGACTTGACAAGAAATCTTGAACACCTGAATCACTTGACATGAATTTTTAAAATACTCGAATTGCTTGACATGTAATGCTTGATTATTGACATGAAACTCTTGAACTGATAATTGCCTATGCTTGGACCTTGTATTGTATGATTTGCTATTTGGAATGGCTTATGGTCCCACTTGAGCTAATGTTTACTTGATTGGTTTGCTTGAATTGCTTGACATGCAAACTTGATTACTTGAACATATTACTTTACTTGTATACTCAAACTCCTTGTTACATGATTGTTACTTGAAAAAAAGATCTCGATCTTACTTGAATTAATGAGTGTTTCTGCCATGTACATCTTGTACATGAAAGTATGGACTGTTTTGGCATTTTGAATTATGTGTACATGTTATATGACTGAATTGGCTAGACTAAATGAAAATATGGACTGTTTTGGCGTTGTGAAATATGTGTACGTGTTATATGAATGAATTTGGCTAGATTAAATGAAAATATGGACTGTTTTGGCATTGTGAATTATGTGTATATGTTATATGATTGAATTGGCTAGACTAAATGAAAATATGGACTGTTTTGCTTTGCAAGATTGTATAAACATGTATAATGGACAGCTAAGTAATAAGGACTGTTCTGGACTGAATTATGTATAAACATGTATAATGAAAATATGGACTGAATTGGCTAGATTAATTGAAAATATGCACTGTTTTGGCACTGTGAATTATGTGTACATGTTATATGACTGAATTGGCTAGACTAAATGAAAATATGGACTGTTTTGGCGTTGTGAAATATGTGTACTTGTTATATGAATGAATTTGGCTAGATTAAATGAAAATATGGACTGTTTTGGCATTGTTAATTATGTGTAAGTGTTATATGACGGAATTGGCTAGATTAAATGAAAATATAGATTTTTTTGGCATTGTGAATTATGTGTACATGTTATATGACTGAATTGGCTAGACTAAATGAAAATATGGACTATTTTGGCGTTGTGAAATATGTGCACGTGTTATATGAATGAATTTGGCTAGATTAAATGAAAATATGGACTATTCTAGCATTGTGAATTATGTGTATATGTTATATGATTGAATTGGCTAGACTAAATGAAAATATGGACTGTTTTGGCATTGTGAAATATGTGTACGTGTTATATGAATGAATTTGACTAGATTAAATGAAAATATGGACTATTTTGGCGTTGTGAATTATGTGTACTGTTATATGACAGAATTGGCTAGATTAAAAGAAAATATGGTCTGTTTTGGCATTGTGAAATATGTGTACATGTTATATGACTGAATTGGCTAGACTAAATGAAAATATGGACTATTTTGGCATTGTGAAATATGTGTACGTGTTATATGAATGAATTTGGCTAGATTAAATGAAAATATGCATTGTTTTGGCATTGTGAATTATGTGTATATGTTATATGATTGAATTGGCTAGACTAAATGAAAATATGGATTGTTTTGCATTGCAAGAATGTATAAACATGTATAATGGATAGCTAAGTAATAAGGCTTAAATTAAATAAAGTAAATAAGCAATAATTCAGGCTTACATGTTACTTAAAATGTATACTTGTACACTTGATAAACTTGTCACATGAAATGCTGCTCGAAATGGACTTATACTCTCACTTGAATCAATGTGTATGACTTGTGAACATATCTTGAGTGATAAGTTTGAAATAAATTGTGATTATGTTACTTGACTTGGAAATGTTGTGATTTGCTTAAACATGTCATCGATTGACTTGAAATGATTGAAGATTAAATTGTGATCTATGATTTTGCTTGTCATACTATCTTGCTATTCGAATAATACTAGAAAATGTTTACTTGATAATTACTCGATAAGCTTATCATGCTGCTTAATTTGCTTGACAAATAGGTTACTTAACATTTGCTTGTCTTGGTATTTGATTGCCATAAGTATGATGATGCATGAGTTCATGATTTTTGCTTGACTTGGAATGCTATAAAACTTAATAGGGCTACTTGATTAATGAAGACATGACATAATAATTGGTTAGAACTAGTACTACCTCACTAAGTACATATCTTACTTATCAATCTTGTTTCCTCTTTTCCCAAACTATAGGTTTGGTGCTTGAGTTGAATTACTTGATCTCAAGTCGATTTCTCGAGCTTGAAGTAAGACACAAGCAAAAAAGCATAAGTATGAATCCATACTTGTTTGTAATGCTCCTAGTGGTTGATGGCACCTAGTCTTGTATATAGTAAGCTAGGACATGCATTATGTTACTCGAAAGTTGTATATATGAACTTGAGTTGGCCTGTAAGTCACGAAGGCTTAAATGCTAAACTTGGAGTATGTAATGACATAATTCTCATGTGGATTAAATGGATTAAGCTGTGCATATGTTATGAGTTTGAATTGAGTATGTCTTAATCAAGTATGCTAGTTAATGCCTTGTATGAACATATAATGCTTGAATAAATATTATAAATAATTCATGTATACATGAACTTGAATTGCCGAATGGGTAAAGAATGAAACCATGCATGCTACTTGAAGTATGATTCGAATAAATGCTCACATGAACTTGATTGGTTGCGAGTGTATGGAAATTGAAATGAAATGAACACATATTTTGCCTAATGCTATACATGACATTAAGACTCGATGAATGAGAAAGCTGTTTTATGATATGCTAGAGCTTGCTATTTCTAAATAGGAAGGGATCAAATGTAAATGCTTTGCTTGTTCACATGCCTAAATAATAGTTAACCTTGAATGAACAATTGAAGGTAACCAATCACATCAATGGCCTATAATGTCTATGAAACATGATATGCTTGATTGAGATATGTTTGATTTCATGTACATATGATCATTTTTAGTTAAACTTACATGAAATATTTACATGTCTTAAATGTAATGAGATTGAGTTAAAATGAAACATACTAGTCTAGGTATGTTAAATGAAAGCTTTATATGATAGTATGAATGTAGATTTGAAAATGAATAATCTAAGTGGTAACCCTAAATGAATAAAAAGAATGCCATGCTTTTAAACTTGATTATGAATGCCTTGCTAGTTAAGAATGTCATTTGAATGCTACATATGCCTACATGACTAAGTAGTTATTAATCTTTGAATGTAACTTAAAAACGACTAATCAAGGTTTGGCATATAATGAACAAGAATGATAAACATATCTTGCTTGTATGATCAAATTTAATTGTCTAAGTTGCTTGCTTGCTAATCACTCATCTCGCCTATTAGGGATGAGTTCTTGAAAAGTTTTAAATTATTCACATTTTCGGTGTGTTCCCGTGCGCTCCTCGGCCGATTTACTACTAAACCGAATGAGGGTGTTACATTTATTGATATCAGAGCATGGTTTTGTCAATTCTCGGACTAACTATGGACTAACCATGGTTTTGTCGATTCTCGGACTAAGCATGGTTTTGTCGATTCTCGGACTAACCGGATGGGGGTCTGTTTTGAGTACTTTTAAAGCATGTTGGACTATTTTGGTGCATTTGTGATTACTATGGATTGTTCTTGAGAATTTTTGGACTGTTTGTGTAAATTTGAATGTATGGTGGACTATTTTGCAATGTAAGATTGTGTATACATGCTAAATGGATACATTTTACTATAAATAAATCATGTTATGGATTGCCTAAAAACTTTTTTGGTAGATTATGAAGGGCTGGAAATGAATTATAATGAAATTGTCCTGCTTTGTACCTTGAAAACAATTTTGAAATCTGCATTAGATATGACTTTGAAATTTTGGTATAAATCGTATTGGTAGAATTAGAACCTATTATTTATATGGTTGGAAAGCTTATCATGTCTTTCATTTAAGACAAGCGAAACTGCATTTGAGTTTTATAACAGCTTGTAGAGGCAATTATGCAAGGATAGTCTAATCTGCCTGGTGGCAGAATTTGGAGTATCTTTAGATTAAAAACTGTATTAATTCATAAGGTGTAAAAAATGCAAGGCCTATATGGTTAGAAAGCTAGTCGAGTCAGCTTTCCAGCGGTGTAAACACATTGATATTCTGACGTCACGGAATGAAAGTTATGCATGTTTAAGTAAACAGTGCACAAGCTGCCTGGCAGCAGCAGTCTAGGTATTTTGGACAGTTTTGTAAACTATTTTGTAAACAGTTTGGACAGTTTAGTTACTGCCCTGCTTCATCCCAAATTGGAATGTACATAGGTAAGCATGTTGTTTGATTATTGAACATGTGTATTGGGACAGTTTCAATGTATGGAGACAGATATAAAGTAGGTTGTCTAAATGATGTCAAATGTATGCTAGAGTGTGTATGAAATCATGCATTGTTTAAATTGGTTACTGACTTTGAATCTACGTTCTTGTGTGCAATGTTAGAGAAAGGAGAAAACCTTGTGGAGGAAGAAAGGAGTGGCCAAGCTAGTGGCAAACACAAAGGAGTTTGGATCCAAGACTAGCTAAGCTTGGAGTATTGTGAGTGTAGTTTTGGTAGGGTTAGGACTTACGTCCTAACAAAAATTTACTTGTCCATCTTTTTGCTATTGATATGCCATGATAATAAGCTTAATTAAACTTGAATATGAATTAAAAGGGAAGATTGGACTAAGCTGAAATTTGTGATCGAGTTATAGCATGGAAATGGATAAGTTAAATTATTTAGAAAGAAATGTGTAAACATTGTGTGATTCCATGCCTTGAATGATTCCATTCGAATTGCTTGCTTGAGTTACACTATGGATGTAAATGCTTGATTTCTTATTCTTGATTGCGCCTATTCGAGTAGTGGCATGTATGTATTATAATGATATATGATGCTAGATCCTTGTATCATGAATGCAATTCACTCGAATGCTTACTTGATACCTAAGATGGTAATGTAAATACTTGCTCGAAAGATAAGTAATTGGTGATTGTAGAGCAAAGGCTCAACTAGCCTAAGGGCTAAGCATGATATTGCTATAACTTGCTTGAATGTAATTCTCGAATATGAATTGTCTCGACTTGAACATGAAAGCATACAGCATAAGAAACAACAACAAGCTTTAAATTATAAGAATACCCCTCTAATAAAAGTTTAATGATTAAAATACTTAAAATGCCTACAATGGAAGTCCTTGGATACAATGGTATGATGCATGGTATACTTGGGACTACGGTCCATGAGCCATGGCTCGGGGGTACGCCTCATTACATGTAATATGTTATTGGCGGCGGTTGGAGGTAACGAGGAGTTTTCGGAGTGGCGACAGTTTGGTTGGATTGTGAGAAGTATAGGATTGACATGTTTCCGATATTAGCCATTGCTATGTGCTTTGAGCTAAGTATCTCTTGGACCTTTATGGTCAAACACGGACCAATGTTATTCATGACCAATTGTGATCCAAGGCAAACATGTTAAAAAGATATGAACCTTATTGAGAAATTGAATAAGAAATTCAAAAGAAAATCTTGAATACTTGAATTATATCTTGAAATACTTAAATGACTTGACAAGAAATCTTGAACACCTGAATCACTTGACATGAATTTTTAAAATACTCGAATTGCTTGACATGTAATGCTTGATTATTGACATGAAACTCTTGAACTGATAATTGCCTATGCTTGGACCTTGTATTGTATGATTTGCTATTTGGAATGGCTTATGGTCCCACTTGAGCTAATGTTTACTTGATTGGTTTGCTTGAATTGCTTGACATGCAAACTTGATTACTTGAACATATTACTTTACTTGTATACTCAAACTCCTTGTTACATGATTGTTACTTGAAAAAAAGATCTCGATCTTACTTGAATTAATGAGTGTTTCTGCCATGTACATCTTGTACATGAAAGTATGGACTGTTTTGGCATTTTGAATTATGTGTACATGTTATATGACTGAATTGGCTAGACTAAATGAAAATATGGACTGTTTTGGCGTTGTGAAATATGTGTACGTGTTATATGAATGAATTTGGCTAGATTAAATGAAAATATGGACTGTTTTGGCATTGTGAATTATGTGTATATGTTATATGATTGAATTGGCTAGACTAAATGAAAATATGGACTGTTTTGCTTTGCAAGATTGTATAAACATGTATAATGGACAGCTAAGTAATAAGGACTGTTCTGGACTGAATTATGTATAAACATGTATAATGAAAATATGGACTGAATTGGCTAGATTAATTGAAAATATGCACTGTTTTGCACTTGTGAATTATGTGTACATGTTATATGACTGAATTGGCTAGACTAAATGAAAATATGGACTGTTTTGGCGTTGTGAAATATGTGTACTTGTTATATGAATGAATTTGGCTAGATTAAATGAAAATATGGACTGTTTTGGCATTGTTAATTATGTGTAAGTGTTATATGACGGAATTGGCTAGATTAAATGAAAATATAGATTTTTTTGGCATTGTGAATTATGTGTACATGTTATATGACTGAATTGGCTAGACTAAATGAAAATATGGACTATTTTGGCGTTGTGAAATATGTGCACGTGTTATATGAATGAATTTGGCTAGATTAAATGAAAATATGGACTATTCTAGCATTGTGAATTATGTGTATATGTTATATGATTGAATTGGCTAGACTAAATGAAAATATGGACTGTTTTGGCATTGTGAAATATGTGTACGTGTTATATGAATGAATTTGACTAGATTAAATGAAAATATGGACTATTTTGGCGTTGTGAATTATGTGTACTGTTATATGACAGAATTGGCTAGATTAAAAGAAAATATGGTCTGTTTTGGCATTGTGAAATATGTGTACATGTTATATGACTGAATTGGCTAGACTAAATGAAAATATGGACTATTTTGGCATTGTGAAATATGTGTACGTGTTATATGAATGAATTTGGCTAGATTAAATGAAAATATGCATTGTTTTGGCATTGTGAATTATGTGTATATGTTATATGATTGAATTGGCTAGACTAAATGAAAATATGGATTGTTTTGCATTGCAAGAATGTATAAACATGTATAATGGATAGCTAAGTAATAAGGCTTAAATTAAATAAAGTAAATAAGCAATAATTCAGGCTTACATGTTACTTAAAATGTATACTTGTACACTTGATAAACTTGTCACATGAAATGCTGCTCGAAATGGACTTATACTCTCACTTGAATCAATGTGTATGACTTGTGAACATATCTTGAGTGATAAGCTTGAAATAAATTGTGATTATGTTACTTGACTTGGAAATGTTGTGATTTGCTTAAACATGTCATCGATTGACTTGAAATGATTGAAGATTAAATTGTGATCTATGATTTTGCTTGTCATACTATCTTGCTATTCGAATAATACTAGAAAATGTTTACTTGATAATTACTCGATAAGCTTATCATGCTGCTTAATTTGCTTGACAAATAGGTTACTTAACATTTGCTTGTCTTGGTATTTGATTGCCATAAGTATGATGATGCATGAGTTCATGATTTTTGCTTGACTTGGAATGCTATAAAACTTAATAGGGCTACTTGATTAATGAAGACATGACATAATAATTGGTTAGAACTAGTACTACCTCACTAAGTACATATCTTACTTATCAATCTTGTTTCCTCTTTTCCCAAACTATAGGTTTGGTGCTTCGAGTTGAATTACTTGATCTCGAAGTCAGATTTCTCGAGCTTGAAGTAAGACACAAGCAAAAGCATAAGTATGAATCCATACTTGTTTGTAATGCTCCTAGTGGTTGATGGCACCTAGTCTTGTATATAGTAAGCTAGGACATGCATTATGTTACTCGAAAGTTGTATATATGAACTTGAGTTGGCCTGTAATGTCACGAAGGCTTAAATGCTAAACTTGGAGTATGTAATGACATAATTCTCATGTGGATTAAATGGATTAAGCTGTGCATATGTTATGAGTTTGAATTGAGTATGTCTTAATCAAGTATGCTAGTCGAATGCCTTGTATGAACATATAATGCTTGAATAAATATTATAAATAATTCATGTATACATGAACTTGAATTGCCGAATGGGTAAAGAATGAAACCATGCATGCTACTTGAAGTATGATTCGAATAAATGCTCACATGAACTTGATTGGTTGCGAGTGTATGGAAATTGAAATGAAATGAACACATATTTTGCCTAATGCTATACATGACATTAAGACTCGATGAATGAGAAAGCTGTTTTATGATATGCTAGAGCTTGCTATTTCTAAATAGGAAGGGATCAAATGTAAATGCTTTGCTTGTTCACATGCCTAAATAATAGTTAACCTTGAATGAACAATTGAAGGTAACCAATCACATCAATGGCCTATAATGTCTATGAAACATGATATGCTTGATTGAGATATGTTTGATTTCATGTACATATGATCATTTTTAGTTAAACTTACATGAAATATTTACATGTCTTGAATGTAATGAGATTGAGTTCAAATGAAACATACTAGTCTAGGTATGCTAATTGAAAGCTTTATATGATAGCATGAATGTAGATTTGAAAATGAATAATCTAAGTGGTAACCCTAAATGAATAATAAGATGGCCATGCTTTTATACTTGATTGTGAATGCCTTGCTAGTTAAGAATGCAATTTGAATGCTACATATGCCTACATGACTAAGTAGTTATTAATCTTTGAATGTAACTTAAAAATGACTAATCAAGGGTTGGCATATAATGAGCAAGAATGATAAACATATCTTGCTTGTATGATCAAATGTAATTGTCTAAGTTGCTTGCTTGCTAATCACTCATCTCGCCTATTAGGGATGAGTTCTTGAAAAGTTTTAAATTATTCGTATTTCCAGTGTTCCCCGTAACGCTCCTCAGCCAATTTACTACTAAACCGGGTGGGGTGTTACACCATCAGATGCTATAGCATTGCAGACACTACAATGTCGTTATAATGACTTGTATACCATAGGATTCATATGAAATTGTACTTTGGGCTATAATTCATAAAATGCTTTGAACATGAAATGTTGATTATAATGTTGATTTTGCCCAAGTACTATTGTGAAGTCTTTGGTATAATTGGATATCCATAGAGTCTTAGCAGCTACGTCCTAGCACTACGATGCGTTTTAGTCACTACGGTGATGTTTAGACACTTCGGTGTCAGCTTAGATGCTACGACGTTGTTCAGACACTTCAGTGTTAGCGCAAAATGTGCGATTATAAGGAGCAAAGAGCATCCTTGATTATATGAGGAGCAAAGAGTGTCCTCGAGTACGTACTCATCTCAGCCACTTTAGCGATGCAGATGCTACAGCGTCGTAGACACTACGGTGTCTTATCAAGATGACTCGCTTACCTTGGTCTCATATAATATACTTTGGGCTATGTTAAAGGATATGATATGCAAATAATTGCATGATGAAAGTATGACTATGTTAAAGGATATCATATGCAAATAATTGCATGATGAAAGTATGACCATGTTACAGAATATGATATGCAAATGATTCGTGATGAAAGCATGACTACTTGATGATCATGAACCATTGATATCATGATTCTATGACAGAATTGATAGATGACATGATTCTTAAGATAGTCATGATACGTGATACTATTATGTTGTGAAATGCTTACTATCTTACAGAAATTGTAATGCACTTTTATATAACACACTATAATGCATCTCTTCATGTTATGATAAATGTGTTAAATGCCTCATTAAGTTCGTACTTACCGTGTGCTTTATTTCACATGTAGGTTCTCCGAAGTAGATTAACAAGGAGAATATATTCTTTTCGAAAGTCAAGTTACTACAATAAGATACAGTAAGTACATCTTTATTGTAATTTGATATCTAGCGGGCATGTAAATATTTTTTAAGTTGAGTTGTTTAAAGTATAGGTTTACAACTTAAATATATGTTTTTATGATGAATAAGTTTAGAAGTATAGTTTGCTAATAGTAGCATTGAACTTTGGTAATATTAAACATAGTTTAACTCTAATAGTGTAGAAATTTTATAATTAAGAAAAGATTTAGGCAGCACACATAGTTTTTACCCTGAGTTACATTTTATTTTAATAACTCAATTCTAAGTTTTGTAAACCAATTTAGGGTCAAAACTAACTGCATCAAGACAACATAGTTTTTAATTTAAAACTGAGAAAGGGTTAAACTACAAGCTAAATTTTGATATATAAAAAAATTTACAAGATAAGATTTCTTCCAACGATTTGTAACATCTTTAATGTATATTCGGCCTACGAGTATACGTTAAGGGTGTTACAACCCAAATATCTAAAATTCGATTTACCTTGAGTAAATCATTATGCTACAAACATTGTATCAATATGCCATTTAATGTTTCATGGTATCTGCATAAATAAGCCATCATACATTTTTATTTATACCAAGGCTGACTCATCGCAAGTCGTCCTATTTAAAAACATGTCATAAATACATATAATGCACTCACTCATATCACATATATAATAAATAAGTAAAAATGCGCTCACCTGGGCCATGCATGATATTAGCCTCACTAAGCTATTTCGATACTTTTTCATATTAGATTTTTAATCTAACATTGCTTAACTATACTATACTAGTATAATTATCCGAATATAGAATATTTTCAAAAATTTTACCTTTTTCCTTTATTAATGTTGAATTGTTCATTATGGGCAGTAGTGACCATTTTGCACATTTTACAATTTATTCCAGCTTGAATCACAATTATTCAATAATTCCATCATTTTTCACAAACTTTTATTCAATACCCCTTTCATCCACTAACTTTTACCAAAGTGACATTTTAGTCACTAATTTTACACATAAACTTGTAAACTTGTATCGGATAATTAATCCAACATTTCTATATTTTTTCTTACATTTCCCCTACTTTTAGACCAAAGCTGAATTGGTCCTTAAACTAATCAGGGCTGTGAAAATGGTCCCTTGCCATTTCCTTTCTTGTTAATTTAGTCTCTTGGATTCTAGTTTCAATTCTAACTTCATATAACATATTCGAATCATAAAATCTCATAATCATAATAATTTCAAAATATTTTCCCCATAGTTTCTCTACAAGCCGAAATGGGTATCTATATTTTCCAATGACTTTATTTTAGTCCAAAAACCATAATCAAGCTTCTAGGTTCATAATCTCTTCAAATTCATCACTAGGATAATTTCACAATATTTCTCCAAATTTCCCCATGTATGCCAAAATGGTCACTTGAATGACTAGTTGAGGATTTTTCATTCTAACGTCAAAATCAAGCTTCTAATATCATCAATCTTTCATTTTCATCATTAATTTCAAAACCCTAAATAAAATCCCAAATTCTAGGGTTAGGGTTTTTAACCTTAAACATAAAATTAATCACAATCTAAGCTTGATTTCATCTCTACAACACTAGATTTGCATAGATCAAGCTTCAATCTAAACATAGAACATGAAACCCTATTTTCTTTCTCTTCAAGAACATAATCAAATCTTCATAACTCTTGATAAAATTACTATCAAATGAAAGAGAATTGAAAATAGATCAACCTTCTACCAAAAACATACCTTGAATCTTGTTCGGGAGCCTTCAAAATGCTTGGAGAAAATTTTGTGTACTTTTCTCTCTCTTTCCCATGATTTTTGAAAATTAGGGTAGAAGAAGATGAATATCTTGTTCATCTTTTATTAATTTATGCCACATGTTTTGATAAATTGAATTTTTTATTCAATTTAGGTCTTATTCCAAAATTAACCTCCAACTGAATCATAATTTACAAGTTGTCATTCTAGTTCAATTCCAACCAAATTCCATTCAACTGTAACCAAACTAGAGTAATGCTTTCACATGGGAAATTACCATATTACCCATGGTACTTTCAAAATATTTCAAAATTGCCATTGTGACCAAATTACCAAAACTAGTCACTTAAATCACTAATTTTGCCATTTTGTAAAATTCCAACTATTCTACTTAGATCACAATCAACCAATTAATAATTTATTCATAAAATAATATTTTATGAATTTTTCGTGACTTATGGAACAGCCTCTGAAATTTCGATTCGATCTGATTTCTGGATATTCACTTACTACTTCTACTACGATTTCCCATTCACCAGGCTATCAAATAAATTCTAAAAATTCCTTATTTCCAAATCTAAAAAAAATATTATCAAATAAAATATTCCATATTTATAAAGTCAAACTTAAAATTTTGACTCGGTCCAAATATACCGATAATTACCCGAAATCTTTATTGGATACAATTTCTCTTAATATTTCTTAATCGGCTATCCATATGAATAATATTAACTCAGACTGATTCCTTTTTATCAATCTAAAGTACTGACATGGGACCTTCTCTTCCACAATGGATTGTATCTTTTTAGGGCGTGGATCCCTTCGATTAAAACAATGTAACCCAAGAAAGCCACTTTTGATAACCAAACTCACATTTTGAGAGTTTTGCATAAAACATTTCTCTATCATATGGTAAAATTTCATAAATTTTCAGTTTGATCCGGTATTCGAATTCCACTTAAACTTTGACTGTAATTTTCCAATATTCGAAATATCAGATCAAACCAGTAATTGCATATTCGGTCCACATCAATAGGTGCTATATCTATTTATGAAATAAAACACCTAACTTTTGGGAAATTATAACTTTGGTCCTTCAACTTTTCATACTTCGACTTGTACCATACAAGTTTTGAAAACTTATCATTTTGGACACCAAACTTTAACCTTGAATTCCCATTCCAATTTTCCTTGGATTGTTACCAAACTTTGCGAGTACCTAATTTTCTTATCCTCTATCTCATGGTACTCATAATTCTTAGAAATTCCTTCTCTAGAATCCATAATTAAAGAAATCCTAACTTTTGCATTTTTGTCATTTTAGCCACTAAGTTAGCTTTTAAGCCCTTATCTTAGTACTAAATGACCCTTAATCAGCATAGCAATTTTTGGGGTATTACAAATGCCATGCCAGGGGTCAACTAGAATGCCATACCACAAAGGGAACAAACATTTTTTATTCAGGGCAAAGGAACAACCAGGGGACTTTGACAAAATAAATGGATAAGAATGATGCAACTGTCCAGAGTTTGGCAGCATCGATGCGAAACTTGGAGGTACAAATTGGACAGATTGCCAATGCACTTAGCAATAGACCCCAAGGAGCTTTTCCAAGCGATACAGAGGATGCCAGGCAAAACCATAATGAACAATGCAAAGTTATGACTCTACGGAGTGGCAAACAATGCAAGGCTGAGACATCTGTCATGCAGCCAAATAGTTGTTAGTAGAAGAAGAAACTACCAGTAGATGAACTAAACGAACCAGAGAAGAAAGAAGCAGACATAAGCGATGCCAGACCTCAGTCGAATGCCAGCAGAACCTTGGCAAAGCCAGTAGAGCCAACATATGTTTATCCACCTCCATTGTTTCCACAAAGACTACAAAAGCACAAGCAGGATCAACAATTTAAGCACTTCTTGGAAGTACTTAAACAATTGCAAATCAATTTACCATTGGTGGAAGCTCTCGAGCAAATGCCCAACTATGTCAAATTCATGAAGGACATCTTGTCCAAAAAGAGGAAGCTGGGTGATTTCAAAACTGTAGCTCTCACTGAGGGATGCAGTGCAATGATACTTAATCGGTTGCCACCAAAGTTGGAAGATCCGAGAAGTTTTACTATTCCCTATACTTGGTAACAGATTCATGAGTAAGGCACTGTGTGACTTGGGAGCCAACATCAATTTGATGCCAATGTCTGTTTTTAGGAAGCTTGGCATAGAAGCAACGCCTACCATAGTGACACTTCAGTTGGTGGACCGATCTTTTGCACATCCTAAGGGTAAGATTGAGGATGTGCTGGTAAAAGTAGATAAATTCATACTCCTAACTGACTTTATTATCTTATATTATGAGGCAGATTTAATGTCCCAATTATATTGGGCAGACCGTTCCTTGCCACAGGTAGAGCCTTGATTGATGTTCATAAAGGTGAATTAACTATGCGCGTGAATGATCAGCAGGTTAAATTTAATGTGTTTCAAGCTTTGAAATGTGTAGATGAATTAGACAAATGCCAAGCAAATGATAAGATGGAGTCTATTTTTAAGGTGGATGTGGCACAGCTGTGCCAAGATACTGATGATGATGCCAGTGGAAGTGACATTGAAGGTGAAACAAGTTAGGACACTGAAGGAGTAGCCTTAGTAGAAGTAAGCTATTTTGGACAACTAGAACCATTAGAGTTGGCTGGTAGAGAGATCGTGGCACCAAAATCATCCATTGAGGAGCCACTCGATCTGGACCTCAAATCACTACCAGACCAACTCAAGTATGCTTACTTAGGTAAACACTCAACCTTGCCAGTGATCATTGCTGCTGATCTCACTAATGATCAGGAGAAATGATTGCTGGAAATTCTAAGCAATTACAAGAAAGTGTTAGGATGGACCTTGGTTGATATCTGAGGATTAAGCCTAACCATTTGCATGAATAAAATCATCTTGGAGGAATATCATGAGAAGACCATTTAGGGTTAGAGAAGATTGAACCCAAGCATGAAAGAGGTTGTTAAGAAGGAGATTATCAAGTGACTAGATGCTGGGATAATTTATCCCATTTTTGACAGCTCGTGGGTCAGCCCGGTGTAATGTGTGCCAAAAAAAGGTGGCATGACCATGGTTCAAGATAGCAATAATGAGTTAATTCCTTCTAGGACCGTTACCGGATGGAGAGTGTGCATGGATTATAGGAAGCTAAACAATTCCACCAAGAAAGACATTTTCCATTGCCCTTCATTGATCGAATGTTGTACAGACAGGAAGGTAAGGCATTTTACTATTTTCTAGATGGTTATTCAGGATATAACCAAATTGCCATAGCTCTAGAAGATCAAGAGAAAACCATGTTCACGTGTCCATATGGGACATTTGCCTTTAGAAGAATGCCATTCGTGTTGTGTAATGCCCTGGTAACATTTCAACGTTGCATGATGTCCATTTTTTCTGACATGATTGAACAAAATTTGGAAGTATTCATGGATGATTTCTTAGTGTTTGGCAAAACATTTGAGGAATGCCTTCAGAGTTTGGAGCAAGTCTTGAAGAGATGTATTGAGACAAATCTAGTCTTGAACTGGGAAAATGCCACTTCAGGGTGAAGGAGAGCATCGTTCTCAGGCACAAGGTAATCAAGAAGGGATTAGAGGTTGACAAAGCAAAAGTTGAGGTAATCAAGCAATTGCCACCATCGACAAGTTTAAAAGGTATAAGAAGTTTTTTGGGACATGTAGGTTTTTACCATCGTTTCTTGAAACTTTTCTAAAATTTCTAAACCTCTATGCTTGTTTTTGGAACAAAATACCGCTTTTGCATGTAATGATTCTTGTTTAAGAGTGTTTCAAGAACTTAAGCAGAAGTTGATTAATGCCCCTATAGTTGTGGCACCATATTGGAATGATCCATTCGAGCTTATGTGTGATGCCAGTGATTATATCGTCGGAACACTATTGGGACAACGGCATGGCAAAGTTTTTCATACCATCTACTATGCCAGCCAGACACTAAATGGAGCTCAGCTGAATTATTCCACAATCGAGAAAGAATTTCTTGCAGTTGTATTCGCTTTTGATAAGTTTAGATCTTATTTAGTTGGTGACAAAGTTATGGTGAATACAGATTATTCAGCACTAAAGTACCTTTTGGCAAAGAAGGATGCCAAGCCCAGACTAATTCGATGGAAACTTTTACTACAAGAATTTGACCTCGAGATCCGAGACAAGAAGGGCAGTGAAAACTTAGTAGCTGACCACCTATAACGTCTAGAGCATCACCTTCAAGATGGTAAGAACGCTGCCATAAGGGATGAATTTCCAAATGAGTATTTGCTTGCAGTCAATGTCATGCCATGGTACGCTGACATGGTCAACTACCTAGTAAGCAATATTCGACCACTAGATTTGGCATACAATGACAAGAAAAGATTCCTGCGAGAAATTAGGCAACACTACTGGGACGTGCCAATATTGTTCAAACAGTGTACCGACCAAGTGATAAGATGGTGTGTGCCAGGGGATGAGCAGCACAACATTTTGCAACTATGCCATGCCGCACCGTATGGAGGTCACTTTGCTGGGATAAAGACTGCTGCCAAGGTGCTGCAATCAGGATTCTTTTGGCCCACACTATACAAAGATGCCCATAACTATGCCAAGGCATGTGATCGATGCTAGCGGATAGGAAACATCTCTGGTAGACACCAACTGTCACTCCAAAACATCATGCATGTGGACTTATTTGATGTATGGGGGATAGACTTCATGGGTCCATTTCCTTCATCATTTTGTAACTTATACATCCTCATGGCTGTTGATTACGTTTCAAAATGGGTTGAGGATGTTGCTTTGCCAATGAACGATGCCAAGGTCATTGCCAAGTTCTTGCACAAACACATTTTTACTCGATTTGGTACCCCTATAGTGATTATTCATGATAAGGGTACCCATTTTAAATGCAATCTAATCTCTAAAGCTTTGTGTAGATATGGAATTCAGCAAAGAATTGCCACGACATACCATCCCCAAAAAAATGGGCAAGCCAAGATTTCAAATAATGAGATCAAGAGTATCCTTAAAAAGACTGTAAATCCATCTAGGAAAGATTGGTCCTTGAGACTAGAAGACTCATTGTGGGCTTACAGGATATCTTTTAAAACTCCCTTAGGTACTTCACCATTCAGACTCATTTTTGGAAAAGCATGCCACCTACCGGTGGAAATAGAGTACCATCCATATTGGGCATCAAGATGCTTGATATGGCATGGAGAGCTGCTGGAGAAAAAAGAATACTAGACCTAAATGAGTTCGAAGAGTTCAGAACACAAGCCTATGAAAATGCCAGACTCTACAAGGAGAAGACCAAACACTGGCATGACAGCACGATAATACCAAGACAATTTGAGGTAGGCTAACGTGTTCTGTTATTTTTAACTCAAGGCTTAAATTGTTTCCAGACAAGCTTAAGTCAAGGTGGTCAGGCCCTTTTGAAGTTGTAAAGCCATATGTCTATGGTGCAGTGGACAATAAAAATTTGAAGTCGAGAGAAATTTTCAAGGTAAACGGTTAACGGTTAAAGTACTATTTGGAAGGCAATCCGAGGAATACTAAAGAGGTTATCCTCTTGGCAGAGGTACTGTATCATTATCATCAAGTTTTGATATTTTTGTACATAGTAGTTAGATGTTTTTCCTTTCAGTAATTTCCATTTCTTTCTTTTTCTTATTAGTTTTAAAATTTTCTTTTTATTTTGATTTTTCTGTGTTGAGAGGTTTTCTTTGAGAATGTACAGATTTAGTGTGCCAGGAATAGTGCCGAGATAGGGACCTGGCAAGAGGAGATTGCAAATTGGGAGAATTCTTTGTGCCAGATACAATGCCAGGACAGGGGTTTGGCATGCGGTGATTGGAAATTTGGAAGAAAAAGATTTACCCTAGCTTGGTGAAAAGTCGGCCCATGAGAAAGTGAAAATAGTTTTTGAACCTTTACCCTAGTTGCCCAAAGTGGATAAGTTGAAATTTAAATTCAACTTAAACCCTTATCACCTAAATCCTTATCACTCCACTCTTTTAAACCTGCCCTATCACTTAAACCCTTATCACATCATCCTTATCACTTAAACCCTTTTTCTTTTTCCCATACACGCAATTACCCATCATTACCCCCTATTAAATTGGTCACTTTAATATCCCCATTAAAATACTCAACCTTTTTACTTTTAACCTACCCTTGTCGTTCAAAGAGTTAAAGACCCTTCACTTTTCTTTATCACGAAAGAACATAAAGATTCATTCTCTTCTTCTTTTTCCCCAAATCGATCAAGCTTTCAGCTTGCTTCCAAGGCTTCCTCATCCACGCCCTTCAAAATTTTTTTCAATAAAGAGATTCGCAAAAAGTATGAAGCAAACTTTTCCTTAAGATCATTTTGCTATGAGAAGCACTTTGACTTCAAATATGAGCCAACCGTGGATTTCCACCGAACTTCGTAGCGGTCGTAAATAAGCACAAGTTGAGACTCTTCTGCCAACAAAAGGGAGAGGTCTTTGCAAATATTGTCCAGGAATTTTATGCCCACTTCACCACCAAGGATAACCTTTTCTTGATGATTCGAGGCACATGCGTGCGTTTTGATGAGGGTTATATCAATGCCATGTTCAAATTACGGGATGCCGAGGAGGAACATCTGGAGTATGTCGTGTGATACCCAAAATTTACTAAGTTGATTAAGGGTCATTTAGTACTACGATAATAGCTTAAAAGCTAACTTAGTGACTAAAATGACAAAAATGCAAAAGTTAGGATTTCTCTAATTATGGGTTTTGAAAAGGAAAGTTCTAAGTTTTAAAGGTCTCATGTGATAGATAGTGAATTGAATAAGTTATTCTTAAAGATTGGCTGAATTCCAAGGAAAATTGGAATGGGAATTGAAGTTTAAAAAGGTAGTGACCAAAATGTAAATTTTGAAACTTTTATGGCTAAAGTATAAACTTTGGAAAAGTTTGGGAACTAAAGTTGTAATTCCCTAAAAGTTAAGGGTTTTATTTCATAAATAAATTGATCACCTAAGGGTGTGAATCGAATGCGGAATTATTGGTTCTATCTGATACTACGATTATTGGGAAAATCGCAGTTAAAGTTTAAGTGGAATTCAGATACTCAGATCGAACTGAAAAATTTTGAAATTTTGCCATATGATAGAGAAAGGTTATAAAAGTCATTTCCAAGTGTTGGAAATATTTTTAGTTTGATTCAAGATGAATCCTATAGTTTATTTTTGAGTAAAGGATTATTTATCGGTATATTGGATTGAATGAAAATTTTGGAGACTGATCCAAAAGTTATGGAAAAATTCATAAAATATTACTTTATGAATATTTTATTATAGTTGGTTGGATTCCAACTAGATTTAGTTGAATTTTTACAAGAATGGTAAACTAGTAAATAAAAACTAATTGGAGGGCAAATTGGTCATTTGGCCCCAATGGCAATTTTAAAATATTTAAAAAAGTTATAAGGGCAATTTTGGAAAGAGGAAATGGAAGATTAAATCTTGGCCCTTGATTGATGATAAAATCAATCTCAACCATTGGATAAAAAGGGCAAAATTGTAATTTCACTATTAAATGAATTTAATATTCATTTAATAGATATATATGTAAAATAATGGTGAAAAGATGAACAATTCCAGCAAAAAAACTTGAGGGCTAGGGAAAGAAAGAGAAAAAAATTCCAAGCTCGATTCAAGCCACGAAACTCGGTTTTCATTTCAAGTTCGAATCAAGAGAGGTTCGAGGTGTAATGAAGAAAAAGATTAAATAGGACTTATTGAGGCATACAAATAAATGGCCCAGGTAAGTGCAATTGCATGCGTAACATAATACATTGATATTTATGTCACTGAATATATGATTGATATATTATGAATATGTCAATATTTGAGAAATAAAATGCATTGATCATTTGATTACTTACATTGATGAAATTGAAATGTTATTTCGGGTATGAACTGTCCAATGTTGATATATATATTGATATATATTGCCATTGATGAAATAGAATGATGATATAATGGCCAGTGTATGATATAAAGATTCGAAGGTATAGTTGGATATCCATTGAGTCATAAACAGCTGTATAAATATTCTAAGCACTTCAGGTAAAGTAAAATTTTCATTAATGGTATACTCCGGTAAGTATACTGAAGCACTTCGGTGCCAAGCACTCCTGGTAGAGTGCAATAATACACTATAATCAAGTAAGTATAGGGGGTGACTCGTGTACATAGAATCTCTTAATTCAATACCTTGGGATAAGTAAATTGAAATGAATCAAAGAAACAGAATGATAAGCTTGAAAGCTTGCAGATAGAAATGAAAAAGGTATTGGTTAGCATTGAAATCTTACGGATGGAAATGGCAACGGTAATTGGTAAGATCTAATCTTATCACTTTGATATTCATATATGTTGTTACATATTTATTTATGTTAACGAGCATGACATGATACAATGATCATATGCATCATTATTTATTTACATTGATATTTATGTCAAATTGTATTTGACTATGAATTATTGCATCACTAAGTAATTACTTAGCGTGTGACTGTTTCACGCGTAGGAAAGAAGAAAGGGATAGAGTAAGGAGCATAAACGGACATCATCAATCAATAATAGGTACATCAGTATCAATAAGATATCTTTTGACACTATTTGATATTTACTAGTTGGCATGTATATTAAAATGCTATGCCTGCTCTGATAGAATTTGTAATTTATTTGGAATCTGGATAAATTTTAAATCAGACAGTTTTTAGCCAGTTTCACTAATTATATAAAATCGAATTAAATTGATAAGTTGCTGCCTGAAATTAAACCTGATTTGAAGACGAAAATATAAATTTTAAACTTTACGCGATTAATTGGATTTGTAAATAAAGACTAAATTGAAATATTTTAAAAAAACAATTTTTTACCGAATTATAAATATAGATGGTTTTATAAATGTTTTGTGACATCTCTGTCTCATATTCAATGATGGATATGGGAAAAGGGGTGTTATACATGTCGAGTCAATGACTACTGCCAAGAGGAAGAATTTGCTGGCAGATCTATGTGAACCAGGCACGAAATGGATTGAGTCTGCCAACGGACACCGAACAGTCAAGAGATGGGCACTGAAATCTCAACCAAAAGGGTAGAACCACTTTTTGAAGGCAAATTTAATGCCAACCACCCACAATGAAACAGTGACAGAGGAACGGCTGGCGCTACTGCACTCAATGATTGTTGGCCAAAAAGCCAATGTCAGAAGGATCATCATCGAGGAGACATATAAATGTGCTGGTAAGCCTAAAGGTAGTTTGTTCTTTCCTTTGTTAATTTCTAACTTTTGCATGAGGCATGGTGTGCCCAAGATTGACTCGGACAAAGGCCAAGAAATTAAGGGCACAACAATCACGCCGACCCTATGGAGGCAACTCACTGCCACCGAGTCAAAGGACAAGGGAAAGAGGAAAGCAAAAGAATCAACGCCAAACCCCAAAATGCCGAAGGCATAGCCTGACTCTGCCATGCCAGCTTATTCCATGGCATTGCTCTTCCAGATCCACCATCGCCAGAGATAATTCTCCAGAAATTAGAGAGAGTTGAGGAGCAAAATGTCAAACTATGGCAGTATACTCATGCCAGGGATGTTTCCATCAGGGAAACCCTTGAAAGATTATCCCCATACTTTCTACCATCCTTCCCAGCGATGATGCCATGCCAGCCAGTCCCCGATCAGTTCATACCCCGACACACTCAGATGCCACTGTCCTAGTCTTGCCGGTTCAAGTTGAATCTGCCAAGATAGAAACACAGTCAGAATTAAAAGAAGAAGTCTAGAAGAAACCTGCCATAACGACTGCACTATTCGATGCCACGGCCACTCTTGTCGCGTCAGAGCCAGTGTAAATTATCAAGAAAGTTAGAGCTTCCACTGCTGCCTCAAAACCAAGTATGAAAGAAAGAAAGAGAATGGCCCCTGATCGTAGGACATTTATCAAGAGAAAAACTCGCGTCGCACGAGAGGACGTCTCCATAGGGGAGTCTTATTCTTCCTAAACTCCTTTGTATTTCATTCCTTTGTATTTCATTCCTTTGCATTTTATTATTTTGTATATATGTTTTGTTTTCATGCATTGAGGACAATGCACATCTTTGGTTTGGGGGTGTGCTTTGCCTTACATTTATGCCATGTCATGCATTCATGTTTACATTTCTGTTGCCATGCCTAGATAACTCCATGCATACTGAACCACTAAAAAAGAAAAAAAATTGCCTCGGTCAAATTTTGAAGAATGATAACACTTTGTTAGGCAAGTTTAATGTGCTCTAGGGTATTCTGTTCGATGAAGGAATTTTTTTTAATCTTTAGTTGCCTATGCCAGTAGAATAGTAATGTCGGGTCTGCTTGGCATTTGATCTCTAGCTTAGGGAGTTGACTTTCACATAACACGTAGTATACATCTAGTTCCTAGGCAAACTTAGAATTTTTGAAACTAAGCTCAGAAAAAAAAAAGATTATGACAGGGTAAAAGAAATTAATAAGGCAACAATGTTTCTCCAAGGAAGGAAAAATGGAACACTCATCTGCCTTAGAGATAATAAGTAGCCCGAGGCTTGGTGGAACTTCCTCGTTAGTGCTCAGGTCAAAAACTTTAAGGGTATGAGTATAATGGGTTAGCTTAGTGATGTAGTCTGGACTAACATGGGGATTCGTGGTATGCTCCCTCTTATTACTCACGCCAAATAGTGCCATGATGCGAACCCTAATTTAATGCCAGTTAAAAAAATAGAAGAACCCCTTGGCAGGAATAAAAGAAAAACTTTGAGTTTAGGTAGTAAATTTGACTAAGGGAGTAAACGGATACTTGATGTATATTGCCTACACTTTGTGCACTTGTCGAGCCCTAGACAAGAGTTATATTGTTGCACTTGAATTTACTACCTGCTTGGCATTATTGCACTAAGATATCTGAGGATAGAACTAGAGCTTCATTCGGCTTGCCCGCACGTGTTGGCATTACGATCAAAATTTTGCCAAGTACTATTTCACTATTTTGTTTTTAGCTTATTTGCAATACTTGAGGACAAGCAATGAGCTAGGTTTGAGGGTGGTGTTAACTCATCAAAAGTACTAAATCTTATGCTTATTTCACATTGTCTTTGCTTGCCTTTAACTGTGTTTAGTTGCATTTAGCCTTAAAATTCATGCATTTGCATAAGGTGTTAGGAATTGTGTTATGCTAGCGTGAAGGGTTGCTTTATTGGCATTATTGCAAGCTTAGCAGAGAAGGACAAGTTTGGCAGAGCAGTGCAGCGCAGAAAAGAAGGAATGCTAGAGAGAATGCCAAGTTGTTGTTGGCAGCGATGGACCAAAAATTGCCAAAGCACCGATTGGCAGCGAAGAAAAGTTTGACGCCCGGCCAAGTAGCTGTTGGACCTTAATGACGCCAGCCCTAGGATTCAAATATAGGATAACCCTTGAGCATTCAAAATTCAATTTTCAAGGCTTATCCTAGGTTATCTTTGCACGCCTATTTAAAGAACTCAAGCAAGCACATAATCGACATTCACTAATCATCAACAATCGGCCTGGAGAGGCTGCACCAAGGAGACGTGGTTTGACCAGCTTGACCAAGAGGCTGGACCTTGAAGGGCTTCATCGACCGACCCTATTCTAGCCCATCCTTTTTGTCTAGTTATTTTTATTTTTAAATGATAATGTTGTTAGAAAACGATGAAGCTTTTTGATTTGATATCATCACCATGAACTAATTTAATAGTTGGTGGGGGATGCTTGCGTTGAACGCTATTTCTATGTTATGTTTTTAATAATAAAAAATGCCTTGGCATTGTTTCCACTATCTGGCAGGTTCTTCAATTTTCTAAATTCTTTGCCAAGCGACCGCTGGCATTGTTTTCTTATTGCACCTTAATATCTTAACAGACTTAGGGGGCAATGATCCACTGCCAGATACTAAAGCGAGATGCTTCGACAGAAGATGTTCAAGTAGATGAACGTACTTCAGGAATGAGTCTACCCCTTAGGAGTATAAATTGGGACTTAATCAAATTGATTTATGAAAAAACTTCATTATAGAGATATAAGGGTTTTTACATGGTTCATTTTGGGCATTGCCATCGACAGAGGCAATGCCAACTTTGAATCTGCTCGGCAATAATATCAAGGCAGAAAATTATTAAAGGTTGTCATGAAAAGCGTGAAAAATAGGCATCCCTTGCCAACGCTCATCACTCATTTAAACTCCCTTTGCGCCAACGTTGTTTTCCTTGTATTTCTTTTCATTTAAACTGTTTGCAAAACCCACTTCAAATTAGCAACATTTTTCATTTGACAAGTAAACAAGCAAGGCAAACAAACCTAGGGGCATGTACATATTCATGCTATTGAGAAGCATAATCAAGTTACACTATAGTACAACAATAACATGACATCCTAGGGGCATGTACTTAATAACAAATCATGTCAATTTCGGTTTAACCTCCAGAATCGGCTAAACTGGTAGCTCCAATACCAATAAATGTAACACCCTTAACGTATCCTCGTAAGCTGAATATACATTAAAGATGTTACAAAAATGCTGAAAGAAATCTTGATTTGTTAATTAATTTTTTATACCAAAATTTCCAACCATTTTTCTAAGTTCATGCTTCAATGACAATGCAAAAAAATACGTTGTAAAATTAAACTTATAAAACAATTCACCTTTAGAAATACTACATGCCCACTAGTTTATCAAATTACGGTAAAGATGTACTTACTGAACTTACTGTAGTAACTTGATTTTTCCCAAGTTTCTACTCCTCCTCGCTAGGCAATTCCAGAGAACCTACGTGTGACATAAGACACACGCTAAGTATGAACTTAGTGAGGCATTTAATTTCAATTTATCAGAACATGAAATAATGAAAATTCAGTACATCATGTAAGAGTCCATTATATTTCTCTATAAACGGCAAGCATGTCATATTGACATGATATTATGTATTACCACTATCATATGAGCCATGTATCATCTCTGTCATGTAACCCATGTACTTTATGTTATATGAATCATGTATTATGTAATGCTTAACATATTCTTTATCAAGTGCATGCTTTCATCATGTAATCATTTACATATCATGTACTTTATCATGGTCATGTTTCATTATGCCATCATTTGCATAACATGTATTCTATCATATAGCATGTAATAGTTCTATCATGTATCATGTAACATTTCTATCATATATCAATAACATTTCTATCTCGTATGTCATGTACTTCTCAGTCATGTAACATGTAACTTCTTTATCATGTATTATTAAATCATGTAACATCTTTTTCATGTATCATGTAATCATGTAACATCTCTGTATCATATGAATCATGTATCGTCATGCAGTCATTTGCATACTAATGATCTACCATGTAATCATCTTGTTATTATTATCATCTTGTCTGGCTAGAGGCCCATGGAAACCCTGTAGCCTATCCTCACCGTAGTGCCATGTAGAGTACGTACTCGGGAGGACGCTATTTGCTCCTTATATTAAAAACACCTCGCTAGTGCCATTTGCACCCCAGGGTGTATCTTGTTTCATTTTAGTCTTGTTATTATCCATTTTTCGTATATGCATAATGCATCATCATTTATGCAAACAATAATTCGTCTTTAGTATTCCATCAAGCTTGTCATGTCGAGCAATGTATCATATCATGTATTATGGAGAAATGCAATGCCATTTTCAATGTAATGCAAACATATAGAACTGCACTCACCTGGGCAATGTAAGAGTTTGCCTCACTAAGTCTTACTCTATCCTTTCCCTCATAACACCTCGAATCCTTTTTTATTCGTATTTTGACTTCATTAACCACATGAATATAAATACCATTTGTTAGATTCATTTCTAACGATATTTTAATCAAAGTATCGAATCGTTCAACATAAAAATTTCTATACATTTCCTTCCGTCCTTATACTGTCCAAAAACTCATTTTGGTCCTTAATAACCTTTTCAAATATAAAACAATTGTTCAAGCTCAACTTGAGAAATTTCCAATATTATCTCTCCATTTTGGACTAATATCCTTTTAGTCCTTAAACTTTATAAAAGTGACAGTTTAGTCACTACATCACTTTTGTACATTAATTCATGTACAATTTAACTTTTCTGCTCATTTCTAGCATTTCTAAAATTTTCTCTTAACCTTCAATTTTGTCCAACTTAGTCCTTCAAAATTATTTTATTTTGAAATAGGTCCCTAAATTTTCCTTTCTTGTCATTTTAATCCTTTAACTTTCATAACATGCTTGAAACATCAATTCTATAAATTTTCCATCATTTCAAGACCAATCCCTAATTTTTCCTAAATTGCTAAATTGGTCCTTCAACTTCCAAAATTTGCATTTTGGTCCTATCTCATCAATTTAAGCCAATTTGATTACATTATCAAAAATCACGCTTTAATCCCTCTTCAAAACAATAATTTTCACAAGTATCCCATTATTTCTTCAAATTGCCGAATAAGTCCTCAAATTTTTCAAAATGTTCAATTTGGTCCTAAATTGTCAATTCAAGCTTAAAATAACATTTTCTATTCATTTCCATCATCAAATAAATTTTGACAATTTAGTCCCTAATATTCCATAAAATTTCGAATTGGTCCATAATAAGAATTTAATCTTCAAACATCAAAATTAAGTTTCTAACATCAACATAAAGCTTCAAACAACTTAAATCCTTCAATATCATCATCAATTCTCAAACCCCTAAAAAATTCCTAAATTTCAAGATTATGGTTTATAACTTCCAACATGAAATTAACTTGATTTCAAGTTTGTTTTCTTCAAAACTGAGCTTAATTCATCATCTACTACATCAATTCTAACAAAATTCCATGAAACCCTAATCTCTCTCTTTTCAAACCCTAACTTAAAATTCACAATTCCATGAAATTTTACTATAAAAATATAGAGAATGAAGAGTATATCACTTTACCTTAAACAACTTTGCTTGAATTCTTGATCAAAAGCCTTAAAAATGGACTAGGAAAATTTGTGATATTTTTCCCTCATTTCTTTTTGCTATTCGAACAGCTCTAAGATGAACAAAATGTTGTTTTGTTCATCTTTTAAATAAATCCACATGCTTAAAAAATAAAATGAATTTTTAATTCATTTTACATTGTAAAATTACTAATTTGCCCTTTTAATCCAATGGCCAAGATTCAATCTTATCAAAATTCAACGGCTATGATCTAATCCATGTGTAAAACTCCTTCCAAAATTGGTCTTAAAGTTTCAAAATATTTCAAAACTGCCATCCATGGCAAATGTCCAATTTGCCCTCCAACTAATCTTTATTTACAACAAGTCTTGAAAATTGCCATTCCATTAAAAATGAACCAAATTGGTTCCCATATAAACGGCCTTGTCCAAAAATATCTTAGATTTTTATTTATGGCAATTATTCGATCCAAATATTTGAATCTCACTCAATACGATTTCCAAATTTTCTTCTTTAAAACTTTATAGCCACTAACATAAGCCTCGTACGAAAAATTTGGGTAACACGAAAGTGTCACTCTTAGGGGTGAATTATTCATTTACGGGGTTAAATACATAACTTTTGAAAATTACACTGTGGTCCCTGAACTTTTCCAAAGTTCATACTTTGGCCACAAAACTTTCAAAATTTCCATTTTGATCACTGAACTTCAATTCCCATTTCAATTTTCCTCATATTTTTACCAAACTTTGAAAGTACCCAATTCAGCTCACTTATTCCTTAAATATTATTTTATAACTTTTCCATGGCTTATTGAACAACCTCTGAAATTTTGATTCGATCCAATCTCCTAATATTCGTAAAACACTTCTACTGCGATTTTACCTTTTTCGAACTATCGGATTTATTCCAAAAATTCCATATTTCAATATTCGGGAAATAAACTATTTTATCTCATAAAAACTTCATTTCCCAGAACTTAGACTGAATTTTCCTAACTCAATCTACTATTCTGATAATTATCAAAAACCCTCATAAAGTAACATTTTTCTGAAAAATCCTTTATCGATAATCCATAAGAATATTCTCTACTCTTACTGAGTTCCAAAATATCGATTAGAAACACTTTTATGGGACCTTCCCTGAGGTCACCCATCTAGTATTTCCCTGGCCTGAGCACGCTTAACAATTTTATTCGATCCAAATTCGTTGACTTTTACTGCATCTTAATTCTTAAAATCGATATCGAGGTACTTATTTCGATCTGATTCACTCTTATACTGAATAAAATTATTTATTTGGGAAATTTACAGTTTAGTCCCCAAACTTTTCCAAGTACACACTTCCACCCCCTAAACATTCAAAAATTACATTTTATTCACTAGCTCAAAAATTGGGATATTACAATTCTCCCCCTCTTAAGAAAATTCATCCTCGAATCTTCAACGCATACCCGTTTCAGACAGTTGCGGGTATTACTTCCTCATTTTCTTTTCAATTTCTCATATGACTTCTTCCACTTTATGATTCCTCTAAAGAACTTTAACCTATAGCATTTTCTTGTTTCTTAATTTTTTGACTTCATATACTAATATTTTCGCTGATCCTCACTCATATCTGGAGGTAACACCAGCTAATAGCCACTAATCCAACTTCATTTTTAATCCCGTATGACCCATTAAATCTAGGACTGAGTTTTTCTTTTCAACCAAATCGTAGTACCTTATTCCAAGGTGAAACCTTTAGGAACATTTTATCCTCAACCTTGTACTTAACATTTCTTCTCTTTAGGCTTCGATTAAGGCCCCTCGATAAAGAGTTCTCATAGGGACTTCTCGGTCGGTATTAAATCAACTACTTACCGACTTAATCTATTTAAATCCAGCTCCTACTTGTAGACAGTACATGTACTTTGTTTCAACTTTGAAACTACTGCAACATTTATCTCTTAAACTGATCGTTAACATACTTGGCTTTAAACATTTCTTAAAAGAATTTTTCAAATCACTTCATTAATAGGTACTAACTCTGTGGCATTAGACTACTAAATACGAATATATTCCTTTAGCCAAGATGCAACTTCTTCTAACTTCTTAGCATCTACGCAGTTTAATTCCTTTATAGCATGACTTTGACATCTTTATGCCATCAATTAGCAACTATCAGACCACTATCTCCATTAAATTCAGGAGCTCCTAACTTCTTAAGCTCCTTAACAGTCGTCGTCCTTACTACTGCATGTGTCATAACTGGTGTGGGCACTAGGGATTAAATTCAATTAACCATAATTTCTAAAGCTCGTATTAAGGCTCCATTTTCTTGTACTAGAGTTCCCTGTTGTGCAGGTAGCTCAACTGGGACAAGAACTGAAGTTAGAACTTTCTATATCTTATTGCTTCCATTTTAAACATTCTCTTAATCCTTACAATAAATCGCCTAACGCGATCTAACAGTGTTCAACATTAATTTATTACTATAATAACTTATTCATGCTATTGAGGAGCATAATCAAGTTACACAGTAGTACATCAATAACATGACATCCTAGGGGCATGTACTTAATAATAAATCATGTCAATTTCAGTTTAACCTCTAGAATCAACTAAACCTGTAGCTCTGATACCCATAAATGTATCACCCTTAATGTATACTCGTAAGCCGAATATACATTAAAGATGTTACAAAAACGCTGAAAGAAATCTTGATTTGTTAATTAATTTTTTTATACCAAAATTTCCAACCATTTTTCTAAGTCCATGCTTCAATGACAATGCAAAAAATTACGTTGTAAAATTAAACTTATAAAACAATTCACCTTTAGAAATACTACATGACCACTAGTTTATCAAATTACGGTAAAGATGTACTTACTGAACTTACTGTAGTAAATTGATTTTTCCCAAATTTTTGCTCCTCCTCGCTAGGCAATTCCAGAGAACCTACGTGTGACATAAGACACACGCTAAGTATGAACTTAGTAAGGCATTTAATTTCAATTTATCAGAACATGAAATAATGCAAATTCTGTATATCATGTGAGAGTGCATTATATTTCTCTAATTATATTTCTCTATAAATGGCAAGCATGTGACGTGATATCATGTATTACCACTATCATATGAGCCATGTATCATCTCTGTCATGTAACCCATGTACTTTATGTTATATGAATCATGTATTATGTAATGGTTAACATATTCTTTATCAAGTGCATACTTTCATCATGTAATCATTTACATATCATGTACTTTATCATGGTCATGTTTCATTATGCCATCATTTGCATAACATGTATTCTATCATATACCATGTAATAGTTCTATCATGTATCATGCAACATTTCTATCATATATCAATAACATTTCTATCTCGTATGTCATGTACTTCTCAGTCATGTAACATGGAACTTCTTTATCATGTATCATGAAATCATGTAACATCTTTTTCATGTAATCGTGTAACATCTTTCTATCATATGAATCATGTATCGTCATGCAGTCATTTGCATGCTCATGATCTACCATGTAATCATCTTGTTATTATTATCATCGTGTCTGGCTAGAGGCCCATAGAAACCCCATAGCCTATCTACAGCGTAGTGCATGTAGAGTACATACTCGAGAGGATGCTCTTTGCTCCTCATATAAGGAGGTTATTTGCTCCTTATATTAAAAACACCTCGCTAGTGCCATTTGCACCCCGGGGTTTATCTTGTTTATTTTTAGTCTTGTCATTATCCTTTTTTCATGTATGCATAATGCATCATTATTTATGCAAACAATAATTCGTACCTGGTATTCCATCAAGCTTGGCATGTCGAGCAATGTATCATATCATGTATTATGGCGAAATGCAATGCCATTTTCAATGTAACGCAAACATATAGAACTGCACTCACCTGGGCCATGTAATAGTTTGCCTCACTAAGTCTTGCTCGATCCTTTCCCTCATAACACCTCGAATCCTTTTTGATTCGTATTCGACTTCATTAACCACATGAATATAAATACCATTTGTTATATTCATTTCTAACGATATATTTTAATCAAAGTATCGAATCATTCAACATAAAAATTTCTATACATTTCCTTCCGTCCTTATACTGTCCAAAAACTCATTTTGGTCCTTAATAACCTTTTTGAATATAAAACAATTGTTCAAGCTCAACTTGAGTAATTTCCAATATTATCTCTTCATTTTGGACTAATATCCTTTTAGTCCTTAAACTTTATAAAAGTGACAATTTAGTCACTACATCACTTTTGTACATTAATTCATGGACAATATAACTTTTCTACTCATTTCTAGCATTTTTAAAATTTTCCCTTAGCCTTCAACTTTGTATAACTTAGTCCTTCGAAATTCTTTTATTTCAAAATAGGTCCCTAAATTTTCCTTTCTTTTCATTTTAATCCTTCAACTTCTATAACATGCTTGAAACATCAATTCTATGAATTTTCCATAATTTCAAGACCAATCCCTATTTTTTCCTAAATTACCGAATTGGTCCTTCAACTTCTAAAATTTGCATTTTGGTCCTTTCTCATCAATTTAAGCCAATTTGATCACATTATCAAAATCACTCTTTAATCCCTCTTCAAAATAATAATTTTCACATGTATCCCTTCATTTCTTCAAATTGCCGAATAAGTCCTCAAATTTTTTAAAATGTTCAATTTGGTCCTAAATTGTCAATTCAAGCTTAAAATAACATTTTCTATTATTTCTATCATCAAATAAATTTTGACAATTTAGTCCCTAATATTCCATAAAATTTTGAATTGGTCCATAATAAGAATTTGATCTTCAAACATCAAAATTAAGTTTCTAACATCAACATAAAGCTTCAAACAACTTAAATCCTTCAATATCATTATCAATTCTAAAACCCCTAAAAAATTCCTAAATTTCAAGATTAGGGGTTTATAAGTTCCAACATGAAATTAACTTGATTTCAAGTTTGTTTTCATCAAAACTAAGCTTAATTCATCATCTACTACATCAATTCTAACAAAATTCCATGAAACCCTAATCTCTCTGTTTTCAAACCCTAACTTAAAATTCACAATTACATAAAATTTTACTATAAAAATATAAAGAATGATGAGTAGATCATTTTACCTTAAACAACTTTGCTTGAATTCTTGATCAAAAGCTTTAAAATGGACTAGGAAAATTTTTGATATTTTCCCTCATTTCTTTTGCTATTCGAACAGCTCTTAGATAAACAAAATGATGTTTTGTTCATCTTTTAAATAAATCCACATGCTTAAAAAATAAAATGAATTTTTAATTCATTTTACATTGTGAAATTACTAATTTGCCCTTTTAATCCAATGGCCAAGATTCAATCTTATCAAAATTCAATGGCTATGATCTAATCCATGTGTAAAACTCCTTCCAAAATTGGTCTTAAAGTTTCAAAATATTCCAAAATGCCATCCATGGCAAATGTCCAATTTGCCCTCAACTAATCTTTATTTACAACAAGTCTTGAAAATTGTCATTCCATTAAAATTGAACCAAATTGGTTCCCATCTAAACGGCCTTGTCCCAAAATATCTTAGATTTTTATTTATGGAAATTATTCGATCCAAATATTTGAATCTCACTCAATACGATTTCCAAATTTTTGAACTTTAAAACTTTATAGCCTAACTAACATAAGCCTCAGATTTAAAAAATTTGGGTAACACGAAAGTGTCACTCTTGGGGTGAATTATTCATTTACAGGGTTAAAATACATAACTTTTGAAAATTACACTTTGGTCCCCGAACTTTTCCAAAGTTCATATTTGGCCACAAAACTTTTAAAATTTCCATTTTGATCACTAAACTTCAATTCCCATTTCAATTTTCCTCATATTTTTACCAAACTTTGAAAGTACCCAATTCAGCTCACTTATTCCTTAAATATTATTTTATAACTTTTCCATGGCTTATTGAACAACCTCTCAAATTTTGATTCGATCCAATCTCCTAATATTCGTAAAATACTTTCTACTGCGATTTTACCTTTTCGAACTATCGGATTTATTCCAAAACATCCATATTTCAATATTCGGAAAAAAACTATTTTATCTAATAAAAACTTCATTTCCCATAACTTAGGTGAATTTTCCTAATTCAATCTACTATTCCGATAATTATCAAAAACCCTCATAAAATAACATTTTCTTAAAAATCCTTTATCGATAATCCATAAGAATATTCTCTACTCTTACTAGTTTCAAAATATCGATTAGAAACACTTTTATGGGACCTTCCCGAGGTCACCCATCCTAGTATTTCCTTGGCTCGAGCACGCTTTAACAATTTTATTTGATCCAAATTCGTTGACTTTTACTGAATCTTAATTCTTAAAATCGATATCGAGGTACTTATTTCGATCTGATTCACTCTTATACTGAATAAAATTATTTATTTGGGAAATTTACAGTTTAGTCCCCAAACTTTTCCAAGTACACACTTCCACCCCCTAAACATTCAAAAATTACATTTTTATTCACCAGCTCAAAATTGGGATATTACATTTCTCCTCTTAAGAAAATTCATCCTCGAATTTTCAACTCATACCCGTTTCAAATAGTTGCGGGTATTACTTCCTCATTTTCTTTTCAATTTCTCATATGACTTCTTCCACTTTATGATTCCTCTAAAGAACTTTAACCTATAGCATTTTCTTGTTTCTTAATTTTTTGACTTCATATACTAATATTTTCGCTGATCCTCACTCATAGCTGGAGGTAACACCAGCTAATAGCCACTAATCCAACTTCATTTTTAATCTCGTATGACCCATTAAATCTAGGACTGAGTTTTTCTTTTCAACCAAATCGTAGTACCTTATTCCAAGGTGAAACCATTATGAACATTTTTCCTCAACCTTGTACTTAACATTTCTTCTTTTTAGGCTTCGATTAAGGCCCCTCGATAAAGAGTTCTCATAGGGACTTCTCGGTCTGTATTAAATCAACTACTTACCGACTTAATCTATTTAAATCCAGGTCCTACTTGTAGACAAGATACATGTACTTTGTTTCAACTTTGAAACTACTGCAACATTTATCTCTTAAACTGATCGTTAACATACTTGGCTTTAAACATTTCTTAAAAGAATTTTTCAAATCACTTCATTAATAGGTACTAACTCGTGGCATTAGACTACTAAATACGAATATATTCCTTTAGCCAAGATGCAACTTCTTCTAACTTCTTAGCATCTACAAAGTTTAATTCCTTTATAGCATGACTTTGACATCTTTATGCCATCAATTAGCAACTATCGAACCACTATCTCCATTAAATTCAGGAGCTCCTAACTTCTTAAGCTCCTTAACAGTCGTCGTCCTTACTAATACATGTGTTATAGCTGGTGTGGGCACTAGGGATTAAATTCAATTAACCATAATTTTAAAGCTCGTATTAAGGCTCCATTTTCTTGTACTAGAGTTCCTCACAGGTAGCTCAACTGGGACAAGAACTGAAGTTAGAACTTTCTATATCTTATTGCTTCCATTTTAAACATTCTCTTAATCTTACAATAAATCGCCTAACGCGATCTAACAGTGTTCAACATTAATTTATTACTATAATAACTTATTCATGCTATTGAGGAGCATAATCAAGTTACAAAGTAGTACATCAATAACATGACATCCTAGGGGCATGTACTTAATAATAAATCATGTCAATTTCGGTTTAACCTCTAGAATCAACTAAAACTGTAGCTCGATACCCATAAATGTATCACCCTTAATGTATACTCGTGTTTAATATACATTAAAGATGTTACAAAAAAACGCTGAAAGAAATCTTGATTTGTTAATTAATTTTTTTATACCAAAATTTCCAACCATTTTTCTAAGTCCATGCTTCAATGACAATGCAAAAATTACGTTGTAAAATTAAACTTATAAAACAATTCACCTTTAGAAATACTACATGACCACTAGTTTATCAAATTTGTAAAGATGTATTTTATGAACTTACTGTAGTAAATTGATTTTTCCCAAATTTTGCTCCTCCTCGCTAGGCAATTCCAGAGAACCACGTGTGACATAAGACACACGCTAAGTATGAACTTAGTAAGGCATTTAATTTCAATTTATCAGAACATGAAATAAAGTTCATTATATCATGTGAGAGTGCATTATATTTCTCTAATTATATTTCTCTATAAATGGCAAGCATGTGACGTGATATCATGTATTACCACTATCATATGAGCCATGTATCATCTCTGTCATGTAACCCATGTACTTTATGTTATATGAATCATGTATTATGTAATGGTTAACATATTCTTTATCAAGTGCATACTTTCATCATGTAATCATTTACATATCATGTACTTTATCATGGTCATGTTTCATTATGCCATCATTTGCATAACATGTATTCTATCATATACCATGTAATAGTTCTATCATGTATCATGCAACATTTCTATCATATATCAATAACATTTCTATCTCGTATGTCATGTACTTCTCAGTCATGTAACATGGAACTTCTTTATCATGTATCATGAAATCATGTAACATCTTTTTCATGTAATCGTGTAACATCTTTCTATCATATGAATCATGTATCGTCATGCAGTCATTTGCATGCTCATGATCTACCATGTAATCATCTTGTTATTATTATCATCGTGTCTGGCTAGAGGCCCATAGAAACCCCATAGCCTATCTACAGCGTAGTGCATGTAGAGTACATACTCGAGAGGATGCTCTTTGCTCCTCATATAAGGAGGTTATTTGCTCCTTATATTAAAAACACCTCGCTAGTGCCATTTGCACCCCGGGGTTTATCTTGTTTATTTTTAGTCTTGTCATTATCCTTTTTTCATGTATGCATAATGCATCATTATTTATGCAAACAATAATTCGTACCTGGTATTCCATCAAGCTTGGCATGTCGAGCAATGTATCATATCATGTATTATGGCGAAATGCAATGCCATTTTCAATGTAACGCAAACATATAGAACTGCACTCACCTGGGCCATGTAATAGTTTGCCTCACTAAGTCTTGCTCGATCCTTTCCCTCATAACACCTCGAATCCTTTTTGATTCGTATTCGACTTCATTAACCACATGAATATAAATACCATTTGTTATATTCATTTCTAACGATATATTTTAATCAAAGTATCGAATCATTCAACATAAAAATTTCTATACATTTCCTTCCGTCCTTATACTGTCCAAAAACTCATTTTGGTCCTTAATAACCTTTTTGAATATAAAACAATTGTTCAAGCTCAACTTGAGTAATTTCCAATATTATCTCTTCATTTTGGACTAATATCCTTTTAGTCCTTAAACTTTATAAAAGTGACAATTTAGTCACTACATCACTTTTGTACATTAATTCATGGACAATATAACTTTTCTACTCATTTCTAGCATTTTTAAAATTTTCCCTTAGCCTTCAACTTTGTATAACTTAGTCCTTCGAAATTCTTTTATTTCAAAATAGGTCCCTAAATTTTCCTTTCTTTTCATTTTAATCCTTCAACTTCTATAACATGCTTGAAACATCAATTCTATGAATTTTCCATAATTTCAAGACCAATCCCTATTTTTTCCTAAATTACCGAATTGGTCCTTCAACTTCTAAAATTTGCATTTTGGTCCTTTTCTCATCAATTTAAGCCAATTTGATCACATTATCAAAATCACTCTTTAATCCCTCTTCAAAATAATAATTTTCACATGTATCCCTTCATTTCTTCAAATTGCCGAATAAGTCCTCAAATTTTTTAAAATGTTCAATTTGGTCCTAAATTGTCAATTCAAGCTTAAAATAACATTTTCTATTATTTCTATCATCAAATAAATTTTGACAATTTAGTCCCTAATATTCCATAAAATTTTGAATTGGTCCCTAATAGGAATTTGATCTTCAAACATCAAAATTAAGTTTCTAACATCAACATAAAGCTTCAAACAACTTAAATCCTTCAATATCATTATCAATTCTAAAACCCCTAACAAATTCCTAAATTTCAAGATTAGGGTTTATAAGTTCCAACATGAAATTAACTTGATTTCAAGCTTGTTTTCATCAAAACTAAGCTTAATTCATCATCTACTACATCAATTCTAACAAAATTCCATGAAACCCTAATCTCTCTGTTTTCAAACCCTAACTTAAAATTCACAATTACATAAAATTTTACTATAAAAATATAAAGAATGATGAGTAGATCATTTTACCTTAAACAACTTTGCTTGAATTCTTGATCAAAAGCTTTAAAAATGGACTAGGAAAATTTTTGATATTTTCCCCTCATTTCTTTTTGCTATTCGAACAGCTCTTAGATAAACAAAATGATGATTTGTTCATCTTTTAAATAAATCCACATGCTTAAAAAATAAGATGAATTTTTAATTCATTTTACATAGTGAAATTACTAATTTGCCCTTTTAATCCAATGGCCAAGATTCAATCTTATCAAAATTCAATGGCTATGATCTAATCCATGTGTAAAACTCCTTCCAAAATTGCTCTCAAAGTTTCAAAATATTCCAAAAATGCCATCCATGGCAAATGTCCAATTTGCCCTCTAACTAGTCTTTATTTACAACAAGTCTTGAAAATTGTCATTCCATTAAAATTGAACCAAATCGGTTCCCATCTAACCGGCCTTGTCCCAAAATATCTTAGGTTTTTATTTATGGAAATTATTCGATCCAAATATTCGAATCTCACTCAATACGATTTCCAAATTTTCTTCCTTTGAACTTTAAAACTTTATAGCCACTAACATAAGCCTCGTACGAAAAAATTTGGGTAACACGAAAGTGTCACTCTTGGGGGTGAATTATTCATTTACAGGGTTAAAATACATAACTTTTGAAAATTACACTTTGGTCCCTGAACTTTTCCAAAGTTCATATTTGGCTACAAAACTTTTAAAATTTCCATTTTGGTCACTAAACTTCAATTCCCATTTCAATTTTCCTCGGATTTTTACGAAAGTTTGAAAGTACCCAATTCAGCTCACTTATTCCTTAAATATTATTTTATAACTTTTCCTTTGCTTATTAAACAGCCTCTGAAATTTCGATTCGATCCGATCCGATCTCCTGATATTCGTAAAATACTTCTACTGCGATTTTACCTTTTCCGAACTATCGGATTTATTCCAAAACATCCATATTTCCATATTCGGGAAAAAACTCTTTTATCTAATAAAAACTTCCTTTCCCATAACTTAGACTGAATTTTCCTAATTCAGTCTACTATTCCGATAATTATCGAAAATCCTCATAGAATAACATTTCTCTTAAAAATCCTTTATCGATAATCCATAAGAATATTCTCTACTCTTACTAGTTTCAACATATCGATTAGAAACACTTTTATAGGACCTTCCCAGAGGTCACCCATCCTAGTATTTCCTTGGCTTGAGCACGCTTAACAATTTTATTTGATCCAAATTCGGTACCTTTTACTGAATCTTAATTCTTAAAATCAATATCATGGTACTTATTTCGATTCGATTCACTCTTATACTGAATAAAAATACTTATTTGGGAAATTTACACTTTAGTCCCTAAACTTTTCCAAGTTCACAATTCTACCCCCTAAACTTTCTAAAATTACATTTTAGTCTCCAACTCAAAATTGGGATATTACAATTCTCCCCTCTTAAGAAAATTCGTCCTCGAATTTTCAACTCATACCCGTTTCAAATAGTTGCGGGTATTACTTCCTCATTTTCTTTTCAATTTCTCATATGACTTCTTCCACTTTATGATTTCTCTAAAGAACTTTAACCCATAGCATTTTCTTGTTTCTTAATTCTTTGACTTCATATACTAATATTTTCACTGATCCTCACTCATAGCTGGAGGTAACGCCAGCTAATAGCCACTGATCCAACTTCTTTTTGAATCTCGTATGACCCATTAAATCTAGGACTGAGTTTTTCTTTTCAACCAAATCGTAGTACCTTATTCCAAGGTGAAACCATTATGAACATTTTTTCCTCAACCTTGTACTTAACATCTCTTCTTTTTAGGCTTCGAGTAAGGCCCCTCGATAAAGCGTTCTCATAGGGACTTCTCGGTCTGTATTAAATCAACTACTTACCGACTTAATCTGTTAAAATCCAGGTCCTACTTGTAGACAGTACGAGTACTTTCTTTCAACTTTGAAACTACTGCAACATTTATCTCTTAAACTGATCGTTAACATACTTGGCTTTAAACACTTCTTAAAAGAATTTTTCAAATCACTTCATTAACAGGTACTAACTCCGTGGCATTAGACCACTAAATACGAATATATTCCTTTAGCCAAGATGCAACTTCTTCTAACTTCTTAGCATCTACAAAGTTTAATTCCTTTATAGCATGACTTTGACATCTTTATGCCATCAATTAGCAACTATCGAACCACTATCTCCATTAAATTCTGGAGCTCCTAACTTCTTAAACTCCTTAACAGTCGTCGTCCTTACTAGTACAGGTGTTATAGCTGGTGTGGGCACTAGGGATTAAATTCTATTAACCATAATTTTTAAAGCTCGTATTAAGGCTCCATTTTCTTGTACTAGAGTCGCCTGTTGCGCAAGTAGCTCAACTGGAACAGGAACAGGAACTGAAGTTAGAACTTTCTATATCTTATTGCTTCCATTTTAAACATTCTCTTAATCCTTACAATAAATCGCCTAACTCGATCTAACAGTGTTCAACATTTATTTATTACTATAACAACTTATTCATGCTATTGAGGAGCATAATCAAGTTACACAGTAGTACATCAATAACATGACATCCTAGGGGCGTGTATTAATAACAAATCATGTTAATTTCGGTTTAACCTCCAGAATCGGCTAAACCTGTAGCTTTGATACCAATAAATGTAACACCCTTAACTTATACTCGTAAGCCGAATATACATTAAAGATGTTACGAAAACGCTGAAAGAAATCTTGATTTGTTAAGTACGAACTTAGTGAGGCATTTAATTTCAATTTATCAGAACATGAAATAATGAAAATTCAGTACATCATGTAAAAGTCCATTATATTTCTCTATAAACGGCATGCATGTCATATTGACATGATATTATGTATTACCACTATCATATGAGCCATGTATCATCTCTGTCATGTAACCCATGTACTTTATGTTATATGAATCATGTATTATGTAATGCTTAACATATTCTTTATCAAGTGCATGCTTTCATCATGTAATCATTTACATATCATGTACTTTATCATGGTCATGTTTCATTATGCCATCATTTGCATAACATGTATTCTATCATATAGCATGTAATAGTTCTATCATGTATCATGTAACATTTCTATCATATATCAGTAACATTTCTATCTCGTATGTCATGTACTTCTCAGTCATGTAACATGTAACTTCTTTATCATGTATCATGAAATCATGTAACATCTTTTTATGTAATCGTGTAACATCTTTGTATCATATGAATCATGTATCGTCATGCATTTGCATGCTCATGATCTACCATGTAATCATCTTGTTATTATTATCATCGTGTCTGGCTAGAGGCTCATGGAAACCTCGTAGCCTATCTACACCGTAGTGCCATGTAGAATACGTACTCGGGAGGACGATCTTTGCTCCTCATATAAGGACGCTCATTGCTCCTTATGTTAAAAACACCTCGTTAGTGCCATTTGCACCCCCAGGGTGTATCTTGTTTCATTTTAGTCTTGTTATTATCCATTTTTCATGTATGCATAATGCATCATCATTTATGCAAACAATAATTCGTACATGGCATTCCATCAAGCTTGCCATGTCGAGCAATGTATCATATCATGTATTATGGAGAAATGCAATGTCATTTTCAATGTAATGCAAACATATAGAACTGCACTCACCTGGGCCATGTAACAGTTTGCCTCACTAAGTCTTACTCGATCCTTTCCCTCATAACACCTCGAATCCTTTTTGATTCGTATTCGACTTCATTAACCACCTGAATATAAATACCATTTGTTAGATTCATTTCTAACGATATTTTAATCGAAGTATTGAATCATTCAACATAAAAATTTCTATACATTTCCTTTCATCCTTACACTGTGCAAAACTTATTTTGGTCCTTAATAACCTTTTCGAATATTAAACAATTGTTCAAGCTCAACTTGAGCAATTTCCAATATTATCTCTTCATTTTGGACTAATATCCTATTAGTCCTTAAACTTTATAAAAGTGACAATTTAGTCACTACATCTCTTTTGTACATTAATTCATGTACAATTTAAATTTTCTACTCATTTCTAGCATTTCTAAAATTTTCCCTTAACCTTCAACTTTGTCTAACTTAGTCCTTCGAAATTCTTTTATTTCGAAATAGGTCCCAAAATTTTCCTTTCTTGTCATTTTAATAACTTTAACTTTCATTTAAATAACTTTGTCTACTCATTTCTAGCATTTCTAAACTTTAACTTTCATAACATGCTTGAAACATCAATTCTATGAACTTTCCATAATTTCAAGACCAATCCCTAATTTTTCCTAAATTGCTGAATTGGTCCTTCAACTTCCAAAATTTGCATTTTGGTCCTTTCTCATCAATTTAAGCCAATTTGATCACATTATCAAAAATCAATCTTTAATCCCTTTTCAAAGCAATAATTTTCACAAGTATCCCTTCATTTCTTCAAATTGCCGAATAAGTCCTCAAATTTTTCAAAATATTCAATTTGGTCCTAAATTTTCAATTCAAGCTTAAAATAACATTTTCTATTCAGTTCCATCATCAAATAAATTTTGACAGTTTAGTCCCTAATATTCCATAAAATTTTGAATTGGTCCCTAATAGGAATATCTTCAAACATCAAAATTAAGTTTCTAACATCAACATAAAGCTTCAAACAACTTAAATCCTTCAACATCATCATCAATTCTCAAACCCTAACAAATTCCTAAATTTCAAGATTAGGGTTTATAACTTCCAACATGAAATTAACTTGATTTCAAGCTTGTTTTCTTCAAAACTAAGCTTAATCCATCATATGCTACATCAATTCTAACAAAATTCCATGAAACCCTAATCTCTCTCTTTTCAAACCCTAAGTTAAAATTCACAATTCCATGAAATTTTACTATAAAAATATAGAGAATGAAGAGTAGATCACTTTACCTTAAACAACTTTGCTTGAATTCTTGATCAAAAGCCTTAAAAATGGACTATGAAAATTTTTGATATTTTCCCCTCATTTCTTTTTGCTATTCGAATAGCTCTAAGATGAACAAAATGATGTTTTGTTCATCTTTTAAATAAATCCACATGCTTAAAAAATAAAATAAATTTTTAATTCATTTTACATAGTGAAATTACTAATTTGCCCTTTTAATCCACTGGCCAAGATTCAATCTTATCAAAATTCAATGGCTATGATCTAATCTATGTGTAAAAATCCTTCCAAAATTGCCCTCAAAGTTTCAAAATATTTCAAAAATGCCATCCATGGCAAATGTCCAATTTTCCCTCCAACTAGTCTTTATTTACAATAAGTCTTGAAAATTGTCATTCCATTAAAATTGAACCAAATTGGTTCCCATCTAACCGGCCTTGTCCCAAAATATCTTAGATTTTTATTTATGGCAATTATTCGATCCAAATATTCAAATCTCACTCAATAGAATTTCCAAACTTTCTTCCTTTGAACTTTAAAACTTTATAGCCTACATAAGCCTCGTACGAAAAATCCGGGTAACACGAAAGTGTCACTCTTGGGGGTGAATTATTCATTTACGGGGTTAAAATACATAACTTTTGAAACTTACACTTTGGTCCCTAAACTTTTCCAAAGTTTATACTTAGGCCACAAAACTTTCAAATTTTCTATTTTGGTCACTGAACTTCAATTCCCATTTCAATTTCCTCAGATTTTTACCAAACTTTGAAAGTACCCAATTCAGCTCACTTATTCCTTAAATATTATTTTATAACTTTTCCTTGGCTTATTGAACAGCCTCTGAAATTTCGATTCGATCCAATCTCCTAATATTCGTAAAATACTTCTACTGTGATTTTACTTTTTCGATCTATCAGATTTATTCCAAAAATTATATACTTCCATATTCGGGAAATAAACTCTTTTATCTCATAAAAACTTCATTTCCCAGAACTTAGACTAAATTTTCCTAACTCAGTCTACTATTCCGATAATTACCGAAAATCCTCATAGAGTAACATTTCTCTTAAAAATCCTTTATCGATAATCCATAAGAATATTATATACTCTTATTGAGTTTGAAAATATCGATTATAAACACTTTTATGGGACCTTCCCGGAGGTCACTCATCCAAGTATTTCCCTGGCCTGAGCACGGTTAACAATTTTATTCGATCCAAATTCGGTACCTTTTACTGCATCTTAATTCTTAAAATCAATATCAAGGTACTTATTTCGATCCGATTCACTCTTATACTAAATAAAAATACTTATTTGGGAAATTTACACTTTAGTCCCCAAACTTTTTCAAGTTCACACTTACACCCCTAAACTTTCAAATTTTAAATTTTAGTCACTAACTCAAAATTAGGATATTACAATCCACAAATGGACGGACAAATAGAAGTCATCGATAGGGTTTTATCAACTTTATTAAGGGCAATCATTCAAAAGAATCTGAAGTCATGGAAGGAGTGCTTACCACATGTTGAGTTCACCTACAGTAGATCTGTGCACTTTGCTACAAAGCATTCCCCATTTGAGGTAGTATATGGATTCAATCCTTTGACTCTGAAGTATTTATTACCACTACCTATCGATCAAGTTTTGAACAAGGATGGAAAAAACAAGGCCGAGTATGAGAAGAAGCCCCACCAACCAGTTTGAGAAAACATTGAGAAAATGACAAGGCAATATGAGCAACAAGCCAACAAAAGACGTAGGAGAATTTCCTTGAACCCGGTGATTAGGTTTGGGTGCATTTAAGGAAGGAAAGATTTTTCAACTCAAAGGAAATTCAAACTACTACCTCGAGGAGATGGTCCATTTCAAGTGGTTGCGAAAATAAATGATGATGCCTATAAACTAGATCTTCCAGGTGATTATAACGTCAGTACCACCTTTAATGTATTTAGTTTGTCTTCTTATAATGCAGGTGACGATTTGGGGACAAATCGCCTCAACGAGGGAGGGAATGATGCGATCATGACCCAAGATGTTCCGAAAAAGGCTATTCTAGGACCTATAACTCGTGCTCGGGCAAGAAGGATGCGAGAAACTTTGGAAAGCTTGATTTGTCAAATTTAGGACTCAAATGCAACGACCCTTAGCTCACTTGAGTCTTGCATGAAAACCCCCAGCTCACACGAGCCATGTCACCTTCTTTACATGCATTAATTTGCATGTGTTGCATGTTAATATATTGTTTTAAGATATAATAAAATCATTTGCATTAGTTATATTTAGGATACTTATATTACACATGTTTCTTGCATATTTATTTTGTCTTGTTTGCATATTTATGCTGCCTAGTTACGTGCACATTTAAGTTGTCATTTCTTTATATATTTAAGATATCTTATCATATGTGATGACTATTTGTAAGAAAGAAGGAAGCAACAGCACACCAAGGGTTGCAATTGGCAAGGATCTTATATGGAAGGTTAATGGTCAGATTCATATAGCATATGAAAAGGGCTAGGTGCATGTTGTAAAGCATTCATGAATGCAAAAATTAAAGAGTATCTTAAAGAGCCCAAAATGCCTTTTAAGCTTCACAACCATTCGGCTATCAAGGAAAGTTGGAAGGATCAAACTTTATAATATTTTAAAAGCTTCACAAGACCATTCGGCTACTAAGAGGAGAAGGAAAGCCACAAGATTTAAAAACATTTATGAATAACCATTAAAAGGAATTTACTAGATCCATTTTAAGTCCATTCCTCTTCTATCTTGTAAATTCTATAAATAGGACTCATTTGTAGCAAACAAGACATAACTTAGAATATATATATTTTCTTGTGAGTGTTTAATTCTCTTTTTCTTTAAGAACTTTATCGATTTGCAAGTTCATCTTGTGAAATCATTCTTTTTATTTTTTTTATATCGTTGGTTCCTAGTTCTTTATAACTAGTAGATCGTGATCCATCATTGGTTAACGAACATTATAAGGTTCAGGTTAATATTTTCATATAGTGTTTGTTCTTTTTTTGTTCTGATACCAAACTATCATCATTATTCATCACCATCACCATTCATCTCAACCTTCGTTACCAACTCATCTACCATTAACCATCTTATACATCATACGTCTACCAACCCAAAAATCATCTTTTATCCCACAACCATCCTTGAACACCCAATTTAGCTATTTTTTAACTCAATTTCGGTTCGAGAAGAAATTTAGTTGAATTATGATCAGGCAAAAAATACGACTTGGAAACTCACATAACCAAACTCGTATCAGAATTGAATAGAATTTAAAATTCAAGCTGCAAGATTCTTCAAGCAATCATCCACGGAGGTAGAGATATGAAGAAGATGGCATACCCTTTTTGTTTCTTTCTTTTCCTTCAACCGAAGGTAAGGATAGCCATTTAGGCTATTTTAATCTTTTCTTTAATAAATAAAAAGATAAAAATTTAGGCTCATGACACATGTATGGTGATTCATACATTAAGGGTCTAAATAAAACCTTGGTCATTGAATTACTTGCATCTTGCTTTATTGTCACCTAACTTCATTTCTTTGCAATTTGGTCCTTAATTTCTTAATACTTTAAATTTAAACTTAATATTCAAAAAATAATTTAATCAAACGATCCAATAGCTAATTTTAGTTACCAAAAAGTAAATTTCAATCATCGAAAATATGGTTAACTACTAAGACGATTTTATGGGTGTTACATGTCATATGGGTAAAAGTCATAGATTAGCATTTTCTTCCTCTAATATTATTTATAACACCATTTCGGTTAGTGCACACAGATCTATGGGGACCAGCACATGTTACATCCCCAGGTTATTCAGATCCCAACCTTATCTTTCCCTTGGGTATAGTCTCCAACACAAGGGCTACTAGTGTTTATCGGTTGATGGAAGAATGTATATCTCTAGACAAGAGGTTTTATTTATAAGATAGTGTTTTCATGTGATGAAACCAATGCAAGAGATGGTCTAGCTTTTTTGATTGGGCATGTGTAGTCTTTGGTTCGAAATAGTCAAGTCCAGGCACAATTCAAGTGGTGCCTGGGTTTGATAAAACCAATAGCCCTAAACTTCAGCCAGTGTTTTCAACACCTGGTGGTTCTCAAGCGCAACAATCAAGAATTTCAATGACTCCATCTTCCAGCATGGCTCAGGAACCGAGATTGAGTAATGAAATATGGGCTCATTAAGTGTCTTTTGGTAACGTGCTGAGACAAAGATTTTTGATATAACATATTAAAAAATATTTTTAAATATAATTCAAATATTATAAAAATTATTCAAAGTTCAAATAACTTGAAAAGTATGTTTAAAATATTTTTGAAGAGTTTTTGATTTGAACAAATATTTTCAAAAGCTTTTAAAAGTCAAAAACAAACATTCAGTACTGGTACCCTATCTCGGTACCGATACGAAGTGGCCCGTACTGGTACGGTCATGACATGTACTGATACATTATGTTTTGGACCAATGAACACTTTTCGTACCGCTACTGACCATCAGTATCGATACGCAAGGCGCGTACCGATATCTTGTTATTGAATATCGATACGCTATGTTTTTGTGTCTAACGACTTTTTCTATTTAAGGCGGGTACCGACACCCGAGTACCGTACCCATGGTTTGGATTGATAGCACAAATGTTGTTGCAATGAGTGTTAATCCATTGTTTCATGCTCTGTCCAAGCATGTCGATCTGGACATCTATTTTGTACGAAAAAAAAGTTGCGGAGAAGAAACTTCAAGTGAATTATGTGTTTGCTTTTCTCGATGGTATTTTACCTTGTATCATAAAAAGCTTAGTGTTCAATCTACAGGAGACTTGTGAAGAGCAGAAGGTGGAGGACCTGGGAGAATGTTGACATCTAGAATGTATTCTAGAATTCAATTGTGCTACTTTGTTCAACTGGTTTTTATATTATATTAGTACATCATTTTCAATGTCGTGCGATGATTTGATTTGCGTCATACGTCGGGTCAATCTTCAAACTAGCGCAAAACATGAATTGCAAAAAATATATATATAATAGTGTTATTAGAAATATAGTGTGCATTTTTATTGTATTGAAGAATGAAAATAAAAAATTAAATTATTAGGAATTAATTTTAATATTTAGCTTTAAGAATTGCAAAAAAACGATGTTGACATTTGTTTATATAAGTTTAACTAGAGTGTAAGTATTTATTTCTTATTAATGTGAAATTCTTAAAACTAAAATATAGTAACAAACTTTTTAGCTCCAAGAATCTCACATTGATAAGTAACAAACGCTTACACTCTAGCTAAGCCTATATAAGCTAATGTCAACATCTTTTTTTGCAATTCATAGAGGTAAATATCAAATTTGGTTCCTAATAGTTCAAATTTTGTTTTCATTTTTGTTCTTCAATACACTGAAGATGCAAAGTGCGTTTCTAATAGTTTAACTTTAGGTTAATTACCACGTTGGTACATGAACTATACCGGATTCTTAATTTCATACATTATGTTTTAAAATTCTCAGTTTCATACATAAAATTTTTTGCCGTTATCGAGTTTACCCACTTTTGTGACAGAATCTGATGGGACCCCTTGGCCCAGTGAAAATTTACATATGACATTTATTTTATTTAAAAAAATCTTGATTTACTTACGAGTTAATTACAAGATTACTCCGAGGGGCGTATCTACATTACTACCTAGTGGGTCACATGACCCACCATTAAAAATAGGGATGGACCGAGGGAACTGGAGGGGGCAGTAGCCCCTCTGAAAATTTAAATTTTCTATATTATTTAGAAATTTTTTAGAAATTTTCTAGGTATTTTTTATTAAAACTATATTTTCCCCCTAAAAATTTATAAGTTTGCCCCCTAGAATTTTATAAGTTCGCCCCTTAAAATAAAGTCATGCTTCCGTCCTGATTAAAAATGAATAAAAACCCTATTTATCCTTTTGCGGTAATTTCCATATTGGTCCTTCTCTTTTTGTTTGTAATTCATTTTAATATAATTTAACATAATATAATTTCCATATAGGTTATTTTGACCCTTTCAAGTTTTATTTTCTTTAAATTTGATCTCTCAATGTAATATTTTTATTTTCATATTTATTTATTATTTTATTACATTGTATATTTATTGTTATTAAATTTTTATTTTATTATTATTATAAAACACCACTATTATTTTTTGATAGTTAATATACTTTTATTATTATAATTGTAATTATTGTATAATATATTTACACCTTTACTATTATATTTATTATGATTATTTTTATTATTATCACTTTTATCATTTTTATTATCATATATGTTATTTTTTTATTACTACTATTTTTTTATTCTTTCTAATAAAGTTTATTTGTAGTCATTATTATGTTTTAGTAATTTTAATTTAAATTATTTATAAGTTTTTAAATATAATTTTTATTAACTTATTCAATTAACTCTCGCGTTATATGTAATTATATTTATTATTGGTAGGTGGATCACCAAGTTCAAATTCTTAAATCACTAAATACTCCTCACTGTTTTATTAAATTTTTAATTTTACCCTTAAGGTTTAATTTTTTTTAAATTAATTAATTATTTTAAAATTTATAAAAGGTCAATACTAGTTGACACGTGTAAAATCAACCCCCACAACTTAAAAAGTTGTTCCACTTTTTTTTCTTCTGCATCTTCTTTTTACTTCTCCATAACCTTCATCCAGCGCCACCTGTCAACCATGAGGGGTAAGACGACGATCGTCGACGATTTTCTTCCTAATCTCTTCTTCGCACTCTTTTCTCCATTATTTTGATTCTAACTTACCAACCCAAGCTTTTTTGACAGAGATGTTCTGGGAAAATCAATTTGTTTGCAGGAACTTTGGGTGTTGTAGATCGTTCTTTCAATTTAGGGTTTTGATTTTTTGTTCCATAAAAATTAACTGTGATAATTTTTTTTTCAATCTTTTTTTTATTTTGTGGCAGAGATGGGTTTGGGAAAGCGATTTTTTTTCAAGCTTTTGTGGCAGAGATGGGTCTGGGGAAAGTGATTTATTTACAAGGACTTTGGGTGTTGTAGATTGTACTTTCAATTTTAGGGTTTTGATTTTGTTTCATTAAAAAATAATTACGATAAATTTTTTTTCAATTTTAGAGTTTTGATTTTGGTCTCATTTATTTTATATGTTTATTAATTTTTCATTGTCGACATTTTTATTTGTAAATGTCATTGAATTACTTTTTTATTTTTTAAAAAAGTATTTTTATGTTGGTGTTTTGAGTTTAGTTTGATTTGGATTCTCATTTTAAGTATTTCTATAATTGGATTAGTGATTAGAGAAAGATGGTTTTGTTGTTCTGTTTGGGTGATAAGAAAGTGAAGAAAAATGTTGTTCTCATAAATGTAGTCAGAATTTAAAACTATAAATATTTAAAAGTGGATGATAAATTTATAAATAAATTAATTTTTAAAAAATTTAAATAAGAAGATAAAAAAATATATATTCTTCGGGTGGAGACCCACATAAATCCGTCCTTGTTGATTTGTTTTGTTCGGGTGCTAAGAAAGACTTATTCTTAAATCAATAGTTGAACACATGGTGGTGGTGGTGTGATCGATTTCTGAAAAATATTATTGTTCATCTTTTCTTCGAGAAACAGAACATTTGAGAAATGATAAAACATAGAGAAAGAAAATTTTGAAAATTAAATTAAAGAGGAAAAAACACAGTAGTATAAAAATATTGTATTACATGAAAATATAATTTTTTGAAATAAATATAATTAATATGATGCCATGTGTCAATTACTGATTTATTTATTATTTTTTATAGTTTTTTAAATAAATATTTGTTTTTTTTAATTTAAACTAAAGAGTTAAATTAAAATTTTAATAAAATATTAAGGATTAATTTTGTTATTAATCTTTAAATAAATAATTTTTAAAAAATATAAAATAAATAGTGTGTCAACTTTTTATTGGGAAAGTTCAGATTCTGTCACGAAAGTAGATAAACCCGTTAACAGTGAAAAACTTCATGTATGAAACTGTAAATTTTAAAATATTATGTATGAAACTGAAAATTTAATATAATTAATGTACTAACAGGATAATTAAACCTTTAATTTTTTTCAGTTTTCATCTTTTAGTAAAAAATGTTTGATTTTGGAAAACAGATCAAAGACTTGGTCAGAAACAAAGAGACGGTGGGGTCCGAGTGTTTTATATCTAAAAATGGGACGGTTGGGAAGGGACAATAAACGTTGAAATCTTGGACTGTGTATGTTACAGACAACCAGAATCCACAATCCTGCTTTCCTGCCGACACTTACTAAACATTACTAGTATTGTTTTGCAATTGTCTGGTTTTTGGGCCAACACAAAATAATGGTAGAGGTTGCTAGTAACTTCATTTGATCTGATACAAACGTAAAAAATTCTAAAACAAATGAATTATTTAGTTTCTGAACAGAAACTTCCTTGGAATTACTTCATCTGATTCATTAATAAAATACATTACATTGAAAAGGCTTCCCAAAATAATAATTAAATAATTCTTGTAGCTTTGTTTTTTTCTGGAAAGGGAAAAAGGAAGCTCAAAAATCTTACATTTCAACACTCCTGGGCCTCCTCCCATTTATACTTTTGTTGTCTTTCCAAAAATGGGAAGGAAAGGTAAAAGTGCAAATGCAAGTGCAACCCACCAAGGTATTTGTATGGTACATTTGATTTTTCAAGTCATTCTTCTATTAGCCTAAAGTAAAACTAAGCTACCCCCATTAAGTGAAAGAGTGGAATTGGTCTTGAGGCCCTATTTCAGCTTCAAGGCTCCGAGTTCCTTCGGCCCAATCCAATGGCAGATTTTGGGACAATGCCCGTCATTCTATTGATTATGTCTTCAAATGATGGTCGATTTTCTGGATTACTGCTTGTTGGGAACACAAGAAATGGTTAGTCTTTTTCATCCATTTGCTTAGTTTCCATGTTTGCAAATAGAGGTAGGAAATAGAGCAAGATTGACGTATACCTTTGCCAACAGTCGCGGATAATAGAGTCTATATGCGGATCAAGGCCTTCCGGTAGCTCTAATCGCCTATCCATGAAGCCTACAACTCCAACAACCTACATTATGGTTTCGACATATAGGTTAAGATATCAAAGAGATTTGTGTAGCTTCGTAAGGGGAAGAAAATGTTGTTTGCAGGTGTTAAAGAGGAAGAAGACCTGTAAAGAGTTGAGGTTGTTCCATGGAATGGAGACAGTCATTAGTTCCCACAAGATTACTCCAAAACTGAATACATCAGACCTGTTCAGATTGATGTCAGGAACCAGTTGACGAAAAAGAACTCGAGTCTTAAATGTCTTTGAACAGGGAAATATCAATGTCGGTTTTTCAAGAAATTACTTCTCATTTGAAGGTTCATTCCTGAGGACTTCCGGAGCCATCCATTGGGGCTGCAATTAGAGAAGTAATGAACAGAGTTGAGCATGTAGTTGTATGATAAGTAGTAATTATATAAAACGTTGATGCAACAAATGTGAAAAACGAGCACATGATCTATTAAAGAAGAAATCGAAAAGAATTAGCAGAAGCGGTCATTACTGTTCCTCTTCCAGACTTCGTGGTTAAGAAAGTTCCATTTTTCCATCTTGAGAGGCCAAAGTCTCCAACCTAAGGCATAAATTGAACTGTAAGCAATCTGAAAATGCTCAAACAAGCGTGAACTTTTTGAAGATATCAACCGGCATATGGTACCTTTACATTCCAATTCCTATCAACAAGGAGATTGGAAGACTTCAGGTCTCTATGCACTATTGGCGGATTCCTATGATGCAAGTAATTCATGCCTCTAGCCTGCAGAAAGAAAAGGGAAGTGTGAGGTTTTATTTGACGACCAAGCAGAGATTGTGGGGTAAACGAAAAGATAGATGGAAAACGCACAACATCAAGGGCCATCCTCATGCGCCTTTTAACGTCCAGTGCCTGATTATTCTTGTGAAGTGCTTTGAAAAGGCTTCCCCTAATTATTGAACAACAATAACTGAGTGCTACATATCATCAAGAAAGGAGCGGTATGCATAGAACTTTTATAGGAGTTGATCTTTTAAATCTCACGGGTATGAAGAAATGGAATCATTAACATAGGATCATTAATTGAGTACCCCTTGGACAAAGTAGCAACTTTCATTACCTAGGCAAGAACTCGGTGACAATTGCAAGACGTTCTTGCGAGTACACTGCTCCCATGAACAGTAATACATTTGGGTGTCTTAGTTTTCTCATTATATCAATCTGAAGAGCAGGAAAAAACTGTTAAGGACCAGAGCATTGCACACATGATATTGCTTCATCAAAAAACCAAAGCAAATTCAGAGAGTACCTCTTTTTTGTAGTCTAATAATGTTGATTCTTTGTATTCACCAGCAAAATAGACCTTAACGGCAACATCCTTCTTGCAGAAAATGATATTTGTCCAGGTTAGTAAATATTTTTACACGAGTATTTGACATAAGAAATTGAAAAGCAAAGGAATGAAAAGAACTTACTGATCCATTCCAAATTCCACGATAAACAACTGCATACGAGCCTGAAGGGAAAAGAAAAAAATGACTGGGTACATCATATTGAAGTATAACATGTAAGCTATTATTTCTCGTATATTAAAAAAGGTAACAATAGTGTGCAGCCAATAAACAACAATGACGTTTATGTACCGACCAACCTACTGGGAAAATCATTTTAAACTGAAGCTGTAACAGAAATAATATTTAACTACCTTTAAAAAGATTTAGGTCGAGAAATTGTTACCCGGGAATGTATTATCTCAAAATTTATTTGAAACATGAACCAGAGGATGTCCATAAAACAGTGCAAGAATCCAATTCCTACCAATCAAACTCTTTTTTTTTTCAAGTGCACCAGTACGCAGGCATCTATGCATGTCAAAACTCAGAAGTTTACCTTGCCCAATCTCCTCCCCTAAATGTAGGTCTTCCCAGTGAATTTCACAATCAACCATATAGTTTGGCTCATTATCCCCTTTGCTTGATGGACTTTCTTGGCTTCCTGTGCTCTCCCCTAAACTTGATAAGCTTTTACCATCAGTCTGTTTTTGTAATTCATCTTCCACCTCTGATGCATCCATATTTGGAAACTCTAGCTCTGATCCATTTTCATTTACATAGCACGCTAATCCTGCAGTAGATTCTCCTATTCGAGTTACTGAAAATTTACCATTGCACTCTCTTGAAGAGCCTACAACAGATGTTGGACTTGTGCACTTTTCAACACTTAAGTGGTTTTGAATTGAAGCCTTTAAACCTCTCGAAACATTATGTTCATCTGTCACATTGTTTGTTGCCAATCTTCTAGTTGCATCCTTTCTCTGAAGACATTCATCATCTTCATTGCTGTGGTTGCTAGGTCCCCCGATGTGCAGTTTCGCCAAGACTTTTGCAGCCTGCAATCATTCCACCACAAATTTAGCAAAAGTGTAGGAAGAAAATGAAAACAGAGGTAGAATTGCTAAACCGATGCAATCTTCATTACGATGTTAAGATGATAATGTCTACTCTACGGGTTTTAATAGTGTTCTTAACTTCACGTCAATTAGTTATATACAGTGCAATTAATAACTACAAACTACGAGATACCAAAACTATCATCAAAATATTTGGTTGCGTAGCTTATAACAAACCAAGCTGAAAGAATGACAATACCATTTTTGAAGGTTGAGCAAGATCGAATGCATTTTCATCCTTCTGAGAGCTTATTTCAGCTGTGTCCCTCCACTCATGGAAACTTGAGTTAAATTCACCTTCCTTGAGTAATACATAAGAGAAAGAAAAAAAAGCCAGTTAGATATCTGATTTAATATATATACACATATAACCAGCTGACGAGCAATTTCAGAACAAAGTCTTACTGCTGTAGTAGGAGTCTTTAACTTGTCTTCCGTTCTTGTTGCACTATCCTCTTGCTTCCTTGACTTATTACTCGAATTGCTTAAACCATCTTGTTTCTTGAGTAGAAATCTTGAAGCCTGGTGTTTTGACAGTGCAAGATGTCAAGATTTTTAGAAACTAAAAATAGAACCAGAAACGGAAAGAAGCGAAAGAAAACTGGGGCAAAACTGTAGTAATACTATACATAAGCACCAGATTAGAAATGGATGATGCAATCTGTGGCCGTGGTGGATGCCACTGTATGTTTTTCGACTTTAACCTTCTTGGTCTACTATGATCCTGAGATGTTCCCGAATTCTCTGAATTTATACCATTAAAAATGGCCGCATCACTTGAAACTGTCACCACACCAGTAAGTTGACCATCTTCATACAGAGGAGTTTTGGTCACCAAGGCAATAAAAATTTCACCCGACCTCCTCTTGAAGGGGAACTGACCTGACCATGATTGCCCAGAGTACAACTTCTCCATAATTTTCTTAAGGGGTGCTTGATATTCTTCAGCTATTAGAAGTGTTGTATCTCTTAGTCCCAAGACTTCATTGGACCTCCATCCGAAAAGATTTTCAGCTGAGCGATTCCTGTGGTAAGAGAACCCTTTTCTTTATCAGCTGCACAACTTGAAAGTGATGTGTGATTTAATAAACACGTGATTTAAGGATTCAGTAAAAAGGAAGGGAAAAAAGAAGCTTTCTTCAACCTTAATGGAAAACATTTGAGTAATGCTAATATATAACAGCGAGTTCTAAGATGCATTTTCTCAGAAACAAAGAATGCATAAATCATGAACTTGCTTTTTGTAACTTCTGTACAATAAACTTGCGAGACAAGCAACCAATATAAGTATTGAGTTACCAAAGTCTAAGCTGAAACGGTTTACCATAGTCCTCACTACATCTTATATAAATTGAAGTCACTCCTCAGTGTTTCACAGGAATAAAACTGTCTAGAGAGTTTTTAGTTGAATACTCATATCTAGCAAACTAGAGAAAAATACAAAAGAATTGCAGTAAAACACATGTTATTAGTGTACGACATTCTTTGCAGGTAGCTAACTGAGAGGCAAGAGAGTCTTCAAATTTCGTTCTGAACTAAGTACTACTTCTAAAACTAAGAACTAATTATCAGTTATGACATTCTTGTATAGAGAGAGAGTGAGGATCCTCTTATCTTATGTAAAACTTGATTGTTGGATGATGGTAAATGGATGGATGAGATTAATAGTAGAAAATGTGAAGATTATCACTTGGAAAAAAAGATAAGGAAATAATCTTAGCCATTTATTACCCTCATCCAACGGTCCAAAAAGGTATAAAAGTAATTGAGTTTTACATTGTGTAAGTGGATCCTAACACACATATATATATTAGTTTATAACACATGGCAATCCCCATGCTCCATCACATCATTAACTAATTTTCAAGTTACTAAATATAGGTAGATGTATTTGCAAACACAAAATGCAGGAATAGATGTAGGTGACACCATGGTACATATGGAAGATGCACATTTAGCCAAGCAACCACTTAAAAACTAGGCTAAAAGAGGAAGCAAATATAGACTATCATGTTTCTTTGTTCAAAAGTGTGGAACTCTTTGGACTACTAATTATGGAAATTCTTAAGAAAACTTGATGACAAGATATTTATCTTGTTATGATAGTTTGGGAATCTTTAGACTAGCAGTTGTAGAAAATAACTCATGCCATAAAATTTCCTGCCATGTGACAATAAAGCAGAGTCATTCGTTTTGAAGATTGACTCATTCTAAAAGGTTGCAAGAAAACAAAAACAAAAAAAGAGAGTTCAGAATTGTATGTGAACTTTTATCAAACATCTTAACCATACTTTAGAACTATGACACTAAAACAAGAATACAACAAAAGAATACAAAAGAAGCCCAATCTAATGTTTCGTTCTTCTTTACATTAACATTCTTATAGACTGTAAATTTCATTAAAAGTCAATATTACTGCTAATCCTGAGAGAGCACATCCATTTCAAACATGATCTATACTTGATAATTTCAATTAAAAGTAGTAACCTCTAGAACTATAAAACCAAGATATATAACAAAAAGAGGATTTTAAAGTCTATACCAACTATCATTTAACCTTTGAACTATCTGCATACAAGCAACTGTTTCATCATGACAACAACCAAACACCCAGAAACAAGATTCAATCTTTTCAGAAGAACCCGCATAGGGTCTACTCAAAGGATCAAAAACATGAAGGAAAAGAAAAAAAGATGAGTTTTAGGTATATACCAAAATGTAATCCTCCCCGAAGCATAGGAAGAGACATGAATAGCATGTCCAATGGATTCCAAGACGTTTCTAAAAGGGCTTCCTGTGGAGAAGTATCCGGGAAACGTCGCATCGACGGGATATGACGTGGAATCGCCTGAATCTGACGCTAGCATCACCTCCTCATCACTTCTTTTATCTTGCTGAGCAAGCTCGTCAAACTCTTCCCTCAACTTAGCATGACTGGCTTCCAAACTCGAGCACCGATCCACTAAGGCTCGGTAGAGACTCGCTACTGAGTCATCCCCAGACATTGAATTACTCACCGGTGACTCCTCGGAGATGGAAGCAACAAGTTTTGCTGATGGCAAATTTTGTTTTAGCTTTTGATAATTATAGGGTATTTTATTTAATACCGAGGTGTCGCTTATCGTATTTGTTTTTTTTTTCAGTAATAAAATATTTACTTTTTTAAAATTAATATATATTTTGTGTAAGAGTCGTGGGTCAAAGATTGCCCGCCACGTGTATTGGCCGGCTAGGTGAAACCATCAGGTGCGGACAGGTGCAACGTTGAGAAACTAAAAAGGCGGATAAGGATCTGGGCAGTTCACCATTCTTTTAAAAAGTATTTTTGAGGTTAAAAATACTTTTGTAGTAATAAAAATGTTAAATAGATAACTTTTAGAAGAAACAAATTGTATTTAAAAAATACTTTTCAATTTAAATGTAAAAATTGAAATTTTTATTTTCTGCAGTTAAAAATATGCTTTTAAAAGTTAAATTATAATTTTAACATTTATTTGTTATATGATGTTTTATTTTATAATTTATAAATTTATAATTTTTTAATAAAAACATAATTGTATGATTATTTAATTATTTATTAATTTAAATATTTTAGAATTTTTTTGATCAAATTTTTTAGATAAAAATTATTCATTTATTACTAAAAATATATTTATTATAATTTAAATTAATATTTATAATATTAAAGAATTTAAATATCATTTAAATATATATATTTATTTTTTAAAAAAATATTTTTTTAACAATAATACTAAATATTTTATCTCAAATCAAAAAAACATTTTATAAAAATACTTTTTATTGTATTTTTTTATCGCGCTTTTTAAAAATAACGGTAATTGGTATTTTTAGTTTGCCGTTGGTTAAGGAAGCGAGGAGCAATTTCGGTATTTTTTTATGACGATAATCTCCTCCGGTTTTGACTGAAAATTACATGTCTTACCTTTGCCGCCATTAGTTTGAAAGGAAGCAAGTGGGCGCGTGGGGTGGGGTTAGGTTGCTTGTACTCAAACCATTTTTTATTACTTACTGACGTGGAATTAGCCGAATTATTAAGAGAACGTCATGTACGATATGCTCTAAATTAAATTAGTGTTCTTCCTCAAAGCCAAACACATTCAAACCATGTCAAAATTTAGGTTTGGTCCCTCTACTATAGTCAATTTTTTTATTTAGTTTTGATACTTTAATTTGGTGTAATTTAGTCACTCTATTTTTATAATATTATTATTATTAACTCCAATAACTAATATTCTTTTTTGAATGTAATAACTAATATTCTTAACTAATCAGACTAACATGTTAGATGTTGATTTCTGATAGAAAAAAGGTCTTTTCTAAGTCATACTTGACATAAATTTCCATGTACAGAAGTAGTGATGTTATAAAAAAACATATTAGCATTTTTATTAGAATAGTTAACGCTGTTATTTATTTGAATTAACTAAAATTGGAATTAAAAGAGTGGTTCTAGTAAAAAAATAATATTCATCTCATGAGATTCGAGTTCGAGTAACTTTATCTATAAGATATATGCACTTTATTAAAGAATTAAGAAAGAATGTGAATATATATTATTTTTTAATCACATTAAAATTATTAAAAAAATATTGTATCAAATTAAAATATAAGATCAATTCGCAAATTTTGAACACAATGTAGGAATAAAAACCAGAATTTGAGCATTCAACGAAAATCGATCCGTTGTGAGCCATTGATAGTTAACCGTGATGACTTATGGTGAGAAATCCAAAGGTCAGAATTACATGATGGCTGGGTTGACCGTGGGAGGATGGAGTTGAAAACTGAAGCCAACGAGCTTAAAACGGTATAAACCTAAAAAAAAAATACTTTAGACTAAATAGTCATTTTAACCTTTATTTTTTTAGCAATTTAACTTTTAACATTTTATTTTAGGTCAAAATAGCTCTTCTGCAGATAAAAACTGTCTGTCAACTGACGGTAAATGACTTAAAATAATGTGACAAACCTATATTGCAGTGCACGTTGACATGACAATATCATTTAGACAAAATGTTGACTTGAAAAAAATATTACATCAGTCAAAAAATAATTTTATAAAATAATTTTTTCTGCTGACTTATCATTCTATCAAGTCATTTCAAATTGTTTACTATCAGTTTTTTAACAATTTTTATCTGCGGGGTGGCTATTTTGACCCAAAATGATACGTTGAGGGTTTAATTACTCGAAAAATAGGAATCAAAATAACCATTCAGCCAAACGTTAAGGATATTTATTGATGCCGCTAAAAAATCGTTTGATATAACTATACTTGCACTAGTTTATTTATTTAATTGAAATATATCATTCTCAACACTCTTGGAAATTGGATCTTAAAATATTTAGTGGCACGTATTGTTAATGACATAAGACTTCACGGGTTAGGGCTTAGGGGTCTCAGCTTGGGTGATTCTAGGGTGAGGCACCTCTAGGATGAGGCTAAAATGAGACGGATTTACATAAATTCTTACTAAATTGATAAGGATTTATGTAGTTACACAAATTTTTATCTAAGGCAAAATCTACACAATTTCTTATCAAGTTGATAAGAATTTATGTAGTTACACAAATTCTTACAAAAAATTGTAAGAATTTATGTAGTTACACAAATTCTTACCCAGTCCTACATAAATTTGTTGATGGTTAAAATGAACAAGGACCAGAGATGGTGGCTCGACGATGGTTATGGTGGTCATTCTGAGCCAGATCTTGCTTGTCGCTCTTTTTTAGGGTGGTGATAATGCCTCGATTGGAAGATCCCCCTTACTTTCTACTGCATGTCCGATTTTATACTACCTGGACAGGTGTCGTGATAGGGTTTATTGTGGCGCGTTGATTGGACAAGCTATGACTTGATGTCATAGGTTCCCCTTGACGTCCGTAGTGAGCATGTGTGTAGCCACATGGCCACCAGGTGAGGTGCAATATTACTCGTAGTTACATTTGCTCGCTACAGATCGCAAAGAGTTTTACACAGTTCGCAGATGGTCCTATGCGTTGTGGTTCACAAGTATGCGACACTCATCGCCTGATGTCCCTTGTGTTACACCGTTCATGGTCTTACTCATTCTAGTTTTGACACAAGGCAGTAGGTGTTCATAGGTACTAACAATTGCCCCCCAGGTAAGAGAAGATTATAAAATGACCTTGGCAAACCTGAAGAGTCTGTGGATGCCTCAAAACGCTACGTTATAGAATTTATTGACGGATTGATTAGTTTTTCTTTGAGGGTAAACTGTTGTATGTGAAATGTCACATGGTGAACCTCTTCAGTAAAGGAGCGTGTCGAGGAAAATGCGGCTCTTATTTATAAATAAATTCTAGTTGGTATTTGTTGGGGTTTTTTTTTGTTGGCTGTTTTTGAATCTTTGAATATTTAATTGTAAATTGTTCTTTTAGCACTAATGGCTAGCACGTCTGTTGTAGTAAGTGATGAATACCTTTGTACTACTGATCTAGATGAGTTACTAAAGGTATTGGAATGTCAGAGCCTTCTTGCCATTAATTATTTTTGCTATTAGTTTATATGCCGAGAGAGACATTTCGCCTTAGTGAATGCCCGAAAGAGGGAAAGTCATGGTTTTTTATTCTTCTTCTCGCTTTTGAAATTGGGTTTCATTTACCGTTACATCTTTTCTTTGTGAAGTGGTTAAATTGGTTTGATGTAGCGTCAGGCCAATTGAGTGGGACTAGTTGGGAAATTTTGGTGACGTATTTCTTGAATTGCAAGATTAATAGGGATGAGCCTTCTATCAATGTATTTTGCTATCTTTATAATGTAGTGGTCGACTATGACAAGGGTGTAAAGGGTTTGGTGACCATTGGTCTGCGTAGGGCGAGGCACCAGCGGCGAGGGATTACGTTGAGGACCATCTTCTAGAGAGGACAAAGTTTGTCAAAGTAGAGTGTAAGTTTGAGGGGTTTTCATTTTTGATTGTATGGTGTTGACCAGCGGAAGATAGGGTTGCGCCTCATGATATGGGAAAACTATCACCCATTGAGTTAAAGCTTCTCAAAAGGTTAAAGAGTAATCCCCCTTTTTGCTTTGGAAAGGTATGTAACCTCAAAAATATTTGGTTGCATTGCCTAGAGGAGAAGAGCTCTAATGGTTGGGATGAAAGATATTTGGATGTGTTTCTTGAGGGTTCTCTAGCTAATGTACCTTCTTGAGCGAAAGCTTGGCCCTATGGAGAAGGGGAAACGAGCAGTTGGCTGGGATCTTTCTAGGTAGCAAAAGCTAGCCGAAGTATTTCTTTACTGAATATATTGATGCTTGTTCTCACTTTTAAAAACATCATGGTTGTGTTGAAAGTGCATTTTTCGATAGGGTTGGCAAAGAATCTGTTTTTATTACCCTAAAAGATTATGCTGACGTAATTTTATCCAGCTCTGATCATGGTAAGGGGGAAAACGCATGGTTTCGAGCTCGTCCGTTATCTCTAGTTTGGCAGAGAAAGGAGATTGTCTGCGTTTAGAACGCAGGTCGAAGAGAAGAATGGATATTGGTAATGATTTGCTATAGCCTTGAGGTGAAGTGAGCTGTTTTTACTTATATATGTATTGTTGTTCGCTAACTCTTCGCCCCTTTTCTCTCTTTTTATGCACTTTATAAGGGGTAACGACTTTTTCTTTGTGGGTTGTTGGTGATGGAATAGAGGATTGAATTATAGTGTCAGATACTCCACACTTTATGGTTGGTAGTGATTTGTTAGGTTCGCAAGGGCTAATAAAAATTTATGCTGCTCCTTGTTTGAGAATTTCCCCTAGTGACAAAAATGCCATCGCTGGGGTGTCAGCGGATGTTGTAGAGGTGGTACGAGAAAGTGTGGCAAGCCGAATAAGGGCTTACGACTCCAAAAGATGCTCTTTGGGTGCCAGGAAAAAGGTGTTAGGAAAGAGGCCAGTAGTTGATGTTGAGAGTGCCGAAGTTTTTTCTGGGTTAAAATGTGATACTCCCTTTGTTTTGCTCAAACCTCATGGCTCTTCTTACACTGATGTAGGTGGCACTGCTTCTGCAAGCTCGGGTGTTGGCCCCTCTATTGTTTGTGTGCCTTAGGTATTTTAAGTGGTGTGCTATTGTTGTTTTGAGTTTGGCAGTTTTGTTGTTCAGTTTATGACAAAACTTTGTTTATTGAATTTGTTTGCAGGAATAACTGATATGTATTCTATTGTTGTTTGTTGTTCCGCTGTTGATACACCTCTCTACTTAAGGAGAATGCGAGGTTACGCTCGCAAATGAAAAATATGTTGCTCGGTTAAAAGAGCTACAGGAAAAAACATGAGGCGGATGCTTGGGTACAAGTAGGGGACTTGCACAAAAAATATGCAGATGAGATTGTCGAGAGAAAGAGGGAGACTAACCGTGCTCTTAAGATTCAGGATAAGCTACTTGAGACCATAGAAGAGATTTTCAAGACTGAGATTCAAGGTCTTAAAGAAAAAACTAGAGCGAATAGAGAGTGCAAGGGATGAAAGCTTCACTAATTTTACTAGGGATTTGGCAGAGCTTAAAGAATCACATAAGAATGAGATTATGGTGCTAGAAGCTACCCATAATGTTGTCATGGTAGAAAGGGTTAATGCGACTACGGATACAACCTCAGCCTTTATGGTTGGAGTGATGGAAAAGTCTCGAGATGCTGTTATTCTTAGCTTTCAATTGTTGTGAGGCCCTTTTGATGTTAGGAGTGTGGATTTTGGCGCCCTTTGTGAAGTAGCTATGGAATTCGACTTGAGAAATCCTTGTGGGCCCTCTTAGGAAAGCTTTGCTGCAAAGTATAAAAAGATTATGGACTCCTTCATCTTTGGTCTGAATATGTCCTCTTCCTTGAATATCCGCAGCGATGTTGTAGACGGGAGAGATGGTGACGATGCCTTGGGTGATTGTCGTAGGAATGTATAAATGTTCCTTTTGTTTCTTTCTTTGCTTTTTTGTATGAAGAAAATCTTATTTTGAGAGTTATTTTTGGTTATTTTTACCCAAGTTAGAGTGTATCCTTGATGTTGTCTTGCTATGGCAGACAATATATCTGAAATAGCTTTTGTGGTAAAGAACCTAAAAAGTCTCATTATTTTGTTGTTTTATCTTTTCAAAGAATTTGAATTTCATACTGCAACTTGAATCATAAGAGGGACTATAATGACTTGAATAATTTAGCGTGCGTTATTTTATTATTATTGTGATCTAATTTGGCTTGTTAAGGACTTCTTATCTTTTATTTGCGATAGGTTTTTCCTATTGTTGGTTGCGCTGATACAACGAGCTAGTTTTGCCACTCAAGTGGCTTTGGTTATTAGTGTTCCTACAATGCTATATGTAACAATATTTTCCTTAGGCCAAGAAGGGTGTGCTCTTTTAAATATTAGCGTATGTGATGGGCTTTGATATGGGTCTAAAAGATTGACGTTATGGACTGTTGCATAGGGTATGATAGATGCTTGTTTCTTTAAAAAGGTGGATACTATGCGTGGCCTTTTTCTTATTCTTCATTAGCTTAACTTATGGTGATTTAGATAGTTTAGGGCAGATTGTGATGAAAGAGAAAATATATGATCGGTCATAACAAGTAGATGCATCTTTTTGCGCAGTTATTGATTGAAATTTTAGAAGTCGTGTAATTTTAGTCACTTAGTCGAGATTTCGGGGCTTGAGAATTAAATGTTGGTATCAATGGCTCTCTACATAGGTATATGAAACGTTATCGCTTGGTGTTCCCATTGCCTATTATAAATAGAGTGTCTTTGGTATGTATCTTCATAACCTAGCTTATGAGTGGTTTACTTGTTCCTCATGTAGTTTGTTTTAACGGTTTTTCTCTGTACCATTTTGAAAAGAGGAAAAGAAAATATGTTTGTGGAAAGAAGAGATTTTTAAAAACCTTGTTTGATGGATCCTAGAAGAGCTCTAGTGTTGCAGTTTGTGTTATTTGTATCATCATACAATAGTATTCGGAAGGCTATAATTAACCATTTGTAGTAAGAAGTGCCAACAGACATTGTCTGTTGGTGCTTGTTGCTACCATGAATGGAGCAGTCGAGTCAGGTGTATGTTGCTGAGGCTATTGATTTGTGCTAGGATTTAACCGTTCTCCCCTTGGTGCAGAGCAAAAGTTTTTGAAGTCGAAGATGAGAAAGACTTTTGTCATCTCGATGTGTTCTGCCTACGACACTAAGAAGCCCCATTTGGCAATATGCTCTGAATGAGTTATCCTGTTCACCTTGATTATCAAGGTGGTTGTTTCGTTTGTCAATTGTGGTGCTGGGTATCGTGGTGATAAACAGATACAGCTCAAACCAAGGATTTGTAGTAATACAACTCTCTTTGCAAGATCAGGTGTTTCAGACTAATACCAAGAAGGCTTTGATAGTTAAGGTTTAAAGTGGGGATCTAGATCGCGAAATTTGCAATTTTGTGTTGAACTGGCATATTGATAATAATTTTTAGTATGGGTTCTTGCCCCTTAGTTAGTTAGAAATTCGTGGGTTTTTGTTCCCCCTTGAATTGTCTGTTAATGACAATCACTATTCTTACTTGTTTTGGAAATGTTGCTTCTAGTTTTGTGCTTATTTTTGTTTTGTTTCTCATGGAACGATATTGCTTTTTCGAAGCAAACTATGTTTTTACGTTGTTAGTTTATTTTTGGGAAGGTTTTTTTTAACTCCTATGTAATTACAATATTGTACGCAGAAGTGGCAAACTATTTTTGTTGTATGGTCACATATTTCTTTAGGTTAAAGGGTTTCGCTTCTTTTGAGAGTCACACATGTTGTGTACTATATTGTGAATTGAGGGGTTCATGCCCTTTGACTGAGGTGGCGACTAAGGTTGTTGTTTCTATTATTATGTATATTTTTAAGATCGCAATGGACCTATGATAAGATCGCTTATTTACATCGGAAGAATATACAAAATTAACAGATCTCACTAACTTTTACGCTTTGCTGGATTGGATTTCACTAAATTAGGTTCACAAGAATTACGAAGCCTTACTTCTCAATAAAAGAAGTGAAACTTTTAGTTCGCGAGTTGTTATTATTTATCTTTTAGAGTCAAAAGACAAACCCTGCTTTCAATACAAGAATTATTGTAGTATTTTCTTTTGATCTTGATCATGAAGTTTATGATTTCTTCAGTTGCGAGCTACAAAGGGAATGACAGTGTAAACAACTTCAGCCCACATAGATAATCATAATTCTTATCACAACTCAAGCTTCAAGTACAAATTCATTCTAATATAAGTGGATATTTATTGTATTCTCTTTCTTGTTCACATATTTATTCCTCAAAAAGGATTTGTGGAAAGTAACTTTTTTGTTTAGCGTACCACAGATTGGGGGGTTTTGCCCCCCCCGAGTATGATATGCTTGATCGCTGTTGTGTTTGTTTGGTATATTATTTGCAATATTTTGTTGTATAAACAATCGTCATTCGGGTTGAGAGGAGTCAAATAGTAGAGGTTGCATAACTTGATGTTCACAATTCTTATTGTTAATGTAATTTGACCTAGCCTATTTTATTATTTTATTGGTTGCGTTGTTTTGGTTGTAGATATTTTTCTTGGGATTTATACCTTGTATTTGGTGTCTATTGGTTCTTTAATGGCGATTAGACAATTCAAGGCAGACTATGATGAGCAGGGAAGGTTTTTGATTGGTCGAGATAGGTTCATGCGCCTACCCAAGCATTTATTGATTTGAAGTTTGAAGGTAGAGTGATTGTAATTGTTTACTCAAGATTTAATGATCTAGGAAATGAATGCTCGTCTTAGTAGTTTTTTCCTTTTTAAATTTGAAACGTCAGAGCTTGGTGAATCCACCCTTTGGTATAAATAGGACACCCTTAGGTTTGTGCTTTCATAAGTTGTTGATTTACGGGAGGCTTGCCCTTTCTTCATGGTTTTTCTGCTATGTAACTTTTGCTCGTGACATTTTGAGGACGAAAGAGAAAACAAACATGCATGTTGTGTCGACCAGTCATGGAGAAACTACATTTTATAGATTCATATGGTGTTATTCAGTGTCCGTGTTATTTATATCAACATGCAATAGGATTCGGAAGGTTATGAGTAGCCATTGGTGGTGAAGAATACGGACGAGCATTGTATATAGAGTATCTTGAGAGCAAGGCTCTCTGGACGCTTTTGTCCACCGGTTTTTGGAACCATATTGAGTTGCAGTGAATGCAAGTTGTATTATACCTATGATTGTGATAGGCATTTGGTGTCAAAAACTATGGTAATAAACAGTTTGTGTCTGATGATCGCCGAGGATGAGTTAGAGCGAGACCAGGGGCGATGTCCGTCATCTTAATGCATGTTGGCTATACCGACCTCTGGCCTTTCTAGATTAAGTTTGCTTGGGAGTAGTTTGCTTTGTTTGGTTGTATAACTATAGTGTTTGTAATATTGTGTATATTTGGTTTTACTAATTTATTCACGTATTGTACTAAATTTTAAATGGTTAGATTGTCTACTTATTTCGTATGATAATGTATGCGAGTACTTTTTTCCTATGGATTGTGTATCTCTTAATCGTGATCCTGTGTCGTGTCTTAGTTTGAGAATACTGCCCTTGCGTCATTACTTCTCGCTGACGATTGTTAAGCTAATTCCTTTATACACATTTCTTAAAAGCGACGGGCATTCAAATGACCCTTCATTTATTTTTAGCTCGGTTGCTTTGTAAGCGGCGATCATTGACTTGATTCCTTCATGCACGTTTTGTTACACCTCGAAAACCAGTATAGTCAGAATTAGATTCTGATGATCTGAAATTTTGTATCGGAATGGTCTAATTATTGTAATGACTCTAATTGTGTACTTAATTTTATTGTAATGAACTTCAATTGAGTCCAATTATTTATCTTGGACCTTTTTGGAAGAATTGAAAGTCATCTAGTGACTAAATTGGGAAAATTGAAAGTTTAGGGGGGAAAAGTACAGACTTTGGAAAGTTGAGGGACCACTCTCGTAATTACACCAATTAGAGGTATGAGTCATCTCCTTACTTAGTCTAATTCACGTGAAGATGATGGCTATTTTCATAAAGACGACAATTGAAGTGCGAAAAGGATTGAAATTATTGTAATAATTAAAGAGGTTTCCTCCCAAGCTAGGAAACCATTCGATTGGTTGCTTGGGAGGCAACTATATTGAAAGATAGCCATTCGGCTATATGAAAAAAGGGGAAACAAATATTGAAAACACTTAAATTGTAAACCGAGACCAAGTCACTACTTTCTTCATCTTTTCCCACCAAAGCTAAGCAAGCACCACCATTTTCATCTTCTTTACCAAGCTCAAGTAAGCACCTCACTTAGTTCCTTGAGATTTCTTTGATTTCTCTACATCGAATTGAAGCTCTTGGATTGGTGAGTTAAACTTCTCAAACAATTTATTGATTCCATGGATCCTTGAAGTTTAATTTCAAGGTTTAGGTCTTGAAAGTCAAAAGCTTAACCCAAGTGTTAGAATCTTGATTTCATGGAAATATTGTTGTCTAAAAGCTTAAATAAGCATGAATATTGATTTTGAGTCAATGGTCTCAATTTTTTAAATTTCCCTAATATATGCCTAGCTCAAGTGTTAGATGAAGGGCCATCATCTCCATCGAAGGCTAGGAACAAAGGAATCGTTATCCGAGAGCCTTGAAGGATTCAGATTTAAGGTGAGTGTAGTCGAAGTCTTGGGGTTAGGCTAGGTGCCTTCCCGGTTACATTTTCATTAAATATCTTAGTGCTAACCGTGGTACTAAAGTCATTGCATCGAACCCTTTGGATGGTGTATTGGTAAGCTTCGGTAAGCTTCCTTATTGAACTATTGAAACATTGTATATTTAATATTGTCATTGAATCATGGAGCATCGAGAATCGCCATTGAACTATAGAGTATTGATTATTGTCATTGAATCATTGAATATTGACCATTGACACGCCATTGAAAAGTTCATTGTATTGTTATTGATCGTTGAAAATTGACCATTGAACTATTATTATTGTTATTGAATCATTGAACTCATTGATATTGGCCAATTACATTGGTATGGTTATTGGACTCACCAGATCATTGAAATGGACCTAAAGGTCAACATGTTGTTATTGAATCATTGAACCTATTGATATTGATAATGTATTAAATATTGGCCTAAATTACTGGACCTTGGATTCGAGTGGACATTGGATACAATTGGCATGGCATAGGATTTATAAGCTCATTGGTACGGGTGGACTACGGTCCTTGGGCTACGACCTTTATATTGGCGAGTCGGAGGGATATTGTGTTGGTCAATTGGCGAGGCAGAGAGACTAGACTATTATTGATTTAGCGAGGCATAGGAATCCGCGTATCCACTATCATGATCGATCCAAGGGTTATTATTGATTGATATGAACTATAGACATTGAATAAAAGAACCATCATTATTGAACTTGTTGCATTGCTATTGAACATTGATGAAATGCCATAAAGATATGCCCAAGCATGCATTTGATTGCATATCACATTTTTTGGTAATGTTGTGACTACCTCACTAGGCAAAGTATGCCTAATGCATTTCAGGTTGATAAAGTCACCAAATCGAGATCGGAGCTAGTTGGAAGTTTTGGCAAGTCACTATCAAGCTAAAGTAATGTATTTTGCCCTTATAAACTCCTAGAATGGCGGCAAAGTAGTTAGACTAGTCACTTTTAGTCCTTTTGTTATGTATATATTACTTGTGGCATGCATAAGCCTTAAGCGCCCTAAGTGACCTTTTAAAATTTGGCTAAAAGTGGCAAAAGTGGCATAATTAGTTTAAGAAAGTGAAAACCTAGTAAATGGACTCATAAGATCATGAAATTGTACATGCTGGTAGATTATGATAATTTTAAGTTGTTGGTAAAGTTTCATTGCATTTGGACATTGTTTGTTAGGTCAAATTGGATTAAAACCAGATAAAATATGTCATTACAGACCAGGGTGTACCGATATGGGTGATGGCGTATCGGTAAGGTATTGCATATTTGGGCAGAGTCAACGCTGGTCAACATAGCGTGCCGGAACGTCAAAGGATGTATCAATACGGAAAGTTAACACTGTAACCTGGAAAATTAATTGCATTGGTATGGTCTATAGGGTGTATCGAAACGGTCAACCTTGGTCAACTCATTTCGGTACGGGTATTCTCGTATCGGTACGAACATGAAATCCTGAACACTGGTAAGCTTAAGTCATGCATTGCATATCGATACGGATAGTCCTCGTATCGATACGAGCTCACTGTTTCATAACAGATTTAACGGTCATGACATAGGCGTACCGATACGGCCTTCTCGAGTATCGGTACGGGTTTTGGTAAGTTAGTTAATAATTCTAGAAAATTACAAAAAGATCACTAAAGTTTATTAAGGCTAATCGGACCAGTAAACGAATTCTGATTAATATGAAGATTTACAGACATGTTGGTTAGGGCTTGAATTTCATTGTTATATGCCAAATTCTGAAATTGACCTATAATTTATCAAAATTATAGTTTAGTCCCTAAAACTTGTAAAAGTTTCAAATTGGTCCTAAATGAAAGATCACCGTTTCGTATTAGACTAATTGATCTTTTAATATTGTTTGCATTAGTTTCAAAGCATGACATATTAAATTTATCAAACATTGACTAAAAATTGTTGCACCAATGTCTTCCGACCTGGTTCTCGACCAGGTCGAGAAAGGGGTGCTACACGCTTCTTAAAATTGGCAGACGCTCAGACGGCTCTTCGTTTATTTTTATCTCGCTTGCTTTGGAAGCGGCGATCGTTAAGCTGATTCCTCCATACATGCTTCTTAAAAACAGTAGACGCTTAGGTGACCCTTCGTTAATTTTTAGCTTGATTGCTTTGGAAGCGGCGATCGTTGAGCTAATTCTTCCATGCACGCTTCTTAAAAGTGGCGGATGCTCAGACGACCATTCATTTATTTTTAGCTTGCTTGCTTTAAAAGCGGCGATCGTTGAGTTGATTCTTCCATGCACAATTTTTAAAAGCGGCAGACGCTCAGACGGCCCTTTGTTTATTTTTAGCTCGCTTGCTTTAGAAGCGACAATCTGTTGTGATGATCAATCAATAATAAATGGCCAAGAGAGGGTGATTTGACAAATAAAAAATTTGGTGGAAGCAATGGAAATGTAAAAAGAGTGGGACACAAGAATTTATAATGGTTCAAATTTCTCAACAAGGTTTACATCCACTACCTTTGCTATCCATGCTAAGAATTTCTCAAATTCGCTAGATTTGCTTTCCTTTTGAGGCCAAATGAGATAACCTTACAAACTCCCATAAGACTTATACCCCAAATTCTTAAGAACCCTCACAAAGAGAATACAAATAAAGTAAACTGAAAATCCCTCACAAGGTTAATTGTTTGCACAATTCAAGGCTCACTCTAACCCTAAAACTTGAATAAAATGGATACAATAAAGTTCACTCAAGTGGGCTACAAGATATGAGAATGAAAGGCTCAAAGATTGTTGGATGTGTGCTTGAATGCTTTAGACTTGATGAATAGTTGTTGTTGAAGCTTTGGAGACTTGATTTTATACCCCCTCATTGATTTCCAACCGTTTGGGTAGTTGATATCATAAATATAGCTGTTGGGCTTTATTTTTCTCGCAATAAATGATGTCTGCCAACACTAGGTATTGGTACGTAAAGGCTCGTATTTGTACCTGCCAACACAGAAAATAGCCGTCGCAACAAAAGGGTATCGATACGCAAGAAATCGTGCCGATACAGAGTGTTTATTTTACAAAAGGTATCGGTACGGGCCATACGATATCGATACCGGTTTTGCTCACTGGAATCATGATAAGTTTTATACAAAAAGTCGTATCGATACGCTTATATGGGTATCGGCATGCATTAACAGATTTTCAAAGATATGATTCCAATAAAGCTGGCAAGGCAACAGTCGAATATTAAATGAAAAGATTTGGGAAATCCTTAACCCTCGTACCGGTACGCATAAAGCTGTACCGATACTCGTATACAAAATTGGTTCCCAGGTTTAAATGGCGTATCAATATGGCTACACGTGTATCAGTACCCTATAGCCAACAAGTATAAAATGAAATTCTAGTAGCTAAAGCCTGTATCGATACGGCCCTAGGCGTATTAATACTCCTGGACCAACTTGGCTATTTTAAGTACGATAAACACTTAGAAAATATTTGGGGTTTAAGTTTTTGACTTAGAAATTATTTTAAGTTTGAATCATTGTCAATTTCTGAGACATTTTGAGTACTTAAAAATTTATCCCTTTTACAAAATAGTCCTTGTAATTCCTCGTTATATCAAAATCAAATATAGGTTTTACAATCTCCCCCTTTTTGATATAGCAAAACCAAAATAAATTTTTAAGTCTTTTGAAAATCTTTTTAAGTAATCACTCCCATTTCTTTAAGGCTAAAAGCAAATTTGTTTTTGAAAAATTTTGAAAATTTTGTATCTCATACTCTATCCCCCTTTTTGTTAGATCAAAATCAATTGAGGCATAAAGATAAGAGATAAAGTAATAATAATAACTCCAAAGATAATTAAACAACATAGATATTATAAAATTCAATGCAACATAGAATATCCAACTTAAAACTTACAAACATAAACCAAAACATAAGAGCATAATGTCATCAAAAACTTAAACAAAGGTGTATAAAACTCAAATCCTAATATGATATGATATGACATGGATGAGATGCAAGCCTAAGAGTTGTATTCATCTTCATCATCCTCATCTTTATCTTCCTCATGATCATCACCAAGAGTATGGCCACGACATTCGGTGTAAAACGCGGTGAGGGCCATGTCCATCGAGGCTTGACGTTGCTCAATAAAGGTAACTCGAGCTTCTAAGGATGTCATACGAGTGTCAAGAGTAGTAAAGCTAGAGTCGAACCTCGCATCCAAGGTAGTAAACTTTCCATCAAGGTAGGTCATGAGAGCATCGAAGGAAAGTTGAGCAACCAGAGTTGTCGGAGCTATTGGAGCAACGAGAACATTCTCTACTGGGATCGCTTAAGCACCACCGGGAAGATTCGATTGTGAATCTATTCTCTATCGTATTAGGTGAAATTTACTCGTCGGAGAGAACGATCATTGATGGGATTGGTGAGAGGCACACCAAGATCAAGAGAAAAATCTATCACAAGCTTGTGAAACATGTAGCTTAGAATCGTGGCATAGGTGAAGGAAGAGACAAGAGAGGCATGATGGTTTTTGATCAAAAAGACCAATTCGGCAAACATAATTTGGGCTAGGTTTGGGCGTATTGCCTCAAAAAAACAATGTAGCCAAAAATCATCAACTTGACGCACGGTTGACCACTTACCACTTTGGATGGTGAAACCACCAAGTGACGAGAAGGTGGAGGAAATGCTTATAGGCATCTAGTACGGTTACGGAGCCACTATAGGTTTGACCAAAAGCATTTTTATCACCCATACCCAAAAGTTTGGTAATTTTTGAAGAATCAAGACGAAATTCCTTCCCCATGAGGTAAGACTCAATAGCTATTACCTCAGTTTTCTCTCGATTTAAAATACACTGAGCTTTTGAGTAAAAATAAGGATAAGGTTTTTGTACATAATCCCGGGTATGCTTAAAAAGGACATAAATTTTTGTTGTCTCATTAATTCAAGATAACGAAAGTTAAATTCATTGGAGCACATAAAAGACATTGAAACAACACGTTCACGATGTATTTTTAAAGATTGAAAATGTTTAAAACGATCCATGGCATTGGGGTTTTCCAGTTCATTAAAACATTGGATGAAATGTTGGTTAAGGTTAGGCCTTGTACCATTATTTTTGAAATTGGGATTAGGATTAGTTGGATTGGTAGAACTAGACCCCAACTCTTTTCTAGACCTTTTCTTAGGAGGTATGGTGAAAAACTTGAAAAAATTCAAACCACAAAATACATATATGCATAAACATCAATATCCAATCCAATGATCAAGGCAGTATAAAAATCTATATTATGCATTTTAAAATCATATACAAGTATAAAGAAAAATTTTGGTAAAGATAAAACTTGAAAACAGTAAAATAAACTGTACGAGTATAATTTAATATTCGAACAAAAAAGTTTCAATTTTTGAAAACGATTTTGAAAAATATTTGAAATCAAAGATATATACATCCTATATATAAAAATTTTAAACATAAATAATATACAAACATAAAGAAAAAATGAAATTTAAAGAAAGTAAAGTTTATACCTTGATTAGGATGAATGGACGAATGAATAGATGATTTGCAAAAAAACTTGATGAAATTTGCTAGGGTTTGATGTTGAAAACAAAATCCCCCAAAGATTTTTGATGATTTGTGATGAAAAATAAGAGATTTGGTTTTAGGAAAAGTTAGGGGGTGAATTGGCAAATAAAAAATTTGGTGGAAGTAATAGAAATGTAAAAAAATTGGGACATAAGAATTTATAGTGGTTCAACCTTCTCAACAAGGTTTACTTCACTACCTTAGCTAATTACACTAAGGATTTCTCAAATCCACTAGATTTGCTTTCCTTTTGAGGCCAAGAGGAGATAACCTTACAAACTCCCTTAAGACTTATACCCCAAAGTCTTAAGAACCCTCACAAAGATAATACAAATAAAGCAAACTGAAAAACCCTCACAAGGTTAATTGTTTGCACAATTCAAGGCTCACTCTAACCCCAAAACTTGAATAAATAGATACATTAAAGTTCACTCAAGTGGGTTACAAGATATGACAATAAAAGGCTCAAAGATTGTTGGATGTGTGATTTAATGCTTTAGACTTGATGAATAGTTGTTGTTGAAGCTTTGGAGACTTGATTTTATTCATCCTCATTGATTTCCATCCATTTGGGTAGTTGAGATCATAAATATAGTCGTTGGGCTTTATTTTCCCATAATAAATATTGTCCGCCAACACTAGGTATTGGTACGTAAAGGCTCGTATTTGTACCGCCTACCAAGACAAAAATAGCCATTGTAATAAAAAGGGTATCAATACGCAAGAAACCCTGTTGATACGGAGTGTTTATTTTACAAAAGGTATCGATGCGGGCCATACGATATCAATACCGGTTTTGCTCACTTTGGAATCATGATAAGTTTTGTACAAAAAGTTGTATCAATACGCCTATATGGGTATCAATATGCATTAATGATTTTTTCAAAGATATGATTTCAAAAAACCGACAAGGAAACGGTCGAATATTAAATAAAAAGATTTGGGAAATCCTTAAACCTCTCGATTCGGTACACATAAAGCCGCATCGATACTCGTATACAAAATTGGTTCCGTGTTTAAAGGTTCAAATGGCATATCGTTACCCTATAGCCAACAAGTATAAAATGAAATTGGTTAGCTAAAGACGATCGATATTTTTTTGTACTCTGGATTTTGGCTATTTTAAGTACGATAAACACTTAGAAAATATTTGGGGTTTAAATTTTTGACTTAGAAATTATTTTAAGTTTGAATCATTGTCAATTTTTAACTTAGACATTTTAACATGTGAAACTTTTTGAGTAAAAATTTATCCATTTTACAAAATAGTCCTTGTAATTCCTCGTTATATCAAAATCAAATATAGGTTTTACAATCTCCCTTTTTGATATAGCAAAACCAAAATAAATTTTTAAGTCTTTTGAAAATCTTTTTAAGTAATCACTCCCATTTCTTTAAGGCTAAAAGCAAATTTGTTTTTGAAAAATTTTGAAAATTTTGTATCTCATACTCTATCCCCTTTTTGTTAGATCAAAATCAATTGAGGCATAAAGATAAGAGATAAAGTAATAATAATAACTCCAAAGATAATTAAACAACATAGATATTATAAAATTCAATGCAACATAGAATATCCAACTTAAAACTTACAAACATAAACCAAAACATAAGAGCATAATGTCATCAAAAACTTAAACAAAGGTGTATAAAACTCAAATCCTAATATGATATGATATGACATGGATGAGATGCAAGCCTAAGAGTTGTATTCATCTTCATCATCCTCATCTTTATCTTCCTCATGATCATCACCAAGAGTATGGCCACGACATTCGGTGTAAAACGCGGTGAGGGCCATGTCCATCGAGGCTTGACGTTGCTCAATAAAGGTAACTCGAGCTTCTAAGGATGTCATACGAGTGTCAAGAGTAGTAAAGCTAGAGTCGAACCTCGCATCCAAGGTAGTAAACTTTCCATCAAGGTAGGTCATGAGAGCATCGAAGGAAAGTTGAGCAACCAGAGTTGTCGGAGCTATTGGAGCAACGAGAACATTCTCTACGGGATCGGCTTAAGCACCACCGGGAAGATTCGTATTGTGAATCTATTCTCTATCGTATTAGGTGAAATTTACTCGTCGGAGAGAACGATCATTGATGGGATTGGTGAGAGGCACACCAAGATCAAGAGAAAAATCTATCACAAGCTTGTGAAACATGTAGCTTAGAATCGTGGCATAGGTGAAGGAAGAGACAAGAGAGGCATGATGGTTTTTGATCAAAAAGACCAATTCGGCAAACATAATTTGGGCTAGGTTTGGGCGTATTGCCTCAAAAAACAATGTAGCCAAAAATCATCAACTTGACGCACGGTTGACCACTTACCACTGGATGGTCGAAACCACCAAGTGACGAGAAGGTGGAGGAAATGCTTATAGGCATCTAGTACGGTTACGGAGCCACTATAGGTTTGACCAAAAGCATTTTTATCACCCATACCCAAAAGTTTGGTAATTTTTGAAGAATCAAGACGAAATTCCTTCCCCATGAGGTAAGACTCAATAGCTATTACCTCAGTTTTCTCTCGATTTAAAATACACTGAGCTTTTGAGTAAAAATAAGGATAAGGTTTTTGTACATAATCCCGGGTATGCTTAAAAAGGACATAAATTTTTGTTGTCTCATTAATTCAAGATAACGAAAGTTAAATTCATTGGAGCACATAAAAGACATTGAAACAACACGTTCACGATGTATTTTTAAAGATTGAAAATGTTTAAAACGATCCATGGCATTGGGTTTTTCAGTTCATTAAAACATTGGATGAAATGTTGGTTAAGGTTAGGCCTTGTACCATTATTTTTGAAATTGGGATTAGGATTAGTTGGATTGGTAGAACTAGACCCCAACTCTTTTCTAGACCTTTTCTTAGGAGGTATGGTGAAAAACTTGAAAAAATTCAAACCACAAAATACATATATGCATAAACATCAATATCCAATCCAATGATCAAGGCAGTATAAAAATCTATATTATGCATTTTAAAATCATATACAAGTATAAAGAAAAATTTTGGTAAAGATAAAACTTGAAAACAGTAAAATAAACATTTAGTATAATTTAATATTCGAACAAAAAAAGTTTCAATTTTTGAAAACGATTTTGAAAAATATTTGAAATCAAAGATATATACATCCTATATATAAAAATTTTAAACATAAATAATATACAAACATAAAGAAAAAATGAAATTTAAAGAAAGTAAAGTTTATACCTTGATTAGGATGAATGGACGAATGAATAGATGATTTGCAAAAAAACTTGATGAAATTTGCTAGGGTTTGATGTTGAAAACAAAATCCCCCAAAGATTTTTGATGATTTGTGATGAAAAATAAGAGATTTGGTTTTAGGAAAAGTTAGAGGGGGTGAATTGGCAAATAAAAAATTTGGTGGAAGTAATAGAAATGTAAAAAAATTGGGACATAAGAATTTATAGTGGTTCAACCTTCTCAACAAGGTTTACTTCACTACCTTAGCTAATTACACTAAGGATTTCTCAAATCCACTAGATTTGCTTTCCTTTTGAGGACAGAGGAGATAACCTTACAAACTCCCTTAAGACTTATACCCCAAAGTCTTAAGAACCCTCACAAAGATAATACAAATAAAGCAAACTGAAAAACCCTCACAAGGTTAATTGTTTGCACAATTCAAGGCTCACTCTAACCCCAAAACTTGAATAAATAGATACATTGAAGTTCACTCAAGTGGGTTACAAGATATGACAATAAAAGGCTCAAAGATTGTTGGATGTGTGATTTAATGCTTTAGACTTGATGAATAGTTGTTGTTGAAGCTTTGGAGACTTGATTTTATTCATCCTCATTGATTTCCATCCATTTGGGTAGTTGAGATCATAAATATAGTCGTTGGGCTTCATTTTTCCCATAATAAATATTGTCTGCCAACACTAGGTATCGGTACACGAAGGCTCATATCGGTAACTACCAAGACAAAAAATAGCCATTGTAATAAAGGGGTATCAATACGCAAGAAACCCTGTTGATACGGAGTGTTTATTTTACAAAAGGTATCGGTACGGGTTGTACCGTATCAATACCGGTTTTGCTCACTGGAATCGTGATAAGTTTTGTACAAGAAGTTGTATCAATACGCCTATATGGGTATCAATATGCATTAACAGATTTTTCAAAGATATGATTTCAAAAAAACTGACAAGGAAACGGTCGAATATTAAATAAAAAGATTTGGGAAATCCTTAACCCTCGTATCGGTACACATGAAGCCGTACTGATACTCGTATGCAAAATTGGCTCCAAGGTTTTAATGGCATACCGTTACGGCTACACACGTATTGGTTCCCTAGACGTATCGATATTTTTGTACTATTTTGGCTATTTGAGTACGATAAACACTTAGAAAATATTTAAGGTTTAAATTTTTAACTTAGAAATTATTTTGAGTACGATAAACTTGATGAAATTTTTAACTTAGAAATTTTTAACATGTGAAACTTTTTGAGTACTTAAAATTTATCCATTTTACAAAATATTCCTTGTAATTCCTCGTTATATCAAAATCAAATATAGGTTTTACACGATCGTTGAGCTGATTCCTCCATGCACGTTTTTAAAAGCGGTAGACGCTCAGACGATCCTTCCTTTATTTTTAGCTCGCTTACTTTAGAAGCAGCGATCGTTGAGCTGATTCCTTCATGCACGCTTTTTAAAAGCGACAGACGCTCAAACGACCCTTCATTTACTTTTTTAGCTCGCTTGCTTTGGAAGCAGCGTGTAATACCCCAAATTTTACTAAATTTATTAAGGATCATTTAGTACTAAGATAATAGCTTAAAAGTTATCTTAGTGACTAAAATGACAAAAATGCAAAAGTTAGGATTTCTTCGATTATGGGTTATGAAAAAGGAATTTCTGAGATTTAAATGCATCAGATGATAGATGGCAAGTTAATTAGGGTACTTGCAAAGTTTGGTCGAAATTTGAGGAAAATTGGAATGGGAATTGAAGTTTAAAATTTAGTGACCAAAATGTTAAGCAATCAAAACTTGTGTGGTACAAGACTAAATATGAAAAGTTGAAGGACTAAAGTTGTAATTTCCCAAAAGTTAGGGGTTTTCATTTCATAAATAGATAGACCACCTAAGGGTGTGGATCAAATGTGGAATTCTGGTTTGAATCGATATTTCGATTGTTGGAAAATCACAGTCAATGTTTAAGTAGAATTCGGGTATCCGGATCAAACTGGAAAATTATGAAATTTTACTATATGTTAGAACAAGGATATAAAAAAAATTATTCCCAAGTTTTGGAAATATTTTTAGTTCGATTCAGGATGAATCCTATGATTTATTTTGATTAAGGAATTTATTTAGTAACCGATAAAATTCTCGATAATTATTGGTAAATCAGATCGAGTTAAAATTTCAAAAATAGTTCCATGGATCTTAGAGAGTCATAAAATATTATTTTATGACTATTTGGATGTTAAAAAGATCATGAAAAATTTAAATTGACTGAAATGATATGGAATGTCAATTTTGTGAATAAGTTGATCGGTAAATGGCATTTTGGTCATTTTGCTCAAAAGGGACATGGAAGAAATTTTGAGATTTCTTTTTATGATGAATAGTAGCCGATTAGAATCCAACTAAGTCTAGTTGGAATGTTACAAAATGGCAAATTAGAAATATAAATCTAGTTGAAGGGTATTTTTAGAAAGTGGAATTTATTGAATTAAAAATTCATTTTTTATAATACAAGTGGCATAAATACATGAAAATATGAAGGAATTATCAGAAAATTACTCTCCAAAACCGTGGTGAAGAGGAGAAAGAAGAAGGAAATTTTCCAAGCTCGATTTAAGCCCTGAATCTCAATTTTAAGTCAAATCCAAATCAAAAGAAGATTCAAGGTACTATGAAGGAAATGATCGAGTAGAATTTAGTGAGGTATGCTAATAATGGCCCAAGTGAGTGCTTTTTTACTTATTTATTATATATGTGATATGAGTGATTGCATTATATATATCTATGCAATATTGATAAATAGGACGACTTGCGATAAACAGACCTTGATATTAATGAAAATGTATGTTGATCAAAGTTATGCAAATGACATGAAGTATTAAGTGGCATATGTGATACATTGATATGGCATAATGATTTATCTAAGTTAAATCAAATTTTAGATATTTGGATATGAATTGCCCATTATCGAATAGTATTGAAGGATTGTATATTGAATATGAAAATATTATATTGTTATGCCCAAGTACTAGTGTGAGAGTCTTTGGTATAATTGGATATCCATAAGAGTCATAACAACTGCAATTCAGCACTACGGTGCGATCCAGACACTTCGGTGTTGATAATAGACGCTACGACGTTGCAGTCACTTCGGTGATGTTTAGACACTTCGCTGTCGGCTAGCACAAAAAATGCTATAATAAGGAGCAAAGGGCGTCATCGAGTACGTACTCACCATCAGACGCTACGGCGTTGTAGACACTACGGTGTCGAGATGATTCGTATACCATAGGTTCACATGAGAATCTTTGGTATAGTTGGATATCCATAGAGTCCTAGCAGCTGCATCATAGCATTATGGTACGAGATAGACTCTTCGGGGTTGAGATAGACTCTTCGGGGTCTAGATAGACTCTACGGAGTATAGTTAGACTCTACAGAGTCGGTTCAAACACTATGGTGTTACATAGTACAAAATGTGCGAGTATAAGGAGCATAGAGCGTCCTTGATTATATGAGGAGCAAAGAGCGTCCTCGAGTACGTACTCATCTCAGTCGCTACAGTAATGCAGACACTGCGTTGTAGACACTACGGTGTCGTGATGACTCGCGTACCATGGCATCACATGATTTGTACTTTGGGCTATAATACTTGAAATGCAGTTACACAGGTAGTTAAGCTAAAAAAACTTAATGTACACAAGACTGGTAAAACAAATCGAATCATATGATTTGAATATTACATTGGTTAAATGAACTAACCTGCAAGGTAGTTCTATGCATGATAAAATATTATCAACTGCAATTGGGACACGCTTGCCATTTTGCAGGAAATGTATAGCACTGTTCAATGACAGGGGAATGCATTTAATAAGTTTATTTTATCTCATTTCTATACATTGAAATGCTTTACTCCAATTTATAGTTGCCTCACTAAGTGAATACTTAGCGTGTGTTGTTTTACACGTAGGTTACTAGAAACTTACCGAAAGAGGAGTCAAGCATGTTAATCAAGCTGTAATCTACCAAACATCAGTAAGACATTCTAAATTTATGATATTCTTTAGTGGGCATGTATCAATTCATTCGTTGGTTAATTTATAAGCTAGTTTTATGTCAGATATTTAAAAAAATTACAAGTCAGGAAATTAGCTAAATAATATAGTAACATCTTCAATGTGTATTTAATCATCGAATATACACTGAAGGTGTTACACAGCGATCGTTGAGCTGATTTCTCTTTGCATGTTTCTTAAAAGCGGTAGACGCTCAAATGACCCTTCATTTATTTTTAGCTCGCTTGCTTTAGAAGCGATGATCGTTGAGCTGATTTCTCTATGCACACTTCTTAAAAGCGAAAGACGCTCAAATAACCCTTCGTTTTTTTAGCTTGCTTGCTTTAGAAGCAAAAATCTTTGATCTGATTCCTCCATTCACACTTCTTAAAAGCAATGGACGCTCAAACGACCCTTCATTTATTTTTAGCTTGCTTGCTTTGGAAACGGTGATCGTTGAGCTGATTCCTCCATGCACAATTTTAGAAAGACTTGTTAGAAACCTGCGCTTTTTTAAGTTCATTTTGTATGACATGTACAGAACTTTAAAACATTGGCATATGATATGTTATCATGTACAGAAAAATCAAAAAGAAAATAAAGGTAAAATGTGGAGAAACAAACCTTGAGTGAGGTGCTAGATATTATAAGGTCTGGGAATTCTTCTATTTATATGCCTTTTACTCGCTTTACCATCTCACGGTGACTTCATTAACCCTTTCTATTCTGGTTGTTCGAATGTTCTCTGAGGTTTAGGTTACTAATGGTCATTACAATTTTACTCAAGATGTTGACGTCGGGTCTTTTCTACTGGGGAAAAACCTCTTTAATGGTGTCATCACAACCTCCTTGTTTTTGTGCTAACTGTAGGGAGGGGATGTGGCACTATCTTGCTGTCTTTTGATCAGTTTGTATGAAACCTTCTCCCGCAGGTGTAAGAAATTTAACTTGTAGGCAAAAGGAGGCTGCCATCATTCTGGCTTTTTTCATTAAGGGTCTCTCGAATATGGTATTAAACGCAGACAAGTTATTGATAACTAAAAAATTAGCCATCTATGTGACCTTGTTATCCTCATCTCTAAATGTTATAGGGAGTCGGATGGAGCCTTTCACCTTGATGGGTTGGTTACTGAACCCATTCACTGGGCTGGCTGACTTTAATTCCAAATTTGGAATTCCCATTTTGTTGAATGATTTCTAACTCACTACTTATACCGCACTACCTGTATCCATTAGAATTCTCTTTACAGTGAACCCTGCTGAGAACGACGATGAGGTCTTTGCCTTCTTCGTCGAAAATGTTGTCCTCATTTTTTTTGAAAACGAGACTCATCATAGGTCTCCACATTTCAATTTTTTCATCATTTCTGCTGAGACCGATATTACCTCCTACATGTGCGCCTTGTGCTTGGAGCTTTATTGGTTCTATTTTTTGTTTGCACCGACTACCATGTGTATGGCTCTCTTATTGTCTTGATTATTTTTTTGTTATCATGCGGTCGCGGCTGATGAGCCTTCGTATTATCCTTAGTTTGCATGTAGTGGGAAACCAGAAACCTTTCTAGTTGCCCCTTCTAACTGCGGACTCAATTGCATTCTTGAGATGTACACAATCATTCTTAGAGTGACCCTAAGCTTTGTGAAACTCACATCTTCGCCCAGAATGCTCCATGTGCTCATTCTCTCTCATTGGTAATGGCAGTCTTAAGATTCTAGTATGTTTAATCTGGTGTAGTATCTACAGAGACGGCTCGGTTAACTCGTGATAAGTTATGTATGCGGATAATCTTTCTTGGGGTATCTCACACTGTTAGTCTTTCTGTGTTTGCCGCTGTGATTGACTACTGTGCTGAACATATTATGGTCTATGACAAAATTGTTAGCCTTATTCTACCACTTTCCTGATGAAGGTGGGCCTACTACGTTTGGGACTGCGATTGTCCTGTCTCTGGGTTTCCTACTGCAAACTGTGTGCCATAGCTCTCATGCTATCTACTTCCTCATTTGTAGTGTATGGTTAGACCTTTTCGTATAATTATTACAACGTTACTAGCTGCCAGTCTAGTAGATTATATTTAAGATAGTGGTAGGAGGTACCATTAACGAAAGTTGAAATAATAAACTCGTTAGAGGCCTCTTTGGTTTGCATGGTTACGGTGTAAGATCACTGGACAAACTCGCGTAAAGATTCACCTAGCCTCTATATGATAGACGTAAGGTAGGCTGGCGATATCTTCAACACTTTGATCGCTAGAAAACAGCTCATGAACAGCTCTGCCAGTTGATCAAAACTAGAAATCGAGTTCGCTGGGAGCTGGAGGTACCAGGCTTGGGCTGAGTCCTTAAGGGTCATAGAAAATGTTCGATATTTAACTTGGTCAGAGGCGCCGAACAAATCTATGTGATTCAAAAAGTGGGACCGGTGATCTTGAGGGTCGCCTCTTCTGTTGTACATTAGCTTAGGGACCTTAAAGGATATAGACAGATGATGCTTTAAAATGTCTACATATATGGGCTCGTTTTTGTACCTTCGGGGGTTCAAAAGAGGGTCGTCCTGCCGAAGGCTTTAGATGCTCTAAAAATTCTTTTCTAGTTGTTTTATCTTCGCCCTTAGCACTTATTGATCATCGTCTTCTATGGGACTATAGTCCATATCTCCTGAGTCTTCATAGTCTTTCTCCGTTTTTTGAGGCCGACCTTTCTCAGCACCGTGCTAGGAGAAGCTTGCTCCTCTTGAACATCTTTGCTTCTGGCCTTTCTAGCCAATTACCTAATTAACCTTTCACACATTTCTTCTTCGTTTCTATGCTGCTTAGCCCGATCCTGCATGGACTTTTATTGCTGCTCAAACTGTTATTTTGAAAGCGGTAAAACTTCTTCCATACTCTTCATCTTTTTCTGCATTTCTAAAAACTATTGGTTACTGCCTTTCAATAATGATGCATCTCTCTCCTGCAATGTTCTCTGTCCCATCGTAAACAATGAGGAAGGCTACTCCCAAAACTGCTATCGAAAATTCTGCTAAAACTGTTGTAGTTGTTGAGTAACTGCTACTGTTGGTTGTTTCCTTGAGGCATCATTCTCTACGGCTTTTTTGCTGGTCACAGTTGCTAGTTGGTCTGCCAAGGTGTCCACCTCAACCGTTCTTTCCTCTGGGTGTTCTTGGTTGCCTCCACCCATACTCTAAGGTCTTCGAACTTATTGATGAATCTGAGGGTCACGTGTTCATCCATGTTCGTCGCACCAATTGTTGATGGTCAAAAAGAACAATGACTGAAGATGGTGGCTCAGTGGTGGTTAAGGTGGCCATCCCGATCCAGAGCTTGCTTGTTGCTCTTGTTTTGGGGTGGTGATAATGCCTCGAATGGAAGATCCATCTTGTTTTCTACTGCATGTCCAATTTTATACTACCTAGACAGATGTCGTGATAGAGTTATCATGGCGCGTTGATTGGACAGGCTATAACTTGATGTCCTAGGTTCCCCTCGACATCCGTAGTGAGCAGTGTGTAGCCACATGGTCACCGTGTGAGGTGCGGTGCTACTCGTAGTCAGTTTGCTCGCTACAAATCGCAAAAAGTTTTACACAGTTCGCAGATGGTCCTACGCGTTGTGGTTCACAGGTGTTGCGACGCTCATCGCCGAATGTTCCTTGTGTTACACCGTTCATGTTCTTACTCATTCTAGTTTTGACACGTGGTTGTAGGTGTTCATAGGTACTAACAAAATTCTTACAAAAATGGTAAGAATTTATGTAGTTACACAAATTCTGCCTCATTGTAGTCTCACCATAAGCTGCCTCATTTTAGAATTTCTCGTCCCAGCTTAGGCTATCGGTTCTAAGGAACTTAAACCCACTCGAAAAAATATATATTACTATTTATTTATGGAAAATACTTTGATATATAAGTTTGGGTAAATTTTAATTTGTACATTTTTTAATTTTAAGGTTTAGAGATTTAGGTTGTGGTTTAAGAGTTTAGGTTGTACGGTGTAGAATTTAAGTTTATTGTTAGAATTTAGAGTTTAGGTTTTAGGATTTAAGGTGTTAGACTAGGAATTTAAATTTTATAGCTTAAATACGAAGAATTATGTAATTTTTTATACATATTATGTATTAAAATATAAGTTTTATTTATTCCAAGACGTTTCTAAAAGGGCTTCCCTTGGAGAACTATTCGGGAAAAGTCGAAACAACGGGATATGAAATGGAATAGCCTGAATCTGACGCTAGCATCACCTACGGATCCTCATCACTTCTTTTATCTTCCTAAACAAGCTCGTCAAACTCTTCCCTCAACTTAGCATGACTGGCTTCCAAACTCGAGCACCGGTCAACTAAGGCTCGTAAAGACTCATTACTGAGTCATCCCAACTATTGAATCACTCACCGGTGACTCCTCGGAGATCAGATGGAAGCAACAAGTTTTGCTGATGACCAATTTTTTTTGGAAAACTACACGAGTGGTCACTCAACAATTATCTGTTTCTTGTTTTGGTCCTCCAACTAATTTTTCCGTCAAAATCGTCCCTCACGTTAGATACGTTTCCTATTTTGGCCCCTCCCCATTAAAAAACTAACGGTAACGCTGACGTAGCATTTTTTAAAATATTTTTTAATCATTTCTCTCTTCTCTCACATTATTTTTGTTTAATTTTATTCAACCAATCATGTGGTGGCATGTGTCTCTATCATATTGATCGAAGAAAATCAAAGAAAAATTAAAACCAAGCACCTTGTTGCAATTGGGAATTGAACCCACATATTAGCATAAAGGAACAGCGCAAGAACAACTGTGTTAAGCCTAGTTTTTTATTTAATTCTACTAACATTTATATTTAATGTGTATAAGTTAGCAACAACACAAAATAAAATATAAAAAGGTAGGAGAGAGACTCGAACACAATACATCATTGACCACCAAGTTAAACTAATAAATTATGATAATTTTAACTTAAATAATATTTAACTAAATTGTGTTTAAAATTAATAATCAAACTAGATTTATTTTTTTTCACTTTGTTCGATAATAATAAAATTAATTAAATATTTATTTCAATAAAATTATTATTAAATTAATAATATTTATTTATGATAAAATATAAAAAATATAAAAAATATTTAATAATTATTAAATGATTTAAAATTTAGATCTGAATAATTATTTTTGAATAATAATTATTTATTATTGAATATAAAATTTAAATTATTTAAAAATAATTATTTACATCCTAATTTTAAATCATTTAAAATAATAAATATAATTTAAAAGTTTATATTCTATGATAAATAAATAGTATTAAATTAATTTTAAAATAACTTAATATCTAATTTTATGAAAATAAGTAAATGATTATTTAATTAATTTTGTTATTATTGAAAAGTGAAAAAATTAAATCTAGTTTGATTTTTAATTTAATCAAAATTTAGTTAAGTATAATTTAATATTTTTTTACTTTTACTTGTTGGTTAAATATTTAAAATTTTATCAATAAGGTATTGTGTTCGAGCCACTCCACTACCTTTTATATTTTATTTTGTGTTGTTGCTAACTTATATACGTTAAATATAAATGTTAGTGGAATTGAATAAAAACTAGGCTTAGCACAGTTGGTTTTTGCGTTGCCCTTTCATGCTACTATGTCTAGGTCTGATTCCCAGCTGCAGCAAGGTGTGATTTTGATTTTTCTTTGGTTTTCTTCAATCAATATGGTCGAGACACATGCCACCACATAATTGGTTGAATAAAATTAAATAAAATAATATTTTGAGGAGAGAGAAATAATTAAAAATATTGATTTTTTAAAAAAAATGCCATGTCAGGGCTACCGTTAGTTTTTTAACGGAAAGTGACTGAAATAAAATATATATCTAACATGAGAGACGTTTTTGATGAAAAATTAATTGGATGATCAAAATAAAAAAATGATAATAATTGAGTGATCACCGTGTAGCTTTTCTTTTTTTCAATAATAAAACATTTACTTTTTAAAATTAATATATATTTTGTGTAAGAATCGTGGGGCCACGTGTATTGGCCGGCTAGGTGAATCAATCAGGTGCGGACAGGTTCAACATCGGGAGACTCAAAATGCAAATGGGGATTTGGTATTTTTAGTTTGCCATTGGTTAAGGAAGCGGGGAGCAATTTCGGTATTTTTTAGGTTTAACTATAAAATAAATATTTAAATTATATTTTTATAATAGATATTTAAAATATTTTTTTATTAAAATAGGTGCTTAAATTTTATTTTTAGTTAAAATAAGTACTTGAAGTATTTTTTGACTAAAATAGGTGCTTAAAATTTCATATTAACTTTTTTTAAAGTGAACTGAGACATTTACTTTGGCGTCTATTTCAACAAAAAAAAATAAAACTTTAGACATCTATTTTAATAAAAAATATTTTAGGCACCTATTTTCAGCCAAAAATAAAGTTTTAAGTATTTATTTTAACAAAAAATTTAGGTACCTATTAAAAAAAAAAGAGAGTTTTGAGCACTTATCAGTAGTTAAGCCATTTTTTATGACGGTAATATCCTTGGGTTTTGACTTAAAATTACATGTCTTACCCTTGCCGCCTTTAGTTTAAAAGGAAGCAAGTGGGCGCGTGGGGAGGGGTTACGTTGCTTTACTCAAACCATATTTTTATTACTTGCTGACGTGGAATTAGTCGAATTATTGAGAGAACGTCATGTACGATCAGCACTAAATTAGATTCGTGTTCGTCCTCAAAGCCAAACACATTCAAACCCTGTCAAAAATTAGGTTTGGTCCTCTACTATACTAAAATTTTTGATTTAGTTTTGATACTTTAATTTGGTATAATTTAGTCACTCTATTTTTATACTATTATTAATTCCAATAACTAATATTCTTAACTAATCAGACTAAAATGTTAGATGTTGATTTCTCATATAAAAAAGTAGGGTGAGCAAAACTCGGCTCGACTCGAAAAAATTTAATTTTGTTAACTCGAATCCAGACGAAAAAACTCGACTCGTCTTGATTCTACTCTAAAATGTATAAACTCGACTCGAAAAAAATTCAAATAAAGTTTGAGTTGTAAAATAGAAATTTGAATAACTCAAAATTTTTAGTAATTAGTGGATTCATTCTTAAGTTCGAGTCGAGTCCCTCAATTTTTCCTACTATATATATACCGATATAAAAAAATATGAAGAAATATGTGCCACATATGAAGAAATATGTATGCATTTCTTATATGATTGGAGAAAGTCGTTTAAATTGAAATCAAATTTTACTATAACATGATAAATAATTATAATTAAATTTATATAGGAACTAGAAACTCGACTCGATTCGAACTTGACTATAATTTCATAAACACAACTCGAATCGAAAAAATTCAAATAAAGTTTGAATTATAAAATATGACGTGTCAACTCGAATAACTTAAAATTTTTTGACCCGTCTCAATCGAACGCTCACCCTTGAGAAAAGACTTTTCTAAGTCATAATTGACATAAATTTCCATGCACAGAAGTAGTGATTTATAAAAAACAATATTAGCATTTTTATTAGAATAGTTAACGCTGTTATTTTTTTGAATTAACAAAAAATATTATAAAAATAGAGCATTAAATTAGAATTAAAAGAGTTGTTTTAGTGAAAAAGAAGATGATGTTCATTTCATGAGCAGTGGCGGAAACTTGGAGTAAAAGTTTGAGGGGGCCAAATTAATTTTTTAAAAAATAGAGGCTTAAATGAAAATGGTCAAAATTTTGAGGATTTAACTAAAATTTTTAATAATTTTGAGAGTTAACAAAAAAAATAAAAAAAAATTTAGAGGGAATTTAATTAAAATTTTTTAAAATCTTGAAGCTTAATATGAATTTTTAAAATATTGAGGGGCAAAATTAAAAAAAAATTCAAAAAATTTAAGGAAAAAATTAAAATTTTTCAAAATTTAAGGTGGTGTCGTGGCCCCACTAGCCCCTTAAAGGATCCGTCCCTGCTCATGAGATCCAAATTCGAGTAACTTTATCTATAAGGTATATATATCTTATTAAAGAATTAAGAAGAAAATATAAATAAATATTACTTTTTAATTATCTTAAAACTATTAAAATATTATATCAAATTAAAATATAAGATTACTTCAAAATTTGAACCTAATGTAAGAATCAAAACCAGAATTTGAGCATTCATAGGAAAAATCAATCAGTTGTGAGCCGTTAATAGTTAACCGTGTTGACTTGTAATGAGACATCCGAAGGTCAGAATTACATGATGGGTGGGTTGACCGTGGGAGGATGGAGTTGAAAATTGAAACCAACGAGCTTAAAAATCGTTTGATGTTTCCCTCTTCGAAGGTTTCATACTTGTGCCAACTGTACTTGCACTAGTTTATTTATTTAATTGAAATATATCATTTTCAGCACTTTTGGAAATTGGATCTTAAAATATTTACTGGCACTTATTGTTAATGACATAAGATTGCACGAGTTAGGGCTTAGGGGTCCCAGCTTAGGCTAGCAGTTCTAAGGACCTTAAACCCACTCGATATATTAGTATTTAAATGTCATTTATTATATTTGACTTAATAATTATTTTTTTGAATAGAAGTGGTTACTTTTATTGAAAAGGCATAATGTTAAAAAAATATTTTTTAATATTTAATTCAATGTTCATTTTAGTTTTGATAAAAAAATGTTCACTTTGGTTTTTTTAAAGCAATTATTTAAATATAAAGATAACAATTAGAAAAATATAATAGTAAAGTTTAAATGTTTAAATGTATTCGAATTTATATTTTCATATATATAATTAATTAAATAATTAAAAAAATTGGTTGCACTTACACCGCTAATTTGTAAAGCTTTTTTGTATTAAATTTTTTAAGTGGTAATATTCATATTTTCTACTGTTAATCTCATTCATTCATTCATTTACTTTCATCAAACAGTCTAAAAATATGTAAAACTTTTAAATTTACTCAAAATATTTGTCGATGATGTGATTCTCTTTATGGAAGCCTCCACCGAACAGCTTGAGGTTATTCAATATGTGCTTTACCGATTTTGTTGCGTCTCCGGTCACAAGGTTGGTCATGCTAAAACTACATTATTCTTTTCTAAGAATGTGCAGCCTGATTTGAGGGAACACATTAGTTAGACCCTAGGATTCTTGGAAGTTGATGTTTTGGGAAGATACTTGGGTGTTCCCCTATTACACAAGAGGGTGACGATTGAGTCGTATAAATATTTGGTTCAGAAGAAACTAAATGGTTGGCAAGCAAAAACTGTCTTTGGCTGGTCGAATTACACTGGCAAAAGCTATTTTATCAGCTATTCCCACATATACAATGCAAACTGCGGTTGTGCCAAAGAGCATATATAAGGAGTTGGAAAGACTCATCTGGACCTTTATTTAGGGTAGTAGGATCGAAGGTAGTGGGGTGCATTTGATTCAGTAGGATGAAGTCTGTAGGCCCTTGGTAGATGAGGGTCTTCGTTTCCGAAAATTGTCTCATCATAATGAAGCTTTCTTGATGAAGCTAGCCTTTACTCTTCTAGCTCATAAAGATGCGTTATGGGTGAGATTTTTACGAGCCAAATATAAATGTCCTAATGGGGTTCCATATATGCTATGTAACCGAAATTGTTCTCGGTTATGAAAGGGCCTGAGCACCGTGTGAGAGGATATTCGCTGCAATATTCGATGGAATATTGGTCATGGCAGGGATACTGATTTTTGGCGAAACGTTTGGCTTCCGGATGTAGGGCCGTTAATCGACCATGTTGTCCTGAATTATGCATATAGAGTTCACCCATGTACTATGGTGGACATCGTAGATGATCATGGTAATTGGCGTTGGTCTATATTGAACTCCTTTCTACCTCAATCTATCTTGTTGCGTCTTGCGGCGGTCACGTGTTTGAATCCAAGTTTCCAATTGGCTTCAGTAGGATAGAGAAAATCGAAAGATCAATGTTTTAGGGTCAAGTCAACATATAAGTTACGAATAGGAATACACAATGGTGTTTTCGATCCAGTGTGGGGTGCTATTCAGAAATATAAGGGCTTGCAACGCGTGAAAATCTTTATGTGGCTTGCGTGTTCTAAGCGAATTATAACCAATGATGAACGAGTGTGTCGACACTTTGCCTCGGATAGTAGTTGTCCTGTGTGTGGTGCAGTTACTGAAGATGTAAATCATGTTCTAAGGACGTGCTCGCATGCGTACATTGTATGGCGTTCTCTTATTAAGGAAGACCAGATTGATGAGTTCTTGTCTATGGATCTGAAATTGTGGTTTGATGCAAATCTTTCTCAGCCGGAATATTTTGCTAAGAATACTAGTGAGTGTGAGCTTCTCTTTGGCTTGATCGTGTGGAATCAATGGTTGCATCGAAATGATGTGGTGTTTGGCAACCATAGAGAATATCAGAAATCGATAGTGACTAAGAGTTCTCGGTTGTTGGCTATGGTTCGCTATGATACGACTTTGACAAATAGTTCATGTAGAGAGTAGTAAAAACAGAAGAGAAAGTTTCTGTTTCTTTTCGAATGAATAATAGGTTACAACATAGAACTCTTTTATAGAGTCCTTGAGGATTTAACTCTAACTAGGACTCCTAACAATAGAAGACTTCTTAGATAACTCTTAATCCTTATCCTACTAATAGATAACTCTTGATCTTTTACATGACTTACAAGACTTTTACATTACATACAACTCTATACATATCGTATTATCCTACACTCCCCCTCAAGCTGGAGAGTATACGTTGTATAGTCCTAGCTTGGATAAGAACTCATCAAAAATTGATTTGGGTAAAGCTTTTGTAAGTACATCAGCTAGCTGTCCTTCTGTAGGAGTATATAACAAAGAAGCTATCCCATTGTTAACCTTTTCCGAAATAAAATGCTTGTCTATTTCAACATGTTTTGTTCTGTCATGTTGAACTGGATTCCTAGCAATTTGAATTGCTGATTGATTATCACACAAGATCTCAAACTTATTTTCTTGGTCTGTGTTTAACTCCCTCAGTAGCTTAAGTAGCCAAATTCCTTCACACATTCCTAGTGCCAAAGCTCGGAATTCTGCCTCTGCACTGCTTCTGGAGACAACTGATTGCTTCTTACTCCTCCAAGTTACGAGATTTCCCCAAACAAAAGTACAGAGAGCCTTTGGTTGATATTCTTTTCGGTGAGTTCTCCAGCCCGGCTAGAGTCGGTGAATACTTTTCACAGATCTATCTCGTGTCTTTTTAAACAATAAACCATGTCCGTGAGTCTTCTTCAAGTACCGAGGATTCATTTTGTTCTTTGCCATGTGTTCTTCATTTGGATTGTTCATATGCTGACTGATCACATTAACTGGAAAAGCGATGTCCGGCCTGGTGAGTGATAGATAGATCAATTTTCCCACTAATCTCTGAAACCTTTCTTTGTCAACTAAAGAGCCTGTTTCATTAGTAAATTTCAAGCCTCGCCTCCATTGGTGTATCTGTTGGTTTACACCCTAGCATTCGAGCTTCATCTAGTAGATCAAGGACATACTTCCCTCCGATTTATCACCAACCCCTTACTTGACCTTGCAACCTCCATGCCCAAAAAGTATCTAAGTTTCCCCAAGTCTTTTGTTTCAAAACTCTATTGAGAAGATTCTTCAAGCAGCTAATTTCTTCATCATCATCCCTGTCAAGATTATGTCATCCACATAAACAATTAAGATAACCCTTTTATTTTTTGAAGTTACCTTAATAAAGAGTGTATGATCAGCTAGTGATTGCTCTGTATCCATTCTTGCAATAACCACAGTAAAAACTGTCAAACCAAGCTCAAGAGATTGCTTTAGGCCATAAAGTGACTTGTTGAGCTTACAAATTTTCTGATTTCCCTCAACTGATTTGGACCGGGTGGGATCTTCATATAAACTTCCTCCTCTAACTTCCCATTAAGAAATGCATTCTTGACATCCGGTTGGTGTAGATTCCAATCATTGTTGACAACAAGACTTAACAAAACTCGAATAGTGTTGAGTTTGCCCTTTGGAGCAAAAGTTTTGTATAATCAATCCCATAGGTCTGTGTATATCCTTTAGCCACGAGCCTTGCTTTTTATATCTCGCAAACCGCCATCGAGTTACATTTCACAGAAAAAACCCATTTACAACTTATGGTTTTTTACCTTGGGGAAGATCCATTATCGCCCTGTACCATTTTTTCTCAAGTGCACTAATTTCTTCTTCAACAGCCCTTCTCCACTTAGGATGCTTTAGTGCCTCATCAATAGTTGTAGGAACTTCTTTTCATCTAAACTTGCTGTAAAAGCTTTAAAGGATGGCATCAATGAGCTGTAAGCAACAAACTTACGGATAGGATGTTTAGTGTGCTTTGTCTAACTCCTTTTCTAATAGCAATAGGAAAATCATCTAGATTAGGAGTAGTAGACTTACTGATTACATTTCCTTCATCTTCCATATTGGCAATTGAACTCAAATCCAATTCTCGGCAAGTGTCAGATTGCAAGATGGCCTCAGGTATAGTTTTCTTTCTCCTTGTATAGGTCAAAAGTTGTTTGGGAGGAGTAGGTGTTTTGGAAGGATATTGAGAAGTTGTTGGTGTTTGTAAAGGAGATACATGTGAGAAATCTGAGGGTGTTGTAGGCAACAAGGACGAATTTGTGGAGTGAGTGGATGAAAAATCTGAAGGTATAGAAACAATAAGAGAGATTACCTGATGTTGGTAGGAAGGCTGAAGATCATCCTAATTCTCCCCCTAAGTTGCAGCCGTAGTAAAGTAAGGGTCCTGTTCAAAAAAGGTAAGATCCATAGTAACAAAGAATTTTCGAGATGGTGGATGATAGCATTTATAGCCCTTCTTAAGTGAAGAATACCCTACTAGCACACACTTTACAGATCTAGGATCTAACTTGGACCTATTACTGGCTGAATTATGAATAAAAACTGTACACCCAAAGATCTTAGGAGGTAATGTACAAGAAAGAGGCTTAAAGTGGGGATATTTGTCCAAGAAAATGGATTGAGGGGTTTTAAATTTCAAAACCTTACTGGGCATGCGATTGATCAAGTATGTGGCAGTTAACAAGGCTTCTCCCCACAAGTACTTAGGAACATTATTTGTAAATAAGAGGATCGAGTGACTTCAAGAAGGTGTCTATTCTTTCTTTCTCGCTACTCCATTTACATTTGGGAGTGTCAACACAGAACTAATCTGAACTATCCCCTTTTTTCGAAAGGAATCACCCAAAGACCTAGCAAAAAATTCACTGCCATTATCAGACTTAAACAATTGGATTTTAGTATGGAATTGGGTAATGACCATGGTGTAAAATTTCTCAAAGATGCTTTCAGTTTCAGATTTTTCTTTCATCAAATAAGTCCAAGTAGTCCTACTATGATCATCAATAAAAGTAATAAACCACTTACAACCATCAGCATTCTTCACTCTAGAAGGGCCCCACACATCACTATGGATCAAAGAAAAAGGGTGAGATGGTTTATAAGTAGATGGAAAATAGGATGCTTTGGTTTGTTTAGCAAGAGGGCAGATATGACATTTAAATAAGCTTGGCTTTTTATTGATAAATAAGGAAGGGTACAATTTTGCAAGATATTGAAAACTAGGATGACCTAACCTAAAGTGCCACAATAAAACATCATTACTTTGTCCTAAGGCTGTAAAGGAACAAAGAGATTGAGAGATAGAAGAGGGTGGATTGCCATGAAGAACATAGAGGCCATTCTGCAATCTAGCATTGCCAATCATTGTCTTCGACTCCATTGCCTGCAAAACACAACCAGAAGCATTAAAAATTGTGGAACAATTTAAATCATTGAAAGCTTGCTAATGATATCGGGTTGCGAGCAAGGTTGGGAACAAATAAGACATCATGGAGCAACAGATTATCATTAATACTAATAGAACCACAACCCGAATTAGAGAAAGTGAGCCATCGCCAGTTTTAATCGATCTACCGGAAGAAGATCTTTGTGTATTGAAGGAACAATTCCTTGTTACGGTCATATGGTCGATGCCCCGAGTCGATGATCCACATTGGAGTAAGTTGTGTGGATAATAGGGCTGTAGGAAAGGAGTTACCTTGATTTCTTTCATGGCGATTTGCCTCACTGGGCTTGTAAACTTTCCAAACAATTTCGGAGGTCTTCGATCATTCCTTGGTAAAACTTGTGACACTCGGCGGCGAAGCGGATGGGGCTGTGTGTCTCTAGAAGACATTGGCTTCCAATCGATGGTTTACCATGAAGCTTCCAAGACTTCTCCTTGGAATGGCGGAGTTTCTTGCAATGCTCACACACTGTGGCCTGCCTTTTCTAGTAGAAGTTGTTTGAGTGAGAAGAGCAGATCCTTCATGGGAAGAATATTTAGGGAGCATCACATTGCCGCTTTCCTCCTTCTTAACTGCAGAAAAAACTTCTCTAATCGAAGGAAGATGGGAGCTGCCAAGAATCCTACTACGAAACTGCATCTAATTCTTTATTTAAACCATGAAGAAACTGGAAAATTCTGCGTTGTGCAAGTAATTTTCTTGTACAGAGCAAAGATCTCTTGGTGTCTCCCATTCATTCATTCATAAAGATCTATTTGCTGCCAAAAAGCATTTAGTGTGTTGTAGTATAGAGTGGTGACATTCCTTCTTGTTTGAGAACCAAGCTCGACCTTCAATCCCATACATTACGAGATGTTATCTCGTACTCGAATATGTTTCTTGGACAGCCCTCCATTTCATTTTGCTGTTTGGTAAAGAAGAAAGTTCCTGCCTACACTAGGGGTCATAGAATTGAGCAAACCAGGACATCACTGCGGCTATTTTCTGCATCCATTTGGTATAACCAGCAGCAAAGAAGGGCGTAGGTCGTTCAATCTCCCCGTGAAATAGCCCAATTTGCCTCGTCTCCGAGATAAAAATCTTGTGATTGAGACCATTCCAAATAATTATTGCCATTCATCGATGACAAGTAATAACAAGGCTGGAAGTTCATTGAGATCATCGAACAGAAAAAAATTTCTGGTGAAGAAGTAATTCGGAGTCGAGTAAGAAGAAGAAGAATTGGCCATCGACTAGGGTTTTATTTAGAGGATCGAAACCCAAGCTGATACCACGTAGAGAGTAGTAAAAACAGAAGAGAAAGTTTCTGTTTCTTTTCGAATGAATAATAGGTTACAACATAGAACTCTTTTATAGAGTCCTTGAGGATTTAACTCTAACTAGGACTCCTAACAATAGAAGACTTCTTAGATAACTCTTAATCCTTATCCTACTAATAGATAACTCTTAATCTTTTACATGACTTACAAGACTTTTACATTACATACAACTCTATACATATCGTATTATCCTACAGTTCCAGGTTGAGAAACCAGGATGGGGACATTATAACGTGTTCTTTTCCGTCGGGCAGATGACATAAGGTGAATACTGATGGTGCTTATGGACGATTGACTGGTCTAAAAACGTGTGGCGGTGTGATCTGCGATCCGAATGGGCTCTGGGTGCAGGGATTTACTAAGTTTATTGGTGCGTGCTCGAGTTTGGAAGCAGAACTATAGGGGATTTATGTCGGGCTCTTATGTGCATGGGAGTTGGGCATTTCACATGCGATTATTAAGTCCGATTGTGACAAGGCCTTGCGATTGATTTGAGCTGAGAAGGGGCGGTATCCATCCGTTTTGTTGTACATTACCAAGCTGCAACAGTTTGCATGGTCAGTACGCTTTCAACATATTTGTCGAGATGAGAATAGTGCTGTAAATAGAATGGCTAAAATGGCACTCGATTCAGAACTGGAGACTTTTAGGTTTCAGTTCACGTCAGATGAAGTTCCAGCTCTTGTTTATAAGGATCTAAAGGGTCTTTTGTCTTAGGAGTATTGATGATTCTTTTGTTTTCCTATCGTTCCTATTATGGGCCCATCTTGCTTAGGAATTATTACCTATACTCCTTTCCTCCAACTAGATTTAGGGGTTTTTAATAAGGCACGAGATAATTTATCTTATGTATAATTCAAATGTTTCTGCAATCATACATATTTCACCAAAAATAAATATTTTATTAGTCAATTTACACTATCTTTAAAATTTAAATTCTGAAATCTAAATTTCTGAACACCATCTTGTATAGTTTCATTTAGGAATGGTCACGAGTCGGGTTAAGTCAAATTTTTGGTTGCCCCGACTCTGTCCCGCCTTTAAATGGTGTTTCATAATTCTATCTACCCTAAGTCGCCTCCAATAGTTAAGACAAAAATCGGACACCGATCCGACCACAATCTAGACAATCGAAACAATTATAAATAAACACATAAATCTAAACAAACATATTATACATATTTTCTATCCATGACGGATCAAAATTTTCGAAATCTCATGCAACATAAACTAATAAATCATGGAAAAACAACATCAATAACTTAGACTAAAAAAATAAATTAAATCTTTTTCTTTGAGAAGCTCTAAACTCAAAAAAGGGGAAATTTATTAGAAAATTCATTCTTTAACTGATTGGTATCATCCATTGAAGTGGAATAAATAAAATGGGACGCTTCTTTTGTTTCTGTGAACTCGACCTTGAAAGATCACCAGATTCAATGAAAATAGGATTTACTCGTATCAAATAGGGTTTCAATTTTTTGACAAATCCTAATCTACTTAGAGGGGAGGAAAAAAGGGACACTAAGAAAGAAAGTATTCTTAGTGGGTCTAGAACTCATGACCTAAGAGAATATGAGGTAACAAATATGCTCCTAGTGAGTCTAGGATTTAGTCGTATCAAAGAGGGTTTCATTTTAAATTGTAACCAAAGATAGTTTTTCCATATTAGAAAATAAGACCAAAGATGTTGGAGAGGAAGGCATGTTGATTTCTTTGCAAAAGAGCTGAAGCTGGAAACCAAAGAACGAATTAGAACCAACAATTAGTTGGTATACCGGAATAAGACACTAGATCTTCTAAACAAATTCAAGGGTTTGAATTATGACATTGTGAATGGAGAAAATACTCGGTTGAAATGATCGTCCCCATATTAATACTCTATAAAATTAGATCTGAATTAGTCAACTAATGAGTCAATATTGATGATTAAACAAAAAAAAAAAAAGGAATGAGAGCATTTTAAAAGGGTGGCGACAACATCAGAAATGGAGGAAGCAATGAAATCCTAAAAATATATATTGCCATTTCTTAAACATGTTAAATAACATATATTAAGTATTTCGAGTAAGGTTGAATATTTTTTACCCTAAACTCGAATCTAACTATATTTATTGCAACACTTGACCCGACTTAGTCCGTAATTTTTTTTTAAAAACTCGACTCTATAAAATCAAATCGGGTCCAAACTTGCCAGACCTAGATGAAATACTCATTTCTAGTTTCACCCATAGCCGGCTGTTGTAAGGCTAACAATTCCAAGGTAAACAACTTATGGAGCCCAACAAGACTATAAACCACTTTGCATTTATTTATTTTTTATACATCACCCTCAATAACGTCCTAATCTTACTACAAACAGAATCAACATCCATACTCAAAAGAATCGTAAATGAAGGTAAAATTCTTTATTTTACCAAAAAAATTCTCTCTCAATCCCAAATATTTTTCCTATGTGATTGTAATCCCCCATTGAGATGAAAAGTTACCCATAGATCCAACAATACTAAAATCGGTGCCATCAATTAACTTGGCCCAATCCAACAACATGTCCAAACCCAATACTTATGTTAGAAAAGGCAATAACTTTTTCGACTCTCAATTTTTTCTAAATGTCACTTTAGCTTTATAATTTCCCCTCTTCTTTTGACCGTTGTTTTTTTTTTTAATTTTTTGTTAAATCGAATCAAAGTGAGGAAATGTGATAGATTCTTTAAGCTAGTGTCAATTATTATTATTTTTGTCTATACTGACATTAACTATTTTTTTTACGAATGTCAACATTATCTATTTTTTTTCCTTTTGTGAAAAAAAATCCAAATAAATTTAGAAAAAATAGAAAATGAAACTTAGTTAAATATTTATAAAATATAAAAAGTATATTAAAATTATTAAAAATTGTATATATAATTAAAAACGTGAAAATGTAAACATATTTTAAAAATACAAAAAATTAAGAAAAGTAAAAATGTAAAAAATATTAAAAATTTATGAAAAAAATATAAAAGTGTAAAAATGAAAACAAATATAAGTAGGTTGACTTAGTAATTAGGGGTTGAGCCTTCTCCAACCAAGCCTCGATTTGAACCCCCACCGCGAATTCTTAATTTCTTTAATTTGAACCCCCACCGCGAATTCTTAATTTCTTTAATTGTAAATTTTATACCAATCAGATTATGATACATATTATCATCTGATTGGTTAGAATTTATTTAATAAAAAATAATTAAATTAAATAAATTTGATAAATAATTTTATTGTTATGGTATTGTGGCATATCATTACGTGGATGTGCCATGTCACCAATAAATGTTGATCATTAGTCAATTAACGATTTTTATAAATAAACATTTGAACTAAAAACTGAAATGTTAAGATTAAAATACTGAAAAAAGAATAAAAGTCTAAATAATTATTCAGTCAAATAATAAATACTAATTTTAAAATTATGAGTAAACATTTTTGGCTGATTGACTAAGCTGTTTATCTTTGTTTCATCATATTCTCTTAAGTCATGGGTTGACCCATTAAGAACACTCATCTTCTTTTTCCCTAGAGTTATTAATTTCCCCCTCTAGTTAGGAATATGATTAAAACTAAGATTTGTCAAAAAAATTATGATAAAATTAAAGCCTTTATTTTTTTACAAAATTATGTTTTAACTTAATGATTACCGCGCACACCTATGGAACACAATTTCAAATGACCATATATATATATATATATATATATATATATATATGAATGAGTCTAGAACGGGCGACACACTGCTGAATACCACTAACACAATACAACGCTTAACACTATTAATTTTTTTAATGACTTTTAAATAATTATTTAAAAGTCATTAAAAAATTAATGATGTTCAACAGTGTATTACGTTAAAGGTGTTCAGCGGTGTGTATCACTCGTTTTAAAATTTTCATATATATATATATACACTTTAAGATTATTTGATTTTTTAATAAAAGATTATTTGATTTTATTAATAAGAAAAGATTATTTTGATTTTATGTTTGGTTGAGGGACTAAACATTATCTTTTGAACATAACATTGAAACTACTCTCAACCGGTCACTTTGTACACCCTAATAAACCAAACACTATATTTGAAACTTTATTTTTCTGTCAAACACTCTCAATCAATCCTCTTTCGTTGTTCGATTGCAAATCTTAGATGAAGAATGTTCTTTTTTCTCATGGAGTTTTCTGATTTTTTTCATCGAATAGTTTTTTTTACTATTAATATGTCTCAACTATTTGAATTATGGGTATGCTATACCTATTATGATCCTCGCCATAATTCCTCTATATTACCCCTCTCTGCTCACCAAGCTATTCAAAGGTACCCCTCCAGAGCCACCTTTTTGACCATACTCAACGGACATCAACTAAGGAAGCCTATGGAGTGGGGCATACCAAAGATCTCTAGCGTAACTTTATCCTAATGTTATATTGAGTTAGACTAGACAGACCTGAGGTCCACCGACGCACCATCTAAGCCTATTGTAGCGATTTAAAAAAAAAAAATCGGTAAAAGGAGTTTTTTCCTTTTGCTTTTGGAAATATTTGAAAATGGGGAAATTCCTTTGTATTTTCGAAAATAAAGAATTGGAGTCGTCACAGACCACTTAAGTAGGTCGAACACCGTAAAATCAGAGATTCGTGTAAAAATAGGTTTGGGAGTATGTTACGTGTGGAGAAGAATTATCACCCCTGGAAATCGGTACCAAAACATACATTGCTTTTAATCAATGGAAATTGTTGAAATTTAAATTGAATTTAACTAAATGTTCTTGATTGAATATACTCTTTAATTAAATGAGCTTTATCAAATTGATGAGCTTGAATTAATTAAACATTTAATTAATAAGGATGACGGTACCTCGGATCATAGATTAAACCGACATCGAATAAGCCTGACTACCGTGTTAATTTATGGTTCGAATTTCGTACATTACCTTTACGCATGATGCAAGCATTTAAAAATGATGTTATGACCTATCAACTTTTAATTCAAATTAAGTTTACCTTCGGACGGTAATAATTAATTCGAATATTTGGTCAACATCCATTAAGCCCGGGCTGTTACGACACTAATATCGAAATTAATAAATACCTCCTTTTTATAATTTAAATTAATTAATTAATAACATGTCTAATTAAAATATTAAAGTCAAATGAATGACAATTAAAATGCATTGCAAGGAAATGCATGAAACAAAAGCCCTAGACCCACTAAAGCCCTAACCTAAAAATGCTCAAATTATAAAAAATTAATTAACGATCTAATTATTAACTAGGTTAGTCTAATTTTAACCCTAAATTAATTAAATCCTAAAATTCTAGAAGATTTAATATTTTATGGAATTATCTTGAAATCAAATAATTAATTTGATTACTTTTAAACTAGCATCCCATTAAGCTAATGATACTATTTAAAATGAATCAAATTAAAAATTATAATTTTAATTATGCATCCCTCTAAGTCAAGTGTCAATTTTATCCTAAAAATACTTAAGAGATGGTGCAATTAATTTAATTAATTTAACATTCATCAAAATAAGTTAAGGACAAATTTAAATTAATTAAATTAATTCGAACTATATACTACCAAAGATTTCAACTAATCTAAATCTAAATTTAATTTAATTAATTTAAACTTACACCCCAATAAAAAAGGCATAATTTAAATTAATAAATTAAATTTCTACATCCCTAAAACTAGACCTAAAAACTATGTATCAAACTCGAACAACACAAAACACAATCGAATTTAATAAAGATAAACAACTTAATCTAATAGGCATATAAATATCTACAAAATAAAATGACTGAAAAATAATAACATTCAAATAACAAGGCATAAAATAAATATGCATGAAAGGTCAAAATGAAACAAAATAAAATCAAAGGGGTTAAAGGGGAATTTTACTACTGAAAACGGGGATTAAATTAAAAAAACAGAGCGAATTTCGGGGACCAAATGGGGTATTTTCCATTTTAAAAACTAGATTTAACCATTCAGAGACCTAATTGAAAACCATTTAAAACACTAGAGGAACGATTGAGTAATTTTACCCTGCGAAAGGGTACCGAAGCAATAAAATAAAGCGGAAGGACCGCAGACGAAAGGTTGAAAATACGGAGAGACTCATCAGCAATTCGACTATTTTTAAAACTTTAACCACTATAAATAACCCAAACCAGATACATCTTTCTCCTTTTGCCATTCAAAATTTTCAAACCCTTAAAAAACTCATCCCTCTCTCTAATTACTTTGAAATCGACCTCCTTGTCTCTAAAATTTCTCCTAAAAACCCCAACATCCTTCATTTCCAGAAACCTCTGGTGGCCGGCCACTCTGGCCACTGTCTCACACCAACATCTGCTGTTAATCGCCCCCCAAAACTTAAAAAGAAAGGCTCTTTTCGGTTTTAAAAAAACTCAAAACCCATTTTATTTTTGAAAAAACACGATTAAAACCTTGCTTTTATAAAAATCGAAACCTATCTTTCCCAAAAAAGAAACTCTGATTTCCATCTCAATTCACCCTAAACAGTCCGAAGACCGAGGCTTATCATCGAAAGGAAACCGAGTCGACGCAGGTATATCCATAACCCTAACCTTTTTATTCCTTATTTATTTATTTACCGAGATGCATGGGAAATAAATGAGATGAAGACAATGTTTTATACCTCTGGAATTTTTTGTTCTTTTATTTGCTCTAAAATCTTTTTTAATATGAAATTTGAGTACCTTAATGGCTGAATTCTTACAAATATATATGCGAATTTGTCTCTCTCTCTTTTGTTTACAAGAGTAAGCAAGAATTAAATGATATCACTATAGATTTGATTTGGATCTGGTTTGCTTATTTGTTTATTATTTTCGGCCATGACTGACGGTTGAGCCGGTGGGGGGGATCGACCAGATTTTCGGTGATAAAGGCACGTGGTGGAGCTTGATAGAGATGAAGAGACTCTTGCGGCCAGATGCATTTTGGACCGTTGGATTAGATCTAATCCAACGGTCGTGATTCCGCAAAGATGGACATCTTAGATTGAATCTGGATGGTGACGTGGCGGCCTCTGATCTAGTCACGTGGTGCGTGGGAGTGGAAACGTCAGTGCATGTATCACATGCGCGTGTGGGGAATCAAACAGCCCAGAGAGTAAGCTTCACGCGCGCCAACTGGAAGATCTTCCTTTGAACTGGATCGTTGGATCAAATCTTGTTCCAATGACTCAAATAGGGCAGCTGCATGGAGAAAAAAAATTATATATTAGATAGGCCACACACATATATATATATATTCATATACCATATACACATGCAATAATAATAATGATTATACATATATATGTACATATATACATATATTTAGACACCTATATTAATACTATTAATAATTAATAATATTATACATAGCCGGACAAAAATGAGTGATTACAGCTGCCCATCTTTGCTTGTTCTTGTGAAACGAGAACATAGCAAAGATCAAAAACACTCATTTTTATCCTTACTCTCTGTTTGTAGAAATCAGGACCACGAGTTCCTCTTATATGGAACCAACTCTTTCTTTCTCCGTCTGAAGTGTTGGAGCAACAAATCCTTCCTATATAGAATTTTCGCTTGTTCTTTGCAAAAAGTCTTTGATTTATAAGTCTCTCCTATACAGAACTTTTTCTTAGACTATCAAATATGTAGGTTCTTCCTATATAGAACCTTCTATCTTCTAGGTGCATTTTCAAACTAAGAGTTCTTCCTATATAGAACTTCTTATCTTGAAATCCCGAAGCATTGGTTTCTCTTATATAAAATTCCTTGCTTCAAAATCCTTTTGAGCTATGGGTTCTTCTTATATAAAACCTTTCGCTTAGAGTCGTGAGTTTCTACTATATGGAACCTTTTACTCTGAAATCTTAGGACCACTAGCTCTTCCTATATAGAAATTTCATCTTCAAATCTTGAAGATGTGGGTTTTTCCTATATAAAACCTTTGTCTTCAAACACAGCTCCCCATTTTCTGATGGCGCGAGTACCAAGAACTCCTGATACTTCCCAAAAGGCTAAAAAATGGAAACTCTTGAGGTGATGCCCCAATTTCTGATTGTCTTGGCATCAAGAGTGGAATATCATACTTCGGTGAGTACAACAGACTCTTGATTCTTTGTTGAGATCTACCTCCTCATTTGCAAAGCAAACAATCTGATTCTTCATTTGTTCCTGAGTACCTGTTAAAGAAACATATGAGACACTCGAATGATATGAGTTAGTATGTTTCTAACTTAGGGATGCCTAATCTATATGATGCATGGATCATAATATATCGATCAATCGAATATTTTCTCTTTTTTGTTGACCAATCTTGGCTTTTTTCCTACTTTATTCTTCTTCTCACTCTTTGTGATGTCGGTACTCCATCTCACGTAATGGGTTCAATCATCTTGACCTTATCCTTTCAAATTTTGAAAGCCTTGTTTTAAAGCGTCTTTTCAAATTTTCACTTTAGATTTCTTTTCTCAAAGTGCCTTTCTGGGCTTTCGCTTTGGTTATTTTCTTTATTATTTTTTTCTTCTATTTTTTCTTTTTATCTTTTTTTATCTTTTTTCTTTTTCTTTTAGTGCCCTTTCGGGTTTTCACCTTGAAATTCTTCTTGTTTTCATGATTCTCTTGTTTTTCTCTGGTAAGTTAAAGTTTTCATATAACCAGAGTTAGTTGTCTTATTTTGGCATGTTCTCATATTTTGGTGTCAAAAATCTCCTTATGAGCATACCTAGCATATTTTCCATAGAAACTTTTATTCTGAGATCAGTTCTTTCTTCAAATCACCTGCACTTTAAAGGCTAGAACACAGTAATGCTAAGAAATCTTTTGCTTATCATGAATCTATGTTAGCCTACTTATAGGATGCTTAAAAAATGATAAAAGAAGGCATAAAATGGTTTTTTATTTGGTAAATTTGGGGATAATTTAAAGAGTCATGGCAAACATGAAACAAAAGAAAACACAACACAAATGCCCTCGCTATTGACTGCATGAATGATGCGTGAGCCCATCGACCGAGGTAGAATCTTTGCCTGAAGCTCTCAACTGAGGCATCTTTACTTCTGAAATGGTTTATTCACCTGATCCCTAATCTCAAAATTCCTTTGAGCCGCCCTTTACGGGTTTTCAATTCAAATCTTCCATTAGTTTCAAGACGTCTTTTTTGAGTTTTCGTCTTGAACCTCTCTTTTCATATTTTTTCTTCTTTTCTTTTTTCTCTTTTTCTCTTTTTATTTTCTTTTTCTTTTTTGCTTCTTCAAGCGTAGCACATTTTGACTGAGTCTGAGTTCACTAGATTGCTCAACCCACCCTCGTCTATCCTCGTTAAGATCAATGCCTCTCCGGAAAAGGCCTTCTTGAAGATATATAGCCTTTTCCAATTTGGCATCTATTTATCACGAAAATCCTTCTAAATCGGTAGGATCTTTTTAGCACTAGATCTCCCTTTCAAAATTCTCTTAGGCGAACCTTCTTATTATAAGCTCGCATAACCCTGTTATGATACATTTGGCCATGGAATATAGCTCTCAACCTCTTCTCCTCAATGAGATTTAACTAATTAAGCCTAGCTTGCATCCACTCGACTTCATCCAACTTTACTTTATTTCAGAATCCGAAGTTATGAGGTCTCTACTTCAATGGATAGTGGAATCGGATAAATTTTCCCAATAACGTTCATTCGTTGAAAGACCAAGGTAAAAAAACTGTAGCGACAAAGAATAGATCTTGTTAGTATATACTGGCACTTGTGGTATTTCTTGGCAATCAATACTTCTACAAGAATACTTTTTGGCATGTGTTTTACATAACCCATCACATCTCAACAATACTTGATTTCTGCCCCTTTTGTATAAGATCTCACCATCCAGGACATATCCAGCGACCATTCTTCTGATAGTCCTGTTATCTTTCTCATTTGCCCCCTCTGGGTAAAATTGGGACTTGATATATTGTGAGATATCTTGGTACCATGGATTACATCTATTTCTTCTTCTAAGCTACAACAATGAGCAGACATCTCAAAAATCTACATTTGAATTGGTTTCATCTTTGGTTTTGTACTGGCTTTGAACATTGCGGCTAAGGTTGCCAAAGAATTAGCCATTTGATTATCCTCCCTTAGAAGGTAGGTAAAACTAACCTTCTCAAATTTTTTAATTAGCTCCTTAATTAGATCATAATACTTGATGAACTTCAGATCTCTTGTTTACCATTCTCCTCGAAGCTGATAGATTAAACAAAGGATGAATCTCTAAAAGCTTGAAGTACCTTGATCCCTATCTCAATGGCTGCATACAGTCTCATGACACAAGCCTCATACTCAGCTATATTATTCGTACAAAAGAAATCTAATCGACTCGTGAAAGGGTAGTAGACATCCTTCGGGGAAATCAATATTGCCCTTATCCCGTTGCCCAAAGCAATGGATGCCCCATCAAAATAAAGCTTTCACGATTTCTCCTCCGAGGCATTCTCTTCTCTAGTCGTGATGCACATCGAGTCCTCATCTGGGAAATTGAAATTCAGAGATTCATAATCATCAGAAGCAAGAATTGCAAATAAATCAGCAATAGCGCTCTACATACATAATATCAAACTCGGATAAAAACATTTTCCATAGGGCCATCTTTCCTGTCAGTGCTGGAGCCTCCATAAAGAATTTCAATGGGTTTAACTTGGATATCAACCAGGTGGTGTGATATAGCATGTACTGTCTGAGTCTTTTTGTAGCCCACACTAAAGCACAACATAGCTTTTGAATTGGCAAATACCGTGTTTCGCAATTGGTGAAATTTTTACTTAGATAGTAGATAGCTCTTTCTTTCTTCCCAAACTCATCGTGTTGTCCTAATACGCAACCCATTAATTTTTCGTAGACTATCAGGTACAAAATCAACGGTTTACCCGATACTTGTGCCACTAAAATTGAAAGATTCTTCAAGTATTTCTTGATTTTGTCTGGAGCCCTTTGACATTCCTCATGCTATACTCCTAGGTTATTTTTCGTATCAAACTAAAGATAGGGTCGCATTTGTCAGTCAATTGAAAATGAAATGAGATACATAGTATAGCCTTCCCAAGAAACCTTGAACTTCTTTTGGTGTTTAAGGTGGTGGAAGATTCTGTATGGCTTTTACTTTTTCAGGATCTATCTCAATTCCCTTTCGTATCACCATAAAACCCAAGAGTTTTTCGGATGTTACAGCAAAGGTACATTTAGCTGGATTGAGCTCAGTTGATACTTTCTCAATCTTTGGAAAAGCTTTCTCAAGTTCTGAATGTGCTCCTCTTCAGTTCGAGATTTGGCAATCATATCATCCACGTATATCTCAATTTCCTTATGCATCATATCATGGAAGAGAGTCACAATGACTCGTTGATAAGTTGCCCTAATATTTTTAAGTCCAAAAGGCATCACCTTGTAATAGAACATGGCTCATAGGGTCACAAACGTGACCTTCTCCATATTCTCTAGGTGCATCTTTATCTAATTGTATCCAGAAAAACCATCCATGAAAGAGAACCATGAATGTCCCGCTGTACTGTCAACCAAGTTGTCAATATAGGGCAAAGAAAAATTATCCTTGGGGCTTGATCTATTAAGGTCCCTATAATCTATGCACATTTGAACATTTCCATCTTTCTTTGGTACCGGGACTATATTCACGACCCATTATGGATACTTGGCAACTTTTAGAAAATTGACATCAAATTGCTTCTTCACTTCTTCTCGAATTTTTAACAGTATGTCGAACCTTATTCTTCTGAGCTTCTAATGGACCAGTTTGCATTCTATTCTTATTGACAATATATGCACCACAATGTCTGTGTTTAACCCTAGAATGTCTTGGTATGTCCAGGCGAACACATCTTTGAACTCTTGAAGTAGAGCTGTCAACTCGTGTCTGTTCTTTTGGGAAAGGGTGGTACCAATCTTTACTTCTCTTATCTCCTCATCAGTCCCCAAATTTAGAGTTTCTACCTCTTCCTAGTAGGGTAGGATTTGTTTTTCCTCACCTGCCATCATCCTTAGCGGCTCTTCTGGGATTTCGTATTCTACTTCATCTTCTTCCTCATTTGTCTCTGCCGAACATATAGGCTGATCAAAGTCTATCTTGGGATCAGATTCAGAATCATTCATACAGTCACCCGCAAGGACCCTACATTAAAGAAAATAACAAATATGTATTTGGAAAAAGAATAGAAACTTGTTTGAAATAAAAAGTGAATGTATATATATACATATAATATATTTGAAATGATTGCCACTTGAGAAAACAAGTAAGTTGACATATCAGCCCTTATACAAAAGATCCTAATGCTCGCGGGCAAAAGCAAGAGGGTTAGTTCGGAGCATTACTCTGATTCCATCCTAAAAACTACAGGCAACTCAAAACCGCTCCAGTTATCAAGCATCTTGCCTGGAAGACAAGGGTGAATCCCAGCTAAAATATTGTTGTTATCTTCACCTTCTGATACCATGTTGACCAATATTCCCTCAAGCGACTCACTGAACGACTCCACATCATTAAGCCCATCGCTATCTTAGGTCGCTTCATGTATCTTCTGTTCGAGATTGACAATGCCACCAAACACGAAGATATCTTTTAGGTGAGGAAAACTCATAGGTTTTCATGGGGTATCCTCTCCCTTGAATCTGAATTTTCTTTGTTCCTCTCTCTCTATGTATTATTTCCTTTTTGTAACACACTAGGCTTTTGACCCAGCCTAAATCGGTCTTTCTTGATAATGACAGACTGAGAGCGCAGACTTTCTTGCAAATTCCTTCCAATACCTTTTTCGGTTTTAGCCCTGCATCCTAAAGTCTCTCGAACGGTCATCTTAGTGCAGTTAGACAACCTGAGGTGAGGAATCCTACTTCCTTCTGCAACAAATATGGCATTCACAAATTCCAAAGCCCAAAAAAAGCATTCCAAAGCATCTTCATCATTTTGGATGTAAAGAGCACCAGATGTAACTGAAGCTATAATCTCATGTTCGACTCTTACACTGATCAACTTGCCTTCAGTTACAAATTTCAACTTCTGGTGCAGCGACGAAGAAACAGTGCTGACAGAATGGATCCACGGTCTCTCTAGTAGACAGTTGTACATTGGCTTAATGCCCACCACCACAAAATCTACTGTGTACTCTTTCGGCCTAATCAGTAAAGGTATCTCAATCTTTCCCACCACCTCTCTTTGAGTTCCATCAAAGGCTCTCACAAAATTATGGCACGGTTTCATGTGGGAACTATCCACGGGTAGCCTTTGCAAGGTTTCCATTGGTAACACGTTCAGTGCAGACCCATTGTCAATAAGTACACCAGGAAAAACATACCCATTGCAGTGGTTGGTGATGTTTAAAGCTTTAGTGGATCTCATACATTCTTCTGGGATTTCATCGTCACTGAACGTGATGTAGTTGTCCGCAATGTTGTGGTCCACTATTCGATCCAACTTGGCCACAAAGATGTCATCTGGAACAAATGTTTGGTTTAACAACTTCAATAACGCATCGTGATGTTTTTCAGAGCTCAACAATAGCTCAAGCATTGTAATCCTTGCTTGTTTCTTGCAAAGTTGCTCCATAACGATGTATTCACTGTGCCTTAAAAACTTCAAGAATTCTTATGCCTGCGCTTCAGTTACTGGCTCATTAATTTTTAGAGGGGGTTCCTCACTAAATATCTTCTCAGGACCAGTTAACGTATCCTTCCCTTTGTCCTTCACAGCTTCCACGGTTTTGGAAGCCTCTAAAGAATAACACATGCCACTCCTCTTAAAGTGAACCACTTCATTTACAATCTCATCTTTTGTCTCTTTTGGTTCTTCTTTTTGTGTGTGTCATTCTCCTATAGGCAGTTCATTTTTCTCCTGAGGTTCTGATCTTTTCGGCACACACATTGCCAGTATAATTCCATAGAACTTTCCACGTGTCTTTAAATGATAATTGAGCTGGAGCTAAAATGATAATAGTAGGAACCACCTTTGGATTTTCTTCCTGAGATGATCCTCCCTCTTTTAGTTTGGTCGAGATAAAGAATGGCCTATCTACCCTGTACTTGATGTTGGGGTTATCTGATGTGCACACATCTAACTCTTTCTCCCTTCAACCTTATCGAAAAACTCTATTTCTTTATTGTCCATCAATCTTAGGACCAACTGCTTAAATTTTTCACATTGTTGAATCTTATGCCCTTTTTCCTAGTGATACTCGCAGTAGGGCTCACATCCTTCTTGTATTAACTCCATACCCTTCTCTATCATACATTCCATGCATAGTTGCTGGAACACCCATTTGGGAGGGAATTTAACTTCAGCCACCTTCTTTTTTGCTCTCCTATCACATTCTTCTTCGATAGCACTCACGTTATGTCCTCTATGGTTCGACAACGGGTTGGCAGCCACACTCTGGTCATCAAACTTTAGAACCTCGATATCAATCAGATTTTGAACAAACTTTTAAAAGTGAGACAATTCTCGGTCAAGTGTCTTGGGATGCCAGTGTGATAGTCACAATGAGCATTCTCGTCATACCATGAAGGAAAAAATGGTTTGAATGGAGTAACATGATATGGTCGAACCAAGTCGGCCTTATACAGCTGAGAATACAACTCCGTATATGATACTGGCATGGGGTAAAAAACTTTTCTTTTTCATTCTTGGGGGCTCTATCATCCTTCTTGTTTGAGCTTTGTGTGTTCTAGTAGCAGCCGACGATTGAGAAATGGTGATGTTTGCCGGAACATTATAGATTCTAGCAGTATTCACCTCACTGACTTTCTTCTTGTAATGCCTTTTGAAATTCTCGCCACTATTAATCCTACCACTTTTTATTGCTACTTCGATTAATTCCCATGTTTCACTAAATCGGCGAAGGCTTGAGTGGTATTGTTTATCAGATGGTTGAATAACGCCACCTGAGAATGTTTACAAACATAGGCGTGATCTCATGTTCAAGAATGGGTGGTTGAATTTGGGTCACTATATCCCTCCATCTTTGAGCATATTGTCGCAAACTTTCATTTGCTCTCTGCTCCATTCCTTCCAACATGATTCGATTGGGGGTCATGTCAGAAACATGCTTGTATTGTTCGATAAAGGCTCTGAAAAGGTCTTTCAACGACTTGATATTAGCCCGATTAAGTTGTGTATACCACCGGATCACCGATCCAGTTAGACTATCTTGAAAATAGTGAATTAGTAGCTTATTATCTTTTATAAAAGCAACCATTTTCTGCACTACATGGTTATGTGGGCGGAAGGTCAGGAAGTCCTGTTGTACTTGTCAAAGTTTGGTGCCTTAAATTTTGGCAGGAGAACCAAATCTGCTACAAGGCTTAAGTCGGTAGCATCATTCCCTTGTTCACTTGATCCTTGCATAGCTTGAAATTGTTCTTCCAATAAGCGAAACCTTTCTTCGTACTTCTTTTCTATTTCAACTCTAATTTTTTCCATTATGTTCAAATATGGCACTTTCTCTTCATGGCCAGTTTCTAAATCAATTGGTTGCCCAACAGATGCCTCCACTTGGTGGCTAGCAGATATCTCTGCAGTATTAATGTACATCCTTCTTTCAAGAATCGGTGTCTCTGATCGAACCTGAATATGAGATGCAGTACCTTATGGTTCTTGAACAATATCATCTGAAACTTTTTATATCTTTTTTCAAAATAATGCAGTCATCTTAGACACGATTACATCTTGTGATTGGGCAATTTGTTCGCTGAGGCTTTGCTTAGCTCTATCGAAACGTGTCTCGAGGTCCTTATGCCCTCTTTATAGGTTAGCCACTCTATCCTCCATTATTTTAGCTTGTAAACGAGTATGGTATGGGTGTGGAATGATTGCAATTAAAAGAACCAAAATTTTAAAATAAGAAGTCTTTTAATTAATTTGAATAATTTTAACAAATTTTGCAAATAAATACGATATGATATAAATATGTATCAATGCAGAGAACAACACTGATTTCAAAAATATCCTCATTAAACGACTTGCGTTAATGGAGACATTGTTTTATTACAATAACTAAAGGAAATCCGCTACACATATGGTCCTAAAATAGCACCTAAGTCCACAATCTCTCCTAAGACCCAAGACTCAAGCCCCATGCATTCTTGAGTCATTTCCATGCATTCTTGAATTCTCCAGCATCTTCTTGAAGCTATTGCGCAACTCCTTGCATTTGAGTCATCATGTATCCTTGAGTTGTTGAACCTCGGTCTCTAACTCTCCGATCTGAACTTTCAAGGCTTGGTTTTCAGAGCAACTGGCTTCTAACTTCTTGGTGGAACCCTTGTGCTTAAGGAGGGATCTTTATAATCATTTTACCTAAGCTCTCAATTTCTCATTTCGGTATTGTTCATTCTTGAGATGTTCTGAAGTGAAAACACGCAAATTTTCCATCTCTTGCGTCAAAGCAAACACTTGGTCTTTACGTTCGTAGTACTTCCACTTATAAGTCTCGGCTCTTGCCTTTTTTTAAGCCTAAGCTTCAAACCTTCACTTGGCCCATCACCCGCAATTTTTTTGTTCTTGCTTAACCTTTTTAGCTTCCGAATTTCTTCTTTCTCCAATTTAAGCTCGAGTTCCAAATCGTCGTTCTTCTTTTGTAGACCTTGGAATTTTCCTTCGAACTTCGTCTTGTCTAACTCAAAGTTGAACCTTTTCTGATTGACTTTCCTTTCGATCTCAATAGACCATTCTTATTCTTCTTCGAGTTGCTTTCTCATCAAATCGATCTCTGTGGGAAGTGTAGCCAACCTTTCTTCGACGAGCATCATACCATCGGGATTCATCTTAGGAATATTTTCATTAATACGATAGAACTGCCATACTTCATACTCGAGAGTCATCATGCATGGACCACTCAAAATCTTGACCCGCCTTGCTTTGTTCTATGCAGAAAAAATGCGATACACCTTCTCTTTGTATCCCTTTTCTGTCCCATAATCTATGTTGAACTCATTTAGTCCACTTGTGGTTAGCACAAATTGTTTGGAACCAAACTGTCTCAAAACCAAAAGTGGTGGATAAGCAGTATGCCCCCATAGACCCACTAATGGTACCAAACAATACTCTCCACATCTATATAGAACATTCCTCTATGGTAGCCACGAGCCTCTCTAAATTATGTCCTCCTGTTTTAGGTTTTGGAAGACCTCGAGCCACACTTCCTCGGATCTACCTATTGGCCAATCTTTTTTTTGTAGAAACTCTTCCAACGGTGAGAATTTACTGTCAAAAATAGGTCTCGAGAATCAGACGTCTGACCAAAGATGACTGTGAAACCATACCATCAACAGCTGAAGGCATCCTAAGAAACAACCCCCACTGTACTCTCTACAAAATTTCAAAGATAGGAAAGTCTCTGCCAAAATTATAGATACTGGATTGGTCTTCCCAGTCAAGCGATCAAACAAATCTAATATACATTTGGTTCGATAAATCCTAAGGCCTTTGGAAACAAAACCAAACCATAGATCAATAGAGCGAAGAGATCTCTCTGGACTCGACCTGCCGAACGGACTGAAGCCAAGACTAAAATTCTGTCCTACTTAAGGTATTCTTTCTTGTTCCATGTTGTGACTTGATTTTCAACCCAAGATGGCAAAGCATCCGAGAACCTAAGTAGTTTGTCCCAGAAAGATTTGTTCTTATTCAGTTTATAATAAACACGATTCCCGTTGATCTTCTTACAATTCACAAGGGCTAGATATTCTTCAATTGTCGGGGTTAAATCAACATTACCAATCGTGAAGCAACTGTAGGCCGAGTTCCAAAATCTTATCAAGGTTTGAAGTAGTGGTTGGTCAACCAGGACATCTAACGAGTATGCAATATCGCCACATTCACTTTTGAAGGAATTCTTCATCTAGTAATCCCAATTGTGCCAAATAGATCTCAACCCTGATACATCATTATACTCTGTGTTCATGAAAGTCTCGGCTAACATTTTTGACATAAACCCGGTTGAAATACTATCCCCATCATAGAGCTGTTCTTCTTTCGACCATACTTGTACCTCGGAATTCTTTTCGTCATTGCTACAGAACAAGTCTCCTATTGATCGAGTCTTTAATTTTGAACTATTTCTAAATCAGTGTTGTCTTTATGTCATGACAAAATATGCAAAACAAAAATGCAGAAAATAAAGAAAACAAAAAGAACAATGTTAGTAATGGAATACATGAACAAATAATAAGTTCGAAATTAAAGAATAAACAAATAAATAAATTAGGTAAACAACAAACAAGATAACAAGAAAAGGAAAAAAAGAAGAAACCCTAACCACATAAATTTTAGTTTGCTATGGCTATCCGCATGGTTCTAATTGGGGTGGGTTTCCTAAATTGTCATGCATGGTTTCAGTTCTAAAAGGGTACCTGAACCTATTTTATTACTTACTAAGGAAACAAGAACCCCAATTCTGGCCCATTACAAGCTTGCAAACTAGATTCAATTCGAGGGAAAGCATGACCTAGTGATGTGGAGGGCTGCTCACGTGTCAAAAGGTGTGGATTCCAGAAGTGAATTACTGACCCGTGGAGGGCTACTCACGTGGGTATGTGGCGTTTCACTCCCACTTAAGGGACAAAACTCGGATATAGAGCTTGATGGTCATAATGCAACACATGTCGATGATTCCTCAAAAATTAAATGAGCAATTAATTAAAACCACCAATTATCAAAGCCCGTGTGATTAAAGTCATATCTTTAAAAAAGAACGAATAAAATTAAAGTCAATTTAAATTTCAAAATTTCCATAGTTAAAAGCAAGGCATATTTTCTTGGCTTAACTCTTTTTGTTTTGTAAAAACAAGAATCTGGTCCCCAACAGAGTCTCTAGCTGTAGCGACATTTTTTAAAAAAAATGCTAAAAGAAGTTTTTTTCCCTTCGCTTTTGGAAATATTTGAAAATAGGGAAATTCCTTTGTATTTTCGAAAATAAAGACTTAGAGTCGCCACCGGCCATTTAGGTAGGTGGACGCCGTAAAACCAAAGATTCGTGTAAAAATGGGTTCGGGAGTTGGTTACGTGTGGGGAAAGATTAACACCCTCATCACACCCGAAAACCGATACCAAAACATACATTGCTTTTAATCGATGGAAATTGTTGAAATTTAAATTGAATTTAACTAAATGTTATTGATTGAATATAGTCTTTAATTAAATGGGCTTTATCAAATTGGTGAGCTTGAATTAATTAAACATTTAATTAATAAGGGTGACGATACCTCGGACCATAGATTAAACTGACATCGAATAAGCCTGACTGCCGTGTTAATTTATGGTCCGAATTTCGTACATCACCTTTATGCATGATGCAAGCATAAAAATGATGTTATGACCTATTAACTTTTAATTTAAATTAAGTTTACCTTCAGACGGTATGAATTAATTCGAATATTTGGTCAACATCCATTAAGCCCGGACTGTTACAACACAAATATCGAAATTAATAAATACCTCATTTTATAATTTAAATTAATTAATAACATGTCCAATTAAAATATTAAAGTCAAATGAATGACAATTAAAATGCGTGACAAGGAAATGTATGAAACAAAAGCCTTAGGCCTATTAAAGCCCTAACCTAAAAAGGCCCAAATTATGAAAAATTAACTAATGATATAATTATTTACTAGGTTAGTCTAATATTAACCCTAAATTAATTAAATCCTAAAATTCTAGAAGATTTAATATTTTATGGAATTATCTTGAAATCAAATAATTAATTTGATTACTTTTAAACTAGCATCTCATTAAGCTAAGGATACTATTTAAAATAAATCAAATTAAAAATTATAATTTTAATTATGCATCCCTCTAAGTCAAGTGTCAATTTTATCCTAAAAATACTTAAGAGATGGTACAATTAATGTAATTAATTTAACATTCATCCAGATAAGTTAAGGATAAATTTAAATTAATTAAATTAATTCGAACCATATACTACCTAAAAATTCCAACTAGTCTAAACCTAAATTTAATTAATTTAAACTTACACCCCAATAAAACAAGGGCACAATTTAAATTAATTAAATTAAATTTCTACATCCCTAAAACTAGACCTAAAAACTAGCTATCAAACTTGAACAACACAAAACACAATCGAATTTAATAAAGATAAACAACGTAACCTAATAGGCATATAAATATCTACAAAATAAAAGGACTGAAAAATAATACATTCAAATAACAAGGCATAAAATAAATATGCATGAAAGGTCAAAATAAAACAAGATAAAATCAAAGGGGTTAAAGGGGAATTTTACTACTAAAGACGAGGATTAAATTAAAAAAATAGGGTGAATTTCGGGGACCAAATAGGGTATTTTCCATTTTAAAAACTAGATTTAACCATTCAGGGGACCTAATAGAAAACCATTTAAAACACTAGATGACCGATTGAGTAATTTTACCCTGCAAAAGGGTACCAGAGCAATAAAAAAACGAAAGGACCGTGGGCTAAAGGTTGAAAACACGAAGGACTCATCAGCAATTCGACCATTTTTAAAACTCCAATCACTATAAATAACCCAAACCAGATTTATTTTTTTCCTTTTGCTATTCAAAATTTTCAAACCCTTTAAAAAAACTCATCCCTCTATCTAATTACTTTGAAACTGGCCCCCTTTGTCCCTAAAATTTTCCAAAAAAAATTGTCCGCCATCATTTCTAGAAACCTCTGGTGGCCGGCCACTCCGGCCACTGTCTCCCACCAACATCCGCCGTTAATCCCTCCTCCTGAGAAACTTAAAAAGAAAGGCTCTTTTTGATTTAAAAAAACCCAAAACCCATTTTATTTTCGAAAAAAATAATATTAAAACCTTGTTTTTATGAAAACTGAAACCTATCTTTCCCAAAAAACTCAATTTCATCCCGATTCACCCTAAACAGTACGGAGATCGAGGCTTATCATCGGAAGGAAACCGAGTCGGCATAGGTATATTCATAATCCTAACCTTTTTATTTCTTATTTATTTATTTACTGAGATGCATGCGAAATAAATGAGATGAAGACAATGTTTTATACCTCTGGAATTTTTTGTGCTTTTATTTCCTCTGAAATCTTTTTTCTTTTTTTTGAATATGAAATCTGAGTACCTTAATGGCCGAATTCTTACAAATATATAAGCCGATTTTTCTCTCTCTTTTTTGTTTACATGAGTAAGCAAGAATTAAATGATGCCACTGTAGATTTGATTTGGATCTGACTTGCTTATTTGTTTATTATTTTCAGCCATGATTGATGGTTGAGCCAGTGAGGGGGGATCGGGCAAATTTTGGACCGTTGGACCGTTGAGCACGTGGTGGAGCTTGATGGAGATGAGGAGACTCTTGCTGCCATATGTATTTTGGACCATTGGATCAGATATGATCCAACGGTCGAGATTCCTCAAAGATAGACGGCTCAGATTGGATCTAGATGGTGATGTGGTGGCCTCTGATCAAGTCACGTGGCGTGGGATTGGAAACGTCAGCGCGTGTATCACACACGCGTGTGGGGAATCGAATAGCCTAGAGAGTGAGCTTTACGCGCGCCAGCTAGAAGATCTTCCTTTGATCTTTGATCCAACGACTCAAATAGGGCGGTTGTATGGAGAAAAGATGATATATTAGATAGGAATATTAGGTTTTAGGGTTTTTAGGCTATTGGGTCTGGGCCGATTGGTCTTGTAATAATATTTTGGGTTTGTAACTGGACTAAGGATATTTTAATAAAAGTGTTTGGGTTTTAATATTTTTAGATCCGTTTTATATATGATATATTTTAATAATTATAATTATAATAATAATACATCTCATACATGTAATACAATATACGTATATACTATACACACATACAATACATCTAAATAATATACACATACAAACATACACTTATACATACTTATATATGCAATACATACATATATAATAAACACACATATATATATATTCATATACCATATACACATGCAATAATAATAATAATTATACATACATATACGGACATATATACATATATCTAGTAAATATTAGACACCTATATTAATACTATTAATAATTAATAATATTATAAATAGCCAGACAAAAATGAGTGATTACACCTATCCACTGGCAAGAAAGACTACTTTGTCTCGCCCATCATATTCTATAAGGATTATACTTGACATCATCGTCACACCTTCCCAATATATATACGAGTGGATCTATCAGCTTCCCTCAAACTGAACCCCGTATAAAGATCAATCGTACCCTATTTCTCTCATTCTTTTCTATCTCTCTCACATGCTCATTGACTACGGCTCTCTACCCACACCAGCATGGATGAACCGTCTAAAGATCCCATCACCACCATCCAATTCAGACCATCAACGATTGGTGTGATGAGCGTGGATAACCTCCGTACCGAGATAATCAATGATGATGAAATTTTAAAGAAATTATTCTCTTTCTAAAGTCTCGTGTTGTTTTCCCGACTGTTACCTCTCCAAAAGTACTGTTTTTAATGCCAATCTTACAATGCTTTTGCTTGTTTTTAGGTACATTTAGTTGTATTAGGATGTTAAAACCATGCATTTGCATAAGGAGTTTAGAATTCTGTCTATGCTAGTGTGAAGGGTTGTTTTGTTGGCAATTTTGCAGGTTTGGCATAGTATTTGGCCCAAGAAAGCAACACATGAAGAAATGCCAAAGAGAATGCCAAGTGCGGTTGGCACAGATGGACCAGACAATGCTAAGCACCTGTTGGCAGAGAAGTGAACTTGATGCCATGCCAAGAAGCTGTTGGACCCCGAAAAAATAGGATAAGATCAGGTTTTGAAAAGATAGCAATTGGACGAATCTCTGAAAAAATAACGGATAAGATGGTACTAATATTGGTTGGCAGATTCATGCCAAGCTTGGATGCCAAGGCAGCGTCGGCAGTATGACGTCAGCTTTAGCCTGATCAACTCTCATTCAAATTTGGATAAGATAATTATCTCTTACCCCTTCAACATTTAAAATTCAAATGAGGAGCTTATCCTATCCCTTCCATGCACGCCTATTTAAATACCAACCAAGGAGGACATAGCGAATTTATTGATAGACGATCGGAGTGAGGAGTTGGAGTACAAGACGATTGACAACTGGCTGCACTTGGAAGGGTGGTTCGACCAGCTTGGCCGAGAACCTGGATCTTGAAGGGCTGCATCGAGAGACCCCTTCTCGCCCATTCTCTCTTTCAAGTTATTTTATCTTGTTTTTAATGATGATGTGTTTTGAAAACGTTTATGTTTTTTTGGTTAAATCCCTCACCATGAACTAATTTAATAGTTAGTGGGGGATGTTTGCTTTGAACGCTATTTTATGTTTTAGTTTTTAATAATAAATATACCTTAGGCATTGTTTTATCTATTTGGCATACTTTAATGTTTTCTAAATACTATGCCAAGCGATAGCTGGCACTGTTGGCCTATTGCTGCTCAATATCTTAACAGACTTGGGGTGACAATGATTAAGTTGTTGAATACTGAGGAGAGAAGCTTCGAGAGAAGTTGTCAAGTAGATGAACTTACTTCGGGAGTGAAATCTACCACTTAGGAGTATAGCTTGGATCTTAATCAAATTGGTTTATTTAAAAGCATGCACTATAGAGATATAGGGGTTTTTACATGATCAATTTAGGGCAATGACCATTGAGAGAGGCTTTGCTAATTTTGAATCTATTCGGCAAACAATACCAAGAGAGGTTGTTATTGAAGGCTGGCACGTCATGAATAGTGTGAAAACCAGGCATTCCCTACCAATTCTCATCATTCATTAAAGCACCTTCCTTGCCAACGTCTTACTTTATTTTATTTTATTTCAATTATTTCCGAAACTACTTCAAAACAAACAACTTTTTTCTCAAGACAAGTAACAATAAAAGTAATTGAATTCCAAGTCAATCTCTGTGGGATTGATACTCAGCTTAACTGCTGTATTACTTGCAGACCGTGTATACTTGCACGCAAAAGACTCATCTTGGCACTGTTTTATACTTTACCAATACATATCTTCTGCCTTTTTTGCCAGCATTCACTAAGAGAGACTACAAGTTTTTGGCGCCGTTGTCAGAGATTGCAACGAAGTTGGTTGTTTTTAATTTTTTACTTGTCTGTATTTTATTTTTGTTATTTTACTTTTTGCTTTTATCGGTGTATGACCAGAAGCCATCCTGTGGTGGATGAGTGGCCATAAAATCCGAAAATTGAGAAAACCTTGCGGAGGTTAAAAAGAAGATTCTGAGAGATGAATAATCAAGGTAATAAAGGGAATGGTGTGGTGAACTATGAAGGAAATGCAGTTAATAATGTGATGCTACCACCACCGATTAATGAAGAATGACCCATTAGAGAACATTCGGCATCAACCATTGACAATCTGATGCCAGGACTGGTTGGCGCGGAGGTAAATACTGTTATTTTGAACTTAAGCCGGTAATGATTCAAACTCTTTTGAATGTAGGTCAGTTTGATAGAGCACTTACTGGAGGTCCGAGGCAACATCAGAAGCAGTTCATGGAGATTTGTCAGTTATTTCAACAAAATAGAGTATCTGAAGATACTGTAAAGCTGAAGTTATTCACTTTTTCCTTGAGAGATAGAGTTAAGGCTTGGCTCAATTCCTTGCCACCTGGCTCAGTCACTTCATGGGCAGACCTATGCCAAAAGTTCTTGACAAGATTCCAGCCGCCAACACTCACTGCCAAGCTGCGGGGTAAGATTATTACATTTAGGCAAGCCGAGGATGAGACTTTATATGATGTCTGGGAAAGATTTAAAGATCTGTTAAGAAGGTGTCCTATGCATGGATTCCCGAATTGGACCCAAATACAAACATTCTACAATGGATTGAACGCACAAACGAGGACTGTTGTTGATGCTTCAGCAGCCAGTTCATTGCTTGACAAAACGTATACCGAGGCTGTTGACATTCTTGAAAGAATCGCAATCAATGACTTTGAATATCCTATTGCTAGACTCAGGACCAGAACAAAAACCAGTGGGAAATTTCATGTTGATGAATTAAAGTCTATCCATGCCGAGATTTCCAATCTCACTAGCATGGTGAGAACGTTGTAAAATAACAATGAGTCCCAAGAAGTTAGAGCAGTAGATCCCTTTTGTACAATTTGTGGAGAAAGCCATCATATTGATGAATGCCCTACCAACCCTGAATCGGTAAATTTCATTAGCAATGTTAATCGTTACCATAATCCTAACTCCAATACTTATAATGCAGGATGGAGACAACACCCTAACTTAGCATGGGGAAATCAATGAGGTGACCAGTACAATGCCAGTGCCAGAATACCCAGAGGCAGAATAACAATGCCATGCTAGCTTTCAACAACAGTGACATGCCAACATTCTGTTAGAATGCCATGCCACATAAAGCTCTAAACAATTTCCAGCAGGGGCAGAGATTCAATCAAGGAGGCACTCTCACAGAGTACATGGAGAGGAATGATGCCACAATCTAGAGTTTGGCAGCATCAATGAGGGACTTGGAAGTTCAAATTAGGCAGATTGCCAATGCACTCAGCAATCGACCCCAAGGAGTATTGCCAAGTGACACCAAAGATGCTCAACACAAAGAAAATGAGCAATGTAAAGCCATAACTCTTCGAAGTAATAAGCAGCGTAAGATGGAGAAGGCTGCTAAGCAGCTAGTTAACTGCCAAATCGAGAAGCCAGTGCCACCAGAAAACCCTAGGGAAGTAGAGAAAGAGGAAACAAGAGTAGATAATGCCAGTAGCAATGCCAAAACATATGCCAAACAGACTGATGCTAACACTGCCTTGGCAAAGCCAGTAGTGTTGGCATATGCTTATCTGCCACCACCATTTCCAGTAAGACTTCAAAAGCATAAGAAAGACCAACAATTTAAGCGCTTCTTGGAAGTTCTCAATAGCTGCAAATCAACATTCCATTGGTAGAAGCTCTTGAGCAAATGGTCAACTATGTGAAATTTATGTAAGACATTCTGTCTAAAAAGAGAAAGTTGGGAGACTTTAAAATTGTTGCTCTCACCGTGGGATACAGTGCTATGATCCTAAACTGATTGCCACCAAAGTTGAAAGATCTGGGAAGTTTTACCATCCTATGCACCATTGGCAACAAATTCACGGGCAAGGCACTATGTGACCTAGGAGCCAGCATCAACTTGATGCCAATGTCAATTTTTCGAAAGCTTGGCATAGAAGCCAGACCTACCACGGTGACACTCCAGCTGGCAGACCGGTTCTATGCACATCCTAAGGGTATAATTGAGGATGTGTTAGTAAATGTAGACAAGTTTATTTTCCCAGCTGATTTCATCATTTTGGATTACGAGGCTGATATTAATGTCACATTATTTTGGGTAGACCTTTCCTTGCCACGGGTAGGGCTTTGATAGATGTTCATAAAGGGGAACTAACAATGCGCATGAATGATCAACATGTTACATTTAATGTGTTTCAAGCTTTGAAATGTGCAGATGAACGTGATCAATGCCAAGCAGAAGAGAATATGAAGCCGATTTACACTTTGGATATGACGCAGTTATGCCAGGATACAGAATTCAATGCCAGCAATTTAGATGGCATAGCTGAATTATTTGAAGAATCTGAAGAATCAGTCTTGGAAGCTGAGGAGGCTAAGTATTTTGAGCCACTACAGTTGGCCAGCAGAGAGATTAAGGCACCTAAACCATCTATTGAGGAGCCGCCAGAGTTAGAGCTAAAACCATTGTCAAATCACTTGAAGTATGCTTATTTAGGTAAACACTCAACTCTGCTAGTGATCATTGCCACTGGTCTCACTAATGATCAGGAGGAGAGATTGCTGGCATATTAAGCAATTATACGCAAGCATTGGGTTGGATCTTGGCAGACATCAGAGGTATTAGCCCAACCATTTGCATGCACAATATTATCTTGGAGGAGTACCATGGCAAGACCATTGAAGGCTAAACCCAAGCATAAAAGAGGTAGTAAAAAAATAGATCATAAAATGTCTTGATGTCGAGATTATTTATCTTATTTCTGATAGCTCTTGGGTTAGCCCGGTACAATATGTGCCAAAGAAGGGTGGCATGACCGTGGTACAAAACAGTAAAGCTAAATTGATTCCGTCCAAAACTATCACAGGATGGAGAGTGTGCATGGACTATAGGAGGCTGAACAATGCCACAAGGATCACTTCCCATTGCCACTCATCGACCAGATGTTAGACATGTTGGCAGGTAAAGCTTTCTATTATTTTTTGGATGGTTATTCATGATATAATCAGATTTTCATCGCTCATGATGATCAAGAGAAGACCACATTCACGTGTCTATATGGGACGTTTGCGTTTAGAAGGATACCGTTCGATCTATGCAATGCTCTGGCAACATTCCAACGTTGTATGATATCCATTTTTCTGATATGATAGAGCATAACATGGAAGTATTCATGGATGATTTCTCAGTGTTTGGCAAAACATTTGAGGAATGTCTTCAAAGTTTGGAGCAAGTCTTGAAGAGGTGCGTAGAAAGGAACCTAGTGTTGAACTGGAAAAAATGCCACTTCATGGTGAAGGAGGGCATTGTTCTCGGGCACAAGGTAACTGAGAGAGGATTAGAAGTTGATCAAGCAAAAGTCGAGGTAATCAAGCAATTGCCCGCCGCCAACAAGTGTCAAAGGTATAAGGAGTTTTTTAGGACATACTAGTTTCTACTGGCGTTTTATTAAAGACTTTTCAAAAATTGTTAAGCCTTTATGCTTGTTATTAGAACATAATGCCACTTTTGAATTTGACGATTCTTGTTTGAGAGCATTTTAAGAACTTAAAGAGAAGTTAATCAATGCCTCTATAGTTGTGGCACCAGACTGGAATGAGCCCTTCGAGCTCATGTGTGACGCTAGCGACTATGTCATTGGAGCAGTCTTGGGACAAAAGCATGGTAAGGTTTTATATGCCATCTACTATGCCAGTGGAACCTTGAATGAAGCAAAATTGAATTACTCTACAACCGAGAAATACTTTATCGCGGTTGTATTTTCTTTTGATAAATTTCGATCTTATTTAATTGGTAACAAAGTTGTGGTTTATACAGATCATTCAGCATTGAAGTATCTCTTGGCAAAGAAGGATGTCAAGCCCAGACTAATCTGATGGACGCTCCTACTTCAAGAATTAGATCTTAAAATCCGAGACAAAAGGGGCAGTGAAAACTTAGTAGCTGACCACCTCTCATGTTTAGAGCATCATCTTGAAGATGGTAAGACCAATTTTATAAGAGATGAATTTCCTAATGTGTATTTGCTTGCAGTTAATGCCATGCCATGGTACGCCGACATCGTCAACTACTTGGTAAGCAACATTTTACCACCAAATTTGGAATACAATGCCAAGAAAAGGTTCTTGCGAGAAGTTAGGCAATACTATTGGGACGAGCCAATATTGTTCAAACAGTGTGCTGACCAAGTGATCCACCGGTGTGTGCCCGAGGATGAGTAGCATAACATATTGCGTTTGTGCCATGCCGCACCATATAGAGGTCACTTTGCTAGGATAATGACTGCCGCCAAGGTGCTGCAGTTAGGATTCTTTTGGCCCACACTATATAAGGATGCCCACGAGTATGCCAAGGTGTGCGACCGATGCCAACGGACAAGAAATATCTCTGAAAAACACTAACTACCACTTCAAAACATTATGCCTGTAGACTTATTTGATGTATGAGGGATAGACTTTATGGGTCATTTCCCCCCCTTTATTTGGTAAAGTATATATTCTTGTGGCTGTTGACTATGTGTCTAAATGGGTAGAAGTTGTTGCCCTGCCAACAAACGATGCCAAAGTTGTTACCAAGTTTTTGCACAAACACATTTTTACTAGATTTGGTGCCCCTAGGGTGATTATTCATGATGAGGGCACCCATTTTAAATGTAATCTAATTTCTAAAGCTTTGTGTAGGTATGGTATACAGCAGAGAATTGCCACGACATATCATCCACAAACAAATGGGCAAGCCGAGATTTCAAAAAAGGAGATTAAGAACATTCTAGAGAAAATTGTGAATCCATCAAGGAAATACTGGTCCTTAAGACTAGACGAGTCCTTGTGGGCTTATAGAACGACATTTAAAACTCATTTAGGTACTTCACCGTTTAGACTTGTTTTTGGAAAACCATGCCATCTGCCAGTAGAGCTTGAACATAAAGCCTTCTGGGCCATTAGAACACTTGACATGGCATGGAGAGCTGCTGGAGAAAAGAGGTTACTAGACCTAAATGAATTAGAGGAATTCAAGACGCAAGCCTACAAGAATGCCAAAATATATAAGGAGAAGAAAAAACGCTGTCATGACAGTAGGATAATGTCAAGACAGTTTGAGGTAGGCCAACGTGTTTTGTTATTCAACTCATGACTTAAGTTGTTTCCAGGAAAACTAAGATCAAGATGGACAGGCCCTTTTGAAGTTGTGAAGCCCTATGCCCATGGAGCTATGGACATTAAGAACTTGAGGTCGGGGGAAATTTTTAAAGTGAATGGCTAACGTTTAAAGCACTACATGGAAGGTGATCAGAACAATACCAAGGAGGTGATCCTCTTGGCAGAGGTAACATGAAAGCACCATCAGGTTTGAATTGTTGTAAATATTAGGATAATTGTTTTTATTTGTTTTTAGGTTTCTAGGTTTTTAATAGTTTTTCTTTATGTTGTTTCTTCGTTTTTGTTCTTTGTCTATGTTGAAAGGTTTTCTTTGAGTCAATGTAGAATCAGTATGCCATGAACCATGCCAGGAACGATGGCAGAAACAATGCCAATGAGAGACTTGGTATGTGCCGATGCCACAATAGGAGAAACACTGCCAGAGCAGCTTGGCATACAGCGAATGGAAAAATGAAAAGAGGAGATAAAACTTAGTTTGATCGGCCCATTAGGTAAGAGAGAGTATTTTTTCTTTTAATTTAAATCCCTTAGCCACCCAAAAATTAGGTTAAAATTTAAATTTAACCTAATCATCTTATCACTTTAAATCCTTACCCTATCCTATCACCTATCACCATACCAATTCACCCTTATTAGTTTACCCCTTTCAAATCAAATTCTTATATTCCATCATTATCTCTATTTACTAATTCCATTAAAATACTCAACCATTCACTTTTCATCTTCTTATCCTAACCGGTTAAATAACCAAAACTCTCTCTCACTTGTTACTTTTCTTTTCGACAAGCAAGTACTAAAATTCCAAATCATATTTTTTTTCTTCATCTTGTTCAACACCATTTCAAATTTCAATGGCTTCCTCCTCTACTCCTTTCAAGCGATTCTTCAATGAGGAGATTCAGAAAAAGTTTGACACCAACTTTGCTTCGAGAAGTTTTTTCTATGAGAAGTACTTCGACTTCAAAACAGAGACGAATAATGGCTTCCCTCCAGAAGCCATGTCACTGATTAGCCTGCACAAATGGAGTCTGTTTTGCCAGCAAAAAAGGGAGATTTATGCCACAATTGTTCAAGAATTCTACGCTCATCTTGTGACTAAAGATTCGCCCTTCTTGATGATTCGAGGTAAGTGTGTGCGTTTTGATGAGGGGTATATTAACAATATATTTGAATTGGATGGTGCAGAGGATGAATATTTTGATCATGCCGAGTCGATTACTACTGCCAAGAAAAAGAAGCTATTGGCAGACTTGTGTGAGCCTGACACATCATGGACAGTGTCAACAAAGGGACACCTCACGTAAAGCGGTTGGCGTTGAAACCCCAATGGAGAGGATGGAATCACTTTTCAAGGCAAATCTGATGCTAACATCTCACAACGAGACTGTATCGAAAGAGAGGTTGATTCTATTGTATTCCATCATAATGGGGCACAAGATTAATGTTGGCAAGTTTATTATTGATGAAACTTACAAATGTGCAGCAAAAGGTAATGGCAGTTTGTTCTTTCTTTTGTTAATTTCTAACATTTGCATGCTCCATGGTATGCCAAAGCTTGATACAGATAAAGGTCAAAGGATCAAGGGAACAACAATCACAGCTGTTATTTAGAGAAACAACACAGCTGCCGAGCTAAAGGACAAAGGTAAGGGTAAGGAGAAAGTACCCACGCCAAAGCCAAAGGTGCCAGAGGCAGTGCCAGACACCATGCCTGAAACCGTGCCAGACAGTTTACTGGCAATGCCATCACAAATTTACCATTGCCAAGAAATCATTCTCTGAAAGCTAGAGAAAGCCGAGGAGGTCAATGTCAAAATGTGGCATTACATACAGGCCATGGATGTTGTAATCAGAGAGGTTCTTACAAAATTGTCAACTAATTTTGTGCCAAAATTTCTAGACTTCCCTGTCGAGCCCTCTGCCAGCAACAATGCCATGCCAGCTAGTCCAGTTCATACCCCATTCGATGCCATAGTCCCATTGTCTCCAATACAAGCTGATTCTGCCAGTTCTGATTCATCATCTGAATTAAAGGAAACCAAATTCAAGTCACCAGTGACACCTACTATACAAACACCATCTGATGCCACAGATACACCTGCCGCGTCGGAACCTGCCAAGAAAAAGGAGGAAGTTAGAGCCTTCACTGCCGCTTCACAGCCAATCATGAAAGGAAAGAAAAGAATGGCCCCTGCTCATGGCTGATTTCTAAAACGAAAGACCCGTGCCACGCGAGAAGAAGTCTCCGAAGGGGATTCCTTTTCTATCTAAACTCCTTTACATGTCATTTCATTGCATTTATATAATCATGCATTTTTCCTATTTTTCTTGTATATATGTGTTGTTTTATGCATTGAGAACAATGTACATCTTGGGTTTGGAGGTGTGCGTTTCCTCACATTTATGCCATGCCATACATTTCATGTTTAATTTCTGTTGCCATGCCATCTTGCCATGCCATTTAGGTCATTTAGAATAGATGCATACCGAACCACTAAAAAAAGAAAAAGAAAATTTAGCCTCGGTTCAATTTTGAAAAATGTTAACATTTGTTAGGCAAGTTCAATTTGATCTAGGTGTCTGTCCAATGAGGAAATTATAATCTTTAGTTGTCATGCCATGCCAGCAGAGTAGTATGCCAGGTTAGCTTGGCAATTGATCTCTAGTTTAGGGGACTGAAACTTCATTTTACACATAGTATGTATCTAGTTCCTTAGCAAAATTAGACTCTTTGAAACTATGCCCAGATTTTAAAAAAAAGATCAAATGATGCCAGGGTAAAAGAAACTAATAAGGCAACAATGTTCTACCGGGGCAATGAAAAAAATGAACTCTCATCTACCTAGGGATAATAAGTTACTTGAGGCTTCGTGGTTTACTTTCTCTTAGTCCTCAAGTCAAAACCTTAGAGTATGAGTTGAAGAGAAAGCCTAGTGATGTCTAGATTAAGGTGGGGATTCGTGGTATGCTCCCTTTATCTCTCACGCTAAATAGTGTCATGAAGCAAGCTTAAATTAATGCCAACAAAAACCCTTGGCAAGGGAAAAAAGATGATAAAAATAAGAATATGAGTTTAGGTAGTAAAATTGGCTAAGAGAGTGAACGAATACTCGATGCATATTGCCTACACATCATGCACTCTTCATGAACTTAGACTAGAGTTATATTGTTGCACTTGAATTACTACTTGCTTGGCATTATTGCACTGAGATACTGAGGCCAGAAATAGAGCCAAATTCTGCTTGCCAGCATGTGTTGGCATTCAACCAAAATTTTGTCGAGTAATATTTTCACAGTTTTTTATTTTTATTTTTGCATTACTTGAGGACAAGCAATGAGTTAGGTTTTGGGTGTGATACCTCTCTAAAAGTATTGTTTTTAATGCCAATCTTACAATGCTTTTGCATTTTTTTAGGTACATTTAGTTGCATTAGGATGTTAAAACCATACATTTGCATAAGGAGTTTAGAATTATGTTTATGCTTGTGTGAAGGGTTGTTTTGTTGGCAATTTTGCAGGTTTGACATAGTATTTGGCCCAAGAAAGCAGCACAGGAAAGAATGCCAGAGAGAATGCCGAGTACGGTTGGCACAGATGGACCAGACAATGCCAAGCACCGATTGGCAGAGAAGTGAACTTGATGCCATGCCAAGAAGCTGTTGGACCCCGAAAAAATAGGATAAGATCAGGCTCCGAAAAGATAATAATTGGATCAATCTTCAAAAAAATAGCGGATAAGATGGTGCCAAGATTGGTTGGCAGATTCATGCCAAGCTTGGATACCAAGGCAACGTCGGCAGTATGACGTCAGCTTTAGCCTGATCAACTCTCATTTAAATTTGGATAAGATAATTATCTCTTATCTCTTTCAGCATTTAAAATTCAAATGAGGAGCTTATCCTATCCATTCCTTTCACGCCTATTTAAACACCAACCAAGGAGGACAGAGCGAATTGATTGATAGACGATCAGAGTGAGGAGTTAGAGTGCAAGGCGATTGAAAATTGGCTACACCTTAGAAGGGTGGTTCGACCAGCATGGTCGAGAACCTAGATCTTAAAGGGCTGCATCGAGAGACCCCTTCTCGCCCATTCTCTCTTTCAAGTTATTTTTCTTGTTTTTAATTATGATGTATTGTGAAAACGTTTATGGTTTTTTGGTTAAATCCTTCACCATGAACTAATTTAATAGTTGGTGGGGGATATTTGCGTTAAACGCTGTTTTATGTTTTAGTTTTTAATAATAAATCTACCTTCGACATTGTTTTATCTATTCGGCATACTTTAATGTTTTCTAAATACTAAGCCAAGCGAGAGCTGGCACTGTTGGCCTATTGCTCCTCAATATCTTAACAGACATGGGGTGGCAACGATTAAGTTGTTGAATACTAAGGAGAGAAGCTTCGAGAGAAGTCGTTCAAGTAGATAAACTTACTTCGGGAGTGAAATCTACCCTTTAGAAGTATAGATTGGATCTTAATCAAATTGGTTTATTTAAAAGCATGCACTGTAGAGATATGGGGTTTTTTCATGATCAATTTAGGGAAATGACCATCGAGAGAGGCTTTGCTAATTTTGAATCTGCTCGGCAAACAATGCCAAGACAGCTTGTTATTGAAGGTGGCAATGCATGAATAGCATGAAAACCAGACATTCCTTGCCAACGCTCATCATTCATTAAAGCACCTTCCTTGTCAATGTCTTACTTTATTTTATTTTCATTTATTTTATTTTATTTCAATTATTTCCGAAACCAGTTCAAAACAAACAACTTTTTCTCAAGACAAGTAACAATCAAAGCAAATGAATTCCAAGTCAATCTCTGTAGGATCGATGCTCAGCTTAACTGTTGTATTACTTACAGACCGTGTATACTTGCACGCAAAAGACTCATCTTGGCATTGTTTTATTCTTTACCAATACATATCTTTTGCCCCTTTTGCCAACATTCACTTAGAGAGTCTACACCGACCAATAGAGACAAAGTGATTGGTGAACCACATGTCAGACGACACCCCCATACGTGAGATCTCAAACCCCTCAAGCGAGATGACCATGGCAATGAAACACAACCAAAAGGAGGGAAAAAACTTGACACAAACCACGACTCAGTGACCCAAGGAAAACAAGAAAAGTGGAAGGAATGATAGTATAACAACTTCTTACCAAGTGCGTCTAAGGACATCAATGTGGAGGCTATAGGCCAACAACCTCTTACCAGATAAACCTGACGTTGTCCTATGAAATCTCTAATCTTGAAAAAATGATGCATGGGAAATTAGACCGAAGAAGCCAACCTGATACTGTACGACACATGGTGAAAGAAGGTTGAAATTCACATCTTCTGAGCGCAATTTGAAGATGCGTGAGAGACACTACCCGGTTAGACCAGAGAAGCGTCATATCTCCCAAGTGTCTGAAAGAAACAACCCAAGATCTTACCCAAGGTTGAAGAATTGACTACAAAACTAATTGAACAATAGAGTCGGACTTGTTATTTCATTGGATACTCGTCACATACCTAACATACCCCCCAAACCATGTACAAGAAAGTTGAAAGAAGATAAAACCCAGAGACATCAAAATTAGTGCTCCCCGAACATAAAGACGGGGCGAAGGAAGCAACCCTCACAAAGTTTTTAAACTTTAAACACAACAAATGTATAGCAATTTTAGGAAATTTATAGAAATGGAAGTCTTGGGCCAAATTAATTGAACTACTTCTACAAAGTTGTCGAGAATACCTCTGCGATACTTATAGCTTAGAAATTTTCATGCTCCTTAGCTAGTGTTGAGTGGACCAATCAATCGAATATGGCCAAGAGAGGGTGAATTGACTATTTAAAAATTTTGGTGGAAATTAATGCAGAAAAGAAATTACACGATAATTTTAGAGTGGTTCAACTTCTTAAATGAAGTCTACATCCACTACCTTAGCGTCTACACTAAGGATTTCACAAATTCACAAATTTGTCTTTCCTTTTAGGAGTAACCTTACAATTCTCTAAGACTTATACCCCAAAGTCTTGAGAATTATTTCACAAAAATGAATACAAAGAAGAAAGCTTTGAAAATCCTCACAAGAAAAAATATTTGCAAATATGAAACTTTCACACACCCAAGAACACTACTAAATGAATTACAATGAAAGATTAAAACTAATGTTCACAATAAAGTATGAAAATGGGTACAAATTGGATTTTTGTTCACTTGAATATTGGGATTGACTTTCTTGATCCTTCTCTACTGTTTGGGGGTCTCATTTATATGCTCTCTTCATTTCCTAATAGTTGTGGGCCTTTGGAGGAATTTGGAGTCGTTGGAAGCCATAAATGCAGAGCATTCAATGCTTACCTACATAAAGGTGTCAAAACCTTTGTAATGGTTTCGAGACCTTTAGGTGGGATTTCATAAAAATAATTGTTACAAAGGCAAAGGTCTTGATACCTTAACTATGGTCCCCAAACCTTGTGTATGGTCTTGAAAACCATTGACATGGTATCGAAATCATTGCCCATGTTTTGACTCCAAAACCTTACTACTTGAAAGGTTTCAAAACCTCCAAATAGTGGTATCGAAACCTTCTTTGAAAAACTGAAAATTTGGCTAAGTATCGACTCTTAAAGAAATATTCGATATAAGTTACAAGTCAATTATTCTATAAACCATTTTTATATGTTAAAAAATACTTTTTTTTACAAATTTAAAAGAATTACAAGAATTTACAAAATTTTATAATTAAATCATTTAAGTTATATCAAAATCAAAATAAGTCTAAAAACTAAAATTCAGAAAACATTCTAAGAATTTCTCCACCTCTAAGATGTGTAGAGAAAAATTAGTTTAAAGACTTCACTCCACCCCTAGAGGTATAGATATAGACTAACTTATAGACTTTCCTCCATTCAAAAGACATAGAGAGAAAGTAGCATACAAGCTCATCTTCTGCTTCTGCTATATATTTGCAAAGGCATCGAGGTACCTCCGCTTTTATTAATGTTTATATTTTTTTTGCATAATTACTACTGAAACAACATAATATCCTCCGCCCTCTTTCTGGCATTGAGACACAAGACACACTACACTACTTTATGTTTTAATTGTGTGAATGGATGTATGCTTCTAAGACGTCGAGACATCTCCGCCTCTTACCTATGTATTATATTATATGTTTTCACAAAGGTGTTGATATATCTCGGCCTCAAATTACTTTCACGCTATAACTATGCTAAACGATAACCTTTAGATAAAAACAGACAAAAAGGAAAATATATAAACAAAGAACAAAACGAATACAAACTATCCGTAACATAAATATATAAATAATGGGTTATATTTTGATATACAAGTTGTGTAAAAAAAATTACACAACCTTTCGTATTTAAACTATAAAAATCTAAAATCTAAATTCTTAACCCTAACACCTAAACCCTAAACTCTAAATTCTAATCATAAACACTAAATTTTACACACTACAACTTAAACCCCTAAACTTCTAAACCCCACCATAAATCCCTAAACCCTAAAATTGAAAGGCTTGTACACAAGCTTGTGTATCAAAGTATTTTCCATAAACAATTATCACTTTACTTTGAAATTGAATTCTTAATTTAAGTGCATTAATTTCCTTTAATTTTCTTTTTTCAGATAAGAAAACCTTCAGATAAAATTTGGGTAAAGTTCATAAATGGTCACTAAATTTTGATCAATTATTCAATTTGGTAACCGAACTTCCAATTGCTTCAATGTTACCATTAAACTTTTAGTTTTGTTTCAATTTAGCCACTGGCCCGTTAACAACTTTTAAAAGGGTGATGTGCCTGTCAAAATGTTTTGTATAATAACACATTAGTCCTCCACATTTACATATTCAAACAATTTAGTCCTAATTCGAAACAAAAAATAAATTCAACCCTCATTATTTCAATTTGACCCTATTTTTAATTAGAGACAATTTAATATTTTATTTTGATCCCTCAATTATAACTAATGTTATCTTATCCCTTCCAATCCCACTCATACTCAGTCCATCCTTTAAAAATTGAAATGAATCAATTTATTACTAAATTAAAATTTAGAGTTGGATTACTGGATATTAATGAATGGTATATAAATTAATTAAATTATTTTCATAAAAATCAAGTATCAATTTAAAAAAATATACTTAATTTTTCCTTTTTATTATGTATAATTGAATGCGCATAACAACAAATATATGTGTTTTTGGTGACTTAATAACAATTTTAAAAATTCAAGTATCAATTTTAAAAAATATACTTAATTGTCCCCTTTTATAGTAACAATTTAATTAATCTTTATGAAATTTTAAAGGATGGATTGGGTATGGTTGGGATTAGGAGGGACAAGATAACATTAGTTATAATTGAGGGATTAAAATAAAATATTAAATTATCTCTAATTAAAATTAGGGTCAAATTGAAATAATGAGGGTTAAATTTATTATTTGTTTCGAATTAGGACTAAATTGTTTGAATGTGTAAACGTAGAGGACTAAATGTGTTGTTATACAAAATATTTTAGCAGCCACAAGACTCTTTTAAAAGTTGTTAACGGGTCAGCGGCCAAATTGAAATAAAACTAAAAGTTTAATGGTAACATTGAAGTAATTGAAAGTTTAGTTACCAAATTGAATAATTGATCCAAGTTTAGTGACCATTTATGAATTTTACCCTAAAATTTTTTACAATGGAAACTAATTTCAAGCTCTACTCAGTTTCTCGCCATATAATATCCACCTTATTATCTCTACCTAATACTATTGAAGGATAAATCAAATAAGCATCGAGTACTTGAAAGTAAACAAAAATGGTATTCTTAAGCACTCAAACTCCATAAGAAAGGATAAATCCAAACAAAAAATCGTACGAGTCTGAATACCAAGAAAAACGGTTCAAAATAGAGGTACTAGAGAAAATAATGATTAGTTAGAATCAAGTTAGGGTGTAATTTTAGGGTTTACGATTTAAAATTTAGAGTTAGGGTTTAAAATTTAATTTTTTTAGTGATGAGACATAAAAATGAGGCACTGAAAAGGGGCATAAAATTTTTGTTCGTAATAATGTTGAATTGAATACCTTTTTTGAATAGTCTTATGTTGATTACAAGGGTAGTATCTGTTTATATTTTTCTTAACCCTTTGATGTGCCACACACCTTACAGACGAAGCGGATTGAATCCGGATCTTCTAGGATGAATAAAATTCTCTTTTCCACTGAGACCACTCGTTGAGTTCGGATACTGTAGCGACATATTTCTTTTCGCTAAAAAAACGAGTTTCGAGGTATTTAGAGGTATTTCGGGTATTTAAAAATCTTTCGTGGGATTTTTAAAAAACGTATTTTATTTAAAATGGAGTCGCCACCGGTCACTAAGGTAGGCCGGATACCGTAAAAACTAGAGATTTTAAAAATATCGGGTTCGAGAGTCGGTTACGGATGGGGAAGGATTAGCACCCCCACACCGCCCAAAATTGGTACTTTAATAATTACCGCTTTATTAATATTAAACTTTCCGAATTAAATGGACGATTAAATTAAAATTCGGTTATAAGTGCGAGTAGATTTTAAGGGGCCCGTTATTCGAGAATAAACCGATAGACCACCATCACTGTGCTTGATACTGGCCACATTTACGCTCGAATAAAAGGGCATTGCATTGACAATTAATATCTCGTTATGCAATCTTAGAAAACAAAATAAAACATACAATTTACATTGACATGATAAAAAACATAAAATATGAATTTACAATATTAAACAAAAATAATAAATGCATGAGTAAAAAATATAACATATCATAAATAAATAAAAACAAATATAAACAAAAACATGAACAAGAGAAAAAAACATGCTTTCAAAACTAAAATAATTAAATAAAACAAGTCTAGACATATAAACGAACCACAAATGCAACCTATACATGACATTTACAAAACGCTATTAAATTAATAAAATGCCATTACCATAATACTACATTAAAACTTATCACATGAACATCATGACATTTGCATGTAACAAATAATATCACCTTAATATGCAACCTACAATACAGAAAAGCAAAACACGATATACATGCAAACACATATCTATGTCATGAACAAACAAAGACTATACGACATATTAGCATGGTATTACCTATAAAAACATGTATACACATATTAAAAACATCTAAAATAAAACAAGAAGAATAAAATAAATGTGCTAAAATATATGTACATATAACATGAATAAACAAATTAAATACTATATTAACATAATGACACACATAAAAACATAAAATAAAAAAACAATAAATATGCATATAACACATATATTAATGTCATTACAAATTATGTTTAAAACACAAAACATTAACATACAGCTATTAATAATGCACGAAAAAAAACATGCTGTAAAGGACCGAAAAAAATAGGAGACATAATTAAAAGCAACAAAAAAAAAACAATTCTAGGACGGGATTGCAAGCTTAATGAAACTTGAAAGGACCAATGCTGTGAAATTCCCAAGGGGCAAGCTCAAAGTGCAAAATTCAGAAACGCGAAGTGGCTTAGTGGGTAATTTCCCCTTTAAAAACTGACTTCGATTTAATTTAGTGACTAAATTAAAAGATTTCGAAAAGCCAGAGGGACCAGGCTTGCAAGTTGACCAAGGGATGAGACAAAATTGAAAATATTAAAAGTAAGGGAGGATTTATGATGCTATTAGCCCAAAAACTTTTTATTTTCGGTCTATAAAACAAACCGATCAGCCCCCCTCTATTTCTTTTTTCATTTTTTCACCCTTTGAGATAAAATGCTCCCACTTCTCGCAATTCCAGAAACCCATTCACCCAAAAACCTTGTCGGAAAGCCACCGCACACGGTCAGTCTCAGGCGAGCCGCGGTCATGATGGCTGGCTCTAACCATCATAGACCACCACTTTCCGGCGTCAAGGGAAAGAAACTCCTCGAAAGAAACAAACCCCTCTGTTTATCCCTCTCTCAAACCGACGAGAAAAGAAGAAACCAAAAATTTGAACCAGAAGACGCTCTTCCCAGAACGGCTCACCATACTAGGCTTGTTGCCGGTGAAGGAGGACTCAAGCCGTCACCGGTAAAAAGCCCTTTGTTTACTACTTTTTTATTTATTTTTACATGCATGAAAAGAGGAAGAGAGAAGGAAAGGATTGCCGCTGGAAATCTCGATTTTTTGTGTTATTGATTTTTTTGGATTTGATGACTGATCTGTCTTACATATTTTTTGGTCGTTTACATATATCCCCTTGCCCTCTGGTGATTTTTGGTAAATTAACACATATAATACATATATATTTTCTTGATTTGATAGTTGACAAAAATTTTCCCCTTTTTTGTGTTTTTTGGCAACTCTAGTATGGTGGTTGGTACGGTGGAGGCATGGTGGAGATGTCATCTGGCCAGACGCATCCTTGGTCATTGGCTCAGATCTGATCTGACGGCTAGGGTTTCTTGAAGTTTGGACGGCCTGGGTACGATCTGGAGATCTGACGTGGTCCCTCATGATCAAGCCACGTGGCGTGGGAGGTTCTGAAGAGTCCGCGCGTGGATCACACGCGCGTGTGGTAGCCAAACGGTCTGGACGTGTGATGCACGCGTCCATCTGGATGATCATCTTGACTGATCTGGGGCTGTTGGATCAAGATCTAATCCAACGGCCCAGATTGGGCTGCGCAAGGAATAAAAATAATTAGGGTTTAGATAATTTTTAAGGTTCAGTTTAATCTGGGTTTGGCCAGTTGGGCTTTGATGTAATTATATTTGGGTTTGTAATGTATAATGGACTTGGACACTTAAATTATAATTTGGGTTTTTACTATCTTATTTGTTTAGATATATTGTAAATAATAATAATAATAATAATAATAATAATAATAATAATAACAATACACACTCAATCATACATACATGCAAATTAAGATATATACACACAAACACATACGTGTACATACATACACATACAAACAAACCTATTCATATACGGACGTACACATAATACATTAATACACTCATATATAACACACATTCATACAATCACATATACATACATATGCGCACACATACATTACATACATATTAGTCGCACGTACATAATATGTATAATATACATGTATTCACACATATCACACACATATATTATACATACATTACTAACACCCATGCACATAATAAACATATAATAATATAATATATGTATACATGCACTAATAATAAATATTAATAATTACATAATATTTTCAAATTAACACAAAATTTACCCTAGATAAAAATGAGTGATTACAGTTGCCCCTCTTTGCTTGTTCTTGTAGAACGGGAACAAATAAAAGATTATGAGCACTCATTTTTTATCCGACTTCCTTGTTTGTAGCTTTGGAAACACGTGTTCTTCTAGAACTCTCCGCTTTTCCTCGGCCAAATCTTTAGGCTCGCAAATTCTTCCTATATAGAACTTCTTCACCTTTCGATCTTAGGGCTAGAGGCTCTTCCTATATAGAACCTTTTGCTTTCTCAGGTGGATCCTTCGGCCTAAAAGTTCTTCCTATGTAGAACTTTTTACCTTGAAACCCTAGAGTTAGGGTTCTTCCTATATAGAACCTTTCACTCTGAAGCCTCGAGCTACGAGTCCCTCCTATATAGAACTTTTCACTTTGAGACAGTGAAGCTTGGAGTCCTTCCTATATAGAACTCTTCGCTTTCAACGCGGCAGGTTTTTCCTATATAGAACCTTTCACTGCGATGGCTCGAAAACATATGCCCTTCCTGTATAGAACCTTTATCTTCGAATTTAGGATTCACGCCAAAATGGCTACCGATCTTTCTGGACTCACACTACTAAGGCTGCCAAAATCTTTCTTCAAATTTATGGATTCATGTTGAAAATGGCTACCTATCTTTCTGGACTCACGCTACTAAGGCTATCGGAATCTTTCTTCAAATGATCACTTTTTCACTACGAAGTCGCAGATCACAAGTCATTGGCAATCTGCAAGTACCTGTTTAAAATAGACAATATATTGTAATAAATAAGTTAGCATGCTCTTAATCCTAGGGATGCCTAATTATACATGATGCATGAATGTCAATATCTTGATGCGCCTGCTTCCGCAATCAGTCAATCTCGACTTTTTGCTTGCTTTCTCTTCCTCTTCTTCTTCTGGTGATGGTACCCCATCTCACTGTTAGGCTCAACCATTTCAGCTTTCTTTTCTGAGTTTCTGGCTTTAAGTTCTAAAGTGCCCTTTTGGGTTATTTCATGTAGGGTTCCCATAATTAACTATATGAATGATTCTGAATCCAATCCTGAGGTAGATTTTGAACACCCTGAGATCTCAGCAGAAATTGAAGAGGGGGACGACGAAGCAGAATGTGAGGTCCCTAAAGAGTTGATAAGGATGATGGCCAACGAAGAAAGGCAAATCATGCCCCACCAAGAAGAAATAGAAGTTGTGAACTTGGGAACCGTTGAAGAGAGAAATGAAGTAAAAATCAGGACTATATTTACCTCAGAAACCAGGCGTGAACTAATAGCCCTACTCTAAGAGTTCAAGGACTTCTTTGCTTGGACTTATTAAGATATACCGGGGTTGAATACAGACATAGTGATGCACAAGCTGCCAACGAGGCAAGAATGCAAACCAGTCTAGCAAAAACTCAGAAGAATGAGGACTGACATGCTATTAAAGATCTGAGAAGAGGTAAAAAAGTAGTTTGATGTTGGTTTCCTAGAAGTTGCTAAATACCCTAAATGGGTTACAAACTTCGTACCGGTGCCAAAGAAGGATGGAAAAGTCCACATGTGTGTAGATTACAGGGATCTCAATCGAGCAAGCCCCAAAGACAATTTCTCTTTGCCACATTTTGACACGTTGGTTGACAATACTGCAGGACACTCATGGTTCTCATTCATGGACGGTTTCTTAATATACAACCAGATAAAGATGGACCCAGAAGACATGGAGAATACTACATTTGTAACCATGTGGGTTACGTTTTGTTACAAGGTGATTCCTTTCGGACTTAAGAACGCAGGGGCGACCTATCAAAGAGCGATGGTAACTTTTTTCCACGATATGATGCACAAAGAGATAGAAGTATACGTGGATGATATGATCGCTAAGTCCCAAACCGGAGAAGAACACCTCCGAAACCTGAAAAAGCTATTCCAAAGACTACGAAAGTACCAGCTGAAGCTCAACCCTGCTAAATGTACCTTCGCAGTCACATCTGGAAAACTCTTGGGGTTTGTAGTGAGTAGTAAGGGGATTGAGATGGATCCAGAAAAGGTGAAGGCTATCCAAGACCTCCCACCGCCTCACACTCAGAAAGAAGTCTGAGGTTTCCTGGGAAGGTTAAACTACATCTCCCGTTTCATCTCTCAATTAACAGATAAATGTGACCCTTTCTTCAGACTACTTAGGAAGAATAATTCAGGGGTCTGGGATGAAGAATGTCAAGAAGCTCTAGAGAAGATTAAGAAGTACTTGACGAATGCTCCGGTTTTAGTCACACCTATGCCAGACAGGCCTTTGATCCTTTACTTGAAATTTTTTGAAAACTTAATGGATTACGTGTTGGGGCAGCATGATGAGTCTGGGAAGAAGGAAATAGCCATCTACTACCTAAGCAAGAAGTTCACTGGTTGCAAAGCACGGTACCCACTAATTCAAAAGCTATATTGTGCTTTAGTCTGGACTACCAAAAGGCTTAGACAGTACATGTTATACCACACCACCTGGTTGATATCCAAATTAGACCCCTTGAAGTTTCTAATGGAAGCACCGGCATTAACGGGGAGGATGTCCCACTGGCATATGTTGTTATCCGAGTTTGACATTGTATATATGATCCAAAAAGCTGTGAAAAGAAGTGCTATAGTAGATTTCTTAGCTAGTCGTGCTTCAGATGACTATGAATCATTGACCTTCAATTTCCTGGATGAGGACTTGTTGTGCATTACAACTGAGGAAGGCGTTGTTTCAGATGACGGCTCATGGAAGCTTTACTTTGATGGAGCCTCTAATGCCCTTGGTCACAGAATAAGGGTTGTGCTAATTTCTCCAGAAGACGTCTACTATCCCTTCACCAGCAGGCTAAAATTCTTTTGCACAAACAATATAGCTGAATACGAAGCCTGTGTCATGGGACTGAATGCAACCATCGAAAGAAAGATCAAAAAGCTTCGAGTATTCGAAGATTCGTCCTTAGTAATCTATCAGTTACGAGGAGAATGGGAGACTAGGGATCCAAAGCTAGTCAAATACTACGAGTTGATCCATGAGCTCATTAAGGAGTTTGAAGAGATCAATTTCACCTACCTTCTTAGAGAAGAAAACCAGATGGAAAATGCCTTGGCAACCCTGGCTTTTGAAGCCAATTGAGATGCAGACTTTTGAAAGGCTAGCTCACTGTTTTAATATGCAAGAAAAAATAGATGGCAACCCTTGGTACTACGATATCTTGCAATATATCAAGTTTCAAACATATCCCAAAGGGGCAAATAAAAATGACTGAAAAACACTCAGAAAATGGCAACGGTATATGTCTTGGATGGGGAGGTTCTATACAAAAGAAGCCACAACCAGACATTGTTGAGGTGTGTAGACGCTCGAAAGGCGAAATAAATTTTGGTAGAAGTGCACGATGGTTTGTGTGGAACACACGCTAATGGTCTGTCAATATCCCAAAAAATTATGAGATATGGCTATTTCTGGTCGACTATGGAGGGAGACTGCATCGATTACACTAGGAAGTGCCACAAGTGCCAAATATATGCCGACAAGATCCATGCTCCTCATTTACCTTTACACACCATGAACTCGTTACGGAGGTTTGAACAGGGTAACATAGTACGGGCAGACCAAATTAGCTTTGTGCAACCAAGAATAAAGCTCAGAGTATGAAACAGGTAACGGAGTAAAAGCTGCTTTCTCTTTTTTCTTTCTTGGAGCTCTCTCTTCTCTCTGGTTTTGAGCCTTCCCTGCTGATACTTGCGGCTGAGAGACTGTAAAGTTCTTTGGGGCGTTGTAAGTACTCGTAGTGTTTACTTCATTCTCTCTCTTCTTGCTGTACTTTAGAGAGTTATCCCCGCTGTCAATTCAGTCGCTCTTGATTGCTAATTTGAGAGACTCCTCGGTCCTGATCAAGTCGGCAAAGATCTGAGTCATATTATTAATGAGGTGATCAAATAGTGTTCCCTTCAGAGTATTCACAAATAAGGGTGTAATCTCATGCTCTGAAATTGGTGGCTGAATCTGAGAGGCCACATCTCGCCACCTTTGGGCGTACTGTCGCAGACTCTCATTAGATTTCTGCCCCATATTTTCTAACATGATCCTACTGGGGGTCATAACTGTTATGTGTTTGTACTGCTCAATAAATGCCTTCGAAAAGTCCTTCTAGGACTTGATATTTGCCCAGCTTAATTGGGTGTACCACCGGGTCGCTGCTCTAGTTATACTATCTTGGAAACAATGGATCAAAAGCTTTTCATCTTTGACGTAGGCCGTCATCTTTTGACAATACATGGTCACATGCACGGAAGAACATGTGGTTTCATCATACTTATCGAACTCCGGAGTTTTGAATTTTTAGGGTAGAACAAGGTCAAATACCAGGCTCAAATCACTAGCGTCATTCCCTGGTTCATCTGTGGTTTGCAGTGCTTTAAATTTTTCTTCCATGAGGCGAAATCTTTCTTCCCATTTCTTTTCCACTTCAGTTCTAATTTTCTAGACCAAGTTCAGGTATGGTATCTCTTCTTCGTAGAATGCCCATGCATCAATGGGTTGGTTTTCAGATTCTCCTACTTGAAGACTAGCAGATATCCTAACAGGGTCAATGTATACTCTTCTTGCCGGACTTGGCGTCTTTGGTTGAGCCTTACTATGAGATGCAGTACCTTCTAGCTCCTGGGCGACTTCATCTTCAACCTTTTCTATCCCAAGGCTTTTTGCTAGCAACGCAGTTATGTTAGATATTATCGCAGCTTGTGATTGAGCGATCTGATCGCTGAGGCTCTTCTTGGCTTCATCAAAATGTGCTTCCAAATCTTTCTGCCAATCTGTCCTCCATTAGTTTGCTTTAGAACCGAGTAAGGTATGGATGCTGAATGCTTATGGCTTAACTTTTAATTTCACTGCCACAATATTTACACTATTAATATTTTTTGAAAGAAAGATGAATGCATATATAATGATGCAAATGTCATGATGCAATGCAAGAATGTATGCAAATAAAGGTACTGATTTCGTTGGTAATCACCCTTTTGAACTACTTTCATAGGAATTAAAGGGTCCAGATTACAAAATATCAACGTAGAGTTATACACATAAGCCATAGATCTATCTTCTAATTTCTCGATAGCCCTGAGTAGCTTGATGAACCCAGGTGCTTCTTTCATATCAGAGGTTATGAAAGGTCGAAGAGCTTCGGCTTCTGCAGATAAACCATTCACGTGTCCTACAACTCGTCGTATGTCCACCATCAGGGTCGTATAATACTAGTCTCTGTCTTGAATCATCTAGAAAGCATCACGAAGTCTTCGCCGCCAATAATTGTCTCCACCCGTTGCAGCTTCTTCGAATACTCTAATTCTCCCCCTGTAATCTTGAACGATTATCTCGAGTGACTCGATCCGAGCCCGTAACATACCAATTTTGTACTCCCTTTCTTGTAGTTCGATGACGCCATTCCTTTGACGATAAGTCTGAAATGAGTGTTCCAACTCTGCCAGTCTCCCTTCTAACTTGGCATTCTGATCTTCACTCTGATTCAGGCTTTGAACGGTGTCGTTGTACAAGTTTTTCATTTTTAGTAGTCTATTCCAGCTCCCCATGGATTTCCTCATTCAAACGGTAGTGTTCACTTTTTCGTAGATGATTGCTTGCTTGCCTTTGTCGATCTCTTACCTAGCTCTTTCTTTCTCTTGGTTAAGGGCGTCCCTAAAAGACCGCCTTTCACTCTAGATGGCTAACTTGCAACTTTCTACCTCTTTCTCGATTGCTCGCTTACCTTTCTCTCGTTCTTCTTCGACTAAACACATGTCATTCATCATTTCCTTCTCTACGGCTAGGAATTGGCTTCATTCGGCATTCTACACCTTTGCTTGAAATTAGAGAGTATCTTTATAATAGAGAGCATTCTTCTCTCTCAGATATGCATTCAGCTTCTTCAACTGCCTAATGGTCACATCTCGTTCGTCGACCTCTAAACTTGCCTTGTAGAGCTCATCCATATGCTTAGTCTGTAAGGCCTTCATCTTCTTCTTAACTTCCTCGAGTTCACTTCACAAAAATCGGCCTGAAACAGTACTATCTTCATTTGTTCCTCCAGTGACATGGTTGGTCCTTGGTCGAGTTCTGGAATCTTGTCATTAACCCTCAGACGCCTCCAAAGATCGTAATCTGGGGTGATCATGGGCTCGGTATCTCCTTCTACTCTGATCTGATAACAGTGATCCCAAACTCTCATGATGGTCTGAACCTTCACTCTGAACTCACCCTTGAAAGAAATTTCACTTCGACTTAAACTGGTGGTGACGGGAACGAACTGTCGCGATCCAAATTGTCGGGACACCAGAAGCGGAGCACAAGCAATCCCACCATATAGTCCTAACATCATCAACCAGTCATAATCGCCACAATTGTATAAGAAGTAACTAACCCTGCTGAGCCAAGGGACTCTCCATACTATCTCCTCGTCTTGAATGTTCCTAAAGATCTGGGACCATTTCTTCGTCTTCCAGTCTTCTCGCCATTCCTTCGCTAAGTACTCTCGCAGAGGTGAAAAGTCACAAAATGATATTCCCAGTAAAACCCTCGTTGGTGTCTTCCACATATGGCTCTGAATCCAAACCTGTAGTAATTGTGCACACCCTCTGAAACGTCCCTCTTCGTGTTTTCGGCTCGTATTCAAAGAAATGAAAGTTTCCGTTAAAATGGTTGGTACTGGATTCGCCTTCCGCTTTATATGCTCAAATAGATCTAGGATGGCTACATCAATGTTTCCAATAACCCTTGAAAAGATGACCAAACCATATATTCCTAAGGAAAATAGGTCCATCTTCTTTACCTCATCTGGGTGCGCTGGTATGATGTCTCAGATACTCTCCCAAGAAAAGGCAAGGTTGTCTCCTCGGACCTGGATCAGGCCATTAACCAAATGTCGTTCATCTTGGCAAAAGTTTTGAGCTTCGAAGAGTAAATCTGGTTCCTCGGCGTGGCTGTGTATTCTTCTACCGTAGGCATCATATCTTGACCATTGAGAGTGAAGTAGCAAAAAGCAGGATTCTAGAACTGGAAGATGGCTCGGAGTAGAGGCTGGTTGACCTGGACATACATCAACTATGCTATGTTGCCGTAACTATCATAGAATAAATCTTGTTGTCTTCGATTCCATCCTTCCCAAATTCTTGTAAGATCTCAAAGGTCATTCTGTTGAAGGCTCATGTAGGTATACCCTGACACTATGAGCTCGCTCGGCAAACTGTTACCTTGGGTCCTCTGATTGACTTCTGACCAATCTCTGCGGCTGAGTTGAGTTCGTCCTTCTTAAGATACCTTTTTTCCATGATGAAAGATTTTCTGATCGGGCAAACCACTTGATCCAGTACCTTTATGTAATGCAAATGCAATGATATATGCAAAAAAAGCAAAACAAAAAGGAAAACGAGTTAGTAACGGATAAATTAAATAAATATATAGATAAAAATGACAAATTAAATAAGGTAAGCAAACAAAACAACCCTATTTACATCATGTCTAATACACCTAGGTTATCCACATGGCTCTAAAGGGTAGGTTTTCTATATTCTCTACATGCAGTGTTAGTGCTAGGGGGTACCCAAACTGTCATCGCTGTCCCCTACTAAGGGTAGCGAGGCCCCCGATTATTGCCCATTATAGGCTCTTTTCAACCGGGTTCAATTGAGGGTGACCCATTCGCTTATACCCATACGAAGGAACAATATCCTCACGAAAGCATAAGGCACTCGAGCCCCGAAGGTACTTTGCTAGGCCCATACAGAGGAACGATATCCTCACGAAAGCACTAGCGTTTTCCCCCCACTTAAAAAGGACGAGCTTATATGCCAAATTTTAAATGCGCTAAAATAATCGCGCAATTACAACCGAATGTTAATTTAATAGTCACTTTAACCCGGAACTTCCAATATTAACAAAGCGGTAATTATTTTAAAAAGCTTGACTCTCATTTGTCTTTGAAAAACAAAAATATCCACAACGGAGTCGCCATCTGTAGCAATATATTTCTTTTCGCTAAAAAATAGGTTTCGAGGTATTTAAGGGTATTTCGGGTATTTAAAAATCTTCCGTGAGATTTTTAAAAAATGTATTTTATTTAAAATGGAGTTGGCACCGGTCACTAAGGTAGGCCGGACACCGTAAAAACCAGAGATTTTAAAAATGTTAGGTTTGGGAGTCGGTTATGGATAGGGAAGGATTAGCACCCCCGCACCGCCCAAAATTGGTACTTTAATAATTATGACTTTATTAATATTAAACTTTTCGGATTAAATGGACGATTAAATTAAAATTTGATTATAAGTGCGAGTAGATTTTAAGGGCCCCGTTATTCGAGAATAAACCGATAGACCACCATCACTGCGCTTGATACTGGCCACGTTTATGCTCGAATAAAAGGGCACTGCATTTACAATTAATATCTCGTTATGCAATCTTAGAAAACAAAATAAAACATACAATTTACATTGACATGATAAAAAAAACATAAAATATGAATATTACAATATTAAACAAAAATAATAAATCCATGAGTAAAAACATAACATATCATAAATAAATAAAAACAAATATAAACAAAAACATGAACAAGAGAAAAAAACATTCTCTCAAAACTAAAATAATTAAATAAAACAAGCCTAGACATATAAACGATCCACAAATGCAACCTATGCATGACATATACAAAACGCTATTAAATTAATAAAACGCCATTACCATAATACTACATTAAAACTTATCATATGACACAATTTAAGGACATGTGAACATCATGGCATTTACATGTAACAAATAATATCACCCTAATATGCAACCTACAATGCAAAAAAAGCAAAACACGATATACATGCTAACACATATCTATGTCATGAACAAACAAAGACTATACGACATATTAGCATGGCATTACCTATAAAAACATGTATACACATATTAAAAACATCTAAAATAAAACAAGAATAAAATAAACGTGCTAAAATATATGTACATATAACATGAATAAACAATTAAATACTATATTAACATAATGACACACATAAAAATATAAAATAAAAAAACAATAAATATGCATATAACACATATATGAATGTCATTACAAATTATGCTTAAAACACAAAAAAAACATTAACATACGGCTATTAATAATGCACGAAAAAAAACATGTTGTAAAGGACCAAAATAAAATGAAAAATAAACAGGATACATAATTAAAAGCAACAAAAACAACAATTCAAGGACGGGATTGCAAGCTTAATGAAACTTGAAAGGACCAATGCTGTGAAATTCCCAAGGGGCAAGCTCAAAGTGTAAAATTCAGAAACGTGGAGTGGCTTAGTGGGTAATTTCCCCTTTAAAAACTGACTTCGATTTAATTTAGTGACTAAATTAAAAGATTTCGCAAAGCCATGGGGACCGGACTTGCAAATTGACCAAGGGGCGAGACAAAACTGAAAATATTAAAAGTAAGGGAAGATTTATGATGCTATTAGCCCAAAAAAAATTTATTTTCGGTCTATAAAACAAACCGATCAACCCTCCTCTGTTTTTTTTTCATTTTTTTCACCCTTTGAGATAAAATGCTCCCACTTCTCTCAATTCAAGAAACCCAGTCACCCAAAAACCTTGCCAGAAAGCCACCGCACACGGTCAGTCTCAGGCGAGCTGCGGCCATGATGGCCGGCTCTAACCATCCTAGACCACCACTTTCCCGCGTCAAGGGAAAGACACTGCTCGAAAGAAACAAACCCCTTTGTTTATCCCTCTTTCAAACCGACAAGAAAAAAAACCAAAATTTTGAACCAGAAGACGCTCCTCCCATAACGGCTCACCATACTAGGCTTGTTGCCGGTGAAGGAGGACTCAAACCGTCACCGGTAAAAAGCCCTCTGTTTACTACTTTTTTTATTTATTTTTACATGCATGAAAAGAGGAAGAGGGAAGGAAAGGATTACCGCTGGAAATCTCGATTTTTTGTGTTATTGATTTTTTTGGATCTAATGACTGATCTGTCTTACATATTTTTTGGTTCGTTTACATATATCCCCTTGCACTATGGTAATTTTTGGTAAACTAAAACATATAATACATATATATTTTCTTGATTTGATAACTGGAAAAATTTTCCCCTTTTTTTGTGTTTTCTGGCAACTCTGGTATAGCGGTTGGTACGGTGGAGGCATGGTGGAAATGTCATCTGGCCAGATGCATCCTTGGCCGTTGTATCAGATTTGATCCAACGGCTAGGGTTTCTTAAAGTCTGGACGGCCTGGATACAATCTGGAGATCTGACGTGGTTCTGAAGAGTCCGCGCGTGGTAGCCGAACAGCCTGGACGTGTGATGCACGCGGCCAGCTGGATGATCATCTTGACTGATCTGGGGTCATTGGATCAAGATCTAATCCAACGGCCCAGATTGGGCTGCGCAAGGGATAAAAATAATCAGGGTTTAGATAATTTTTAGGGTTCAATTTAATCTGGGTTTGGATTTGGTCCGTTAGGCCTTGATGTAATTACATTTGGGTTTGTAATGTATAATGGACTTGGACACTTAAATTATAATTTGGGTTTTTACTATCTTATTTGTTTATATATATTGTAAATAATAATAATAATAATAATAATAATAATAATAATAATAATAATAATACATGCAAATTAACATATATACACGCAAACACATACGTGTACATACATACACATACAAACATACCTATTCATATACGGACGTACACATAATACATTAATACACTCATATATAACACACATTCATACAATCATATATACATACATACATATGAGCACACATACATTACATACATATTAGTCGCACGTACATAACATGTATAATATACATGCATTCACACATATCACACACATATGTTACACATACATTACTAACACCCATGCACATAATAAACATATAATATAATAATATAATTTATGTATACAAGCACTAAAAATAAATATTAATAATTACATAATATTTTTAAATTAACTCAAAATTTACCCCAGATAAAAATGAGTGATTACAAATACTTATCTGAAATAAATGCAGTTCTTAAAATCAATTTACGGTCCATGTTAATTAGGTAAAAGAGTTAACGGTAATGTAGGCCCATCAAAATAAATAATCTCCTGATTGGATTGGGCCGTGTAAGATAAACTGTTCCGGCGTCGTTTCAGTGCATCACTAGTTTGCCTGTTTTGTCTTTCATACTTTTAAAGTGGCGCGAGACGTCGTCGTCGGAGAATTCAAGGATTCCACCGGCGGCGATCCTTGTAAAAGTATCGCGGTGGCTTCGAAATTATTTATTTATTTATTTATCAGGTTGTATCTTTTAAAATGTTCTATGTTAAAGGCACGCAAATGAGAGCCTGATGCTGGTTCTAATTTTGTAAAGATAGGGGAGAGGCAAATAACTCTTTTCAATTTAATTGTTAACGGTGTTAGGGTTTTCCTTAATCTGTTCAGGGATATGATAAATGAAGTTGCTAAATGTTTTATAGAGTCTGTTATTTTGATTGTCCGATGAGGACAGTACATAACCGAGCACACTCTAGTAGTTGTATTCAAATATCACAACTTGTTGATATCATTTTTTATTCGAATAGGATTCCATATCATTTGAATCTTCTGTTGCTAGCTTTTGTCTCATATTTTTGTTGATTTGTAATGGGAAATTTATGTTGTACTTTGGATTATTCTTTTAATGAACCTCAGTGTTATTTCTTTTTTATTTTCAGTCCTCTTTAGCTTATTTGTTGTTCCTTGCAGACCCCCAAGGCGGGAGCACATTCATCTCGTGGATATATTTGTTAGTGCTCATTCGGTTTTATCGGCACTGTAAAAATTTTATATGGTGTTATGGATGGACTATGGAGGTCTTGTGGGATCTGATTATTCTCGTCTTTGTGCTTGTGGATAGTTGACAAATTGATTATACTGGGATGCATACATTCTGCTGAACATGCTTTAGCTAGAGAGGAGTGCCAGTTTAGTACTGCAGTTACTTTTCTTGACATTGGATCACAGGTAGGCTTATAACCTGCTTCTACGTTTTCATTGCCTTGATTTAGAAGCCTATGTTAACGTATCAAAGGGAAATCGACTTAAAGGTTCTAAGTTCTGACAGAAGAGAATTGGCATCTTTATTTTACTATTACTGAACTTTGTTGGATTACTTGTATGTACCAACTTTTGTGCTATCTGCTACTGTGGAATATGAAGTCTTATTGCAGTAGCTTTGGAAGTACAATATGTAACACCCTCAACCCGAATGTCACATTTGGGCCCTAAGTCTAAATCTATTATCATAAAAAATTATATTTTTAAAGCCCAAATCATAACAAGTCCAATAAATCATAAGTCCATTCATTTAAGAAATAGATAAAAATCCGAAGTATTTCAAAATAGTATAAGTGGTGCTCCAAAATACAAGTATTAAAAACATTCGACATAGACACAGTACAAAATAAGAGTTACAATTATACATAGGGTCCAACGAAATATATAGTCCACTACATCTACAAATTGTGCTCAACAACAACAGTCGATGCTGAAATCCTAGCCTTGATGGTGCTCCCCCAAGTCACACAGCAACCTACTTACATGCGGATGAAAACAACAGTTTTGAACGCTAAACTAACCAAGCTCAGTGGATACACAACCACTCAACCATGCTTCATGTAAATCATAAATAAAGCAATGCAACATGAAATGATATCATGGCAAGATAACAATGGCGCTATCATTATCGCCTAAACACATGGCAAGCATGGATGTATGATCTCGCACACAACACATACATATATGCCATTAAATCCATACAACATCACATAGATAATTCAAACAATATTAAGTGAGGTCCGCGTCCACACAGCATCGGGATCCTCCATTCGTGCTCAGAATCTCCCATCAAGCACCTTCGAATGAGGCCTGCGTCCACATAGCATCGGAATCCTCCATTCGAGAGTCTTCAAGGTGTTGCAACATATATTACTGGGTATTCGGATCCCACCACACAAGATTGACTCAACTACCTAGGCATCCCATCCGTACACAACGAAGACCCTAGTTACCACACAACATCAATTGATCCACCAAGGATCCCTATGGGTTACTAGCTTAAGCAATTCACCCAATATTTATCAAGTTATTATCCATTTATTCCACTTACGGGGTTTAAAAACCAGTTTTATGTTTTAATATTCATTTTATACCTTCGGAGACCCCTAGGGCCCTTTACCTCGAATTATAGAATCCCCGAACTCAAAGTCTAATTCATTGGGCAAATTGCCCAGCGAGTATCGATAATCCTACATGGGTATTGATACGCCTCTATAAGTAATGATACTCCTCCTTGAGTATCGATACCCTCTTTAGGTTCGAAAGATTTAATCTCAGCCTCGCATCGATACGCCCTCCTCGCGTACCGAAACCCAGTACTGGTACGTATACCTTGCGTACCGAAACAACACCCGTATCAAAACGCCCCTTGATGTACTGATACTCTATTTTGCTATTGGAATTGGCAATGGAATAGTGGTATCGGTACGCCCCTGGCCCGTACCGATACCCACTTTGTAAAACGTTTAGAAGAATCAACTTCCAAGAGAGCGTACCGATATTGGCCTAGCTTGTACCGATACACGTGCCCAAAACTCCATTTTAGAGTTAGGATTTCTCTAGTTCAACCCCCCTAACCTCAACCATTGAGTCCCAAATTGCTCCTACATATTATGGGAGTTGTTTATGTGGATTCCTACCAAATTTTAGCCTTAACATCATTAATTTTAACATTCACCATTAAAAGGGCAACCAAGGTCTATCTAAACCAAAAACACCACGACATGCATCAAGACTTATTTTTATGATTTTCCAGGAAACATTGGGAGTTAGTAGTGTACTAACTTTGTCTTAAAACTGATAAAGAAGCCTCCAAACCCCTAAGCTCAAACCTTGCTCTTCCCTTGGCTCTTGGAAGTGTCTTCAACCTCTTTCACTATAAGAAAGAGTTACAAACGCATTTCAACATTGTTGGGGAATTTAGAGAGCTACCAAAGCGAATCTAACCAAGAATGGAGCCTCAAAACTCTCATTCCCGTTCTTCTCCCGAAATCCCAACTAAACCTCTTCCCCCACCATTTTTAACAAAGCTTACCTTGAAAGATAGCTCTTACAATGCTGAACAACACTCTCTCCAACACCAATACAAGATTCACACAAGAAAGAATGAAATGTGGGATTTTTCTCTTGAGTTTTGGAAGGAAGATGGAAGAAAAAGATGAGGAAAAGCGATAGGGAACAAAATGAGGTAAGCACTAACACAAGGGCTGCCAAAATTAATTCCTTCCCCTCTTTTTCATCCCAAGGTGAAATTACACTCTTAACCTTGCCATCATCCAACAAAATAAGCCCAACAATTGAACAAGCCCACAAGGCCTCCGAGGCCCAACATTAAGGCTCGAACACAAGCCCACACTATTAGATTAACCCGACTCTCAGGTTTATGAAACTTGTCTCGTTACACAATAACAAATTGCTATTGATGTATACGATTATTGATTAGTAAATCTTGTAACTTGTGAATTCATTTCAGTTACCACTTTACAGTATCATAATGCTTTTGTGCTATGATTTTGATCCTCGTGATTGTGTGAAGATCATTTAGGGTTTGATGCAGAGATGCGGCAACTCACAATATCGCTATTCGTCAGTTTCGCATTCATGCCAAAAATCATATTAAAACCAAGCACTGCAAACGTGATTCTCAATATAAAAGAAGTATCTTTACCATGGGTACAAGCACAATCATTCAAAAAGGGCACACTGGTTATTGTTATTATTATCTGCATCATGTCGAAAGGGATAAGCACAAGCATAGATGTGTCAAAAGTTCCAGAATCATACAGTAAGTCCATTTGGAATGGAGGAAAAATTTTGTTGGGCACCACAAGCACAGAAGGGTAATAGAGAATATAGAAAGACCGTTGAAGATGAGTTGGTGGACAGCTGGATGAAATTTTAGTTCAGATTGGGCTGTTAGATTATTCACACTTGAAGTTGCATTTGCATGGCTGAAAAGTTCCTTTTTCCTCTTTCATCTGAGAAAATGGAGGAAATTGAGTACTTTATGTAGAACTCTAAGAACAAAGCCAAATATTCAGACAGAAATGGCTGGAAAAGCCTTGAAAGTAGGACCTGTTATATCATGTTCCTTTTTTCCATTTTTCTCAAGTATATGATGAGATTACAAATTCTGTATACGAAGTGACAAAATAGATTCTCTATTTTCTATTTTTTCCATTAATCTTGGTTGAAGAAGTGACAAAATAGATTCTCTATTTTCTAATATTTTCGACAATACGAAGATATACTAACAAACTGTTCTCTTCTACAGTCCAAGAAAAAAAATAAAGAAAAGTAATGCCGAATGGTGAGATGCAAAGTTGGGATGTTTTGGTGTTTTGTTTCTTAGCCATACAGCCCTACTTGGATTGGCATTGTTCTGAAAAGTTACTCCATTCTAGTTTTCTCCATGAGCCGTACATGAAAGCCATCTGGAAACTGTAAACCTGGAGTTCTGAGTATATTTCCACCTTTCATTGGTTCCCACCTGAAAGGTTCGATATTAGATGAGTTTTTGTCTTCTCTGTGGCATAAAGTGTGCTGGGCAGATATAGAACATCTTGTAATTTGCTCTTACCTGTACTTGGTAACCAGGCAATGGAGAAACACTGCCATCTGCACTTTAGTGAAGTCTGTTCCGACGCAAAATCTCATGCCACCACCGAATGCCATGAAATTCTTTGAGGCTCCATTTATTTCTCCTCCCTGTAGTTAAAGAAGTAGAAGTGAGTTTCAAAGTAAAATTTTATGTGATTTTGTTTTAGTAGCAGTCTCTCAGGTAAAAGTATGTGCAGCATTAACCCACCTCCCATCGTGATGGATTAAAGGTCTGAGGATCTTGGTACTTTGCTGGATTCAGGTGCACAGCTGGGGGACAGACCATTACTGCCCAACCAGCCGGAATAGTGTATCCTGTATTATCACCAAATTTGATGTGTTAGCTTTCATATTAATTGCAGGGATATTTTTTTTACTATAACAATTCGGAAGTGGGTCTCAAAGCATTTTTGATGCATACCTTTGAATTGGATTTCTCTTAGTGATTTTCTGAAGATTCCTGGCACTATATTTGCTAGTCTAACTGTTTCATTGATGAACTGTAAGTTGCACTTGTCAGTATGGAAACGAACAGCGTTACTCAACAGATAATATGTCAGTTTAAAGCACAAAATTCCTCACCTGGAATGTGTATCTCATTGATTTATATTCTTTCCATGTAAATCCAGTGTCTGTATTTTCCCTATTTCGTAGAATTGCCTCATGCTCTTCCTGTAGAGTCGGAAATAGTTAAGATCATGTTTGTTTGGGAAACAATTCGGATTTTTGCAGATTCGGAGATGATATCACATACCCTTAACTTTTTCAGCACTGAAGGGTCATCAGAAAGAAATTTAACTGCTAATGTTAGAGCCAGGGATGTTGTCTCAAAACTGGCAAATAGCAGGACGAACATCAAATCCAGAGCGATTGCCTCTGTTAAGATTGTTCCCTCTTTCTGAAGTTCTTCAAGGACAAAATCGAAAAAGTCACTTCGGCTCTTCCCCGGCATTGCCCGCCTTTCGTTTAGCAGGTTCTTTAGCATCTTCATTGCATTTTTCCTTCCCTGAAAAGATTAAAAGAAATTTAAGAATCAATACACAAAAGATGGTAGATTTTAAGTTACAGATAATGATTTTTTAACCTTGTTATTATGCTCTAGAATGACAGAAGAAGATGCTGGTTAAGTACCTCTAAACATTTGTGATAGGCTGTTCCAGGAATATCCAAGGGAAAAGAGATTAATCCTTGTATGAAGGCAACAAAGTTCTCCCTCAGATTCTGGGAGGCTTTGTCTTCGTCATAACTTATAAGCTTTTTGGCTGTGAGATCAAATATCATCTGCAAGGAGAAGACCAAGGTACCATCAGACTACATTCAGATGACTTGAACCTTAAAAATGGGATTTCTCCACGAATGTGCAGGGGTATATGTGTAATTACACTAGCGGTTGCTTCTTTCAATTCCACAGTTTCCTGGATTGACCAGCGTTGTAACCTTCGGCAGGCAGTTTCTTCAACTTCAGGGAGCATCTTTTTGAGGCTTTCAGGACCGAAGAGATGAAGCACCATGTTCTTGAGGTGCTTGTACATAAAGCCATGTAATGAACCCACATTTTGACGTCCAAAGATCTCCGTGAATGTATCCGGATACCAGCTCTGAAACAGTCGCCCTTCTTGAAGAAACACAAAGTGATTGAGATCCGGGTCAGCCGATACGACCACCGGTCGCCCCACTAAGCTGGTCTTGAATATCGGCCCATACCTGCAATCAAGTAGCAATGAACATGTTACGAAAATGGAAGAACAGAAGAAGATTGTCATGAACGAAACGAAAATGATGGTGTGTCTGACCTTTTCATCCTCTCTTTGACAAAGGGAGGGATATCGGAAGTGGTGTTGGGGGTGAAGAACTGAAGAGTCTCCCCAAGAAGTGGGAGACCCATAGAACCAGGGGGGAGTTTGCCATTACATTTGGGATTTCTCCAGTAGTAAACCCAACGTGAGATACATATAATGAGGACCAAAGCTCCAATCCACAACACCACCATCTCTGTACAATTGAAGCTAACAGAAGAAATATGGTATGTATCCTGGATTGAAGGAAGAAGATTGTAGATGTTGATATATATGTATGTATATGATGGATGCAGAAAATGGAAGTAAAGAAAAGTGGGAAGAATAGACAGGTAGGAGAAGAAAGTGCTGGCATGTATCTTATGATTCTCATCAACCATCAGAAGCTCTACTTAAATAGGAAGCCAATGCAGACAACTGTTCAATCCAATTTTATTATATTTTCCTGTTTCACTTTTCTTTTTTTGAACTCGAAGGGTGGAAATAGTTTGAATAATTTAAAATCAATTCTGTCTAGGAACTGTTCATTTCCATTTTGGTCAACACACCACCAGTTGAGAGAAAGAAGCCTAGCATGATGCTTCCCCTTTATTTCTTTCTCTCTCTTCTTCCTTAATCCCTATTGGTTGGATATTCCTTTTTCTTTTTTCTACCATAGTAAAAATATTTTTCTATATATTTTTTAACAATTTGATACAATACACATGTGTTCGAACCTGAACTCATTAAAATAAATATCATTATCTTTTCTACTGGAGCTATTTGTTAGATTCTTTATCCTTTAGAAACCAAGGGGTAAAAGAAGCAGAAAACATGTAAAGTGAAGAAGCACGAGGCTGGATTTTAGCCTTTTTTAAGGAGGTATTGGAGGAGCAGAAACAACAAAACAGTAGATTTGAAAGGATCGATGGAAGTTCAAAGGATCATGTCTGACCAAATTAAGCATCTTAAAACCAATCTTACATTACATCATTAAATACAAAAACAAATCTAATGACTTCTTACCGACATCTTGAAAATGTCTTAAAAATCTAAGCTAAAATTTCCCTATATCTATGTGCATATATACTCCCACATCTGAATTTCATTTTTTTATGTTCTTCAGTTCTTGAATCAGATCTCTCCTTCTAGATTTCCTTTAGCTGTAAATCCCTATGTCAAAGCCTCAATCTTATTGCATACATCACTAAGATTTCCAATGAAAATGCCTTTGAATATGCATGCAACTACTGTCTTATGTGTATAAACATTTCATAAACAATCTCATTGATTTACCAGCAAAACTCTCGAGGGTAATTAAATGCTAAGACTAGTAATTATGAATACATTGAGCCACGGATTGAAGGCCATGAGAACAACTATGTTGTAGGTAAGGGTAGGTAGGTAGGTCACTGTGTTTATCCTCCATTATATGCCATCTTTCAGGGATTAGATTATGCATTTATCTCAACCTTTTGTCATACTGATATCGGACAAAACTCCGTGTATAAGCCTTAGAGAATTGAATTCAAATGAACCTTCAAATCATGGTGTTACATTATCAACTTTACTTGTTAAAAACCAACAAGTTGATCCAAGTAATAAGCAACTTGGTATCGCTTAAGTAGGTTTTGAGTTCGAGATCTGTGTATGTAAAAAGTTTTCGCTGGAAAACTCACCTACCAAAGTCAGGTGTGCGACGCGGGTTGGTCTGACTTAGTCAGGACAAAGCCCTGAGAAACTGGGAGAGCAACCAAATTCTTTTTACTTGTTTAATTTTTTTTATTCAAACAAACATTTAACAAGATTAATTCCAACTTAAAGCATCAAGATTTTAAATGGTTCATAAACTTCAAAACTTTTTGGTTAAGTTTTCAAATTAATATTATATCAATTAAGCCATTTCATCAATTTAATTGTCAATTTAGATGTTAAATGTAGTTTAAATCCGACATGAAAAATATTTAAAACACATTAAAACAAATTATAAACATGTGCGTATCTATATAGACAATTTGACATATAAAAAAACTGATCGTGCTAACAAAAATTAGGGGGATGTTTCTTTTTTTATTATTAATTTTTCAAATCCAAACTATTCATACAATAAATACATTTTGATTCATGTGTTTTAAATATGTTCTATGTTAGATTTGAATTAACATTTAATGTCAAAGCTTTTTTTTGACACATTAACTAGACAACTTTATTGAAAAATAAAATAAAATCAGAATATAGGAGGTTTTAAAACATAAAAACAACAAAAAATAAAATAGTAAAACTAAAAAGAAAAGATAAGCGTTGCACCATTCAGATAGACACTTCCTCTTTGCGCCAAAGAAAATCTCTACGGTCCATTGTAGGAAAGGTCCATGGGAGTTGTCGAAACACGAACTAGATGAAATCCTCAAAATCGACAATCATCTTTCACGCCTATTCTCAAAAAATGACGATTCGCTCTAGATTACATCAGCAAACAACTCAAAAGGGGATCAAGCTCTACGTGACCGCCGGCAAACACGAATCAGAAACAAGCGCTGTGAGGATCACCGTATGAATACCAAAAACTTGCAAAAGTAACCATAGAAACGTGCTACAAGGTAAAGACGTTCCATAAAGGCAGAGAAAACGTGCCACAGAGACAGAGGAAAGCGCAACAAAATGTACAAAAAAAAAAAAAACAAAACAAATAAAAGAAAACAAATGAAATATGAATTACCGGTGGTCGACAACCAATACAAAAACAAGTATTACCCCGATTAAACAAAGAAAAATATAAAAAAACAAACGACTATATTTGAAAGAAAATGAAAAAGGCTACATTTAATGTCAAAGCTAATGGTTAAATTGATGGAAGAACTTAATAACATAATATTGATATTTGCCCCCTCCTCCCCAAATATAATTATGTAATGGCATTTTATGTCTTAACAGTTTGAATATTTATCAAATTAAGTCTTAAATTTTTTTCCAAATTTTGAATTTAAATAATTATAAAGTCCTCATTAGCTTAAATAAAAAATTAATTTCTTTCAATGTTTGATCATAATTTCATCTTTTAATATAATAAACTTGTATTTAAATATAAATATGATTACCAGCAACCAGTTGGTCTAGTGAGATGATGTATTAGATCCCTTGAGCAAGGTTAGGGGTTTAAATCCCGACGTTGTGAATGGAGCAAGTTGGGATGGGAGGGTCATCCCCATAATGGCCTCTTCAGTAACCGATTCGGATTAATCAGCCAACAAGTTAGATACCGGTGATTAAATGAAAAAAATATAAACATGGGTTATTCAAAATCCAATGAAATAAATCGGAACAAGCCCCCTCAAATACTTGTACGGAAATAATTAATTTTCAAGAAGAAATATAAAGTAAAACCTTGTGATTGAGATTTCTATCCAAGTAATTCATTTTCAAATGAAATAACACTCTTAAACAGTATTCTCGAAAGTGACTTTATTTTTCGAGTGTCCAGTAGAGCAAAGGTATGTCTAAGCAAACACATTTTCTAAAGATGTTATTGAGTAGGAGTACCTTTGCCCTACGTGACATACTTAGTCAGAAAAACATGATTATTTAATCCAGATTAAGGAAGGCGTTATTAACTGTAACTGAGAAATGAAACCATTAGCACTGATTGGCTGAAATAAAACAAATTGAAAGAGATCGAATTATTTGCTGTGTTGTGGTATGACCACTGCCTTAGAAGCAAATTTGCCCCGATTGGTGTAATCGCTGCACTGGACAATGCCCCCAAGGTTAATACAACGCCTTTAAAATTCGTACACCCGAATTTTAAAGTTGGACAAAGTGGTATTGCCCCTCTCTTCTCGATAGCATTAAATACATGAGAGTGTTTGAGAGATACACTAAAAGTGAATATAAAGCATTCTATTTATAGGCTAAAAGCTAGGGGTAAAATCGACAAATCACTCACAACAATAATGAAAAATAAATTAATTTGTTTGTAACTGTGATATTAAGTATGATTTAAATTACGTAACTATCATATTAATATGCATTAAATGGGTGATTAAACCATGTAATTGCCATATTAAATATGCACTAAATGAGTGATTTAAATTATGTAACTATCATCTTAAATCTGCAGTAAATGAGTAAAAAACTTTCTGAACTTTCTCCACCAGCATTTCTAACATTCCCCACAAATGCACAGATAAAATGAATTTTGAGGAGCAAAACAATGAGAAGAGCAATAGCGAAATTAGCTAAAGTACTAGTGAACGTATCTGGAACTAATACGCAGTGACGATGAACGATCATTCTTTTTGACAAGTGAACGAATCTTGAACTTGTAATGCAACACCCTTAACGTATACTCGTACACCGAATATACACTAAAGATGTTACAGAGTTGTTAAGAAAAACTTGACTTGAAATTTTTTTTATACTAACTTTATTTTATAGTTTAACCATTTCTCGGTTTTGAATTAAAAACTACATTAGTCTATAGCAGCTAGTTTTAACCCTGAATTGTTTTATAAAATTTATAAATGTGTTATTGACATAAAAATATAATTCAGGGAGAAAACTATGTACCCTGCCTAGACCCTTCCTTGATTTTAAAATTTCTACACAATTAGGGTTAAATTATTCTTAACTATATCGAAAATATAACTACTTATAGTAAATCATTTTCTATATCCATACATCTATAATAGTGCATAAACATAATATAATCTAGAGATTACAAAACAGTTTTTCTATTTAAATCCACTACATATATGTACATGCCCATTAGACATCAAACTTATAATTTAAGATGTACGTACCGTGATTACTAATGTAACTTGATTTTCCAATTTAATAGCTCCTTCTTGTCGCTCTACTCGAGAGAACCTACGTGTGAAATAACACACGCTAAGTACGAACTTAATGAGGCAATAATTTCACTTAATAAACATAGAGTAAAGTAATACATATCATATGATTTCATATCAAGTTCTCTACCTAAGATAAAATAGTACTATCAAAGTTTTCGTGGTCACAAGATATTAATGTGCATGTTATAAGTTCCTAACTTGCTCATGGTTCTCATGTTCTGTCATCATCAAGTAAGTCATATATACATGATATGTTTCATACACATAGCATAATTCACATACATGATATAATTCACATAAGCAATATGGTTCACATACTTGACATAATTTATATGTAAAACACAGTTCATATACATGACATGGTTCATTTATGTATCGTGATTCATATTCATAGCATGATTCATTTATGTAACATGATTTTCATACATGACATATTTCTTTTGCATGACATGATTTCCATACATGGCATGATTCATATGCATAGCATATTTCTTATATATGTGGCATACTTCGTATACATGCATAATTCATGTACATGTCATGATTCATATACGTGGCATGATTCGTATATTTAACATATTTCATATACATAGCATGGTTCATATTCATGACATGTTTCATATACGTAACATGATTTATTTACATGACATAATTCGTTATCATTGTCCAAAGTACGCTATATGAGATCGAGGTACGCGAGTCATCTTGAAATGACACTGTAGTGTCAATCGTAAACGTAAAGATGAGTACATTCTCAAGGATGCTCTTTGCTCCCCATAAACATAAAGCACCTCGACAGTGCACTCGGGCATAGTGGGCTTAGATCCCTAGGGTGCGGTGGCAGTGCACTTAGGCACAGTGGGCTTAGATCCCCAAGGTGCATGTGATAATCATTTTGTCACAATAACTGTTTGATAACATAAACATAGGGGTGCAGCTGCTAAAGACTCTATGACATGCCAACTATACCATGGACTCTCATACTCAATACTTGGGAATTTCTTTAATTACTAATCAATTATCATCAATTATATACATAGGAAATTCATATTCATATTCATATTTCATCGTAATTGTTCATGATAATCATAAATCATCACAATTAATCATATAAATAGACATTTCATGTTTCAGCTTCATCATAAATGTTCATGGTAATCATAGATCATCATATAAATAAATATTTCATATCTCATACTTCAACATAATTGGTCATGGCAAACATAAATTAACATATATATATAAATAATTTATCATCATTTTAATTTTAGGTCGACTACTCGCAAGTCTTCCTAATTGCAATTTAAAACATATAAATGCATTCACCTAGGCTATGAATAGTATGCCTCACTAAGCTTACTCGAGGTTCTTATATTTCTTTTTATCCTTGGTTCTCTTTCGATCTCTTTTGGAACTGTATAAGACCAATCGAATATATACATCACTTCTCTTGTGTTAAACTTAAATCTAACATTGTTAGCTTGATTCTTAAACATAACTATTCGAATATAAAATTTTTCTAAAAATTTCGCAATATTTTACATTATTGCCGAAATGGTCCCTAGGTCTTTAGTGACCATTTTGAACATTAAACAATTACTCAAACCTAATTTGAACAATTTCCATAATTAATTACTCATTTTAGACTATTTCATTTTCAGTCCTTCAACTTCATAAAAGTGACATTTTAGTCACCACTTTACTTTTGTACATAAATTCATATACAAATAATCCATTTATTTATTTCCATCATCCTTAGAAATTTTCCTTCAACTTTTAAACTTTATTCAATTTAGTCCTTCACTATCTTTTTTATTTTAAAAAAAGTCCCTAATTTTTCTTTTCTTGTCATATCAGTCCCTTATCTTTCATAACATGCTTGAATCTTCAATTCTATCACTTTTCCATAAATTCAAGACCAATCCCTAATTTTCCTAAATTACCAAATTGGTCCTTCAACTTCCAAAAATTTTCATTTTGGTCCCTAATCACCAATTCAAGCTACTTTCACCATAATTCAATGATTCCAATGCTAAAATAAAATTTACAATAATTTCCCCTAATTTTTTTTCCAAATTTTCGAAAGGGTCCCTAAATATACAACTTGGGAAATTATTCAACATATCATCAAAATAGGACCCATAACTTCATAATTCATTCAATTCAATCCTTAATTTAGCTTCCTAACCAAAACCCCCAAATTTTAGGGTTAGGGTTTATAACCTCAAACATGGAATTAATCCAAATTCAAACTTTATTCCATGTTTACAACATCAATTTTACTAAATACAATTTTATTTCCATCATCTACTATCAATTTCATAATCATCATCACCCATAAACATGAAAAAAAATTAACTTTTATCATGCAATATTACTATCAAAATGAAGAGAATCAAGTATAGAATAATTTACCTAAATTGATTTTGCTTGAAACTTGTCTTGATTCTCCAATTTTGAGCTTGAAAATTGAAAAATTTCCTTTCTCCCCCTTTCTTTCTTGTCTCGAACAGCAAGCTGGAAATATAGATGATTTTTTTATCATCTTTTAATCCATTTAATCCACTTGTAAAGTTAAATGAATTTTAAATTCATTTAACTAGTGAATTTACTAATTTGCCCTTTTATTATAATGGCCAAGATTCAATCTCATCAAAATCAATGCACATGATTTAATCCATGTGTAAATCTTCGTCCAAAATTTCCATCAATGTTTCAAAATATTTCAAAAATTCCATCCATGGAAAATGACCAATTTGCCCTCCAACTAGACTTTATTTACTTACATGACTTAAAATTGTCATTCCATAAAAATTGAACCAAATAGGTTCCATTCTAACCAGCCTCCTTCCCAAAATATCATAAATTTTAATTTATGATATTTATTCGATCCAATTATTCGAATTTTACTCAATACGATTTCCAAAATTTCTTTCTTTGAGCTTTATAACTACTCCATCATATTCTAACTAAATCTAGTTAGAATCTCACCAATATTAACAAAATATTCATAAAATAATATTTTATGAATTTTCCATAGTCTTTGGAACTGTCTTTAAAATTTTAATTCGATCCGATATATCGAAATCCATAAAATACTTCTACTGCGACTTTACCTTTTCTGAGCTATTAGATTTATTTCGAAAATTTTATATTTCCATATTCAGGAAATAAACTCTATTATCCCATAAAACTTCATTTTCCAAGGACTTAGACTGAATTTTCCTAACTCAGTCTATTGTTCCGATAATTATCGAAAATCTTCATAGAATAAAATTTCTCTTAGAATTCCTTTCTCGATAATCCATACGAATTTTCTCTACTCCTACTGAGTCCAAAATATCGATCAAAAACACTTTTATGGGACCTTCCCGAAGGTCACCCATCCTAATATTTCCCTGGCCTGGGCATGCTTAACAATTTTATTTGATCCAAATTTGAATAATATAAGCCCCGTATGAAAAATCCGGTAACACAGAAATACCATTCTAGGGGGTGAACTGTCCATTTACGGGGTTAAATTACAAAACTTTTTAAAATTATACTTTGGTCCCTAAACTTTCTAAAGTTTACACTTTAACCCCTCAACTTTCAAAAATTACATTTTAGTCACTAGTCCAAAAATTGGGATATTACAATTCCTTACCCCTTAAGAAATTTCGTCCTCGAATTTTCAATGTTTACCTGTTTCAAACAATTTCATATATTGCTTATTCATTATCTCTTTAGTTTTCCAAATGATTTTCTTTACTTTATGTTTTATCCAGAGGACTTTAACTAGTATAATTTCTTGTTCTTTAATCCTTTGACTCCGTATGCTAGGATTTTTACTAATTCTTATTTATACGTCAAACTTGGTTGCAGTTCAATCTCCTTAGAAGTAATTATATGTGAAGAATCTGACTAATACCTCTAAAGCACAAATACTTGAAACATAGCATGAATCTTACTAAATCTGAATATAAAGCCAATTGATAAGCCATTGGTTCCTTTCTTTTTAGAATCTCATATGGCTTTATAAATCAGGGACTAATCTTTCCATTTCAACCAAAACGTAACACCTTTTTCCAAGGTGAAATCTTTAAAACATTTTTCCTAACTTCATATTCAATATCTTTTTTCTTCTTATTTGCATAGGCCTTTTGTCAATCCACAGCGGCCTTAAAATTTTGCTGAATAATCCTTACTTTATCTTCCATGTCTTGTGTTAAACAACTCTTCCAATGTTTGAGTTATTCAGAACATTTCAATCTTGTAACCCGAACCGATTTAGAGAAGTTTGGTATTTTCTTCCATATGCCACCTTGATACTTGCTTGATAACTATTGTTGTAAGCAAATTCAGCCAAAGGCAAGTTCTTTTCCCATGATCCCGCAAACTCAATTACATAAGCTCGTAACATATCCTTCAGAATTTGTATGATCCGCTCGGACTGCCATCTGTTTGCAGATGAAAAACTGTACTAAAATTTAATTTAGCACCTAAAACTCCAAATAACGTACCCCAATACCTTGAAGAAAACATTGGGTCTCTATTAATATCTTCTTTCTTTAGATTATCATTGTCAGAAACATATACTTTACCTCAGTAATATAATCAACTCTTTGACTTAATTTCATAGTCCTGTATTTTCCTAATTCTAGCTTGTCTCCTCTTTTCAAGACATCTTTCATCCGTAGACTGCAAATCCTTGATTTGATCCAATAAAGTTGGCTTTAACTGACATTCTGCTGTTAAGGAACCATCTCGTCCCACAGAAAATTGTGCATTCATCATGTGCAAAGCAGATAATATCTTCCGGTTAAGAGCATCTACGATTACATTAGCCTTTCCCAGGGTAATAATCGATAACCATATCATGATCCTTTAAAATTTCAACCCACCTTCATTGTCGCAGATTCAGATCCTTTTGTGTCATCAAACTTTTAAAACAAAAATCATGGTTGCTGTTGCGCGTAATAAGTGCTCCGCAATTGTGCAAGTGTACACGTCGCAAGTTATAGTATAAAAGATATCGTCTCCATAGGGATTGGTGCCACTTCAAGAATTCAATCTCTTGAACTGTAAAAAGTAAAAAAAAACACAAGTAGAAGATTGTAGGAGTTTAACTAACAACTAAACTAGAAAGCAAATAAGTAAAAGAAGATGTAATCAAATGAGAGAGAATAGGCCAGGTTATCGTGAGTTGAGGAGTGATAGTCAATTGGTTCGTCTTGGTAAAAGAGTGCAAGGGCAACTCAGTTGTCGTGGCAACTTGCGCAGCGCGGTTGCCTTGGTAACTAATCGACGGTTGCCTGGGCAACTAGCTGAGCAACTGTTTGGGAGACTGGGCAGCAACTTCAAGGTTCGGTGGAGCGTTCTTCAATGGTTTCTTCTTATCCCTAAGTCAAAACTCTAGCTAATTGTGCATGCCTTGACAATACATCCCTGCGTGAATCAAGGGTGAACAACAACCAATCTTGCGCTCCTCTTAGCCGTTGAAATTCTTAACTTATTCCTAAGCCGGATTAATCTTCACCATCAATAGATTGAATAAAGACCATATTCATTCGTTTCTTGAATCTAACTCTCCCGATATTAGATAAATAGATGAAGTTACGAGATCCTCTCCCAATTCACTCACAAACAAGAATAAAAACCAAGAATGAGTAAACCTTGAATTGAAAGTGCAAACTCTTATTACCTAAACAAAATCCAATTTTTTTCTCACAACCACAAAACACAATAACCTTAGCCAAATAGATTTAGTTCATGGCTAGGTTCCAAAGAAACACCAAATAAAGAATTCTTAACATAAACCTAATTGAACAAGAAAGAAAAAAATGAAGAATGGTTAAAGCCTTTGTCGAATTCTCTTCTTGCTCTTGTCGAAATCTCCCTCCTCTCTTTGTCAAAATTTCTCTCTTCTATCCCCATGGAGTTGACGACTTGGTCCTCAATTTATAGGGCTAGGTCAAAGTCTTTTTTGAGGAGGAAGTTAAGTTGGAATTAAATATCTTTAAAGAATATAATTCTTTATTATATTTAAATTCCTTCTAGAACTTCTCCTATCTTCTTGGGATTTAATTTCTCTTTAACCTCTTCATGGAAATCAAACTTCTTTGGGATTTAACTTTGCTCCACGTCATCTTGGGCTTACTAGTCATCAATTTCGACTACCATATCATCTTATCCCTTATCGAAAATTGCCCTGGCAACTAGCTCGGCATCTCCTTCATGCATTGCCCTGGCAACTGGTTCCAGCCTTGCTTTGGCAAGTGATTCTGCACACACACACAAAACACCTCAAAACAGTATCTTTTTCCACAAAATTAAGCAAAATATGAAATCAAGCTTGTCCACCAAGGAAACAATGCAAACATGTATGAATGGCTAATAATGCAACTAATATGAGCCTAAGTCTGCAATAATATGAATAAAAAGGGTAATAAAAATAGTACTTTTGAACACTTAACACACCCCCAAACTCGAACTATTGCTTGTCCTCAAGCAATGCAAACTAATAATTACCCGCCAAGACTTCAATTTTCACAAACTTAGCTTTGAACTTGATTTCAATTCTGAGAACCGTGGCATAAAGTATGATTGGCTTTTCATTTTTCAAAAAACTTAGGAGTTACTCGAAATCAAACTATAATGCTTGTGAATATGTGCGGAGTTGTGTGCAAGTTGATTTTTCGGATTCTATGCAAACAAGAGGTTTTCAAATTACTTCCTTGGGTTCTTTTAACATGTTTTAACTAGAGCCAGTTTTTGGCACCTATAGTATTTTGTTTTTAGTTTTTGTAAGTTAATTAATTTATTCGACTAGAGCCAGTTTCGGGCACCTCTAGCGATCAATTTTTAGCATATGCTAGAGCCAATTTCGGGCACCTCTAGCAATCAATTATTTTAGCACATACTAGAGCCAATTTCAGGCACCTCTAGCGTTTATCCAATTTTTATTCTAATCCCCCAACTCTTTAACTATCAACCTAAGTTCGCTAGAATTCCTTAAATCAATCAAGCCACACAGTGTTTCATCAAGTTTAGCATCATATTACGATTCTAAGTGTTTCAATGTTTATCCTAGAATAAAATGTTCTATCAATTAAGTACATTGGCAAAGTCATCATCAGATATTCATCAAATCTAGGCAATTCTTGTTCCAACTAAAGGCATGGCAAGCAATTTATGTAACCTAAATGCAATACTTAAGATGAATGCAACTAAACATGGTAACTAACTAATAAGAATCCCCCCCAAACTCGAGTGAGGCATTGTCCTCAATGCATGCAACAAAGAAAAATAAAAATAAAAATAAAAATAAAGAGAAGTAAAATACAAACGAGGACTTACTCTGAGAGTTCATCGTCGTGGATGATTAGTTTCTTTTTGGTCGGTGTCTTGATTTTTTTGCTTGAACACGGAGGTTGCTTCCTTGTTGCCGATGGTGGAACCGATCCTCGTACGACATTGTCCTCATCACCCTCTTCATCAATTCCATTGGCTTTTCGCTTGGGCTTGGAGGATTTGATTGGTGCGGTCTTTGTTGGTGCAATGGAGGACTCGTCCGAATCTGAAAAATCAGACAATGATTCAGTACGAGTTGCTTCGAGCATAGGTGCTTGACCTTTGGCTTTTGCAGTGGTTTCCGGGGTGTCTTTAGCTTTGGTTGCCCCTGCATCTTCAGTGTTGGTTACCGTGGCAATTGCTTGGGCAGGCGCAGTGTAGGTTGCTGCGACATCATCTGTTGCGGTTGCCGTGGCAAGGATTTCGGCAGGAAAGATGGGGAACGACACTCGGCTGTCTGGGTACTTTTCCAGGATGACTTGAGTGATGGCATTGTTGTGATCCTTCATGTACCGCATAAACATTAGTTGCCGTTCTTCAATTTGCCTAAGGCGGTTCGCCAACGGTTGTAAGAGTGCTTCAAGTTGTCCCGTGGTTGCTGTCTGAGTTGCTCGAGCATCAGTTGCTTGGGCATTAGGAGTTGCTGAGGTGGCAAGAGTTACCGCGATAATTGAAGGCGTTGGGGATTTTACCGGTGCCTCTCCCATTAGCTTTCAGATTTGTGCTCGATTCAAATCGGACTTTGGTAGGGCCTTTTCATCAGTGGACTCACTTGGGACATGCATCTCTTTGCAAAGATTGGAAATTAAGCACGGGAAGAAAAGAGAACCTTTGTCTTTTGTGCTACATACAAAAATCTCATCACAAATAATTTTCCAATGTTAATGATGCGATTATGCAAGATAGAATGTATGAGCAAAAGACGAGGTGTATCAACAGTGGTATTGTGTGTTGTGGGCATTAAAGAAGTTTTAACAAACTTATTCTATAATCTTGCCTCGGGTTTAAGCCGAAGGTGATTTACCGTGCCCTTGTATTTACCATCGTTCTAATGAGTTCCTGGTAGAGTAAGTTCTTGAAGCACCTTGTCGAGTTGCTTGGGTGTGATTTGATCAACAAAGGCTTGATGCTCGTCTTTCTTAATGTAGAGCCCGGAAAAGGTGTTGGTGTTTTCGGGGCTTATGAGTATAGCATTGTCACGAACAAAAACATAAGGATTATCCGGGTTAGGTGAGTGAACATAGAATCTCTTACCCATGAGATGTTACCCAGTTCCGATTGATGGAAAAAGATTTGCCACTTTTGATGTGCAACCATTTCGAAGATGAATGGTTCAAGGCCGAAATCTTGATGAGAGTTGGAGTATTCAAAGCCTTGTTCTTCATAAATCTTCCGACTTTCAAACTTGGAGTGAAATCTTTCTTGAATCACCGGGGTAGCAAACTTCTTGTATCCTGGTTCTTTGGAGGAACTTGGATGAACCAAAAATTTGATTTTGGATGCCATGGATGATCTTGGTTGTGAGTTTGGTAGAAACAAAGAAAAGAAAGCAAAAGAAACTAAAGAGTTGCAAGGTGAAAAGTAGGAATAGGTTTCTTGGAAGTTAAGGGTGATGGGTTAAATAGAAAAGGTAGGTAGTAAATATGGTGGGTGTGAGTAATTTTGAGAGAAAGAAAACAAGGGTTTAGATTGGGGGAAGGTGACGGCTATGGGGTTTAGGGAAGGGGAAGGGTTTGGCCGGTTATGTAGGGTTTATTTAGGGTAAATTGGAGGCTTAATATAAGCCTTAGATTCAACCCATTAATTTCCTTGTTGAAGAAGTTTCCTTCTTGAATCAAAATTCCTCTTTATCTTGAACTTTTTTCCTACAATTCAAAAACAAATAAAATAAGGATTAAAATTAAAGATAAACTAATAAAAGAAAATAAATAAAGATGTGCAAAGAAATTCTTAAACTTAAAATTTTAAAAACAATTATATAAATATGAAAGAAAGATGTAGTTTTAATATTAAAGAAAATAAATAAATCTATCCTAAAAAGAAAAATAACTGAAAATAATAAATAAAAATAAAAATTAAATAGTTTGAAAAAATAAAAATAAAAAGAAAATATTGAAAGGAAAGCATGCTCATGCATCTCCTAAGGTGACCACTTCTTTGTTACGTTCCACATGGGCACCGTTGTAGTGCTTCAATCTTTGTCTGTTAACTTTGAATTCATGTTCGTCAGTGATGGACTTGATTATCACGACACCATGGGAGAACGGTTTGACAACTTCGAATGGTCCCGACCATCTTGATTTCAGTTTTTTCGGGAAAAGTTTCAGCCGAGAATTGAATAAGAGAACTAGTTGCCCTGGCATGAATTACCGCGACAATAGTTTCTTTTCATGCCATTGCTTTGTTTTCTCCTTGAAGATTCGTGCATTGTTATAGGCGAGTGCACGGAATTCTTCTATCTCGTTGAGGTCCAACAAACGCTTTTGCCTAACACTTCCCCAATCCATATTCACGGTCTTGATTGCCCAATATGCCTTGTGTTCGATTTTCACCGGTAGATGGCATGTTTTGCCATAGACAAGTCGGAAGGGAGACATACCTAAGGGTGTTTTGAATGCAGTGTGATATGCCCAAAGTGCATCATCTAGTCTTACTGACCAATCCTTCCTACAGGGATTTACAACTTTTTTGAGTATACCCTTCAATTCTCGGTTGGAAATTTTTGCTTGCCTATTGGTTTGTGGATGATATGCCTTGGCAATCTTGTGAGATACACCAAAGCGTTGTAACATCTTGGCGATGAGTTTGTTGTCGAAGTGCCTTTATCACTGATAATTGCTCTTGGCATCCCAAACCGTGTAAATATGTTTTTCTACAAGAATCGTTGCACGGTCTTAGAATAGTTGGTGGGAACTGCAGCTGCCTCAACCCATTTAGACACGTAGTCGACGATAAGTAGAATGTAGAGGTTGCTGAATGAAGATGGGAAAGGTCCCATAAAATTAATCTCCCATACATTGAAAAATTCCACCTCGATGATGTTTTGGAGCGGCATCTCATGTTGTCTAGAGATATTGCCCGTCCTCTGGCAACGATCACATTGCTTGTAAAACTCTTGAACATCTTTGTACAGTATTGGCCAATACAAACCAGATTGCAAAACTTTGGCTGCGGTACGTGTTCCTCCAAAATGTCCTCTATAGGGTGAAGAATGGCATTGTCAGAGTACATTCTACTGCTCCTCTTCAGGGACACATCGGTGTATAACCTGATATGCACATTGTTTAAACAAAAGAGGATCGTCCCAAAAGTAATGCTTAGCATCATGGCGGAACCATTTATTCCCTTGGGGAGTAAGGCCATAAGGTAAAATACCACAAACAAGCAAATTAACTAAATCCGCGTACCAGGGTATTGCCGAGGCATGTGTTGCCATGGCAACTGCTTCCAAGGTTGCCGAGGCGTGCGAGTCTAGAGTTGGCGCAACATGCGCATCCATGGTCGCCGAGACATATGCGTCAAGGGTTGTAGAGGCATACGCGTCCATGGTTTTCGAGGCGTGCATAGCAGTGGTTGCTGAGGCATACGCGTCTGGAGTTGCCGAGGCGTGCGCGTCAAGCATTTATGAGACATGCGCGTCAAGAGTTGCTAAGGCGTCGAGGGTTGCCGAGGCATGCGCGTCCATGGTTTTTGAGGCGTCAGGGGTTGCCGAGGCATACACGTCCATGGTTGCCGAGGCATACGCATCCATGGTTGCCGAGGCAACTAACAATTGCTCATCCAGGAATGCATCGTATATCTCTAAATCCGCGTCCTCCTCCCTATTACGTTCTAAGCGTGATAAGTGACCGACCACTTGATTTTCTATTCCTCTCTTGTTCTTAATTTCAATATCAAACTCTTGTAAAAGCAATATCCAACGAATCAAACGAGGTTTGGCATCCTTTTTAGCAAATAGATACTTAATTGCTGAATGGTCCGTATGAACAATTACCTTTGTACCAATCAAATAGGATCGGAACTTGTCAAATGTCAAAACTACGGCTAGTAACTCTTTCTCTGTTGTTGTGTAATTCACTTGAGCACTATTAAGAGTTTTACTAGCGTAGTATATCACATGAAAGGTCTTACCTGTGCGTTGGCCTAGGACTGCTCCTACCGCGAAATTACTTGCATCACACATGAGCTCAAAAGGTAGCGTCCAATCTGGTGGAACGATAATGGGTGCCGAGGTAAGCTTTTTCTTTAGGGTTTCGAATGCTTGGGCGCAAGAATCATCAAAATTGAAGACTTTATCATGTTCAAGCAAATTGCACAATGGTTTAGTAATTTTAGAAAAATTATGAATGAAGCTTTTGTAAAAACATGCATGTCCAAGGAAGCTTCGAATTCCTTTAACCAAACTTGGTGGGGGTAATCTCTCGATCACGCCACCTTGGCTTTGTCTACTTCAATTCCCTATGATGAAATCTTGTGGCCGAGCTCTATTCCTTCATCTACCATAAAATGGCACTTCTCCCAATTAAGGACTAAATCGGTTTCTTCACATCTTGCCAACACATTCTCTAAATTACCGAGGTAGCTGTCGAAGTCATTACCAAAAACGGTAAAATCATCCATGAAGATCTCAAGGAAGTCTTCGACCATGTCTGAAAAGAGTGCCATCATGCATCTTTGGAAGGTTGTCGGGGCATTACACAATCCGAACGGTATTCTTCAGAAAGCATAAGTACCGTATGGGCATGTGAAGGTTGTCTTTTCTTGATCTTCTGGTGCTATGGCAATTTGATTGTAACCTGAATAACCATCAAGAAAACAATAAAAGGGTTTACTTGCATGACGGTCAAGCATTTGATCAATAAAGGGTAATGGGAAGTGATCTTTCCTACTGGCTTTGTTTAGCTTTCGATAATCCATACAAACCCTCCAACCGGTCACAGTCCTGGTTGGAATGAGTTAATTGTTTTCATTACTTACCACCGTTATACCTCCCTTTGTCAGTACACATTGTACCGAACTTACCCATGTACTATCAGAGATAGGGTATATGATGTCGGCGTCAAGCCACTTGATGATTTCTTTCATTACAACCTCTTTCATTGCATGATTCAGTCTCCTCTGGGCCTCAATCGAAGGTTTGTGATCATCTTCCAACAAAATCTTATGCATGCACACTGCCGGGCTAATTCCCTTCAAGTAGGCAATTGTCCACCCTATTGCCTTCTTGTGTAGCATCAACATTTTGATCAGCTTCTTTTCTTGCTCAGGCTGTAACTTAGAGGAAATAATTACAGGCAATGTATTATCAGTTCCCAAGAAAGCATATTTTAGTTGCCCTGGTAATTGTTTCAACTCAAGAATCGGTGTTTGTTTAATGAAGGGCTTTTCGAGTTTACCTTCCTTACCTGAGTAATCCAGTGGTTCAAAGTATGTACCTAGTTGACTGACTAACCAATTTGCCTCTTCTTGTTGTTCCTCATCAATCGGTTCTTCATACTCCTCAGGTTCCTCTTGATCGGCAATGTAGTTGCTAAGGTAACTAAATTCCTCGTCGAAGTTAAACTCTACCGTGGCATGAAGAAGTTGGCATTCTTCCAGATCATCGGCATGCCTTAGTGTTTGGAACACATTTAGTTTAACTTGCTGGTCATTCACCCTCATTGTGAGTTCTCCCTTTTCAACATCGATAAAGGTTCTCCCTATTGCTAGGAAGGGTCTCCCGAGAATGATAGGTGCGTGTTCATCTGCTTCACAATCCAAAATAATAAAGTCAGCGGGAAAAATAAATTTATCAACTTTTACCAGTATGTCTCCGGTTTTACCTCTAGATGCACATAGGATCTATCAGCTTGCTGTAGCATAACTGTTGTAGGTCTTGCCTTCCCAATTCCTAGTTTCTGGAAAACCGATTTAGGCATCAAGTTTATGCTTGCTCCAAGGTCACATAATGCTTTCCTGACATAGTGGTTTCCAATGGAACATGGTATTGTGAAGCTTTCGGGATCCTTCAACTTGGGTGGCATGCGATTGTGCAACATGGCCATGCATCCCTCTATTGCGGCAACTGTTTCAAACTCTCCTAGCCTTGTTCTCTTGGACACAATGTCTTTAAGAAACTTGGCATAGTTCGGCATTTGTTCAATTGCTTCAACCAATGGCAAGTTGATGTGGACTTGCTTTAGGATATCAAGAAACTTCTTGAATTGATATTCTTGCTTTTGTCGCTTCAACCTTTGTTGGAATGGTGGTGGAAGTCGGATATCTTTGATCCTTCCATTGGTCTGGAACCTAATTGGCGGCATTGCCGAGGCAACTAGAGTTACCGAGGCATTGTAAATTAGGGTTGCCGTGGCGTGCCTATCGTTGGTTGCCGCGGCATCCTTATCACTGGTTGCCGATACATGCTTATTGTTGGTTGCCACGACAATTCCTGGTTCAGCATCTGAAGCTTTGCCGCTGAGTTCATCTTGTTTTTTTTCGTGGAGTTTTGTTTGATTAGCAAGCTTGAGCCTCTTTAAGTTGTTGGTCACTTCTCGTGGTGATCGCCTTATATTGATCATGGCCGGTTCCTATTGCAACTTCAGTATCGCTAGGCAAACCTCCTTGCGGTCTAGTATTCAGGTTTTGAGCAAATTGTCCGACTTGATTTTCCAATGATTTGATTACCGCCTCTTGGTTTTGCAATCTCATCTCGGTCCTGTTAATAAAAGCATCAGTTCTTTTTATGAAGTTACTATTCTCAGCCATATAAGATTCAGTTTTCAACATAAAAGCATTGAGAGAATTTTCCAAAGAACTAGATGTTGCCGGTTGTTGCTGCGGCAACTGTTGCTGTGGCATATTCTGTTGGAATCCCGATGCTTGTGCATTCTGATTGTTCTGGTTTAGATCATTGTTGGGATTACTCCATGAAAAATTCGGGTGCTTTTTCCAAGCTGGATTGTATGTATTGGACATCACATTGTTGTTCTGGTTGTAATTCCCCACATAAAAGCTAGATTCCAGATTCTGCATACATTCAGAAGAATCATGGTTACCACCACATAACTCACAAAAGGAATCCATTACATTGACCTCCTGTGTGTTGTTTGGTTTCTGCATGTTCTGGACCATCTTGGTTAGAGCGGGCAATTGTGCCGAAATTGAGTCCGATGATCCCAGTTCATGTATTGTGGCTTGGCGTCTAACTCCTCCTCTTCTAGCAGAGGGGAATTGATAATCATTCTTGGCAAGCCTGTTTAGAATTTACATTGCTTCCTCCGGTGACTTATCTAGGAGTATGCCGTTTGCCGAGGCATCTAGCATCATCCTTGTGGTGTATTCACAACGTTGTAAAACATTGTTACTTGTGTCCACACTGGAATCTGTGTAGGGGCATTTGTGTAGAAGTTCTCTATATCGCTCCCAAGACTTGTACATGGATTCATCATCTGCCTGCCGAAAAGAAGTAATTTCGTTACGAAGCTTATCAATTAAATTTGTAGGATTAAATCGAGCAATGAAATTATGACAAAGATCGGTCCAAGATCCTATTGATCTGACAGTAATACTATTCAACCATACTTTCACCGTATCCCTCAGTGAATAGGGGAATAATCTTAGTCGTAAAACATCAGGGGTGAGTCCTTGTATTTTGAATGAATTGCAAATCTCGAGGAAAGATTTAAGATGTTGTCGTGCATCTTCAGTTGCTGAGCCGCCAAATTGACCAATTGTGTTGATCATATTGAACATAACCGGTTTCAACTCAAAGTGGTCGGCTTCAATTTCAGGTGTGACAACTGCTGGATTAAGTTCTTCAAGATCTTCTTCAAGATAGTCTCTAATAGTTCTGTTTCGTGCAAGAATCACTCCTCCTCCTACTAGAACATCCTGATTCATATTGCCGTCTTGATTAGTCATTACTACTCTTAACCTTTGTCTGATTCTTTGCAAGGTTCGTTCGATTTTTGTATCAAAGGGATATTCTGGTGTAATCGGTCTCGCCTTGGTCATATACCAATGCAAAACCAAAGTTTGTTAGCCCTTTGAATCTTAAACAAGAAAAAAAGTGCAAGAAAATAAAAACAAAGTTGCTATTGCCAATCCCCGACAACGGCGTTAAAAACTTGTTGCGCGTAATAAGTGCTCCGAATTGTGCAAGTGTACACGTCACAAGTTATAGTATAAAAGATATCGTCTCCACAGGGATTGGTGCCACTTCAAGAATTCAATCTCTTGCACTGTAAAAAGTAAAAAAAAACACAAGTAGAAGATTGTAGGAGTTTAACTAACAACTAAAATAGAAAGCAAATAAGTAAAAGAAGATGTAATCAAATGAGAGAGAATAGGCTAGGTTATCATGAGAGTGATAGCCAATTGGATCGTCTTGGTAAAAGAGTGCAAGGGCAACTCAGTTGTCGTGGCAACTTGCGCAGTGGGGTTGCCATGGCAACTAATTGACGGTTGCTTGGGCAACTAGCTGGGTAACTGTTTGGGCAGCAACTACAAGGTTTGGCGGAGCATTCTTCAATGGTTTCTTCTTATCCTTAAGTTGAAACTCTAGCTAATTGTGCATGCCTTGACAATACATCCCTACGTGAATCAAGGGTGAAGAACAAGCAATCTTGCACTCCTCTTAGCCGTTGAAATCCTTACCTTATTCCTAAGCCGGATTAATCTTCACCATCAATAGATTGAATAAAGACCATACTCATTTGTTTCTTGAATCTAACTTTCCCGATATTAGATAAATAGATGAAGTTACGAGATCCTCTCCCAATTCACTCACAAACAAGAATAAAAACCAAGAATGAGTAAACCTTGAATTGAAAGTGCAAACTCTTATTACCTAAACAAAATCCAATTGTTTCTCACAACCACAAAACACAATAACCTTAGCCAAATAGATTTAGTTCATGGCTAGGTTCCAAAGAAACACCAAACAAAGAATTCCTAACATAAACCTAATTGAACAAGAATGAAAAAGATGAAGATAGTTGAAGCCTTTGTCGAATTCTCTTCTTGCTCTTGTCGAAATCTCCCTCATCTCTTTGTAAAAATTTCTCTCTTCTCTCCCCATGGAGTTGACGGCTTGGTCCTCAATTTATAGGGCTAGGTCAAAGTTTTTTTTGAGGAGGAAGTTAAGTTGGAATTAAATATCTTTAAAGAATACAATTCTTTATTATATTTAAATTCCTTCTAGAACTTCTCCTATCTTCTTGGGATTTAATTTCTCTTTAACCTCTTCATGGAAATCAAACTCCTTTGGGATTTAACTTTGCTCCACGTCATCTTGGGCTTATCTAGTCATCAATTTCGACTACCATATCATCTTATCCCTTATCAAAAATTGCCCTGGCAACTAGCTCGGCATTTCCTTCATGCATTGCCCTAACAACTAGCTCGACATTTCCTTCACGCATTGCCCTGGCAACTGGTTCCAGCCTTGCTTTGGCAAGTGATTCTACACACACACAAAACACACCAAAGCAATATCTTTTTCCACAAAATTAAGCAAAATATGAAATCAAGCTTGTCCACCAAGGAAACAATGCAAACATGCATGAATGGCTAATAATGCAACTAATATGAGCCTAAGTCTAGCAATAATATGAATAAAAAGGGTAATAAAAATAGTACTTTTGAACACTTAACGCTGCCATTTACAAATCATATGTTGAATAGTTCATTTCATAAATTTTGAACTGCCTTAATGCATAAACTATGACACAACCTTCTTGCATTAACACGCCATTTAAACCATAAAGAGATACATTATTGTATAGAGTACATTCTTTTTTTCTTCTGATTCTGGTTGAATTAAAACTAGTGCTTAAATCTGAATTTTCTTTAATATTTCAAAAATTTCCTAACAACCAGAACTCACATTTAGAAAATTCGACATAAAACTGCTAATCTCTTAAAATTTATAATACCACACAAAGATGGTAATCATACTCAACTTTGGTCTTTAAAAAAAACAAAATATCATCTATGAAAAATGCAACAATCCAAATAGGGTTGAAATACCCTATTCATCAAATCCATGAATACAGCAGGGGCATTCGTCAATCCAAAAAGTATCTCTAGAAATTCATAGTGCCCATTACGAGTCCTGGATAGTGTCTTTGGTATATCTTTTTCCTTGACCTTAATTTGCTAATAACCCTGATCAAAGATTTATCATTGAAAATACTACTACATCTTTAAGCTGATCAAATAAATTTTCAATCCTTGGTAGGGGTTACTTGTTCTTAATGGTTACTTTATTCCATTGTCGATAATCTATACAAGATCATAGTGAACCATCTTTCTTCTTTACAATTAATATCGGAGTACCCTATAGTATTTCACTTGGTCAAATGTAACCTTGTCTAGAATTTTTGTAATTGAGCCTTTAGTTCCCTTAACTCAATTGGTGTCATCCTATATAGTACCATTGATATCGGCTCAGTTCTTGGATAAACATCAATCCCAAACTGTATTTTCCTATCTGGAGGTAATCCTAATAACTCATCCGGAAATATATCAGGAAATTCCTTTACAGTCGGGATGTCTTTAATCCTTTTTAGGTAACTTTTTTGTATCTTCCATACAAACCAAACATGTTTCACATCCATTGTATAACAGCCTTTGAGCTGTCATTACAAAAATTACTGACTCTAAACAGTCAATTCTTTCTCCCTCAAAGATTACTTCAAAACCATCGGGTCCTTGAAATAGCAACCTTTTCTCCTTACATTTCACATCTGTATCATATGCAGATAACCATTCCATTCCAAGAATGACTTCAATTTCATGGCATGGAAGTTCCATTAAATCTGTCACGAACTTGATTTCTTGAATTTCTAATGAACCTTTTCTTTGTGCTACTATCTTAGTACCAATATATATATTAATCGAACCCGATTCAATTAAAACAATTACAGGTTCTTTCTATAGCCCTCGCTCTGTTCATAGCCGCTTGGAAATTTTGATAAGTTTATGCCCAATAAAATCTCCTTAGGTCTTGGAAAAAACTTCTACATAAACCATTCACATCGAGACCTTTTGATCGGTATCCATTTAACTGTGTACCAATTCAGTCTATTAATATCTAACTCGTACGAGTACTTTATTCAAACTTAGGACTGCTGCAACATTTTTTTTCTGTTAACTAGTTGCAAACATACTTGACTTTAAACATTCTTCTCTTGATTCCCATAATTAAGCATTTATCGCAGTTCGTTGATACTTAACATCATTTATTTCTACTGAATCTTATTCATGTTATTGAGGAGCATAATCAAGTTACACAGTAGTATATCAGTAACATGACATCCTAGGGGCATGTACTTAACTTTAAATCATATTAAACTCGATTTAGCCTCCAGAATCGGCTAAACCCGTAGCTCTGATACCAATAAATGTAACACCCTTAACGTATACTCGTAGACCGAATATACACTAAAGATGTTACAGTGTTGTTAAGAAAAACTTGACTTGAATTTTTTTATACTAACTTTATTTTATAGTTTAACCCTTTCTCAGTTTTGAATTAAAAACTACGTTAGTCTATAGCAGCTAGTTTTAACCCTGAATTGTTTTATAAAATTTATAAATGTGTTATTGACATAAAAATATAATTCAGGGAGAAAACTATGTACCCTACCTAGACCCTTCCTTGATTTTAAAATTTCTACACAATTAGGGTTAAATTATTCTTAACTATATCAAAAATATAACTACTTATAGTAAATCATTTTCTATATCCATACATCTATAATAGTGCATAAACATAATATAATCTAGAGATTACAAAACAGGTTTTCTATTTAAATCCACTACATATATGTACATGCCCACTAGACATCAAACTTATAATTTAAGATGTACGTACCGTGATTACTAATGTAACTTAATTTTCCAATTTAATAGCTCCTTCTTGTCACTCTACTCGAGAGAACCTACGTGTGAAATAACACATGCTAAGTACGAACTTAGTGAGGCAATAATTTCACTTAATAAACATAGAGTAAAGTAATACATATCATATTTCATATCAAGTTCTCTACCTAAGATAGAATAGTACTATCAAAGTTTCTGTGGTCACTAGATATTAATGTGATGTTATAAGTTCCTAACTTGCTCATGGTTCTCATGTTCTGTCATCATCAAGTAAGTCATATATATATGATATGTTTCATATACATAGCATAATTCACATAAATGATATAATTCACATAAGCAATATGGTTCACATGCTTGACATAATTCATATGTAAAACACAGTTCATATACATGACATGGTTCATTTCTATATCGTGATTCATATTCATAGCATGATTCATTTATGTAACATGATTTTCATACATGGCATATTTCTTTTGCATGACATGATTTCCATACATGGCATGATTCATATGCATAGCATATTTCTTATATATGTGGCATACTTCGTATACATGGCATAATTCATGTACATGTCATGATTCATATACGTGGCATGATTCGTATATTTAACATTTTCATATACATAGCATGGTTCATATTCATGACATGTTTCATATACGTAACATGATTTATTTACATGACATAATTCATTATCATTGCCCAAAGTACGCTATATGAGATCGAGGTACGCGGGTCATCTTGAAATGACATCATAGTGTCAAACGTAAACATAAAGATGAGTATGTACTTGGGGATGCTCTTTGCTCCCCATAAATATAAAGCACCTCGACAGTGCACTCAGGCACAGTGGGCTTAGATCCCCAAGGTGCATGTGATACAATCATTTTGTCACAATAACTGTTTGATAACATAAACATAGAGGTGCAGCTGCTAAAAACTCTATGGCATGCCAACTATATCATGGTCTCTCATACTCAATACTTGGGCATTTCTTTCATTACTAATCAATTATCATCAATTATATAAATAGGAAATTCATATTCATATTTCATCGTAGTTGTTCATGGTAATCATAAATCATCATAATTAATCATATAAATAGACATTTCATGTTTCTTGCTTCATCATAAATGTTCATGGTAATCATAGATCATCATATAAATAAACATTTCATATCTCATACTTCAACATAATTAGTCATGACAAACATAAATTAACATATATATATATAATTTAACATCATTTTAATTTTAGGTCGACTACTCGCAAGTCTTCCTAATTGCAATTTAAAACATATAAATGCACTCACATGGGCCATGAATAGTATGCCTCACTAAGCTTACTCGAGGTTCTTATCTTTCTTTTTATCCTTGGTTCTCTTCGATCTCTTTTGGAACTGTATAAGACCAATCGAATATATACATCATTTCTCTTGTGTTAAACTTAAATCTAACATTGTTAGCTTGATTCTTAAACATAACTATTCGAATATAAAATTTTTCTAAAAATTCCCCAATATTTTACATTATTGTCAAAATGGTCCCTAGGTCTTTAGTGACCATTTTGAACATTAAACAATTGTTCAAACCTAATTTGAACAATTTCCATAATTAATTACTCATTTTAGACTATTTCCTTTTTAGTCCTTCAACTTCATAAAAGTGACATTTTAGTCACTACTTTACTTTTGTACATAAATTCATGTACAAATAATCCATTTATTTATTTCCAACATCCTTAGAAATTTTCCTTATACTTTTAAACTTTATTCAATTTAGTCCTTCACTAACTTTTTTATTTTAAAAAGGCCCTAATTTTTCTTTTCTTGTCATATTAGTCCCTTATCTTTCATAACATGCTTGAATCTTCAATTCTATCACTTTTCCATAAATTCAAGACCAATCCCTAATTTTCCTAAATTACCAAATTGGTCCTTCAACTTCCAAAAATTTTCATTTTGGTCCCTAATCACCAATTCAAGCTATTTCACCATAATTCAATGATTCCAATGCTAAAATAAAATTTACAATAATTTCCCCTATTTTTTTTTCCAAATTTTTGAAAGGGTCCCTAAATATACAACTTGGGAAATTATTCAACATATCATCAAAATAGGACCCATAACTTCATAATTCATTCAATTCAACCCTTAATTTAGCTTGCTAACCAAAACCCGTAAATTTTAGGGTTTATAACCTCAAACATGGAATTAATCCAAATTCAAACTTGATTCCATGTTTACAACATCAATTTTACTAAATACAACTTTATTTCCATCATCTACTATCAATTGCATAATCATCATCACCCATAAACATGATCAAAAACTAACTTTTATCATGCAATATTACTATCAAAATGAAGAGAATCAAGCATAGAATAATTTACCTAAATTAATTTTGCTTGAAACTTGTCTTGATTCTCCAATTGTGAGCTTGAAAATTGAAAAATTTACTTTCTCCCCCTTTCTTTCTTGTTTCGAACAGCAAGCTGGAAATATAGATGATTTTTATCATCTTTTAATCCATTTAATCCACTTGTAAAGTTAAATGAATTTTAAATTCATTTAACTAGTGAATTTACTAATTTGCCCTTTTTTATAATGGCCAAGATTCAATCTCATCAAAATCAATGGACATGATTTAATCCATGTGTAAATCTTCTTCCAAAATTGCCCTCAATGTTTCAAAATATTTCAAAAATGCCATCCATGACAAATGACCAATTTGCCCTCCAACTAGACTTTATTTACTTACATGACTTAAAATTGCCATTCCAAAAAAATTGAACCAAATAGGTTCCATTCTAACCAGCCTCCTTACCAAAATATCATAAATTTTAATTTATGATATTTATTCGATCCAATTATTCAAATTTTACTCAATACGATTTCCAAAATTTCTTTCTTTGAGCTTTATAACTACTCCATCATATTCTAACTAAATCTAGTTAGAATCTCACCAATATTAAAAAAATATTCATAAAATAATATTTTATTAATTTTCCATAGTCTTTGGAACTATCTTTAAAATTTCAATTCGATCTGATATACTAATATCCATAAAATACTTCTACTGCGAGTTTACCTTTTCTAAGCTATTAGATTTATTCCAAAAATTTTATATTTCCATATTCGGGAAAATAAATTCTATTATCCCATAAGAACTTCATTTTCCAAGGACTTAGTCTGAATTTTCCTAACTAGTCTATTATTCCGATAATTATCGAAAATCTTCAAAGAATAAAATTTCTCTTAGAATTCCTTTCTCGAATCTATACGAATTTTCTCTACTCCTATTGAGTCTAAAATATTGATCAAAAACACTTTTATGGGACCTTCCCGAAGGTCACCCGTCCTAATATTTTCCTGGCCTAAGCACGCTTAACAATTTTATTCGATCCAAATTTGAATAATATAAGCCCCGTATGAAAAATCCGGTAACACAAAAATACCATTCTATGGGTGAACTATCCATTTACGGGGTTAAATTACATAACTTTTCAAAATTACACTTTGGTCCCTAAACTTTCCAAAGTTTACACTTTAACCCTTAAACTTTCAAAAATTACATTTTAGTCACTAGTCCAAAAATTGGGATATTACATGTAAAGATAGGGGAAAACTTATGACACACAACTAACCTCTTTCATCCACTATGTTCGCGATAAATCAACAAATATATTTATACAAATATGTATAAATATATACATATAGCCACACATCAGGATTCTAAACATCCCAATGTCTTTCTTAGAAAATGGCAAATCATTCTCACTTATGTAGGTAATTTCATAAGATCTATCTCAAGATAAACCACCCGAATTAGGGCTATGAAATCATTAAGAGTTTTTTTTGTAAACTTAACCTCACAATAAAATAGGTGAATTCTTCAAGTTCATTTTAAATGAACCACCCAAACTCTAGGATAAGAATTCATTAAGAATAAAAACTCAACCTCTTTTATCAATGAATGCAATATGTCCTTCTCAAATAGGATCGCCCAAACTCTTGGGATTGAATTCATTAAGAGTATAGAACTCACAATTCTTAACGACGAGTTCATATAGTCCTTGTCAGTAGGACCACCCAAACACTAGGTTATGAACTCATTAAGAGTGGATATTCATCCATATCGGTAAATTCGTCAAGTCTTTCTCACTAAGACCACCAAAGGTGCTATGAATTTATTAAGAGCAAAAGCTCAACCTTTATGTGTACAATGTTCGCCATAGGGATAGATTAGTATGTACACTATAAGTCTCTTCAAGGTTTAGTCCACATTGAACTTAGAATTATAAGTTGGGTATCCACCATATTTCCAGGGTTTCGTTGTGACCACATTGAACTTCGAATACTTAGTTGGACATTCACCATGAATTCCTCAATCAATGGGCTTGAGGTTCATCCCCCTCGACGAGTCAAGAACCAATCCTACTTAACCTCCTGGTTAGTGGTTTAGCTAGGTTCTCAAAAGTTATCTCAAAATCTAAAATGAGTGACCCATCTTTATAAATTCATGCATTCTTATGATACAACATTTTTAGACACTGTACATTTCAAAGTGTCTTAAGCCAAAAACTTTTGACTTAAAGAGACCACAAAATATTTCTATCTACTATGACCAAATGAATTTATCTTAATAAGATTTGTCAAATATTTCTCTTAACTTCTGCACTAAGTTAAAGAGCATCATTTAGTCATAGTATTTTATAAAATGGAATAGTGAACATATTAATGAATAATGCACCAGGTAGGTATATAGGAAAGAGGGGTGGTGCACTAGGCACGCTTAAATACCAAGTCTATCATAGAACCAATCCTAGACATGCATATTCTGTACTATCACAATACTTTCCAATAATCCATTTAGGATTTTTTCGTAGATCGTGGAATTGAAATTAACTCCTTGATAAACATATTTAGTTGAAGAACTTTTAATCCAACGATATTTTCTCATACTCATTCGTAGAGCTTACCTTATCATTGTTGGTTACACATAATAGAATTTATACCAGCAAATCCATGAGTCAATCAGCTTCTTAGCATCCCTCTTTATTCATATTTAAAAGCTATTAAAATCCCACTTATCGAGTATTAAAAAAATACTCATGCAAAATATATGTAATCCATTTTCATTGGTTACATTTGCATTTATTATCCTAAAATATTTTCCTACTAATCTGGATAGGGTACTGCCAAAGTCCAATATGAGGACATCCCTCTCAATCCAAATTTTTTCCATTCGCAATATCGAAATTCAAAAATCGTCATAAAAGAAACTCATCATGGATTTTGAAAGCCATGAAACAATTATTTGACTTTAATCAAACATTATAATTTCTGACTGATTATTCAACCATTCTCTTATCGATTGTCAAAACCTCGATATTTGAATAAATATGACATTTATTTGTGAGTTTTTTCTTTTCCCTCCATTAAATTTTTGCTAGACGTTGAAAAATTGTAATTGTCACAAGGAATTATAAATTCCATTAATCTCTTTAAAAGAGATTATTAGCACCCATAAATGCAATTTAATTATGGCATAATGTCAGAAAATGCCCTTAACATTTGACTGAATTGTCATTTTGCCCCTTATTCTTTTTTGAAGCAATTTAGCTCTCAACATTTCATTTTTGGTCAAAATGGCCCTTCTGATGATGGAAACTGTTAGTCAACTAACGATAAATGGCTTGAAATGATATGACAAACCTACATGGTAGTGCACGTCACGATAGTAGTACCATATAGTCAAATATGCTGACTTTACAGAATGACACATCAATCAAAAAATAATTTTATAAAATTGTATAAAATATGAAATATTTTTTTCTTCTAATGTGTCATTCTGCCAAGTCATTTCAAGTTGTTTATCGTTAGTTGACTAATAATTTTCATTCGTAGAGGGGTCATTTAGACCCAAAATGAAACGTTGAGGACTAAATTGCTTCAAAAAAAAGAATAGGGGGCAAAGTGACAATTCAGTCAAATGTTAGGGGTATTTTTTGAGCATTATGCGTTTAATTATCCGTCTCAAATGCTTTAAAAGCCATAACCCACATAATATTTATTGGCCAGAAACAAGTGGACGTTATCCCACTCTACTAGATTTAATTCGATAAAGCATCCAATAATTTATTCGATAAGTTAACAAAAAAATTAACCGCCTCAACCATCTCAAAACACAATTTATGCAACCACGTCACATTCACACTGACGATTTATGATATGCATATCATTGAGAATGTCTTTCTCAAAAGCTGAATTTTCTTTAAATTTCAACCAAGTTTCAATAATAGTAGATTTTGCTTCTAAAATGTTGGAATATAATTGCGAAATGAAACATTAGCACTGATTGGAAGAAATAAATAAAGTTGAAAAAGATTGAACCATTTTGTAACACCCCGATCCCTATCCGGATTCGAAGTACTATACTCGGGTTACCCAAAACCTAACCCATCAAATTTCCATTTTTAAAACTACAAGTTTAGCCTTTGCCATATAAATCAATCATGCATAACCTCATGAAATTAAATAAATATTATAAATCAATTTACAAAACTGGAGCTCCAAGTTTAAAACATCGTATATCAAAATAATATTTCAAAATAAGGTTACATACTCGACCATATAAGGATCATATGAATACACAACTCACTAAATTCACGTGTTATACTCGGATAATCACCGCTTGCAGGAATTCCGTTCTGGTAGTGCTCCTCGGTCCCGCGATCCAATGATCAACCTACGCACAAAAGTAACAATTCTGAGCGCTAAGCTTACAAAGCCCAATGGTACACATCTACTCTACTATACTTCATACTAATAATAAACATAAGCATTCAAGCTAGTACAAGCAATAAAGAGAGATAAATAAACATGTGGTGCTACCACTAGTCGCCTAAACACATGCTAACATCATAATAATCATCATACATGGCACACAAGGCCCAACCATACACCCGATGCCTCAACAGACCATTAAGGCAAATATACGAGGTGCCATTGGCATTCATCAGGCAATGCAACCATATACAAACCTGGAGTGAAACCCGGAGACACCCAGTATCTAGACTCTTCACTTAGAGTGTGGCCTAGAGATACAAAACATCAGGCCTCCACACCCTATACTCGAAATTAGCCCTTGAGTATCCTTGAACGAAGCCTGGAGACACAAAGTGTCGAGACTTCTCTATTCAGCATCACTTTAGATGAGAGCCGGGGACATATAGCATCGGGAACGTACATCTAGTATCTCTTACCATGGTGTTACAACACACTTTCTCTGGGTATCCGGATCCCAACAATCAAAGACTCTACCAAACAATGCCTACCCGAAACACAAGCCAAAAGATCCCAAGGATCTTTCTATTGTTGCTAATCACCAACACATCATTTATTTTATATCACCGAGTTGTTAATACATTATGGAGGAGTGCATAGTTATTCTCATTAATTATTTCCATTAATCTGCATCATCACTTTAATCTAGGCATTAAATTGGTTATCTATTTTACTCGCCCATTTCCATTTCTTAATTAGAATTAATAGGTTAATCTGTTATCGGGTAGCAGTACTCTAATACGAGTACCGATACGGTACCCTTGAGTATCGATACTCATACGTGTATTGATACTGAAATTACTTACTGGAAATCTTAAATTTCTAAATATCAGTACATGCCGACCCGTACTGATACGGCCTCAAATATCGTACCGATACTGATTGAAGCCTGTATTGATACCCTACACTTGAGCTCATACAGTATTAGCAAATATCGATATTACAAGGCTTTTTGTTTCCTAAAGCTTATAAAAGTCATTAGAGTTTGTTTGCTAGTGCATTCAATCATTTAATATCAATTATCGACTTTATGCCCCTTTAAATCAAATATTACCACTAATAATCTCTTAAGCATAATTTTCATCGAACATGTAAATTTCATTCAAACTATCATACAAGGCAGTACAATTTATCAATCAACCAATCATCAAATAATTATACAAGTAATTTAAACAACCCTACACGGTCTCTAAAGTCTATACAAGTCTTGAATATCCTCAAACTCATCATGCATCTCATAATTTCCAAACATAAAATCATTCTCTAAGCATGCTTATTTTTGTCTACCTATTTTGCGAATACTAACAAGCAAGGAAATTACACTTAACATGCTCATGAAGCATTCAAAGTTCGAGGTGTACTAACCTCAAGCATAAGCGATAAATCCTTATCCCAGCTTTCTAATTACTCCACTTTTCCTGATATTTGATCCTGAATATTCCTTGAATAAATATGAATACAATATGTATTAATTTCTGCATTCACTAACTAATTCACAAGGTCAAATGCATAAAAATAGCTTACTGGGTTCAAATTTGGCAAAACAGACTACTCCAATAGACTCAGAACGTCAAAATCCCCCCAGGTAGGGTTCCCTAAAAAATTCAACAGCTGATCAACTCTGGTGAACGATGGTCAACGACCCGAATAAATCTGGTGCGACGCGGAGCATGGCAGCTATGGTGCACCCCTGGGAAGTGACTAGTATAGTAGGGTGTAGGTACGGCTAGCTGAATGAGATTCAGTGCTGCGTGGTGCACTAGAGCATAGTGCACCCGCCTAAGAAACACATGCCCACTCTCAAAGTGGCGTGTGGGGGCGCCTGAGGGGTGTTCTGATGGTCTGATGGCAGTAACAAGCTCTAGTCTCACTGTCTCGACGCTGGTGGCCTTTATTTTTGGTTTTGGCCACTGTAAATTCTTCATTTCAAGCTTGGCCAAACTTTTTTTCTCTCACCCCTTTGACAGCGACTTCAGTGATGATGCTGCTGGTACCAACAAACTTGTCTCGACTAGATGAAAACAATGACGGTAGAGGTGTCAACAATGGACAATCGAATCTCGATAGATCAGAGTTAAAAGATTTGAGAAGGGAGAGAGGAGAAAGGGGAAAAGTAGAGAGAAAGAGAGAGGGGAGAAAAAAATAAAATTTGATTTTCTCCCATTTTTCTCACCACTTAATTTCAAAATACCATCTTCAAAAACAAAATGATAAAATCGTATCATAGGTCTTGAACCTTAAATCCTTAAACATCATGGTCATTACTTTCTCCAAAAATTAAATCTTTCACAATCTCTTTATTTATTTATTTATTTATTTTTCAACACTTAAATTAAAATGCCCAACCCGAATCAAGATCCAAAAGACTAACCCAAAATTCGGTCGTTATACATTTGCTGTGTCGTGGTATGACCACTTCCTTACAAGCAAATTCGCACCGATTGGTGTAATCGCTGCATTGGATGATGCCACCCGAGGTTAACACAGAGCCTTCAAAATTCGTCCACCCAAAATTTGAAGTTGGACAAAGTGGTATTGCCTCTCTATTCTAAATAACATGAAACACATGAGAGTGTTTGAGAGATACACTAAAAGGAAATATGAAGCATTCTATTTATAGGGCAAAAGCTGGGGTAAAATCAACAAATCACTTACAATAGTAATGACAAACAAATTAATTTGTTTGTAACTGTCATATTAAGTATGGTTTAAATCACGTAACTGTCGTATTAATATGCATTAAATGTGTGATTAAACCATGTAACTGTCATATTAAACATGTAGTAAATGAGTGATTTAAATCATGTAACTGTCATCTTAAATCTACAATAAGTGAGTGAAAAAACCTTCCAAATTTTCTCCACCAGCATTTCTAATACCTTCTAGAGGCTTTTCTTTTCTTTTTGATTTTATTATATTTAACATTATTTTTAAAAATAAATTTCTCAATTTCATTAATGCTATTTTTTAGGGTAAATTACACCAGATGTCACCAAACAATAGTTATGGACTCGTTTTTGCCACCGAACTTCTAAAATGTTCAAATCTATCACCAAACTTTACTTTCTAGATAACCCGATCGTATTTGTACGTGGCAGAGCCATTCTTTTCGACGCTACTACCATCAACGCCTATTATGTTTTGTTTTTCAAAGAAGATGAACATGCAAAGTTCGTGGAGAATATGACTCGCAAGAAGATGGACCAAGTTTTGAAGGATCTTACCTTGGAAGGAATGGAATGGAACAAGGGAGAACTCAAGGGAATGGTAAACCGCATTATGCTAAAACCTGAAGCTAAGTTGTGGATTAATTTTATTAAGACTCATTTAATGCCTACCATACGCAACACCACTGATTTGTTTTCTCGATTGTTATTGTTGCACTCTGTTCTTCACAAGCATGTTATCAATGTTGGGCAAATAATTATGAATGAAATTTATGCATGTAGTAAAAAGGACGTAGGAGCCTTATATTTTCCCAATTTAATATCTATTTTGTGTGAGAAAGAAAAGTACCAATCGAGCCAACCGATGAACAAATGCCAAAGCGGAGTGGGTGAACAAAGGAGCAATACATGCGAGTAATGCAAGAAGGAATGCCACGACCAAAACCAACTGTCCCAGTTGCCCTGACAAGTGCACATGTCGCGGCAAAAGACACTGCACCAAAAGAGTTTGCGTCGGCAAGTTCTCAAGGGGTGGTTGATCTAATACGCCCTTTGTTGGAGAAGTAAGAGCGCATGAAGGAGATAGAGATGCAGCTCCTGTGGTATATCAAGGATCGGGATGTTGCACTAGCACAAATCATCTTGGAGAAGTATCCTCGATTGCTAATTACCATTCCCCGTGTTCCCTAAAGAGTTACTTGCCATGGCAAGTGAGGTTAGCAAGTCTGGCCCAGCCAAGAAGGAAACTATCACGACAACTGATGCCAAGGATAAAGGTAAGAAATCAGTGACTGAACCTATGCAAACTGAACCATTTGTTGATCCTACAGATTCTGAAGAGACCACTTCCACACTGTTGAAGTCCTCGCAATCGGATGAACTACCACAGAAACCAACGAAGTATAAAGCTTCACCACTTAAGAAAGCCGACGCGATGGGTGAGATGAAGGAAGAGGTAGAGGAGACTGAAGCTTTAACCCCTACACAACCAGCAAGACAACAACCAGTACGCACTGGAAAGCGTGTTAAGCACATGGCCACCAGGAAACCACGATCTTGAGGTGATGACCTCTCTGATTAGCATTTGCATTCTCATTTTTTTGTTTTTGTTTTCATGCATTGAGGATAATGCTTTCCTCGAGTTTGGGGGATTGCCTTGGTTGTTTCATGTTTAGTTGCATTTGCATTCATTTTTTTTAGTTAATGTCACTTGCCAAGATAGTCTACCTGATTGAACTTGTTAATAACTTGCTGTGATATCTGATGACGATTTATTTGCCACGGTATTAGGTTAAGAGAACTTTTGACTCTAGGCTTAGCATGGAAAATTGCTTAGGATTTTGTTATGATGAAGCTTTAATAAACACTGTTGTGACTTGTTAATTTAGGAGAACCTAGTGAACCTTAGGTAAGTAAATATTAGAAAAATGCTAGAGGTGCCCAATTAGCTCTAGCAGGGGAAAATAAAAAAAACGATGAATGAACCTTTGCTAGAGGTGTTCGAAATTGAATCTAGTCTTAGGGATTTTAAAAATGCTAGAGGTGCCTATCCGGCTCTAGTACACACAAAAAAAGAAAGAAATGCTAGAGGTGCCCAAAACTAGCTCTAGAACTAAGGTTTTGCTTGGAACTCCTATGATTAACTTGTACATGACTACGTACATACTTCACTTACATCATACAGAATTTTGAGTAATATTTCTATATTTTGCCTAAAGTCGCAAAGGTAATTAATGATAGTTGCCCCGGTTCTGAGGATTGAAGTCAGGTATGCAACTTGTTTGTGTTTGGTAAATGCCTTGGCGGGTGATGGTTAGTTTCGCATTTCTTGAGGACAAGCAATAGTTCGAGTTTGGGGGTGCGATAAGTGTGTAAAAGTATTATTTTCCCTACCTTTTTACTCACATTATTGTTAGACTTAAGCTCATTTTAGTTGTATTTGTAGTCATTCATGCATAAGTTCATAGTTTCCTAGTTCAATGTGCTTGGCCATGCATTTTATTACTTTTTGTAGAAAAAAATGCTGCTCTTTTGCTCGTTTGTATGCAAAACGAATTACCAAAGTCTGCCATGGCATTGAAGGGATTAAAGCGGTTAGGATCTCTAACCGCCCAATTCAAATGCAAAGAATAAATCCCCAAATTTTATTTATTTATCAGCTACATTATCTCTCACATTTGAAATTCAAAATAGAAGCCCTATCTCCACCAAATTCTCATGCAACAAACTCTCATCAATGCCTATTTAAAGGGATCGAAACACATGAAGAGAAGAGAGGAAATTGAGGGAAATCAAATCGAGAGAGATCAAGAGGAAAGCTGATCGTGGGAGTGATTGGATTGAGGAATTCATCTCCTCTCTTCTTTCTTAGTTTGTAATCGCACATCATCCACCACGTTTGGGGAATTTTTGTTCGTATTTTCTTTCCACCCAATCATGAACTAAATTAGATGGTTTGGGTTATTAGGTTTTGAGAGGATTTTGTATGGATAATTTGATTTCAGTTTAAGGTTAAATACACAATGTTGATTCAATTCTTGCTCTTGCAAATTGAGTAGTTTAGAGATAAACACTTGAGTGAGAATCATTTGTTGAAACTTAAATCCCTAAATCGGTGATAGCACAAGGGAGAGCGAGATCAATGAAGGATTCACGGGAATGAATCATTCCAATGAAATGACAGGCATTGGAGGTTCCTCAACTGAGTTAATTTCTAAACATTACGATAGTTGATGGAGATCAATGACCGAATTGAATCCGGGTTTCCTAACATTGCGAGAGCTGAAGGAGATCAATTCCCTCTTGAACTAAGTTTTTGGAAAGTGACAAAGTGAAAGAGCTTGGCGATGTGGAGAATTTCAAGCGGCTAACAAAAGTTTAAGGAAAGAAGGTGTTCATTCTTGGTAAAGTAACGTGTGACATACGTATCACCAAGATTTGCGCAAGCGTCAGCCCTTCAAGTTAGAAATAACTTGAAGGCAGTGAATAACACTCTGCCGAACATTAGAGACACAACTGGCTTGCCACGTTATCGCACTTGCTGCAACAACCAACTTGCCAGGGCAACCATTTGCCGAGAAGGGTTCTACTCTGACTCAACCACTTGCGATTGTATTTCACTGGCCAGGGAGAGTCCTACTTCCAACAAACTACTTGCCACGACAATCTACTTGCCTTAGCATTTCACTTGCTTCTGGCATTCAACTTGCCAAAGTAACTCATCCGACATACTCTCAATCCTAATAATCCAACCAACTCTCTCATTGATTACTTCATTTCCTTTACAATCTTTAGTTATTTGTTTTATTTTTCTATCACCATCTATCATCACAACTATTTTCTTATTTCAGTGCAAAGAGTTAAGAGTCCAAGTCCTTCAGACCAGTCTATGTGGAGACGATACTCTAGTCATCACTTTATTACTTGCGACGTGTTCGCTTGCACATTTGCGTAGCACTCAAAACACACAACAATGTTCATCCATCATCATGCAATTGGAGGCATCAATGAATGAATCCACCCCATCAATACACATGGATGCAAATAATATTGGCATAGTCCAATTCAAAATGACGGAGACATTACAATGAGGATGATGGTCCAGATGAAGACCAACTAATATGAAGAAATATGACGCATAATTGACATCCATCAAACTATGACACTAGTTCACATAGATATCAACGGAGATAAATATTTTTTTATTATTTTTCTATAAAAAATTAATATTTGTAATATTTTTGTTTCAATTAAGATAATTATTTTTTTTCTATTTATCATCTTCATTAATTGAAAATAAAAAATAAATTCATCAAAATTATACATATTGTTAGAGTATGCCCAAAGACCAATCATAATATAATTGTAAATGACATTTATTTTTTACCTTGTTTATTAATACATAGGCATTACCATTATTATTTATAATAAAGTCCTTAGAATAATATGGTTATTCTTAAATATCCTTGGTCGAGTATTTTGTGGGCATGGACAACAATAATATATGAAGTCTAATATGTAGTTGATTGATGAAAAAGTGTTGACATTGACATAGAGATGTCAAAATCAATACATAAGTAAGTGTTAGAGAACGACATACTGGACTGACTCGTTATGAGCATGTTTCTTGGATCATTATGTGACAGTCACGACATTGCTCATAGTGATAATTGCATGTATGATCCTCAGACTTGAGATCATCATTATTTCAACATCGTGATTGACATATTTTGATACAGTTAAACGTGTGTCGTAACTGACTACACTATAAAGACTGAGATTGGATATATCACAATCTATATTGTGGGATATGGTTGATCAAGATAGAATTTGTCCCTCCTACATAATAGGAGTAATATTGTAGGCCACTTGATTGAGTGAGACTAAAAATTCATGACAATGCTCGAATAAGTTGATATAAGATATCATAGTTATTCGTTTATAATAATCTACTCAAGATATCAAGAAATATTAGATGGACTATACAAGTGTGATTGTTCCATGACTTGTGTCCAATCTAGATATAAAGGACAAAATGATTCAATACATGAAAATAGTTAATCACGAAGAGGTTATGTTGAATCATGATTTCTTGTAACTTAGGTGACAATGACATATTGCTAGATGTCACTCAGTGTTTGTAATATTAGAAATGTTCTAATATTTACTACTAATGTTACAAAGAACCTATAGGGTCACACCTACGGTTGAAATGAGCGTATATTAAATGAATTGTATGTGTACAAATTTTTTGTACATGAAATTAGTTAAATTAATATAAATTTGATATATATATATATAATTTAACTATTTGATAAATATTAAAAGAAAATAATTATTGTAATTATGACTCTTTTAATATATAAATAATATAATTTGATTTAAATTAATATATATAATGAAATTCCAATTAAATTTGAATTAGGATTATATATATTTAATATATATATTAAATCCAAATTAAGTTGAATTGAGATTATATATATTTAATATATATATTGAAATCCTAATTAAAGTTAAATTAGAATTATATATATATATATATATATATTGAAATTCTAATATGAGTTGAATTAGGATTACAAAGGCTATATAAAGGCATGAGAGATCTAACAGTCATGAATGCTTTTTGGAAAAACTTTCTAAATAGTTTAGAGAGTTTTATATACTCGTTTCAACTGTGTGAACTAAGTAGAGGTCGGAGTATTAGCGTTGCGGCTTAGGAATCGACATCGTGAAATCGTGATTGGATATCTATCTTCTCTAAATTCAAAATTCCAGATTTTAAACATGTAATCATTCACCCTTCTTCACTCTGATTCGTTCCTCGTACATGGATCTCTAGAGGTGATCGCAGGATAATTTTTTCACTACACCATGGTGTGTACCAACATGACCCAACAATGGTATTAGAGCCGCTTGTATGATACGGATTTGGGTTTTAATTACTTGGGTGTTGTAATTGTATGAGATACATGTTATTTTTTGATTTATTTAGTGAATATATGATATTTTTACGAGCAAATCGATTCACTCATTGTTAATATGTTTATCCAGTTAAAATATGTTCCTAAGAACAAAAATTAAGAGTTAATCATTAGGATCTTTTTCGATAGGGTTTGAAATATTATATGTTTAACATATTCAATATAGAGTTTTAGGGCTAGTAGTATTTTGCACATGAACAAAAGTTATTCCAAACAAAAAACCTTATGGGTTAAGAATCCCGAAAACACGGATTTGTTGATAAAACTTATCAAATCGTGAAGTTTTTCCCTACATGCAGTTTTAAATTTCGCCATTTAACCTTACGAAGGCAATAAAGGTCATAGGAACATATCAGTAATTTTTAATAATCAAGATAAAATAAGTGTATGTTATGATTGATATGCATGGTTATAGACCAATAGCCCATTTAGTTTGATTTATAAGATTTTATAAATACGGCCTAGCGTGTCGTGACTCTCTCTACTTCTATTATAATTCTCTTCTCATCTTACTCTCTCGTATGTAAAATAAGTTTCTGAAATTGTAATCTATACGAAGAAGCACGAACCAGAGGAACAGAAGGATGGGTGATAGTTGGTGGATTTTAGATTTATAGATTAGGGTTTTGAGAGTTTGGTGATTTTTTAGAAATTTTAGGGTTTTTTAAAATTAGTTCTTTAAATAATATTATATATTATTTAAAATATAAAGGTATATTGTTTATGGAAAATATCTCATGCAATAGCGGGGGAAACGTTTTGTTTACACAAGTGCCCTAATTTTAGGGTTTATGATTTTAGTTTTGGATTTATGGTTTAAGGATTTAGGTTTAGGGATTTAGAATTTAGAGTTAGAATTTAGGTTTTAGGGTAATATGTTAGGGATTTAGGTTATAGCCTATAAACCCTAAATTCTAACCCTAAATCCTAAATTCAAACCATAATCCCTAAATTCTAAGCACATAAACCTAAATTCCTAAACTATGACCCTAAATTGGATCTTTAAACCCTAAAATTAGGGCTCTTGTGAGAAAAAAACTTTCCACCACCAGTGCATGGTATAGTTACTCGTTTGTTTATTTATATGTATTATATTGTCTATATTAATATTATTTAGAATATAAAAATATTTTATTTATATTATTTGCGTTAGAATTAAATCAAAAATGTTAAGTTAGCTTAGTAGTTAGGTGCTTACCGTAAATTCCAAGGATTTTTTTGTTGAAATCCCTTTGAGTGTAATTTTTCCACATTTTCTTTTGTCAAAATTCTCTTACCCATGAGACGTTTACTCCGGCCGGTTGTTCATAGAATATTAGCCATTTATGATTCTCGATAATGGCATATATGGATTCCTCAAGACAGAAACTCAGGTGTGGCATGTCATAGGAAAGCCTTGCTCCTCCCAAACTCATATTGCTGCAAACTTCTCTTCGAACTGCTTCTGTACAGCCGCCGTGGTGAACTTACGGTATGATGGTTGTGGCGTGCGTGAAGGAAAAATTTCATCCATGATTTTGAGGTTTGTAAACATGATTTCAATTCAAGAAGAAAAAGAAAAGAAAAATTCAAAATTTCAAAAATGGAGAAAAGGAATTGGGAAGAAGATGAAGTGAGTAAATGAATGGGAGAGATGGAAGGTTGGTGTTATATTGGTGAAGTGAATGACGAGTGATGGAAAGGTGAAAGGTTGAATGATGTCTCACCAATGGGTGAAAAAGCATACAATGATGGGAAGGGGAAGAGTGGTGTGGCTAGGGTAGAAAAAATAGATCAAATAATTCTAGGGTTTGAACAAAATTATGTATTTAAACCTATAATAACCTACCGACCCTTGATCTCTTCTTCAATTCTTCTCCAATTTAAACTATTTACCTAAAAAAAGAAAAAGATAAAAATTAAAATAAAATAAAAATTAAAATAAAAGAATGGATAAATAAAAAAAGAAAAGATTCAAATTTAAAATTCAAAAAGAAATAAAAAATATAAATAACACAATTTAAAATTTAAAAACAATAAACAACCTAACTAAGCGGAAATAACAAATTAAAAATTTAAAACCAAAAAGTCTAACTAACTGAAAATTTAAATAACTAAAATAAATAAGGAAAAATCCCAAAACAAATTAAAATAACAAAATCTAAAAATAACAAGTCCAAAAATAACTAAAAAATAAAATGAAAAATCCTTAGCGAGAGCATTTTCATGCATCTCTCAAGGAGATTGTGAGCTTGTCTCTCTCAACATGGCCTCCAACATAGTGCTTTAATCTTTGCCCATTGACCTTGAACTTGGATCCATTATTGATCGATCGGATCACGACGACACTATGGGAGTAGGATTTAACCACCTTGAATGGTCCAGTCCATCGTGATTTAAGTTTACCTGGAAATAGTTTAAGGCGTGAATTATAAAGAAGCACTATTTGCCCTGGCAAAATATTTTTGTCATGCCAGCATTTTGTTTTCTCCTTGTACAGCTTGGCATTGTCATACGCAGATGCGCGAAACTTTTCAATCTTATGCAGGTCCAACAAACGCCTATGTCTGGCTTTCTCCCAATCCATATTCATTGATGAGATGGCCCAACAAGCTTTATACTCAATCTCTACAGGAATGTGGCAAGTTTTTTTCTTAGACAAGTCTATATGGAGTCGTGCCTAAGGTTGTCTTATATACGGTTCGGTAAGCCCAAAGAGCATCATCTAGCCTCTCAGACCAATCTTTGCGTGAAGGATTTACATCTTTCGCCAAAATAATCTTCAATTCTCGGTTAGAGATCTCAGCTTGCCCATTAGTTTTCGGGTGATATGCCGTGGCAATTTTATGGGTAACCCCAAAGCATAGCAACACCTTAGCAATAAGTTTGTTGCCAAAATGCTTACCCTCATCACTGATAATTGCCTTTGGCACTCCAAACCGTGATAATATGTTCTTTTGTAGAAATCTTTGAACAGTCTTTGCATCATTTTTGGGGGTTGCAACTGCTTCAACCCACTTGGACACATAGTCCACAGCGAGTAGAATGTAAAGGTTGCCATATGATGATGGAAAGGGCCCCATAAAGTCAATGTCCCAAACGTCAAACAATTCTACCTCAAGGATGTTTTGCAATGGCATTTCATTCCATCTTGAAATATTCCCGGTTCTTTCACATCGATCACATTGCTTGTAAAACTCATATGCATCCTTGTAGAGAGTAGGCAAATAAAAGCCTGACTCTAATTCTTTTACTGCTGTGCAAGTTCCTCCAAAATGACCTCCATAGGATGACAAATGACATTGCTGGAGTATATTTTTCTGCTCCTCCTCAAGAATGCATCTTCTTATAACTTGATCTCCATATTGTTTAAACAAAAGAGGCTCGTCCCAACAGTAATGCGTAGCATTATGTAGGAGCCGCTTCTTTCCCTGATAAGAAAGATCATGAGGTAAAATACCACTTACAAGAAAATTCACTATATCAGCATAGTAGGGAAATACCTTGGCAATTAGCAGCTGTTCATCTAGGAACGTGTTATGGGTCTCCAAGTGGTCATATGCGTCATTGTTTCCTTCAAGTCTGGGTAAGCAGTCAACAATCTGAGTTTCTGCATCAAAGTTGAACTTGCCGTGGCTTCTATTGCTTGGCATTCTTCTGGATCGTCGACATCCTTGAATGTTTTAAACACTCTGGGTGTGACTTGCTGCTCATTCACCCTCATGGAGAGTTCTCCTCTTTCAACGTCGATCAAAGTCCTCTCTATTGCTACGAATGGTCTCCCAAGAATGATGGGTGCAAACTCATTTGGTTCACAGTCCAAAACAATAAAATTAGCGGGAAAAATAAAATTATCAACTCTTACCAGAATATCTTTAAAATTTCCCTCAAGATACACATATGATCTATTGGCAAGCTACAACATGACTATGGTAGGCCTCGCCTTGCCTATACCTAATCGTTGAAAAACAGATTTGGGCATAAGATTTTTGCTTGCTCTAAGGTCACATAGAGCTTTTTCGATATAATGCTCACCAATGGAACATGATATTATGAAATTGCCTGGATCTTTAAGCTTAGAGAGAAATTGGTCATGTAATAGAGCCATGAATCTTTCTGTCAAGGCAAATGTCTCAAACTCGCTGAACCTCTTACGCTTAGATACTATTTCTTTAAGGAACTTGGCGTAACTCGACATCTGCTTAATTACCTCAACCAGTGGTAAGTTGATGTGGAATTGTTTAAGAATGTTAAGGAACTTCTTAAACTGGTACTCAATCTTCTGCTTCTTTAACCTCTGTGGAAATGGTGGTGGCGGTCTATTCTTTTTGTCTTTACTCATCTTGACTGGATTGGCTGTAATAGAAGGACTTGCCACTGCATATGGAATCGCCGTGGCATTCACTTTTGAAGACTCATCTTTATCAGTCAACGTATGCTCATCCTCTTCGAGTTGGATAAGATCTTTACCCACCTTTGCTCCACTTCTGGTAGTGATTACTTTACACTGTTCATGGCCTGACCTCGTGCAATCTCAATATTGATGGGCAAGATTCCCTATGGCCTCATGCTTAGGGCTTGGGCAAACTGTCCAAACTGAGTTTCTAAAGACTTAATTGTTGTTTCTTGACTCTGTATCTGAATTTCTATCTTGTTCATAAAATAGTCAGTCTTTTTCATGAAATTGCTAGTTTCAGCCATATAAGATTTAGTTTTAAGCATAAAAGTATTGAAAGTGATTTCCAAAGAACTAGCTATTAATTGTTGATATGGTAATTGATTATGTTACCATGTCATGTTTTGTTGGAATCATGATGCTTCAGTATTCTGTCAAGATGTATTATTGTAGCCATTCTGATTATTCTATGAGAAGTTTGGATGCTGCTTCTATTCTAGATTATATGTGTTGGAATATGGATTGTTGTTTCTGTTGTAGTTTCCAACGTAAAAATTGGTTTCTGGGTTGCTGCTTCTATTCTAGAATCATGGTCATCATTACAAAAATCACAAGATGAATCTACTACCTTCACCTCCCGTGTGTTGCTGGTATGCTGCAGATTCTTAACCATATTGGTTAATGCGACGAATTGTGCTAAGATGGCATCAATTGAATCAAGCTCAATTACCGTGGCATATCGCCTTGCCTGTCCCCTCCTAGCGGTTGGAAATTGATCGTCATTGTTGGCAAGTCTATCAAGAATCTCAAACGCTTTCTATGGTGATTTTATCTAGAAGTGGTCCATTTGCCAAGGCATCTAGCATCATCCTAGTTGGTGCGTTGACTCTATTATAGAACATTACTACTTGTGTCTATTCTTGGAATTCGTGTATGGGACACTTACGAAGAAGCTTTTTGTAATGATCCCAAGCCTCGTACATAGATTCATCATCTGCTTGACGAAAGGAGTGATATCATTATGCAATTTATCTGTCATGCTAGTAGAATTGTACCTAACAAGGAAACTTCGACATAGATCTGTCCAATATTTTAGAGTGCCTGGTGATAGGTTGTTGAACCATGTTCTTGCCCTACCCCTCAGTGAATAGGGAAAAAGTTTAAGTTTAAGGACATCCTCATGGACTCCTTGCTGTTTGAAAGAATAACAAACCTCTAAGAAAGATATTAGATATTTCCTGTCATCTTCGTTTACTGAGCCGCCAAATTGCGCAATTGAATTTAGCATATTGAACATTACGGGATTCAATTCAAAGTTTACAGCTTGAATCTCAAGAGTAGCAATTCCTGGATTGAGATCACCAAGGTTTGGTAGTAAGTGATCTCAAATGGGTCTATTTCGTACTTGAACTGGTTGATCTGCTACAGCTGCATTGCCTCTTGCCGCGGCATTCTGATTGCCATTGGCAATTGGATCTACCATAACTATACGTAGTTCTTTTTTTCTCTTATGGAGTACACGTTCAATCTCAGGTTCAAGTGAATAGTCTTGTACTGTTGGTCTTGCCCTAGTCATACATAGATGCAAAATCAAAGGGTGTTAGCCACTTGAAACAAATAACAAAATAAAAAAGAGAACCAATAATGCAAGAAATTAAAGGTAAAGTTACAATTGCCAGTCCTCCGCAACGGCATCAAAAACATGTTGCGTATTTTGAGTGCTACACAAATGTGCAAGCGAACACGTCGCAAGAAATAAAGTGATGAATATAGAGTATTGTCTCCTCGGACACTGGTCTAAAGGACTTGGACTCTTAACTCCTTGCACTGAAATAAGAGAATAGTTGTGATGATAAATGGTGATAGAAAAATAAACAAATAACTAAAGATTGTAAAGGAAATAAAGTAATCAATGAGGGAGTTGGTTGGATTATTAAGATTGAGAGTATGCCAAATGAGTTGCTTTGGCAAGTTAAATACCAGAGGCAATTAAAATGTTGAGGCAAGTAGATTGCCGTGGCAAGTAATTGCCCAGGCAAGTAGTTTGCTAGAAGTAGGACTCTCCGTTACCAATGAAATGCAATCGCAAGTGGTTGAGTCGGAGTAGGATCCTTCTCGGCAAATGGTTACCCTAGCAAGTTAATTGTTGTGGCAAGTGCGATGCCGTGGTAAGCCAATTGTGTCTCCAATGTTCGACAGAGTGTTCTTCACTGCCTTCACGTTATTTCTAACTTGAAGGTCTGATGCTTGCACAAGTTTTGGTGATACGTCTGTCACACGTTACTTTACCAAGAATGAACGCCGTCTTTCCTTGAACTCTTGTTAGCTGCTTGAAACTCTCCCCGTCGCCAAGCTCCTTCACTTTGTCACTTTCTGAAAACTTGGTTCAAGAGGGAATTGATTTCCTTCAGCTCTCGCAATGTTAGGAAACCTGGATTCAGTTCGGCCCGTTGATCTCTATCAACTCTCGTAATGTTTGGAAATCAACTCGGTTGAGGAACCTTCAATGGCTGTCACTTCATTAGAATGATTCCTTCTCACGAATCCTTCATTGATCTCGCTCTCCCTTGTGTTGTCACCGATTTAGGGATTTGAGTTTCAACAAATGATTCTCACTCAAGTGTTAATCTCTAAACTACTCAATTTGCAAGAACAAAAATTGAATCAACATTGTGCATTTAACATTAAACCAAAATCAAATCATCCATAAAAAATCCTCTCAAAACCTAATAACCCAAACCATCTAATTTCGTTCATGGTTGGGTGGAAAAAAATACGAAGGAAAATTCCCCAAACATGGTGGATGATGTGCGATTACAAACTAAGAAAGAAGAGAGGAGATGAACTCCTCAATCCAATCACTCCCACGGTCAGCTTTCCCCTTGATCTCTCTCTCGATCCGATTTCCCCCAATTTTCTCACTTCTCTTCATGTGTTTCGATCCCTTTAAATATGTGTGGAGGAGAGTTTGTTGCGTGAGAATTTGGTGGAGATAGGACTTCCATTTTGAATTTCAAATGTGGGAGATAATATAGCTGATAAATAAATAAAAATTGGGGATTTATCCTTTGCATTTGAATTTGAATTGGGCGGTTGGAGATCCTAACTGCTTTGATCCCTTCAATGCCATGGCAGACTTCAGTAATTGGTTCACAATACGTCTTGCACACAAACGAGCAACCGAGCATCATTTTTTTTCTACAAAAAGTAATAAAATGCATGGCCAAGCACATTGAACTAGGAAACTATGAACTTATGCATGAATGACTACAAATGCAACTAAAATAAGCTTAAGTCTAACAATAATATGAGTAAAAATAGTAAGAAAAACAATACTTTTACACAGTTATCAAACACTAAAAAGTAATAAATATTGAAGCGTCTGATCAACAATCCCATTGTTGAATGAGGATGGCATCAGTGCATTTGACGATGACATCATCAATCCCACTTATCAAACACTAAAAAATAATAAATATTGAAGCTAGGTTTTGAGAGTTTTACATGTTGGTCTAAAAAGGGATTAAGTGGAGGGTCCGGGGGGGGGGGCTAAAGCTGGAAAAACCAATGCCAGTTCTAAACTTGCACTTGCACTTGCACTTGCACTTGCACTTGCACGTGCACGTGGTTTTATGCTGCACTCCTTCCTACTCCCTTTTTCTTTATCATACTCCTTCCTACTCTTTCATGTATGCATATTCTCCACTTTTTAGTTTTACACTTCATGGACTAAATCTTATTCTTTGCCGTCACAAAATTCACATTTTTAGCATTTAATTACTCAATAATCCTTGATTAAACATCAATTTAACTGTCATTATTATTGTAACATTTAGTAGACAATACGTTATTAGTAATTTAATTATTATAATTTGTACTTTTCTAATTTTTTTATGATAATGAATAGAATTATATATTATTAATAAGCGCTTGAACTTATAAAGCTTTTTAAATTTTTATATAAATGCTTAACATTTTTAACATTAATCGTTTAACTAAATTAACCTTTAGCCTTTGTTTTATGTCTAAATAAACCCTCAACATAAGTTAGCTTTTCACCTGAAAATAACAAATTTATTAAGAAACAATTCAAAGGATTTTTTCTCCAAGATATCCATTGAAACGAGCTCAATCATTAATTATTCATGTTTTGTCGGCACATATAAGCGTAGATGTTGACCACAAGTTTTGGAGCTGTTCATGTCCAGTACAAGGATCAAACCCTCGACCACTTGTTAAGGTAAAATTAGATAATTTTTTAAAAAAGTTGTGGAATTAAAAAAATCCAGTCATCAATGTATAATAATCCATATATGTTATGCATGTACTGACATGTAAACGACGCGGAAAAGCCTTAGTTTACAAAGAAATAGATGATGGGTGGTGTCTGAATCCTCTTCTAATTGTCTGTACTGTTCAAGATGTTTTGTATAAATATATGGACACCTCTAAAGCATTATTTTCTTTTGCGGTGACTATTATTATTATTTGTTTCCTAAAGCATTTGTCTATTTGATGCAGAGAAGTTCAAAGATTGATGAATGGGGATGACAAAGATTGCGTAACAGCTGCGAACGAGCTTGGAAAGGGGGTCTCTACTGTTACAAAGAAAAGGCCGTGGAGGTGCACAAAATGACAGCTCTCGCCTTTCACTTTTCCAATTATAAAAATATCAAACCTCAAACACCAACACCTTCTTAATTGTATCCAAATATTGCTGCAAAAACCAGTGCTTTGCTTGCTATTACTTGCTGTGGCTGAACTCATTTTCTCTGTTATCAGCATATTAGATTGCATTCATTACGAGATTGTCTTTTTAGCAAAATGTGCAGCACTATGCAATAATTTGCTGTTGGATGAAGAAGGCTTTTATTTTTTTACATTAGGGGCTTTAGATTATACAATTTTTGTAGCAGGGATCGTTGAAATTGGCATTGTAACAACGGTCCCGCCCACGGTGGTGCTTGACGTGTTTTTACGAAAATATTTGGGATAGAGTCGCCACCAATCTTTTTAATTTAGGTGAGATTGGATCACCTGAAAACCCGGTTATTTTAATAAAACCTGGTTTTGTCATTTTATTAAAACAACGAGATTTGGTCTGCGAAAAACCAGAAAAATAGGTTCGGGAGTCAGTTACGTGTGGGAAGGGTGAGCACCCCCACAACGCCCAAAATTGGTACCTAGTCGATTACTTAACGTCTTAATGATAGAAATTAATAATTCGAAATTAATTTAAAATTTGTGATCTCCTTTAAATTATTTAAAAGAATTTTTTTTGTATGAAAGAAATTTGCACCCCTACGCCTGAGGCATAATTTCCATTAGATTCCCTAATAAAGGGAACCTGTTTTGAGAATTAAAATTTAGAATTAAAATGGTATTTTGTGATAGAGATTAACGGAAAGCGGCACCCCTTACGTTCGAGGTACGTTTTTCACAATAATCCCTAATAAAAAAATTATCATTTTTGATTTAAAATTTGATTAAAACAAATGCGCAAGATATATATACGAATATATATATATGTTAGATTATAAATATTACAAGTATAATGATAATAGTAATAATAATATGTAAATATAATAATAATAATAATAATAATAATAATAATAATAACCAAAAAAGAAAACTAAAATGAAAAAGGGACCGAATTGAAAGAAAAGAAAACTTGAAAACTAAGAAAAGGCACGAAATTGCAAGGAAACATAAATGAGAGGGGCAGAAACATAGAGGATACAAAGGCAGAATGGCCAGAATGGTAATTTTCCAATTCATCAAGAATGTGCGGATCTCCCGGCCGGGACGAGTTTAGACGCGGGCCAAGGCATCAAAACGACGCCGTTTTGGGCTTTAATGACCGGTGCCCAAAACGACGTCGTTTTGGTGAGGCTTTTAATACCCACTTTTAACCCAAAAAATTCATTTGGTGTTATATCCAAAAAAAATCTGAGGAAAGCTCTCAAATACTCTCTCCCCACTCTGCCTTGGAGCTGGCTGTCAGCCTCCCGTGCCGCGGTAAACCGCTGGTCACCGGTGGTGGTCGCCGCCGCCTCCGACGGTCAGAAAGGTGAAAGGTCAAACCTTTCCTACTCCTCTCGATGCTCTGAATGTAGATCCAGTGTCGGATTTTTCGAATAAACACCCTAGGTAAATGAATCGATACAAAAACCTTTCAGTTTTTACCTTTCCTTTTGTTTTGTGATCTACGATTCGATTTCTTTTTTTGTATAGTGATTCGGATTGGATGATTAAAAAGTTATTTTTATTTCGTAATCCACTTTTTTTTATTCGAAAATCCTCATTTTTTATCTCTCCCCCCTTACAGATGATAAATCCATAGGTTTATATACCCATTTTTGGATACATGCATGAATAAAAAAAATAACAACTTGTCACATTTAGATTCGGCTTTTTAGATCTGATAACGTTTTCTTTTGCTTTTTTGTAGGGCAGCTTGGGCGATAGCCACGTGACTGGTGGCAGAGAAGGGAGGTGGAGGTCGGTGGTGCCGCGCGTGGCGGCCACATACGGGGTAGATTGCTAAAGGGGCGGTGGCGACAAAGGATAAGAAGGGTTAGGGTTAGGGGTATTAGTGTAATTTTGGGTTATTTGGGTATTTGGGTTTAGGGTTTTTTAGTTATTGGGCTTAGTGGGTTAATCTTGTAAATAGGTTTGTATGTTCGGTAAAGGGTGTGGGTTATTGGTTTGTTTTAATATTTGGGTTTGTAATAATAAAATTGGCCTGGACATAAAATGGGTATTACAACTGCCCCTCTTTGCACATTGTTGTGCAACAGGAATAGAGCAAAGACAAAAAGGATAACCATTTTATTTACAGTCAGGTCTAGGTTCATTTTTCCTTGCCACCGCTTCTTCTTGAGCTTTACTTGATTTGCTTTTCCACTTCTGTAAGCAAAATATTCAAAATAGAGGATTCGTTGGGGAAGAAAAAAATCAGAGGTGATTCGCTGGAAGAGAAAAAATGCGCTTGGCTTGCTACGACTCTAACGACGACGCAATGCCTAGAGAAAATTTGACTTAGCTAAAACACCGACGAAGAGGCAAGGCCTGCAAAACTTGATCCAGTTGCCACACTGGCAAAAACACTGGATTGAAAGATGAGGGTTCTAATGTCTGATCCAGCTGCAACACCGATGAAGAGACGAGATCTGACATTTTTTTTCTCTTTTTTTTCTTTTTTCTCTTTTTTTGAAAGGATGGTTCATCTACTCCACTCAAACTTGGAGAAGTGGAATCTGTAAATTGGGGTGTTTTTCCCCACCACTGACAGAAAGGTAAAATTTGAAAGAAGTTGATCTGCTACAACACTGGCGAAGAGGCATGATCTGAAGTAGAAAGTTTGATCCGCTAGAACTCTGACGAAGTGGCATGATCTGGAAAAGAAAGTTTGATCCGCTACAACTCTGACGAAGCGACATGATCTAGAGAAGAGTTTTGATCAGGATTTCACTCTAACGAAGAGGCATGATCTAAAGAAGAAAGTTTGATCTGCTACAACTTTGACGAAGTGGCATTATCTGGAGAACAAAGTTTGATCCGCTACAACTCTGACGAAGTGGCATGATCTGAAGAGAATTTTGATCAGGCTTCCATTCTGACGAAGAGGTGTGATCTGAAGAAGAAAGTTTGATCCGCTACAACTCTGACGAAGTGGCATGATCTGAAGAGAGTTTTGATCAAGCTTCTACTCTGATGAAGATGCGTGACCTGAAGAGAGCTTTTTTCGAACCTCATGTCCGGAAAGAAAATTTGAGGAAAATATCTGATTTAGTCGCACCATCAATGGAGAAACTATACATGGAAAAAAATTTGACTGTTGCACTATCAGTGGCAAAGCGAGATCTGAAAAATGTGGGATCTACTGTATCATGGCAAGGAATCACGACTTTCTTTGGTTTTGTATATCTTGTCTTTTCTTCTAAAAGGGCGTAGAACTCTCTCATCGTTCTGCTATTCTTCTTTTTTGGGATAAATAAACTAGATGATTCGTTCTATTGCATCATCATGGAGACATGATCTATTTGTTGTGTTCGTTTCGCTGCAATTTCAGGGAGACGAACTTGTGGTCACGTTCATTCTGCTGCAACTTTAGGGAGATGAAATTGATGTCTGTGCTCATTTCACTACAAATTCAGGGAGATGAATTTGCTGTCTGTGCTCATTCCGCTGCAAATTCAGATAGATGAAATTTTTGTTTGTTCTCAATTCGCTGCAAATTCAGGGAGATAAAATTGTTGTCTATGCTCATTCTGCTGCAATATCAAGGAGATAAAATTGTTGTATGTGTTTATTCCGCTGCAAATTCAGGGAGATAAAATTGTTGTGCTTATTCCGCTGTAAATTTAGAGAGATGAAATTGTTGTGCTCATTTCGTTGCAAATTCAAGGATACGAAATTGTTGTCGTGCTCATTCCGCTACAAATTTAGAGAGATAATACGGTTGAGATATCCATTCCACTACAACTTTAGGGAGATGAAATTGTTGTCATGCTCATTCCACTGCAACTTCAGAGAGATGAGACGGTTGAGATGTCTATTCCACTGCAACTTCAGAGAGATGAAATTGTTGTCGTGCTCATTCCATTGCAACTTTAGAGAGATGGATTTTTTGTTGTACTTGATCTATTCCACCATTTGTTGGAGAGACAGGATCTATAAGAGATTAGTTGATCTGCTACACCATGTTACGGGTGAGATAGGACCTCACTTCTTGTCAAGGATACTGGAATTTGTTGACAACGATAATCTTTTCCTTCGTGTTTGAGGATGCCAGACCTGTTTTAAGGAAAACGTCCTTATGAAGGGATGGAATTAAGAAATTCCCATTTTTAAGGAAAACGTCCTTATGAAAGGATGGAATTAAGAAATTCCTGTTTTGAACAAAAGTATCCTTATGAACGGGTGGAATTATGAAACTCCTTTTGAGAAAAAAGGTCCTTATGAAAGGATGGAATTAAAAAACTAATTTTGAGAAAAAAAGTCCTTATGAAAGGATGGAATTAAGAAATTCCTATTTTGAGAAAAATATCCTTATTATGGATGGAATTAAGAAATTCCTTTTTTGAGAAAAAGTGTCCTTGAGGAAGAATGAAATTAAGAAATTTTGATTTTGAACAAAAGTATCCTTATAAAAGGACAAAGTTAAGAAATTCCTTTGAGTAACATGTGCAAAGTTGCTTTATGATAATGTATTTATGCAGATGGCATGCATGTGGATGCTTTTGTGATGATGCAAAGATGCATGAAATTATTGTCAGAATCTTCAAGTTATGAATGTTTTATTCACAAACTAGATGCCATGATGTATGAACATGTTTGGTGACGTGATGATGCATATGTTTTCATGATGGAGTAGTTGCAGAAGTCTTCTCCTTCTGGCTTAGCTTCTCTTCAGATTCAACTCTTTTTCAAAGTTAGCTCTGACAAATGTTTGCCCCCCAAATTTCATTATCCTCAAAATTTGAGCTTTTGAGCCGAATGACCTTTGGCGTCATCTATTTTCTTCTTCTAGAGGAAGATCAAATTTATCATTGACTAGAGCTCAGATACCCCATCTATTATTGTGCTCATATATTTTTTGAATACCTCCGAAAGCTTCAAGCTTTTATTTTGAGCAAACACCTGTCTTAGGTCCCTGTACTTTAAATTTCTATGAAGAGTAATGCAAGAAATATTTGTTTCGTAACAATGCAAGATGCTTATATGAACGAGCAAAGAGTATTTATTCTTTCAAAATTAAGATTTTCGAAAAATAGGGGCCCTATATATTTTGTGAAGGAGCGTCTTTGAACCCACTTGCCGAGGGTCATCCTAAGAGTAGTTTATGTCTAGAAGACCTCGAACATTTTGTCAATGCTTGAAGATGTAAGCTGCCTTCCAGGCTATTAGGCTTTCGAGAAGGAAATTTCCTGCATGCCTAATTTCTAACCAATTTGGGTGGCTCTCTTTGACTCACGAACTCCCCCATTCTATTTTGCCCTTTTTTCTGATCCCGATCAAGCATTAGAAGTTTTAAATCTTTGAAGAAAGGATAACTCCATAAGGCGGGGTGTAATCTGAAGACAAACTTCTTCAATTCAGATATCCAGGTTTGATTAAGATGGTCCTTAGAGACGTACAATGTAGGCCAAAGCTTGCAATTATGAACGAAATGCTATTTCTGAAGTGCTTGATTTGAACTTGTTTAGATGCATTGTTTTTTTCACTTTCTTTCCGGATTGCTCTAGAATGTCCATTTTTGGGTTTTCACCCTAGAGTTCATTTCCTCTTCCTTCTAGTTTGGACTTTTGCAGCTCAAGCAAACTTGTATTTTGACCGAACATCGGCGCCTGTTTCGGTTTTGTAGATGAGCAATCTTTCAAATCTCTTTTGAGTAGGGATAAAATTATACAATCTCTTTTCTCATGAAGGCTCTATTCTTATCTCTTTTTCTATTTTTTCCAACAGAAGAGTAGGAAATTTGCTAGCCTCGATGATTTGATCTAATTTTTTGTTCAAAACTTGATTGAGCTCGCTGAATATGATTTGTTTGACTAGGCTTTCTCTTCCAAATAGCATCTCATACACAGATATCATCGAAGAAGAGTTGTCTTCAGTTGGATAGATGTTTAGAGTTATCATGATATATAAAAATCTTAGACAACAATGCTTGAGAGGAAATGTTCACTCAAAATTTGTGTTTGGTACCTTTCCATCGCTCCCTAGCACACTCAGTTATCCTTATGTTGGCCTAAGTAGATCGAAAGATAGGTTACATGCCCCATTCATCTTTACACTTTTCAATTTCCTCTAGACACATGGTTGCTTAGAATCAACCGTCGGATTAGAATCGATACCGCTCTTGAAAAACATATATACATGTATGCATATAAAAAAGACTTATGATAAATGTATGAAAAATTTTGTGAAAAACATATGTACACCCTTACAAAAGATTCTCTTTCTACCTTCTGGCTTAGGCAACAGGTTTGTTTCATGCATTACTCAAAAAGAGATTTAAGATAAAAATGTGTCCTAAAAGGTTGTCTAAATTCCGGGCAGATCCAACATTATCCCCTCGTCAGTTTATCTCAGGGACTCCAATGTTGAATTTCAAAGTGCCATTTTCAATCAGATTTTGCACCATGTTTTTCAGAGCTCCACAATTCTCGGTAATGTGGCCCATACTTCCTAGATGATAATACATACAGCCCTAGTATCATAACTTTTTGGATAAGGAGGCTACTTTGGTTTAGACCAAACCGGGGCTAACAAGTTCTTCTCAACAAGCATCGGAAGCAACTTTGTATAAGTTACCGGGGTTGGGTAAATAGCTTTATGAGAAGTGGGTCGATGTGAGTATGAATAGTTTAATTGGCATAGGGACCAAGGCCGGCTAGATGGATAAGATCCCACCATATGAACTTCTGGTGCATTTTCTGTTAGGATCTATGATTTTTCCTTGTTTGATGGCTTCTTCAATGAGCTCACCTGATATCATAAGGTCTTCAAAGTTCTTGGTTACATTTCCCAGCATATACTTCAGGAATGGATCTTCTAGGGTTCTAACAAAAGTAGGCGTTATCTACCTTTCAAGTAGAGGCATTTGTACTTGCGCCGCAACATCCCTTCACCTTTGCACATACTGCCTAAAGCTCTCGTTGGGCCTCTTCTTCATGTTTTGCAATATTAATCGGTTTGGGTTAATGTCTGTTATATGTTTGTAATGCTCTGTGAAGGCTTTAGCCAGATCCTTCCATGATTGTATGTTGTCTCGGATAAGTTGATTGTACCACATGGTTGCAGACCCTTTTAGACCATCTTGAAAGCTATGAGTTAAAAGTTTGTCATTATCAACATACCCCATCAACTTTCGGCAGAACATGGTGAGGTGAGCAGATGGAGAGCTTGTTCCATCGAACTTTTCAAACTCTGGCATTTTGAACTTTGGAGGTAACACTAGATTAGGGACGAGGCTAAATTTCTTGTATCAATCTCGCAGAATGCATTCGGCCTTTCAACAATTTTGAACTTTTCCTCAAGTAGCTGGCACCAATCTTCAAAATGCTTAGATAGTTCGATCTTCACTTTAGCCACCTCATTAGGATCAGGGACAGTGTGTTTACTAGGGCTATTAATTCCTTTATGCGACGAAGGTCCGGCCTGAGGACCTTGTTGCTTTTCAACTGAAGACGACCCTTCCTTTTCCCCTTTCAGGATCCTTGCTTGCAAATATCGCAGCTATCTTGGCCAGTAGATCCTCCTGTGACTGTGAGATGTGGTCGCGAGTTGCTTGTTACCTTGCAGCTACCTAATTTTTTCTGAAATTCAAGATTAGTGTCGAATGAGATTGCTAGAAAAATGAGTAGTAGGCTTCCTTTTGTTATTTGGGAAACACTTAGAAAATGGAAAATTCTTCAAAAATTCGTGTTTTTGAAACACAGTAAAACTTGGAGTCACCACCGGCCACTAAAGTAGGTCGGACACCATAAAACTAGAGATTCGATCGAAATCAGGTTTGGGAGTTAGTTACGGATGGGGAAGGTTTTGGCACCCTTACACCACCCAAAAAATCGGTACCGTAAAAAGAAAATAAATAATTACCGCTTTGTTAATATTAAACTTTCCAAATTAAAGTGACGATTAAATTGAATTCCGGTTATACGTGAAAGTGAATTTTAAGGGCCTCGTTATTCAAAAGTAAACAGCAAGACCACAATCACTAAGTTTGATACTGGCTGCATTTACCGTCGAATAACAAGGCTCCGCATTAGCAAATTTATATCCGAACGCAAACTTACACGGCATGGCATAACATAAACATGAACATGGCACATAAAAAACATAAACTAACACCCTATGTTATGAGCATCATAATATATGCATATAATATGGTTTTATATGTTTAAACCTTTAAACTATATAATATACCCAAAGTATATAATATGTACAAATAAACTATGTACTATATCAACATATACTACAAACATTTACATGTATCATGTATTACATACCATATAAAAACGTATTCCATATATTATATAAAGGTCACATAATATATATGTATCATACTATAAACATAGATTTACAACATAATGAAGCAATAAAAATTAAACATAAATAGTGTATATAACTGAAAATTTAAACATGCATGCAATAGGGGTAACAAGGGAAATCAAATCTGGATTTAGGACCTAGTCGAACAAAATCTAAAGCTAAAAAGACCAAACTGGTAAATAAACCCATTTGAAAACTGATTAAGTTAAAAATGGGACAAAATTGAAATCTTTTAAAACATCTAGGGACCACAGAGGGAATTTGAAAGGCGGAAGGGCCAAAAATATTGTTTAAAAACACGAAAAGACCGATTAGAAATAAAACCATTTTCCAAAAAATCAAATATTGAAGATTAAGGACGAGATTAAAATATTTTGGAAAGTTTGGAGGACCTTGAGAGTAATTGCAATTTGCGGAAACGCTTTTGCGTGCAAATAGAGGAGTGCGAAAGGGTTTATGATGCAAAAACCCTTTTTAAAAACCGAGGGAGGGTATATATCAAACTTTTTGGGCAAAAATTTTGGCCTTTATCATTTTAAAAAACTTTGCCATTTTTGGAAATCTCCCAAACTCTCTCAACTCACTCCGAAATTTGGATAACACTGTCGTGGTGTTCGCCACAAAACCCAGAAACCGGCCACCACACCTCCTCCGGCTATCGTAAGTCAGCGTCAGAGATCCAAAAACTAACCGAAAACCTCTCATCCTCCCCCTAAACACGAAACTGAACCTAGATTCCCAAAAACAAAAACTAACCATCTTAGATCTACCAAAAACAAAAACGAATTCACCTTTAGATCTAGGTTCTACCCTTTGGAAGCAAGAAGCTTCGAGCTCCCAACCGGTTCACCCCAACCGGCCGAAGGCCTAGGGTTTGTTACTGGTGGGTGGAATCGAAGAGACACCCCAAAAACCCAAACCTGTTGTCGGCTCACCCCTTTAAGCATGAAGGCAGTGGGCTTGTCATCGGCAAATAGACATCGGGCAGACGGTCCTAAATCAAGGGTAAGAAAAACTCTCTTAGATCTAGATCTTTACTATATGCCCCTTTTTTATGTATGCATGCAAAAAAGAAACATATATACCTCTAAAAGGCTCTTATTTTCTCTTTGTTTTGCTTTTAAAAAAAACCCTTACAATATGTTAGGTTCGATTTTTATAACCAAAAGGTTTACATGCCAAAAAGAAGAAAACCCTTGCGATTTTATTTTGCTCTGAGATCCGCCGAAACTCCATGGAAAATTTTTATTTTTGTTGCTTATGACATTAATCTTTTTTTCTAATGTTTATCTTTTTTTGTTGCATGAAAAACGTGGCGGCTTGGTGAGGAGGAGGGGATCAGAGAGAGAGCTGCTGCCGTTGTGGGTTGTGGCAGAGGAGGACGATAGTGGCAGTCCAAGCATCAGGCGCGTGGGTACGTAGAGATCTAAAGGGTCACATGTGTAATGCATGCGCGCGTGAAGGAGTGGAAAGGCCGGGGCGTGGGCGCGTGAAGGTTCCAGAAGCCTTCTCTGCTTTCAATCTGGGCCGTTAGATCAGGATCAGATCTAACAGCTCTTGTGTGGCTGCTCGAAAATGAAGGGCAATTAGGGTTCTTGTTATCAGATTAGGGTTTAGTTTATTTGGGCGGACCAGGATTTGAGCTTCAACGGGCCTTGTAACATTTACTTATTTATTTTTGGGTTTTTAAATGTAATTGGACTGTAAATAAACTTTTTGGGCTTTTTATTTATTATTTAATAGTTTCTTATTTTCTATTTTTATTTAATAATATTAATCATAATAATAAATAATATAACAGTAATATAATAATAATATGATATGATAATCGTAACATAACATAATAATATAGTGATGTTCATAATAATATCATAATAATAATAAACATAATATGATGACAATAGAGTAATAATACAAAATAATAATATTTTTGTGTTTTGTTTTCTTTTAAATTAAAATAACCTATAGTAATGTATAATAACAAACTAATAGTAATACGTATAGAAATTATATCAAAAACCACACATATACTAAGTAATATAAAAAGATAATAATCAAAGCCCATTATTCAAACAGTTACAAAAAATAAATATGGGCTAACCCCGGATAAAATTAGTGATTATAGCTGCCCCTCTTTGCTTAGCCTTGTAAAACAAGAATAAAGCAAAGACCCTAAGCACTAATTTTATCTTATTTCCCTGTTTGAAGATTTTGAGCTGCAAGTCCTTCCTATATAGAACTGTTTGCCCTTCCTCTTCCAGGAATTCTAGAACTTCGAATTATTCTCTTGTAAGGCCTAAATAAATGAAGCCCAAGAAGTGATGCCTCGATCCTTGATCGTCTTGGCACATAATGGTACCTCGCCTTGAGGATCCAAACAGATGATATCCTGATTTTTGGTCGTCTTGACACCAATGGTGTCTTGCTTTGAGTCTTCTAGAATGCCCTCGATCTTTATCGTGTTGGCACATAATGGTACCCCGCCTTGAGGCTCCAAACAGATGATATCCCGATTTCTGGTCATCTTGACACCAATGGTATCTCGCTTTGTATCTTCTGGAATGCCCTCGATCTTTATCATCTCAGTATGGGGTGATACCTCGCCTTGAGGATCCTTTCTAATGATGTTCTGATTGCTGGTTGTCTTGACATCAAATGATACCTCGCTTTGAGTCTTCTGGAATGCCTTCGATTTTCATCGTCTTCGTATGGTATGATACCTCACCTTGAGGATCCCGCTTGATGATGTCCTGATTGTTGATCGTCTTTACACTAAATGGGATCTCACTTAGAGTCTTCTAAAATGCCCTCGATCTTTATCATCTTGGCATCTTTGTAACTCCCAAATAGTTGAAGATTGGAAAACTTCTCATGGATCTTTGACTTTGTGTTGGTATCTACTTCTTCTTTCTTGGAATATGAGAACTATTTTCTATTTTTTCAAATACATGAAAGAAACAAACACAATGATTTGATGATGCTAGTTAGCATGCACCTACCTTAAAGATGTCTATCTATTCATGATGCATGACAGAATTTAATTAACGCTCGGGCGCCTTCTTTCTCGACTTCTCGTTTAAGCTTTTTCGCTTTCTTCTTCGTCTTTGCACATTTGTTGTTTCTCCTCGTGTCTAGACCCAACCCTCGTTTAACCATTATACTCTCCAAAACTTTACTCTAAAGCGCTCTTTCGAGTTTTAACTTTAGAGATTTTTTCCTTCTTTCCTTTCTTTCAAAGCGCCCTTTCGGGTTTTCACTTTGACTGGAATTTTCTCTTTTTTTCTTTTTCCTTTCTCTTTTTTTCTTTCTTTCTCTTTCTTTTTTTCTTTTGGGGCGCCCTTTCGGGTTTTCGCCACTGGATCTTCTATCTTGGACCTCAATACAGAGGGCATTTGTCATCTCTTTAGAAAACCTTGTCAACTTTACATGTGATGTCCTTTAGCCTTGACTTTGGCAGACTCCACTAAATGGAATCGATTTCTGTCTTGGAACAACTTGCACTTAAAGGGTTAAATCGTAGTAATGCTTAGAAATCCTTTGTTTGTCAATGATCTACGTTAATCTATTTGTAAGATGCTCATGAAATAAACAAAGGAAAGGATAGAATAAAACTTTTATTAATAAAAAATGTTGGAACAATTTGAGAGTCATGGCAAACATGAGAAGATAAAACATATATAAGTAGCATAGGGTGCAACATTCCCGAACATCGACTGTATGAATGATGCGAGAGCCCTTCGACCGTGGTAGATCTCTCACTACCTGTCCTAGACTAAAATTTCTGATAACCAAAAGGGATTCCACCATAAATCAAAGTAGAGCCCTTCGGTTTCAAGACGCCCATTTCTGAGTTTCCAGCTTGAACCCTACCTTTTTTTAAGCGTAATACTTTTTGACGGAGTCTAAATTTATGGGATTGCTCAATTCTTTTCCATCCATTTCTGCTAGAACTAATGCTCCCCCAGAGAAGGCATTTTTAACAACATAAGGCCCTTCCCAATTAGGCATCCATTTCCCTCGGAAGTCTTTTTGAATTGGCAAGATCTTCGTGAGCACCAAATCCCCCTCTTGAAATTCTCTCGGGCGGACCTTCTTGTTGTAGGCACGCATCATCCTCTTCTGATACATTTGGCCATGGCAAATGGCCCTCAATCTTTTCTCCTCAATGAGGTTCAACTGATCAATCCTTGCTTGCATCCATTTGGCATCATCCAACTTTGTCTCATTCAAAATTCTAAGTGATGGAATCTCCACCTCAATAGGTAATACCACTTATGTACCATAAACTAAAGAATACGGTGTTGCCCCTGTGGAAGTCCTTACGGATGTCTGATAAGCAAACAGCAGAAAAGACAGCTTCTCATGCCAATCCCTAAAAATGTCGGTAGTCTTGGCTATAATCTTCTTGATATTCTATTTGCTGCTTCAACCGCCCCATTCATCTTGGGACGATAAGTGGTAGAATTGTGGTGCACAATCTTGAACTGTTCACATACTTCGATTATCATCTTTTTGTTTAAATTGGAAGCATTATTAGTGATGATTCTTTCTGGCAGACCATAACAACAAATAATTTCCTTCTTCAAGAATTTGCATACAGTTGCTCTTGTAATATTAGCATAAGAGGCAGCTTCCACCCATTTGGTGAAGTAATCAATGGCCAATAGGATGAAACGGTGTCTGTTAGAAGCTTTTAGGTGTATTTTACCGATAACGTTCATGGTGTGAAGCGGTACCGGCGGAGAGTATATTTTGTCGGCATAGATCTGGCATTTGTGACATTTCTTCGCGTAATTAATGCAATCCCCCTCTATGGTAAACCAAAAATACCCATATCGCATGATCTTTCTAGCCACTAAGATTCTGTTAGTGTGAGTCTCACACATGCCATCATGTGACTCGGCTAAGATGTAACCCCCTTGATCCGACCTAGATGCCCAACCGAACCAAGAAGGCTACATTAGTTTTGCCGTAGCAAACCGAAGAGATACAACAAAACCATGTCCATTTTTTTCCTTTTTATCTTATCTAGATACCAATTATTAACCCTACATGTTCATGCAGACAACAGGTGTAACCCCAACTCAACATGGCATCAATTTGACATCCAATTGATCACACTTATAATTTAGGGACCAAATTGCAATTACAAAAAATTTCAAGATTAAAGCTCACTTTTAAGTTACCAACCTTTAATTAGTCAGGTTCCAATCTTCTATCTCAAATTTCAGCTCAATCCGATTATTCTATCACATACAATTGCATTGACAAGATTTAGGGACTAAATTATAAAGATGTCAAAACTACCCAAAGTGACTAATACTGAATTAACGGTCATCCGTACCGATACAGGTAAACCCATATCTATATGGTTTAAAATAGCCTGTTTTGGTACACCTCCAAGCCGTATCGATACGCCTAACTGAAATACCAAGCTTTTGAAAACCTTGATGATTGTACCGATACGACTCTCCGGCGTTTCGATACATAGGATTGGGACGAAAAAGTTGATTTCCAGTAGCTAAGACCCGTATTGAACCACCCCTTGCCGTACCGGTACGCTAAGACCAAAATGGCCTAGGCGTATCGAAACACCAACCCGCGCACCGATCCCTCAAGCCTAAAAATGCCTAGCCGTACCGATACAGTCCCACTCGTATCGATACGCCTGGCCTGTAATGTCACATTTTGGCTGGTTTTTCATCCCAAAAGCATACTCTAATCAATCCAACATGCTTAAAGCACAACACCAACATGCCAAACATTTCACAAGCCAACTAGCATCTCAATTCTAACAACACAACAAGGCTTTATGCATCCAAAGGAAATATATAGGCATGCTTCCTAATTTTGCATCCAAGCACACACCAAAAGACAAACCAGCACCAAAATCAACCCTTAAAGGCCAGTTACAAACCAAGAGCAACTAAAGAAACATGTTCAAACATGGAGTTCCACAAAACATCTCCCAAAGCACTACAAGTACCCAATTGCCCTTATTCATTATAGTCTAGACTCTAACATACTTTGGAAACAAGTATTGCCAAGATCCCCTTGCTTCTTGCTACCTTCCGGAATAGCGATACAATCACAATCGTGGTACAATAACAACCGGGTACACTTTCAACCCACAGGGACACCCACCCCAATCATCGGTTAGACGCTTAATCCACTAACGGGAGTTTTCGGTAGTGTTTAACCCCTCTACCGTTAGGGTACTTGGATGAAGTATTCGGTACGCTGTATAAACCGCTCAACATCCAAGGTGACTTATTTATAGTGGACTCAATCCTATGGCCGGCCAACTATATCCGATAACAATTTCAAAACCACATCACTTGCCAATATAATTAACCAAATAACATTTACCTCTCTATTTTTAACAAGCATTAAACCATGTCATTTCCAAAGCAACAACCATGCTAAAAAACACAAGTATAAACCATACTTACAAGGATCACTTACCATGTGCATCCTTCAGCAAAACATGCTCAAAAATAGTATATCGAATACTTTAAATCATGCTTAAACAATAGGTAACATGTAATCAAAACAAGTGCATAAAACCATTTGAACAAGCACGACCGAAAGAGTAAAACCACTTTATACTTACTTCCAAGTCTAGGTAAGCGTTTCAAGCTCTACCTTAACTCCCAAAACTCTGTTCTCGTAACATCAATACGCTTTTAAACCACGTTTTCACTCACCAATACGCGAAACCTCATTTTCCTGACGCAAAATCAAGTATCCAAAACCTCCAACGCTTCTTCAACCACTTCTGGATCAACCTCCCCTATTTTTTCCACAAAACAACAGAGGATTAATGCATCAAAATGCATTCTAAACACAACAACTACAATCCTTCTCGGATTTCCACAAAACTTTCACAATTAACCTTCCACAACAACCAAAAACATAACCAAAGCACTTCGATTCACAACCCAGCCATCATCTATCAATCTAACATCACTTTCAACATCAAAACACATCTAAAAACAGATCCAAATCAACCTACCGCCTCCAGCAACCTTACAACCATATAAACACCACAAAACCTTAAAACTAACAACTTAAACAAATAGAGATCCTTAAGTTCCAGGATTCCATTGATAAAAATCACTTAGCAACATTATTAAACATCCAAAATATAAATCAAAGCATCCTTAATTACTGGAAATTAGATCCAATCCATGAATTAACTCATTTTCCCCAAATAACTCAATTAAACATTATAAAATCATCAAAAATCAGATTAGAAACACAAAAACAAGGATAAAATGCTTGGGAATTTCAATAAAGAACCATAAAATAGAGGAGATCTCAAACCTTACCCCTATTGTGAAGTTTCTCCCTCAATTGATTTGTGAAAAGCTAAGAAAACATAAGATTTCAATGAGATTTTGCAAAACAAAGTTAAAGAATCAAGTTAAAATCAATAATCTGAGTGAAAAGAATCTCCCACCTCTGGATTTTGATGAAATTCTAATTGTTTGGAAGAAAAGAAGTTGAGAGAAAAGGTTTAGGAAAAAGCTACGTAAATTTTCTTTAAAAGCTAATAACTTAGATATTTTTATCCCTCATAAACCACCTTTAAAACACATGTTTAAAATGATTTAATTGAAAGGAGAAACCACCAGCAAAAACTTGGTAATTTAGCTCCTTAAGGATTTTAAGAATTTGACCCTTTTCATTTTAGTCACTTTAAATCAGTTTTCAAAAATCGCATTTTGGTCACTAACTAAAATGTCACATTTCCAAATTCCATTTTCCAAAATTTATTCCACCAAAAATCAATTAAAAGATGATTTTTAACTATTTTCCACATTTTTATCTTATCAAGAAATATACGGTCCCAAAACTGACTCGAATCCCTACTCCGGTCCATCGGGCCGTCTAATAAACCACCAAGCCGCTAAGCCCTAAAATTAGGGCGTTACAACTCTCCCCCACTTAAGAAATTTCGTCCCCGAAATTTACCTAGAGGAAACAGGTGCGGAAATTATTTCAACATATCTGACTTGCGTTCTCACGTGGCCTCCTTAACACCGTAGTGCTTCCAAAACACCTTAACAAGCTCTACTGTCTTGACACGTAGCACCTTACTGCTAGTATCAAGAATCTCTACCAGTTCCTCATCGTAAGATAGGTCTGGTCTCAACTCAATCTCCTCCACCAGCATGACATGCGATAGATCTGACCTATACCTCCGCAACACCGAAACGTGGAACACATCATGAATCTTTCCCAACTCCGGAGGTAGCCTCAAACGATACGCAACAGGACCCACACACTCAATAACCTCGTAAGGTCCAATGAACCTCGGCCGAAGCTTCCCTTTCCGCCCAAACCGCAACACCTTTTCCCGGGCGACACTTTCAAAAACACTTTATCACCCACAACGTACTCTATATCCCTACGCTTCAAATCTGCGTAGGATTTCTGACGATCTGCAGCTGCTTTTAAGTGCTCTCATATCAACTTTACCTTTTTGGTTGTGCCTTTAAAAACATTAGGCATTAACACAAACTTTCCCCCCGCTCCTGCACAACACACGGGCGTACAACATTTCCTACCATGCAACGCCTCATAAAGTGCCATCTGTATGCTAGCATGATAACTGTTATTGTAAGCAAACTCCACCAACGGCAACTGCTTCTCCCACGTTCCCTGGTACTCAATAACACAACACCTTAGCATATCCTTGAGAACCTGAACCACGACTCCGACTGACCATCCGTCTGAGGATGATACGAGGTACTGCAACTCAATTGGGTTCCCAAAGCACGATGCAAACTTACCCAAAACCTTGCAGTGAACCACGGATCCCTATCCGAAACTATAGATTTGGGCACCCCATGCAGACGCACAATCTCAGAGATGTACAGTTCAACCAACTTGTCCAAGGTATACGTAGTATGCATTGGCACAAAATGTGCACACTTCGTAAGCCGGTCCATAATCACCCAAATGGAATCTTTTTTGGTCGGCGTCCAAGGAAGCCCAAACACAAAATCCATGGTGATTCTTTCCCACTTCCATTTTGGTATCCTCAACTGTTGCAACAACTCGGAAGGAAACTTATGCTCAGCCTTTACCCGCTGACAAACCATACACCAAGCAACGAAATCAGCCATATCCCTTTTCAGTCCAACCCAATAGTACTCATCTTTTAACCCTCGATACATTTTAGTACTACCGGGATGCATAGCAAAAGGGCTAGCATGTGCCTCAGTCAAAATAGTACATCTTAACTCTTTTTCCTCAGGAACCACTATTCGACCTTTGAAACACAACAACCCATCACCGTTGAAATGAAAATCCATAGGATTCCCATCCTTGATATCTTCCACATGAGGTACCAAACTCCCATCATATGATTGCTTCTCATTAACCATCTGCGACAAGGATGGCTTCACCTGCAGCTCGGCCAACAAACCCCCGTCATTCATCACACTCAACCGAGCAAACATGGCTCTCAACTCCACAGCCACTTTTCTGCTCAAAGCATCCGTCACAACATTGGCTTTCCCCGGATGATACTCAATGGTCAGATCATAATCCTTAAGCAACTCCAACCATCTATGTTGCCTAAGATTCAGTTCCTTCTGTGTCATCGTATATTTCAAACTCTTATGATCCGTATAAACCACACATTTCTCACCAACCACCACCACCTCATAATTATCCAACAACCTCAAGGATATCTGTTTGGCCTCAAAATCCACCATAGCCCGATGTTCAGTTAACCAATCCATACCCAGAATCACATCAAAACCATGGAATGGTAACTCCATCAAGTCCACAACAAACACATGTCCCTAAACCATCAGCGGACACCTACGATATAACCTCCTAACCACGACTGTCTCCCCAAGAGAACTAGTCACTCTAACACCCACATTAAGAATTTCAATAGATATATCAAGCAGCTCAGCATGCTCACTCAAAATGCATGAATGAGTAGATCCATAATCAACTAATGAATACAACGACAAAGACTGCAGGGTAAAAGTACCTGCAAATACATTAGTGTCATTGCGACCCTCGCGGTGCGCATACACCCTAGCCGGTCCACCTCTCTCAGGCTAGATAGTAACAATATGAGCCACAGTCCTCTGCCCACTATCTCGATGCTGAAATGGTCTGCGGCCACAATCACTACCCTGTTGCAAAGCAACAACAGGTGCAATACCTTGCCCACCTTGAGCCAACAAAGGACAACCACGCCTCTGATGGTCGCCTGACCTACAACTCCAACAAGCATTAGCCACCACAGGTGCAGGTGCCTGACCCTTCCTAGTCAAACGCGGGCAATCTCGCCTCAAATGATCTCGGATTCTATAAAACCAGCAAGTGCTAAACGGGGCTCTAACCTGGGCACCCTGCCCCTAGACTCCATGTCCCACAACACCTCCGCCATGCCTCAGCTCTGGGCGAAACCTCCTATCACGGTGTCTCTTGGCCTGACCACCGCTATAACTCGAATCAACAACTCTCTTATCCGAGCTAGAACCTCGCAAACTAGATGCTAAATCCAAATTATGCTCCACATCCTTGGCTTGCGAAACCAACACATCAAATTCGGTGTAATTAGCAACAAGCATGTATGTCTTAACATTCTGCACAAGCCCATAGCGAAAATGATCACATCGAGTACGCTCGTCAGCAACCAACTCAGGTGCATACCGACTCAACCTTACAAACTGCACCCCGTACTCCGCAACAGAATACTACCTTGCACTAGAGCCATAAACTCACCTCTCTTCTCGTCCTGATATCGGACTCCCAAAACTTCTTTCGAAATGCCTCGTAGAAAAACTCTCAGGTCACATCCTCAGTCACCATATCGGATATCGTGGTAGTCCACCATGCATAAGTATCACCTTGCAGTAGAGAAACAACACAGCCTAGCTTACGAGCGTCGGTGCACCCCATATCTGGCCCAGTATCCTCTCAGTACTGGCCAACCAACCTTCGGAGGCCTCAGGTAACAAACCTCGAAACTCAACTCCACCCAAACTACGAAGGTGCTCAAACGGCAAACCTTGCCCCTCAACCAGTGGTGCTGGCACATGAACACCCGCAACTGCTGCCTGAAAAGCACCAGCCATGACCTATATCAACGGTGCCATATCACCCATCCTTGGCCCAGCCGGCGCAGGTGGTACTTGTTCCACTTCCTCTGGTGGATTAGGTGGGGGTGGTGGCAACCCTCTAAGAGGTAAAACTTCTCCTTTAGCGTCATGCCCAGTGGCAGCAACAATCATACCCGATCTCAACTCTCTCATCGGTCCTATTGTGCTAAAACATATCTAACACATGATAATCATTTCAAAACAAAAATGATTTGGCCAGCCTCATGTAACCCCCTTGACCCGGCCTAGACGCCCAACTTAATCAAGAAGCCTACATTAGTTTTGCCGTAGCAAACCAAAGAGATTCAATCAAACCTGGTCCATTTTTTCTTTTTTTCTTATATACGTGCCCATTTATTCACCCTACATGTTCATACAGACATCAAGTGCAACCCCAACTCAATCGGGCATCAATTTGACATCCAATTGATCAGGTGTGCAAGTTAGGGACCAAATTGCAAATACAGAAAATTTCAGGATTAAAACTCATTTTTAAGTTACCCATATTTAATTAGGCAGATTCCAAACCTTGATCACAAATTTCAGCTCAATTTGATCATTCTACCACATATAATTGCATCGACAAGATTTAGGGACTAAAAAGCAAAGAAAGCAAAACTGCCCAAAACGATATTAACCGAAAAAATGGCCATCCATATCAAAATGTGTAAGCCTGTACCGATACGGTTTGAAACACACCGTTTCGATACACCACCAAGCCATTTTGATACACCTAATTGAAATACCGAACTTTTGAAAATTTTACAACCGTACCTATACGGTTCCTTAAGTGCTTCAATGCGTGGGTTCGAGTTACAAAAGTGAATTCCAGTGGCTAAAACTCGTATCAAAACGCCCATCCCCGTACCGGTACGTCAGGCCAAATTTTCCTAGGCGTATCGAAACGCACCAGACCTGTATCGATCCAACACGCCTAAAATTGCCTAGCTGTACCGATACGGTCCCCCGCGTATTAGTACGCCTGGGCCTGTAACGTCACATTTGGCTGATTTTTCATCTCATAAGCATACTCAAACCACTCCAACATGCTTCAAACTCAATACCAACATGTCAAACGTATTTCATACTAACTAACACCACATATCTAACAACACCACAAGGATTCATGCATCAAATGGGAAATCTATAGGCATGCTTCCTAATATGCATCCAACCAACATATCAAAAGGTAAACCAGCACCAAAAAAAACCTTAAAGGCCATTTACAAACCAAGAGCAACTAAAGAAACATGCTCAAACAGGGAGTTTCAATAAACATCTCCCAATACACAGCAAGTACCCATTGCCCTTATTCATTATTGACTAGTCTTTAACATACTTTGGAAACAAGTCTTGCCAAGATCTCCTTACTTCTTGCTGCCTTCCACGACCTCAATTATCTGCATTGATGGACAACGAGAATGTAAGCACACAAGGCTTAGTGAGGAGTGTTCAAAAGCAAACACCATCAATGCATTTAAAACCATTTACTTAACATCATCCTTTAAAACATCATCATGCCTCTTTAAAAACATGCATTTTATGTCATTAAAAACCAGCATACTAAACATATGCTACATGTATCATTAACCAACAGCAAGTTACATTGCTAACCCTCCACTTAAGCCTTCCCATGCATTACTACCAAATGTAAAGCTTAAGGAGAAACATGTATAAATCACATTATACAACATAAACATTTCAATGATAAATTAACAATTATATTGGCTTTCAAGTGATCATTTAACCAGTCCAATAACAAAAGAGTTCATCGGATACACGGATTCAACAAATGTTAACCAACACTTCAAGCCATCTTAATCGGAATAGCGATACAATCACAATCGCGGTACAATAACAATCGGGTACAATAACAACCCACAGGGATACCAATCCCTCTCATCGGTTAGATGCTTAACCCACTAACAGGAGTATTCGGTACCGTTAAACCCCCTACCGTTAGGGTACTTGGATGGAGTATTCGGTACACAATATAAACCCCTCAACATCCAAGGTGACATATTTACAGTGCACTCAATCCTATGGCCGGCCAACTATATCCGATAACAATTTTAAAACCACATCACTTGCCAATATAATTAACCGATTAACATTTACCTCACTACTTTAACAATCATTAAACCATGCCATTTCCAAAGCAACAATCATGCTTAAAAACACAAGTATAAACCATACTTACAAGGATCACTTACCATGTGCATCCTTCAGTATTTCATGCTTAAAACCAGTATATCAAATACCTTAAAACATGTTTAAGCAGTAGGTAACATGTAATTAAAACAAGTGCATAAAACCATTTCAAACTAGCACGGCCGAGAGAGTACAACCACTTTATACTTATGAGTCTAGGTAAGCGTTGCAAACTATACCTTAACTCCCACACTCTGTTCTCAAAATAGCAAAACGCTTTAAACCACGTTTTCACTCACCGATACGCGAAACTTCGATTTGCCGACGCAAAACCAAGCATCCGAAGCCTCCTACGCTTCTCCAATCACTTACGGATCAAACTCTCCCATTTTTACCACACAACAACAACGAATTAATGCATCATAATGCATTCTAAACACAACAAACACAATCCTTCTCAGATTTCCACAAAACCTCACAATTAACCCTCCACAACAACCGAAAACATAACCAAAACACTTCGATTCACAACCTAGCCAACTTCTATCAACCTAGCATCATTTCGAACATCAAAACACATTTAAAAACAGATCCAAAACAAGCTACTACTTCCAGCAACCTTACAACCACAAAACACCACAAAACCTCAAAACTAACAACCTAAACAAGTAGAGATTCTTAAGTTTCGGGATTCCATTGATAAAAATCACTTATCAACATTATTAATCATCCAAAATGTAAATCAAATCACCATTACTTATTGGAAATCAGATCCAATTCGTGAATCAACTCATTTTCCTCAAAGAACTCATTAAATCATTGGAAAATCATCAAAATCAGATTATAAACACAAAACAAGGATCAAATGCTTGGGAATTTCAATAAAGAACCATACAATAGAGGAGATCTAAGACCTTACCCCTATTGTGAAGTTTCTCCCTTAATTGGTTTATGAAAAGCTAAGAAAACACAAGATTAATATAAGATTTTGTGTAATCAATCTTTACAAAACAATTTAAAACAATAAAATCAAGTTAAAAACCACCTCACCTCTGGAAATTTGATAAAATCTGAGTGTTTGGCTGAGGAGAGAATGGAGAGGAAAAAGTTGAGAGAAAATGACGTGATTTTTGTTTAGAAAAGATAACTAACTTTTTAACAAAATCCAATTTATTATTAATTAAATCACATGTTAAAATCAGTTAAATCAAGAGAGAAATCATCAGAAACCAATTGGTAAAATAGCTCCTTAAAGATTCTAAGTATTTGATCCTTTTCGTTTTAGTCAGTAGAAAATCACAGTTTTCAAAACTTTCATTTTGGTCACCAACCAAAATGTCCATCTTCCAAAACTCATTTTTCAAAATAGATTCCACCATTATTAAACAAATAATTAATAATAATTTTTAAGCATTTTTCCAACACCAAAAATATATGATCCCGAAATCGACTCGAATCTCTACTCCAGTCACCGAACCGTCTAATAAACCCTCTAAACCGCTAAGCCATAAAATCAGGGCGTTACAACTCTCCCCTACTTAAGAAATTTTGTCCCCAAAATTTACCTGGAGGAAACAGGTGCAGAAACTGTTTCACCGTATCCGACTTACGCTCTCACGTGGCCTCCTCAACACTACTGTGCTTCCACAACACCTTAACCAACTCGACTGTTTTGCCACGGGGCACCTTACTGCTGGTATCAAGAATCTCTACTGGTTCTTCATCATAAGATAGATCTGATCTCAATTCAATCTCTTTCGCCAGCATGACATGCGATGGATCTGACCTATATCTCCGTAACACCGAAACATGGAACACATCATGAATCTTTCCCAACTCCGGAGGTAACCTCAAACGGTACGCAACAGGACCCACACACTCGACAACCTCGTATGGTCCAATGAACCTCGAGCTAAGCTTTCCTTTTCGCCCAAAACGCAACACCTTCTTCCAAGGAGACACCTTTAAGAACACTTTATCACCCACAACATACTCTATATCCCTATGCCTCAAATCCGCATAGGATTTCTGGCAATCAGCGGCTACTTTCAAGCGCTCGCATATCAACTTTACTTTTTTGGTTGTACCTTTTTAGAGCATTCAGCAAAGATATAAACTTTTCCCCCGCTTCTGCCCAACACACAGGCGTTCGGCACTTCCTACCATACACCGCCTCGTAGGGTGCCATTTGGATGCTAGCCTGATAACTGTTATTGTAAGCAAGCTCCACTAACGGTAACTGCTTCTCCCACATTCCCTGGTACTCAATAACACAACACCTTAGCACATCCTCGAGAACCTGAATCATGCGCTCCGACTGGCCATCCAACTGAGGATGGTACGAGGTACTAAAACTCAACTAGGTTCCCAAAGCACGATGCAAGCTCACCCAAAACCTTGCTGTGAACCGCGAATCCCTATCCAAAACTATAGATTTGGGCACCCCGTGCAAACGCACTATCTCAGAGATGTACAACTCAACCAACTTGTCTAAGGTATACGTAGTATGCACTAGCACAAAGTGCGCCCACTTCGTAAAACGATCCACAATCACCCAGATGGAATCCTTTTTGGTCGGTGTCAAAGGTAGCCCAGACACAAAATCCATGGTGATTGTTTCCCATTTCTATTATGGTATCCTCAACGGTTGCAGCAACCCGGAAGGAAACTGGTGCTCAGCCTTTACCCGCTAACAAACCATACATCGAGCAACGAAATTAGCCACATCTCTCTTCAGCCCCACCCAATAGTTTTCCGCCTTCAACCCCGATACATTTTAGTACTACCGGGATGCATCGCAAAAGGACTAGCATGCGCCTCAGTCAAAATGGTATGCCTTAACTTTTCATCCTCAGGCACCACTATTCGACCTTTGAAACATAACACCCCATCATCGTTGAAATGAAAATCCGTAGGATTTCCATCCCTGATATTTTCCACATGAGATACCAAACTCCCATCATACGGTTGCTTCTCCTTAATCATCAACGACAAGGACGACTTAACTTGTAACTTAGCCAAAAAACCTCTGTCATTCGTTACACTCAACCGAGCAAACATGGCTCTCAACTCCGCAGCTGCTTTCCTGCTCAAAGTATCCACCACAACATTGGCTTTTCCTGGATGATACTCAATGGTTGGATCATAATCCTTAAGCAACTCCACCCATCTGTGTTGCCTAAGATTCAGCTCCTTCTGTGACATCAGATATTTCAAAATCTTATGATCCGTATAAACTACACATTCTCACCATAGAGATAATGCCTCCAGATCTTCAAGGCAAACACAACCGCTGCAAACTCAAGATCATGAGTTGGGTAGTTACGCTCATGCACCTTCAGCTGCTTAGATGCATACGCCACCACCTTACCCTCCTGCATCAACACACAACCAAGCCCAACATACGATGCATAACTATATACAACAGACTCTTTTCCTGATTCTGGTTGAACCAAGACCGGAGCTCACGTCAAGGCTTCCTTCAATCTTTTGAAAGCTTGCTGTCTACCCTCCGTCCACTCAAACCGAACATTCTTCTGCAACAACCTTGTTAATGAAGCCGCCAAACTGGAGAACCCTTCCACAAACCTCTGGTAGTAACCCGCCAAACCAAGGAAACTCCTAACCTTCGTCACAGACTTAGGATCCTTACAACTCATTTTGGCCTCAACCTTATGCGGATCAACACAGATTCCTTTGGCCGACACCACATATCTGAGAAACACAACTTCCTTGAGCCAGAACTCATATTTGCTTAACTTAGCATAAAGCTGATTAGCCAACAGCGTTTGAAGCACAATCCTCAAATTTCTATCATGGTCCTCCTGGGTACGGGAGTACACATGGATATCATCGATGAACAAAACCACAAACTGAACCAAAAACTCATAAAACACATGGTTCATCATGTCCATGAAAGCAGCTGGAGTATTGGTCAAACCAAATAGCATCACAAGAAACTCATAATGCTCGTACCTCGTGCGGAAAGCTATTTTGGGCACATCCACCTCCTTCACCTTCAACTAGTAGTACCCCAACCTTAAACCTATCTTTGAAAACACCAAAGCTCCCCTGAACTGATCAAATAGGTCATCTATCCACGGTAAGGGATACTTGTTCTTTATTGTCAACTTATTCAGCTGCTAGTAATCTATACACATTCGCAACGTACCATCTTTCTTTTTAACAAATAGCACCGGCGCTCCCCACGGTAAGATACTGGTCTAATGAACCCACGATCAAGCAACTCTTGCAACTGCATTTTCAGCTCCTTCAAGTCCTTCGGAGCCATGCGATACAGAGTAATGGATACCGGTACCGTACCTGCAAAGACCTCGATGCAAAACTCCACCTCACAGTCAGGTGGCAACCCTGGTAATTCCTCCGAAAAAACACCTAAAAAGTCACATACGGTGCGAACATCATGCATCCTCAACTCCTTTGATCTAGGATTCATAACATAGGCCAAATAAGCCTAACATCTCGAATCCAACATTCGTCTTGCTTCCAAAACCGAAACAACATTAGATAAAACTTGGCATTCTCACCAACAACCACCACCTCATAATCATCCGACAACCTCAAGGATATCCGTTTGGTCTCAAAATCCACTACAGCCCGTTGTTCGATCAACCAATCTATACCCAAAATCACATCAAAACCATGGAATGGTAACTCCATCAAGTCCACGGCAAACACATGTCCTTAAACCATCAGCGGACACCTACAATACAACCTCCTAACCATAACTATCTCCCTAAGAGAACTGGTTACTCTAACACCCACATTAAGAATTTCAATAGATATATCAAGCAGCTCAACATGCTCACTCAAAATGTATGAATGAGTAGAACTAGAATCAACCAACAAATACAACGACAAAGACTGTAGGATAAAATTAACTGCAATCACATCGGTGTCATTACGGCCACGACCACGCCTCTGATGGTCGCTTGACAGACAACTCCAATAAGCATTAACCACCACAGATGCAGGTGTCTGGCCCTTCCTGGCCAAACGCGGGCAATCTCGCTTCAAATGATCTCGGGATCCACAAACCCAACATGTGTTAAATGGTGCTCTAGCCTGGGCTCCCTACCCCTGGACTCCACGTCTACCCGCACCTCCACCATGCCTCGGCTCTGGGCGAAACCTCTTGTCATGGTGTCTCTTGGCCTGACCACCGCTATAACCTGAATCAGCAGCTTTCTTACCCGAGCTAGAACCTCGCGATCCAAAAGCCAAACCCAAATTTTGCTCCACATCTTTGGCTTGCGAAACCAACACATCAAAATCGGTATAATCAGCAGCAAGCATGTATGTCTTAACATCCTACACAAGCCCATAACGGAAATGATCATATCGAGTATGCTCGTCAGGAATCAACTCAGGTGCATACTGACTCAACCTCACGAACTGCACCTCATACTCCGCAATAGACATACTGCCCTGCACCAATGCCATAAACTCACACTTCTTCTCGTCTTGATATAGGACTCCCAAAAACTTTTTCTGAAAAACCCCACAGAAGAACTCCCAAGATACATCCTCGGTCTCCATACCCAATATCGTGGTAGTCCACCACGTATAGGCATCACTTTGCAGAAGGGAAACAACACAACCTGACTTACGTGCATCGGTGCACCCTATCTGGCCCAATATCCTCTCAGTACTGGCCAACCAACCCTCAGAAGCCTCAGGCGACAACCTTCGAAACTCAACTCTGCCCAAGATACGAAGATGCTCAAGCAGCAAACCTTGCCCATCAACTGGTGGTACTGGCATACGAACACCCGTAACTATTGCCTAGAATACACCGGTTATGGCTTGAATCAACGGTGTCATATCACTCATCCCTGGCCCAGCTGGCGCAGGTGGTACTTGCTCCACTCCCTCAGGTAGATTAGGTGGGGGCGGTGGCAACCCTCCAAGAGGTACAACTTCTCCCTCATCATCCTGCCCAGCGACAGCAGCAATCACGCTAGATCACAACTCTATCCTCGGTCCCATCGTGCTAAATTATATCTAGGGCATGATAATCATTTCAAAACAAAACAGTCGGGCCAGCTTCAAGCAAGGATCCAAGACTTTCCATTTCAAAAATCAAAACTTTCCAGACTATAATAATAAGGCAATGGGTACCCTAAAACATCCCCAACATAGCATACAACAATCAACATTCATATATCAATCACAGTGCATATCAACCAGCATACATACAACAATCACCATACAAATCAAACAACAGAACATAACTCACAATAACAACACAACCACCTCCCAAACGAACTACACTTAGCTCTGATACCACCAAATGTAACCCCTTGACCCGGTCTAGACGCCCAACCGAATCAAGAAGGCTATATTAGGTTTGCCGTAGCAAACCGAAGAGATCCAATCAAACGCGGTCATTTTTTTCTTTTTATCTTATCTAGATGGCCATTTATTAACCATACATGTTCATACAGACATCAGGTGCAACCCCAACTCAATCAGGCATCAATTTGACATCCAATTGATCACGTGTGAAAGTTAGGGACCAAATTACAAATACCAAAAATTTTAGGATTAAAACTCATTTTTAAGTTCCAATCTTTAATTAGATAGATTCCAAAACTTCATCACAAATTTTAGCTCAATCTAATCATTCTACCATATATAATTGCATCTGCAAGATTTAGGGACTAGAAAGCAAAAAAAGCAAAACTGCCAAAAATGACATTAACTAGAAAAACGACCATCCGTATCGAAATGGGTAAGCCCGTACCGATACTGTTTGAAGCACACCATTTCGATACACCACCAAGCTGTTTTGATACGCCTAATTGAAATACCAAAATTTTGAAAATTTTACAACCGTACCGATACGATTCCTTAGGTGTTTCGATACGCAGGTTCGAGTTACAAAAGTGAATTCTAGTGGCTAAAACTCGTATCGAAATGCACATCCTTGTACCGGTACGTCAGGCCAAATTTGCCTAGGCGTATCGAAATGCACCAGACCTGTATCGATCCCACAAGCCTAAAATTGCCTAGCTGTACCGATATGGTCCTCCGCGTATCGGTACGCCTGGGCCTGTAATGTCACATTTCGCTGATTTTTCATCTTATAAGCATACTCAAACAACTCCAACATGCTTTAAACTCAATACCAACATGTCAAACATAATTCATACTAACTAACACCACATATCTAACATAACCACAAGGATTTATGCATCAAATAGCAAATCTATAGGCATGCTTCCTAATATGCATCCAACCAACATACCAAAAGGTAAACTAGCACCAAAAACAAACCTTAAAGGCCACTTACAAACCAAGAGCAACTAAAGAAACATGTTCAAACAGGGAGTTTCACAAAACATCTCCCAATACACAATAAGTACCCCATTGCCCTTATTCATTATAGTCTAGTCTCTAACATACTTTGGAAACAAGTCTTGCCAAGATCCCCTTGCTTCTTGCTACCTTCCAAGACCTCAATTATCTGCATTGATGGCAAACGAGAGTGTAAGCATACAAGGCTTTGTGAGGAGTGCTCAAAAGCAAACACCACCAATGCATTTAAAACCATTTACTTAACATCATCCTTTAAAACATCATCATGCCTCTTTAAAAACATGCATTTCATGTCATTAAAAACCAACATACTAAACATATGCTACATGTATCATTAACCAACATCAAGTTACATTGCTAATCCTCCACTTAAGCCTTCCCATGCATTACTACCAAATGCAAAGCTTAAGGAGAAACATGTATAAATCACATTATACAACATAAAGCATTTCAATGATACATTAACAATTATATTGACTTTCAAGTGATCATTTAACCAGTCCAATAACAAAAGAGTTCATCGGATACACAGATTCAACAAGTGTTAACCCAACACTTCAAGCCATCTCAATCGAAATAGCAATACAACCACAATCACGGTACAATAACAATTGGGTACAATAACAACCCTCAAGGATACCAATCTCTCTCATCGGTTAGATGCTTAACCCACTAACGGGAGTATTTGGTACCGTTAAACCCCTCCACCATTAGGGTACTTGGATGGAGTATTCGGTACACAATATAAACCCTTCAACATCCAATGCGGCTTATTTACAGTGCACTCAATCCTATGGCTTGCCAATTATATCCGATAAAAATTTTAAAACCACATCACTTGCCAATATAATTAACCAATTAACATTTACCTCACTGTTTTAACAATCATTAAACCATGTCATTTCCAAAGCAACAACCATGCTTTAAAACACAAGTATAAACCATACTTACAAGGATCACTTACCATGTGCATCCTTCAGCATTTCATGCTTAAAAACAGTATATCAAATACCTTAAAACATGCTTAAACAGTAGGTAACATGTAATTAAAACAAGTGCATAAAACCATTTCAAACTAGCACGACAGAGAGAGTACAACCACTTTATACTTACTTTCGAGTCTAGGTAAGCATTTCAAGCTCTACCTTAACTCCCAAACTCTGTTCTCAAAATAGCAAAACGCTTTAAACCACGTTTTCACTCACTGATACGCGAAACCAAGCATCTGAAGCCTCCTACTCTTCTCCAATCACTTCTGGGTCAACCTCCCCTATTTTTACCACACAACAACAGAGGATTAATGCATCAGAATGCATTCTAAACACAACAAACACAATCATTCTCAGATTTTCACAAAATCCTCACAATTAACCCACCACAACAACTGAAAACATAACCAAAACACTTCGATTCACAACCCAGCCAACTTCTATCAACCTAGCATCATTTCCAACATCAAAACACATCTAAAAACAGATCCAAAACAAGCTACAACTTCCAACAACCTTACAACCACAAAAACACCACAAAACCTCCAAACTAACAACCTAAACAAATAGAGATTCTTATGTTTCGGGATTCGATTGATAAAAATCACTTATCCACATTATTAATCACCCAAAATATAAATCAAATCACCATTACTTACTGGAAATCAGATCCAATTCGCGAATCAACTCATTTTCCTGAAAGAACTCATTAAATCATTAGAAAATCATCAAAATCAGATTAGAAACACAAAAACAAGGATCAAATGCTTGGGAATTTCAATAAAGAACCATACAATAGAGGAGATCTCAGACCTTACCCCTATTGTGAAGTTTCTCCCTCAATTGGTTTGTGAAAAGCTAAGAAAACATAAGATTAATGTAAGATTTTATGTAATCAATCTGTATAAAACAATTTAAAACAATAAAATCAAGTTAAAAGCCACCTCACCTCTGGAAATTTGATGAAATCTTAGTGTTTGGCTGAGGAAAGAATGGAGAGAAAAAAGTTGAGAGAAAATGACGTGATTTTTGTTTAGAAAAGATAACTAACTTTTTAACAAAAACCACTTTAATTATTAATTAAATCACATGTTAAAATCAGTTAAATCAAGGGAGAAATCATCAGAAACCAATTGGTAAAATAGCTCCTTAAAGATTCTAAGTATTTGACCCTTTTTCGTTTTAGTTACTAGAAAATCACAGTTTTCAAAACTTTCATTTTGGTCACCAAACAAAATGTCCATCTTCCAAAACTCATTTTTCAAAATTGATTCCACCATTATTAAATACATAATTAATAATGATTTTTAAGAATTTTTCCATAAATTTTCCAACACCAAAAATATATGATCCCAAAACCGACTCGAATCTCTACTCTAGTCCACCGAATCATCTAATAAACACTCTAAACCGCTAAGCCCTAAAATCGAGGCGTTACACCTCAAGAAAGGATCCAAGATTTTCATTTCAAAAATCAAAACTTTCCAGACTATAATAATAAGTCAATGGGTCCCCCCAAAACTTCCCCAACATAGCATACAACAGCCAATATTCATATATCAATCACCGTGCATATCAACCAGCATACATACAACAATCACCGAGAAAACTAAATGTGGCAACAACACAAAAACCTCCCAAACGAACCAAACCTGGCTCTGATACCACCAAATGTAACCCTTTGACCCGGCCTAGTCGCCCAACCGAACCAAGAAGGCTACATTAGATTTGCCGTAACAAACCGAAGAGATAAAATAAAACCCAATCCATTTTTTCTTTTTTCTTATCTATATGCCAATTATTAACCCTACATGTTCATTCAGACATCAGGTGTAACCCCAACTCAATCGGGCATCAATTTGACATCCAATTGATCACACTTATAATTTAGGGACCAAATTGCAATTACAAAAAATTTCAAGATTAAAGCTCACTTTTAAGTTACCAACCTTTAATTAGTCAGGTTCCAATCTTCCATCTCAAAGTTTAGCTCAATCCGATCATTTTATCACATACAATTGCATTGACAAGATTTAGGGACTAAATTGTAAAGATGTCAAAACTGCCCAAAGTGACAAATACTGAATTAACGGTCATCCATACCGATACCGGTAAACCCGTATCGATACAGTTTGAAATACACCGTTTTGGTACACCTATAAGACATATCGATATGCCTAACTGAAATACCAAACTTTTGAAAACCTTGATGAATCTCATTCTTTTCAGAGCTAGTAGATTACCAAAGATGAATCCCCAAAGACCTGAAGCACCTTGATCTTTCTTTCTATGGTCGCCCGGAGTACCATGACACAAGCCTCATACTTGGCTATATTGTTTGTACAAAAGAATTCCAACCTGCTAGTAAAGGGGTAATAAACCTCTTTAGGAGAAATTAATACTACCCCTATCTCATGGCCTAGGGCATTGAATGCCCCATCAAAATAGAGCTTCCACGATTCATTGGTGGGCCTCTCCTCAGATAGAGTATTGATCAGGTCTTCATCCGGGAAACTAAAATCTACCAGCTCATAGTCATTTGTAGTACGACTAGCCAAAAGATCTGTTACCACACTTCCCTTTAGTTTTTTCTGGCTCACGTAGACAATATCAAACTCAGACAGCAACATTTGCCAACGAACCATTCTTCCGGTTAGTGCTGGTGCCTCTATTAGAAATTTCAGTGGATCCATCCCAGAAATCAAGCAAGTAGTATGATACAACATGTACTGCTTGAGTCTCTTAGTAGCCCACACTAGGGCACAACATAGCTTTTGGATCAATAGGTACCTCGATTCACACTCGGTAAACTTTTTGCTCAAGTAATAAATGGCCTTTTCTTTCTTGCATGTCTCATCATGATGCCCTAGCACACATCCTATCGAATTATCAAATACTGTTAAGAACAAAATTAATGGCCTATCCAGTACTGGTGTTGTTAAGATCGGGGCATTGGTCAAATACTCCTTAATCTTTTCTAAGGCCTCTTGGCAATCTTCCTCTCATTTTCTCAGGTCATTCTTTCAGAGTAGTCTGAAGACGAGATCACACTGTCGGTCAGTTGAGAAATGAATCGAGAAATGTAATTGAGCCTTTCTAAGAATCCTCTAAACTCTTTTTCAGTTTAAGGCGGCGGAAGATCTTGGATTGCTTTTACTTTTTCGGGGTCGATCTCGATCCCCTTTCGGCTAACCACAAAACCTAGGAGATTTCCCGATGTAACTACAAAGGTACACTTAGACGGGTTGAGCTTTAACTTGTATTTCCTCAGTCTTTGGAACAGTTTCCGCAAATTCCCAATATGTTCTTCTTTGGTTCGGGACTTGGCTGTCATTTCATCCACATACACCTCAATCTCCTTGTGCATCATATCATGGAACAAGGTGACCATGGCCCTTTGATAAGTTGCCCCGGCATTCTTCAAACCGAAAGGCATTACCATATAGCAAAATGTGCCTCACATGGTTACAAATATGGTCTTTTCCATGTCTTCGGGATGCATTTTAATTTGATTGTATCCGAAAAAGCCATCCATGAATGAGAACCACGAATGCCCCACAGTATTGTCGACTAGGGTATCAATATGAGGCAGAGGGAAATTATCCTTAGGACTTGCCCTATTGAGGTCCCTATAGTCTATGCACATACGTACTTTTATGTCCTTTTTGGGTACCGAGACTATGTTGGCTACCCATTTCGTGTAACACCCTTAACGTATACTCGTAAGCCGAATATACATTAAAGATGTTACGGAGTCATTGAAAGAAATCTTGACTTGCAAATTTTTTTATACCAAAATTCATCTTGCAGTTTAACCCTTTCTCGATTTTGAATTAAACTGTGTCAGTCTATTGTAGCTAGTTTTGACCCTGAATTGATTACAAAATTAATAATTGAGTTGTTGAAATAAAAATATAATTGAGGGTGAAAACTATGTATACTGCCTAGACCCTTTCTTGATTTTCAACTTTTTACGCGATCAGGGTTAAACAACATTTGACTACGTCAAAATTCATAGTTATTAATAGCAAACCATTTATCTAAGTCCATACTTCCATGACAATGTATAAATACGTTATAAACTTAGACTTACAAAACAGTTTACCCACTTAAAATATTACATGCCCACTAGTCTATCAAATTACGTTAAAGATGTTACATTTACCTTTTGTCTTTTCATTTAGGACATTCAAGCCCCGAAACTTGATTTTCAGTTCAAGTTCGAATCAAGAGATGTTCGAGGTGTAATGAAGAAAAAGTTTAAAGAGGAATTAGTGAGGCATACAAATAAATGGCCCAGGTGAGCGCAATTGCATGCATATCATAATACATTGATAATTATGTCATTGAATATATGATTGATATAATATGAATATGTCAAGATTTGAGAAATAAAATGCATTGATCATTTGATTACTTGCATTGATGAAATTGAAATGTTATTTCGGGTATGAACTACCCAATGTTGATATATATATATTGATATATGTTGCCATTGATGAAATAGATTGATGATATAAAGCCCAATGTATGATATAAAGAATCAAAGGTATAGTTGGATATCCATAGAGTCATAAACAGCTATATAAATATTCTAAGCACTTCAGGTAAAGTGCAAATTTCATTAATGGTATACTCCGGTAAGTATACCGAAGCACTTTGGTGCTAAGCACTCCCGGTAGAGTGCAATAATACATTATACTCAACTAAGTATAGGGGGTGACTCGTGTACATAGAATCTCTTAATTTGATACCTTGGGCTAAGTAAATTGAAATGAATCAAAGAAACATAATGATAAGCTTGAAAGCTTACAGATAGAAATGAAAAAGGTATTGGTAAGCGTTGAAAGCTTACGTATGGAAATGGCAATGGTATTTGGTAAGATTTAATCTTATCACTTTGATATTCATATATGCTGATACATATTTATTTATGTTAACGAGCATGCCATGGTACAATGATCATATGCATTATTATTTATTTACATTGATATTTATGTCAAATTGCATTTGACTATGAATTATTGCCTCACTAAGTAATTACTTAGCGTGTGACTGTTTCACAAGTACGAAAAAAGAAATGGTTAGAGTAAGGAGCATAAACGGGCATCATCAATCAATAACAGGTACATCAGTATTAGTAAGATATCTTTTGACACTATTTGATATTTACTAGTTGGCATGTATATTAAAATGTTATGCCTGCTCTGATAGAATTTGTAATTTATTTAGAATTTGGATGAGTTTTAAATCAGGCAGTTTTTATGTAATTTCACTAATTATATAAAGTCGAATTAAATTGACAAGTTGCTTCCTGAAATTAAACCTGATTTGAAGAAGAAAATATAAAGTTTAAACTTTACGCGATTAATTAGATTTTTAAATAAAGTCTAAATTGTAATATTTTTTTAAAGAAACAATTTTTTACTGAATTATAAATATAGTTGGTTTTACAAATGTTTTGTGACATCTATGTCTCGTATTCAATGATGGATACGGGAAAGGGGTGTTACATTTCGGGTATTTGGCAACCTTCAAAAATTAGGCTTCGAACTGTTTCTTTACTTCGTCTCTGACCTTTAACAGCATATCAGGTCTCCTTCTCCAGAGCTTTTGCTGGACTGGCTTGCACTCTGGCTTTATTGGAATTTTCTGCACTACAATATTTGTGTCTAAACCCGACATATCTTGGTATGTCCACGCAAACACATCTTTGAATTCTGAAAGCAATTCCACCAAATATTGTCTCACCTTCGGTGATAGAGTGGTACCAATCTTCACTTCTTTCTTTTCTTCTTCGGTCCCCAAATTCAAAACTTCTAATTCTTCTTGATGGGGCAAAATCTATTTGTCTTCACTTTCCATCTATCTTGGCAACTCATCCGGGACCTCATATCCCACCTTATCATCTTCTTTGTCAATTTCTGTCAAGCACGAGGGTTGTTCAAAATCTACCTCGAGATTAGACTCAGAATCATTCATACAGTTAATATTTAGGGACATGCATGAGTTTGAAAGCATGTATTGGAAATAGGAATAGTTTATAAATGAATAAATAATGAAAGAATAAGTGAAGAATGAATGAATAATGAATGAAATGAAATGAGTGATATGTTTGCCATTTGAGAAACATAGAAAGCATCACTTTCATTGAAAGTAAAATAGAGGTTGACATAGTAGCCCTTTTACAAAGGATTCCTATTACTCTCGGGCCAAAAGCAACATGGTGATTTAGAGCATTACTCTAATTTAATCCTAAAAGCTACGGGCTGCTCCATGGTGGTCTAATTGTTAAGCTCTTCTCCCTGGTAGCATGGGCTGATCCTAGGCAAAGGTTGAACAATCTAGCCACCTTCAGAGATCACACTGACATCCATGGCTTCACTGATCAACTCTTCATTGAGGATATTCACGTTCTATTGATTAGCTTCTTGGACCTTTAGCTTAGGGTTCACGACTCCTCCAAATACAAAAATATTCCTAAGATTCGTATAAGTGATGGGATCCTACGAAATCTCCTCTCCTCTGAGTCGGGCCTTTCGTTGTTCTTTTCTTCTCTTCCATTCTTGTTTCTTTTGCAAAAAGTTAGGCTTATATCCGAGCCTGAAACGGTCATGCTTGTGGATAACACTTATAGGTCGCAGATTCTTTCCCAAGCCTCTTCCTTTTTTCGCTCCTCTTCCTAGCGTTTCTATCACTACCATCTTAGTACAGTTTGATAATCTTGGACATAGTATCTTGTTTCCTTTGGTAAGAAAAGTGGCGTTGGCGAACTCCAATGCCCTAAAGGCACATTCCAAAGCCTCCTCATCAGTCGGAATGTATAGAGCATCTGAAGTTATCGAAGCCACAATATCTTGCTTGGCATTGATTGTTACTATCTTTCCTTCAATGACGAACTTCAATTTTTGGTGCAAAGAGGATAGAACAACTCCGGTAAAATAGATTCACGGTCTTCCTAACAAATAATTGTAGGATGGCCGGATGTCCATAACCACGAAATCCACAGTGTATTCGGTTGGACCTATGAGCAAAGGTACTTTAATTTTCCCAACCACTTCTCTTTGGGTCCCATCAAATGTACGCACAATACTCTAGCAGGGTTTCATGTGCGAGCTGTCTATTGGTAGGTGTTGCAGAGTAGCTAAGGTCATAACATTCAGGGCAGAGCCATTGTCGATGAGCATTCCTGGTAGTATACGGCCTTTACAGTGAGTGGTAATGTTTAGGGCCTTGTTAGACCCCCTACCTTCCTCCGGTATCTCATCGTCACTGAAGGTGATATGATTACAGTCAATAATATAGCCGATGATCTGGTTTAGCTTACCGATCAAAACATTACTTTCGACAAAAGTTTGGTTTAATACTTTCAACATAGCCTCACAATGTTTTTCTGAGTTCAATAGTAGGTCGAGCACCAAAATCTGAGTCGGCTGCTTTCTGAGTTGGTCCACCGCTGTACTCACTATGCTTTAAGAATCTCAGAAATTCCTGAGCTTGAGCCTCAGTTACTAGCTCATTGAGTTTTAGAGGCAACTCTTCCTCGAATATCTTCATGGGTTCATATTCAGTTGCCTTACCTTTTTCTTTTTAACACTTCTACTGCCTTTGGAGCTTTAGGAGCGTAGCACTGACTGCTGCTCGTAAAATGCCCCATATCGTTTATCTCTTTGGGGTTTGGTTTTACTAGCTCTCCTTCGGCAGACTTTACTTCCGCGACTGGTTTCTCTCCATCTCACAAACTGGAACTTCCTTGTATTGAGACATTGGCGGTATAGTTCCACGAAACCATCCGGGTATCCTTAAAGGGAAAGGATGTCGGGGAAAAGATTATAATCTTAGGGGCTACCATGGGACTTTCTTCCCGTGGTGCGTTTTCTTGACTTGGTTTGAGGTCGAGGAATAATAGCCTTCTTGCACTGTATTTGGTATCTGGAGCATCCAACGTGCAAACTTCTGACTCGCTACTTCTTTATTCTTCCTCAAAGAATTCAATTTCTTTACTATCCATCAATTGTTGAACTACTTGGCAAAACTCCTCACAGTCTTGTATCTGATGATCCCTTGATTGATGGTATTCACAATAGGGACCACAACCCCTTTTTACAATTACCATTCCTTGGTCGATGAGACAAACCATGCATAACTTTTGAAAGACCCATCTCAGAGGGGACCTGACTTCTGGCACGCTTGCCTTAGCCTTTCTTGCACATTCTTCCTCAATATCATTCATGCCTTGACCCCCATGATTTGGCAAGGGGTTATTGGCTATACTCGGCTCCCCCAACTGTATCACTCTAGCCTTGATCAGATTTTGAACAAACTTTTTAAATGCTATACAATTCTCAATAGTATGGTCTGGGACATCAGCATGGTATTCACAGTGTGCTTTAGGGTCATACCATGCCGGATAGGGGGTTGAAAGGGTAACATGCTAAGGCCGAACTAAATCTGCCTTGTACAAATGGGCCGAGATATGGTGAAGTTCTTAATAGCCTCATAGGTACTCGTGTTGTTAACTTCATGGTCTTTCCTCTTGAATTGCTTGCACGATGGTTCCCGTCCATCGATTCTCCCACTCTTGATGGCTGCTTAAATGTGCTCGCCGGTCATTACCATATCAGCAAAATTACTAAAGGGATTATTGATCAAATGATCATAGAGTGTCCATTTTAGTGTGTCGATGAACATTGGAGCAACCTCATTCTCATGAAGGGGAGGCTGAACCTGAGCCGCCACATCGCGCCACCTTTGAGCATACACCCAAAGGCTCTCATTTCTTTTTTGTTCCATTCCTTGCAATAGAAGCCGGTTGAGGACCATATCAGTTACGTGCTTATACTGATCAGTGAAAGCCTTAGCCAAATCCTTCCACGATTTAATCTGAGCTCGTGTCCTGTGGCGGATCCCACTAAACTATCTTGGAAATAGTGTATCAACAGCTTCTCATTGTTGGTGTAGCCAGCCATCTTGCAGCAAAATATTATTATGTGGGTAGTTGGGTAAGATGTTCCACCAAACTTTTCAAATTTTGGGGTCTTAAACTTGTACGAGATTTCTACGTCAAGGACTAAACTGAGATCCTTAGCGTTCAGTCCATAAGAACTATCCTCTTCTTTTACCCAAAACTTTTCTTCAAGATCCTTTCTAGTCTCTTGCAACTGTTTTGAGAACTCCGCTTTCACTTGGTTTAATTTCTCTAATTCATCAAAGTCCGGGATACTATTCCAACATGTTCGATGTTTGCAAATGTCACGGCCGGCTGAGGTAGAGCAGATGCACCTGCCTGATGGGATGAGGATACCCTTTCAAGGGGGTTCGCTGTAGGATTAATGAAGAGAGGGTTTTAATGATTAGAGAATATGAAGGGTCTCCTGGGTTCTAAGTAGGGTTCACAACGGTACTCTTCCCTCTAACGTCTTCCCTATGATTAATTTGCAGCATTTGAGATATTTCCATCATCATATCCTGCTGAGATTTGATGATGGTTTCTGTAACGCCCAAATTTTGGGCCTAGCAGTTTTAAGGCTAGTTAGACAGTTCGGCGGACCGGGTTAAAGATTTGAGTCAAATTTGGGAGCAAATATTTTTCTAAAACATAAAAATATGGAAAAATGTTTAAAAATTCTATTTTAATATATTAAAAATATTGGTGAAAGCAATTTTGGAAAATAAGCTTTGGAAGGGTGACATTTTGACTAGTGACTAAAATGCAGTTTTTAAAAACTATTTGTAAAAGGTGATTGTTTGTAAAGAGTCAAAACTTTGAATCTTTAAGGAGCTATTTTACCATTTGGTCTAATCTGAGTTTTCTCTTAATTAGGATTATTTTTAAAAGAGTTTTAATAAAGGAATTAATAAGGATTTAGTTAAAAGGTAGTTATTTTTCCAAATCATAATTTGACGTAACTTTCTTTCTCTCATATTTTCTCTCAAAATACTCTCAGCCAAACACTCTTTTTCCTCTCAGAGATTTAAGGTAATGATCTTGTTTCTTTATCCTTTGATTTTCTAAATGATTCTTTAACTTGTTTTCTCAAAACTCTTATTGAATCTCATTGTTTTTCAAGAGAAAAACATCCAATTATGGGGAAACTCACTCATTAGAGGTAAGTTTCATTCTTCTCCTCTAACGAAAGGTTCTTTACTGAAATTCCCAAGTTCTTGACTCTTTATATATGTTTTCTAATGGATTTTAATTGATTAATTATGGAATTTTGCTTAATTGATGGAATCTTGTGATTTTCGAAGTGGATCTATTTTTCCAGTGTTAAGGATTGATTTCAATCTTATTTTGGATGTGTTATATTGTGGATAATTTGTTTTTAACAATGGAATCCCGAAATTGGTTGAATATATAATTGTTAGGTAATGGTTTTTGGGTTGTTGTTGGAGTTTAATCACTGCTGGAAGTAAAAGGATGTTGTAAAAGGGTTTTAGATGTTATTTGATGTATTGAATCGTTATATTATGGCTGGTTTAAGATTGAGAAGTGTTTGAGGTTGATTTCGGTAAATTTTGGATGAGTTTTGAGTGGGCATCTTGAGAGCTACAGGATTTTGGTTTGAAAAAGAGAGTTGGATGCATTTTAATGATTGTTTCCTCTGGTTTTGTGTGGTCGAAATAGGGGATAATCAAGACGTAGCATCTTGAGGTGGTCTGTGGCTTGTTGGGGACTTGTTTCGCGGTAGCAAGCAAGACGAAGAGAAATCGGTGAGTGGAAACGGCGTTAAAAGTCTTTCAAAGGTTTGAAAGTGGTTTTGGAAGTTTAGGTTAAGTTTGAAACACTTACCTAATCTTGGAAGTAAGTTTCCATCCTTTTCTCTTTAATATCGGTTCGGATATGAGCATGTGTGATTCATGTTTTGGTCGTAAACATGGTTTGATTTATTTACTGTAAATGCATGATTTTGAGTACATATGCAGTGGTTTAAAAGTCTATGAAATGCTAGTGAGCATAGGTTTTGATTCTGGTCGGGAATATGATATTGCTATGGCAATGTGATTTGCATATGTGGGGATTTTGTGTAATGCATTGTAAAACAGTAAGTAATGGTTTTGTAAATAATATATATTGGCTATGTGACAAGGTGAGAAAATATTTAGATATAGTTGGCATGACATATGATAAAGTTCACTATAATATGTTTAAAAATCGATCGTGGTTAAGGGTCCTTGAGGTATAGCGGTCTGTTACTCGAACTATGTTGTTATCACTTGTGTTGAGCGATCGGTTCCCCTTGATGATGTGAAGCTTGTGGTTGGCAAGGTTGTAAAGTCATGCGGTCGGCATGGGGTGGTCTTGATGATGGTCGGTCATTAAGGGAGATCCGTGTATTCGGTGTGTAAAGTTAACGGTTGGTTAACTAAAGATTAGCGGTCGACTAATCAACGATAGTGGTTGACTATCCAAGTTCACTATAATTGCCAATATATGAGAATTCTATTGTTGAATCTTTTTTTAATGCTTTTGGATTTAAGCATGGTTTTGTATAAAATGCTTCGGGGGTTTAAGCATGTGGTATATACATTGTTTTGCATATGGTCGATATGCATGGTTTGAGTTCGAATCATTGTAACTTGCTTAGGTCGTAAGCATGGTTTGAAATCAAGTGATGGTTTTTTTAAGGGTTTAATGCATCATTGTTTTAACAACATCCTCACTAAGCAAGTGTGCCTACGCTCTCTTTTTCCAAATGATTCATAGTATTAAGGCTTGTGGCAGCAAAGGTAAAGTCGCAGTGATCCAAGAGGGAAAGCAATTTTGGGTATGAACTCGATTTATGTTTCTGGTTAATAAGGCAATGTGTTCACCATGGATTTTGGGATTTGTAATTCTATTATTTCCTAGTTTTGAGCATGTGTAATGCTGTGATTTCGGAGTTTGATTGATGTTTTTAAGTTTGTTGTGCATCGTTACCCATGGTTGATGTTATGAGGTTGCCTAGGTATGCATCTAGATGGTCTTGCTTGGATGGCATGCTTTGATGACCATAACTTGTTGAATTGGGTGTTGAAGTGACATTGGCTTGATGTTTGTGCTGGTATATGTATATTTGAGAACTTTGGAATGTTCAGTGGAATGTTTTAGGTTGTATTACTCTAGAGTAATCTTTATGATAGCATAAGCATGTTTTGTTGCTAAACCATGGTACAAGAGTTGGTATATGTATTGTTGAATGTTTATATCCATGTATGCAAGTTGCTAGGATCTAAATGCATCTAGATTTGAGTGAAAATTCTAGGAAAAATGACATTACATGCCTACGCGTACCGATATGCAGGGGATCGTATCGGTACGGCTAGGCAAAATAGGGCAGTCAACATCGGTAGGGCATTGGAGTACCGGTACAGAAAATCAAATTAAGCTTGGCATACCGGTACGAAATAGAGTGTACCAGTACGGGGACTCGTTACTAGAAAATCACTTTTTGAGGGAAAACCTATGTACCGAAACACCAAGGGTTCATACCATGCGGCTTTTGTATTGTTCAAACTGACTTGGCGTACCGATACGGTACTTTGTGTACCAGTACGCATTGTTGTTCCATATCAGTACGGCCATGTACGTATCGTTATGAGAGGCAGTTTTTACAAGTAATGTCATGGAAACCAGTTTCTGGTCTCTTGCGTTTTAGTCCCTAAGTATTGCAAATGTAATTGAATGCACATGGATGTTCATATTGACCTTAAATTTGATATATAGGCATGTAAATGGACTAATTGAGGATTGGTATTAGAGCCAGGTTATGAAAGGTTGGGATGTTGTTGTTTGACTGATTATTATTGGTTGTTGATAAGTGTTCAAAAGTACTATTTTTCTTACCCTTTTTACTCATATTATTGTTAGACTTAGGCTCATATTAGTTGCATAGTTAGCCATTCATGCATTAATCCATGTTTCCTTCAATCGTTGAGCTTGATTACATAACTTGGTGATTTTTGTGGAAATAGATGCTGCTTTGGTGTGTTTTTGTGTGTATGTGCAGGATCACTTGCCAAAGCAATGCCGAGCTAGTTGCCAGGGCAATGCATGAAGGATATGCCGAGCTAGTTGCCAGGGCAGTGCATGAAGGAGACGCCGAGCCAGTTGCCATGGCATTTGTCGACAAAGACCAAAAGCAATATGGATGTCGAAATTCATGATTTTACAAGCCCAAGATGACATGGAGCAAGGTCCAAGCCCAAAGGAATTTGATTGCCATGCAGAGATTAAAGAAGAATTAAATTCCAAGAGGATAGGAGAAGTTCTAATAGGAATAAAATTATAATAAAGAATTATATTCTTTAAAGATAATTTAATTCCAACTCAAACTCCTCCTCAAAGAAGGACTTTGGCCTAGCCCTATAAATATCAAGGAGATTTCGACAAGATCAAGAAGGAGAGCAAGAGGGAAATTTCGGCAAGTCCAAGTAGGGCAAGAGGAGAGAATTTTCGACAAGCATCAAGGGCAAGGAGGATTTCGACAAGCCTCTTCCTTCATCTTTGTTCGATTGGGTTCATGCTAGGGATTAATTATCTTGTGTTTCTTTGGAACCTAGCCATGAACTAAATTTACTTGGCTATGGTTATTGTGTTTTGTGGTTGTGAGAAACTATTGGTTTTGTTTAGGTAATAAGAGTTTGCACTTTTCTATTTCAAGGTTTATTCATTCTTGATTCTTATTATTGTTTGCGAGTGAATTGGGAGAGGATCTCGTGATTTCATCCATTTATCTAATATCGGGAGAGTTAGATTCAAGAAACGAATGAATATGATCTTTATTCAATCCAATGATGGTGAAGATTAATCCGGCTTAGGAATAAGTTAAGGATTTCAACGGCTAAGAGGAGTGCAAGATTGGTTGTTGTTCACCCTTGATTCACGCAGGATGTATTATCAAGGCATGCACAAGTAGCTAGAGTTTCGACTTAGGGATAAGAAGAAACCATTGAAGAACGCTCCGCCGAACCTTGAAGTTGCTGCCGATCGCCCAAGTAGTTGCCCAACTAGTCGCCCAAGCAACCATCAATTAGTTGCCAAGGCAACCCCCGTTGTGCAAGTCGCCACGGCAACCGAGTTGCCCATGCACTCTTTACCAAGACAATCCAATCGGCTATCACACCTCAACTCACGATAACCTAGCCTATCTCTCTCAATTGAATTCATCTTTTATTTTATTTTATTGCTTTCTAGATTAGTAATTAGTTAAACTTCGATAATCCTTTACTTGTGTTTTTACTTTTTACAAAGGCAAGAGACTAGATTCTTGAAGTGGCACCAATCCCTCGTGGAGACGATATCTTTTATACTATAACTTTATGCGTGTATACTTGCACAATTGCGTAGCACTTATTACGCGCAACAAGTTTTTTGGCGCCCGTTTGGGATTGGCAATAGCGACTTTGTTTTTACTTTCTTGCACTTTCTTTTTATTTTTCTTTTTTAAAAATTCAAAGGGCTAACAAACTTTGGTTTTGCATTGGTATATGACCGGGCGAGACCGACTTCACCAGAATATCCCTTTGATCCGTAAATCGAACGAACCTTACAAAGACTTAGACGAAGGATAAGAGAAGCAATGGCAAATCAAGGCGACAATATTAATCAAGATGTTCGAGCGAGGAGGAGGAGTGATTCTTGCGAAAACAGAACTATTCGAGACTATCTTGAAGAAGATCTTGATGGACTTAACCCAGGAGTTGTCGCACCGAAATTGAAGCCGACCACTTTGAGTTGAAACCGGTAATGTTTAATATGATCAACACAATAGGTCAATTTGGCGGCTCAAGAATCGAAGATGCACGACAACATCTGAAATCTTTCCTCGAGATTTGCAACTCGTTCAAGATACACTGAGTCACCCCGATGTCTTACGATTAAGATTATTCCCTATTCACCGAGGATAGGGCGAAAGCATGGCTAAATAGCATTCTGCGGATCCATAGCATCTTGGACTGATCTTTGTCGTGATTTCCTTGCTAGATTTAATCCTACAAATTTAATCGATAAGCTTCCGAACGACATTACTTCTTTCGGGCAGTGCAGATGATGAATCCATGTACGAGGCTTGGGAGCGATATAGAGAACTTCTACACAAATGCCCTCTACACGGATTTCGGTGTGGACTCAAGTGACAATGTTTTACAATGCCGTGAATACACCAACAAGGATGATGCTAGACGCCTCGGCAAACGGCATACTCCTAGATAAGTCACCGGAAGAAGCAATGCAAATTTTAAACAGGCTGGCCAAGAATGATTATCAATTCCCATCCACTAGAAGAGGAGGAGTTAGACGCCAAGCCACAATACATGAACTAGGATCATCAGATTCAATTTCGGCACAATTGGCCGCTTTAACCAAGATGGTCCAGAACATGCAAAAACCAAACAACACACATGAAGTCAAGGTAATGGATTCTTTTTGTGAGTTATGTGGTGATAACCATAATTCTTCTGAATGTATGCAGAATCCGGAATCTAGCTTCTATGTGGGGAATTACAATCGGGGCAACAACATGATGTCAAATACATACAATCCAGCTTGGAAGAAGCACCCGAATTTTTCATGGAGTAATCCCAACAATGCTCTAAACCTAGAACAATCAGAATGCACAAGCATCGGGATTCAAAGAGAATATGCCACGACAGCGGATGCCGCGGCAACAACCGACAACATCTAGTTCTTTGGAAAATTCTCTAAATGCTTTTATGATGAAAACTGAATCTTATATGGCTGAGAATAGTAATTTCATAAAAAGAACTGATGCTTTTATTAACAGGACCGAGATGAGATTGCAAAACCAAGAGGCGGCAATCAAATCATTGGAAAATCAAGTCGGACGGTTTGCTCAAAATCAACACTAGACCACAAGGAGGTTTACCTAGCGATATCAAGTCGCAAGAGGAACTGGCCATGAGCAATGTAAGGCAATCACCACCGAAGTGGCCAACAACTTAGAGAGGTTCAAACCCGCTCGTCAAACAAAACTCCACAAAAAGATCAAGACGAACCTAGCGGCAAAGTCTCAGATGCTGAACCAGGAATTGCTGCGGCAAACCGGTGACGCCTCGGCAACTTGCGATAAGCACGCCCGCAACCAGCGGTTGGTAACACATCGACAACTCCAGATGTCCCCGTAATGCCGTCAATCAGGTTTCAAACCAATGAAAAGATCGAAGATATCCGACTTCCACCACCATTCCCACAAAGGTTGAAGCGACAAAAGCAAGAATACCAATTCAAGAAGTTTCTTGATATCCTAAAGCAAGTCCACATCAACTTGCCATTGGTGGAAGCAATTGAACAAATGCCAAACTATGCCAAGTTTCTTAAAGACATTGTGTCCAAGAGAACAAGGCTAGGAGAGTTTGAAACAATTGCCGCAATGAGAGGGATGCATGGCAATGTTGTACAATCGTATGCCGCCCAAGTTGAAGGATCCCGGAAGTTTCACAATACCTGTTCTATTGGAAATCACTATGTCGGGAAAGCACTATGCGACCTAGGGGCTAGCATAAACTTGATGCCTAAATCGGTTTTCGAAACTAGGAATCGGGAAGGCAAGACCTACAATGATTATGCTGCGGCTAGCCAAGCCAGATCCTATGTGCATCCAGAGGGAAAAATCGAGGACATCTTGGTAAAAGTTGATAAATTCATTTTTCCCGCTGACTTTATTGTTTTGGATTGTGAAGCGGATGAGCATGCACCTATCATTCTCGGGAGACCATTCCTAGCGGCAGGGGGAGAACCTTGATCGGCGTTGAAAAGGGAGAACTCACAATGAGGGTGAATGACCAGCAGGTAAAACTAAATGTATTCCAAACACTAAGGCATGCCGATGATCCGAAGAATGCCAACTACTTCATGCCACGGCAGAGTTTAACCGATGAGGAATTTAGTTGCCTCGGCAACTACATTGCTGATCAAGAGGAACCTGAGGAGAATGAAGAGCGCGTCGATGAGGAACAACCAGAAGAGGTAAATTGGCTAGTAAATCGACCCGGTACATACTTTGAACCTTTGGACTACTCGGGTAAGGAAGGTAAGATCGAAAAACCCTCTATCGAAAATCCACCAATTCTTGAGTTGAAACAATTGCGGATCAACTAAAATATGTATACTTAGGGATCGATAATACATTACCCGTAATTATTTCCTCTAAGTTACTGACTGAGCGAGAAAAGAAGCTAATCAACATGTTGAAGCTACATATAAAAGGCAATAGGGTGGACAATTGCCGACTTGAAGGGAATTAGCCGGCGGTGTGCATGCACAAGATCTTGTTGGAAGATGATCACAAACCTTCAATTGAGGCCCAGAGGAGACTGAATAATGCTATGAAAGGGGTTGTAATGAAAGAAATCATCAAGTGGCTTGACGCCGGCATTATATACCCTATCTCCGATAGTACGTGGGTAAGTCCGGTACAATGTGTGCGAAAAAGGGAGGTATAACGGTGGTGAGTAATGAAAATAATGAACTTATCCCAACCAGGGTGTGACCGGTTGGAGGGTTTGTATGGACTATCGAAAGCTAAACAATGCCACTAGGAAAGATCACTTCCCATTACCCTTTATTGATCAAATGCTTGACCGTCTTGCAGGTAAACCCTTTTATTGTTTTCTTGATGGTTATTCAGGTTACAATCAGATTGCCATAGCACGAGAAGATCAAGAAAAGACAACCTTCACATGCCCCTACGGTACTTATGCCTTCCGAAGGATGCCGTTCGGATTGTGTAACGCCCCGGCAACCTTCCAAAGATGCATGATGGCGCTCTTTTCAGACATGGTCGAAGACTTCCTTGAGATCTTCATGGATGATTTTTCGGTTTTTGGTAATGACTTCGACGGCTGTCTCGGCAATTTAGAGAGGGTGTTGGCAAGATGCGAAGAAACGGATTTAGTCCTCAATTGGGAGAAATGCCACTTTATGGTAGATGAAGGAATAGTGCTCGGCCATAAGATTTCATCCAAGGGAATTGAAGTAGACAAAGCCAAGGTGGACGTGATCGTGAGAGAGATTACCCCCACCAAATTCGGTTAAAAGAATTCGAAGTTTTCTCGGACATGCAGGTTTTTACAGGAGGTTCATTCATAACTTTTCTAAAATCACTAAACCTTTGTGTAATCTGCTTGAACAGGATAAAGTCTTCGATTTTGATGATTCTTGCACTCAAGCATTTTAAACCCTAAAGAAAAAGCTTGCCTCGGCACCCATTGTTGTTCCACCAGATTGGACGCTACCTTTTGAGCTCATGTGTGATGCAAGTGATTTCGCGGTAGGAGCAGTCCTAGGCCAACGCACAGGTAAGACATTCCATGTGATATACTACGCTAGTAAAACTCTTAACGATGCTCAAGTGAATTACACACAACAACGGAGAAAGAGTTACTAGCTGTAGTTTTCGCATTTGACAAGTTCGATCCTATTTAATTGGTACAAAGGTAATTGTTCATACGGACCATTCGGCAATCAAATACTTATTTGCTAAAAAGGATGCTAAACCTCGTTTGATTCGTTGGATATTACTTTTACAAGAATTTGATATTGAAATTAAAGGACGAGAAAGGAACAGAAAATCAAGTGGCGATCACTTATCACGTTTTGGAACGCAATAGGGAGGAGGACGCGGATCTAGAGATATGTGATGAATTCCCGGATGAACAAATTCTAATCGCCTCGGAAACCCTTGACGCCTCGGCAGCCCATGACGCCTCGGAAACCATGGAAGCACACGCCTCGGCAACTCTTGACGCCGCAGCAGACTTTGACGAGCACGCCTCAGCAATTTTGGGAGCGAGACACTACGACAAAGACACATGCCGGCAATACCTTGGTACGCAGATTTAGTTAACTTCCTTGTTTGTGGTATTTTTCCGTATGGCATTACTCACCAAGGGAAGAAGCGGTTCCGCCATAATGCTAAGCATTACTTTTGGGACGAGCCTCTTTTGTTTAAACAATGTGCAGATCAAGTTATACGCCGATGTGTCCCCGAAGAAGAAGAGCAATGAATGTACTCGACAATGCCATTCTTCACCCTATGGAGGACATTTTGGAGGAACTCGTATCATGGCCAAAGTCTTGCAATCCGGGTTGTATTGGCCAACATTGTACAAAGATGCCCAAGACTTTTACAAGCAATGTGATCGTTGCGAAGACGGGCAATATCTCTAGGCGACATGAGATGCCACTCCGAACATCATCGAGGTGGAACTGTTCGATGTATGGGGATCGATTTTATGGGACCTTTCCCATCTTCATTCGCAACCTCTACATCTTACTCGCCGTCGACTATGTTTCTAAATGGGTAGAGGCAGCTGCAGTTCCCAACGACGATTCCAAGACCGTGCAACGATTCCTGCGAAAAACATATTTTACGGTTTGGGATGCCGAGAGCAATTATCAGCGACGGGGCAAGCATTTTGACAACAGACTAATTGCCAAGATGTTGCAACGCTCGCATATCACACAAGATCGCCACGGCATATCACCCACAAACCAACGGGCAAGCGAAATTTCAACCGGGAGTTGAAGGGAATACTCGAGAAAGTTGTAAATCCCTCAAGGAAGGATTGGTCATTAAGACTAGATGACGACTTTGGGCATATCGCACTGCATTCAAAACACCATTAGGTATGTCCCCTTCCGGCTTGTCTATGGTAAAACATGTCATCTACCGGTGGAAATCGAGCACAAGGCGTCTTGGGCAATCAAGACCGTGAATATGGATTGGGAAAGTGCGGACAAAAGCGCTTGATGGATCTCAATGAGATAGAAGAATTTCGTGCACTCGCCTATAACAATGCGAATATACAAGGAGAAAACAAAGCGATGGCATGACAAGAAACTATTGCCACGGCAATTCACGCCAGGGCAACTAGTTCTCCTATTCAATTCTCGGCTAAAACTTTTCCCGGGAAAGCTGAAATCAAGATGGTCGGGACCATTTGAAGTCGTCAAACCATTCTCCCATGGTGCTTTGTGATAATCAAGTCCATCTCGACAACCATGAATTCAAAGTTAATGGACAAAGATTGAAGCACTACAATGGTGCCCATGTGGAACGTAACAAGGAAGTGGTCAACTTAGGAGATGCATGAGCATGCTCTCCTCTCAGTATTTCCTTTTTCTTTTTCTTTTTATTTTTATTTTTAATTTTAGGAGATATTTTATTTTTTCTTCATTATCTTTAGTTTTCAGGTTTTCTTTATTTTCTTTTTCACAACAAGACTCACAACTACTATGCTAAGGAAATTTACTGCCAAGATCATTGCCCCGGCAACCAATGAAGAAGATGCCGCGACAACTTACTTCATGCATGCACAAGCTGATGCCACGGCAACCAACCCTGAAGATGCCACGGCAACCAAAGCTAAAGACACCACCGGCAACAAGAAAACAACCATTGCGTTCAAGCAAGAAAATCAAGACGCCAACTAGAAGGAAACTAATCATCTACGATGACGAACTCTCGGAGTAAGTCCTCGTATGCATTTTTATTTTTATTGTTATTTTTCGTTATTTTTATGCATGCATTGAGGACAATGCCTCACTCGAGTTTGGGGGGGGGATTGTTATTAGTAATTACCATGTTTAGTTACATTAATCTTAAGCATTACATTTAGGATACATAAATTGCTTGCCATGCCTTTAATTGGAACAAGAATTGCTTAGATTTGATGAATATTCGATGATGACTTTGCCAATGCACTTAATTGATAGAATTTTTATTCTAGGATAACCATGAAAAACTTAGAATTGTACTATGATGCTAAATTTGATGAAACACTGTTGTGGTTTGATTGATTTAAGGAGTTCTAGTAAACTTAGGTTGATAATTAACTAATTGAGGATTAGAATAAAATTGGATGAATGCTAGAGGTGCCCGAAATTGGCTCTAGCATATGCTAAAAAAATTGATCACTAGAGGTGCCCGAAACTGGCTCTAGGAGGCGTTAAAATTTTTGGTTAACTAGAGGTGCCGAAACCGGCTCTAGTCGATTAAATTAACTTAAGAAAACTAAAAATAAAACACTAGAGGTGCCCGAAATTGGCTCTAGTTAAAACATGTTAAAAGAACCCAATGAAGTAATTTGAAAACCTATTGTTTGCATAGAATCCGAAAAATCAACTTGCACACAACTCCGCACACACTCACAAGCATTATAGTTTGATTCCGAGTAATTCATCAGTTTTCGAAAAATAAAAAGCCAATCATACTTTGTGCCCGGTTGAGAGAATTGAAATCAAGTTCAAAGCTAAGTTTGTGAAAATTTGAAGTCTTGGCAGGTAATTATGAGTTTGCATTGCTTGAGGACAAGCAATAGTTCGAGTTTGGGGGTGTGATAAGTGTTCAAAAGTACTATTTTTCTTACCCTTTTTACTCATATTATTGTTAGACTTAGGCTCATATTAGTTGCATAGTTAGCCATTCATGCATTAATCCATGTTTCCTTCAATCGTTGAGCTTGATTACATAACTTGGTGATTTTTGTGGAAATAGATGCTGCTTTGGTGTGTTTTTGTGTGTATGTGCAGGATCACTTGCCAAAGCAATGCCGAGCTAGTTGCCAGGGCAATGCATGAAGGATATGCCGAGCTAGTTGCCAGGCAGTGCATGAAGGAGACGCTGAGAGCAGTTGCCATGGCATTTGTCGACAAAGACCAAAAGCAATATGGATGTCGAAATTCATGATTTTACAAGCCCAAGATGACATGGAGCAAGGTCCAAGCCCAAAGGAATTTGATTGCCATGCAGAGATTAAAGAAGAATTAAATTCCAAGAGGATAGGAGAAGTTCTAATAGGAATAAAATTATAATAAAGAATTATATTCTTTAAAGATAATTTAATTCCAACTCAAACTCCTCCTCAAAGAAGGACTTTGGCCTAGCCCTATAAATATCAAGGAGATTTCGACAAGATCAATAAGGAGAGCAAGAGGGAAATTTGGCAAGTCCAAGTAGGGCAAGAGAGGAGAGAATTTCGACAAGCATCAAGGGCAAGGAGGATTTCGACAAGCCTCTTCCTTCATCTTTGTTCGATTGGGTTCATGCTAGGGATTAATTATCTTGTGTTTCTTTGGAACCTAGCCATGAACTAAATTTACTTGGCTATGGTTATTGTGTTTTGTGGTTGTGAGAAACTATTGGTTTTTGTTTAGGTAATAAGAGTTTGCACTTTTCTATTTCAAGGTTTATTCATTCTTGATTCTTATTATTGTTTTGCAGTGAATTGGGAGAGGATCTCGTGATTTCATCCATTTATCTAATATCGGGAGAGTTAGATTCAAGAAACGAATGAATATGATCTTTATTCAATCCAATGATGGTGAAGATTAATCCGGCTTTGGAATAAGTTAAGGATTTCAACGGCTAAGAGGAGTGCAAGATTGGTTGTTGTTCACCCTTGATTCACGCAGGATGTATTATCAAGGCATGCACAAGTAGCTAGAGTTTCGACTTAGGGATAAGAAGAAACCATTGAAGAACGCTCCGCCGAACCTTGAAGTTGCTGCTTGATCGCCCAAGTAGTTGCCCAACTAGTCGCCCAAGCAACCATCAATTAGTTGCCAAGGCAACCCCGTTGTGCAAGTCGCCACGGCAACTGAGTTGCCCATGCACTCTTTTACCAAGACAATCCAATCGGCTATCACACCTCAACTCACGATAACCTAGCCTATCTCTCTCAATTGAATTCATCTTTTATTTTATTTTATTGCTTTCTAGATTAGTAATTAGTTAAACTTCGATAATCCTTTACTTGTGTTTTTACTTTTTACAGTGCAAGAGACTAGATTCTTGAAGTGGCACCAATCCCTGTGGAGACGATATCTTTTATACTATAACTTGCGACGTGTATACTTGCACAATTGCGTAGCACTTATTACGCGCAACAGTTGTTATGCACGATGGTTGTGTACGTGTACGGTGTTTGATTTATATCATGTGGGGTATGAATTGGGAACACATTGCCTATTACCGAGGTTTTAAGATGTTTTATAAGATTGTCTTGGATTCTTTGCCTTATGTTAGCCTGACTTTAATGTGTTTTGATGCTTTTGATAGCATGGCTCAACGTGAGACATGTTCAATGGCTGGTAATGCCAGAGTTGGGTATAACAATATTGAGGAAGAGAATCCCCCTAACGTTTTACCTCCTCCTCCATTGGTTTCGCCTGTTGATGTTGGGGCTGGTGGTGTACCCCAGGCTCATCAAGTGCCAGTGTTTGGTGATTTAACTCTGTTGGTTCAGGCGATAACGTGAGCTTTTCAAGCAGCGATAGATGTAGTGCATGTACAGGCACCGACACCTATTGTGGCAGTTAATCCAAGGTTACCCTTGGAATGTCTCTGCAGTTTGGGAGGTGTTGAGTTCAGGGGTTTGAGCCCCGAGGTAGCCGAGGGTTGGCTGGAGAGTATGATTCGTATTCTAAATTAGATGGGTTGTAATGATGAGCATAAGCTGGGTTGTACCATGTCATTGTTGCATGGTGATGTTTATCATTGGTGGGTAACCATAATTGCTAGTGTTCTGGAGGCGGATGTAACTTGGGAGTTCTTTTCAAAGAGCTTTCAAGAAGAAGTATCTTGGCCCTCAGTATCTAAATGTGAGGAAACGAGAATTTATGGCCTTGGAACAGGGTGGTATGTCCGTGGTTGAATATGAGGTAAAATTTTTCCGTTTGATTCAGTATGCTTCAGAGTTGGTTTTGGATGATCTAGAGAGTGCAACAAGTTTTGCTATGGGTTGGTAAAGGATATCAAAACATACCAGTTGACTGCGAACTGCATAAATTTTGATGTGCTTGTGAACTGTGCTAAGGATATTGAGCAGTCCTTGAGGGTAGTAGGACAAGGTTTGGGCATGAGCTCAAACAAGCGTAGGGCTGATTTTGGCAATTTTGGGAAGCAGAATAGGAGGTTTCATGATAAGAGGCATAAGTTGGATCATAGGCGAGGTGGCAGTGTTGGCCATGGTAACCAAGGTGTTCGTATTATGCCTGAGTGTGAGCCTTGTGGTAGATGCCACACGAGTGAGTGTTGGGAAATACCATGAGTTGTTGGATATGTGGATCTCCTGGTCACATGAAGCTTGACTGTCCTCGAGCTGTGGGTGATGCACCAGTTCAGGCTGTTATACTTGTTAGGGGCCGAGGCCGTGGTAGGGATAATTTTTAGAGGCGCGAGGATGGTCAGCGAGTTTTGGCTCATGCTATTGCTGTACAACTAGAGAATTATGGGCCATGCAGATCTATGCTCATCGTGAGGGACGCAACGACATTGATGTGATCGTAGGTACTTTCACCTTGCAATCTTTGTCGTTGTTTTCTTTGATTGATTTGGGGTATACTCATTCATATATTTTAAGTGAGCATGCATCATTGCTGAATGTTCCTGTGATGTTAGCATGTTGGTAACTAGTTCTTTTGAGGAGACGGTTACAACTAAAAGGTTGTATAAGCGTTGTCCTTTGACAGTGCAAGGTCATGAATTTGCTGCGGATTTGATAGAGTTGCCGTTTCATGGTTTTGACGTTATCTTGGATATGGATTGGTTAAGTGAGCACAAGGCAGTGGTGGATTGTGAGTCTAAAAGGATTTCTCTGAAGTTGGCCGATGATTATGAAGTTGTGGTGGTTGGTGAGAATGTGAAATTCGTGTCCAATGTTGTGTCAGCTTCTCGAGCGGAGAGAATGATGTTTGATGGTTTCCAAGCATATTTGGCTATTTTTATGAATTCGAAAGCCATAGATGTTTGGGTGTAAGACATTCGGGCTGTATGTGATTATCCAAAAAATTTCCCTGAAGAGTTATCGGGTTTACCTCCGGATAGGGAGGTGGAATTTCGTATTGAGACATACGAAGGTACAACTCTGGTGTCTATTGCTCCTTATTGAATGGCACGGAAGGAGTTGAAAGAGTTAAAGTCTCAGATCCAGGAGTTGTTTGATCATGGGTTCATTCGGCCAAGTGTTTCTCCTTGGGGTGTTTCGGTTCTTTTTGTGAAGAATGAGGATGGATCGATGCGTATGTACATTGATTATCGTCAGCTGAATAAGTTGACAGTGAATAACAAATATTCGTTGCTGCAGATTGATGACTTGTTTGATTAGTTTCGCGGGGCAGCGGTGTTTTCGAAGGTTGATTTAAGGTCGGGGTATTACCAGTTGAAGGTAAAGGATGTGGATGTGCATAAGACGGTGTTTCGTATGAGGTACGGGCATTATGAGTTTTTTGTGATGTCGTTGGGTTTGACGAATGCCCCAACGGCTTTCATGGACATGATGAATAGGGTATTCTATGAGTACCTTGATCGGTTTATGGTGGTTTTTATCGATGATATACTCGTGTACTCTCGTACCGAGAAGGAGCATGATCAACATTTGCGGATTGTGCTGCAAGTATTGAAGGATAATCAGTTGTATGCTAAATTGAGCAAGTATGAGTTTTGGCTCAATGAGGTGATGTTTCTTGGACATGTGGTTTCCGCGGAGGGTATTCGTATTGATTCACAGAAAATTGAGGCTATTCTCAATTGGAAAAAACCTAAGATCGTATCGGAGATGCGTAGTTTTCTTGGGTTGGCTGGTTATTATTGCCGTTTTGTGGAAGGGTTTTATAGTATCGCAGCTCTGTTGACAAAGTTGCTGCAGAAGAGTGCTCCTTTTGTGTGGACGGAGAAACAGCAACAGAGTTTTGAGAAGTTGAAGGAGGTTTTGACACATGCTCCTGTGTTGATTCAACCGAAATTTGGGAAGGAGTTTGTGGTTTATAGTAGTGCGTCGTATGTTGGCTTAGGTTGTGTGCTGATGCAGGATGGAAAGGTTGTGGCCTATGCGTCGAGGCAGTTGAAGGTTCATGAACACAACTATCCAACTCGCGATTTGGAGCTTGCAGTTGTGGTGTTTGCCTTGAAGATTTGGCGACACTACCTTTATGGTGAGAAGTGTGTGGTTTTCACGGATCATAAGAGTTTGAAATATTTGATGTCTCAAAAGGATTTGAACCTTAGGCAACAAAGGTGGTTGAAGTTGCTTAAGGATTACGACTTTACAATTGAGTATCATCTTGGAAAGGCCAATGTTGTTAAGGATGCGTTGAGTCGTAAGGTAGAAGTTGAGCTTAGGGCGATGTTTACAAAGTTGAGTGTGACACGAGAAGGTGGGTTGTTGGCTGGATTGCAAGTTAAGCCTACGTTGTCACAGATGATTAAGGCTAAGCAACCGTTTGATGATTCTTTGGTTCCTGATGTTAAAGACATATCTGATAGCAATTCGACATATTTCCATTTTGATGATGATGGTGTTTTGTACTTTAAGGGCCGAATAGTGGTGCAGGAAGTTCTAGAGCTTAGGCACACTATTTTTGTTGAAGAACATTCTAGTCCTTTTGCTATGCATCCAGGTAGTACCAAGATGGATCGTGATTTGAAGGAAAGGTACTACTGGTTGGGATGAAAAATGATGTGGCTGAGTTTGTTTCCAAGTGTATGGTGTGTCAGCGGGTCAAGGCTGAACATCAGTTCCATCTGGGTTGTTGCAATCGCTGAAAATTCTAGAATGAAAATAGGAGAGAATCACCATGGACTTCGTGACATGGTTGCCATTGACACCGGCTAAAAAGTATTCCATTTGGGTGATTGTTGATCGGTTTACAAAGTGTGTGCATTTTCTGCCAGTGCATATGACGTACACCTTGGACAAGCTAGCAGATTTGTATATAGCTGAGATTGTGTGTTTGCACGGGGTACCAAAGTCTATTGTTTCGGATAGGCATTCGAGGTTCACAGCAAGGTTTTGGAGATGTTTACATCAGGCTTTGGTTTCAAGGTTGAGTTTTAGTACCGCGTATCATCCTCAGACGGATGGGTAGTCTGAGCTTGTTATCCAGGTATTGGAGGATATGCTGAGGTGTTGTATTATTGAGTTCCAAGGAACCTAGGAGAAGCATTTACCATTGGTCGAATTCGCTTATAATAACAACTATCAAGCGAGTATTCAGATGGCACCATATGAGGCATTGTATGGCCGGAGGTGTCGTACGCCTTTGTGTTGGGCCGAGGTAGGGGAAAAGCATGTTTCCTTGCCACATGTGTTGAAAGACATGGATGAGAAAGTTAAGTTTGTGTGTGAACCCTTGAAGGCGGCTGCAGATCAGCAGAAATCTTACGTGGATTTAAAGCATAAGGAAATTGAATACGCGGTGGACGATCGTGTGTTCTTGAAAGTGTCACCGTGGAAGAAAGTGATGCGATTCAAACGTAAGGGTAAGCTTAATCCGATGTTTATTGGACCGTATGAGATCGTGGAGCGTGTTGGTCCTGTGGCTTATCGGTTGAGGTTGCCTCCCAAGCTTGAGAAAATACATGATGTGTTCCCCTTATCTATGCTACGGAGGTATCGGTCAGATCCTTCGCATGTTATGCTGGTGGAGCATATTGAGTTGAGACCGGATTTATCCTTTGATGAGGAGCCGATGGAAATCCTTGATTCCAGCAGCAAGTTTCTACGTGGTAAGACGATAGAACTGGTCAAAGTCTTGTGGTGACATCGAGGTGTCGAGGAAGCCACTTGGGAAAGTAAGACAGATATGTTGGAGCAATTTCGTGGATGAAATTTCTTAAGAGGGGGAGAGTTGTAACGCCCTGGTTTTGGGCCTAGAGTTTTAAAGGCTAGTTAGACGATCTGGTAGACTAGGTTAGAGATTCGAGTCAAATTCAGGAGCAGATATCTTTCTAAAAGATAAAAATATGGAAAATGTTTAAAAATTCTATTTTAATATATTAAAAATATTGGTGAAAGCAATTTTGGAAAATAAGCTTTGGAAGGGTGACATTTTGACTACTGACCAAAATGCAATTCTTGAAAAATGTTTTTAAAAGGTGACTGTTTTGTAAAGAGTCAAAACTTTGAATCTTTAAGGATCTATTTTACCATTTGGTCTAATATGAGTTTTCTCTTAATTAGGATTATTTTTAAAAGAGTTTTAATTAAAGAAATTAATAAGGATTTAGTTAAAAAGCAATTATTTTTCTAAATCACAATTTCACGTAACTTTCTTTCTCTCATATTTTCTCTCAAAATACTCTCAGTCAAACACTCTTTTTCCTCCCAGAGGTAATGATCTTGTTTCTTTATCCTTTGATTTTCTAAATGATTCTTTAACTTGTTTTCTTAAAAATCTTATTGAATCTCATTGTTTTTCAAGAGGAAAACATCCAATTAAGGGGAAACTCACTCATTAGAGGTAAGTTTCGTTCTTCTCCTCTAATGAAAGGTTCTTTACTGAAATTCCCAAGTTCTTTACTCTTTATATATGTTTTCTAATGGATTTTAATTGATTAATTATGGAATTTTGCTTAATTGAGTGTTAATTGATAGAATCTTGTGATTTTCGAAGTTGATATGTTTTTCAAGTGTTAATGATTGATTTCAATCTTATTTTGGATGTGCTATATTGTGGATAAGTTGTTTTTAATAATGGAATCCCGAAATTGGTTGAATCTCTAATTGTTAGGTTGTTAGTTAATGGTTTTTGGGTTGTTGTTGGAGTTTAATCACTGCTGGAAGTAAAAGGATGTTGTAAAAGGGTTTGTAGATGTTATTTGATGTAGTTTGGTGTATTGAATCGTTATATTATGACTGGTTTAAGATTGAGAAGTGTTTGAGGTTGATTTCGGCAAATTTTGGATGAGTTTTGAGTGGGCATCTTGAGAGCTACGGGATTTTGGTTTGAAACAAAGAGTTGGATGCATCTTAATGATTGTTTCCTCTGGTTTTGTGTGGCCAAAACAGGGGATAATCAAGACGTAGCATCTTGAGGTGGTGTGTGGCTTGTTTCGTGGTAGCAAGCAATGCGAAGTGAAATCGGTGAGAGGAAACAGTCTTAAAAGTCTTTCAAAGGTTTGAAAGTGGTTTTGGAAGTTTAGGTTAAGTTTGAAACACTTACCTAAGCTTGGAAGTAAGTTTCCCTCATTTGCTCTTTAATATCGGTTGGGATATGAGCATGTGTGATTCATGTAAATGCATAATTTTGAGTACATATGTAGTGGTTTAAAAGTATATAAAATGCTAGTGAGCATTGGTTTTGATTCAGGTCGGGAATGTGATATTGCTATGGTAATGTGATTTGCATATGTGGGGATTTTGTGTAATGCATTGTAAAACAGTAAGTAATGGTTTTGTAAATGATATATATTGGCTATATGACAATGTGAGAAAATATTCGGATATAGTTGGCATGCCATATGATAAAGTGCACTATAATATGTTTAAAAATTGATCGTGGTTAAGGGTCCTTGAGGTATAGCGGTCGGCTACTCGGACTATATTGTTATCACTTGGGTTGAGCGATTGGTTCCCCTTGATGATGTGAAGCTTGCGGTCGGCAAGGTTGTAAAGTCATGCGGTCGGCATTGGGTGGTCTTGATGATGGTCGATCATTAAGGGAGATTTGTGTATTCGGTGTGTAAGTTAATGGTCGGTTAACTAAAGATTAGCAGTCGGCTAATCAAGGCTAGTGGTCGACAATCCGAGGTCACTATAATTGTCAATATATGAGAATTCTATTGCTGAAACTATTTTTAATGCTTTGGGATTTAAGCATGGGGTATATACATTATTTTGCATATGGTCGATATGCATGGTTTGAGTTGGAATCATTGGAACTTGCTTAGGTCGTAAGCATGGTTTGAAATCAAGTGTTTGTTTTTTAAGGGTTTAATGCATCATTGTTTTAACAGCATCCTCACTAAGCAAGTGTGCTTACGCTCTCTTTTTCCTAATGATGCAGAGTATTAAGGCTTGGGGCAGCAGAGGCAAAGTCGTAATGATCCAAGAGGCAAAGCAATTCTAAGTATGAACTCGGTTTATGTTTCCGATTAATAAGGCAATGTGTTCACCATGGATTTTGGGATTTGAAATTCTGTTATTTCCTAGTTTTGAGCGTGTGTAATGCTTTGATTTTGGAGTTTGATTGATGTTGTTAAGTTTGTTGTGCATCGTTACCAATGGTTGATGTTATGAGGTTGCCTAGGTATGCATCTAGATGGTCTTGCTTGGATGGTGTGCTTTGATGATCATAACATGTTGAATTGGGTGTTGAAGTGATATTGGCTTGATGCTTGTGCTTGTAAATGTCTATTTGAGCACTTTGGAATGTTTGGTGGAGTATTTTAGGGATTATGCCTCTAGAGTAATCTTTATGATTGCATAAGCATGTTTTGTTGCTAAACCATGGTACAAGAGTTTGTATATGTATTGTTGAATGTTTATATCCATGTATGCAAGTTGCTAGGATCTAAATGCATCTAGATTTAAGTGAAAAATCTGAGGAAAATGACATTACAGGCCTACGCGTACTGATACGCAGGGGACCGTATCGGTATGACTAGGCAAAATAGGGCAGTCAACATCGGTACGGGCATTAGAGTACCGGTACAGACAAGCAAATCAAGCTTGGCGTACCGGTACGGGGACTCGTTACTGGAAAATCACTTTTTAAGGGAAAACCCATGTACCGGAACACCAAGGGCTCATACCGGTACGACTTTTGTATTGTGCAAGCTAACGTGGCATACCGATACGATACATTGTGTACTGGTACGCGTTGTTGTTCCATATCGGTACAGCCATGTACATATCTGTACGGGAGGCAGTTTTTATAGGTAATGTCATGGAAACCAGTTTCTCGTCTCTTGTGTTTTAGTCCCTAAGTATTGCAAATGTAATTGAATGCACATGGATAACCATATTGACCTGAAATTTGATATGTAGGCAGGTAAATGGACTAATTGAGGATTGGTAACTTTAATTTCAATTTTGGACCAATAATTGAAAGTATTTATGTTTTAGTCCTCGTAATGAATGTGATGCAATTGGTCGCCTATTTGTGATTTGTTTCCTTCTAAATTTTACCTGCTGTGAGTATGGACATGTAGGATTAATAACTTGCATATAGACAAGATAAAAGGAAAAAATGGATTGACTTTTCGTAACCTTTATCCAGTTTGCTTCGGCAAACCTAGTGTAGCTCACTCGATTCAGTCGAGCGTCTAGGTCGGGTCGAGGGGGTTACAGTTTCTCTTAGCTCTTGTTGCGTTCGCTCCAACTGGCCTCTAAGATCGGCTTCCAGTTTGGCAAAGCTTTCCTCCATAATCCTTGTTTGTAAACAGGTTTGGTATATGTGTGGAATGATTGCAATTTATCTTTCAAATTTCGGTCACAACATTCTCATTATTAATTTCATGGCGTAATCAATTAATGCAAATTATATGCGCTATGCAATGCATGAATAAATTAAATGCAAGAATGTATGCAAATAAAGGCATTGATCCCATTGGTGATCGCCCTCGAACAACTTTCATTGAAGATTAAAATGTTCTCATTACAAAGAAAGATAAACTCCTACAGATATGCCCCGGCCCTAACTCTTAACTCCTCGATGGCTTCAAGCAGCTGGATGAACCTGCGTGTCTCCTTCATGTCTAGGGCTACAAAAAGAATGAGGGCTTCGGCTTCGTTGGCTAGGTTCCTCACGTGTTGGGCTACTTCTTGCACTTGCACTTGTACTGATCTCAATCTTGAATCATGCGAGTAGCATCGCGAAAGTGCCTCAAACAATAACTGTCACCTTCTTCGATGGCTTCTTCAAGAACTACAATCCTCCCAAGTTAATCCTGAACTATGACCTCTAACGTCTCGATCTGATCTTGAATTGTTTCATTATCTTTCCAGGTAGCTTGGAGCTCAAGAAAGCCATTTTGAGCACGATATTCAAGAACGGACCGATCTAACTCCTCAACTCTTTCTTCTAGTTGAACATTCTGAGTTTGGCTTTGACTCAAGCTCTCAAGAGTAGAGTTATACAGACCTTGAATCTCCAATAGTCAGTTTTTGCTTTCTTGAGATTTTCTCTTCCACAGATTAGCATCCATCGCTTGCTTACCCTTCTCAAGTTCTTGTTTAGCTTTTGCCCTTTCTCGCTGGATTGCGATTCTAGCAAGCTTTCTTTCATTTTCAATAGTTTGCTTGCATTTCTCTGCCTCTTTCTCAAGTACTTGCTTACCCTTCTTTCTCTCTTCTTCGACTAAGAGGATCTCATTCATTCTTTCTTTCTCGACTATTAGGAGATTCTTCCGATCGGCACTCCCTACTAGATCCTGAAGCTTAAGAGTATCCTTTCAGTAAAGAGCATTCTTTTCCTCCAAATCTGTAAGAGCTTCATCAATCGTTTGATAGTCCCGTCTAGTTCATCCACATCCAGGCTAACCCTATAAAGGTCACTTGTATGGTCGGTTTGTAAAGCATCAATCTTCTTCACCTCTTCTAGCTCGCTTCTTAAGATATCAGCCTCGGAAGGAACCATTCTCAAAAGTTCTTCAAGTGACATAGTCGACCCTTGGTTGGGCTCCGGAGTTTTATCATTAATTCTCTTGTGCATCCAAAAGGCATAGTCTGGGGTGAACATACACTTGCTATCTTCTTCAACCTTTATACGATAGAGGTGATTCCAAGCTCTAGATGCATCTTGAACCTTCACCTTAAACTCATTCTTGAATGGGAACTTGGAGGTTCTCAAACCGACGATGACAAGCACAAATTGTCGAGACCCGAACTGCCTTGACACTAACAGGGGTGCGCAAGCAATTCCACCGTATAAGCCTATCATCATTAGACAATCATAATCTCCACAATTATACATGAAATAAAGGACGTTACCGAGCCAAGGCACCCTCCACACAATGTCCTCATCTTGAATATTCTTGAAGATGGTTGTCCATTTCTGTTTGTCTGGTTCTTCCCACCATTCTTTTGCTAAGTACTTTCGCAAAGGGGAAAAATTTCCTGAGATTATCTCGGCCAGCACCCTTGTCTGTGTCTTCCAAAGGTGACTTCGGATCCATACTTGAAGTAACTGTGCACATCCTCTAAAGCACCCTTCTTCATGCTTGCGACTTGCTTTCAAGGAAATAAAAGTTTCAGTTATGATTGCCGATATCGGGTTGGCCTTCTTCTTCAACTGCTCGAATAAGTCCAAGATGGCTACATCAATGTTACCCAAAACTCTAGGGAAAATGATCAAACCATATATCCCCAAAGCGAATAAATCCATCTTCATGCCCTCATTCGGGTGTGCTGGTATGATATCTCGAATGCATTCCCATGAAGAGGCGATATTGTCGCCTCGAACCTGAATCAAACCTTTAACCCAATCTTCGCTTATCCCGGCCAAGGTTCTAAGCTTCAAATGGTAATTTTGAGACCTTGATGGTTTCGTGTAAACCCAATATTCATGAATATTCTTCTGATTGAGCAAAGCTGTATATTCTTATATTGTAGGCATCAAATCCTTCATATTGAAAGTAAAGCAACAGAAGGCGGGATTCTAAAACTGAAAGATGGCTCAGCGCATATGCTAATTAATTCGAGCATACATCAAATGTGCTATGTCATCATAATTTTCCCGAAACAAATTTTACAATCGTCGGTCCCATCCTTCCCAAATTTGTTTGAAATCCCATAGGCTAATTTGTTGTAAACTAACATATGTATACGCCGCCATAATACGCTCACTCGGTAAACTGTCACCTTGGACCCTTTGATTGACTTCGGACCAATGTTGAACAGCAGAGTTAATTTCCTCCTTCTTGAGGTACCTTTTGTCCATGATGAAAGATTTTGACTTGGCAAACCACTCGAATCAACACCTTCATGTTATGTAATGTATGTGTGAATAATATATGCAAAACAAAATAAGATAAAAAGGAAACAAGTTAGTACCGGATAAAATCAATAAACATATAAAAATGAGAAACGAGAAAATAAATCAAACATCAAACAAAGCAACCCTATTTACGTTCTTTCTAAAAACCTAGGTTTAACCGCATGGCTCTAAAAGGGGTAGGCTCTCTATGTTCTCTACATGCAATTTTGGTTCTAAATGGTACCCGAACTATCTTCGCTATCCTCTTCTAAAGAGTAGCAGGGCCCTCGGCCATCACCCATTATAGGCTTCTCTCAATCGAGTTCAATTTAGGGGGACCCTTTTGATATGTCTGTACGGGGAAACAATATTCCAACGAAAAAATAGGGTAGTCAAGGCCCAAGGTACTTACCAGGCCCATACAGAGGAACAATATCCATATGAAAGCACTAGCGTTTTCCCTCACTTAAAAGGACAGGTTTAGATGTTAAGTTTTAAATGCGTTAAAATAAACTCACATTTATAAACGAATATTAATTTAATCGTCGCTTTAATTCACAACTTCCGATATTAATAAAGCGGTACTTACATTTTATTTTTCTTAAAAATGGCCTGACTCACTTTTGTTTTTAGAAATCAAAACCAGTCCCAGCGGAGTCGCTAACTGTAGTGACCTTTTTTTCTGAAATTCAAGATTAGTGTCAAATGAGACCGCTAAAAAAGGAGTAGTAGGTTTCCTTTCGTTATTTGGGAAAACACTTGGAAAATGGAAAATTCTTCAAAAATTGTGTTTTTGAAACACAGTAAAACTTGGAGTCGCCGCCAGCCACTGAGGTAGGCCGGACACCATAAAACAAGAGATTCGATCAAAAGCAGGTTCGGGAGTAGGTTACGGATGGGGAAGGTTTTGGCACCCCCACACCGCCCAAAAAAATTGGTACCATAAAAAAATAATTACTTCTTTGTTAATATTAAACTTTCCAAATTAAAGTGACGATTGAATTGAAATCTAGTTATACGTGAAAGCGAATTTTAAGGGCCTCGTTATTCAAAAGTAAACAACAAGACCACCATCACTACGTTTGATACTGGACGCATTTACCGTCGAATAACAAAGCTCCACATTAGCAATTTTATATCTGAACACAAACTTATACGGCATGGCATAACATAAACATGAACATGGCACATAAAAAACATAAACTAACACCCTATGTTATGAGCATCATAATATATGCATATACTATGGTTTTATATGTTTAAACCTTTAAACTATATAATATAGACAAAGTATATAATGTGTACATATAAACTATGTACTATATCAACATATACTACAAACATTTACATATATCATGTGTTACATACCATATAAAAACATATACCATATATTATATAAAGGTCACATAATATATATGTATCATACTATACACATAGATTTACAACTTATTGAAGCAATAAAAATTTAACATGAATAGTGTACATAACTAAAAATTTAAACATGCATACAATGTCGGTTACAAGGGAAATCAAATCTGGATTTAGGACCTAGTCGAACAAAATCTGAAGCTAAAAGGACCAAACTAGAAAACAAACCCATTTGAAAACTGATTAAGTTAAAAAGGGACAAAATTGAATGCTTTTAAAATATCCAGGTACCCTAACGGTCGAGGGGTTTATGTGTACCGAAGACTCTCGTTAGTGGGATAAACGCTTTACCGATGAGTGGTGTTGAGGGGTTTATGTGTACCGAATACTCCACCACGGGTGTCACAACGGTGGAGGGTTTATGTGTACCGAATACTCCTGTGTGTGAACCTTGTGTTACCGGTAGATTGCTTGTTAAGTGTTGGGTGAACACTTGCTACATCCATGTATCCGATGTTATGAAACGTCTTGTAAAGAAGAGTTGTGGAGGAATAATTCTTAAAGTGAAGTTGAGGGAAATTGTTTGAGAAGTGGTGTAGAGGGGATTATGGGTACCGAAGACTCCACCATGGGTGTCACAACTATAGAGGGGTTTATGGGTACCGAAAACTCTCGTGTGTGAACTTTGAGATATAGTAGAATGTATGTTAAGTGTCGAGGGAAATTTGTAGAACCCGTGTATTCGATGTTATGATTGTGAAGTGGAAACTTGGTACATGATCACTTGTAAGCCAACATAATTGATAATGTGCCATGAAATGGATGATATGTTTTAATATTAGTTTAACATGTTTTACTCTTTAAGCTTAGCATTGGTAGTATGCTTGGGAAAGCTTAAATAGAGGTTAGCAATTGGTACATTGTTGTTAATTCTTGAGATGAATTGCATATGTTTTAATGTGGATGTTTTGGAAATGTTAAGTGCATGGTTTTGTTAAGGCATGATATTAAAAATGATGTTTTAAAAGTTTTTTGGAAAGTGGTTTCGAAAAAGACTGTAAATGGTTTTAAATGCATTGATGGTGTTTTGTTTTGGAGCACTACTCACTAAGCCTAGTGTGCTTACGCTCTCTTTTTCCATCAATGCAGAGAATAGAGGTTGGAGGCAGCGAGCAAGCTAATGGACATCCAAGGACTTGAGTTTTCAAAGTATGAAAATGAAATAGATTTGTAGTAATAACGGCAATGGGGCCGTTTGTCATTTGGGAGGGTTGTTTGCTAGACTCCTTGTTTGTACAAGTTTTATATGATGGTTTAGACTTGTAAGAGGTTAAATAAGCTTGAGATATGGATGGTTTTATGTTTTGAATGTTGAGTAGGAAGCATTCCTTTAGATGTTATGGATGAATGTGTTAGTCTTACTAGGTTTGCTTTAAATGCTGATATGTTGGTGGTCAAGCATGTTAATGATGTTGTATGTTGATTAGTTAAGTGTTAGAGTGTATTGAAGTGAGCCAAAGTGTCATATGTTAGACCTAGAGGTCATTATAGGCATCTGCGTATCGGTACGGGTACCTTAGGATCGGTACGCGGGGTCTATATAAGGTTCAAATCGCTGATTTAAAGCTAAAGGTACCGGTAAGCCTAGCCATCGTATCGGTACGCCATGAGAAGAATGTGTGCTTGTTTCGGTACAAGGGTTTGAGTTTCGGTACACATCAAGATTGGAATAGAACTTGTGAGCATGAAATTGGTTAAATTAAGGGTTGGTAATCTTAATCTTGTCTAATACCCTATAATTTGTGATAATCAAGTCTTGGTCCCTAATGTGAATTGTTGGGCAGTCGGATCGTGTTTTGCAATCTGGTTTAATGTATCATTGCCGCTGAATCGTGTATATTGTCCTCAAGCAATGCAAAACTAACAATTACCTGCCAATACTTCAATCATAAAAAATTTTGCTTCGTAACTGACTTCAATCCTCAAAACCATGGCACAAAGTATATTGCTTTTCAATTTTTTGGATAGCACAGAATTTACTTAGAATTAAACTATAATGCTTGTGACAATGTGTGTGTGGAGTTGTGCACAAGTTGATTTTCAGGATTCCATGTGAACAATAGGTTTAAATTAATTACCGGGGTATTTTATCTTTATTAGAGCCAATTTTGGGCACCTCTAGCGATTTCTAATGTGTGATAACTAGAGCCGGTCTCAGGTACCTCTAGCAAGAAATTATTTTTAAACCAATCTTAGTTGAGTCTAGAGCCGGATAGGCACCTCTAGCTCACATTTTTAAGTTAAATTTTTATCCAATTTTTAAGCAACCTAAGTTCACTAAGTCTCCTTTAATCAATCGAGTCACAACTGTGTCAAATTATATTCAGCATCATAGCTGAATTGTAAGTGTTATCCATGCACATCCTAAAATCGAAAGTTTTATCTATCAAATGCAGTGGCAAACTCATCATAGGATATCCAACAAGTCTAGGCAAATTAAATCCAATCAAAGGCATGGCAAGTAATGTATGCAACCTATATGCGATTACTAAAGATGAATGCAAGTAAACATGAAACTAACAAGAAACCAACACCCCCAAACTCAAGAGAAACATTGTCCTCAATGCGTGCAAGCACAACAAAATTAAAATGAAAAAGAAAATGAGTTAGTCGGAAAGGTCGTCACCTTGGATGATGAGTTTCTTTCGGGCCGTATGCTTGGTTCATTTTGTGGCTCGCGGTGGTTGAGTGCGTGTGGCTGGTAGTGCGGCTTTAGCCCTCACTTCTGAAACCTCATCGCTTCGTTCACCCTCTTTTCAGTCTCCTCGATGATAGAAGCTTTGCGCTTCAACTTTGATGGCTCGACCAGTGGTGACTTCATTGGTTCAGATATGCTCTCGTCCAAATCTGTAAATCCATGTAAAGATTCAGTCCGAGAAGGTTCAGTCATAGGGGTTTTACCTTTATCTTGTGTGGCAGTTGCCTGGGCAAGTAGGTTAGTAGGAAACACCGGGAAAGGTATGGTGTTGTCGGGGTACTTCTCAAGGATCACTCGTGTGATAGCTACGTTATAGTCCCTCATGTACCGCATAAATTGCAATTGCTAGGCCCTCATTTGCTCTAATCAGTGGAATAGTGGGCAGAGAATTTCTTTGATTCGATCCATGCCTGCCGAGGCAGGTGCACTAGCATGGGCATCAGGAGTTGCCGAGGCATCTTTGGTTGCCTGGGCAATTTTCGGTGCAGGAGATTTCTTTGGCAATGCTTGTTCTTTCTCTGGTTCTCCACCCATAATCCTCAAGTATTGAGTGTGATTCCACCCAGTTTTGGAAGGCAATTTCTCGTCCGTTGGATCACTTGGTACTTTTTCTTTCTCGCATAGTTGGGATATTAAGCTCGGGAAGAAAAGAGCACCTACATTCTTTTGACTACAAGCGAATATCTCATCACAAATAATTTGTCCAAAATTTATAATTCGCTTGTTTAAAATAAAATTTAATAACAAAATATGAGAATATAAAATTGTGGTTGTGTGTGTAGTGCCACAAAAGTTTGATTGTCTGGGCTTTTTAACATCATGGTCTTATTAAAACAGAAAACAAAAACAAAAAATAAAATCAAAATAACCAAAAAATAAAAATGGAAAGGAATAGGGTTGCCTTAAAGAAAACTTAATGAGGGTCGTTTTCAATATTTCTTATAGTCCATCTGCACCCTCCATCGAGTGACAATATTGCCCAAAAATAGCTGGACCATTATGATCGTAACTACTTCTATGTGTACTACCATAGTGGAGGCGTCTTTTTTCCTTGTTCTTTTGTAGTCCATGCATACTCTCCACCTTGTCACTATTCCTGAAGGATTAAATAAATTAATAGAAAAAATTTTACAAACACCCAACCATTTAATTACCTTATTATCTTTAACTTCCATCATGGTTGCATGTAGCCTTCGTTGTCGTGGCAATTGCTGCACCAACCAATTGTCGTGGCAATCTTTTACCAAAATTCGATGCAAGTCAAGGGAATGACCAATTTTCTAAAAAGCTTTACTAGTCCAAACACCATTTTCTTTAGGCCTCTCAAACATCTCCATCGGTAGAGATTTCGATGACTTCAAATCTACCAGCGTTGGTTCCTCAAGCAATACATGCAATGGATGAGGTGAGTTTTTAAAGAATTCAAAAGGTTCAACCATCATCTGCTCATATTTCATTAGCAGGGTCTCGTTGTCTTATTGCTCCTGTATTTGGTCTTGCAATTGCCGTGGCAATGGTGGATAAGAGCAATCTACAGATTTCTGCTTTAGCATCAGTGTTGTAACATTCTGAGCATCAGATTCCTCAGAATATGCTAAAGCATTACCCTTTTCAGCCTCACTGGATGTTGTCGCGGCATTACCCTGCGCGGGCTCCTCAATTGTCGTGACAATTCTTTGTTTAGGCTCATCCAGTGTTGGGCAATCTTTCTCATCAACATGCTCTCGACTTGGAGGTTTTAGTTGTTCCCGACACATCGGGGAGCTCTCTTCGCATTGCTCCTTGTATTCTTGCCTTGGGACTTCAGTATCCCTAGGACATAATTGTTGGGGCATGTTATCCAAGACATGTTAATCTCCACGATCGATCTTCCGCTTCTCTCAAGAGTACATCCATCCTGGCTATTCTCGCATCCATGGAATTTGATAGTTCTTGAAAGTTACCATATTGCGGTGGCAATTGATTAAATTCGATGAGAGAATCAAGTCTAGCCATGAAAGCTTGAAACGTTTCCTCTAGGGAATTTGAATGCTCTTGACGAGGACTGTATTGCCATGGCATATCTGTTGCAACAGCAAAACTGTTATGGTAAAAAGAATTTTGAGCATTTTTATCATACCATGAAGGATTTTGCTGATAGTTCCAACTATGGTCCTCCATGTAGCCATATGCACCAGGATTTTGATGTCAATTTTCTAACACATGATGCTCTCCACAACAAGCACAAGAGTTTTCCACGGTATATGCTCTTTGGGCTTTTCTCGGTTGGTATAGGTAATCATCGGTGAGTGTAACAAATTCTTGATTGGATTGATTTCTATCTTCTCACATCAACTCTCGAATAGATCAACTTTTATTTCCCCTCATGTTGTTGTCCCTTAACTTTGTAGCACACCTGATTTTTTTGATAAAATAAACAAAAAAAAAAGTTAGTAAAAATAAAAAAAATGAAATAAAAAAACAACTAACACCAATTGCCAATCCCCGACAACGATGCCAAAAACTTGTTGCTTGTTTTGAGTGCAACGCAAACGGTGCAAGTATACATGTAGCAAGTAATAGTATAGTAAATATATCGTCTCCGCAGGGATTGGTTTGGGCCACTTTGCTTAAGCTACTGCGTTGTAAGATATAGATTGAATGGTGATGAATAATAAGTAAAATAAACTAAGTAAACAGAAATAAAGGATAAAGTAATCGAATAAGAGAGAGTAGGCTAGGTTATCATGAGTCGTGGAGTGATAGTTGAATGGACTGTCGTGGTAATTGAGTGCTAGAGTAGCTCAATCGTTTGGTCATTCGAATCCATTCGGATTGCTTGGGCAATTCTGCGATTGTCTGGGCAATTGGGAATTGAGCAATTGCCAGGCAAACATTATTACTTGGCTACAAATACCCGTTGAGCTGAAGAGGCCAGGCAAACCAACTCCCCTCACCTTATTTTTTGTCAACCCTCTCTATGTCATTCAATGTCACCATCTTGGGCTCTCCGCCCATTTCAGAATGGGTGAACTACCACAAACCACCACCAACTTCCTCCTTGGTCCTTATCTCCACACCTCTTCCGATGTCTAACACCTTGGACACCAACGGCGTCAACAACATGGTATATCTTTAATTATTTGTTATATATAATTAAAGATATTTGATCTATTGATCGATTAATCTAGATCGAGTGTTGCAGAGGTCCATTATGAGAGAGAGCTTTCCAATTTAACTTATTCTATTTATAACAACGGATTTCAAATATAAATGTAGCACCCTAACCAGTATTTTATACTAAATACTAATTAGAGTATCACAAGATTTTTTTTTACGAAAATCATTTTATCGAATTTTTACCTTATCGAATTAGGTCCGATTTCAGGCAGTAATATGACATTTATGTTCTATAATGTATAACGAATATAACTGCCTAAAACAAAAATCGACTCGATTGCTCGATTTGTCTCTAATTGATTATTACCCGATTTTTAATAAAATATAATTACCCATTATTTACTATAAACATAAACTAGTCTATATATATTAATACAAACCATATATATAAACTAGTATGTGACCGAGTTAATTTAACCTATACATGCCATCTAGAAACATCAAAATACATCAGATGATGTTATTACTGATACCGTATTAATATTTCGAATAGGTAGATGCCCGCTCCTTACTCCGATTCTTCCCTTTTATGATCTTATTTAAAGGACCTAACGTTTCGTCATGCTAGATCAACTTATATGAGGTGATATACCTTTAATAATTATTTGTTAATATTCTCTGTTTCCGGTGGGAGCTAAGTTTAGTCTAAGGACGGTGATGAATGATATGATGCCTCTAAGTACAGCTGGGTTATCTATCAAATTAATAAAGAATGCAATTAGAGATATATTTTGAGAATATAATTTTGAAGGATCAAATCGCAATAGATTCAAATAAAAATTAAAAAATATTAATAGAAAGTAATTAGACGGAGGATTAGTAATATAAGGATAAATAAAGATGGATTTTTGTTGTCCAAGGACGAGAGAATTGGAGAGAAAGTAGTTGTTCGTGTCTCTGACTCTACACGCAGGGAAATGCATACGAAGGAACATCAACTTTTCGAGAAATAATATAAACTATTCTCACCATTTTATTTATGGTCTCAACCAATAAAATTATCTATTTCATTATTTTTTTTCATGTCATTTTTTCATCATATACTTAATTTTTACTTATATTTACTATAAATTAAATTTTAAAAAAATTAATCAAATGAAGATTCATTTAGTAAAAACTGACATAAAAAATTAATAAAATAAATATTTTTATTGGTTGAGACCATGAATGAATTGGTGAAAAAGGTCTATAGCATAATATCTCAGACTTTTGTAATCTTATTATTATTCTGTTTTCAAATATCTACAAAACCCCTTTGTTTTAAATACGGTGAAAGATTGGATTTTTTTGTTGCTCTTCTCGTTTTTAGGGTTTTACCTTAATTAATTCAGACTGATCGCGACACACACCTAATTTTAATGGGAGAGTCTTTCAAAAAAAATTCTGCATACATAAAGCTTCAAAAAGCGATAAACGATATTTTATATCATTCGAATAGATGTGAATAATTAATAAATTGATAATCGTATGATTGAAGGATTACTTTTAATTCCAGGGACCTTAAAAGTTACTTATTGGGGAGTTAAAAGTTTGACCACAAGTCTCCTTCAATTAATACAAAGAAACAATGATGGTAACCGATAGGTGGAATGTAGCTGATGATGAGTCGTAGTCCTCGCACCGTCGCTCTTGGAGACTTAAACCTCATGCAAAAATATTATTTTTTTGTCCCAATAAAATTATCACATTTATATTTTAAAATTATCTAAATTAAAATATTATTTTAAAAAAATTAACTTTTATAAGATATATCTATATTTTTAATTTTTTTAGTTTTTCAACAAAATTAAAATTATGTTTTTAAGGGTAAATTTATCATTCAAATTATATTACATCACACATTTTATATAATTTTTTTTTCTAAAATTTTGTAAAAAATTAACATGTGACACAAATAATAAAATGGAGGAAGTATTTTTTTATAATATACATATAATTGAATGCAACAATTAATTAGGCAAACTATTAAATCGTAGAAACAGTGAATGCTATTGGAAAAAGAAAACCCAGATAATATATGCACGGAAGGAAAGCCAACTCTCGTTCGTATTCTGACTTTTATGATTCAATGTATGTTTCATTATAAAACAAAATCAATGTCTCTAGTTGTCCCATTCAGTCTCTCCCAAATTGTATGTTACTGAATTTCAAGTAACATTAGTTTAGGATAAGGGAGCATACCCACTATTAAAGGATAATATTTTAATATTTAACAACAACATTAATTTATTAAAAAAATGAGTGAAATAGAAAGTTAAGATTTTAGTTTAGTTTTATTGGTCAGAGGTTATTCAATAGTTAAGTTAATTTAATAAAGCAAATATACTAATAGATCTAGACTTCGTATCAAGTGGGTTCAAGAAAATCAAAGTTAAATGAACTAAAATTTTTACGATATAAAAATAGAAAATTATTGAATATATTTAAATTTATTAAACAACCTATCAATCTCGTAAATAATAATAATAATAATAATAATAATAATAATAATAATAATAATAATAAACTAACAAGAATCTAAAATTTAACTCTTTCTTTCAATAACTGTCCTTGACGAGGTTTTATTTTCTGAAAATATTGCAGAATATCTCCTCTCATAACACTCTCAAACATCTCATCTTCTATGAATGTCACCAAATAATCATTCACCCGTTGATCACTCATTTGGTTTCAAAGCTTTTTTTGACAAAATTCATAGAAGAAAAAGCTCTTTCAACGCTTTGCAGTTGCAACAGATAAGATTAGAGTTAACTTTAATAGTAAAAAGACCAATGAATACACATTATGCTTCCTTGTCTTCACTAGCTCAAAAGAAAAATCACATATCCCCTTTAACTCACAAAATTCTTTCTTGGAACTCATATCAGTGATATAATGCCCAAGTTGATTCTCAAGTGTCCCAAGATTAGATTTAGAAAAGTCATTCGAGTTCATTTGAGCTAATTTGAGTAGTTTTTGCTTATTAAAAGCTTGAAATGGGTTAATGGCTCAAGCAAACCAAGGGAAAAAGAATATTAATAGTCACCTCATTGAACCTGTTTTAAGTTCATGGAGAACAAAGTGGATTGTTACAAAAGAAAGTAGTACGTAATGATGGAGATTTAAAATTTTTGGTGCCTTGCGCTTTGACTTCCCTTCTGAAATAAATAATTCACTCATGTTGGGAACAAAATATCTTGTGCTTTGCAAAACGAACAAACGCTATTTAGTAGAGATTCCAACCTTCATCCCTCATCACTTGTAGTCGTTGCCTAGTTGTGTGAACTGGGTCAATGGCATTGACAATATTTTGGTCCGTGCACTACAATGCTATTGACAAATCATTTGTAATTTCCAGTATTGCAACATCAAATGCAAATGGGAAACAAATTCAAATGATTCAACCAGCTTCACCATGATTCGTTTTTCCCTTATTTGATCTGAATTTACGCCTTCCTCATCATATACTCAAGTGTATCTACTAATGAAGAGAACATGTGGAGATATTATTTCGATATAACAAAGTAAAATTATTTTTGTAAAGTGTTTTTGACTTGCATACATGTTTAATTACTCAAAACAGTAAAAACGTACAGCCGTACTGATACAGGCTTGCTTCCAGAATTCTAGAGAGAAATTCTGGTACCGATACACAATTTAGCATACCGATACCCCTAGTGCCATACCGACACGGTTAAACCCGTACCGATACGTACTTTGTTTTCCCCAGCCTGAGTTTTCAAGAGACCGAAACACGTACCGATACGAGTTAGCATGCACCGATACGAAAGGCAAAATGTGAGGTCCTGTACTGATACGAAGTATCTCGTACCGGTATCCGTCTAACGGTCTGTACTTGCTAGTTTTGATTTAAGTGCAGATACCGATACGGAGGTTACGCGTACCGATACCCACTATCCAGAATTGCCTCTAACGGCTCCAAATCACCTCTAACGGCCATAAACGGCTAGTAGATCATTCCAAACATAAATAAAAAGTCTTGGGACAATTGAAGATGGTTAGAGAACACATCCAAGCATCATGTTCAATAGAAATTAACTTTCAAATCCAATTTTATTATTTCTCTTGTAAATAGTGTTTAAAAGAGTTTTTTTGTTTATTTTTATCCTTTACACTCTTGTGAGCTTAAAGCTTGTTAACACCCACCTTGTGAGGTTTATTTGTTTACACAATTAACTTGTAAAAGGGATAGGTTCTAGTTTAGCCTTAGTAAAAACTAGAGTGGTTCTATCTTAGCCATTGAAAAGATAGGGTTGTAAGGGTTACCTCTTGATCCCGTGAAAATGAGAAGAATTCAATAGTGAATTGGAAAATCCTTAGTGGTGTGCTAAAGTAGTGGATGTAGACTCGGTTGGGTAGTTGAACCACTCTAAAATCCTTGTGCAAATTGTTTATCATTTTTATCGGTTTTAGCCAATTCATCAAAGAGCGCAAATCAACCCTCTTGACGGTTTTGTGAGATCGATTCTAACGTGTTACAAGCCTATCAGAACATGATTAACAATTTCAAAGAGTTTTATAATGAGAACTTCATCGCGTGTCGGCATGTCTTTGAAGGCTTGTTTTGTAACGCCAGAAAATTGGGCCTAGAAGTTAATCGGATTTATTAGACGGTTTGGGAGAACCGAGTTAGGCAATTCGAGTTAGCTTTGGGAATTAAATATTAGAAAATTGTTTCTTGTTAAAATAAAAATTGGAAAATGTTATAAAATATTTAATTGATATTTAAAGTATTTTGGTAAACTCAATTTGAAGTAATTAAATCTGATTTTGGGACATTTTGGTCTAGTGACTAAAATGAAAACTTTACAAAACTATTTTTGGTGACTAAATCGTAAAGGGGTCAAAACTTAGAATCTTTAAGGAGCTATTTGGCCAATATTTTTCATCAGATTTTCCCTTAATTTAGGCTATTTTTAAGTGTTTTTAATTGGTTTATTATTAAAATAAAATAGGATTTAATAAAAAGATTTTTAGTTTTGCAAAATCACTTTCTTACATAACTACTTTTCTTATAACTTTTCTCTCAACTTTTCCAGCAGCCAAACTAAGATTTTCACTCTGAAAGTCTCATAAATCAATTCCTATTTATTTCTTTTTTGTTTCCTAATTGATTTCTTCAATTTCTATTGCAAAATCTACTTGGATTTCAACCAAACTTTGCCAATTAAGGGAAAAATCGGCAATTAGAGGTGATTTTCATTTCTCCCCTCTAATTAAAGGTTCTTTATTGAAATTCCCAAGTTCTTGATACTTTGTTACTGATTTATATTATGGAATTATGATTTAAACATGGATTTGGTAATTAAATTGAGTTTTTGTGTGGAAATTGAATAAAGATTGATTTGGTTCTATTTTGCAATGAATCTAATTGATTTAGATCTCTTTTAAGATGTGTTTTAAATTTAAAAGGAGAGGCTAATTAAAGAAATCCCGAAACTATGTGAATTGTTAATTTTCTAAGTTGTTTATAGTTGGTTTTTGATGTGATCTTGGTGTTGTGGTGTTTCTGGAGGTATAAGGACGAGTTTAGGATTTTTTGGGATGTTAATTGATGTTGTTAGGATGTTGAAATCAATAGGTTTTGGCTAGGCTTTGTTTAGATGAAGTTTGGTGTTGATTTTGGTTGTTTTAGTTAGGCGTTTGATAGATTTAAGGGAGGCGAAGTTGTTTTGTTGTTTGCTAGGGATTTGAGATGCATGGAAGTGCATTAATCTCTGTTTTTGTTTGGGTAAAGCAGAGGAATCGAATCCTTTGGCTTTTGGAGACGTTGTGGAAGCATCGGAGGCTTGATCGCGTATCGATTAGCGAGCTTTGGGTTGTTGGTGAGTGGAAATGTGTTTTACTTCTCTAAAAAGATTTTGAAAGAAGTTGTGGGAATTTAGAATAAGTTTGAAACACTTATCAAAGCTCGGAAGTAAGTATTGGTTGAGCTCTCTCTCGTTTTCAGTATTGCGAAATATAATATCATGTACATGTTGTTGGTTTTGATTACTCACTGTATTATGCATGTTTTAGAAATGAAAGAGACACAAATGATCATACATGATGACTATTGAGTATTGCAAATGGTTTATGAAATGAATTTTGAGAATGTCAGAATACATGATTTAATGTATTGGAAATTGAATTGATTTGATGCATATGTAAAACAGTGAGGTAATGTGGATTTATTAAGCATATTGGTAAGGGACGTGGTTTAAATGTTATTGGATATTGTTTAGCGGCCATATGATTGTTAGTGCACTATAAAAAGTCGCATCATGTGTGTCGAGGGGTTGTAAGTGTGTCGTAGACTCCACCATGAGAATCGCAGCGGTTAAGGTGGGTAAAGGTTTCATTTTCTCCCATTGGTGGATTTATACATCCAAACTGTTGAGGTGGTTAAAGGTTTTGTTACTCCAGTTTGAACCGTAGAGGTGGGCAAGTGTGTCAATACTCCAGTTGAGGTATGTATGTGAAGTGGTTGTGGGAACCACTTGAGGAATCCATGTATCTGGTGTGTTTTGTAAAGATATTGGAAACTTGTTTTGAGTCACTTGAAAGCCAATATACTAGATAATGTATCATGAGAAATGGATTGTGTTTGTATAATTTTGTTTATACATGTGAAGCTCTTTAAGCTTGCTATATAGAGATTTTGAATTTAAAGCTTAAATTGAGGTAGAGATGAAATCCATGATACATGTGTCGTGAATGATTTTAAATGTGCATTTGAAAGAGATTATGAAAGCATGAAATGATTTTGTCATGAGACATAAGTACTTGGTTTGAAATAAAATGATTTGAATTGCATTGATGAGTGTTTTAGAGATTCCCTCACTAAGCTTATAGCTTACACTCTCACTTCTCATCAATGCTGAGAAATAGGCTTTACGGACAACAAGCAAGCAAGGGAGGATCCAAGAGTTGAGACTTTTCAAAGTATGGTTTCATAAATTCTAAGTAGTAATAAAAAGGCAATATGAAAAAGTTGTAATTGAGAGGTGTATTTTGGGATACTCCCTGTTTGTATAAGTTTGATATGATGTTTTAGACTTGTATGTTGATGAATGCTTGGTTTTGAGGGGTTGGGAAACCTTATGCATTCTCGGGTAGAAATCATGCCTATATGGATTTGTCTTGAGTATGCCATGTTGAGAATGATCTTCTACCTTGCTGCTATGTTTGAGAAATTGATGTTTATGAAGTTATATGATGTTTATATGATATTTGGATTGAGTTAGATTGAGGCAAAGTATCATATGTTGGACCAAGAGGTCATTACAAGTCTGTCCATACCAGTACGGGTCCTTAGGGATCGATATGCGGGGACCTATCTCGGCTCAATCTGAGCAAAATTACCTTGGCGTACCGATACACCTAGGGACCGTATCGGTACGCGATGCTGAAAAACAAGCCTGGTTCCGATACACAGGAAGTCATACCGATATGGCCTTTAGCTACTAGAATCTTACATTTTTGTAAGCACAACCCATACCAATAAACTTGAAGAACGTATTGGTACCCCATGCATTTTAACCCCATATCGATACGAAAGGTTCCTGTACTAGTACGCATGTCGTTAAATTGGTTAAGATGCTTTCTGTAGTTTGCTTTCATTGCAATTTAGTCATTGTTTCTTGTTTATACAATTAAATAAGTATGAATGGCTATTTTGAGTTGAGATCTAAGCTGATAGCATAAAATATGACTAATTATGGATTGGTAACTTCAATTTCATGTAAGTCTTCTTAATTATAAAAAATTGCGTTTTAGTCCTTGTAGGGTAAATTTGAACAATTGGATGTCAATTCGACACCCGATTGAGTTGTAATCATTACAATAACTAGTATGATCAACTTAGGATATAATCATGCATTTAGATAAGATAAAAAAATGGGCCATTTGAATGTAAATCTTCAAGGTTTGTCTCGGCAAACCCTAATATAGCTCGCTTGGTTCGGTCTTGCGACTAGACTAGGCCAATAGGTTGTATTTGTTGGTATCAGTGACAAGTTATGATTGTTGGGAGGTGGGTTATGGTTGTTTGATGTATTACTGATGTATGCTTTCGTTGATTGTTATGCACAATGTTTGAATTTGTGGATTATGTTCGATTTGTGGAATGTTTGAAGTGTTTAGCTTGGGGACACATTGCTTTATTACTACTAGAGTTAAATAATTTTGTTTTAAATAAGAGTGACTTGGATTCTTGCTGCAAGCTGGCCTAATTGTTTTGTTATATTGCATTATCATGTTTTAGACTAATATTTTTGCAAATGGGGCCAAGATGGGAGGTATGAGCTCATGTGGGAAGTAGAGTGAATGAATAAGAAGAGGAGTTACCTCCTTCTCTACCGATTCCCCTGCTAATATTATAGTTGAGGGTGGTGCACCTCAGGCACCACAAGGACCTATTTTTGGTGACATGACACCGTTGATCCAAGTGATGACGGGAGCTTTTCAGGCAGCCATGGCTGGATTGCAAGTACCTGCACTATAGTTGTGAATACTGGGCTACCTTTAGAGCGTTTGCGTAGCTTGGGTGGTACTGAGTTTTGAGGTTTGGCTCCTGAAGAGGCCAAGGAGTGGTTTGCTAGCACGAAGAGGATTCTTGGCCAGATAAAGTATACAGATGATCGCAAGTTGGGTTGTGTGGTATCTTGTTGCATGGTGATGCTTATAGTTGGTGGACAACTGTTGTTGTGGGTGTGGCACCTGCTAATGTATCTTGGGAGTTCTTTTATTCTGCCTTCCACAAAAATTATTTGGGAACCTGTTATCGAGATGGGAAGAAGTGGGAGTTTATGGCTTTAAAGCAGGGAAACATGTGCGTTTCGAGTATGAGATCCAGTTTGTCTGGTTGAGCAAGTATGCTCTTGAACTGGTACCTAATGAGCGACAGCATTGCGACCGGTTTCGTTATGGGTTGACCAAAGAGGTGAAGGCATATATGTTGGCTACAGATTATACAGAGTTTGATGTCTTGGTTTCCTGAGGTAAGGATATAGAGCAAAATTAGGGGTTGTCTGCTCGTTTTGAGAGTTGTTCAGTTGGGAAGAGGTAGGATGAGTCAGATGTCGGATGAGATCATTATAAGAGGCATAGAGATAGGAGGTAATGAACTAATCAAATGTGTGTTAGAGGCAATGTTGGACGAGGTCCGCAAGGTTAGAATGCCTATGCTAGAGTACTTGAGTGTAGGCGATGGGGTAGGAAGCATACATGAAAGTGTTGGGGTGCCTTGGGTACATGTTCGAGTTTTGGATCACGGGATCATCTCAGGCTTGATTGTCTGCAGTTGGCTGGAGAGAGACAAGTTGTGGCACATACTGTTGTGCCACAGAGAGACCGTGGACGCGATCGTAGACCTTTTCAGTGTAGAGATAATGGTCAGAGGATGGTTGCCCATACTGTAGCGGTTCAGCCCGAGGGTGGTAGACCGGCGAGAGTTTTAGCGTACCGTGTGGGAAAAAATAATATCGATGTGATTGCAGGTACATTTACTTTGCAGTCCATATCATTACTTTCTTTTATAGATTCTGGTTCTACACATTCATATATCATGCATGAACATGCTTGCTTGCTTGATATACTTGTAGAGGTGTTAGATATTGGTACGAGGATAACTAGTTCCTTCTGGGAGACAGTAGTTGCTAGGAGATTGTGTAGGAGATGTCATTTGATGGTTCAAGGGCACGTGTTTGCGGCTGACCTGATAGAGTTGTCACTCCCTGATTTCGATGTAATCTTGGGGATGGATTGGTTTTCTAAGTATTGGGTTATGGTTGATTTTAAGACCAAGCGAGTTTCGCTAAGACTTGATGAGGACTACGAAGTGGTGGTTGTGGGTGAGAATGTCAAATTCTTGTCCAATGTTGTTTCGGCTTTAGAAGCGCGAAAGATGATGGAATCTGAGGGTCAAGCATACCTAGCTTATATTATGAACTCGAATATGAAGGAATTGCCTGCCCAGGATATTCACACTATTTGTGACTTTCTAGAGGTATTTTTGAAAGATCTATCAGGTTTGCCGTCGGATAGGGAAGTGGAGTTTTATATCGAGATATACGTGAATACGTCACCAGTATCGATTGCACCGTATCATATGGCACCGAAGGAATTAAAAGAGTTGAAGACATAATTATAGGAGTTTTTGGATCATGTCTTTATTCATTCTAGTGTTTCATCGTGGGGAGCACCGATGTTGTTTGCGAAAAAGAAAAATGGCACGATGAGGATGTGTATTGATTATCGGTAACTGAGTAAGTTGACGATTAAGAACAAGTATCATTTACTGAGGATTGATGTTTTGTTTGATCAGTTTCGGGGTGCTACGGTGTTTTCCAAGATTGATCTGAAGTCGAGGTATTATCAGATGAAGGTGAAAGATAAAGATGTGCCGAAGATAGCTTTTAATATGTGTTATGGGAATTATGAGTTCTTCGTGATGCCGTTTGGGTTGACAAATACACGAACAGTATTCATGGATATGATGAATTGAGTGTTCCATGAATTCTTGGATCAATTTATGGTAGTGTTCATCGATGACATCCTTGTGTACTCTAGTACCGAGAAAGATCATGATCGACACCTAGGGATTGTGTTGCAAGTTCTTTTGGACAATAAGCTTTATGCCAAGCTGAGTAAGTGTGAGTTTTGGATCAAGCAAGTAGTCTTCCTTGGTCATGTTGTTTCAGCTAAGGGTATTCGCATGGATCCGTAGAAAATCAAAGTTGTTGTGAATTGGAAGCAACCAAAGTTGGGATTAGAGGTTTGTAGTTTCTTGGGGTTGGCAGGATATTACTGACGCTTTGTAGATAGTTTTTCGAGGATTGGTGCTCCTTTGACGAAGTTATTGAAAAAATATGTGAGTTTTGAATGGACAGAAGGTAGACTCAAGCTTTTGACAAGATGAAGGAAGCTTTGACGCAAGCTCCCATCTTGATTCAACCTGAGTTAGGGATAGAGTTTGTTGTGTATAACGACGCATTTTACGTGGGTTTGGGGTGTGTTCTAATGCAAGGAAGGGTTGTCGCTTATGCATCTAAACAATTGAAGATGCACAAGCACAACTAACCTCCTCACGACATTCAGCTTGTTGTAGTGGTGTTTGCGTTGAAGATTTGGCAACACTATCTTTACGGTGATAAGTGTACTGTGTACACGGATCACAAGAGTTTGAAGTACCTGATGTCACAGAAAGAGTTGAATCTTAGGCAACGAAGATGGTTGGAGTTGCTTAAGGATTACGATATGTCAATTGAGTATCATCCGGGTAAGGCTAACGTGGCAGTCGATGCTTTAAGTAGAAAGGTGGCAGTTGAGTTTAGGGTAATGTTTGCTCAGTTGAGTGCAACGTGAGATGGTAGGTTGTTAGCTGAGTTGCAAGTGAAGCCATCGTTGATGCAGTTGATTAAGGAGAAGCAACCGTATGATGATTCTTTGGTACCGCATGTCAAATGACATCATGGATGGCAACGAGACAAATTTTGGTTTCAATAATAAAGGTGTTTTGTGTTTCAAGAGTAGAATAGTGGTGCCGAAAGATGAGGAGTTAAGGCACACTATCTTGACTGAGGTCTATTCAAGTCCTTTTGCAATGCATCTGAGAAGTACAAAGGTGTACTAGGATTTGAAAAAAGAGTATTTCTGGGTTGGTTTGAAGAAAGATGTCGCGGATTTTGTGGCTCGTTGTATGGTTTTCCAGTGTGTCAAGGCAGGGCACCAATTTTCTTCGGGGTTGTTGCAACTGTTGAAGATTTCAGAATGGAAGTGGGAGAGAGTTACTATGGTTTATTATTAAAATAAAATGGGATTTAATAAAAGGATTTTTAATTTTGCAAAATCACTTTCTTGCGTAACTACTTTTCTTCCAACTTTTCTCTCAACTTTTCCCAGTAGCCAAGCTAATATTTTCACTCCAAAATTCTCAGAAATCAATTCCTATTGATTTTTTTTGTTTCCTAATTGATTTCTTCAATCCCTATTGCAAAATCTACTTAGATTTCAACCAAACTTTGCCAATTAAGGGAGAAATCAGTAATTAGAGGGGAATCGAATCCTTTTGCTTTCGGAGACGTTGTGAAATCATCATAGGCTTGATCGCATATCGGCTAGCGAGATTTGGGTTGTCGGTGAGTGGAAATGTGTTTTACTACTCTAAAAAGGTTTTGAAAGAAGTTGTAGGAGTTTAGAATAAGTTTGAAACACTTATCTAAGCTCGGATGTAAGTATTGGTTCAACTTTCTCTCATTTTCGGTATTTTAAAATATAATCTCATGCACATGTTGTTGGTTTTGATTACTCACTGTATTATGCATGTTTTAGAAATGAAAGAGATAAAAAATAATCATACATGATGACTATTGAGTATTGCAAATAGTTTATGAAATGAATTTTGAGAATGTTAGAATACTTGATTTAATGTATTGGAAATTGAATTGATTTGATGCATATGTAAAACAGTGATGTAATGTGGATTTATTGAGTATATTGGCAAGTGATGTCATTTAAATGTTATCAGATATAGTTGGTTGGCCATAGGATTGTTAGTACACTATAAAAAGTCACCTCATGTGTGTCGAGGGGTTGTAAGTGTGTCGTAGACTCCACCATGAGAACCACAGCGGTTGAGGTGGGTAAAGGTTTCATTTTCTCTCGCTGGTGGATTTATATATCCAAACCGTTGAGGTGGGTAAAGGTTCCATTACTTTAGTTTGAACCCTAAAGGTGGGCAAGTGTGCTATTACTCCAGTTGAGGTATATATATGAAGTGGTTGTGGGAACCACTTGAGGAATCCATTTATCCAATGTACTTTGTAGAGAGATTGGAAACTAGTTTCGAGTCACTTGAAAGCCAATATACTAGATAATGTATCATGAGAAATGGATTATGTTTGTACAATGTGGTTTATACATGTGATGCTCTTTAAGATTGCTATATAGAGATTTGGCATTTGAAGCTTAAATTGAGGTAGAGATGAAATCCATGATACATGTGTTGTAGATGATTTAAAATGTGCATTTGAAAGAGATTATAGAAGCATGAAATGATTTTGTCATGAGACATATGTAATTGGTTTGAAATAAAATGATTTAAATTGCATTGATGAGTGTTTTAGAGATTCCCTTACTAAGCTTATAGCTTACGCTCTTTTTTCTCATCAATGCGGAAAAATAGGCTTTGCGGACGGCAAGCAAGTAAGGGAGGATCCAAGAGTTGAGACTTTTCAAAGTATGGTTTCATAAATTCTAAGTAGTAATAAAAAGGAAATGTGACCAAGTTGTAAATGGGAAGTGTATTTTGGGATCCTCCTTGTTTGTATAAGTTTGATATGATGTTTTAGACTTGTATGTTGAAGAATGCTTGGTTTTGAGGGGTTGGGAAACCTTATGCATGCTTGGGTAGAAATCATGCCTATAGGGATTTGTATTGAGTATGCCTTGTTGAGAATGATCTTCTACCTTGTTGCTATGTTTGAGAAATTGATGTTGATGAAGTTATATGATGTTTTGAGTGAGTTAGATTGAACCAAAGTGTCATATGTTGGACCAAGAGGTTATTATAAGTTTGTCCGTACCGGTATGGGTCCTTAGGGATCGGTACGCGGGGACCTGTCTCAGATTTATCTGGGCAAAATTTGTAACACCCTTAACATATACTCGTTGTCCAAATATACATTAAAGATGTTACGAAATCGCTGGAAGAAATCTTAACTTTTAAAATTTTTATTTTAAAATTTAGCTTGTAGTTTAACCCTTTCTCGGTTTTAAATTAAAAACTATGTCGTCTAGATGCAGCTAGTTTTGACCCTGAATTGGTTTACAAAACTTATAATTGAGTTATTAAAATAAAAATGTAACTCAGGGTAAAACCTATGTGTGCTGCCTAGACCTTTTCTTAATTATAAAATTTCTACATGATTAGGGTTAAACTATATTTAATTGTACCAATGTTCAATGCTACTATTAGAAAACTATACTTCTAAACTTATTCATCATAAAAGCATATGTTTAAGTTGTAAACTTATACTTTAAATAGCTCAACTTAAAAAAAATTTACATGCCCACTAGATATCAAATTACGATAAAGATGTACTTACTGTATCTTATTTTGTAACTTGACTTTCCAAAAGAACTGCTACTTCTTGTTATTCTACTTCGGAGAACCTACATGTGAAATAAAACACACGCTAAGTACGAACTTAGTAAGGCATTTAACACTTTATCATAACATGAAGAGATGCATTACAGTGTGTTATATAAAAGTGTATTACAATTTCTGTAAGATGGGAAGCACTTCACAACATAATAGTATCATGTATCATGACTATCTTAAGAATCATGTCATCTATCAATTCTGTCATAGAATCATGATATCAATGGTTCATGATCATCAAGTAGTTATGCTTTCATCACGTAATCATTTGCATATCATATTCTAAAACATGGTCATACTTTCATCAAGCAATTATTTGCATATCATATCCTTTAACATAATCCAAAGTATATTATATGAGACCAAGGTACGCGAGTCATCTTGATAAGACACTGTAGTGTCTACGATGTCGTAGAGTCTGCATCGCCGAAGCGACTGAGATGAGTACGTACTCGAGGATGCTCTTTGCTCCTCATATAATCAAGGACGCTCTTTACTCCTTATAATCGCACATTTTGTGCTAACAATACCGAAGTGTCTGAACAACGACATAGTGTTTGAGCCGACACCGAAGTGTCTAAACATCACCGTAGTGATTGAAACGCACCGTAGTGCTAGGACGCAGCTGCTAGGACTCTATGGATATCCAACTATACCTTGAACTCTCATACATAAATACTTGGGCATTTCATCTTATTGTCAATCAATTATCATTATTCATGTAAGCATGCAACTTGTTATCATATTTCATCAATAAACATAATTCATCATCATTTATGCAAACAATAGTTCGTAACTTGTACTCCGTCAAGCTTGCTTCAAACCACCAATTTATCTTCTTCTTCATCAAATAATTATTCAAAATAATTCCCCCTAATTTTCTTTCTTTGCCAAAATAGTCACTAAAATGCAAAGGTAAGGATTCAAACTTCTTAACTTTGCAATTTAGTCCTCAAATCAACATTACTACCTTAATTCTATAATTTTAACTAATAAATCAGATTTAATCCCCAGCCAAGAATTCATTTCCTATTTAGTCACTTGATTTTGACAAATTGTCAAAATAGTCACTAATTTAATTCAACATCAGTTTAGCATTCAAACATCAATTTCACATCTCCAACATCATTAATTAAATAAATACACTCCAATTTCATAAAATTTAGATTCGGTCCCTTAACTTTGAAGCTTGCCGAATTGGTCCCTATATATTTAACTTAGGGTTTTGCTTCCAAACAACAAATCAAGCTTACTAGATCATTCATCCAACATCACAAACCCTAAGTTATACTAAAATACATAAACCCTAATCTTCTCCATACAAACCAAAATATGTAGGGTTTAAATCCTAACTCAATAACATGATTTTAACATTATATAAGCTTGATTCTAACTTAAATTCAACCATGGAATCATAAAATTTCAAAAGCCCCAATTTTGTTCATAAACCCTAATTTCCTTCTCATGTAAAATTTTCATCAATGAAGAATGTATTCCATGAATTAATTACATCAAAAGATAGAGCTTGAAGAGTAGAACAACTTTGCAGTTTGAAAGATTACCTGAAAATCGAGTTTCGGGGCTTGAATCGAGCTTGGATTTTATCCCTTTTCCCCCAAATTTTCGAAATTTTGAAAGATGAAGAAGGCTTCATCTTTTGGCCTTTTAATTTTTAAATTGCTCCAATTATGCCACTTATATTATGTAAATAAGTTTTAAACTCATTCAAATAGGGAAATTACAAAACTGCCATTTTATCCAATGGTTGAAATTGATTTTATCATCAATAAAGGGCCAAGATTTAAATCTTCAATTTTCTTCTTCCAAAAATGGCCCTTGTAACTTCAAATATTTCAAAATTGCCACCCCTGCCAAATGACTAATTTGCCCTCCAACTATTCTTTATTTACTAGTTTGCCATTCTTGTAAAAATTCAACTAAGTCTAGTTGGAATCCAACCAACTACAATAAAATACTCATAAAATAGTATTTTATGAATTTTCCATAACTTTTGGAACTATCTTTAAAATTCCAATTCGATTTGATGTACCGATAATTACCAGAAATTTTATTGGATACAATCCCTCTTGGAAATTTTATAACAATAGTCATTACAAATATTATTGACTCATGATGAATCCTTTTTATCAGTCAAAAATACTAACATGGAACCTTCCTAGTAGGTCACCCATCCTTGTGCTACTCTGGTCTGAGCACGCTTAACAATTTTTCATTTGATCCCATTACGATTTTCAAATTTCTGAACTTTATCGCTTTATAACCATTAATATAAGCTTCGTACGAAAAATCTGGGTAACACGAAAATGTCACTCTTGGGGTAAACTATTCATTTACGGGGTCAAAATACATAACTTTTGAAAATTACACTTTGGTCCCTAAGCCCTTCCAAAGTTTACACTTTAACCCTTAAACTTTCAAATTTTACATTTTGGGCACTAATAAAAAATTGGGACATTACAATTCCTCCCTTTTAAGAAAATTTCCCCTCAAATTTTCAACGTATATCCATTCAAAACAATTATGGATATTGTTCCCTCATTTTCTTTTTGGTCTCCCAAGTGACTTTTCCAATTTATGATTTCTCCAAAGGACCTTAACCAATGAGATTTTCATGTTTCTTAGCTCTTTTACTCCATATGCTAAGAATTTCATTGGTCCCTCTTCATAAGTCAAATCCGATTATAATTCAATTTCTTCGGGGTGATGACATGCGAAGGACCCAATCGATACCTTTGAAACATAGATACATGAAATACATCATGAATCTTGCTTAATTCTGGCAGTAAGGTTGATTGATAAGCCACTGGTTCAACTCTTTTCAAGATCTCATAAGATCCAATGAACTCGGGACTAAGTTTTTCCTTTTCTACCAAATCGTAACACCTTCTTCCAAGGTGAAACCTTTAGGAACACTTTTTCCCCATCTTAGTATTCAACATCGTTTCTCTTCTTGTCTGCATAAGCCTTTTTTCGATCTGCGGCAGCCTTGAGATTATGCTGAATAATTTTCAGTTAATCCCCTATTTCTCGTATCAAATCAACCCCGCCAGCCTTTGGTTAATTTGAATATTTTGGTCTTGTAACTTGAATCAATTAAGAGAAATTCGACACTTTCTTCCATACATTGCTTCAAATGATGCCATCTTGATGCTTGTCTAATAACCATTGTTACTGGTAATCCTATTACAAATTCCATTGTCACTCATTCTCACTTCTATTGGGGAATAGAAATAGGCTAAATCAATCCAGGAGGTACTTGATATTCGGCTTTTACTTGTTGGCATGTCAAGCACTTTGTCATAAATTCTGAAATTTCCCTTTTTTTCATTCCTAGCCACCAATACCAAGTTTTTAGATTTTAATACATTTTGCTACTTCCAAAGTACATAGTTAGTGGACTATGATGAACTTCAGTCAAAATCTCTTTATTCAAAACACCATCATCAGGAATGTAAACTTTCCTTCGGTAATATAAGCAACTATTTGACTTAGTTTTATAGTCCTTTGTTTTTCTTGATTCAACTTACATTCACTTTTCAATACATTTTTCATCCGAAAATTGTAAATCTTTGATTCGATCCAACAAAGTTGGTTTTAGCAAAAATTCTACTGCTAATGAACCATCTTGTCTCAATGACAATTGTACATTCATTGTGTACAAAACAAAAATATCTTCTGATAAGAAGCATCAGCTACTACTTTAGTCTTCTTAAAGTGATCGTCTATTTTATCCAATTAATTCCCAAGAAACTCCAGACTTTAGAGACATTTTTTCGGTGCTACCCATTCGAGAATGGCTTGTACTTTCTTGGGATCAACTTTTATTCCCTCTGTCGATACTACATGTCCAAGGAAAGTTACTTTTGATAACCAAAATTCACAATTTAGAAAACTTTGGATAAAGTTGTTTATCCCTCAGTGTTTGTAATACCATTCAAAGATGGTAATCATGTTCAGCTTCAGTATTTGAGTATACCAGAACATCGTCTATGAAGACTATTATAGATTGGTCTAAGCAGGGTTGGAATACCCTATTCATCAGATCCATGAATACAGCGGGGGCATTCACAAGTCCAAATAGCATTACCAGAAACTCATAATGTCCATAACGAGTCTTGAATGCTGTCTTTGGTATATCCTCTTCCTTAACCTTGAGCTGATAATACCTTAATCGAAGATCTAATTTTTGAGAACATGGCTTGTCCTTGAAGTACCAACCTTTTTCTTTTTACATTTTATCTATGCATCATATACATATAACTTAATCCATTCCAAGAATAACTTTAAATTCACGGAATGGAAGTCCCATTAAATTTGTCGGGAACTTAATCCATTGAATTACTAATGGACTTGTCTTACATATTCTAGTCACCCATGCTCCATGTCCATGTGGGTTACTAGGAATCACATTACTAAAAATATTTTCCCTTGAGAATCTTTCTTTGTACTACTATCTTAGTACCAATATATATATAAGTTAGTCGAACTCGGATCAATTAAAGTAAATACAGGCTCTCTCTATAGTCTTTTATTTATTTACAGCATTCTGTAAACCTATAAACTCATACCTAACAACAACTCTTTAGGCCTCGGGTGAAACCCTTCGATAAAACATTCTCATAGGGACTTTTCAGTCGGTAATCAAATCAGCTGTATACTGACTTAATCTATTAAAATCCAGCTTGTACTCATAGACAGTACAAGTACCTTGTTTCAAACTTAGGAACTGCTGCAACATCTCTCTATTAACTGATCGCCAATATACTTGGCTTTAAACACTTCTTAAAAGAATTTCCACATCACTTCCTCAACAAGTACTAACTCTGTGGCATTAAACCACTAAATACGAGCATGTTCCCTCAACAAAGTTTATTCAAACTCCTTAGCATCTATGCAGTTTAACTCCTCTAACATGACTTTGACATCTTTATGTCATAAGTTGGCGGCTATCAGACCACTTTCTCCATTAAATTCAGGAGCTCCTAACCTCTTAAGCTCCTTAGCAGTCGTCGTTCTTACTGGTGCAGGTGCCAGAGCTCGTATGGGCGTTAAGGGTTAAACTTTTTTTATTAACCATAGCCTCTAATGCTTCATATTCTTATGCTGGAGCTCCCTACAGCTTAGGTGGCTCAACTGGGTAGGAGTTAGAGGTAAAATATTGTGTACCTCATTACTTCCACTTTGGACCTCCTCTTGGTCCCCATGATCAATCTTCTGACGCGATTCAGCAGTATTCAACATTATCTATTACCACTATAACCTATTCATGTTAATGAGGAGCATAATCAAGTTACACATATAGTACATCAATAACATGGCATCCTATGGGCATGTACTTAACAACAAATCATATCACACTTGGTTTAACCTCCAGAATCGGCTAAACTTGTAGCTCTGATACCAATAAATGTAACACCCTTAACGTATTCTCGTAGGCCGAATATACATTAAAGATGTTACAAAATCGTTGGAAGAAATATTAACTTGTAAATTTTTTATATTAAAATTTAGCTTGTAGTTTAACCCTTTCTCGGTTTTAAATTAAAAAATATGTCATCTAGGTGCAGCTAGTTTTGACCCTAAATTGGTTTAAAACACTTATAATTGAGTTATTAAAATAAAAATATAACTCAGGGTAAAAACTATGTGTGCTTCCTAGACCTTTTCTTAATTATAAAATTTCTACACTATTAGGGTAAAACTATATTTAATTGTATGAAAGTTCAATGCTACTATTAGCAAACTATACTTCTAAACTTATTCATCATAAAAGCATATATTTAAGTTGTAAACGTATACTTTAAACAGCTCAACTTAAAAATATTTACATGCCCACTAGATATCAAATTACGATAAACATGTACTTACTGTATCCTATTTTGTAACTTGACTTTCCAAAAGAACAACTCATTCTTGTTAATCTACTTCAGAGAACCTAGATGTGAAATAAAACACACGCTAAGTACGAACTTAGTGAGGCATTTAACACATTTATTATAACGTGAAGAGATGCATTACAGTGTGTTATATAAAAGTGCATTACAATTTCTATAAGATGGCAAGCATTTCACAACATAATAGTATCATGTGTCATGACTATCTTAAGAATCATGTCATCTATCAATTCTGTCATAGAATCATGATATCAGCGGTTCATGATCATCAAGTAGTTATGCTTTCATCACGTAATCATTTGTATATCATATTCTGAAACATGGTCATACTTTCATCATGCAATTATTCACATATCATATCCTTTAACATAGCCCAAAGTATATTATATGAGACCAAGGTACGCGAGTCATCTTGATAAGACACCGTAGTGTCTACGATGCCATAGCGTCTACATCGCCGAAGTGACTGAGATGATTACATACTCGAGGACGCTCTTTGCTCCTCATATAATCAAGGACTCTCTTTGCTCCTTATATAATCAAGGACTCTCTCTTTGCTCCTTATAATCGCACATTTTGTACTAACAACACCGAAGTGTCTGAACAACGCCGTAGCGTCTAAGCCGACACGGAAGTGTCTAAACATCACCGTAGTGACTGAAATACACCATAGTGCTAGGACACAGCTGCTAGGACTCTATGGATATCCAACTATACCCTGAACTCTCATACATAAATACTTGTGCATTTCATCTTATTGTCAATCAATTATCATTATTCATGTAAGCATGCAACTTGTTATCATATTTTATCAATAAACATAATTCATCATCATTTATGCAAACAATAGTTCGTACCTTGTACTCTGTCAAGCTTTCCATACCGAGTCATGCATCAGATCATTTATTTTAAAAAGTAATACAATGTTATTTCTAAATTTGGGTTGACTTTTCACAAGTCTTACCCTTTTTAATATAATACACATATAGAAATGCACTCACCTGGGCCATTTATTAGCACGCCTCACTAAATTTTTGTAGAATTTATGGTGAATTTTCGAAGTCACTGCCAAAATTCAATCTTCTACATAGCTTTCCATAATTTTTCTACTTGTCAATTTAGTCCTATCACTTGCTTCAAACCACCAATTCATCATCTTCTTCATCAAATAATTATTCAAAATAATTCCATCTAATTTTCTTTCTTTGCCAAAATAGTCACTAAAATGCAAATGTAAGGATTCAAACTTCTTAACTTTGCAATTTAGTCCTCAAATCAACATTACTACCTTAAGTCTGCTATTTTAACTAAAAAATCAGATTTAATCCCCATCCAAGAATTCATTTCCTATTTAGCCACTTGATTTTGTCAAATTGTCAAAATAGTCACTAATTCAATTCAACATCGGTTTAGCATTCTAACATCAATTTCACATCTCCAACATCATTAACTACATAAATACACTCCAATTTCATAAAATTCAGATTCGGTCCCTTAACTTTGAAGCTGGCTAAATTGGTTCCTATATATTTAGCTTAGGGTTTTACTTCCAAACAACAAATCAAGCTTACTAGATCATTAATCCAACATCACAAACCCTAAGTTAGACTTAAATCCATAAACCCTAATTTTCTCCATACAAACAAAAATATGTAGGGTTTAAATCCTAACTCAATAACATGATTTTAACATCATATAAGCTTGATTCCAACTTAAATTCAACCATGGAATCATAAAATTTCAAAAGCCCAAATTTTGTTCATAAACCATAATTTCCTTCCCATGTAAAATTTTTATCAATTAAACATGTATTCCATGAATTAATTACATCAAAAGATAGAGCTTGAAGAGTAGAACAACTTTGCAGTTCGAAAGATTACCCAAAAATCGAGTTTCGGGGCTTAAATCGAGATTGGAAAATTTTCTCCATTTTCCCTCCAAATTTTCGAAATTTTGAAAGATGAAGAAGGCTTCATCTTTTGGCCTTTTAATTTTTAAATTACTCCAATTATGCCACTTGTATTATGTAAATAAATTTTAAATTCTTTCAAATAGGGAAATTACAAAATTACCCTTTTATCCAACAGTTGAAATTGATTTTATCATCAATCAAGGGCCAAGATTTAAATCTTCAATTTTCTTCTTCCAAAAATGGTCCTTGTAACTTCAAATATTTCAAAATTGCCACCCCTGTCAACTGACTAATTTTCCCTCCAACTATTCTTTATTTACTAGTTTGCCATTCTTGTAAAAATTCAACTAAGTCTAGTTGGAATCCAACCAACTACAATAAAATACTCATAAAATAGTATTTTATGAATTTTCCATAACTTTTGGAACTGTCTTTAAAATTCCAATTCGATCTGATGTACCGATAATTACCAGAAATTTTATTGCATACAATCCCTCTTGGAAATTTTATAACAATAATCATTACAAATATTATTTACTCATGTTGAATCCTTTTATTAGTAAAAAATACTAACATTGAAACTTCCCAGTAGGTCACCCATCCTTGTGCTACTCTGGTCTGAACACGCTTAACAATTTTTCATTTGATCCCACTACGATTTCCAAATTTCTGAACTTTATCGCTTTATAGCCATTAATATAAGCTTCGTACGAAAAAATTGGGAAACACGAAAATGTCACTCTTCGGGTAAACTATTCATTTACGAGGTCAAAATACATAACTTTTTAAAATTACACTTTGGTCTCTGAACTCTTAACAAAATTTACACTTTAACCCCTAAACTTTCAAATTTTACATTTTGGTCACTAATAAAAAATTGGGACATTACAAAATTTTCTTGGCATACCGATATACCTAGGGACCATATCAGTACGCGATGCTAAAAAACAAGCTTGGTTTCGATACACGGGAAGCCGTATAGATACGGAGGGTTCCTGTACTGGTACGCAGGTCGTTAAATTGGTTAAGGTGCTTTCTATAGTTTGCTTTCTTTGCAATTTAGTCATTATTTCTTGTTTATGCAATTAAATGGGTATGGATGGGTATTTTAAGTTGAGATTTAACCTGATAGCATAAAATATGACTAATTACGGATTGGTAACTTCAATTTCATGTAAGTATTCTGAATTATCAAAAATTGCATTTTAGTCCCTATAGGGCAAATTCGAACAATTGGATGTCAATTCGACGCCCGATTGAGTTGTAATCATCACAATAACCAATATGATCACACTAGGATATAATGATGCATTTAGATAAGATAAAAGAAAAGGTGGACCGTTTGAATGTAAATATTTCAGGTTTGTCTCGGCAAACCCTAATGTAGCTCGCTCAGTTTTATCTTGCGACTAGACCGGGTTAAGGGGGTTACAGATTTTGTTAGAAAATATCATAATCTTAATTGAAATTAAAAGATTAATCAAAAGAATATTTTAACTGAGAATTTTGAAGAGAAGTGTTTGGCTGGAGAGAAATGGAGAGAAAATTCTTTTGTGAAAAGTTAATTATGTCAAATTTGTTTTAAAGCTTTTTAATTAACCAATTAATTCTCCAAGCCTTTTATATTATTTTAAAATCATTTAAAATAACTAATTAATGGAAAAAGTTTGATATTAGACTTTGGGGTAAATAGCTCTTTAAAGATTCAAAGTTTTGACCCTTTTACAAAACAATCACCAAAAATAGTTTTAAAACTTTACATTTTGGTCACCAACTAAAATGTCCACTTTAAAGACCCCATTTTTTTTGTAAAATTGACTTTACCAAAATCATTTCCATAGTAAATAATGATTTTAGACTATTTTTCCATAATTTAACCACACTCAAAAATATTTATTCCATATTAAATCCTGAAACTGACTCGAATCCTCTATTCCGATCTAACAGACCGTCTAAACTGCCTAGAAAACTCCTAGGCCCAAAACCAGGGTGCTACAACTCAACCTTTCCAGATTTATTTTATGTATTCTCCTTTAATTAATTCAATGTTTGGGTTTGTTATCTTGTTGATTTCTTTAAACCCAGCCATGAACTAATTAAAGTGTCTTGAGTCACTAGTATTTGATATTGTGAACGCATGAATTATTTTTGGCTTTTAATTCAAAAATGTTTATCTAAATTTCTATTTATCACTACAATTCAAGTAGTCTATAGATAGATGCTTTATGTGAATTTATTTATCTAGGTTCGGGAGATCTAGATTCATGAAATTAATTGGATATAGGTTTCCATTGAAACAACCTTTGGTGGAAGCTAATTCACCTTAGGGATGAGGATAGAATTTCAGCTACTAAAAGGAGTTTACCGATCGATAATGATCTTCCAAGGCCTGTTCTATCATCGGTTCGTTGTTAGGGATAACTAGAAGGCATCAAAGATAACTCTGTCAAACTTCGAAAGGGAAATTAATTGCCACAAAAATTCTGCCAGCAACTGCATCATAACACTCAATAACCCAACCTACTCTTTCAACTTGGTTTCTTCTCTTGTTATTCAAGTTCCACTTAGCTTATATTTAATTCTAGTTTTTTATTATATTTCATCCCATTTCACCACAATTAGCTAATTCTTTGGAGACACTTGCAATAATTTAAGCAAAGTGACCCAAATCAATCCATGTGGAGACGATACTTTATACCTATCACTTTATTACTTGCGACGTGTATACTTGCACTATTGCGTAGCACTTAAATCATTTTTTATTAACCTGATAATTGGTAATTTATCGATTTACCCTTTTAGGCTAAATTATCATATTGCATCTGAAAGTTAAAATGACCAAAACACCCTTATATGCCAAAATACTTGAAATACTTTTGATATATCAAAATTTCATGAATGATCATGATGTGTCAACTTCTGAATTTATTGGAGCCTTTAATTATCAAACCACTTTTATAAGAATCTCGCTTTCGAAATTTATTTGGCAATGCCAAAAGACTAGTGTACCCTTTTCTTGTATTTACTGAAGTACTCTGGTTATTGGTGTCTTGAAAAGGCGTATGACTCATTATCCTTGAATACTATACTGAACAACTCTAAAATATCACATACTAGGAGAGCATAACATGATGAGACATTTGACTACTTGAAAATATTGAGCCATCGAGTGTGTTTTTAGTATCAGTACTCGATATGGGTATCTATACTCGTAGAAGCTGTACTAGTACTAATTGGGTAATATCAGTAAAAAACAAAAATATTTGGATCTTCAAATTTAATTTCAATATTGATACTCATGTTGTAGTACCGGTACCTATAAGGCAATACCAGTACCAATGGTTGGGTGCAGATACTCACGTTGTTAGAAATCCTAATTTAGTATCTTCAAAGGTTTTAATACTATCTTAGGCATCCAATTAAATTACACCATTAGGTAATTGGCTAAGATACTCTAGTGCTTAAAGCCAATAAGTTTTTATGATTCTTGTTTAGTTTTGGTATGTAACCATATTCTTAGTTCATGTTACTAGATGTTGTCCTATAGTTACTTGAACTGGTATAGTCGCTTGGTAAGCCCGTGGGACTTACGATTATATGTGCTAGTCATAGCACTTGTTCCGACATTCTTGTACATGTACCTACGTGGTACGATACTAGTCGTATCGCACTAGGCACCTACATTGTGCGATCGAATTGATAGGTGTCGAATCCGTCAAAAAAAATAACGCCTACTTGTTCTTTAGATTTGTAGTAGCGGCAAGTAGGTTCGATCCAATAGAGAGCCGTTAAGAAATTAAATTCACAAGTAAAGCAATTTAAGTAAAAAGAGGAGTTTGTGGTTTGAATTGAAGAAAGCAATTGAAGTAAGGAAGAATTCAATACAAATTGGAACTCTAGTCAAGGTAGAACTTGGAATATTAAATCAAGAATTTAGACCATTGACCCACAAAAGATAAATCAACATCAATCTCAAATAGCTTGGTTTTAGATTAGATGAATACCACCAAATAACCTAATCTCTTCTAAGTTAGATAATCAATTAAATACCATTAAAAGATTAACTCTTATTATCAAGATTAAATTCCTAGATGCCACTAAAGAATTAATCTATCAAATAGCATTAATGATCTTAAGAGACCCAAAGCGCATATTATTCCTAAGCACGAAATCGTTAACTTATTAAGAACATGAATTCATACCTTTAGAAACCGAACCCAAATTTCTTTACCACTTGTATCAAATACCATTGAATTGGTTGTAGCATATATTTAACCAAACATACACATGAAGATGAAGCACAAATGATATGAAAATACTTGAATAAAGATGAAGATAATTTGGGAACAAGAAATCTCACTAGAAACTTGAAATAATATCCTTGTAACACACTTAACTAGAAAAAGGGGGAGTTAGCCACTCATGGTGGTTGGCGGAGACACAAGAAGAGGGAGAGGGTTTCGGCTACTTTTTATTCTCTCTTTCTCTTCATCCTTTGATCTCTATTTATAGGGGATAATAAAGGGGAAGACTTTACATTAAATGCAACAATCCTAAACAACTCTAATTATGGTAAAAGTAGAAGTCCACTTGTAGTAGGATTGCTTGTCCTCCAAGTTAAAAAGTCTGTCTTGCGCCGTGCCCATGCCTTATTTTGCAAGTGGTACTGGTTTTACGCGAAGGATTTCCCAATGATGCCAAAATGGTGTTAAAACTCAGTTGTTACATATAAAACATCGTTAAGGCCCAAAAAAACTGTAAAACCAAATATGAACAAAATTAAGGGCTTTAAGATAGATTAATGTGCTAAAACATTGGATTTAATATATGAAAAACATGCAAATTAATGACTTATCATATACCCCCCACACTTAGATTATGCTTGTTCTAAAGCATATTGAAATTCAAGATCTAGGGTCTCTTCGGTAACGAAGAAAGGATAAGAGAAGTAATAAGTCATGATTTGCAAATTAGCACAAGCAAATAATATCCCAATTAATTATCATGAAGTCAAGATGGAATAAAATCAAACACCCTTACAAAAGATTCACTCAATATCGCTCAAAGTGTTTAAGGGTCAACAATACTCAAGTCAAAGCATGAAAAGATACTTACCATAGGTTTACAAATATATCACATCTCCACCACTAGTTGGATCGAATTACAAGATCAAAAAGTCTTTGAATTTGGTTGTAACGGGGCTTAGGACAAGGCGTGATGAGAAAGACTTTGAGGCTTTTTGAATCGAAGAACTTCACACTCCTTTTTTGTATCAAGCTTTTGCACAAATTTAATTTTGGGAGAAACAAGGATTCAATCTTTGTCACAGTTCTTGTCTTGTCTTTTCTTTTTAATTTTCTTTTTGATCAAACAAGACAATTTTCTTTTTGATTTATGTTCCTTGTTTTTCAAGATTTTCTCTCTTTTCTTTTTCTTTTGCTTGATTTTGCTCACTTAAGGAAAGTATGTAGTTCTTCAATTTCGGGTGCAAATTGGCAAAATAAACGAAAATGAATTAGGCTTGTAATGTGGTTAATTTCCAAACAAAAGGCTTAGGCTCAAAAGTGGTTCTTTAATGGTCATATTTACCAAGGTAAGCTTTTTGGCTCAAGGTTCATACCTAGGTGCCTTAATCATCTCAAGCAATTTGATCCTTTGTGGTCTCAACGTGCATAACATTGCAAGTTCTAGAACTAATCTAATCATGCTTGACAATCACTCAATGAAGAAAAATATAAAGCACAAAGATATATGTTTGTTAAGGTTCAAGTCTCACAAAGTGGTTTGTTGTGTCCAATTTTATCCATCCGACTATCAAATCAATTAATATGAGAAAAGATTTGCAAGTTTAACAAGATGTTATCAATCGTATTTTAGTTCCCATATCAATCTCATCTTTACCTAGGGATCCAATTTTCTCAAAAAGTTCCACATGTTAAGTTCAAGAAAAAATTTCATGTGAAAGTAATACTCAAATTCATCAAGAGGCATGTAATTTCACATAATTAAATCCCATAGTTCTAGCACAAATTCAGCACATCAAATTAACCCCCTACACTTAAACCTAACATTTTCCTCAATGCTCACTAACCTACATGCAGAAAATAAAAGTATGCAAATAAAAAGTTAAGGGAGAAGAGTGCTCCCTCATGCGGCATGCGGCGATTTAGGGGGTATAGGGGCATGGAGGACCGAACTCCGTTTGCTTGAAGAATGCCCTTTGGTTTGCCTCTACTCGTTGCATTCGATATTCCAAGCGAGCTAGACGTTGCTCGGCGGTGATGGCTTGCAAAGAGGAGGCTTCCTTTGTGGTTCCATAAGGCGACTTCATGAAAAAGTTTCCCCTTGCATCCTTATTGAGCATCTTCATTGTTTGTAAGAAATTGATGTCGTTTGGTTCCATTTGTCTCACTACCTGCATGTTAGTATTTGTGGCAAGCAAGCCGTCTTTGAAAGCTAAATGACAAATATAAGAACCAAGGATCAAGTGCTTACTTTTCTGATTTTCTACGGTAACAAGTTGTTGCGCGAACCAATAGCCGAGGTTTACTTTTCTCCCCTTTACTATGCACCAAAGGAAGAAAAAATCAGCTTTGTTTAATATGTGTGTCGAGTTCACTCTATCGGAGAATGAATATGCTAGAAATCAATGAATGTATTTTAGCACCGGATTTTTGAGTTCATGATCTTTCGAGTGGCTTGGATTATACCCCGATGTGCTCTTTGACCATTATTGGAAGAGGATTACAGGCTCGAAATCTGCACTATAGTCACACAAGATCGATACATAGTCATTAGATAGTGTATAGTCGTTAGAAATAAATCCCATAGCAAGATTAAATTCCGTAATGGATAAAGAAAATTGTTTGTTCATCAACTGGAATTTAATAGCATTAGGAGCATTTAAATCAACACAGCCTTCATCCTTAAACTCAAAGGTAGCATAAAATTCCCATAACAATTCGACATAAATCGAAAAGATAATAGTCATGTAGTTCATCCAACCAATTGCATGAAAGTAATTTCTTACCTTCTCTAACAATCCAAGCCTAGAAAGAGTTTCATGATGAATGTACTTACAGCCTTGGATGGTACTTTTTTGTATGTCGGCTAACCCTTTCTTGTGTTTCGATGACATGAATGTAAGGTTGTCGACATGGGCAACATTGATTGGAGGGGCTGCGTGAGGCTGCCGTTACGAGTGCGAGAAGAGGAGGCACGAACCGGCGGCTGCTCAGGTTGCTTTTCGATCGGCGGCGACTGCTGGGGTTGCTCTTCGACCGGCAGAGGCTGTTCGAGGTATCTTTCTCCATCCCTCCTTGCTTGACTCTTCGTTCTTGGCATGCTTGAATGATTTATTGGTGAGATTTCCTTTGGTGTTTGGAAGATCCTTAAGAAAAGAGAAAGAGAAATCCTTTTTCTTTTAGAAGAAGAACAAGGGTGAATTTATGAACGAAGATAGTAGATGAAAAGTGAATAGGTTATATCTCTTTATAATGAAACTCAAATTCTTGGAAAACAAGAAAGGTGAAAGATGGAAAGTTTTGATTGGATTGAAAGACTTAAAGATGATAATCTTTTAAATTAAAGTAAACTTTTCCCTCTCTTTTTTTCAAATTTTCGGCACCTATCTTGTAGGAAGGGGAGCCAAAAATTTTCACCAATTTTTTCTTTTCCACCGGTGGTAAAAATTCCCTCAAAATTTATATGAAATTTTCGCAGCGTGGCATGCCTTATTCTTCAAGTGTTTCTGTCTGGTTCAGTTTTAGCGGGCGTGGGCACGCCTTATTTCCAGAGTGTTTCTGTCCCCTGTACCTAAGAAATAAAAATTACATTAATTAATGAAATTAAAATATATATAAACTTAAACTAAGGACATAATAATAATAATAAAAATCATGGGTTGCCTCCCAAGAAGCGACTTTCTTTAACGTCTTTGGCTAGACGCAACTCCCTTTAATCCATCACAAAAGTTGTTCGTTGAGAAATTCTTCTTTAATTGGATCAGGATTGTTGTCCTTGAGGATTCAAATTATATGGTCGGCCACTGAATTCTTGGTTCCCTTTTTTATCATGAATTTCTAGATCAAAATCTTGGAGGAGCAATACCCATCTCATTACTCGGGGTTTTGAGTTCTTCTTTGTGAATAAGTACTTTAGGGTTGCGTGATCGGTGTATACAATGACTTTTACACCTAATAGGTAGGATCAAAATTTATCTAGCGCAAAGATCACGGCAAATAGTTCTTTCACGGTGGTCGATAGTTTGCATGTGCGGTATCTAGCATCTTGGACGCGTAATGGATCACACACGAGGATTTGTCAATCTTTTGACTTAATACTGCCCCTACCGCATGATCGCGTGCATCGCACATTATCTCGAATGGATAGTTCCAATTTGGTGGCTTGACTATAGGTGCGGTGGTTAAAGCTTCTTTTAGTATGTTGAATGCTTGTTTGCATGGTTCATCAAAATTGAACTCCATATCTTTTTGAAGAAGCTTGCAAAGTGGTATGGAGATCTTTGAAAAGTCCTTGATGAAACGCCTATAGAAACCTGCATAACCAAGGAAAGCACGAACTTCTCGCACATTTGTGGGGTAGGGTAATGAAGAAATAATATCTATCTTAGATTTATCTGTTTCGATTCCTCTAGATGATACTATATGCCCCAAGATAATTCCTTGATTGACCATAAAGTGACATTTTCATAGTTAAGCACTAGGTTGGTTTCTATACACCTTTTCAAGACTTTTTCAAGATTAGCCAAACTTTCATCAAAGGAATTTCCATAGAAGGTAAAATCATCCATAAAAAATTCAATGATATTTTCAACATAATCAGAAAAAATACTCACCATGCATATTTGAAAATTAGCCGGAGCGTTACACAACCCGAATAGCATACGTCGATATGCAAAGGTTCCGAATGGGCATGTGAACGTTGTTTTTTCTTGGTCTTCGGGGGCTATAGGTACTTGGTGAAAACCTGAATATCCGTCTAAGCAACAATAATGGGACATACCTTCTAAGCGCTCAAGCATTTGATCTATAAATGGGAGAGGAAAGTGGTCATTTCTAGTTGACTTGTTCAATTCTCGATAATCAATACACACTCTCCATCCGTTTTGAACTCGAGTAGGCACCATGTCGCCATCTTGGTTTTCAACTACCGTAATGCCTGTTTTCTTTGGAACCACATGAATTGGACTTACCCATTTACTATCTCAGATAGTAAATATCACCCCCGTCTTGAGTAGTTTCACAATTTCTTCTTTTACTACTTCCATCATCGGTAGGTTCAATCTTCTTTGGGCTTGTCGTGAGGGCTTGCTCTCACCTTCTAGAAATATGCAGTGCATGGACTGTAATATCCAAAATTTTTGACTAGTGACCAAAATGTAATTTTTGAAAGTTTAGGGGTTAAAGTGTAAACTTTGGAAAAGTTTAGGGACCAAAGTGTAATTTTTAAAAGTTATGTAATCTAACCCTGTAAATGAATAGTTCACCCTCAAGAGTGATATCTCCGTGGTACCCGGATTTTTTGTACGAAGTTTATATTAATGGCTATAAAGCGATAAAGTTCAGAAATTGTTAAGCGTGCTCAGCCCAGAGTAGCACAAGGATGGGTGACCTACTGGGAAGGTTCCATGTTAGTGTTTTTGAATGATAAAAAGGATTCAGCATGAGTCAACAATATTCGTAATAGATTATTGTTATAAGATTTTCAAGTATGGATTGTACCTAATAAACTTCTCGGTAATTATCGGTACATCGAATCGAGTTGAAATTTTAAAGACAGTTCCAAAGGTTATGGAAAATTGATAAAATAGTATTTTATGAATATTTTATTATTTTTTGTTGGATTCTAACTAGATTTAGTTAGATTCTGATGGAGTGACTATAAAGCGATAAAGCTCAAAGAAAGAAAATTTGGAAATCATATTGAGTGAAATTTGAATATTTGGATCTAATAAATGTCGTAAATAAAAATATAAAATATTTTGGAATGAGGCCGGTTGGAATGGAACCAATTTGGTTCAACTTTAATGGGGTGGCGATTTTTAAGACTTGTTGTAAATAAAGTCTAGTTGGAGGGCAAATTGGTCCTTTGGCATGGATGGCATTTTTGAAATATTTTTAAATTTTGAGGGCAATTTTGAAAGGTCAAAATACACATGGATGAGATCTTCGCCATTGATTTTGATGATATTAAATCTCAACCATTGGATTAAAAGGGCATTTTAGTGATTTCACTATTTATATGAATTTAAAATTCATTTATATTTACAAGTGGCATAATTGTAGAGATTGAAAGTTAAATAACCAAAATATGAAGACTACTCTTCATATTCTTCATTTTGAAAATAAAGGGGAAAGGGGAGAAAATTTCCAAGTTCGATTCAAGCCCTGAAACTCGAGTTTTAGGTAATATTTTCAACTGCAAAGTTGTTCTACTCTTCAAGTTCTATCTTTTGGTGTAAATGATTCATGGAAACATGCTTGATTGATGAGAATTTTGCATGAGAAGAAATTAGGGTTTATGAAAAAAGTTTGGGGCTTTTGGAATTTTATGATTTCATGATGAAATTCAAGTTGAAATCAAGCTAGTATAATCTTAAAATCATGTTATTGAGTCGAGATTTAAACCCTACATATTTTAGTTTGTATTAAGATGACTAGGGTTTATGGATTCAAGTTTGATTTAGGGTTTGTGATGTTGGACAAATGATCTAGTAAGCTTGAATTGTTATTTGGAAGCAAAACCCTAAATTAAAGGTATAGGGACCATTTCAGCAATTCTAAAAGTTAAAGGACTAATCTAAATTTTAATGATTTTGAAGTGTATTTATGTTATTATTGAAGTTGGAGATGTGAAATTGAAGTTAGAATGTTAAACTGATGTTGAATCGAATTAGTGACTATTTTGACAAATTGTCAAAGTTAAGTGACCAATTCAAAAATGAGGTTTTAGAGAAGGATTTAATCTGAATTTTAGTTGAAATAATAGAATTCAAGTAGTAATGTTGATTTGAGGACTAATTTGAAAAGTTAAGAAGCTTGAATCCTTATCTTTGTATTTTTAGTGACTATTTCGGAAAGAACGAAAAATTAGAGGGGATTATTTTTGAATAATTATTTGATGAAGAAAGTGATACGTTAGTGGTTTAAATCAAGTAAGGGGACCAAATTGACAAATAGAAAAGTTAGGAGAAATTAATATAAAGTTTGAAGTTATTTATGGAAGTTGGGTAGGAAAATTGAATTTGGCAGTAAGTTTGAAAATTCACCATAAGTTCTAAAAAATGGTTAGATGGTGAATTTTATATCGATGTAAAGATTTATTCATCTAGTTTTGTTTAAAATAAACGGTGATTGTTTTCGATTCATATATCAAAAGATATGAATTTTTAAGTGTTGAAAGGTCAAAAGACATAATCGCAGTTTGTTCCGAAATTCAATACTGGAATTCGGCTTTGAAAATTTTCCATAAATTGTACAAATTGAATCTGGGTTATTAGTTTATATGGTTGAAAAGCTTATCAAATCTAGTTTCATTTCCAACAACCAGAAACTGATTTCGAGTTTCGAGTTAAAAGATACTAATTTTTAATCAAATAAAAGTCAGAAAAATTACCAAACAATTTTTGTCAGGACAGCCCTGTAAACGGGAGTTTGATGAATTTCAATAATTTTTTGTAGATTTTATTAAATTATGTGGCTTATACTGTTAGAACCGTTAACGAATCTAGTTTCTACGGTATAAAGCAGATTAAGATTCAGTATGCATTCTCCCCTGTAGAAGTAAATCGTTGATGGTAGTGCATGTTGACAGAAAATGGAAATTGAGACAATTTGTGTCTAATGTTGGTTAGCAAGCTTGGAGGAATTATTTGAAGATCAAAATGGTCATTAAGGACCAAAAATGAGTTTGTGAACAGTATAAGGAAGGAAAGAAATTTATGGAAAAAATTTTATGTTGAATGATTAAATTGCTTAATTGAAATATTGTTAGAAGTGAATCTAACAAATGTTTATTTATATTCATGTGATAAATGAAGTTGGATCCCAATCAAAAGAAGGTTCGAGGTACTCTAAAGGAAAGGATCTATAGAGCTTAGTGAGGCACATTAATAAATGGCCAAGGTGAGTGCATTTCTATATGTTTGCATTATGTTGAAATTGGCATTTCATTTCTCTATAATACGTGATATGAAACATTGCTCGACATGGCAAGATTGATGGAATATCAGGTACGAATGATTGTTTGCATAAATGATGATGCATTATGCATACATGAAATATGAATAATGACAAGATTAAAATGAAACAAGTTAAAATGAAACAAGATACACCCTGGGGATCCAAGGCCATAGTGCAAAATGCACTAACGAGGTGTTTTATTATAAAGAGCAAAGAGCATCCTTATATGAGGAGCAAAGAGCGCCCTCTCGAGTACGTACTCTACAAGGCACTACGGTGCAGATAGGCTACGAGGTTTCCATGGTCCTCTAGCCAGAGACGATGATAATATAACAAGATGTTACATGAAAAAGATGTTACATGATATATGAAAAAGATGTTACATGATATATGATTCCGATGTTACATGTTACTTGCTACATATGCTATATGATACATGATACAAATGTTACATGAATACATGATACATGAAAAAGAAGTTACATGTCACATGACCGAGAAGGACATGACATACATGATAGAATACATGTTATGCAAATAATGGCATAAAGGAAGCATGATCATGATAGAGTACATGATATGTAAATGATTACATGATGAAAGCATGTCCATGATAGAGAATATATTATGAAATAATAACATGATTTATATGATAGTTATGATACATGACATATATACATTGTGATATACTTGCCATGTTATAGAAAAAATGCACTTTTTTATATGACACAATGTATTACATTATTTCATGTTTTTAAAATAAATAAGTTTAACAAGCGACGTTTTCACCCTAAACAATAGTTTCTTTTAAATAATTAAATTTTATGTTTTATATACCAATTCAGGGTTAAAACTAATTACAATTGTCTAGAATTGTTTTCAGTTAAAATTTATAGAAAATGTTGTTTACCGAAGAGTTAAAAAATTCAGTATATGTTTTTAGTAACATCTGTAATGTATATTCGGATTACGGATATACGTTATGGGTGTTACATTTGTTGGTATCAAAGTAAAGGTTTGGCCGATTATGGAGACTAAATTAAGTCAGAAAAGATTTGTTAATAAGTACATGCCCCTAGGATGTTATGATAAAGATATACTACTTGTATAACTTGACATGGCTCCTCACTAGTATGAATAAGTTTGAATAATTTACTAATAATGATAGATAATATTAGATATTGTTGGATAATGATACATAGTTAAGTGTGATGATCAGGAGGAGGTTTAAAGATAAGTATTAAGGTATATTATGTTTTATCTCCAGCTCTGATAAGGGCACTAATGATCAATGAGATTAAAAGTTAGAAGTTCTTGAATATTGTGGTGAGAGTGGTCTAATGGCTACCAATTTATGGCTAAATAATGACAAGATTTAGATAAAATAAAAATTGTTTATGGTACAGAAAAGTTAGAAGGAGTTGTATCCTTGTTAAAAGAACATGCTTGAGTTTGACGGGCGAATGATAAGTGTTCAAAAGTACTATTTTTCTTACCTTTTTTACTCATATTATTGTTAGACTTAGGCTCATATTAGTTACATAATTAGTCATTCATGCATTAATCCATGTTTCCTTCCATCGTTGAGCTTGATTGCATAACTTTGTTGTTTTTGTGGGAAAAGATGCTACTTTGGTGTGTTTTGTGTGTATGTGCAGGATCACTTGCCAAAGCAAGGCTAGAGCTAGTTGCCAGGGCAATGCATGAAGGAGATGCCGAGCTAGTTGCCAGGGCAATGCATGAAGGAGATGCCGAGCTAGTTGCCAGGGCAATGCATGAAGGAGATGCCGAGCTAGTTGCCAGGGCAATGCATGAAGGAGACGCCGAGCCAGTTGCCAGGGCAATTGTCGACAAAGAATAAGGTGATATGGTAGTCAAAATTGATGACTAGACAAGCCCAAGATGATGTGGAGCAAAGCTAAATCCCAAAGGAGTTTGATTTCCCTGAAGAGATTAAAGAAGAATTAAATTCCAAGAAGATAGGAGAAGTAGTTTCCCAACTAGTCGCCCAGGCAACCATCGATTAGTTGCCAAGGCAACCCCGTTGTGCAAGTTGCCACGGTAACTGAGTTGCTCGTGCACTCTCTTACCAAGACGATCCAATCGGCTATCACACCTCAACTCACGATAACTTGGCCTATCTCTCTCATTTAATTACATCGCCTTTTACTTATTTGCTTTCTAGATTAGTTATTAGTTAAAACTCCTATAATTTTCTACTTGTGTTTTCTTTTACTTTTTTTACAATGCAAGAGACTAGATTCTTGAAGTGGCACCAATCCATGTAGAGACAGTATCTATTATACTATAACTTGCAACGTGTATACTTGCACAATTGCGTAGCACTTATTACGCGCAACAACGAACACCATATAGATAGTATCCGTTGCTAAGATGACATGGATATTTTTTCTAGAAGCGTTTAAGCCGATTTGATGTAAATCGAAAGGTATATGTGTGAGTAATTATGATGTTATTGTCAGTAATTTACCTAAACATAGTGCAATAGTGAAATAAATATGTAAGAATTGTCTGTAAATGGTCCAAGGGATGGAGTTTCCAACAAATTTGAGGGAACTTTCATTCTATAAATTTGAAATTATTCTTGGTATAGGATGGTTATCTGTTTGTGATGAAAAGACAAAGTACAAGAGGAAATGACTGGTACTTTCAGGACCGAATGTTTTTGAAGTGGTAGTTGTAGGAAAAAGGAAATGATTGCCTCAATTCAGAGATCTCTGCAACAAAGGCTCAAAGAACGATATGTAATGGATATGAGGCTTATTTAGCCCATGTGGTGGATATGCAAGTAGCAAGTAAGAAGATAGAGAATATTCCCAATGTATGGGAATTTTTAGATATGTTACTTGATGAATTGTCAGGACTACCACCCGATAGAGATGTACAATCTAGAATTGATATTTATCAAGAAATAGAATTAGTGGATGGCACCGTATAGAATAGCGCCAACTAAATTAAGAGAGTTAAAAGACTCAATTATAAAGAATTGTTAATATGAGGTTATACTCGACCGAGTGTAACAATATAGGGTGCTCCAGTATTAATTGTAAAAAAAAGAAAGAAAGATGGTTCGTTACGATTAAGTACAAATTATCAACAGTTAAGTAAGATAGCTATTAAGAACAAGTACTTGTTATTGAGAATTTAAGATTTGTTTGATCAGCTCAGGGGTACTATAGTATTTTTAAAGATCGATCTTCGATTGGGCTATTATTAGTTAAAGGTTCAAGAAGAATATATTCCTACGATAGTATTTAGAACTCGTTATGGATACTACGAGTTTATAGTATTGTCATTCGGATTTACAAATGTGCCTGCTGCATTTACGGATTTAATGAATAGGATGTTTCAACCCTATTTGGATCAAATTTTAGTAGTTTTCATAGATGATATTTTGGTATATTCAAAGATAGGTTGATCATGATTATCATATCTGAATAGTACTACAAATATTGAGAGACAAGCAGTTATATTCCAAATTCTCCAGGTGTGAATTTTGGTTAACAGAAGTTATATTTCTTGGACATGTAATATTAATAGAAGGAATAAGAGTTAGTCCTAAAAGGGTACAAGTTATTACGAAAGGAAGTCCTGGTTGAATGGACTGAAAAATGTCAAGACAGTATTGACAAGTTAAAGAAAGCTTTGACAGAATTATCAGTTCTAATATAGCCAGAGCATGAAAAGGAATATATTTTATATAGTAATGCATCTCATTGTGGTTTGAGGTGTGTATTAATGCAAGAGGATCATGTAGTAGCTTATGTTATGAACCAGCTTAAGACCCATGAAAGAAATTACCTGGCACATGATTTAGAGATGATGGCTGTAATTATGGTTTTAAAGATCTACCGATATTATTTATATAGTGAAAAATGCTATTTTTATATGGATCACAAAGGTTTAAAGCAACTAATGATGCAAAAAGAATTGAACCTATGGTAACAAAGAGAGGTTGAGTTCCTAAGAGACTACAATGTAGTTATAGATTATCATTTCGAGAAGATTAATGTAGTAGCCTATGCATCAAGGCAGCTCAAAACTCATAAAAAGAAGAGAAAAGAAAAGAAGTAAGTTGAAACATAGGACTATGAAATTAAGTCAAATGATTGCTTATATTATCAAGAAAAAGTTTACTTTTCGGATAATGGTGATATGAAGAAAGAAGTTTTGACTGAAGTTGTCATAGTCCATTGACTATGTACTCTGGAAGTAGCAAAATGTATTAAGATCTAAAGACTCGGTATTGGTGGCCAGGAATGAAAAAGGATAATTTCGGAATTTATGACAAAGTGCTTGACATGCTAACAAGTAAAAGCCAAAACATCAAGAACTTTATGGATTGATTCAGCCTATTTCTATTCCCCAATGGAAGTGAGAACGAGTGACAATGGAATTTGTAATAGGATTACCAGTAACAATAGTTATTAGACAAATATTAAGATGACACCTTTTGAAATACTGTATGGAATGATATGTCGAACTCTTCATTATTGGTTTGAGCTACAGGATCGAAATGTTTGGTATAACCCAAAAGTTGGAGGGGTTGATTTGACACAAGAAATAGAGGATAAAGTAATAATTATTTAATATAATCTCAAGGCTATTGCGGATCGACAAAAAGGCTTGTGTAGACAAAAAGAGAAGGATGTTAAGTACGAAGTTGAGGACAAAGTGTTTCTAAAGGTTTCACCTTGGAAGAAGGTGTTACGTTTTAGTCAAAAAGGAAAGCTTAGTCCCAGAATTATTGGGCCATGCGGGATTCTAAAAGGAGTTGAACTAGTGGTTTATCAACTGGCGTTACTTCCAGATATAAGTAACGATCAGTGAAAATCTTGGCATATGAAGTCAAAGAGTTAAGGAACAAGAAAATTCCATTGGTTAAATTCCTTTGGAGAAATCATAAAGTGGAAGAAGTCACATGGGAAACTAAAAGGAGAATGCAGGAGTAATACCCGAAATTGTTTGAAACGGGTAAACATTGAAAATTCGATGACGGATTTTCTTAAAAGGGGAGAATTGTAATATCCCAAATTTTTTAATAGGGACCAAAATGTAATTTTTGAAAGTTAGGCAATCTAACCCCGTAAATGAATAGTTCACCCTCAAGAGTGACATCTCTGTTTTACCCGGATTTTTTGTACGAGGTTTATATTAATGGCTACAAAGCGATAAAGTTGAGAAATTTGGAAATCGTATTTTGGATCGAATAAAAAAATTGTTAAGCGTGCTCAGCCCAGAGTAGCACAAAGATGGGTGACCTACTGGGAAGGTTCAATGTTAGTGCTTTTGATTGATAAAAAGGATTCAACATGAGTCAACAATATTCGTAATAGATTATTGTTATAAGATTTTCAAGTAAGGATTGTACCTGATAAACTTCTCGGTAATTATCGATACATCGGATCGGGTTGAAATTTTAAAGACAGTTCCAAAGAAAGAAAATTTGGAAATCATATTGAGTGAAATTCGAATATTTGGATCGAATAAATACCATAAATAAAAAATCTAAAATATTTTGGAATGAGGCCGGTCGGAATGGAACCAATTTGGTTCAACTTTAATGGGGTGGCAATTTTTAAGACTTGTTGTAAATAAAGTCTAGTTATAGGGCAAATTGGTCCTTTGGCATGGATGACATTTTTGAAATATTTTGAAAGTTTGAGGGCAATTTTGAAAGGTCAAAATACACATGGATGAGATCTTGGCCATTGATTTTGATGAGATTAAATCTCAACCATTGTATTAAAAAGGCATTTTAGTAATTTCACTATTTAAATGAATTTAAAATTCATTTATATTTAAAAGTGGCATAATTGTAGAGATTGAAAGTTGAAGAACCAAAAGATGAAGACTACTCTTCATCTTCTTCATTTTGAAAATAAAGGGGAAAGGGGAGAAAATTTCCAAGTTCGATTCAAGCCCTGAAACTCGATTTTCAGGTAATATTTTCAACTGCAAAGTTGTTCTACTCTTCAAGTTCTATCTTTTGGTGTAAATAATTCATAGAAAACATGCTTGATTGATGAGATTTTTGCATGATAAGAAATTAGGGTTTATGGAAAAAGTTTGGGGCTTTTGGAATTTTATGATTTCATGATGAAATTCAAGTTGAAATCAAACTAATATAATGTTAAAATCATGTTATTGAGTTGAGATTTAAACCCTACATATTTTAGTTTGTATGAAGATGGTTAGGGTTTATGGATTCAAGTTTGATTTAGGGTTTGTGATGTTTGATAAATGATCTAGTAAGCTTGAATTGTTATTTCGAAGCAAAACCCTAAATTAAAGGTATAGGGACCATTTCGGCAATTCTGAAAGTTAAAGGACTAATATGAATTTTTATGATTTTGAAGTGTATTTATGTTATTATTGAAGTTGGAGATGTGAAATTGAAGTTAGAATGTTAAACTGATGTTGAATCGAATTAGTGACCATTTTGCCTCAAAGTTAAGTGACCAATTCAGAAATGAGGTTTTAGAGAATGATTAAATCTGAATTTTAGTTGAAATAATAGAATTCAAGTAGTAATGTTGATTTGAGGACGAATTTGCAAAGTTAAGAAGCTTGAATCCTTATCTTTGCATTTTTAGTGATTATTTCGAAAAGAACGAAAAATTAGAGGGGATTATTTTTGAATAATTATTTGATGAAGAAAGTGATACATTAGTGGTTTGAATCAAGTAAGGGGACTAAATTGACAAATAGCAAAGTAAGGAGAAATTGATATAAAGTTTGGAGTTATTTATGGAAGTTGCATAGGAAAACTGGATTTGACAGTAAGTTTGAAAATTCACCATAAATTCTACAAAAATGGTTAGATGGTGAATTTTATATCGATGTAAAGATTTAGTCATCTAGTTTCGTTTAAAACAGAAGGTGATTGATTTCGATTCATATATCAAAAGATATGAATTTTTAAGTGATGAAAGGTCGAAAAACAGAATAGCAGTCTGTTCCGAAATCCAATACTGGAATTCAACTTTGAAAATTTGCCATAAATCGTACAAATTGAATCTAGGTTATTGGTTTATATGGTTGAAAATCTTATCGAATCTAGTTTCGTTTCCAACAAACAGAAACTGATTTTGAGTTTCGAGTTAAAAGATATATATTTTTAATCGAATAAAGGTCAGAAAAATTACAGAACAATTTCTGTCAGGACAGCCCTATAAACGTGAGTTTGATGAAATTCCATTATTTTTGTAGATTTTATTAAATTATGTGGCTTATACCATTAGAACCGTTAACGAATCTAGTTTCTACGGTATAAAAGAGATTAATATTCAGTATGTATTCTGCCCTATAGAATTAAATCTTTGATGGTAGTGCAAGTTGACAGAAAATGGAACTTGAGACAATTTGTGTCTAATGTTGGTTAGCAAGCTTGGAGGAATTATTTCAAGATCAAAATGGTCATTAAGGACCAAAAATGAGTTTGTGAACCGTACAAGGAAGGAAATAAATTTATGGAAAAGATTTTATGTTGAATGATTAAATAGCTTAATTGAAATATTGTTAGAAGTGAATCTAACAAATGTTTATTTATATTCATGTGATAAATGAAGTTGGATCCCAATCAAAAGAAGGTTCGAGGTACTATAAAGGAAAGGATCAATAGAGCTTAGTAAGGCATATTAATAAATGGCCAAGGTGAGTGCATTTCTATATGTTTGCATTATGTTGAAATTGGCATTACATTTCTCTATAATACGTTATATGAAACATTGTTCGACATGGCAAGATTGATGGAATATCAGGTACGAATGATTGTTTGCATAAATGATGATGCATTATGCATACATGAAATATGGATAATGAAAAGATTAAAATGAAACAAAATGCACCCTGAAGATCCAAGCCCATATTGCAAAAGGCACTAACGAGGTGTTTTAATATAAGGAGCAAAGAGCGTCCTTATGTGAGGAGCAAAGAGCGTCCTCTCGAGTACGTACTCTAAAGGCACTACGGTGCAGATAGGCTACGAGGTTTCCATGGGCCTCTAGCCAGAGACGATGATAATATAACAAGATGATTACATGAAAGAACATGATACATGACAGAGATGTTACATGATACATGATAGAGATGTTACATGATATATGATTCCGATGTTACATGTTACTTGCTACATATGATATATGATACATGATACAAATGTTACATGAATACATGATACATGAAAGTGAAGTTACATGTCACATGACCGAGAAGGACATGACATACATGATAGAATACATGTTATGCAAATGATGGCATAAAGGAAGCATGATAATGATAGAGTACATGATATGTAAATGATTACATGATGAAAGCATGTCCATGATAGAGAATATATTATGCAATAATAACATGATTTATATGATAGTTATGATACATGACATATATACATTGTGATATACTTTCCATGTTATAGAAAAAAAAATGCACTTTTATATATGACTCATTGTATTACATTATTTCATGTTTTTAAAATAAATAATTTAACTGCCTCACTAAGTTCGTACTTAGCGTGTGTTTTATTCCATACGTAGGTTCTTTAGATCAAAATTAGCAAGGAGGAGCCACTCATTTGGAAGTCAAGTTATCGGTAAGTGAAAGTATGTACATCTTTAAAAAAGTCAAGAACTAGTGGGCATGTAATTATGTTTTCAAGAAAACTGTTTTGCAAGCTTTAAAGTATATATTTTTGAAGTATGATAGTACAAGGATACATGGAGTTTGAAAATGAACTAATGTTACCAGTAAGGTAAAAGTATAATGGTTTAACCAGAATTTAAATCTTATTGCTCAGAATTTTTTTATAATTAAGAAAGGGTCTAAGCAACATGCGACGTTTTCACCCTGAACAATTTTTTCGTTTAAATAACTATATTTTATGTTTTATATACCAATTCAGGGTTAAAACTAGCTACAATTGTCTAGAATTGTTTTCAGTGAAAATTTATAGAAAATGTTGTTTACCAAAGAGTTAAAAAAATTCAGTATATGTTTTTAGTAACATCATTAATGTATATTCGTATTACGGATATACGTTATGGGTGTTACATGCACATGGAGGGGCTTAACCCTTGTATGTCGGCAATTGTCCATCCTATGGCCGATTTGTGATCCGCAAGTATTTTTAGGGGTTTTGCCTCCTCTTCCTTGCTTAGTTTATTGGATATGATCACCAGTAGTGTTTCTTCTGGACCAAGGTAGGCGTACTTCAAGTGGCTCGGCAAGCTCTTCAGTTCAAGTTTTGGTGCCTGCAAAATTGAAGGTAAAATTTTGTCAGATTTATTAATCGATATTACCATAAATTCTTCCTTTTGATCTACTGATTCTTGTGTTTCCTCACCTTCATCATAAACTTTATCTTCAAGGTTTTGGAAGGTTTTCTGTATTAAAGGTTCAGTGACATCTAAACAAATAATGAAGATACATCTTCAGGATGTTTCATGGCATCATAGATATTAAATTCTACAAATTCACCATCAAATTCCATAGTAAGTTTACCATGATGTACATTAATATTTATTTTTGACGTTTTCATGAAAGGTCTACCTAACAAAATTATATTAGGTTTAGATGAATCGTTTCCCTCTATATCTAAAACATAAAAATCAGCAGGAAATACAAGTCCATTTACCTTCACCAAAACATCCTCCAAGACTCCTTTCGAATAGGCATTCAACCTATCGACAAGCTGTATGATCACACCTGTATCTTTAAGAGGACCCATATTGTTAGCACAAAATATAGAATATGGCATAACATTAGTAGATGCTCCTAAATCTAGCATGGCTTTTTCAATCTTAATGCTTCCGATTTGACAAGGGATAGTGAACATACCTGGATCTTTGCATTTTTCATGGAGTTTTCGTTTAAGTACGGTAGACACATTCTCACTCATTCTTACCTTTTCTGTACCATTCAACTTCCTCTTGTTCATGCATAATTCTTTGAAAAATTTTGCATAGCGAGGGATTTGTTTTATAGCATCAATCAATGGAATATTTACCTCAACTTTGCGGAATGTCTCAAGAATCTACTTTTTTGCTCCTCTTTCTTGGTCTTTGAGAACCTTTGAGGAAAAGGCGGTTGAACAACGATAGGCTGAGTTACCTTGCTTGTGTCGACATCTCCCTTCTCTTGTTCAGGCTTGTGCGATTTTTCATCCTTGTCGGGAAAAGGGGTTTGCCAAAATTTTGTTGGTTTGCTAGCCTTCCCTTATTCCTTTACGGCGTCCTTCTTGGGTGAAGAATCCTGCAAATTCTTGCCACTTCTCAAAGTAATTGCATTCACGTTTTGTTTCATATTCACAATAGTTTGAGAAGGTAATTTACCTCGAGATTTGGATTAACTAAGAGATGAGGCAATTTGGCTTACTTGTGTTTCAAGTTTTTTAATACTTGACCTATTCTCTTGTTGGAATTGCTTGAGGTTGTGGGCAAGTTTGTACATGACATCCTCCAAGGGTGGTTTCGTCGATGAAGATGGTTGCGCATAACATCCTTATTGATTCCTTTGCCCATAGCTCAAATTTGGATGGTCTTTCCAGCCTGGATTGTATGTATTTGAGTATGGATTGTACTTCTTTTGGCCGTAAGGTCCTCCAATGGCATTGGCGTCCTTGGTACTCACTTCTTGGAGTATGGGGCACATATCGGTTGCATGATTTTGACTTGTGCAAATCCTACATGCCTTGAGTTGTTGTGCATTACCTAATGCCAATTTTTGAATAAGAAAAGTTAAATTCGAAATCTTATTTTCAAGAGAAGAAATATTTACCCCATTCATTCGTCGAGAGACGGTGTCATGTGTTGAACCAAATTGTTGAGAATTTGCGGTCATAATGTTGATGAGGTATTTGGATTGGGTAGGAGTCTTGTTTACGATTGCTCATCCACTTGCGGCATATATCATCCTTCTTTCCATGGGTAATAAAACCTCATAGAAATATTGGATAAGTAGTTAGTTGGACACTCCATGTTGCGGACAACTTGCACAAAGTTGTTTGAACCGTTCCCAATAGTCATGAAGCGTCTCAGAATCTTTTTGCCGAGCTCCACAAATTTCTTTTCTAATGTTGGTGGCTCTTGAGGCTGGAAATATTTTTTGAGGAAAAGCCTTGCCATGTCCGTCCATGTTTCGACCGATCCGGACGGTATGTAATATAACCAATCTTTCGCATGATCAGCTAGAGAGAATGGAAACACCCGTAGCTTGACTTGATCCGCGGTGACATTGTGAGGTTTCATGCTCGAGCACACCACATGGAATTCCTCAGGATCTTGGTAATCGATGCATAGTGGTTGTGTGGTGATTTCGGGTGCGGCGAGTTCTCGAAGAGTTTGTTCAGCCATGTTGTCAGTTTCAATGGGTATTTAGGTTGGAGTGCTCTCCAACTTGGCCTCTTGTGTGGTTGATTGTTCGCCTTGCTTCGCTTCCTTCCTTAGTCGCAATTTAGTTTTATCGATACCAAGATTGAACAAATAAATCTTATCTGCACGAGAAGAATGAAGCATAAAATTAGAAAAGAAAACAAACTAAATAAAAAGTGAACTTAGCTTCTTGACACCAATTTTTTGATGGGTGTCGAATTCGTCAAAAAAATAATACCTACTTGTTCTTTGGATTTGTAGTAGCGACAAGGAGGGTCGATCTCACAAAGAGCGATTAAGAAATTAAATTCATAAGTAAAGCAATTTAAGTAAAGGGGGAGTTTGTGGTTTGAATTGAAGAAAGCAATTGAAGTAAGGAAGAATTCAATATAAATTGGAACTCTAGTCAAGGTAGAACTTGGAATATTAAATCAAGAATTTAGATCATTGACCCACAAAAGATAAATCAACATTAATCTCAAATTTCTTGGTTTTAGATTAGATGAATACCACCAAATAACCTAATCTCTTCTAAGTAAATACCATTAAAAGATTAACTCTTATTATCAAGATTAAATTCCTAGATACCACTAAAGAATTACAATCTATCAAATAGCATTAATGATCTCAAGAGACCCAAAGCGCATATTCTTCCTAAGCACGAACCCGTTAACTTATTAAAAACATGAATTCATACCTTTAGACCAAATTTCTTTACCACTTGTATCAAATACCATTGAATTACTTGTAGCATATATTTAACCAAGCATACACATGACGATGAATCACAAAAGATATGAAAAATACTTGAATAATGATGAAGATAATTTGGGACCAAGAAATCCCACTAAAAACTTGAAATAATATCCTTGTAACTACACTCACTAGAAAGGGGGGAGTTAGCCACTCATGGTGGTTGGCGGCGACGCAAGAAGAGGAGGAGGGTTTCGGCTACTTTTTATTCTCTCTTACTCTTCACCCTTTGTGTAATATCTCAATTTTTGCTTAGTGACTAAAATGTAATTTTTGAAAGTTTAGGGGTTAAAGTGTAAATTTTAGAAAAGTTTAGGGACCAAAGTGTAATTTTGAAAAGTTATGTAATTTAACCCCGTAAATGAATAGTTCACCCCCAAGAGTGGAATTTCCGTGTTACCCGAATTTTTCATACGAGGCTTATATTATTCGAATTTAGATCGAATAAAATTTTGTTAAGCGTGCACAAACCAGAGTAGCACAGGGATGGGTAGCCTACAGGAAAGGTCCCATATTCAATATTTTGACTGATAAAAAGGATTCAGTTTAAGTCAGTAGTATTCGTAATAGATTGTTGAAATAAGATTTCTAAGAGGAAATATATCCGATAAAATTTCCGGTAATTATCGGTATATCGGATCGAATTGAAATTTTAAAGATAGTTTCAAAGATTATGGGAAATTCATAAAATATTGTTTTATTAATATTTTAATAAAGTTGGTGGGATTCAAACTAGATTTAGTTAGAATATGATGGAGTGGTTATAAAGCTCAAAGAAAGAAAATTTGGAAATCGTATTGAGTGAAATTCTAATAATTGGATCGAATAAATATCATAAATTAAAATTTATGATATTTTGGGAAGGAGGCTGGTTAGAATGGAACCAATTTGGTTCAATTTTTATGGATTGGCAATTTTAAGTCATGTAAGTAAATAAAGTCTAGTTGGAGGGCAAATTGGTCATTTGCCACGAATGGCATTTTTGAAATATTTTGGAACTTTGAGGGCAATTTTGAAAGGTGAATAACACATGGAATTAATCATGGCCATTGTTTTTTGATAAGATTGAATCTTGGCCATTAGATTAAAAGGGTAAAATAGTAATTTCACTAGTTAAATGAATTTAAAATTCATTTAATTTTTACACATGTGGATTTAATATTAGAAAGATGAGAAAAAAATTTCTCATCCTTCTTGGGGCTGTTCAAAAGCAAGAAAGAAAGGGGAAGAAAGGAAAATTTTCAATTTCAAAGCCAAAATTGAAGAATCAAGGCTAATTTCAAGCAAAACAAATTAAGGTAATTTAATCTATGCTTGATTCTCTACATGTTGATGGTAAATTTATTTGATAAAGTCAAGTATAGTTCATGTTTATGGATAATGATGATTATGGAATTGATAGTAGATGATGGAATTAAAGTTGTATTTAGTAAAATTGATGTTGTAAACATGGAGTCAAGTTTGAATTTGGATGAATTCCACGTTTTAGGTTATAAACCCTAACCCTAAATTTTGGGGGTTTTAGTTAGGGAGTTAAATTGAGGATGAAATTGAATAGATTATGATGTTGAGAGCTTGAATTTGATGTTAAATTAAATAATTTCCCCAATTAAAATTATAGGGACCATTTCGAAAAGATTGAGAAAATTAGGGGAAATTATTTAAAATTTTATTTTTATATTAGAATGGATGAGTTATGATTAAATTAGCTTGAATTGATGATTAGGGATCAAAATGAAAAATTTTGGAAGTTGAAGGACCAATTCGGCAATTTAGGAAAAAATAAGGAATGGTCTTGAATTTATGGAAAATTGATAGAATTGAAGATTCAAGCATGTTATGAAAGTTAAGGGATTGAAATGTCAAGAAAGGAAATATGAGGGACCTATTTTGAATTAAAGAATTTAGTGAAGGACCAAGTTGAATAAAGTTGAAAGTTGAAGGAAAATTTTCAAGAATGTTAGAAAATAAATGAATGCTTTATTTGTACATGAATTTATGTGCAAAAGTGAAGTAGTGACTAAAATGTCACTTTTATAAAGTTTGAGGACTAAAAGGTAATAGTCCAAAATTAGTAAATGATTATGGAAATTGTTCAAATTGGGCTTGAACAATTGTTTAATGTTTAAAATGGTCATTAAGGACTTGTGAATAGTTGGCCTTCATTTAAAATAGTATTGCATTATCTATATATGTTGAGTTAATGTATGTTGCAATAAAGGTAAATTAAATAGAATATGAAGTATGAATGGCTAATCTGAGAAATGATGATGATCTATGTTTACCATGAATATTAATGCTGAAGCATGAAATATGAAATGAAATGTTTATATGTATGATTGATTATGATGTTGAGTTGATGATGAAAGAAATGCCCAAGTATTGTGTAAGAGAGTCCATGGTATAGTTGGTGTGCCATGGAGTCTTTAGCAGCTGCACCCTCAAGTTTATGTTATCAGAAAGATATTGTGACAAAATGACTGTGTCACATGCACCCTAGGGATCCACGCCCACTGTGCCCGAGTACACTGTCGAGGTGCTTCATGTTTATGGGGAGCAAAGAGTGTCCCCAAGTACGTACTCATCTTCACGTTCACGTTTGACACTACGATGTCATTTCAAGATGACTCGCGTACCTCGATCTCATATACCATACTTTGGGCAATGATAAAAGAATCATGTCACGTAAATTAATCATGTCATGTAAACGAATCATGTTACTTATATGAATCATGTCATGAATATGAACCATGCCATGCATATGAATTAAATCATGTATATGAATCATGTCAGGTAAAAGAATCATGTCATGTAAATGAATCACGTTATGTATATAAATCATGTCACGTATATGAATCATGACATATATACAAATTATGTTACGTATATGAATTATGCCATGCATATGAATTATGCCATGTCCACGTATCATCTTATGTATATAAATTAAGTCATGTATATGAATGATGTCACATATATGAATCATGCCACGTATATGAATTATGCCACGTATATAGATTCTGCCATGTATATATTTCATGCAATATATATGAATTATGCCATGTATATGAAGTATGTCATGTACGTGAATTATGTCATATATATATATATAAAAATCATGTCATGCATGTGAATTATGCCATGCGTATGAAATATGCCATGTATGTGAACTATGCCATGTATATGATTTACTTGATAATGTTGGAGTATTGGAAAGTAGACTAAGTTATAAAAATTATGACTTGCATATGAATATTTATTGACTATGAAAACCTTGTTAGTACGCTACTACCTTAGACAGAAACTATTCTAGGTTAATGTATAACATGTATTGCTTAATTTTATGTTTTGATAAATAAGATTATTGCCTCACTAAGTTCGTACTTAGCGTGTGTTATTTCACACGTAAGTTCTCCCAAGTAGAATGGCAAGAAGAAGCTATTAAATTGGAAAATCAAGTTACATTAGTAAACATGGTATGTACATCTTAAGTTGTAAGTTTGATGTTTAGTGGGAATGTACATATATGTTGTGGATTTAAAGAGACAAATTGTTTTGTAATCTTAAGTTTACAATGTGTTTATGCACTATTACAATGTATGAATTTAGAAATTGGTTTGCTATAAGTAGTTATGTTTTTCGATATGGTTAAGTATTGTTTAACCCTAATCGTGTAATAATTTTAAAATTAAGAAAGGGTCTAGACAAGGTACATAGTTTTCTCTCTGAATTATATTTTTATTTCAATAACACATTTATAAATTTTATAAAACAATTAAGGGTTAAAACTAGCTGCTATAGACTGACGTAGTTTTTAATTTAAAACTGAAAAGGGTTAGACTACAAGATAAAGTTTGGAAAAAAATTATATTCAAGTCAAGTTTTTCTTAATAACTCTGTAACATCTTTAGTGTATATTCAGTCTATGAATATACGTTAAGGGTGTTACATTTATTGGTATTAGAGCTACATGTTTAGCCGATTCTGGAGGCTAAATCAAGTTTAATATGATTTAATGTTAAGTACATGCCCCTAGGATGTCATGTTACTGATGTACTACTGTGTAACTTGATTATGCTCCCCGATAATATGAATAAGTTTCAGTAGAAATAAATGATGTAAAGTATTGATGGACTGCGATAAATGTTTAATTATGGGAATCAAAAGAAGGAAGAAGAATGTTTAAAGCCAAGTATGTTGGCAACTAGTTAAAAGAGAAATGTGCAGCAGTCCTAAGTTTGAAACAAGTTACTTGTACTGTCTATGAGTACGAGTTAGATTTCAATAGACTGAGTCGGTACGTAGTTAAATTGAAGCCGATCAAAAGGTCTCGATGTGAATGGTTTATAGAGAAGCTTTGTCCAAAGTTCAAGGAGATTCTATTAGGCATGAACTTATCAAATTTCCAAGAGGTTATGAACAGAGCGAAGGCTATGGAAAGAACCTGTAATTATTTTAATTGATTCGGGTTCGATTAATATATATTGGTACTAAGATAGTAGCACAAAGAAAGACTCCTATGGAGAATATTTAGTAATGTGATTGTCAATAATTCTCTTGGACACAATGCACAAGTAATTAGAATATGCAAGAAAAGTTCATTAGAAATTCAAGGAATTAAGTTCCTGGCAGATTTAATGGAACTCACATTCCATGAATTTGAAGTCATTCTTGGAATAGATTGGCTATCTGCATATGATGCAGAAATGATGTATAAAAAGAAAAGGCTAGTACTTCAAGGACCCGATGGTTCTAGAGTAATTATTATAAGAGAAAGAACTGACTTTTTAGAGTTAGTAATTTTGCAATGACAGCTCAAAGGCTGTTATGTAATGGATGTGAAGTATGTTTGGTTATGTGGTGGATACTTAAAAGTCTCTTAAGAAGATTGAAGACATCCCGACTGTAAAGGAATTTCCTAATGTATTTTCGGATGAGTTACTAGGGTTACCTCCAGATAGGGAAATACAGTTTGGGATTGATGTTTATCCGGGAACTGAGCCAGTATCGATGGCACCATATAGCATGGCACCAACTGAAATAAGGGAACTAAAAGCTCAATTACAAGAATTGCTAGACCAGGGTTACATTTGACCAAGTGAATTATCATAGGGTGCCCCGGTATTAATTATAAAGAAGAAAGATGGTTCCCTATGATCATGTATAGATTATCGACAATGGAATAAATTAGCCATTAAGAATAAGTATCCCCTACCAAGGATTGAGGATTTATTTGATTAGCTTAAAGATGCAGCAATATTTTCAAAGATAAATCTTCAATCAGGGTTATTATCAAATTAAGGTCAAGGAAAAAGATATATCGAAGACAGGATTCAAAACTCGTTATGGACATTACGAGTTTCTGGTGATGCTATTTGGACTTGCAAATACCCATGATGTATTTATGGATTTGATGAACAGGGTATTCCAACCCTATATGGATTGTTGTCGTCTTCATAGATGATATTTTGGTTTATTGAAAGACTGAAGTTGAGCATGATTACCATCTTCGTATGGTACTACAAACTTTAAGAGATTAGCAGCTTTATGCCAAGTTTTCTAAATGTGAGTTCTAGTTGTCAGAAAAGTTTTGAAAGATTAAAGAAAGTTCTGACTGAAACACCAGTTCTAATTCAACCAGAACCAGGAAAAGAATATACTCTGTACAATGATGTATCTCTTTATGGTTTAAGTTGAGTGTTGATGCAAGAAGGTCGTGTCATAGCTTATGCATCAAGGCAGCTCAAAATTTATGAAAGGATCTATTCATCACATGTTTTGGAAATAGCAGCTATGATTTTTGCTTTAAAAATCTGGCGACATTATCTATATGGTAAAAATGTGTCATATTTATATAGATCATGAAAGTTTAAGTATTTGATGACACAAAAAGATTTAAATTTAAGACAACGAAGACGAGTTGAAATTTTTAAAGGATTATGACGTGGCTATTAATTAACACCTGAGAAGGTTAATGTAGTGACAGATACTTTTAGCCGAAAGACATTGTCTGTCTTGGGCATGATGAATGCACAATTGTCTATGGGATAAGATGGTTCCTTAACAAGAGAATGTTAGTTAAAGTCAACTTTATTGGATCAATTCAAAGATTTGCAGTCTATGGATGAAATATGTCTTGAAAAGAGGAGACAAGCTGAAACTAGGAAAATACAGGATTATGAAATTAAGCCAAATGGTTGATTATATTACTGAGGTAAAGTATATGTTTCTAACAATGATAATCTGAAGAAATAAGATATTAACAGAGTCCAATTATAGTTCATTAACTATGCACCCAAGGAGTTATAAGATGTATCAAGATTTAAAGACTCAAAATTGTGACCAAATACCTTATGGATTACTTCAATCTATTTCTATTCCCCAACGAGAGTAGGGACGAGTAACGATGGATTGTATAATGGAATTGTCAGCTACACCAAGTAAAAAGAATTTAATATGGGTCATTATGAATCGTCTGACAAAGTTTGCTCACTTTATTTCAGTTTGAATGGATTATTTGCTGGATAAATATGCAGAACTTTATGTTCGAAAGATAGCAAGGCTGCATGGTGTTCTAGTATCGATAGTATCAGACAGAAACCCAAGGTTTACTTCAAGTTTTTGGAGTACGTTACATGAAGCTTTAGGTATTAAATTAAATTTTAGTACAGTTTTTCATACGCAAATATATGGACATTTTGAAAGGATTATACGGATTCTGGAAGATATACTAAGAACTTGTATAGTTGAGTTTGCAAAATCATAGGAAAAGTACTTGCCTCTAACCAAATTTGCTTATAATAATAGTTATCAAGCAAGTATCAAGATGGCACCTTTCAAAGCATTGTATGGAAGAAAGTGCCGAACTTCTCTTAATTGGTTCGAGTTACAAGATCAAAATGTTCAAGAATAACTCAAACGTTGGAGGAGTTGATTTAACACAAGACATGGAGGATAAAGTAAAGATTATTTAGCAAAATTTCAAGGCCGCCGTGGATTGACAAAAGGCCTATGCAAATAAGAAGAAAAAGGATATTGAATATGAACTTAGAGAAAAAGTGTTTTTAAAGGTTTCACCTTAGGAAGATGGTGATTACATTTTAATCAAAAAGGAAAAGCTTGGTCCCAGGTTTATTAGGCCATATTAAATTCTAAAAAGGGTGGGACCAATGTCTTACCAATTGGCTTTATCTTCAGATTTGAGCAAGATTCATGATGTGTTTCACGTATCCATACTTCAGAGGTATCGGTCAGATTTTTCACATGTAATTACTTCTGAGGAGATTGAACTGCGACTAGGTTTGACATATAAAGGAGGACTAGTGAAAATCTTAGCATACAGAATTAAAGAATTAAGGGACAAGAAAATTCTACTCGTTAAAGTCCTCTGGGGAAATCATAAAGTAGAGAAAATTATTTGGGAACTGAAGAGATAATGAATAAGCAATATACGAAGTTGTTTGAAATGGGTAAACGTTGAAAATTCGAGGACAAATTTTCTTAAGGGAGAGGAATTGTAATATCTCAATTTTTGCTTAGTCACTAAAATGTAATTTTTGAAAGTTTAGGGGTTAAAGTGTAAACTTTGGAAAAGTTTAGGGACCAAAGTGTACTTTTGAAAAGTTATGTAATTTAACCCCGTAAATGAATAGTTCACCCCAAGAGTGTTATTCCGTGTTACCCGAATTTTTCATACGAGGCTTATGTTATTCGAATTTGGATCGAATAAAATTTTGTTAAGCGTGCACAAACTAGAGTAGCACAAGGATGGGTAACCTACTGGGAAGGTCCCATATTCGATATTTTGACTGATAAAAAGGGTTCAGTTTAAGTCAGTAATATTCGTAAAGGATTGTTGAGATAAGATTTCTAAGAGGAAATATATCGGATAAAATTTCCAATAATTATCGGTATATCGGATCGAATTGAAATTTTAAATACAGTTTCAAAGATTATGGGAAATTCATAAAATATTATTTTATGAATTTTTTATTAATGTTGGTGGGATTCTAACTAGATTTAGCTAGAATATGATGGAGTGGTTATAAAGCTCAAATAAAGAAAATTTGGAAATCGTATTGAGTGAAATTTATGATATTTTGGGAAGGCGGCTGGTTAGAATGGAACCAATTTGGTTCATGGAATGGCAATTTTAAGTCATGTAAGTAAATAAAGTCTAGTTGGAGGGCAAATTGGTCATTTCACAGGGATGGCATTTTTGAAATATTTTGGAACTTTGAGGGCAATTTTGAAAGGTGAATAACACATGGAATTAATCATGGCCATTGATTTTTGATAAGATTGAATCTTGGACATTAGATTAAAAGGGTAAAATAGTAATTTCACTAGTTAAATGAATTTAAAATTCATTTAATTTTTAAACATGTGGATTTAATATTAGAAAGATGAGAAGAATTTTCTCATCCTTCTTGGGGCTGTTTGAAAGCAAGAAAGAAAGGGGGAGAAAGGAAATTTTTCAATTTCAAAGCCAAAATTGAAGAATCAAGGCTAATTTCAAGCAAAACAAATTAAGGTAATTTAATCTATGCTTGATTCTCTACATGTTGATGGTAATTTTATTTGATAAAGTCAAGTATAGTTCATGTTTATGGATGATGATGATTATGGAATTGATAGTAGATGATGGAATTAAAGTTGTATTTAGTAAAATTGATGTTGTAAACATGGAATCAAGTTTTAATTTGGATGAATTACATGTTTTAGGTTATAAACCCTAACCCTAAATTTTGGGGATTTTGTTTAAGGAGTTAAATTGAGGATGAAATTAAATAGATTATGATGTTGAGAGCTTGAATTTGATGTTAAATTAAATAATTTCCCTAATTGAAATTATAGGGACCATTTCGAAAATATTGAGAAAATTAGGAGAAATTATTGAAAATTTTATTTTTATATTAGAATGAATGAGTTATGATAAAAGTAGCTTGAATTGATGATTAGGGACCAAAATGAAAAGTTATGGAAGTTGAAAGACCAATTCGGCAATTTAGGAAAAATTAAGGATTGGTCTTGAATTTATGGAATATTGATAGAATTGAAGATTCAAGCATGTTATGAAAGTTAAGGGATTGAAATGTCAAGAGAGGAAATATGAGGGACCTATTTTGAAATAAAGAATTTAGTGAAGGACCAAGTTGAATAAAGTTGAAAGTTGAAGGAAAATTTTCAAGAATGTTAGAAAATAAATGAATGGTTTATTTGTACATGAATTTATGTACAAAAGTGAAGTAGTGACTAAAATGTCATTTTTATCAAGTTTGAGGACTAAAAGGTAATTGTCCAAAATTAGTAAATGATTATGGAAATTGTTCAAATTAGGCTTGAACAATTGTTTAATGCTCAGAATGGCCATTAAGGACCTAGGGACCAATTCGGCAACTTTAAAGAATATTGGGGATTTTTTTAGAAAAATTTTATATTCGAATAGTCATGTTTAAAAAAATCAATCAAGTTAACAATGTTAGATTTAAGTTTAACGGAAGAGAAATGATTAATATGTTTGGTTGGTCTTATACAGTTCTAAAAGAGATCGAAGGAGAACTAGTGATAAAAAGAAAGATAAGAACCTCGAGTAAGCTTAGTGAGGCATACTATTCATGGCTCAGGTGAGTGCATTTATATGTTTTAAAATGCAATTAGGAAGACTTGTGAATAGTCAACCTTCATTTAAAATAGTATTTCATTATCTATATATGTTGAGTTAATGTATGTTGCAATAAAGGTAAATTAAATAGAATATGAAGTTTGAATGGCTAATATGAGAAATGATGATGATCTATGTTTACCATGAATATTTATGATGAAGAATGAAATATGAAATGAAATGTCTATATGTATGATTGATTATGATGTTAAGTTGGTGATGAAAGAAATGCCAAAGTATTGTGTATGAGAGTCCATGGTATAGTTGGCATTCTATAGAGTCTTTAGTAGCTGCACCCTCATATTCATGTTATAAGAAAGATATTGTGACAAAATGATTGTGTCACATGCAACCTGGGGATCCACGCCCACTGTACCTGAGTGCACTGTCGAGGTGCTTCATGTTTATGGGGAGCAAAGAGCATCCCCAAGTACGTACTCATCTTCACGTTCACGTTAGACACTATGGTGTCATTTCAAGATGACTCGCGTACCTCGATCTCATATACCCTACTTTGGGCAATGATAAAAGAATCATGTCACATAAATTAATCATGTCATGTAAACGAATCATGTTACGTATATGAATCATGTCGTGAATATGAACCATGCCATGTATATGAATTAAATCACGTATATGAATCATGTCAGGTAAAAGAATCATGTCATGTAAATGAATCATGTTATGTATATGAATCATGTCACGTATATGAATCATGACATGTATACAAATTATGTTACGTATATGAATTATGCCATGCATATGAATTATGCCATGTACACGTATCATCTTATGTATATGAATTAAGTTATGTATATGAATGATGTCACGTATATGAATCATGCCACGTATATGAATTATGACACGTATATGGATTCTGCCATGTATATAGTTCATGCCATATATATGAATTATGCCATGTATATGAAGTATGTCATGTATGTGAATTATGTCATATATATATATATATATATATATATATATATATATATATATATATATATATATATATATATATATATATAAATCATGTCATGCATGTGAATTATGACATGTGTATGAAATATGCCATGTATGTGAACTATTCCATGTATATGATTTACTTGATAATGATGGAGTATTGGAAACTAGACGAAGTTAGAAAAAATATGACTTGCATATATTGACTGACTATGAAAACCTTGTTAGTACGATACGACCTTAGACAGAAACTATTCTAGGTTAATGTGTAACATGTATTGCTTAATTTTATGTTTTGATAAATAAGATTATTGCCTCACTAAGTTCGTACTTAGCGTATGTTATTTCATACGTAGGTTCTCCCAAGTAGAATGGCAAGAATGAGCTATTAAATTTGGAAAATCAAGTTACATTAGTAAACACGGTATGTACATCTTAAGTTGTAAGTTTGATGTCTAGTGGGCATGTACATATATGTAGTGGATTTAAAGAGACAAACTATTTTGTAATCTTAGGATTATAATGTGTTTATGCACTATTACAATGTATGAATTTAGAAATTGGTTTGCTATAAGTAGTTATGTTTTTCGATATAGTTAAGTATTGTTTAATCCTAATCGTGTAATAATTTTAAAATCAAGAAAGGGTCTACGCAGGGTAAATAGTTTTCTCCCTAAATTATATTTTTATTTTAATAATACATTTATAGATTTTATAAAACAATTCAGGGTTAAAACTAGCTGTTATAGACTGGCGTAGTTTTTAATTTAAAACCGAAAATGGTTAGACTACAAAATAAAGTTTGGAAAAAAATTATATTCAAGTCAAGTTTTTCTTAATAATTCTGTAACATCTTTAGTTTACATTCGGTCTAAGAATATGCGTTAAGGGTTTTACACTTTGATCTTTGTTTATAGGGGAAAATAAAGCGGAAGACTTTACATTAAATGCAACAATCCTAAACAACTCTTATTATGGTAAAATTAGAATTCCACTTGTAGTAGGATTGCTTGTCCTCCAAGTCAAAAAGTTTGTCTTGCACCGTGCCCATGCCTTATTTTACGAGTGCTACTGGTTTTGCGCGAAGGATTTCCCAATGACGCCAAAATGGTGTTAAAACTCGACTTTTACGTATAAAACATCGTTAAGGCCCAAAAACACCTGTAAAACCAAATAGGAACCGAATTAAGAGCTTTAAGATAGATTAATGTGCTAAAGTATAGGATTTAATATATGAAAACATGGAAATTAATGACTTATCACGAATCGTAGTACATTACCATTGACATCTTGTTATTGGATGATTACATTTTGTCATACTGTATTAACACCGACATCCTGTTATTTGGACGACTATGTCTCGTCGTAGAATATTAGGGCCAACATCCTGTTCCAGTCTACTAATGATACAATCAATCATGTGGCATTATGTACTACACTATATTCATAAACACAAATTATATATCGCGCTTTGGTACATTTCTTGTTTGGTAGTCCTGAATAATTTACTGAATAGAAATCTTGTATATGATAATAAAGATGATTTATGTACCATGTAGATTAACCCATTAAGATCATGATTTATTGAATAGAAATATTGAATATCAAATTATTCATTCTCAAATAGTTCATGAATTATATTTGGAACATGTAGATGCCGTAATTTACTATGTTATATTTATGCTTCGCAAATATACCTGCTTGTTTGACTACATAATCTTTAGCTAGATTCATATTAGTGGGCTCTCAAGCTCAAGTTATTATTCATCATCGCAGGTTATTAACTTTGAGCGTCATTCAGGACATCGACATCAGTTTTAGGACTTCCAGCGATATTACTTGTGAAGTACGACACATATATAGTTAAGGGGCATGTAGGTTACATCTTATAATTATATTTGATTTTGAATTCTGGTTTTGATAATTGGCTTCTAAACCATGTTATTAGTCAACTACAAGTGTTTTGAATAAGCATGTTTCTATTAAAGATTTGGTTCTATAGTTTTCAAATGGTTTAGTCAAATTTTAATTTATGTCAATTTTGAGATTCGGGTCGCTCTTGTGACCCTAGTGTGACTCATCGGATTGGGTTGGGTCGTCCGTACTAGTCTAGGGTGTTATAACAAAGGTTACATTATCGATAACCACTTGAGAAAGTACATTGATTAGTTTGTGGTAACTAATTATGAGATCTAATTACATTGAGATTAGAGGGTTATCTTAGAGTATAAGAATGTCTTGGATCATTGCTTTTTATTACTTGACATCGTGGAGGAAACGAGCATAAATTTTGTCTTGTTTGTTGGTGTGATTGTATATTGAATATTTTGAGTGCAAGGATGTTTAAATAATCATAATGTTTGATTGTTGTTATAATGGTGTAAATATGGGGCTAAATGGCCCTTTACAACTTCCATAAGCATTAATAATCAAATCGAGCCTTAAAACAATCTATTAGAGACATTTTAGTGATACTTTTGGGGTTAAAAATATGGTTTTAGGGTTCTATTATTTTTACACATTCATATGGTACCGATATCATATGAACATAGGCAAAAACTAGGGGAAAATATGGGTGAGTATGGATATTGTCTTAATAAGTATCAATATTGCTTATCTGGTATCAAAATCCATTGGTTGATATCAATACTGATTGGACTTGTGGAACGTTGAGTGCTATTTTGTTATTGGTACTGATGAAGACCATTGATACTCAGGGCTTCAATATCGATACTCATAAGTGACTTTAGATATCCATATTTTAGTATCGGTACTTCTATTTGAGTATCGATACTCAAAATTTGGTATCAATACCTACTAGAGAGTATCAATATTCATAGTGTAATTTGATTAGGAACTTTTTAAATACTTGGTAGTGGGTTAAGAGCTTTAAACAATGTTCATAAATTGACTACTGACTAAAATACCTTTGAGAATAACATGTAAGATGAATGCTTTTAATCGATAATAGACTGTGTGATAATTTGATAAGTTATGTGGTGAGTCTATATGTTGTGTGGTGACTCTTTGTTATGAAGCTCAAGATGTCTAAGAGAACATATGGGGGTCTTCGTAATGTCTGACTCGTGTGACTTGGGCTATGTAAACACTCAATGATCGTTATACAACACCTTCATTCAAAGCTGGGGGGATGTATGATACTATTTGACATTCGTAGTATATGATGTTGTGAGATCCCAAATATCAATGGATTTATAATTGATGTTTTGTGATCTTATGTATAGTTGCTAGGATTGTATTTTTTGTGTATGGATATGAACATGTCCGGTGATGTTGATTTGTACTATTTTCTGTGATTCCTAGCTTAGATCATAGACTTATATATGTTTCCGCTTATAACTTTTTGTGTATATTTTCCTTGTTTGTTTATGTTTATGAACTACATGAAATATTGTAGAGTAGAATTGTGTCATTGAGCTTATAAAGCTCATTGTTTTGATTTTTTCATTCGTAGGTTGGTGATATCGTTCGTATTCGAGGAGCACCACCACGAAGGGATTTCTAGCACCGCAGACTCCAGAGTACATCACCTTATCTTTTTATTAGGGCTTGTGCATTCATAGGATCTTACTCTTTTTTGGTATGTTACTCTATATTACAATTATTTTGATGCATGTTATCTTATATTACGGACCTCTGTATTTATTTAAATTGCTTTACCTATTTTATACTATATTTTCGCAATGGTTTTACGAATTATAGAAATGTTTTGAATATTTGTTCTAAATCTAGTTTGAGAAAAAATTAGTCGGTCACTTTATTGACATAATGTGACATCTTAAATACTATGTATTGGTTGGTTCAGGTTAAGGGTGTTATAGTCGCATCAGGTCTTTGTTAACTTTTACCGGTTAATTACTTAATTGATACAATTTAAATGGTTCCGTGAATTAATTGATAAAATTAACTGTTTGATGGTCAAAGTAGAAATATCCTTAAAATTAAGTGAATATAGGAATAGTTTACACTAATAGCGAATTTAATCATTATTTTTTTCATTATAAAAAGCCCTAGCAACAAGTAATAACTAAATTAAGCGACCCCCCATTCCCTTTTAACGGGACTTTGGGGTAATAATAAATCGAATTAATCATTGTTTAAGCAACTGATATGGCCTCTCTTATGACCAAATTACACAATAAAACTTAAATTTTAAATTCTTAACATTAGTTCTAAAAAATTAAACTCTAAACATCAAGCTATATACCCTAAATTTTGAACACTAACCTTAAATTCTAAAACCTACAATCTAAATCCCAAATTTTAAACTATAACCCCTAAAATTAAAAAACACAACTTACACGGCTTGTATATCAAAAAAAATTCTACATGATAACCCCTATATATGTATTTTTTAGCAGTACGATGATGGAGATTTAACTACACGTGCAATACAAATTATTTAATTTAGATTTCTTTTCGTATTAACAGTATTTTTTTACTGTATTAAGTAATTAAAATTTACTATATTTTATTTTTTAATATAACGAAAAAGATATGTCTTATTATTCTGTGATAAGATTATTAACAATTAAGTCTGTCAAACTACTATAATTTTTGTCACTTGCGATTGAATTTAGATGTGACTGTATATAATTTTTTTTAATGGAAGATGTGACTGTATATAATTGTACGTATATAATATATTTGTCAAACCACTATAATTTTTGAATCATGTTAAATTAAATGTAATTAGAACATCTCAATTCTGTTCTTTAAATTTTGCTAAAGGGTGAGAATTATATAAACGACTAATATACCCTTTAATATTTTATTATGGCTTAAATGAAAAATAGGTGTCTAAACTATGCAACTTTTGAACTTTAGGTGTGTAAAGTACTTTTTTTTGTAAAAACGGGTGCTCAAAGTTTCAACCGTTATAATTTTAGGTGCCTCGTGTTAACTACCGTTACTTTTTTTAAATTTTTTAAATTTTTTATTTTATTTCTTTTTAATTTCTTTTATTTTTTAAACTTATTTTTTTAAAACCCCTAAATTTTCAAAATTCACAAAATAACCTCCAAATTCGAAATCCCTAACTCACCAAAACTCAAGTGATTTGAGTCGATTTCATTGCCAAATGGCCACGCCGCAGCCCATCACATCTGTAGCTGGACCACCACGATCGTTTACCCTACCACCTTGTCGCCGAAAATCAACTAAAGTTGTGCAAAACGCCAGACGAAGGTCGAAATATTCAAAAATTCATTCGAACGATTCGTGACGAGCGGCGGCTAAACGACGATGAATGGTGTATGGGTGTTTGGCAAGGGAAGGATGCTCCATTCCGTCGCCAGAACGTGGACAACGGAGGCGGGAGTGGCTGGATCGGGGGATTTAAGTATTTAGGGATTTAGGAATTTATGAATTTGGGGCTTCTTTAGGAATTTTGGGAATTTGGGGGCTATTTTGAAATTTTCAATTTTTTATTTTTTTCAAAAAATAATTAAAAGAAATTAAAACCTGCCATGTGTTACATTATAATTGGCTAACAAATTCTTTTAACGACAACTAACACCGAGGCACATAAAATTATAACAGTTAAAACTTTAAGCACCTATTTTTATAAAAAAAAATACTTTAAACACCTAAAATTTAAAAAATATAATTTAGGCTCTTATTTTTCATATAAGTCTTTTATTATTATTATTATTATTATCGATGTTGTTGCTATGCGGAGAGATTGCTCCTGATTATAGTTGTTGTTCATAAGTTATGCCATGCTAATGATTACAACTATTTCTCACAATTTTCATTGATGCATGAAATTAAAAAATCATTATAAATATTACGCAATATATGAATTTGTCAACATGATTGTGTGCTAATTTTAAAACTGGTATATCAATGGTATAAAAAACACAAATAACTTGCTATTGGTCGGAAACGTTTTAAGGTAAGTTAAAATTTTAAAGCATTTAAATTTTAATAAGAATAGGTCATTGATATAAATTTTAAACCTAAGAAAACGTGTCAATGCACTCTTCAAAATATTAGAGCCTTTCTTAATAAGAAAACAAGAATGTTAGGGTTTTTTTATAATAAGAAGTTTTATTTTAGAATTTAAATTTATGTAATTGTGTAATTACAATTTGTACCATCAAACATGACATGAGAAATTAAGATGTAATTACACTATATCAACTGAACATGTCTGGGGAGTTAGAATTTCTTATGTTTAGACAATGGTATGATTACTAGGACAGAAATTACACTTTCATACAATTACTTTGTAGTGTCCAAACACATTTTACGCTTAGAAAGCCACCTAGTAATTGTGTTTGGGTGTAATTGTATATAATTATACATGTGTAGCATGTTTAACCAGTCATTGCAATTTGTAGGTCTCGTTGAATCAAATGCAATCAAAGCGCATCAATTACACTCTCCAATTCGTAAGGTAGATGGTGAGAATTAATGTAATTACTCACGTAATTACACTCTTCAATGTATTATTACCATGATCATGACCATCATCTTTTATGACTATTTTCACAAATGTACACAATTTGTTGTTGTTCTTGTTCATAACTTGTTGTGTCATACTCATGACTAATATTACTAGTCATGATTTGCACTAATACATGAAATTGAAAGTGATATTATAAATATTGTGCACATATATAAATTTGCCATTGTGCATACTTGTTACTTTTAAAATTAGTGAGTCAAATGTATAAAAAAATATGCTAAATTAATTTGCTTCTATTGGTTTAAAAGATCTTAAGTCCAAATTTTAAAGCATTTAGATTTGAATAAAAATAGGCAGCTAATATAAATTTTAGACCTAAGAAAACATATATTGGTTTTCTTCAACATTTTTTAATAAAAATAAGCATCTTAGACTTTTTCTAATAATTAATATTATTTTATTATAATTTTTATAAAACATAAAAAAACAAATTTTGATAAACTAAAACAAAAAAAAAAGCGATATCTCAATTTCTAATAATAAAATTCATAAAAAAAAGTGTAATGAATTCTAGAAGTGCAACACTTTCCTTAACTAGAGGGGTGAAGTCACTGATAAGAGATCAGTTAATCATAGTAGTCAGTTTGCATCAGGCGAGATGAGCGTGGGTTGTTTTCACTGCGTGCGTGGGACTTATTTGTTGTTTTGAAGGTTAGCCTAGTATATTCCTTTAGGTGTTCGATAAATTGTCAGAGTCAAGAGTCAATGTGTTGGTTTGACACGTCAATTGTAATATGCTAAATTGCCTCAGAGTAAGCAAAACTGACCAACGTCCGAAGGCAAGGGTGGACACTTTTTGTGGCAAATATATTAGAAAAGAAAAATAAATAAAAACCAAAGTAAAGAATCAAAGAAGAAAAACTAGTTGGCTCGTGTAGAGAGGGATCCAGTCAGGTCCTCTTTGTGATTGGAAAGAATTAAAAAGAAAGAAAAAGAGTCCATCGTCAGAGCTGAAATGCCGTCTAAGTTAGAACTGATAGGTTCTTTTTCATATCTACCGTGTTTTTTTTTCGAAGAACCAGAAGTCAAATTTGGGTTTAGGATAGAAATAGAGTCGAAAAGTACTTTTCTTTTCCTTTTTATGTTATCAACAAGCGGTGGCCAGCGCCGACAACCGTTGGCTAAAACAACGGGGTCTCACGTGTTCGGACAAAACGAAGAATACGACATGGGATTTTTAAGAATTTAAATTTTTTTAAGTTCAAAACATGGTCGTTTTGGGTAGGCTTCAGACCTTCAAAACGACATTATTTTGATGGTATATTTGAACAAGTTCAGGGAGGATCCACATGTTTCTGGATTGAATGAGAAATTATTGTTCTAGTCCCTCCACTCTTATTTATATTTATATCACATATTTTTTCTAGTTATTTAATTTGCACCCTTAAATTTATTCTTTTTAAAATCTAGTCGTTCGCATTATTTATTTATTTTATATTTCATTTCTTATATTATATTTATTTATCATATGTTTTATTTTTTATATAATATGTATATAATATGATATATTATGTAATATTTATTTTTAAAATCTATACCAAACGCTTTTTCAAAAACATATGGTTTAAGAATTGTTTCTTCAGCTTGACGACTACACTATGATTTTTTAGAGAGTCGAGCCACAAGTTGATTGCATGTTGTCCTTATAATCTAAAATTACGAGTTTAAACTTTGTTTTAATTTATAATTCTTCATTGTTTATGAAAAATATTTTTTCTTTATGTTCAAGCTTTCATTTTTCAATTTGTACATCATTTTCTTAAATAGTTGTATTGATTTTTTTTACATTTGCGCTTTTAGTGTTTGAAAGAGGGGAGAGGATTGTTTGTCTTTGTCTATTTTTTCAAAGGTTTGAGACACTTTCCCCACACACCGTACACGTGCATTTACATATCTTGAGTAATTGGTTTGCTCCATCCCTTTAAAGTGGAGTGAATCGCTTTGCCTTTGTGAGTAACCCTCCATTCAAGACTTTGAATTGCTTCTAGGGCTCATATGACTTATGTTTTTCACGAGTAACCCTCCATGCATAAATAAGGAAATGGTTCCCCTGAATTGAACTCGATCCATATGAGCCTATAATGGGTGAGGATTGGTGGCCTTACTAGCCTTAGTAGGCAAGAGTGAGGATAGTTCGAGTACCTTTGTTTAGAACTAAACCTAATTTAATAAACCGTATGAATCCACCTATTTAGAGCCATAACAAAACTCCGTTAGAGCTTACCTATTAAGTACATGTGGGAAACAATTCCAATCTTGGTGTTTTTGTTATTTTTGCTAATATTCATGATTTATTTCTTAAATAAAGTATGTTGGGTAGAAAGCATGTTCGGGCGGGATTTATCTTCAATATACCATGTTCGAGTAGAAACCATGCCCAAGTACGATCTATCTTCAAATAAAGCATTATCGGGTATGAACTGTGTTTATACAAATTGTTATTGCTTACTTTGATTATCTCATACTAATATGTTTCTTTTATTGTTATTGCCTTCTACATTGCATCGACATAAGGTGATAATTCTAGATTGGTTGTTAATACGAAAAATGTTCATAATCGGAAAAAAAATCTAGTAATCTAGATATCTGTTAAAATGCAATACTCCATAGTTGCAAACAAATCATATTTGTGAAAGTTGTTCTATGGATGTCAATTCTGAATTAACACATTTACATATAAGATATTGCATTTCATTTTCATACATTCATGAAGCATTGAGATTAATTCATGAAGTTATATCATAGAGATCCTAAAATCAATTCAATACTCGACACAAGACTAAGGCTATGATGAGAAGTTAGCTAGATTTGAGCAAAAGCAAAAATATATGCAACAAGATTTAAAAGGGTAGATAACCAACGTTAAGCAAGAGGTGACATATCAAATCACGAAATCCTAATAGGATATAATGAATTAGTTAGATCAATGGTTGGGAATAAGGGATATTGACGATAAGAAGGCAAAGGGTCTCGCTATATACCCTCTTAGTGACGATTTGTTGTGTCCTTTAGGGTTTACTCAACCTCATGCTAGAGTTCCACGAGGAACAACGTTCCTAACCCAAAAGGTTCAATTTCACCGGGCTCACACTGATAGCTCTTTAAAGAGCGTGTATTTTCTCTAAATTTATAGATTTAATTGCCTCTACATTAGTGTTTATTGCATATATTTCCTGCATTTTATCTTTTTCTCAGTTGCTCTTATTTCATATATTTCTGCCTATTTTGCCTTGTTGCCGCTTTATTTCTAATGTCTCAGTAGAGGAAGTTTCACCACTGCAGCCAGCTCGACACTACAACTGTCAGTTGTCCAGTCTGCTAAAAGATAAGGACAACCCTGCCATCTATATTATTTGTTATAACATATTTGGTACAGCTTTGGGTCATGCAAAACACTTGCATGACAAGTGTCTTTTTCTTGGGCAACCTATAAAAGAACGAATCCAAGAATAGAGAGAAGGTCATACGATTTTAATTTTCATATCATTTTCAACCTCTGAGCTTTCTCTATCCTTCCATGGCAGCTTAAGCTCATTTATGGAGATCCAAGGTGAAGCAAAGCAGAAATATCTGAGAAGAAGAGGATTCAAGTGCAAAACCAAGAAGAATATTTTGTTATCTTCTTAAACTTTTCTTTAATTAGATGTTTGTTGAAGATTTCTATCATATTTGGTGCTCTAATTACGACGGTTTATTCCTTTCAATCTTTGTATGAACTCATTACAATCTTATCTTTTAGTTCAATATATTTTTATTAGCTTTTTCTCATATTTTGATTGTTAGATCTGATTATTGTTAACATGAGAGTGTTAAACATGGTTACTAACATCGACGGATGTAGTGACATATTAGGTTAACAATCCATTACAACAAGATTTGAATGAGGATACAATGAGAGTTGATCCACTTGTTCAAAGAGTTGTAGTTTTGATTCATAACGAGGGTTGTGGTCGATCTACGTCTTTGCGTCAATAGTTGAAGAGTGAATGGAAGTTAATAGTGAGCATGCTTTTTACTTGCTAATTGAGCCATCGTACTCTCTTGAGTGTACTTGATCTTTCTGCCAAGCTAAACTAAGGATATATAGGCATTATCTTATATTTCTCTACTTTTGATATATTATGTTATTGCTACCACAATTTATTCATTATTCAGTATTTTATTCCTTTATTGCAACCACCATTACACTCACAATATCCACTTTTACGAAATTGCTTATGGCTACGTAATAATTAAGCTGGTACATCATCTTCGCGGGATCGATATTCAAATAGGATTCTTTCGTTTCTATTCTTGCATCGACAGTGTTTGCTTGCACTAAGAGTGTGATGTTTTCACACCGATCAAGTTTTAGCACTGTGGTCGGGGATGGCCTTATTTGGTTTTATGTTTTCGCTTGCAATTTCATTTTTTTATTTAGTTTGTAGTTGTTTCTAATAGCTTTCTTTTTGTTCTTTCCTTTTTCTTTTTATTAAGTTTTGTAGGTATTATATGACCAGAAGTGTTGCCACACCACTTTTTATACTAGGTCCAGAAGTTGAGAGAAGATTCAGACAAAGAATTCACAAAAATAGTGGGATAGCAAGATAGCCAAACAACGACGAGGGTATCCCTCGTGATCCTAAAAACCCACCACTACAACCACCAGCCTAGAACAAAACAATTCGTGAGGTTATTGTTCACCAATTGGACGATTTGCAACCAGGAATTTTTGACTACCTATTCAAGCTAGAAATTTTGAGCTAAAGCTAGTTATGTTTCAAATGCTCAACTCCAATGGGCAATACGTGGGGTTACCACACGAAGACGCTTGAGAGCACCTTCAATCTTTCCTTTTAATTTGAGCTTCATTTAGCCAGCATGTAATGCCCCGGTTTTTGGGCCTTGCGGTTTTGAGGGTTATTAGACGGTCTGGTGGACCGGCTTAAAGATTTGAGTCGAATTCGGGATAGTATATTTTTTGGTGAGATAAAAATATAGAAAAATAGTTAAAAATAATCTTTTAATATATAATGATTTTTGGTGGAATCAATTTTGGAAAATGATTTTTGGAAGTTAGACATTTTGGCTAGTGACCGAAATGTATGTTTTGAAAACTGTAATTTTCTAGTGACTAAAATGAAAAGGGTCAAATTCTTAGAATCTTTAAGGAGTTATTTTACCAATTTGTTTCTGATGGTTTCTCCCTTAATTATACTTATTTTAACATGTGTTTTATTATTCAATTAAAAGAGATTTTTGGTTAAAAGATGGTTATTGGTTTTGGAAAATAAATCACGTTATTTTTTTCTCTCTACTTCTCTCTCCATTCTCTCTTCAACCAAACACTTAAGTTTTCATCAAATTCCAGAGGTGAGATGGTTTCGAACTTGATTTTATGGTTTCAAATCGTTTAACTAAGATTGTTTATACAAAATCATACATTAATCTTGTGTTTCTTAGCTTTTATCAAATCAATTGAGGGAGAAACTTCACAATAGGGGTAAGGTCTGAGATCTCCTCAATTTTTATGGTTCTTTACTGAAATTCCCAAGCATTTGATCCTTGATTTTGTGTTTCTAATTTGATTTTAACGATTTTTCAATGATTAATTGAGCTAATTGGGGGAAATGAGTTGATTCACGGATTGAATATGTTTTCTAATAATTAAGGATGATTTAATTCATATTTTGTATGTTTTATAATGTTGATAAGTTGTTGTCAATGGAATCCCAAAACTCTTGAATCTCTAATTGTTTAGGTTGCTAGATTTGTGTTCTTAGGGTGTTTTGGTGACTGCGTGAATGCAAGGGGTGTTAGGTTGTTTTGATTCTGTTTTTAGGTGTTGATTGTTGATAAAAGTGGTGTTAGATTGTTAGGTTGTGGTTGGGTTGTGTTTGAGAAGGTTTTGATGATGATTTCAGTTGTTGTGGATGGGTAATCTTGTGAGGATTATGGAAATCCGAAAGGATTTGTTAGTGTAGTGTCTTGAATGCATTGAGATGCATTAATCCTCTGTTGTGTTGTGGTCAAAGCAGGGGAAGTTGATCCGAAAGTGATTGGTGAAGTGTTGGAGGCTTCAGACACTTGATTTCGCATCGGCGAATCGAGGTTTCGCTTATTGGTGAGTGAGAACATGGATTTCAGCTTTGGAATGTTTTAAAGGTGGTTTATGGGAGTTTAAAATTAGCTTGATATGCTGGTTTAAACTCGAAAGTAAGTAAAATTGATTTTCTCTCTCGGTCGTGCTATCTTGTAATGGTTTCATGCACTTGTTTTAAGTCACATGCTACCTACTGTTTAAGCATGTTTTAAAGTATTTAAAATACTGTATTTGAGCATTAAAAGCTAAAGGATGCACATGGTAAGTGATCCTTGTAAGTAAGTGGTCTATACTTGTGGTTTAAAGCATGGTTGTTGCTTTGGAAAAAGGATTGGTTAATGCTTGTTAAAAATAGTGAGGTAAATGTTAAAATGGTTAATTATATTGGCAAGTGATGTGGTTTTAAAATTGTTATCGGATATAGTTGGCCGGCCATATGATTGAGTGCACTATAATAAGTCACCTTGGATGTTGAGGGGTATAGATCCGTGTACGAAAAACTCTATCCGAGTACCCTAACGATAGAGGAGTTAAATAGTACCAAAAACTGCCGTTAGTGGATTAAGCGTCTAACTGATGAAAGGGGTTGGTGTCCCCAAGGGTTGTGTAAGTACCCGGTTGGTAATGTACCGCGATTGTTATTGTATCGTTATTCTGGTTGAGATGGCTTGAAGTGTTGGTTGAACACTTGTTGAATCTGTGTATCTGATGAACTCTTTTGGTGTTGGACTTGTTTAATAATCACTTGTGAGCCAATATAATTGTTAATGTATCATTGAAAGGTTTATGTTGTATCATGTGATTTATACATGTTTACTCTTTAAGCTTTGTATATGGTTGTTATGCATGGGAAGGCTTAAATTGAGGCTAGCAATGGGATTTTTTGTTGGTTAATGATGCATGTAGCATATGGTTTAAGATGTTGGTTTTGAAAGTGTTAAGTGCATGGTTTTTAAGGCATGATGTTTTATATGATGAAAAGTATGATTCTAAAAAAATGATTTCCAATATGCTATTGAACAATGGTTTTAAATGCATTAATGGTGAATTGTATATGAGCACTCATCACTAAGCCTAGCGTGCTTATGCTTTCTTTGTCTATCAATGCATAGAATTAAGGTCTCAGAAGGCAGCAAGAAGCAAAGGGATCCTAGCAATACTTGGCTAATAAACTATGTTTGGATTAGACTATAAGAATAAAGGCAATGGGGTACTTGTTTTGGTTTTGGGAGATGTTTGTTAAACTCCCTGTTTGAGCATGTTTCTTGTTTGCTCTTGAGTTGTAAAAGGCCTCTAAAGTTAGTATTTTGGTGTTGGTTTACATTTTTTAAATATTGCTTGGATGAAAACTAGGATACATGCCTCTAGCTTTTCTTTTGATGCAAAGATGCCATGCTAGGATGCTAAGTTTATGAAGCTTGGATGCTTGTAGTATGCATAGTATGCTGGTGTTATGTATTAAACTTGTTGGAGTGGTTTGAGTGTGTTATTTGGATGAAAAATCAGCAAAAAGTGACATTACAAGTCCAGGCGTACCGATACGCGTGGGACCGTATCAGTACGACTGGGTATTTCTAGGCTTGAGGGATCGGTACGAGCCATGGGTGTTTCAATACGCCAAGGCAATTTTGGCTTAGTGTACCGGTACGAGGAGGGTGTTTCGGTACGGGCTTTAACCTCTAGAAAATTACTTTTTCAATCCAAACCCGTGTACCAAAACACATGAACTTGTATCGTACAGTCATTAAGGATTTCAAAAGTTTGGTAAGTTAGTTGGGCGTATCAGTACGGCATGGAGGTGTATCAAAACGGGGCGTTTTATACCGTATCAGTATGCTTACAACTGTATCGGTACGGACAGTAGCCAAAGCTGTTAATGTCACTGTAGCATGGTTTTCGCCTTTATATTTTAGTACCTGAGTTTTTCTTATGCAATTAAATGCGCTTGAATGAACAAATTGAGCTGAAATTTGACATGTATGATTGACTCCTGATTAATGAAGGCTGGGTAACATTAAAACTGAGTTTTAATCCTGTAATTTTATGGAATTGCAATTTGGTCCCTAAATTGCATTTGAGATCAATTGGATGTCAAATTGACGCCTGATTGAGTTGGGTTTCATCTTCTGTCAGCATGAACATGTAGGATATTAATTAAGCATCTAGACAAGATAAAAGAAAAAAATAGTCTCATTTTGGGGTTTCTTCTCACGGTTTACCTCGGTAAACCTAATGTGACTCACTCGGGTCGGTCTAGCGACTAGGCCAGGATAAAGGGGTTACATTTGGTGGTATCAGAGCCAGGTTTGTGAAAGGTTGGGATGTTGTATTTGATCGTTGCTGTTGTTTGTTATGCACGGTGCTTGTTTGTTATGTTTGGTGACAATTGGGAAATATACATGATCATTGTGATGTTTTTTGCGTTAAAACCTGATGTTGATATGCATGGTGATTGAGATATGCACGCTGATTGTTTATATTATGTTGGGAAAATTTTGGGGACCCATTGCCTTATTATTATAGTCTAAAAATTTTGATTTTTAGAAATGAAAGTCTTGGATCCTTACTTGAAGCTGGCCTAACTGTTTTCATTTTGAAATAATTATCATGCCTTGGATATATTTTAGAACGATGGGACCGAGGAGAGAGTTGCGATCTAGTGCGATTGTTGCTGCCACTGGGCAGGGTGTTGAGGGAGATGTTGTGCCTCTTGGAGGGCTGCCAGCACCCCCACCTATTCCACCTGACGGAGTGGAACAAGTACCACTTATGCCGACTGGGCCAGGGATGGGTGATATAGCACCATTGATACATGCCATGACGGTGCTTTTCAGGCAGTTGCAGGTGTTCATGTGCCAGCACCACCAGTGGTTGGGCAAGGGTTGCCGCTTGAGCATTTTCATAGTTTGGGCAAAATTGAGTTTCGAGGGTTATCGCCTGAGGCTTCTGAAGGCTGGTTGGCCAGTACTGAATGGATACTAGGACAGATAGGGTGTACCGATGTCCATAAGCTGGGTTGTGTTGTTTCCTTGCTGCAGGGTGATGCTTATACATGGTGGACTACCACGATATCTGGTATGGCGACGGATGGTGTGACTTGGGAGTTCTTCCGTGAGGCTTTCTGGAAGAATTTTTTGGGATTCCGATATCAGGATGATAGGAAGCGCGAGTTCATGGCTCTTGTGCAGGGCAGTATGTCTGTTGCGGAGTATGAGGTGCAGTTCGTGAGGTTGAGTTAGTATGCACCTAAGTTGGTTCTTGACGAGCGTACGTGATGTGATCTATTTCGCTATGATCTTGTGCAGGATGTTAAGACATACATGATTGCTGCTGATAATACCGATTTTGATGTGTTGGTTTCGCGAGCCATGGATGTGGAGCAAAATTTGGGTTTAGCTTCTGGATCGCGAGGTTCTAGCTCGAGTAAGAGAGCTGCTGATTCGAGTTATAGTGGTGGTCAGGCTAAGGGACACCGTGATAGGAGGTTTTGTTCAAAATTTGCGAAGGTTTTGTTGGACGTGGTGTCCAAGGGCAGGGTGCCCAGGCTAGAGCGCCATTTAACACCTGTTGGGTTTGTGGATCTCGATATCATATGATGTGAGATTGCCCGTGTCTGGCCAGGGAGGGTTAGGCACTTGCGCCTGTTGTGGCTAATGCTTGTTGGAGTTGTGGGTCGGGTGACCATCCGAGGCGTGATTGCCCGTTGTTGACCTGAGGTGGGCAGGGTGATGCACCTGTTGTTGCTCCGCAGAGAGGTCGTAGTCATGGCCGCAGACCGTTTTAGCATTGAGATGGTGGAAAGAGGACTGTGGCTCATACCGTTGCTATCCAGCCTGAGAGAGGTGGACTGGCTAGGGTGTATGCGCACCGTGAGGGTCACAATAACACCGATGTGATCGCATGTACTTTTACCCTACAGTCTTTGTTGTTGTATTCGTTGGTTGATTCCGGTTCTACTCATTCACACATCTTGAGTGAGCATGCTAAGTTGCTTGATATATCTGTTGAAATACTTAATGTGGGTGTTAAAGTGACTAGTTCTCTTGGGGAGACAGACGTGGTTAGGAGGTTGTATCATAGGTGTCCGCTAATGGTTCAAGGACATGAGTTTGCCGTGCATTTGATGGAGTTGTCATTCCATGGTTTTGACATGATTTTGGGTATGGATTGGTTGACCGAACATCGGGCCGTAGTGGATTTTGAGACCAAACGGATATCTTTGAGGTTGTTAGATGATTATGAGGTGGTGGTGGTTGGCGAGAATGCCAAGTTTTTCTCTAATGCTGTTCCGGCTTTGGAAGCAAGTCGAATATTGGATTTGGGATGTCAGGCTTTCTTGGCCTACGTTATGAATCTTGGATCAAAGGAGATGAGGGCGCAAGATGTTCGCACTGTATGTGAGTTTCTGGCTTTTTTTTAGAAGAGTTGTCGGGGTTGCCACCAGACCATGAGGTTGAGTTTGGCATTGAGGTCTTTGCGAGTATGGTACCAGTATCAATTACACCGTATCGCATGGCCCCGAAGGAGTTGAAGATGCAGTTGCAGTAGTTACTGGATCAAGGTTTCATTAGACCTAGTATATCACCGTGGGGTGCACCGGTGTTGTTTGTAAAGAAGAAGGATAGTACATTGCAGATGTGTATAGATTATCGGTAATTGAATAAGTTGACAATAAAGAACAAGTATCCCTTACCGCGGATAGATGATTTGTTTGATCAGTTCAGGGGTGCCTCGGTATTTTCTAAGATAGATTTAAGGTCGAGGTATTACTAGTTGAAGGTGAAGGAGGTGGATGTGCCCAAGACAGCCTTTCGTACGAGGTACAGGCATTATGAGTTTTTGGTGATGCCTTTTGGTCTGACCAATGCACTAGCTACTTTTATGGACATTATGAACCATGTGTTCTATGAGTTTCTGGACCAGTTTGTGGTTGTGTTTATCGATGATATCCTCGTGTACTTTCATACCGAAGAGGATCATGATAGCCATTTGCGGATTGTGCTTCAGAAGTTGATAGAGAATCAGTTGAATGCCAAGTTAAGCAAATGTGAGTTCTTGCTTAGGGAAGTCGTATTTCTCAGGCATGTTGTGTCGGCCGAAGGAATTCATGTCGATTCGCATAAGGTTGAGGCTGTAACGAGTTGGAAGGCACCGAAGTCTGTGACAAAGGTTAGGAGTTTCCTTGGTTTGGCGGGTTACTACCGAAGGTTTGTGGAATGGTTCTCTAGTTTGGTGGCTCCGTTAACTAAGTTGCTACAGAAGAATGTTCGATTTGAGTGGAAGGAAAATATGCATCAAGCTTTTGAAAGGTTGAAGGAAGCCTTGACGCGAGCTCCAGTCTTGGTTCAACTAGAATCGGGAAAGGAGTTTGTTATTTATAGTGATGCGTCGTATGTTGGTCTTGATTGCGTGTTGATGCAATAGTAAGGTAGTGGCGTACGCATATAGGCAGTTGAAGGTGCATGAACGTAACTACCCTACTCATAATCTTGAACTTTCCGCGGTGGTGTTTTCCTTGAAAGTTTGGAGGCATTACCTCTATGGGGAGAAGTGTGTGGTTTTCACGGATCATAAGAGTTTGAAGTATTTAATGTCTCAAAAAGAGTTGAACGTAAGACAACATAGGTGGTTGGAGTTGTTGAAAGATTATGATCTGGCTATTGAGTACCATCTGGGTAAGGCTAACGTAGTTGCTGATGCTTTGAGTAGAAAGGTAGCGGTAGAGTTGAGGGATATGTTTGCACGTTTTAGTGTGACACGTGATAGTGGGTTGTTGGCTGAGTTGCAAGTGAAACCGTCCTTGTCACAAATGATTAAAGAAAAGTAACCGTACGATGGGAGTTTGGTACCTCATGTGGAATATATTAGGGATGGGAATCCTATGGATTTTCATTTCAATGATGTTGGGGTGTTGTGCTTCAAAGGTTGAATAGTGGTGCCTGAAGACGAACAGTTGAGGCATACTATTTTGACTGAGGAACACGCTAGTCCTTTTGCTATGTATCCTGGTAGTACTAAAATGTATCAAGGGTTGAAGAAGAAGTGCTATTGGGTCAAACTGAAGAAGGATGTAGCTAATTTCGTTGCTCGGTGTATGGTTTGTCAGTGGGTAAAGGCTGAGCATCAGTTTCCTTCTGGGTTATTGCAACCGTTGAGAATACCGAAATGGAAGTGGGAAAGAATCACCATGGATTTTGTGTCTGGGCTGCCTTTGATGCCGACCAAAAAGGATTCCATTTGGGTGATTGTTGATCGGTTTACGAAGTGTGCGTATTTTGTGCCAGTGCATACTACGTATACCTTGGACAGGTTGGCTGAATTGTACATCTCAGAGGTTGTGCGGTTGCATGGGGTGCCCAAAACCATAGTATTGGATAGGGATCCGCGGTTCACCGTAAGGTTTTGGGTGTGTTTGCAATGTGCTTTGGGAACCCGGTTGAGTTTTAGTACCTCGTATCATCATCAGTCAGATGGTCAGTCGGAGCGCGTAATTCAGGTTCTTGAGGATATGCTGAGGTGTTGTGTTATTGAGTACCAAGGAACGTGGGAGAAGCAGTTGCCGTTGGTGGAGTTTTCTTACAATAACAACTATCTTGCTAGCATACATATGGCACCTTATGATGCGTTGTATGGCAGGAAATATCCTACGCCCGTGTATTGGGAAGAAGCGGGGGAAAAGCTTGTGTCGATGCCCAATGTTTTGAAAGGCACAACCGAAAAGGTAAAGTTGATATGTGAGCACTTAAAAGCAGCTGCAGATCGTCAGAAGTCCTATGCGGATTTGAAGCGTTGGGATATAGAGTACGTTGTGGGTGATCGAGTGTTTTTGAAGGTATCACCATAGGAAAATGTGCTGCGTTTTGGGCGGAAAGGGAAGCTTAGCCCGAGATTCATTGGACCATACGAGGTTTTTGAGCGTGTGGGTCCTGTTGCGTACCTCTTAAGGTTACCTTCGGAGTTGGGAAAAAATTCATGATGTGTTCCACGTTTCAGTGTTGCGGAGGTATAGGTCGGATCCATCGCATGTTATGCCGGTGGAGGAGATTGAGTTGAGACCAGACCTATCTTATGATGAAGAACCGGTAGAGATTCTTGATACCAGCAGTAACGTGCTGCGTTGCAAGACAATAGAGCTTGTTAAGGTGTTGTGGAGGCACCGCATGTTGAGGAGGCCACGTGGGAGCGCAAGTCGGATATGTTGAAACAATTTTCGCACTTGTTTATTCCATGTAAATTGGGGATGAAATTTCTTAAGTGGGGGAAAGTTGTAACGCCCCAATTTATGGGCCTAGCAGTTTTGAGGGTTATTAGGCAGTCCGGTGGATCGGCTTAGAGATTTGAGTTAGATTCGGGATAATATATTTTTTGGTGAGATAAAAATATGGAAAATAGTTAAAAATCATATTTTAATATATAATGATTTTTGGTGGTATCAATTTTGGAAAATGAGTTTTGAAAGTCGGACATTTTGGCTAGTGACCAAAATGCAAGTTTTGAAACTCCGATTTTCTAGTGACTAAAATGAAAAGGGTCAAATTCTTAGAATCATTAAGGAGCTATTTTACCAATTCGTTTCTGATGGTTTCTCCCTTAATTAGACTTATTTTAACACGTCTTTTATTATTCAATTAAAAGAGATTTTTTGTTAAAAGGTGGTTATTGGTTTTGGAAAATAAATCACGTTATTTTTTTCTCTCCATTCTCTCCTCAGCCAAACACTCAAGTTTTCATCAAATTCCAGAGGTGAGATGGTTTCTAACTTGATTTTATGGTTTCAAATCGTTTAACTAAGATTGTTTATACAAAATATTACATTAATCTTGTGTTTCTTAGCTTTTATCAAATCAATTGAGGGAGAAACTTCACAATAGGGGTAAGGTCCGAGATCTCCTCTATTGTATGGTTCTTTACTGAAATTCACAAGCATTTGATCCTTGATTTTGTGTTTCTAATATGATTTTAACGATTTTTCAATGATTAATTGAGTTAATTGGGGGAAATGAGTTGATTTAGAGATTGAATCTATTTTCTAGTAATTAAGGATGATTTAATTCATATTGTGGATGTTTTATAATGTTGATAAATTGTTGTTGTCAATGGAATCCCGAAACTCTTGAATCACTAATTGTTTAGGTTGCTAGATTTGTGTTCTTGGGGTGTTTTGGTGACTGCGTGAATGCAGGGGGTGTTAGGTTGTTTTGGTTCTGTTTTTAGGTGTTGATTGTTGATAAAAGTGGTGTTAGATTGTTAGGTTGTGTTTTAGAAGGTTTTGATGGTGATTTCGGTTGTTGTGGATTGGTAATCTTGTGAAGATTGTGGAAATCCGAAAGGATTTGTTAGTGCAGTGTCCTGAATGCATTGAGATGCATTAATCCTCTATTTTGTTGTGGTCAAAGCATGGAAAGTTGATCCGGAAGTGATTGGTGAAGCATTGGAGGCTTCAGACACTTGATTTCGCGTCGGCGAATCGAGGTTTTGCGTATTGTTGAGTAAGAACGTGGATTCCAGCTTTGGAATGTTTTAAAGGTGGTTTATGAGAGTTTAAACTTATCTTGATACGTTGGTTTAAACTCAGAATTAAGTAAAATGGATTTTCTCTCTCGGTCGTGCTATGTTGTAATGGTTTCATGCACTTGTTTCAATTCACATGTTACCTACTGTTTAAGCATGTTTTAAAGTATTTGAAATACTGTATTTGAGCATTAAATGCTGAAGGATACACATGGTAAGTGATCCTTGTAAGTAAGTGGTCTATACTTGTGATTTAAATCATGGTTGTTGCTTTGGAAAATTTATTGGTTAATGCTTGTTAAAAACAATGAGGTAAACGTTAAAATGGTTAATTATATTGGCAAGTGATATGGTTTTAAAATTGTTATCGGATATAGTTGGCTGGCCATAGGATTGAGTGCACTATAATAAGTCGCCTTGGATGTTGCAGGGTTTAGATCCGTTTACCGAAAACTCCATCTGATTACCCTAATGATAGAGGGGTTAAACAGTACCGAAAACTCCCGTTAGTGGATTAAGCGTCTAACCGATGAAAGGGGTTAGTGTCCCCAAGTGTTGTGTAAGTACCAGGTTGGTAATGTACCGCGATTGTTATTGTATCGCTATTCCGGTTGAGATAGCTTGATGTGTTGGTTGAACACTTGTTGAATTCGTGTATCCGATGAACTCTTTTGGTGTTGGACTTGTTTAATAATCACTTGTAAGCCAATATAATTGTTAATGTATCATTGAAAGGTTTATGTTGTATAATGTGATTTATACATGTTTACTCTTTAAGCTTTGCATATGGTTGTTATGCACGGGAAGGCTTAAATTGAGGTTAGCAATGGGATTTGCTGTTGGTTAAGGATGCATGTAGCATATGGTTTAAGATGCTTGCTTTGAAAATGTTAAGTGCATGGTTTTTAAGGCATGATGTTTTATATGATGAAAAGTATGATTTTAAAAAAAGGATTTCCAATGTGCTATTGAACAATGGTTTTAAATGCATTGATGGTGAATTGTATTTGAGCACTCCTCACTAAGCCTAGTGTGCTTACACTCTCTTTGTCCATCATTACAGAGAATTAAGGTCTCGGAAGGCAGCAAGAAGCAAGGGGATCCTAGCAAGACTTGGCTAACAAAGTATGTTTGGATTATAATATAAAAATAAAGGCAATGAGGTACTTGTTTTTGTTTTGGGAGATATTTGTTGAACTTCCTGTTTGAGCATGTTGCTTGTTTTCTCTTGAGTTGTAAAAGGCCTCTAAAGTTAGTATTTTGGTGTTGGTTTACATTTTGAAATGTTGCTTGGATGAAAACTAGGATGCATGCCTCTAGCTTTTCATTTGATGCAAAGATAACACGCTAGGATGCTAAGTTTATGAAGCTTGGATGCTTGTGGTATGCCTAGTATGCTGGTGTTATGTATTAAACTTGTTCGGATTGGTTTGAGTGTATTATTTGGATGAAAAATCAGCAAAAAGTGACATTACAGGTCCAGGCATACCGATACGCATGGGACCGTATCGGTACGGCTGGGTATTTCCAGGCTTGAGGGATCGGTACGAGCTATGGGTGTTCCGATATGCCAAGGAAATTTTGGCTTAGTGTACCCGTATGGATGAGGGTGTTTCGGTACGGGCTTTAGCCTCTGGAAAATTGCTTTTTCAATCCAAACCTGTGTGCCGAAACACATGAACCTGTATCGGTACGGTCATTAAGGATTTCAAAAGTTTGGTAAGCTAGTTGGGCATATCGGTACGGCATGGAGGTCTATCGAAACGGGGCATTTCATACCGTATCGGTACGGTTGCAACGTATCGTCACAAACAGTAGCCAAAGCTATTAATGTCACTGTAGCAAGGTTTTGTTTATGCAATTAAATGTGCTTGAATGAACGGATTGAGCTGAAATTTGATATGTATGATTGAATCCTGATTAATGAAGGCTGGGTAACATTAAAACTGAGCTTTAATCCTGTAATTTTTTAGAATTGCAATTTGGTTCCTAAATTGGATTTGAGATCAATTGGATGTCAAATCGACACCCGATTGAGTTGGGTTTCATCTTATGTCAGCATGAATATGTAGGATATTAGTTAAGCATCTAGACAAGATAAAAGAAAAAAATGGTCACGTTTTGGGGTTTCTTCTTATGGTTTACCTCGATAAGCCTAATGTGACTTGCTCAGGTCAGTCTGGCGGCTAGGCCGGGTTGAGGGGGATACACAACAAGGCATTCTTGATGATGCTTTATGGATGCAATCGTTTCCGTATTCTTTGCAGGGTAGAGCTCGCACATGGTTCCGAGGACTCCTTGCCAGCTCTATTACATCATTGAATGGTTTTGCAATACAATTTTTTTGTGCTTTAATCCACCGACAATGAACTCGTGCCTAAGGAATGATATTACAGCCTACTATCAATTAGATGATAAGACTCTCCCCACTACTTGGGAAAGAAATAAGTCTTTATTGTGACGATGTCCCAACCATTTCATTCAACAGGAAACTTATATTGAAATTTTCTACAATGGGTTGAATACAACAGCAAGATATCTTATCGACGGGTCATCTAATGGACCTTTACTTGATTGCACTTACACTGTTGTTGTTGGTGTGTTGGAGCAATTTGCTCAAAATGATACTCAATATCCTATCTCAAGAGATGCATCATGCAAAGATGCACTGGGAGTGTTCAAGCTTGATGATATTTCCTCTCTAAAGGCCTAAATTTCTTTTTTAGAGAACAAAATCAAGAATATGGAGGGAACAAGTGAAGTTGCTCCTATCCAGCTAGCTCAATAGACCACCACTCCAGTATTTTCTTGTGAGATTTATGGCGAGGACCATAGTTATGAGGATTGCCCACACCATGTCAAAAATGCTAATTATGTCAGCAACATACAAGGTAATAACATGGGTACATCTTACAACATAGCTAATCGACAGTTTTGGGGTAACTCTAATTATGCGTAGCATTCGGCAGTATTTCACTCTGGAAATAATTATTTTCAAGGGAATTCTAGTTTGTGCCAAGGAAACTTCAGTTATCCGCAGCAACAGTTTACACCACAAGCTCTATTGCAGCCACAACAGAATAAGATGCAACCACAACATATTTCTTCACAATCTCAAAAATCACAGTATGGTGCGCAATCACAATATAGAACACCATATCAGACATAGTCTCAGATGAGTCATTATGCTCCATCAACTATCTGTGATCCATTTCCTCTTCTTGAGGAAATGATGTACGACCATTTGTCTTGCATAAAAGCTATAGTGCAAGTTTACTCTTCATCAATACGCACTTTAAAGCTCAGTTAGGGCAGTTAGCTACTAACATGAATTCTCGACAGCTAGGCACACTTCCTAGCAACATTGAGAGTCCGGTGAACAAGGGTATGGAACATTGCAAGGCTATTACTGTTTGCAATGGAAAACAGACTACTAACTCGACGCAATAAGTTCCCGTATATACTCAAGAACGAGGAGAGTCCTCTATACTTGATCATACTGTAGAAGATAGAGTTAATGATGGCAAGACGGGTAATGTTCCTCCAGTTATTACTTTATTTCCATCTATCTTACAATCTAAGTTATCGCCATAATACCCAATATTGGTGCAACCAGCAGATAATCCTTCTTTACCTTTTCCTCAAAGATTTAAGCATACTGAGCCGGATAATCAATTTCAATTCTTTCATGATACTTTGTAACAACTTACAGTGCAAATCCCTTTGATTGATGCTCTTACACAGATTCTGAATTATGCAAAATTCATGAAAGACATATTGTCTATGAAAAAGAAGCCCAGTGCACTAGAAACCTTTGCGCTCACTGAGGAGTGCAGTGCATTAATATCTACCCCTCTATCGAGAAAGATGAAAGAACTGGAAAGCTTCATCATTCCTTGCTCTATTGGTAATCACTACTTTAACAAAACTCTTTGTTATTTGGGGTTAGTATCAATTTAATGCCATTGTCTACTTTTCACAAGTTAGGCCTTAGAGAAATAAAACCCACTGCACTCACATTACAATTGGCAGACAGATCTTTGACTCATCTGAATGGTTAAATAAAAGATGTGCTTATTCGTATGGACAATTTTATTTTTCCATCACAATTTATTATTCTTGACTGCGAGGCTGACAATGATGTCTCTATCATTCTTGGCCACCCATTCTTAGCTACTGGGAAAGTTTTTATCAATATATCTAAAGGAGAACTTACAATATGGGTCGATAATGACTAGGTTACTTTTGGGATATTCAATGAGGACACTGGAAGAAAGATTGAGGAATGCCATCATATTGATATTCTTGATAATATCATTCAAGAAAACATGAATCATCATAGTATACTCATTGTTGAGGACACTATGCTGACAACGGTCGAAGATGATCTCCCAAATTTTGACAATATTGTTAAAGTACTCACTATGGTAGTTCACCAAAAATGGCAATTTAAATCTTTATATCTTGCCCACCGAATAATTCTTACTTTTAAACCATCTATTGAAGAAGCTCCTACTCTGGAATTAAAGCCATTGCCAGCTAATCTCAAATATTTATTCTTTGGAGATACGGAAACACTCCAGTTATTGTCTCTGCAACTCTGGATGTAATGCAAAAAGCTAAGTTGATAAATATTCTTAAGTAGCACAAGCATGCTATTGGTTGGACCATTGCGGATATTAAGGGTATACTACGATGATGAGAACAAGCAGTCTATTAAGCCGCAACACCGATTGAATGAAGAAATGAATAAAGTAGTCAAGAATGAAATCCTCAAGTAGTTTGACGTAGGAATTATCTATGCAATTTTTGATAGTGCATGGGTTAGTCCAGTCCATTGTGTTCCTAAGAAAAGTGGCATCACAATCATTCATAATGATAATGATTAATTAATTCCTACTCGCATTCCTACAAGTTGGCTTATTTGTATGGACTACAAACGACTAAATGCAGGCACAAGGAATGATCATTTTCCTCTTCCTTTCGTTGATCAAATGTTAGATCAACTTGTGGGCAAGGAGTATTACTGCTTTCTAGATGGGTATTCTAGCTACAATCAAATTTCTATTACACCCGATGACTAAGAAAAGACTACTTTTACATGCCTATTTGGGAAATTTTCCTTTCGCCGCATGCCTTTTGGTCTTGTAATGCACCAGCCACATTTTAAAGGTGCATGATGGCAATATTTTTAGATATGATTGATAATTCCCTTGAAAACTTTATGGATGATTTTTCAGTGTATGGGAATAACTTCGACCATTGCGTCGACAATCTAGAGAAAGTATTATAGCGATGTGTTGACACTAATTTGGTTTTAAATTGGTGAAAATGTCATTTTATGGTCACTGAGGGGATTGTGCTAGGCCATAGAATATCGAAAGCTGGAATTAAGGTTGATAGAGTCAAAGTGGGTGTGATTAAAAAATTGTCGCAACCAACGATTGTGAAGGGTATTCAAATTTTTCTAGGTCATGCTGGGTTCTATAGAAGATTCATTCGGGATTTTTTGAAGATCACCAAACCTTTATGCCTATTGTTGGAGCAAAGTTGATTTTTTTATGATGCAGGTTTGGATGCATTCAATAAAATTAAAACACAACTTGTGAACGCACTGATCGTTGTTCCGTCCAATTGGAAGTAACCGTTTGAACTAATGTACGACGCTAGTGATTTCACTATAGGAGCATTTTTAGGGCAGTGCGGAGACAAGGTATTTCATGTGATATACTATGCTAGTAAAACTCTAAATGAATTTCAAATCAATTACACTACTACTAAGAAAGAGTTATTAGCAGTAATTTTTGCTTTTGATAAGTTTTGTTCTTTTCTTGTGGGTACAAAAAATATAGTTTTTACTGATCTTTCTGCTGTAAGATACCTTTTTGCGAAGAAAGATGTAAAGCCTAGTTTGATCTATTGGATTTTATTGCTGCAAGAGTTTGATATTGAGATTAAATACCATAAAGGGTTAGAAAATCAAGTTGTCGATCACATTTCGAGGTTGGAAGCAGGCATCGAAGATGGAAATAAGTTGCAAATTGTCGATGCATTCCCTGATGAAAAGCTTTTCGTTGTAGATGTAACACCGTGGTACATCAAAATTACTTGGTTTATGGAAAGAGTACTTTGGGTGTAACTGGGTACAAGAAGGCAAGATTTCTCAGAGATGCGATGAAATATCATTGGAATGAGCCTTACTTGTTTAAGGTTTGTAATGACAATATAATTCGACATTGTCTCCCTGATGAAGAAATGACATATATATTACAACATTTCCATAATGCTCATATGGAAGGCATTTTAGTGGCATGATAATGGCTGCAAAAGTCCTTCAATCCAGATTTTACTGGCCAATTTTATTCAAATATGCTCATAAGTTTGCCCAATGATGTGACCGATGTCAACGCACGAGATCTATATAGGAGAAATGATATGTCGCAGCAGCCAATAATGGAAATAGAGCTATTTGATGTTTAGGAATTGGATTTCATGGATACTTTTCCTTTTTCTTTTGTCAATCTATACATTTTAGTTGTTATGGATTATGTTTCAAAGTGGATAGAAGTTGTGGCAGTGCCTAAAGATGGTGCAAAAACGGTCTTCAATTTTTTTCACAAGCATATACTCACTCACTTTGGAACACCAAGAGCACTGATCAATGATCGGGGAAAGCATTTACACAGCAGCCAGATGGGTGCTGAGTTGAAATGCTATGGAGTAAATCATAGATTGACCACAATGTATCATTCCCAGTCTAATGGACAAGTAGAGATTTCTAATCGGGCTATTAAAAACATTTTAGAAAAAGTGGTAAATACTACTAGGAAATATTGGTCCTCTAGTTTAGATGATGCATTGTGGGCTATATGTATTGTATACAAAACTTTATTGGGAATGTCACCGTATCAACTTGTTTTTGGAAAATCTTGTCATTTTGCCTGTAGAGCTCGAACACAAGGCCTTGTGGGCTCTCAAGCAGGTCAATCTTGATTATAAGGTAGTTGGGAAGAAGCGATTGTTGGACATTACTGAATTAGAAGAAATTTTCCACAATGCATATGAAAATGACTCTATTTACAAGGACAAGAGCAAGCTTTGGCATGATAAGATTATTTTGCAACGGTATTTTAAAGTCAGACAATTGGTTTTTCTATTCAATTCTAGATTGAAATTGCACCCAGGAAAATTACGATCATGCTAGTTTAAACCTTTCGAAGTTGTGGAAGTATTTCCACACGGTGCAATCACAATCAAAGATATAAAGGGAAATTCGGTTCAAAGTCAATGGCCAACGACTCAAACTCTATTTTGGTGAGTTTGATCATGGGAATATTGAGATCATTAAATTGGTCAAATTCCTTTGAAATTCTCTTTAAATGTTTTATTATATTTAGATTTAATTTTCCTTGATTTTTTCTTTTAATTCTCTTTATTTATTTTTTGCAAAATAATTTCCCGCTGGGTTGTTATAGAATCTTCTTTTCTAACAACTTGTACGGCAAGAGGGATTCACTAGAAATGCATGATATTTGGGGGCAATTTGGGTAATTCAATTACACCGATCAATCCCTAAAATCACAGCCTTTCATCATGGAATAAGGGAAATACAACAAACGAGTGTGATTATTAATCCAAGATCATACCATCAATTCTCATCGCATCAAACGGTACAAATTGTGCTTGTTCATTTCCCTCTTTTCTTCTTTTTTATTTAGCAACTCTGAACTTCACTGACCACTCACTTAGTTTTCTGATTTCTTTGATTTTCGAAGCTTCAAAGTTCAAATTTTTCTCTCCAAAAATCTTTTCTTTTCATCTTCTTTCTCAACCTATCATGGCCAAGACCATAGCAGCTCGAAAGATTTCGATGGAATCATCTATGAAAGGTCTACAAAACTCAATTCATCCGAGGAACCTGCAACTCAGGAAGAAAACACTGAGTATGAGGTGTTTCAAACAAAGATTGCGAGTGGGCGTTTAAGGAGCATATCCTAAAGAGAAGTGTCCATCCAAAACAAGGGATTGAGCTTTTTTCCGAGGAGGAGCCTGGAAAATCCATCCATAACACTATAGCGCTTCACAAATAGAGTAGCTTTTGCACTCACCTTGGTAACTACAGTGCTGCCTTGGTAAGAGAGTTTTATGAAAATCTTTATGATCCTTCATTAAAACTAGTTTTTGTGAGGAAAAACTCTATTCCTTGGAGTGTTGCTACCATAAACAAGCTATTCAAAACTTCTATGAGTATGGATGAGCATGCATTGTTTGTGGTTGAGATTAATGAAGATAAACTAGATCTGTTAGTGAATGATTTATGCATAGCAGGTGCATTGTGGTCAGGGACCAATGTTGGGAATTTCACCATGTATAGGAAGTTCTGACTTTGCCTACCAAGATCTGGCTTTAGGTTATTAATTCTAAGTTATTGCCTTCAACCCATAGCACGATCGGCTCACTTGATAGAATGTGCCTTATATTTTCTATCATTAAGGGAGGAAAGATTGATGTGGGTGCAATCATCCACAAGGAGATTAAAGTTTTTGCTGAGAGGAAGAATGGAATATTGGTATTTCTTTCGTTGATCATGTAGCTTTGCAAATTGAAGGGAGTAAAACCCCTGAAAAATAAAGAAATGACAGCGAACAAAGAGCCAATCAACAAGGTTGCCATTGAGAGAGAGAATGGTACGCACTTCAGAGGTTCTTACACCGAAAGTGGGTACTGTGATGAGGGAGAAAAAAGGAAAGGCAAAAGTGGATGTTGCAACAGAGAATATCCCCACAAGTGATAAAGTTTAGAAGAAGGTTCTGGCTATAGAAGACAAACTCAAAGCTGTAATAAGTACACTGGGAAGAGTTGCAACCACAGTTCATACAATAGATCTAGCACAAAATTTATTCTATGCATACGTAAAGACGTGACACAAGTCTGCTCTTACTACTATGAGCAGAATCACCCCAGTTGCCTTACCAGAACTTCCAGAGTTTCCTCTCATCATTCGTAGCTATGATTTCTCCTCTAATGCGGTCACAAAAAAAGAACCAGCCAAGTCAATAAATTCTCCTGACAATGTAAGCGAGGCTGGTGACACACCAAGATATGAGGTATCGAGAAAAATCGTAAAAGATTATCTCTTTGACTTGAATATCCTTATGGATATTGATGCAACACTCCATGCTGCTAAAGAAGATAGAGTCCTGGTTGAGGACATTGATGAAGATGAGAAAGATAGTTCCTATGCTGAGAATACTGCTGCTGAGAAGATTTTTTTTGAAAGAAATTTGGTTTCATCTAAGATTGTGGATGTAACCTTAGAAGGACCATAGATTAAGCCAATTGTTACGAGATCGGTTAAAGATGTGTCAGTGATCGAAGAACCAGAGGCTAATCCTCTTGCGATGGTTCTATACAAAGCACCACCACTGTTCATTCTTATTGCAGATGCTATCGATAATGTCAATGAAGAAGAAGAGCCTGAGAAAGATGAGGAAGATGAACATGAAGAGGAGACCCATCTTCTGAAGAAAGAGAAGAAGAGAAAGCGCTCAAATCAAAGGAGAAAAGTAAAAAGAAGCACAAAGAAGGGAAGATGAGCAAAAATAAGAAGCGGCACTCCTCCTCTTCCTCCCAAAAGCCTGAGAACTGAGTTAGTTTGTTTTAGTTTTTGTAGGATGCATACCATATAATTTAGTTTCATTTTTATTTCTTGTATTGTCATGACATTTGCATTGTCATTGTAATAGCATTTAGTTGTAATATTATTGCATTCAGAATTGTAACAACATGTTGTCATTTCATTTTGTTTTCTTTTTCATTGGGGACAATGCAATCTTTAAGTTTGGGGTATACGCCTAGGAGTTGAAATGCACCTTATTTCAAAAACATTTTTTAGTAAATACAAGGTTATTTTGTTCTAAAAAAATCTCTTGCTTGCATTCGATGTGTAAACCTTGAATCGTTCTAACTGTTGATAAATTGGTTGGATATACATGATGAGTGATTGCATTTTTAACTCTGTATTAATATATATTTGTTTGAGTAAAGAATATCTAGCATCATTTCTTTGATTTTGGATGATTTATACTTCTGTTAGCTTATGTTATATATGCTAGTATATCTTGATATGTATAAATAAAGGGCATTCCAATGTGAGTGCAATAAAATAAAAGTAGCCTTAAGGGGAACACTCCTCTGCGTGCGTTAGAAAACTAATTTGGCCAAAGGTTTTCGCTACATGAGTGTGTGTCGTTGCAATGAAGTACTTTCAGGGGGTTCGTTGCACTACATCTTACTTCTTAGGCTTTAGGGTGCATTCATTGTTCGATATCCCTCACTACATAAAAAAAGAAAAGAAGAAAAACACACAAAAATAATATATATATATATATATTTGATGTTTATAACTTATATGTGGTACTGAATAAATGTCGACATGAGGAAAGAATTTGAGGTGATAGGCACGATGTTATGTACTCTTGAAATGCTAGCCTATATGTTTATGTGGAGTTTATGCAATTTTCTATCTTGTCGATGCAATTGATCTATTAGTTGGTTGGAATGATTCAAGAACCTATAATGCCTCTAAGTTGTTGCTGAATTTTGTTGCTGTAAATTTTACTTGAGAACAAGTAAAAACACAAGTTTGGGGGTGTGATAGCTCTTAAGAGCATGTATTTTCCCTCTATTTATATATTTAATTGTGCCCACATTAGTGTATATTGCATCTATTTCTGCATTTTCATGTTTATTTCCTGCATTTTATCTAACTTAGTCTCAGTTACTCTTATTTCATATATTTCTGCCTATTTTGCCTTGTTGTCGCTGAATTTCTACTGTCACTATAGGGGAAGTTTCACCATTGCAGCTAGCTCAACACTGCAGCTACCGGCTGTCCAGTTTGCTAAAAGATAAGGACGACCCTGCTAGCTGTATTATTTGTTATAACATATTTGGTATGGCTCTGGGTCATGCAAAACACTTGCAGGACAAGTGTCCTTTCTTGGATAGCCTATAAAAGGACAAATATGGGAAGAGAGAGAAGGTAACACGATTTCTATTTTTATATCATCTTCAACCTCTGAGCTTTCTCTATCCTTTCATGACGGCTTAAGCTTATTTTTGGTGATCCAAGGTGAAGCGAGGCATAAATTTCCAAGGAGAAAAAGATTCAAGTGCAAAACAAAGAAGAATATTTTGTTATCTTCTTAAACTTTTCTTTAATTAGATGTTTGTTGAAGATTTCTATCATATTTTGTGCTCTAATTACGATGGTTTATTCCTTTCAAGCTTTGTATGAACTCGTTACAATCCTATCTTTTAGTTCAATATATTTCTATTAGTTTTTTTTCTCATGCTTTGATTGTTGGATCTGATTATTGTTTGCATGAGAGTGTTAAACATAGTTACTGACATTGACGGATGCAATGACAGATCAGGTTAACAAGCCATTACAATGAGAGTTGAATGAGGATACAACGAGAATTGATCCCCTTGTTTACAGAGTTGTAGTTTCAATTCATAACGAGGGTTATGGCTGATCTACATCTTTGCGCCAACAGTTGAGGAGTGAATGGAAGTTAATAGCAAGCTTGTTTTTTACTTGCTAATTGAGCCATTGTACTCTCTTGGGTGTACTTGATCTTTCTGCCAAGATAAACCAAGAAGATTGAGGCCTTATCTTATATTTCTCTTCTTTTTATATATTATGTTACTGTTACCACAATTAATTCATTATTTTATTCCTTTATTGCAAGCACCATTACACTCACAATATCCACTTTTATAGAATTGCTTGTGGCTACATAATACTTAAGTTGAATACATCATCCTCGTGGGATCGATATTTAAACAAGATTCTTCAATTTATATTCTTGCATCGACAGTGTTTGTTTGCACTAAGAGTGTGACATCTTCAAACCGATCATGCGTCTCAACTAACTTCTTTTTCGACCCTCTAGTACTTCAATTTCAACGACCAAGTGGGGGCAATGTGCCTACAAAAAGGACACCACTTTATAGAGTAAAGATATTGCTGAGACATCAAAGCCTAATAAGCAGACAAAGAACCGAATAAAGGAAAAGATAAGGCCACACCTAAGAACTCATGGCATCAATCTCTAGAGGGGGCATATCACTACTCAATGTCTAAACAAGATGGGTCACGTTCCTAAAAGATGGTGGAGAAATTGAGTCTGAACGAGAGGTCGAAGTTGAATTTGAGGTACAGAACGACAATAAAGATTTAGAATATGTCATTGATGGTTAAGTCATTGTTGTAAAACGAAGCTTAAGCATCCAAAGTTTGGAAGGAGAGCAATAACGAGAAAACATCTTCCATACTCGTTGCCGCATCCAAGGCAAGGGATGTAGTGTTATATAGACGGTGGTAGTTGTACTAATGTTGTTCGTAGCTTGTTGATAGAAAACCTTGTCCTTGCAACCACCAAACATCCACAACCATACAAGCTTCAAAGGCTCAATGACGGAGGCAAGATAAAAGGCACCAAGCAAGCCCTTGTTGTCTTCTCAGTTGGCAAGTATTGTGACGAGGTCCTTTGTGACGTGATTCCCATGTAAGTCAATCATCTATTGTTAGGAAGACCTTAGCAATTTGATCGGTGGGTGATGCACGATGGCTATACCAACTGATACACTTTCAAGCATGAAGAAATGGATGTTACTTTGGCACCTCTCATACCAAAACAAGTTCGTGACAACCAAGTTAATTTGAAGGAAAGCTTTGCAAAATTAAATAAAAAAAGATGAAAATGAAAAAACAAAAGTGCAAAGAGAATGTGAGTCAAAAACAAAATAATTCGAGGAAAAGAAATGCTAGAAACATGAAGAAAATGAGATGGAAAAATTGAGTGTTTTTGCAAAAGAAAGAGAAGCGAGGAAATATTTTCTTTTAAAACATGATTTGCTTGTGCTTATGTACAAGGAAAGTTTGCATACCACTAACGACCTTAACGATTCTTTGCCTTCTTCTATTGTTTATTTGATTCAGGAATTTGAAGAAGTATTTCTGGAAGACATTTCGAGTGGTTTACCACCCATTCGAGGAATTGAGCATCAAATTAACTTCATCCTTGGTGCAACCATTCCAAACAGGCCAGCCTACCGAAGCAACACCGAAGAAACCAAAGAGATGCAAAGACAAGTTGAATAATTGATGAAAAAGAGGTATGTACGTGAAAGCTTAAGCCCTTGTGCCGTTCCAGCCTTGTTAGTACCAAAGAAAGATGGTTCATGGTGAATATACATTGATTGTCGATCCGTTAACAATATTACCGTCAAGTATCCACACCCGGTCTCGTGCTTAGATGATATGTTGGGTGAACTCAACGGAGCTAGCATTTTTTCCAAGATCGACTTGAAAAGTGGCTACCATCAAATAAGGATGTGAAAAGGAGACGAGTGGAAAACTGCATTCAAAACCAAGCACAGTTTGTATGAGTGGTTGGTTATGCCTTTTGTCCTAACTAATGCTCCAAGTACTTTTATGTGATTAAAGAATCATATCCTTCGTCCTTTTATAGGTAAATTATGTGTGGTTTACATCGACAACATTTTGATTTACAACAATTCGTTGGAAGAACATGTACACCACTTAAGATCGGTGTTGGAAGTTCTAAGGAATGAGACCTTGTTCGCAAACCTCAAGAAATATTCCTTTTGTACTAACAAACTTATATTTTTAGGATTTGTGGTCAGCTCAAAAGGACTTGAAGTGGATCAAGAGAAGGTAAAAGTGATTCGAGAGTGGCCGCACCCTACAAGCATAAGTCAAGTGAGAAGTTTCCATGGTCTTGCTATCTTCTATCGAAGGTTTGTTCCTAACTTGAGTGCTATAGCCTCTCCTCTAACGGGAATCATAAAGAAAGTGTAAACTTTTATTTGGGTAAGGAACAAGAAAAATCTTTTATTTTAATCAAAGATTGTTTGACGAATCGCCTTTGTTATCACTGTCGGATATTAACAAAACTTTTGAGATTGAGTGTGATGTATCAGGAATAGGAATTGGAGCCGTTCTCACTCAAGATAGATGCCCCATTGCATACTTTAGCGAGAAATTGAATGGTGTAACCCTTAACTATTCGACCTATGACAAAGAGATGTACGCTTTAATCTGAGCATTGGAAACATGACAACACTATCTTTGGACAAAGAAATTTGTGATTCATACCAACCATAAAGCCTTAAAGCATCTCAAAGGACAAAACAAGTTGAACAAGAGGCATGCTAAATGGGTGGAGTTCCTTGAAACATTTCCATACGTGATCAAGTACAAGAAAGGTAAGGAAAATGTTGTTGTTGATGCTTTGTCGAAGAGGTATGCACTATTTAATACCTTGGATTCTAAATTACTTGGTTTTGCTTATATTAAAGAACTCTATGACAATGATCTTGGTTTTGGTGAATATTACAAGGCTTGTGCAAAGGGAGTTTTTGATAGGTTTTACAAGAAAGACGGATACCTCTTTCGAGAAGGCAAAATGTGCATTCCTTAAGGATCAAATCGAAATTTTCTTGTGAAGGAAGCACATAGATGGGGACTTATGGGTCACTTTGGCATAACCTAGACTTTGGACATGCTCCGTGATCATTTCTTTTGGCCTAAAATGAGGCGCGATGTCGAGAACATGTACGATAGATGCATCACTTGCAAGAAGGCCAAATTGTGCCTCAAACCCCATGGATTGTACATGCCACTTCCAATCCCCAAAGCACCTTGGTTAGACATTTCCATAGATTTTGTACTTGTACACGCTACATGGGATGCCGAGGATAATTGTATCGGATCGAGATGCCATGTTTCTTAGTCATTTTTAGAGGACTTTGTGGAACAAACTTGGCACCAAATTATTGTTCTCTACAACATGTCACCTGCAAATGGATGGCTAATCTGAAGTTCTTAATTGGGTCCTATCAACCTTGATAAGAGCCATCATTCGAAAGAACTTGAAAACGTAGGAAGAATGTTTGTCGCATGTTGAATTTGCATACAACCGATCAATGCATTCAGCCTCTAAGCATTCACCATTTGAGATTGTCTATGGTTTTAATCCTTTAACTCCACTTATTTAATTCCTTTACCATTTGATCAGTTTATTTATGTAGGTGAGAAATCTACATCGACAAGTGAAGGAAAACATTGAAATAAGAACCGAGCAATATGTAAACAAGGCCAACAAGGGACGCAACCAAGTCATTTTCAAGCCCGAAGATTGGGTTTGGATACACTTATGAAAGGAACAATTTCTTTCTCAACGAAGATCGAAGTTATTGCCTTTCGGAGATGGTCCTTTCCAAGTTTTTGAAATGATTAATGACAATGCATACAAATTGGTCCTTCCAAGTGAGTATAACATTAGTAAAAGCTTTAACTTATCTTATTTGTCTTCTTATGATATAGGTGACGATTTGGGGAAAAATCACTTTAAAGGGTGAGGGGATGATACGAGTATAGATCCACCCAAAGACGACCCAATTAAGCTTCCACAAGGGTCGGTCACTCGAGAAAGAGCCAAACAATTCATGAAAGCTCTTATGGATTAATTGAATAAGCTTACGACATTGGACATGCTTTGGACAATGGACTTGTGCCATGTAATCCATGCAATATGTTCTATGTGAACATATTTGAGTGAAAATAGAACATTTTAATTTATTTGTTGGTACATGTTTCTTATATATGTTTCTCATATTTTTGTTATTGTCACATTTTCATGTTCCCATATTTATGTCACGTTTACATGTTATTTTCACCTATTATTAATATTATTTTTGTTCGCAAATTATGCCCTAGATGCATCCTACATGGCTAGCCACATCAAGCTTGGAAGAAAGACTCTTGGAATGCCACATGCACATTCATGAAAAGCTGAGAATATTCAAGGCATTAGATTCATACATTCACAAAGACCATTCATCTTTTGAATCATGGATGTACGACAAGGTAGAGTTGCTTGGAAGTTTCTTACACTTGGAGAATGCATTAGAGATCATTCATCTATTCAAGCCTTTCACCTCCCAAAACAAGTGCATTTTATGGAACAAATGAAGATTCATGGAACATGCACATTACCTTATTTCATCCACTTTTCTATCCATTCATATGCCTTAGCCTTAGCCTATAAATAGAGGCTTATTTCACTTTTGTAAACACAACTTTGATTTTAATAGAATTTGAGAGTGTTCTCTTTCTTTGTTCTTAATTGAACTCCAAGTGACTTATCAAGAATATCTTATAGCGTCAACCCCTTTTTTCGAACTTATCACTATCCTTAGTGTCGTGTTCAACCTCTTTTGATATCGTTGGTTCCTATCTCCATATAGATAGCGGGTCACGATCCTATTTCATTGTTATTAGTTAAGAAACTGTATAAGTCTGGGGTCAACATTACATATAGTGTTAGTTCTCTCTTGGTTCCCCTTAGCCGATTTCAAGCCTTCCTACCTCATCATTCCCATATTCCATTTCTTTTTCCAATCATTCCATCATTCCAAGCCCAATTACAAACCTCCATCATTATCATGTGAAGTACTTTTATTTCGATCGGGAAATATAAGCGACTTGAACTCATACTAGAGGACGAGCACGCATCAGAACATGGGTTGGTCTTGGTGCGATGGGTTGGGGTTTAATCAAAAATTTTGAAAATTTTAATGATTTAATGAGATTATTTTTAAAAATGAGGGTTGAATTAAAACTTTCAAGAAATTGGGAGACTTAATGAAAATTTTAACAATTTAGGGAACTTAATTAAAAATATTCAAAAAAATAAGACTTAATGAGTATTTCTAACAAATTTGAAAGTGCCTAATTAAAAGTTTTTAAAATATATAAGGGGTGTAATTTAAATTTTCTCAAACCTTCAGGTGCCAAGGCTCCTCCAAACTATGTTTATGGTCTTCCTCTGTGTGTGAATTATGTCTTTTTCCAGATGGGGATAATTTCAAGTTTAATTTCAAATAGTTCACTATTTAAAAAAAACTTGCATTCATAAAGAATTGTATTTTAAGATTTAGTTTCGAACTTTTAATTTTCACTATTAAGACAATATATAACCAAATAGGTACCAATTTTTGACATTGTAAGTGTACAAGTCCTTCCTCATACGTAACCGACTCACGAACCAGTTTTCACTTATTTTCTCTAGTTTCAAAACAGGGACTTGAAAATTATCCTTTTAAAAGTGGTTTGTAAAATTAATCTTTTAAAAGGTAATTTTATGGGTGTTCGATCATACCTAGCCTCAAATGATCAATGACGACTCCTTTTTTATTCAAAAACAAGATTTTCAATAAAGTTTGTACCAAATGCTTTTTCAAAATCATCGAGCTTAAGAACCATTTTGATAGTTTTTTTTTTGACAAATTATAATACTAATCCTAATTTTACCTAGAGGGGAGGGGAAAATGGGACTCTGGGGGAAAAGGGGGTGCTCCTAGTAGGTCTAGAACTCATGACCTAAAAGAATATGAAGGAACAAAATGAAAACAACTTGACTAACATGCCAAATGTGCTTGCTTATTTTGACAGGTTAATTGATTTGAATTTAAGTAAGAGAAGCATATCTACGGGAATTTTCAGTACCATTGTCAAAGTACAAATACAAACTTTAACTTTAGTAGGAATGTATATTCGTACACGTTACTATATTTTCAATCTCTAAACTTTTTTTATTTAATTTGGTTTTATATTTTGAAATTGTAAGCTTTAGATAATTGACTTGTTTTATGATTAAATCAAAGTGAATATAATTCAAATTCGACACCAGCTTAATTCATGAAAATGTATTCATACTAATATCCACTCATTAACATTCCAATCACATATACAATCAGAATGAAAAACTAACGGGACTTATCACGTGTGCTTAACCTTATGTTTGTTTTTGTAATTTTCTTCAAACCGTAAAGGACATGATAATAAAATAAATCATGCATCAATCATTATTGAAATATTATTATTTTGATTATAAAATATGATACAATTATATACATTTTGAATAAATAAATGAAACCAGTGAGTAAAGCAAGGTAAGGTGGTGTGATGTGGTCATAGATGACGTGCTAAAAACCCTAAATTCATGGCCTAGGAAACGTGACCATACTTGCTTTGTTTTGTTTTATTTCTTTAAGTTATGGAGCCTTGAAGAACAAACAAATCCCATGTGATGATCAAATGATAGTTCAACTCTATAAAAACAACAAAATCATATTCTTTAATTATTAATACTTAGACTAGACTAATCAAATTAATCGATATTTTTTTTCAAATCATCAAATTGTATAAACTAATCACTAAAAAACAAGATAAAACTTTATAAAGAAAGAATCACTACTCATCGAAACAACTTGAAAATTTTATAAATACAAACAAACATCACTATAGTCGGCGAAAGATTTTACCCTAATTCAACCGCGAACTACCTTTAGTGATTGCGAGTACTACAAATATAAAAGAACTATCTCAAGGGTTTAAAGCATGGGTAAATAAATAAGATAATCAAATAAATACCAACTGGTGAGGTAAAGTCAAATTCAATCCTGAAAAAATATATATATACTACAAGAATAGAGAAAACATATCACAAAACAGAAAAAACACATTATAAAAGCAAAAAAAATATTTATAATTTTCGTTAAAAAATAAGGCTTATAAACCAAATCACACAAAAATTCAAATATACAAACGCACAAACTAAAGATATGAAAAAGTAAAAGATGAAAATAAGAGGATAGAGAAAAGCATAACAAATGTTATGACAATACATGAGTCGTTACCGCTTAGTCAAAGACTGCGACACCATTTTCTTTGACAATCAAGAAAAAAAAAACTCAAAACAGAGAAAAATATAACCATACTTTTAAACAAAATCATATTCATCAGTATTTCTTTTTCTTGACTAATTGGCTTGGGTTAACACTGTAGGGACAAAATGCCTTTTTAGAGGACCTAAAGCCATCTTGTATTGCCTAAAATTTAACCTTCTTTATTCATTGGACTATGTCTGGTCTGCGCTTATTCCCAGTTTTGGGCTTCTTGGCCTTCGTACTAATTGAAACTCGTCTCGTTAAACATATAATATATAGTGTGTAAAGATAATTTTAAAGTAATATTTATTTATACATATTCTTAACCATTTGACATATGGTTATTAAATGAATTTTTTATATGCATAGATTATGATATCTTTGATACTAGCGGATATGAGAATCTTAATGATTAATCATACAGAATATAATATCTTGATGACAATCCATACACCAGCAATATTTTCTCAGCACATTCTATTTGTGAAAGTTTCTTGTTTAATTATTGAAGTCGGGTATTATAAAACTTGCCCAATTGCCATTTATAAATAGAATAAAAAAAAAGGTAAGGAGACTTTATAATTCATGTACCTCTGTTTATTTAATAGAATTCATGTACTTCTATTATGTTTGCGCTGTTGTCTGTTTAAAAGTATTGTTATGTATATTATGTTAACAGATTTGTGTGTTTGTGTTGTTTTTATATGTCATTTTTTTAATTGATGTTCATGTCATATTTAGAAATCGCAATAGAAATTAAGAATATATATGAACAAGTGTCTTAGTGAAAAAACGGATGATGTTCATCCCAGGAGACACATTGTCAAAAAGTTAAGAATATCTATGAACAAATACTACTTTGTAATCACCTTTAGACTATTAAAAAAATCACAATAGATATTAAGTATTTAGTGCAAGGACTAGATTATGACATCTATCATTCCATCAAAGATTTCATCATTTTAATTAATAGATTGGCATCAAACTAGAAAGATTACAATATATAAAACAACAACAACAAATTTTTGGGTATCTAAAGTAGACTTGTAAGGTTTTTGTTCCTTATCAACCAAACCATTCTCAAACAGTTGACCGTGTGAGACTCAATATAAAATAAAAGAAGATGTTCATTTCTTGAAGAATATTGTTGACGATCAAGGTATGGACACAATCGTTAGAGCTGACCGATCCATTACAAATACAAGCCTGCAACTCCCTCCGACGAAGACGAAGTCAGAATTAAGGGTGAGGGCACCAATTGTATTTTGTAGCGGTATTTATTTTATAAATGACATGGCGTTGTGTTTCATGAATTCAACATCGTTCTGCAAACTAAAACACCCCAATCAATGGTGTTTTAGATTTTTAAAAAAAAATCATACCGTATCGATACCAATGAATTTAATGAAAGTTTTGAAACCAAATAGAATATAAATTTTGAATTAGTTGAGCTAATAAGTTTTTTCTATTAAATTTAGTTTAAAATTTTATTGAATTAAGATGAGTGAAAATAAATTGAATTGTATCGACTTGAATCAATTTGTTTTGATATATTTAACCATGATAACACGAGTCTTATAAAATTTTACTTGAGTTTTTTTTTTCCTTTTTGAATAGAAGACTCTAGTCTTATTAAAAAAGAGAAAATATCTAAAATTACAATAAGGTTTATGACTATCATCGTAAACTAAATACATAATTTGGACATTTTCGTATAACATTAACACTAACCACTTTAAATCATACAATAAGACCATACATGAAAAAAGTTAAAAATAAACCAAAAGACTCAAACGAAAAATAGATACAAACAAATTTTACTGCTTCATCAAATAAATTACAAAATGAGATTAAGTTATTGAAAGACCACTGTAAATCGCAAATCAAAGTCAAGCGTCATGAGAAACTATCCACGAATGCAAACCGCGTATCCTTCGATCCGAGGGCTCATAAAAAAGAAAAGATCAGCATGATTACAACCAAGCGATCTTGATCAATCGTGGCGCCATCAAATTCAACCTTAAAAAACATAAAATAAAAAAGAACGGTCAAACGACCAAAAAAGAAGACGAAAAATGTGCCAAAAGACAAAGATAAACATATCATAAAAGTAAAAAATGTGACATAAAAAGCAAAGTTATTCTTAAAAAATAAAAAAAATTGACGATCGACAACCAACACTAAAATTGATGTAGCCACCAGCTAAACCAAATTAAAAAAAAAAAGTTAGGAGCAGAGAAAATGGTTTCGGCGCTATTAGGTCTTTTATTTGTATATTAATAGATTTATTTTACTTGAGAGTTATTTTGGATCTCATAAATGATCAATTACATGATACTTAAAAAATTTAGGCGAAATTTTGTATAGGAAAAAAAGTTAAAAACCATGAGAGATAATAGTAAACTAAAAAGGCCTAAGTCTATTAAAGGGCTAATGAAAGTGGTAATAATATCCTAATTATCCCCCTTTTGGGGGGAAACTATAAAAATAAAATAAATTCAGATGTCAAGTTAAAAATTACAAAAAAATCCTATTTCTCGAAAGAAACTTTAAAATTATCGAATTTAAGGTTTAAAGGTATAATTTAAAATTTAAAATTTATATTTTAGGACGTAAAAATTAGAGTTTAGATTATATAGGTAAAGTAAAAATGGTTATGTACAAATTTTTACATATATTCTGATAAAAATATAACACATTTCTTAAGGAGTCCAACTCCACACTACAATTTCGAAGATCAATTCAAATAGAGTATACACTAAGCCACTCCATTGGTCAAGCCCATCATTTTTACAAATTTGAAGTTAAAATGTTGTCCATTCTTTTTGTTATAGGGTTCAACTAAGACCAGCCCATCATCAAATATACATAGATTTAATTTTGATAACCCACTCTTTTATATTTCCTAATCTAAAATCCATTCTTTATGTTTCCTCGGCCTAACACTGGGAAAGCCCAGAAACTACCACTTCTTAACCTAATCAACCCACTGAAACTAGAAAATCATTCCCAAGTTTTAGTGCTTTTATTTGACAAAATTAGAAGCTAGATTTTCATTAAAAGTAAAAAAAATACAAACAAAGATAATATATCCCTAATATAAAAATTTAACGGATGTAAAAAACTAAACCAAATTTTTTTTCCTTGAATACAATCTTCGTATTCCCTAGAAAAACTTGGAAATTATCGATACCTCTATTTAAACTAGACATTATATTGACGTAAGAGTAGAGATCGAGTAAATCAATCGTACATATTGCTACGTGATTGAATTTGGATGCATCGATAGACTGCTAGAAAAGGGATCTAACCAGGGTCGGTCTTGAGATTTTAGAGGTTCGGGGTAAACCGAAAAATTAGGCCTCTAAATAATAAGTATTAAAAAATTGAATTTTAAAAGTAGACCCCTAATAACCAATATTAGAAAAATGAATTTAAAGAGTATACCCCTAATAACCAATATTTTTAAAAATAAATTTTAAGAGTAGACTCCTAATAACAAATATAGGAAAATTAAGCCTCTAATAACAAGTATTGAAAAAAATGAAGCCCTAATCCCAAATTTTGAAAAAAAATAAATTTTAAGAGTAGACCTCTAATAATAAATATTGGAAATTTCGAGCCTCTAATAACAAGTATTGAAAAAATTGGGTCTCAAATAACAAGTATTGGAAAAATTGGACCCCTAACAACAAATATTGAAAAAATAAATTTTAAGAGTAGACTCTAATAATAGTTGTTGAAAATTTTTAATTTTAAGAGTAGACCTATAATAACAAGTATTAGAAGAAGAAAAAATGAGCCTCTAATAACAAATATTAAAAAAATAGACCCAAATAACAAGTATTGAAAAAATTGGACTCAAATAATAAATATCGAAAAAATGGACCCAAATAATAAATATAAAAAATGGACCCATTAATATCTAGACTACATAAATTGAAAAAAAATGGACCCCTAAAATATCAAAAAAATAAATTTTATGAATAAACCCCTAATCAGGGTTTTAAATCGCGATTGCGGCGTTATATCGCGGTTGAGGACAAAAGCGGTTGAATTGCGGCGATCGCGGACCGTTTTTTACCCAGCCGCGATTTCGGACGGCGGCGCGACCGCTATATCGCGACCGATATCCGCTTTTTAAATCCTTGCCCTTAATAACAGTTGTTAAAAAAAATATTAATTTCAAAAATACACCATAATAATAAATATTGAGGAAAAGTAAATCTATAATAACAAATATTAAAAAAATAGACCTAAATAATGAACGTTGAAAAAATAGATCATAAATATCTAGACTAAATAAAGTTTAACTATTTTTTATATTTAATTAAGTAAATCTATAATGTCATTTATGAATACAACATAACATTTTTGAAATCTTAAAGTAGGAATCATTAACCTCAAAGTCTTAGCAATACTCCATTAAGGAAATATGATATTAGTAAAGCAAATTTTCTTAGTTTAATCCAAGAAGTGCTACATTCAAATTATGGATTTTTCACATTGTGAGGTACACAATTGTTTGGCATTAGATTCGACATTTTTTAATTGTTTTGCAACGTCGAATTTATTCTTTTTTATATGTACTAAATATACACTTCATATAATTAATTTGGGCGCATAGAGTTATACTCCGTACAACTTTATTTTACAGCATAAAACAAAAAGAAGTTGGGGGAAATCACATATTTATCTATTCTAATTAGAATTGTTAAATTGGTTGCTGTATACTAGATTCTCTAACTTCAATTTTTGAATTGTATGTGTTATTAATGCTAAAAAAGTAACGTATTTTATAATGTCATTTAATTCTATTATAAATAGAATTAAATTGTACTTTTGAAATGATATTTTTGCCCTCACTATTTATCCTATAAATAGTGGGCATCTCTTCTCACTTGATATTCCCTAAGCAAGTGTTTGGTTTAGAAACATTTTCTTTGGTTTTCATAAACCTATCCTGGTGTTGTTTTTGAGTTGAGAGAAGAGCAATATCACCAGAGTTCACTTCATCTTTCAGGTGTACAAAATTTGGAGAGCCATGCTAACCTCAGGGGGTCGTTTGTCCATTGTAGCGATTACACACATCGGGGCGAATTCTCTTCTAAGGCTGTGGTTAATACCACGACACGTTTGGTTTGATTGAGTTATTTTATTATTTTCCAGTCAGTGCTAACGCCTCGTTTTGCAGCAGTCTATTTTTCCAACAATTCATAAGCGGATTCTATACTGCTGTTAAAATGTGATCGAATTCAATTTATAGTATTCTCTTGGATACGTTCGATATGGACTGGATTTCCAAATCCATTTAGTCTTATGATCACAATCACTATGAAGGTTGAGGTAAACTTGATTTATTACTTTTACAATGAAATGTATGATAAATGAATATAATAATTATTATGTTTCAAAGCTATAACCGAAATAGCTAATGAATGAGTAATAAACTGTGTTTAAAGCTAATAAAGAAGTGTAAATTGAAATATGTTGTTCGGTATACACCGAGTTTAAAGCAAAGTTTTATTTTTTGAGTGTTAAGTACTTTGCATTTCGTAACTGTTTCTTTCATTAGAATTAAAAAAAAAAAACCGAAAAGCAAGTTTAATGCATATAGTAATGAGCATTAAATTCTTTTGTTAAATTGGATGTTCTTCGGTTTATTTGCTAATTATTTTTTGAGCATTAAAAATATAAGTATACTATTTGAGAATTTTGTAACTTATGATATTTATGGAATATATATTTCCTTGAGATGTTACAATCTTATTTATAATGCTTAAATGAAACTTATGAAAGAGACTATGTTTAATGGTTCTAAGTTTCAATAGTTGGTTGAACGATTTGTTATATAGTTATATAAGCATTTGTTAATAGCTATTTAAATGATAGTGTTTATTAAACGTTCAATTTTGAAACTTGCAAGAAGTGACATGATTGTAATGTTATGAATATTAGCATGAGAGATAATGCATATATGATAGTTGCTATACGGACATGAGCAATCATCTATTTTCACGTGGTGTGATATTATTTAGCTCCGGAATCTAAGGTAAAAATAATTGTTGTTTGTCCTACTAATAATTTCTTTTGAGAAATTTGTAAAGACAACAGGAGTGCAATTTTAGAAAAGTACAAAGCTGATGATACTGAGATGAAATAATCTTTAGATCAAGTGCTCTTCAGTGGATTTGTCCAAGTCTTGGTCCATATTCCACAATTTGTTGAGGAAGAAGTTGAATAATAAAGATAGGACTTTGTTACTATCATAAAATTTTTAAGAATATTTTATTACTGGTAGTAAATTATTTCTCAAAAGCTAACCTTGTAAAATCTTTTCTGATTTTAGAATTAACATGATTTTTAAAGAGAGTTAATTCACATGGAGTATCTATCGCGAAAAAAATTCAGATCATGATGAGAAGATTAATCTTCCAGGCATGGTGAAAATGAACAAAGTCTACTTGAAATTATGGTTCTACCAATGAGGTCAGATTATTTAGACTTGTTACATGTTAATTTATGCTTTATATACTGAATTAGTTTAGATGAGCCCTTAAGTTAGTCTTTAAAACTTAGTGGATATATTATAGACTAAGTAAACCACTAGTATAAGGCTAAGACAAAGACTAAGGTAGTAGTTAGCCAAAATGTGTATGCTTAATAAGATACTATTGTGAGTAAAAGTATCAAGCATAATTCTTTAAGAGACCTTAATTAAATAAAGAGAAAATTCATAAATGACTTATGGGAAAGCATTATGAAAATGCGTGTCTAGAATTGTTTCTGTTAAGGACCTGGCATTTAAGCGTGCCTAGAGCATCACCTCTCTTTCATGGTAACCTACCTGGTGCATTGTTCTTTAATGTTCTCACTTTTATAAAAAAAAATACTATGACAAATAAGATCTCTTTAAACTTAGTATAGAAGTTAAAAGAGTTGAGATTAATTTGGCTGGGTAGAATAACAAATTTAGTCATAGTAAATAAATATGTGATGGTCTCTTTAGGGCTAATATGTTGAATAATATGAGTGAGAATATGATAGACATTAGTAATACTAAAAGATTGTAGCTATTAAATCTCTTTGAGTTCTTTTCCTAAGCAGAGGAAAGGAAAAAGATTGTTTATCTTAGGAGTTGTGTTGAAATCTCTTGTAATAAACTTGAGATAATTTTCGTGTTGTTAGGAAAAGTTAAAAACTCCTCATAAATATTTACATAATATTCCTAATTTTCCGAATTATGAAAAAGTTAAATTTCTCTTTGAATAAGATAAAAGGAATTTCATAATCGTTTGAGATTATACATACTAATATTAATGATTAGTACCTTCTTAAAACTTTGAAAATATAATCATGTGTAAACAAGATTTGAGTTTGTTAAAATATAGTTTTATGGTTAAAACTCATAGCAAACTTTACTCTAGTATGATTGAGTATTTGTTTACACGTTGACCAAGACACTTATGGATTTATTTCTATCTTTAAAATGTTAGAAATATGGGGGTGTCTTAAAATAATTATTAAAGTTAGAGATGAACCTAATTCATCTTCTTACCAAAGGTTAAAGTCGGAAGTTGGTTCTAGATTCGTCGAGGGGATGTGACTAAAGCTCATAGGTTGAGGAATTCACGGTGGATAACCAACTTAGTTATCTAAGTTCAATATGGTCAAACGAAACCATGGAAAGACTCATAGTGTACATTTCTATATACCTATCCCTATGATGAATAATGTACATGCACATGATGAGTTTTATTGCTCTTAATAAATTCATAGCCCATGCTTTGGGTGGTCTTAGTGAGAAAGACTTGATGAATTTACCGATTTTGGATGAATATCTACTCTTAATAAGTTCATAACCCAGTGTTGAGGGGTGGTCCTATCACAAAGGACTAGATGAACTTGCCGCTAGAGAGGATGAGTTTTCTTAAACTCTTAATGAATTCAATCCCAAGAGTTTGAGTGTTCCTATTTGAGAAGGATTGATTGAATTCACTGATTAAAGAGGTTGAGTATTTATTCTTAATGATTTCTTATCCCAAAGTTTGGGTGGTTCATTTAAGATGAACTTGAAGAAATTCACCTTATTTATTGTGAGGATGAGCTATTGTAAAAGCTCTTAATTATTTCATACCCCATATTCGGGTGGTTTATGTTGAGATAAACCTGATGAAATAACCTACGTAAGTGAGAAGGACTAGCCACCTTCTATGAAAAACGTTGGGCCATTTTTTCTAGTACACTTACTAGAATCCTGAGGAAAAAAGGCTATATATATACTTTTGTTGACACATCGAGGACTTCGGTGGATGAAGGGGTTAGTTGTGTGTTATGAGTTCACCCTAATCTTAGAAAGTTCAAGATTAGTTCACTTATCTAAGAGAAGAATTACTCATCATCACTATATTCTAGTTCTAGATACGTTCAGTAGTTCTTAAGCAACTAATCTCGATATTGCTCTTCTCATGTTTTAATTTCATTGCTCTCATAATTACGAAGGATATTCTTTCGCATTAGTGGGGGAATGTTGTTAATGCTCAAAAAGTAACGTATTTCATAATGCCATTCAATTCTATTATAAATAGAATTAAATTGTGCTTTAGAAATGACAGTTTTGCCCTCACTATTTATCCTATAAATAGTGGGCATCTCTTCTCATTTGATATATCCCTAAGCAAGTGTTTGCTTTAGAAACACTCTATATTGTTTTCATAAACCTATCCTAGTGTTGTTTTTGAGTTGAGAGAAGAGCAATACCACCAGAGTCCACTCCATCTTTCGGGTGTATAAAATTTGGAGACCCGTGCTAACCTCAAGGGGTCGTTCGTTTATTGTAGCGATTACACACATCGGGGCGAATGCGCTTCTAAGGCTGTGGTTAATACCACGACACGATTTGGTTTGCTTGAGTTATTTTATTATTTTCCAGTCAGTGCTAACGCCTCATTTTGCAGTAGTCTATTTTTCCAACAGTATGATCACAGATGTTTTCTTAATTTAAATTGTAAACAATAATGATTAATCTCTATGGAAATATTTACTAGATTCAGGAAGGCTTATGTATTTTAACGGTATGCTAATCTCTATGGAAATATTTACTTTTCTTTGCACTTTTGGGTTTTTGTATAAGATTTTGGTGGACTAGTCCCTATAATTATCCCTTCTCGATTCGATGTATTTGTAATATCTTTCATGGTTTTTTAATAAAATTCAATTGTCATTGTCAAAAAAAATGTAAAAAATAATGATTAATTTTAAGCCAAACCAAACTTACTCGAAAGATTAATTAATTTTTCTACCGGTCAAAAAATTAACTAATTATAAATTAAACTATGAGGTAAATTAATGATGAAAAAAAAACTAGGAGGTAAATAGGGTTCATTTGCTTATATATATATATATATATATATATATATATATATATGAGATCCACTTACATGTGTAAAACTCATTTAGTTTTACACTAATCCATGACCATTGGATGAGTGACATGGATGAATGAGATTAATAGTAGAAAATGTGAAGATTATCACTTGAAAAAAAAGATAATGAAATAATATTAGTCATTTATTACCATCACTTGACTCACATATATGCAATTTATTAAATGTTATTTAAAAATTAAAATAATAAATCTAAATTAAATTTTTAATAATTATTTTTTAAAACATTAAATTTATATTCTATCATGAATAAGTATTATAAAATTAAATTTATATTCTATCATGAATAAGTATTATAAAAAAGATAATAAAATAATCTTAATCATTTATTACAATCACTTGACTCACATATATGCAGTTTTTTAAATGTTATTTAAAAATTAAAATAATGAATCTAAATTAACTTTTGAATAATTATTTTTATTCTTGGACGTGATATTATGAACAACACAGTGATGGCCCAGGAATTGGTTAGTGGCTATAACAGGAATACTTTGTCTCCTCGATGTGCCTTGATGTTGGACCTTCAAAAAGCTTTTGATTTTGTGGAATGGAGCTTTATATTGTCTGTTTTGGAAGCTTGAATATGCCTCCTGTTATGGTTAGCTGGATTCGAGAGTACATATCTACACCCAAGTTTACCATATCTCTAAATGGAGGATTAGTGGGTTTTTTCCAGTGGAGCTAAGGGCGTGAGACAAGGGGATCTCTTCTCCCCCTATCTTTTTGTTCTCTCTATGAATATGATATCTCATTTGCTTGATAAGGCTGCTGAGTTTGGGGTCTTCTCTTACCATCCCAAGTGCCATAGGATTTGCCTCACAAACCTTTGTTTTGTTGATGATCTTATGGTCTTCAATAGGGGGACTTATGATTCCATCGTGGGAGTGTGGAGTGTAATGCAACAATTCTATAAATTCCCAGTCCTTCGGATTAACCCCTCTAAGTCTGAAGTGTTCACTTCTGGTATGTTAGTTGAGGACCTGAATGACGTACAAGAGGCCCTTGGAATAAAAATTGGCACTCTGCCAGTGCAATATCTCGACATTTCCTTAGTTGCTAAGAGGCTCTCGGTTGTTGATTGTGCCCCCTTACGGGCTAGCATTTCAAAGAAGCTCCAAGCATGGAATACTAAGCACATTTCTTATGCTGGTAGGTGGCAGCTCATCCAGTCTGTTATCTACAGCATACAACATTTCTAGAGCAGACAAATTGTTCTCCCTGGTGCAGTTCTCAAGTGTATTAACCAGCTTTGTGCGAGATATTTCTGGAAAAGGGAAGATAAGCCCGCTAAAGGGACTCGTGTTAGTTGGTTGAAGATATGCACACCAAAATCTGAAGGTGGCTTCGGCTTGCAGAATTTACAGAGATAGAGTCAAGTTTTTCTCTTGTTCTTGATTCGTCGGCTTTTATTGAACGAGGGCTCTATTTAGATGGCTTGGAGTCAAGAGTATATAATTAAGGGAGGTGCCTTTTGGTCGATTTCTTGCCCTCAGCTTTGCAGTTGGACTTGGAGGAGTTTGCTACACTTTCGAGATAAGGCTGCTAGTTTTACCGATCTACTACATGCATCCATGGACACTATCTTTAAAATCTATAGGGGGATTTGTGAGCGAGGGGATAAAGTTGTATGGGAGAGGATTGCTTGGCACCTGCGGCATATTCACCGACACTCTTTGGTAACTTGGATGACTACTCTAGATAAACTGCCAAAAAAGAGTAGGCTTCTTTCTTTTGGTTTGAATGTGCATGGTTTTTGTTTGTTCTGTAGGAGTGATCTTGTAACCCCTTGACCCGGCATAGCCGTTAGACCCGAACAAAGAAGATCGCATTAGATTTGCTGAAAGAAACCCAAGCTATCTTACTTGAATTATGGTCTATTTTTTTTTCTTTTAGCTTGTCTAGATGCATTATTAATACCTAAGGTGTTTATACAAGCAACGACTTACATTTCATTCGATTCGAACATCGATAAGGCACTCAATTACAGATACAAGCATTCTAAGGAACAAAATGTAAATATGAATAATTACAAGGACTTACATAGATTTTAGGTTACCAATTATAATTAATTATATTTCATGCTAGCATGTCAGCTTTTAACTCAAACAGATGACAAATAGGCATCCAATTTAACAAAATACGAAATTAAGGACTAAATTGTAAAACTGTCAAAATGAAGGGACTAACTCATTTCTAGAAGCATCATACTGCAATTAGATATACTATAAGCATTCTTCCAAAATCCTAGGTCAAACAGATATCATTTACTTATTCAATTGATTCAATAACATACGGTGACCGAAATGCAAAGAATCTAAACCTAGTAAAACTCATTAATTGAATAAACTACTGACCGTACCAGTACACGTAATATCGTACCGATACAGGCAAACATCAAAGCAAATAATGGTATCGATACGATACAGGTCATATCGATACTCTACTATGCGTATCGAAACTCAGTCTTGCGTACTGATACTCACAATCAAAATTAAACACTAGATTGGCCACGCGTACCGATACTAGCTTCAAGTGTATCGATACAGGCTGCACCAAAATGCATCTTAGGGATTCAAATCCCAACCGAACATAACCAAAACATTGACAAAAAACATTGACAAACTACTAATGATAAACCTTCATTAAACAAATGGCCTCAATTAATTACATGTCAATTAATTAACACAATTCACATTCATAGAAGTAATCTAGAGACATGTTTCGTAAAAATATAAAGCATTCTCCAAAAAAACACCGAATAATTAAGACATCAACATAGGCTATAGATCAATTAAGAAACAGAAACAGATGACCAAAGGTTCACTTAGAATACAAGCGATCCACCCTATCAATATTATTAAACCATTTAAAAATATTAGAACATAATTATCAAATATACTTGGCACTAAAACATAATCAACATTATACACATCAATTAATGCCATCATCCAACATAATATAATCTCTATCCAAATAATAATACATTGTACAAAAATAAGATCCCAATGATTAACCCACATTGCCTTATTATAAATATTAAAATCACCGTAAGCCTACTCTTTATAGAGCTTGTCTTGGAATCACTCCTTGCCTCGTACCACAATCCCGCGCTTGCTTAATTCACTGCATTGACGGAAGAAAAGAGAGCGTAAGCATATAATGCCTAGTGTGTGCGCTCAAAACGGATAAAATGTCAATGCATTTTTGAAATCAAAACCGTTATTAGAAACACGTATTAAAGCAAGTTAATCTCAACATTCCAAAGCATTTAAATAAATCATGCTTAATTAAGCCAAAAAAAAATTCCAATAAGTTTGTAAAACATGTCATGCATACTAAACCATATGCACAAACGCTTCTTTTGAAACATGCATAATAATCATATGCAAACATAGCTTTCAAATACCAAGCATATTAAACCTTATACAAGACATGTATCATGGATCTCATGCATAATCCCATATGCAAACCCCAATTTAAGCATTCACATGCTTATTCTTCCAATAGAAAAGCTTAAAGAACATTATATGTATAAATCATTATACAAAACATAATCCATCCAGCATGATACATTAGTTCATATATTGACATTTAAGTGACCCAAAAACCAAACATTTTCTTTATAAAAAACACATCAGATACACGGATTTCCCAAGTGGCTCCTTCAACCACTTCACATACATCCTCGAACCGGAGCAAATGGTACTACTACCCCTTAACGGTTATGATGTATAAATCCACCAGCGGGAGAATTTGGCACACTCTTGACCCCTCGACCGCTGCGGTTCTCATGGTGGAGATATGGCACACTCTTGACCCCTCGACACACATGAGACAACTTATTATATTGCACTTTAAACCCTATGATATACCAACCATATCCGATAATATTATTTCATTGTCACTTAGCCAATATATATTTTTAAATACATTTACTCACTGTTTTTCATATTTACCCAATTAATTCCAGCCACATTCGAAACACTCCTTTAAAAACCCTTTTTCTTATTATTATAATTATTTCCTTCAATTAATCTCCACGCACATAAGGAAATGACAGCTGCAACCTACGAACCAAGAATCCTCACGGTTACAGCGCCACAATTTCCCCTGTACGCGTACCGCATGGAGTCCGATTCCTAGTCGTTTTATCCTTTTTTTAACGATACATTACTTTATGGGGAAATTTATCGAACACTCACCATGCGCACTAATTATGATCCAATAAATAAATTAACCATTCTACCAAACACCCCGTCCAAGAATTTAAATCTAAATTTAACCAATTAAACTAATTCTGGAAATTAAATTTCAAAATTAATTTTAGATTATTATTACCTATACACAAAATATTAGAATTCCATAGAAATCATTAGATTACTATAATCTAATCACGATTTATGAGAAAATACATTAGAAGAAATTATAGATTAAGAATCAAAAGTATGTAAAAACTCATTAAAGAACATTTTTTCACCTTGCTTGATGAAAAATCAACTTGAAGATGAACTATTTCTTGATTTCCAACAAGAAAAATAGTGGAGATGATGTAGAAATCAAAATCCTTAATCCATAATTTTTTATAAATAAATGGATAAAAAATTGAAGTAGAAATAATTAAAGAATCAAGAAATTCCTAAGTTTTGTTTGGAAGAAAATGAGAGAAACTTAGAACTGTCTTTCTCATCTTTTAGAAAATTATAACCGTCAACATATTTTTGTTAAAAACAAGAGTGAAAGATACTTTTTTACTTAATTTTATAATTCCAATAAAAATATCAATTTAATCCTTTTTTTCAAAATTACCATTATTAATATCTTACAACCTTTTGCAAAATAGTCACTATTTAATTTAAGATTAAATAATCTCATTTAAAAATACTCAAACTCAATTTTAGCATTTACTAAACTCATTAAATATATTTCCAAAAATATTTTTCACGATAAATTTATCGAAAATTAATTTAATCAACCCAAATTATTTTCCGGAATTAATTAATAAGCTAAAGCCTAACAAAAAATTCTAACACGATTCCGATAATTCACCCAAATCTTTTAGCCCGTTTTTCGGGATGTTACAGATCTAGAAACAAGAGATCATTTATATTTTCAGTGTTATTACTCGAAAAGAGTTTGAGGAGCTGCTCTGGCTGCTTGCCAGATTCGAAGGTCGGTCCTGTCTTGGGATCAGGAATTAGCTTGGATGAGTTCGAGATTAAAGAAGAAATTCCTTCCTAACACGGTCTTGAAGCTTGCATGGAATGGTTGCATTTACATGTTGTGAAGGGAAAGAAATATGAGGGCGCAAACACATCTGAGGAGGTGATTCTGAAGTAAATTTACGAGGCCGTGAGGTTGAAATTTCGCGGTAGAATTGATTAGAGGCAATTACAACAGCATAGCACTATTTGTACAGATTGGAATTTAGGTAAATACGTTTTTTTATATTTCTGTTTTGACTAAGTGTACATAGCACAGTTACTGGTATAGAGCATACGATGTAATTTGATTTTTAGTTTGGAATACAAAGCGCAAATTCGTTTAAAAAATATTATAAAATAAAATTTTAAAATAATTTAATATACTTTTATGAAAATAAATAAATATTTAATTAGTTTATTTTATTCTCAAATGAAATGAGAAAATAAATATGGTTTGGTCTTCAATTTGCATAATGGTTTAAGTTAAATATTACTTTTGTTAAAAAAAATAATTTTATAGTTTGCTTCGGTGCTTAAACATTACTTTTTTTGCAGGGGTCTCAGGTTCGATTCATTCCATTTTATTTTAAGGTGTTGAGACAATATAAATTTTGATAAATTTTTAAGGTGACAGATGTTGAATCCTTTTGAATTTCCCCCAACACACAACGTGGAAAGAAAATGACATGAAAAATTTAAAAAAAAAACTGTCAACAACTTGGTGATCAAAATAAAAAAGCGGAGAATAGTTTAGTGATCTATAATATTGTTTAGCCTGAGGTGTTTTATCTCAAATTTAAAAACTTAAAGATATAGGTAGAGGGAAAAGATGATAAGCTAATTAATTAATTAACCTAAGTAAGATTATTAATTAAATTAGTTTGACTTTTGGAGAGATGATTGTCCATACTAGTATACTTGGTATAAACTATGTGCATTGCATGAAACAACTACAAATTTGCTTCTTCCTATCTTTAATTAGTATTCATTTGTATTTTTATAGAAACAAAACCGAAATATGGAATTTTATGTAAAAAAGATTTGAACTAAAAAATATTAAATTAAATGATATTTTTTTGAAAAATCTTAAGCATTAATTATCATACATAATTGGATTATTATTTACATAGAAGACAATTGTAAACGGATTAGTGGAATGGTTGTATTTAATCCACCGCCGACCATCCTTTTAATTTTGTTACATGCATATAATATATACGTTGAATTACTGTTTATTTTCTCTCATTTTAATATGCTCCGACTTTGATTTTATAACATTATTCGTAAAGTGTCATTTTCCTTTGTATAGTAATTTACATTAGGGTCTAGATTTTTTTTAAAAAACCTGTCTTTGGGGCCGTTTTCAAACCCTAGCCGCTCTCTTCTTTGATCATTTCCTTTGATCGGTAGTCAGCAATCAATCTTAGTATTAGTTTTCAACCACCGAATCTATTAGTTTTCTTTTTTTTATTTTAATAAGAATCTCTGCCTCTGTAGCACGCTCTTTTCTCTGTCCTTGTGACATGTCTTTGTTTTTGTTTTGTGGTTTGGTTCATCTGTCTTTGTGGCATGTTTCAGCATACCCTAGCGATCGATTGTTGTTCGCACAGAGATTCAATCGGCGCTAGTTTCTGATTTATGTTTTTGTCTGTGGTCACTTGAAAAGTTATATCCCCACTCGGTTGATGGTTGTTTGCCGATGAAATAAGTCATGGGTAGCGGTACTTTTTGCATGACAGTTTGGATTGCGCACCACTCCTTCTTCCTTCTCTATGCGTCTCGTTTGGACAGAGACAAGGAGATTCAGGAAGCTGCTAAATTTTGTTGGTATGCTTATCTCCATAGAAGTTTTCATTTTTGTTTGTTTTTGGGTTGTAAGGATTTTTGGGTTGTTTAATCCAAATATTCTTCTTCTTGGATGCGTTGTAATTGTGATTTTTCTATGAATTTAATAAAAATTTAGTGGCTATTTATCAAAAGTAATTTACATTAGGGTAAACTATATGTGTGACCACTCAACTATGTAGTCTGTCCTATTTTGACCACCTAACTAAAAAATGGACAAGAGCAAGCACATTTGGCCGATTGGTCAAACTGCTCATCTTTGTTCCCTCATTTCACTTAGATCATGGGTTCTAGACCCACTAGGAGCACTCCCCCTTCCCCTAGAGTTTCCCCTTCTCCTTCCCTCTAGGTAGGAATATAATTAGAATTAGGATTTATAAAAAAAAACTAAAAAATTAACAATCATACCATCAAACTTTAAAGTGATCTTATTTTGACCATCAGCCGTTAAAATCTAACGGAAGAGTGACGTGACAGTTAACGAAAATTTGTACAATTACACATTTGGTGTATGTTAGTTACTTATTATTTCAGTTTAGTCCTAATTTAAATTTAATCAAATATAATTAATCAGATGACAACATGTTTCATCACCCGATTGGATAGATTTAATATAATTTTTATTTTATTTTATTTAATATATTTATTTTTTCTAATTAGGTGACGACTGGTTATAGGAAAATTAAAGAGAATGAATAGCCTTGGGGTAGCTTGAACCTTGGTCATCCCGAATATTACCCAAGACCTTCCCACTGCATCAATCTATTCTTATCGACACAAAATGCACCATTATATACATATATATATATATATATTATAAGGATAATTATTTGATACATTAGGGGTGAAAACTTTTAGTTTTCACAAGCGTCTTAATTTTAGGGTTTAGAGACTCAGTTTAGGGGTTTAGGTTTAGTAGTTTAGAATTTAGTGATTGTGAATATAATTTTGGGTTTAGGGTTCAAATGTAGGGTTTATAGGTTAAAATCTAAATCCTCAATATATTATCCTAAAACCTAAACTATAACCTCTAAACCTTAACCCTAACCCCTAAATTCTAATCATTATACCTAAATTCTAAACCTCTACACATAAACCCCTAAACCCTACACCCTAAACTAAGTCCCTAAACCCTAAAACTACGACACTTGTAGAAACTAAAATTTTCCACCGCCAATGTATTGGATATAAATCCATATTATAATATAATAAATATTAGGGAAAAATAAATAAAACTGGTTAAATGGGGACTCGAATCTGGGTCACTTGGGATGTGTAAAAACACACAAACCACTGAATCAATTCAAAATTAAATTAAAAATGAAAATATTTTAAATATATTTAAAGTTTAGTTAAAGCGAAAATAAATTTATGGTTTTTATATTTTTAAATTAAATTGAATATTTTTATTTTTCATATTTATTTTAATAATTTCATATATATAATATTGAATCGAGTTCTTTAATTTAATTAATAATTTTAATTTTTTATTAAATACCTTAATTCAATGATTATATATATTATATTAAGAAATAAAAAAGTTATATTAAAATTTTTAATATAATTAAAAAATTCTATTAATGAATTTTGAGTATAATTTAAATTTTTTAATATAGTTAATATATATAATAATTTGATTTTTTTAATTTTTAATATAATCATTGAATTAATATATTCAATAAAAAATTAAAATTATTAATTAAATTAAATAACTCGATTCAATATTATGTATATGAAATTATTAAAATAAATGTGAAAAAAGAAAAAAAAATATTCAATTTAATTTAAAAATATAAGAATCATAAATCTATTTTCATTTTAAATCTTGCTTTAATCATACTATAAATATATCTAAAATAGCTTTCATTTTTAACTTAATGATATGAATTGATTTAGTGGTTTGTGTGTTTTTACACATCTCAAGTGACCAAGGTTCGAGTCCTTTTTCAATCATTTTTATTCTCTTTTCTCTAACATTTATTGCATTATAAGATATATATAAAATGGTGCAATTTGTGTCAATAAGAATAGGTTGGCATGGTGGTAAGGCCTTGGGTATTTATTTTGGATGTCCTAGGTCCAAGTCACGCCAAAACCATTCTTTCCCTTTAATTTTCCTTTAACCAGGTGGTGACACATGTAACGACTCAAATTTAATATCCTCAGTTGACTTCACCTGAGCTATGGGGTTTGGGTGTTGGGTTGAGGCAATAGGCCCATTGGTGGGTCTAGAGGATTTTTTTGAGCTTGGGTAATGGTTAAAGTGAGGTGAAGATAATGCGGGAAGGGCTTATGTTGTAATTAGCCCACTTTTTAAAATGAAAGCTGAACTTCATTTTAGTTCTCTACAAAAAAAAGAGTGGGGTGATATCACCTTGTCCCCATGTTCTTTTTCCCATCTTTTTTTCCGATCTTCTTTTAATCCAAAGGCAAGATTCAACCCTTGTCATTTAGAGTGGAAATTTTGGATTTATGATTTGAGGTGTTAGAATCTCCCTTGAAGGATCTACAAAAAGAGGTAAGGATCATTAAAAATGGTGGTGAGTTGAAAAAAAAGGTTTTTGTGAGGGTTGAAGAAGATGAACGAGAATGAAAGATTTAACCCCATTTTTTATTGTAAAGTTCTTCCTTTAGCATTGTTTTTTCCTCCCAGCAAAGTTGTAATCCAATTTACAACATTTTGGTGTAGTGAAAGAGGTGGGAGAAGCTTCCAAGGTCCAAAGGAAGAAGAAGGTATGAGGACTTGGGCTAAGAGCTTTTGTTTTCAGCTGTAGGAGTAAGGTTAGAACACCTTCAACTCTCTTGTTTCATGCACATCCTAAGGATGATGCCTTGTAATGCTTGATTTGGTGTTTCTTAGTGTTTTTGTTGCATAGAGACATGTTAATAGCTTAATCCAGATTTTATGTTAAAATCGAGTAAAATGGTAGCAAATCACCTAAATCAAATCCCATAACCTATAGGATCAATTTGGTACCTTTTATGTGAGTTATGAGGGATTTGGGGATAATATTCGAGCCTTAAAAAGTCTTTTCTAGGCTCGAGTACCAATACGCTATAGGCGATTACCGATACCCCATGTTCAAAATGATGAACACATACGAACTGTGAGGGGAGTAATGGTACGAGCTTCAACCTATATTGGTACTAGGTTCAAGGCGTATAGGTACTAGTCATCTTGTATCGGTACCCACTATTTTATTGGAATTCCAATGAGCAACTTTAGTATCGATAAGCGTGGGAGCACAGAGATACCAGAGAGGTTGTACTGATACTCGCGATTGAGTATCGATACTGAGTGCCCATTAAGTTCCATTTATTGGTGCCCGCGTATCGGTACGCTAAGGGCAAGTACTGGTAACTAGTGTACCGTATCGGCACGCGAGTTAGGGTATCAATACCAACTAGGCAACTTGCTAAAAAATATTCATTTTAAGTTCGAGGGGTTGATAAATTCATGGGCTATGACTTAATAAACTCCTAACGATGTAAAACAAAGGGTAAAACTGAGAAAGTAAGAATTCATCCATATGTACGAGCATAACACTTAAGAACTCGGTAATTGGCATGGGTGACTTGTATATTGTTAGCAACCATTGGGTTGATTGATGATATGATAATGTTGTGTACCATGTGGACAATTGTTAGTTGAGTCAACTTGTTTGGTGTGATTCGGATACCCAAGAAATGTGTTGTGTAACACCCTCAATGTATATTTGATGATTAAATACACATTGAAGATGTTACTAAAGTTTTTAACTGATTTCTTGACTTGTAATTTTTTTTAAACTAGTTTAGTAAAAAAACTTTTTCTTGGTTTTTCATTAAATTACAAATATGTCTAGTGTCACCTAGTTTCGACCCTGAATTGGTTAAATAAATATTTTAGACAGTTATTAATATAAAAATATAATTCAGGGTATAAACTATTTGTACTACCTAAACCCTTTCTCAATTTTAAAACCGCTACTCGATTAGCATTAACTACATAATATTTATACCAAATCCCATTGTCAAGAGTTTAAAACCATACTACTCATCCATAATACTTAGGTTACAAGCCCATTTAAAATAAATAAACTAATTTATAGGTTTAGTAATACAGAACAACTGCAATTTAAAATACGAGTACATGCCCACTAGACTAGGATGTAAGTGTACATACTAGTGCTTATAAGCGATATCTCAATTTCCAAAAGTGCAGCTCTTTCTTCGATACTACTAGCCCGATTGACCTACATGTATTACGAAACACACGCTAAGTATAACTTAGTGAGGCATAAATTTAACAACATACACAATTAACACAATATCACAATCCCTGTAAAATGACAAGCGATTCCTTGTGCAGTTTAAACATTTCATCATTTATCATAGTAAATGAGAAACCAACTTATTTCAATGAATCATGGTTACATGTATATATAAATATTCAAAGTCATAATATCATTCTTACTTTATCTGTAATAAATATGAAAAACTTAATGGCCTATCTACTTGCATAAAAGCATTTCATGAATTATAGCCCAAAGTACAATTTTAAGTGAACCTATGGTATACGAGTCATCACGACACCGTAGTGTCTACGACGCCATAGCATCTGCATCGCCAAAGAGACTGAGATGAGTACGTACTCGATGACGCCCTTTGCTTCTCATTATAGCATCTTTTTGTGCCAGTCGACACCGTTGTATCTGCAACGCCGTAGCGTCTGATGTCAACACCGAAGTGTCTGGACTGCACCGTAGTGCTGGTTTGCAGCTGCTAAGACTCTATGGATATCCAACTATACCAAAGACTCTCACACTAGTACTCGGGCATATCAATATAATATTTTCATATTCAATATCCAGTTTATCAATATTATTATCCATAATTCGATAATGGGCAGTTCATACCCAAAATCTAAAACCTGATTTATCTTAGATAAATCATTATGCCATATCAATGTATCCCATATGCCATTTAATATTTCATGCCATTTATATAACTTTGATCAACATACATTTTTCATTAATATCAAGGTCGACTTATCGCAAGTCGTCCTATTTGTAACATGTTATACATGCATATAATGCACTCACTTGGGCTATGCAAAATATTGGGCCTCACTAAGTTAATCCACTACTTTTTCCTTGCCTCTTTTATCTCGTATTTCCTTGTCCTGCTCGGATGTTGCAAATTTACCCATCGAACATATACAATAATATACATGTTAGATTTCTTTTTTAATCTAACACTTCTTAACTATAAAATACTATTATAATTATTCGAATATAGAAATTTTTCCAAAATTTTCTCTTTTTCTCCCTTAGTAGCCGAAAAGTCTATTTTGGTCCCTAGTGACCATTTTGCAACTTTTTTGGAATTTATTCGTGCTCAATCATAAATAATCCATAATTCTAACACTTTTACTAACTTTTACTCAATGCCCTTCAATCCACTAACCTTTGTTAAAGTGACATTTTAGTCACTAATTTCACACAAAGGTTTACAAACTTGTACTAATTAATCAATTCAACATTTTACAATGTTTCTCAAAATTTTCCTTTTATTTTAGCCCTGAGCCGAATTGGTCACTAAACCTTCCCACTGTTGTTTTTCATTCAAACAACATTCTATTATGCTCAAAATAATTTTTCCAACATATATTCTTCATTTCCAAAAATTAACACTTAAAACCCAAAATTCTTCCTACATGGCAAATTGGGTGTCTAAACTTTTCAAGGACTTTATTTTGGTCCTAATGCCATAATCATACTTCTAAATTCATAATCTCTTCAAATCCACCACTAGTATAATTTTCACAATATTTCTCCAAATTGCTTCATGTATACCAAAATGGTCACTTAAAGGACTAGTTGAGAATTTTTCATTCTAACATCAAAATCAAGCTTCTAATATCATCAATATTTCATTTTCATCATCTATTTCAAAACCCTAAATAAAATCCCAAATTTTAGGGTTAGGGTTTATGTCTTCAAACATGAAATTAATCTAAATCTAAGCTTGATTTCAACTCCATAACACTTGATTTACTTGAATTAAACTTCAACCTCAACATAGAACATGAAACCCTATTTTCTCTCTCATCAATAACATGAAAAAATCTTCAAACCACCATGCAAAATTACTATCAATAGAAAGAGCATTAAGCATATATCATTTTTTCCAAGCAACATACCTTGATTCTAACTTTGGAGCCTTCAAAAATGCATAGGAAAATTTTGTGTATTTTTTCTTTCTTTCTCTTGGTTTCGAATTGGAGAAGAGAAGATGAACTAATTTTTGTTCATCTTTTTCTTATTTATGCCAAGTGTTTCTAATTAAATGAATATTAAATTCATTTAATTACTTAAGTCCAAATAATCCTCCAACTAAATCTTATTTTAAAATTTGCCATCTTGTAAAAGTATAACCAAATCTAGTTAGAATCTATAGCGATCTCTTTTTCGCTAAAAAAACAGGGTTTTAAGGGTGTTTGTGGTTTTTCCGGTGTATTTAAAAATGTTTATTTCGTGTGTTTTTAGAAAAATTGTGTTTTATTTTAAAATGGAGACACCACCGGCCACTAAGGTAGGCCGGACACCATAAAACCAGAGATTTTTAAAATGTTGGGTCCGGGAGTCGGTTACGGATGAGGAAGGATTAGCACCCCCACACCGCCCAAAATTGGTACTTTAATAATTACCGCTTTATTAATATTAAACTTTCCGGATTAAAGTGATGATTAAATTAAAATTTGGTTATAAGTGCGAGTAGATTTTAAAGGCCTTGTTATTCGAGAGTAGACCGAAAGACCACCATCACTACGCCTGATACTAGCTACGTTTACGCTCGAATAAAGGGGCACCCGCATTGACAGTTTATATTTCCAAAATGCAACTTAAAACATGGCAAATATAAATAAATACAATGTGATAAAAATATCAATAAATACTAACATAATAAAATACTAATCTAACATAAATAAAATACTAATTTGAAACATACATAAATATTAATCTATAACATAAATAAAAACTAATCTAACATAAATAAAATATTAATCTAAAACATAAATAAATATAGAGCATAAAATACTAATATAAAACATACCAACTAAACATAAGAACAAAATTAAACGACATTTTATTAAATCATACAACATAAAAATATACCTCACTAGGAGCCCGAATAACGAACCCCGACTGACTCCACTGATACCTCCATGCCATCTCGTCGTAGACCAAAAAATTTTAACTAGATCGGACCTAAAAAAGACCCCGATCGAATGTTGGATAGAACCAACTAGGGCTGAGGGCACTGCCCTCGACCCTAGCCAGCCTTGTTTGGCCGGCCATAGCTCCCAAATATTTTGGGAGCCGATTTCTTGGCTGCTCATGGGTGCTTGAGCCCCCCTCCCTACTGTCTTTTATAGGCAAATTGGGTGGGGGGAATAGGGGTGATGCAGAGCTTTGAGCTCCGCGCAAAATTTCTTTTTTTTTTCTTTTTAATTTTTTTACTTTACTTTTTTTTATATTATATTTATATTATTTTTTGATTTTTTCATTAAATTTATATTAATAATATTACTATTAAAATAGTACTAATAATACTAAAACCCGAACAAAAAATGAGTGATTACAGCTGCCCCTCTTTGCTTGTTCTTGTGAAACGAGAACAAAGCAAAGATCAAAAGCACTCATTTTTGTCATACTTCTTGTCCTTGGCTTCAGAATCACAGGTTCTTCTAGAAATTTCTGCTCTTCTTCTGCCAACTATTCAAGTTTCAATCTTCTAAATAGAGGATCCATTGGGGAAGACAAAATCTTGAAATCAAAAATTTGAGGTCACAAGTTCTTCTTGTATAGAACTGTTCTCTCTTCTTTTGACTGGAGCCTTGGAAAAGCAAATTCTCCCTATATAGAACTTTAGCTTGTCCTCGGTAAAGTCTTTGGGCTACAAGTCCTTCATATATAGAACTTTCGCCTTCAACTATCAATTCTGCATGTTCTCCCTATATAGAACCTTTCACTCTGAGGCCTCGAGTTATGAGTCCTTCCTATATAGAACTTTTCACTCTAAGACAGCAAAGCTTGGAGTCCTTCCTATGTAAGACTCTTCACCTTCAATGCTGCGGGTTTTTCCTATATAAAACCTTATGCGTTACTGATGGATTCTTTCGACTGAGAGTTCCTCCTATATAGAACTGCTAGTTTTCAAACCCTGGAGCCATAAGTCCTTCCTATATAGAACTTTTAGCTTCTGAAATCTCGTAGTTACGGTTTCTTCCTATATAGAACCTTTCAATGCGAGGGCTTGAAAATATAGGCCCTTCCTATATAGAACCTTTATCTTTGAATTAGGGGTTCACGCCAAGCTGGCTACCAATCTTTCTGGACTCACGCTACTAAGGTTGCCAAAATCTTTCTTCAAATTTGGGGGATTCACGCCGAAAATGGCTACCGATCTTTCTTCAAATTTGGGGATTCACGCCAAAAATGGCCACTGATCTTTCTGGACTCATGCTACTATGGCTGCCAAAATCTTTCTTCAAATTTGGGGATTTATGCCGAAAATGGCTACCAAACTTTCTTCAAATTTGGGGATTTACGTCGAAAATGGCCACCTATCTTTCTGGACTCACGCTACTATAGCGCTGAAATCTTTCTTCAAATTTGGGGATTCATGTCGAAAATGGCTACTTATCTTTCTGGAAATTTAGGGATTCATGCTGAGAATGCCCACCAATCTTTCTGGACTCACGCTATTATGGCTGCCAAATTTTCTTCAAATTTAGGGATTACGCTGAGAATGGCCACCGATCTTTCTGGACTCACGCTACTATGGTTGCTGAACTTTCTGGCCTTATGCTACTGAGGTTGTCGACATCTGGCCTCACGCTACTATGGCTGCCGCATCATGCCCGAAGGACTTATTGATGGCCCAAAGGACTTATCACCATGCTTGAAAGATTTACTAGTGGCCTGAAGGTCTTATTATCATGCCCGAAGGTCTTACTGATGGCCCAAAGGACTTAATATCTGGCTTCACGCTACTTTGGCTACCGTCATCTGGCCTCACACTACTATGGCTGCCAACATCTGGCCTCACGCTACTATGGCTACCGCATCATGCCTGAAGGACTTATTGATGGCCCGAAAGACTTATCACCATGCTCGAAAGACTTACTGGTGGCCTGAAGGTCTTATCATCATGCCCGAAGGTGTTACTAATGGCCTGAAGGACTTAATATCCGGCTTTACGCTACTTTGGCTGCCGTCATCTTGCCTCACGCTACTATGGCTGCTGACATCTAGCCTCACACTACTATGGCTACTGCATCATGCCCGAAGGACTTATTGATGGCCCGAAGGACTTATCACCATGCTCGAAATACTTACTGGTGGCCCGAAGGTCTTATCATCATGCCCAAAGGTCTTACTGATGTTCTGAAAGACTTAATATCTGGCTTTACGCTACTTTGGATACCGTCATCTAGCCTCACGCTACTATGGCTGCCGTATCTTTCTTTAATGAAATCTACTTCTTCAAACTTTTTGACTATTCTTTAAATACCTGTCTAAAACAAGAAAAATTGGCATGCCTCTATCTATATGATGCATGCAATGTAATGCTTTCTTTTTCTTCTTCTTCTTCTTCTTTCTTTTTCTCTCTTTTTCTTTTCTTTTCGTATTTCTTTTTTTCTTCTCTTTTTTTCTTTTCTTTCTTCTCTCACTCTCTTTTCTCTCTTTTTCTTTTTTCTTCTCTTTTTTTTCTTCTTTCGCTCTTTTTTTTCTTTTTTTTCTTTTCCCCCTCTTTTTTTCTGTTCTATAGTCTTGCACACTGAAATGGTCGTTCTTCAGATTTCCTTCTCTTCTGTCATAGCGTGCCCTTTGATCAATTATTTATCGCATTCATATCTTTTAACCATTCCGTACTATAATTCTTTTTTTCTTCTCTATCCTTTTCTTCTTATTTTTTCTTTTTCTTCTCTCTCTCTCTTTTCTTTTTCTTTTCTCTTCTCTTTTTTCCTTCAATCTTTTTCTGTTCTAAAGTCGTACACCCTGAAAGGTCGTTCCTCAAATTTTTTCATCTCTTTACTTCTTCATTGTATGCTCTTAAATCCTCATTTGATCAATCACTTCGAATCTGAATTAACATGCTTTCAAATCTTTCGTGCGCAAGGCTTTCTTGTCTTTAGGGTTATCACCTGTCTTCATAAATGATATTCTGGTCCTTATATTATTCTTATAAGAACCCTTGTCATCTTCTTCGCTTGGCGTTGCCCCATTCAACCACGGGTTCCACTACTTCAAATTTCATGACCCATCATACAAAGCCTTGATCTATTTCTAATCACTAGGGTGAGCAAAAATGCTTCAATCCCCTGAGCTCATCCTTGATCTTCTTGTAGCAATTCGATGGGAACTAACTCTCGGTCCCTATGCTTTAAATATCATCATCGTTCATTTTTAAAGCAATTCAAAAGGCAATTTACTTGTCTATACTTCAATACAAAAAATAATGATTGTTTGAAAAGATAACATTCATTTTGAAAATCACAACTTGGAGGGAATGCCAAACATTTTAAAAACATTGTTTGGAACAAAAGGTAAACATTTTCTCTCTCTATCTCTTTTTAAAAAGCCAAACATTTTTGAAAATTAATGTTTGGAGAATGGTTAAACAAAATTCGAAGTATATTGCCACACATTTTAAAAAACTAATGTTTGGGGGAAATGGTAAACATCAAAACTTTTGGAGAAAATGTCAAACCTTTTAAAACATGTTTGCCCCCCAAATATCAAACGCCACAACACATCTACTTCAAATTGCCAGAGATCAACTCTAATGAAGCGCATATTTAGAAGATCTTGACTATTGTGGAGATATACACAAATGTATAGTTTCTTTTAGTCTATTAGGCTTTCAAGAAGCACAATCCCATACCTAATTTCTAACCCATTTAAGGTGGCTCTCTTAATCTCACTAACTCACCATGCCTCATTCTTCCCTCATTTGGGTGTTGATCAAGCACTTCGAAGTTTGACGTTCCTTGAAGCAAGGTTAACCCTTATAGGCGGAATGAAATCTGAAGACATTCTCATTCAACTTGGATATCTATGGATGATCAGAATGGTCTTTGGAGGCTTGTAATGTAGGCATTTGGTTCATGGTTAGACGAAGCTGTATCTCTGTGCTCGTATGATCTGGATATGCTCACATGGAGTATTCTTTTTTTTCATTTTCGGGATCACTCTAGACTGCCTGTTTTCGGGTTTTCACCATAGAGTTCATTTTCTCACTCTCTTTCTTTTGGTCTGCCTTGCATTCTGGCTGTATATTGATGCTTGTTTTTCGTAAAAAAATGATTGATCCTCCAAAGTTCCTTGAATGAAGGATTATGTAAATTTCTGGGAGTTCTTGTGATTGGTATGCCCATATGAAATGTTCATATTTCTTTCTTTCTTCTTTTTTTCTTTTCTCTTTTTTTTATTTAGATTGCTCTAGACTGCCCACCTTTGGGTTTTCACCCTAGAGTTCTCTTCCTTCTTCTATATCTTCAGATCAATGTATTTTGGTTGGATATTGATGCCAGCATGCTCGGGCAGACTACTCCTTCCTCTTCATTTTCGGGATCGCTCTAGACTGCCCATTTTTGGGTTTTCACCCTAAAGGTAATTTCCCTTTTCGAAATTGGCAATCTTCGGGCCGACTTGTCTTGACTTGGCATCAATTCAAACTTCTATACAAATCTTCAAAATTGTGGATTCTTTATGTATCTCTTGCTCATTTCTTACAGTTGAAGTCTTGATCTTGTATTGTTTGATTTATGTGTGAAGTTTATACAGTATTTTCCTTTTTTTCCTTTTGTCTTTTTTCTCTTTTTCTTTTCTTTTCTCCTTTCTTCTTCTTTTTTTCCTTCTAAGGGAATTCAACTCATCACAGTCCTTTGTCTCGAGGATAATGATGGAGCATACAACAAAACCCCGAGTTACTCGGCATAGTCATGATTTGAATATATCACTCATGTAGCTACTCCGCTTTTGACTTAAAAGATGGATGGAGCTTACAACCACCTTCTGAGCTTTTCACTACAGCGGAGTGCCCTAGAAAATTCTACTCATTTCTCTCTTTTTAAACACTCTTATCTAGGAATACCTTTTAGTAAACCCAAACAGTGGAGTGTAGTCTCTCTTTTTTTCCTATTTCTGTCTCTTTTTTTCTCTCTTTTTTTAGACTACCCATTTTGGGTTTTCAGCCTAGAGTCTCTTTCCTCTTATTCGAGTCTGTGGATGTATTCTCGAATCAAACTATATCTATACCAGACATTGTCGCTTGTTCCCGCTTGAACGTAATCAATTTTACCCAGCTCTTCTAAACTGGTGCCTATCAAACGGTAGAGTCTTCGTGTATCTTTTTCTTACACTATTTAACTTAGTGTACTCGCTCTTGATTGCTTCAGCCTTCTGATTGGCATTTCTTATGTTGCTTGATTTACTTTCTGAGCATAAACTTGTCTTCATCCATTTTCCTCTAGTAGTTCTATGGCCTTTATGTCCAATCTATATGGTTTCATCTCTTTCTCTTAGTAAAGTGAAAGAATACCATTCGTCATTCCATTCATAGATGTCATGAGAAAGCCTTCAAGGGGTAAAGGTTTATGGTCAACTCTCGGTTCAAGGATCTTAAATGACAAGTGTATGAGAAGGAAAATTCCTAAAATGGGAACCGCCCATTGTTTAAACACTCGCTTTGTTCCTCTGTTGGCCTAATTGGATTAACAGATACTCACATTTGCAATATCCTTACAACTTTCAATTTCTTCTAAATATAAGCAACTTAGAGTTGATTTCCGAATTTGAACCACATGTATTCTTGCATTTAAGATTCAAGGACCTGGTACAGAAATGATATATACATATGTCCATTCAAAAAATGTGTATATGTGTATGGAAAATCAAAAACTACCTCATAACAATGAATGAAATGTTTAAAGAATCAAAGAATGCAAAAATGCTTCCTAAATGGAAATGTGAAAAAATATCTGTTTGAGAGTTTTTTTCTTTCTTCAAAACATTGAGAATTTCTTTGTGAACTAATGGGAAAACCATAGGGACCTTGAGACTACCTCCCGAGTACTAACTCATTCCGTCCATTTCAATGTAGTCTAGGCTTGCATTTCTCTTGTTTTTCCTTCCTGGATCAATTTTTGCGTTAGTACTCCCTCGCCAACCAGCTTCTGGATTTCTCGGTGCCATGCTTCGATGCCCCCACATAAAACTCATATGCACTATTCAGGTCAAAGTTGTGGGCAAATGTGTCAGGTGTAATATTCATCGGCCTAGGGGTGAGCTGATAACCTTCGACCAAATGAGAAAATATGTCTGAAATAAGTACCCCAAATATTTTCAGACTTGCTCAATGAATTTCCCTCGGTGATTCAGATGGATTATCAGACCTCATTCTCTTACCGTTATGAGAATCTTGAAAGTGGTACCATTTATCTATTTCTTTTCTTCTACTCCTAGGTAGGCCTGGTCTTTAAACTTAGGTCCCGAAGTGCATGTTCGATTCTCTCTTCGACTGTCATGAAGTCCTCAAAGCTGGCCTTCATTTTCCCAAGCACCTTATCAAAGAAGAAATATGAAAGGTGGCATGAAACATGGAAGTCACTTTCATCTTCGTCTACGGAAGGCTGCACCTGGGTCGCTAAACACAACCACCTCAAAGCTCATTCCTTGAAGCCTTCATCAGGTTTCATCTTCGTACCCTGTAGATACTGACGACTTGGTACTAGACCCAAAGCATATTTATATTGGCCCAAAAAGGCATCGGCTAAGTCTCCCCACGACTGAACTTGGTCTCTACTCAAACAGTTATACCATATCACGGTGGGTCCTGCTAGACTGTCGTGGAAGCAGTGGAACAGTAATTTTTCATTCTCAATGTAGCCCTCCATCTTTTTGCAGAACATGGTCAGGTGAATCTTGGGGCATCTTGTTCCATCATCATGCGCAAATCTAGGAATCTTTGAAATCCGGAGGAATGACCAAATCAGGGTTCAAATAGAGTTTTCTTGCACCGAAGGCATCAAACTTATCCTCTCTTTTTTTCTCGAGCCCATCTTCTAACTGCTCGAATCTTGATTTTTGAGTGTGTTCAATTCTTTTATTCACGATAAAACTCTAATTGGTCTTTGGATTACTCCCAAAAAATTTTATGCAAGGTAATGATAATGTTATGTAAAATATGCCATGACTGTACAATGTGATGCAATGCAATGCATGAATGCAAATGCGGTGTTGATTCTCGAATAGTCCTTAAAAGAATTTCGTTCAATAGAAAAATGTCTGGTTGCAAGAAACTAATAATGAATTACAGGTAACAATTAGCTTCCTTCCGGAGATCTTGACTTCGGGAAGCAAAGCTCGTGCTTCACGTCTCAACATCGTCTTCAGGATGATAGGTGACCTCGTCTTCTCCTCTTATGCTACTCCATAGACTTGTGGCGTCATGATCTTCATGCTTTGGCTTCTAAAAAACATTGACAAGTCTAGGCATAATGCAGACAAGAGTTTCTTCTTCAATTGATTTGGGTGCAAACAAACCGATCTTCGAATAATGCGTATAAATAGGGTTGGATGCTAGCGGTCCAAAGGGGGTCTACTTAAAGTCTTTAAAACTTTTGGGTTTACATTAAAATTCTCAAAGATCATTTATTTTAAAGATTTCCCCTTTTTATTATCAAAAAGTTTTAACTTACTTAAAAAATGAAACTTTTAGGGGTTTTTTGAAAGTTTTAGGAGGGAAAAGAATTCAAAACACAATAATAATATTTTCAAATTTTTTTGAAGGAGTTACATTAAAATCTATGAGATTTTTACAAAGGGTTAAATGTTAAGATTTTAAAATTAGTGTTCTGTAGTCCCCACTGGATCCTCTACGTCGCACGTGTCTTACTATCGGACCGTATTCTTTCTCGATTGGTCTTTGCTCGGCCTAACTTGATACTGTAATATTATCATTTTCGGCAAATCAGACTTTTTTTTATTTTGAAAGCCTTTTAAATGAACCGTTCTTGAATCAACACCATGTCATGATATGCAAAATGAATGCAAATAAAGGCATTGATTACGCTGGTTATCACCCTTTCAAACGACTTTCATAGGAATTAAAGGGTCCAGATTCTGGAGCACATTAAGGTAATACATATATAATCACATGTATGTGTGGTTAAAGACCACTTGTATTTGTATATTTGTACCCGGAATTCCTAATTCAAAGTTCAAATTTAAATGTACAATGATTCGATAGATAAGATTTTCCATTTCTTAAAACAGCAAAATAGGTCCCTTTCCTTTGAGAATTCCTTAAAAATATTCATTTACTATTCATTATATGGTTGTTATATGATATGAGACCAAAAAGAGGAAACGGAAAGATAATTTTTGTATATCAATAGATGAAATAAGGTGTGGAAAGCAAGACAGGGATTCTCTACAATGACATTGTAGGCCAATTGAAAGGGATGTAGCGCAACTTGGTAGTAGCGTTTGTTTTGGGTACAAAATGTCACGGGTTCAAATCTTGTCATCCCTACCTATTACTTCTCCTTTGAGCGATAACGAGGAGTAGTTTTAGATTGATTAAAATTAAGCATACATAATCTATCATTTTCTCATATTATATATGATATATGATAGTATAGGTGTCTTGTGATGTATGGGGTTATAAAATAAAAGAATCCTCTTTTTTACGGTCTTATTTATTATGATAAGAAAGTGCTCTTAGTTCAGTTCGGTAGAACGTGGGTCTCCAAAACCCAATGTCGTAGGTTCAAATCCTACAGAGCGCGATTCCGCTCTTATTAGGTCGAAAATTACACCGAACTGGAAAAAAATTGAACAGCAATTCGAATTTGACCTCCTTGGATTAAATTTAAATTAGAAAATTATTATAAAATTAAAGAATTAAAGAAAGGGGTCATTCAAAAAAAGAGATGGTAATTAATCAAAGGTCCAACTGATCACCACGTCTGTATTGTAAATATGCGGTTACGAATAATCCAGCCAAAGTAATAGGAATTAGACCTAAGACGATTCCAAATAGAAAAACTTCAATCATTTCGATTTATTTGAAAGGAGAAAAAGAAAGGTAATATCTATCCCTAAATATTAATCTCTATTGCCCATGAATATCAATAATTAATAATTGATAATTAACACGGTAAGGAACTATATGAATATCAATAATTAATAATTGATAATTAACACGGTAAGGAACTATAGAATATTATAGAATATATGGAATAGGACAGAAAACTTTGTTTTTATGAATTGTTCGTTCATTCAATTAATTTTCAAATAAGTCGTATCTTACTCAGACCAATAAATAAAGCTGAGGTTATAGTTAAAGCCGCTAGTAAAAAACCGAAATAACTAGTTATAGTAGGCATGAAGGGGCTAAATGAAATATGTTCTTTTTATACATATGTTTATAAAGCACTTACCTAAGTTTCAATTTTTAAACGAGCCAGGGATAAGCAAAAATACCAATTGAAATAATAAGTTCAATTGAAATTTTTTGATTCATCAATCATTCTAAACAGTATTCACAAAAATAGAGCGGCAGGCCAAGAGTAAAAACGAAAAAGAAATCAATTCATCATCTTTGTAGTTAGGTCAAGAAAAACCCTTTGGATCTAATACAAGAATACAAGAAAGGCCGCCTCACAAATATTGATTAGTAGAATTTTTTTATTTTATTCTTTGCTTTTTTTATCTATATCTAATACTATCGACTACTATTACTTGTTACTAGACGACTAAGAAATTCCTTAAAAAAAGGAGGCTTACAACAAAAAACAAAACCCCTTGCGCAACTACGAAAAAAGTCAATTTTTTGATTTCGTATCTAATTGACCTGCGGAAATATGATAATTTCCTTCATGAATTATTATAAACCAACTCGTTGGATTCACGAGTTACCTGATCTTACGTTTCTAGGCCCAAGCCAATAATAGAACCCCTATATTATATATTCTATTTATTATATTCCAGGAATTTGAGGAATTTTCTATAGCATGATACGTGGTTATACATCAACAAGCAAGAAGAAGAAAGAAATTATGTAGCACTTTGTGTCGATATCTTTGTTTGAAATTGCGTTCTTTGTGTCGGAAGAAGGATAGCTATACTGATTGGTATACTCTAAAAATACCTTTGGTACAATATTGACGATCTCACAAAGATTTAGTTTCGGTGAATTTCCGTTTCATCGATCCCATCTTTTACGGAATCGATCCCCTACAAGAATATGTGGAGCTCAAGATGTCCGGAAGCACAGGAGAACATTCTTTTGCTAATATTATTACCAGTATTCGATCTTTGGGTCATTCATAGTATTACTATACCTTCCCTATTCATCGCGGGTTGGTTATTCGTCAAAGATGAGTTTAGCTTATGATGTGTTTGGAAGCCCTCGTCCCAAACGAGTATTTTCTGAGAGAGCCGACAAGGAATTCCATTAATAATCGGCCGTTTTGATTCTTTGGAACAACTCGATGAATTTAGTAGATCTTTTTAGGAAGACCCAATGACCATAGATCGAACCTATCCAATTTTTTAAAGGCGATGGTTGGCTGTTCACGGACTAAATTGTACCTACCGTTTCTTTTTTGGGGTCAATATCAGCAATGCAGTTCATCCAACGATAAACCTAATTCGAATTAATTATAGAGCTATGACACAATCAAACCCGAACGAACAAAATGTTGAATTGAATCGTACCAGCCTCTCTGGGGGTTATTACTCATTTTTGTACTTCTTTGTTTTATTTTCCAATTATTTCTTTAATTAAGAAAAAAAGAGTAGTAGAATATTAAATAATAGTAGGAATTCTCTTATCCCATTCGGAAGGATTGTATCTCATAATTATCTATATTTGTTTATGTCTTTAGCACGACCACTTGATGAAATACGGAGGAAGCGGGATAAATGGCGATATACTTTGGAAGGATTCCTCTTTGGATAATAGGTACGGTAATCTGGTATTCCTGTGATCGGTTTAATAGGTATTTTCTTTTATGGTTCATATTCTGGATTGGGTTCGTCCCTCTAATATGTAATATAAGATGTAATAATGGGATGAACTAAGTTATAGGCATGAAAGTGTAAGAACTCAACGGGCCCCCTCCTCTTTCGTTGTCTGATTCGCGAGGAGGGGGCCCGTTCAATTCTTAATGATCATGATCATAATATTTTGGTCGTATAAATGACAACAAATGGATCACTTTTTCCAATGATTTTTTTGAAAAACGAACTCAATTAATTGATTCATAGCATATGTTCTTCGATAGTATCTATCGAGACTTTCAAGGTTAGAAGAAAAAAAAGGAATCACTCAATTGGATGACACAATATATATATTTAATATATATATTATTTCTTTTTTTTTCTGTCGACCAGATATCAAGCAAACCCTTTCTAGATTAGCCTAATCTTACTCTATTTATTTTAGTATTTCATCAAAGTTTGAAATTCTTTTATAAGTTCATCGCCTTGATTCTATTTTATCAAAAAACAAAAAAAATGATTCCTTCTCTTTTTTTTTGTTGTCCATTACTTTATATTCTACTTATTTAGTTTAGAATTATTTTATACTTATTATATTATCCTTATTACTTATTCTATTATAAGTAAATAAAAAAATAAAGGGTTCTGAAAAATCTGGAAAAATCTAAACAAAGAATAGAAATCTTTGACGAACGGGTTCCGTTATTATTTCGACACAAGAAAAGATATGTAAAATTCCTTTTCTTGTGTCGAAGGCTAAGAAAACGAAGAATACTCCCTGTAATTATTTGTTCCCCTCATTTATCCTTCCTTTCGATTCTCTGCTTACTTATCTTATGATTAGTATCTAATCAAATTGAATTTAGAAAACAAAACCCATTCTGTGACATTTAAATCTGAACCTATTCTGTTACATTTCAATCTGACAATAGGAATATAATTACACCCCTCCAATTTAATCCAACTTAGATTGAAAAAAGAAAAAAAAAGGTAAAAACAAATAGTCTTCTTCACAATATACATATTTTGAATGCGGGAAAAGTAATTCCTAGAGAAAGAATAGAAACAAGCAAAAGACTTTTCATACTTTTTTCATCATACCTAACCCAGAAAAGAAAACTTCTACAGATATGCCCCTCTACATGTTTTTGGGTCGCATTCAAGGAAATGAAAGTCTCTGTTAAAATCGTTGGTGCCAGGTTTGCCTTCCGCTTCATGCGTTCAAACAGATCCAAGATGGCTATGTCGATGTTTCCAAGAACCCTCAAGAAAATGATCAAACCCTATATCCCTAAAGAGAACATGTCCATCTTTATCGCCTCATCCGGGTGTGCGGGTATGATGTCTCGAATACACTCCCATGCACAGGCTAGGCTGTCTCCTCGACTCTGAATCAGGCCGTTGACCCAATCGTTACTCATCTTGGCAAAGGTTTTGAACTTCAATGGATAATTCTAGTTTTTTGGCGGCTTCATATAGATCCAATCTTTTTTAACATTCTTCTTGTTGAGCAAGGCTGTATACTCTTCTACCGTGGGTATCATGCCATGTCCGTTGAAAGTGAAGCAGCAAAAAGCAAGGTTCCAGAACTGAAAAATGGCTCGACGCAAAGGCTGATTAACCTGGACATACATTAAATGTGCTATGTCACCATAAGTATTAGAATATAGGTCATGTAGTCGTCGATCCCATCCTTCCCAAATCTCTTTAAGCTCCAATAGGCCATTCTGTTGTAGGCTATTGTATGTATATCCTGGCATTATGCGCTCACTCGGCAAACTGTTACCTTGGGCCCACTGGTTGACTTTTGACCAATGTATGACGGATGTTCTTGAGATACCTTTTATCAATGATGACAGATTTCTGATCAGGCAAACCACTTGAACCAACACCTTTATGTCATGCAATGCTAATGCAACAAAAGTATGTGTAAAGTAAAAATAAAATAAAACAAAAAAAGAAATAAGTTAGTACTGAATAAAATCAATAGATACATAAATAAAAAGCGAAGTAGATAAGGCAACAAGCAGAGCAATCCTATTTATCCCGTCTAAAACACCTAAATTATCCGCATGGATCTAAAAGGGCGGGCTTTCTATTTTCTCTACAAGCAGTTTTAGTGCTAAGAGGTACACGAATTGTCCTTGCTGTCCCCTACTAAGAATAGCAAGGACCCGGTCATCACCCATTATAGGCTCTTTTCAACCGGGTTCAACTCAGGGGGACCCATTCGCTTATACCCATACGAAGGAACGATATCCTCACGAAAGCATAAGGTACTCGAGCCCCGAAGGTACTTGCTAGGCCCAAACGGAAGAACGATATCCACACGAAAGCACTAGCGTTTTCCCCCACTTAAATGAACGAGTTTATATGCCAAATTTTAAATGTGTTAAAATAAACACAGAATTATAACCAAATGTTAATTTAATAGTCACTTTAATCCAAACTTTCCGATATTAGTAAAGCGATAATTATTTAAAAACCTCGACTCTCTTTTATTTTTGAAAACCAAAAAAAATGTCCCCATCGGAGTCGCCATCTGTAGCAATCTCTTTTTCGCTAAAAAATCGGGGTTTTAAGGGTGTTTGTGGTTTTTTTGGTGTATTTAAAAATGTTTATTCCATGAGGTTTTAGAAAAACCGCGTTTTATTTTAAAAATGGAGTCGCCACCGGCCACTAAGGTAGGCTAGACACCATAAAACCAGAGATTTTTAAAATATTGGGTCCGGGAGTCGGTTACGGATGGGGAAGGATTACCATCCCCACACCGCCCAAAATTGGTACTTTAATAATTACTGCTTTATTAATATTAAACTTTTCAGATTAAAGTGACGATTAAATTAAAATTTGGTTATAAGTGTGAGCAGATTTTAAAGGCCCTGTTATTCGAGAGTAGACTGAAAGACCACCATCACTACGCCTGATACTAGTCACGTTTATGCTCGAATAAAGAGGCACCCGCATTGACAATTTATATTTCCAAAATGAAACTTAAAACATGGCAAATATAAATAAATACAATGTGATAAAAATATCAATAAATACTAACATAATAAAATACTAATCTAACATAAATAAAATACTAATCTGAAACATACATAAATATTAATCTATCACATAAATAAAAACTAATCTAACATAAATAAATATAGAGCATAAAATACTAATATAAAACATACCAACTAAAAATAAGAACAAAACTAAACGACATTTTATTAAATCATACAACATAAAAATATACAATTTAGATCGTTCGTTCTGACTGTTCGTCTGTCTACGAATGAAATGCAGTACTAAAATTTAATTTAGTACCTAAAGCGTCGTGTAATGCTCCCCAAAACCTCGAGGTAAACCTTGGTTCTCTATCCGATATAATTGATACTGGGACACCATGTAGTCGTACTATTTCTCTGATATACAATTCTGCATACTTATCCATTGAATAATCCACCCAAACTGGAAAAAATGTGCAGACTTTGATAAACGATCCACAATGACCCATATTGAACCCTTTTTGTTGGGCGTAATTGGTAGCACTGTTACAAAATCCATAGTCACTTTTTCACATTTCCACTGAGGAATGGAGATAGGCTGTAACAATCCAGAATGTACTTGATGCTATGCTTTAACTTGTTGACATGTCAAATATTTTGCTACAAACTCTGAGATTGCTCTTTTCATTCCCTGCCACCAATAGCGGGTTTTCAAATCTTGATACATCTTATTACTTCCTGGATGCATAGTTAATGGAAAATAGTGAGCTTCTGTTAAAATCTTTTTCTTCAATTCACTATTGTCAAGAATATAAACTTTTTCTCGATACTATAAACAACCACCAGACTTAATTTCATAGTCTTGCGCTTCTCCAGATTCAACTTGTCTTCTCTTTACAATACATTCTTTATCCAAAAACTATAAATCTTTGATCCGATCAAGAAAAGTTGGCTTAAGCTGAAACTCTACTGCTAAAGAACTATCTTGTCCCAAAGATAGTTGTGCATTCATTGCGCGTAGAACAGAAAATGTTTTCCAGCTAAGAGCATATGCTACTATGTTAGCCTTTCCTGGGTGATAATCAATAACTATGTCGTAATCCTTTAAAAACCCAACCCATCTTCGTTGTCTCAGATTCAGATCTCGTTGTGTCATCAAGTACTTCAAACTTTTTTGATCAATGTAAATGTGACACTTATCACCATATAAATAATGTCTCCAAATATTTAGTGCAAAAATCACTGCTGCCATCTCCAAGTCATGAGCCGGGTAATTATTTTCATGATTTTTGAGTTGTCGCGATGCATAAGCTACAACGCGTCCTTCTTACATTAATACACAACCCAAACTATTATGGGATGCATCACTATACAGAATGTACTCTTTTCCCGGCTCTGGTTGAATTAATACTGGTGCATTTGTTAAAACTTCTAACTAATAGTTGAGTAAGTGGCATGGCAATGATAGAGAAGTTCTGGACAAATCGTCGGTAGTATCCAGCTAATCCCAAGAAACTTCTGACTTCTGAGACATTCTTTGGTGCTTCCCATTCAAGAATAGCTTGTACCTTCTTGGGATCTACTCTTATTCCATCAGCAGATACGACATGTCCGAGAAAAGTTACTTTAGATAGCCATAATTCACATTTGGAAAACTTCACATAAAGCTACTCTTCTCTTAATGTTTGTAATACCACCCGGAGATGTCGATCGTGATCATCTTCAATCTTAGAATATACCAAGATATCATCTATAAATATCACCACAAATTGGTCCAAGTAGGGTTGAAACACCCTATTCATTAAGTCCATAAATGCGACAGGAGCGTTTGTAAGTCCAAACGGCATTACTAAAAACTTGTAGTGTCCATAGCGAGTCCTGAATGTCGTCTTTGGTATATTTTCTTTCTTAACTTTTAGCTAATAATATCCTGATCGAAGATCGACCTTTGAAAACACAACAACACCTCTGATCGAATCAAATAGTTCTTCAATTCTTGGCAACAAATACTTATTCTTTATTATCACCTTATTCAATTGTCGATAATCTATACACAATCGTAAAGATCCATCCTTATTTTTTCCGAATAATACTGGGGCTCCCCATGGTGACACACTCGGTCGAATATAGCCTCGATCTAATAACTCTTGTAAATGAGCTTTCAGTTCCCTTAATTCTGTTGGCGCCATCCTATAAGGTGCCATCGATATCGGCTCTGTTCTAGGATACACATCTATTCCAAATTGTACCTTTCTATCTGGAGGTAAGCCTGACAACTCATCTGGAAATACATTTGGAAATTTTCGCACAGTTAGGATATCTTCCAATTTCTTGTGTGATGCTTGCGTATTCACCACATTAACTAAATATGCTTCGCACCCATTATTTAACATCCTCCAAGCCATCGCTACAGAGATTACTGAGTTTAGGCAATCGTTTCTTTCTCCCATTACAACCACCTTAGAACCATCCGGTCCTTGAAGTACTAATTGCTTCTTTTTACATTTAGCATCTGCATCATATGCAGATAGTCATTCCATTCCCAAAATAATCTCAAATTCATGGAATGGTAGCTCCATTAAATTCGCTGGAAATTCAATCTCTTGAATCACTAAGGAACAATTCTTGCATGTCCGGGTCACTCTAGCACTATGACCAAGCGGATTACTTGCAATCATATCACTACTAATAGACTCCATAAGAATTATTCTTTTAGTAACTAGTTTGAAGCTAATATATGAATGAGTAGAACCAGGATCAACTAAAACAAACATAGATTCACCAAAAAGTCGAAAAGTACCTGCTATAATATCCGAATCATACTTGTCCTCATATGTACGTATATTATACACTCGAGCTGGGGTTCGAAATTCTCGTGTTGATGTCACCTCTAATACGACTTGGTTTGATGTTCTAGCTTGTCCGGTTCCCCCACGACCACGGCCTTGAGGTGGAGCTACTGTAGATCATTCTGACTGGATAGGGTTCTCTGTCTGTCCTCGCAGACTTTCTCTAGCAAAATGTCTCATCTGACCACATCACAGACAGGCTCTTGTAATAGTCCAGCAAACCCCTCCATGCTTCTTCCCACAGTGCTCACATTCTGGTTTAGAAGCTTTTTCTAACTTCTTCGAGCTTGCAATAGACATCTAAGAAACTTGGAGTCTTTTAGAAAAAGGATTTCCGCAAATAAATCCAGTTCCAGTTTTGCTTTGTTGACAAGAACCTCTACCTTGCTTAGAATGTACTAAAACAAATGATTCTCCAGATCTTCTAGTTGATCGAGATGATTGAGCTCTACTCACTCTAGATAGGCCCTTTCCATAGCCTTTGCTCTATTCACCGCATCTTGATAAACTGACAGGTTCATGCTTAACAGTACTTTCTTGGGTCTTGGATGAAGCCCCTCAATGAACCATTCACAACGAGATTTTTCAGTCGACATTAAACCGGCATCATATCGGCTTAATCGATTAAACTCCAACTCATACTCATAAACTGAATGATTTCCTTGCTTGAGATCCAGGAACTGCTGAAGCATTTCTCTCTTGAATTGATCACCAATATATTTGGCTTTAAATGCTTATTGAAAAAAATGTCCAAGTTACTTGTTCAGCAGGTACCAGCTCTATGGCATTCGACCACCATATACGAGCATGTTCTCTTAAAAGAGATACAGCTCCCTCTAGTTTTTCAACATCAGAACAATTTAACTGGTCTAGCATAACCTTCACATCATTTAACCATAAGTCTGCGGCCATCGGACCACCTTCTCCATTGAACTCAAGCGCACCCAATTTCTTAAGCTCTTTAGCAGTCGATGCCCTTACGAGTGCAGAAGCCGGAGCTGGTGCGAGTGTGGGCGGCTGCAGCCTACTAACCATAGCCTCTAACGCTTACACTAACGCTCCATATTCTTGAGCTGGAGCTCCTTGCTGTGCAGGTGCTCAGCCTGGGCAGGGGGTGGAGATGGAACGTTTTGCACCTTATTACTATCACTATAAGCCTCTTCCGGGCCATAATGATCTGTCGCATGAAGTGATCCCTCAGCGCTCGACATTGTCTATTACAATATATTCAGAATCATATTAGTAAAGAGCCACATCAACTTATATAAGCAATACATCAATAACATAACATCCTAGGGGCATGTACACTTTAAACAAATCACATCGGACTCAGTTTAACCTCCAGAATCGGCTAAACATTTGCTCTGATACCATAAATGTAATACCCTCAATATATATTTGATTATTAAATACACATTGAAGATGTTACTAAAGTCTTTAACTGATTTCCTACCTTGTAATGTTTTTTAAAACTAGTTTAGTAAAATAGCTTTTTCTCGATTTTTCATTAAATTACAAATCTGTCTAGTGACACCTAGTTTCGACCCTGAATTGGTTAAATAAATATTTTAGACAGTTATTAACATAAAAATTTCAGGGTATAAACTATGTGTACTACCTAGACCCTTTCATAATTTTAAAATCGCTACCCGATTAGCATTAACTACATAATATTTATACCAAATCCCATTGTCAAGAGTTTAAAACCATAATATTCATCCATAATACTTAGGTTACAAACCCATTTAAAATAAATAAACTAACTTATAGGTTTAGTAATACAAAACAAATACAATTTAAAATACGAGTACATGCCCACTAGACTAGGATGTAAGTGTACATACTATTGCTTATAAGCGATATCTCGATTTTCAAAAGTGCAGCTCCTTCTTCGATACTACTAGCTCGATCAACCCACGTGTATTACGAAACACATGCTAAGTATAACTTAGTAAGACATGAATTTAAAAACATACACAATTGACATAATATCAGAATCCCTATAAAATGACAAGCGATTCCTTGTGCAGTTTAAACATTTCATCATTTATCATAATAAATGAGAAACTAACTTATTTCAATGAATTATGGTTGCATGTATATATAAATATTCAAAGTCATAATATCATTCTTACTTTTTTGTAATAAGTACGATAGACTTAATGGCATATCTACTTGCATAAAAGCATTTCATGAATTATAGCCCAAAGTACAATTTTAAGTGAACCTATGGTATACGAGTCATCACGACACCGTAGTGTCTACGATGCCGTAGTGTCTGCATCGTTGAAGCGATTGAGATGAGTACCTACTCGAGGATGCCCTTTGCTACTCATTATAGCATCTTTTTGTGCTAGTCGACACCGTAGTGTCTAAACAACACTGTAGTGCCTGCAACGCAGCGTCTGTGCAACGCCGTAGCGTCTGATGTCAACACCGAAGTGTCTGGATCGCACCGTAGTGCTGGTTTGCAGCTGCTAAGACTCTATGGATATCCAACTATACCAAAAACTCTCACACTAGTACTCGAGCATATCAATATAATATTTTCATATTCAATATCTAGTTCATCAATACTATTATCCATAATTCGATAATGGGCAGTTCATACCCAAAATCTAAAATCTGATTTATCTTAGATAAATCATTATGCCATATCAATATATCCTATATGCCGTTTAATGTTTCATGCCAATTATATAACTTTGATCAACATACATATTTCATTAATATCAAGGTCGACTTATTGCAAGTCGTCCTATTTGTAACATGTCATACATGCATGTAATGCACTCACCTTGGCTATGCAAAATACTGGGCCTCACTAAGTTAATCCGCTACTTTTTCCTTGCCTCTTTTATCTCATATTTCCTTGTATTGCTCGGATGCTGCAAATTTACCCATCGAACAGATACAATAATATACATGTTAGATTTCTTTTTAATCTAACACTGCTTAACTATAAAAACTAGTATAATTATTCGAATATAGAAAATTTTCCAAATTTTTCTTTTTTTCTCCCTTAGTAGCCAAAAAGTCTATTTTGGTCCCTAGTGACCATTTTGCAACTTTTTGCAATTTATTCAAGCTCAATCATAAATACTCCATAATTCCAATACTTTTACTAACTTTTACTCAATGCCCTTCAATCCACTAACCTTTGTTAAAGTGATATTTTAGTCACTAATTTCACACAAAGGTTTACAAACTTGTACTTTCTCAAAATTAACCTTTTATTTTAGCCCTGGGCCGAATTGGTCACTAAACCTTCACATTATTGTTTTTCATTCAAAAAACATTCTAATATGATCAAAATAAATTTTCCAACATATATTCTTCATTTCCAAAAATTAACACTTAAAACCCCAAATTCTTCCTACATGGCAAATTGGGTGTCTAAACTTGTCAAGGACTTTATTTTGGTCCTAATTCCATAATCATACTTCTAAATTCATAATCTCTTCAAATCCACCACTAGGATAATTTTCACAATATTTCTCCAAACTTCTTCATGTATACCAAAATGGTCACTTAAAGGACTAGTTGAGAATTTTTCATTCTAACATCAAAATCAAGCTTCTAATATCATCAATCTTTCATTTTCATAATCTATTTCAAAACCCTAAATAAAATCCCAAATTCTAAGGTTAGGGTTTATGTCTTCAAACATGAAATTAATCTAAATCTAAGCTTGATTTCAACTCCATAACACTTGATTTACTTAAATCAAACTTCAATCTCAACATAGAACATGAAACCCTATTTTCTCTCTCATCAATAAAATGAACAAATCTTTAAATTACCATGCAAAATTACTATCAATAGAAAGAGCATTAAGAATAGATCATTTTTTCCAAAGCAACATACCTTGATTCTAACTTTAGAGCCTTCAAAAATGCCTAGGAAAATTTTTGTATTTTTTTTCTTTCTTTCTCTTCGTTTCGAATTGGAGGAGAGAAGATGAACTAATTTTTGTTCATCTTTTTCTTATTTATGCCAAGTATTTCTAATTAAATGAATATTAAATTCATTTAATTACTTAAGTCCAAATAATCCTCCAACTAAATCTTATTTTCAAATTTGCCATCTTGTAAAAGTATAACCAAATCTAGTTAGATTCCAACTAGAAACATTAAAATATTCATAAAAATAATATTTTATGAATTTTCTATGGCTTATGGAACTGTCTTTGAAATTCCAATTCGATTTGATTACCTGATAATCACTTACTACGATTTTCCATTTTTCGAACTATCAGATCAAATCTGAAATTCTGATATTTCTAGCTTCCATAAATAAAAATTATTGATATATAGAATATTCCATAATTTTGTAAAAATCAAAATCTTGAAATTTTGACTCGATCCAATATACTGATAATTTACCCGAAATCTTTATCGGGTAAAATTCCCCTAATAATTATTTATCATATATCCATATGAATAATATTAACTCGAACTGATTCCTTTTTATCAGTCTCAAGTACTGACATGAGACCTTCCCAATAGGTCACCCATCCTATGTCCTGAGCACGCTTAACTTTGCATTTCAATCGAAATTAGATACCTTATACTGCATTTTTATTCGAATCAAGCATTTTCTTAACCCCAAATTGTTCGAGCAAAAATAGATTTCCGCAAAAATCTATTACCGAAAATCTAATTATACAGATCAACTTCCTATAACTTGTACTACTTATCTGTGAAATAAAAATATTCCATCAGATGCCTATACTTTTCTCATTGGATTTCAACTAAACTTCACAAGTACCCTATTTTGCTTACTCTTTATCACACAGTACTCCAAATTCTCAGAAATTACTTTTTTAGAATTCATAATTAAAGAAATCCCAACTTTTATATTTTGTCATTTAGTCACTAAGTTAGCTTTTAAGCCCATATCTTAGTACTAAATGCCTCTTAAACAACTTAGCAAATTTTGGGGTATTACATGTTGTAACACTATGGTAAGTGGTATCAAACATACGATCCTAATGTTTTGTGTCCCTAGGCCTCGTTCGAAGATACTCGATGGTAATTTCGAGTATGGAGTGTACATTCTCGACGTTGAGTGTTTCTGATCGGTGAATAATCATCACATGAACTATGCAAGCGTACACTGTCAATTCATGTATAGTTAACAAGTAAATCATGTTAGATATCGGTCTCACAATGATAGTATTTAGTTGTATTTTTATGTAGCTCCAAGCAATTCTGTAAAGTATAAAGATTGTGAGTGTAATTATGGCTGTAATGTAAAAATAAAAGGATTGAATATAAGATTGATGTAAAAGCAAAAAGGAACAATTTAATGAAGATAAAAGAAACATCAAGTAAAGATCTGGATCACCTCAGCTCAATTTGACAAATTACCATGTGCAACAAGGTAACAACATACGATGGTTCAATTGATAAATAAAATAATCAGCTCGCTTACTAGCTTTCATTCAATTCTCAACTGATGACTCAAATATGTAGATTAAATACAACTCTCGTTGTTCATCAAAACTACACATCCTCGAACAAGTAGATCAACTTTCATTGTACCTCATTCAATTCTCATTGTAATGGCTTGTTAATCTGAACTGTCACTGCATCTCTCAATGTCAGTGATGATGTTGAACACTCTCATGCAAACAAAGCTCAAATCCAACAATTGAAATAAGAAGAAAGCTAATAAGATTGTATTGAACTTAAAATCCAAGTTTAAACAAGTTCATAACACAACTAAAAAGGTAAACCGGCGTCAATTAACACAAAAAAATATAATAAAGCTTTAATAAAAAACTATCTCTAGAAAGATTTAAAGAAGATAAACATATTCCTCCTTGTTTCAGCACATGGATCTTGATTTCTCAAAGGGTTCTGCCACGTCTCGCCTTCGTTCTCCAAAAAGAAAACTTAAGCTACCATAGGATGAGAACTTCGAAAGGTTGAAGTGATACAAAATGATAATCGTGTGAATCCCCCTTCTCTCTCCTACAAAAGTATCATTTTATAGGTTGCTAAGGTAAGGACACATGTCCTTCAGGTGATTTGCATGACAATCTGTCGTACACAATTTGTTGTAACATAAAATCCAGCTAGCAGATTCATCCTTAACCTTGACAGTCTGGACAATTGGCCGCTGCAGTGTCGAAACTTCCTCTGTAGGGACATGAGTAATGCAATGACAAACAACAAAAAAGCAAAAAATTGTATAACAAGAGCAACTATGACTTGAGTTAGACAAAATATAAATAATAAACAGAAAATGCAGAAATGGATGCATGAAACATTATTGTGGGGATAAAATAATCCATAAATGAAGATGAAATACATGCTCTTTGGAGAGTCTTTGGAGAGATATCACACCTCCAAACTTTAGTTTTTACTTATCCTCAAGTAAAATTGAAAACAACAAGGTATAGCAAAAGTTTAAAAAACATTCTAGCTACTTGAATCTTTCCAACCACAAATAAATCAATTGCATCAACATTATAGAGGAATGCATCAACAACTCAAACATAAAAGAATAAACAAGAATTTCAACAATACATAGCATCACACCTATAATCTCAGACTCTTTCTACCTAACAACATTTATTTAATACAACACATAACAACAAAAACAACAACAATATATATATTTATATGTGTAGAGAGAGATATCGAACAATGAATGCACCCGAGATCTTGAAAAGTGCAACGAACCCCCAGGAAGTACTTCATTGGCAGTGAGAACCTTTGGCCAGATTCATTTTTCTAACCATGCATTGGAGTGTTCCCCCCTTAAGCTACTACCTCATTGCACTCAAATTGGAATGCCTTTTATTCACACATAATAAGCACTAATAGCATATATAACACAAGCTGAACAAGGCAGACTTCATCCAAAATCAAAGAGATGATGCTAGATATCCTTTACTCAAACAAGTAAATTTATTCATGCTGAGCTATAATGCAATCATTCAAAATATATATCTAATCAACTCATCACAATTATAATGATTCAAGATTTAAGAATTGAATGTAAGAAAAAGATTTCAACACAAAAAGAACCTTGCTTTTGCTTAATTTTTTTTAAATAGGGGTGCATTTCAAATCCCATGTATATACCCCCAAACCTAAATATTGCATTGTCCCCAATGCAAAAACATAATGCAATTACAATGATGAATGCAATAACAATAAAACTAAATGCAATTACAATGACAATGCAAATGCGATGATAGTACAATCAACAAAAATAAATTACACTACATGGTATGCATACCTAAAAAATATAAACCCTAACTTAGTCATTCATGGCTCATAAAAGGAGGTGGTGGAGCGATACTTCTTCTTCTTGCCCCTTTTTTCTTCATGTCGCTTCTTCTAATACTTGTCCTTAGATTTGGATTGCTTTCGCCTTTTCTCTTTCTTTCGTAGAGTGACATCCTCTTTAATTTTAGGCTCTTCTTCTTTCTCGGCATCATCGACCATCACTGCAGTAAGGATGAACTGGAATGGTGCTTTGTATACCACCATTTCCAGAGGATTTCCCTCTTGTTCTTCCATTGCACTGATCGCTTTGGCCGATCTTGTTGTATCTCGCTCAAGCTCTAGTCATTCGCTTGTTGCATCCACAAATTTGGATGCAACAGACTTCTTTTCAGCAAAAACTTCTTCAGAATCAATCTTCTCTACTTGGGTACTCTCTTCCTCATCTTCATCAACATCTTCCACTAAAATTTCTTTTTCTGGAAAGATAGAGGTTTTATCAACTTTTGTATTAACATTTAAATCAAAGAGACAGTCTTTGATGATCTTGCTCAATTCTTGCCCCTTTGGTGTATCCTCAGCCTCGCTTACATTCTCGGGAGAATTGATAGACTTCACTAGGACCTCTTTTGTGGCCCCATTAAAGGAAAAAAATCATAACTGTAGATGATTGGTGGAAATTTTGGCAAAGAGACGGGCAACTCTGCTCATTGCAGCATGGACAGATTTATGCCATGTCTTAACATATGCATAGAACAAGTTCTATGCAAGGTAAAGAGTTTAGACTGTGGATTCAAATTTCCCCAATGTGCTTGTAACATCATCGATTTTGTCCTCAATTGCCAGAACTTTTAGCCATACTTCATTGCTCTATGGACGTCCTCAACAGTAGACTCTACCTTTTCCTTCCCTTTCTTCTTTCTTATTGCAGTGCCCAACTTGGGTGTAAGGACCTTAGTGGTTCTCACCATTCTCTCAATTACAACCTCGTTAATTGATCCTTTATTAGCTATCATCTTCTTATTTTTCAAGGCCTTAATCCCCTTGAGACCGCAAAGCTTCATGATCTATGATGGAAATGCTAAAATCCTCTTCTTTCTCTCAGTGCAATCGGCTATCTCTTCGTGGATAATCTCTCCCACGTCTATCTTTCTTGCCTTGATAATATAATGTATCAGACACATTCTATCCAAAGAGACCGTGGTGCTATGAGTCGATGGAAACAACCTAGAATTGACAAATTGGAACCAAATCTTCGCATAAAAGGTTAAAAATTTCCTATACATGGTAAAATTCCCCACATTGGTCCCTGACCAATAGGCATTTTCTACACACAAATCCCTCACCAGTAGATCTAGTTTTGCATCATCAACTTCTTTCACAAATAGAGAGTGTTCATTGATGTTCACAGTTATCTTTAACACTTTATTAATGGTGGCAACACTCCAAGGTATAGAACTATCTCCCACAAATACTAACTTCAATGATGGCTTGTATAGGTTAGAGTAGAATTCCCTTATTTTTGAAGCTCGATGGTTTGATAAGTCAACTTACTAGGTTCTCTATCAAGAGACAACAAAATCCCTTGTTCCGAAAGTATATTTTACTTAAAGATACACTCTTTGTGCAACATTTTTACCATTGTTGTTTGAAACACTACATAATCAGTGTTCTCAACTGGTGCAACTGGTTCCTCATCTTGAGGGTTGAAAGTGAGCCTTGAGTCTCTTTTGTAGATATCTCCATGGAGATTTTTTTGCAGCTCATGTCTTTGCCATAAGAGAATAAAAATAAAGACAAAAAAAGAACTTGCAGAAAAATTAGATCTTTGTAGAATCGAAGAAGAAATTAGAGAAGAACTTTAGTGAAGAAGGTCAGTAAATCTAGGGTTAATAAACAAATGAGGAAGAAAATATAGAAATGAAAAAGCGCAATCTTTACCGTCTAATGCGATGAGGTTCGGCGGTTCTGATTATGGCACAAAAATAACGCTCGTTTGATGCTTCTCATGCTCTTTCACATCAAATGCTATGATTGGTGGATAAACCAGTGTAATTAAATTACCTGAAATGCCCCTAAAATCATGCATAACATCTATTGCCCTTTGTCATAGCATCTTTTGGAAGAAGATTCCATACCAAAACAAGGGAGAATTATTCTACAAAAAGAAAAGGAAGGCTTAAAAGAAAAATAAACAAAGAAAGAAACTAAATATACATCTATTCAAAGAAATTAAAGAAAGTTATCAAAAAAATTCGACCAACTCTCGTTGAATCCTCATTTAACTCTCGTTGTAATGGCTTGTTAACCTAATTTTTCACTGCATTTCTCAATGTCAATAACGATGTTCAACACTTTTATGCAAACATAAATCAGATACAACAATCAAAGTATGAAAAAAAAGCTAATAATAATATATTGAACTGAAAGATAATATCTAAACATGTTCATACAAAGCTTAAGAAATTAAACCATCATCATTAACATACAAAATATAATAAAACCTCCAATAAACGTCTAAAATAAAGAGAGTTTAAAGAAGGTAACAAATATTCTCCTTGATCTAGAGCTTGAATCTTCTTCTCCTCGGATCCTTCAGCCTTGCTTCACCTCAGATCTCCAGAAATGGAGTTTAAGCCGCTATGGAAGGAGAGCTCGGAATATTGAAGAATATAATGAAAATGAATATCACATAAAAACTCTCTCTCTTCCCAAATTTGTCCTTTTATAAGCTACTAAAGAAAAAACACATGTCCTTCAGATGTTTTGTGTGACTCTCGGCCGTACCAATTCTGTTATAACAAATAATACAACCGGCACGGTCATCTTTATCTTTTAGCAGACTGGACAACTGGCAGCTACAATGTCGAGCTGGCTGCAGTGATGAGACATCCTCTACAGGGACATTAGAAATACAGTGACAATAGAGCAAAAAGGCAGAAATATATAAAATAAGAGCAATTGAAACTGAGTTGGATAAACTAAAGAAAATAGACATGAAAATGCAGAAATAGATGCAATAAACACTGATGTGGGGACAATTAAATCTATAAATCTAGAGGAAATACATGCTCTTTAAAGAGCTATCAAATCCTATCGTTCTAGGGAGACCATTCCTTGCAACCGGGCGCATAGTCATCGATTTGAAAAGGGTGAATTCACCATGAAGATGAATAACCAAAAGATCACATTGAATGTCTTCAGTACTCTCAAGTTTGCAAATGACTATGAGAAGTGTCAGCTTGTGCACAGTGAAGAATCCTTTGTCGAAGAAAGCATTCAAAAATTATGATGTAGCAACTTACTACATGCTAATGAGCAATTAAAATTCAATGAGGCAATGTTGGAGGCATAAGATGAAAGCATAGGGATGTTGAACAATCCAACGCTATCCTCACTAGGCCATATTGCCATAGGAACTTGATTGAACCACAACAAAGACTCAATCCAATCATGAGAAACATGGTCATGAAGGAAATCATCAAGTGGCTCGATGTTGAAATCATCTAGCCTATCTTAGATAGCTCTTAGGTTAGTCTTGTCGAATGTGTGCCAAAGAAGAGAGGCATGATTGTGATCAAGAACAATGTTGATGAGCTCCTTCCTATGAGAACCATCATGAGGTGGCTGATTTGCATTGATTATCAAAAGTTGAAAAAGTCACCAAGAAAGACCAATTCCCTTTTTCCATTCATAGATCAAATGCTAGACAAGCCTATGAGAAAGCCCTACTACTGCTTCCTTGATGGTTACTCCAATTACAATCCAATTCTATAGCACCAGAGGACCAAGAGAAGATTACATTCACATGTCCCAATGGTTTTTATGCCTATCGACGAATGCCCATTGGCCTATGCAATGCTCCAGCAACATTTCAATGTTGTATGATGGCCATCTTTTTAGACATGGTGGATGACTGCCTAAAGATCTTCATGTATGATTTCTCAGTCTTTGGAAACACTTTTGAGCAATGCCTAGAGAATCTAGCCAATGTGTTAAAGAGATGTGAAAAATCGACCTAGTGTTGAGCTTATGTGTTAAAGAGATGTTAAAGAGAAATGCCACTTCATGGTTGTCGAGGGCATTGTGTTGGGCCATCATATTTCGAAGCAAGGCATTGAAGTGGAAAAAGACAAGGTCAAAGTCATTAAGAAGCTACCCCTTCCTACTAGTTTCAAAGTCATTCGTAGCTTTCTTGTACATGTCGATTTCTATAATAGATTTATCAAAGGTTTCTCCAAAATTTTGACTATGTTATGTTCGTTGTTGAAGAAAAATTAAGCATTCAAATTTGATGACCAATGTTGTACAGCGTTCGCGACCCTGAAGAAGGAACTTATTTCTACACCGGTCGTAGTACACCTTGATTGGTCACCACCCTTTGAGCTTATGTGTGATGCAAGTGAATATGTTGTGGGCATAGTCCTTGGATAGCATCGAAGTAAGATCTTTCACGTTATATATTATGCTAGCCGTACTTTAAATGAAGCTCAAATGAACTATACCACCACTGAAAAATAACTGTTTGTTGTAATGTTTGCATTCGATAAGTTTAGAGCATGCTTATGGAAGCTAAAGTCATTGTACACACCGATCACTCGGCCATTAAATATTTAGTGACTAAAAAGGATGCTAAACCAAGACTTATTAGGCGGACTTTATTATTGCAAGAATTTGATATTGAAGTAGTGGATGGAAAAGAAACTGAAATTCAAGTAGTCGATAATCTCTCTAGGCTAAAAAATACATGTGAGCATGATAATGAACTTGATATTAAGGATCAATTCCCTAATGAGAAATTAGTGAATGCTACAGCATTACCTTGGTATGCTGATATTGTTAACTTTCTTGTTACTGGAATTTTGCCTTGTAATTTGAATAGCCAGTGAAGGAAGAAATTCTACCATGATGTGCGCTACTACTATTGGGATGAGCCCTACCTTTTCAAGCAATATGTTGATCAAATGATCTAGAGATATGTACCCGAAGATGAGCAAGAGGATCTCTTGTTCATTGCCATTCAACTCCATGCAGAGGGCATTTCAAAGGACATACGACTGCTGCAAAAGTCCTACAGTCTTCCTTCTATTGTCTTACCTTGTTTAAGGATGCTCAGACGTTCTTCAAAACGTGTGATAGTTGCCAACGAATAGGAAACATCTCTAGGAGGAACGAATTGTCCATGCAGATTATCCTTGAAGTTGAACTATTCGATGTATGGGGCATCGACTTCATGAGACCTTTTCCCTCGTCTTGTGGACACTTATACATATTGCTCACAATCGATTATGTGTCCAAGTGGGTTGATCCATTGATACGACAAAGAATGATGCAAAGACAGTCCTGAAGTTTTTGCACAAACATATTTTCACTCGGTTCGGAATGCCTCGAGCTATCATTAGTGACGAGGGCACCCACTTCGACAAAAAGCTGATTGCTAAGGTGTTGCAGAGATATGGAGTTTACCACAAGATTTCTACAGCATATCATCTGCAAACCAATGGGCAAGCCAAGGGGTCTAACCAATAGATCAAGTAAATCTTCAAAAAATGGTCAAACCCAACCGCAAAGATTGGTCTTAGAAGCTCGATAAGGTCTTATGGGTGTATCGAAATGCATGTAAAACACTTTTGGGCATGTCTCCTTATCGACTTATCTATGGCAAAGCGTACCACCTACCGATCGAGCTTGAGCACAAAACCTTTTGGGCTATCAAAAAAACATATAATTAAATTAAACTTATTTTTTAAAATGTTAACTTATCTCGCAATTTATAATTTTTAAGAGATTTTTATTTCAATAATTTTTTATTTACTTCTCATACAATGTTATTTTTAAATAAAAATATAAAAATTGTCGGAGGAAAATCAAGTTTTCATGTTTTTTCTACTTTTTTTAATTGATGAAAATTTGAAAATTTTCAACAATATCACATAGTATTTAGATAATTTTATATTACTTTTACTATAAATAGACTAATTCATATTTGTTTGTTCAAACTTCTAAGAGTTTTTTTATTGAAAAATACCATAAAAGAAATAATAAGTTTGCCCTAAGATAGGCATGGTTGAGTTTTTGTCCAACCTGACCCAACCAGATTTCAGTCTAAATCACTCTCCAATCTCATTCGACTCGACTCAAATAAAAAATCATTTTATTCCATACAATAAGGAGATAATTGAAAAATATAAAAAGATGAGCATTATCACAATTATCCGTTTCACCGTGAAACCAACCCGATCATAATTTCAAAAACACCAATCCTATAGGGTTGGATTGATACTTGTCGGGTTTGAATAATTTGACCATTTTTTGTTACCCCAACTTTGATAGTCAAGTTCAGCCACTGGTGTAAACTAAAATTTTACACGTGTTTTTCAAAATTTAGAGGTTTGGAGTTTAGTTTATGGGTTTAGAATTTAAGATTTAGAGTTAAAGGTTTGGATTTTAGAATTTAGGGTGTTAGGGTTAGGGTTCTATGTTTGAGTTTAAAGAATGGTTTAGGGTAAAAAAAATTACACGGGTTGTGTATCAAAATATAACTCATAAAAAATAGTTAAATTGTAAAAATAAAATAACTATAAGAGAAAACTATATAATTGACCCCTGAACTTTTAAAAGTTTGTATTTTAGTCACCAAACTTTTAATACTTATAATATAGTTACTAGATTTTTAATTTACTATTAACATAAATGTATTTACAAAGGTGGATGTTTCTTTGTCGGCTAGGGATGAAGGCATATACAATCATAATTAGTGGGCAAAATTCGACTCAACTTGAAAAAATTGAATTATTCGACTCGACGCAAAAAATATAACTTGTCCTGACTCGACTCGTAATTTCATAAACTCGACTCGAAATTTTTTTAAATAATGTTTGAGTTATAAAATGGAAATTCAAATAACTCGGAATTTTAGTAATTAGTGTATTGGTTTTCAAATTCAAGTCGAGTCCCTTAATTTTGCTCGATATTATATATATCACATATGAAGAAATACGAAAAAATATATGTGTATTATATATGGTTATAGAAAGCCGTTTAACTTGAAACTAATTATTACCATAACATTATAAATATTTATAATTAAATTTGAACAGAAACGCGAACAACTGGACTCGACTTGACTTGACTTGACTTTCATAAACTCGACTCGAAAAAATTTCAAATAAAATTTAAGTTATAAATAGGACTCGTCAACTAAACTAACTCAAAATTTTTTAACTAAACTCGATCGAATGTTCACCTTACTCATAACCGAAAACACCTAAAAGTTCCAAAGAATATAAGCCTACATCATGTTAAAATTAACGAGAACACAAAAAGGTACGACAGATGTTACTTGAACTCTAATATGTGTTCTGCATAGGTATTCTATTTTATTTTCCTAAAATTTCATACTTCGAGACAAATCCAAACAATTTGCTTCTTGGAAAGGACTTGGATATCAATATCATATAAATAAATCCTTGTACAAAAGTGAAATAGCATCCATAGCTCAAAAATTTTGCATGATTTTAAGTAAAAAAAATATCCAATTATACTTCATAATTTCAAGATTTCTTTTAATGAGATTGAAACGGAAATGGATTTTTTTTTTGAATTGGGAAACGGAAATTTTAATCCAATAAAATAATAAAATGTATTCATTCAATAATTTTAATAAGAGGAACGAAAAATTATTAGATGAGTCTGTCTCACCACGTCATTCATGGTCTCATCCTATAATAATTTTTCATCTCATTTTTTAAGGTAAATCTTCACATCTTCCCTACATGTCATTAAATAAATGAATCTTATTGGATGGGACCATGAATGACGTGGTAAGCCGAGACCATGTAATAATTTCTCCAGAGGAATTATTTGAAACTGGCTTCAACAACCAATTGTCAACGAAACAAATTTTTTTAGCAACGAAACAAAAACTCATGAAAAGAAAAAAAAAAACAGGAAGATTGAGAAAAAAACAGCTGCATAACTTGACATTCAATTTTGAGGGGATTAACTAGAGATTATTTTTAATAGACCTTATATATAAGACAAAATTTTGACGGTGAATTTTTTATTGTGTTTCTTTAATATATATATATATATTACTAAAAATATTAAAGAAATGATTAAAAATATTCAAATACTTGAAGGGGACTAATGTGATTTTCAAAATTTTCAAAGGTGAACTTTCAAAATTTTGGGGAAATTCAAATATTAGAAGGGATCTAATTATATTTTTAAAAGATTTAAATGGCTAAATAATAAAATTTCAAATTTTTAGGGGCCGTGGACTTCGGTGGCCACCAATTTTCGCCTATGACAAAAAATGTTTAAGTTGTGAAAGTATAAAATAATTAAGAATTTCACACCACAAACAAAAGATTTTCATAGCTAATATTTCTTTTTTCCCTTTAATTTTTGCTATTGGTTTTTAGCAATAGGTGACCAAAACCCAAATCTCTTTGAACCCGCAATGACATAACATATAAAAATAAGTCCCATACTTGAACAAATCAAACCTAAAATACTCGAATCTAAAATTTATTTGATGATTTTGAAAATTTTAAAAGCTGAATTGATCTAATCTACCTTGACTCCGCTCAAAACTAATTTGACCAGCCCACTTATTAATATTGACTTTAATAATTTGGAGATTAGGTTTTCCTTGTATTTTAAAGTACAATAATAATAATTAAATTAAACAAATATTAATATTGGATTAATCAGGATTTGGTACGATTGAAGGTTTGGTGAGCCGGCGCCAGCGTCAGCGTCAGCGTCTTGTCTTTTTATTATACGATAATTTACCATAGCCTTCGACGGCTGACGGGCAGCCATCCTCGAGTGCCGTCTGGCAGGTCTGGTTTTCATTTATGTTGCAAAAGGTTGCTACTTTTCTTATTTTAAAATATCTTGTTAATATTTTTTTTAATTGCGCCGACATGACATGAATATGTAAGTGCTTAATTTGGGATTTTTAGACGGCCGGTTATGGTAAAAAATATTGCTGTTGAAAATGCAATAAATTAATTGAAATGGAAGATGGTCAACCTTGAAAATAAATATACATATTCCTAATGTTTGTCCCAATATTTCTAGGGTCAACCAAGAAAATTAATGAGATTTTTTACATATGTCAAAAGGCGACTGGTTTAATTAAAATTGTATGTTTTCATTTTATTTTTTCAAATATGGTTTAATTGGTTTAATGTGATTAGTTAATTTTGTTATTGAAGAAGTTTTGGTTGTTTATTGAGAGGATCTTTTGTACGAATTTTGGGGTTTCGGATAATTTAATTCAAGTTTCAATTAATCGAAGTAATACAACTGGTAATTGATTTTTTAATAGGGATAATTGAAATTTATTAGAAACAGTAGAAGGTTTAACATATCCAACGTATCTATACATAACGAAAGATTCAGGGATTATGTAGAAAAAACTCATACAGATAAAACAAAAAAATATATAAAACTCAAAGGCGCAAAGAGCACCGAAACCTTCCCTTTAAACCATAGAAACGTAACAACCGTTATAAAATATCATTGTCTCTATTCAACGAGATGAATAAGGGGTGAGGTAGGAGAGGTGAACGAAACAAGCAATCTTGAATGTTGTTCCGCTAAACAATTCTGATTACATCGACAAACGATTGTAAAAAGGGGATCAAGCTATCTATGACCACCGACAATCTCAAAACAGAAACTTGCGTCGTGAGTATATTTGTACGAGCATCAAACGATCGCAAAGGTAGACATAGAACGTGCCATAAGACAGAGACATGTTATAAAGGCAGAGAAAATATGCCACGAAGATAGAGAAAATCGTAACAATATGAGCGAATGATAGAAATATAAAACAAAGAGACTCATAATAAAACTGTAACACCCAAATTTTGAATCCTCGTGTTAGCTTTGACCCGAGTCATTGGCTTTGGTGTCGAGTAAAGTATATAGGCTTTGGTGTAAGGGTTCTTAAAAGGTTTTAACCTTGTTTTTAGTTGCTAAATTCATCATTTAACCTTCCATTTACTTCCTGCAAAGTTGTAATCCGATTTACAACATCCTTGTGTAGTGAAGGAAGTGGGTGAATCCTCCAAAGCTAGACGGAAAGAGAAGGCTTGAGGATTTGGGAGTAAGGAGCGTCTTTTTCAGCTTAGGAGTAAGGATAGTACACCGCCAACTCCTTTGTTTTCATGGATATCATAAAAATAATGCATTGTATGCTTGATTTGATGTTTTTTGTGTTTTAGTGTAGAGACTTGTTTGAACGGCTTAAAATCTGCAAATGATGTTGTTGTAGTGTAAAAATGGTAGTAAAACACCATTAATAACTCCCATTACTTGTAAGATCAATATAGAGCTTTATAATGAGGGTTTGGGGGATTTGAGGATATTTTACGAGCATTAGAATGTGATTTATGGGATTCAGTATTGGTACGCGGTGAGTTAGTATCGGTACCCCTTGTTTGAAATGAAGAAAATTGATGAACTCATGAGCTTCAAGCAGTACTAGTACCAGCTTTCAAGCAATACTAGTATGCTATTCAGAGCTGTATCGGTACGGGTCGGCTCATACCGTTACTCGTGAATTTTAAGAATTCCAATAAGTAATTTTTGTATCGATAAGTGTGTGAGTACCGGTACTAGATGTATCGTATCGATAATCATGGTCGAGTACTTGTAATGCCCTGAATTTGGGCCTAGAAGTTAGCTAGGTAGAGTAGACAGTTCAGGTGAATCGGATTAGTCGGTTCAATCTAGTTTTGGAAATTAAATCGTAATAAAATTTTTAACGAAAAATAAAATATGGAAAAATGGTGAAAATACTTGATTATTATTTTAAGGTTTTTGGTAAACTCAATTTGATAAAATAGAGTTTGAATTATGGACATTTTGTCCTAGTGACTAATTGGTAAAGTTTGAAAATTGTTTTGGTGACTAAATTGTAAAAGGGTCAAAACTTAGAATCTTTAAGGAGCTAATTTACCAATTTTTTTAATCAAACTTTTCCCTTAATTTAGGCTATTTTTAAATGGTTTGAAAATGCTTATTAAATAAACATAAAATAGATTTTATTAAAAAGATTTTTAAAAGGTGATTTACTTTTCTCAGGTAACCACTTTTGCTCTCAACTTTTTTCTCAATTTTCCCAGCAGCCAAACTACCTTTCTTGCTTCATAGTAATCAGGAATCAACTCTTCTTGATCTCATTTTGATTTCTCAATTGATTTCTTTACATCAAATCTTACTTGTTTTCTTGGAGATTTCACTCAAATCATACCAATTAAGGGAGAAGCCAACCATTAGAGGTGATTTTCATTTCTCTCCTCTAGTCAAAGGTTCTTTACTGAAATTCTCAAGTTCTTGATCTTTTACAGTTAGTTTTTGATGTGTGTTGATGAATAAATTAAGATTAAAAGGTTTAAAGTTAGTTTTGATAAGGAATTGGTGGATCTTTGTTATAGATCTGATTTGTGGTGGTTTTAATTGATGTAGATCACATCTAAGATGTGTTTTAATGTTATGAGAAGAGATGTATAAAAGAAATCCCAAAACTAATTGAATTGTTAATTTTCTAGGTTGTGAATAGTTAGATTTTGAGGTGTTGTGGTGTTATGATGTTGCTGGAGGTATAAGATGGAGTTGCAAGTGTTTTTAGATGTTAATTGATGTTGATTAGATGTTCAAATTGTTGACTTATGGCTGGGTTTTTTTAGGTTGTGTTTGACGATGTTTTCGGTTGTTTTAAGGAGGCGTTTTATGGTTTTTGGTGAGGCGACGTTGGGAATTGTTGTTGCTGGGATTATAGATGCATAATGATGCATTAATCCTCTATTATTATGTGAATAAAATAGAGGAGATTGATCCTACAGCGATTGACGAAGGTTTTGGAAGCGTCAGACGCTTGTTTTCGCATCGGGAAGTGAAGCTTTGTGTTGTCGATGAGTGGAAACGAGGTTTACAGCTTTGTAAAGGTTTGAAAGCGAATTTTGGGGGTTTAGATTAAGCTTAAAAAGCTTGTCTAAGCTCGAAAGTAAGTATTAGATGATTTTGCTCTCAATTTCGGTTTGGCAAAGTTGATTTTCTCATGTCTATATTTATGATTTGATACCTACTATTTTATGCATGTTTTAGGAATGGATTATGAATCAAATGATCTTATATTGATGATATTTGAGCATGGTAAATGCTTTATGAAAATTATTTCAATGTTACGAAATGTATGGTTGTTGCATTGGAAAATGGTTTAAATGATACATATGAAAAATAGTGAGGTGTCATGTTTAAAATGGAATATATTGGCAACTGACAATGATTAAATGTTGTCGGATATAGTTGGCATGGCATAGGGTTTAAAGTGCACTATAAAAAGTCACCTTATATGTGTCGAGGGGTTGTGATTGTACTGTATTCTCCACCATGGGTACCTTAGCGGTTGAGGGGTTGTGATTGTACCATTTTCTCCTACTGATGGGTATTATACATCGTAACCATCAAGGGGTTTATTGAACCGTTTACTCTGGTTAGACATATATTTAAGTGGTTTAAGGAACCACTTGTGAAATCCGTGTATCCGATATGTTTTGATAAAGGAAAGAATTGGTTTTTAGGTCACTTCAATGCCAATAAATGAATTAATGTATCATGATGGATGAATTATGTTTTGTATAATGTGGTTTATACATGTTTTTCTCTTTAAGCTTTGCTATTGGATGAATAAGCATGTAAAGGCTTAAATTGAGGTTTTGCATATGGGGTTATGTATGAGATCTATGATACATGTTTTGCATATGGTTTAATATGCATGTTTTCTGAAGGTAAAAAGGGCATGAGATCTTTTAGCATGATGTTGAAAATATGGTTTGACTCAAATAGTTTTAAATGCATTGATGAGTATTTTTAGAACGCCCCTCACTAGGCATTGGTTGCTTACGTTCTCCTTTCTTATCATTACAGAAAAGTGAGTTTTTGGGGTGGCAAGCGAGCAAGGAGGAATCCAAGAATCGATTTACTTCAAGTATGGTTTTGATAAATGAACTTGTAGTAATAAAGGGCAATGTGACTAAGTTGTAATTGGGAGGGTTGTTTGCTTACTCCCTATTTTTGGATATGTTCTATTGGGTATTTGGACTTGTATGAGGTTATTTGGTTTGATTGTGGGTTTGGGATGAGTATTGCATGCTCGGGTAGAGACCATGCCTATAGGTTCTCTTGATTGATTTGCTATGGATTGAATGTTTACCTAGCATAATTGGCTGGTTTTAGAAATGATGTTAAACATGTTATATGACGTTTGTTTGATGTTTGAAACTTGTTAGATTGAGCCTAGGTGCCATATGTTTGGCCAAGAGGTCATTACAGGCCCAGTCGTACTGATACATGTCCTCTATGACCGGTACGCGGGGTCTGATATGGCTCAATTTAGGGAAAATAATAAAGGAGTATTGGTATGAGTAGTCGTCGTATTGGTATGCCTTTGAGGAAATTTATACTGGGATCGGTAGGCAGGGTACTGTACAGGTACTGGTTTTAGCTACTAGAATCCCCTGATTTTGAAATATGCAACGGGGATCGGTACTCGAATAACCGTACCGATACGAGTATGCCACATTGACTCGTACCGATATGATTCAAGCCTGTATCACTCTGGGTTAGTTAATTCTGGAATTTTTATGTTGTGGTTTGGTTTTTTTGCAAATTGGTCACTATTTATGTAATGCTCAATTAACGATAGTATTGTGATCCATATTTGATGCAAATTCACACAGAGGCATGTAATGAACCTAATTGAATGTTGGTGACATAAATATGTAATTTAGTCCTTTAATTAATAGAATTTACATTTTGATCCCTAAAGTGTTAGGTCTTGAAGATTGAATGCTTGTTTCGTTTTCCACTATTGTACATTATACCTTAGGGTTAATTAAGCATCTAGGCAAGATAAAAAGAAAAAAATAGACCGATTTAGGTTATTAGTTCGGGTTTGCTTTGGCAAACCTAATGTGATGTCTTTGATTCGGTCTTGGAGGCTAGGCCGGGTCAAGGGGGTTACAGTACTCGTACTTACTGGGCATTCTGTCTGTGGTGCTCATTTTGAGCTTGAGTGGTTGGAAAAATCAGGAATGGTGGCTAATACCTTGCTTATGATGTGGTAGATCATAAATAACTTAATAAACAGGATTTTGTTCTCGTATACGTATTTAATGGGTAACAACTTGGTATATGTAAATGGGTGACATGTTGATAATTAGAAACAATAAAGAATCCTTGGGATTGTATTGTTGTGTGTTGGGTAGGCACTTATTTGGTGGAGTCGATGATTGATGGGATCTAGATACCTAGAAAAGTGTATTGCAATACCATTGTATGAGACATCGAACGTACTTTCTTGATGTTGTGTAACCTCGAGCCTAATTCGAAGATGCTTGAGGGGAAATTTTGAGTATGAGTGTATGTTCCTAAGGTTGTGTGCCACTGAGCCTCACTCAAAGTTTGTGGTTATGATTGTATATGATTGGTTGATAATGGCATGTTGTACCTTATTTTTAGCATGTTTTTAGGTTGCTAGTGGTTGCGTCATACTTTAAGTTCATTGCCATCTCATCATTTCTATGTACATGCTTATGTTTATGATTTGCATGAAGCATAGTAAAGTTTAAGTGTACCATTGATCTTTATAAGCTCAGCGTTCGGAATCGTTGTTTATGTTTGCAAGTTTTTTATTCTTCTGGCATAATTTTTTTTTCTAGAATTTAACTTTTCTCTACACAGATTTACATTTTGTCTTTGATTTTGTTTATGGAAAATGAATTGGCAAGTCTTAATATTGTCGATGGAGAGAAGGCATGAAAAATCCAATAGGGGTGGAGGTGATCGAGGAAGATTATATTCATTACTTTGTCGGGTGCTTTTTGACAGATAATGTGGTCCATTTTTTGTCTATGATGAACACAATGGCAGCTATTTGGCATCTAATATGAGTTATTTATATCATGGGCATGGGTGAAAATAAGCGTTTTTCTGCTTTTACTATAAGGTGAATCTAATCCGAATACTCCCTATCGTATGTCTTCAATTGAATAGAAAAAATTGAAAACTCAGTTGAAAAAACTCTTATATAAAGACTTTATACAATCGAATATATCTCATTTGGGATCTCAAATTATGTTTGTTGGGAAAAAGGATAGTTTGAGGCAACTGTATTGACTATAGACAATTAAACAAGCTAACTATTAAGAATATGTATTATCTGTCAAGAATTGATGACGTGTTTGATCAAGTGAAAGGTTCATTACGTTTTTGAAGATTTATCTCCATTTCGAATATTATAGGAAGAAAGTTAAGGAGTCTTGTAACACCCACGACCCAGATGTCACATTTAGGCCTCACGCCTGAAACCCAACCATACAATTTTGACCTAGTTTAGTCCAATCTACAATCAAATTCAAAATCCATTATATTTAAATCCAATAAGGTATAAGTAATATTTGAAATATATACAATAAAGATCCTTTCAAAATTACATTATAAACCTTTGAGTCGATCATTTGAAAATCAAAATACAACTTGCAAAGAAGAATAAGTTCCTACAAATACATAACCCAAAGACTTAAGTACTGTACTCTGAAGAGATGAGGCGCCGAAATCCTTTACAGATGGTGCTCCTTCAAGAATGTGCCCAAACCTACTAACCTGCAAACGGAAATAACAATTCCGAACGCTGAGCTAATAAGCTCAATGGATACACCGCCACTCACCATGCTTCATGTAAATCATAAATAAAGCAATGCAACATGAATGATATTATGGCAAAGTAATGATGGCTCTACCATATCCGTCTAAACACATAGCATCATGAATGTATGGTCATGCACACAGCTTATACAAGCACCTCATAAGTTACAAAGCATCACATAGATAATTCTAACAACGTTAAGTGAGGTCCGCGTCCATAAAGCATCGGAATCCCACACTTGAGTGAGGCTTGCGCCCACAAAGCATTAGGATCCTACACTACGAGTAAGGCTCACGTCCACAAAGCATCGGGATCATATACTCTGAGAAAGGCCCGCGCCCACAAAGCATCAGGAATCCTACATCCATGCTTGAAATCTCCTATCGAGCATCTTCAAATGAGGCTTGCGTCCATAAAGCATCGGGATCCAAAATTTTGGAGTCTTCAAGGTGTTGCAACATACTTAGGGTATCCAAATCCAAACAACATGAGATGACTCGACTATCTAGGCGCCCCATCAGCATACAACAAGGACCCTAGTCACCCCACATCACTCAACCTCGACACAAGGGTCTTACCACACACAGCTCTAACACCCTTACCATCACCTTATGGTTTCTATCAATTATTATTCCACCCTATTGAACTTAGATATTTATTAGTATGTTCGTTCACATTAATTTATCTTATTATTCAATAAGACTTAACCTTATAGACACCCCTTTCACACACAGCAAGGACCTAATTACCACACAGCATCAATCGAGCTACCTAGGATCCCTATGGTTTACCACCTCACACAGTTTACCCAATATATACTGAGTCATTAGCCATTTATTTCATTACGGGGTTTAAATCTCCATTTCTCAGTTTTAATATTTATTTTACACCTTAACAGACCCTCAGGGCCCTTTGCCTCGAATTATAGAACCCCCAAACGAAACCTCAAAATTCTTGGACAGATTGCCTAACGAGTAACGATACTCCTATATGGGTATCGGTACGCCCCTCTAGGCACCGATATTCTCCCATGAGTACAGCTACTCAACTTAGACTCTAAAGGTTTGGTACAACAAGACGTATCAATACGCTAAACCCCCGTATCGATGCTCACTAACGATACTTACCCATCTCGTACCGATCCAAACCGTATCGGTACCCTTACCCTCGCATACCGGTACGCGAAGCCTCCCTCAGGCAATGCAACAGTGCGTACCGATACGCTTCAAGCATACTGATACACAAAGATGTTACTAGAATTCTAATCGACCAAGGGGTACTGATACATGGGAAGTCATACTGGTATGCCCCTCACAACCTGTCTCCCTTTATTACTAAGGCGTACCGATACTCGAATAGCTGTACCGGTACGCAAGCCCAAAATTTAAACCTTGGGTTCAGAATTCACCTAGAAATCCCACTTAACCTACATGGTTAAGCCCCAAATCGATTCTACAAGTTATGGTGAAGGTATTAAGTGAGTTTCTACCAATTTTAAGCCTTAGCAACAACAAATCCACATTTTACCATTAAAGGGGTCAACCAAGGATATCAAACCATAAACACCCAAATCATGCACAAAGCCTATTTTTATGAGTTGCAGGAATTCAAAGGAGTTAGTGGTGTACTAACCTTGGATTAAAGCTGGTGAAGAAGCCTTCAAAGACTCATTCATGTTCTTCCTCTTCAACCCCAACCTAATCTCTTCCATCACCATTCTAAGAAAAGCTTACCTCAAAATAAAGATCATTTACTGCTGAACAAGTTTGCCTCTTTGCCCCAAGCGAGATTCATACTCTAGAACTCAAAGATTTGACCTTGAACATGAAGGAGTTTGGGTGGAAGATGGAAATGGGTGAGAGAGGGAACAAGGGGACCAAGATGACCTCACTCACTCTATTTTCTGCAGAAAATAAAGTCCCCCCACCAGCTCTCTTTGTCTTCAATTATGCTTTTACCCATTTGCCCTTCTTACTTTCACCTTAGCCCAACAACAAACCAACAACCCAAGCCCATGGTTCTAAGACATGCCCAAAAAGGCTCTCAAAGCCCAAATATCAAGGCCCAACCACGAAGCCCATACTTCAGATTAACCCGGCCTTTGGATTCTGAAATCCGGGTCGTTACAAGTCTGACATCCAAAAACCGCATTTAAGACTCACCATGAACATTACGAGTTCCTAGTCATGTCGTTCAAACTCACCAATGCATTTGCAGCCTTTTTATAGATATGATGAATCTAGTTTTCTAACCCTACCTTGACCAAGATTTTGTTTTTATTGACGGCATTCTCGTATAATCCAAAAATAAGAGTGAGCGTGATAAACACCTATGAATTGTACCTAATTCTTCAAGATGAGCACTTTTTCGAAAAGCCCAGTTAATTAAATTTTGGCTATTTGAAGTGACATTCTTTGACCATATTATGTCTACTAAAGAGATTTGAGTTGATCTAAAGAAAATTCAATCCATTCTTGACTGGAAGCCTACTAAGAATGTAAATGTTTAAAGCTTCTTAGGCTTAGTCGATTCTTATAGAAGGTTTATTAAATGATTTTCTATGATTGTTGCTTTAATAAATCAACTACTCCGAAAGAATATGCCTTTTTGTTGGTATGCGAAACAACAACAAAACTTTGACCAATTAAAATCTATTTTAACTAATGCCTTTGTCTTGACACAACCCGAATCCGAAAAGGATCACACCGTGTTTGGTGATGTTTCGCATAAAATGTTGGGTTGTGTATTGATGTAATAAAAAAATGTAATGATATAAGTTTCTCGATGGCTCAAATCACATGAGAAGAATTACCCGACACACAAAGTTGATCTTACAACGATCATGTTTGCTCTTAAAGTCGAGAGACACTACATGTATGGTGAGAGGTGTCACGTGTTCACCAATTACAAGAGTCTGAAGTACATTATGACTTGGAAATATCAGAATCTTCGACAACGACATTGGGTCGAACTTCTAAAAGATTACAAACTCATAATCAATTATTATCTAGCCAAGACAAATGTTATGGTCGATGCGTTCAGTCGTAAGACTTTTTCTGATAAATGTTTGAATTTTCTTCTTGAATTTGATATGTATCTTAAACCCTTCGTAAATTGAATGTCCTTGTTTTATATCCTTAAAAACTTTGCATGCCCATCTTCAATTCTAAAGTGATGGAAGCCTTTTGGGTGAAATTCGAGTCAAGTCCACCTTTGTTCAACTTATCTGAGACTTATAATCAAGTGATGAATGAATGAAAACAATCCGAAGCTGAATTGGCACTGGTGTAAACTCTGATTCTCTATGAATTCTGATGATTGTCTCTGTTTTTAAACCTTATTTTTGTACTCGAAAACTTCTAACAAAAAAACCAACATACTTCGAGAGCTAATATAGCTCATTCACTGTGCATCAAAAGTATTGAATTGTATAAACAACTTTACAACTAGGTTAAACTAGAACTAACTAGAAATCCTACATGTATGTTTCAGGTAAGGCGAAAGTCCAACCTGGATGCTTAAGGTAAAAGTCATACTATTTTAAGTTTTAACTTTAAAAATAATATTGTTGAGAGAGATAACTATAAAATTCAAAAAATATATAATTTAATAATACTTCCCAAGTTAAACTAGAACTAACTAGAAATCCTACATATATGTTCCAGGTAAGGCGAAAGCCTAAAAGTTATAATATTTTAAATTCGAACTTTAAAAATAATATTATTGAAACAAATGACTATGAAACTTTAGAAAATATATATTTCAATAATATATCCCAAGTTGAGGTAAAAGTTAAAAAGATGAGGCAAGCGTAATGGCATCACGCAAAGTTGGTTTTGAAGACGAGTGTGCCAAATGCCGGTACTGCAACCGTTGCAACGATCCCATAATTATGTTGGTTACTCCCTAGTTTATTTTCTTCAAAGAGCATACAAACAAAGAAGATAACATCGGATTGGTCGACCAAGATTCCAACTCGGCCACCGAAATAAATAATGCACCCGATTAGTGGTAGATCTAAAAATTTTAGAATAGGATTTAAAATATTTTTTTCTAAAAAGAGTGTGTAATTTTTTAACCTTGACACGTTAAATTAATTTTTTAAGGAATAAATTTACACTAACTTAAATTTATTTTTGAATTAAAATGGAGCTGTAACTGCTTTTTTAGGGGTTGCATGCATTCAACACTGCACCCAACACTTGACGAGAAATCCTCTTAGTAATTTTCGAATTCCAAATTGAATAAATAAAAGATTTTCATATGTATAATTATGATGTTCACATTACAATCACAAAACACAGTTTATTTAGCTGTGTTTGGTTGACACTTGAAAGAATGTTCTTAGAGCTAAGAATTTGCAACGGCTACGGGTCAAAGTACTAGAACACGCACCCTCAATGTTTGTGTTTTATGATTTTATTTTAAAGGTCTAGTTCTTATTTTGGTCCCTCTGCTATGTTTACTTATGAGATTGTCTTCATATTTTTATTTTAAACTTTATTGAACATTCAGTATACAATATTTATAGTACATAAATTTATCTCCACCTATAAATAAAAGAATGTTGAACGTTTAAGTATCTTGATCTCACGTCCTCGTATATATATTGTACTAACGATAATGTCAATCAAATTATACTCCATCGACCCTTTTAATTCAAATTATTTAAACTAAATATCTAATTTAAATATAATGAAACCGACATCAATTTGATCTTATTTATGTATAAAAAATCAAGTTGTTTTAACGAGTAGTAGGGTTAATAGATGGATGAATGAGAAGTGACTTGGTTCAAATAACCTGCAGAGGGAGAGAGTCATTCATCCACGGAGTCGGCAGTTGCAACTGGTGACCGCTTTGGGCCTGTTTATATTACAACTAACCCACGTCACTGTTTTTAATTTTAATTAAATTAAAGATAATTACATTTGGAAGATAAATATCGAGATTCGAAATTATATAATACAAGATAACATATATATCTTTAATCACTCGATCAATTAATAAATCTCAGAAACTTTTAATTTTCTAATCCGTAAATTCCAATTTCATTCCTTTGATGCAATATATGAATGAAAGCTAGATAACATTCAAGTGATGTCTTGATAAAATCCACAAGAAAGGGGTCAGAAAAATTATCCTGATTTTATCTGATCCAAATCAGACAGGTAAATTGTTCTGCTTTATGTCGTGTAAGAACCCTGAAGATTCTTTGGAATCCGAATCAACTTTCAATATTCCATCCTGATTGATAAGGTCACTATCATCCACAGGGTCGGCTCTGGTAAGTTCCTGAGCCCTCAAGGCTTGAAACTCCCAGTCAGTTCGAGTCACGACCAGCAACATGGTCACCACACACGAGCCTTGGGCGGCTAAAAGACCGAGCCAGAGACCTTTGAAATTGAACCCGGCAAAGAAACTCAACCATACCGCAACCGGCATGCCTACAAGGTAAAAACATCCCAGGTTGATGTTGGCTCCTAGTTTTGGTCTGGCAGTACCTCTTAAGACCCCACACCCTGTTGTTTGTGGGCAGTTCCCAAGCTCACACAGTCCCAGAATAGGTAACACCATTGATGTCAAGGCAATGATTTCAGGGTCTTGTGTGAACATCGTAGCCCATTTCTTTCTAACTAGTATAGCGAAAACCAATGCTGAAAGCCCTATCATGGAGCTCGACGATAGGCCGAGGATGGCCGCCGTTTTCGCCTTGTTCGGATTGTTTGCTCCGAGCTCGTTTCCTACTCTGGTCGACACGGCGAAACTCAGAGACGATGGGAAAATGTATATCAACGATGTGGTTTGAATCAAAATCCCCATTGAAGCAACGGTTGCTTGTGGGTTCAACAACAAGCCACATAGCAAAATCATGATCTCGTACCACCACCATTCAAGGCAAACGGAAATGCAGCTCGGGGTCGACAAATTCAACAAATATTTCCATCCTTTTAAGCATTCACTCGATATTCCGCCCCATGTTTTCTTATACACACCGGAGATTTTAACGTAAACGATCAACGAAAAAACGAGGTTGAAGTTGGTCCAAATGGAGCCTAATGCAACGCCCTTGATACCAAGATTTAGAACCGAGACAAGGAAGTAGTTAATGGGAATGTGAAGAAGAATAGCTAGTGCTGAACAGTACGTGAGAGGGAGAGTTATGGATTGAGCCCTCAAATACGTACGCAGAGGATGTAAAATTGATTGTGCTAGAAGATCCGGGAGAGAATAAACAATGTATAATTGAGCTTCATTGGCAATGTTTTCATCCTGTCCGCAAAACAGAAGGATATTTCTCATGTTGAACCACAAACAAGATATTAAGATTGAAGTCAAAAGAAGAAAAAGTATCATTCTTTGCATGGTTAGTCCGAGGAGCTTGTATCTTTTGGCACCAAAAGCTTGGCCACAGATAGGTTCCATCCCCATAGCCAGGCCCGAAAGAACCGAATAGCCGGTGATGTTGGCGAATCCGATAGCAAGGGAACCACCGGCTAAAGTCAGCTCCCCTAGACGGCCAAGAAACAGCATGGAAATCATGGAACGAGAGTAGAGCAAAAGCCCGGTCAGTACCATCGGCAAAGCTATGTTGGATAAGCACTTTGCTTCTCCAATTAAAAGAGACAGACATGTGTTTTCCGCTGTTGGGTCCTTGGGGTTCAAAGGAGTGAACATGTCTGTTTCTTGTGCTTCCATTGAAGTAACCATTTCATGGTCCAGACCCCGTTTGCAAGATGATGAGACACAACAGCACATGGTTTTTGCACTTTTTAGGGTAACCAAAGGAGAGAAATTTTGGGTATGCTATTTGATGGGATGGCTGCTGAGATTTTAAAGAGATGGTAGGTTTTTAAAGAGATGATGTTACTGTTGGCTTTCTGCCCCGCACATGAGAACAACTGCTGAAATTACTTGCCTTTATATATTTAATGTTTAATAGAGTTTTCTCATCAAGTATTTAACCTATTTTAAGTGATTCGAAAATTTAAATTTTTTTATTAAATTGGAGCAAAATCAAAGTTTGGCCGGTTATAAGTGGGTCCAATTATGCACACATGGGGCTTGACTTATTTGTTGTTCAACCTCTAATCTCTCTTTATTACTATATATATATATATATTATTCTAACTTTGGTGGATTGGTTTGGTTGCTTTATAAAAGGTTTTGATATTCACCTTTTATGCTTGATAATAAAAGAACATATGTGGAGATGTGAAAAGTATTTTTTCTAGGATGGGCTATGCTTGACAATGGTGTCACATCAATATTTGCTTTCTCTTGCATGTAGTAGCTCTGAAATTGAATGAAATAAGAGGCTGGGGTTTACCGGTCTATCCCTATGATTTTGTCTTGAAGGAGGGGTCGGCCGGATGTGGACAATGCAGTGTCGAAAGGCAATAGAGTTTTAAAATAGAAGCTGTATGTGAGCCTAGAGCAAGGACGGTGGCACTCGCCCGCTAATATCCCATGCCCATGCCTGCCTTCCTACACGCCTGTCTTTACTTATGATATTCGATCAATTTGTTATAAAAATTAGGCTTAAAGATCAAATCGGTCTTAAATAAAAAATAAAAAATAAAAAATAAATTAAGCCTTCAAAATTTAAATTACGCTTAATTTAGTTTTTCTATTACGTTGATCATTTTGACTGTCAGTATCCTCTAACGGTTAAAGATGAAAAGACACGTGGCACACTTTAAAAGTGCCACATCATTAAATCGTAATAAATTTAAAAAAAAATTCTAAAGAATTATAAAAAAATTCATAAAAATTCATAAAAATTGAAAAAATTTAAAAATATTAAATTAATTTATTTTTTTCTTTACTTTTTAATAAAAACATAAAATAATATTTTTTCTAAACCCCCCAAAGTTTAATTTCTTTCAAAAAGACCCTTAAATCCCTAAATCAAGCATTGCCACCGATTTAACCATCGACCACTACCAATCACAAGAAAACTCCTCCCATCTTCATCGTCCTACTATTGCCGCCAGAGCCCACTATTATCGTTGTACCCATTCTCACCGTTTGACGCCCCTTGTAACACCCAACCCTTTCTCCCTCGATATTTCTTCTCACCAACACCATCATCTGCCCCAGCACTGTCGTCTATCACAATACCAACAACTTTCACCGTTGACTAAATTGATTTGGGGATTTGAGAATGGGTTAGGGTTTTGGGTTAGAAATTTGAAATTTTTTTGTATTTTGAAAATTTCTGAATTTTAGGGGTTTATAATTAAAAAATATTTTAAAAATATTCAATTTTTAAATATTATTTCATTATAAATATTTATATATTTTATCAATTATTACAATTATTTTTATATTTTTTGATTTTGAGTAAAACGTATTTTTTTTATAATTTTATAGATAATTTTAATTTTTTTACAAATTTAAATATTTTTATATTTTCTTGAATTTTTTACATGATTTTTAAGTTTAATTTTTTATAATTTTAAATATTTTTTAGATTTTTTTATATTTTGAATTTTAAATATATTATTTTATAATTTTAAATATTTTTTTAAATTTTAAATGATTTTTACGTTTTTATGACATGACACTTCTAAAGTGTGGCACATGTCTCCATTTAATGACTATTTGTGAGTTAACGGTCAACTGTAACAGTCAACGTTTCGGAAGGGTTAAATTGATCACAATTTGAACTTTGAGGGTCTGATTGATCGTAATTTGAATTATAAGCCCTCAATTCGGTGAAAAGTTTTTACAAGGGCTTAATTGTTTTTTTGAGTTTTAATTGAGGGCCAATTTGACCTTTAAGCCTAAAAATTAAGATGATTTTATCAACAATCAATTTGTTTAATATAATGAGTCACTATATCTCTTATGCAAGATCACGAGTTTGAATTATTGTGTTGTGAATGAAACAAATTGAGTTTAGAGGATCGCTCCATAATAAATCTCCAGATCAGTAAAGCTAATAAATTGGATACCGATATTTATATATATGTGTGTGTGCGCGCGTGTGTATATATAATGATTTTATAAATGATTAAAATAAATTGTCTTATTTTCTAAATATATAATAAAATTTAAGGGTGAACTACTTAAATAATTCCTCTACTATAAGACATTTTTGTTGAGTCCCTCGACTATGAAAAGCCACTAAATAGTCCCCGACTTAAAAAATAACAAATTGTCTGGTACCGATAAAAATTTAACGGCTGAAAACCTTACAATCGACAAAAAATGACATAATAACACATTTATTCCTCTGTATTTACACATTCAATCAATTTAGTTAGAATTCAAAAAAAAATCAATAAATTTAGTGGACAACAAATATAACTCATTGATTACTTAAATTTATACTAAATAATAATAATAATGTATTTATATAAAAGTAGGGAGGCCGTGCTGGAGTGGAGGACTAAATAAATAAAATGTTAAATTGATAGAATGTGTAAATAAAGATGACTGAATTTATTGAATTTTCGAATTAAGACTAAATTTATTGATTTTTTTATTTATGACTAAATTGATTGATTGTGTAACTAGAGATTTAAATGTGTTATTGTGACAATTTTGGTTAACTGTCACATTATCAGTCATTAAATTTTTATCGACACTGGACCAATTTATTATTTTTATGTTGAGAACTATTTTGTAACTTTTCATAGTCGAGGAACTTAACAAAAAATCCTATAATCAAGAAACTATTCATGTAGTTTACTCAAAATTAAACTCAATCCATTTTAGCTTAATTTAACTGACAAAATCATTAGTGCTAAGTCGATTGAATTATATCAATTAAGATCTAAATGGGTTTTCAAATAAATTAAAATATAAACTAATCCATTAAAAAATAGCCAAAATGATGGATTGCTCTCCTCTTCTCTTCCCCGTGGAGAATTATATTCCTCTGGCCAGGCCTATAGAGATGGCCAAAACTCAGAGTTGGAGATTGAGAAAAGTCTAATGGAAGTACAAAATACAAACCAAACTCCAAATCAACTGAACAATGACAACAAGTTTGTTGTATGTCACAAAAGGACTCTGCTCATGGCTCGAGATTCTTACAAGTTCAAGGTCCCCATTTTGATGTCCAAAATTTTCTTGATATCCAAGCCTATGAAGAATATAAAGTCAAAACATTTAGTTTTCTAGGGTTTTATGCTGCTTTGTTGCTAGTCTTGTCTTTTGTTGTAGATCTCATGAACTTATTTTTCTTGAATATGCCACATGAGGAGTTTTTCGTTTTCCAAATTATCAATTGAAGCAAGCCCAATGATTAATTCTTTACATTATGTTGGTTTATGTAAGAGTAGACGTCTAACGCTAGTTATAAGTTTTAAAGTTGCTTCATGCTTAGGATGAGAATTAAATTCTCTACTACTGGTTAAATTAGGAGAGACTCTTACCATTTCACCTAAGCCTCATGGATACATGATGATTCTTTTTATTAACTAAGTGGTTCAAGTTTTTTAATTCCAATTAACTAATTGTGTGCCTTTCTTAATAAGTATTATGAGACCTTTAATATAACTGAACAGAATAGTAAAACATAGTTTATTTTGATTTTAAGGATTGCAGTGTTTTAAATTTAACTCATAATCACTTTCAAAAGTAAATTTAACTCATAGTCTATAACATATCAAATTACATTAAATTAGATGTCACAATTCATACTAATTAATAAGAACATTGTTCACCTCGACTCGATAAGTCTCCTAGTTTATAGATAAAAATCACCTCACATGTTCAAGGCGGTGGACAATTATATCCAAAACCATATTTAGTACATAAGCAATGTAAGATTTGTGATTTCCTTTTAAGATCATATCCTTAATGGAACATTGCTAATACTTAGAGTCAACTATGATACCAAATATTATGCTACCAAACTTCAAATTATTATGTGTTTTAACACATTAAATCTTATGATTTTGTCCCAAAAATTTCCTCACGTATAAGATGACCAAGATTTCTAAATATATAATGTAAAATTCATGAATCTTTTATGGGGTATGGGGTCATAACACTGTGCATCGCAATTTGTTTGATTTTTTTTTTCAATTATGAAACGATATTCAACAACTGTTAAATTTAAATTTTAATATTTATATTAGGTTGTAATATTTGCATGTGTTTAAAAATATTTGTTGTCACAGAATAGTCATATCACCGCTTAAATTTTACATCATTTTAAAAAGAGTTTGCATGTTTAAAAAATAGTTGACACCCCTTAAAAGAAATTGACACAACAACTTAAATATTTTACTTCCACACTATTATCACCCAGAAACTTGTAGGCACGTTAAAGTTGATCAGTTTGGTAATTTATAAGTAAAACCGATGATGTCAACGAATGAGTTCCTAGGCATATTTGAATGAGGGGCAGAATTCATGGCTGGACAAAGAGGGGAAATAGAATTTTTTTTTGACAAATAAAAACTTCAAATTAATCAAGCATCAAGAGCAAACAAAACAAGCAGTTCACTGGGTATAGAAGAAACCCAGTCAGGAGGACAAGAGTTAGATCGAACAACACGAGCTACCCAGTCAGCAGCTCGATGACAAAGTCTTTTAACAAAAGAAAAATTACAAGATATGAATTGGGAAGTAATCCCAACAGTATCGTTCTTGATAGCTGCCGAATCCCATGAAAAAAGGATTTAGCGCACAAACGCGAGATAAGCCTTGCATTATCGAACTCAACCACCACCTGTCGATAGCCTTCATCTAAGGCTTTAAGGAGACCCAAACGAGCCGCAAAGGCTTCAGCCGAGCTTGCGGAACAGGCTCTAAACAACTTGGTAACACCAGCGACCATCATACCTTGTGCATCTCGAAGGATAGCTACTGCCGAAGCAGTCCCTAACACTGCATCAAACGAAGTGTCACAATTTATTTTGATGAAACCTGTTGGTGGGGGATTCCACTTAGGTGGAGGAGAAATTGCATTAACACAATGGTCTTGATGCTTAAATTGAGCTTGAGCAAACTCGACAAATGAAGCTTCAGCAAGTAACCAGGCATCAATGGGGTTATCATGAAGACCTGAAAAGACAAAAGAGTTTCTAGATTTACATATATGCCAACATAATAAGGAAATAAGAGTCAGTCCCTCCCCAAAGTTGCTCTTCGCTACAAGTACATTAAGCTTGAGCCACCACTTACAGAACCCCAGAAATCCAATAATATTTGGGCAGTAACTAAAGCCGGACGCTTTTCACACTAACTGAGCGAAAGGGCAGAAAAAAAGTATATGCTCCAAGCTTTCATTGTCTTCACCACATCTCGAGCAATCCTCGAGGCCCATTTTAAAATGAGCTTTTAAATTGCTCTTTGTACCCATGGCATTATGGCAGGCTCTCCAGAGAAAATTTTTAATTTTGAGGGGAGTGTCCAAATTCAAAATAGATTTTTATAGTCAGGAATCGCATATCGAATTCGAACTAGATGAAGGAGAGGGATCATTCTTCGACTGTTTAGTGAGGAAGTGATACCCAGATTTGACTGAAAAACCCTCGTCTTTATTAAAGGGCCAAATAAGATCGTCCTTAACCAAAGGGCCACCAATCATAATGGCAAGAATTTTCTCACAATCCTCATAAGAGAATAATCTACATAATTTGCCCTCGTTCCAGCAACGTGATTCCATATCCATCAAATGCAAGACAAAATATTCCCTACAATCATTAGGACAATGAGTAGAGACTCGGTAAGACGAGGAGGAGGAGGAGATCCATTGGTCAAACCAAATAGCAATATTCTTGCCATTGCTGACTCTCCAGCAAGAGCCTTTCTTAATCATCTCAACACCATTGATGATGCTTGTCCACGCCCAAGAAGGGCTATGACTCTTCGGTACAAAGAATAAATCACCATTAGGGAAGTACTTCCCTTTCAAGATACGGCTTACAAGAGAGTCAGAGTTTTTGATAAGCCTTCAAGCTTGTTTAGCAATCAAGGCTTGGTTAAATAAATGAAGATCTCTAAAACCAAGCCCAACTTAGTTACGGGATTTGCACAATTTTGACCAACTAAGCCAATGAATACCTCTATGTGAGTCATTAGGCCCACTCCACCAGAAATTTCTAATGACAGAATTGATTTCATCGCAAAAGGTCAAGGGAAGAAGAAAGCACTGCATAACGTAAGATGGAATCGCTGTGACAACTGCTTTGATCAAAACTTCCCTACCAGCTTGAGATAAAAAATTGGACTTCCATCCTCTCAATTTCGCTTTCACACGCTCAATAATAAATCTAAAAGCTTCTTTTTTACCTCTGCCCTAGATGGAATGAAGACCAAGGTATTTACTCCCTTCTTCCATAGGACTAAAGCCAAGAATGCCTGTCATATTCTTTCTCGCATTCATACTTGTATTTGGGGAGAAAACACAGATGGCTTTTCGAAATTGATAGTTTACCTAGTGGTAGATTGGAAGATAGATAAGATTTCTTGATCCACTCACAGTTACGAATATCAACCTTCGCGAAGATAACGCAATCATCCATCGGCGAACATAAGATGACTCAAAATAGGGCATTTTCTAGCAATTCGAAAGCCTGAGAATGTTTGATCTTCTTGCTCCTTCTCTATAAGCCAAGTCAAGATATTAGAGACAAACAGGAACAAGAATAGTGACAAAGGATCACCTTACCTTAAACTTCTCTCAGGAAAAAACTCATTACGACGCTCCCTATTAATCACCAGAGAAAATGACGGGGTAGTAACACATTCCATCACCCTTGTTATCCACCGTTAGAAAATCCTATCTTTTCCATAAGTAAATGTAAGACCCCCCAGTCAACCTTGTCATAAGCCTTTTCAAGGTCGATCTTTAGGGCCATTATACTACCAGCACCCTTTTTTCTCCCTTTTATAGCTTGAAAAGCTTCGTGGGCCACTATGATATTATCTTGGATAAGTCTGTCGTTAGCAAAAGTAGATTAGGCAGATGAGATGATAACCAGGAGGAAGCTTTTGAGTCTTGAGGCCAAGATTTTTGAAATAACCTTGTAGGAGAAGTTGCACAAGCTAATAGAACGGAAATTTTTCACTTCAATTGGATTTTTCAGCTTTGGAATTAGAACAAGATTCATTTTGTTGACATCCCTAGGCATAGCTCTATTGTGGAAGAATTCCATAACCAGATTCACAAGATCATCTTTCACAATATCCCAAAATGAGTGGTAGAAAATTTAGGGGAATCCATCCAGACCTGGGGCTTTCAAAGATCCCATGTTAAAAATTGCAGCTTTGATTTCCTCGAAGGTGGCATCTTTGCACAGATCATTATTCATTTCCTCGGTGATTAAGGACGGAATACAATCGAAAATACTATTAAAGTCAATTGAGATGTCCTTGGTAAATAAACTTTTGAAATGGTTTTCCATGTAAGAGACTATATCGGATTCTTCTTCTAGCCAACATCCATCACTCGTCTTCAATTTAAAAATGGCATTTCTTCTTCCATTTTGAATAGTGGTAGCATAAAAGAATTTGGTGTTTTTGTCTCCAAACTTCAACCAATTCACTCTCGATCTTTGGTGCCAAAACTTCTCTTCCCCCCTAAAATTTTGTTCAATTCATCTTTGAGGCTTTTAATTTCTTGCACAGAATCAACTGAGAGGGGAAAATCCTGGGCTTGTGTGATTTGTCTGCGTAGCTCTTCAGCTCTTTGCCTTTCACGACCAAATCTTTTTTTACTCTATTTGAGTAATTTAAGATTGGTTATTTTCAGCTTTTTGGGTAAAGGGTGCTGATTCGGGCCAATTTCACTCGTCGACCAAGTATTTATCACTTTTTCTTTGCATTCCACCTCCTCGAGCCATTTAGCCTCAAATTTGATTTCCTTTTTTCCACTTCTTTTTAAGACCTTGCAAAAGAAGAATGATAGGACAATGGTCGGATCCAATAGCCGCATCCTTTAATCCTACTGATTTTGGAAACATAATATTCCACTCTGTAGAGAATAAGCATCTATCAAGCTTTTCAAGATGTTATCTTCATCACTCCATTGATTAGACCAGGAGAATGATCCTCCTTTCAAAGGTAACTCCATCATGCCATTACTGTCCATAAATTCCAGAAACCAGTTGGCTTGGGAGACATCGTAGGGCAAGCCTTCAAGCTGTTCATCTTGCTCTGCAACAATATTAGTATCGCCCAAAATACACAATTTCGATTCATGAGATCGTCTTCTTCTAGATAGGTATTCCCAAAAGGATTTTTTGTCTTCTTTGCGGGGAGGGCCATAAACAAATGAGCAGAATCATTCTTCTTCGTTGTTGATGGAGATAAAGGTATCAATCAAATTTTTTGCAGCTTGTAAGTATAGAAATGTTAGTATCCTCTGCCCACCATAAGGCCAAACCCCCATCGATTCCAATTGGATGGATGTAAAAGCTAGAACTAAACTTGAATTTAGATCTTATTTTTTCAAGGAATTTTTTTCTTTTGCTTAGTTTCGGTAAGGAAGACGACTTTAGGTCGATACTTATCTGTGAGATACCTCAAAATTCTGACAGTTTGTTTTTGTCCTAAGCCTCTAATATTTCATGTCAGGATAGTTGTTGTGCTCGATTTCCTTCAACATTTTGTATTGCCAAGTTGTATTTTGGGTGATGGTTGTGGGAAGTAAAAGATAGAAATTTGACACGATGTTTTTAGAGTGGTTTGACTTTTTAACCAAAGCCTACATCTATTACCCTAGCTTTTCACTAAGGATTTCAACCAATTCACTAAGAATTCTTCCCCTTTTCTAGGCTTAGGAGGCAACCGTTTACAACCTAGACTCACTTACCAAGCTAGCATCCAAAGCTCGCAAACTGAGCTTTGGGAACACTCTTAAACAATAGAATTGATAGAAAACTGAAATCCATCTCTAAAGGTATGTGTTTGCACTCTAAAGCACTCACCCAAATCCTAAAACACTTGAGCATAAAAGGACAATGAAGCTCACAAGTGTTGTCTATACAAAGAATTGAAATTTAAAGCACTAAGACAATTTTGGCATCATAATGTTGTTGACATTGAGATCATTATTTGTTGCTGAAGTTTGAAGGTCTTTTTTACACCCCAAATGAGTTCCTAGCCGTTGGAAGCCTTTGGGATTGAATTGGAGCCGTTGGAGACTTAACTTCCGGCAATAAATGCAGTTCTAGAGTTGTCAGTATCGATACGCGGGTAGGCGTATCGGTACTGGTACTAGCCGTTATGTACTTTTTGGCTACGGATATCAGTACGCCTTGGTTCGTTTCAGTACGCCTTATTAGAATGCCATGGACCGTATCGGTACGACCTACAATTCAAATAGCCGTTGGAATATAGCCGTTGGGGTGGTTGAAACCAGGATCAGTATGCATACAAGCATATCAAAATGATCCTACCCGTATCGATACGCCTAGGGGCATATCGGTATGGTTTTTTGGTTCTGAAAATTATTGTAGCTGAAACTCTTATCTGTATCGATACAGGGTGTAACCGTATCGGTACGGACGTGCTGAAAACATAAGTCTGGCTATTTTAAAACGTTTAAAATACTTCCAAAACCTTTTAAAAACTTCTCAAACTTATTTTCAATTTATTTGGACTTAAACCATTTTTGAAATCTTTAGTCTAAAACTATTTTTCAATTATTATATCAAAACAAATATCCTAACAATCTCCCCCTTTTTGATATAATAAAACCAACTTGAAAAATTATTTTTGAGATTCTCCCCCTTAGTAAAAATAAAATTTGAATAAGATATTAATTGTTGAAAATCTTATAAGCTTCCCTTTATTCATTTGAAAATTCAATTTTTTAAAACATTCTCCCCCTTTTTGTTATATCAAAAATGGTTCAAACTTTAAATACCAATAACAATGGAGAGTTAACAAAATTGACAAAAATAAGTTTTGTTTTAAAATTGGCTCCCCCTTACTCAAGCATCATTCAAATGTTAGTCCAAAAATTATGATAAACTAGTTGAATTTAAAATAAATAAAAAAAATAAAATGAATAAAATTCAACTAATTTTTATCACACTTGAACCAAAGGTAGGATGTGAAGCCTTCCTTCTTCAAGTGTTCTTCCTTGTGTGCATAGAGCTCCCCCTTAACTTTATCACTTGTTGATCATGCTCCATCCCTAAAACAAGACAATCAAGTAATTTTTGGTATCTAAATTGCTTTGGATCAATGACATTTGAAGCACAAAGTTTTGTCCCCTTAGGAATCTATTTTTCAATTTCATCCTTCTTAGTTGAAGTAATTAGTCCTTTTGGGACTCAAATACTTCTAAAACATTTTCCTTTAATAAATCTAGGGGCACTAGATTGTCTCACATAAAAATTTGATTTTCCCAAATTATTTTTCTTTTGAAATTTATTGGAAATCAAATCTTTTTCTTTCTTAAGATCATCTGCTTCAATTTGATGATCTTTTTCTTTCATTTGAAGCAAATTTTGTAAATCCAAAACTTTAAGTTCAAAATCCTTTAATTTTGATTCAAATTCCAAATGGTTTTCACAAGAAAATCATTTTCATTTTTCAATTTAGAAATAAACTTTTTGTTCTTAGAAAATGAAGCTTTAAACTCAAAAACTAATTGGTCATAGGCCTCTTGCAACTCATCAAAAGTATAAGAATTAGAAATAGATGAGTTAAAAGATACCTCTCCCTCTTGGAGGGCCATCAAGCATAGGTAGGCTACATCATCTTGATCGGTGGAGTCTTCATCACTCCATGTTGCCACATATGTTTTCTTTGAAGATGATCCATTTTTGTTGAAGCGAGGGCAATCGTATTTGGTGTGCCTCGTCTTCTTACATTTGGAGCACTTGGGGGGATCATTCATCTTCGATTCATGTTTGGATTCTTTCATTTTGCTCTTCATGAATCAGGTTAATTCTTTAAGAGGTAGGCCATTTCTTCATCTTCACTTTCCTCCTTACTTGATTCTTCTTGGTGGCTTGTAGAGGATTGAACAACAATGATGTTGACATCAACTCCTTTCTCTTTGCTCTTCTTCTCATTCTCCCTTCTCAAGGGTTGAGACATCATCTCATGGGTAAGAAGAGATCTTATGAGCTCGTCAAGTTTGAGCTTCTTCAAATATTTGACATCAATGATGAATGTCTTCTTACTCTCCCATGATTTGAGAAGTGAGTAAATCAACTTTTGAATGAGCTTTTCTTCTAGAATCTACTCTCTAAGACCTTTGAGTTGATTGAAAATTTGGGAGAAACGATCGAACATGCTCTTGATGTCCTCTTCCGGGTTCATCTTGAAGTTTTCATAGTTGAGGTTGAGTAGACCAAGCTTTGTCTCCTTCACCTCATTTGAACCTTCATGGATCACTTCAAGCTTGTCCCATACTTCCTTGGCTTCTTCGCAAGAAGAGACTTTTGCGTATTCATCGGGGCCTAATGCACAAAAGAGGATGTGCAAGGCTTTGCAATTGAGCTTCATCTTCTTCTTATCTTTCGTATTCCAATCGGATTTTCTTCGTGTAGGCATGAACGGTCTTTCTTCAACGATGTACCAAAGACGATAGTCAATGGCCTTGATATAGTACATCATCCTATTCTTCCAATAGGCATAATGCTCTCGTTGAAAAATGATGGCATGTCGATTGGTTGCGCCATTTATCACCGGTTGATTGATGTTGTATCGAACTTTTCAGATCACCTCAATAGGATGTTAATCCCTCTTGATTGAGCCTCGCTCTGATACCAATTATTGTGCTCGATTTCCTTCAACCGTTTGCGTTGCCAAGTAGTAAAAAAGTTGTATTTTGGGTGATATTTGTGGGAAGTAAAAAATAGAAATTTGACACGATGTTTTTAGAGTGGTTCGACTTTCTAACCAAAGCCTACATCCACTACCCTAGCTTCCCACTAAGGATTTCAACCAATTCACTAAGAATTCTTCCCCTTTTCTAGGCTTAGGAGGCAACCGTTTACAACCTAGACTCACTCACCAAGTCTAGCATCCAAAGCTCAAAAACTGAACTTTGGGAACACTCTTAAACAATATAATTGATAGCAAAATGAAATCCCTATCTAAAGGTATGTGTTTGCACTCGAAAGAACTCACCCAAATCCTAAAACACTTGAGCATATAATGACAATGAAGCTCACAAGTGTTGCATATACAAAGAATTGAAATTTAAAGCCCTAAGACAATTTTGGCACCATAATGTTGTTAACATTGATTCATTAGTTGTTGTTGAAGCTTGAAGGTTTCTTTTATACTCCCAAATGAGTTTCTAGCCGTTGGAGACCGTTGGGACTGAATTAGAGTCGTTGGAGACTTAATTTCCCGTAATAAATGCAGTTCTAGAGATGTCTGTATCGATACGCGAGTAGGCGTATCGGTACTAGTACAGCCGTTATACACTTTTTGGCTACGCGTACGGTACGCCTTGGTCCGTTTCGGTACGCCGTATCAGAATGCCATGGACTGTATCGGTACGACCTGCAATTCAAATAATCGTTGGGAGATAGCCGTTGGGGGTGGTTGAAACTAGGATCGGTACGCGTACAAGTGTATCGAAACGATCCTACCCGTATCGGTACACCTATGGGCGTATCTTTATGGTTTTTCGGTTCTGGAAAATTACGGTAGCTGAAACCCTTATTTATATTGATACGGGGTGTAATCGTGTCGGTACAGACGTGGTGAAAACATAAGTTTGGCTATTTTAAAACGTTTAAAACACTTCCAAAACCTTTTTAAAACTTCTCAAACTTATTTTCAAGTTGTTTGAACTTAAAACCATTTTTGAAATCTTTTCAAATTAGTCCAAAACTATTTTTCAATTATTATATCAAAATAAATGTCCTAACAAAGCCATCACAACCCAACAATAACCAAGGAAAAACAGAGAATAAGGGAATGGGTCGCCAACAAAAATGCCATCAGCTCAAACCCAAGAAAACATTAAACTCAATAAGAGCAACCAACAACAGCAGAACAAAAAACAAAAAAACCAAAAATAAGCAAGATTCTGAAAAGAGCAGAAAGGAGGATCAAAAGAGAAACAAGATCAACCCCTGTCAAATAGAGAGGAGATAGAAGAACCCAAACCTAGAGAAGAGAGGCCTCAAAGACAAAACCCAACAGACACTGATACATGCATGAGCGGGGTCAAATTACTAATATTGGACAAGAAGCTGAATTTTTTCGATGCAAACAATAAAAGCCAAAATAGTGCACGCATAAGAGGTCAAAAACGGTGCATCTTGGACAAGAAATTGAATCTGTTTGTAAAGTCTAGAAAGTCAGCCAACTTGCGACGAGTTTTTGGATGGGATCCGGGCATTTCTGAGTCAAGTTGTCTTCTAACAAATTGTCCGTCATTCAGTTAACTTTCCAACGCATCTTGAAACACGTCAATCGGACATCAGAAATTCAAGATATGTCCAATTTACTGAAGACTGCGCATGCAGAAAACTGGATACGGGATTATTACGGGATTTTGTAAAATTCAGCCCAAAAGATAACATATAAGGCTTTGGACGAATTAAACTTAGCCCAATATATTTATTATCATTTAAATGGATGTTTTTAGGGTTTTATATACTTTAGGAACCAGCCACCCAGCCCTTATCAGCTTATCACTTGCCTTATCACCCTAATCCTTGCCACACAAGCACAAAGAGTTTAAAGGCTGTTATTTTTTATTATTATTTTTAATTAGATTAGGTTTTCCTTGTTTTAGTAGAAGTTAAATTACTTTGTAAGAGAGATTTTCTTTGATTTATGAAATATTTAGTGAGTTTGCTTTTGCAAGTGCTGATTACTTGCGCCTTTGAAGTCTTCTTCAACATAAGTTCGACGAATTCTTGTGAGGGAGATCATCTTCACACTCTTACTTGCCTAGATAATCGCGTCTAGGAGCGTGGGTTAGAGCCGTTTGAGGTTGCTTGCTTAGATAATTGAGCCTATGAGGGAGCCAAGGACAAAACAACATCAACAATTCGCAAGTCATCTTCAACCTTCACTCCATCTTCCATAATTCCATAAACAAAGCAGGAATTTTCAGATTTGTTTTACTTATCTCTTTCTCAATCTTTTTTAATCTTCTTTTTATATTCTTATTTCTTATCATATAATCCTTCATCTTATCTTTCTTTCTTTAAATTTCTAGCCTTGAATCTGAAAATTTCAAGAAAATCCCTTCTCTCTTTTCTCTTGAATTTTCAGATCTGCCCAAACTTTCTTGATTGAGTCTAGAGCTCCTAGTTCTTGCAACAACTTGATTGAAGGCTTTCAAATCCAAGATAAAGTATACTCTATCAGACGCTTCCAAAACCCAACCGGGAATTGAGATCGAATGGCAAAAAAGATGACCGAACCACAGGAACCTCAGTGCGAACTGAGGCCAACCAAATCTTTCCCACAAAACCCAGCAGCAAGAACCAGGGAATAGGGACAGAGTCAGGATTTGAAAGTGGGGGGCGAAACATAAATTTTTAAAGGTGAAAAGGGTAAATTCATAATTATTCCTAATTTTTCAAAAAAAAAAATACAAAGAATCAAAAGGTAAAAAAAATTCCCATGCCGAGGGGGCAACAGCCCCTCCTATTAATACTGTAGATCTGTCACTGTCAGGGAAGAATCGAACAAACTCAAGCTGAAATAGAGACAAAGGAAGGAACCGGAGATAGAATTGGGGGAAAAGCCCTAATCTCCACGGAAGAAACACATTCTTTGATCCATAAGCAAGCACCTGAAATCTCACGAGAACCCTAAGATGCGAAGGGGAAAGGGAAAAAAATAAGAAGCCGATTATTAAAGTGAGGGGAAATGGAATTTTAATAGCAAAGTTTTGAAAAGTAGAATGAAGAAAACGCCAAATGTTTGAGATATTTCAAACAAAACTCAACTAGTTTCATTCAAAATTGTAGTACTAGTACAATACATTTAATATCCGCAGAAGTTGAAACTTGATTTACTTGTGCACATGTTGGTAATAGTATTTAGTTGATTAAAAAGATTGACGTTGACTGCAGATTTCATTAGAAAAATGGTTAATGAAAAGTTGGGAGTTGAGCCCAGGTTTGGAATCTCCGATGCTAAGATGAACCCAAAATTGAATAGGGTTTTAGACTGAATTATGAGCACGAAACCAACCCAACCCATAACAAAGCAGATCGGTCCCACTTTGCCCATTTTTTTATATAAATCTGTATTCATTATCCAAACAATTAAACTGCTACACAATACAAAAGTATCTTATACTAGTCTTATCCAACAAATCAAAAAGAGATCAGCTACTTTTGGATGTTTCAAACAGAGTAAACATAAACGTTTACAGTATAATACGATTGAAAAGCTTTCCCTAAGTGTTATATTAACTAATTCTTTAATAATAGTTGGTATGTTAAACTCACTATTACATAGACCTTTCTTTCCAGATCAGGTAGATGAAGGCAAGATTGGCCTTCCCTTTCACTCTATCACAAAAAACATTATAGTTCATGTTGTCAACTATATGCTTCTCTTCGGATATTACATAATCTCAACACATAGGTCCATATATTTTTTCCACCCACTTTCAAACAGTTATGTTCCCTCCAAACCCCAAATGCTGTCTCCGACCATGTATATAGAGGATGTCAAATCATTTATACCACATATAAAAAATGTAGAAATATATATATATATATATCGTATATGGTTATAGAAGTCATTTAAATTGGAAATAATTAGTATCATAATACTATAAATATTTATAATTAAATTTAAACAAAAACTAGAACAAAACTGTAATGGACTCAACTTGAATTTCATAAACTCGACTCAACTCGAAAATTTTCAAAAAGAATTTGAGTGGTAAAATAGGACTCGTCAACTCGACTAGCTTATTTTTTTGACTCAACTCGATCAAATATTCACCCTAATCTTAATCCATAAATAGTTTTGGGTTTCCCTCCTGTTATTCTTATAAAATGTAGGCTTAAGGATATAATAAGCCCTTGAACTTTTGAAAAAAATCAACTAAGCTCTTAAACTTTTTTTTACCCAATTAAGCCCTTATACTCCAAAATTCTATCAATTCAACGCTTTGGCCAACGTCGACTGTTAAATTTGACAGCTTTTCTTGGATTAGTTGGTGCAACGTGTCTTGTTACAATGTTGTCAATTGACATTTCAAGGTTTTTTATTTTATTTAAAAAATTATTTAAAAGTTCTAAGAATTCTAAAAAATTCTAAAAAATTGTTTTCTAAAAAATTTGTAAATACCACATGAAAGAACTGCACTAAGGGTGAGCAAAACTCGACTCGACTCAAAAAAATCATTTTTTTTTCAGTTTTGAGTTATTCGAGTTAACCGAGTCAACTCGAGTAACTCATAAAAATTTTGAGTTCGATTCAGTTTGAAATTTGCCCAACTCGAAAAACTAAAAAACCGAAAAAAAACTAAATTTTTTAGTTTTGCGATTTAGTCCCTGATTTCATTTTTCTTCAAATTCTCCTTCATTTTAAGTCCATTCTTGACCAAATTTGAACCACATGTTCCTAAACCAATGTAGAATACCTATTTAGCTTTAATTTATATTTTTGAAAATAAATTTCATCCTATTGCAATTTAGCCCCAAAACTTCGTATGATTTCCTCATTTCTCCAATCCCTCCTTTGTTTTAAGTCCATTATTGATCAATTTTGAATAACATGCTCCTAAAATACTGTAGAATACCTATTTAGCTTCAATTTATATTCTTAAAATAAACTTCCACATGATTTACTAACACTATATAATATGTATGTAACTTCAATTCATATTTTTAACAAAATATATTCTTTTTGTAATTTTGTCCTTTAACTTTACATTTTATTCAATTTGATCATTGAACTGGAAGTTTTTCAAAAGTTTTTCTTCACATCAAATTATTGACACATTGCTACTCCCATCAATACTTTATCCTCAAAAGTTCATTATTTAAAAATAACATTATAAATATATTATAGAAGTTTAGATGATATTTTATTAAATAACATTACAAATCTTATTTATACATGTGAAAAAATAATATGAAGATATATATATATATATACATATATACGTGTATCTTATATGGTTAGAGAAAGCTATTTAAATTGGAATCAAACCGTACTATAACGCGATAAATAATTACAATTAAATTTGTATAGGGACTCGAAAACTTGACTCGAATCGAAAAAAAATCAATTTAAGTTTGAGTTGTAAAATATGATGCGACAACTCGAATAACTTGAAATTTTTTGACTCGACTCGATCGAACGCTCACCCCTAAACTGTACTATTTCACGTGACAATAATATCTCAAGAAAAAATCTGTCAAAATTGAGGTTCAAAATTGGTCAAAAAGCTTAATTGATTTAATTTATTGGTTCGAAGGCTTAATTGAGTGAAAAATTTAGGGACCTAATTGATTTTTCTTTCAAAAGATCAAAGGCCTCGAGCACCCTTAAATCTAAAATGCATGTTTCGTCTGTGATTATGTTTTCTTAAAGAAATTAGAAATGATTTCAAAAGTCCAGTTAATGGATTTCCGTGGCCTTTTCATTTTTTCACTTTATTTTTGGGCTTTATATTTTGTTTGTGTATTCATGTCTGGTGATTACAACAGACCGTTGGCCATGACGACTAGCAGTGGTCGAAATAATGATCAATTCGGTGGCCGGAATATGAATTCGATCGGACATAGTGTGGAATGGTTGCTGGTAGTGAATGTGGAATCTCATAGATTTTAATTTCCTTTTTCTTTTATTTCTAATTTTTAATTGGTGCTTATGCGTTTGAAATATTAATAAATTAATTTATATCATTATAAAATATTAATAAAATAAATCATGTCACAACATTACTTTAAGTTTAATGGTAGAGTTACCAAAATAAAAACAACGTCAAAATTTAATGATAAAATCAGCAATGTATAAACTTAATGAGCAAAATAAAAGTGAGAAGAAAATTGAATGATGAAAAAGATAACTTATCCAAAACTTTTAATTCAATTTTAACTTTAAAAAGTTTGTGATAAACTACTTAAGTGACCGCCGAACTATTTGGGCGTACCTATTCTGACCACCGAATTAGGGAACTCATCAATCAGACCATCAAACTTTTAAATTAGTCCTATTTTGGCCACCGCCATTAAAAAACTAACGGATATGTAACATGACAGTTAACGAAAATTTGTAAAATTATACATTTAGTCCATGTTATTTACCTATTATATCTATTTGATCCTAATTTTAATTAAATAAATTAACCAACCAATAGATGACACACGTGGTTTTATATTATTTGGGCGTACCTATTCTGACCACCGAATTAGGGAACTCGTCAATCAGACCATCAAGCTTTTAAATTGGTCCTATTTTGACCACCGCCATTAAAAAACTAACGGGTATGTAACATGACAGTTAACGAAAATTTGTAAATTATACATTTAGTCCATGTTATTTACCTATTATATCTATTAGATCCTAATTTTAATTAAATAAATTAACCAACCAATAGATGACACACGTAGTTTTATTTTTTTAATTTTAATTTATTTGATTTAATATATTTAATCAACCAGCTAGATGGCAAATAAAATAAAAAGCAAATGCAAGAAGTGGGAATCAAACCCACACCCAAAAGCAAGGAGAGCTTAAGTCCCAACCGTTGGACTAACACCATTTATAAGATATGAGTAGATAACATATTTTATTAAAATGTTACGAGATTTTTATTTTGTACATTAGCTCAGGGGAAGAGGCAAAGGAGTTCTTAGAGGAAGGAGGAGAGGCAGAAGGCGACTTGGAAGGTGGTGACGAGCCACCTTTAGATGACAATGAATCTCGAGGGGATGGCGACGACGTTGAATTTCAGGCGAACGCCGAGACAACTGCCATGAAAACGATGACAACGACGAGAACTTGACTGGCTATTGTTATTTCTTTATCAATTTCTGGAAGTGATAAACTCGATTAAGTGTAAAATTGAAGCAATGTGTTGCATTTGTATGCCACTGAACTGATAAACATATATATAAATCACTGATTTGATCCCAGAAAAATTCAGCTCGCCATTGAAATCATTCTTAAGCATTAAAAATTCAAGTCTTTTTTCTTCCTTTTTTTTATATTTTATAAACAGTGCTGCGTTGCATTTTTTTGAATAAATTTTCCAGTTTGGTTTGCAGAAAAGAGAACAAAGGAATTAATCATCGGAAACTAATATAGAAATAACAATGGCCAGTCAAGTTCTCGTCGTTGCCTTCGTTTTCATGGCAGTTTTGGATTTAAGAAAACAAGTTATCATCTCATGTCATATAATTGGAGTTAGCCTAGCAGTTGTGGCTTTAGCCCTTCATTCTCTTGGGTTTGGGATCAAATCCCATTACTTGTATTTTTCTTCTATTTTATTTGTTTCATTTGATTATGTCCAATCAGATGGTGACATGTGTTATGTCACCATCTGACTAGTTAGTTAATTTTATTTAATTAAATTAAAATTAAGACTAAATTGATATAATAAGTGTAACAACGGTCCCGCCCGGCGCGCTGGTGCGCTTGATGCGTTCTTACGAAAAATTGGTTTTGAATGGACTCGCCATCAATCTTTTAATTTATGTGAGATTGGATCATCTGAAAACCCGACTATTTTAAATAAAACCTGTTTTTGCATCAATTTATTAAAACAACGAGTTTTGGTCTGCGAAACCAGAAAAATAGGTTCGAGAGTTAGTTACGTGTGGGGAAGGGTGAGCACCCCCACAACGGCCAAAATTGGTACTTGGTCGATTATTTGGTGTCTTAATGATAGAAATTAATAGTTCGAATTTAATTTAAATTTTGTGATCCCCTTTAAAATATTTAAAAGAATATTTTTTATATGAAAAAAATTTACACCCCTATACCTGGGACATAATTTTCGTTAGATTCCCGAATGAAAGGAACATGTTTTGAAAATTATAATTTAGAACTTAAAAAATGGTATTTTGCGATATAGATTAACGGAAAGTGGCACCCCTTACATTCGAGGTACGTTTTTCACGATAACCCCTAAAAATCATTTTTTTGGAAATTTAATTAAAATACATATAGAATGTATACGGATATATATATTAAACTATAAATAAGTAATAACAATAATAGTATTAATAATAAGCAGTAATAATATAATACAAGTAATATGTAAATAATATTATTAATAATAATGATAATAATAATTATAAATATATTATACTAATATTATGTATATAAATATACTAAACATATACTATACGTCTTATAAATATATTCTATATAATAATAATAATAATAATAATATAAGTAATAGATAATAATATGTAATAATAATTTAACATAATAATATCAAAGATAATCTCTAATAATAATATAATGATATTAAACATAATGATATTATTAATAATAAACATATAATACTAATCATAATAATAAAAAGAAAAAAGGACCGAATTGAAAATGTTTAGAAAATAATAAGGATTGCGGAAACAAATATTTTAGGGTGGAGGTCCCTATTCTGCTATTTACCCATTTTACTTAACTATTCGGACCATATTACAAAACAAATAGTTTAACTAAAAGAAAAAAAAGGATCGGGTTGAATATTTTTAAAAAACACGAGGGACCATATACGCTATTATACCATGCGACAAAGGCAAAATTTAAAGGGATTTAGACGAAAGGACTTATTAAGTAATTTACCCATTTAGTTTGATTTAAAACCAAAAGAATTACCCTACAGACCCTATTCCCATTCTTTTCTTCTTAGTCGCCCGCTCCCCCTTTCCTCTTTCCCTTTTTTTCTATTTTTTATTTTTATGAACCCTAAAACACAACCAAACCCCCTTTCACTTAGATACTGTGATTTTTCGAATAAAAAAATATGAAGAGAACGATCGGCTTGGAACTATTTATTGGTGGTCCGTCCTCAACCTAGTGGATGGCGGCGGTGGTTCGAATACGAACCAAGGTAAACTTTAAAAAAACATTTTTTAGCCCTCTTTTTTTACTTTCTATGGTTGCATTCGAATAAAAAAGATGTATACGTCTTTTTTTTTCACACTCGAAACTTTGGATCTGAGATTTTATTTTTTCCTTTTTATTTCTTTTTTTGAACCGAAGCCTCTTTTTTATTTCCGAAAAATCCTCATTTTTTATTAATTGAACCTATCCATTTTTTTACATTCGAAAACCTCCCCGATTACATTGTTTGGTGGGATTTTTATAACCCCGAAATATACATAAAATATTATAAACTAATGCTACTTTTATTTATTTTTCAGACGATGGGGCGGTGGCGCAAACACGGGCGGCAAAATGGGCGGTGGCCACTGGTGTCGCGCGTGGTGGCCACGCACGGGAGGTGATTGGCCAAGGGGCGACGACAGTTTGGTAGTGTAGTTAGGATATTAGGGTTTTTTGAAATTAAGGTTAGGGTTAATTTAGGAATTAGGTTTTTTATCAGATTGGGTTTAAATTATTTGGGTAACGGGCCTGGGCTGTTGGGTATTTAATTTGGGTATGGGGTATTTGTAATTAGGGTATTAATATAAATGGGCTCAAAGGCTCGGACTAAAATGGGTATTACAGCTGCCCCTCTTTGCTCATTGCTGTGTAACAAGAATAGAGCAAAGACAAAAGAATAACCATTTTTGTCCGGTCAGGTTTGGGTTCCTTCCTCTAGCCACCGCGTCTTATTTGGGCTTCTCTTGATCTTCAAAACAAAGAATTCGCTGGGGAAGACAAAAATATGAAGAAATCCGTTGGAGGACACAAAATGAGCTTGGCTTTCTATGACACCGACGACGACGCAATGCCTGGAGAAAATTTGACCTAGCTGCAACACTGACGGAGAGGCAAGGTCTGCAAAACTTGATCCGATTGCGAGACTGACGAAGATACAAGATTGAAAGATGGAGGTTTGGCCTAGCTACAACACCGAAAAAAAAACAGGACTAGAAGTCATCAAATTTTGATTCAGATCTTGGCTGATAGATTAATTTTGCATTTTTCCCAAATGCACAGGGATCTACGGATTTGAGTTGCCTTTACCGGTAGCCGTTTGTTCCAGGCTAGCTGTATCATTCCCCTGAGTACAATCAGTTTATACCAATCATGACATTGGATTTTTCAAAGGATTTATTTTCCTTCGACCATTCGTGAAAATAGATTTTTGATGGACATTTGAATTGTCCATTATCTTAAATTTACCGTGTTTAAGCACGTTGTGCCAACATTTCTGTTGGACTTGTCAAAATGGTTTTGATCTATATATAATACTGACGAAGAGGTAGGATCAGATATGAAGGTTTGATCCACTACAACTCTGACGAAGTGGCATGATCTAGAGAAGAAGTTTGATCCGCTACAACTTTGACGAAGTGGCGTGATCTGGAGAATGAAGTTTAATCCTCTACAACTCTGACAAAGAGGCGTGATCTAGAGAAGGAAGTCCGATCCACTACAACTCTGACGAAGAGGCATGATCTGGAGAAGGAAGTTTGATCTGTTACAAATCTGACGAAGAGGCGTGATCTGAAGAAAGCTTTGTTTTCTTCTTCTTCTTCTTGTTTTTTGTTTAGATTTTTTTCGAGTTTTTGATTTTTCATTCTTTTTATTCTTTATTCTTTATTTAGAATTTTTTGATTTTTTTATGCTCATTCCACTGCAAACTCAGTGAGATGAAATTGTTGCCGCGCTCATTCTGTTGCAAACTCAGGGAGATGAAACTGCTGACGTGCTCATTTTGCTGTAAATTTAGGGAGATGAAATTGTTGTCGTGCTCATTCCGCTGCAAACTCAGGGAGATGAAACTGTTGACGTGCTTATTCCGCTGCAAACTTAGAGAGATGAAATTGTTGTCGCGGTCATTTCGCTGCAAAATCAAGGAGATGAAACTGCTGACGTGCTCATTCCGCTGCAAACTCAGGGAGATGAAATTGTTGTCGCGTTTATTCCGCTGCAAACTCAGGGGGATAAAACTGCTGACGTGCCCATTCTGCTTCAAACTCAGGGAGATGAAATTGTTGTCGCTCCCATTCCGCTACAAACTCAGGAAGATGAAACTACTGACGTGCTAATTCTGCTGCAAACTCTAGGAGATGAAATTGTTGTCGCGCTCATTCTGCTGCAAACTTAGGGAGATGAAACTGCTGACGTGCTCATTCCGCTGCAAACTCAGGGACATAAAATTATTGTTGCGCTCATTCCGCTGTAAACTCAGAGAGATGAAACTACTGGCGTGCTCATTCCGCTGCAAACTCAGGGAGATGAAATTGTTGTATCGCTCGATCTGCTGCAAACTCAGGGAGTTGAAACTAGTGACATACTCATTCCGCTGCAAACTCAGGGAGATAAAAATATTTTCACGCTTATTATGCTACAAAATTAGGGAGAAGAAATTGCTGACGTGCCCATTCCGCTGCAAACTTAGGGAGATGAAATTATTGTCGCGCTCGATCTGTTCCACCACTTTTTGGAGAGACAAAATCTGAAGAAGAGATTAGTTGATCTGCTACACCATGTTACGGGTTTAACCATTCTGCTGCAAACATATATTGTTTCTTCGAGCAACTTTGCCCCACTCAAACTTGGGTTTAACCATTTTCTTTTCTTGAATTTTTGTGGAAAGTTTTACCTCAACAAGGTATACACCTGCCTCAGGTCCTCATATTTTATCTGATGGTGATGCCCATTTCTGTGGGTTCAGTTATGGATCTTTGTTATTGGGGCCCATTTTGTCTATCAAAAACTTACCTGGATTGTTGACTGCTCTTATTCAGGAGCATTGTTTTCAATGCAAATTGTCTATATCATTTCTGCACTCAATTACTTATCGAAAAATGTTCCACCATCTTTGGGCGAAAGGCTAATTTGAACGTTTGCTGTATAAGAAAGCTCTCGATGCTTTACCATGCCCCCTTTTTTTATCACAAGATCATGTGTTAGGGTGCGCATATGCTTTTGAACCCCTACATTTAAATATATTTACAAAGTAATGCAAAGAAATCTTTTGTTTCTTTAAAATGTCAGCCTGCTTGTTTTCCTTTCAATGCATGAGGCTTGTATGAATTATATGAATATTTATTTATTCTTTCAAACATAAGATTTTTTGCAAAATGACAAACATTTGAAAATAAAACTAGAATTATGTGCCATAGATATCAAGGGTAAAAATGTCTTCGAACTGCTTGCCAATGATTGTCCTAAGTGTAGTTTGTGTCTAAAGGACCTCGAATGTTGTGTCAATGTTTGAAGATGTGAAGTGTCTTCTAAGCTATCAGGCTTTCGAAAAGGTCATTTCCCATATGCCTAATTTCTAAATAGTTTGGGTGGCTCTATTTGATCACGAACTCCTCATCTATTCTTCATTCCCTCTTTTCAGATCTCGATCAAGCTTTAGAAGTTTCAACATCTTTGAAGAAATGATAACTCCGAAGGTGAGATGTAATTTGAAGACAAACTCTTCCAACTCAGATATCCAGGTTTTATTAAAATTGTCTTTGGAGACGTACAATGTAGGCTAGAGTAATTATGAACGAAATGATGTTTCTACAGTGCTTGATTTGAACTTGCTTAGATGCATTGTTTTTTCTTTCTCTTCACTTTTTTTTCTAGATCGCTCTAGATTGCCCATTTTCGAGTTTTTACCCTAGAGTTCATTTTCTCCTCTTCTATTTTTGGAAATTTGTAGCTTAAGCAAACTTGTACTTATGGCCGAACACCAGTGTATGCTCTGGTTTTACAGATAAGTAGTCTTCCAAATCTCTCTTAGGTAGGAGTTCTTGTGGCTAAAAGATTCTGCATTTGTTTTTATGAATTCATTTTTGATTTGGCAAGTTCACTTTTTTTCTTTTCTCAATGCTTTCTTATTCTCAGTTTTGATTTCAAGACCCTCAATTCATTTCGGCATACTTTTCTAGCACAAATTACTTTTTGCATCCAATGTGCACCTTCTCGTTTCGTGCCCCCTTGATGAACATTGTCTTTTTTATACAATCATGATTATTTATCTTCCACTTGGAACAAGCCTTTTGTAATACCCCAATATTTGTTTAGTGACTAAATTGCAAGAAATTAAAGTTGGTGGTTTTAGTTCAGTAACTAAAATGTAAACTTTTAAAGTTTGGTGGCTAGAGTGAAAAGAAGAGAAAAGTTCAAGGACAAACATGGTAATTTTCCCATATATTATTCCTATTCCATAAATGAATAGTTCATATCAGTATAATAATTTTGATGAGAATCAGATTTTTAGTACAGGATTTGTATGAAAAATTATAAAAATGATAAGTTTCGGTGTGTAATTCAGATGATCGTTTGAATTTAGAATATTATGAAAATTTTATGGAAGTCTTAGGAAGAACCAAGGAACATGACATTATGGTTTTGAATCATTTTTGATTAATTTAGATTCGATTGTATGCAGTATTTTGTGTAGTGTGTGAAATGACATTTTTGAAGATATGATGATTCATTAATGGCAAAATGGTCAGTTTGCATATCTTTTTAAATATCTTTGATTATGGAAAAAGATATTCTATAGGTGGCAACATTTTATTGAAGAAAATCAAGGGGTAAAATAGTATTTGACTATTAAAGGGATTTTTTTATTAATTAAGATTATATAATGCCATTTGACATGGAATTAAATTAAAGAAAAATATAGAAATTCTCTCATCTTTTCTCCTATTTCCGTGAGCTTCTTCAAGATAGGTAAGAAATTTTTATTTCAATTTTTAGGCTTGATTTGGTTGATTTTAGAGGTAAGACATGAAATAAAGATTTATTCTCCATGAAATTCTCTTTCATTTGGTATAAGTTTTACATGGTTTCCATGCTTCTAAGTTGGTATTGTTGATTAAGGTGGATGAAGGACATGTTGGATTTTCATGTTTTAAGGTTCAATCATGTTGAAATGTTGTTGTAGTATTGTTTCTATGCTTGAAATGATGAAAATTTCATGGAAGAACATATAAAGACCATTCGATGATTATGGGAAGTTTAGGAAAAATTTTGTAAAAATTTTGTGAAATTGGCAATTAGGGTGAAATAAGTGAGAAATATTAAAATATTCAAGAGTTATAGTTATGTTGTTTGTCATTATTCAAGGACCATTATGGTGTTAAAAGTTTTGAAATTTGAGGTCATATATGAAAGTTTCCAAATTTTGGATCATAAACCATAGGAGAGAGATTTTAGGGTTTAATGTGAATTATCAAATTGGTGATTGCAATATGCAATTTAAGGTGGGAATAAAGTGGAGGAAGCGTTGTTATTACAAAGTAGTATTTGGTTGAAAATATTGAATTTTCCAACTTGGTATGTTCATGTATTAGCAAGGCTTGGACATGTAATTAAGATTGCTTGTGTTATGTACTTAACATACATACAAATAACAAGCAAATCCGGGACCAATCGGGTGAAGAAGGAAGATAAAAAATGTAATCCAAGCTTAGTGAGGCTATTAAAATTTTCACTTCCACAAAGTGTCCATGTGAGTGCAATTGCATAAATATCACAATACTGTAGAAATTCTTTTGACTATTAAAGGAATTTTTTTATTAATTAAGATTATATAATGCCATTTGGCATGGAATTAAATTAAAGAAAAGTGTAGAAATTCTCTCATCTTTTCTCCTATTGTCGTGAGCTTCTTCAAGATAGGTAAGAATTTTTTTTCAATTTTTAGGCTTGATTTGGTTGATTTTAGAGGTAAGACATGAAATAGAGATTTGTTCTCCATGAAATTCTCTTTCATTTGGTGTAAGTTTTACATGGTTTCCATGCTTCTAAGTTGGTATTTTTGATTAAGGTGGATAAAGGACATGTTTGATTTTCATGTTTTAAGGTTCAATCATGTTGGAAATGTTGTTGTGGTATTGTTCCTATGCTTGAAATGATGAAAATTTCATGGAAGAACATATAAGGACCATTCGGTTATTATGGGAAGTTTAGGGAAAATTTTCTAAAAATCATTTTGATGATGAGAATGATTAGAATGATGTTTTCCATGTTTAATTATGACAACTAGATGAAGAAAACATCATATTGAGACTATTTTGTGAAATTGGCAATTAGGATGAAATAAGTGAGAAATATTTAAATGTTCAAGAGTTATAGTTATGTTGTTTGCCATTATTCAAGGATAATTATGGTGTTAAAATTTTTGAAATTTGAGGACATATATGAAAGTTTCCAAATTTTGGATCATAAACCCTAGGAGAGAGATTTTAGGGTTTAATGTGAAATTATCAAATTGGTGATTGCAAAGTGCAATTTTAGGTGGGAATAAAGTGTAGGAAGCGTTGTTATTACAAAGTAGTATTTAGTTGAAAATATTGAATTTCCAACTTGGTATGTTCATGTATTAGCAAGGCTTTGACATGTAATTAAGATTGCTTGTGTTATGTATTTAATATACATACAGATAACAAGCAAATTCGGGACCAATCGGGTGGAGAAGGAAGAAAAAAACTGTAATCCAAACTTAGTGAGGCTATTAAAATTTTCACTTCCACAAAGTGTCCAAGTGAGTGCAATTGCATAAATATCATAATACATTGATATTTTATACATTATTGGGATAACTTGCAATGAGCCTACCTGAATGTTTATTGTCATTATATTTATGTCATTTAGCATATGATTGACATAATATAAATATGTCAACATTTGGAATATAAAATGCATTGATCATTTGATTGCTTACATAGGTAAGTTTGAAATGTTATTTCGGGTATGAACTGCCCAATGTTGATATATAACTGATATACATTGCCATGGATGAAATGTTGGATGATATAAAGCTCGAGTATGATTTAGAGATTTAAAAGTATAACTGGCTAGCTATAGAGTCATAAACAGCTGTATAAATATTCTAAGCACTACGGTGTAACATTTATGTATACTCAAGGAAGGTTGGGTATACGGGAGTACTTTGGTACATATTAAAGCACTTCGGTGCAAATTTCATATATACTCAAGGAATGTTGGGTATATGTATACTCAAGAAAGGTTGGGTATACGCGGATGACTCGTGTACTTAGATTCTCTTAATTCAATACCTTGGACTAAATAAAAAACAGGATGGTAAGCTTGAAAGCTTGTTGATAGAAATGGCAACGGTATTGGTAAGGATTAAACTTATTACTTTGATATATGTTGTTAAATTTGGTACTACTTATGTTAACATGCATAAAAAGGGTAACATGATTATATGCATTGTTATGTCAAATTGCACTTGATTATGGATTATTGCCTCACTAAGTATACACTTAGCGTGTGATGATTTTCATGCGTAGGTTTAAACGGAGTTCCAAGGGGAGAGTAGCTGGGCATCATCTACATATTTTGGGAGTATATCACTATATTCACAATAATGACATTTATCATTTTTACTTGGATATACTAGATGGCATGTATAATTAGCTATGGTTTGTATTAACTTATAACTAAAATATGGTTGGTCTAGTAACATATATGATGTGGATGTTATGTTTTTACAGTATAAAGTACTAAGTTATTAGTAATTAATGTGCTCATGGTAGAGAGAGTTAAAATCTGTCCAGGAGTTATGCAGATGCAATGTGTTTGAAAAATCAGTATAAATTCTATGATTTGAATTAGGAAGTGAATCTTAAATGTATGAACTAAAAATTGAGTCTAGATTCTTTTAAAACAAACGGTAACTGATTTCGAGGTCTATACAAAAAGATATGATTTTTTATTCGATGAAAGGTCAGAAAAATAAGGCAGCATATTTCTTAAAAGACTACACTATGTCGTGAGTTTAGGATTTTTTGTGAATTTTTATATAATGAATTTGAGTTATTAATTTATATGGTTAAAAATCTGAGTGAATCTAGTTTAATTAAAAATTTACGGAATGAATTTTTTATCTCTGTAAAAATTTATAAAAATATTTGTTCAAGAACAGTACATGCTGCCAGTTTAAGTTTCGATAATGGAAATTGTTTTAACTTTGTTTTGTACCATCACCGACTCGTGTTTGGTAACAAATATGGGAAGAGGGTGTTACACCTTTCACATCTCTTGCCCTAGCATGGCAGTGATCTTGGTTGAGAAATGACATATATCATCTCCTAAACGGATATTATTGAGGAAGGGTAGTCTTCAGTTGGAACACGATCTTCAAAAATCTTGGACAACAATGCTTGAGAGGAAATATTCACTCAAAATTTGTGTTTGGGTCCTTTCCATCACTCCCTAGCATACTCAGTGACCTAAGTAGATTGGAAGATAGGTCACATCCTCCTCATTTCACATCTTTCGATTTCTTCTAGACACAAGATTGCTCTGATCAACCGTTGGATTGAAATCAATGTTGTTATGCGGGAATCTAAAAATATATGTATGGAAGAACCAAAATTAACTTATCATGTTTTAGAAAAATATTTGGCAAATGACTGTAGAAGAAAGCGTCAATCGTTGAAAATAAAACAAGAAAACACGTGCCCTTTCAAAAGATCCAATTGCCTTCGGGCTTAAGAAAAATGTTGGTTCTATAAATTATTTGAAAATAGATTTAAATTACGCGGATGTCGTAGCAAACTGAGCACCCATACTAAGAAAGCTTAACAAAAAAAGGGACTCGACCACTTCCCATATGTGTTCATCATGGTCTTTTGTATCTTGCTTAATCTTTGGACAACTAGGCTTGCAATTGTTCCTGTAGCTCTTCCTGAGGCTAGTCGATCACTTTCATCTCAGCATCTATGTTGGTATCAAACTTGTTAAATTTTCAACCAAATCGTGGATTACTTCCATTGAACCGTAAATGATGCAGGTTAAAAATGTAATGGATATGCAATGCTACTAAAATGCAATGAATGTGCAATGTTGGATATAAACACATGTGCAAAAAAGGCATTGATTCAAAGAGTAACCATCATAAGATTACTTTCATTAAGTAAAGGTCTCGTTACATCAAGTAGCAAAGTTGCAGATGATATCGAGCCCTGGCACCTAGTTTATTTATCTTTCTCAAAAGCCAAGTTAACTTCTCGTCATGACCCGAGAACATGACGCAATCCTGACTCAGTTTAGTTGTTACATCAACCAAGCTCACCACTTGTCGAGCTACTTTTTGCACTTCGGCAATGACATCTTTCATGTGGTTGTCTTTTCTTTTTATCTTTTCGTTCGACTCTTGTAGCTGACAACACCACTTCTCATTATTTTCTTGTAAGGCTTTCTTAAGGTCATCCACGAGATCCTTATACATCAATAGAACACTGTTACGCTCATCTACTTGTTTTTTTAGCGTTTTTACTTCAGCTTGACTATCTTTCAACTCGACAACAATATTCTCAAGCAGACGCATACGTATGTTCAAAGCCTCGCAGTTGGCTTGACTACTCCTCAACTCATCCTTGAGAGCAGTACACTAATCTTCCATAGCTTGAAGTTTGAGAGATAAGGTCTTAGCTTGATTTTCATTGGCCTTGGAATTTTTCTTCCAATATTTAGCATTGTTTTTTAATTGGATGACTCTTTTCTTCCATTGATCTAGAGTATCTTCTAAACCAGCGTCTATAAATGCTAAGCAAAGCTCTTCGTAGTTATCTCGCAGGCTTTTTAGTTTATTATTTAGAACGTCTCTTTCTTTCCTTAAAATGTTGTCCTGGTGTCATGTTCTGAATGATTCTTTTTGTTTTCTTTAACTTCTAACTCTTTCGGCTTCGCTCTAGTTGCGCGAACAGTAGTTGAATCATGTTGATGCTCCTTTTTGAACTCTCACATTTTACATTATAGGAGGTTCTGAACTCGACGTTTGAAGGCAGTGCAATTTTTAATAGAATGCCCCTAATTCCAGCATGATAATCACAATGAGCTTCGACGTCATACCATTTGGGGTAGGGATGTTGTAGAGGCATGACAGGGTATGGGCCCACCAATCGTGCCTCTAGTAACTGTAGATATAATTTTCCATATGAAATGGGTATGTGATCGAAAAGACCATTGGTTCTCGACTTTTGGTCACCAGTCAAAGATAATTTCGAAGAATGGACAACGGAATTCGAACTCTCGTCTTGGATCTGGATTATGAGCGTTGGATATTGACTCCTCTCTGCATACTTCGGTGTTCCACTATTGCCTGGACATTTAGAAGTTTTAGGGCTTTCTTCCTTAAAACTTAGTAACCCTTCTTCAATTAGTTCTTTGACTTTATTCTTCAGGGCTCCGCAATTCTCAGTAGTATAGCCCGTACCTCCTAGATGATATAGTTACATATGGCTTGGATGTCGTAACCTTTAAGATAAAGGGCTGTTTTGGCTTTGACTGAACTGGAGTCACGAGACATTCCTTGATTAGTATCGAACGCAACTTTGTATATGCTATTGGAATATGAAACGTGGGTTTCTCTTTAACTTCTTTTTTTCGATCTTTTTTTGGCTCGTCGCTACTCTCTTTGCTGTTGCCACCTTTGCATCTTCAGGTGTCTTATTGATGCTGACCGTGAGAGAGCATAATCTCTTGGGATTACTAGATTCAACGTGTTCAAAAATAGAATCCTGGATATTGGGCGTCATAATATGGCTTCCATTCAGTTTATCTTTCTCTCTTTGTATATCGGGCTCTTTCTCCTTGGCCATGGCGGTCATCATACTCATCATCTTGGTCATTTGTCTTTTCAGCTCTTCTATTTCATTTATCTTGGTATTGACGTGATTTTCGGCGTATACGTCTGACGCGTAATCTTCGAAAGAAAGCCCCTTTGCTTCTTTTGGTATCACCTCAGGGCACTGCCTCATATCAGCATTAGTTTTTATTTGATCACGCGACCCTTTATCCATTATGAAAGTTTTCTAGATTGAAGATCGCTAGTGAATCAACACCTTTTATTTATTTCATGAATATGCAATGCAGAGAAAAAACATAGACAACAACAAAAAGCAGTTAGTACGCGTGGAATAATCAAGCTGAAAATATACACGTTAATTACTTAAAAGTAAATCTATACAACCTACCCGAGCATACTTTTCTACCCGTACATGTTTTTGAAAAAAAAGATCATACTCAAACATGCTTTCTACTCGTATACTTTGTTGCATAGATATAGGCATGATATCTAGCATACTCTATTGCGTAAAGAAAATAAATAAATAAACAAATAAATAAACAATATTGGAATTAAAGAGCATAATTAAAACCCCCATCTCTCTCTATAATGCACCTATCGGGTGACTCTCTAAACGGGCAGAGGTTTGATATGGCTCTAGACAAGGTGGGCTGTTATAGTTCACTATATGTGGTTTGGGTTCTAGAGTAACGGTACCCGAACTATCGCTAGGACATCGATTCGGGAGGATACATTTCCCTAGGTTTGTGCGGAGATGAAGATCTCACAGAGACAAAAGGTACAGATGTATCCCGAAAGTTATCCATTATCCTGCACGGAGGCGATACCTCACAAAAGCGTAGCTTCTCACTCCCACTTAAAAGGGACGGAGCTCGGGTACAGAGCTCGTGATATGCAAAACTAGGAAAATAGATTTTAAAAATTTTTGCAAAAAATTTAAAAATAAAAAGGGATCACAAAATAAATTAAACTGAATTTATAATTTCCACTCAATTAAGACAAAAAGTAATCGACCGGTGGCTCGACTCTCAAAAAAAGGTAATCCCCAGCGGAGTCGCCAAGCTGTAAAATAGTCCCACCTGGTGCGCTGGTGCAGTTGACGCATTCTTAAAAAAAATTGGTTTTGAATGGAGTCGCCACCAATCTTTTAATTTAGGTGAGATTGGATCACCTGTAAACCCGAATATTTTAATAAAACCTATTTTTTCATCATTTTATTAAAACAACGAGTTTTGGTTTACGAAACCAGAAAAATAGGTTCGGGAGTCCGTTACGTGTGGGGAAGGGTGAGCACCCCCACAACGCCCAAAATTGGTACCTGGTTCATTATTTGGTGTCTTAATGATGGAAATTAATAATTCAAATTTAATTTAAAATATTTAAAAGATTATTTTTTATATGAAAGAAATTTACACCCCTATACCCATGGCATAATTTCTGTTAGATTCCCAAATGAAAGGAACCTGTTTTGAAAATTATACTTTAGAACTTAAAAAATGGTATTTTGTGATAGAGATTAACAGAAAGCGGCACTCCTTACGTTCGAGGTACGTTTTTCACGATAACCCCTAAAAAAATCATTTTTTTGGAAATTTAATTAAAATACATATAGAATGTATACGAATATATATATTAAACTATAAATAAGTAATAATAATGACAGTATTAATAATAAACAATAATAATATAATACAAGTAATATATAAATAATAATATTAATAATAATGATAATAATAATAATTATAATTATAATTATAAAGGGTTTTATTTTGATACACGGTCCGTGTAAAATATTTTTACAAAACCCTTCTATAAAATCCAAAATCTAAAACCCTAACCCTAACACCCTAGATTCTAAACTATTTGGACGGAGGTCCCTATTCTGCTATTTACCCATTTTTACTTAACTATTTGGACCATATTACAAAAACAACAAAATCTGATAGTTTAATTAAAAGAAAAAAAGATGGGATTGAAATTTTTTAAAAACACGAGGGACTATATGCGCTATTATACCATGCTGCAAAGGCAAAATTTAAAGGAATTTGGGCGGAAGGACTTATTAAGTAATTTACCATTTAAATTGTTTTGAATCAAAAGAATAACCCTACAGACCCTATTCCCATTCTTTTCTTCTTAGTCGGCCGCTCCCCCTTTTCCCTTTTTTCTATTTTTTTTTATTTTATGAACCCTAAAACACAACCAAACCCCACTTTCACTTAGATCCGGTGATTTTTCGAATAAAAAAAATGAAGAGAACGCTCGGCTCGGAGCTATTCATTGGTGGTCCGTCCTCAACGTCGTGGATGGGCGCCGTGGTTCGAATACGAACTAAGGTAAATTTTAAAAAACACTTTTTAGCCCTCCTTTTTTTTTTTACTTTCTATGGTTGAATTCGAATAAAAAAGATGTACACCTCTTTTTTTCACACTCGAAACTTTGGAGCTGAGATTTTATTTTTGCTTTTTTATTTCTTTTTTTTGAACCGAAGGCTCTTTTTTATTTCGAAAAAATCTCCAATTTTTATTAATTGAACCTCTCCAATTTTTTACATCCGAAAATCTCCTCGATTACATTGTTTGATGGGTTTTTATAACCCCGAAATATGCATAAAATATTTTAAACTAATGCTTCTTTTATTTATTTTTCAGGCGGTGGGGCGGTGGCCTGCGCGCGTGGTAACTGGTGTCGCGCGTGGTGGCTAGCGCAGGAGGTGATTGGTCAAGGGGCGGCGGCAGTTTGGTAGTGTAGTTAGGATATTAGGGTTTTTTTAAATTAAGGTTAGGGTTAATTTAGGAATTAGTTTTTTTATCATATTGGGTTTAAATTATTTGGGTAACGGGCATGGGTTGTTGGGTATTTAATTTGGGTATGGGGTATTTGTAATTAGGGTATTAATATAAATGGGCTCAAAGGCTCGGACTAAAATGGGTATTACAATAAGTAAATAACACGGACCTAATATATAATTTTACAAATTTCAAGTTAATTGTCACGTCACCCTCAGTTAGTTTTTTTTAACGGCAATGGTCAAAATAAGAGCAATTTAAAAGTTTGATGGTCTGATTGACGAGTTATCTAGTTCGGTGGTCAAAATAGGTACGCTCAAATTATTCGGTGGTCACCTGAGTAGTTTACCCAAAAGTTTATGACGACCCCACTATTCGCTTATGGGCTTAAACTTTCCTAGGCCCTCGACTTCTCAGTATTGGGTCGTAAATAAAAACGAACGCAGATCATGTGAGAAAAACAGGGTAAACTAAAAAAGAAAGAAGAAAAAAATATTTTGATACACAAGCTTGTGTAAACTCCTTTTAATTTTAGGGTGTAGGATTTTAGGTTAGGGTTTAGGGGTTTAGTGTGTAGAGTGTAAAATTTAAGGTTTATGGTTAGAATTTAGAGTTTAAAGTTTAGGGTTTAAGGTTTAGGTGTTAGAGTGTTAGGATTTGTGATTTAAGTTCTAAATTTTATAGAAAGACTGTGTAAATCTTTTTACACACACTACACTAAAATATCAAAATATAACAAATATATATATATATATATATATATATATATATATATATATATATATATATATATATACACAAAGGACGCTTGCTAGTAGAAATCAAATGCCAAACAAATCTAAAGTTTTACGAATATAATTTGTTTGTCCTTTTTGTCTCCTTTTAAGAACAAAAATCTTTTGTCTTTTTTTTTTATCATTTTTATATATTATTAAAAAAATAAATTTTAAGATCTAAATTTTAAAAACCACGCCCTACACCAAATACTCTTAATTCTAATCTTAAATTCTAATCCTACATCCTAATCCTAAATTATAAACTTAATTTTTTAGTGTTAAGACATAAATAAGGTACAAAAAATAGACGATTTCTACTTTCTTTTATATGCTTTGTCAATAATTTTATGTTACATATATTATCAGTCAAACAAAAATAATCAATAAAATAACAAAAAATAAATTAACATATAACATAAAATCAATTGTGAGACATATAAAAGAACGTACGAAAAAGTTTATTCCAGTTTTACAGTCTTGCACGCCTATTATTTCGTTTCAACGAGCTACGGTATAGCCTATGGGCAAAAGACATCCCTTGTTTGTCTCCCATAAAAACGCATATATAACGAAACACCAATCCAAAACACATTTTCCTACATCGTTTTCTTGTCTGTTTCATCACCTTGAAGTTTTTCTTTTCTTTTTTTTTCATTCCTTTTGTTTCATTCTCTGAAAACCCTAAGGGTTATAGGAGAACATAGAAAAAAAAGCTCCGTCTTTCATCAAAACAAGATGAAAACATACATATAAAAGCAAATTTAGGAGCGAGCCTATCTAGGTCATGCTCCGTCCATGCCCAAAAAATATATTTTATTTACTCTCAAAAATAAAATTTTAAAAGTTAGATTCTTATTGTCTTTCTTTTAATTTTTAAGGTTTTTAAATTAAATTTTTTTGGTTTTACTATTCTCTAAGTTAAACTTAAAAGTTAGGACATTCTTTATCTTCCCATTTTTATAGGGGTGTAAATGAACACAATATTCGATGAACTATTCATATAACGCTCATTTATTAAGTTAAATAAACGAGTATAAACAAATTTTTTAAGTTCATTTAATAGACGAACAAATACGAACAAATATTTGTTTGATTTGTTTATGTTTATGAACAAGCTCGTTTATTTATTAATGATATTTTTATAAAAAAAATCTCTCTCTTTTATATTTGAAATTCAACTCATTAATTTAGAAAATATATTTTATATTTGCAATCTTTATTGATAATTTGATAAAACAAGTTATAGACAGTTTGATCTAATGCCTCGTTTGGTACATCAGATGAAAGATGATGATTGTGTATAAAAAGATGGATGAAAGATTTGTTATTAATCAATGAGTTTGATTTGTTGAAAATTGTGATATATATTATTCTTCTTACCTTGTGTTTGAAAAGTATTAAAAGATAAGTATTATGTATGAATTTATCATCCCACCTTACGAAAACTTTATTATATTATTGACACTAAATTCAGTTTTAACTATACTATATTTTATTTAATAAATAAATTAAATGAAATAAAGAATTGCACAATCGTTCAAATTTTCAAATATCGTTTTTAAAGAAATTAGACAAACTCAACCAATTAACCATAAGTTTTGAATAAAACTAGATTAAGTAAAAAAGTTTAAGTTATTGAATAAGTGATAATTTCTTTTGACATTCAAAATAAGCAAAGAACTTGCCATTGAAGCTAATATTCAATAAAGTATATCTTTATAAATAGCAGTAAAAATATAAATTTTAAATACAATAGAACCTCTATAAATTAATACTCGATGGATTAATAACATCCCTAAAATAATAATTTTTTCGGTCCTGACTTGGGCTCAAAGTCTAAATTAATAATTTCGATAAATTAATAAGATAATAATTTTTTGAAAGACCCTTATGTAAATTTATGGTCCCTTCAATATTATAAATTAATAATTCTATAAAGTTACAAATATATAACTAGGAAAACTTAGTAAAATATGATTCTATTGTTGTTTGCTTCTTCTTAAAATTTAAATCTAGAAGTATTTTATCTCTATTTTTTCTTACTGCATCCAAAAGTTTCGGTATTGGATTTTCATACTGCAACAAAAAATTGTGAAGGGTTGTTGCCGCTATGAGTGCTTCCTTCCGCGTAATTAATTGCGGAGACATTGTATCATCTTCAGTTTCATCCTCAATAGGATTTTTCAATAACACTAGCTACAATTTCTTCTAAACTTTGGATCTCTGAACATGTATCATTTTCACCCGGGTAATCCAATAGGTGATTGACATCCATTTTATTGTGGTACCCAAGGCTAATAATGTAGGTTCGCTGAATCAAAAAAAATATCTTTAAATTAATAAATTATTAATTTATCGATTAAATAATACCTCTTTAAATTAGTAAAATTACGTGGTTCCGACATTATTAATTTATAGAGGTTTACTGTATATTGATACTTATTTACATCATTGTAAATAAGCATTAATAGCTTATTTACACCTTTGTAACTAAGTATTGGTAACTTATTCGTTAACATGTAATCATATTGTTTTTAGTTGTTACTCTAATTTTAAATTAAAAACTATAAATACGAGTTATTTTAGATAAATTTCTTATTTTATTTATATTGGCCCAATCAATGATATAGGAAAAAACTTTGATACACAAGCTTGTTAGATTTAGGGTTTAGAGTTTATGTTGTATGGTCTAGAATTTAGGGTTTAGGATTTATGTTTTAGAGTTTTAGGTTTAGTATTTTAGAATTTAAATTTAAAGGAGAGTTGTATAATAATCTTTCACTGCTTGTACATCAAAATATAACCTCTCTATATAGACTTTGGATTAAATTTCCTATCCGTTTCCTTCTCAGTACTCTTGCATAATTTGTTTGTGTAGTTCTAGTGTACATATTTTGAATTCAAAATTCTATTATATATCTAATGATTAAATCTAAATATTTATAATATTTTATTAAATTTACGAAATATCATTTTATAAATAAAAAGTAGACATATTTTTAGAGGTACAATCAATAGAAGGGCTTTAAATATGTTCATCCGAATTGTTATTAAAAACTTCAAATCAAATTTTTTAAAAAGTGGAAGTTGTTTATGTATGATCTTTCGGTACTTGTAAAGATATATGCTTAAAAAATATTTAAGGATCTCATAAAGGGGCCATGAAAACTACACATTGAACAATAACATGTGGGGCTAAAATTATGAATTAAACAGCAAAACCATGTGTGAGAGGACAAAGACAAAGACATATTGTCGACTCTCAAGCATAAACAACATGCATGGCACCACACAAATCCTTGTTGCCATTATCTCATCCAAGGTAGGGATGGTTGGATGGTAAAATTTTAAATTTTTAGATAATTTAAATATTTTCTTCATATTTTGTATCGGTGATCTAATTCTGCACCTCCAAATTTTTAATTTGATTTCTTAAAAATTCACGCATCTAAGAGGAAATTTTATATCTATCCCTAATCTATTCAGTAGAATATCCAAAACAAAACACACACATGTATAATTTGTAATTAGCATCTATATCTGAAAAAAAAATCTTTTAAAATTTTGATTTGGAATTTTCTTCTTTCTTGGGTTAGGACTCAATATTCAAACATGATGAAATGAGTAGAAATGGATCGAGGTTTGCTAAGACCGTTACAACTCCTAAAAGAATTAGAATATCATATAATTTAGATATTTATTTTTATTAATGATTTAATTTTTTTCTCTTAAAATTTTAGAAATTTGTACCATTTAAATTTTTAATATAAATTCTTAAAAATTTATACGGACATAAAATCTTATGTCTATCTATGAAAATGAAAACTCATAATGGGCGCATTCATTTCATCTGTGATATAGAAAAGATATGGTGTCAAAAGTTCAAGTTTTTGACCAAATCTTTAGGCTCTAACCCTATACTTTGGTATCTGTTTTTGATATATCAGATTGTCTGTTTTTCATACAAAGAATATGGCAATATTAAATTTCAAGTTAATTAGTTTTCGCTCGGTTTTTTTATAATATTTTCTATTTTAGTTTTAGAGTATTTTTTATTTTTTATAAATAAAAAATATGTTTGATAAATGGAAATAAAAATTTATTTTCAAACATGAAAATATGAAAACACATTTGTTACCTATTTTCCTACAATTGAAACGTGGTAAATAAAATAAAAAATCTTGTATTTATATTGATTCAAACTAATGTCAAATATTTAATATTTACAAATTACTGAAAAGATAAAAAAATGTTTGCGTTTATTTATATTTGAACTCGGGATAGATTGAGGGGGCTAGAAGGGGCATTGCCCCCTAAAAATTTAAAATTCGTATATGATTTATAATTTTTTATTAAAAATCTATTTTCGTCTCTCCTAAAATTTTATAAATTCACCTCTAGAATTTTATAGGTTCATTCCCCTGACATAAAGTCATGCATCTATCCCTATTTGAACTCATGTCAAATAACTAAATTAAAAAAAACCTTTATTTTATTTTTAAAATTTTGCAAAAATATTTGTAGTGGTTTTATAATTTCACATATTTTCATTTAAAAAACATTTACAAAATTTTTAATATATTTTTTATTTTCTAAAAATAAAAACGAAAATAAAATTAGTTTCATGAAACCAAAGAAACCATTTTTTTATGTTGAAACTACCAAATCTATAAGATGGGAAAGGAATTTCATCTATTAAAAAATAAACAAAAAACAAGAAAAAAAGAATTTAATCTAAGGTAAAGTTTACAAATGGTCACTAAACTATCTATTAAAATTAGGTGACGTGACAGTTACAGAAATTTGAATAATATAACATTTAATCCTCATATTAACACATTTAATCAATTTATTTCTAATTTAACCCTTATTATTGATGCCTGAATTGATTAAATGTGCAAATATTGAGGATTAAATATGTTATTATACAAATTTTCGTAACTGTCACATCTCTCAGTTAACGGCATAGTGACCATTTTGCAACAAAAACTAAAATTTAATACTCATTATGTAATTTTTGAAAGTTTAATGACCATTTTATATTTTTAAAGATAATTTAGTGACCATTTGTAAACTTTACCATTTAATCTATTAGGTGCTCCGTAAAGATAATAAAATAGAAACAAGAATATCCACTTTGTCAGACTCGTCAAGTACTCAATAATTTATTTGATTAAAGGAAATATATATTGGTTTGGTTGCCACATTTCTTCATACTCTTAAGCCTTTCTAAAATTTCTTGAGTTGGTGAATCATTTCATTTGATTAGTTCTAAAATGATTATTTGGACGTAGAACGATTTTTTTTTAGAGTCGCGTGTATGGATGTTGCGATATTTCGATTTGTCATTCGTTTTTATTTATTTATTTAGGTGAGTAGATTACTTTGGTAAGCTAAGTGTTGATCGCATTTGCGCCAATAACTTTGGATTGTTGTTTGTATGATGTGAGGAATTATTTTTCTTGTTGGGTTTTTAGTGTATTTGTAACGCCCTAAATTCGACGTTATATTTGGGCCTCAAGCCCAACGCATAAATAATATTTTGTAACTAGGTTTAGCTCAAACCACAATCATTTCCATAAATTCAACAATGTTTTGGAAAAGGACGATATAAAATAGTTAAACCGTTTACATGGAAGCTCGAATTTAAAACAAGATAATTAAAACATTCGACATGATCAATCAATCCAAATTAAGAGTTACAGACGGTTTCTCACCATTCTCGAGCATTCTCCTTTAATAAAGAAAGGATGTACTTCAGCTTGTCTTCAGGTTTAAACCCCATCTGACGCAAGATCCAACAGATATCTCTCAACCACTGGTCCGCCTTGATAAAATTGTCTTGACCCGTCCCAAAGAAATCCATCGCACCATGACAGCGAAACCTCTCAATCGGGGCCTCAATAGGGTCAGCCGAAGGCCTAAGAATGACCCTCACTATGTGGTGAAGGGCCTGATACATGAGGGTAAAGTAATTGGCTCCTCGACCCCTCTCGTCCTCCGATATTTTGTCGGTGTCAGGAACATAGTCCTCATCATAACTCTCTTCTCGAGAGCCCCAACTTTCATCACGATCACACGCTTTTCTAGGCATAATTAAATTTTTCACAGGTAAACAAACAAGATTACTCCATCGAATATTCAGCTTTAAACGAGTACAACTTTGATTTATGAGCATGTATTCACTAGACACCCCTTTTTACAACTCCTTACTATCTCAGGGTTTCCTGGAACTGGCTAAACTTAAGCTTTGATACCACTAAATGTAACGCCCTAATCTCGACATCACATTTGGACCTCAAGCCTAACCCATAAGTAAAATTTTGCAACTAGATTTACCCAAACCAAAATAATTTCCATAAATCCAACAACATTTTGGAAAATAACGATACAAAGTAGTTAAATCGTTTACATAGGAGCTCCAATTTAAAACAAGATAATTAAAACATTTGACATGATCAATAAATCCAAAATAAGAGTTACAAACATAAAATTAAGGGTCCTATGAATACATTGCCCGACAAATCTAAGTATTGTACTCCTGAAACATGTCAATGAGATGAAGTCCTACTCCGATGGGGCTCCTTCAATGCAACATTGCAACCTAAAAACCTGCAAAAGAAAGCAACGATTCCGAACGTTGAGCTCATAAAGCTTAGTGGATACACATCTACTCTACAATGCTTCATGCAAATCATAAACATAAGCATGTAGCTAGATAAGATGATATGGCAGATAAAAAGATGCATGGCGCTAACATTAGTCGCCTAAACACATGCTAACATCATAGCAATCATCAAACGTGGCACACAAAGCCCAACCATACCATACCACAACTACACTAGAGTGTGGCTCGGGTCACACAGTATCGGAAACGTACACTCTATGGGTGAGGACGGGTCACAAGCATCAGAACATACACCTTGGGTGAGGCCGGGTCATCTAGCATCGAAACATACACTCATACTCGGAATTCCCCCTCGAGTATCTTTGAATGAGGTTCGGGTCACACAACATCGGTAACTTTCATTCGGTATCTCTTACCATGGTGTTGCGACACATCTCGAGTATTCAGATCCCATCAATTCACTACCCACATGGCACACAACATCATCATACAACATTCAACCCTATGGTTGCTAGCAACATTTAAGCCACACAAGCTATCTACCAAGTTATTACACATTATGATCGAGTGCGTGGGTAAATTCTCTGTTTCTCAATTTTACATCTCAATTTACCTCATTAAAAGTCTATTGGATCGAAATTATAATTTTCTTTCCCCCTAAGCTCAAATTCAACTTTTCGGGCAACATGCCTAGTGGGTACCGATATTGACTCTCATGTACCGGTACGTTACCCTATGGTTATCGGTACTCATAGCGTACCGATATGAAATTAGCTCACTGGAATTTCATCCAACCTTCTCGCACCTATATGCTTTAACCCGTATTGATACAACTTTACATAGCGTACTAGTACAGGTTGAACACTATACCTATACCCCCTTCAAAGTTCATCATAATAGAATGGTGTTCTTAAACCCAAAATACTAGGGTACCAGTACTACCTCCCCGATTACAGATATCGAAGCCCAAAAATGGCTTTCTAGGCTCAGAAAATCACTTCTCAAGCCCCTAAAACACAATCTTTAACCCTTAATCTCAACCCTACATCTTATGGAAGTTATTAGGGTGGTTTACTACCATTTTTACGTGATATTAACATCAAATCCTAGTTTCACCATTAAAGAGAGTTTCATGCTCTTAACATCCAACAACAATCAAGAACATCAAATCTAGCCAACAAAGCATCATCCTTAGGATGTGCACAAAACAAAAAGAGTTGAAAGTGTACTAACCTTCTTCCAACAGCTAGAAAGGAAGCCCCTTGCTCCAAGCCCTCAAGCCTTCCTTTTCCCTTGATCTTTGGATTGCTCTCCAACCTCTTCGACTTGACTTGTAGATCGTTGGATGAAGATTACAAAACCCTCAACAACTATTCTAGGATTTTCACTCAAAATGGTAAAGATTGAATCTTTATCTTGAAACTTTAGACTAAGATGAAGGGAGATGGGAGGAGAAAGGAGACAAGAATTATATCACCTTTCTTCCCTTTTTGCTGCTGAAATTAATGAAAAGTCTAGCCTTCTCCCTTCAAAAGGGAGCATTTTTACCAAAATGCCCTTCCATCCTCTTCCAAACCCAAACATGCCCAACAACATAAAGGAAATCCACTAAGGCATCCATGAGCCCCCAAGGGCCCAACTCTCAGCCCACAACACAAAGCTCATGGCTCGAGTTAAACCGACCCACAAATTTCAAAATTCGGGTCGTTACATATTCTTGTTTTCTCGAATTTATTTCCAAACTTTTCCTATTGTTTTAGTATATCTTTTATTAATAAAATTAATTGCTTCACGAAAAAATATATGATCCCTATGTTCATATAAAGATGCAGATTTTAGATCAGAAGTTCTGATTTCGCACATAACTACGATTCTAATTTATTTTTTTATTTTTTATTAAGTAATCGATTGAACATAATTACAATATGTAAGAGATCAGTAATTTATAATATATTTTTAGATATATTTAAACGTATTTTTCTCTAATTTGAACCCAACAAGTGGTCACAGTGGAAAAGCGGATAATATTCATCTTAAGAGACCCGAGTTCAATCGTTTTATCTGCAAGGTGTGTATGCATTGTCAAAGGGTTAAGAATGTATATGAACATATACTACCTTGTAATCAACTTTAGACTATTCAAAAAAAAATTCTCTAATTTAAAAGTTATAAACTATAAGTGATACCTTATATTTTAAAAAAATAAGCTCCAAACTGGACATGTGTGAGTAGGGGTGCTTATTGAGCGAGTCAGTCATGAGTTGACTAGTACTTGACTCGTGCTTATTAAAAATCTCGTTACTTGACTCATTGCTCATTAAAAAATCTTGCTGCTCGTTAAGCTCGCCATAATTTTTACCTTGTCTTTTTAAATATGGATAAAATGTAATGATATTATTAGAGTTTAATATAAGTTTTAACTTTCAATCATATTTTTTTATGTGGGAACTAAGACTTTCTCCATTCTACTTTTATACATAAAATAATAATAGTAGAAAAAGACTTTAATAAAAAGAATGACAGAATAATAATTATAATTTAATTTTTTATTAATACAAATTAACTTTTTGAATTCTCAAGAAATACAAACTGTTTTGAAAATTTAAAACTAAATATTTTATGGGTAAATTACCTAGCAAGTCAATGCACTTTTCTAGAGTTTTCAACTAGCATTTAAATTTTTTGGAACATAATTTTTTAAGGTAGCCACCAAAAAGTCATAAAAATTTATTAAAAAAATAACGAACTGCTAGCGAACTTATCGAGTCGTGTTGGGCCTTGCTCGTCACTAAGATATCAAGTCGAGCTCGAATTCGAGTCAAGCGTTGATCGAGTTCGAGCTGTTTGCGAGTTGCTCAACTCAATTAGCACCCCTATGTGTGAGCAATTAAAATTTAAATAGTTTTCTATCAAAAACCAGTTGATCTATTGGAATGAGACATTAAATCTCTTAGACAAGGTCAGTGGTTCGAGTCATAGTATTGTCAATGAAGAAAATTAGGTTGGGAGAATTGCCGTCATAATGGGTCTTTACAATACCCGATCTTGGTTAAACTAAAAAAATTAAATAGTTTTCTTGCTTTACATTCTTATACACGATATTGTATGATTATTTTTGTTGACAAAGGATGGAACTATATTTAACATGGGAGGGCCCCCAATTTTTTTTGATTTAATTCAACTTTAGTCCCTAACAGTTTAAATCCTATGCAAAATAAACTGTCACCCTACTCGCTATTTCTTGGCTTAAATACTTGTCAAGTCCTAGACAATTTGCCTCCTCCCCCATCCTATCTTAATTTTGTTCCTGTAAAGGACATTATTTAATAGAACAACAACAAATCCCAAAAACATTAATGGATCACGCACATCGATTACATAAAACACACAATAAAAGAGAATTGAAAATTTTTTTCTCATATTTTCCCCAAACATATCTATTCAAATGTGGTAGCTAGCTAAAACTAGCTTTGCACCGAATGCAAATATACATTAATCACACAGTGAATGTAGCAAGGTTGAACCTCGTAATGTAAGCAGAAGGATTTCGGCCTAATGTGACCCACACTCATCTTCTCAATCTCTTGTATGGAAAAACAAAATTAAGAATCTAGCAAGGCATTTTTTTTTTGTTGCCCTCCTGATTCTTTCAGACTTTACCCAGAACTTTACCCTGATTAATCTGGACCTACCTGCGTTGCACATCTGGTTAAGTACCAATCAGTTGGTTTAGCAAGGCATTTATGCTCGTGTATTGTGCGTGTGCAGCATCTAAGCCAATACCATAGAAAACAGCATCAGCCAGCCCTCAGCCATCATTTTCTACTACTTCAGACTCCTCCAATGTAACTCAAAACCCTAAAAGAAAAACCCCTAGAAATACAAGTGGTGCCACGGTTTGGCCCTCGAAATCCCCACGCTTTCGCCTTTTTCTTTAGGGTAACTCAGGTTTTTTCTCCAATACCATGCTGATACTATAAACCCTTCAATATGCATATATATACATGTATGAATGGCAGACCCTAATAATCCCCACCAACGTGTTAGTCTTAGACCATCCCAGTCCCACATCGACCCCAATTCACAACAAGTACTAAAACGTGTGAGTACTGACTACTATCTATGGCCTCTAGCTCCTCCGGAAAACACCCAATGTATCGTGGAATCCGCTGCCGGAGTGGAAAATGGGTGTCTGAAATCCGTGAACCGCGCAAAACTACGCGAATATGGCTCGGTACGTTCCCCACCCCAGAAATGGCTGCTGCTGCTTATGATGTGGCTGCCCTAGCCCTAAAAGGTAGTGAGGCTGTTGTTAACTTCCCTGCCTCCGTTGCTTCATATCCGGTTCCGGCTTCAACATCGTCGGCCGATATTCGGAAAGCAGCCGCTGATGCCGCTGCGTCACTGCAGAAGTCCGAAAATAAAACTAGCGAGACTAATCAAGTAGGGACAGTTCAGCATCATGAGTTCAAAGATGTAGAAATTACCACAGAAGAGTATGTGGACGAGGATGCACTTCTGAACCTGCCCAATCTGCTGGTGGACATGGCGGAGGGACTGCTGGTGTCGCCGCCAAGAATCAGCTCAGCGCTTTCGGATGATGACTCGCCGGATAATTCTCATGGGGGAAACTTGTGGAACTATTAATAGGATCCATTTTCCCGCTGCTACCTGCTAGATAGCATATTGTTGGTCTTTTGATTTTCACTTATTGTGGGCTGGAACAAGACCTGCGAGTTTGACAAAATGAAGAAAGATAAAAAGTGGTCATTGGCGGCATTAACTGCAGCTTTCAGCATGGACTTGTCTACCTTTGAAAAAAAATATAGTAAAATAAAACAAATCTGGTAAACAAAAAAACAGAAACATGGTTTTTGTGCACATGATACGATGCAGTGTTTTGCAGCACCTAAATATTGGGGGTTTAAGCCTTTGATTAGGGTTTCCATATTTCTTTTCTTGACAGGGCTGTTTTAGGTATATATATTATGATTCAATCTGCTTTTTAGTCGTCTTCTTCCTCCTTTCATATATATAAATGATTGTTTCGAGTTCTTTTCTTCTTCTTCTCTTTCTTTACGATATCTGCAGGATATGAATTCGAACTCTTCTTTTTAAGAAATGGATTATTATCGGGTTAATTCTTATATATAAGAAATGGGTTATATACATGAGATCAGATTTTTGCAGTTTGAACTCTCAATTAAACAACAGTGATGTTTTTAAACATTTTATCAATTAGGGTTAGGATTTTTTTTTTTAAGTTTCTTTAAAAGAACCTGACGTGATTAAATCCATTCAAAATTATTACTTTTAAGATTTTTTCAATGGCTTAATTATCAATATCATCTATTTTCTTTGCGACTACAAAGGAATTAGTCCATAATCTGTCAAAAAATAGTGCTCATATTTTATGGCAATGGAGAAGTTAGGCCAATCATGTAGCACTTTTAAATCCAGGCGTAAAATTTATATGCACGAAATTAGAAAAAACAATTTATATGCACCAAACAAGTTAATAAAAACAAGGCCTAACTCTAAGTCCATGTGTTTATCACAGGTAGACTATTTTCAGTTTTGTAAAGGATGAGGATCAAATTTTGAAAAAAAAATAGAGGTATAACTTTTCAATTTACCTAAAGTTGAGATATGAAATTCACACTTACATTTTTTTGAAAGGTAGTATATGTTTATATTTTTTCTTAATCCTTTGATAATACAGTTTACAGATAAAGCTGCTCGAACTCAAGTCTTTTGGTATGAACATCATCCTCCACCGGGACTACTCGTTAGATTCCACTTACATCTTTTTCAATGGTCTTAATTGATAATTAGCTGAAAAAATAGTTATAAAGTTTTTAAAAAGAAAAAATATTATATCATTTACATGAATACTCACCAGCCAATAATATATACTCGGATATACTCAATAAATACTTGATTATACGCATGCTAGCACGGTATACGTTTTGAAAACCCAAACTCCATTGCCAAAACCAACCATTTCCCTCTCATTTGAAGCAAAGTTGACAAGAATCCGATGATGTTTCTTTAATCATGTTGGTCACTTGGTAATGATGCATAAACTTTGGAATTCCAGAGAAAATCAAGAGTCAAAATGTCGAGACTGAGTTGAGGAGGGACCTAATTGCACAGTACTGTGTCAATATCCATTTGATGAAAGATTGGAAGCGAAGAATTGGACTTAAGATCAAATGTCTGTTTGATTAAACAGTTGCACTGTTTAATTGTCGGGGGTCCCCCTTATTACCAACCATGAACTTGTTTCTCATCCATACTTGTAGTATTTCATTTCTATGTTGTTCATCATGATAACCATATATATAACACATTATTAGGATTGAACAGAGCAATGGATTATGTCTGCCGAGTTGTTTGACTCTTGTTCCAACCCATGGTAATGGGTTTCTAGGTGACCAATCACCAATTTTACAATGTATTTTATCTTCTTCTTTCCGTGCCTGTGTAACATTCTTTTAGTAGGGCAGGGAAAGCTACATGAATTTGATCACAAACTTTTTATCACACCATTCACTTTTACCTCTAAATTTTATTTGAGTAATTTATATTTTTTTATAGAGTTCGTATGTCAATGTTCGGTCGGTATATAAATACATGTGAACCCAATGAGTGATCTCAGTGAAAAAGAAGATGATGTTCATTCTATGAGACTCGGGTTTGATCAACTTTATTTTATAAGGTGTGTGACTTATCAAATGGTTAAAAGAAGTATAAACATATACTACCTTGTAAAATACATGTATTTGAAGTACTTTTCTCTCGATACTTGATTTTTATGTGTTTAAAAATAGTATATAAATCATTTTCGAAGAAATAATCATAATCTTTAATTATCATCTAGTTAGAAAGAAAATAGGTAAATAATTAAAGGGAAATGAATGGAGATGAAGGACAGTTTCCTTGGAGGCCACTCAGTCATCCACTTAATACTACATCAAAATAGTTAAAAATGAGATGAGGCATTGATATACATATAGCAGCTAGGGTAGCTCACATGATCAAAATATAATTAGTGTGTGTAAGAATGGAAAATTTGAATCCAATCGATTGGATTTCACTCCACTCCACTCCACTCCACTCCAATTGGGGTGATTTTAGGGGCAAAGGACAAGATGATGGTGGGTTTAGAGTGTTTGGGAGTCCTAATATAAATATATTTTGTGTAGAGGTATTGCTACTAGTGGCAATGCTATGGATATTCTTGTAGGGAATCATTAATCATATAGTAGCAAAAATGAATTTTATATGTGAGATTTAACATTAAAATATAAAGATGATGCATCAACAACTAGTCAGTCTAGTAATATGAGATTGACTCTTTTAAATAAATTTAACAATTTAAATTATAATATTGTGAATGAAAAAAATTATGTTAGTAGGGTCGCCCTTATATTAAAACACTATAAAATTTAATTTAAATTAATCGATCAATAAATTAAATACTAATAATTAAAAAAAATATGAAGATAGTGCAAAAGAAGATACCGTGATGATGTGTCGTTAATTCGTTCTGTTGTCACCTCTAAGCAGAATATATACATATATTAATACACGCGTATCCACTTACTTTTTTCTTTACACTGTTTCAAAGAATAACTCAGCCTCTAAATACACATAAGCATTAGGGCCCCACGTAACTTTTTCCTGCTCTTTAAGGAGACAAACATCTAAACAAATATCTAGTGGGGTCCTCAATGGTACGTCTGAAGCACTGTCGAAATTGCAATGTCGTGCTGTGTTTTCTAGGGAACTCATTGTATAGAATTGCTCAACATCAAAGGATTCATTGCTCCCATCAAATATGATTTGGTTATTGGGTTTTCTTGAATGATTTAGACAGGGGGGAATGCCCAAAACGTGGTTAATTTGAAGTCGGCCAAGGATTGTAGATCAGCTGCCTTGTTCAATATTTGGTATATTTTAAGCATAATGTTAAAAAAATATTTCAAATGTTTGACTGAATAGACATTTTAGTCCATATTCTTTTTTAAGCATTTTAACTCCCAACATTTCATTTAAGGTCGACATAACCCCTCCATGAAAGAAAACTGTCAGTCAACTAACAACGAACAGCTTGAAATATCTTGATAAAATGACACGTCATCAGAAAAAATAATTTTACATTTTATACAATTATATAAAATTATTTTTTGACTGATGTGTCATTCTATAAAGTCAGCATATTTGTGTATATAACACTATTATGTTAACGTACACTTTTATGTAGGTTTGTCACATCATTTTAAGTAATTTAATGCTATTTAGTTAATAGTTTTCACTCATAGTTGGGCGATTTTGACCCAAAATAAAATGTTAAGTTAAAATGCTTAAAAGATGAATAGGGCTAAAATTACTTCAGTCAAATATCATGAGTATTTTTAACTCTTCTTAGTCTCTTAAATTGTTTGTTTCCCCGTAAATGTTACACTACATTCATGTTATACTAAAAATTTAACAATAATTTATTGATACTTTGTGATAGAATGCAATTATTTGACGTATATTTTAATATGATAGATTTATTTAGTTTAATAATATCACAAAAAAATGACTAACTTTACGGATTTTTGACATTATGTGATGTGAGGGATGGTGGGGGTATGGCTCTACGGCCAAGAACGTATCAGCCGAAAATTTTATTTTATTATTTGTATTTTTTTATTGATTGAAAGGAAAAATAAATTTGACTACAGAATATAGATGGCCGACATACCCATCTTCACCCTTCACTTTCACTTTCTCCCCTGCTTCTTCATCTGTTGAACAAGATTTTTCTTCATTAATTTCCTTACATATCTCCAGATTTTTATGTATATTAGAATCATTAAAATTGAAACCGACGTCTGAAATGAAAACACACAAAGCCTAACAAAAACAAAATATTTATATTTGATTTATTTTAATTAATCATCATTGCATTACTTGGATACAGTGCCAACATGCGGATATATATATATATATATATTTTATGCAAAAGCGTTTATAAAAATTTTATTTACACAAGTGTCTTAGTTTTAAAGTTATAGACAATGTTTAGGGTTTAGGGATTTAAGTGTAGTAATTTTGAGTTTAAGGGTTGTTGATAAAATTTTGGGTTTAGGGTTAAATTTTAGGGTTTATAGGTTAAAACCTAAATCCATAACCTTATTACCCTAAACCCCAACCCTAAACTATAAATTTTAACCATAGACCCTAAATTCTAAACCCTACACTAGAACCCCAAACCATAAACCCTAAACCCTAAATTAAGGCGCTTGTAGAAATAAAAAATTTCACCGCCTGTGTATACAGGGATGAAGCCATGGTTGAATAATAAGGGGACAAGATGTTTAACTTTAGAATGATCGGGATCTTAAAAAGTAATTAAATCATAAAAATTAAAGGCAATATGATTTAATTTCATTAATTTTACAATTAAAAAGTCTTAAAAGCAATTAAACCATAAAAATTTGGGGTCAATGTTTAATTTAATTAATTTGGGGTCAATTAAACCTAAAAAATAATTATACTATATAATTTGAGAGGGACAAGAACTTTATTGAAATAGTTTTAAAACTATTCATGGCCTAAAATATAATTAAACCATCAAAGTTGAAGGAGCAGTTGCCCCTCCCACCCTCAATATAGTTTCGTCCTGTGTGTATAGATAATAATCATATATATTCATTTTCCTTTTGTTTCACTAATTAAAGTACACATTTGAAGAAATGGATATAATTATGAATATTACCTCTTTATTTTAAGGAAAAATTAGAAAACTAATTAAATCGGATTATACTGTTGAATTTTAACGTTAAATGTCACTATCAAACTAAATTGCAGACCTAAAATTAGGTGTTTAGCAATTTGTATGTGACAAATATTATTAATTTGTGGACCTACCAATTATTAATTAAATCGGATTATACTTGTTTGTGGATTACCAATTATTAGACTAGTTTCTCACTTTTTATAAAACGGGAGGATCGAGTTCTAACAACTTAAAGTAAAGAGATTAAATTCTTAATATTTTATAAAATAAAAAATATGAAATTCATAATTAAATTAAATTTTATAGGTTTTCCTCTCGGTTCGAAGCATGTTTGTTAATTAACTAGTGCTGTCAGTGCTTTGTAAGTAAAGTAGGGTTAAATAATATGCTGGAAATTACTTCAATAATTAGCACAGTTTTTTAGGGATTAGAAAGTTGGAGTTGTTGACTTGTATTCTTTACCACGTAATTTGAACAAATTAAAACCTCTTCTTTTTTAAAATTGTTTGCACTTTATCATCATAACAAATATTCCGTTTTAAGCAAGTTTGAAGATGGTAACCCCACTATCATGTAGTATATAAAATTAATCAACATTAAATTAAGAAAACACATATTCGTTGAAAATAAACAAAGTGATATGAGCAGATTTAAACATATTTAGGTTCATATTTTTACAAATATCAATAATCTTTTAAAAGAAATTAAGATCTATCAATTATTTTGTAAGTTAATGCTACACACAAAGTCTAGGTGATCCCGAGTACACGTACGGCTAGCCTGATGACTAGGTGATTCCGGGCTAAACATGTTTGTTCCCTTGTAAGGGAAAAATATATGTTTTGCTTACTTATTCACTCTTTATGCTTATTATTTGCCTTGCATGCTTACCTTTATGGATATCATGAAGTTTTGTAGAGTAGACGTGTACCACTGAGCTTTGTTAGCTCAACGTGCGGATGTGTTATTTTTTCCGTGCTTAGGTTGAAATGTTACTCTTGGGAGAAGCACATTGATGAGGACTTCCCAGCACCGAATTAATTCGAGTATAGTACGTTGATTTTAGCTATAGGGCTATGTATCCATAGAACCTTATTGTAGTTGGTCTCTAACTCTTTTTAGACTTTATTTTTGATATACGATGTTTAAATCGTACGGAGCTCCATTTATATTTTGGATTTGAAATGTTTATGCAACTTTATTAAAATGGTTTGCTTTGAATGTTGTTTTGGCTAAAGTGGGGAATTTATAAATTAGACAAACTTTTTTGGGCTAGGTTAGAAGTAAACCGAATGTAGCGTCTCAGATCTTCTAAGATATGAGTGTATATTTAGTGGTATCAGAGCCTAAGTTTAACTGGTTCTAGGAAATCCCTGGGGTACATGGGAGTTGTCATAAGGTGTCTAGTGGATATAAGGCTCTAAAGTTAAGATTTGTACTCTTTCAAGTTTGGGAATCAGATGTGTTACCTATTTTTCCTTTGATTTTAGAATTCGTTATGCCAGGGGGTACGGGCCGTGATAACAATGGTCGTGATGAGATCATGCACCTTTGGGAGATGACTATGAGGATGAGTACATCCCAGATACGGAAAGGGAAGATGCCAAAGAGGATGATGCCGCCTACTTTTGAAATTTGAATAGCTCTTTCGTCGCCTTGCTAGGGCTTTGTCGAGGCCTTTTGATGCACCAAGAAAGACCCATGTAGAGAGGTGATAAGTGTTCAAAAATACTATTTTTCTTACCCTTTTCACTCATATTATTGTTAGACTTAGGCTCATATTAGTTGCATAGTTAGCCATTCATGCATTAATCCATGTTTCCTTCAATCGTTGAGCTTGATTACATAGCTTGGTGATTTTTGTGGAAATAGATGCTGCTTTGGTGTGTTTTTGTGTGTGTATGTGCAGGATCACTTGCCAAAGCAATGCCGAGCTAGTTGCCAGGGCAATGCATGAAGGAGACGTCGAGCCAGTTGCCATGGCATTTGTCGACAAAGACAAAAAGCAATATGGATGTCGAAATTCATGACTTTACAAGCCCAAGATGACATGGAGCAAGGCCCAAGCCCAAAGGAATTTGATTGCCATGCAAAGATTAAAGAAGAATTAAATTCCAAGAAGATAGGAGAAGTTCTAATAGGAATAAAATTATAATAAAGAATTATATTCTTTAAAGATAATTTAATTCCAACTCAAACTCCTCCTCAAAGAAGGACTTTGGCCTAGCCCTATAAATATCAAGGAGATTTCGACAAGATGCATAGGGAGAGCAAGAGGGAATTTCGACAAGACCAAGAGAGGAAGCAAAGGGGAATTTTCGACAAGCTTCAGCTTTTCTTCATTGTTCGATTGGGTTCATGCTAGGGATTGTTTATCTTGTGTTTCTTTGGAACCTAGCCATGAACTAAATTTACTTGGCTATGGTTATTGTGTTTTGTGGTTGTGAGAAACTCTTGGTTTTTGTTTAGGTAATAAGAGTTTGCACTTTTCTATTTCAAGGTTTATTCATTCTTGGTTCTTATTATTGTTTGCGAGTGAATTGGGAGAGGATCTCGTGATTTCATCCATTTATCTAATATCGGGAGAGTTAGATTCAAGAAACGAATGAATATGATCTTTATTCAATCCAATGATGGTGAAGATTAATCCGGCTTAGGAATAAGTTAAGGATTTCAACGGCTAAGAGGAGCGCAAGATTGGTTGTTGTTCACCTTTGATTCACGCAGGGATGTATTATCAAGACATGCACAAGTAGCTAGAGTTTCGACTTAGGGATAAGAAGAAACCATTGAAGAACGCTCCGCCGAACCTTGAAGTTGCTGCCCAGACGCCCAAGTAGTTGCCCAACTAGTCACCCAGGCAACCATCAATTAGTTGCCAAGGCAACCCCGTTGTGCAAGTTGCCACGGCAACTGAGTTGCCCGTGCACTCTTTTACCAAAACGATCCAATCGGCTATCACACCTCAACTCACGATAACCTGGCCTATCTCTCTCTCATTTGAACTCATATTTTCTTTTACTTTATTGTTTTCTAGATTAGTCATTAGTTAAACTCCGATAATCCTTTACTTGTGTTTTTACTTTTTACAGTGCAAGAGATTAGATCCTTGAAGTGGCACCAATCCCTGTGGAGACGATATCTTTTATACTATAACTTGCGACGTGTATACTTGCACATTTGCGTAGCACTTATTACGCGCAACAAGAGGATCTGATGATATAGGGTTAAGGATTTGTGTGGCATGGGTGATTGCAATCTTGTTGATATGGATCAATGGTTGTGAGACATCCAGTGGGCCTTTATACATATGCGGTGTAGACCAGATGATGGACTTGATTGCATTGCCTCCTTTCTGAATAGTAATGCTAGAGAGTGGTGGGAGACGGAGAAAATGGGACTACTCCCTACACTACCCACTTATAAGTACTTCTTGAAGGAGTTCAAGAACAAGTATGTTGGGGAAGCTCAGATGGATGTTCTGAGAGACCACTTCTCACACTTGGAATAAGGGAACCGTATAGTGTTCGAATATGAGCAAGAGTTTTTGCAGCTGAGTATATTTGCTCTCGAGTTGGTTGTAATTGAGGATATGATATGTAAAAGATTTCATCGGGGTCTGAAACTCGAGCTGTAAATGTATGTGACCGCTGACCCACACAAGATGTTTGCAGAGTTAGCCAAATGTGCTAGATCACTCAAGCAGGTTGGGAGCCTAATTCTGGGACATGCTAGAGGGTCCCAAGGTCAGTATAGAACATATGAGGCTAGGCTTTCATCATAGAGTTTGGGTAAAAGATCTAGAGATTCACAAGATTCGAGGAGGAACAACTGAAACTAGTTTTAGAGTTTCAACTAGAGGTTCAAATTGCGTTACCGTGGATGACACTCGACTTCTTCATTTTTGGCTAGTAGAGAAGGGTCGTCGAAATTTGTGGCTTGATGTTTGTATGAAAGATGTGGACAACACCACTCGAGAGAGTGCTACATAATGACTAAGACCTACTATGGATATGGATCTCCAGATCACTTTATCAGGGATTATCCGTAGGCTGCATATAATGCGCCAGGTCAATCTTAGAGGTTTCATCTGTCAGGATAGAGTGGCCGAGGTTTTGATAAAGGAGGATCAAGATCTATGTCAAGAAAGAAGAGTAAAGGAACTGAGAGATACACTACTAGGGATCTAGTGTAACACCCCAGTTTTGGGCCTAGCGGTTTTGAGGCAGGTTAGACGGTCTGGTGGACCAGGTGAGGGATTCGAGTTGAGTTCGGGAATAAAATATTTTGAGTAAGATAAAAATATGGAAAAATGGTTAAAAATCATATTTAAATAAATGGAAAATATTGGTGAAATCAATTTTTGAAAATATGATTTGAAAGGGTGACATTTTGGCTAGTGACTAAAATGTAATTTTTGAAAACTATTTTTAAAGGATCAAATTCTTAGAATCCTTAAGGAGCTATTTTACCAAGATGTTTCTGGTGGTTTCTCCCTTTAATTAAGATTTATTAACATGTTTTTTTAAAGGTAATTAAAAGGAATTTTGATAATAAAAGTTAGTTATTGGTTTTAAAGAAATTTGACGTAAACTTTTCTCTTAACTTTTCTCTCCACCTCTTTTCTGCCAAACACTCTTGTTTTTATCATAATCCAGAGCTGAGAGATCTTTCTACTTGGATTCTTGATTTGTAATTGTTTCTTTACCTTTGATTTACAAAACCTCATTGCAATCTTGTGTTTTTCTAGCTTTAATCTACCAATGGAGGGATAATTCACACAATAGAGGCAAGGTTCATTCTTCTCCTCTATTGATGGTTCTTTATTGATATTCCCAAGTATTTGATCCTTGATTTATGATTTATAATCTGATTTTATGTTTTTATAGTGAATAATTGATTTAATTGTGTTTAATTTGTGAAATTATGGAGGATTTGTACTGAATCTATTTTTCAGTTTTGAGGATTGATTTTAAACATATTTTGGCTGATCTATAATGTTTATAAGTTGTTTTTAACATTGGAATCCTGGAACTCCTTGAATCCTTGATCATTAGGTTGTTAGATTTACGTTTTTGTGGAGTTGTAGTGGCTATGTTGTTGCTGGAAGTTTAAGGAAGATATAATCCTATTTTTAGATATTGATTGAAGTGTTAGATTGATAGATTGTGTCTGGGTTGGGTTTGGAAAGAGTTAGATGATGATTTCGGTTGTTGTGGATGAGTAATTGTGAAAGGATTGTAAGGTTTTGCAAGGAATTGTTGTTGCAGTGTTTTGAATGCATTGAGATGCATTAATCCTATGTTGTAATGTGGTTAAAATAGGGGAGGTTGATCCAGAAGTGATCGGTAAAGCTTTAGAAGCTTCAGACACTTGAATTCGCGTAGGCGAATTGAGGTTTTGCGTATCGGTGAGTGAGAACGTGGATTTCAGCTTTGAAATAATTTAAAGGTGGTTTATGGGAGTTTAAACTAAGCTTGAAATGCTGGTTTAAACTTGGAAGTAAGTATGACGTGGTTTTCTCTCTCGGTTGTGCTATTGTGAAATGGTTTTATGCACTTGTTTTGATTTACATTGTACCTACTGTTTAAGTATGTTTTAAAGTATATGAGATAGTGTTTTTGATCATGAAATGATGATGGAAGCACATGGTAAGTGATCCATGTAAGTATATGGTTATACTTGAGTTTTAAGCATATGTTGTTTCTTGGAAAATGATTTGGTTTAATGCTTATAAAAATAGTGAGGTAAATGGTGAATTATATTGGCAAGTGATGTGGTTTATAAATGTTTTCGGATATAGTTGGCCGGCCATAGGATTGATAGTGCACTATAATAAGTCACCTTGGATGTCGAGGGGATTTATACGGTGTACCGAATTGTAACACCCTTAACGTATACTCGTAGACCGAATATACATTAAAGATGTTATGAAATCATTGGAAGAAATCTTGACTTGAATTTTTTTATACCAAAATTTAATTTGTAGTTTAACCCTTTCTCGGTTTTAAATTTAAAACTATATCGTCTAGGTGCAGCTAGTTTTGACCCTGAATTGGTTTACAAAATTTATAACTGAACTATTAAAACAATATAATTTAGGGTGAAAACTACGTAAGCTGCCTAGACCATTTCTTGATTTTAAAATTTTATGCGATCAGGGCTAAACAACATTTTAACCATACTAAAGATTTTGCTATTGTTAACAATTCGTATTTTTAAACTTATCCATCCATAAAAGCATATAATTACGTTGTAAACTTATGCTGTAAGCAGTTTCACTTTAAAATACTTACATGCCCACTAGTCTATTAAATTATGGTAAAGGCGTACTTACTGAACTTATTGTAGTAACTTGATTTTCCCAAGTTTTTGCTCCTCCTCGATAGACGATTTCCAGGAAACCTACGTGTGACATAAGACACACGCTAAGTACGAACTTAGTGAGGCAATTAAACTTATTTATTTTAAAAACATAAAATAATGTAATACAATATGCCATATATAAAAGTGCATTTCGTTTTCTCTATAACATGGCAAGTATATCACAATGTACATATGTCATGTATCATAACTATCATATAAATCATATTATTATTGCATAATATATTCTCTATCATGGGCATGCTTTCATCGTGTAATCATTTACATATCATGTGCTCTATCATGGTCATGCTTTCTTAATGCCATTATTTGCATAACATGTATTCTATCATTTATCATGTAACAGTTCTATCATATATCAATAACATTTCTATCAATGTATGTCATGTACTTCTCTGTCATGTAACATGTAACTTCATTTTCATGTATCATGAAATCATGTAACATCTTTTGCATGTATCATGTAATCACGTAACATCTGCATCATGTATCATGTATCGTCTGTATCATGTATCATATAGATCATGTATCATCAATATCATGCATCATCACTATCATGTGATTCATGTATCACCATTATCATGTATCACCACTATCATGTGATTCATGTATCATCATCCAGTCATTTGCATGCTCATGATCTATCATATAACCATCTTGTTATTGTTAACGTGTATGGCTAGAGGCCCATGGAAACGCCGTAGCCTATCTGCATCGTAGTGCCTTGTGGAGTACGTACTCGAGAGGACACTCTTTGCTCCTCATATAAGGACGCTCTTTGCCCCTTATATTAAACACATCGTTAGTGCATTTTGCACTATGGTCTTGGATCCCCAGGGTGTATCTTGTTTCATTTTAATATTGTCATTATCCATATTTCATGTATGCATAATGCATCATCATTTATGCAAACAATAATTTGTACATGGTATTCCATCAAGCTTGCTATGTCGAGCAATGTATCATATCATGTATTATAGAGAAATACAATGCCATTTTCAATGTAATGCAAACATTTATAAATGCACTCACCGGGGCCATGTAATAGTATGTCTCACTAAATTCTACTCGATCCTTTCCTTTATAGTATCTCGAATCCTCTTTGATTCGTATTTGGCTTCATTAACCACATGAATATAAATAAACATTTGTTAGATTCACTTCTAACAATATTTCAATTAAGCTATTTGATCATTCAACATAAAAATTTTCCATAAATTTACTTCCTTCCTTATACTATTCACAAACTCATTTTTGGTCCCTAATGACCATTTTTATCTTCAAATAATTCCTCCAAGCTTGCTAACCAACATTAGACACAAATTGTCTCAATTTCCATTTTCTGGTAGCTTGCACTACCTTTGAAGATTTATTTCTATAAAATGATCTAAAACTTAGAATTTGATTCCGTATGTTCTGAAAGAAACTAGATTCAATAAGATTTTTATCCATATAAATTAATAGCCCAACTTCAGCTCGTACGATTTATGACAAATTTTCAAAGTCAATTTTCAGTGCTGATTTCAGAACAGACTGCCATACTGTTTTCCGACCTTTCACCACTTAAAAATTCATATCTTTTTACTCGGAACTCGAAATCAGTTTCCGTTTGTTGGAAAGGAAACTATATGAACAAATCTTTACATCGGTATAAAATTCACCATCTAACCATTTTTGTAGAATTTATGGTGAATTTTCAAACTTACTGCCAAATTCAGTTTTCCTTCACAACTTCCATAAATAACTTCAAACTTTATACTAATTTCTCCTTACTTTTCTATTTTTTCAATTTGGTCCCCTTACTTGATTCAAACCACTAATGTATCACTTTATTCATCAAATAATTATTCAAAAATAATTCCCTCTAATTTTTCATTCTTTCCGAAATAGTCACTAAAATGCAAAGATAAGGATTCAAGCTTCTTAACTTTGCAATTTAGTCCTCAAATCAAAATTAATACCTTAATTATATTATTTTAACTAAAATTCAGATTTAATCCCCATCCAAAACTCCCTTGCCTAAATGGTCACTTAACTTTGACAAATTGTCAAAATGGTCACCAATTCAATTCAACATCGGTTTAGCATTCTAACATCAATTTCACATCTCCAACACCATTAATAACATAAATACACTTCAAAATTATAAAAATTCAGATTATTCCTATAACTTTCAGAATTTTTGAAATGGTCCCTATCTAATAACTTTAGGGTTTTACTTCCTAATAACAATTCAAGCTTACTAGATCATTAATTCAACATCACAAATCTAAATTAAACTTGAATCCATAAACCCTAATCATCTTCATACAAACTAAAATATGTAGGTTTAAATCCTAACTCAATAACATGATTTTAACATCATATAAGCTTGATTACAACTTAAATTCAACCATGGAATCATAAAATTTCAAAAGCCCCAATTTTGTTCATAAACCCTAATTCCATTCTCATGTAAAATTTTCATCAATCAAGCATGTATTCCATAAATTAATTACATCAGAAGATAGTGCTTGAAGAGTAGAACAACTTTGCAGTTCGAAAGATTACCTGAAAATCTAGTTTCGGGGCTTGAATCGAGCTTGAAAAATTTTCTCCCTTTTTTCTCCCCTTAGTTCGAAATGTTTCAAGAAATATGAACAATTTGGTTCATCTTTTACTTATTTAAATCCACATGTTAAAATTAAATGAATTTAAAATTCATTTAATTATTGAAATTACTAATTTTCCCTTTTAATCTAATGGCCAAGACTTAATATTATCAAAAATCAATGGCCATGATTTGATCCAAGTGTAATTCACCTTCCAAAATTGCCCTTAATATTTCAAAATATTTCAAAATTGCCATCCTTGTCAAATGACCAATTTGCCCTCCAACTAATCTTTATTTACCAGTTTGCCATTCTTGTAAAAATTCAACCAAGTTTAGTTGGAATCCAACCAACTACAATAAAATATTCATAAAATAATATTTTATGAATTTTCCATAAGTTTTGGATCAGTCTCTAAAACTTTTCATTCGATCTAATATACTATTAATTTAACCCTTTACTTAGAATTAAATTATAGGATTCATCTTGAATCAAACTAAAAATATGCCCAACACTTGTAAAAAACTTTTATAACCTTCCTTTATCATTTGGTAAAATCTCAAAATTTTTCGGATCAATTCGAGTATCCGAATTCCATTTAACCTTTGCCTACAATTTCCCAATAATAGAAACATCGAATCAATCCAGAATCTTCACATTCGATCCACACTCTTAAATGATCTATTTATTTATAAAATAAAACCCCTAACTTTTAGAAAATTACAACTTTAGTCCTTTAACTTTTCATATTTAGTCTTATACCACACAAGTTTTGTCTGTTTATCATTTTGGTCACTAAACTTGAATCTTCAATTCCCATTCCAATTTTCCTCAGATTCTAATCAAACTTTTGAAGTACCCAGTTCAGCTCACTATCCACCCCATGATACTTTTAAACCTTAGAAATTTCCTTTTCAAAACCCATAATTAAAGAAATCTATCTTTTTCAAAGTTAATACTTTAGCCCCCAAACTTTCAAAATTTACATTTCGGTCACTGGCCAAAATTTGGGATATAACAATTCCTCCCCCTTAAGAAAATTCATCCTCGAATTTTCAATGTTTACCCATTTCAAACAATTTCGGGTATTATTCCTGCATTCTTCTTTCAGTTTCCCATATGGCTTCTTCCACTTTATGATTTATCTAAAGGACTTTAACCAGTGGAATTTTCTTGTTCCTTAACTCTTTGACTTCATATGCCAAGATTTTTACTGATCGTTGCTCATATCTAGAAGTAACGCCAGTTGATAAACCACTAGTTCAACCCCTTTTAGAATCCCGTATGGCCCAATAATTCTGGGACTAAGCTTTCCTTTTAGACTAAAACGTAACACCTTCTTCCAAGGTGAAACCTTCAAAAACATTTTGTCTTCAACTTCATACTTAACATCATTCTCTTCTTGTCTGCATAAGCCTTTTTGTTGATCCAGGCAGCCTTGAGATTATATTAAATAATTATTACTTTATCCTCTATTTCTCGTGTCAAATCAACCCCTCCAACTTTTGGGCTATACCAAACATTTAGATCCTGTAGCTCATACCTATAATGAAGAGTTCGACATATTCTTCCCCACAGTATTTCAAATGGCATCATCTTAATAATTGTCTAATAACTATTGTTACTGGTAATCCTATTACAAATCCTATTGTCACTCGTTCTCACTTCCATTGGAGAATAGAAATAGTCTGAATCAATCCAGAAGGTGCTTGATATTTGGCTTTTACTTGTTAGCATGTCAAGCACTTTGTCATAAATTCTGAAATTGTCCTTTTTATTCCTGGCCACCAATACCTAGTCTTTAGATCTTAATACATTTTTCTACTTCCAGAGTACATAGTCAATGGACTATGACAAAATTCAACCAAAACTTCTTTCTTCAAGTCACCATCATCAGGAAAGTAAACTTTTTCTTGATAATATAAGCAACCATTTGACTTAATTTCATAGTCTTTTGTTTCTCTTGTTTCAACTTACTTCTTTTCTTTTCTCTTCTATTTATGAGTTTTTTAGTTGCCTTGATGCATATGCTACTACATTAATCTTCTCGAAATGATATTCTATAACTACATTGTAGTCTCTTAGAAACTCAATCTATCTTTGTTACCGTAGGTTCAATTCTTTTTGCATCATTAATTGCTTTAAACCTTTGTGATCAGTGCAGCTAGGACACTTCTTACCATTCCAATGGAATACCTTTTTACGATAGTCGAGTAAGTAGTAGAGTAATAATAGATAAATTCTACACAAAACATTTATAATATCCAGCTAATTTCCAAGAAACTCTGAACTTTAGAGACATTTTCGGTGCCTCCTATTCAAGAATAGATCGTACTTCTTTGGAATTCAACTCTTATTCCTTCAGCCGTTACTACATGTCTAAGGAAAATTACTTTTGATAACCAAAATTCATATTCAGAAAACCTTGTATAAAGCTACTTATCTCTTAATGTTTGTAATACCACTAAAAAATGGTAGTCATGTTTAGCTTCTATCTTTAAGTATACCAGAATATTGTCCATGAAGACTATTACTACAAACTGGTCTAAGTAGTATTGGAATACCCTATTCATTAAATTCATGAATAGAGCAGGGGCATTTGTAAGTTCAAATGGCATTACTAGGAATTCATAATGTCCATAACGAGCCCTGAATGCTGTATTTGATACATCTTCTTCTTTGACTTTGAGTTGATAATAACTTGATCGAAGATCTATCTTTGAGAACACTGTTGCACCTCTAAGCTGATCAAATAGATCTTCAATCCTTGGTAGTGGATACTTTTTCTTAATAGTTACTTTATTCAACTACTGATAATCTATACATAATTGTAGAGAACCCCTTTTTTTTTCTACAGATAATACCGGAGTACCCCATGGTGATACACTCGGTCAAGTGTAATCCCAGAGCTTTCAGCTTTCTTAGCTCAATTGACACAATCCTATATGGTTCTATTGATACCTGTTCAATTCTAAGATAGACATCAATCCCAAACTATACCTCTCTATCCGGATGTAATCCTAATAACTCATCTGAAAACACATTTGAAATTTTCCCACAATCAGGATATCTTTAATCTTCTTGGGTGACATTTTGTATAATCACCACATAAATTAAACACGCCTTACATCCATTTACTTAACAACCTCTGAGCTGTTGTCGTAGAAATCACTGACTCTAAACAGTCAGTTCTTTTTTTCACATTTGCTTCAGAACCATCAGGTTTTTGAAGCACTAACCTTATTTTTTTTACACATCACTTCTGCATCATAATCCATTAAATTCCAAGGTTAACTTCAAATTCATGAAATGGAAGTTCTATTAAATTCCTTGGGAACATAATCCATTGAATTACTACACCAATGGATTACTAAAAATCACATCACTAGAAATAGTTTCCTTAAAAATCTTTCTTTGAGCTTTATTGCTTTATAGTCACACAATCAGAATCTAACTAAATCTAGTTAGAATCCAACCACCAATAATAAAATATTTATAAAATAATATTTTATAAATTTTCCACAACCTTTGGGACTGTCTTTAAAATTTCAACTCGATCTGATATACCGATAATTATTGAGAATTTTATCAGATACAATCCCTACTTGAAAATCTTATAACAATAATCTATTACGAATATCGTTGACTCATGTTGAATCCTTTTTATCAATCAAAAACACTAACATGGAACCTTCCAGTAGGTCACCCATCCTTGTGCTACTCTAGACTGAGCACGTTTAACAATTTTTATTCGATCCAAAATACGATTTCCAAATCACTTCCTTAACAGGTACTAACTCTGTGGCATTAGACCACTAAATACGAACGTGTTCCCTTAGCAGGATACAACTTCTTCTAACTTCTTAGTATATATGCAATTTAATTCCTCTATAGCATGACTTTAACATCTTTATGCCACAAATTGGCAATTATCGAACTACTTTCTCCATTAAATTCAGGAGCTCCTAACTTTTAAGCTCCTTAACAGTCAACATCCTTACTGGTGCAGGCACAAGGGTCTTAATTCTATTAACCACAACCTTTAAAGATCATACTAGGGTTTCATATTTTTGTGCTAGAGTTCTCTGCTATACAAGTGGCTCTACTGAGGTAAGAGCTAGAGATGGAACATTCTGTATTTCATTACTTCTACTTTGGACCTCCTTTTGGTCTCAATTATCAGATGTTTAACACAGTCCAATAATACTTGACATTACTTATTTCTACTATAACTTATTCATGTTATTGAGGAGCATAATCAAGTTACACAACAGTACGTCAGTAACATGACATCCTAGGGGCATGTATTTAACATCAAATCATATTAAACTTGGTTTAGCCTCCAAAATCGGCTAAACCTGTAGCTATAATACCAATAAATGTAACACCCTTAATGTATACTCGTAGACTGAATATACATTAAAGATGTTACGACATCATTGGAACAAATCTTGACTTGAATTTTTTATACTAAAATTTAATTTGTAGTTTAACCCTTTCTCAGTTTTAAATTTAAAACTATCTCGTCTAAGTGCAGCTAGTTTTGACCCTGAATTGGTTTACAGAATTTATAATTGAACTATTAAAACAATATAATTCAGGGTGAAAACTATGTAAGCTTCCTAGACCATTTCTTGATTTTAAAATTTTTACGCGGTCAGGGCTAAACAACATTTTAACCATACCAAAGATTTTTCTATTGTTAACAATTCGTATTTTTAAACTTATCCATCCATAAAAGCATATAATTACGTTGTAAACTTATGCTGCAAACAGTTCCACTTTAAAATACTTACATGCCCACTAGTCTATCAAATTATGGTAAATATGTACTTACTGAACTTATTGTAGTAACTTGATTTTCCCCAAGTTTCTGCTCTGCCTGATAGGCGATTTCCAGGAAACCTACGCGTGTCATAAGACATACGCTAAGTACAAACTTAGTGAGGCAGTTAAACTTATTTATTTTAAAAACATGAAATAATGTAATATAATATGCCATATATAAAAGTGCAATTCGTTTTCTCTATAACATGGCAAGTATATCACAATGTACATATGTCATGTATCATACCTATCATATAAATCATATTATTATTGCATAATATATTCTCTATCATGGATATGCTATCATAATGTAATCATTTAAATATCATGTGCTCAACATGGTCATGATTTCTTAATGCCATCATTTGCATAACATGTATTCTATCATGTATCATATAACATTTTTATCATATATCAATAACATTTCTATCATGTAACATGTAACTTCATTTTCATGTATCATGAAATCCTGTAACATTTTTTGCATGTATCATGTAATCACGTAACATCTGCATCATGTATCATGCAACATCTGTATCATGTAACATCAGTATCATGTATCTTGTAACATATGTATCATGTATCATGTATCATCTGTATCATGTAGATCATGTATCATCAATATCATGTATCATCACTATCATGTGATTCATGTATCATCATTATCATGTATCACCACTATCATGTGATTCATGTATCATCATTATCATGTATCACCACTATCATGTGATTCATGTATCATCATGCAGTCATTTCCATGCTCATGATCTATCATATAACCATCTTGTTATTATTAACGTGTATGGCTAGAGGCCCATGGAAACCCTATAGCCTATCTGCATTGTAGTGCCTTGTGGAGTACATACTCGAGACGACGCTTTTTGCACCTCATATAAGGACGCTCTTTGCTCCTTATATTAAACACCTCGTTAGTGCATTTTACACTATGGGCTTGGATCCCCATGGTGTATCTTGTTTCATTTTAATCTTGTTATTATCCATATTTCATGTATGCATAATGCATCATCATTTATGCAAACAATAGTTCGTACCTGGTATTCCATCAAGCTTGCCATGCCGAGCAATGTATCATATCATGTATTATAGAGAAATACAATGTCATTTTCAATGTAATGCAAACATTTAGAAATGCACTCACCGGGGCCATGTAATAGTATGCCTCACTAAATTCTACTCGATCCTTTCCTTTATAGTGTCTCGAATCCTCTTTGATTCGTATTCGGCTTCATTAACCACATGAATATAAATAAACATTTGTTATATTCACTTCCAACAATATTTCAATTAAGCTATTTAATCATTCAACATAAAAATTTTCCATAAATTTCTTTCCTTCCTTATACTGTTCACAAACTCATTTTTGGTCCCTAATGACCATTTTGATATTCAAATAATTCCTCCAAGCTTGCTAACCAACATTAGACACAAATTGTCTCGATTTCCTTTGTCTGGCAGCTTGCACTACCTTTGAAGATTTATTTCTATAAAATGATCTAAAACTCAGAATTCAATTCCGTTTGTTCTAAAAGAAACTAGATTCAATAAACATTTCAGCCATATAAATTAATAGCAAAAGTTCAACTCGTACGACTTATGACAAATTTTCAAAGTCAATTTTCAGTGCTGATTTTGGAACAGACTGCCATACTATTTTCTGACCTTTCACCACTTAAAAATTCACATCTTTTTACTCGGAACTCGAAATCAGTTCCCGTTTGCTGGAAACGAAACTATACGAACAAATCTTTACATCGGTATAAAATTCACGTTCTATTTATTTATAAAATAAAAAACCCTAACTTTTGGAAAATTACAACTTTAGTCCTTTAACTTTTCATATTTAGTGTTATACCACACAAGTTTTGTCTGTTTTTTATTTTGGTCATTAAACTTAAATCTTCAATTCCCATTCCAATTTTCCTCGGATTTTAATCAAACTTTGGAAGTACCCAATTCATCTTACTATCCATCCCATGATACTTTTAAACCTTAGAAATTTCCTTTCCAAAACCCATAATTAAAGAAATCCTAACTTTTTCAAAGTTTATACTTTAGCCCCTAAACTTTCAAATTTTACATTTTGGTCATTGGCCAAAATTTGGGGTATTACATGAATACTCCATCCAAGTACCCTAACAGTCGAGGGGTTATATGGTACCGAAAACTCCCATTAGTGGGTTATACATCTACCGATGAGTTACCGAATACTCCACCATGGGTGTCACAATGGTGGAGGGGTTTATGTATACCGAAAACTCCCGTGAACCTTGCATTGCCGGTGAGAATGTATGAAGTGTTGGGAGAACACTTGTTTGAATTCGTGTATCCGATGAACTATTTTTGGTAAAGGAACTTGATTATGATCACTTGTAAGCCAATATAATTGTTAATGTATCATTGAAAGGTTTATGTTGTATAATGTGATTTATACTTGTTTACTCTTTAAGCTTTGCATATGGTTGTTATGCATGGGAAGGCTTAAATTCATGTTTAGCAATGGGATTTGCTTTTGGTTAATGATACATGTTGCACATGGTTTAATATGCTAGTTTTTAAAGATGTTAAGTGCATGGTTTTCAAGGCATGATGGTTTTAAATGTTGTTTAAACATGGACTGAAATTAGATTTCAATGTGTTGTTGAGGAAATGTTTTAAATGCATTGATGGTGTCTTGTTTTGAGCACTCCTTATTAAGCCTAGTGTGCTTACGCTCTCTTTGTCCATCAATGCAGAGAATTAAAGTTTTGGATGGCAGCAGGAAGCAAGGGATCAACAAAGACTTGATACCAAAAGTATGTTTTTGAGTTAGACTATAAGTAATAAGGGCAATGAGATTTCTGTTATTATCTGGGAGATGTTTTGTTAAACTCCCTCGTTGAGCATTGTTGTTTTGCTACTCATGGTTTGTAAATGGCCATTTTGGATTGTTTTGTGGTGATGGTTTGAGATTTCATACTTTGCTTGTTTGAATTCTAGGAAGCATGCCTCTAGATTTACCTTTGAAGCATGATGTCATGATTTGATGTTGAATCTGAGATGTTTGGCTGATGAATGACCTTTGAATGTGTTGGATGTATGTTAGAAGCATGCTAGGGTGTTTTGGTATGTTCGAAAGCATGTTAAACTAGCAAAATATGACATTTCAGGTCCAGGCGTACCGGTACGAGTGTCCCTATTTTTGTACAAGTAAGCCATTCCATGCTTAGCATACCGGTACGGGGGCAAGCATTTTGGTACGAGTTTAGTTTGTTTGAGGCCAGTGTTTCGGTACACGAGGGACTGTTTCAGTACGGTATAGTGCATTTGGGCAGCTTGTACCGGTACGTGGGGGCGTATCGAAACGGGTTTTGGTTACTAGAATTTGAGGTTTTAAAACTAGCAATACTGTATCGGTACACGGATAAGTTTACCGATACGACTACTGTCAATTCGGTTATTTGAGTATCCTAAAGTTATGTTTTCTTTCATTTTAGTCCCTGAATATTGTGGATGCAATTGAGTGAGTATGAATGACCTTCATGAGATGAATTTTGACATGTAGGCAAGAAACCTGTTTAATTAAAGGTTGGTATTATAAAAATGAGCTAAGACCCTATAGTTTTATGATATTGCAATTTGGTCCCTAAATTACAATTTTGTTCAATTGGATGTCGATTCGATGCCCGATTGAGTTGAGTTTTCACCCGCTGCTAGCATGAACATGTAGGATCATAATTTGTATCTAGATAAGATAAAAGAAAAAATAGTCACTTTTTGAGTTTCTTCTTCACGGTTTACTTCTATAAACCTAATGTGGCTAGCTCGGTTTAGTCTTACAACTAGGCCGGGTCGAGTGGGTTACATTTGGTGGTATTAAAGCTAGGTTTGTGATAGTTGGAAGTTGTTATGGTTGTTGTAGTACTGGTGTGGGTTGTGTTCTAATGTTCACTATGCACGGTGATTGAAATATGCACGTTGATTGCTTTATGCCATGTTGGGGGGAAATACATGAAACCATTGCCTTATTATTATAGTCTGAAATATTAAGATTTTGAAATGGAAGTCTTTGATCCTTGCTTGAAGCTGGCCTAACTATTTTGCTTTGAAATGATTATCATGCCTTAGATATATTTTTAGCACGATGAGACTGATGAGAGAGTTACGATCTGGTACAATTGTTGTTGCCTTTGGGCAAGGAGTGAAGGAGAATGTTATATGTCCTGGGGTTTTCCACCCCGAAGTAAGTACCACATGTGCCAGTTAGGCCAGTATTGGGTGACACAGTGCCTTTGATATAGGCGATGTTTGGAGCTTTTAAGCTGTTGTTGCTGGAGCGCATGTGCTTGCGCCAGCTGTTGGGCGAATGGGGTTGCTGTTGGAACGTCTCCGTAGTTTGGGAGGAATTTAGTACTGTGGGTTGTCACCCGAGGCTTCCGAGGTGTGGATGGCCAGTACTGTTTGGATTTTGGATCAAATAGGATGTATTGACACCCATAAGTTAGGATGTGTTGCCTCTCTATTGCAAGGTGATGCTTACTTGATGGACAACTGCATCTCTGGGCATGGAACCCAATGACGTAGATTGGGAGTTTTTCCAAGCTGTCTTTAAGAAAAAGTATCTGAGGGTTAGATACGTGGATGAAAAAAATTAGAATTCATGTATTTGATTCAGGATAGCATGCCTGTGGCCGAGTTTGAGGTATAGTTTTTTAGAATTTACATATTGGCTTCTAGATACACCATTTATGACGTGTTGGTTACATGGGCGTAGTACATTGAGTAGAACGTAGGTTTATCCATTTTCTGTAGGAGGTTCTGGCTCTAGCAAGAGAGTTGCGGATTCTAGTTCCGGTGGTAGTTAGCTTAAGAAGAATATGATAAAGGATATCGCCTTGAGTTGAGGCAAGATTGTCTATGTTTGGCCAGAGAGGGTCAGTTCCCTGCAGTTGTTGTGGCTATCGCTTGTTGGAGTTGTAGGTCTGGTGACCATCTGAGACGTGATTATCCTTTGTTAGCGGGAGGTGGGCATGGTGTTGCACCTGTTGTTGTTCCGTAAAGAGGTAATGGTCATGTTCGTGGGCCATTTCATCTCAGAGATGGTGGGTAGAGGATTGTGGCTCATACCATTGCAATCCAGCCTGAGGGAGGCGGACCAGCTAGAGTGTGTGCGCACCGTGAGGGTCGTAATGACTCTGACGTGGTTACAGGTACATTCTCTTTGCAGTCTCTGCTGTTGTATTCGTTGGTTGATTCTGGTTCTACTCATTCATATATCTTGAGTGAGCATGCACGGTTGCTTAATATACTAATTGAAATTCTTAATATGGGTATTATAGTGGCTAGTTCTCTTGGAGAGACGGTTGTGGTTAAGAATTTGTATCGTAGGTGCCCGTTGATGGTTTAGGGACATGTGTTTGTCATGGATTTGATGGATTTTCCCTCCATAGTTTTGATGTTATTTTGAGAATGGATTGGTTGACCGAATATAGGGATGTGGTAGATTTTGAGACCAAACAAATATTCCTGAAGTTGTCTGATGGTTTTGTGGTGGTGGTCGTTGGTGAGAATGCTAAGTTCTTGTCTAATGCTGTTTTGGCTTTGAAAGCGAGATGGCTATTGGATTCGGGATGTGAGGCTTTCTTAGCCTATGTTATGAATCCTGGTTCAAAGGAGTTGAGAGTGTAGGATATTAGTACGGTATGTGAGTTTCTGGGTGTTTTTCTAGAAGAGTTACCAGGATTACCACCTGTAATCACTCATTTTTATCATGTAAATACATATTAGTGTTGCATGTATACATATTATATTATATGCTTATTAGGTACATTAGTGTTACTAATATATATAAGGTGTGGTGTGTGCATGTATATTATAAGCTATGTATGTATATGTATTAATGGTGTATGTGTGTCGCATACGTATCTATTTAGTACGAGTGTATTTGTTTAATGTGTATAGATGTTAAGTCAATTATGTGTATGATTATACGTACGTATGCTAGTATGTTATATTATATACGTATGTATGTGTATTGCTGTTATAATACTATTACTATTATTATTGGGCTAATATATAAAATGAAATAAACAAAATTATATATATTAAACCAAATAAATAAATTACAGTCCAAGTCCAATTACAAATAATTACAAGGCCCGGTTGGCCCAAACCCAAACCCTATCTAATTACATTTATTGTGTGCAGGTGACTGTGGGCCGTTGGATCAAGATCTGATCCAACGGCCACGATCTAACCAAGGACCAAAATATCTGCCAGCCGCGTGCTCTACACGTATGGACCGTTCAAGTGCCACGCGCGGACGCTTTGATATCCCACGCGTACGTGAGCCCCACGCGCTCTGACCCTTCGACTGCTGAGCTCCACGTGGCATGATCTGGAGCCGTTTCACCAAATTGAGGCTTCATCTGGGCCGTTCATCCTTCAAGCCATCTCGACCGTTAGATCAGATCTGATCTAACGGCCGAGAACACGTCTGGCCGCTGGCAGAACCCCCACACCGCCACCATGCCGATCTTCAACCACCGCGCTCAGAACATGCCAAACACAGCAAGAAAGATGTTTGTCAGTCCAGATCTGAAAAAACAAGTAATATGCAACTTGCACCAAAACAAAAGACAAGCATATATATGTACGAAACAAATATTTTGTAATAGGGAGGGTTGTAACGAGAGACAAGAACAGAGAGTTGTAATCAAAAGAACAAGTTGTAATCGAACTAGAAGTTACAATCGAAATACAAAAGTCAGTCCAGTGGTAAATACTCGTTTCCCCTTTTTTATTTTTGCATGCATATACAAAAGAGGTAAAAAAAAGAGAGAGTCGTTTTACCGTCGCCGTTTGTGGGTCTTCCCTCCTCAGTGGCAAGCCTTTCGGCTTCCCCAAGCCAGATACGGTGAACTGAAGGGAGGGGGAGAACCCTTGTAGTTTCGTTTTGGGTTTAAAAAATGGTTTTTTTCATTTCGTATTTCCTAGATCTAGGGAAAATAGAGGCTGTTCCTCTGAATCCAACCTCGGATTCGTGTCTAGGGTGAGACAGGGGTTATTTTGGTAGTTTTTTAGGCTCGCTGGCGTCGGTTAGCGGCGGCCGGCGGCGGAGAACACGGCGGCCGGCCGCCGGATTCTGGGTTTTACAGGGGAGATTTGAGAGAAAACGAAGAGGGGGTTTGAGTTATAAAACCGAAAATGAAAGAAATAAAGGAAAAATTGGTTTCGGCCTAAAAATAGGGTTTATATAGTTATTATTATTTCGTTAAATGGGTAAATTACATACTAAATCCCCCCGCGTTTCCAACATTTTCACTTTTGTCTTGCCGCATGGTATATTTACAACTCTGGTCCCCCTTGTATTTCAAAATCTTGCAATCCAGTCCCTAAATTACACCGAATCAGTTTTTTAATGGTAAAATTACGCCTTTAACCATCCCACGTTTTTGAACTTTTCATTTTGGGTCTGCCCCTTGGTCCAATTACAGTTTTGATCCTTTTAGGTTCTGTTTACTTCGCATTTTAGTCCTTAAATTACCTATTATTGTTCTTTAATTTCTGCCACTGACTTTTATTTTTCTTTCGTTTCAGTCCTGTTTCTATGTAAATACTCATGTTCGTATTATAATCGTATATGTTAATGTAGTCTCTTGTCTTATTATATATCCCTCGTATATGTCATGTATTTTTATGTTCATATGTATATGTGTGTTAGGTTTATAATGATTATATACCTTTTTGTTCGGTTATTCATATTAAGCATATTATGTTCTAATTGATTCGTACATGGTATATTTTGTATTTTTGTATGTGTGTATGTTCTCTTGTTTTTTTTAGGTTACATGTTAGCATATTTACCCTTTTTTATGTATAATATATTGTCCCATATATGTTGAAATATATTTTATTTCTAATATGTATGTCTTCTTGAAATATGTGTTTTTGTCTATATATATATTTATACCTACCTTGTTATTGTGGCATGTTAAGTTTGCTTTTATCTGATATTAAGCTTGGTATGTATATGTGTGTTTTAATTACGTATTTCATTTATGTTAGACTAGTGTTATGATATGTGAATATTTTTTGTTTTTAAATTATCTGCTATGTCTTATATTTTTGTCCCTAAGATTGCATATGGTATATAAATTGTTAATGCGGTGCCCTTTTATCCGAGCGTAAACGGGGCCAGTATCAAGCGTAGTAATAGTGGTTGGGCGTTTACTCTCGGATAACGGGGCCCTTAAAATTTATTCGCAATTATGACCGAATTTTAAAATAATTGTCACTTTAATCCGGAAAATCCAATATTAATAAAGCGGTAATTATTAAAGTACCAATTTTGGGCGGTGTGGGGGTGCTAATCCTTCCCCATCCGTAACCGACTCCCGAACCCAATATTTTTTTGAATCTCTGGTTTTATGGTGTCCGGCCTACCTAAGTGGCCGGTGGCGACTCCATTTTAAATAAAATGCGGTTCTTTTAAAACCCCACGGAATAAATATTTTATATCAAAAAAAATCAAAAATACCTTCGAAAAACCACGTTTTTTTAGCGATGATAAGAAAAGGGGACATCGCTACACCACCGGATCGAGAGGTTGAGTTTGTCATTGAGTCATATGGAAATACATCTCCAAGGTCTATTGCTTCATATCGCATGGCCCCTAATAAATTAAAGGACTTGAAAATGCAACTGCATGAGCTACTTGATCGAGGGTTTATTAGGCCGAGTGTTTCACCGTGGGGGTGCACCGGTGTGGTTCGTGAAAAAGAAAGATGGTACGTTATGGTTGTGTATGGATTGTCGGCAACTGAACAAGTTGACGATAAAGAATAAGTATCTTTTACCATAGATTGATGTTTTGTTGACCAGTTTAGGGGTGCTTTGGTGTTTTGTAAGATTGATTTGAGGTTCGGGTATTATTGGTTGAAGGTAAAGGATGTGGTGGTGTCTAGAATTGCCTTTCGTATGAAGTACGGGCATTGTGAGTTTTTGGTGATGTCGTCTGGTTTGGCTAATGGACCGGGTGCTTTCAAGGATATGATGAATCGGGTATTCCATGAGTTTTGGGTCAGTTGATTGTTGTGTTTATTGATGATCTTCTCGTGAGCGAAGACACCGAGAAGGGTTTTGATCGACAAGTATGAATGGTGTAGCGGATTTTTATGGAGAAGTGAATTTTAGCTCTTTAATTGGGAAGTGCCAGTTTTGGGTATGTTGGAAAGAATTTTGGTTCTGAGAACATTATTGGTAAGTTTGAACAGTTAAACTTGCACAATGTAAAAACACTTATTTGTATATATAAATATGTTAGTACATGCATACATTTAGGCATGACATTAGAGATTTTGCACACATACACATAGACATCTGTGAGGGCATATAAGTAATCATGCATACATATGTTCACACTTACGGATGATTGTTCGGAAGTCAATAGAGTTATGGTATAAGCAAGATAAGTAGCTTTGGTAATTTGGTTCCTGGAGTTCTCAAGGTTTAAAGAGGATGTTAAAAATTGATTCTTGGGAGTTAGAAGTTTGTGAGTTTGTTAGATCCAATTATATAACATCGAGAATTGTTAGGAAACTTGTTAAGATTGTGGTATCACAATCGAAGTTATGGCTTATGCATCTAGACGGTTGAGGGTGTATGAGCGCAATTGTCATGCGCATAATGTGGAGCATGCTACGATTGTGTTGTGCACATGGATCATGAGTGTTAGAAAAAAATTGGATGATGATTTGAATCTTTGACAACTTAGATGGTTGGAGTTGCTTAAGGATTATGAATTGATGATTGAATATCATCCGAGGAAGGCTAATGTTGTAGCCGATGCTTGGAGTATGAGGGTTGTGGTGGAGTTGAGGATGATATTTACGCGGTTGAGTGTGAGGCGTGATGTAGGCTTGATGGATTAGTTGCAAGTGAAGTCATCTTGTCATAGTTGTTTATAGAAAAATGTCATTATGATGATGCTTTGGTACAGTATGTTGAGGTTATTATGGATTGAAATCTGATGGATTTTCCCTTGAATGATGATAGAGTGTTGTGTTTTAAAGATCGGATAGTGGTGCCTAATGATGATGAGATGATGTATACTATTTTGAACGAGGCACATGCTAGTTCTTGTGTTATAGATCCTGGTTGTACTAAGATATATCAAGGTTTGAAGGGAGAATATTGTTGGGTCGGTTTAAAGAAAGATGTGGTTGATTTTGTTGCTAGATGCATGGTGTGTTAGCGTATTAAGGCTTAGCACCAATTTCCTTTTGGGTTGTTGCAACCGTTAAGGATGCTGGAATGGAAATAGGAAAGAATCACCATAGATTTTGTGTCTGGGCTGCCTTTGATGCCAACCAAAAAAGATTCCATTTGGGTGATCGTGGATCGGTTTACGAAGTGTGCACATTTTGTGCAAGTGCATACGATATATACCTTGTATAGGTTGGCTAAGTGCTATATTTCTAAGATAGTGTGTTTGCACGGGGTGCCTAAATCCATAGTTTCTAATAGAGATCCACCCTTTACAACGAGGTTTTTGGAGTGTTTGTATCGTGCTCTTGGTACACGGCTGAATTTCAGTACCTCATATCATCCTCGGACGGATGGACAGTTGGAGCGTGTGATTTAGGTCTTGGAGGATATGTTGAGATGTTGTATTATTGAGTTTCAGGGAACCTGAGAAGAGCAGTTTCCGTTGGTAGAGTTTGTTTATAATAAAAGTTGTCAGGCTAGTATACAAATGGCACCATACGAGGCTCTGTATGGCAGGAAGTGCCGTACACCATGGTGCTGGGCTGAGGTCAGAGAAAATATGTTTCTCTGCCTGATGTGTTAAAAGGCACCAATGAAAAGGTGAAGCTAATATATGAGCGCTTGAAAGAGGCTTCGGATCATCAAAAATCATACGTGGATTTGAAGCGTAGAGATATAGAGTATGCTGTTGGTGATCTTGTGTTTTCGAAAGTGTCACCGTGTAAAAAGGTGATACGATTCGGACGTAAGGGTAAGCTTTGTCCGAGGTTTATCAGACCATATGAGATTGTGAAGCGTGTTGGTCTTATGGCTTATCAGTTGAGGTTGCCTCCCGAGTTAGAGAAAATTCATGATGTGTTTCATATATCAATGTTGAAGAGGTATCAGTCGGATCCATTGCATGTTATGCCAGCGGAGGATGTTGAGTTGAGGCTAGTTTATCATATGATGAGGAACCGATAGAGATCCTTGATACCAGCAGTAAGGTTATGCGTTGCAATACAGTTGAGCTTGTTAAATGTGTTGTGGAGGCACTGCAGTGTTGAAGAAGCCACGTGGGAACACAAGTTAGATAGTTTGGAATAGTTTCTGCATCTGTTTCCTCCAGGTAAATTTTGAGGATGAAATTTCTTAAGTGGGGGAGAGTTGTAACACCCCGTTTTTGGGCCTAGCAGTTTTGAGGCTTGTTAGATAGTCTAGAGGACTAAGTGAGGGATTCGAGTCGAGTTCAGGAATAAATATTTTTGACTGAGATAAAAATATGGAAAAATGGTTAAAAACATATTTAAATATATAAAAAATATTGGTGAAATCAATTTTTGAAAATGTGATTTGGAAGGGTGACATTTTGGTTAGTGACTAAAATGTAATTTTTGAAAACTATTTTTAAAGGTGACTAAATTGTAAAGGATCAAATTCTTAGAATCCTTAAGGAGCTATTTTACCAAGTTGTTTCTGGTGGTTTCTCCCTTCAATTAAGATTTTTTAACATGTGTTTGTAAAGGTAATTAAAAGGGATTTTGATAATAAAAGTTAGTTATTAGTTTTTAAAAAAATTGGCGTAAACTTTTCTCTCCACCTCTTTTCTGCCAAACACTCTTGTTTTCATTAGAATCCAGAGGTGAGAGATCTTTCTACTTGGATTCTTGATTTGTATTTGCTTCTTTACCTTTGATTTACAAAACCTCATTGAAATCTTGCATTTTTTTAGCTTTAATCTACCAATTGAAGGAGAAATCACACAATAGAGGTAAGGTTCATTCTTCTCCTCTATTGATGGTTCTTTATTTCTATTCCCAAGTATTTGATCCTTGATTTATGATTTATAATCTGATTTTATGTTTTTATAGTAAATAATTAATTTAATTATGTTTAATTGGTGAAATTATGGAAGATTCGTACTGGATCTGTTTTCAATGTTGAAGATTGAATTTAAACATATTTTGGCTAATTTATAATGTTGATAAGTTGTTTTTAACATTGGAATCTTGGAACTCCTTGAATCCTTAATTATTAGGTTGTTAGATTTGCGTTTTTGTGGAGTTGTGGCGGCTGTGTTGTTGCTGGAAGTTTAAGGATGATATAATCCTGTTTTTAGATGTTACTAGATGTTGATTGAAGTGTTAAATTGATAGATTGTGGCTGGGTTGTGTTTGGAAAGAGTTTGATGATGATTTCAGTTGTTATGGATAGGTAATTGTGAGGTTTTGCAAGGAATTGTTGTTGCAGTGTTTCGAATGCATTGAGATGCACTAATCCTCTGTTATAATGTGGTTAATATAGGGGAGGTTGATCTAGAAGTGATCGGTGAAGCTTCGGAGGCTTCAGACACTTGAATTCGCATCGACAAATTGAGGTTTCGCGTATCGGTGAGTGAGAACGTGGATTTTAGCTTTGGACTTAAAGGTGGTTTATGTGAGTTTAAACTAAGCTTGAAACATTGATTTGAACTCGGAAGTAAGTATGACATGGTTTTCTCTCTCGGTCGTGCTATTGTGAAATGGTTTTATGCACTTGTTTTGATTTAAATGTTTAAGCAAGTTTTAAAGTATGCGATATACTATTTTTTATCATAAAATGATGATGGATGCACATGGTAAGTGATCCATGTAAATATATGTCTTATAAAAATAGTGAGGTAAATGGTGAATTATATTGGCAGGTGATGTGGTTTATAAATGTTATCGGATATAGTTGGCCGGCCATAGGATTGGCAATGCACTATAATAGTTGCCTTAGATGTCGAGGGATTTTATACGGTGTACCGAATACTCCATCCAAGTACCCTAACAGTCGAGGGGTTATATGGTACCAAAAACTCCCGTTAGTAGGTTATACATCTACCGATGAGTGGTGTTGAGGGGTTTAGATGGGGTACCGAATACTCCACCACAAGTGTCACAACGGTGGAGGGGTTTATGCGTACCAAAAACTCTCATGTATGAACCCTGTATTGCCGGTGAGAATGTATGAAGTGTTGGGAGAACACTTGTTTGAATCCATGTATCCGATGAACTATTTTTGGTAAAGGAACGTGGTTATGATCACTTGTAAGCCAATATAATTGTTAATGTATCATTGGAAGGTTTATGTTGTATAATGTGATTTATACTTGTTTACTCTTTAAGCTTTGCATATGGTTGTTATGCATGGGAAGGCTTAAATTGAGGTTTAGCAACGAGATTTGCTGTTGGTTAATGATACATATTGCATATGGTTTAATATGCTGGATTTTAAAGATGTTAAGTGCATGGTTTTCAAGGCATGATGGTTTTAAATGTTGTTTAAACATGGATTGAAATGAGATTTCAATGTGTTGTTGAGGAAAGGTTTTAAATGCATTGATAGTGTTTTGTTTGAGCACTCCTCACTAAGCCTAGTGTGCTTACGCTCTCTTTGTCCATCAATGTAGAGAATTAAAGTCTTGGAAGGCAGCGAAAAGCAAGGGATCAACAAAGACTTGATACCAAAAGTATGTTTTTGAGTTAGACTATAAGTAATAAGGGCAATGGGGTTTCCGTTATTATTTGGGAGATGTTTTGTTAAACTCCCTGGTTGAGCATTGCTGTTTTGCTGCTCATGGTTTGTAAATGGCCATTTTGGATTGTTTGTGGTGATGGTTTGAGATTTCATGCTTTGCTTGTTTGAATTCTAAGAAGCATGCCTCTAGATTTACCTTTGAAGCATGAATGCCATGATTTGATGTTGAATCTGAGATGTTTGGTTGAGGAATGACCTTTGAATGTGTTGGATCTATGTTAGAAGCATGCTAGGGTGTTTCGGTAGGTTCGAAAGCATGTTAAACCAGCAAAAGAGAACATTTCAGGTCTAAGCATACCGGTACGGGTGTCCCTATTTGGGTACGAGTAAGTCATTCTAGGCTTAGCATATCGGTACGTGGGCAAGCATTTTGGTCCGGGTTTAGGCCATTTGAGGCTAGTATTTCGGTACACGAGGGACTGTTTCGGTATGGTATAATGCATTTGGACAGCGTATACCGGTACACGAGGGCATATCGAAACTGGTTTTGGCTACTAGAATTTAAGGTTTTAAAACTATCAATACCGTACTGATACACGAGTAATTGTACCAATACGACTACCATTAATTCAGTTATTTGAGTATCCTGAAGTTCTATTTTCATTCGTTTTAGTCCCTGAATGTTGTGGATGCAATTGAGTGAGTATGAATGACCTTCATGATATGAATTTTGACACGTAGGCATGAAACCTGCTTGTTTAAAGGTGGGTATTATAAAAATAAGCTAAGACTCTATAGTTTTCTGATATTGCAATTTGGTCCCTAAATTGCAATTGTGTTCAATTGGATGTCGATTCGATGTCCAATTGAGTTGAGTTTTCACTCGATGCTAGCATGAACATGTAGGATCATAATTTGCATCTAGATAAGTAAAAGAAAAAAACAGATGCTCTTCGAGTTTCTTCTTCACGGTTTACTTCGATAAACCTAATATAGCTCGCTCGGTTTGGTCTTGCAACTAGGCTGGGTCGAGGGGGTTACATCCAGCGAGACAGTACGATATGAAGGCTAGGGATGACCGCGAGGCTATAGATGTGATATCAGGTACCTTCACCTTATTCTCTTTTCTTGTTATTGCTTTGGTGGACTCTGGATTTACTCATTCATACATTCATAGTAGGATCTACCAAGGGTGAGGGTTTGAAACTGAGGATTTAGAAATTGGTGTTCGTGTGACGAGTACTATAAGGTTTGATGTTTTAGTAGAAAAAGTGTATCGTCGGTGTTTGATTGAGATTCAAAGATATGTGTTCCCAGCTGATTTGATAGAGTTACCTTTCCAACAGTTTGATGTAATCTTGGGTATGGATTGGTTATTTGAGCATGATGCTAGCTTGAGGTGTTAGACAAAGAGTTTGACATTTTGTAAGTCTGGTGGAGAAAGGTTGCTCGTGCTAGGTGAATGAAATCATTATCATTCCAATGTTATCTCAGCCATGTCGGCTCGGGACATGCTGCTTTAAGGGTGTAAGGCTTTTTTGGCTTACGTGGTGGACACAAGGATTCTTTGTTTTACACTTAAAGGTCTTTGGACTGTATGTGAGTTCGTTGATGTTTTTCATGGGAAATTTCCATGGTTGCCTTCTGACTGAGAGCTAGAGTTTAGGATCAAAGTGTTGTCGGGGGTAACACCAGTGTCTATTGTGCCTTATCGCATGGCACCAACTGAACTTAGAGAGTTGAAGAATCAACTTTAGGATTTGTTAGAACAAGGGTTTATTCGATCAAGTATTTTACCTTGGGGTGCTCCTGTTCTATTTGTGAAAAAGAAAGATGGGTCTATGAGGTTGTGTATAGACTATCGGCAGCTCATCAAAGTGACTAAAAAATTGTTATCCTCTTCCCAGGATCGATGATTTGTTTGATCAATTGAAGAGTGCTCGTGTTTTTTTAATATTGACATGAGTTCAGAGTATTATCAATTGAAGGTTAAGGACAAAGATGTTCACAAGATTACTTTTTTAACTCGTTACAACCACTACGAGTTTATAGTGATGCCGTTTGGCCTCACAAATGCCCAGTGGCATTTATGAGTTTGATGAACATGATCTTCCAACCCTTTTTGGATCAATTTGTAGTTGTCTTCATCGATGACATCTTGGCGTATTCTAGCTCAGAAAAGGAATACGATTATCATATTCGTATTGTGCTTCAGACCCTTCAAGCAAATGCATTGTTTGCTAAGTTCAACAAGTATGAGTTTTGGTTGTCTGAAGTGGCCTTTTTCGGCTATGTTGTTTTGCCAGAAAGGATCCATGTAGACCCTCAGAAGATCTAATAGGAATAAAATTATAATAAAGAATTATATTCTTTAAAGATAATTTAATTCCAACTCAAACTCCTCCTCAAAGAAGGACTTTGGCCTAGCCCTATAAATAGCAAGGAGATTTCGACAACTTGGGGGAGAGAATTAGGGAAATTTCGAAAAGACCAAGAGAGGAAGCAAGGGGAGTTTTCGACAAGCATCTAGGGCAAGGGGAATTTTTGACAAGCTTCATCTTTTCTTCCTTGTTTGATTGGGTTTATGCTAGGGATTGTTTATCTTGTGTTTCTTTGGAACCTAGCCATGAACTAACTTTACTTGGCTATGGTTATTGTGTTTTGTGGTTGTGAGAACTTATTGGTTTTTGTTTAGGTAATAAGAGTTTGCACTTTCTATTTCAAGGTTTATTCATTCTTGGTTCTTATTCTTGTTTGCGAGTGAATTGGGAGAGGATCTCGTGATTTCATCTATTTATCTAATATCGGGAGAGTTAGATTCAAGAAATGAATGAATATGATCTTTATTAAATCTATTGATGGTGAAGATTAATCCGGCTTAGGAATAAGTTAAGGATTTCAACGGCTAAGAGGAGCGCAAGATTGGTTGTTGTTCACCCTTGATTCACGCAGGGATGTATTATCAAGGCATGCACAAGTAGCTAGAGTTTCGACTTAGGGATAAGAAGAAACCATTGAAGAACGCTCTGCCGAACCTTGAAGGTTGCTGCCCAGACGCCCAAGTAGTTGCCCAACTAGTCGCCCAGGCAACCATCGATTAGTTGCCAAGGCAACCCTGTTGTGCAAGTTGCCACGGCAACTGAGTTGCCCGTGCACTCTTTTACCAAGACGATCCAATCGGCTATCACAGCTCAACTCACGATAACCTGGCCTATCTCTCTCATTTGAATTCATCTTTTCTTTTACTTTATTTGCTTTCTAGATTAGTTAAACTTCTATAATCTTTTATTTGTTTTTATTTTTACAGTGCAAGAGACTAGATTCTTGAAGTAGCACCAATCCCTGTGGAGATGATATCTTTTATACTATAACTTGCGACGTGTATACTTGCACATTTGCGTAGCACTTATTACGCACAACAAGTTTTTGGCGCCGTTGCCGGGGATTGGAAAAGATGTTGCTTTGGTGTACTTTGTGTGTGTATGTGCAGGATCACTTGCCAAAGCAATGCCGAGCTAGTTGCCAGGGCAATGCATGAAGGAGACGCCGAGCCAGTTGCCATGGCAATTGTCGACAAAGAGAAAATGCAATAGGGATGTCGAAATTAATGACCTTACAAGCCCAAGATGACATGGAGCAAGGCCCAAGCCCAAAGGAATTTGATTGCCATGCAGAGATTAAAGAAGAATTAAATTCCAAGAAGATAGGAGAAGTTCTAATAGGAATAAAATTATAATAAAGAATTATATTCTTTAAATATAATTTAATTCCAACTCAAACTCCTCCTCAAATAAGGACTTTGGCCTAGACCTATAAATAGCAAGGAGATTTCGACAACCTGGGGGAGAGAATTAGGGAAATTTCGACAAGACCAAGAGAGGAAGCAAGGGAATTTTCGACAAGCATCTAGGGCAAGGGAATTTTTGACAAGCTTCATCTTTTCTTCCTTGTGTTTGATTGGGTTCATGCTAGGGATTGTTTATCTTGTGTTTCTTTGGAACCTAGCCATGAACTAACTTTACTTGGCTATGGTTATTGTGTTTTGTGGTTGTGAGAACTTATTGGTTTTTGTTTAGGTAATAAGATTTTGCACTGTTCTATTTCAAGGTTTATTCATTCTTGGTTCTTATTCTTGTTTGCGAGTGAATTGGGAGAGGATCTCGTGATTTCATCTATTTATCTAATATCGGGAGAGTTAGATTCAAGAAACGAATGAATATGATCTTTATTCAATCTATTGATGGTGAAGATTAATTCGGCTTAGGAATAAGTTAAGGATTTCAACGGCTAAGAGGAGCGCAAGATTGGTTGTTGTTCACCCTTGATTCACGCAGGGATGTATTATCAAGGCATGCACAAGTAGATAGAGTTTCGACTTAGGGATAAGAAGAAACCATTGAAGAACGCTCTGCCGAACCTTGAAGGTTGCTGCCCAGACGCCCAAGTAGTTGCCCAACTAGTTGTCCAGGCAACCATCGATTAGTTGCCAAGGCAACCCTGTTGTGCAAGTTGCCACGGCAACTGAGTTGCCCGTGCACTCTTTTACCAAGACGATCCAATTGGCTATCACACCTCAACTCACGATAACCTGGCCCATCTCTCTCATTTGAATTCATCTTTTCTTTTACTTTATTTGCTTTCTAGATTAGTTAAACTTCTATAATCTTTTATTTGTTTTTATTTTTACAAAGGCAAGAGACTAGATTCTTGAAGTAGCACCAATCCCTGTGGAGACAATATCTTTTATACTATAACTTGCGACGTGTATACTTGCACATTTGCGTAGCACTTATTACGCGCAACAAGTTTTTGGCGCCGTTGCCGGGGATTGGAAAAGATGCTGCTTTGGTGTGCTTTGTGTGTGTATGTGCAGGATCACTTGCCAAAGAAATGCCGAGCTAGTTGCCAGGGCAATGCATGAAGGAGACGCCGAGCCAGTTGCCATGGCAATTGTCGACAAAGAGAAAATGCAATAGGGATGTCGAAATTAATGACTTTACAAGCCCAAGATGACATGGAGCAAGGCCCAAGCCCAAAGGAATTTGATTGCCATGCAGAGTATAAAGAAGAATTAAATTCAAAGAAGATAGGAAAAGTTCTAATAGGAATAAAATTATAATAAAGAATTATATTCTTTAAAGATAATTTAATTCCAACTCAAACTCCTCCTCAAAGAAGGACTTTGGCCTAGCCCTATAAATAGCAAGGAGATTTCGACAACTTAGGGGAGAGAATTAGGGAAATTTCGACAAGACCAAGAGAGGAAGCAAGGGGAATTTTCGACAAGCATCTAGGGCAAGGGGAATTTTCGACAAGCTTCATCTTTTCTTCCTTGTTCGATTGGGTTCATGCTAGGGATTGTTTATCTTGTGTTTCTTTGGAACCTAGCCGTGAACTAACTTTACTTGGCTATGGTTATTGTGTTTTGTGGTTGTGAGAACTTATTGGTTTTTGTTTAGGTAATAAGAGTTTGCACTTTTCTATTTAAAGGTTTATTCATTCTTGGTTCTTATTCTTGTTTGCGAGTGAATTGGGAGAGGATTCGTGATTTCATCTATTTATCTAATATCGGGAGAGTTAGATTCAAGAAACGAATGAATATGATCTTTATTTAATCTATTGATGGTGAAGATTAATCCGGCTTAGGAATAAGTTAAGGATTTCAACGGCTAAGAGGAGCGCAAGATTGGTTGTTGTTCACCCTTGATTCACGCAGGGATGTATTATCAAGGCATGCACAAGTAGCTAGAGTTTCGACTTAGGGATAAGAAGAAACCATTGAAGAACGCTCTGCCGAACCTTGAAGGTTGCTGCCCGACGCCCAAGTAGTTGCCCAACTAGTTGTCCAGCAACCATCGATTAGTTGCCAAGGCAACCCTCACAGTGCAAGTTGCCACGGCAACCGAGTTGCCCGTGCACTCTTTACCAAGACAATCCAATCGGCTATCACACCTCAACTCACGATAACCTGGCCTATCTCTCTCATTTGAATTCATCTTTTCTTTTACTTTATTTGCTTTCTAGATTAGTTAAACTTCTATAATCTTTTATTTGTGTTTTTATTTTTACAGTGCAAGAGACTAGATTCTTGAAGTAGCACCAATCCCTGTGGAGATGATATCTTTTATACTATAACTTGCGACGTGTATACTTGCACATTTGCGTAGCACTTATTACGCACAACAAGTTTTTGGCGCCGTTGCCGGGGATTGGAAAAGATGCTGCTTTGGTGTACTTTGTGTGTGTATGTGCAGGATCACTTGCCAAAGCAATGCCGAGCTAGTTGCCAGGGCAATGCATGAAGGAGACGCCGAGCCAGTTGCCATGGCAATTGTCGACAAAGAGAAAATGCAATAGGGATGTCGAAATTAATGACCTTACAAGCCCAAGATGACATGGAGCAAGGCCCAAGCCCAAAGGAATTTGATTGCCATGCAGAGATTAAAGAAGAATTAAATTCCAAGAAGATAGGAGAAGTTCTAATAGGAATAAAATTATAATAAAGAATTATATTCTTTAAAGATAATTTAATTCCAACTCAAACTCCTCCTCAAATAAGGACTTTGGCCTAGACCTATAAATAGCAAGGAGATTTCGACAACCTGGGGGAGAGAATTAGGGAAATTTCGACAAGACCAAGAGAGGAAGCAAGGGGAATTTTCGACAAGCATCTAGGGCAAGGGGAATTTTCGACAAGCTTCATCTTTTCTTCCTTGTTCGATTGGGTTCATGCTAGGGATTGTTTATCTTGTGTTTCTTTGGAACCTAGCCATGAACTAACTTTACTTGGCTATGGTTATTGTGTTTTGTGGTTGTGAGAACTTATTGGTTTTTGTTTAGGTAATAAGAGTTTGCACTTTTCTATTTCAAGGTTTATTCATTCTTGGTTCTTATTCTTGTTTGCGAGTGAATTGGGAGAGGATCTCGTGATTTCATCTATTTATCTAATATCGGGAGAGTTAGATTCAAGAAACGAATGAATATGATCTTTATTCAATCTATTGATGGTGAAGATTAATTCGGCTTAGGAATAAGTTAAGGATTTCAACGGCTAAGAGGAGCGCAAGATTGGTTGTTGTTCACCCTTGATTCACGCAGGGATGTATTATCAAGGCATGCACAAGTAGATAGAGTTTCGACTTAGGGATAAGAAGAAACCATTGAAGAACGCTCTGCCGAACCTTGAAGGTTGCTGCCCAGGCGCCCAAGTAGTTGCCCAACTAGTTGTCCAGGAAACCATCGATTAGTTGCCAAGGCAACCCTGTTGTGCAAGTTGCCACGGCAACTGAGTTGCCCGTGCACTCTTTTACCAAGACGATCCAATTGGCTATCACACCTCAACTCACGATAACCTGGCCTATCTCTCTCATTTGAATTCATCTTTTCTTTTACTTTATTTGCTTTCTAGATTAGTTAAACTTCTATAATCTTTTATTTGTGTTTTTATTTTTACAGTGCAAGAGACTAGATTCTTGAAGTAGCACCAATCCCTGTGGAGACAATATCTTTTATACTATAACTTGCGACGTGTATACTTGCACATTTGCGTAGCACTTATTACGCGCAACAAGTTTTTGGCGCCGTTGCCGGGGATTGGAAAAGATGCTGCTTTGGTGTGCTTTGTGTGTGTATGTGCAGGATCACTTGCCAAAGAAATGCCGAGCTAGTTGCCAGGGAAATGCATGAAGGAGACGCCGAGCCAGTTGCCATGGCAATTGTCGACAAAGAGAAAATGCAATAGGGATGTCGAAATTAATGACTTTACAAGCCCAAGATGACATGGAGCAAGGCCCAAGCCCAAAGGAATTTGATTGCCATGCAGAGATTAAAGAAGAATTAAATTCCAAGAAGATAGGAAAAGTTCTAATAGGAATAAAATTATAATAAAGAATTATATTCTTTAAAGATAATTTAATTCCAACTCAAACTCCTCCTCAAAGAAGGACTTTGGCCTAGCCCTATAAATAGCAAGGAGATTTCGACAACTTAGGGGAGAGAATTAGGGAAATTTCGACAAGACCAAGAGAGGAAGCAAGGGGAATTTTCGACAAGCATCTAGGGCAAGGGGAATTTTCGACAAGCTTCATCTTTTCTTCCTTGTTCGATTGGGTTCATGCTAGGGATTGTTTATCTTGTGTTTCTTTGGAACCTAGCCGTGAACTAACTTTACTTGGCTATGGTTATTGTGTTTTGTGGTTGTGAGAACTTATTGGTTTTTGTTTAGGTAATAAGAGTTTGCACTTTTCTATTTCAAGGTTTATTCATTCTTGGTTCTTATTCTTGTTTGCGAGTGAATTGGGAGAGGATCTCGTGATTTCATCTATTTATCTAATATCGGGAGAGTTAGATTCAAGAAACGAATGAATATGATCTTTATTTAATCTATTGATGGTGAAGATTAATCCGGCTTAGGAATAAGTTAAGGATTTCAACGGCTAAGAGGAGCGCAAGATTGATTGTTGTTCACCCTTGATTCACGCAGGGATGTATTATCAAGGCATGCACAAGTAGCTAGAGTTTCGACTTAGGGATAAGAAGAAACCATTGAAGAACGCTCTGCCGAACCTTGAAGGTTGCTGCCCAGACGCCCAAGTAGTTGCCCAACTAGTCGCCCAGGCAACCATCGATTAGTTGCCAAGACAACCCTGTTGTGCAAGTTGCCACGGCAACTGAGTTGCCCGTGCACTCTTTTACCAAGATGATCCAATCGGCTATCACACCTCAACTCACGATAACCTGGCCTATCTCTCTCATTTGAATTCATCTTTTCTTTTACTTTATTTGCTTTCTAGATTAGTTAAACTTCTATAATCTTTTATTTGTGTTTTTATTTTTACAGTGCAAGAGACTAGATTCTTGAAGTAGCACCAATCCCTGTGGAGACAATATCTTTTATACTATAACTTGCGACGTGTATACTTGCACATTTGCATAGCACTTATTACGCGCAACAAGTTTTTGGCGCCGTTGCCGGGGATTGGCAATAGCGACTTTGTTTTTATTTTCTTGCACATTCTTTTTATTTTTCTTGTTTAAAAATTCAAAGGGCTAACAAACTTTGGTTTTGCATTGGTATATGACCAGGGCGAGACCGACTTCACTGTAATATCCCTTTGATCCGAATTGAACGAACCTTACAAAGACTTAGACGAAGGATAAGAGAAGCAATGGCAAATCAAGACGGCAATATGAATCAAGATGTTCGAGCAGGAGGAGGAGTGATTCTTGCACTAAATGTAACTATTCGAGACTATCTTGAAGAAGATCTTGATGGACTTAACCAGAGTTGTCGCACCTGAAATTGAAGCCGACCACTTTGAGTTGAAACCGTAATGTTTAATATGATCAACACAATAGGTCAATTTGGCGGCTCAAGAATCAAGATGCACGGCAACATCTGAAATCGTTCCTCGAGATTTGCAACTCGTTCAAGATACACGGAGTCACCCCCGATGTCCTGCGATTAAGATTATTCCCCTATTCACTGAGGGATAGGGCGAAAGCATGGTTGAATAGCATTCCTGCTGGATCCATAGCATCTTGGACTGATCTTTGTCGTGATTTCCTTGCTAGATTTAATCTTACAAATTTGGCTGATAAGCTTCGTAACGACATTACTTCTTTTCGGCAGTCAGATGATGAATCCATGTACGAGGCTTGGGAGCGATATAGAGAACTTCTACACAAATGCCCCCTACACAGATTCCCGGTGTGGACTCAAGTAACAATGTTTTACAACGCCGTGAATACACCAACAAGGATGATGCTAGATGCCTCGGCAAACGACATACTCCTAGATAAGTCGCCGGAGGAAGCAATGCAAATTTTAAACAGGCTGGCCAAGAATGATTATCAATTCCCATCTACTAGAAGAGGAGGAGTTAGATGCCAAGCCACAATACATGAACTAGGATCATCGATTCAATTTCGCACACCACGCTTTAACCAAGATGGTCCAGAACATGCAAAAACCAAACAACACACATGAAGTCAAGGTAATGGATTCTTTTTGTGAGTTATGTGGTGATAACCATAATTCTTCTGAATGTATGCAGAATCCGGAATCCAGCTTCTATGTGGGGAATTACAATCGGAGCAACAACGTGATGTCCAATACATACAATCCATCTTGGAAGAAGCACCCAAATTTTTCATGGAGTAATCCCAACAATGCTCTAAACCAGAACAATCAGAATGCAAAAGCATCGGGATTCCAGCAGAATATGCCACGGCAACAGATGCCGCAGCAACAACCGACAACATCTAGTTCTTTGGAAAATTCTCTAAATGCTTTTATGATGAAAACTGAATCTTATATGGCTGAGAATAGTAATTTCATAAAAAGAACTGATGCTTTTATTAACAGGACCGATATGAGATTGCAAAACCAAGAGGCGGCAATCAAATCATTGGAAAATCAAGTCGGAAAGTTTGCTCAAAATCTGAATACTAGACCACAAGGAGGTTTACCTAGCGATACTGAAGTCGCAAGAGGAACTGTCCATGAGCAATGTAAGGCGATCACCACTAGAAGTGGCCAACAACTTAGAGAGGTTCAAACCCGCTCATCAAACAAAACTCCACAAAAAGATCAAGACGAACCTAGCGGCAAAGCCTCAGATGCTGAACCAGGAATTGTCGCGGTAACCAGCAATAAGCATGCCTCGGCAACCGAAGATAAAGACGCCTCGGCAACTTGCGATAAGCATGCCTCGGCAACCCCAGTTGATAACGCCTCGGCAACTCTAGATGTCCCGGCAATGCCGTCAATTAGGTTTCAAACCAATGAAAGGATCGAAGATATCCGACTTCCACCACCATTCCCACAAAGGTTGAAGCGACAAAAGCAAGAATACCAATTCAAGAAGTTTCTTGATATCCTAAAGCAAGTCCACATCAACTTGCCATTGGTGGAAGCAATTGAACAAATGCCAAACTATGCCAAGTTTCTTAAAGACATTGTGTCCAAGAGAACAAGGCTAGGAGAGTTTGAAAAGTTGCCGCGACAGAGGGATGCATGGCAATGTTACACAATCGTATGCCACCCAAGTTGAAGGATCCAGGAAGTTTCACAATATCCTGTTCCATTGGAAATCACTATGTCGGAAAAGCATTATGCGACCTTGGGGCTAGCACAAACTTGATGCCTAAATCGGTTTTCCAGAAACTAGGTATCGGGAAGGCAAGACCTACAACAGTTATGCTACAGCTAGCCGACAGATCCTATGTGCATCTAGAGGGAAAAATCGAGGACATACTGGTAAAAGTTGATAAATTTATTTTTCCCGCTGACTTTATTGTTTTGGATTGTGAAGCAGATGAACATGCACCTATCATTCTCGGGAGACCATTCCTAGCAACAGGGAGAACCTTGATCGACGTTGAAAAAGGAGAACTCACAATGAGGGTGAATGACTAGCAGGTCAAACTAAATGTATTCCAAACACTAAGGCATGCCGATGATCCAGAAGAATGCCAGCTACTTCATGCCACGGCAGAGTTTAACTTCGATGAGGAATTTAGTTGCCTCGACAACTACATTGCCGATCAAGAGGAACCTGAGGAGTATGAAGAACCGGTCGATGAGGAACAACAAGAAAAGGCAAATTGGCTAGTCAACCGACCAAGTACATACTTTGAACCACTGGATTACTCAGGTAAGGAAAGTAAACTCGAAAAACCCTCTATCGAACAACCACCGATTCTTGAGTTGAAACAATTGCCAGAGCAACTAAAATATGTATACTTAGGGACCGATAATACATTGCCTGTAATTATTTCTTCTAAGTTACAGCCTGAGCAGGAAAAGAAGCTGATCAAGATGTTGAAGCTACATAAAAAGGCAATAGGGTGGACAATTGCCGACTTGAAGGGAATTAGCCCGGCGGTGTGCATGCACAAGATCTTGTTGGAAGATGATCACAAACCTTCAATTGAGGCCCAGAGGAGACTGAATCATGCCATGAAAGGGGTTGTAATGAAAGAAATCATCAAATGGCTTGACGCCGGCATTATATACCCTATCTCCGATAGTACGTGGGTAAGTCCGGTACAATGTGTACCGAAAAAGGAAGGTATAACAGTGGTAAGCAATGAAAATAATGAACTTATCCCGACCAAGACTGTGACCGGTTGGAGGGTTTGTATGGACTATCGAAAGCTAAACAAAGCCACTAGGAAAGATCACTTCCCATTACCCTTTATTGATCAAATGCTTGACCGTCTTGCAGGTAAACCCTTTTATTGTTTTCTTGATGGTTATTCAGGTTACAATCAGATTGCCATAGCACCAGAAGATCAAGAAAAGACAACCTTCACATGCCCATACGGTACTTATGCCTTCCGAAGGATGCCGTTCGGATTGTGTAACGCCCCGGCAACCTTCCAAAGATGCATGATGGCACTCTTTTCAGACATGGTCGAAGACTTCCTTGAGATCTTCATGGATGATTTTTCGGTTTTTGGTAATGACTTCGACGGCTGTCTCGGCAATTTAGAGAGGGTGTTAGCAAGATGCGAAGAAACGGATTTAGTCCTCAATTGGGAGAAATGCCACTTTATGGTAGATGATGGAATAGTGCTCGGCCAAAAGATTTCATCCAAGGGAATTGAAGTAGACAAAGCCAAGGTGGATGTGGTCGAGAGATTACCCCCACCAAGTTTGGTTAAAGGAATTCGAAGTTTTCTCAGACATGCAGGTTTTTACAGGAGGTTCATTCATAATTTTTCTAAAATCACTAAACCCTTGTGTAATCTGCTTGAACAGGATAAAGTCTTCGATTTTGATGATTCTTGCACCCAAGCATTCGAAACCCTAAAGTAAAAGCTTGCCTCGACACCCATTGTCGTTCCACCAGATTGGACACTACCTTTTGAGCTCATGTGTGATGCAAGTGATTTCGCGGTAGGAGCAGTCCTAGGCCAACGCACAGGTAAGACCTTCCATGTGATATACTACGCTAGTAAAACTCTTAATGGTGCTCAAGTGAATTACACAACAACGGAGAAAGAGTTACTAGCTGTAGTTTTCGCATTTGACAAGTTTCGATCCTATTTAATTGGTACAAAGGTAATTGTTCATACAGACCATTCGGCAATCAAATACTTATTTGCTAAAAAGGATGCTAAACCTCGTTTGATTCGTTGGATATTACTTTTACAAGAATTTGATATTGAGATTAAGGACAGGAAAGGAACAGAAAATCAAGTGGCCGATCACTTATCACGTTTGGAACGCAATAGGGAGGAGGACGCAGATCTAGAGATATGTGATGCATTCCCGGATGAACAAATTTTAGTTGCCTCGGCAACCCTTGACACCTCGGCAACCAACGACGCCTCGGCAAACATGGGTGCACACGCCTCGGCAACTCTCGACGCCGCAGCAGTCTTCGACGCGCATGCCTCGGCAATCTTAGGAGCAGTCGCCACGGCGGCACATGCCTCGGCAATACCCTGGTACGCGGATTTAGTTAATTTCCTTGTTTGTGGTATTTTTCCTTATGGCATTACTCACCAAGGGAAGAAGCGGTTCCGCCATGATGCTAAGCATTACTTTTGGGACGAGCCTCTTTTGTTTAAACAATGTGCAGATCAGGTTATACGCCGATGTGTCCCTGAAGAAGAGCAACAGAATGTACTCCGGCAATGCCATTCTTCACCCTATGGAGGACATTTTGGACGAACTCGTACCGCGGCCAAAGTTTTGCAATCGGGTTTGTATTGGCCAACACTGTACAAAGATGCCCAAGACTTTTACAAGCAATGTGATCGTTGCCAGAGGACGGGCAATATCTCTAGACGGCATGAGATGCCGCTCCAGAACATCATCGAGGTGGAATTGTTCGATGTACGGGGGATCGACTTTATGGGACCTTTTCCATCTTCATTCGGTAACCTCTACATTCTACTTGCCGTCGACTACGTGTCTAAATGGGTAGAGGCAGCTGCAGTTCCCAACAACGATTCCAAGACCGTGCAACGATTCCTGCAGAAAAACATATTTACACGGTTTGGGATGCCGAGAGCAATTGTCAGCGATGAAGGCAAGCATTTTGACAACAGACTAATTGCCAAGATGTTGCAACGCTTCGGCATATCACACAAGATCGCCACAGCATATCACCCACAAACCAACAGGCAAGCAGAAATTTCCAACCGGGAGTTGAAGGGAATACTCGAGAAAGTTGTAAATCCCTCAAGGAAGGATTGGTCATTAAGACTAGATGACGCACTTTGGGCATATCGCACTGCATTCAAAACACCCTTAGGTATGTCCCCCTTCCGACTTGTCTATGGCAAAACATGCCATCTACCGGTGGAAATCGAGCACAAGGCGTACTGGGCAATCAAGACCGTGAATATGGATTGGGAAAGTGCCGGACAAAAGTGTTTGATGGACCTCAATGAGATACAAGAATTCCGTGCACTCGCCTATAACAATGCACGAATCTACAAGGAGAAAACAAAGCGATGGCACGACAAGAAACTATTGCCACGACAATTCACTCCAGGGCAACTAGTTCTCCTATTCAATTCTCAGCTAAAACTTTTCCCGGGAAAGCTGAAACCAAGATGGTCGGGACCATTTGAAGTCGTCAAACCATTTTCCCATGGCGCCGTGATAATCAAGTCCATCTCTGACAACCATGAATTCAAAGTTAATGGACAAAGATTGAAGCACTACAATGGTGCCCATGTGGAACGTAACAAGGAAGTGGTCAACTTAGGAGATGCATGAGCATGCTCTCCCTTTTGATATTTTTATTTTTATTTATTTTTGTTTTTTTTATTTAATTATTTTATTATTATTTTTTTTCCGAATTTTTTTTATTTTATTATTTTTCCGATTATTAGTAGTTTTAGGATAGATTTTTTTATTCAAGTTTAAGAATCCTATTACACATCTTTATTTATTTTCTTTATTAGTTTATCTTTAATTTTAATCCTTATTTGATTTGTCTTTGAATTGTAGGAAAAGAAGTTCAAGATAAAGAAGGAATTCTAAACCAAGTAGGAAAACATCTTCAACAAGGAAACTAATGGGCTGAATCTAAGGCTTATATAAAGCCTCAAATTCATCCTAACCAAAACCCCCTTGTCGACAACTCCTATAAAACCCATCACCCTTAACCTATTCCTACTTTCTATCTTGCAACTTTTTAGTTTCTTTTCTTTGTTTTTACTCACAACCAAGATCATCCATGGCATCCAAGATTAAACTTTTAGTTCATCCAAGTTCCTCCAAAGAACCAAGATACAAGAAGTTTGCTACATCGGTGGTTCAAGAAAGATTTCAATCCAAGTTTGAAAGCCGGAAGATTCATGAAGAACAAGGTTTTGAATACTCCAACTCTCATCAAGATTTCGGCCTTGAACCATTCATCTTCAAGAGGATTGCACATCAAAAGTGGCAAATCTTTTGCCATCAACCGGAACCGGGTAACATCTCATGGGTAAGAGAATTCTATGCTCACTCACCTAACCCGGATAATTCTTATGTTTTTGTTCGTGACAAGGCCATACTTATAAGTCCCAAAAGCATCAACACCTTTTACGGACTTTACATTGAGAAGGACGAGCATAAAGCCTTCGTTGACCAAATCAATCCCAAGCAACTCGACAAGGTGCTTCAAGAACTCACTCAACCGGGAACTCATTGGAACGACGGTAAATACAAGGGCACGGTAAATCGCCTTCGGCTTAAACCCGAGGCAAAACTATGGAATAAGTTTGTTAAAACTTCTTTAATGCCCTCCACACACAATACTACCGTTGATATACCACGTCTTTTGCTCATACATTCTATTTTGCATAATTGCATCATTAACATTGGAAAAATTATTTGTGATGAGATTTTTGTATGCAGCTCAAAAGATAAGGGTTATCTTTTCTTCCCTTGCTTAATTTCTAATCATTGCAAGGAGATGCATGTCCCGAGTGAGTCCACCGATGAAAAGGCCCTACCCAAGTCTGGTTGGAATCAAGCACTAATTCGAAAGCTAATGGGAGAGGCATCGGGAGATTCTTCAAGGCCTCCAATTGCCACGGCAACTCCTGCCGCTGTGGCAATCCCTAATGCCCAAGCACCTAACGCCAGGGCAACTCGGCCATTAATCCCGGGACACTTTGAAGCACTTTTGCACCCATTGGCAAGCCGCCTAAGGCAAATTGAAGATCGGCAACTAATGTTCATGCGGTACATGAAGGAGCACAATAATGCCATCACCCAAGTCATCCTAGAAAAGTACCCGGACAATCGCGTGCCATTCCCAATCTTTCCCGCTGAGATCCTTGCCCCGGCAACCAATGAAGCAGTCGCCACGGCAACCAAGTAAGCTGACGCCACGACAACCAACCCTGAAGATGCTACGGCAACCACAGCTAAAGATATCCCGGCAACCACTGCAAAAGCCAAAGGTAAAGCACCTATGCCCGAATCAACTCCTACGGAATCATTTTCTGATTTTTCAGATTCGGACGAGTCCTCCATTGAACCAATAAAGACCGCACCAATTGAATCCTCCAAGCGAAAAGCCATTGACATTGACGAAGAGGACGATGAGGACAACCCCGTACGAGGATCGATTCGACCACCGGAAACAAGAAAACAACCATCGCGTTCAAGCAAGAGAATCAAGACACCGACTAGAAGGAAACTAATCATCTACGATGACGAACTCTCTGAGTAAGTCCTCGTATGCATTTTTATTTTTATTTTTCGGTATTTTTATGCATGCATTGAGAACAATGCCTCACTCGAGTTTGGGGGGGGATTGTTATTAGTAGTTACCATGTTTAATTACAATCATCTTAAGTATTACATTTAGGATACCTAAATTGCTTGCCATGCCTTTAATTGAAACAAGAATTGCTTAGATTTGATGAATATTCGATGATGACTTTGCCAATGCACTTAATTGATAGAATTTTTATTCTAGGATAACCATGGAAAAACTTAGAATTTCACTATGATGCTAAATTTGATCAAAAAATGTTGTGGTTTGATTGATTTAAGGAATTCTAGTAAACTTAGGTTGATAATTAACAAATTGGGGGATTAGAATAAAAAATTGGATGAATGCTAGAGGTGCCCGAAATTGGCTCTAGCATGTGCTAAAAAAATTGATCACTAGAGCTGCCTGAAACTGGCTCTAGGATGTGTTAAAAAAAATTTAACTAGAGGTGCCCGAAATCGGCTCTAGTCGATTAAATTAACTGAAGAAAACTAAAAACAAAACATTAGAGGTGCCCAAAAACTGGCTCTAGTTAAAACATGATAAAAAGAACCCAATGAAGTAATTTGAAAACCTATTGTTTGCATAGAATCCGAAAAATCAACTTGCACACAACTCCGCACACACTCACAAGCATTATAGTTTAATTCCGAGTAACTCCTAAGTTTTCCGAAAAATAAAAAGCCAATCATACTTTGTGCCCCGGTTCAGAGAATTGAAATCAAGTTCAAAGCTAAGTTTGTGAAAATTGAAGTCTTGGCAGGTAATTATGAGTTTGCATTGCTTGAGGACAAGCAATAGTTCGAGTTTGGGGGTGTGATAAGTGTTCAAAAGTACTAATTTTCTTACCCTTTTTACTCATATTATTGTTAGACTTAGGCTCATATTAGTTGCATAATTAGCTATTCATGCAGTAATCCATGTTTCCTTCCATCGTTGAGTTTGATTACATAACTTGGTAGTTTTGTGGAAAAGATGCTGCTTTGGTGTGCTTTGTGTGTGTATGTGCAGGATCACTTGCCAAAGCAATGCCGAGCTAGTTGCTAGGGCAATGCATGAAGGAGACGCCGAGCCAGTTGCCATGGCAATTGTCGACAAAGAGAAAATGCAATAGGGATGTCGAAATTAATGACTTTACAAGCCCAAGATGACATGGAGCAAGGCCCAAGCCCAAAGGAATTTGATTGCCATGCAGAGATTAAAGAAGAATTAAATTCCAAGAAGATAGGAGAAGTTCTAATAGGAATAAAATTATAATAAAGAATTATATTCTTTAAAGATAATTTAATTCCAACTCAAACTCCTCCTCAAAGAAGGACTTTGGCCTAGCCCTATAAATAGCAAGGAGATTTCGACAACTTGGGGGAGAGAATTAGGGAAATTTCGACAAGACCAAGAGAGGAAGCAAGGGGAATTTTCGACAAGCATCTAGGGCAAGGGGAATTTTCGACAAGCTTCATCTTTTCTTCCTTGTTCGATTGGGTTCATGCTAGGGATTGTTTATCTTGTGTTTCTTTGGAACCTAGCCATGAACTAACTTTACATGGCTATGGTTATTGTGTTTTGTGGTTGTGAGAACTTATTGGTTTTTGTTTAGGTAATAAGAGTTTGCACTTTTCTATTTCAAGGTTTATTCATTCTTGGTTCTTATTCTTGTTTTGAAAGTGAATTGGGAGAGGATCTCGTGATTTCATCTATTTATCTAATATCGGGAGAGTTAGATTCAAGAAACGAATGAATATGATCTTTATTCAATCTATTGATGGTGAAGATTAATTCGGCTTAGGAATAAGTTAAGGATTTCAACGGCTAAGAGGAGTGCAAGATTGGTTGTTGTTCACCTTTGATTCACGCAGGGATGTATTATCAAGGCATGCACAAGTAGCTAGAGTTTCGACTTAGGGATAAGAAGAAACCATTGAAGAACGCTCTGCCGAACCTTGAAGGTTGCTGCCCAGATGCCCAAGTAGTTGCCCAACTAGTCGCCCAGGCAACCATCGATTAGTTGCCAAGGCAACCCTGTTGTGCAAGTTGCCACGGCAACTGAGTTGCCCGTGCACTCTTTTACCAAGACGATCCAATCGGCTATCACACCTCAACTCACGATAACCTAGCCTATATCTCTCATTTGAATTCATCTTTTCTTTTACTTTATTTGCTTTCTAGATTAGTTAAACTTCTATAATCTTTTATTTGTGTTTTTATTTTTACAGTGCAAGAGACTAGATTCTTGAAGTAGCACCAATCCCTGTGGAGACGATATCTTTTATACTATAACTTGCGACGTGTATACTTGCACATTTGTGTAGCACTTATTATGCGCAACATTTACCTTTGACAAAAGGGAAACATGATGCAATTTGGGTCATTGTGGATAGATTGACCAAGACCGCCCATTTCTTTCTAGTGAGAATGGATTACTCCTTGGAAAAGTTGGCCAAGTTGAACATTAGGGAGATTGTGAGACTTCATGGGGTTACGTCATCGATCATCTCCAATAGAGACTTGAGGTTTACTTCCAAGTTTTAAAAGAAGTTGTACGAGGAGTTGGGCACCAGATTGCATTTCAATATGGCTTTTCACCCACGATGGCCAATCTGAGAGAGATACAGATTATTGAGGATATGTTTCGATGTTGCATCTTTTATTTTGAGGGTAGTTGGGAGGATCACCTTCCGTTGGTTGAATTCGCTTATAATATGTAACCCCCTTGACCCGGCCTAGACGTCTGACTGAACTGAGAGAACTACATTAGGTTTGCCGAAGCAAACCGGAGAAAAACTATGAAAACCGGTCTATTTTTTCTTTTACCTTTTCTAGATGCATATTATAAATGCTAAGTGTACATACGTGTAGCGGGTGAAAACCCAAAGAAAATCGATTATGGAAAGGCCTCCAATTGCATAACATACGTTTGAGGGACTAAATTACAAAACTGTTTGTTTTAGGGTCAATTAGTCAGGTTCCATGCTAACATGTCGAATTTCAGATCAAAATGATCATCCAAGCTCACACAATTGTATTCACAAAACTTAGGGATCAAAACGTAAGAAAATAGAACTTCAGAATATACCAAATAACAACTTAACTGCCACTGTACCGGTACGGACAATGGGTGTTTCGATACGCCTTTGTTATTTCAAAACCCCAAAATTCTAGTAGCCAATTTTCATTCTGATACACCCTCGTGTATCGAAACGCCCTTCGTAAAACCATTAGACCGTATCGAAATGCCTCCCATAGTATCGAAACATTGGCCAATTTTGCCTTGGCCCATACTGAAATAGTTACCCGCGTACCGGTATGCTAAGCCTGGAATGATTTACTGGTACCAAAACAAGGGCACCCGTACCGGCACGTCTGGACCTGAAATATCCCAAATTGCAATCTAAACACACCTTGATGTTAACCAAAACACTCCAACATGCTTCAAACACTTATACAACATCACTAAAATACATTACCAGCCAGAACATCATAGACTCAACAACCATTTGTGTCATTTATACAACTCAAGGCATTCTATAGACATGCATCCTAATATCATTTCACCAAACGACCAATACTCACATTAGGTACATTTAAGGCATACTCAACATGCTTGCACATTTACAGCATCATACCAAACTTGCTTGAATCATCAAACCATGGCAGCTAGATGAATCCACTAGATGCATACTCTAGCGCTTAGCTAGCAACAACATAAGCATGATTCAACCAAGCTCAAACAACATCAATCAATCATAAAGTCCAACACATCACATGCTTAAAACTCATAGAAAATAGAATTACAAATCCCCATAATATGGCTAACACATTGCCTTATTAACCAGAAACATAAACTGAGTTTGTACTCAAACTAACTCTTGTCCTTGGATCACTTTAGCCTTGCCCTTGTAGCCCAAAACTTTAGTGCTCTGTATCATTAAGGAAAAGATAGCGTAAGCACACTTTCTTAGTGAGGATGCTCTTAAAACAATGATGCATTATAACCCTTGAAAACCAAACACTTGTTTTCAAACCATGTTTACGACCTAAGCATGTTCCAATGATTCCAATTCAAAACATGCATATCGACCATATGCAAAACAATATAATACACATGCTTAAATCCCCAAAGCATTATATACAAAACCATGCTTGAATTCCAAAACATAATATACAAAACCATGCTTAAATTCCAAAGCATTATAAAATAAGTTCAACACTTAAATTTTCCATATATTGGCATTTATAGTGACCTCAAATAGACGACCTCTATCCTTGATTAGTCGACCGCTAATCTTTAGGTAACTGACCGTTACCTTACATTTCAGATACACAGATATCTCATGATAGTCGACCACTGCCAAGACCCATACCATGCCGTCCTCATGATATAACACCCTTGCCGACCATCAAGATCAACATCAACAAGGGGAACTGACCGCTCAACCTAAGTGACAACATTATAATTTGAGTAGCCGACTGCTTACCTCAAGGACTCTTAACCACGATCGATTTTTAACATATTATACTGCACTTCATCCTATGGTATGCCAACTATATCTGAGTATTATCCCATCATGTCACATAGCCAATATATCATTTATAAAGCCATTTACCCACTGTTTTACCATGCAATATACCAAATTACCACATATGCAAATTATATTGCCAAAGCAATAACACCATTCCCGAGCAGAATAAAAACCAACGCTCACTAGCATTTCTTTTACTTTAAAACCCCTGCATATGTATTAAAAACCATGCGTTTCTAGCAAGTAAATCACACCATGTTTACGACCTAAACATGAATTACACATGCTCATATTCGAACCGATATTAAAGAGCAAAAGAGGGAAAACTTACCTTCGAGTTTAGGTAAGTGTTTCAAACTTAACCTAAACTCCCAACAACCTTTATTTAACCTTTTAAAGGTGTTTAAACCAGTTTCCACTCACCGATATGCTTCGCTTTTCTTGCCAATGCAAATCAAGCTCCCGATAAACCTCAATCAACGTCAAGCTTCGTCGCTTAGATTATCCCCTATTTTAACCACATAAAACCAGAGGGCAAATGCATCATTATGCATTCAAACCATTGCCTACAAGAAATTACTCACAACTCTCAAGTTGCCCGCTCAAAACTTATACGAAACATACCGAAATCATCATCAACCACTTCCGAAACTTAACCCAGCCTTATTATAATGATTCAACCCATAAAGCCTCATCAATTAACACCTAAAAACCATATCCCAAAATCCTTTTACTTCTAGCAAAGATTAAACACAACTATTACTCCAAAAACTCTTAATTAACCACCTTAAACATTAGTAATTAAACTTGTTTCAGGATTGCAATATCAAAACCAAGTTATTAAGTCAATTAAACATCAAAATCATGATCTATTCTGATCAAAATCCCAACAAAACAAAACAAGAACGAAGATCCATAAATCTCATCAATCAAAACACAATTAAACCAATTTTCTTTAATTAAACTATCAAAACACATTAGAAAACACATGTAAATAGTCAACAACTTGGGAATTTCAGTAAAAAACCTTTCATTAGAGGAGGATAATGAACCTTACCTCTAATGGATGCTTTCTCCCTTAATTGGTTGATTTACATGAGAAAACAAAATTAAAACAATAAGGTTTTGGAAAACTAGCAACAAGAAATCATTTGAGAATAAAAGATTTGAGAAAAGAAAGATTTACCTGAAGACTTAGAAGAAGAAATTGATGTTTGGCTGGAGAGATTTTGGAGAGAAAATAGTTGAGAAAGTTTGTTACGTGATTTTTGTTTTAAACCTTTTAATCACAATTTAATTCTCCCTAGCCTATTTATATTTTCCAATTCACTTTAAAAATAGCCAATTAAGGGATAAAGTCTGATATTAGACTTTTTGGGCAATTAGCTCCTTAAATATTCAAATTTTTGACTCTTTACAAAATAGCCACCAAAATAGTTTTCAAAGTTTGCATTTTGGTCACTAGTCCAAAATGTCTGATTTCCAAAACTTGTTTTCTAAAATTGATTTCACCATAATAATTAGTATATTAAAGAATGATTTTAGCATATTTTTCCATAATTTTATCACCATCTAAAATATTTAATCCAATTAAATCCTGAAACCGACTCGAATCTCTAGTGCCGGTCCACCGAACCCTCAAACCAACCTTTAAAACGTCCAAGCCCAAAACCAGGGTGTTACAACTCTCCCCCACTTAAGAAATTTCATCCCCAAAATTTACCTAGAGGAAACAAATGCGAAAATTGCTCCATCATGTCCGCTTTGGTTTCCCAAGTGACTTCCTCGACACCACAGTGTATCCACAAGACCTTAACAAGCTCGATCGTCATACCACGAAGAACTTTACTGCTGGAATCAAGCATTTCCACCGGTTCCTCATCATAGGACAAATTCGGCCTTAACTGAATATGCTCCACCGGCATGACATGCGAAGGATCTGACCGATACCTCCGCAACATGGATACATAGAACACATCATGTATTTTCTCCAACTCGGGAGGAAACCTCAACCGATAAGCCATATGACCAACATGCTCAACAACATAGGGTCCAATAAACCTCAGACCAAGCTTACCCTTACGTCTGAACCTCATCACATTTTTCCATGGTGACACCTTCAAGAATACACGATCGCCGACCGCATATTCAATTTCCCTACGCTTCAAATCTGCATAAGATTTCTGCGATCCGCAGCCACTTTCAAGCAATCACACACAAGCTTTACCTTTTCCTCCATGTATTTTAACACATGCGGCAAGGAAACATGCTTTTCGCCTACCTCAACCTAACACAAGGGCGTACGACACCTTCGGCCATACAATGCCTCATACGGTGCCATCTGTATACTCGCTTGGTAACTGTTATTGTAAGCAAATTCAATCAAAGGTAAATGCTTCTCCCAGGTTCCTTGGAACTCAATAATGCAACATCTCAACATATCTTCCAAAACCTGGATAACTCGCTTAGACTGTCCGTCCGATTGAGGATGATACGCAATGCTGATATTCAAATTTGTACCCAGAGCCTGATGTAAACTCATCCAAAACCTTGCCGTAAATCTTGGATCCCTAGCTGAAATAATGGACTTCGATACCCCGTGCAAACGCATGATCTCAGTAATATACAAATCTGCTAACTTGTCTAGCGTATATGTCGTATGCACTGGCAGAAAATGTGTACACTTCGTAAATTGATCCACAATCACCCAAATGGAATCATTTTTAATCGGTGTCAAAGGTAGCCCCGTTACAAAATCCATGGTGACTCTTTCTTATTTCCATTCTGGAATTCTCAACGGCTGCAACAACCCAGATGGAAACTGATGTTCAGCCTTGACCCGCTAACATACCATGCACTTAGAAACGAACTCAGTCACATCCTTTTTCAAGTCAACCCAATAGTATGCATATTTCAACCCTCGATACATTTTCACACTACCAGGATGCATAGCAAAAGGGCTAGAATGTGCCTCCATCAAAATAGTACGCCTCAAATCCGGATCATCTGGCACCACTATTCGACCCTTGAAACACAAAACTCCATCATCATGAAAATGAAAATCCATCATATTACCCTCTAATATATCCTTAACATGCTCAACCAAGGAATCATCAAACGGTCGCCTAGCTTTAATCATCTGCGACATCGTAGGCTTAACTTGCAATTCAGCCAACTAACCACCTTCCCGTGTCAAACTCAACCTTGCGAACATAGCTTTAAGCTCAACTGCAACTTTACGACTCAAGGCATCTGCAACCACATTGGCTTTACCATGATGATACTCAATCATCAAATCGTAATCCTTAAGCAACTCCAACCATCTACGTTACCTAAGGTTCAAATCCTTCTACGACATCAAATACTTCAAACTCTTATGGTCCGTGAAAATAACACACTTCTTACCATAGAGATAATGTCTCTAGATTTTCAATGCAAACACAACAGCCACAAGTTCCAAATCATGAGTTGGATAGTTGCGCTCATGAACCTTTAATTGCCTCAATGCATAGGCCACAACCTTACATCTTGCATCAACACTTCATTATAGACCACAAACTCCTTTCCGGATTCAGGTTGAATTAACATAGGAGCATGTGTCAAAACTTCCTTCAACCTCGGGAAACTATGATGTTGCTTGTCCGTCCACACATAAGGAACATTCTTTTGCAACAACTATGTTAACAGTGCCGCGATACTAGAGAACCCATCAACAAAGTGGCGATAATAACCAGCCAACCCAAGAAAACTACGAACCTCCAAAACAGATTTAGGTTGCTTCCATTTGAGAATAGCCTCAATTTTCTGTGGATCAACATGAATACCCTCAGCGAAAACCACATGACCGAGGAACATCACTTTCTTAAGCCAAAACTCGCACTTGCTCAAATTGGCGTACAACTGATTATCCTTCAACACTTACAACACAATCTGTAAATACCGATCATGATCTTCCTTGGTACGAGAGTACACGCGAATATCATCTATAAAACCAACATGAACTGATCGAGATATTTATGGAACACCATATTCATCATATCCATGAACGCAGCCGGGGCATTTATCAAACCAAAAGGCATGACCAAGAACTCATAATGCACGTACGTCGTACGAAACGCGGTCTTATGCACATCCTTAACCTTCAACAAATAATACCCCGATCTCAAATCAATCTTAGAGAACACCGCTGCTCCACGAAACTGATCAAACAGATCATCAATCCTTGGAAAAAGATACCTATTCTTCGTCTTTAGCTTATTCAACTGTTGGTAATCAATGCACATACGCATCGTACCATCATTCTTTTTCACAAAGAGAATAGGTGCACCCCAAAGAGAAACACTCGGTCGAATGAACCCATAATCTAACAACTCCTGAAGCTGTGGCTTTAACTCCTGCAATTCCTTCGCTGCCATCTTATAAGGAGCAATAGACACCGGTGCCGTACCCGCGTATGTCTCAATACCAAATTCTACCTCCCTATCCGAAGATAAACCCGGTTACTCTTTAGGAAAAAACTCCAAAAAATCACAAATAGCTTGAATATCCCGCACCCAAACACCTTTAACCTCAGGATTCATCATGATAGCCAAATAAGCTTGGCAACCTCCCTGCATCATCCTTTTTGCTCGGGTAGCCGAAACTTTGGACAAGAATTTTACACTCTTTCCAACCACCACAACTTCATAATCATCAGCTAACCTCAAAGAAATTCTTTTGGATTCACAATCCACAACCGCCTTGTGCTCACTCAACCAATCTATAACCAAAATGACATCAAAACCATGATATGGTAACTCCATTAGATCCGCAACAAACTCATGACCTTGTACAACCAAAGGACACCACCTATACAACTTTCTAGTAGTAACCGTCTCACCAAAAGAACTAGTTACTAACATGATAGCATCAAGGATCTCAACAGGGACATCCAAAAAAGATGCATGTTCACTCAAGATATATGAATGAGTAGACCCCGAATCAATCAAATATAACAATGACAAAGATTGCAAAGTGAAGGTACATGCGATCACATTTGTGTCATTGCGGCCCTCGCGATGAGCATAGATTCGAGCTGGTCCACCATTCTCTAGTCGTACTTCAGCAGCATGGGCTACAACTCTCTAACCATCCTCACGTCTCTGAAAATTACCCCTGCCATGCCTCGGCCCCTAGCAGGTGCAACAACATGTACCGGTGCATCCCTCGTAGCCCAAGGACAATCACGCTTCATATGATCAGGAGACCTGCATATCCAACAACTTAAGGTATTTCCCCCAGCATGCACCCGTGTGACATCTACCACAACGTTCACACTCTGCCGTAATACGAACTCCCAAATTACCCGAACCAACACCACCTCCACGCCTGTAATTCAGCCTATGCCTCTTGTCCTTGAACCTCTTATTCTGCCTCCCAGGATAGCTAGAATAAGCCATTCTCATGCCCAAGTTCACACTCGTAGCCTGGAATGATGTACCCAAGGAGTGCTCAATATCCTCGGCCCGATTAACCAATACATCAAAATCTGTGTAATCCGCAGGTAGGAGATAAGTCTTAATGTCCTTCACAAGACTATATTAGAATCTATCACATCTCTATTGATCATCAGGGGGTATATTGTAGCACCCTTAACGTATACTTGTAGGCTGAATATACATTAATGATGTTACTGGATTATTAAGAAAACTTTACTTGAAATTTTTTTATCCTGTTATTTAACCTTTTTCAGTTTAAATTGAAAACTACATCGATCTACAACATCTAGTTTCAACCCTGAATTATTTTATAAATTTATAAATATATTTTTGAAATAAAAATATTATTCAAGGTGAAAACTTGGTATCCTGCCTAGACCCTTTCATTGATTCTAAAATTTATTACATAATTAGGGTTAAATAATATTTAATCATGTCATAAATTATAACTATTTGTAGTAACTCATAATTTAAGTCCATACTTTCATAATAATACATAAGCACGTGATAAACTTAAGTTCACAAAACAGTTATACTTTAAAACTTTCATACATATGCGTACATGCCCACTAGACATCAAAATTATATTTTAAATGTACATACCGTGAACTACTATTGTAACTCGATTTATCAAACACTACTCCTCCTCGCTACTTTACTTCAGAGAACCTACGTGTGAAATAAACACACACTAAGTACTAACTTAGTGAGGCATTTATAACAGTTTAGGAAAAAACATAAAGTAATGCAATTCAGCAGGTCATGTATAGAATGCATATTCATTTCTCATATCTAGAAATCCTGTCACCATGTCAACTTTCCATGTATTATTACTATCATGCAAAATTTCATTATCATGTATAACATGAATCATCTCTATTATGTAACATTTTGAATATGGACATGCTTTCATCGTCTAATCATAAACACATCATTTACTCTTTCATAGTCATGCTTTCAATATGCAATCATTTGCATAACATGTATCATTTCTATCATGTATAACATGTGTCATATACATATCCATGATCTTTCATGTAATCATCTTGTTTTTATTATCCTCCTGTCTGGCTAGAGGACCGGCCCATGGAAACCCCGTAGCCTGTCTACACTTAGTGCTATGTAGAGTACGTACTCGAGATGACGCTCTTTGCTCCTTATATTAAAAACACCTCGTTAGTGCCATTTGCACTATGGGCTTGGATCCCCAGGGTATATCTTGTTTCATTTAATCTTGTTATTGTCCATATTCCTTGTATAAACATGCATTGTCATTATGCATAGTAAAATTCTTACCTCGTATTCTACTGAAGCTTGCATTTACTGAAATATGTAACAGATAGCATAGTAAAATGCACTCACCTGTTTATGCCAGATAGCCTCACTAAGCTTAGTCGACAATCTTTTCCTTCTTTTTGTTACTCGGGTCTTCCTCAATTTCCCTTTGAGCTATAGAAGACCAATCGAACATAATTTATCACTATTCTTTATTAGACTTAAATCTAACATTACTAACTTAAATTCAAGACATAATTATTCGAATATAAAATATTTCTAAAATTTTCCCAAATTTTAATGTGATTGCCGAATTGGTCCCTAGGTCCTTAGTGACCATTTTGAACATCAATAAATTGTTCAAGCTCAATTTGAACAATTCTCCATTACTATTTACTTATTTTGGACTATTATTCTTTTAGTCCTTAAACTTTATAAAAGTGACATTTTAGTCACTATACCATATTTGTACACCTAATTCATGTACAAATTAATTCTTTACTCATTTCCACCACTTCTAGAATTTTCCCTTAACTTTCAACTTTGTCCAATTTAGTCCTTCAAGATTCCATTATTTCGATTTAAGTCCTTAAAATTTTCCTTTCTTGACAATTTCAATCCCCTAACTTTCTTTCATGCTTGAAACATTAATTCTACATAATAATTATAATTTCCAAAAAAATCCCCTTATTTTCTCAAAATTGCTGAATTAATCCCCCAATTTTCCAAAATTTTCATTTTGGTCCCTAAACCTTAATTTATGCTATTTCAGTCATAATTCAATTATTTCAATGCTAAAATAATTTTTACAATAATTTCCCCTAATTTTTCCAAAATTTTGAAATGGTCCCTAAAGTCACAACTTGGGAAATTATTCAACATATCATCAAAATAAGTCTCCTAACTTGATAATTCAATCAATATCATCCTAATTTTAGCTTCCAAAACAAAACCCCCAAAATTTAAGGTTAGGGTTTATGTCTTCCAACATGAAATTTATCCAATTCCAACCCTAATTCCAAGTTTAAATCATCAAATTAACTAACTACAAGTCTAATTCCATCATCTACTTCAATCTCCATAATCAATCTTCATCCAAACATAACTCATACTTGATTCTTATCATGCAAAAATACTATCAAATTGAAGAGAACCAAGTGTAGAACAACTTACCCAAATAAACTAGTTTTGATTTTCTTCAAATTTGGCTTGAAATTTGAACTTCTTCTTCCTCTCTTTTTTTTTCCAGAATTCGAACAACCTTTGGGGGGTAAGATGATTTTTTCTCATCTTTTACCTATTTAATCCAATTGTTAAATTAAATGAATTTTTAATTCATTTAATTAGTGAAATTATCATGTTACCCTTTTATTATAATGGCCAAGATTTAATCTCATCAAAATCAATGGCCAAAATCAGATCCATGTGTTTTTCATCTTTCAAATTTACCCTCAAAGTTTCAAAATATTTCAAAAATGCCATCCATGGCAAATGTCCAATTTTCCCTCCAGCTAGACTTTATTTACAACAAGTCTTGAAAATTGACATTCCATAAAAATTGAACTAAATTGGTTCTTAACCAACCAACCATGTCCCAAAATATCTTAGATTTCTATTTATGACATTTATTCGATCCAAATATTCGAATTTCCCTCAATACGATTTCCAAATTTTCTTTCTTTGATCTTTGTAACCATTCCATCACATTCTAACTAAATCTAGTTAGAATGTCACCAACATTAATAAAATATTCATAAAATAATATTTTATGAATTTTCGATAATCCTTGGAACTATCTTTAAAATTTCAATTCGATCCGATATACCGATAATTACCAAGAAGTTTTATCGGATACATCTCCTCTTAGAAATCTTATCTCCACAATCCATTTCGAACATTATTAACTTAAAATAAATCCTTTTTATCAGTCAAAATATTAAATATGGGACCTTCCCATATGGTCACCCATCCTTATACTACTCTGGTTTGAGCACGCTTAACAATTTTCATTCGATCCAAAAATGCTAATAATACATGCCTCGTACAAAAAATCTGAGTAACACGGAAATGCCACTCTTGGGGGTGAACTATTTATTTACGGGGTAAACTTACATAACTTTTAGAAATTACACATTGGTCCCTGAACTTTTCCAAGTTCACACTTTTACCCCCCAAACTTTCAAAAAAATCAATTTGGTCACTAGTCCAAAAATTGGGATATTACAATTCCTCCCCTTAAGAAAATTCGTCCTCAAATTTTCAACGTATACTCTTTTCAAAAAAATTGTAAACTGCTTTTTCATTCTTTCTTTGGTTTCCCAAGTGGCTTCCTCAACATTATGGTTCCTCCAAAGAACTTTAACCAATGGAATTTTCTTATTTATTAATTCTTTAACTCCATGTGCTAGGATTTTCACTGGTTCTTCTTCATAAGTCAGATCCGGTTGCAGCTCGATCTTCTCAGGAGAAATCACATGTGAAGGATCTGATCGATACCTCCATAACATGGACACATGAAACACATCATGTATCTTACTCATATCTGGAGGCAATTCTAATTGATAAGCCACTGGTCCCACTCTTTTCAAAATCTCGTATAGCCCAATGAATCTGGGACTAAGCTTTCCTTTCTGCCCAAACCTCAGTATTTTATTCCAAGGAGAAACCTTTAGGAATACTTTTTCTCCCACTTCATACTCAATATCTTTTCTTTTCTTATCCGCATAAGCTTTTTGTCGATCCGTTACGGCCTTGAGATTATGCTGAATAATCCTTATTTTATCTTCCATGTCTTGTGTTAAATCAACTCCTTCAATGATTGAGTCATTCTATACATTTCGATCTTGCAATTCGAACCAATTAAGAGGAGTTTGACACTTTCTTCCATACAAGGCTTCGAAAGGTGCCATCTTTATACTCGCTTGATAATTATTATTATTATAAGCAAATTCAGCCAAAGGCAAGCACTTTTCCCATGATCCTGCAAAATGAATCACACAAGCTCGTAGCATATCTTCTAAAATCTGTATAACCATTTCAGACTGTCCATCTGTTTGCGGATGAAAGGCTGTACTAAAATTCAATTTAGTACCCAACGCTCCATGCAATGCACCCCAAAATCTCGAAGTAAATCTTGGATCTCTGTCTGATACTATCGATACTGGAACACCATGTAATCTTACTATATCTCGAACATAAAGTTCTGCATATTTATCTAGTGAATAGTCCATTCGGACTGGAATAAAATGAGCAGACTTTGTTAAGCGATCAACAATGACCCAAATCGAATCCTTTTTACTTGGTGTAGCCGGTAACCCAGATACAAAATCAATCGTTACTCGCTCCCATTTCCATTGAGGAATAGAAATAGGTTGGAGCAATCCAGAAGGTACTTGATGCTCAGCTTTTACTTGTTGACATGTTAAGCACTTTGCCGTAAATTCTGAGATTGCTCTTTTCATTCCTAGCCACCAATATCGAGTCTTCAAATCTTGATACATCTTATTACTTCTTGGGTGCATAGTCAATGGACTATAATGGGCCTCTATTAATATCTCTTTCTTCAGGTTGTCATTGTCAGGAATATATACTTGACCTCTGTAATATAGACAACCATTAGGCCTGATCTCATAATCTTGCACTTCTCCTGCTTCAGCTTGTCTTCTCTTTTCGAGACATTCTTCGTCTGAAGACTGTAAATCTTTGATTCGATCCAATAAAGTTGGCTTTAGTTGAAATTCTACTGTTAAAGAACCATCTTGTCCTACCGATAACTGTGCATTCATCATACGCAGAGTAGAAAATGTCTTTTGACTAAGAGCATCTGCGACTACATTAGCCTTTCCAGGGTGGTAATCGATAACCACATCATAATCCTTTAAAAATTCAACCCACCTTCGTTGTCGCAGGTTCAGATCCTTTTGCGTCATCAGATACTTTAAACTCTTATGATCCATGTAAATGTGACACTTCTCATTATACAGATAATGTCGCCAAATTTTCAAAGCAAAAATCACAGAAACCATTACCAAATCATGCGTTGGATATTTCTTTTCATGAGTTTTGAGCTGCCTTGATGCATAGGCTACCACACGACCTTCTTCCATCAATATGCAGCCCAAACCACAATGAGATGCATCATTGTACAGAATATATTCTTTTCCTGGTTCTAGCTGAATTAAAACCGGTTCAGTCAGAACCTTGTTTAATCTTTCAAAAATTTCCTCGCATTTCTTTGTCTATACAAATGGAATGCCCTTTCGTAGCAGCTGGGTAAGAGGCATAGCAATGATGGAAAAATTTTGCACAAAGCACCTGTAATATCCAGCTAATCCCAAGAAACTCCAAACTTTTAAATGTTTTTCGGCGCCTCCCATTCAAGAATAACTTGTATTTTCTTTAGATCAACTCTTATTCCTTCTAATGACACTACATGTCCAAAGAAAGTTACTTCCGACAACGAGAACTCACATTTGGAAAACTTGGCATAAAGTTGATTATCCCTTATAATCTGTAGTACCACTAGAAGATGATAATCATGCTCAGCTTTTGTATTCGAGTATACCAAGATGTCATCTATGAAAACCACGACAAACTGATCCAGGTAGGGTTGGAATACCCTGTTCATCAGATCCATGAATGCTGCAGGGGCATTTGTAAGTCAAAACGGTATTACCAAAAACTCGTAATGTCCATAACGAGTTATAAATGTTGTCTTTGGTACATCTTCTTCCTTAACTTTGAGCTAATAATACCCCGATCGAAGATCTATCATCGAGAACACCGCTACACCTCTAAGCTGGTCAAATAGATCTTCAATCCTTGGTAGTGGATACTTGTTCTTATTGGTTATTTTATTTAAATGCTAGTAATCTATACATAATTGTAGGGAACCATCCATCTTCTTCACAAATAATACCAGAGCACCCCATGGTGATACACTCGTTCGAATGTAACCCCAGTCCAGCAACTCTTGTAATTGAGCTTTCAGTTCCCTTAATTTCGTAGGCGTCATTCTATATGGTGCCATTGATGCCATCTCAGTTCCAGGATAAACATCAATCCCAAACTGTATTTCCTTATTCGGAGGTATACCCGGTAGTTCGTCCAGAAATACATCAGGAAATTCCTTCACAGTTAGGATATCTTCAATCTTCATAGGTGACTTTTGAGTATCCACCACATAAATCAAACATGTTTCACATCCATTGTTTAACAGCCTTTGAGCTGTTATTGCATAGATTACTGACTCTAAACAGTCAGTTCTTTCTCCCACAAAGATTACTCCAGAACCATTGGGTCCCTAAAGTATCAACCTTTTCTTCTTACATTTTACATCTGCATCATATGCAGATAACCAATCCATTCCAAGAATGACTTCAAATTCATGGAATGGAAGCTCCATTAAGTCTACCAGAAACTTAATCCCTTGAATTTCTAGAGAACAGTTCTTACATATTCTAGTTACTCGAGCACTATGTCCAAGAGGGTTTTTAGTAATCACGTCACTAGATATTTTCTCCATAGTAATCTTTCTTTGTTCTACTATTTTAGTGCTAATGTATGAATGAGTCGAACCCGGATCAATTAAAGTAAATATTGGTTCACCCAAGAGTCGGAACGTACCTACAATAATGTCCAGGGTGATGCTTTTCTTCATCTGTGCAAATATTATATACTCGAGCTGGAGTCTGATATTCCCTGTTGGATGCGGCCTCGAAGACTCCTTGCGTCAATGTCCTGGGTTGTCCACCACTACGACCTAGACCTCTGAAAGATACAGCTGCAGATTTTTCTGTCGGAGTAGACTTTTTAGACTGTCCCTCTAGACAATCCCTGATATAATGCTCAGTACTACCACATCTATAACAAGCTCCTGTGATATCTCGGCAGACTCCCAAATGTCACTTTCCATAAGTTTCGCACTCTGAAATCGTGGGCCTGCTTGATTCAGCAATTGACGTTTGAGCACCTTGCCATTTCTTTGATGAAGGATTTTTTCGAGTGAATCCTGACTCATTTCTACCCTGAGATCGATTACTTCTACCTCGTTTAGACTGTGTCGAGGTAAAAGTCTCACCAGAACCCTTAGAAGATCGAGAAGGCTGAGCTTTGACTCGTTCTATATAAGCTTTTTCCATAGCCTTCGCTCTATTCACAGCTTCTTGAAAGTTTGACAGATTCATACCCAATAAAATCTCTTTAGGCCTTGGGTGCAGCTTTTCTATAAACCACTAACATTGGGACTTTTCAGTCGGCATTAACTCAGCTGCATACCAACTCAAACTATTGAAATCTAGCTCGTACTCATAGATAATACGAGTATCTTGTTTAAGATCCATGAACTGTTGCAGCATTTCTCTTTTAAATTGTTCCCCAATATACTTAGCCTCGAATACCTCCTAGAAAAATGTCTAATTTACTTCAACAGCAGGTACTAGAACCGTGGCATTAGACCAGCAAATACGAGCATGTCCTCTTAGTAAGGAAACGGCTCCTTCCAACTTCTCTGCGTTGGTGCACCCTAGCCCATCCATAAAAATCTTAACATCATTTAACCACAAATCGGCATCCATCAGGCCACCTTCTCCGTGAAATTCTGGGCTCCAAGCTTTTTAAGTTCCTTAGCCGTTGATGCCTTATCTGGCACAGGTGCCGGAGCTAGTACTGATGTTGGGGGCTGAAGTCTATTTACCATAGCCTCTAAAGCTTGTATTAATGTTTCATATTCTTGTTCTGAAGCTCTTTGTTGCACCGGTGGGTCAGCTGGGGCAGGAGCGGGAGGTGGAGCCTGTGGTATATTGTTACTCCCACTTTGCACCTCCTCTTGTTCCCCGCGATCCACCGCCTGTCATGACTCAGTAGTATTCGACATTATTCAATACTGCACTAACCTATTCATACACAAGGAGCAAAATCAAGTTACACCGATACTACATCGATAATATTGACATCCTAGGGGCATGTACTTAATAATAAATCACTTTTGACTCGGTTTAACCTTCAAAATCGGCTAAACCTATAGCTCTGATACCAAAAAATGTAACACCCTTAACGTATACTCGTAGGCCAAATATACATTAATGATGTTATTGGATTATTAAGAAAACTTGACTTGAATTTTTTTTATCATGTTATTTAACCCTTTTTTAGTTTAAATTGAAAACTACATCGATCTACAATAGCTAGTTTCAACCCTGAATTATTTTACAAATTTATAAATATGTTTTTGAAATAAAAATATTATTCAAGGTGAAAACTAGGTATCCTGACTAGACCCTTTCCTTGATTCTAAAATTTATTACATAATTAGGGTTAAATAATATTTAATTATGTCATAAATTATAACTATTTGTAGTAACTCATAATTTAAGTCCATATTTTCATAATAATACATAAGCACGTGATAAACTTAAGTTTACAAAACAGTTATACTTTCAAACTTTCATACATATGCGTACATGCCCACTAGACATCAAAATTATAATTTAAATGTACATACCGTATTGTAACTCGATTTATCAAACACTGCTCATCCTCGCTACTTTACTTCAGAGAACCTACGTGTGAAATAAACACACGCTAAGTACTAACTTAGTGAGTCATTTATAGCAGCTTAGGAAAAACATAAAGTAATGCAATTCAGCAGGTCATGTATAGAGTGCATATTCATTTCTCATATCTAGAAATCATGTCACCATGTCAACTTTCCATGTATCATTACTATCATGCAAAATTTCATTATCATGTATAACATGAATCATCTCTATTATGTAATATTTTGAATATGAACATGCTTTCATCGTGTAATCATAAACACATCATGTACTCTTTCATAGTCATGCTTTCAATATGCAATCATTTGCATAACATGTATCATTTCTATCATGCATAACATGTATCATATACATATCCATGATCTTTCATGTAATCATCTTGTTTTTATAATCCTCGTGTTTGGCTAGAGGCCCATGGAAACCCCGTAGCCTTTTTGCACCGTAGTGCTGTGTAGAGTACGTACTCGAGAGGACGCTCTTTGCTCCTTATATTAAAAACACCTCGTTAGTGCCATTTGCACTATGGGCTTGGGTCCCCATGATGTATCTTGCTCCATTTTAATCTTGTTATTGTCAATATTCCTTGTATTAACATGCATTGCCATTATGCATAATAAAATTCTTACCTCATATTCTATTGAAGCTTGCATTTACTGAAATATGTAACAGATAAAAGTTATATAATAATGCAATATCATTTTCAATTTAGGGTTGACTTATCACAAATCTTCCCATTTTCATTATTATGCAAGCATAATAAAATGCACTCACCTGTTTATGCAAGATAGCCTCACTAAGCTTAGTCGATAATCTTTTCCTTCTTTTTGTTACTCGGGTCTTCCTCAATTTCCCTTTGAGCTGTAGAAGACCAATCGAACATAATTTATCACTATTCTTTATTAGACTTAAATCTAACATTACTAACTTAAATTCAAGACATAATTATTCGAATATAAAATATTTCTAAAATTTTCCCCAATTATTATGTGATTATCGAATTGGTCCCTAGGTCCTTAGTGACCATTTTGAACATCAATAAATTGTTCAAGCTCAATTTGAACAATTTTCCATTACTATTTACTTATTTTGGACTATTATTCTTTTAGTCCTTAAACTTTATAAAAGTGACATTTTAGTCACTATACCATATTTGTACACCTAATTCAGGTACAAATTAATTCTTTACTCATTTCCACCATTTCTAGAATTTTCCCTTAACTTTCAACATTGTCCAATTTAGTCCTCCAAGATTCCATTATTTCAAATAAGTCCTTAAAAGTTTCCTTTCTTGACAATTTCAATCCCCTAACTTTCTTTCATGCTTGAAACATCAATTCTACCAAATAATTATAATTTCCAAAACAATCCCCCTATTTTCTCAAAATTGCCGAATTAATCCCTCAATTTTCCAAAATTTTCATTTTGGTCCCTCAACCACAATTTTTGCCATTTCAATTATAATTCAATTATTTCAATGCTAAAATAATTTTTACAATAATTTCCCCTAATTTTTACAAAATTTTGAAATGGACCCTAAAATCACAACTTGGGAAATTGAAGAGAACCAAGTGTAGAACAACTTACCCAAATAAACTAGTTTTGATTTTCTTCAAATTTGGCTTGAAATTTGAACTTCTTCTTCCTCTCTTTTTTTTTCCAGAATTCGAACAACCTTTGGGGGGTAAGATGATTTTTTCTCATCTTTTACCTATTTAATCCAATTGTTAAATTAAATGAATTTTTAATTCATTTAATTAGTGAAATTATCATGTTACCCTTTTATTATAATGGCCAAGATTTAATCTCATCAAAATCAATGGCCAAAATCAAATCCATGTGTTTTCATCTTTCAAATTTACCCTCAAAGTTTCAAAATATTTCAAAAATGCTATCCATGTCAAATGTCCAACTTGCCCTCCAACTAGACTTTATTTACAACAAGTCTTGAAAATTGCCATTCCTTCAAAATTGAACTAAATTGGTTCCAAAAAATGCTAATAATACAAGCCTCGTATGAAAAATACAAGCAACACAGAAATGCCACTCTTGGGGGTGAACTATTCATTTACGGGGTTAACTTACATAACTTTTGGAAATTACACATTGGTCCTTGAACTTTTCCAAGTTCACACTTTTACCCCCCAACCTTTCAAAATTTTCAATTTGGTCACTAGTCCAAAAATTAGGATATTACATATACTGACTCAGGTAGACAAACTTCATCTCATATTCGGCAATAGACATGCCTTCCTACGATAACGACATAAACTCCGGCTTTTTCATATCTAAATATTGAGTGCCAAGATACTTCCTCTTGAAAGCTCTCCGAAAGAACTTCCAAGTTACATATGCCTCGGGAACGCCAGCAATTGTGGTCACCCACCAATGGTATGAATCACCCTGCAACAGTGACACAGTACAACCCAACTTGCGCTCCTCATTACATCCCTTCTGGTTCAGAATGAGGATTGTTTTCTCCAGCCAACCCTCGGCTGCCTCAGGACTCAAACCCTAAAATTCCTCACCTCCCAAACTCCTAAGACGCTCCAAGGGTAAACCTTGATTAGCCATCACAACATGTGCAGGTGCTTGTGCTTGCTCTCTAGCCATCACTACTTGAAACGCTCCCGTCATCGCTTGTATTAACGGAGTTAAATCACCCAATACTGGTACAAGAGGATCCTGGGGTACACCACCCACCTCAACATCGACAGGAGGAACCAACAGAGGAGGGGGAGGTAAAACATTAGGAGGATTCCCTTCCTCAATGTTATTATGCTCAACTCCCGCATTATTAGCCATCAAACGCGTCTTACATCGAACCATGCTAACAAAAGCATTAAAACACATTAAAGTCGGGCTAGCATTAGGCAAAGGATCCGAGTTAACCTTATAAAACATTTTAAAACCTCGGTAATAGGCAATGTGTTCCCAATTAATACCTCAATCATGATATTAAACAATCACATATCACATATATAATCACCGTGCAATTCAAACATCATCAATTATCAAACAACAATATCCTAACTTTTCAAAACCTGGCTCTGATACCAAAAAATGTAACCCCCTCGACCCGGCCTAGATGCTCGACCAAACCGAGAGAACTACATTAGGTTTGTCGAAGCAAACTGGAGAAAAACTATGAAAACTTGTCTATTTTTTCTTTTATCTTATCTAGATGCATATTATAAATCCTAAGTATACATACGTGCAGCGGGTGCACAACCAAAGAAAACGGATCATGAAAAGGCCTTCAATTGCATAACATACTCTTCAGGGACTAAATTAAAAAATTGATAGTTATAGGGACCAATACTAAAATTAAAGTTACCAATCCTCAATTAGTCAGGTTCTATGCTAACATATCAAATTTTAGATCAAAACGATCATCTAAGCTCACACAATTGCATTCACAAAACTCAGGGATCAAAACGTAAGAAAACAGAACTTCAGAATATACCAAATAACCAACTTAATTGCCATCATACCGGTACGGTGGTAGTTAAGTTGGTTATGTATGGACAATGGGCGTTTTAATACGCCTTTGTTATTTTAAAACCCCAAAATTTTAGTAGCCAATTTTCATTCTGATATACCCCCGCGTATCGAAATGCCCTTCGTAAAACCATTAGACCGTATCGAAACACCTCCCATAGTACTGAAGCAGTGGCCAATTTTGACTTGGCCCATACCAAAACAGTTATCCGCGTACCGGTACGCTAAGCCTGGAATGGCTTACCCATATAGAAACAAGGGCACCCGTACCGGTACGCCTAGACCTGAAATATCCCAAATTGCATTCTAAACACACCTTGATATTAACCAAAACACTCCATCATGCTTCAAACACTTATACAACATCAGTAAAATACATTACCAGCCAGAACATCACATACTCAACAACCATTTATGGCATTTATACGACTCAAGGCATTCTATAGACATGCATCCTAATATCATTTCACCAAGTGACCAAAACTCTCATTAGGTACATTTAAGGCAAACTCAACATGCTTGCACATTTACAGCATCATACCAAACTTGCTTGAACCATCAAACCAAGGCAACTAATCAAATCCACTAGATGCATACTCTAGCACTTAACTAGCAACAACATAAGCATGATTCAACCAAGCTCAAACAACATCAATCAATCATAAAGTCCAACACATCACATGCTTAAAACTCGTAGAAAACATAATTATAAATCCCCATAATATGGCGAACACATTACCTTATTAACCGGAAACATAAACCAACTTCGTACTCAGACTAGCTCTTATCCTTGGATCACTTTAGCCTTGCCCTTGCAGCCCCAAAATTTAGTGCTCTGCATCATTAAGGAAAAGAGAGCGTAAGCACACTTGCTTAGTGAGGATGCTCTTAAAACAATGATGCATTATAACCCTCGAAAACCAAACACTTTTTTTAAGCCGTGCTTACAACCTAAGCAAGTTCCAATGATTCAAATTCAAAACATGCATATCGACCATATGCAAAACAATATAATACACATGCTTAAATCTCCAAAGAATTATATAAAAAACCATGCTTGAATTCCAAAACATTATATACAAAACCATGCTTAAATTCCAAAGCAATATAAAATAAGTTCAACACTTGAATTTTCCATATATTGGCATTTATAGAGACCTCAGATAGACGACCTCTATCCTTGATTAGTCGACTGCTAATCTTTAGGTAACTGACCGTTAACCTTACATTTTGGATACACGGATCTCCTATGATAGTCGACCACTACCATGACCCATACCATGCCGTCCACATGATATAACACCCTTTTCGATCGCAAGATCAACATCAACAAGGGGAACCAACCACTCAACCCAAGTGACAATATTATAATCATAGTAGCCGACCGCTTACCTCAATGACTCTTAACCACTATTGATTTTTAACATATTATAGTACACTTCATCCTATGGCATACCAACTATATCTGAATGTTATCTCATCACGTCACATAGCCAATATATCATTTATAAAGCCATTTACCCACTGTTTTACAGTGCAATATACCAAATTACCACATATGCAAATTGTATTGCCAAAGCAATAACGCCATTCCCGACTGGAATAAAAACCACTGCTCACTAGCATTTCATTTACTTTAAAACCGCTGCATATGTATTAAAACCCATGAATTTCCAGCAAGTAAATCACACCATGTTTACGACATAAACATGAATTACACATGTTCATATCCGAACCGATATTAAAGAGCAAAAGAGGGAAAACTTACTTTCGAGTTTAGGTAAGTGTTTCAAACTTAACCTAAACTCCCAACAACCTTTATTTAACCTTTTAAAGGTGTTTAAACCAGTTTCCACTCACCGATACGCTTCGCTTTGCTTGCCAACGCGAATCAAGCTCCCAGTAAATCTCAATCAATGTCAAGCTTCGTCGCTTTGATTTTCCCCTATTTTAACCACATAAAACTAGAGGGAAAATGCATTCAAACCATTACCTACAAGAAATTACTCGCAACTCTCAAGTTACCCACTCAAAACTTATCCGAAACATACCAAAATCATCATCAACCACTTCTGAAACTTAACCCAGCCTTATTATAACGATTCAACCCATCAAGCCTCATCAATTAACACCTAAACCCTTTCCCAACATCCTTTTACTTCCAGGAAAGATTAAACACAACTATTACTCCAAAAACTCTTAATTAACCACCTTAAACATTATAGATTCAACTTGTTTTAGGATTGCAATATCAAAACCAAGTTAATAACTCAATTAAAAATAAAAAATCATGATCTATTCTGATCAAAATCCTAGCAAAATAGAACACGAACAAAGATCCATAAATCTCATCAATCAAAACACAATTAAACCAATTTTCTTTAATTAAACTATCAAAACACATATAAAGAGTCAAAAACTTGGGAATTTTAGTAAAGAACCTTTCATTAGAGGAGGAGAACGAACCTTACCTCTAATGGATGCTTTCTCCCTTAATTGGTTGATTTACATGAGAAAACAAAATTAAAACAATAGGGTTTTGGAAAACTAACAACAAGAAATCATTTGAGAATAAAAGATTTGAGAAAAGAAAGATTTACCTAAAGACTTAGAAGAAGAAATTGATGTTTGGCTGGAGAGATTTTGGAGAGAAAATAGTTGAGAAAGTTTGTTACGTGATTTTTGTTTTAAACCTTTAATCACAATTTAATTCTCCCCAACCTATTTATATTTTCCAAATCACTTTAAAAATAGCCAATTAAGGGATAAAGTCTGATATTAGACTCTTTGGGAAATTAGATCCTTAAAGATTCAAAGTTTTGACTCTTTACAAAACAACCACCAAAACAGTTTTCAAAGTTTGCATTTTGGTCACTAGTCCAAAATATCTGATTTCCAAAACTTGTTTTCCAAAATTGATTTCACCATAATCATTATTATATTAAATAATGATTTTAACATATTTTTCCATAATTTTATCGCCATAAAAAATATTTAATCCAATTAAATCTCAAAACTGACTTGAATCTTTAATACCAGTCCATCAGACCCTCGAACCAACCTTTAAAATGTCCAAGCCCAAAACTGGGGTGTTACATAATATCAGCTTTCATTCGAGTATCCAGATGGCTCCCCTTGAGGCATTGTATGGTCGTAAGTGTAGAATTCCTTTATGTTGGACCAATTTGAATGAATGGCAGATTGTGGGTTCCAATTTTATCAAACAGATATAGGAGAAGGTTCGCATAATCAAGGATAGATTGCAAGCAGCCTTCGATAGAAAAAATTCTTATGCAGATTCACATCATAAACATATTGAGTATGAGATTTGTGACAAGGTGTTTCTTAAGGTGTCACCGTGGATAAGGGTCTTGCGTTTTGGGTGCAAAGGAAAGTTGAGTCCGCGATTCATTGGATCTTATGAGTTCATTGAGATGATTGGATTGGTGGCTTATCGTTTGACCTTGTGTAACGCCCCAGTTTTGGGCATAGGAGTTTTCTAGGTTGATTAGACGGTCTGGTGGACTGGATTAGAGGATTTGAGTCGGTTTCGAGATTAATTTGAAATAAATATTTTTGAGTGAGGAAAAATATGGAAAAAATTCTAAAATCATTATTTAATATGTATATGATTTTAGTAAAATCAATTTTACAAAAATAAGTTTTGAAAAGTGATATTTTGGGACAGTGATCAAAATGTAAAGTTTTAAAACTATAAAAGGGTCAAAACTAAGAATCTTTAAGGAGCTATTTGGCCAAAGTATAATATGAGACTTTTCTCTTTAATGGATATTTTAAAAGGTTTTAAAAGGATATAAATAGGCTTGGAGAATTAGTTTTATAATTAATTTTCAAAAGTATACTTCTAATTTTTCTCTAAGAGATTTTCTCTCAAATTCTCTACAGTCAAGCACTCTTTTCTAATTCAATTTTCTTAGGTAAATACTTGATTTCAACATTCTTTTATTTCCAATTGAGTTCTTAATGATTTTCTAACAAAACCTTATTGATTTGATCTTGTTTTCTCAAGAAAATCCATCCAATTAAGGGGAAAGCCAAGGTTAGAGGTGAGCTTCGTTCTTCTCCTCTAATTAAGGTTCTTTTGTAATATCCCATTTTTGGGCCTAGGAGTTTTCTAGGTGGTTGATATGGTTCGACGGATTGGATTAGTGGATTCGAGTCGATTTTGGGATTTAATTTGAAATAAATATTTGTGGGTAAGATAAAAATATGGAAAAATGTTCTAAAATCATCATTTAATATGAAAATAATTTTGGTAAAATTAATTTTTCAAAAAGGGGTCTCAAAATCAGACATTTTGGTTAGTGGCCAAAATGTAAATTTTTAAAAACTATTTTTAGTGACTGTTTTGTAAAAGGGTCAAAGCTTTGAATCTTTAAGGAGATATTACCCAAAGTCTAATATAAGACTTTTTTCCCTTCATTGGCTATTTTAAATGATTTTAAAATAATATAAAAAGGCTTGGAGAATTAATTGGATAATTAAAAAGCTTTAACAATTTGACGTAACTAACTTTTCTCAAAAAGGATTTTCTCTCCAATTCTCTCCAGCCAAACACTTCTTTTCTCTTCAAATTTCTCAGGTAAAATCTTATTTTAATAAATCCTTTGATTTCAAATGGAATTATAATGATTTCCTAACAAAATCTAATTGGTTTCTCATTGTTTTGTTATGTAAATTCATCCAATTAAGGGGAAAGGCAGCCATTAGAGGTGAGGTTCGTTATTCTCCTCTAGTACAAGGTTTTTTATTGAAATTCCCAAGTTATTAATCCTTTACATATGTTTTCTAACTTGATTTAATGGTTTAATTATGGAAAATTCATTAAATTGAGGTTTAATTGGAGGATTTTTGAATACTCTATTTTGATGAGTTCTTGATTGTTTCTTATCATGATTTTGATGTTTAATAATGTTAACAAGTGGGATTTAATATTAGAATCCCAAAACTATGTGAATGTCTAATTTCCTAGGTTGTTTGTTGTGAGTTTTTGGGGTATAGTGGTGGTCTTATGAATGCTGGAGGTATATGGGTGTTGTTGTTGTATTTTTAGATGTTAATTGATGATTATTGATGGGTTAAAACACTAGGCTTTGGCTGGGTTAAGTTTGGAAGATGTTTGGCGTTAATTTCGGTTGTTGTGGAGTGGAATTGGGTAATGGATGTTGAGGATTTGTGTTGTTGTGTTGTTGAATGTATTTTGATGCATTGAACCTTCTGTTTTTGTGTACATAAAATGGGGTAAGTTGGTCCTCAAGCTTGAACGATCGTCTCAGAAGCTTCGGAGGTGAGTTTACGATATCGGCAAGCGAGGCTTTACGTGTCGGTGAGTAAGAACGTGTTTTACATCTTTGCAAAGGTTTGAAAGTTGTGTTTGGGAGTTTAGATCAAGCTTGAAATGCTAGTCTAAGCTCAAAATTAAATAAAGGATAAATTCTCTCTCGAACTCGATTTGGAAATTGGTTTTTATGCACTTCATTAAATGGTTTAATTACTCACAGTATATGCATGTATTGAGCATGGTTTACATAATTATGTTGATGCATTTAGATGTAATCCACATTTTGTTTATGTTTATGAAAATTGTTTAATGCAAGGTTTATTGCATAGTTAAATGATTTTGATGATGCATATGAAAACAATGAGTTGTTGTTAATGAAACGAATTATATTGGGAAGTGATGGTATGAAAAGTGTTTTGTAAATGTTATCAGATATAGTTGGCCGGCCATAGGATTGTTAATGCACTATAAAATTTCATCTTGGATGTTGAGGGGTTTTGATCTGTAGTACCGAATACTCCATCCAAGTACCCTAGAGGTTGAGGGGTTTAGATTTTTGTACTGAAGACTCCTATTAGTGGGTTATACATCTAACCTATGAATGGTGTCGAGGGGTTTATGTGTACCAAAAACTCCACCACAGGTATCACAACGGTAGAGGGGTTTATGTGTACAAAAAAACTCCCGTTGGTGAACCTTGAGATGCCGATAGATTGTATGTTAAGTGTTGAGGGAACACTTTTTGAATTTGTGTATCAGATGTTATGTTTTGTAAAATGGAACTTGGTTAATGATCACTTGTAAGCCAATATAATTTATGATGTACCATGAGATGGATTACGTTGTTTAATGTGGATTTAAACATGTTTTACTCTTTAATCCTTGCATTGGTATTATGCATGGGAAAGCTTAAATTGAGGGCAACAAATGGGACTTTGCTGTTGAATCTATGATACATGTTGCATATGGTTTAATATGTTGTTTTGGAAATGTTAAGTGCATGGTTTCGATAAGGCATGGTGTTGAAATGATATTTGAAAAGTGTTTTGGAAAGTGGTATTCAAAAGGAATGTTAAATGGTTTAAAATGAATTGATGGTGGTTGGATTTTGAGCATTCCTCACTAAGCCTTGTGTGCTTATGCTCTCTTTTTCCATCAATGTAGAGAATTAAAGGTCAAGGGCAGCGAAGAATCAAGGAAAAAATTCCAAGGACTTGTTTTCAAAGTATGGTTTGAAACATTATATAGTAGTAATAAGGGCAATGTGTCAAATGTTGATTTGGGAGGGTTTTTGATGAACTCCCTATTTGTGCAAGTTGTAATTGTTGGCTTGGACTTGTAAGAGGTTTATAGTGCTTGAGATGTGGATGGATTTATGTTTTAAATATTGACTAGGGAGTATGCCTATAGACTCGATGATTGATTTTGCTAGACTTGTAGGTTTGTTTAAAATACTGATATGATGTGTTTAAGCATGTTAATGATGTTAGATGATGTTTAGATATGTGTTAAGGTTGTTTGAAGTGAGCCAAAGTGTCATATGTTAGACCTAGAGGTCATTATAGGCCTCTGCGTACCAGTACGGGTACTCAAAGATTGGTATGCGGGGGTCTGGAAAGGGTAAAATCATCGAAAAAAAGTAGAGGGTATCGATACGCCTAGTCACCATATTCGTACGCCTTGAGGAAAATTTGTACTAGTGTCGGTACAAGGGTTCGAGTACCAATATAATCCCTTTGATTTTAAAGAATCGTACTGATACGCGGGGTACCGTATCGATACGTAATTTTCTCAATGGAATTCTGAGTTTTTGAGAAATGCTTGGGGGATTGGTACGGGGTCAAGGCCGTATCGGTACAGATGTGTTAACACATCGTATCGATATGTTTATACATGTATCAGTACGAGCAACTATTATGTTCGTTAAGCCGTACCGGTATGGGCTTGCCTGTATCGGTATGCTTTGTTGATTTTTGTGTATGATAATTTACTGAAGTTTGAAAATCTTGCGATTTAGTCCCTGATTTTTATGTATACAATTTAAGGAGTTTGGATAATTATTTTGAGTTTGAATTTAACATGTAGGCATGAAATTGGACAAATGAAGGTTGGGTAACTTTAACTATACTAAAGACCCTAAAGTTTGCAGAAATTACGTTTTGGTTCGTAATGTGTAATGTTAAGCAATTAAGCCCCGTTTTGAAATCTGTTTTCAATGTGACGCTTATGCTGAAGCATGTTCACCTTAGGATAATAATACAATGCATTTAGACAAGATAAAATGAAAAATGGGCTCAGTTTAGGTTATTAGCTCTAGTTTGCTTCGGTAAACCTAATATAATTCTTTTAGTCCAGTTTCAGCTAGGCCGGGCTAAGGAGGTTACATTTGGTGGTATCAGAGCCAGATTTACAAAAAATTGGGATGTTGTTGATGTTTGTATAATGCCAATTGCTATGCACGATGATTGTTTATATGTAGGGTGTTTGAAATATACTATGTTGGGGTATTTTTGAGACACATTACCCTATTACTATAGTTGTGAAATGATTTTGGTTTAAAATGAAAGTCTTGGATCCTTGCTTAAAGTTGGCCCGATTGTTTTTGTTTTGGTGTAATTTCCATGCCTTAGATAATTTTTATACTATGCCACCGATGAAAGAATTGCGATCTAGCAGAAATGCTACTGCCGGAGGGCAAGGAGTTGAGGGCGAGATTGTACATCCTGAGAAATTGCCGCCTCCTCTACCTAATCCTCCTTTGGAAGTGAAGCAAGTACCACCTAGTCCAGTGTATGGTAATATGACGCCTTTAGTTCAGGTGATGACAGGAGCGTTCCAGAATGTGATTGTTAGAGTTCATGTACTGCACCAGCACCCGTTGCTGCTATTATTTTGGGGTTGTCGTTGGAGCATTTATGCAGTCTTGGATGAGTTGAGTTTAAAGGGTTGTGGTTTTCCAGTATAAAATAGATCTTGGTTCAAATGGAGTACAGTGATGACCTTAAGTTGAGTTGTATTGTGTCCCTGTTGTAGCGTGATGCATACATTTATTGGACCACTGTGATCATGGGCATTGAACCTAATGATGTAACGTGGGAATTCTTCCAAGCTGCCTTCAGAATGAAGTATCTGGGAGTTAAATAATTGGATAAAAAGAAACATGAGTTTAAGGCCTTGGTTTAGGGAAGTATGGCCGTATCTGAGTACGAGGTACAATTTGTGAGGTTGAGTCAGTATGCGCCTAAGTTGGTGCGAGATGAGAGGCATCGATGTGATCGTTTTCGCTATGGTTTAGAGCAGGATGTTAAGACCTATATATTGGCCACTTCCTATATGAATTTTGAGGTGTTGGTCACATGGACGAAGGATATAGAGCAGAGCTTAGGCTTATCCTATCGACTGAAGGGTCGTAGCAGGGGTAAGAGAGTGGCGGATGCTAGTGGTAGTGGTGGTTAGAACAAACGACGTCGTTATAGGAAGTTTTGATCAAATGTGAGACATGGTGGAGATGGTGCTGGCCGAGGATCGTATGGACAGAGTATCCAGGTCCGATCAGCGCATAATGTTTGTTGGTTTTGTGGATAGCAATATCATCTGAGGCGAGATTGTCTATGTCTAGCCAGAGAGGGGCATGCTTCTGCGGTTATAGTCACGAATTCTTGTTGGAGTTGTGGATTTATGGGGCATATGAGATATGATTGTCTGTTTCTTGCTAGAGGTAAGCAAGCACCTGTTGTTGCACCACTGAGAGGTTGTGGGTGCGATCGAGGTAACTTTCAGTAGAGAAAGAAAGGACAGATAATTGTAGCACATACAGTAGCGGTTTAAGTGGGTCGGCGAGGATTTATGCTCATCGTGAAGGGAAGAATGTCACGAATGTGATAGCAGGTACTTTTACCTTGTAGTTTGTATTATTACTTTCTCTGATAGATTCTGGTTCTACACATTCATATATTTTGCATGAGCATGCACATTTGCTTGGTGTACCAGTAGAAATGTTAGATGTGGGTATGCAAGTAATAAGTTCTTTTGGAGAGACGGTTGTTACGAGGAAGTTTTATAGGAGATATCCTTCGATGATTCAAGGTTATGTATTTGCGGTTGATTTGATAGAGCTATCGTTTCATGGTTTCGATGTAATTTTGGGTATGGATTGGTTATCCGAGCATCGGGCTGTGTTTTATTTGGAGATCAAGCAGGTTTCGTTGAAACCTACTGATAGTTACGAAGTAGTAGTTGTGAGTGAAAATGTTAAGTTCTTGCCCAATGTAGTTTCGGCCTTAGGGGCGTAAAGGATGTTAAGAAGTGGGTGTGAAGCATATCTAGCTTATGTTATGAACCTGAATAGATAGGAAGTGCGAACTAAAGATATTCATACTATTTGTGATTTTCTGGGGGTGTTTTCGGAGGAGTTGCCTGGATTGCCACCAAATAGAGAGGTAGACTTTTGTATTCAAGCGTATGCTAACACAGCTTCGGTGTCAATTGCATCGTATTAGATGCCACCAAAGGAGCTCAAAGAATTTAAGACGTAACTCCAGAAGTGGTTAGACCATGGTTTTATCCAGTCTAGTGTTTCACCGTAGGGAGCACTGTGTTGTTTGTGAAAAAGAATGATGACACTTTGAGGATGTGTATTGACTATCAGCAACTGAACAAGTTGATGATTAAGAATAAGTATCATTTGTCGCTGATTAATGATCTATTCGATCAATTCTAAGATGCTAATTTAAGATCTGGATACTATCAGTTGAAGGTTAAAGATAAAGATGTGTTGAAAACTGCTTTTTGTACGAGGTATGACCATTATGAGTCCTTGGTGATGTTGTTTGGGTTGACGAATGCGTCTGCAGTGTTCATGGACATAATGAATCGGGTGTTCCATAAATTCTTGGGTCAATTTGTAGTAGTGTTCATTGATGATATTCTTGTGTACTTTCGTACCAATGAGGATTATGATCGACACTTACAGATTGTATTGCAAACCTTGGTGGATAATCATCTTTATGCCAAGTTGAGCAAATGTGAGTTATGGATTAGAAAGTAGTTTTTCTTGGTCATGTGGTTTTTGTAGAAGGTATTCTGGTAGATCCTATAAAGGTTGAGGCGGTTGTGAATTGGAAGCAATCTAAGTCAGTAACGAAAGTCTGTAGTTTCTTAGGGTTGGTAGGGTATTACCGTCGTTTTATAAATAGGTTTTCAAGGGTTGCTGCACCATTGACCAAGCTGTTGCAAAAAGATGTACGATTTGAGTGGACGGAAGCTAGGCAGTAAGCTTTTGAGAAGCTGAAGGAAGCTTTGACACAAGCTCTAATCTTGATTCAACTCGAGTCAAGAAAAGAGTTGTAGTTTATAGCGATGCATCCTATGTTGGTTTGAGGGTGTTGATGCAAGAAGGGAGATTTGTAGCTTATGCATCAAGACAATTGAAGGTGCACGAGCGTAATTACCCTACACTTGATCTTGAACTTGTTGATGTAGTTGAAGATTTGTAGACTTTGTTTACACGGATCATAAGAGTTTAAAATATTTGATGTCACAGAACAAGTTAAATCTTAGACAATATAGATTGTTGGAGTTGCTTAAGGATTATGATTTGACAATTGAGTATCATCCGGGAAAAGCTAATGTTGTGGCTGATGCTTTGAGTAAAAAAGTTGTTGTGGATTTGAGAGCCATGTTTGCGAGGTTAAATGTGACCCGTGATGGTGGTTTGTTAGCCGAGTTACAAGTGAAGCCATCGTTGTCGCAGTTGATTAAGGAAAAACAACCTTATGATGAGGCATTGATACCATATATCAAGGACATCATGGATGGAAATTCTACAAATTTCTACTTTAATGGTGATGGGGTACTGTGTTTCAAAGATAGGATAGCGGTGCCTAGTGATGTAGAGTTGAGACGGATGATTTTGACCGAGGCATATGCTAGTCCTTTTGCTATGCATCCCGGTAGTACCAAGATGTATCAAGATTTGAAGAAAGAGTACTATTGGGTAGGTTTGAAAAAGGATATAGCTGATTTTGTTGCTAAATGCATGGTATATCAGCGTGTGAAGGTTGTACACCAGTTTTCTTCTAGATTGTTGCAACCATTGAAAATCTCAGAGTGGAAATAGAAGAGGATCACCATGGATTTTATGTCGGGGTTACCTTTGACACCGATTAAAAAAGATTCTATTTGGGTGATTGTTGATCGGTTTACTAAGTGTGCATATTTTCTGCCAGTGCATGCGATGTATACTTTGGATAGGTTGGCGAATTTGTATGTTGCTAAAATTGTGAGGTTGCACGAGTTACCTAAGTCGATTGTTTTAGATAGGGATTTGTGGTTTACAGCAAGGTTTTAAGGGTGTTTGCATTGAGCTTTGGGTACTCGCTTGAATTTTAGTACTTCGTATCATCCTCAGACGGATGGTCAGTCTGAACATGTAATTCAGATCTTGAAGGATATGTTGAGATGTTGCATCACTAAGTTCCAAGGAACTTGGGAAAGGCAGTTGCCTTTGGTAGAGTTTGCGTACAATAATAGCTATCAAGCAAGTATAAAGATGTCACTGTATGAATCTATGTATGGTAGGAAGTGTTGTACACCCTTGTGTTGGGTTGAGGCTGAGGAAAAGTATTTTTCCATGCCTGATGTGTTGAAGATGAAAAAGTGAAGATGATTTGTGATCATTTGAAAGCAGCCTCGGATAAGCAAAAATCCTAAGCAGATTTGAGACATAAAGAGGTTGAGTATGCGGTAGGCGAAAAGGTTTTCTTGAAAGTCTCACCTTGGAAGAAGGTGTTGCATTTTGGACGTAAAGGAAAGTTGAGTCTGAGGTTTATTAGACCAAATAAGGTTTTGGAAAGTATAGGTCATGTGGCTTATTGGTTAAGTTTGCCTCCTGAGTTGGAGAAGATTCATGATGTGTTTCATGTATCCATGTTGCGGAGGTATCAAAGATTATGACTGTGTGATTAAGTATCACCCGGGGAAAGCCAACGTTATCACTGATGCTTTGAATCGTAAGGCCATTTCTGACCTAAGGTCTTTATTCTCCAGGATAAGTATCTATGACGATGGTAGTTTACTTGTAGAGATGCAGGTTAGGCCAACTTTGGGCGAGGAGATTAAGGCCAAACAACTCCTAGACTGTTCCTTACTTCCTGTCATACAGCATGTTGAGCAGAGATCTATATCTATTTATGTTTTTTGTCATGATGAAGTTTTGTGTTTCAAGGGTCATTAATGTGTGCCTGATGATGCCAAGTTGAAGTGGGTCATTCTTTGTGAGGCTCATAACAACCTTTTATGTTATGCATCCCAATGGGGATAAGATGTACCAAAACCTAAGAAAGAGATATCATTGGGTCGGTATGAAGAATGATATTCATGATTATGTGTCATGGTGTTTGACTTGCAAACAAGTAAAGACAGAGCATTACTATATGTTAGAATTATTACAGCCTATTAAGATTCCTGAGTGGAAGTGGGAGGAAATCATGATGGACTTTGTTACCAGGTTGCCTCTGACTCCTTCTAAAAAGTATTATGTCTGGGTGATTGTTGATCGACTCACTAAGTCAGCTCAGTTTATTCCTATTCAAGTTATTTATTCTCTAGATGAGCTAGATAGATTGTACATCTCAAAGATTGTCAGATTGCATGGTGTACCCTTATCTATCATCTTTGACCGAGATTCGAGGTTTATTTCTCGATTCTGGATGGCCTTGCAAAAGATATTGGGTACGGATCTAAATTTTAGCACATCTTTTCATCTTTAGGCTGATGGACGATCAAAGAGGATGATTCAAATCCTGGAAGATATGCTACTAGGTTGTGTGATTGACTTTCTTGGCAGTTTGGAAGATTTTTTGCCCTTGACCGAGTTTACTTATAATAACAGTTACCATGCTAGTATTTGAATGGCACTGTATGAGGCTATGTATGGTTGTAAATGCCGTACTCTTATCTGTTGGACTAAGTTGCATGATAGGAAGACTTTGGGTCTAGAGTTAATCCGAGAGACTGAGGAGACTATCAGATTGATCCCTGACCATCGAAAGGAGGCTTTTGATAAACAAAAGTCTTATGCTAATCGGAAGAGAAAAAATATTGAGTTTGATGTTGATGATCAAGTTTTTTTGAAGGTGTCCCCGTAGAAGAAAGTTTTGAGATTTGGACGCAAGTGTAACCTGAGTTCCATATTTATTGGACCGTATCTCATTCTAAAGAGAGTCGGACTTGCTACTTATCAACTCGAGCTACCTCCCCAGCTTAGTTGTATACATAATGTATTTCATGAGTCTATGTTGAGGCAGTACCATCCGGATCCGATTCACATCATTTAGATTCAGGATGTTGAGTTGAGGCCAGATTTATCATATGATGAGGAGCCTGTTCAGATTTTGGATAGAGACGAGAGATTTATGAGGAACCGACGTATTCCTATAGTCTAGTAGAGTAATCTTGGCCCAAAAGAAGCTATCTGAGAGACTCTTGAGTCGATGGAAAAGCAGTTTCTACATCTGTTTGACTTAGGTAAATTTTGAGTCTAAAATTTCTTTTTAGGGGGAGAGTTGAAACACCTCTAAAATAATGAAATTAATTAAAAATAAAAAAGGGGCTACAAAAAAGGTGTTACAACAATGAAGTGATCAAATAATAATTATATATTTAGAATGTTTCATGTTACTTAAAAAAATAAATATTGTTGGGAGGGGCAGTCTTGCACCCCGAACATAAATCGTAAAACGAACATGCATATTTACCTAAAAAAATAATAAACGTGTTAATTTTTATTTTATTTTATATCTTTTATAAAATTCTTTCCCAAATAATTTAATATTTTTAATTTTTTATTATTTTATTTGTAACACCTCTTTTCCCATATTTGTTAGCAAATACGAGTCAGAGATGTTACTAAAAAATTTAAAACAAATTTTCCCTAATAAAGTTAAATCGGTTGTCTGCGTTGTCCTTACTCAAAATTTTATATAAAATTTTATAGACATTGAAATTGCATTCCATAAATTTCTAATTAAACTAGATTCATTCAGATTTTTAATCATATAAATTAATGACTAGAATTCATTATAAAAAATTCAAAGAAATTCCTAGATTCACGTCACAGTGAAATTCCTAGATTCATTCTGCTGCCCTGTTTTGCTTACCCTTCCTCGGTTAAAAATTCATAACTTTTAATATACAAATTGAAATCAGTCGTCGTTTGTCTTAAAAGAAACTAGACTAAATTTCCAGTTTACACATATAAGATTCACTCTCAAATTCAACTTATGGAATTTATGCTGATTTTTCAAAGCCAGTGCATTTGTATGATTCCTAAACAGAATTATGTCTTTCTCCACCATAAGCATATTATTCACTAATGACTTAGTCCTCCATACTATTAGAAATGTATCAAGGCTCACCATGATCATTATCCACATCATATGAGTTATTAAGCCAATCATTCTTTAGTCACAAATTATTACAAGCCATAATTAATTTATACAAGCAATCTAGTATATCCAATTAAAAGGATAGATGTCATAACTGTGATTAGAGTGATATACCTTCAAATTTAGCATATGATGCTCAGCTACTCTCTCCTTGGTACTCCTTTAAAACCTACGCGTGAACATCATCACACGCTAAGTATATACTTAGTGAGGCAATAATCTTTAATCAAGTGCAATTAACATAATATAAATGTATATAAATAACAATGCATATAATCACCTTACCATTTCATATTCATTAACATAAACAGATATGTAACAACATGTATGAATATCAAAGTGATAAGATTAGATCTTACCAACACCGTTGCCATTTCCACCCGTAAGCTTTCAATGCTTACCAATACCTTTTTCCATTTCTATCTGCAAGCTTTCAAGCTTAAATTCCCGTTTCTTTTCATTTTTGATTCTTTTCAATTTGTTTAGCCCAAGGTATCGAATTAAGAGATTCTACATACACGAGTCACCCCCTATACTTACTTGAGTATAGTGTCTAATTTGCACCGTAGTGCTTAGCACCCTAAGTGCTTCCGTATACCCAAACCTTGCATGAGTATACCCTCATTGAGTATTAATAAAATTTCACCGTAGTGCTTAACACCCTAAGTGTTTCCGTATACCCAAAACTTGCATGAGTATACCCTCAATGAGTATTTATAAAATTTGCACTTTACCTGAAGTGCTTAGAATCTTTATACAGTTGTTTATGACCCTATGGCTAGCCAACTATACTATCGAACCTCTATATCATACATTGGGCTTTATTTCAACATTTAAGTCATCAATGGCAACATATATCAATATATATATATATATTAACAGTTGGCAGTTTATACCGGGAATAATATTTCAATTTCATCAGTGCAAGAAATCATATAGTCAATGCATTTTATATTTAAATTCTTGACATATTACGATATGTCAATCATATGCCTAATGACATAAATATCATAGCAACCATAATTTAGGGTAGGCTCATCGCAAGCCATCCCAATCATGTATAAAATATCAATGTAGTATGACATGTATGCAATTACACTCACCTGGGCCGTTTATTTGTATGCCTCACTAAGTCCCATTGATCCTTTCCTTCATAGTACCTCGAATCTCCCTTGATTCGAACTTAACTTCATAAATCACATAAATAAAATATTTGTTAGATCCCAATCTAAAAATATCTTAGACATATTGTCCAATATATTCATTCGAATACAAAATTTCAAACGTCTTCCTTTCTTCCTTGTATTGTTCAAAACTCATTATGGTCCTTAGTGACCAATTTGAACTTCCATTAACCCTTTCAAGCTTACTAATTAACCTTAGATACAAAGTGTATCAATTCTCATTTTTTGGCAGTTTTGCACTACCTTCAAAGAAATATTTCTATAAAATAATCTACAACTCGGAATTTGACTCTGTTTGTTCTAAAAGAAACTAGATTCGATAATATTTTCACCCGTATAAATTAATAATCCAAATTTAACTTATACGGTTTATGGAGAATTTTCAAAGTCAATTACAATGCTGAAATTCGAAACAGACTGGTGTTCTGTTTTCTGACTTTTCGTCACTTAAAAATTCATATCGTTTGACTCAGAACTCGAAATCAGTTTTCGCTTGTTAGACACGAAACTTAGATTAATAAATCTTTACATCAGTATAAAATTCACCATCTAACCATTTTTGTAGAATTTATGGTAAATTTTCAAAGTTGCTGCCATAAACCAGTTTTCTACACAGCTTCCATAATTAAACTTCAAATTTTATACTAACTTCTCCTTACTTATCTACTTTTCAATTTAGTCCAATTGCTTGCTTTAAACCACCAACTCATCACCTTCTTCACCAAATAATTATTCAAAATAATTCTCCCTTATTTTTCATTCTTTGACTAAGAGTCACTAAAATGCAAAGATAAGGATTCAAGTTTCTTAACTTTTCAAATTAGTCCTCAATTCAACATTACTACCTTAACTCCATTATTACAACTAAAAATCAGATTTAGTCCCCATACAAAACTTCATTTTCGATTTGGTCACTTAACTTTGACAATTTGTCAAAATAGTAACTAATTCAATTCAACATCAATTTAACATTCTAACTTCAATTTCATGTCTCTAACATCATTAATAACATAAATACACACCAAAAATATAAAAATCAGATTTGGTCCTCTAACTTTTAAACTTGCCAAATTGGTTCCTATTCTTTTCTTCCTTGAATTTCATCATTTCAAGCATAGAAATAACACTACAACATCATTTCTAACATGATTGAACCTTAAAACATGAAAACTCAACATGTTCTTCAACCGCCATAATCACCAATATCAACTTAGAAGCTTGGAAACCATGTGAAAATTATACCAATTGAAAGAGAATTCAAAAGAGATCAAATCATTGTTTCATGACTCAACTCAAAAACAAACTAAATCAAGCCAAAAGTTGAATTGAAAATTTTCTTACCTTGCTTGAAGGAGACTCATGACAGACTTGGAGAAGTTGAGAGAATTCTACAACTTTTTCTTTCTTTAATTCTATGCCAAATGACATTAAATAATCCTTATTTTAATAAAAAAAATCCTTCATAGTAAAATAATTATTCTACCCTTGGGTTATGACCAATTAGGTGTTGACACCTATTCTTATCTTTAATATTTAGTCAAAGATATTTAAAAAGGATGAGTAAAATGGCCATTTTTCCATTAATGAATTCTTGTATCTTCAAAAATAACATTTATGCACTATTTCAAATACCGCATTTCAATCGAATCTAAATCGATCAGAAACGATTTAGAACCACAATATCATGTTACTCGGGTCTTCTAAAGACTCCCTTCAAATTTTTATAATATTCCGAGATCAAATGATCATCTGGATTCTATTTAAATTTTAATTGTAATTTCCCAATAATAGAAGCATCGTATAAACCAAAATTTTTATATTCGATCCACACTCTTAAGTGATTTGTATATTTATGACATAAAAATAATTATTGGGAAAATTATCATGCTTGTCCCTAAACGTTTCTCTTCTTTTCACTTTAGCCACCAAACTTTAAAAGTTTACATTTTAGTCACTAAACTAAAACCACCAACTTTTAATTCTTTTCATTTTGGTAACTAACTAATTAGTGGGGTATTACAATTTTTTCCCCTAAAAAAATCGTCCTCAAATTTTAGCACAGACTTGATTCCTTTCTTACCTCAATCTCTCGTGTAGTTCACTCCAGAATTTGATTCTTTCATTCTCTTTTCAGTTTCCCAGATAGCTTCTTCCACTTTACAATTCTTCCAGAGAATTTTAATCCAATGGAATTGATTTGTTCCTCAATTGCTTCATGTAAAACATTCCAAAATCTAAAAATAAACCTAGAATCTTTGTCAAACACAATGGAAAATAGGAATCCCATGTGATCTAACAATTTCCCAAATATACAATTCCGCATATTTGCTCAGTGAGTAATCCGTTTTGACTTGTAGGAAATGTGCTGATTTGGTCAATCGATCCAAAATTACCCAGATTGAGTCTTTCCTAATCGGTGTCAATGGTAACCCGATTACAAAATCCATAATTATTTTTTTCCATTTCCATTCTGGAATAGCAATTGACTAAAGTAGACCTGATGTCACTTGATGTTCTGCTTTAACTTGCTAATAAATTAAGCATTTGGATACGAATTCCGTTATATATTTTTTTCCCTTTTTTTCCTGGCCACTAAAAATCAATTCTTTACTTCCTGATACATTTTATTTCCTCTCAGAGCATATTTAAATGACTATAATGTTTCTGAAAGAATTTCCTTTTTCACTTCTTCATCATTGAGAATATAAGCACGTCATTTATAGTATAAATATCTATTAGACTTCAACTCCAAATCTAAAGATTCTCCACTATCAACTTCCTTCTTTTTCTCTAAACATTTTTCATCTTTTGCCTGTGATTCTTTTATTTTGTTTATCAAAGTAGACTTGATGTTCCATTCAGCAAGAAAAGAACCAACATTCATTATTGATAATTTAGCATCTGACATCCATAGGACTGAAAACATTTTTCGACTAAATGCTTCTAGAATCACATTAGTCTTTTCTGGTTGATAATATATAATCACATCATAATCCTTCATTAGCTATATTCATCACCTTTGCCTCAAACTCAACTCCTTCTATGTTAGAAGGTACTTTAGACTTTTATTGTCTCTACATATATAACATTTCTCACTATATAAGTAGTGGAGCCAAATTTTTAAAGCAAAAATAATTGTAACTAACTCCAAATCATAAGTAGAATAATTTCTCTCATGAGTTTTAAGCTATCTGGAAGCATAAGCTACCATTTTCCCATCTTGCATAAGTACACAACTCAAGCCATTATGCGATACATCGCTATACACCACAAAATTCTTCCTTGATTCCAGTTGAACTAACATCGGAGCTTCTGCCAAGATTTTCTTTAACTTTTTAAAGCTTCTTTGACATTCTTTAATCTATACAAATTATACATTTTTCCTGAGCAGCTTCGTAATAGAAGCAGCAATCATCGAGAAATCTTTCATGAATTGGCGGTAATATCCTGCCAATCCAAGAAAGCTTCTAACCTCAACAATATTTTTAGGAGATTTCCACTCAATGATATCTTGAATTTTCTGAGGATCAACCTGAATTCCCTCAGCCAATACTACATGTCCAAGAAATGTCACTTCAGAAAGCCAAAACTCACATTTAGATAGTTTGGCACATAAATTCCTTTATCCTTAGAATCTATAAAACTGTTCTGAGATAAGCATTATCATCCTCCTTGGTTTTAAAATAAATCAAGATATCATCTATGAATAACACCACAACTAGTCCAAGTATGGCTAAAAAATTTAGTTCATTAAATCCATAAATGTTGTCGGGGCATTAGTTAATCCAAACGACATTACCACGAACTCGAAATGTCCATATCAAGTCCTAAAAGTTGTTTTTGGAATATTCTGCTCTTTAATCTTCAATTGATTATAGCCCGATCGAAGATCAATTTTAGAGAGCATCACTGCTCCCTTTAATTGATCAAAAAGATCATAAATTCTTAATAAAGACTATTTATTCTTTATCGTCACTTTATTAATTTGACGATAGTTAATACACAATCTCATCGATCCATCTTTTTTCAAATAATATTGTTGCTTCCCAGGGTGATATACTTAGCCGTATAAAACCCCGATCCAATAATTCTTGTTGCTATGACTTGAGTTCTCTGAGTTCGTTAGGTGTCCTACGATACGGTATCATCGATATAGGTGTTGTACCAGGTAGTACATCAATTTCAATTTCCACCTCTCTATCTGAGGGTAATCCCAGAAATTCGTCAAGAGACATATCTGGAAATTCTAGCACCGTAGGTATATCTTCTATCTTTACTTTCTGACTCAAGGTGTCAATCTCAGAAGTCGAGTATGTTTTCACAACTATTAATTAACAATTTCTTTGTAGATGAAACCGATATAACATCACTATGATAATTTGGCTTCTCACCTACAATTGAAATCGTAGATCCATCTGGTGTCCTTAAAGTTAATCTTTTTAATTGACATTCTACCACAGCATTATATGCAGACAACCATTCCATCCCCAATATTATTTCAAACTCACAGAACAGTAATTCCATGAGATCAGCAAGGGAAACCCGTATTCTAAATTATCATTGGACATTTTTGACTTTTTTTATCTGCCACTCTAGCCTATTGGATTTGTTACTATCACGTCACTCGTAATTAATTCTACTAGAATGTTTCTTTCCGCAATCCTTGAATTCTGGATTAATATAAACTTCTTCACTTTTATATTCACTCGTTTTGGTATGTACTTATTTAGGTCTATCAATAGAAAAAAGTTCTTCTTTACTAATAACATTGATTCCTCATATCCTCGATGAATACATCACCGATATATTTACTCCAAAATTCCTTTAAGAAGAATTCCCATGTAATTTGTTCTTGAGGAATCTAAAAAGAAATGGTAATCTACCAAACTTAAGCAGGTTCCATCAATAGTAATACTACTCCTTCCATATTCCCTTGATCATTATACCGAATATTATCCAGCATGATTGTAATATTGTTCAACCAAAAGTCTACAGTCATCGGATCAAGATCCGTACCACCATAATATTCTAGTGCTTCATCCTGTGATCACCCTCACTTTGCACAGAAACATCCTGCTCAACAAATTATCTAGAATTCCGATGTTTCGATATCTTAACAGAACACCCATATTCAAAAAAATTTAATACATAGTAGCACTACTAATTATAGAGCATCAAGGTATATATACATATTCGTCAGTAATTATGACATCCTAGTGGCATGTATACATTTCCAACTTATTTCAAACTCAATTTCTATCCAGAATCGGCTAAACCTGTATCTCTGATACCAATAAATGTAACACTTCTTTTCCCATATTTGTTACCAAATACGAGTCAGAGATGTTACTAAAAAAATTTAAAACAAATTTCCCCTAATAAAGTTAAATCGCTTGTTTGCGCTGTCCTTACTAAAAAATTTATATAAAATTTTATAGACATTGAAATTTCATTCCATAAATTTCTAATTAAACTAGATTCATTCAGCTTTTTAATCATATAAATTAATGACTCAAATTCATTATACAAAAATTCAAAGAAATTCCTAGATTCACGTCACAGTGAAATTTTTCTGGAATTCTGCTGCCCTGTTTTGCTGACCCTTCCTCGATTAAAAATTCATAACTTTTAATATACAAATTGAAATCAGTCATCGTTTGTCTTAAAAGAAACTAGACTCAATTTCCAGTTTACACATGTAAGATCCACTCTCAAATTCAACTTATGGAATTTATGCCGATTTTTCAAAGCCATTGCATTTGTATGATTCCTGAACAAAATTATGTCTTTCTCCACCATAAGCATATTATTCACTAATGACTTAGTCCTCCATACTATTAGAAATGTATCAAGGCTCACCATGATCATTATCCACATCATATGAGTTATTAAGCCAATCATTCTTTAGTCACAAATTATTACAAGCCATAATTAATTTATACATGTCATCTAGTATTCCAATTAAAAAGGATAGATGTCATAATTGTGATTAGAGTGATATACCTTCAAATTTAGCATATGATGCTAGGCTACTCTCTCCTTGGTACTCCTTTAAAACCTACGCGTGAACATCATCACACGCTAAGTATATACTTAGTGAGGTAATAATCTTTAATCAAGTGCAATTAACATAATATCAATGTATATAAATAACAATGCATATGATCATCTTACCATTTCGTATTCATTAACATAAACAGATATGTAACAACATGTATGAATATCAAAGTGATAAGATTAGATCTTACGAATACCGTTGCCATTTCCACCCGTAAGCTTTCAATGCTTACTAATACCCTTTTCCATTTCTATCTGCAAGCTTTCAAGCTTATCTTCTCGTTTCTTTTCATTTTTGATTCTTTTCAATTTATTTAGCCCAAGGTATCGAATAAAGAGATTCCATGTACACGAGTCATCCACCCTATACTTACTTGAGTATAGTGTATTATTTGCACCGTAGTGCTTAGCACCCTAAGTGTTTTCGTATACCCAAACCTTGTATGAGTATACCCTCATTGATTATTAATAAAATTGCATTGTAGTGCTTAACACCCTAAGTGTTTCCGTATACCCAAACCTTGCATGAGTATACCCTCAATGAGTATCTATAAAATTTGCACTTTACCTGAAGTGCGTAGAATCTTTATACAACTGTTTATGACTCTATGGCTAGCCAACTATCCTGTCGAACCTCTATATCATACATTGGACTTTATTTCATCATTTAAGTCATCAATGGCAACATATATATATATATATATATTAACAGTTGGCAGTTTATACCGGGAATAATATTTCAATTTCATCAATGTAAGAAATCATACGGTCAATGCATTTTATATTTAAATTCTTGACATATTACGATATTTCAATCATATGCCTAATGACATAAATATCATAGCAACAATAATTTAGGGTATGCTCATCGCAAACCATCCCAATCATGTATAAAATATCAATGTAGTATGACATGTATGCAATTGCACTCACCTGGGCCATTTATTTGTATGCCTCACTAAGTCCCATTGATCCTTTCCTTCATAAAACCTCGAATCTCCCTTGATTCGAACTTAACTTCATAAATCACATAAATAAAATATTTGTTAGATCCCATCTAACAATATCTTAGACATATTGTCCAATATATTCATTCGAATACAAAATTTCCAAACATCTTCCTTTCTTCCTTGTATTGTTCTAAACTCATTATGGTCCTTAGTGACCAATTTGAACTTCCATTAACCCTTTCAAGCTTACTAATTAACCTTAGATACAAAGTGTATCAATTCTCATTTTCTGGCAGTTTGTACTACCTTCAAAGAAATATTTCTATAAAATAATCTACAACTCAAAATTCGACTCCGTTTATTCTGAAAGAAACTAGATTCGATAATCTTTTCGCCCATATAAATTTATAATCCAAATTCAACTTATACTATTTATGACGAATTTTGAAAGTCAATTACATTGCTGAAATTCGGAACAGGCTGGTGTTCTGTTTTTTGACTTTTTGTCACTTAAAAATTCATATCTTTTGACTCGGAACTCGAAATCAGTTTTCGTTTGTTGGGCACGAAAGTAGACAAACAAATCTTTACATCGGTATAAAATTCACCATCTAACCATTTTTGTAGAATTTATGGTAAATTTTCAAAGTTACTGTCATAAACCAGTTTTCTACACAGCTTCCATAATTAAACTTCAAATTTTTATACTTACTTCTCTACTTTTCAATTTAGTCCAATTGCTTGCTTTAAACCACCAACTCATCACCTTCTTCGCCAAATAATTATTCAAAATAATTCTCCCTTATTTTCCATTCTTTGACTAAATAGTCACTAAAATGCAAAGATAAGGATTCAAGCTTCTTAACTTTGCAAATTAGTCCTCAATTCAACATTACTACCTCAACTCCATCATTACAACTAAAAATCAGATTTAGCCCCCATACAAAACTTCATTTTCGATTTGATCACTTAACTTTGGCAATTTGTCAAAATAGTCACTAATTCGATTCAACATCAATTTAACATTCTAACTTCAATTTCATGTCTCTAACATCATTAATAACATAAATACACACCGAAAACATAAAAATTAGATTTGGTCCTCTAACTTTTAAACTTGCCGAATTGGTCCCTATTCTTTCTTCCTTGAATTTCATCATTTCAAGCATAGAAATAACACTACAACATCATTTCTAACATGATTGAACCTTAAAACATGAAAACTCAACATGTTCTTCAACCACCATAATCACCAATCTCAACTTAGAAGCATGGAAACCATGTGAAAATTATACCAATTGAAAGAGAATTCAAAGGAGATCAAATCTTTGTTTCATGACTCAACTCAAAAACCAACCAAATCAAGCCAAAAGTTGAATTGAAAATTTTCTTACCTTATTTGAAGGAGACTCGCGACAGACTTGGAGAAGTTGAGAGAATTCTACAACTTTTTCTTTCTTTAATTCTATGACAAATGGCATTAAATAATCCTTATTTTAATAAAAAAAATCCTTCATAGTAAAATGATCATTCTACCCTTGGGTTATGACCAATTAGATGTTGACACCTATGCTTCTCTTTAATATTTAGCCAAAAGATATTTAAAAAGGATGGGTAAAATGACCATTTTGCCATTAATGGATTTTTGTATCTTCAAAAATGCCATTTATGCACTATTTCAAATACCGCATTTCAATCGAGTCTAAATCGATCAGAAACGGTTTAGAACATCAATATCATGTTACTCGGGTCTTCTAAAGACTCCCTTCAAATTTTTATAATATTCTGAGATCAAATGATCATATGAATTCTATTTAAACTTTAACTGTAATTTCCCAATAATAGAAGCATCGGATCAAACCAAAATTTTTATATTCGATCCACACTCTTAAGTGATTTTTATATTTATGACATAAAAATAATTATTGGGAAAATTACCATGCTTGTCCCTGAACTTTTCTCTTCTTTTCACTTTAGCCACCAAACTTTAAAAGTTTACATTTTAGTCACTGAACTAAAACCACCAACATTTAATTCTTTTCATTTTGGTCACTAACTAATTAGTGGGGTATTACAACTAATTAGAGGGGTATTACATTATTATATATTTAATTTTATATAATATTAATTATAACAATAATAAAGGAATAAAAAATAAGGGTTGAATAACTTAATATGTTTTATTAAAGAGTAGGATCCGAGATTCATTAATTGATCGAGTGGTCAAATATATTAATATTGCCACATCTTATGTGAGTTTGAATCGTTACATTTGCCTTTGATAAGTAAAAGCTCTTTGTTCAATAAAAAAATTAAAATTCAAATGAATAAAAAAATATTATTTTAAAAAATATTTTATTTAAAATGACAGGAATTCAAAATAATTGTCAAACTTAAATTTAATACGGATCAAAAAATAAGTTAAGGATATGTGAGAAAAAATATTTGAAATATAATTACCCTTAGTGGGGAAATATCTCATGCAATGACGATGAAAACATTTTGTTTCCAAAAGCGCCCTAATTTTAGAGGTTATAAATTTAGTTTAGGGGTTTAGAATTTAACGTTTATGATTAAAATTTAGGGTTTAGGGTTAAATTTTATGGTTTAAATGTTAGGGTTTAGGTTTTAGGGTAATATGTTAGATATTTAGATTTTTACTTATAACCCCTAAATTCTAACCATAAACTCTAAATTTAAACCATAATCCCTAAATTCTAAGCACATAAACCTAAGCCCCTAAACTATGAATCCTAGATTGAACCCCTAACCCCTAAAAATAAGACGCTTGTGAAAACAAAATGTTACCACCGCCTTGCATAGTATAATTACCCCTATTACATTACCATTCTTGTATATTTAAAACATATTTCACTCTGATGACTTATCTTTGGTATTATATGAGCAAAATTCTTCAAAAAAAACTTGTGAGGTCTGATATTTATAGGCGGAAAACCGAGTTAAAAACATTTAAAAAAAACAGTCAACCAATTAAAGCCATTTCAATTTTCAAATCAACCAATTAATTCAAAGTTAATTCCTGAAATGAGTTAGTGAACCAATTAATTCTTGAAATGAATCAATCAACCTATTAATTCAAAATTTGTTGAAATCATGTTGTATTAGATGCATGAATTAATTGGCTTGTTTGTAATGTCCAGCCTAAGCGCCTAAAAATATGAGAGAGAGAAAATTCGTTTTCACAGTTATGAATTTTCTCTAAAAAGATTATACGCTAACAGTAATTAGAGACGAAGCTAGGATTAAGGGTTGGAGTAAAACATAAATATTTAAAAGTTGAAAGACATTAAAAAATAAACTAATTATAAAAAAAATATTATATAGGGGACAAAGGTGAAAAAAAATTCTTAGGGAGTGGAGGTGCAATTGCCTCTCCCCACCCCATGTAGCTTCGCCCCACAGTATTATCTAAGACACGTATTTACATGAGCCGGCTGGATGGCAGAAACACATGCGCGATAGGAACAAAAATCATATATCCTTTTTTAGTATCTCTTTTCATGTCCTAACACTAAAAAATAAAATCCTAAGTCCTAACCCTAAATTTTAAACCCTAAACCATTTAATTAACTTTTTATATCGACAACTTTTCAGCTATAATGTTCACTTGAGTGCAATTTTTTTTTAACCTTTTAATTAATTTTTGGCATAAGTATAATTTTAATCCTTAACGTTTATAATTTTGTAATTTTAACTCTCATCTTTTTTTTAAGATTAATTTAGCCATCAACCTATATCTATGCACATAGTTGTTAAATTTGTTGGCGACATCGGGCAACATCTTGAAGCAAAACATTTCCTATCTGATGGGCGAAGGTAAAAGAACGCAATTATGATCTCACTTGGGTTAGTCCCTCCCCATTTCGCTCTGCGTTACTAGAATTTTCGCGTTAGTAGTGAGAAAATCTGGGGTGATCGCGGATTTTGGTGAGGTTTTAAATGGTGTTTGGTCCTGGAATATTGAGCTTGGGAGAAACCTGCTTGACTAGGAGCTCGAGATTTGGGCTGCTCTTTATTCTACCATTGAGAATTTTCGGTCCAACCCACAAGTTTCAGATAGTATCCGTTGTATTGGTTCCTCGAATGGTCTTTTCAGTTCAAAATCCTTTTGCGAGGTTGCTCAGCACTCAAACGTTGTTAAAGATATAGTGTTGAAACTGGTTTGGGCTAATTTAGCACAGCCCAAGGTTGAAGCTTTTGTTTGGAAAGCTGCTCATTGTCGATTGGCTACAACGGATGAACTCAACAAAAGAGGCGTCATTCAACAACAATATCTGGTTTGTCCTTTATTTTGTTTAATGCCTGAATCCATTAACCATCTACTTTGTCATTGTAAAATTTCTTGGGTGGTCTGGCAAAAATGGTGTGCTCTTTGAAGTGTCCATCTAATTATGCCTGCTAATTTCCGAGATTTCATTCTACAATGGTCTTCTACTTCAATCCATCAACTACCTTACCAGATTTGGAGGCTTAGCTTCTTTAGTTTCTCTTGGCCAATCTGGTTGTTCAGAAATAAAGTGTTATTCAAGTAGGCAAAGGTGAATGTCAGCCAAATTTTTGACTTATGCTTGCTGCGACTTGGTGGTGCTGTGCTAAATGGCCGAAAGCTGGTCTATCGATCAATTGCCTTCTGTCTTCTCCAGCAATTTTTTCATTTGCAAAAGGGGCCAGACTTCTATACCAGTTGGAGCCCTCCCCCAGTGGGTTATGTAAAATTCAACACGGATGAGGCTGTTAAGGGTAGTTTCTGAGCGGCTGGAATAGGGGGCTGCTTGTGCAATGAACATGGGAAGTCTTCAATCTCTTTCTCCGAATCTGCAGGTGTTTCAGATCCTAACACTGCTGAATTATTGGCCTTACAAGAAGCCTGTCGCCTGTTTACAAACTCCATATGGTTTAAGTCGGGGAAGCTTATAAAGTGTGATTCCAAACTTATCGTTGATTGGTTGTTGCATCCTCATACATCTCCTGAAGTCTTTAAACCGATTATCTTGTCATGTTTAAAGTTATGCGCAAGTCTCCAATGGTACATTAAGCATGTAGTAACTCATTTTGTCCGGGCTTGAGCCCAGTTAAATACAACACAAAAATCCACTCAAACACATACCCATTACACCTAATTACACAAATTCTCAAAATACCTCTAAATAACTTAAACCTAAAAAAAAACCTAACCCACTTGCCTTGCAGCAGCAGCAGCCGCCCCTGCCGCCCTCATTACTTGCGCATGGCCGCCACACGCGCCGACCACCGCCCCCACAGTCCAAACCTGCGAAAAGTCAGATCAACTCGTAATTTCTTTCTTATATTATACATGTATCAAAAGGGTTATAAAAACCCAAACAATCGGATGTAATAAGGGTCTTCTTTTCGAACAAAAAAAAGAGAGCAAAAGTTTAAGATCTAAACTACAAGAGCAAAAAAGGAGAATAAAGCTATATCGTTCATTTTTTATTCGAATTCATACATAAAAGTAAAAAAAGGACGAATCGGCTTACCATGGTTCGAATCTGAACCGCCATCGTCGTCCACGGAAGAGGATGAACCGTTCGAGCCGCACACCGATTAGCCTCTTTTTCTTTATGATATGAAAAAATCTTTATTTTAAGTAAAAAGGAGTTTGATTTTGTTTTTGGGGTTTGGAAATTATAAAAAAGTAGAGAGAAAATGGGGAGGGGAACGACCGGTTTAGGGAAAATATGGAAACTTCGAATCTGGTTTTAGATTCTTTAGGTTATAGTTGAATAAAAAAAGGGTAAACTACGTGCTAAATCTCTCCGCCCAAACTATTTCGCATATGTGGTCTGCCTCATGGTATAATCATTATATTGGTCCTTCCAAAGTTTCCCTAGTTTTCAATCGCGTCCTTATTTCTTTTAAATTCAATTTCCAGTTTTTTATTTTTTTAATTTAGCCCGTAAGTCAGCTAAAAATGGGTAAATGCAACTTTGGTTCCTTCGCCCTATTTTTATCGTTTCTACAACCCTTCTTATTTTATTTTTCTTCCAATTTCATCCCATTTTTAGTTTTTTTTTTAGTTTTTCGTATTTCGGTCCTTATTTTCTTTTTGTTTATTATCATTATTATTATTATTATTATTACTATTACTATTACTGACTTTAGTATTAATAATATATATGTATATTATTTTGCAATATAGCCATTTTTATTACCATGTTATTATTATGTATTTATTATTATTATTACCTAATATATTTATATGTATATTAATATTTATTTTTATCGTTTAATATGTATGTAATATCATATAATGTATATTATATTTGTATATATTATATTTAGTATATATTATGTGTATAACATATAGTATGTTTTTGTTTGTAAAATATTCCTTTATTATTATTATTATTATTTTTTTTTTTTATTATTATACTTACTTACTTATTTATAGTTTAATACATATTATTGTATATTCGTATGTATGTATATATATTTTTTATAATCAATTTTTAAATTTAAACCTTTCATTAGGGATTCTCGTGAAAAACGTACCTCGAACGTAAGGGGTGCCACTTTCCGTTAATCTCTATTACAAAATATCATTTTAAATTATAATTTCCAAAATAGGTTCCCTTCGTTCGGAATGTAACGGAAATTATGCCCTAGGTGTGGGGGTGTAAATTTCTTTCATACAAAGGAATATTCTTTTAAATATTTTAAGGATCACAAATTTTAAATTAAATTCAAATTCTTAGTTTCCCTGATTTAGACAATGTGTAATAGACCAGGTACTAATTTTGGGCGTTGTGGGGGTGTTCACCCTTCTCCACACGTGACTGACTCCCGAATTAAAACTTTTTGAATCTCTGGTTAACTTTTAACGGTGTCTGGCCCAGCAAAGTGGCTGGTGGCTACTCTTTTCCATTCAAAATCAAAAAAAATTATAAGAATGCGTCAAGCTTTCCACCGAGGGCGGGGCCATTGTTACAGCTGGCAACTCTGCTGGGAACATTTTTTACGAGAGTTGAGCCACAAGTCGATTACTTTTTGTCTTAACGAGTGGAAACTATAAATTCAGTTTGATTTATTTGTGATCCCTTCTTTTTATTTTAAAATTTTTACAATTTTTTTTAAAAAAATCTATTTTCCTGGTTTTGCATATTATGAGCTCTGCACCCGAGCTCCGTCCCTTTTAACTAGGAGTGAGAAGCTACGCCTTCGTGAGGTATCATCTTCATCCAAGATAGTGGATCGCTTCCGGGATACATTAGTACCTTCGTCTCCGTGAGATCTTTATCTCTGCACAGACCTAGAGAAATGTATCCTCCCGAATCGATGTCCTAGTGACCATTCGGGTACCCTCTACTTTAGATCCAAACCTCATATAGTGAGTCGTAGGAACCAACCTTTTAAGCCATGCAAAACCCTGCCCGTTTAGCTTTCACCCTTTTTAGGCTTTGGTGCATTTATTTGTTTTTATGTACATTTTTTATCTACTTTAATTTCTATTTTTTAATTTATTCATTTGATTATTTTTATTTAGACTGAACTCATTTCTTTGTTTTGATCGCATCATATTAAATTATTCATTTTGCATTAATTGCTTGAACCATCATTTTAATTTCTTGCATTTCATTCGCATGAAGTACTGATTCATGACAGGTTCCCAATTTGAAAAAGATTCATCATCCAGAGAAAATCTAGTACCCTAAATATCAATGCAACATTCGAAGTTGTGAATAAATCACGTGAGTCTAAAAGTTGAGCCACGGGAACCATTTTTGAATCAGTACCTCCGCATCTAGGATATGCACCTTGCATTTACATGCATTCATTCTTAAAGATTTTAAGACTAATCCTTGGGAAGCCCCATGAAAGTGATACTGGATAGAGCAAAAAGTCAACCAATTCAGCACCCCTACAAAACTCGACGCAAAACCAAGATGACGAACGAAGATAGATTAGACCATATCGAACAAATTCAAAGAGACATGCAAGCCAAATTGACTAAGAAGATGGAAGACCAGCTAGATAGCAAGACATGGAGGAACAAATCAAGAAATACCAACAATACATGCTAGGCCAGATAGAGCAAATGCTATGACATAAACCCCCTGAGTAAGGAGTGGTTTTTTGTGAATCCTATAGAAAGTCCCATTGAGGTGGACGAAGACCCTGCGTATCCTCCGAGGTTTACTCATCCTCATGCTGATATTCGACTTGACCCTTAGAGAATACTTTCTCGAGGGAAGTCACCACTCCATCAGACTAGTACCTCTTCCCCTATGAATATACCCATTGCGTTAGAAGTTAAGCCTAGAGGAAATTAAACTGAAAACTTCGTCTCAGAAATGGATCAGTTGGTCAAATTTGAGAAACTAAAGATAGACTTCAAAGGAGATCGATGACTATTGCAAATGACTCGAGGAAAAGATAAAAGCCATAGAGGTAGTTGACACCTTCATTGGATTTGATGTTAACGAACTCAGCCTTGTCCCAGACTTGGTGCTGCCCACTAAGTTCAAGGCTTTAAAATTTGAGAAATATGATGGGACGTGTTGTCCCCATACTCATCTTACTATATTTTTCGAAGAATGTCAGGATATGGTAGAGATGACAAGTTATTGATCCACTAATTTCAAGACAGCCTAACCGGATCTACCACCAGATGGTATAATCAACTAAGTCGTCACCAGATAAAATCATAGAAAGACTTGGCCAAGGCTTTTCTAGAGTAATATCGACACGTTAGTGATATGGTGTCAGATCGATAGACACGGCAACACATGAAGCATAAGTCTAACGAAAGCTTTAGACAATACGCACAACGCTGGACAGATGTAGCTGCCAAAGTTCAACCCTCACTCGGTGAGAATAAGACAATGGTTATATTTATCCAAACATTGGAAGGCACAATTCTGGATCACCTTGTAGGAAATGCAACTACCAATTTTGTCGATCTATTCTTATTTGGTGAGCTCATCGAGAATGCTGTTAAGAATAGCAAAATCGACGTCGACGAAAGTTCATCCCACAAGAGGACAGCATATGGGAAAGACAATGAAGTAAACACTTTAAGTATCTATAATGTTAATTATGCAAAGCCGACGAAAGTGATACAACCCAAAGCTACAAGTGTCCAAGGTTTTTCAAGCCAACACTATGCTCAAATGAAGAACACCGAAAAGTAGAAGTTCACCCCACTACCAGTTTCATACACAGACCTGTACAAAAATATGCTTAATGCTCATGTAGTGGTACCTTACCACAGGCCCTGATTCAACCTCCGTTTCTTAAATGGTATGACCCCAATGCCAGATGTGATTACCATGCTAGAAAAGTTGGTCACACAATCGAGAACTGTTGGGGCTTTAAAAGGCTAGTGAAAAAGTACCTCAAGCTTGGTGTCCTAAGTATCAAAAACCCTATAGGGCCGGATACGATCGAATATCCCCTGCCAAAACACGAAGGTCATAACTAAAATTCTCGATGCACGAGTTTTGGGCATGCCTTATTTTGACTATATTGACCAAGCTAGTTGTTAAACTATTTAAAATCAGTCATCTCTTATAGTTTTTATCTCTTTCAAAGAAATGTTCTTTTGTGTACCTCATTTGCCTAAGCCCAATGGCAGTGAGAGCCTTTTGTATGGGCCAAAAACTACAAGGTTCAATGGAAAAATACATTTTATTCACCTTAATTCGATCGTACCCATACGTATTGTGAGTCAAAAACTATATGACCTACGCCCCAATTTAACCTGACCATATGCATCATAATTTTCCAAAAGTTCAAATTTGCTACAAAGCGTTTCTGTAAAAGGCATACACACAAAAAGATAACTCCACAGGAATATGATCAAAGCCGAGGAAAATTGAGGTCATCTTCGCAATACAAGATTGAGAACTCAATCCAACCAACAGAGAGTTAGGGGCATCCCTTTGAGGGGCAAGAAAAAATCATTCACACATTTATTAAGACCATTTAACATCAAATGCACGCATCATGCATTCATACGAGTTATCATGCATTTAGATTAAACATGCACATTAGGAATAAAGTCATGGGCATTCATGATGCATTTATTTTTGGCATAAACACACAAACAGGTCCAGGAAAAAGACCAAAGAACCTCAATCGAGGGGGCAACAACATGATGATCAATCCCTAGCCCAAAGAAGGCCGAATATGCAAAAAAGCTCAAATATCCAGATAAAAATGACAAAATTTACACAATTACTAATTAATGTTTTTCTTCATTTTCAGGTCATGATTCTCGCCACAAAGTGGCAGCGCTGACTTTTTCCAATTTTTACTTCCGTCAGTGGTTGTAGACCAATTTAGTCCAGATTCAGCCTCCATGTTGGTGTAATATAGCGGATCCATCATTTTGTATATCTTGTGTTACTATTGATATTGTAGCTAGACCAAACTTCTTACTCAGATATTATCTCTTTCTTACAATTATAGCTTAAAAAATAAAAAAAAATAAAAAAATAAAAAAATTAATCAAAGCTTCATCTTCTGATCTTGCCCCTCCGTTGATAGAATGGCTGGGTCCAAGTCATTATTATTCAATCTGGTTCTTCCGTTGATGGTATAGCAGATCCAAGTTACTCTCATCCGATCTTGTTCATTCGTTGATGGCGTGACAAGAATCCAAGTTGTTGTTACCTGTCATGTCCCTCCGTTGATGGTGTAGCTGGGTTCAAGTTGTTGTTCGTTCTTGCTCTACCGTTGAGGGAATAGTAAGGTCTAAGTTGCTATTCATTCATGCTTCTCCGTTGATGGTGTAGTGAGGTTTGAGTTGCTGCTATCCAAATTCTGCTTCTTCATTGATGGTGTGGTAGAATCCAAGTTATCAGATCTTGTCCTTCCATTAATGGTGTGGCTGGGTTCAAGTTGTTATCCATTCTTACTACGTCGTTAAGGGCATAGTAAGGTCTAAGTTGTAGTTTATTACTTCTCCTCAATTGATGGTGAAGTAAGGTTTGAGTTATTGTTATCCAGATTCTGCTTCTCCATTGATGGTATGGTAGAATCCAAGTTATCCGATCCTGTCCCTCCGTTGATGGTGTGTCTGAGTTTAAGTTATTGTTCGTTCTTACTCTGTCATTGAGGGAGCAGTAAGGCCTAGGTTGTTGTTCATTCTTGCTCCTCCGTTGATAGTGTAGTAAGGTTTGAGTTGCTGCTATCAGATTTTGCTTCTCCGTTGATGGTGTGGTAGAATCCAAGTTTTCTAACCATGTCCCTCCGTTGATGGTGTGGCTGGTTTAAGTTATTATTTGTTCTTACTCCGCCATTGAAGGTGTGGTAAGGTCCAAGTTGCTGTTCATTACTGCTCCTCCGTTGATGGTGTAGTAAGGTTTGAGTTGTTGTTATCAGATTCTGCTTCTCCATTAATGGTGTTCTAGAATCCAAGTTATCTGGTCATGTCCCTCTGTTGATGGTGTGCCTGGGTTCAAGTTATTGTTCGTTCTTACTTCGTCTTTGAAGGCGTAGTAAGGTCCAAGTTGATGTTCATTCCTGTTCATCTGTTGATGGTGTAGTATGGTTTGAGTTGCTATTATCCAGGTTCTGCTTCTCCGTTGATGGCGTGGTAGAATCTAAGCTGCTAATATCCGATCTTGCCCCTCATTTAATAGAGTGGTTAGGTCCAAGTTATTATTATCCGGTCTGGTTCCTTTGTTGATGGTGAAGTTAGGGCCAAGTTGTTGTTACTCGATCATGTCCCTTCGTTGATGGTGTGGCTGGGTACAAATTGCCAGTCATTCATGCTCTTCCGTTGATGGTGTAGTAAGGTTTGAGTTTCTGTTATTCAATTCTGCTTCTCCGTTGATAGTGCGGCAGAATCCAAGTTGTTGATATCTGATCATGTCCCTCCGTTGATGGTGTGGCTGGGTTCAAGTTGCTGTTTATTCTTACTCCGCCATTGAGGGCGTAGTGAGACCTAAGTTGTTGTTATCTAATTCTGTCCTTCCGTTGATGGGATAACTGGTCCAAATTTTGATCTTGTCTCTTCGTCAATGATGCAGCTGGATTAAAGTTTTAGACAAGTCTGACAGAAATGTTGGCACAATGTGCTTAAACACGGTAAAGTTGAAGATAATGGATAATTCAAATTTCCATCAAAAATCTATTTTCACGAATGGTCAAAGGAAAATAAATCCTTTGAAAATTCCAATGTCATGATTGGTACAAATTGATTGTACCCAAGGGAATGATACAACTAGCCCAGAGAAAACAACTACTGCTAAAGGCAACTCAAAACCGTTGATCCATGTGCATTTGGGAAAAATGTAAAAGAAGTCTATGAGCCAAGCTATGGGTCAAAATTTATTGACTTTCGGTCCTACTTCTCCATCAGTGTTGTAGCTGGGCTGAACCTTCATCTTTCGATCCTGTGTCTTCATCAAGGTGACAGTTGGATCAAGTTTTGCAGACCTTGCGTCTTCGTCAGTATTGCAGCTAGGTCAAATTTTCTCCAGGTATTGCGTCATCGTTAGAGTCATAGCAAACCAAACCCGTTTGTCTTCCCGAACGGGTCCTTCATTTTGAAGATTTTGCTGACAAAAATGGCAAAGAAGATTAATAAAAGCCCAAGAAAAAAAAGGTGGCCAGAAAAAGGAACCCCGACTGACCGGACAAAAATGATTACTCTTTTATCTTTGCCCTATTCCTGTTACATAGCAATGCGTAACGAGGGGCAGCTGTAGTAACACATTTTGTCTGAGCTTGAGCTTAATTAAATACAACCTAAAAATCCACCGAAACCTATACATACAAGCCCAAACCCGTTTTTAAAACCCAATAGTCTATTTACAAAAATTACCCAAACCCATTACACAAATTCCCAAAATACCCCTAAATGACCTAAACCTAAAAAACCCTAATCCACTTGCCCTGCAGCAGCCGCCGCCCTTGCCACCCTCACTACCCGCGAGTGACCGCCACGCGCACCGCCCACCACCGTCCAAACATGCGACAAGTCAGATCAACTTGTAATTTCTTTCTTATATTATACATGTATCAAAAGGGTTATAAAAACCCAAACAATCGGATGTAATAAGGGTATTCTTTTCGGAAAAAAGCAAAAGTTTCAGATCTAAACTACAAGTGGGAAAAAAGATAATAGAGCTATACCATTTAATTTTTATTCGAATCCATATATAAAAATAAAAAAAGGACGAATTGTCTTACCTTGGTTCGAATTTGAACCGTCATCGTCGTCCACGTCAGAAGATGAACCACGCATAAGTAGTTTGAGCCACACACCGATTAGCCTCTTTTTTCTTTATGATATGGAAAATTCTTGATTTTAAGTAAAAAAAAGGGTTTGATTTTGTTCTTAGGGTTTGGAAATTATAAAAAAGTAGAGAGAAAATGGGGAGGGGAAATACCGGTTTAGGGAAAATATGGAAAAATTGAATCTAGTTTTAGTTTCTTTAGGTTATAATTGAATAAAAGTGGGTAAATTACGTACTAAATCCTTCCGCCCAAATCATTTCGTATATGTGGTCTGCCGCATGGTATAATCACTATCTTAGTCCTTCCAAAGTTTCCCTAGTTTTCAATCGCATACTTATTTCTTTTAAATTTAATTTCCAGTTTTTTATTTTTTTAATTTAGCCCATAAGTCAGTTAAAAATGGGTAAATACAACTTTGGCCCCTCCGCCCTATTTTCATTATTTCCACAACCCATCTTATTTTATATTTCTTTCAATTTCGTCCCACTTTTAGTTTTTCACATTTCGGTCCCTATTTTCTTTTTGTTTATTAATATTATTATTGACTTTAGTATTAATAATATATATGTATATTATTTTGCAATATAGCCATTTTATTACTATGTTATTATTATTATTACCTAATATATATGTATATTAATATTTATTTTTATCATTTAATATGTATATAATATCATATAATGTGTATTATATTTGAATATATTATATTTAATATATATTATATGTATAACATATAGTATGTTTTTGTTTGTAAAATATTCCTTTATTACTGCATTATTATTATTATTATTATCATTATTTACTTATTTATAGTTTAATACATATTATTATATGTATGTATGTATGTATGTATGTATGTATGTAGGTATGTATGTATTTTTTATAATCAAATTTTAAATTTAAACCTTTCATTAGGGATTATCCTGAAAAACGTACCTCGAACGTAAGGGGTGTCACTTTCCGTTAATCCCTATTACAAAATATCATTTTAAATTATAATTTTCGAAATAGGTTCCCTTCGTTCGGAATCTAATGAAAATTATGCCCCGTGTGTAGGGGTGGAAATTTCTTTCATACAAAGGAATATTCTTTTAAATATTTTACGGGATCACAAATTTTAAATTAAATTTGAATTCTTAATTTCCCACATTTAGACAATATGTAATCGACCATGTACCAATTTTGGGCGTTGTTGGGGTGCTCACCCTTCCCCACACGTAATTGACTCCCGAACCCAAACTTTTTGAATCTCTGGTTAACTTTTAACGGTGTCCGACCCACCGAAGTGGTTGGTGACGACTCCATTCCATTCAAAACCAATTTTTTTTCCATAAAAATGCGTCGAGCTTTCCACCGGGAGATGGGACCGTTGTTACAAGCATGTTCCAAGAGAATTGAATGTGCTTGCCGACAGGTTAGCTAAAAGGGGTATTTCCCGTGAGGATTTCATTAGCATTGCTTCTAAGTGATTCCCCAGATTTGGCATAGCTTTTTGGTTTGTGTTTGCTTTGGTGAGGATGCTTTGCAGTTTTGGTTATGGTTGTACTTTTCTATTAATTTTTTGTTATTGTGGAGGGTTGCTGTTTTGAGTTTCATCAGTGTATTCGACGTGCACTCTTTTTCTTTTATATAGCCTTTAGGGAAGTTTCTTAACGAGGTCGGTGTTTTTGCTTTTAATCTTAATAAATTTTCTCTTTAAAAATGAGTAATTTGCAAAAAAAAATATAGGTTGAGTACATAATTTATCCTAAAAAAGGATGAAGAAAAATATAATAAAAATTGTAAACGTTAAGAGTTAAAATTATCCTTATGCCTTAATTTTTTACTGAGAGAACTTTTATCATTAAAACTAAATAACTAGAGATTATGCCTCGTACAAATCTATGAGAAAATTAGTTATATATATATATAATTAAACCCCATTCTTTTGAAACTAAAAAGTAAGGATGTTGGAAATTTGGTATATGACAAATAATCAAAGCGATAACAATATAAAATAAGACATGCGCAAGAGACGAGATTTAATGTGGTTCAGTTTGTCTATCTCCACGAATGAGAGAAACGAATAATCCACTATCAACATAGAGAACACAATGAGTACAAATACATGATATCCCATGTATCTAGGTATATATCCCAAAATTCGGTGTAACCAAAACAATCTTCCCAACGTCCCTACAATTCCATCTTTACAATGTAGGCACAATAGTTGTCGAGATCCTAAGAGTGGTTACATCTCTTCAAAGTAATTATCTCTATCTCTATTAATTCTAAAAAGTTAAATCTAGTCTATATTTATAGACTCAAATACTTGGACTGTAACACCCCAAAATTTTCCCTAATTTTAAAAAACTAATTATGAAATCCCTAGATTCAAAACCCTAACATTTAGGGATTTTATTTTTCGAAACCCTAATTGAGAATTGGGAATTAATTAAATTTCAGTTAAGATTTTAGTGACCTAATTGAATTAATTCGGAATATGGGTGTCCAATCTGAAAAGTGGAAGTTGTTGGGGCCTTTCCCTTGTGATTTATCCAAAAGTTTAGTTGTATAACCTTGCGTTGTGTTACGCCGACTGCTAAACTCCCAATTCATTCTGCAGCCGCTCTTTTTCTCTGATCACTCTCTTAGTATTCATCTCTCTCTCTCTCGAAATAGCTCTCCCCTCCCCTTGCATCTCCGGCGAATCTCCGATCAGCCTTCATCCTTCCTCCTTACCTTGTATCGTCATCACCATTTTGTTCAAAACGCTAATCCGAGCAAAACCATTCCCTCAGAATTTTCTTCTGGCACATTGTTAACGGGGAACGCCACCGAAAATCATTCGATTTTCACCCATTCTTTATGCTGTCGTTCGTCTTTGCTTCGACCTTGGTTTGGGTAAGCCCTTTTTCATTGATTTTACGTTTCCTTGGAGAAGGTTATATCTTAATCTTGATTTTCATTTTTGGTTCTTGCTAAAAATCGACCATTGTGGTCACCAGACGTGTTGCCATTGTATGTTGCCGCCGTCACCGTTCGTTCATTGGCTGCCGTTGTCTTGGGTTATGAAACCCTAATTCAGATTCAGGAAAAGGGTAAGGTATTTGGGTTGTATGTGTGTATTTGGGTGAGCCCAATCGTGGGGCATGTGTTTAGGCTGATCAGAAATGAAACCAATGGGCTGTGTGTGTTATGGTTAAGCCCAAATCGTTAGCCCATGCGGGAGAGCCATCAGAGTGACCCAAACTAGATCCATAAATTTGAACCGAAATTTACCTATTAGCCTGAACGAACCAGTTTGTGAATCAGACCGAACCAGACCGCTAACCAAACCGAACATTTAAGTTGAATCGAATCGGACGAACCAATTTTGACCATGACCCATTGACCATATTCGACTCGAGTTGACCTAATCGGATCTTTGACCGTTTATGTGACATCAGTGTTGATCTTTGACCATTCAAGTCAATGTTAACTAGTTGACTTTGACTGGGTTGACTTTGACCGTGGACTAAAGTTGATTTTTTTGGACAACCTTCATCTTGATCTTTTTTGACGTCCTGAGTCCGAATCTGTTACCCGATTCGTCTAATTCGAACTAAAAAGCCTTGTTTTGTTATTTACAATTTATTGTACTTTGTAATTTCAGAAGAATTAAATATTGGTTTGATCTAAGTTATTCTTGTGTTCAGGTATCGACTCTAAGGTCGATGAGTTACCTCTAATTGTTCTGACTAACTGTGCACGTTCTTTAAGATCTTCACATTCTGATTCAGCTAGACCTGGGCATGAGACATGTCATTCTCGATATTAGAGCTTTTATTGCCTAAGGTGTGTTTATTTGTGTGCTATAAATAAATGATATTTTGTTCTTGCTTGATTTATTATATGAGTTGTGATTTGAGAATGTTTTGAAACATCATGCATGACATATTATATTGTGTTTTTAAATCAAGCATTAGATTTTCGAAAATGATACACTTGTAACACCCCTTTCCCGTATCCATCATTGAATAGGAGACAGAGATGTCACAAAACATTTGTAAAACCATTTATATTTATAATTCGGTAAAAAATTGTTTCTTTAAAAAAATATTACAATTTAGTATTTATTTACAAATCTAATTAATCGTTTAAAGTTTAAAATTTATATTTTATTCTTCAAATCAAGTTTAATTTCAGGCAACAACTTATCAATTTAATTTGACTTTATATAATTAGTGAAACTGCCTAAAAATTGCTTGATTTAAAATTCATTCAGATTCCAAATAAATTACAAATTCTATCAGAGCAAACATAGCATTTTAATATACATGGCAACTAGTAAATATCAAATAGTGTCAAAAGATATCTTACTGGTACTGATGTACCTGTTATTGATTGATGATGTTCGTTTATGCTCTTTACTTTAACCATTTCTTCTTTCCTACGTGTGAAACAATCACACGTTAAGTAATTACTTAGTGAGGCAATAATTCATAGTCATATGCAATTTGACATAAATATCAATGTAAATAAATAATAATACGTATGATCATTGTACCATGTCATGCCCGTTAACCTAAATAATTATGTAACAACATATATGAATATCAAAGTGATAAGATTAGAACTTACCAATTACCGCTGCCATTTTCATCTGTAAGTTTTCATTGCTTACCAATACCTTTTTCATTTCTATCTGCAAGCTTTCAAGCTTGTCATTCTGTTTCTTTGATTCATTTCAATTTACTTAGCTTAAGGTATCGAATTAAGAGATTCTATGTACACGAGTTATCCTCCTATACTTACTTGAGTATAGTGTATTATTGCACTCTACCGGGAGTGCTTAGCACCGAAGTGCTTCAGTATACTTACTGGAGTATACCATTAATGAAATTTGCACTTTACCTGAAGTGCTTAGAATATTTATACAGCTGTTTTATGACTCTATGGATATCCAACTATACCTTCGAATATCTATATCATACATTGGGCTTTATATCATCAATGTATTTCATCAATGTCAACAAATATCAATATATATCAACATTGGGCAGTTCATACCCGAAATAACATTTCAATTTCATCAATGTAAGTAATCAAATGATCAATGCATTTTATTTCTCAAATCTTGACATATTCATATTATATCAATCATATATTCAATGACATAAATATTAATGTATTATATGCATACAATTGCACTCACCTGGGCCATTTATTTGTATGCCTCACTAAGTCCTCTTTAATCTTTTTCTTCATTACACCTCGAACCTCTCTTGATTTGAACTTGAACTTCATAAATCAAATAAATGAAATATTTATTAGATCCCAATCTAACAATATATTAGATATATTGTCTAATATAATCATTCGAATATAAAAATTTCTAAACGTTTTCCTTTCTCTCTTGTATTGTTCAAAAATTCATTATGGTCCTTAGTGACCAATTTGAACTTCCATTAACCATTTTCAAGCTTACTAATCAACCTTAGATACAAAGTGTACCAATTCTCATTTTCTGGCAGTTTGCAGTACCTCCAAAAAATATTTCTATAAAATAATCTACAACTCGGAATTCGACTCCGTTTCTTCTGAAAGAAATTAAATTTGATAATTTTTTCACCCATATAAATTAATATTCAAAATTCATCTTGTACGATTTATGGCGAATTTTCAAAGTCAGTTATAGTGCTAAAATTCGGAACAAACTGATTTTTTATATTCAGACCTTTCGTCACTTAAAAATTCTCATCTTTTGACTCAGAACACGAAATCAGTTTCCGTTTGTTGGAAACAAAATTAGACGAACAAATCTTTACATCGATATAAAATTTACCATCTAAATATTTTTGTAGAATTTATGGTGAATTTTTAAATTTACTGTCATAAACCAGTTTTTCTACACAGCTTCCATAAACAACTTCAACTTTTATACTAACTTCTCCTTACTTCTCTACTTTTCAATTTAGTCCAATTACTTGCTTTAAACCTCCATCTTATGACCTTCTTCATCAAATAATTATTCATAATAATTTTCTTTAATTTTCCTTCTTTACCGAAACAATCACTAAAATGCAAAGATAAGGATTCAAGCTTCTTAACTTTGCAAATTAGTCATCAATTCAACATTACTGCCTTAATTCCATCATTACAGCTAAAGCTTAGATTTAGCCCCCATACAAAACTTCAATTTCGATTTGGTCACTTAACTTTGACAATTTATCAAAATGATCACTAATTCAATTCAACATCAATTTAGCATTCTAACTTCATTTTCTTGTCTCTAACATCATTAATAACATAAATACACTCAAAATTCTAAAAATTCAGATTTGGTCCTTCAACTTTTCAATTATCCGAAATGGTCCCTACATAATTTAACTTAGGGTTTTGCTTCCAAACAACAATTCAAGCTTACTAGATCATTAATTCATCATCACAACCCTAAATTAAACTTGTATCCATAAACCCGAATCTTCTCCATATAAACTAATATATGTAGGGTTTAAATTCCGACTCAATTACATGATTTTAACATCACACAAGCTTGATTCCAACTTGAATTAAATCATGAAATCATAAAATTCCAAAACCCCCAATTTGGTTCATAAACCCTAATTTCTTCCTCATGAAAATTCTCATCAAATAAGCATGTATTCCATGAAATATTTACATCAAAAGATAGAGTTTGAAGAGTAGAACAACTTTGTAGTTGAAAAGATTACCTGAAAATCGAGTTTCAGGGCTTGAATCGAACTTGGAAATATTTTATCTTCTTTCTTTCTTCACCCACGGTTTTGGAGAGTATTTTGCTGATAATTCCATCATATTTCATGTATTTTTGACACTTGTGTCATTAAAAATGAATTAAAAATTCATTCAAATAGGAAAATTACCAAATTGCCCTTTTATCCAACGGTTTAGATTGATTTTATCATTAATAAAGGGCCAAGATTAAATCTTCAATTTCCTTCTTCCAAAATTTCCCTTTATAACTTTCAAATATTTCAAAATTGCCATTCTTTCCAAATGACTAATTTGCCCTCTAACTAGTCTTTATTTAGTAGTTTGTTTCCAAATTGCCATTCCATTAAAATCTAACTAAATCTAGTTAGAATTCAATCAATAATAATAAAATATTCATAAAATAACACTTTATGACTTTTCCATAGCTTTTGGATCAGTCTCTCAATTTTTTCATTCGATCTGATATATCGATAATTAACATCTTTATTCAGGATTAAACTGTAGGATTCATCTTAAATCGAACTAAAAATATTCCCAGCACTTATAATGGACTTTTATAACCTTCCTCTATCTTATGATGAAATCTCATAATTATTCGATTTAATTCGGATATCCAAATTCCATTTAAACTTTGACTGTAATTTCCCAATAATAGAAACATCGGATCCAACCAAAATCTTCACATTCGATCCACACCCTTAGGTGATCTATTTATTTATGGAATAAAAACCCTTAACTTTTAGGGAATTACAACTTTAGTCCCCAAACTTTTCCAGAGTTTATACTTTAGCCATAAAATTTTCAAAATTTACATTTTGGTCGCTCACTTTTTAAACTTCAATTCTCATTCCAATTTTCCTTGGAATTTAACCAAACTTTAAGAATACCTTATTCAATTCACTATCTATCACATGAGACCTTTAAACCTTAGAAATTTCTTTTTCGAAACCCATATTTAGAGAAATCCTAAATTTTGCATTTTTGTCATTTTAGTCACTAAGTAAGCTTTTAAGCTATTATCTTAGTACTAAATGACCCTTAATCAACTTAGTAAATTTTGGGGTATCACAACACTCGTAAGAGTTTTGATTTATGATTTCTCATTCATATCATTGGGTACATGTGATGAGACTATGTTTGGAAAAAGTAAGGGAAATCTCCATTATGGCGAGGGTAACCTTAATTCTGTATGATATCGAATAGTTGGGTATTGAGTTGCGCATCGAATATCATAGCATTATGATTTAGATTTAATGTGCTTTCAAAAGACTTTATCAGAAAATAAAAATATTGTTTTCTTTTGTAGTTGCTTGCACTTTAGAGACACACTAAGCTTTTTAGCTTACACCCTCATAGTTCTTCTTTTAGATACTTAGACTTTTAGGCGCTTCGGTACTTGGAGGATCTCACATTTTTCGGACTTTACTATTATTTATCAGTATGAACTTCTTTATTATTTTGGAATATTTTTAAATATTTGGGACAATTATGTAACTTGGACATTTGAGATTGATTTAATTTTGGATTTATTGGATACATGCATCTATGAATTTGTTTTTGGATATTTTATCAACTATCAAAATATTGTTTAAAGGATTGAGATTTATAATAATTGAAATATTTATTGAGTTTTACTTATTTAATCAATCACCTTGAATTATAAATTATTTTAACCTAAAATTGTTTCTTGAGGGACACGTTTTCAAACGCGACTTCGTAGATTCGATCCATTTCTTGTGGGTCAGATTTAGGGGTTACATGGACACCAAGAAACCTTATTCAATAAGATCTCTTGCCTAATATAAATATTTACTCTTTAAAGTAAACTCTAATTACCAAGTAATTTTTAACTACTAGAATTAAAATAAAACCCATCCTAATTACCAATTAGAATTTGAGTCAAAATATAACAAATCTCCTCATTGACACAAATTTCATTCGAGCATTGGTCTTCAATTTTTACGTAAGATAAACATCTAATGAAGTGTCATTGAATCGATTGAGAATTACTCCCCTGCAACCAAAGGCTCGCAACTATATCACCACGAGTAATATCATGCATAACACGACCTCGATCATCAAATGACAATACTATCTTCCTCATTATTTATTCTTGTAGCAAATTGAACTCTCTTAATCTTCTTATATCCCTTATGCCCACAGAATTTAACTTTATTCTTCTTTTCAAATTTGTTATGCCTACACAATTGAAATCTTTTCTACCTACCAGAATCGTTATGCCCACAGTTGTCATGTACAACACAAAATCCTCTTTTATATGATTCACTCATGACGCTTTCACCAATAACATCATCATTCAACACGAAGGAAGAAACAACGAATGCATCACCTAAAATAGTTGAACCTTGCATAACATAAAAATTGGCTGCCTATTTATGCCCTTTCATCACAACAAAAGAGCCCTTGCAAATTTTCATAGCTCCCCCAAATTTCTCTGGTTGTTTTCCCTTGCGATTTGCATCACCCCTTTGGTTTATATTCTGCAACCTATAGTACTCAGCCTTAATGTGACCTTTTTTCTTGCAATAATAACAGGTTTTATCTTGTTTTATCAATTTAAATCTGCCCCTATTTTGACCACCAGAATTACGATCACATTTTCTTTCGCAGTTTGAACTAGTCGATCCATGCACCATGAGACCCTCTGCTTGGAACTTAAATGCAATAAGATGTTTCATCTTGTCCTACGAATTCAAGTTATCAGATTCCTCCTCAAGAGTAAGGGTATCGCGACTATATACGAAGGTGCTTCTGATATACGAATATGAAGCGGGCAGTGAGCAAAGTAAAATCAAACCTAGGCCTTCTTCATTGTACTTTACCTCCATCGATTTCAAATTTGAGACGATCTCCTTGAAACTAGTTAGGTTGTCATCAAGACACGAACCTTTTGCTAACTTGTGGGACTATAGGCACTACTTTAGGAGTAGCTTGTTGGTCGAAGTTTTCTTCATGCAAATTTGTTCCAATTTTCCCCATAAATCAACAACTGTCTTCTCTTTTTGAGCATCCTATAAAATATTGTTTGATAAGTGTGATAAGTGTTCAAAAGTACTATTTTTCTTACCCTTTTTACTCATATTATTGTTAGACTTAGACCCCTATTAGTTGCATAATTAGCCATTCATGCATTAATCCATGTTTCCTTCTATCGTTGAGCTTGATTACATAACTTGGTAGTTTTTGTGGGAAAAGATGCTGCTTTGGTGTGTTTTGTGTGCATATGCAGGATCACTTGCCAAAGCAAGGCTAGAGCCAGTTGCCAGGGCAATACATGAAGGAGACGCCGAGCTAGTTGCCAAGGCAATGCATGAAGGAGACGCCGAGCCAGTTGCCATGGCAATTGTCGACAAGAGCAAAGGTGATATGGTAGTCGAAATTGATGACTAGACAAGCCCAAGATGACGTGGAGCAAAGCCCAAACCCAAAGGAATTTGATTTCCATGCAGAGATTAAAAAAGAATTAAATTCCAAGAAGATAGGAGAAGTTCTAGTAGGAATATAATTATAATAAAGAATTATATTCTTTAAAGATAATTTAATTCCAACTTAACTTCCTCCTCAAAGAAGGAATTTGGCCTAGCCTTATAAATAAGATGGAGATTTCGACAATCCAATAGAGCAAAGAGAGGGGAATTTCGACAAGTCCAAGGAGGGCAAGAGGAGAGAATTTTCGACAAGCATCTAGGGCAAGGAGGATTTCGACAAGCCTCCTTCTTCATCCTTTTCTTTCTTGTTCGATTGGGTTCATGCTAGGGATTAATTATCTTGTGTTTCTTTGGAACCTAGCCATGAACTAAATCTATTTGGCTATGGTTATTGTGTTTTGTGGTTGTGAGAAACTATTGGTTTTTGTTTAGGTAATAAGAGTTTGCACTTTTCTATTCAAGGTTTATTCATTCTTGGTTCTTATTCTTGTTTGCGAGTGAATTGGGAGAGGATCTCGTGATTTCATCTATTTATCTAATATCGGGAGAGTTAGATTCAAGAAACGAATGAATATGATCTTTATTCAATCTATTGATGGTGAAGATTAATCCGGCTTAGGAATAAGTTAAGGATTTCAACGGCTAAGAGGAGCGCAAGATTAGTTGTTGTTCACCCTTGATTCACGCAGGGATGTATTATCAAGGCATGTACAAGTAGCTAGAGTTTCGACTTAGGGATAAGAAGAAACCATTAAAGAACGCTCTGCCGAACCTTGAAGGTTGCTGCCCAGACGCCCAAGTAGTTGCCCAACTAGTTGCCAAGGCAACCCCGTTGTGCAAGTTGCCACGGCAACTGAGTTGCCCGTGCACTCTTTTACCAAAACGATCCAATCGGCTATCACACCTCAACTCACGATAACCTGGCCTATCTCTCTCTCAATTGATCTCATCTATTCATTTACTTTATTGCTTTCTAGATTAGTTATTAGTTAAACTCCTATAATCCTTTATTTGTGTTTTTACTTTTTACAGTGCAAGAGACTAGATTCTTGAAGTGGCACCAATCCCTGTGGAGACGATATCTTTTATACTATAACTTGCGACGTGTATACTTGCACATTTGCGTAGCACTTATTACGCGCAACAAGTTTTTGGCGCCGTTGCCGGGGATTGGCAATAGCGACTTTGTTTTTATTTTCTTGCACTTTTTACTTTTCTTGTTTAAAATTCAAAGGGCTAACAAACTTTGGTTTTGCATTGGTATATGACCAGGGCGAGACCGACTTCACCAGAATATCCCTTTGATCCAGAAATTGAATGAACCTTACAAAGAATTAGACGAAGGATAAGAGTAGCAATGGCTAATCAAGACGACAATATGAATCAAGATGTTCCAGCAGGAGGAGGAGTGATTCTTGCACGAAACAGAACTATTCGAGACTATCTTGAAGAAGATCTTGATGGACTTAATCCAGGAATTGTCGCACCTGAAATTGAAGCCGACCACTTTGAGTTGAAACCGATAATGTTTAATATGATCAACACAATAGGTCAATTTGGCGGCTCAGCAACTGAAGATGCACGGCAACATCTGAAATCTTTCCTCGAGTTTGCAACTCGTTCAAAATACACAGAGTCACCCCTGATGTCTTACGATTAAGATTATTCCCCTATTCACTGAGGGATAGGGCAAAAGCATGGTTGAATAGCATTCCTGCCAGATCAATAGCATCTTGGACTGATCTTTGTCGTGATTTCCTTGCTAGATTTAATCCTACAAATTTGACTGATAAGCTTCGTAACGACATTACTTCTTTTCGGCAGGCAGATGATGAATCCATGTACGAGGCTTGGGAGCGATATAGAGAACTTCTACACAAATGCCCCCTACACGAATTCCCGGTGTGGACTCAAGTAACAATGTTTTACAATGCCGTGAATACACCAACAAAGATGATGCTAGATGCCTCAGCAAACGACATACTCCTAGATAAGTCGCCGGAGGAAGCAATGCAAATTCTAAATAGGCTGGCCAAGAATGATTATCAATTCCCATCTACTAGAAGAGGAGGAGTTAGACGCCAAGCCACAATACATGAACTAGGATCATCAGATTCAATTTCGGCACAATTGGCCACTTTAACCAAGATGGTCCAGAACATGCAAAAACCAAACAACACACATGAGAATCCAGAATCCAGCTTCTATGTGGGGAATTACAATCGGAACAACAATGTGATGTCCAATACATACAATCCAGCTTGGAAGAAGCACCCAAATTTTTCATGGAGTAATCCCAACAATGCTTTAAACCAGAACAATCAGAATGCACAAGCATCGGGATTCTAGCAGAATATGCCACGGCAACAGTTACCGCAGCAACAACCGACAACATCTAATTCTTTAGAAAATTCTCTAAATGCTTTTATGATGAAAACTGAATCTTATATGGCTGAGAATAGTAACTTCATAAAAAAACTGATGCTTTTATTAACAGGACCGAGATGAGATTGCAAAACCAAGAGGCGGCAATCAAATCATTGGAAAATCAAGTCGGACAGTTTGCTCAAAATCCGAATACTAGATCGCAAGGAGGTTTACCTAGCGATAATGAAGTTGCAAGAGGAACTGGCCATGAGCAATGTAAGGCAATCACCACTAGAAGTGGCCAACAACTTAGAGAGGTTCAAACCCGCTAATCAAACAAAACTCCACAAAAAGATCAAGACGAACCTAGCGGCAAAGCCTCAGATGCTGAACCAGGAATTGTCGCGGCAACTGGCAATAAGCATACCTCGGAAACTGACGATAAAGACGCCTCGGCAACTTGTGAAAAGCATGCCTCGGCAACCCCAGTTGATAACGCCTCGGTAACTCCAGTTGTTCCGGCAATGCCATCAATCAGGTTTCAAACCAATGAAAGGATCGAAGATATCCAACTTCCACCACCATTCCCACAAAGGTTAAAGCGACAAAAGCAAGAATACCAATTCAAGAAGTTTCTTGATATCCTAAAGCAAGTCCACATCAACTTGCCATTGGTGGAAGCAATTGAACAAATGCCAAACTATGCCAAGTTTCTTAAAGACATTGTGTCTAAGAGAACAAGGCTAGGAGAGTTTGAAACAGTTGCCGCAACAGAGGGATGCATGGCAATGTTGCACAATCGTATGCCACCCAAGTTGAAGGATCCCGGAAGTTTCACAATACCCTGTTCTATTGGAAATCACTATGTCGGGAAAGCATTACACGACCTTGGGGCTAGCATAAACTTGATGCCTAAATTGGTTTTCCAGAAACTAGGAATCGAGAAGGCAAGATCTACAACAGTTATGCTACAGCTAGCCGACAGATCCTATGTGCATCCAGAGGGAAAAATTAAGGACATACTGGTAAAAGTTGATAAATTTATTTTTCCCACTGACTTTATTGTTTTGGATTGTGAAGCAGATGAGCATGCACCCATCATTCTCGGGAGACCATTCCTAGCAACAGGGAGAACCTTAATCGATGTTGAAAAAGGAGAACTCACAATGAGGGTGAATGACCAACAAGTTAAACTAAATGTGTTTCAAACACTAAGGCATGCCGATGATCCAGAAGAATGCCAACTTCTTCATGCCACGACAGAATTTAACTTCTACGAGGAATTTAGTTGCCTCGGCAACCACATTGTCGATCAAGAGGAACCTGAGGAGTATGAAGAACCGGTCGATGAGGAACAACAAGAAGAGGCAAATTGGCTAGTCAATCGACCATGTACATACTTTGAACCACTGGATTACTCAGGTAAGGAAGGTAAGCTCGAAAAACCCTCTATTGAACAACAACCGATTCTTGAGTTGAAACAATTGCCAGAGCAACTAAAATATGCATACTTAGGAACCGATAATACATTGCCTGTAATTATTTCTTCTAAGTTACAGCCTGAGCAGGAAAAGAAGCTGATCAAGATGTTGAAGCTACATAAAAAGGCAATAGGGTGGACAATTGCCGACTTGAAGGGAATTAGCCCGGCAATGTGCATGCACAAGATTTTGTTGGAAGATGGTCACAAACCTTCAATTGAGGCCCAGAGGAGACTGAATTATGCCATGAAAGGGGTTGTAATGAAAGAAATCATCAAGTGGCTTGACGCCGGCATTATATACCCTATCTCTGATAGTACATGGGTAAGTCCGGTACAATGCGTAACTAAAAGGGGAGGTATAACGGTGGTAAGTAATGAAAACAATGAACTCATTCCAACCAGGACTGTGACCTGTTGGAGGGTTTGTATGGATTATCGAAAGCTAAACAAAGCCACTAGGAAAGATCACTTCCCATTACCCTTTATTGATCAAATGCTTGACCGTCTTGTAGGTAAACCCTTTTATTGTTTTCTTGATGGTTATTCAGGTTACAATCAAATTGCCATAGCACCAGAAGATCAAGAAAAGTCAACCTTCACATGCCCATACGATACTTATGCCTTTCGAAGGATGCCGTTCGGATTGTGTAACGCCCCGGCAACCTTCCAAAGATGCATGATGGCACTCTTTTCAGACATGGTCGAAGACTTCCTTGAGATCTTCATGGATGATTTTTCTGTTTTTGGTAATAACTTCGACAGCTGTCTCGGCAATTTAGAGAGGGTGTTGGCAAGATGTGAAGAAACTGATTTAGTCCTCAATTGGGAGAAATGCCATTTTATGGTAGGTGAAGGAATAGTGCTCGGCCACAAGATTTCATCCAAGGGAATTAAAGTAGACAAAACCAAGGTGGACGTGATCAAGAGATTACCTCCACCAAGTTCGGTTAAAGGAATTCGAAGTTTTCTCGGACATGCAGGTTTTTACAGGAGGTTCATTCTTAATTTTTCTAAAATCACTAAACCCTTGTGTAATCTGCTTGAACAGGATAAAGTCTTCGATTTTGATGATTCTTACACCCAAGTATTTGAAACCCTAAAGAAAAAGCTTGCCTCGACACCTATTGTCGTTCCACCAGATTGGACGCTACCTTTTGAGCTCATGTGTGATGCAAGTGATTTCGCAGTAGGAGCAGTCCTAGGCCAACGCATAGGTAAGACCTTCCATGTAATATACTACGCTAGTAAAACTCTTAATAGTGCTCAAGTGAATTACACAACAACGGAGAAAGAGTTACTAGCTGTAGTTTTCGCATTTGACAAGTTCCGATCCTATTTGATTGGTACAAAGGTAATTATTCATACGGACCATTCGAAAATCAAATATCTATTTGCTAAAAAGGATTCCAAACCTCGTTTGATTCGTTGGATATTACTTTTACAAGAATTTGATATTGAAATTAAGGACAGGAAAGGAACAGAAAATCAAGTGGCCGATCACTTATCACGTTTGGAACGCAATAGGGAGGAAGACGCGGATCTAGAGATATGCGATGCATTCCCGGATGAACAACTTTTAGTTGCCTCGGCAACCATGGACGTGCATGCCTCGGTAACCCTCGACGCCTCGGAAACCATGGACGCACATGCCTCGGTAACCCTCGACGCTGCATCAGCCTTTGACGTGCACGCCTCGGCAATTTTGGGAGCAGTAGCCACGACAGCACATACCTCGGCAATACCCTGGTACGCGGATTTAGTTAATTTGCTTGTTTGTGGTATTTTACCTTATGGCATTACTCACCAAGGGAAGAAGCGGTTCCGCCATGATGCTAAGCATTACTTTTGGGACGAGCCTCTTTTGTTTAAACAATGTACAGATCAGGTTATACGCCGATGTGTCCCTGAAGAAGAGCAACAAAATGTACTCCGACAATGCCATTCTTCACCATATGGAGGACATTTTGGAGGAACTCGTACCGTGGCCAAAACTTTGCAATCCGGTTTGTATTGGTCAACATTGTACAAAGATGCCCAAGACTTTTACAAGCAATGTGATCGTTGCCAAAGGACGGGCAATATCTCTAGACGACATGAGATGCCACTCTAGAACATCATCGAGGTGGAATTGTTCGATGTGTGGGGGATCAATTTTATGGGACCTTTCCCATCTTCATTCGGCAACCTCTACATCTTACTTGCCATCGACTACGTGTCTAAATGGGTTGAGGTAGCTGCAGTTCCCAACAACGATTCCAAGACCGTGCAACGATTCTTGCAGAAAACATATTTACACGGTTTGGGATGCCAAGAGCAATTATCAGTGACGAAGGCAAGCATTTTGACAACAGACTAATTACCAAGATGTTGCAACGCTTTGGCATATCACACAAGATCGCCACGGCATATCACCCACAAACCAACGGGCAAGCAGAAATTTCCAACCGGGAGTTGAAGGGAATACTCGAGAAAGTTGTAAATCCCTCTAGGAAGGATTGGTCATTAAGACTAGATGATGCACTTTGGGCATATCGCACTGCATTCAAAACACCTTTAGGTATGTCCCCCTTCCGACTTGTCTATGGCAAAACATGCCATCTACCGGTGGAAATCGAACACAAGGCATACTGGGCAATCAAGACCGTGAATATGGATTGGGAAAGTGCCGGACAAAAGCGTTTGTTGGACCTCAATGAGATAGAAGAATTTTGTGCACTCGCCTATAACAATGCACGAATCTAAAAGGAGAAAACAAAGCGATGGCATGACAAGAAACTATTGCCACGACAATTCACGCTAGGGCAATTAGTTCTCTTATTCAATTCTCGGCTAAAACTTTTCCCGGGAAAGCTGAAATCAAGATGGTCGGGACCATTCGAAGTCGTCAAACCATTCTCCCATGGTGCTGTGATAATCAAGTCCATCTCTGACAACCATGAATTCAAAGTCAATGGACAAAGATTGAAGCACTATAATGGTGCCCATGTGGAACGTAACAAGGAAGTGGTCAACTTAGGAGATGCATGAGCATGCTCTCCCTTTTGATATTAGTAGTTTTATTTTGTTTTATTTTTATTTATTTATTTTTATTTTCGATTAAGTATTTATTTTATTTTATTTCGAATTTTTATTTTTATTTTTTTACTATTTTTGATTATTATATATATATATATTTAGGATAGATTTTTTTTAGAATCCCTTTATACATCTTTATTTATTTTCTTTTATTAATTTAATTTTAATCCTTATTTGATTTGTCTTTGAATTGTAGGAAAAAAAGTTCAAGATAAAGAAGAATTCTAATCCAAGTAGGAAAACATCTTCAACAAGGAAACTAATGGGCTGAATCTAAGGTTTATATAAAGACTCCAATTCACCCTAATCACCACCCCTTGTCGTCAACTTCTCCCTCACCCTAAACCCTTTTTCGTTTCCCCCTAATCCCACCCACTTATCTTTTCTATAAAATCCATCACCCTTAACCTATTCCTACTTTCTATCTTGCAACTTTTTAGTTACTTTTCTTTTCTTTGTTTTTACAAAACTCACAACCAAGATCATCCATGGCATCCAAGAGTAAATTTTTAGTTCATCCAAGTTCCTCCAAAGAACCAAGATACAAGAAGTTTGCTACACCGGTGGTTCAAGAAAGATTTCAATCCAAGTTTGAAAGCCGGAAGATTCATGAAGAACAAGGCTTTGAATACTCCAACTCTCATCAAGATTTCGGCCTTGAACCATTCATCTTCGAGAGGATTGCACATCAAAAGTGGCAAATCTTTTGCCATCAACCGGAACCGGGTAACATCTCATGGGTAAGAGAATTCTATGCTCACTCACCTAACCAGGATAATCCTTATTTTTTTGTTCGTGACAAGGCCATACTCATAAGTCCTGAAAGCGTCAACACCTTTTACGGGCTTTACATTGAGAAGGACGAGCATCAAGCCTTCGTTGATCAAATCACTCCCAAGCAACTCGACAAGGTGCTTCAAGAACTCACTCAACCGGGAACTCATTGGAACGACGGTAAATACAAGGGCACGGTAAATCGCCTTCAGCTTAAACCCGAGGCAAAACTATGGAATAAGTTTGTTAAAACTTCTTTAATTCCCACCACACACAATACTACCGTTGATATACCACGTCTTTTGCTCATACATTCTATTTTGCATAATCGCATCATTAACATTGGAAAAATTATTTGTGATGAGATTTTTGTATGCAGCTCAAAAGATAAGGGTTCTCTTTTCTTCCCTTGCTTAATTTCTAATCTTTTCAAGGAGATGCATGTCCCAAGTGAGTCCACCGATGAAAAGGCCCTACCCAAGTCTGGTTGGAATCAAGCACTAATCCGAAAGCTAATGGGAGAGGCATCGAGAGATTCTTCAAGGCCTCCAATTGCCACGGCAACTCCTGCTGCCCCGAAAATCCCTGATGCCCAAGGACCTAACGCCCGGGCAACTCAGCCATCAACCCCGGGACACTTTGAAGCACTTTTGCAACCATTGGCAAGCCACCTAAGGCAAATTGAAGACCGACAACTAATGTTCATGCGGTACATGAAGGAGCACAACAATGTCATCACCCAAGTCATCCTAGAAAAGTACCCGGACAATCACGTGTCGTTCCCAAACTTTCCTCCCGAGATCCTTGCCCCGACAACCAATGAAGCAGTCGCCACAGCAACCACAACAGATGATGCCGCGGCAACCTACATCGTGCCTGCACAAGCTGACGCCACGGCAACCAACCCTGAAGATGCCACGGCAACCAAAGCTAAAGACATCCCGACAACCACTGCAAAAGCCAAAGGTAAAGCACTTATGCCCGAATCAACTCCTACGGAATCATTTTCTGATTTTTCAGATTTGGATGAGTCCTCCATTGCACCAACAAAGACTGCACCAATTGAATCCTCCAAGCGAAAAACCAATGACATTGATGAAGAGGACGATGAGGACAACCCCGTACGAGGATCGATTCCACCACTGGCAACAAGAAAACAACCATCGCGTTTAAGCAAGAGAATCAAGACACCGACAAAAAGGAAACTAATCATCTACGATGACGAACTCTCGGAGTAAGTCCTCGTATGCATTTTATTTTTTTCGTTATTTTTATGCATGCATTGAGGACAATGCCTCACTCAAGTTTGGGGGGGATTGTTATTAGTAGTTACCATATTTAGTTACATTCATCTTAAGTACTACATTTAGGATACATAAATTGCTTGCCATGCCTTTAGTTGGAACAAGAATTGCTTAGATTTGATGAATATCCGATGATGACTTTGCCAATGCACTTAATTGATAGAATTTTTATTTTAGGATAACCATGGAAAAACTTAGAATTTTACTATGATGCTAATTTTGATGAAACACTGTTGTGGTTTGATTGATTTAAGGAATTCTAGTGAACTTAGGTTGATAATTAACAAATTGGGGGATCAGAATAAAAATTGATCACTAGAGGTGCCCGAAACTGGCTCTAGTATGTGCTAAAAAATTTTTTAACTAGAGGTGCCCAAAACCGGCTCTAGTCGAATAAATTAACTTAAGAAAAATAAAAACAAAACACTAGAGGTGCCCAAAACTGGCTCTAGTTAAAACATGTTAAAAAGAACCAATAAAGTAATTTGAAAACCTATTGTTTGTATAGAATCCGAAAAATCAACTTGCACACAACTCCGCACACACTCACAAGCATTATAGTTTGATTCCGAGTAACTCCTAAGTTTTCCGAAAAATAAAAAGCCAATCATACTTTGTGCCCCGGTTCAGAGAATTGAAATCAAGTTCAAGGCTAAGTTTGTGAAAGTTGAAGTCTTGGCAGGTAATTATGAGTTTGCATTGCTTGAGGACAAGCAATAGTTCGAGTTTGGGGGTGTGATAAGTGTTCAAAAGTACTATTTTTCTTACCCTTTTTACTCATATTATTGTTAGACTTAGGCCCATATTAGTTGCATAATTAGCCATTCATGCATTAATCCATGTTTTCTTCCATCGTTGAGCTTGATTACATAACTTGGTAGTTTTTGTGGGAAAAGATGCTGCTTTGGTGTGTTTTGTGTGCATATGCAGGATCACTTGCCAAAGCAAGGCTAGAACCAGTTGCCAGGGCAATACATGAAGGAGACGCCGAGCTAGTTGCCAGGGCAATGCATGAAGGAGACGCTGAGCCAGTTGCCATGGCAATTGTCGACAAGAGCAAAGGTGATATGGTAGTCGAAATTGATGACTAGACAAGCCCAAGATGACGTGGAGCAAAGCCCAAACCCAAAGGAATTTGATTTTCATGCAGAGATTAAAGAAGAATTAAATTCCAAGAAGATAGGAGAAGTTCTAGTAGGAATATAATTATAATAAAGAATTATATTCTTTAAAGATAATTTAATTCCAACTTAACTTCCTCCTCAAAGAAGGACTTTGGCCTAGCCCTATAAATAAGATGGAGATTTCGACAATCCAAGAGAGCAAAGAGAGGGGAATTTCAACAAGTCCAAGGAGGGCAAGAGGAGAGAATTTTCGACAAGCATCTAGGGCAAGGAGGATTTCGACAAGCCTCCTTCTTCATCATTTTCTTTCTTGTTCGATTGGGTTCATGCTAGGGATTAATTATCTTGTGTTTCTTTGGAACCTAGCCATGAACTAAATCTATTTGGCTATGGTTATTGTGTTTTGTGGTTGTGAGAAATTATTGGTTTTTGTTTAGGTAACAAGAGTTTGCACTTTTCTATTCAAGGTTTATTCATTCTTGGTTCTTATTCTTGTTTGCGTGTGAATTGGGAGAGGATCTCGTGATTTCATCTATTTATCTAATATCGGGAGAGTTAGATTCAAGAAACGAATGAATATGATCTTTATTCAATCTATTGATGGTGAAGATTAATCTGGCTTAGGAATAAGTTAAGGATTTCAACGGCTAAGAGGAGCGCAAGATTGGTTGTTGTTCACCCTTGATTCACGCAGGGATGTATTATCAAGGCATGCACAAGTAGCTAGAGTTTCGACTTAGGGATAAGAAGAAACCATTAAATAACGCTCTGCCGAACCTTGAAGGTTGCTGCCCAGACGCCCAAGTAGTTGCCCAACTAGTTGCCCAGACAACCATCGATTAGTTGCCAAGGCAACCCCGTTGTGCAAGTTGCCACGGCAACTGAGTTGCCCGTGCACTCTTTTACCAAAACGATCCAATCGGCTATCACACCTCAACTCACGATAACCTGGCCCATCTCTCTCTCAATTGATCTCATCTATTCATTTACTTTATTGCTTTCTAGATTAGTTATTAGTTAAACTCCTATAATCCTTTATTTGTGTTTTTACTTTTTACAGTGGAAGAGACTAGATTCTTGAAGTGGCACCAATCCTTGTGGAGACGATATCTTTTATACTATAACTTGCGACGTGTATACTTGCACATTTGCGTAGCACTTATTACGTGCAACAAAGTGCAAACGGAACTGGGAAACAACTTTTCGATCCTTTCGGGTTTTCTATACCTAGTCATTCTTTCGGCATCTTATCAAATACATCAATGCATCATCTAAATCCATATGAACAAGAACATCTTGAACCTTTACCTTCCATAGAGAAACCTGATGTTGCGATCCAGCAACAGAATTTCATACTTTATCATTATCCCGAGTAACTTGAAAAGCTCTAGTATCAATTTGTTATACTACCGGGACGATAATGATGAGATAAGAAAATAAAAGCAAATGCAAAAAAGAAAAACAACACCAAGATTTTATGTGAAAAACTCAAAAGAGAAAAATTACGGGAAGAGGAGAAGAAATTTTACTATGTCAAAAAGAGAGAATACGACTGAATGAATAAACTCTTAATCCCTTGTATATATTTATAAGGACGAGAGACGTGTTTTCAAAAGGAAATCTGCAGAGAAAATAATTCTACTCAAATTGAGTTTCCCACTTTTCAACACATATCTAAAAAGAAAAGTAGAGTTCCACTAGAATTGATCAGTTCTATATTAAATAAAAGACCAAAATAAAAGTTGGGTCATAAGTCATAACTCTAACAGAAGATTGTTACGTTCTTAAGAAAAATGCATACTCTTAAAACCAATATATATTAAAAGTAACAAACACAGAAGCACCAAATTACAGATTCAAAATACACAGTGAGTTCATTGAATATTATTATCAGTTACCATTTAGCTATAGTAATTTTGATATTTTTGGTCATTACGTGTAATGTACAATGAAGAGTTATTTTTATTATTATTGTAATTTTCAAAATTAAAGAAAATAATAAATCTTATTAAGTCTCTTATAACTAGGGATGCAAACTGATCTGACCTAAAAATCTGACTGAAATCGACCCGAGTCTGAATTGGTTATGATCCGAGGTGATGATGACCCGAACTGAACCAAGTTCGACCTAATGTTAACTCGAACCTGAGTTGAACCTGATGATTTTGAATCCGAACTTGAGCTGTACTCGACCTGAGAATGAACTGAACCCAGTAATGTGATAACGAAACCCGACCCGATATGTACGCAAAATTAACCTGACAAATATATGATATAACCCGACTTGAAACGACCCGAGATCCGATTTCACCTAACTTGTAATTGATCCGACCTGTTACAGACCTGACTTGTTGTTAACCTGACCTGTTAATTGAATCGACCTATTACAGACTCGATTTATTAACTGATCTGAACTAATATTGACCCACATATAATTAATTAACTTCACTACTATTTCAAAATATTGATTTTATATTTTTTACTTCATTATCACTACAAGTATTAAATTACATCTAAATAAATAAACTCTACAAAAATTAACCATAACAAAATTTAAAATTAAACTTTTTAAAGTTTTAAATCTTTGTCACCGTCGCCGCACACTTTGAAATTTTAAAGTGCAATTTATTGATTTCAATTTGATTCTGAAACTAAATTTGAATAAATGATGGCAATGAGGAATTTCTCTTGATATATTCTTCAAGGGTCCAAAAATGAAATTTATTTTTTAACTAAAAATAATTTTATATTTCTCTTTCGCAACGACAAGAAAAATGAAGATTTATAATTAAAGCATATTATTGATGTTTGTTTTGTCTTTTTTTTTTCTTTAATTAAAAAAAATATAATCTCTAATAAAATCTCATACACACATGTGCCTAAGTAATTAATAGGCATGTAAAATTTTATTTATATTTTGCGATGCTTGTTTTGGTTTTCAAAATACACATTCTTCTGTTCTTTTTTATTAATGATTTTTTTCTTCTGAAAATTTGTTGCTAAGATGGCTAACAAACAACAAATCAAACTCCAAGTACTGATTTTACAATGAGAATTTCTAGGTATTATTCAAATTTTAGATTTTTAATCACTTTGCACACCATAATTACAACATACATATTTGATTTATATTAAAATGAACATAACAGAAGTGAGTTGTAATCATTATTGTAATTAGCTTGATTAAGACTCTAATATAGTACACATTAAGCATTACTCATCTTAGAATGCATTTTAAAAAGAGCCTCATTAAAAATCTCTCTCAAAACTCGATTAAGCCTAGGCTCAATCAAAACATTAGAAGGGAAAAAGAGTACCTAAAATTTATTACTATAATAAAATAGAAAGTTCAAATACAATAGGGATAATGACACAAATGTCCCCGTACTTTATTAAAATTTTCAATGTGGCGTCTCTACTTTGTAAATGTTCAATGTGCCCCTTGTACTTTGTTTCCATCTTATAAAATGCCCCTTGAGACTAACGGTGTTAAATGATGATGTGGCAATGACACATGACACTCTCTCATACTGCCACGTGACACTTTTTTCAGGAAAAAAATATAGGGGCATGATTATATTTTTACTTTTCCGTTTTTATAATAAAAATAAAAATATAGGCTATGCTTACGATTTTCCCGAAGATTCAAAAACCCAACATCAGTTCTGTCGTCTTCTTCAAACATTGGCATTTTTAGCTTTTTAATCCGAAAATTGAAAGAATCGATAATGGGAGCCTGATATTGAAAGAATCGGTAATGGGCGTCAGTTCTACTTTTTTTTTTGTATGCAACTGCAGCAACCAAATCATGGAGAAATTTACGAGGTTGAAAAAGAAGCATGGAACAAAATCTTGCAATTTTCATAAGCAAAATAACATAACCCATCAAAAGAAAGCAAAATTATGCCCAGAAATTCAGGTCATTTTACGTTACAACTCATAGAAGCATTTTGTCATACACTTGGATACGAGATTAAGGAAAACTGAAAATTGGTATTGAGATTTGGATACACGTATAGGTGCAGCTCGATTTAATCGTCACTCACATGTCCGTTGCTTCCTGTTCTTACTAAAATGCAGGTTGACAGTAGCATCGATGATTCTGTTTCGGGGAGAAAACTGAAGTGATCACTCTTGAGGAAAATATGATACGAATACATAAACATAAATGTAGGAACTACTTGATGTGGTTCGTGCGGCCGATTGTGGGAATTTCCCTTATGCACGTTCATTTGTGAATTGATGTTGTCCCACGTTCCACTATTGGAACAGTTTCATGGCCATTTCCCGTGTCACGACACGCCCAACTTAAGGAAGTTAAGGTGAATTAATGAGTAACTGGTGGTGGTTCTTGATGGAACAACCACTATAAATACCCCATTAGTTTAAGGTCTCTAAACACCAAATGAAATACAAGAATCACATATTCCATCTAAGTGACGTTTTGAGTGCTTAGAAGATCTTTGGCGATTTTAGTTTTGTGTAGTCGAATTCGCTATATTCATGTAGTCGAATTCGAAGTGTTCAAGGGTGGTTTGAGGCATTCGACGGTGGTTCGACGTGCTTGACGGTTTGCAACTACATATCAGTTTTGGCATACGGTATAGGCAATGGCTGGATGTATTTATAATTTAGATCTTTCTGCTGCGTTTTTGCTCGATTTATGCTTACATTTAGTACTGAGCATGGTTAAATCTCTGCATTGTCGTTTTAAAGTTTGTATGTTTCTCAAAATTAAAATGCCATGTTGATCTTTAATTAAAATTTTGAGAAAAATTATGTTGCAAACTTTTGTTTTAAAATCGTAAGATTTTATTAAATTATTTTCTAAAATTTATCAATAATTTTATTTAAAAATAATTTTTGTATGTGCCTAAATTAAGAGATGATATATACCTTATCCAGTAATTAGTTATATACATAAAACTAGGTACATAAAACTTTAAGACTTATTGCATAAAGTATTAAGCAATAAAATTATAGAATATATGTCTAGGGTTCCGAATAATTTATTTAATTAGAGAATTAGCCATAGCAACTTTAATTAAATAAAATTTGGTAAGGATCTCATAAGGACTAGACATAAAATGTTGCATAATGAATTAGCAACAACATTGAATAAAGTATAGGGTTAATATCTAGCTAAGTGATTTTCATAATTTTATTTGATTAAAGACTAGCCACAACATCTTTAGTTAAATAAAATTACTAAGGTTAAAAATCACATACAGAAAGCTTCGATATTAAATCCCATAACATAACTTATTAAGGTAAAAACTATTAGATGAGTTTTTATAATTATCCACATGAGCTATAAAATAAATTTAATAATTTTTATATAAGGGATAAAAAATAATTCTATCATAAAATGAATCTAATCGAATTAAAAATTTAGCCCATAGGCAATTTTTATGTCACTAGATTCATTATTTACATAATTTGCATTGGTAAATTACTATTTATGTTTGCCTCAAATTTATATTAAGCATGTATGTCAATTTATTTTGCTGCATTACAACCTATGAACATGTCTGATAATAAAGTAGACACCCCTGAATTAACCAGTGAGAACTTTAAGTTTTTGAAGGAGGGTATTCTTCTTTAATTAAGGTGTATGGATATTGACATGCCATAAGGAAATCTGAGCCACATATCACTGACACTAGCAATAGGCTGATCTTGCTCTATATGAAAAGTGGGAGCGATCCAATCGCTTAAGTATTATGTTCATTAAGAGCAAGGTTCCTGCTGATGTTCGTGGCTCAATTGAGCATTATGAGAATGTCCAAGAGCTATTAATGACTATAGGGAAACAGTTTCAAACTTCTCAAAAGTCATTAGTCAGCACCCTAATTATGAAGTTCATATCACTGAAGCTCACTACAGTGAAAGGTGTGCGTGATCACATCAATAAGATGCAAGATTTGACAGCTCGACTTAAGGCACTTGAGGTTGAAATGTCTGAATATTTCCTGGTGCACTATATTGAACACTCTTCCACCTCAATATAGGTCATTTAAGATCTCTTATAACACACATAAATATAAATGGTCTATTGATGAATTTTTGACCATGTGTGATCAAGAAGAGGGTAGGCTCATACTAGAAATGGGAGAGAATGCATTGACGGTTACTCAGGGAAAGATGTCAGTCCAAGCCAAGCAAAAGAAAAAGGCTAAAATACAACCCCAAGCTGACATAAAGAAAGAATTCACCTATTTCTTCTATAAAAAGAAGGGACACATGAAGAAAGACTGTGTCAAGCATAAGTGCTGGCTTGAAAAGAAAGGTAAATCAATCTCACTTGTTTGCTTTGAGTCAAATATGGTTGATGTTAATTATAACACATGGTGGATTGATTCTTGTTCTACAATTCATGTCTCAAATTCCTTGCAGGGATTAAAAAACTTGAGGGAACTAGTGGGAGCTAAGCGACACATCTATTCAGGAAAGAAGATGCAGTCACATGTGGAAGCTATTGGGACCTGTGAATTAGTGCTTAGTGGTGGCTTTGTTTTAATTTTAGAAAATACTTTTTATATTCCTAGTTTTTCTATAAATTTAATTTTTGCTTCAAGACTTGTACCCTTGGGGTATTGTTTTAAATTTTCAAATGTTGGTTTCAGTTTGTTTTATAATTCTGAAATTCTTGGAGATGGAATTTTATGTGATGGACTTTACACTATTAATTTATAAAATAATGACACTCATAATGTTATGCACATTCAAACTAGTGCTAAGCGTTGTGTTATAAATGGAGATTCCTCTACTTTCTGGCACCGAAGGTTAGGACATATCTCAATTGAAAGAATTAAAAGATTAGTAAATGATAGGGTACTCAATACCTTAGATTTCATTGATTTTGATATTTGTGTAGACTGCATTAAGGGCAAGCAGACTAACAAGTCAAAGAAAGGTGCCAATAGGAGTTCGACCATATTAAAAATTATCCATTCTGATATCTGTTGCCCAGATATGGATGTACAAGGTCAGAAATACTTTATCACTTTCATAGATGATTACTCACGGTTCATGTATCTCTACATGCTTCATCATAAAAGTGAAGCATTAGAAACCTTTAAGGTTTTCAAGGCTGAAGTAGAGAAACAATGCGGTAAGCAAATAAAGATTGTGAGAACCGATAGAGGTGGTGAGTATTATGTTAGATACAATAAGGATGGATAAGCACCTAGTTCATTTGTGAATTTTCTTCAAAACAACAGTATAATTGCCCAATACACTATGCTAGGCTCACCTGATTAGAATGATGATGCAGAAAGAAGAAATTGAACTTTAATGGATATGGTGGGAAGTATGCTTAGTAGCTCTAAGCTACCTAACTCTTTATGGGTTAAATCTCTCAATACAACTGTGTACATATTAAACCGGGTTCCAAAAAAGGATGTCCTAAAGACAACTTTTGAGTTATTCAAAGGTTGGAAACCAAGTTTACGACATATACGCGTATGGGGATGCCTGTCTGAAGTAAGAATTTATAACTTACAAGAAAAAAAACTAGACCCAAGGACCATTAGTGGATAATTCATTGGATATGCTGAAAAGTCCAAAGGTTACAGATCAAATTTTATTGTCCATCTAGCAGCACTAGAATTATGGAATCAAGAAATGCAAAATTTCTTGAGAATGACTCAATCAGTATGAGTGATTTGTCTCGAGATTCAATACCCATAGATCAACCATCCACTTCAAGTGAGAGATTGGTTATCATATATAATACCCCTTAAGCTCAATCGGGTGTTGAACAAACGATCAATGAAGTTCCATAACCTGCTGAAGACACTCTAGTAAATCAAGTTGTTCAAGAAAATTTAGAAATTATTGAACAACCAGTTGAACAACACGATCCAAAAGAAAATGTTGGTTCAACATTAAAGAGATCTGCTAGAGAAAGAAAATTGATAATTTCTAGTGATTAAGTTGTGTATTTACAATAATCTGTGAAAAGCAACGAAGTTTGTGATCTTGTTCCATTGCTTGATAGTGTAAAAGCCAATGGATGTAAATGGGTCTTCAAAACAAAAAGAGACTCAAAAGGCAACATAGAAAGATATAAAGCAAGACTCATTGCTTAAGGATTCACTTAGCGAGAAGGAATCGATTACACTGAGACTTCTATTCCAATATCTAAGAAAGATTTCTTACGCATTGTGTTAGCATTAGTAGCTCAATTTGACCTTGAGTTACAACAAATAGATGTGAAAACTGTCTTTCTTAACGGTGACCTAGAAGAAGAGGTATACATGAAACAAACTAAAGGATTTTCCTCTAGTGATGGTGAAAATTTGGTTTATAAGTTAAAGGAATTTATATATGGATTGAAACAAGCCTCCCGTCAGTGGTATTTGAAATTCCATGAAAATATCTCTTCATTTGGTTTTTGTTAAGAATATCAAGGATCAATGTATATACTAGAAGGTCAGTGAGAGTAAATTTGTTTCCTTATTCTATATGTGGATGATATTTTACTTGCAATAAATGATAGGGGTATGCTACATGAGGTGAAACAATTTTTTTCTAAAAATTTTGATATGAAAGATATGGGTGATGCAACTTATGTCAATGGCATTAAGATTCATCGTGATAGACATAAAGGTGTCTTAGGTCTAACTCGAAACCTATAGCAACAAAGTTTTAGAAAGATTTCGGATGAATAATTGTTTACCTAGTGTTGCTCTATCATGAAGGGTGATAAGTTAAATCTGAACCAATGTCCAAAGAACGAATTTGAGAGGAAACAAATGAAAACATTCCATATGCTTCTACTTTTGGAAGCCTGATGTATGCTCAAGTTTGTACAAGACCTGTCATTGCATTTTCCATTAAGATGTTGGGAAGATATCAAAGTAATCTGAGTATGGACCACTAGAAAGCTGCAAAGAAGTACCTCAAAGGGAAAAAGGAATACATGCTTATGTACAAACGGTCTGACCATTTGGAGGTGATTGGCTACTCCAATTCAAACTTTACTGGCCGTGTTGATTCACGTAAATCAACATCAGGTTACATATTTATGTTTTTCAGCGAAGCTATATCTTGGAGGAGCGTCAAGCAGACCTTAATTGCTACTTCCACTATGGAGGCTAAGTTTATTTCGTGTTTTGAGGCTACCTCACATTAAGTATTGTTGAAGAGTTTTATTTCTGGGCTTAGACTTATGGATTCAATCTCTGGGCCATTAAGGATATAGTGACAATTTAGCAGCTATCTTTATGGCTAAGAACAACAAAAGTGGAAGTTGAAGTAAACACATCGACATTAAGTGTCTAACCATAAGGGAACGTGTTAAAGAAAAGAAAATGGTCATTGAGCACATTAACACTGAGCAGATGCTAGTCGATCCTTTGACTAAGGGCATGCCACCACATAAATTTAAGGATCATGTTGTCACTATGAGACTTGTTGCCACTTTGTAAATTTTCATTGTAAGAACTATTCTATTGAAACTCTAATAAAGTTTGATATTTCTCATATATGTTGTGTACACATTAAGTTAATTAGTTTGAGAAATATCACTAAAGTTTGGACTTAGAATAAACATTGGATTTATTCATTAAGTATTTGGGCTAAAGCGTTGAGACTTGATGTATTGTGATACTTGAAAGATACTACTCAAATTATAAGAGGAAATATCACCATGATTCATACATTATATTTTGAATTTAAGTACTCATGGAAAATACGAACCAAGTGGGAGAATGTAGGAAGTACTTTATGTGGTTCGTGTGGCCGATTGTGGGACTTTCCCTTATGCACGTTCATTTGTGAATTGATGTTGTCCCACGTTCCACTATTGGAATAGTTTCTTGGCCATTTCCCATGTCACGACACACCCAACTTGTGGAAGTTAAGGGCATTAATGAGTAACCGGTGGTGGTTCTTGATGGAAGAACCACTATAAATACCCCATTAGTCTAAGGTCCCTAAGCACCAAATCATATACAAGAATCACATATTCCATCTAAGTGACATTTTAAGTGCTTAGAAGATCTTTGGCGGTTTTAGTTTTGTGTAGTTGAATTCGCTATAGTCGTGTAGTCAAATTCGAAGAGTTCCATGGTGATTTGAGGCATTCGACGGTGGTTCGACGTACTTGACGGTGCCGCAACCGAATATCGTTTTTGGCATACGGTTCAGGCAATGGCTGAAGGTGTTTATAATTTTGATCTTTACACTGCTTTTTTGCTCGATTTATGCTTACAATAAACACACTTATAATAATAAAATATTAGAGAAAAATCATGGTCGTGCTGTGATATGTATAACATGTGTGAGCTACTGTCAACTATTCTTAGACCTGTGTCATCCTTTCCTCGAGGATATTTCATGGTGTTTAATGAGAAAACTTCTCCTGTGGAGGTATTTAGTGTCAGTTTTGAAGCTTTTCTAGATGGTTTTCTTGGGAGTCGTATTTCGTAAAGTTGTGGTTATAATCCAAAGTTGAATAATAATGAGATGGTCTAAAATTCTCGTGACTCTGTTTCAACGCTTGAAACAAAAATCCTGGTAAGAAAAAAAATATATGTCTATAAAATTATTTGGAGATTTAGAAAGAAAAAAGTTGTTTAACGATGTTTGTGGTCAGATTAGAGCACTATCGGTGGCGGTAATGGATGTCTGTTGTTAGGGTTTTATAGGAAAGAAAAAGTAAAAGGGAAAAGGAAAGAACAAAATATAGGTAAAACTGTAACCATACCCCTATATTTTTATTTTTTATCATAAATAGAAAAAGGGTAAAATTGTAACCATGCTCTTGTATTTTTCTCTCTTTTTTAGCATAAGAGAGTGTCATGTGTGCATGCCACATCATCATTTAACGCCGTTAGTCTCGAGGGCATTTTATAAAATGGAAACAAAGTAGAGATACCATATTGAAAATTTTAGTAAAGTACATGGGGCATTTGTGCCATTATCCCAATGCAACAATACAATAAATCTTTGGTTGCATAGGAGTAAAAGAACACCAAAAAGGCTAAACAAAATAGGTACTAAAACAACCTAACATTGTCTTAGTTATTCGAATCAGGAACATGTAAAGTTAAACAAAATAACCAAAACACATAAAACTAAAAGTCAGTAGACCAACCAATAAACCCAAAAAATAAAATAAGAAGTCCATTAAGGTGCAACAAAAAACATTAGTGAAGAAACAATATTAATAAATATTGAAGTAAATATATAAAAAGAGTACATCCAATACTATTAACCTTAAACTAGAAGTGAATCTTCTTCTAAATCTGAAATTAAAAAATCTTTAACTACACCAAGATATTCTTCATTTCTTTCCTCTGATTCAAAATCATACAAACAATTACGAGTTGATACAAAAACCTCAACAATTGTAGGCAAGAATTTAACTTTTAACTTGTTCAAAATCTGATCCCATGCTAAAAGAAAATTCAAAGGCAACATAAGTAATTGGAATGGCTAAAATATCTCTAGTCATGCGAGAAAGTACCAGATAAGAAATATTTTATATTTTTCAATAGTCTAAAATATCAAACTCATTATCTTCTATACGCGGGACAAAATGGAAATTGATGTACGAGTTAACATTAATTTTTTCTCTCATATTAGCAGTTGAATTGGCATCAAAACTCTAACATAAAAAATATTAAAAATCAATTAAAATATTCCAAAACAAAAAATTATTTAAGTGATCATTATGAAAAAATAACTCACCTAAAAATAATTTTTAAATAGGTGGGATAGACGAGAACTTAACCCACTTGTATTTAGAGATGTGCTGCTTTGGACAGAAGAACAAAAAGAAAAAGTGTAACACCCTAACCAGTATTTTATATTTAATACTAATTAGAGTATCACATAAGAATATACCAACGTTTCTCTTTAGAATTTATAAGAAAAATTATAAATTATTCATTTTACTATTAATTGCGTAGAATCATGTTTCAAATTTTTATCCCATCGAATTAGGTTCGATTTCATGCAGCAACTTAACAATTCTTATCTATGATATATAAGGAATATAACTACCTAAAATAAAAATAAAATCGATTGCTCTAATTACCCTTATCTAGTTCTTATCTGATTTTAAATTTAATATAATTACTAATTATCTGCTATAAACATAAACTAGTCTATATATTATTACAAACCATATATAAACTAGTATATAACCGACTAATTTTAACATATACATGTCATCTAAAAATATCAAAACACAACAAATGATGTTATTATTGATACCGTTGTTATACACCGGATACACATGATGCCCGTTCCTTACTTCGATTTCTTCTTTTTACCTACGCATGAAAAGTCATCACACGCTAAGTATATACTTAGTGAGGAGATAATTATATCCAGTGCAATATAACATAACTATAATTAATCACATGTAACCGTATTCATGCATTTTGAATCACCAGATATGTCTTACCATCAAGTAAATCAATTTTCAACAATGAAAACTGGATATAATTTCTTACCAATATACTTGTCGTAACTTTAAGATTTTATAACTCTGTCACCCGTTTATCAATTATTTACCAATACCATAGCCCAAATATAAACCTATGAGGACATTGGGTACTCGAGTCAAATATGCACCGAAGTGCTAATACACATAAGGTCTTGCCCACCATCCGCACATTTATAAGGCAGTGCTAACCATACACTAAGTGTCCTTTATATACACTATAGTGCTAAACTGGATAACCAAATATGCAGCGTGCTGCTGGACTCTATGGCATGCCAACTATACCATGTCCCTCAATGACTTATTTGGGCATAATTTACGTATTTATTTCATCCATGGCAATGTATATCAGCATAATTTAACATTGGGCAGTTCATACCCGAAATAACAGTCATAGTATAATATCATACAAAACTAGTGATCCATGCATCAATATTCATCTTTTGACATATTTAAAATATGTCAATCATATGATCAATGACATAAATATCATGCCAATATATAAACCAGATTGACTTATCGCAAGTTTTCCCAATGATGTATAAAACATCCATGTATCATGTTATGTATGCATTGCACTCACCTAATGCCTCACTAGTAAACCTTACTATTGCTTTAACTTTACTCTTGAAAATTTTCCTTGTCTTTAGAGTTGCTCGAAATACGATCTTGATCACGATCTATAAAATCATCATTTTCCAAATACATATATTTCAAAGCGTATGTTAGTATCATTCCAACATATGCACATATTAGGAATAAAATTCCTAAAAGTTCTTTATTATTCATATCCATCACAAATTCACAAGATATTTCCAAATCTCATAATATAACCATAAAATGATTTCTTTTAGAATTCACCTCAACTTTCCAAATTATTCAAAATGGTCCCTTGCCATTGAACTTCAAATTCAAGCATTAAATAACATGTTCGAGTATTCTAAGAATACATTCAAGCTTAACACATTGATTTCTAAGAAATTTCTATTTCACTTTCAACTTTTCTTTAATATGCCATTTGGTCATCAACACTTTGAAAACTTACAATTTGATCCAAACAACATTCTGAGCCTTGAAAAATCATTCTCACATCATTTCTATCCTTAGGATAATTTTCCATAATTTTCTCTAATTTTTCTCCTATAGGCCGAATATGAAAGGTCATTACCTTCAAATTTTCCAACTTGATTCAAGCATGAATTCAACTTCTAAACCTCATTTCCAAGCTTCTATAATCATTCCCATATCACAATCAATTCAATTTCAATTTCACATCAAAACCCTAACTTCAAACAAATTAGGATTTAACTACTTTCAAGTAATTTCAATCATAATATAAGCTTGGATATGATTCTACAACAACTTCATCAAAATCTAATCTTAAATAATCATATTTAAACATCCCTTTCATCCATCAAAATCACAAAACTAAGGTTTCAAGCAAGGAAATCATGAATAAATGGTACCAAAAGATAGAGAATTTCATGGAGATCAACTTCATATTTCATGCTTTCATCCAAAATCCAACCAAATAAGCTTGAAAATCAAAAATAAAAGTTTTCCTCTTACCTTGAGAGAGTGTTCAAACAAGAGAGAAAAAGATGGAGAAATTCTTGAATTTTCTATTCTTTCATTTTAGTCCATTTGTCATCTTAATAAATAAATGAATTAAAAATTCATTTTATGGCAAAACAACCATTTTGCCCTTGTAATCCAATGTCCCACATCTTGCCACATGTCTACCTACTCATCCAATGGTCAAAAATAAACCAAGTAGTTAGTGATTACCAACTTTGCCCTTGGAATTTCCCAAAATTATCATCTTGCCATTTTTCATCCAATGGCTCATATTTAACATGGAAATCTACTTTAAATCCAATGGTCCATGTAAAATCCTACTATTTTAAGTCATGGAAATGACATTTTTAACCTTACCTTATCATTCTTTAAAATATCTTGAATTTCCGATTTGATTTGATTATCCAAATATTTTTCTAAACGTTATCGCTTAATAGCCAATAATACAAGCTCCGTAGGAAAAATTCGAGTGACACGAAAACGTAGTTCTTGGGGGTGAACTATTCATTTACGGGACTAAAATACATAACTTTTTGAAATTACAATTTAGTCCTTAAACTTTCCCGAAGTTTATACTTTGGCCACCAAACTTTTAAAATTTTCATTTTGGTCACTAACAAAAAATTTGGGATATTACAATTCTTCCCCTTAAGAAAATTCCTCCTCAAATTTTTCTTACTTAGTTCAAAAAGATACGGATACTGCTTTTTCATTACTTCCTCTGTTTCCCAAGTAGCTTTTTCTACTTTGTGATTTCTCCACAGGACTTTAACTAGAGAAATCTTTTTATTCCTTAATTGCTTTTCTCCTCGAGCTAAAATTTTTATAGGTTCTTCATCATAGGTCAAATCCAATTGAATATCAATCTCTTCTGGTGTAATAACGTGTGAAGGATCCGATCGATATCTCTAAAGCATGGACACATAGAATACATCATAGACCTTACTCAACTCCGGTGGTAAAGCTAGTTGATACGCCACTGAACCAACCCTCTTTAAGATTTCATAAGGACCAATGAATCTTGGACTAAGCTTTCCTTTTCGTCCAAAGCGTAATATTTTCTCCAGGGTGAAACCTTTAATAATACTTTATCTCCAACTTCAAACTCAATATCCTTTCTTTTTGAGATCTGAATATGACTTTTGTCTGTTAGAAGCACCCTTGAGATTATCTTTAATTATCTTTACCTTATTCTTCATTTCTTGAGTAAGATCTGGTCCGATGATTTTTCGATCCTCTAACTCGAACCAATTCAATGATGTTCGACATTTTCTTCCATATAATGCCTCATAAGGTGCCATCTTTATACTCGATTGATAATTTTTGTTGTAGGCAAATTTAGCTAATTGAAGATATTTTTCCCAAGAACCTGCAAAATTAATTATGCATGCTCTAAGCATATCTTTGAGTATTTGAATAGTTCTTTCTGATTGTCCATCTGTTTGAGGATGAAAAGCAGTACTAAAGTGTAGCCGAGTCCCTAATGCTTCATGCAATACACTCCAAAACCTTGAAGTGAACCTTGGATCTCTATTCGAAATAACAGACATAGGAACACCATGCAATCTAACAATTTCCTTAATATATAACTCCACTAACTTGTTCAAAGAGTAGTCTGCTCGAACTGGTATGAAATGTGCCATCTTAGTCAAACGATCCACAATCACCCAAATTGAATCTTTCTTACTTGGTGTCAAAGGTAACCCTGTTACAAAATCCATTGTAACCTTTTCCCATTTCCATTGTGGAATTGAGATTGGTTGAAGCAATCTCGATGGAACTTGATGTTCCGCCTTTACTTGTTGACATGTTAAGCATTTAACAACGAACTCAGAGATAGCTCGTTTCATGTCAAGCCACCAAAAATGACTCTTTACATCTTGATACATTTTGTTGTCTCTTGGATGCATAGTTAAAGGACTGAAATGTGCTTCTGAAAGTATTTCCCTTTTTAAATCCTTATCTTCAGGAATGTATACATGTCCCTTATAACATAAGCATCCATTTGATTTTACTTCAAAATCTTTATATTCACCACATTCAACTTGTTTCTTCTTTTCCAAGCATTCTTTATCCTTTGCTTGTAACTCTTTAATCCTTACTATCAAAGTAGGCTTGATTTGAAGCTCAACCATTATTGCACCATTTTCCTGTAACTTTAACTGATCATTCAATGATTTTAAGGCAAAAAATATCTTCCGGCTAAGTGCAATTGCTACCACATTAGCCTTCCGCTGATGGTAATCAATGATTACATCATAATCCTTGATCAGTTACATCCATCTTTTTTGTCTCAAATTAAGCTCCTTTTGAGACAACAAATATTTCAAACTTTTATGATTCGTGAAGATGTAGCATTTTTCACCATATAAGTAGTGACGCCAAATTTTCAAAGCAAATACCACTGCAACCAACTCTAAATCATGAGTAGGATAATTCCTTTCATGAGTTTTGAGTTGTCGAGAGGCATATGCTACCACATTTCCTTCTTGCATTAATACACATCCCAAACCATTATGGAATGCATCACTATATATTGTAAAATCTTTACCGGATTCTTGTTGTACCAAACATAAGCTTCTATTAATATCTTCTTCAATTTGTCGAAGCGTTCCTGACATTTTTCTATCCAAACAAATGGTACATCTTTTCTTAATAGCTTAGTTATTGGAGTGACAATCATTGAAAAATCTTTCACAAACCGCCGATAATAACCAGCTAATCCCAAGAAACTTCTCACTTTAAAGATATTTTGAGGAACTTTCCATTCGAGTATTGCTTGAACCTTCTTAGGATCAACTCGAATTCCTTCCGCATAGACTATGTGTCCAAGGAAAGCTACTTCAGACAACTAGAATTCACACTTTGACAACTTTTCATATAATTTCTTTTCTCGGAGGATCTGAAGAACTATTCGAAGATGAGTATCATGATCTTTTTTGGTTTTTGAATAAACCAATATATCATCTATGAATACCACAACAACTTGATCCAAATATGGCTGAAATATCCGATTCATCAAATCCATAAAAGTTGTCGGTGCATTTGCAAGTCCAAAAGGCATTACTACAAACTTATAATGCCCTTATCAAGTTATAAAAGTTGTCTTTGGTATATCTTCTTCTTTGATCTTCAATTGATAATACCCCGATCGAAGATCAATTTTAGAAAACATCGTCGCTCCTTTAAGTTGATTAAAAAGGTCATCAATCCTTGGTAAAGGATATTTTTTCTTCACCGTCACTTTATTAAGTTGATGATAATCCACACACAACCTCATTGATTCATCTTTCTTTTTCACAAATAGGATTGGAGCTCCCCAAGATGATATACTTGGTCGTATAAAACCTTTATCCAATAATTCTTGTAATTAAGCCTTAAGCTCTCTTAGTTCTATAGGAGCCATCTTGTATGGTGCTATTGATATTGGTGCTATTCTAGGAAGCACATCAAACCAAATTCCACTTCTCAATCAGGAGGTAGTCCTGATAATTCATTTGAAAAAACATCTGAAAATTCTCGCACTGTGGTGTATTTTCCAGATTTATTTTTGTTTCCAGAATATTTATCACATGAGCTAAACAACCTTCATACTCATGTGATAATAACTTTCCAGCTGTTACAACTGCAATCTCATTACTCAAATAATTCTGTTTTTCCCCCTCAAATATTATTTTCGAACCATCTGGTTCTTTTAAAACTACCCTTTTTAATTGGTATTCAACCTTAGCGTCACATGCCAAAGCCAATCCTTGTCTTCTCGACCAGGTATGGTCGTAGATACTACTGGTTTGCCTTATTTCTCCAATGAACAGGTCCCTAAAAGATTTTTCTTTGAATTTTTTCAGAAAGAATTCCCATGTAATCTGTTCTGGAGGAACACATGCAGTGACTATATTCCACCACATGCTGGCTTGCTCTATCTGAAGGGATACTACTCCTTCTAACTTTCCTTGATCATCGCAAGGAATCTTACTCAACATGATCTTAATATCATTCAACCAATAATTAACGACCATAGGATCAGCATCAGTATCATCTCGAAATTCTGGTGCTTTTATTTTCCTTAATTCTTTTGGAACTGATATCGGTGCTTGCCAATTTACAATAGCATCTAGTGCTTGAAGAAATAAGCCTTGATCTTGTACAGGCATATTTCTTTGCTCTTGAGCTAATGGCTTTACATTCTGTTGATCCTGAGGTAGATTTTAATTCACCTCATTACTTCCATTCCGAGTAGACATATCACGCTCGATTGCTTGACGAGATTCCCGATGATCTGACATCTATTAATGTCACAATCATCCCTTATAAGTAAGGAGTAACAATACTAATTACTAGGCATCCAATTATATTCAAACAAATATCAGTAATCTTGACATCCTAGTGGCATGTATATAATTCTAATTATTAACAAACCCGATTCGTATCTAGAACCGGCTAAACCTGTAGCTCTAATACCAATAAATGTAACACCATAACCAGTATTTTATATTTAATACTAATTAGAGTATCATATAAGAATATACCAACATTTCTCTTTAGAATTTATAAGAAAAATTATAAATTATTCATTTTACTATTAATCGCGTAGAATCATATTTCAAATTTTTATCCCATTGAATTATGTTCGATTTCAGGCAGCAACTTAACAATTCTTATCTATGATATATAAGGAATATAACTACCTAAAAACTACCTAAAATAAAAATATACCCGATTGCTCTAATTACCCTTATCTAGTTATCATCCAATTTTAAATTTAATATAATTACTCATTATCTGCTATAAACATAAACTAGTCTATATATTATTAGAAACCATATATAAACTAGTATATAACCGACTAATTTTAACATACACACGCCATCTATAAATATCAAAACACATCAAAGGATGTTATTATTGATACCATTGTTATACACCAGATACACAAGATGTCCGCTTTTTACTCCAATTTCTTCTTTTTACCTACGCGTGAAAAGTCATCACATGCTAAGTATATACTTAGTGAGGCAATAATTATATCTAGTGCAATATAACATAACTATAATTAATCACATGTAACCGTATTCATGCATTTTGAATCTCTAGATATGTAAACTAGTATATAACCGACTAATTTTAACATACACACGCCATCTAGAAATATCAAAAAACATCAAAGGATGTTATTATTGATACCGTTGTTATACACCGGATACACATGATGCCCGCTCCTTACTCCAATTTCTTCTTTTTACCTACACATGAAAAGTCATAACATGTTAAGTATATACTTAGTGAGGCAATAATTATATCCAGTGCAATATAACATAACTATAATTAATCACATGTAACCGTATTCATGCATTTTGAATCACTAGATATGCCTTACCACCAAGTAAATCAATTTTTAACAATGAAAACCGGATATAATTTCTTACCAATATATTTGCCGTAACTTTAAGGGTTTATAACACTATTACCCATTTACAAATTATTTACCAATATCATAGCCCAAATATAAACCTATGAGGACCCTGAGTACTCGAGTCAAATATGCACCGAAGTGCTAATACACATAAGGTCGTGCCCACCATTCGCACATTTATAAGGCAGAGCTAACCATACACTAAGTGTCCTTTATATACACTATAGTGCTAAACTGGATAACCGAATATGCAGCGTGCTGCTGGACTCTATGGCATGCCAACTATACCTTGTCCCTCAATGACTTATTTGGGCATAATTTCTGTATTTATTTTATCCATGACAATGTATATCAATATAATTTATCATTGGGCAGTTCATACCCGAAATAACAGTCATAGTATGATATCATATAAAACTAGTGATCCATGCATCAATATTCATCTTTTGACATATTTAAAATAAGTCAATCCTATGATCAATGACATAAATATCATGCCAATATATAAACCAGGTAGACTTATTGCTAGTCTTCCCAATGATGTATAAAACATTCATGTATCATGTTATGTATGCATTGCACTCACCTGATGCTTCACTAGTAAACCTTAATATTGCTTTAACTTTACTCTTGAAATTTTTCCTTGTCTTTAGACTTGCTCGAAATACGATCTTGATCACGATCACGATCTATAAAATCATCGTTTTCCAAATACATACATTTCAAAACGTATGTTAGTATCATTCTAACATATGCACATATTAGGAATAAAATTCCTAAAAATCCTTTATTATTCATATCAATCACAAATTCACAAGATATTTCCAAATCTCATAATATATCCATAAAATGAATTCTTTTAGAATTCACCTCAACTTTCCAAATTATTCAAAATGGTCCACTGCCATTGAACTTCAAATTCAATCATTGAATAACATATTCAAGTATTCTAAGAATACATTCAAACTTAACGCATTGATTTCTAACAAATTTCCATTTCCATTTCAACTTTTCTTTAATATGCCATTTGGTCCTCAACACTTTGAAAACTTCCAAATTGATCCAAACAACATTCTGAGCCTTGAAAAATCATTCTCACATCATTTCTATCCTTAGGAAAATTTTCCATATTTTCTTTAATTTTTCTCCTATAGGCCGAATATGAAAGGTCACTACCTTCAAATTTTCCAACTTGATTCAAGCATGAATTCAACTTCTAAACCTCATTTCCAAGCTTCTATAATCATTCCCATATCACAATCAATTCAAATTCAACTTCACATCAAAACCCTAACTTCAAACAAATTAGGATTTAACTACTTTCAAGTAATTTCAATCATAATATAAGCTTGGATATGATTCTACAACAACAACTTCATCAAAATCTAATCTTAAATCATCATATTTAAACATCCCCTTCATCCATCAAAATCAAAAAACTAAGGTTTCAAGCAAGGAAAGCATGAATAAATGGTACCAAAAGATAGAGAATTTCATGGAGATCAACTTCATATTTCATACTTTCATCCAAAATCCAACCAAATAAGCTTGAAAATCAAAAATAAAAGTTTTCCTCTTACCTTGAGAGAGTGTTCGAACAAGAGAGAAAAAGATGGTGAAATTCTTGAATTTTCTATTATTTCATTTTAGTCCATTTGTCATCTTAATAAATAAATGAATTAAAAAATCATTTTATGACAAAGTAACCATTTTGCACTTGTAATCTAATGTCTCACATCTTGCCACATGTCTACCTACTCATCCAAGGGTCAAAAATAAACCAAGTAGTTAGTGATTACCAACTTTGCCCTTGGAATTTCCCAAAATTACCATCTTGCCATTTTTCATCCAATGGTCCATGTTAAATCCTAATATTTTAGGACATGGAAATGAAATTTTTAACCTTACCTTATCATCCTTTAAAATATCTTGAATATCTGATTCGATCTGATTATCCGAATCTTTTTTCTAAGCTTTATCGCTTAATAGCCAATTATAAAAGCTTCGTACGAAAAATCCGAGTAACACGAAAATGTCATTCTTGGGGGTGAACTATTCATTTATGGGACTAAAATACATAATTTTTGAAAATTACAATTTAGTCCCTAAACTTTTCCAAAGTTTATACTTTAGCCACCAAACTTTCAAAATTTTCATTTTGGTCACTAACCAAAAATTTGAGATATTACACAAGAAGAATGTTTTGAATAAAAATTATATAAATTGAGAAACTCATTATATATGACATGTACTCTTCGTTGAACCTCGTGCTCAACATAAAGGACATTGTACAACTCTTTCAAAAACTGCAGTTTATACCGAGGATCAAGCAATAAAACGGAAGAGAGAATCATTGAGTGATCAGACCAATACTTCTCATATAAATCGAGCATAGGTTGTGCCATTATAGAAATGACCTCATAAGGATCACTGATAGCAACGCACAATAAGTTTTTAATTGTAACAACTTTAGCCAAATATAAATTAGGAGTGTGATACTTAGATCCTGAGAACAACATAGTAATTTTATAAAAATGCTTAAAAATCACAAATTGTTTAAGCAATTCCTCACTAATCATCACTAATTATATCCAAATCATTTTTCCTATTAACAAAAAATTAATGGTGAATTTAGCATCAATTGTCTTGAGAATCATTGAGTAAGTAGAGTTTCATCGAGTAGGAACATCTAACAATAACTTACCGTGAAAAGAATAATTGTAACCTTTAATATCTAATTCAAAACTACAAAGTTGAGAATCTGAAGAATTAATAAACTTAACTACTTCACGCAATTTTGTAATAAAAGAATCAATTAGCTTAAGTCTTTTTGAACTATCAAATTTAGAATATAAGCAACATACTTTATATAAAAATATTTACCATTACATAGAAGAAGAGAAATAACATTCAAATCATCTCTAAATCGTTTAACTATTTTCTCATCTGCAAATATATTGTCAAAGATTATAGTAAAATATTTCTTTTCAAGACCCCACCAGCATAACATATTTTTCACAAACTTAAAAAATTGATTCATCATCATGAGGTGGAGGAAAACAACTCAAGCTCAACCATACTCACCGTATAACCATGAACTAAAATAGTTTCAGTTAATAATTGACAATATTTTTCTGATCAAATGAACTTACCATACCGAAATTTTTTGTAGAAAAATCCTTATAAGCTTGGCATTTATCGATGTCTTTTTAGGGTTAGATATGTCAACATTAGAATCAACTTTATATATTTTTTATTTTGCAATACTTACATCGTGTAAAAACTCCTAAATTTGTAGCCCTTCGTTTAGCAACATGATGTCCATCAACTGTTGTAATCACTAATTTTTTTGGGTTTTTCGACTCAGTTTAATTAATTATTATATATATATATATTATGCTTATTGTTATTATTTATTATCTATTATTATCATTATTGCCATCTTACTATCTTATTATTATTACCATTATTATAATCCGTATATGATATGGTATTTTGCATTTTACTATATGCTATTATTATTGCTATATTGTTGTTGTCATTATATTATTATTAAATTGAAAATCCAAAAATATTAATTAAATAAAAGCCAATAATATATATATAATGTCTATTTACATTTATAAAACCCAAAAAATACATGTTACATTTGGCCCAGTTAGAGCCCAGCTTAAAAACCCTGAACTTAATAGATATCTGATAATCCCTTCATCACCTTGCGCAGCCACAGATGGACCATTGGATCGAATAGTCCAGATTACACCAGGAGCGCCCTTTCACTTCCCACGCGCCCACAAGCCTGGGCGTCTGGCCCTTCAGTTCCCACGTGCAGCACACACACCTTGTTACTGTCCTGTTCCTTGCCACAATGGAAGAGAGAATCACAGTCGCCACGTCGACGTTGAAGATGTTGACCGGCCACTCGTTGCATGTCGCGTCCGCCGTTGATGAATCTTCACTTGGCTTCATTTGTCTAAGAGTCTTCCACATCATCAATTAGCAAGATGGCACCTTCTCTGGTCCCTCCTCTCCCTCCAACGGCCGCATCGTCACATGAAACAAAAGAACAAAATGTTAGATTTGAACTAGAAGACAAACTGACATCTTCAGGGGAGCACATGGATACATCCAAATTCCAGAAAGACCAACCAATAATTTTAGATTATTAGATGAATCCGGCCAAATCAAACACAGAGAAACCAATAGATGATTTTAGGGTTTCTTTCTTTTTTAAAAAAATTGTAATTTTCGGTGTTATATAACCGAACCCAAAAATAAATTTAAAGGACGAAAAAATTTCAATATCAATACAAAAGTAAAAAAGAAGCAGCTTTGAGAGGTATTTCATCGTTTCTTGCATATTTTGAATCAAAAAAGAGTTTTAAGGTTTATTTTTCTTACCTTGCGATCGTTCGATTTCTCTCTCACGCCGTTGCGGTTCCTCGCCAGTGATAAGTCTCTTTGGCCCCTTTCGAAGTCATGCATGGTGAACCGGTGAGGGACTTAGGGTTTTGTGCTTTTTTTAAAAAAAGGGATTTAGTCTCGATTTTTAGGGATTTAGTCGAGAGGGTTCAGATCTGATTTAAAAAGGAAAAAAAGAAAGGTTTTTGAGGGCCTTTCGAGTTCGTCGGCCGTCGGGTGGATGACGCGACGGTATGTGATGTTTTTTGGATTTTGAAGGTTGAAGGGGATGATTTTCAGAGGATTTGGTTCCTCAAGCTTTGAGAACGGAATGAAAAATGAGCTCTTTTAATTTTTTTGAAATTAAATAGTTGGTCTTTTTTAAATTTAGTTTAATTCTCTCGTAAGGACCTCCGTCCCACCTAAATTACCTACGCAAGTCTTTCCGCTTTTTAAAATCCCTCCGGTGGTCATTGTTTCTTTTAAAACCATTACAATTTCGTCCTTATTTCAAGAATAATCAGTTTCTGTTTGGTTTAATCACCCTTTTCCCCTTTCAAATCTGTTTATTTTCAATTTGAGCCCCGGATTCCAGTGGATTATTCCTCATTTAAGTCCCCTGTTTTTCGTGCATTTTAATCCCTTCCCTTTGCTAATTCGTTTAATTTAAAGCTTTTTTTTATTTCTGTTTTTCATTTTATATTTTGTCATGTATATATAGAATATAGCATGACATATATGGTTTGGTGTTATGATACTTATATATTAGATTTAAATGTGGTATGCTTTTTCGTTATTTGTTCATATTTAATTAATTGTTTACTTCTTTGTTTATACCATATATGTATGTATATAAATTGCCTCTTTTTACCTTATATATAAACTGTATGACAATATATTAGTACATATATAGCAATAATATATCTATATGTATAGACCTATAATAGTTTTTTATATATAGTAGTATATATATGGCATTTTTTTGGTAATATTTTTATATACTTTTTAATTAGCTTTATTTTACCTAATATATAGTTGTAGTATTTATACTTGGTAATAGATATATGTTCATATGTATAGTTTTTTTATTCGGTAAGTATGTATATATATATATATATATTAATGAATGTCATTTAGTTTACGTATTATATATATGTATTATGTGATGTACGTATACTATGGTACCTCTATATTTTGATTTATGTTTATTTCTTGGATGGTAGTATCATTTGTTGTTCTCGTTTCATGATTTTATTTATTTGTGCTTGTCTTATCTCATGTTTGTTTACTTTACTTTTAGAATAGTTTTAGCCTTTAGAATTTAATTTAATTAATTTAAAATATGCCCTTGGCTTAATAGGTTGTGTGTTTAGATTAATTAAATTAAGTTTAGGTCCTTTTAGATTAGTTGAAACCTTTGTTATTTTGGGTTTTTTAGAATAATTTAGGGTTAATATTAGAATAATTTAGTTAATGGTGGATCACTAATCATATTTCTCATAATTTGTGTCGTTTAGGTTAGAACCTTTAGTGGGCATTTTGTGTGTTTATTTAAAGCTTTATGTGCAATGCATTTATTTGTCATTCATTGGACCTTATTATTTTAATGGGTATTTTGGTAATTAATTAATTCTAATTATAAAAAGGAGATACCTATTAACTCGGATATTTGTGTCGTAATATCTCGACTTAATGGATATTAACCAAATATTTGAATTAATCTGTATTGTCTAAAGGTAAATTTTAAAATGAATAAAAGTTGACAAGCCATAACATCATGTTTAATTGCTTGCATCATGCATAAAGGTGATGTACTCGATTCAAACCATACATTAACACGACAGTCAGACTTAATTGATGTCGGTTTAATCTATCACCCGTATTTATGTCATCCTTATTAATTAAATGTTTAATTAATTTGAGCCCACCAAATGTTAAAGTCCACTTAATTAAAGCTTGTATTCAATTAAGGATATTTAATTAAATCCAATTTAAATTTCAATGATTTCCATCAAATAAAAGCAACGTGTGATTTGGTACCGATTTCGGGCATTGTGAGAGTGCTAATCCTTCCCCACTAGTAACCGACTCTCGAACCCTTTTTAAAATAAATCTCTGGTTTTATGGTGTCTGACCTACCTTATCCAAATGGCCAGTGCCGACTCCAAGTTTATTTTCAAAATATGATTTTAAAAAAGATTCCCTTTGAATAAAATATTTTTTTATAAAATGGGAGGGGTATGCTAGTAATTTTAACAAAATGTCGCTACAACATAGCGACTCCACTGGGAAAGAATTTTGTTTTTTACAAAACAAAAAATAGATTTAAGCCAAAAAGTCCTATGTTGCCTTTATTGATGGAAATTTTGAGATTTAAGGTGACTTTAATTAATTTGTTCTTTCTTGAAGAAAATACTTTAATTAAATGGGCTTTGGTAATCGACTGTCTTGCCTTAATTTCCCATTTAATTTATAAGGGATCACCAGCATGTGTTGCATCATAATCATCGAGCTTTCTACCCGAGCTCTACCTCTTGAGTGGGAGTGAAACGCCACATACCTACGTGAGTAGCCCTACACGATCGATAATTCACTTTCGGAATCCACGTCTTTTGACAATTGAGCAACCCTCCACATCACTAGGTCGTGCTTTCCCTCGATCTGAATCCAATTCGCAAGCTTGTAATGGGTCAGAATTGGGGTTCTTGTTACCTTAGTAGGTAATAATATAGGTTCAGGTACCGTTGTCTAGAACCAAACCTACATGTGTGAGAATTTAAGAAGCCCGCCCCATTAGAGCTATGCGGATAACCATAGCAAGCTAGAATGTATGTTGTTAGGCCTTTTCGTTGTTAATCAGCTTTGGTGTGTTATTCATTTTCTTTATATTTATTATTCATTATATTTGTCACTAATTCATTTGCTCTTCTTTCTTATTTTGTCCGTTTGATTATTTTTGTGCATAGTCATGGTATTTTCATACGAAGTGTTGATTCGAGAACAATTCCAAATTCAAGACTTTCGTAATGGGAGAAAAAGTCCATAATAACGAGTTAAAGAATCCTGAGGTTCAAGATTGGTCAATAAGCAAAGGCTTGTTGGAGTATGCCCAAAGACCAATCATAAGATGATTGTAAAAGACATACATATTATATCTTTTTATTAATATAAAGCCATTGTTATTATAATTTCAGTTGTTATTCTACGTATACATAAATAAACTAAATTATAATAAAGTCCTTAGAATGATTGTTCTTAAAAGGTCCTTAGTCGAGTATCTTTGAGAGCGTGGAAAATAATGATTCATTTAAGACTAATATGTAGTTGATTGATGACAAAATGTTGTCATTGACATTGAGATGTCAAAATCAATACATGAGTATGTGTTAAAGAACGACATACTGGACTGACCCGTTATGAGCATGTTTCTTGGATTATCATGTGACAGTCACAACATTGCTCATAAGTGATAAATACATGTATGATCCTCAGACTTGAGATCATCATTATTTCAATATTGTGAGTCACATATTTCGATATAGTCAAACGTGTGTCGTAACTGAATACACCATAAAGACTAATATTGGACATGTCACGAACTATATGGTGACATATGGTTGGTCAACATAGGATTTTTCCCTCCTACATAATAGGAGTAATATCATAGGCCACTTGATTGAGTGAGACTAGAAATGCATGGACATACTCGAATGAGTTGATATGAGATATCATAGTTATTCGTTTATAATAGTCTACTCAAGATATCAAGAAATATTAAATGGACTATACAAGTGACTATTCCATGACTTGTGTCCAATCTAGATACAAGGACAAAAGGATTTGATACATAAACATTAATCATAGAAAGGTTATGTCGAGCCATGACTTCCTGTAACTTAGGTAGGAATGATGTATTGCTAGATGTCACTCATTACTTGTGATATTAGAATTGTTCTAGATATTACTGCTAACGTTACATGAACCTACAATGGTCACACCCTATGATTGAAACGAACATATATCGGCTAGATAGCATGTGTGCAAACTTGTTGTACACGAAATTAGTTAATATATATATATATATATATTTGATTTTACTAAAAGAACAAAATTATTATAATTATTGTAATTATATAGATATTTTTGTTTATATATATTTTAATACTAGATAATTATTGTAATTATCAAACACTATTAAAATATATATCCCTAAAGAAATCTAATTGAATTAGAATTAGATTCTACATATTTTTATATTCGAATAAATAAATTATATATTTAATAAAATAGAATTTAAGTAGGATTAGGTTTCTAGATGCTATATAAAGGCATAAGGTCTAGCAGCCAAAGATATGTCTATTGCTAAAACCTCTCTAACAGTTAGAGAAGTAAAATATTGTTTGTTTCATTCGGGGGGACTACGTAGAGGTCGGAACGCTGTTGTGATGACTAAGATTCAACATCGTGCTAAAGGAATTGGATTCTCTTTATGGCCCTGCGGTTATCAAATTTAATTAAGGTAACGTCTCATCCCTTTTTCACCCCAGATTCATTCCTCGTACGTGGATCACTGGTGGAATTTGCCAGATAATTTTTTCGATGCGCCATAGGGTGTACCGGTGTTTCCCTATAGTGCCTTATGTGATAGTTATTTTTTTTCTCGTCATAATGAGACTTGATCTCCGTTATGGAAAGTTGTTTAATGAGGATGTTCGTTGATCAGCACTTCTTTGCATATCACATTTTTGAATTCATGATCGCATTATTAATGCTTGTTTCATGACATAGATTTTTTACAACATTGATATTGTTTATATCTTTAATTTCATTGAACAATACATTCTCGTTCATTCACTTGCATCAACATCTTTGCATTTAGACATTAATATTGCATTTAGGGGCATATCTTTTTTATTCATCATCACATTGGTTCATAATCAATGACCATTCATTTTCAATAAAGAGGATGCCATAGACGATGAAAACGGTGAAGAGCTTGATGACCCACAATGGCGAGCCAGACGGTGTAAGTGATGCCGCATTGGAGGCACCCGAGCACCCTCCTGGTAAGTTTACAATTTTAAGCCTGAAGGAGGTGGGGAATACTTTGAAAGGGAAAAAGTCTACTTGTTGTCATTTAAATAAAAAATGCATCTTTTAATAGACATTATTTTATCGATGTATCTGCATATTGGGTCTCCATATATCAATTGCACGAGGGACACTGATTTTGACTCGAATATTAATTTCGAGTAGCATGTGTCTAGTGGACATCGGAAGTTGCGAAGATTATGAATATGTGACTCATTCCGATTTAATTTGGTCAATTATTAAGGACGCATATGGGGGCAAATTAATGCGTTTGGAAGAATGATGGGAATCTTCCATAAAGAAAACGAAAAAACAGGGTAATAAAAGAAATCTCAGGGCACTCTGCTATAGTCGTAAGATTAAGTATCCAATAAGGTAACTATGCTCCGTCTACTTTATATCTTGTCTTCATGAGTGATTTTCAAATCCTGACAAAGTCAAACAACTAATGACATAAAATCCTGAGATAAAACAAAGAAATGCACTCCAATGTTCGAAGCCTGGTAAAAGGCATTTTAGGATAAGAGTGTGGAAATTTTGGGGCACTCTATTGTAGCAAAATGCCAAATAAGGTAGCAATGCACCATCCAAATCGAACCTTAGCTTCATGAGTGATGGTAATATTTTCAAATCATGATAATACTGAGTAGCTCGGGGTTTTGTTATTTTCTCCATCATTTATCTTGAGCCAAAGGAATATGATGAGTTGAATTCCCCCAAAACAAAGAAATGACCATGAAATAATAATTTAAGGTGAAACCTACAAAAGGTAGTTCTAAGTTGGTAAAGACCAAAGTAACTCAGAAGGTACTCCACATCTTCATATATCGATTCAGCTTTTGAGGTCTCCTAGACACAGGATATGCTTGGGGCAATCATTGGTAAGTCATTTTAGTGTGACTCATGCCCTTGATATTTAGGGCATCTAATCTAGCTTGAATATATTTATAATATGAAAAAAATCATGTTTCCCCTAATAAGCATCTCACCTTGAAATGAACAAGTAAATTGGCATTTTTGTTTTACTTTATTATGAGATTTAAAGAACTGGTTTCCACCAAGGTGCATTGATAAAGAATAAACTTAAGAGAAAAGTTCAGGGACTTGGGGGCATGTGCTCAACCTAATAATGAGATAGAGGAAAACTCATCATGATGAGTCAAGGAAAGATGACAGTTGAACCCAAAAGATTGAGTTAGGGCAATGTTACAAAAGTGAACACTACAAGAAGTATTATATTTTGTTCTGACTAGTGAAAGTCAACAATATTTTTTCAAGACATGACAAAGGATGAAGATTCGGCAAAGACAGAAAGCTAAAAGAGATCAAGAAGAAGAAGAAAACAATGAGAAGGTCAAGATAGACTGATCTGAAAAGTGAAAGCGTTCGAGTAATTTTGAGATATCACAATTCATGCATCATATGTAGTTAGATATCCCTAGGTTAGGAGCATGCTAACTCATACCACCAAATCATTTTATCTATTTTGACAGGTATTCAAAGATTAGAAAAGATTTTGAACCACGACTCCATTTTTAAAGGAGCAAACCTCTGCAAGATTAAAGAGTTCCTAATAATAAGAACTCGCTTGAAGAAGATTTAAGAGTTCCTAATGAGAAGAACTTGCTTGACGAAGATTGAAGAGTTCCTAATGAGAAGAACTCACTCAACAAAGATGAAATATTTCTTAATGAGAAGAACTGTTTTTGTAACCTCCTTGACCCGTCCTAGAAGCCAGACCAAGCCGAGCGAGCTACATTGGGTTTGCTGAAACAAACTTGAAACATTTTACTCCAAATTAGGTCCATTTTTTCTCTTTATCTGGTCTAAATGCTTAATTAATACTTAAGTGTACATGTTGGCAGCAGATAAGATCTCGATTGAATCGGGCGTCGAATTGACATCCAATTGAGCGTAAATGCAATTTATGGACCAAATTGCAAATCTAGAAAACTGCGATGACTTACTTACATCCAAAGTTATCAAACCTTAATTAATCATGTTTCATGCATGCCGGTTAAATTTAGCTTAAAACAATCGTCCAAACTTACTTAATTAGCAATCATACAAAATAAGGACCAAGATGAAAAAATCACAACACCATAAGGACCCATACGAAATTGAAAGCATCATTTTGAAATTAAATAATATTTAGACCCACATGTCAATTTTTATCTTAAAAGGATGCTTAGAACTCATTCAATTGATGTAACGACACATGGTGACCAAAATGCAAAGAATCCAAACTCGGTAAAATCCATTAACCGAGTAACCACCAGCCATTATGATACACGGGCTACACTAAAACATATTTTAGGGATTTGAATCCCAACCGAACATAACCAAATCACTTACAAACAACAATGACATGCTTCTAATATTATATCACCATTAAACACATAGGCTCAAGTAACTACATGCCAAATATTCAACACCAATCACAATTATACAAGTAATCTAGAGGCATGCTTCCTAACAATTTAACGTATTCACCAATGAGCACCCAAAGGTCAAGACTTCAAACATACGACATAAATCAACCAAGGAATTAAAGCATATGGCCTTAAATACTCTTAAAACTCAAGTAATCATTCCAATCATTATTTAAACCATTTAAATAATTAGAACATGAACCATCATAGAAACATGGCATTAAACAAACCAACATTATACTCATTAAATAAAGTAATCATCCATTATTATATAAACCTCAACATATAACCAAACCGTATACAAAATAATATCCCAACAATAACCACATTGCCTTTTACAAATAATGATAATACCGAAGCATACTCTTTTAATATGTTTGTCTTGGGACCCATCCTTGCCTCAAACCACCTCCCCTTTGCGCTATTCACTGCATTGATGGAAGAAATGAGAGCGTAAGCATATAATGCCTAGTGAATGCGCTTAGAAAGGTTAAAACGTTAATGCATTTTCAAAACCAAACCGGAATTAGAAAGCCCATATCAAAACAAGTTATACTCGTCATTTCCAAAGCATTTAAACAACACATGCTTATTTAAAACATGTCCTTTTGCTTTTATAACAACCTTTTCATTCTCATATCATTTGAATAAAACATGCTTAAGCAAGCCATAAGCATCATCTCTCCCGGTATAAACCATGCATCTATTGTAAAGCATGCTTAGTCAAACCGAAGCATTTTCCCATTTGTTTCTAAAATGTATCATGCATAACATCCATATGCATCAAAATTCCTTTCATATATTTCACCAAAAATATATCATGCATAACAACCTTATGCATCACAAATCCTTCCATATGTTACACCAAAACATATTATGCCTTGCAAAAACCATGCACCTTACATTTCAAAACATGCATATTTAAACCATATGCAACATGTATCATGGATTCAATAGCAAAATACCATTTTCTCCACTCAATTTAAGCTTTCCTACGCATAACAACCCATATGCAAGGCTTAAAGAGTAAAACATGTATAAACTAACATTTTACAACATAATCCATCAGCATGATACATCATATATTATATTGGCTTTCAAGTGACCATAAACCAAGTTCCATTTTACACCACTCATTAATAAGATGTACTATCTACTAACGGGAGTCTTCGATACTATATAACCCCTCAACCGTTAGGGTACTTGGATAGAGTACTCGGTACACATAAACCCCTCAACATCCAAGGTGACTTTTTATAGTGCATTATCAATCCTATGGTCAGCCAACTATATCCGAAAACATTTATAAACCAAATCACTTGCCAATATAATTCATTCCATTAACTCGTTATTTTCAAATGCATCCATCAAAACCATTTATCCAATGCATCAACCATGCATTAACCAATGTTTAAAAACATTATCAAAACATACAATACTATAAAATGCATCATCATCATTTTACAACCATTTTCCAGCATTAAACCATGCTCAGATCATGCATATAACAGTTAGAAATCAAATCATCAAAACAAGTGCATTAAAACCAATTTGCCAAACCGAAATCGAGGAAGAAATCATCTTTTTACTTATTTTCGGGCTTAGACCAGCGTATCAAGCTTAATCTGAACTCCCAAATACAACTTTCAAACCTTTAAAAAGTTGTAACCACGTTCTCACTCACCAACATGCTATCGCCTCGAAGCCAACATCTCGACGCCTAATTGAAAATCATCCAAACACTTGTCATTGTAGACTCTCTAGGTAAAATGCTGGCAAAAGTGGCAAAAGGTATATGTTGGGAAAAGTATAAAATAGTGCCAAGGCGAGTCTTTTGCATGCAAGTATACACGGTCTGCAAGTAATACAACTAGTAAGCTAAGTATCGATCCCACAGAGATTGACTTGGAATTCAATTACCTCGATTGTTACTTGCCTTAAAAAAGTGATTTGATTTGAAATTGGTTTTAAAAACAAATAAAAAGAAAATGAATGAAAGTAAAATAAAGACGTTGGCAAGGAAGGTGCTTTAATGAATGATGAGAGTTGGTAGGGAATGCCTAGTTTTCACGTTATTCATGCAGTGCCAGCCTTTAATAACAACCTGTCTTGGCATTGTTTGCCGAGCATATTCAAAATTAGCAAAGCCTCTCTCAATGGTCATTGCCCTAAATTGATCATGTAAAAACCCCTATATCTCTATAGTGTTTGTTTTTAAATAAACCAATTCTATTAAAATCCAATCTATACTCCTAAGGGGTAGATTTCACTCCCGAAATAAGTTCATCTACTTGAACGACTTCTCTCGAAGCTTCTCTCCTCAGTATTCAACAACTTATTTGTTGCCACCCCAAGTCTATTAAGATATTGAGGCGTAATAGGCCAACGGTTCCAACTCTCGCTTGGCATAGTATTTAGGAAATATTAAAGTATGTCAAATAGATAAACTTTGCCAAGGAAGATTTATTATTAAAAACTAAAACATGAAAATAGCGTTTAACGCAAACATCCCCCACCAACTATTAAATTAGTTCATGGTGAGGGATTTAACCAACAACCCACAAACATTTTCGAAATACATCATCATTAAAAACAAAATAAAATAACTTGAAAGAGAAAATAGGCTAGAAGGGGTCTCTCGATGCAGCCCTTCAAGATCCAGGCTTCTCGGCCAAGTTGGTCGAACCACCCTTCCAAGCTGCAGCCGGTTGTCAATCGTCACACACCAAAATCTTTTTCTCTCTTCCCAAATGCTTACTTGGTTGGTGTTTAAATAGGTGTGCAAGGAAGAGATAGGATAAGCTCTTTAAATTTCGAATTTCAACTGCCCAAGGGATTATCTTCTTATCCAAATTTGAATGAGAGCTGATCAGGCTAAGGCTGACGTCATACTACCGACGCCGCCCTGGCGTCCAAGCTTGGCATGATTCTGCCAACAAGTCTTGGCACCATCTTATCTGCTATTTTTTCGGAGATTGTTCCAATTGCTATCTTTTCGGAACCTGATCATATCCTATTTTTTCAGGGTCCAACAACTTCTTGGTGTGGCATCAAGTTCACTTCTCTGCCATCCTGTGCTTGGCATTGTCCGGTCCATCTGTGCCAACAGCACTCGGCATTCTCTCTAGCATTCATTTCTGAGGTGCTTTTCTGGGCCAAATCCTATGCCAAACCTGCAAAATTGCCAACAAAACAACCCTTCACACTGGCATAGACAAAACTCTAAACTCCTTATACAAATGCAAGATTCTAACATCCTAATGCAACTAAATGTACCTAAAAACAAGTAAAAGCATTGTAAGATTGGCATTAAAAACAGTACTTTTTAAGAGGTAACACACCCCTAAAACTAACTCATTTATTGTCCTCAAGTAATGCAATCAAAATAAAAACAAAAAAAAACTGTGAAAAAGTTACCTCGACAAAATTTTGGTTGAATGCCAACACGTGCTGGCAAGCAGAATTTAGCTCTATTTCTGTCCTCAGTATCTTAGTGCAATAATGCCAAGCAGGTAGTAATTCAAGTGTAGCAATATAACTCTAGTCTAAGTTCATGAAGAATGCATGAGTGTAGGCAATATGCATCAAGTATCCTTTCACTCCCTTAGACAAATTTTACTACCTAAATTCAGATTTTTTTTCTTTTCTTTTTCTTTTTCTTTGCCGAGGGTTTCTGCTGTCATTCATTTAAGCTTGCTTCGTGACACTATTTAGCGTGAGAGATAAGAAGGAGCATACCATGAATCCTCACCTTAATCTAGACATCACTAGGCTTTCTCTTCAACTCACACCCTAAGGTTTTGGACTTAAAAACTAAGAGGGGGCAAACTACGAAGCCCCAAGTAACTTATTATCCCAAGGTAGAGGAAAGTTCATTTTTTCTTGCCCTGGCAGAACATTGTTGCCTTATTAGTTTCTTTTACCCTGGCATCATCATTTTTTTACATCTGAGCATAGTTTCAAAAAGTCTAAGCTTGCTAAGGGACTAGATACATACTACGTGTTAAGTGTAAGTTTCAGTTCCCTAAACTAGAGATCAATTGCCAAGCAAATATGGCATAACTATTCTCCTGGCATGGCATGACAACTAAAGATTAAATTTCCTTATTGGATAGACACCTATATCAAATTAAGCTTGTCTAACAATTGTTAAAATTTTTCAAAATTAAATCGAGGCAAAATTTTCTTTTTCTTTTTTTAGTGGTTCGATCTGCATCTATTCTAAATGACCTATATGGCATGGCAAATGGCATGGCAACAGAAATTAAACATGAAATGCATGTCATAAATACGAAGAAATGCACACCCCCAAACCCAAGATGTGCATTGTCCTCAATGCATGAAACAACATATATATACAAAAACATTAAAATAAAATGCATGATCATGTAATGTAATGTGATGGAATGTAAAGGAGTTTAGAAAGAAGATGATTCCCCTTCGGAGACTTCTTCTCGTGTGACTCAGGTCTTTCTCTTCACAAATAGCCCACGATCAGGGGCTATTCTCTTTCTTCGCTTCATTGTTAGCTTTGTGACAGTGGAAGCTCCAACCTCTCGAAAGACTTTCTTCACAATCATGGCAGGGTTTGATGCGGTAGGAGTAGCAGTGGCATCAGACTGAGCAGGCTTCACTGGTGGCGTGGCAGGCTTCTTGGCAGACTTTGCTTTGGCATACTTGGTTTTGGGTTCCTTTGATTCAATCTCTGATTCAGAACTGGCTGATTGAACTTGTACTGGAGACAATAAGACTGTGGCATCAGACTCTGAACTAGCTGGGCTGGCTGGCATAACTGGACTAGCTGAACTTGCTAGCATGGCTTCATCATTAGCAGAGGGCTCGACAGGGAAATCTGGGAACTCTGGTACAACGTCAGGGGACATCTTCTTGAGAGCTTCCCTGATTACCACATCCCTAGCCTATGTGTAATGTTGTAGATTGACATTAATCTCCTCATCCTTTTCCAACTTACTGAGTATAATCTCCTGGCGATGGTAGATTTGAGACAACATTGTCAGGCATTGTGTCTGGCACAACTTTTGACATCTTTGGCTTAGGCGTGGCCAATTTTGCCTTCCCCTTAGCCTTGTCCTTTGGCTCAGCAGCGATGAGGTTTTTCCATATGGCAACAGTGATTGTTGTTCCCTTTATTATCTGGCCTTGATCTTCATCAAGCCTAGGCACATCATGGCGCATGTAAATGTTAGAAATAAGCAAAGGGAAAAATAAACTACCTTTACTTCTCGCAGCACACTTATAAGTCTCTTCTATGATAATCTTCCCAATGTTGATCTTACGCCCTTTAATAATGGAGTGCAACAAAATCAGCCTTTCTTCTGAAACAGTCTCATTGTGGGATGTAGGCAACATGTTCGCCTTGATGAAGTGATTCCAACCTCTCACTTGTTGCTTCAACGCCAATCTCTTCAACGTCCGGTGGCCCGTTGATGAGATTGTCCAAGTCGTGCCAGGTTCACACAAATCTGCCAGCAGGTTTTTTCCTTTTGGCAGCATTCATCGAATCAACATACTCAAAATACTCATCCCCTGCACCATCCAACTCAAACATATTGTTAATATATCCTTCATCAAAACGCACACACTTACCTCTAATCGTCAGAAAAGGCGAATAATTGGTCACAAGGTGTGCGCAGAATTCTTGAACGATGGTGGCATAAATCTCCCTTTTTTGTTGGCAGAATAGATTCCACTTATGCAAGTTAATCGTAGACATGACTTCTGGAGGGAAGTTGTTCGTTGTCTCAGTTTTAAACTCTAAGTGCTTCTCGTAGCAAAAACTTCTCAAGGAAAAATTTATTTCAAACTTTTTCTGAATCTCCTCGTTGAAGAACCTTTTGAAAGGGATAGAGGGTGAAACCATTGAACTTGTTAAAGGAACTTGAAACGGTGTTAAAAGATGAAGAAAAAGAACGATTTGGGTTTTGTACTTGCTTATCGAAAAGAAAGTAAAAAGTGAGAGAGATGTTTGATTTCTTTAACCGGCATGGGTGAGGAAGTGAAAGGTTTTGGGTCGGTTAAGTGTTTTAATTGTAGTAGTAATTAGGGATAATGATGGGAAATAAAAAGAATTAATTTAAAAAGAGGTGGAGTGATAAGGTTGAAGTGATAAGGTGATAGGTGATAAGATAGGGTAAGGATTTGAGTGATAAGGTGATTGGTTTGAAATTTAAATTTCAACCGAAATTTTGGGCGGCTAGGGTTTAAGGTCAAATAAAAATAACTCTCTCTTATTTTATTGGGCCGATAAAACTAGGGTTTTTTTCTCTTCCCTCTATCTTTTGCACCGCTGCATGCCAAGCTGCTCTGGCACTGTGTCTGGTAGAGTTTTCTATTGAAGCGTTGGCTCCTGCCAGGAACCCTGGCAGTGTTCCTGGCATAATGAATCTGCACAACTCAAAGGGAACCTTTCAACACAGAAAAGAAATAAAAACTTGAAACTTAAAGAGAAATAAAAACAATTAAAAACCTAAGAATCTAAGAACAAAGAAAAACACTAACCTAATATTTACAAAAGTTCAAACCTGATGGTGTTTTCATGTTACCTCTGCCAAGAGGATCACCTCTTTGGCATTGTTTTGATCTCCTTCCATGTAGTGCTTTAAACGTTGGCCATTCACCTTAAAGATTTATCCTGTCTTCAAGTTCTTGATGTCCACAGCTCCATGAGCATAGGGCTTCACAACTTCATAAGGGCCCGTCCATCTTGATATGAGTTTCCCTGGAAAAAACTTAAGCCGTGAGTTAAATAACAAAACGTGTTGACCTACCTCAAACTATCTTGGCATTATCTTATTGTCATGCCAACGTTTTGCCTTTTCCTTGTAGATCTTGGCGTTCTCATAGGCTTGCGTTCTGAATTCCTCCAACTCATTTAGGTCTAGTAACCTCTTTTCTCCAGCAGCTCTCCATACCATGCCAAGTGTTCTGATGGCCCAATAGGCTTTATGCTCATGCTCCACTAGCAAATGGCATGGTTTTTCAAAAACAAGTCTAAATGGCGAAGTACCCAAAAGAGTTTTAAAAGCAGTCATGTAAGCCCACAATGACTTATCTAGTCTCAAAGACTTTTGGAGAGGTAACAATCATCTTCCGCAAGAAAATGCTAGGATTAATACCAATAGGACCATACCAAAATAACTACTTTATTATGACACCACCATCACAATAAAATCTCCCCTAAATCACTGTTGTTTTTGAACACTAGAATTCCCATAACTTATTATTATATTTTTTTCACCAAATAATCCCCGAAACAGGGCAGTGCCACTTTGCTCATTTACCTTTATTCCCCTTTCATTATTTCTTTTTCTTTAAACCACAACCTACATCAAAATTATAACGGCAGTAGCTGCTGCCACGCCACTGCTCCAATTCCCTTTTTTTATTCGATTCCCTTATAGCCATAAACCAATGCATGCAATCACTCCCATAACACCCTTTTTTATTAACATATGACATTGTTCTGTTTCAATTTAATACTGTTGCTTTCTCTTTCTTTTTTTTATTCACGCAATTCACTGCATTCATTTCCTTTCCCCTTTACATATTTTCCTTTATTTCCATCAACCATATATAACAAAAATGAATGACAACAACACTCCGAACAACAATTACATATTCATAAATATGCGAAAAGAAATGGCAGCAACGCCCAGCTCTGTTCGGTATTTTTTTTTTATTTCCAATACTTCCTTACGAGCATTTCTTCAAATATTTACCATGCACACTAAAATATGACCCCACAATTAAATCAACCACTCTATCAATTAGCCATTCTAAGGACTCGAATCTAAATTTAACCAATTAGATTAATTTAGGAAACTAAATTACAAAATCAACTTTAGATTATTATTTACCCATGCACAAAATATTAGAACTCCATAGAATCATTAGATTACTATAATCTAATAAAGATTTATGAGAAAATACATTAGAATCCAATAATTCCATTAGAAATTCGTTTTAATTATCCCAAAGCATGATAAATCATAGATTAAGAATTAAAATCATTAAAGAACATTTTCTCACATTGCTTGATGAAAAGACAACTTGAAGATGAACTCCTATCTTGATTTTCAACAAGAAAAATATTATAGATGTTGTAGAAATCAAAATCCATAATCCATAATTTTTTAGAAATAATTGGAGAAGAAATTGAAGTAGAAATAATTAAGGAATCAATAAATCTATAAGTTTTGCTTGGAAGAAAATGAGAGAAAGTTGAGAGAAAACTTAGGAATGCCTTTCTCATCTTTTAGAAAAATATAACCGTCAACTTTCTTTTCTAAAAAAAAAGGGAAAATATATTTATTTTATTTAATTTATTAATTCCCTTAAATACCATTTTGACTCAATTTTACAAAATTGCCATTAATGAAATTTTGCAATCCTTATAATATAGTCACTATTTAAATTAATATCAAATTAACCCATTTAAAATTACCCCAAGTTCAATTCCATCTTTTTAAAAATATTTTTAAGTATATTCATTAAAAATATTTTTAAAAACATTAGCCACAATAAATTTGTCGAAAATCAATTTAATAGACCCAATTTATTTTTCCCGAAATTAATTAATTAGTTAAAGCCTAATCCAAAATTCCAATCCGATTTCAACACATTACCCGAATCTTCCAACCCATTTTCCGGGGTGTTACAGTTTTAATCTCTGAATTAGCCTTTGCGGGAAAATGAGAAGTTCATAATGAGAAGAATTCGTTCATGTTTTCTAGAAGGAGAAGAATCAAAAGAATTCATAATGAGAAGAACTCGTCAACATTTTTAGAAGAATGAAGAGTTCATAATGAGAAGAGTTGTTCAGACTTCAACCTTGGTAGAAAGATGAGAAGTTCATAATGAGGACTTGTTCAAGCTTTCTAAAGAGAAAGATGCGGAATCTTTGTGGACAATACGAGAAGTTCATAACGAAAAGAACTTGTTCGTGCTCTCTAGAAAGAGAGGAAGCAAAGAATTCATAATGAGAAGAATTCACCAACATTTGTGGAGAATGAAGAATTTCGTAATAAAAAGAATAGCTTCAAACTCCACAATTTGCTAGAAGAATGAAGAAATTTAAAATGAGAAGAACAGCTTCAAACTTCGGCAACTTTTGGTAGAGGAATGAAGAATTTCGTAACGAGAAGAACGGCTTCATGCCTCGGGGGATGAAGAATTTTGTAATGAGAAAAATAGCTTCAGACTCCACATTTTGGCAGAAGATTGAAGAATTTTGTAATGAGAATAACAACTTCAAGCTTCGACAACATCGGTAAAGGATTGAAGAATTCATAATGAGAAGAATTTGTCATCATTTCAAGGAGGGTGAAAAGTTGATAATGAGAAGAACTCATAGCTCCGATCTTCAAATATGGAAGTAGGATAAAATTAGTGCTTATGATCTTTGCTTTATCTTAGTTTCACAAGAATGAGCAAAATGGGCAACTGTAATCACTAACTTTATTTGGGTTTTTCAACCCGGTTTATTAATTATTTTATATATATTATGTCTATTGTTATTATTTATTATCTATTATTATCATTATTACCATCTTATTATCTCATTATTATTACCATTATTATAATCCCTATATGATATGGTATTTTGCATTTTTACTATATGTTATTATTATTGCTATACTATTATTATTATTAAATTGAAAACCTTAAAATATTAACTAAATAAAAGCCCATAATATATATATGTAATTTCAATTTACATTTATAAAATCTAAAAAATACATGTTACATTTGGCCCGGTTAGGGCCCATCTTAAGAAACCCTAAACCTAATGGATATCTGATAACCCTTTCATCTCCTTGCGCAGCCACAGATAGACCATTGGATCAAATCTAATCGAGCGGTCTAGAATGCACCAAGAGTGCTCTTTCATTTCCCACGTGCTTACACACCCATGCGTCTGGCCCTTTAGTTCCCACATATAGCACACGCACCTTGTAACTGTCCTGCTCCTTGCCACGATGGAAGAGAGAACCACAATCGCCACGTCGATGTTGAAGATGTTGACCGACCATTCGTTGCATGCCGCGTCCGCCGTTGACGAGTCTTCACTTGGCTTCATGCGTCTAAGAGTCTTCAACATCAGCAATCAGCAAGACGGTACCATCTCTGGTCCTCCCTCTCCCTCCAACAGTCGCATCGTCACATGAAACAAAAGAACGAAATGTTAGATTTGTACCATGAGGCAAACCGACATCTTCAGGGGAGCACATCAATACATCCAAATTCCAGAAAGACCAACCAATAATTTTAGATTATCAGTTGAATCCGACCAAATCAAACACAGATGAACCAATAGATGATTTTAGAGTTTCTTTTTCTCTTTTAATTTTTTTTTAATTTTCAGTGTTATATAACCGAACCAAAAAACAAATGTAAAGGACGAAAAAAATTCAATATCAATAAATAAGAAAAAAGAAGCAACTTTGAGAGGTATTCCATCATTTCTTTCATGTTTCGAATTAAAAAAGAGTTTTATTGTTTTGTTTTTTTTATCTTGCGGCCGTTTGGCTTCCCTCTCGCACCGTCACGGTTCCTCGCCGGTAATAAGCCCCATTGGCCCCCTTCGAGGTCATGCAGTGAATCAGTGAGGGACTGAGGGTTTTTTGTTTTTTCAAAGGGGATTTGGATTTTTAGGGTTTTAAAATGATTGGATGTTGTTTTTACGAAAGGAATGTTCAGATCTGGTTCAAAAAAGAGAAAATGAATGTTTTTGAGGGACTTTCGAGTTTGCCGGCCGTCGGAGGTCGATGGCGGACGACGCGGCTGTCTGTGGTGTTTTTTGGGTTTTGAAGGATTTGGTTCCTCAAGTTTTGAGAACGGAATGAAAAATGAGTTTTTTTAATTTTTTTTAACTTAAATAGTTGGTATTTTTTAAATTTGGTTTAATGTCCTCATAAGGACCTCCGTCCCACCTAAACACCAGCGTAAGTCCTTCCGCTTTTTAAAATCCCTCCCGTAGTCCTTGTTTCTTTTAAAACCATTACAATTTCATCCTTATTTCAAGAATAATCAGTTTCTGTTTGGTTTAATCACCCTTTTCCCCTTTTAAATCTGTATCATTTTCAATTTGGTCTCCGAATTCTAGTGGTTTATTTCTCCTTTAAGTCCCCCTGTTTTTCATGCATTTTAATCCTGCCCTTTGCTAATTCGTTTAATTTAATGTTTGTTTTTATTTCTGTTTCTCATTTTATATTTTGCCATATATATATATATATATATATATATATATATATCGTATGATATATATGGATTGGTCTTATGATACGTATATATTAGATTTAAATGTGGTATGCTTTTTCGTTATTTGTTTTAATTGATTGTTTATATTTAATTAAATGTTGACTTCTTTGTTTATACCATATATGTATGTATATAAATTGCCCCCTTTTTTACCTTATATATAAACTGTATGACAATATATTAGTACATATATAGCAATAACATATCTATATGTATATACGTATAATAGTTTTTTTTATATATAGTAGTATATATATGTATGGCATTTTTTGGTAATATTTTTATATACTTTTTAATTAGCTTTATTTTACCTAATATATAGCTGTAGTACTTATACTTGTTAATAGATATATGTTCATATTAGGGATGGTAAACGGGTACAATTTCGCACAGCACTCGCCCCAGTTGGGGCGGGGATGGGTAAGAGTTTGGTGGATAATGGGCGGGTGTGGGTGTAAAAAGTCAAACTCGTCGTGGATAAGTGGGTAGGTGATGGATTTGAGACCTTACCCGCACCGTATTCGCCCGCATCCACCCACCCTGCATCCGCGGCCCACTAACTATCCACCATGTGAATTTTGGACAATTATGAATTTAGGAATAAGTTCACAAACTATTCTGTAAACTCTAAGCTTTTAAAGGGTGTGCCTTTTAATTTAACCAAATATGCTTTAGTTAATTAGAATTTACACCGGTGTAAATATACTTTTTGTCCGTACTTAATTAGTTAGCTGTAGTTAAGTAGAATATATCGCTCTAAATGTGCTTTAGTTATAGTTAGTTAGATAGTTGTAATTAAATTTATACCGATGTAAATGTATTATATATAAGCACTTGATCAATCAATAAAGAATGCGAAGTTTCACTATTCTTTACAAAATTTTATGGTTTATTTTTACATAATTCGATATTAGCAGATGTTCGCTAGGCGGGTATGAACGAGTACAAAGTGAGTAGTGGGCGTGGGGGCGGATTTGAGAATATACCCGCGTTAGCGGGTGTGGATTTGAAAAATTGTACCCATCGTAGATAATGGGTAGGTGGTGGATATAAAAAATTTAAGTGGGTACTGGTATGGGGAGGGGTATCCGCACCCGCCCCGTCCATTTGCCATCTCTAGTTCATGTGTATAGCTTTTTTATTTGGTAAGTATGTATACATATATTAATGAATGTCGTATAATTTACATATTATATATATGTATTATGTAATGTACGTATACTATGGTACCTCTATATTTTGATTTATGTTTATTTCTTGAATGGTAGTATCATTTGTTGTTCTCGTTTCATGCTTTTATTTATTTTGTGCTTGCCTTTATCTCATGTTTGTTTACTTTTCTTTTAGAATAGTTTTAGCCTTCAAAATTTGATTTAATTAATTTAAAATATGCCATTGGCTAAATGGGGTGTGTGCTTAGATTGATTAAATTAAGTTTAGGTCCTTTTAGATTAGTTGAAACCTTTGTTATTTTGGGTTTTTTAGAATAATTTAGGGTTAATATTAGAATAATTTAGTTAATGGTGGATCACTAATCATATTTCTCATAATTTGTTTTTTAGGTTAGAACCTTTAGTGGGGCTTTTGTGTGTTTATTTAAAGCTTTGTGCTATGCATTTATTTGTCATTCATTGGACCTTATTATTTTAATGGGTATTTTGGTAATTAACTAATTCTAATTATAAAAAGGAGATACATATTAACTCGGATATTTGTGTTGTAATATCTTGACTTAATTGATATTGACCAAATATTTGAATTAATCCGTATTGTCTAAAGGAAAAAAATTTAAATGAATAAAAGTTGACAAGCAATAATATCATGTTTAATTGCTTGTATCATGCATAAAGGTTATGTACTCGATTCGAACCATAAATTAACACAGCAGTCAGACTTTATTGATGTCGGTTTAATCTATGATCCGAATTTACGTCATCCTTATTAATTAAATGTTTAATTAATTCGAGTCCACCAAATGTTACAGCCCACTTAATTAAAGCTTGTATTCAATTAAAAATATTTAATTAAATCCAATTTAAATTTCAATGATTTCCATCGAATAAAAGCAATGTTTGATTTGGTACGATTTTGGGCATTACGGTGTGCTAATCCTTCCCCACTCGTAATCAACTTTCGAACCCTTTTCAAAATAAATTTCTTATTTTATGGTGCCTGACCTACCTCATCCAAGTGGACGGAGGCGACTCCAAATTTATTTTCAAAATATGATTTTAAGAGATACCTTTAAATAAATATTTTTTATAAAAAATAAGGAGTACACTAGTAAATTTTCAATTAGTCGCTATAACTGTTTCGAAAATTTGATCATTACCATCCCTTCAAACAAACAAAAAAACATATTTAAATGTGGTATGCTTTTTCGTTATTTGTTTTAATTGATTGTTTACATTTAATTAATTGTTGACTTCTTTGTTTATACCATATATGTATGTATATAAATTGCCCCTTTTTACCTTATGTATAAACTGTATGACAATATATTAGTACATATATAGCAATAATATATCTATATGTATATACGTATAATTGTTTTTTGTATATAGTAGTATATATATGTATGGCATTTTTTTGGTAATATTTTTATATACTTTTTAATTAGCTTTATTTTACCTAATATACAGTTGTAGTATTTATACTTGGTAATAGATATATGTTTATATTAGGGATTACAGACAGGTACAGTTTCGCGAATTTGTTGGATAGTGGGCGGGTGTGGGTGTAAAAAGTCAAACCCATCGTGGGTAGGTGATGGATTTGAGACCTTACCCGCACCATATTCGCCCGCATCCACCCGCCCACATCCGCCGCCCACTATCCACTATGTGAATTTTGGACCATTATGAATTTAGGAATAAGTTCACATACTATGTTGTAAACTCTAAGATTTTAAAGGGTGTGCCTTATAATTTAACCAAATATGCTTTAGTTAAGTAGAATTTATACCGGTGTAAATATACTTTTTGTCCATAGTTAATTAGTTAGATGTAGTTAAGTAGAATACATCGTTCTAAATGTGCTTTAGTTAAGTTAGTTAGATAGTTGTAATTAAATTTATACCGATGTAAATGTATTATATATAAGCACTTGATCAAACAATAAAGTATGCGAAGTTTCACTATTCTTTACAAAATTTTATGGTTTACTTTTACATAATTCGATATTAGTAGATGTTCGCTAGGCAGGTATGAACGAGTACAAGGTGAGTAGTGGGTGTGGGGGCGGATTTGAGAATGTACCCGCGTGAGCGGATGTGAATTTGAAAATTTGTACCCATCGTAGGTAATGGGTAGGTGGTGGATATAAAAATTTGGGTATAGATATGGGGATGGGGTATACATATATTAATGAATGTCGTATAGTTTACATATATTAATGAATGTCGTATAGTTCACATATTATATATATGTATTATGCAATGTACGTATACTATGGTACCTCTATGTTTTGATTTACGTTTATTTCTTGAATGGTAGTATCATTTGTTGTTCTTGAATGGGGTGTGTGTTTAGATGGATTAAATTAAGTTTAGGCCCTTTTAGATTAGTTGAAACCTTTGTTATTTTGGGCTTTTTAGAATAATTTAGGGTTAATATTAGAATAATTTAGTTAATGGTGGATCACTAATCATATTTCTCATAATTTGTGCCTTTTAGGTTAGAACCTTTAGTGGGGCTTTTGTGTGTTTATTTAAAGCTTTATGTGCTATGCATTTATTTGTCATTCATTGGACCTTATTATTTTAATGGGTATTTTGGTAATTAATTAATTCTAATTATAAAAAGGAGATACATATTAACTCGAATATTTGTGTTGTAATATCTTGACTTAATGGGTATTGACCAAATATTTGAATTAATTCGTATTGTCTAAAGGAAAAATTTTAAAATGAATAAAAGTTGCAAGCCATAACATCGTGTTTAATTGCTTGTATCATGCATAAAGGTGATGTACTCGATTCGAACCATAAATTAACACAACAGTCAGACTTAATTGATGTCAGTTTAATCTATTATCTGGATTTACGCCATCATTATTAATTAAATGTTTAATTAATTCGAGTCCACCAAATGTTAAAGCCCACTTAATTAAAGCTTGTATTCAATTAAGAATATTTAATTAAATCCAATTTAAATTTCAATGATTTCCATCGAATAAAAGCAATGTGTGATTTGGTACGATTTCGGGCATTGCGGGTGCTAATCTTTCCCTACTCGTAACTAACTCTCGAACCCTTTTCAAAATAAATCTATGACTTTATGGTGTCCGGCCTACATCATCCAAGTGGCCAGTTGCGACTCTAAATTTATTTTCAAAATATGATTTTAAAAGAAATCCCTTTAAATAAATATTTTTTTTTATAAAAAATGAGGGGTATACTAATAATTTTTTAATTAGTCGCTATAACTGTTTCGAAAATTTGATCATTACCATCCCTTCAAACAAAAAAATAAACATATTAGTTAAAGAATAAGTCCAAAACAATTACAAAAAATGAAAATATATCAAGAATTACAAAAAATGAAAATATGATATAAAAGAAAGAAGGAATATACCTCTTTCAAATTACTGATCCATTAGAAGCAGAAGAAGGTAGCGGTGGAAAAGGCAACGCATGAAGGGTGTGAAAATATATAACTATTAAACACAATAAAATCAAATATCAAGTGAATACTAATCCACAAGCCGAAAATATCAAAGAGTTAACTTTAAAATTTTACGATTGGAAACCCTATTTTACTTTTTATTTAAACGTCATTTTTTCATCAATATGATAAAATTATTAAGATATTATTAAAGATACCGTAAAGAGTATGTTTCAATATGATACAAAAAAAAAATGTATACCTTTGTTTGTTTCGTCGAACTGTAAATTTCTGAAATAGATCATAGCTCACGTATATCACATTTAAAAGTAGAAAATATTTTGGGTCTCAATCTAAAGTGGCACTTTTAGAAGACAAAAATAAATAGAAAATCACAAAGGTTTTAGAGATAATAAAAAATGATTAATAATACAAGTGTTAAAGATACGTAATTAGATATTAAAAATAATTAATACAAAAATTACTAGAGAAAAAAAGGTAGCAATATGAAAAGGTGGTGGGGTTCAGAAAGTGATGGTGACGATGCAAAAAGGCGATTGTGCTTGCAAGGTTGTGCTGAACACCAAAGTACGGTCAGTATCTCACATAAATGGCGATAGCGGACGATTGGAGCTCCGATAAAAAGGAGAAAATATTTGAATGAGAAGAAAGAGGGAAAGTGTGGTTGCAGTAAGTAAATGAGAAAGAGAAAAAGTGTAGTGTTTGATGAGTAAAATAGGCTTAAATAACCTAAGTTTAAATGTCTTAGATTAAAAAATCTCCGTATATGATTGAATTAATATTTTAAATTTTTTAAGATGATTCGTCTAAGTTTAGAATTTATTTTTAATATAATTTTATAGATATACTCATTGAATTAAGATTTTAATTTTTTAATTTTAAAGATTATTTATATAATTTTTAAAAAATTTAAATGTTTTAATATAATTCTATAGAAATACTTATTAAATTAAGATTCTAATTTTTAAAGATTATTCATATAATTTTAAAATTATAAATTTTAATATAATTTTATAAATATACTCATTGAATTAAAATTATAAATTTTTAACCTCATATGATAAGTTTGTGAGGCAAAATTGAAATTTTTTATGCTTGAGTGGTTAGTGCCTTTAGGTGGGAAGTTGGAAAATGAAGATGGAGATGAAGATGAAGATGAAGATGAAGAGAAGGATAATGATATCAACTTGTCACCTCTCATTTACATGAAAACAATCCTCATTCAATGAGAATGCAAACATCTTTTTCATCAATAAACAATCCTCATTCAATGAGAATGCAAACATCTTTTTCATCAATGGTCTAATTGTTTGGCAAGTTGTTCCATTACTTTTCTTTAATAAATATGACCTCAAAAGGGCCAACACAAGCCTAATAGGCCCAACTTTGATCCAAAGGTTCCAAATACCATAAAAAAATATTAGCACTAATGTAATACTTCGGAAAACGGGATAGAAGATTCAGGTAAATTATTAGAATTATGTTCGAATTTTCTCTTATTTTTCTCTCATTTTCTTCCAAACAAAGCTTAGAAACTTCTTGATTCCTTAACTATTTTTACTTCAATTTCTTCTCTAGTTATTTCTAAACAATTATGGATTATGGATTTTGATTTCTACATCATCTCCTCTATTTTTCTTGTTGGAAATCAAGATGGGAGTTCATCTTTAAGTTAGTTTTCATCAAGCAAGGTGAAAAAATGTTCTTTAATAATTTTTTATATGATTTTGATTCTTAATCTTTGATTTCTCATGCTTTGGGATAATTAAAATGAATTTCTAATAGAATTATTAAATTTTAATAGACTTTCTCATAAATTTTTGATTAGATTATAGTAATCTAATAATTTCTATGAAATTTTAATATTTTATGTATGGGTAATAATAATCTAAGATTGATTTTGTAATTTAATTCTCAGAATTAATCTAATTAGTTGAATATAGATTTGAGATCTTAGAATGGGGTATTTGGTAAAATGATAGATTGAATTATGTGATTATATATCGGTGTGCTCCATAAATATTCAAAGAAATAATTATGAGGAGTTGAGGTAAAAAAATAAAAGAGGATTCGAATCGCATGGGCAGGAGTGTGCGGCTACTGTTGCCGTCTTAATTTGTGGTGGCTTTTGTGGCACGTGTTTGCTGTAGGAAATGGGAATAATAATAATAATAATAATAATAATAATAATAATAATAATAATAATAATAATGAAACAAATGGGAAAAGCATTATGTGCTAAGTTAATTGAAAATAAAAAAAGGGGGATAAAAAGGTGTGTTGACAGTAGCTTAGTGAAACAGGGAAATGGTGCGTGGAAAATAGGGCTGGTGCGTGATAGTGTAGTGGTTCGAATGTTAAGGTGTCGAATGTCACGTAGGGTATTTTAATTAAGTGTTACTTTAGTGTGGTCTAATTTATATTAATCCTTATATTTTCTGGTAAAAGATAGCAAGTGTTCGGACAATTTTTGAATAGGCTTCGAGGCATTGGCATCGAGACGTTGGGTGTAATATCTCAATTTTTTTAGACTAGTGACTAAAATATAATTTTTGAAAGTTTGAGGGTGGAAGTGTGAACTTGGAAAAGTTTGGGACTAAAGTGTAAATTTCCTAAATAAGTAATTTTATTCAGTATAAGAGTGAATCGGATCAAAATAAGTACCTTGCTATTTATTTTAAGAATTAAGATGCAGTAAGAGGTACCAAATTTGGATCGAATAAAATTGTTAAGCGTGCTTAGGCTAGGAAAATACTAGGATGGGTGACCTCTGGGAATGTCCCATAAAAGTGTTTCAAATTGATATTTTGGACTCAGTAAGAGTAGAGAATATTCGTATGGATTATCGATAAAGGATTTTTAAGAGAAATGTTACTCTATGAGGATTTTCGATAATTATCGGAATAGTAGACTGAGTTAGGAAAATTTAGTCTAAGTTTTGGGAAAGGAAGTTTTTATGAGATAATAAAGTTTATTTCCCGAATATGGAAATATGGAATTTTTGGAATAAATACGATAGTTCGGAAAAGGTAAAATCGCAGTAGAAGTATTTTATGAATATCGGGAGATCGGATCGAAATTTCAAAGGTTGTTCCATAAGCCAAGGAAAAGTTATAAAATAATATTTAAGGAATAAGTGAGCTGAATTGGGTACTTTCAAAGTTTGGTAAAACTCCGAGGAAAATTTAAATGGGAATTGAAGTTCAGTGACCAAAATGGAAATTCTGAAAGTTTTATGGCCAAAGTATAAACTCTAGAAAAGTTCAGGGATCAAAGTGTAATTTTCAAAAGTTATGTAATCTATCCCCGTAAATGAACAGTTCACGCCCAAGAGTAACACTTTTGTGTTACCCGAATTTTTCGTACGAGGCTTATATTAGTGGCTATAAAGTTTTAAAGTTCAAAGAAAGAAAATTTGGAAATTGTATTGAGTGAAATTCGAATATTTTGATCGAATAAATGCCATAAATAAAAATCTAAGATATTTTGGGACAAGGTCGGTTAGATGGGAACCAATTTGGTTCAGTTTTAATGGGATGTCAATTTTTAAGTCTTGTTGTAAATAAAGAATAGTTGGAGGGCAAATTGGACATTTGCCATGGATAGCTTTTGTGAAATATTTTGAAACTTTAAGGGTAATTTTGGAAGAATATTTACACATGGATTAAATCATGGCCATTGATTTTGATGAGATTAAATCTTGGCCATTATAATAAAAGGGCAAAATGGTAAATTTACTAATTAAATGAATTTTAAATTCATTTAATATGACATGTGGATTAAATAGGTAAAAGATGAGAAACAAATAATTTTTATCTATCCTAAGGGCTGTTCGAATTCAGCAAACAAGAGGGGAGAAAGAAGTTTTAAATTTTCAAGTTCAAATTTAAAGAATCAAGACAAGTTTCAAGCAAAATTAATTTAGGTAATTTGTTCTACCCTTGATTCTCATCATTTTGATAGTATTTTTGCATGATAAAAGTCAAGTCTGAATTATGTTATGGATGAAGATTGATTGTGAAAATTGAAGTTGATGATGGAATTAGACTTGTAGATAGTTAAATTGATGATTTAAACATGGAATTAAGGTTGAGATTTGATAAATTCCATGTTAGAGATTTTAAACCCTAACCCTAAAATTTGAGGGGTTTGGTTGGGAAGTTAAATTAAGGATGAAATTGATTGAATTATGATGTTAGGAGACCTATTTTGATGATATGATGAATAATTTCCCCAAGTTGTAAATTTAGGGACCATTTTGAAAATTTGGAAAATTTAGGGGAAATTATTATAAATTTTATTTCATCATGGGAATCATTGAATTATGGTGAAAATAGCTTGAATTGGTGATTAGGGACCAAAATAATTTTTTTTGGAAATTTAAGGACCAATTCGGCAATTTAGTAAAAGTTAGGGATTGGTCTTGAATTTATGGAAAATTTATAGAATTGAAGATTTAAGCACGTTATGAAAGTTGAAGGAGTGAAATGTCAAGAAAGGAAACATAAGGGACCAAATTCGAAAAGAAAGATTGATTAGGGACTAAATTGAATAAAGTTTGGAAGTTAAGGGAAAAGATATAAGGATGTTAGAATTAAGTGAAAAGTTAAATTGTACATAAATTAATGTAAAAAAGTGATGTAGTGACTAAATTGTCCCTTTTATAAAGTTTAAGGACTAAAATGATATTAGTCCAAAATGAAGAGATAATATTGGAAATTGCTCAAATTGAGTTTGAACAATTGTTTTATATTCAAAAAGGTTATCAAGGACCAAAATGAGTTTTTGGACCGTATAAGGATGAAGGAAATATATAGAAATTTTTATGTTGAATGATTCGATACTTTGATTAAAATATCGTTAGAAATGAATCCAACAAATGATATTTATATTCATGTGGTTAATGAAGTCGAATATGAATCAAAGAGGATTCGAGGTGTTATGAGGGGAAGGATCAAGTAAGACTTAGTGAGGCAAATTGTTACATGGCCTAGGTGAGTGCATTTCCATATGCATGTTATGTTAAAAAGGGGAAGACTCGTGATAAGTCGACCCAAATTTAAGAATGACATTTGCATAATAAAAATGATATGATGCATGAAGCAACATGGCAAGCTCGACGGAGTACAAGGTACGAACTACTGTTTGCATAAATAATGATGCATTATGTTTACATGAATAGTGACAAGATTAAAAATGAAACAAGTAGACACATTGGGTGTCAATAGCACTAAAGACGTTCGAATATAAGGATCAAAGAGTGTCCTCGAGTACGTACTTAATTTTTGAAACTACGGTATCGAATTAGAGGCTATAGAGTCCTAACAGACTTGCCTCGTATCAGGCACTGATCATGCCGCATTGAAATAGATACTTTGGTATTGTAATAAGATAGATTGAAAAGTTATGAATATGCAGATGATTGCATGATAAAAGCATAACCATGAAAAAACATGTGTTATGCAGATGATTACATGATAAAAGCATGATTATGATAGACTATATGTTATGCAAATGATTGCATAATGAAAATATGTCCATGATAGAGAACATGTTATGCAATTGGATACATGATTCATATGACAATATGTTACATGATTTACGTGAAAATGATGATACATGAATCATATGACATATGGTATATGGTTTCCATGATACAAATAATACATGATAGAAATGCTTCATGATAGAGACGATACATGATATGATAACATTATGACATACTTGCCATGTTATAGAGAAAAATATGATGCACATTTATATGATATATTGTACTGCATCACTTCATGTTTAAAATAAATAAGTTTAACTGCTCACTAAGTTTGTACTTAGCATGTGTCTTATGTCATACGTAGGTTTCCTGGAAATCGTCTAGCGAGGAGAAGCAGAAACTTGGGAAAAATCAAGTTACTACAGTATGTTCAGTAAGTACATCTTTATCATAATTTGATAGACTAGTGGGCATGTAAGTGTTTTAAAGTGAAATTGTTTAAATTACAAGTTTACAACATAATTATATGCTTTTATGAATGAATAAGTTTAGAAATATGAATTTCTAATAGTAGCAAAATCTTCGATATGGTTAGAATGTTGTTTAATCCTAATCGAGTGGAAATTTTAGAACCAAGAAAGGGTCTAGGTAGGATACCTAATTTTCACCCTGAATAATATTTTCATTTCATTAATATATTATAAAATTTATAAAATCATTCATGGTCGAAACTAGCTGCTTAAGGCTGATATAGTTTTCAAATCAAAACCGAGAAAGGGTTAAACTACAAACTACATTTATAAAAAAATTAAGCCATGTTTTCTTAATAACTCTGTAACATCTTTAATGTGTATTCAAACTACGAATATACGTTAAGGGTGTTACATTTATTAATATCGAGTTCTGAGGTTTAGCCGATTCTGGAGGTTAAACCGAAATTGACATGATTTGTTATTAAGTACATGCCCCTAGGATGTTTTGTTACTGATGTACTACTGTGTAACTTGATTATGCTCCTCAATAGCACGAATAAGTTATTATAGTAATAGATAAATGTCGAACACTGTTAAGTCGCGCCTGACGATTGATTATGAGGATTAAGGGAAGGTTTAAAATGGAAGCAATAAGATATAGAAGTTCTAACTTCAGTTCATTTCGATTGAGTTACGAGCAACATGGAACTCTAGTACAAGAAAATGGAGCCTTAATACGAGCTTTAGAAATTATGGTTAATAGAATTTAATCCTAGTGCCCACACAGTTATGACACACTGCACTAGTAAGGGCGACACTGTTAAGGAGCTTAAGAAGTTAGGAGCTCTTGAATTTAATGGAGATAGTGGTCCGATAGTTGCTAATTGATGGCATAAAGATGTCAAAGTCATGCTATAAAGGAATTAAATTGCATAGATGCTAAGAAGTTAGAAGAAGTTACATCTTGGCTAAAGGAATATATTCGTATTTGTGGTCTAATACCACACGGAGTTAGTACTGTTAATGAAGTGATTTGAAAAAAATTTCTTTTAAAAAGTGTTTAAAGCCAAGTATGTTAATGATCAGTTTAAGAGATAAATGTTGCAGTAGTTTCAAAGTTGAAACAAAGTACTTATCTTGTCTACAAGTAGAGCTAGATTTTAATAGATTAAGTCGGTAAATAGTTGATTTAATACTGACCGAGAAATCCCTATGGGAACGCTTTATTAGGGGCCTTACTCAAAGCCTAAAGAGAAGAGATGTTAAGTACAAGATTGAGGATAAAAATGTTCCTAAAGGTTTCACCTTGGAATAAGGTACTACGATTTGGTTGAAAAAAAAAAGCTTAGTCCTAGATTTAATGGGTCATACGGGATTAGAAAATGAGTTGGATCGGTGGCTATTAGCTGGCGTTACCTCCAGATATGAGTGAGGATCAGTGAAAATATTAGTATATGAAGTCAAAGAATTAAGAAACAAGAAAATGCTATGAGTTAAAGTTCTTTAGATGAATCATAAAGTGGAAGAAGTCATATGAGAAATTGAAAAGAAAATGAGGAAATAATACCATAGAATTGTTTGAAACGGGTATGCGTTGAAAATTTGAGGACTAATTTTCTTAAGAGGGGAGAATTGTAATATCCCAATTTTTGGACTAGTGACTAAAATGTAATTTTTGAAAGTTTAGGGGTGGAAGTGTGAACTTGAAAAAGTTTAGGGACTAAAGTGTAAATTTCCCAAATAAGCAATTTTATTCAGTATAAGAGTGAATCAGATCGAAATAAGTACCTTGAGATTGATTTTAAGAATTAAGATGCGAAGTAAGAGGTACCAAATTTAGATCGAATAAAATTGTTAAGCGTCTTTCTGCTAGGAAATACTAGGATGGGTGATCTCTGGGAAGGTCCCATAAAAGTGTTTCAAATCGATATTTTGGACTCAGTAAGAGTAAAGAATATCCGTATGGATTATCGATAAAGGATTTTTAAGAGAAATGTTACTCTATGAGGATTTTCGATAATTATCGGAATAGTAGACTGAGTTAGGAAAATTCAGTTTAAGTTCCGGGAAAGGAAGTTTTTAGGAGATAATAGAGTTTATTTCCCGAATATGAAAATATGGAATTTTTGGAATAAATCCGATAGTTTGAAAAAGGTAAAATCATGAGAAGTATTTTTACGAATATCGGGAGATCGGATCGAATCGAAATTTCAGAGGCTGTTCCATAAGCCAATGAAAAGTTATAAAATAATATTGAAGGAATAAGTGAGCTGAATTAGGTAATTTCAAAGTTTGGTAAAACTCTGAGGAAAATTTAAATGGGAATTGAAGTTCAGTGACCAAAATGGAAATTCTAAAAGTTTTGTGGCTAAAGTATAAACTTTGGAAAAGTTCAGGGACCAAAGTGTAATTTTTTTCAAAAGTTATGTAATCTATCCTCATATATGAACAGTTTACCCCCAAGAGTAACACTTTCGTGTTACCCGGATTTTTCGTACGAGGCTTATATTAGTGGCTATAAAATTTTAAAGTTCAAAGGAAGAAAATTTGGAAATCGTATTGAGTGAAATTCGAATATTTGGATCGAATAAATGCCATAAATAAAAATCTAAGATATTTTGGGATAAGACCAGTTAGATGAGAACCAATTTAGTTCAATTTTAATGGGATGACAATTTTTAAGTCTTGTTGTAAATAAAGAATAGTTGGAGGAAAAATTGGACATTTGCCATGGATGGCATTTGTGAAATATTTTGAAACTTTAAGGGTAATTTTGGAAGAAGATTTACACATGGATTAAATCATGGCCATTGATTTTGATGAGATTAAATCTTGGCCATTATAATAAAATGGCAAAATGGTAAATTCACTAATTAAATGAATTTTAAATTCATTTAATATGACATGTGGATTAAATAGGTAAAAGATGAGAAAAAAATCATTTTTATCTATCCTAAGGGCTGTTCGAATTCAGCAAACAAGGGGAGAAAAAGTTTTCAAATTTTCAAGTTCAAATTTAAATAATCAAGACAAGTTTCAAGCAAAATTAATTTAGGTAATTTGTTCTATCCTTGATTCTCTTCATTTTGATAGTATTTTTGCATGATAAAAGTCAAGTATGAATTATGTTATGGATGAAGATTGATTGTGGAAATTGAAGTTGATGATGAAATTAGACTTGTAGATAGTTAAATTGATGATTTAAACATGGAATTAAGGTTGAGATTTGATAAATTCCATGTTAGAGATTTTAAACCTTAACCCTAAAATTTGGGGGTTTTGGTTGGGAAGTTAAATTAAGGATGAAATTGATTGAATTATGATGTTAGGAGACCTATTTTGATGATATGATGAATAATTTCCCCAAGTTGTAAATTTAGGGGGATTATTTTGAAAATTTGGAAAATTTAGGGAAATTATTATAAATTTTATTTCATTGGGAAATTATTATGGTGAAAATAGCTTGAATTGGTGATTAAGGACCAAAATAATTTTTTGGAAATTCAAGAACCAATTCAGCAATTTAGTAAAAGTTAGGGATTGGTCTTGAATTTATGGAAAATTTATAGAATTGAAGATTTAAGCACATTATGAAAGTTGAAGGATTGAAATGTCAAGAAAGGAAACATAAGGGACCAAATTGAAAAGAAAGATTGATTAGAGACTAAATTGAATAAATTTTGGAAGTTAAGGGAAAATATATAAGGATGTTAGAATTAAGTGAAAAGTTAAATTGTACATAAATTAATGTAAAAAGTGATGTAGTGACTAAATTGTCCCTTTTATAAAGTTTAAGGACTAAAATGATATTAGTCCAAAATGAAGAGATAATATTGGAAATTGCTCAAATTGAGTTTGAACAATTGTTTTATATTCAAAAAAGGTTATCAAGGACCAAAATGAGTTTTTGGACCGTATAAGGATGAAAGAAATATATAGAAATTTTTTGTTGAATGATTCGATACTTTGATTAAAATATCGTTAGAAATAAATCCAACAAATGATATTTATATTCATGTGGTTAATGAAGTCGAATATGAATCAAAGAGGATTTGAGGTGTTATGGGGAAGGATCAAGTAAGACTTAGTGAGGCAAATTGTTACATGGCCTAGGTGAGTGCATTTCCATATGCATGTTATGTTAAAAGGGAAGACTCGTGATAAGTCGAACCCAAATTTAAGAATGACATTTGCATAATAAAAATGATATGATGCATGACTCAACATGGCAAGCTCGACGGAGTACAAGGTACGAACTCTTGTTTGCATAAATAATGATGCATTATGTTTACATGAATAGTGACAAGATTAAAAATGAAACAAGTAGACACATTGGGTGTCAATAGCACTAAAAAGTGCGTATAAGGAGCAAAGAGAATATTTAAGGATCAAAGAGTGTCCTCAAGCACGTACTCAATTTTTGAAACTACGATATCGAATTAGAGGCTATAGAGTCCTAACGGACTTGCCTCGCGATCGTGCAATCGATCATGCCGCATTGAAATAGATACTTTGGTATTGTAATAAGATAGATTGAAAAGTTATGAATATGCAGATGATTGCATGATAAAAGCATAACCATGAAAAAACATGTGTTATGCAGATGATTACATGATAAAAGCATGATTATGATAGACTATATGTTATGCAAATGATTGCATAATGAAAATATGTCCATGATAGAGAACATGTTATGCAATTGGATACATGATTCATATGACAATATGTTACATGATTTACGTGAAAATGATGATACATGAATCATATGACATATGGTATATAGTTTCCATGATACAAATAATACATGATAGAAATGCTTCATGATAGAGACGATACATGATATGATAACATTATGACATACTTGCCATGTTATAGAGAAAAATATGATGCACATTTATATGATATATTGTACTGCATCACTTCATGTTTAAAATAAATAAGTTTAACTGCTCACTAAGTTTGTACTTAGCATGTGTCTTATGTCATACGTAGGTTTCCGGAAATCTTCTAGCGAGGAGAAGCGAAACTTGGGAAAAATCAAGTTACTACAAGTATGTTCAGTAAGTACATCTTTATCATAATTTGATAGACTAGTGGGCATGTAAGTGTTTTAAAGTGAAATTGTTTAAATTACAAGTTTACAACATAATTATATGCTTTTATGAATGAATAAGTTTAGAAATATGAATTTCTAATAGTAGCAAAATCTTCGATATGGTTAGAATGTTGTTTAATCCTAATCGAGTGGAAATTTTAGAACCAAGAAAGGGTCTAGGTAGGATACCTAATTTTCACCCTGAATAATATTTTCATTTCATTAATATATTATAAAATTTATAAAATCATTCATGGTCGAAACTAGCTGCTTAAGGCTGATATAGTTTTCAAATCAAAACCGAGAAAGGGTTAAACTACAAACTACATTTATAAAAAAAATTAAGCCATGTTTTCTTAATAACTCTGTAACATCTTTAATGTGTATTCAAACTACGAATATACGTTAAGGGTGTTACATTTATTGGTATCAGAGTTACAGGTTTAGCCGATTCTGGAGGTTAAACCGAAATTGACATGATTTGTTATTAAGTACATGCCCCTAGGATGTTTTGTTACTGATGTACTACTGTGTAACTTGATTATGCTCCTCAATAGCACGAATAAGTTATTATAGTAATAGATAAATGTCGAACACTGTTAAGTCGCGCCAGACGATTGATTATGAGGATTAAGGGAAGGTTTAAAATGGAAGCAATAAGATATAGAAGTTCTAACTTCAGTTCCTGTTCCAGTTGAGTTACCTGAGCAACATGGAACTCTAGTACAAGAAAATGGAGCCTTAATACGAGCTTTAGAAATTATGGTTAATAGAATTTAATCCCTAGTGCCCACACCAGTTATGACACCTGCACTAGTAAGGACGACGACTGTTAAGGAGCTTAAGAAGTTAGGAGCTCTTGAATTTAATGGAGATAGTGGTCTGATAGTTGCTAATTGATGGCATAAAGATGTCAAAGTCATGCTATAAAGGAATTAAATTGCATAGATGCTAAGAAGTTAGAAGAAGTTACATCTTGGCTAAAGGAATATATTCGTATTTGTGGTCTAATACCACGGAGTTAGTACCTGTTAATGAAGTGATTTGAAAAAAATTTCTTTTAAAAAGTGTTTAAAGCCAAGTATGTTAATGATCAGTTTAAGAGATAAATGTTGCAGTAGTTTCAAAGTTGAAACAAAGTACTTGTACTGTCTACAAGTAGGAGCTAGATTTTAATAGATTAAGTCAGTAAATAGTTGATTTAATACCGACCGAGAAATCCCTATGGGAACGCTTTATTAGGGGGCCTTACTCGAAGCCTAAAGAGAAGAGATGTTAAGTACAAGATTGAGGATAAAAATGTTCCTAAAGGTTTCACCTTGGAATAAGGTACTACGATTTGGTTGAAAAGAAAAGCTTAGTCCTAGATTTAATGGGTCATACGGGATTAGAAAATGAGTTGGATCGGTGGCTATTAGCTGGCGTTACCTCCAGATATGAGTGAGGATCAGTGAAAATATTAGTATATGAAGTCAAAGAATTAAGAAACAAGAAAATGCTATGAGTTAAAGTTCTTTAGATGAATCATAAAGTGGAAGAAGTCATATGAGAAATTGAAAAGAAAATGAGGAAATAATACCCGCAACTGTTTGAAACGGGTATGCGTTGAAAATTTGAGGACTAATTTTCTTAAGAGGGGGAGAATTGTAATATCCCAATTTTTTGGACTAGTGACTAAAATGTAATTTTTGAAAGTTTAGGGGTGGAAGTGTGAACTTGAAAAAGTTTAGGGACTAAAGTGTAAATTTCCCAAATAAGCAATTTTATTCAGTATAAGAGTGAATCAGATCGAAATAAGTACCTTGAGATTGATTTTAAGAATTAAGATGCAGTAAGAGGTACCGAATTTAGATCGAATAAAATTGTTAAGCGTGCTCTGCTAGGGAAATACTAGGATGGGTGATCTCTGGGAAGGTCCCATAAAAGTGTTTCAAATCGATATTTTGGACTCAGTAAGAGTAAAGAATATCCGTATGGATTATCGATAAAGGATTTTTAAGAGAAATGTTACTCTATGAGGATTTTCGATAATTATCGGAATAGTAGACTGAGTTAGGAAAATTCAGTTTAAGTTCCGGGAAAGGAAGTTTTTAGGAGATAATAGAGTTTATTTCCCGAATATGAAAATATGGAATTTTTGGAATAAATCCGATAGTTTGAAAAAGGTAAAACCGCAGTCGAAGTATTTTACGAATATCGGGAGATCGGATCGAATCGAAATTTCAGAGGCTGTTCCATAAGCCAATGAAAAGTTATAAAATAATATTGAAGGAATAAGTGAGCTGAATTAGGTAATTTCAAAGTTTGGTAAAACTCTGAGGAAAATTTAAATGGGAATTGAAGTTCAGTGACCAAAATGGAAATTCTAAAAGTTTTGTGGCTAAAGTATAAACTTTGGAAAAGTTCAGGGACCAAAGTGTAATTTTTTTCAAAAGTTATGTAATCTATCCTCATATATGAACAGTTTACCCCCAAGAGTAACACTTTCGTGTTACCCGGATTTTTCGTACGAGGCTTATATTAGTGGCTATAAAATTTTAAAGTTCAAAGGAAGAAAATTTGGAAATCGTATTGAGTGAAATTCGAATATTTGGATCGAATAAACGCCATAAATAAAAATCTAAGATATTTTGGGATAAGACCAGTTAGATGAGAACCAATTTAGTTCAATTTTAATGGGATGACAATTTTTAAGTCTTGTTGTAAATAAAGAATAGTTGGAGGAAAAATTGGACATTTGCCATGGATGGCATTTGTGAAATATTTTGAAACTTTAAGGGTAATTTTGGAAGAAGATTTACACATGGATTAAATCATGGCCATTGATTTTGATGAGATTAAATCTTGGCCATTATAATAAAATGGCAAAATGGTAAATTCACTAATTAAATGAATTTTAAATTCATTTAATATGACATGTGGATTAAATAGGTAAAAGATGAGAAAAAAATCATTTTTATCTATCCTAAGGGCTGTTCGAATTCAGCAAACAAGAGGGGAGAAAGAAGTTTCAAATTTTCAAGTTCAAATTTGAATAATCAAGACAAGTTTCAAGCAAAATTAATTTAGGTAATTTGTTCTATCCTTGATTCTCTTCATTTTGATAGTATTTTTGCATGATAAAAGTCAAGTATGAATTATGTTATGGATGAAGATTGATTGTGGAAATTGAAGTTGATGATGAAATTAGACTTGTAGATAGTTAAATTGATGATTTAAACATGGAATTAAGGTTGAGATTTGATAAATTCCATGTTAGAGATTTTAAACCTTAACCCTAAAATTTGGGGGTTTTGGTTGGGAAGTTAAATTAAGGATGAAATTGATTGAATTATGATGTTAGGAGACCTATTTTGATGATATGATGAATAATTTCCCCAAGTTGTAAATTTAGGGGAAATTATTTTAAATTTTATTTTAGCATGTGAATCATTGAATTATGGTGAAAATAGCTTGAATTGGTGATTAAGGACCAAAGTGAAAATTTTTGGAAATTCAAGAACCAATTCAGCAATTTAGTAAAAGTTAGGGATTGGTCTTGAATTTATGGAAAATTTATAGAATTGAAGATTTAAGCACATTATGAAAGTTGAAGGATTGAAATGTCAAGAAAGGAAACATAAGAGACCAAATTCGAAAAGAAAGATTGATTAGAGACTAAATTGAATAAATTTTGGAAGTTAAGGGAAATATATAAGGATGTTAGAATTAAGTGAAAAGTTAAATTGTTCATAAATTAATGTACAAAAGTGATGTAGTGACTAAATTGTCAGTTTTATAAAGTTTAAGGACTAAAAGGATATTAGTCCAAAATGAAGAGATAATATTGGAAATTGCTCAAATTGAGCTTGAACAATTGTTTTATATTCAAAAAGGTTATCAAGGACCAAAATGAGTTTTTGGACCGTATAAGGATGAAAGGAAATGTATAGAAACTTTTTTGTTGAATGATTCGATACTTTGATTAAAATATCGTTAGAAATAAATCTAACAAATGATATTTATATTCATGTGATTAATGAAGTCGAATACGAATCAAAGAGGATTTGAGGTGTTATGAGGGGAAGGATCGAGTAAGACTTAGTGAGGCAAACTGTTACATGGCCCAGGTGAGTGCATTTCCATATGCATGTTATGTTAAAAAGGGGAAGACTCGTGATAAGTCGACCCAAATTTAAGAATGACATTTGCATAATAAAAATGATATGATGCATGACTCAACATGGCAAGCTCGACGGAGTACAAAGTACGAACTACTGTTTGCATAAATGATGATGCATTATGTTTACATGAATAGTGACAAGATTAAAAATGAAACAAGTAGACACCTTGGGTGTCAATAGCACTAAAGATGTGCGAATATAAGGAGCAAAGAGCGTCATTTATGAGGAGCAAAGAGCGTCCTCAAGTACGTACTCAATTTTAGATACTACGATATCGAATTAGAGGCTATAGAGTCCTAACGGACTTGCCTCGCATCAGGCACTGATCATGCCGCATTGAAATAGATACTTCGGCATCGTAATAAGATAAATTGAAAAGTTATGAATATGCAGATGATTGCATGATAAAAGCATAACCATGAAAAAGCATGTGTTATGCAGATGATTACATGATAAAAGCATGATTATGATAGACTATATGTTATGCAAATGATTGCATAATGAAAATATGTCCATGATAGAGAACATGTTATGCAATTCGGTACATGATTCATATGACAATATGTTACATGATTTACGTGAAAATGATGATACATGAATCATATGACATATGGTATATAGTTTCCATGATACATATAATACATGATAGAAATGATTCATGATAGAGACGATACATGATATGATAACATTATGACATACTTGCCATGCTATAGAGAAAAATATGATGCACATTTATATGATATACTATACTGCATCACTTCATGTTTAAAATAAATAAGTTTAACTGCTCACTAAGTTCGTACTTAGCGTGTGTCTTATGTCATACGTAGGTTTCCTGGAAATCTTCTAGCGAGGAGGAGCAGAAACTTGGGAAAAATCAAGTTACTACAGTAAGTTCAGTAAGTACATCTTTACCATAATTTGATAGACTAATGGGCATTTAAGTGTTTTAAAGTGAAATTGTTTAAAGTATAAGTTTACAACATAATTATTTACTTTTATGAATGAATAAGTTTAGAAATATGAATTTCTAATAGTAGCAAAATCTTCGATATGGTTAAAATGTTGTTTAATCCTAATCGAGTGGAAATTTTAAAACCAAGAAAGGGTCTAGGCAGGATACCTAGTTTTCACCTTGAATAATATTTTCATTTCATTAATATACTATAAAATTTATAAAATAATTTAGGGTCAAAACTAGATGCTTAAGGCTGATATAGTTTTCAAATTAAAACCGAGAAAAGGGTTAAACTACAAACTGCATTTAGAAAAAAATTTAAGCCAAGTTTTCTTAATAACTCTGTAACATCTTTATGTGTATTCAAACTACGAATATACATTAAGGGTGTTACATTGGGGTCAAGGCGATAGCAAGTTGGTGAGTGCAAATGTATTTTGGTACTATAAAGAGGCTTGATTTATGGCTTTGGGAGTTTAGTTAAAGCCTAGCAAGCTTAGCTAAGCTCGAAAGTAATTTTTCCTTATTTCGCCTTTGAATATCGATTTGATATAAGAATTGATTTACATGTTTTGGTTTAAAAGGCATGGATTGGTTTACTTACTTTTTTATGCATCTTTTAAATGATATGCAATGATTTATTAATTATGTGGGTACCTAAGAGCATTGAGAAATGGTTCTTAAATGGGATGTGGTTATTGCCTTTGGCAATGTGATTTTGCATATAGAAATGTTTTGTTAAATGCTTATGAAAAATAGTAAGTAAATGTGTTTAAAAGTATATATTGGGCTAAGTGACAATGAAATAAATGTTATCGGATATAGTTGACATGCCATAGGGTTTAAAGTACACTATAATGAGTTGCATCATGGTTTGTTGAGGGGTAATCTCCAACCATTGAGAACCGCAACCGTTGAGGGGTTACTCTGGTTGGTGGATAAAAGGTGTGTTTAAAGGTACCATTACAAAAATCTGAATATCCGATGTGTTTTCGCATAAATGTGACGAAATGGTTTTGGTCACTATAATGCCAATATATAAAATAATGTATCATGATGAATATGAAAGATGGATATGATGTTATTTATGATGATGATGATCCTTAAGCTATGCTATTTAAAATGATTATGCATATGGAAGCTTAAGTTGAGGTTTTGCATATGAGACTATGCATGTAATCCATGATACATTGAAAAACATATGGTTTGATACATTTTGAGAGATACTTGTATATGCATTGAAGGTTTATCAAGTGATCATTTAGCCTTAAATCTTGGTTTTATACATAGGTTTAAATGCCTTGGAAAATGTGAATTTGAAAATGCTTTAATATGAGTATCTAATATTGGTTTAATTTCGAAAATGCATTGACATTTAACCCTTTTTGAGTGCACTCACTAGACATTAAATGCTTATGCTCTTTTTTCTTCCTTCAATGTAGTGTTTTAGGCGAGTGCAGGTTGTGGTTCGAGACAAGGAGCGATCCTAAGACAAGCGTTCTAAAGAGTATATTTTATGGAGTTATCATAATTTTGTAATAAGGAAATATGGGTTAATTGTTAGAATGTTAGTTTGTATAAGGCATGATTATATGGTTGAAGGTTATATTGTGTTGGATGATGGCATTATTTGATGTGTTCGATGTTGATTTTATTTATGCCAAGTACATTTGATGGTTATGATCCATTGATTTAAAATGGTTTAAGTAATGCTTGGATTGTTTGCTTGTGTTCTAGGAGTACATATGGTCATATGCTTTATTTCCTAAATTAATCTATAGCTTATGTTGAGATCTTAACCACTTGGTGTTTAATGGATAATGCTTTATTATGTTAGGTAGCATGCCTCTAGCTTATTTGTATGAATATAAATTGTGTTTAATAATTAGCATGTAATAAGTTGAGCCTACTTGTTTAATGATGGTATAATATTAAAATCTTGTCAATGTTGTTTGCAAGTATTTTGGAAATGCTGAGTTGGGATCCGAATCCCCGAAATGCATTTTTGTGCATCCCGTATCGATACACGTATTGTCAATATCGGTACGCGAGGTCGTTCTAGTGATTAGATTTGTATGTGGGAACTGGTACCCGTGCGTACCAATTCTAATATTTGCTTCAAAGTTTACCTATATCGGTACGCTAACCCGTCTACTGGTACGGCTGATAGTTATTCTGTTAATGAGCTTTACCAAGTTTAAGTTAATTCATTTTGATCATCGTATGTTGTTGCATCAATTGAATAAGTAAATGATGTTTGTTTGACCTGATATTTTGTAAGCAAGTTTTAAATGTATTTAATTGTTTTAAGAAGCTTTTATAAACATGCCAGTCCCTGTATTTTGGCAATTTTATGATTTAGTCCTTAATTTCTTATTTTGCTAAATTGGTTGCGTATTTGTTATCCGATGGAGCTTAAATTTGACAAGTTAGCATGAAATATGATTAATTAAGTATTGGTAACTTGAAAATTGTATAAGTCCCTATAATTATTCAGATTTGCACTTTGGTCCCTATAATGCTTTTTTTGCAATTGAGTGCCTTATCGATGTTCGTATCGAATGATAATTGAACCGTTACTTGTATGAACACCTTAGGTATTAATAATGCATCTAGATAAGTAAAAATATACTGTAATTAAAGTAAGACAATTTAGGTTTGGTTCGGCGAACCCAATGTGATCTTGGTTCGGGTTTAACGTCTAGGTCGGGTTAAAGGGGTTACAAGTAAGTTCGAGTCAATGATCACTCATTTAATCAAGAATTCAGGTCGTGATAACTTTCATATCCTAAATGAAATTTTTTTCCTCAAACTTTACCAAGATAGAAGATATGTATATATTGAAGCTTTATGGCATCATTTGTCTACAAGATAGCATTCTCGATGAGATGGTTCTTCCGCAATACTTTTAGTGATGAAATTATCTTATTTTGTAGCTATTTGAATTCTGTCGCAAGATTCCTCAACAACTCAACCTCATGTGTCAAATTAGTTCTCATCTCAATCGACTCAACTAAGATGATGTGGGAAGGATTTGAATGGTACCACCTAAGTATCAACATGTGGAACATATTATGGATTTACTTCCTCTCTAATGGTAATGCTAACTGATAAGTCACTGGTCCAACTCCCTCAAATACCTTATATGGTTATATGAATCTCAGACTCAACTTCTCCTTGCGTCCAAAGTATAACACATTCTTCCAAGGTGAAACCTTAAAAAAGACCAACAACAAACTCTATGCCATTGTACTTCAAATCCACGTCAGACTTATAAGGGTCAAATGCTACTTTTAATCTATCTCAAATCTCAAATCAAATGAACATTATTCTCGATTTCCATGATCAAGTCAAGACCCTAATCTTTCTCTTATTAAGCCCAACTTAAAATAACGAAGTCTTACACTTGTGACCATACATGTATAAAAAAGATTGATCTAAATACTTGACAGGAAATTATTGTAACCGAACTTCACAAAAAGAATATGTTGTTTCCAATTACCCTCAAAGTTGATAACGCAACATCAAAACATGCCCTTGAGAATATGAATGACTCCCCGACTAAACATCAGTCTATGGATGAAAGGTTATGATAGAGTTTAACTACCTACTTAAAACCTCATGAAACATCTTCTAAAACCTCGAAGTGAAGTGGAGATCTCTATCTGCTATCACTGAAGACAATACAACGTATAACCTCATTATCTTCTCTCTAGGGTAGAGTCTATACATACTGACATTAAGTGTGTAATCTTCATCAATTTGTCCATAATAACCCAAATTGTATCATAAAAAAACTCATCAAGAAATTTATTATCACTTTGTGTCATTTATACTGTGAGATTTAGATAGGCTGAAGAAACCTTGAAGGAACATGATGTTTGACCTTGACCTACTAACAAACCAAACATCTAGTGACATACTTGGACATATCTCTTCATATCGAGCCACCCTACAATTGTCTCAACACTTTATACATCTTATTACTGTCCAAACGTATAATGAAAGGACTATTGTAAGCTTTAAAAATGATCATGTTCCTTAATTTGACAACTACTGATATACACAAACGATCTAAAAAGTACAATCCATCATCATCCTTAACCTTGATTTTGGTCATTTCACTCTTCAAAGCCATACTCATCATGACCATTACTCTCTCATCTCATGTTTGAGTTGTCTTGATCTCATGAACCAAAAACAGACTCTACTTAAAGCTCAAATAACAAGTCATAATGATCAGTAATCCTCAACTGAGCAAACATCACTCTCAAGACTGACATTGATTTCATAATAAAAATGTTGTCTACCATATTAGCCTTACCTCATATGGTAATCTATAATATAATTATAGTTCTTAAAAAACTCTATCCATCTACTTTATTTCAAATTCAACTCTTTATATGTGAGCAAGTACTTTATGGCTCTTATTATTGATATAGATGTAACACTTTCTCTCATACAATTAGTTCCGCTAAATCTTCAAAGTGAAGATAACTTCTACCAACTCCAAGTCTTGAATGAGATAATTACATTCAGACTATTTGAGTTGTCTTAAGACTCAAGTAACCACCTTACCCTCTTATATGAGTACACAATTAAGTCTATTCAGAGTCGTATCACTGAATACCATGAAGTCGTTCCTTGACTCCAAATAAGTTAACATTGGGACCTCTTTTAGAAAATTATTAAGATATTCAAAGGAGATCCAACATGTTTTTAAAGATCTAGTCTCAATGACCATCGAATCAAAATTCATTTATTCAAGATCTAGTCTAGATATGGCAATGAAGTGGGTGAATTATTGGCCTTCCCAACCTCGACACAAAAGAATCTAGATCCAACCCCAGGCCACCCTATATAACTCAAAGTTAGATATGCATACATGCCACTAACCCGAACCAACCCAATTGATTTTTTTTAAAAAATAAACAAAAAAATCAAACTTGCATTAGTTCATAAAATCATATTAAAACATTGAATATGAAAATGATGAAAAAATGATAATGAAATCGACTAGTGAAAAGCCTAGAAATACAAGTAATGGATTACAACTAAACATGTGAACCAAATAATAAAATCATAATCGCTTGAATTCTACATAAATAAACAAATATAAGGTGAAAATTCAAAGAAAATATGAAAACAAATAGAAAAGAGCATACTCGATGAGAACATCAAAATCAAATTATATAAAATCAATATGCATATACACGTAATTAAAAAAATGGAGAATATCATACTCAAATAGCAAAAATTACAAATGACCAAAATCTAAAGAGTTCTTGTCAAATAAAAAAATAAATTCAAATAAGGAAAAAAATTAAACCCAAATAAAAGAACATACAAAATGAAAAATATAAATAAGTAAATATGGAACCCAAATCAATTTTTTAGAATTTTTATTTGTTGTTTCATTATTTGCAGTCTTTTTGCAATGCTTGTAGAATTAGACTAAGGAAAAATCTTTTTAATTTAAGAAGCTAGGATTTTGAGCCACGGTTTCACTATTGTTGTTTCAAGGCTAGATTTTGGTGCTTGTGTAACACTCCGATCCGACCCAGCCCAATCGGAATATTCAAAATGCCACATTTGGATCACCTATTCAACCTGTCATACATTTAAAACCAAGGTATAGCAATATAAACAAAATCATTTCCGAAATAAAGCATAATCATAAAATAAACCATAAACTAAGTATTTAAAGCTAATACAAATATGGAGCTTCAATTTAAAATCCAAACTTCGATCTTAAATATTACAAGTATTAAAATAGAGTTGAAAACTTAACCAACATAAGATCTTATGAATACATGACCCATAAATATAGGTTATGTACTTGAACTACGGTGTAGATGCTAAAATGTTAAAATGATGGCGCTCCACAAATCACGTCTAACCTGTTAATATGCGAACGTAAACAACAATTTGGAACACTAAGCTCTACTATACTTTATAAAAATTATAAACATAAGCATGAAAGCTAGTAAGAGCATAAAAGTGAGAATGATAACAAGTGATGCTACTACTATCCATATAAAAACATGCTTTAATAAGTAATACAAAACATCATCAATAACATGCTTGATATCATAACAATCATCACTGTTGCGTGTTTTGAGTGCTACGCAAATGTGCAAGTAAACACGTCGCAAGTAATAAAGTGACGAATATAGAGTATCGTCTCCAAAGGGACTTGGTCTGAAAAACTTGGACTCTTAACTCCTTGCACTGAAATAAGAGAATAGTTGTGATGATAGATGGTGATAGAAAAATAAAATAAATAACTAAAGATTGTAAAGGAAACGAAGTAATCAATGAGAGAGTTGGTTAGATTATTAGGATTGAGAGCATGCCGGATGAGTTGCTTTGGCAAGTTGAATGCCGGAGGCAAGTGAAATGCTGAGGCAAGTAGATTGCCGTGGCAAGTAATTGCCCAGGTAGGTTGTTTGTTGGAAGCAAGACTCTCCGTGACCAGTGAAATGCAATCGCAAACAGTTGAGTCGGTGTAACATTCTTCTCGGTAAATGGTTGCCCTGGAAAATTAATTGTTGCGGAAAGTGCGATGCCGTGGCAAGCCATTTGTGTTTCCAATGCTCGACAAAGTGTTCTTCACTGCCTTTACGTTATTTCTAACTTGATGGGTTGACGCTTGTGCAAATCCTGGTGATACGTCTGTCACACATTACTTTACCAAGAACGAACATTGTCTTTCCTTAAACTATTTTTAGCCGCTTGAAATTCTCCTTGTCGCCAAGCTCCTTCACTTTGTCACTTTCCGAAAACTTGGTTCAAGAGGAAATTAATTTCCTTCAGCTTTCACAATGTTAGGAAACCCAGATTCAATTTGGTCCGTTGATCTCCATCAACTCTCGTAATGTTTGGAAATCAACTCGGTTGAAGAACCTCCAATGGCTGTCACTTCGTTAGAATGACTCCTTCTCATGAATCCGTCATTGATCTCGCTCTTCCTTGTGTTGTCACCGATTTAGGGATTTGAGTTTCAACAAACGATTCTCACTCAAGTGTTTATCTCTAAACTAGTCAATTTGCAAGAACAAGAATTGAATCAACATCATGCATTTAACCTTAAACCAAAATCAAATCATTCATACAAAATCCTTTTAAAACCTAATAACCCAAACCATCTAAGTTTAGTTCATGGTCGGGTGAAAAGAAAATACAAAGAAATATTTCCCCAACATGAAGGGTGATGTGCGATTAGAGAAATGAAAGAAGAGAAAAGATGAGCTCCTCAATCTGATCACTCCACGATAAGCTTTTCCTTGATCTCTCTCTCTCTCCCTCTCGATTCGATTCCTCCAATTTCCCCATTCTTCTTCTTCGTGTGTTTCGATCCTTTAAATAGGTGTAGAGGAGAGTTTGTTGCGTGAGAATTTGGTAGAGATAGGGCTTCCATTTTGAATTTCAAATATGGCAGATAATGTAGCTGATAAATAAATAAATATTGAGGATTTATCTTTTGCATTTAAATTTGAATTGGGCAGTTGGAGATCCTAACCGCTTTGATCCCTTCAACGCCATGGAAAACTTCGACAATTGGCTCAGCAATTCATCCTACACACAAACGAGCAAAAGGGCAGTATTTTTTCTACAAAAAGTAATAAAATGCACGGCCAAACACATTGAACTAGAAAACTATGAACTTATTCATGAATGACTACAAATACAACTAAAATGAGCTTAAGTCTAACAATAATGTGAGTAAAAAGGGTAGGTAAAACAATACTTTTACACACTTATCACACCCATAAACTCGAACTATTGCTTGTCCTCAAGCAATGTGAAACTAACCATCACCTGCCAACGCATTTACAAAACACAAACAAGTTGCATACCTGACTTCAATCCTTAGAACCAAGACAACTAGCATTAATTACCTTTTTGACTTTAGGCAAAATATAGAAAGATTACTCAAAATTCAGTATGATGCAAATGAAGTGTGTGTGTAGTCATGTACAAGTTAATCATAGGAGTTCCAAGCAAAACCTTAGTTTTATTAACTTACATAGGCAAGTGATCTACTAGAGCCAGTTTCAGGCACCTTTAGCATTTGAAAGATCCCTAAGACTAGAGCCAGACAGGCACCTCTAGCTAAGGTTCATTGTTCATCATTTTTCATCATTTTTTTGGCTAGAGTCAGTTTTGGGCACCTCTAGCATTTTTTTAATATTTCTTTACCTAAGGTTCAGTAGATTCTCCTAAATTAACAAGTCACAACAGTTTTTATTAAAGCTACATCATAACAAAATCCTAAGCAACTTTTCATGCTAATTCTAGAGTCAAAAGTTCTCTTAACCTAATGCTGTGGCAAATAAATCGTCATCAGATATCATGGCAGGTTATTAAAAAGTTCAGTCAAGCAAACTATCATGGCAAGTGACACTAACTAAAAACAAATGAATACAAGTGTAACTAAACACGAAACAATCAAGGAAAGCATTGTCCTCAATGCATGAAAACAAAAATAAAAAAATGAGAATGCAAACACAAGTGCTAGTTAGAAAGGTCATGACCTCTAGCTCGTGATTTCCTAGTGGCCTTGTGCTTAACACGCTTTCCAGTGCGTGCTAGTTGCTGTCTTGCTGGTGGTGCAGGCGATGAAGCTTCAGTCTCCTCTACCTCCTCCTCCGGCTCACCCATCGTGTCAGCTTCCTTAAGTGGTGAGGCTTTATGTTTCGTTGGTTTTTGTGGTAGCTCATCCGATTGTGGGGACATCAACGGTGTGAAAGTGGTGTCTCAATATCTGAAAGACTGACAAATGGTTTATTTCGCATAGGTTCAGTCACTGATTTTTTACCGTTATCCTTGGCATCAGTTGTCGTGGCAGTTTTCTTCTCGGCTGGGCCAGACTTGCCAGCCTCACTTTCCGTGGCAAGTAACTCTTTAGGGAACATGAGGAATGGTACTTGGCAATCGTGGTACTTTTCCAAGATGATTTGTGCTAGGGAAACATCCCGATCCTTGATATATTGCAGGAATTGTATCCCTCGCTCCTACATGCACTCTAACTTCTCCAACAAAGGGTGTACTAGATCGACCACCCCTTGAGAACTTGTCGAGGCAAACTCTTTTGGTGCAGTGTCTTTTGCCGTTGTACGTGTACTTGCCAGGGCAACTGGGACAGTTGGTTTTGGTCGTGGCATTCTTTCTTGCATTACTCACATGTACTGCGCTTTTTTCCATCCACTCTACTTTGGTAGTCGTTCATCGGTTGGCTCGATTAGTACCTTTTCTTTCTCACACAAAATAGTTACTAAATTGGGAAAATATAAGGCTCCTATGTCCCTTTTACTGCATGCATAAATTTTACTCGCAATTATTTACCCAACATTGATAACACACTTGTGAAGAATATAATGCAATAATAACAATCGAGATAGCGAAATAGTGGTGTTGTGTGTGGTAGGCATTAAACAAGTCTTAATAAAATTAATCCACAACATAGCTTTAGGTTTTAGCATAATGCGGTTTACCGTTCCCTTGAGTTCTCCATTGTTCTATTCCGTTCCTTTCAAGGTAAGATCCTTCAAAACTTGGTCCGTCTTCTTGCGAGTCACATTCTCAACGAACTTTGCATGTTCATCTTCTTTGAAAAACAAACCATAATAGGAGTTGATGGTATGATGGATGTAGCATGCGTGAGGGACAAATTTCATCTATGGCTTTGAGGTTTGTAGACATGATTTCGATTCAAGAAGAAAAAGAAAAGAAAAACTCAAAATTTCAAAAATGGAGAAAAAGAAGTGGAAAGAAGATGAAGTGAATATGAGAGAGTAAATGAATAGGAGAGATGGAAGGTTGGTGTTATAATGGTGAAGTGAATGACAAGTGATGGAAAGGTAAAAGGTTGAATGATGTCTCACCAATGGGTGAAAAAGCATACAATGATGGGAAGGGGAAGAGTGGTGCGGCTAGGGTAGAAAAATAAATGAAATAATTCTAGGGTTTAAACAAAACTAGGTATTTAAACCTATAATTACCTATCGGCCCTTTGATCTCTCCAAAAAATTCCCAACACTTCTTCAATTCTTCTCCAATTTAAATTCTTGACCTAAAAAAAAGATAAAGATAAAAATAAAAATAAGAGAATGGATAATTACAAAGAGAAAAGATTCAAATTTAAAATTCAAAAAGAAATAAAAGAAATATAAATAACACAATTTAAAATTCAAAAATAATAAACAACTTAACTAACCGAAAATAACAAATTAAAAATTTAAAACCAAAATGTCTAACTAACCAAAAAATTAAATAACCAAAATAAATAAGAAAAATCTCAAAACAAATTAAAATAAAAAATCCAAAAATAACAAGTCCAAAAAAATAAAATAAAAAATCCTTAGCGAGATCATTTTCATGCATCTCCCAAGGAGATTGCGAATTTGTCTTTCTCAACATGGCTTCCAACATAGTATTTTAGTCTTTGCCCATTGACCTTGAACTCAGCTCCATTTTTGCTTGATCGGATCACAACAACACCATGGAAGTAGGGTTTAACCACCTCAAATGGTCCAGTCCATCTTGTTTTAAGTTTACCTGGAAAACGTTTAAGGCGAGAATTATAGAGGAGCACCATTTACCCTAGAAAGAATTGTCGTGGCAAAATCTTTCTATTATACCAGCGTTTTATTTTCTCCTTGTACAGCTTGGCATTGTCATACGCAGATACGTGGAACTCTTTAATCTCATTCAGGTCCAACAAACATCTTTTTTCAGCTTCCTCCCAATCCATATTTATTGTTGAGATGGCCCAATAAGCTTTATGCTTGATCTTTACAAGAAGGTGGCAAGTTTTTTCGTAGACGAGTCTATATGGAGTCGTGCCCAAGGGTGTCTTATATGCGGTTTGGTAAGCCCAAAGAGCATCATCTAGCCTCTTAGACTAATCATTGCATGAAGGATTTACAACTTTCTCTAAAATAATCTTTAATTCTCAATTAGAGATCTCGGCTTGCCCATTGGTTTGCGGGTGATATGTCGTGGCAATTTTATGGGTAACCCCAAAGCGTAGCAACACCTTGGAAATAAGTTTGTTGTCAAAATGCTTACCCTCATCAATGATAATTGCCTTTGGCACCCTAAATCGTGAGAATATATTCTTTTGTAGAAATCTTTGAACAGTCTTTGCATCATTTCTAGGGGTAACAACTGTTTCTACCCACTTGTACACATAGTCTACAGTGAGTAGAATGTAAAGGTTGTCATATAATGATGGAAAGGGACCCATAAAGTCAATGCCCAAACTTCAAACAATTCTACCTTAATGATGTTTTGCAAATGGCATCTCATGTTGTCTTGAAATATTCCTGGTTCTTTCACATCGATCACATTGCTTGTAAAACTCATGATTATCCTTGTAGAGAGTAGGCCAATAAAAGCCTGACTGTAAGACTTTTGTTGCTGTACGAGTTCCTCCAAAATGACCTCCATAGGATGACGAGTGACATTGTTGGAGTATATTTTTCTACTCATCCTCAAGAATGCATCTTCTCATAACCTGATTTACAAATTGTTTAAACAAAAGAGGCTCATCCCAACAATAATGTTTAGCATTATGTAAGAACCGCTTCTTTCCCTGATATGAAAGATCATGAGGTAAAATACCACTTAAAAAGAAAATTCACTATATCAGCATACTAGGGAATTGCCTTGGCAATTAGCAGCTATTCATCTAGAAACATGTTATGGGTCTCTAAGTGGTCATCTGCGTCATTGCTTCCTTCAAGTTCGAATGAGTTGTCATCAATCTGAGTTTCTGTACCGAGTTTGAACTTTACAGTGGCTTCTATTGCTTGGCATTATTCTGGATCGTTGGCATCCTTGAACGTTTTAAACATTCTGAGTGTGACTTGCTGCTCATTCACCCTCATGGTGAGTTCTCCTCTTTCAACGTCGATCAAAGTCCTCTCTGTTGCTAAGAATGGTCTCCCAAGAATGATGGTGCAAACTCATCTGCTTCACAGTCCAAAACAATAAAATTAGCATGAAAATAAACTTATCAGCTCTTACCAGAATATCGTTAATTTTTCCCTCGGGCTGCACATATGATCTATCGGCAAGCTGCAGCATGACTGTGGTGGACCTCGCCTTGCCTATACCTAATCATTGAAACACAGATTTGGGTATAAGATTTATACTTGCTCCAAGTTCACATAGAGCTTTTCCAATATAATGCTCTCCAATGGAATATGGTATTGTAAAACTTCTTGGATCTTTAAGCTTAGAGGCAATTGGTAGTGTAACAGAGCCATAAATCGCTCTGTCAAAGCAATTGTCTCAAACTCGCTCAACCTCTTACGCTTAAATACTATTTCTTTAACGAACTTGGATAATTCGGCGTCTGCTCGATTGCCTCAACCAGTGGTAAGTTGATGTGGACTTGTTTAAGAATGTCAAGGAACTTCTTAAACTGGTACTCATTCTTCTACTTCTTTAACCTCTGTGGAAATGGTGGTGGCGGTCTGTTCTCTTTTTCTTTACTCATCTTGACTGGATTGGATGTAATAGATAGACTTGTCGCGGTATATGGAATCGTCGTGGCATTCACTTTTAAAGACTTTTTTTTATCAGTCAACGAATGCTCATCCTCTTCGGGTTGGATAAGATCTTTACCCACCTTTGCTCCACTTCTGGTGGTGATTACTTTACACTGCTCATGGCCTAAACCTAGTGCAACCTCAGTATTGCTGGGCAAGGTTCCCTGTGGCCTCGTGCTTAGGGCTTGGGCAAGCTGTCCAACCTGAGTTTCTAAAGACTTAATTGCTGCTTCTTGACTCTGTATCTGGATTTCTGTCTTGTTCATAAAAAAGTCAGTCTTTTTCATGAAATTGCTAGTTTCAGCCATATAAGATTCAATTTTAAGCATAAAAGCATTAATAGTGATTTCCAAAGAACTAGTTGTTGATTATTGTTGCGGTAATTGATTCTGTTGTCGTGACCTGTTCTGTTGGAATCTTGATGCTTCAGTATTCTGTCGAGATGTATTGTTGTAGCCATTCTGATTATTCCATGATAAGTTTGGATGCTGCTTCCATCCCGGATTATATGTGTTGGAATATGGATTGTTGTTTCTGTTGTAGTTTCCAACGTAAAAACTAGTTTTTGGGTTATGTGGACACTCAGAAGAATCATGGTTATCATTACAAAAATCACAAGATGAATCTACTACCTTTACCTCTTGTGTATTGCTGGGATGCTGCAGATTCTTAACCATATTGGTTAATGCGGCCAACTATGTTGAGATGGCATTAGTTGAATCAAGCTCAATTAAAGTGGCATATCACCTTGCATGTCCCCTCTTAGCGGTTAAAAATTGATAGTCATTGTTGGCAAGTCTATCAAGAATCTCAAACGCTTCCTCTAGCGATTTATCTAGGAGTGTTCCATTTGTCGAGGCATCTAGCATCATCCTAGTTGGTGCATTGACTCTATTGTAGAACATCACTACTTGCTTCCATTCTCAGAATCCGTGCATGGGGCACTTGCGAAGAAGCCTCGTACATAGATTCATCATCTGCTTGACAGAAAGAAGTGATACCATTACGTAATTTATATGTCATGCTAGTAGAATTGTACCTGACAAGGAAACTTCGACATAGATCTGTCCAAGATTCTAGAGTGGCTGGTGATATGCTGTTAAACCATGTTCTTGCCCTATCCCTCAGTGAATAGGGAAAAATTCTAAGGACATCCTCATGAACTCCTTGTTGTTTGAAAGAATCGCAAACCTCTAAGGAAGATCTTAGATGTTTCCTGGCATCTTCGTTTGCTGAGCCACCAAATTGCCCAATTGAATTTAGCATATTGAACATTACGGGCTTCAATTCAAAGTTTGGGGCTTGAATCTCAGGAGTAGCAATTCCTGGATTGAGATCACCAAGGTCTGGTAGTAAGTGATCTCGAATGGGTCTATTTTGTACTCGAACTAGTTGATCCGCTATGGCTGTATCGCCTCTTACCATGGCATTCTGATTGCCATAAGCAATTGGATTTGCCATAACTGTGCGCAATTCTCTTCTTTTCTTACGGAGTACACGTTCAAGCTTAGGTTCAAGTGGATAGTCTTGTGCTATTGGTCTTGCCCTGGTCATACACAGATGCAAAACCAAAGGGTGTTAGCCACTTAAGACAAATAACAAAAAAAAAAGAAAAAATAATAATGCAAGAAATTAAAGGTAAAGTCGCAATTGCCAGTCCCTGGTAATGGCATCAAAAACTTGTTGCGTGTTTTGAGTGCTACGCAAATGTCCAAGCGAATACGTCGCAAGTAATAAAGTGATGAATATAGAGTATCGTCTTTACAGGGACTGGTCTGAAGGACTTGGACTCTTAACTCCTTGCACTGAAATAAGAGAATAGTTGTGATGATAGATGGTGATAGAAAAATAAAACAAATAACAAAAGAATGTAATGGAAACGAAGTAATCAATGAGGGAGTTGGTTGGATTATTAGGATTGAGAGTATACCGATGAGTTGCTTTGGCAAATTGAATGTCAGAGGCAAGTGAAATGCTGAGGCAAGTAGATTGCCGTGGCAAGTAATTGCCCAGGCAAGTAGTTTGCTGGAGGTAGGACTCTCCGTGACCAGTGAAATGCAATCACAAGTGGTTGAGTCGGAGTAGAACTTTTCTCGGCAAATGGTTGCCCTGGTAAGTTAATTGTTGCAGCAAGTGCGATGTCAAATGTTACTCGAATCACCATAGCACAAATATACATTCCCTTATATCAAAGTAATGCAACACTGATATAGGACACCCAAATTCCTTACCAACATCAATTATAATACAAGTGAAATGCTTCCAAGGCCATATCTCCGCGACATCAAGCAATCCACACAAGTAATTCAATCATCACACTCATCAACTTTAAACAAGGTTTGTTCTCATAACCATTGCTAAGGCTTTGGTGTATTATGGAAGGGTAATTAATCATTAGCCTCTATAATTCAGTCACATCAATTACTAACCTTATTTACCATTAAACAAATTGAGTACTGGTACTCACCCTTGGTTATCGGTACTACTTTAAAGAGGTATATGTACTTTATACGAGTACCGGTACTAAATTGGCTCTCGAAGTTCTTAAAATAAACCCAATATTAAAACTGTCCTATGTGTATTAGTACTACGCTACACAAGTATCGATACTCAATTGAGTACCATTATCAAAAATTGCCCTAATGTTTCAAATAATACAATCAGTACCGATATTAACCTATCAATATTTATCTATGTTCATCCATTATCGGTATTGGATCATCTAGTATTGGTATTGAAGCCCATATATGTATTTTAATCCATGAATTTCAACTTTGGTCCCTCCCAAATCATTGTTTTAAGGTTCTAATTAGTCTCTAAAGCTTTTGGAAGTCATTATGGGTCGTTTACTACCATTTTAATCAGATTTAACACCAATTACAAAGTTTTGATTATTCAAACAAGGTTTTCACTCAAAACACCAAGATGCAACAATCAAGCATGTAAAACATCATACTATTACGTTCATGAAGCATTTTCAAAGTTCAAAGTGGACTTACCTTGCTACCTAACCCAAAATGAAGCTCTTTGCACATCTTTATCAAGCTTTCTCTTTGTTCTTGATATTGGAACATTCTCCCAATTATTTCACTAATCAAGAAAGTTGTAAAATAAATTACAAACTTGTTGGAGGACTAATATAAGCTAGAAAAATAATTTATTTCTCAGAAATGAAATTTACATCCCTAATGACTCATTTCTTCAAAATCCATCTAAAACCCCCAACCCAAGTTCTTACCACCTTTTGTTTATTTTGATATCTAAATGATGCTCTTGATATGAGGATTAAAAATATTGATTTCAAAAATCTTGATCGAATCGCTTGTTGAGTAGAGATGAGGTTTTTCTTAAGGTTCGAGAGAAAATGAAAATATGCAAAGAAAGAGATAAGATGATATGATTTTGAAAACAAGAATTTTGTATCTCTTATCTCTCCCTAAGCATCCAAACATGTAATAAAGAGGGTTGGTCAGCCCTCTTTTTCACCAAGAGGTAAATTATACCCTATTGAGTCACATCGGTACACCTCATGGTGCAACGAAAAAATTATCTACTGATCACCTCTAGAGATCCATGTACAAAGAACGAATAAGGGTGAAGAATTACATGTTTAAAATTGGAATTTTAAAATCAGAGAAGATATAGATCCAATCACGATTCCACAATGTCGATTCCTAAGCACAACGACAACGCTCCGACCTCTACTTAGTTCACCAGTTGAAACGACAAAATAAAACTCTCTAAACTATTTAGAGGGTTTTGAGAAAAAAAACATTAATGATTGTTAGACCTCCCAGGTCTTAATATAGCATTTGTAATCCCCATTCAACTCATATTAGGATTTTAATATATATATATACTAATATATGTAATCCTAATTTAACTTAATTATGATTTCAATATGTACACACATTCGAATATATGTACTCCCAATTCAACTTTAATTAGGATTTTAATATATATATATATATATATGTAATATTAAATTCAACTTAATTAGAATTTCAATATATATATATATATCCTAATTTAACTTAATTGAGACTTCATTATATATTAGGGTAAAGTACACAAATGGTCACTAAACTATCCCTAAAAATACAAAAACAATCACCAAACTTTCAAAAATTACATAATGGTCATTAAACTTTAGTTTTTATTACAAAATGGTCACTGACAGTTAACTGTCATTAACTAGGAGACGCGACAGTTATGAAAATTTGTATAATAACATATTGAATCATCAATATTTACACGTTCAATCAATTTAGACATCAATAATGAGGGTTAAATTAGAAATAATTTGATTAAATGTGTCAATATGGAGGATTAAATGTTATATTATTCAAATTTCTGTAACTGTCACGTCACCCAATTAACGATAGTTAACAACTCAATGACCATTTTGTAACAAAAACTAAAGTTTAATGCCCATTATGCAATATTTGAAAGTTTGATGACCATTTTGTATTTTTAGAGATAGTTTAGTGACCATTTGTGTACTTTACCCTATATATTAATGTATGTAATCTCAAATCAACTTTAATTAGGATTTCAATACATATATATTAATTTAAATCAAATTATATTATTTACATATTAAAAGAGTTATAGTTACAATAATTATTTTCTTTTAATATGTATCTAATAGTTAAATTATATATATATATATCAAATATATATTAATTTAACTAAATTGGTGTACAACAAATTTGTACATATATAATTCGTTTAATATCTTCTCGTTTCAACCGTGAGTGTCACAATGTAGGTTCTTGTAATGTTAGTAGTAAATATTAGAACAATTCTAACATTATAAATAGCGAGTGAAATCTAGCAACGTGTCATTGTTACCTAAGTTACAAGAAGTCATGATTCGACATAACCTCTTCAAGATTAACTCTTTTCACGTATTACATCCTTTTGTCCTTTATGTCTAGATTGGACACAAGTCATAGAATAGTCACACTTGTATAGTCCACTTAATATTTCTTGATATTTTGAGTAGACTATTATAAATGAATAGTTTATGACATCTCATATCAAATTATTCGACTAGGGTCATGCATTTCAATTCTCACTCAATCAAGTAGCCTTCGACATTACTCATATTATGTAGAAGGGACCAATTCTATCTTGATCAATCATATCTCACTACATAGATTGTGGCATATCCAATATCAGTCTTTATAGTGCCGTCAGTTACAACACACATTTGATTGTATCAAAATATGTGACTCACGATGTTGAAATAATGATGATCTCAAGTTTGAGGATCATACATGTAGTTGTCACTATGAGCAATGTTGTGACTGTCACATAATAATAAAAAAACATGCTCATAGCGGGTCAGCCCAACATGTTATTCTTTAACACATGCTTATGTATTGATTTTGACATCTCCATGTCAATGACAACACTTTGTCATCAATCAAATACATATTAGTCTCAATATATTATTGTTTTTGAAGCTCACAATAATACTTGACTAAGTACTTTTTAAGAATAAACATGTAATATCCCAAATTTTGGCCAGTGACTGAATGTAAATTTTGAAAGTTTTAGGGTTAAAAGTACAAACTTTGGAAAAGTTTGGGGATTAAAGTGTAAATTTCCCCAATAAGTGATTTTATTTAGCATAAGGGTCAATCTGATCGAAATAAGAACCTTGATATCAGTTTTGAGAATTAAGATACAATAGAAGGTATCGAATTTGGATCGAATAAAATTATTAAGCGTGCTTAGGTCAGGGAAATACTAGGAAGGGTGACCTTCGAGAAGGTCCCATAAAAGTGTTTCTAATCGATATTTTGGACTCAGTAAAAGTAAAGAATATTCCAATGGATTATCGATAAAGGATTTTTAAGAGAAATTTTTATTCTATGGAGATTTTCGATAATTATCGGAATAGTAGACTGAGTTAGGAAAAATTCAGTCTAAGTTATGGGAAAGGAAGTTTTTATGAGATAATAGAGTTTATTTCCTGAATATGGAATTTTTGGAATAAATCCGATAGTTCGGAAAAGGTAAAATCGTAGTAGAAGTATTTTACGAATATCGGGTAAATCAGATCGAACTGAAATTTCAGAGACTGATTCGAAAGCCATGGGAAAGTCATAAAATATTATTTTATGTTATTTGGTTTGATTCCAACTAGACTTGGTTGAATTTTTACAAGAATGGCAAACTAGTAAATAAAGACTAGTTGGAGGGCAAATTGGTCATTTGACAAGGGTGGCAATTTTGAAATATTAAGGGAAAATTTGGAAGGTTAATTACACTTGGATCAAATCATGGCCATTGATTTTTGATAAAATTAAGTCTTGGCCATTGGATTAAAAGGGCAAATTAGTAATTTTACTAATTAAATGAATTTTAAATTAATTAAATTTTAACATCTGGATTTAAATAAGTAAAAGATGAACCAAATTGTTCATATTTCTTGAAATATTTCGAACTAAAGGGAGAAAAAAGGGAGAAAATTTTTCAAGCTCGATTCAATCCCCGAAACTCAATTTTCAGGTAATCTTTCGAACTACAAAGTTGTTCTACTCTTCAAGCTCTATCTTTTGGTGTAAATAATTCATGGAAAACATGCTTGATTGATGAGAATTTTGTATGAGAAGAAATTAGGGTTTATGGAAAAAGTTTGGGGCTTTTGGAATTTTATGATTTCATGATGAAATTCAAGTTGAAATCAAGCTAGTATAATGTTAAAATCATGTTATTGAGTTGAGATATAAAACCCTATATATTTTAGTTTGCATGAAGATGATTAGGGTTTATGGATTCAAGTTTGATTTAGGGTTTGTGATGTTAGATAAATGATCTAGTAAGCTTGAATTTGTTATTTAGAAGCAAAACCCTAAATTAAAGGTATAGGGACTATTTCGGCAATTCTGAAAGTTAAAGGACTAATATGAGTTTTTATGATTTTGAAGAGTATTTATGTTATTACTGAAGTTGGAGATGTGAAATTGAAGTTAGAATGTTAAACCGGTGTTAAATCGAGTTAGTGACCATTTTGACAAATTGTCAAAGTTAAGTGACCAATACAGAAATAAGGTTTTAGCGAAAGAATAAATCCGATTTTTGTTGAAATAATAGAATTCAAGTAGAAATGGTGATTTGAGGACCAATTTGCAAAGTTAAGAAGCTTGAATCCTTATCTTGGCATTTTTAGTGACTATTTCGGAAAGAACAAAAAATTAGAAGGAATTATTTTTGAATAATCATTTGATGAAGAAAGTGATACATTAATGGTTTGAATCAAGTAAGGGGACCAAATTGACAAATAGCAAAGTAAGGAGAAATTAGTATAAAGTTTGAAGTTATTTATGAAAGTTGTGTAGGAAAACTGGATTTGACAGTAAGTTTGAAAATTCACCATAAATTCTATAAAAATTGTTAGATGGTGAATTTTATATCGATGTAAAGATTTATTCGTCTAGTTTCGTTTAAAATAAATGGTGATTGATTTCGATTCATATATCAAAAGATATGGATTTTCAAGTGATGAAAGGTCAGAAAAGAGAATAGCAGTCTGTTCCAAAATTCAATACTGGAATTCGACTTTGAAAATTTGCCATAAATCGTACAAATTGAATCTGGGTTATTAGTTTATATGGTTGAAAAGCTTATCGAATCTAGTTTCGTTTCCAACAAATGGAAAATGATTTCAAGTTATGAGTTAAAAGATATTAATTTGTAATCGAATATGGCTTATATCGTTAGAATCGTTACCGAATTTAGTTTCTACGATATAAATGAGATTAAGATTTAGTATGTATTCTGCCCTGTAGAAGTAAATCTTTGATGGTAGTGCAAGTTGACAGAAAATGGAAATTGAGACAATTTGTGTCTAATCTTGGTTAGCAAGCTGGAAGAATTATATGAAGATCAAAATGGTCATTAGGGACCAAAAATGAGTTTGTGAACAGTATAAGAAAGAAAAGAAATTTATGGAAATTTTTTATGTTGAATGATTAAATAGCTTAATTGAAATAATGTTAGAAGTGAATCTAACAAATGTTTATTTATATTCATGTGATAAATGAAGTTGGATCCGAACCAAAAGAAGGTTCGAGGAACTATAAAGGAAAGGATCAATAAAGCTTAGTGAGGCATATTAATAAATGGCCAAGGTGAGTGCATTTCTAAATGTTTGCATTACATTGAAAATGACATTGCATTTCTCTATAAACCATGATACATTGCTCGACATGGCAAGCAGGTACGAATTATTGTTTGCATAAATGATGATGCATTATGCATACATGAAATATGAATAATGACAAGACTAAAATGAAACAAGATACACCTAGGGGTCCACGCCTATAGTGCAAATGCACTATAAGGAGCAAAGAGCGTCCTTATATGAGGAGCAAAGAGCGTCCTATCGAGTACGTACTCTACATGGCACTACGGTGCAGATAGGCTACGGAATTTTCATGGGCCTCTAGCCAGACACGATGATAATAATAACAAGATGTTACATGATACATGATACAGATGTTACATCATTACATGATACATGAAAAACATGTTATATGATTTCATAATACATGAGAAAGAAGTTACATGTTACATGAAAAAGAAGTACATGACATACATGATAGAAATGTTATTGATATATGATAGAAATATTACATGATACATGATAGAATTCATGCTATGCAAATGATTGCATAATGAAAGCATGACCATGATAAAGTACATGATGAAAGCATGTCCATGATAGAGAATTTATTATGCAATAATAACATGATGTATATGATAGTTATGATACATGACATATGTACATTGTGATATACTTGCCATGCTATAGAGAAAACGAAATGTACTTTTATATATGACACATTGTATTACATTATTTTAAGTTTTTAAAATAAATAAATCTAACTGCCTCACTAAGTTCGTACTTAGCGTGTGTCTTATGTCATACGTAGGTTTCCTGGAAATTGTCTATCGAGGAGGAGCGGAAATTTGGGAAAATCAAGTTACTACAGTAAATTCAGTATGTAATATTCCAATTTTTGGACTAGTGACCAAATTGTAATTTTTGAAAGTTTAGGGGGTTAAAGTATAAACTTGGAAAAAGTTTGGGGACTAAAGTGTAAATTTCCCCCCAAAAGTGATTTTATTCAGTATAAGGGTGAATCTGATCGAAATAAGAACCTTGGTATCAATTTTGAGAATTAAGATACAGTAGAAGTTATTTAATTTGAATTGAATAAAATTATTAAGCGTGCTCAGTCTAGGGAAATGTTAGGATGGGTGACCTCTGGGACGGTCCCATAAAAGTGTTTCTAATTGATATTTTGGACTTAGTAAAAGTAAAGAATATTCGAATGGATTGTTGATAAAGGATTTTTAAGAGAAATTTTATTTCTTTGGAGATTTTATATAACTATCGGAATAATAGACTGAGTTAAGAAAATTTAGTCTAAGTCTTTATAAAAGGAAATTTTTAAGGTTTAAAAGTATCATGTGATAGATAGTGAGTTAAATTGGGTACTTTCAAAGTTGGTAAAAGTTTGAGGAAAATTGAAGTGGGAATTGAAGTTCAGTGACTAAAATGGAAATTTTGAAAGTTTGGTGGTCAAAGTATAAGCTTTGGAAAAGTTTAGGGATCAAAGCACAATTTTCAAAAGTTATGTATTTTAACCCCGTAAGTGAATAGTTCACCCCCACGAGTGACACTTTCGTGTTACTCGAATTTTTCGTACGAGGCCTATATTAGTGGCTATAAAACTTTAAAGTTCGTAGGAAGAAAATTTGGAAATTGTATTGAGTGAAATTCGAATATTTTTGTCGAATAAATGCCATAAATAAAAATCTAATATATTTTGGGACATGGTTGGTTGGATTGGAACCAATTTGGTTCAATTTTAATGGAATGGCAATTTTCAAGGCTTGTTGTAAATAAAGTCTAGTTGGAGGGCAAATTGGTCATTTGTCATGGATGGCATTTTTGAAATATTTTGGAAATTTGAGGGCAATTATGAAGGGTGAAACAAACATGGATTTAATCATGGCCATTGATGTTGATGAGATTGAATCATGACCATTATAATAAAAGGGCAAATTAGTAATTTCACTATTTAAAATAAATTAAAAATTCATTTTAATCTTTAAACATGTGGATTGTTTAAAAGATGAACAAAATAACAAAACATTATTTTGTTCATCCTTGGGATGTTCGAATAGCCAAGAAAGAAAGGGGGAAATACCAAAATTTTCCTAGTTAATTTTCAAGGCTTTTGATCAAGAATTCAAGCAAGGTTGTTTAGGGTAAAGTGATCTAATCTTCATTCTCTATATTTTAATAGTAAAATTTCATGGAATTATGAATTTTGAGTTAGGGATTAAAGAGAGAGAAATTAGGGTTTCATGAAATTTTATTAGAATTGTTGTAGTAGATAGTGAATTAAGATTTGTTTTGATGAAAACAAGCTTGAAATCAAGTTAATTTCATGTTGGAAGTTGTAAACCCTAATCTTGGAATTTAGGGATTTGTTAGGGGTTTGAGAATTGATGATGATATTGAAGGATTTAAGTTGTTTGAAGCTTTATGTTGATGTTAGAACTTAATTTTTGATGTTTGAAGATTAAATTTCTATTAGGGACCAACTCAAATTTTTATGGAATATTACGGACTAAATTGTAAAAATTTATTTGATGAAGGAAATGAATACAAAATGATATTTCAAGCTTGAATTGACAATTTAGGACCAAATTAAACATTTTTAAAAGTTTGAGGATTTATTCGGTAATTTGAAGAAATAAAGGGGTACTTGTGGAAATTATTGTTTTGAAGAGGGATTGAAGAGTGATTCTTGATAATATGATCAAATTAGCTTGATTTGGTAATTACGGATCAAAATGGAAATTTTTGGAAATTGGAGGACCATTTGACAATTCCTGAAAATTTAGGGATCTTTTCAGAAATTCAAGAAAGTTATAGAATTAGTCTTAAATCTATGAATACTTGATAGATTTGGTGATTCAAGAGTGAAAGGAAGTTAAAAGGACTGAAATGACAAGAACGGAAAGTTTAGGGACCTTTTTGAAAGTAAGAATTTTTGTGAAGGTTGAATTGATAAAGATTGGAAATTAGTGGAAAATTTCAAGAAATAATAAAATGAGTAACTATTTAGTTTGTACATGAATTAAATGTACAAATATAAAAGTAGTGACTAAAATGTCATTTTTATAAAGTTTAAGGACTAAAAGGATATTAGTCCAAAATGTCATTAAGGACCATAATGAACATTTGGTAAAAATAAGTAGAGAAGAAGGAAGAAGTTAGTATAAAAGTTGAAGCTATGTATGGAAACTGTGTACAACTAGATTTTTGGCAGTGAGTTTGAAAATTCACCATAAATTCTATGAAAAGGGTTAGATGGTGAATTTTATACCGATGTAAAGATTTGTTCGTCTAGTTTCGTGTCCAATAAACGAAAACTGATTTCGAGTTCCGAGTAAAACGATATGAATTTTTAAGTGACGAAAGGTCAGATAACATAGCACTAGTCTATTCCGAACATAGCACTGGAAATTTGACTTTGAAAATTCGCCATAAATCATACAAGTTGAATCTGGGCTATTAATTTATATGGGTGAAAAGCTTATTGAATAGTTTCTTTCAGAACAAATCGGATTTCGAGTTTTAGATTATTTTATAGAAATAAATCTTTGAAGGTAGTACAAAGCTGTCAGAAATGAAAATTTAGATATTTTGTATCTAAAATTAGTTAGTAAGTTTGGAAGAATTATTTAAAGTTCGAAATGATTATTAAGGACCAAAATGAGGTATTTGAAAGTATAAGGAAGGAAGGAATTTATGGAAATTTTTATGTTAAATACTTAGATAGCCTAATTGAAATATTGTTAGAAGTGAGTTTAACAAATGTTTATTTACATGCATGTGATAAATGAAGTTGGATTCAAAACAAAAAGAAGATTTGAGGTTCTATAAAGGAAAAGATCGAATAAAGTTTAGTGAAGCAAGTTAATAAATGGCCCAGGTGATGCATTTCTAAATGTTTGCATTACATTGAAATTGGCATTGCATTTTTCATAATAAACGGTATGATACAAAGCTCGACATGGCAAGCTTGATGGAATACTAGGTACGAATTATTGTTTGCATAAATGATGATGCATTATGCATAATGGCAATGTATGTCTATACAAGGAATATTGACAATAACAACATTAAAATGAAACAAGATACACCCTGGGGATCCAAGCCCATAGTGCAATTGGCACTAATGAGGTGCTTTTAATATAAGGAGCAAAGAGCATCCTTATATGAGGAACAAAGAGCGTCCTCCCAAGTACGTACTTTACAAAGCACTACGGTGCAGATAGGCTACGGGGTTTCCATGGGCCTCTAGCTAGGCACGTTAATAATAATATAAGAAGGTTATATGATAAATCGCGAGCATGCAAATGACTTCATGATGATACATGAATCACATGATAGTGATGACACGTGATATATACGATACATGACGCATGAAGTATATAAAAGAATACATGATATGTAAATGATTGCATGACAAAGTATGATCATGATAAAGTATATACAAATGACTGCATAACAAATGTATGTTCATGATAGAATACATATCATGCAAATGTTTACATGATAAAAGCAATGACCAAGTTATGATATATGATGTTATGAAAGTGAGTTACATGAACGTGAAGTATGTTACATAATGAGTATAAAAAAAGATACATGATATAAGTTCATTGTGAAATACTTGCCATGTTGCAGAGAAATGAAATGCACTTTAATATGACATACTGTATTTCATTATTTCATGTTATATACGTAAGTTTTATTGCCTCACTAAGTTCGTACTTAGCGTGTGTTTTATTTCACACGTAGGTTCTTCAGATCAGACTTAGCAAGGAGGAGCCACTCATTTGGAAGTCAAGTTATCGGTAAGTGAAAGTACGTACATCTTTAAAATAGTCAATTACTAGTGGGCATGTAATTATATTTTCAAAGAACTGTTTGGTAAGCTTTAAAAGTATAAAATTTACAAATATGAAAGCATAAGAAATTATGAAGTATGAAAATGAAATAATGTTATTGGTACGATGAAAGTAAAATGGTTTGACTCAATGTTTAAACCTTATCACGTAAAATTTTTATAAACAAGAAAGGATCTAGGTAGTAAGCAACGTTTTCATCCTGAATAAATTTTCTTTCAAATAACTTAATTTTATACTTTATAAACCAATTCATGGTTAAAACTAGCTACGATTGTCTAGAAATGTTTTCAGATGAAAATTTTGAAAAGTACTATTTACCGATAAAAAAATAAAATAATCTTAAGCCAGTTTTCAGTACATGTTTTAGTAGTATCTGTAATGTATATTCGTATTACGAGTATACGTTATGGGTGTTACACACTAAGTACGTCTTTACCATAATTTGATAGACTAGTGGGCATGTAAGTATTTTAAAGTTGAACTGTCTATAGCATAAGTTTACAACATAATTATATGCTTTTATGGATGGATAAGTTTAGAAAAATGAATTGTTAACAATAGAAAAATCTTTGGTATGGTTAAAATGTTGTTTAGCCCTAATCGCGTAAAAAATTTAAAAATCAAGAAAGGGTATAGGCAGCTTACGTAGTTTTCACCCTGAGTTATATTATTTTCATTTTAATAATTCAATTACAAATTTTGTAAACCAATTCAGGGTCAAAGCTAGCTGGACCTAGACGATATTGTTTTAAATTTAAAACCGAGAAAGGGTTAAACTACAAATTAAATTTTGGTATAAAAAAATTTCAAGTCAAGATTTCTTCTAATGATGTCGTAACATCTTTAATGGATATTCGTCTACGAGTATACATTAAGGGTGTTACATTTATTAGTATCAGAGCTACAGGTTTAGCCGATTCTGGAGGCTAAACCAAGTTTAATATGATTTGATGTTAAATACATGCCCCTAGGATGTCATGTTACTGACGTACTGTTGTATAACTTGATTATGCTCCTCAATAACATGAATAAGTTATAGTAGAAATAAGTAATGTCAAGAATTGTTGGACTGTGTTAGACATTTGATAATTGAGACCAAAATGAGGTCCAAAGTAGAAGTAATGAAATATAGAATGTTCTGTCTTTTGCTCTTACCTCAGTAGAGCCACTTGTATAGCAGAGAACTTTAGCACAAAAATGTGAAACCTTAGTATGAGCTTTAAAGGTTGTAGCTAATAGAATTAAGACCCTTGTGCCTACACCAGCCTGATACCTGCACCAGTAAGGATGTCGATTGTTAAGGAGCTTAAATGTTAGAAGCTCCTGAATTTAATGGAAAAAGTGGTCCGATAATTGCCAATTTGTGGCATAAAGATGTTAAAGTCATACTATAGAGGAATCAAACTGCATGTATACTAAGAAGTTAGAAGAAGCTGTATCATGCTAAGGAAACACGTTAGTATTTAGTGGTCTAATGCCACAGAGTTAGTACCTGTTAAGGAAGTGATGTTGAAATTCTTTAAGAAGTTAAAGCCAAGAAGATTGGCGATCATTTTAATAAAGAGATGTTGTAGCATTTCTTAAGTTTGAAACAAGGTACTCGTAGAGTACGAGCTAGAATTTAATGGATTAAGTCGGTAAGCAGCTGATTTAATACCGACCGAGAAGTCCCTATGAGAGTGGTTTTTCCAGGGGCTTTACCCGGACCTAAAGAGTTATTATTAGGAATAAATTTGTTGGTTTACTAGAATATTGTGGATAAAGCAAAGGCTATGGAGAGAGCCTGTATTTACTTTAATTAATCCAGATTTGACTCACCCATACACTAGTACTAAGATAATGGCACAAAGAAAGATTTTTAAGGAAACTATTTCTAGTGATGTGATTTGTAGTAATCCATTTGGACATAGTGTATGGGTGACTAGAATATATAAGAAATGTCCATTAGTAATTCAATGGATTAAGTTCCCAGCGCATTTAATGGAACTTTCATTTCATGCATTTGAAGTTATCCTTGGAATGAATTGGCTATCTGCATATGATGCAGAAGTAATGTAAAAAAGTGGGGGTTAGTGATTCAAGAACCTGATGGTTCTGAAGTAAATGTGAAAGAAAGAACTGACTGTTTAGAGCCAGTAATTTCTACGACAACAGTCCAGAGGTTGTTAAGTAAATGGATGTAAGACGTGTTTAATTTATATGGTGATTATACAAATGTCACCCAAGAAGATTAACGATATCCTGATTGTGGGAAAATTTCAAATGTGTTTACGGATGATTTATTAGGATTACCTCTGGATAGAAAGGTACAACTTGGGATTAATGTCTATCTTAGAATTGAATCGGTATCGATATCAACGTATAGGATGGTGTCAATTGAGCTAAAAAAGCTGAAAGCTCAATTGCAAGAAATGCTAGACTGAGATTAAACTTGACCGAGTGTGTCACCATGGGGCACTTCGGTATTATTTGTAGAGAATAAAGATGGTTCTCTACAATTATGCATAGATTACCGGTAGTTGAATAAAGTAACTATTAAGAACAAGTATCCACTACCAAGGATTGAAGATCTATTTGATCAGCTTAGAGGTGCAACAGTGTTCTCAAATATAGATCTTCGATCGAGTTATTATCAAAGGTCAAAGAAGATGATGTATCAAAGACAACATTCAGGGTTTTCTATAGACATTACGAATTCCTGGGAATGCCATTTGGACTTACAAATGCCCCTGTTGTATTCATGGATTTGATGAATAGGGTATTCCAATACTACTGAGACCAGTTTGTAGTAGTAGTCTTCATGGACAATATTCTGGCATACTTAAAGATAGAAGCTGAACATGATTACCATTTTTTAGTGGTATTACAAACATTAAGAGATAAGCAGCTTTATGTAAGATTTTTTGAATATGAATTTTGGTTATCAGAAGTAATTTTCCTTAGACATGTAGTATTGGCTGAAGGAATAAGAGTTGAATTCCAAGGAAGTACAATATATTCTTGAATAGGAGGCACTGAAAATGTCTTTAAAGTTCAGAGTTTATTGGAAATTAGCTGGATATTATAAATATTTTGTGTATAAATTATCTATTATTACTCTGCTACTTACTCAACTATCGTAAAAAGGTATTCTATTGGAATGGTAAGAAGTGTCCTAGTCACACTGATCACAAAGTTTTAAAGCAAATAATGATGCAAAAAGAATTGAACCTACGGTAACAAAGATAGGTTGAGTTCCTAAGAGACTACAATGTAGTTATAGGTTATCACTTCGAGAAGATTAATGTAGTAGCCTATGCATCAAGGCAGCTCAAAACTCATAAAAAAGAGAAAAGAAAAGAAGTAAGTTGAAATAAGAGAAACACAGGACTATGAAAACTAAGTTAAATGGTTGCTTGTATTATCAAGAAAAAGTTTACTTTCCTGATATGGTGATTTGAAGAAATAAGTTTTGACTGAAGTTTGTCATAGCCCATTGACTATGTACTCTGGAAGTAGCAAAATGTATTAAGATCAAAAGACTTGGTATTGGTGGCCAGGAATGAAAAAGGACAATTTCGGAATATATGACAAAGTTCTTGACATGCTAACAAGTAAAAGCCAAACATGAAGTACCTTCTGGATTGATTCAACCTATTTTTATTCCTTAATGGAAGAATATGTTGAATTCTTCATTATTGGTTTGAGCTACAGGATCGAAATGTTTGGTATAAACCAAAAGTTGGAGGGATTGATTTGACACGAGAAATAGAGGATAAAGTAATAATTATTTAATATAATCTCAAGGCTGTCGCGGATCGACAAAAAGGCTTATGCAGACGAGAAGATAAGGATGTTAAGTACGAAGTTGAAGATAAAGTGTTTTTAAAGGTTTCACCTTGGAAGAAGGTGTTAATTTTAGTCAAAAAGGAAAGCTTAGTCTCATAGTTATTAGGCCATACGAGAATTCTAAAAGGAGTTGAACTAGTGGTTTATCAACTGGCATTACTTCCATATATGAGTAACGATCAGTGAAAATCTTGGCATATGAATTCAAAGAGTTAAGGAACAAGAAAATTTCACTGGTTAAAGTCCTTTGGAGAAATCATGAAGTGGAAGAAGTCACATGGGAAACTGAAAGAAGAATTGCTGGAGTAATACCCGAAATTGTTTGAAACGGGTAAACATTGAAAATTCGAGGAAGGGTGATTTGTATAGGTCAAAAAGGGAAAAAAACTTGGTTCCAGAACTATTATACCTCAAAGAATCGTGAAAGGGTTGGACCAAGAGTATATTAATGGGTTTTATCTCTAGAGGTGAGCAAAAGTCTATAGTATACGTATTTATGTTTTGGGGGCATTGACTGAATTATTTACATGTCATCACTCCTGAATAAATTGAGATGCAATTAGATTTGATACATGAAGAGAGGTTAGTAGAAATATTGGTTTATGAAATTAAAGAATTAAGGAATAAGAAATTTCATTGACTGGTGTTTTGAGGAAAAATCACAAGGTCAAAAAAGCCACTTGGGAGGCTGAGAAGAAAATAAGGAAGTAATATCCGTAAATGTTTGGAACAGGTACGCATTGAAAATTCGAGGACGAATTTTCTTAAGGGGGAGGAATTGTAATATCCCAAATTTTGGCCAGAGACCGAAATATAAATTTTGAAAGTTTTGGGGTTAAAAGTATAAACTTTGGAAAATTTTGGGACTAAAGTGTAAATTTCCCCAATAAGTGATTTTATTCAGCATAAGGGTAAATCTAGTCGAAATAAGAACCTTGATATCAGTTTTGAGAATTAAGATACAGTAGAAGGTATCGAATTTGGATCGAATAAAATTATTGAGCGTGCTCAAGCCAAGGAAATACTAGGATGGGTGATCTCCGAGAAGGCCCCTTAAAAGTGTTTCTAATCGATATTTTGGACTCAGTAAAAGTAAAGAATATTTGAATGGATTATCGATAAAGGATTTCTAAGAGAAATTTTTATTCTATGGAGATTTTCGATAATTATCGGAATAGTAAACTGAGTTAGGAAAAATTCAGTCTAAGTTCTGGAAAGGGAGTTTTTATGAGATAATAGAGTTTATTTCCCGAATATGGAAATATGGAATTTTTGGAATAAATTCGATAGTTCGGAAAAGGTAAAATCGCAGTAGAAGTAATTTACGAATATCAGGAAATCGGATCGAACTGAAATTTCAGAGACTGATCCGAAAGCCATGGGAAAGTCATAAAATACTATTTTATGAATATTTTATTGTAGTTGGTTGGATTCCAACGAAACTTGGTTGAATTTTTACAAGAATGGCAAACTAGTAAATAAAGACTAGTTGGAGGGCAAATTGGTCATTTGACAAAGATAGCAATTTTGAAATATTAAGGGTAATTTTGAAAGGTGAATTACACTTGGATCAAATCATGACCATTGAGTTTTGATAAGATTAAGTCTTGGTCATTGGATTAAAAGGGCACATTAGTAATTTCACTAATTAAATGAATTTTAAATTCATTTAATTTAAACATGTGGATTTAAATAAGTAAAATATGAACCAAAATGTTATCTTTCTTGAAATATTTCGAACTAAGGGGAGAAAAAAAAGGGAGAAAAATTTTCAAGCTAGATTCAGGCCTCGAAACTCGATTTTCAGGTAATCTTTCGAACTGCAAAGTTGTTCTACTCTTCAAGCGCTATCTTTTGGTGTAAATAATTCATGGAAAATATGCTTGATTGATGAGAATTTTTCATGAGAAGAAATTAGGGTTTATGGAAAAAGTTTGGGGCTTTTGGAATTTTATGATTTCATGCTGAAATTCAAGTTGAAATCAAGCTAGTATAATGTTAAAATCATGTTATTGCATTGAGATTTAAACCCTACATATTTTAGTTTGTATGAATATGATTAGGGTTTATGGATTTATGTTTGATTTAGGGTTTGTGATGTTGGATAAATGATCTAGTAAGCTTGAATTTGTTATTTAGAAGCAAAACCCTAAATTAAAGGTATATGGACCATTTCGACAATTCTAAAAGTTAAAGGACTAATCTGAATTTTATGATTTTGAAGTGTATTTATGTTATTATTGAAGTTGTAGATGTGAAATTGAAGTTAGAATGTTAAACCGATGTTAAATCGAGTTAGTGGCCATTTTGACAAATTGTCAAAGTTAAGTGACCAATTCGAGAATGAGGTTTTAGCGAAGGACTAAATCTGATTTTAGTTGAAATAATAGAATTCAAGTATAAATGGTGATTTGAGGACCAATTTCCAAAGTTAAGAAGCTTGAATCCTTATCTTTGCATTTTTAGTGACTATTTAGGAAAGAACGAAAAATTAGAGGGAGTTATTTTTGAATAATCATTTGATGAATAAAGTGATACATTAATTGTTTGAATCAAGTAAGGGGACCAAATTGACAAATAGAAAAGTAAGGAGAAATTAGTATAAAGTTTGAAGTTATTTATGGAAGTTGTGTAGGAAAACTAGATTTGGCGGTAAGTTTGAAAATTCACCATAAATTCTATAAAATGGTTAGATGGTAAATTTTGTATCGATGAAAATATTTATTCGTCTAGTTTCGTTTAAAACAAATAGTGATTGATTTCGATTCATATATCAAAAGATATGAATTTTTAAGTGATGAAAGGTCAGAAACAGAATAGCAGTCTGTTCCGAAATTCAATATTGAAATTCGACTTTGAAAATTTGCCATAAATCGTACAAATTGAATCTGGGTTATTAGCTTATATGATTGAAAAGCTTATCAAATCTAGTTTCGTTTCCAACAAACGGAAACTGATTTCGAGTTCCGAGTTAAAAGATATTAATTTCTAATCGAATAAAGGTCAAAAAAATTACAGAACAGTTTCTTTCAGGACAGCCCTGTAAATGGAAGTTTGACGAATTTTCATAATTTTTGAAGATTTTATTAAATTATGTGGCTTATACCGTTAGAATATTTATCGAATCTAGTTTCTACGGTATAAAGGAGATTAAGATTTAGTATGTATTCTGCCCTGTAGAAGTAAATCTTTGATGGCAGTGCAAGTTGACAGAAAATGGAAATTGAGACAATTTGTGTCTAATGTTGGTTAGCAAGCTTGGAAGAATTATATGAAGATCAAAATGGTCATTAGGGACCAAAAATGAGTTTGTGAACAATATAAGAAAGAAAAGAAATTTATGGAAAATTTTTTATGTTGAATGATTAAATAGCTTAATTGAAATATTGTTAGAAGTGAATATAACAAATGTTTATTTATATTCATGTGATAAATGAAGTAGGATCCGAATCAAAAGAAGGTTCGAGGTAATATAAAGGAAAGGATCAATAAAGCTTAGTGAGGCATATTAATAAATGGCCAAGGTGAGTGCATTTCTAAATGTTTGCATTACATTGAAAATGGCATTGCATTTCTCTATAATACATGATATGGTACATTGCTCGACATGGCAAGCTTGATGGAATACTGTGTATTTTAATTATTGTTTGCATAAATGATGATGCATTATGCATACATGAAATATGGATAATGACAGGACTAAAATGAAACAAGATACACCTGGGGATCCATGCCCATAGTGCAAATGCACTAACAAGGTGTTTATATAAGGAGCAAAGAGCATCCTTATATGAGGAGCAAAGAGCGTCCTCTCGAGTACGTACTCTACATGGCACTACGGTGCAGATAGGCTACGGGATTTCCATGGGCCTCTAGCCAGACACAATGATAATAATAACAAGATGTTACATGATACAGATGTTACATGATACATGATACAGATATTACATGATTACATGATACATGAAAAAGATGTTACATGATTTCATGATACATGAGAAAGAAGTTACATGTTACATGACATACATGATAGAAATGTCATTGATATATGATAGAAATGTTACATGATACATGATAGAATTCATGATATGCAAATGATTACATAATGAAAGTATGACCATGATAAAGTACATGATATGTAAATGATTACATGATGAAAGCATGTCAATGATAGAGAATATATTATGCAATAATAACATGATTTATATGATAGTTATGATACATGACATATGTACATTGTGATATACTTGCCATGCTATAGAGAAAACGAAATGCAGTTTTATATATGACACATTGTATTACATTATTTCAAGTTTTTAAAATAAATAAATTTAACTACCTCACTAAGTTTGTACTTAGCGTGTGTCTTATGTCACACGTAGGTTTCCTAGAAATTGTCTATCGAGGAGGAGCAGAAATTTGGGAAAAATCAAGTTACTACAACAAGTTCAATAAGTACGTCTTTACCATAATTTGATATATTAGTGGGGATGTAAGTATTTTAATGTTGAACTGTCTACAACATAAGTTTACAACATAATTATATGCTTTTATGAATAGATAAGTTTAGAAATACGAATTGTTAACAATAGCAAAATCTTTGGTATGTTTAAAATGTTGTTTAGCCCTAATCGCGTAAAAATTTTAAAAATCAAGAAAGGGTCTAGACAGCTTACGTAGTTTTCACCCTGAGTTATATTGTTTTTATTTTAATAATTCAATTATAAATTTTGTAAATAAATTCAGGGTCAAAGCTTGCTGCACCTAGACGACATAGTTTTAAATTTAAAACCGAGAAAATGTTAAACTCCAAATTAAATTTTGGTATAAAAAAATTTCAAGTCAAGATTTCTTCCAATGATGTTGTAACATCTTTAATGTATATTCGGTCTACGAGTATACATTAAGGGTGTTACAAAACATATTCTTAGGACTTTAGTATAAAATAATTTATTTATTGCATAATAAATTAACTGAAATAATAATTGAATGTCTTATATTAATAAACAAGGTAAAATTAGTATATAATTACAATCATCTCATGATTGGTCTTTGGGCATACACCAATACACCCGTGGTCCTTCAATTCTCTATCATTCCTTAAAACGACACCCATGTAACCAAAAGTCCAAATTGATATTCTTAAAGGTCCAAATTCGATCCAATCACTCTACTTACTCTACTAGACTATTAAGCTCATGGCTTGAGTCAATGCTAACTCGTTGACTCAAATGGTCTGTTATCAAGAATGAAGATTTATGATATAAATATGAAAAGACAAGCTTTGGGTAATTTTTAATAGATAGTGGGAGACCAAATATGAAAGAGGATAAGAAGAACAAAAAAAGAATAAGAAATGTGAGGAGAGGAGAGGAGAGAAAATAGCAGAAGATAGAAAGAAATTAATCTTAATAAATGTAATACAAAATTTGTAATATTCTAAATAACATATATAATGACATTTTCATAATTATATTGGGTGGGCCAGGATGAATCACCCCTAAATACAACCCCAACTCGATCTTAAATATTTAAGAAAACTTGTTTTGTCATGCCCCGTCCTGAAATTCTGATTTAAAAAAAATCATGATCCTATTAGATCGATTCGAAACTCGTCGAATTTTGGTATTTTTGTCATCCCTAATCAAGTCTCGACGATCTTTGGTTCAATTTTCAAGCAAAATCAACCAAGTGACTCTCCAAATTTGTCTTCAAGATAAAGTCTCGATGACTTTTGAAGAAAAATCATTAAAACCAAGTCTAACCGAACATTGGATTCAAACGTCATTTAAGAGAAGAATCAAAATATTTTCTTTGTAATCAAGAAAACATCTAGATATTGTAACTCAATTTTTAGGTCACATATTTAACTCGAAATTTGTGTGCATAATGACATATATGACAAGTGATTCTATGTTAGTATGAAGTACATGCAGACAATCACGTGAAATGTCACTTCAAACCAATTTAAAAATTAACGATTTAGTTAATGTTTTCGTTAAAAACGAGTTTGACTCTTTTTTGAAAGGTTGAAGCCTAATTTAACTATAAAAGAATCCGATTTGACAAAAAAGTCAAAATGTTAAGAGTTAAACTTGTTACTGTGTATGTATTAAAAAACATTAAAGTAGTGAACCCAAAGAGTAGTCCTAGTGATAAAAGATGGCTTGTTTCATCAAGGTAACCAAGATTCAAACAACTTAATTTGTAAGTGTGTACTAAATAGAATGATAAAAAATCAAAGTGGTGATATGACAACATCTCAATGTCACGTCAACGCGCCATAAGAATTTAAATTTATGATCAAATTTTTTAAAAAAATTATCACGTTCCGAAACCAATATGAACAAAAAAAATTGTTTAAAACTTAAATTTAAAAAGTTACCAAATTCGCGACCAGATGTTAATTATCCTACAGAAAATAGTAACTATTTACTAATAAAGATTATATCAAAACTATAATGATAATTAAAATTTATTTTGAGAAGAGTTAGAAATATTAAAGTCTTACTCATATTGAAATTCATTAAACAAATAACGGATAAGAAACTCGAATTTTATTATTTGAAATTCAATTCTAGTATGCCTTTTTTTTATAAAAAAAATAGGATTTATGCACAATTTGCTTCTAATGTTTATTTGTTTTCTCAGTTTGCCTTCTAACGTATTTTTTTGGCCCTTTTGCCATCTAAAGTTTTCAACGTTACTCATATAGCCCAAAAAACTAATACTATTAAAAAAATCTACCCTGACTAATAAAAACGCATCATGTCACCTAATTATTTTTTTCTTAATTTTCAGTTTAATATATAAAAAATTAAAAATAAAAACACAATATAAATATAATATTAATAAAAATATTTAATAAACCCATCTTCTCCAACTTCTCATTTCCCATTCTTCTTCACCTTTTTTCTTCCCCATCTTTCCCATAATCGATAATTAAAATTTTAAATTTATGTGACTGTTCGGTAGCCGAGGAAATATATGTTGATTAGGAGTTGTAAGAGAAAGATAGGCTTATTCGACCTTTCGATTAATGAATAAAACTGTAACATTTATCAACTAAACCGAATATGGTTACTGTTAATAAAGAAAATTTTCTTTTGAATATGCTTAAATCAATAAATGAATAATTTTTTTAATAAAAACTAATTTTTTTCACAAAATAACCAATAATGAAAAAGAACAAAATTGAATGCACTCACATTTTTTCAGCAAACAAACAATCATGATAACAAAGAAGAAAAATTTTGAGCTAAAACTCATTTTATAAACCCAATGCATTAATCAGAAAATACCCTTTCTTCAAATATTTGAAAGATTTTAGACTAACTCAAAAATTCTAAAAAAGAAATTAGAGGCGAGGAAGAAGAGGAAGATGGGAGGTTGGGGAAAATAGGGGAAGAAGAAAGGTGGAGGGAAAATGCGAGGTTGAGGAAGATGTGTTTATTAAATATTTTTTATTAATATTATACAATATTTATATTATATTTTATTTTTGATTCTTTTATATATTAAACTAATAAATAAAAAAAATAACTAGATGAAGTGGCTCATTTTGATTGTTTAGAATGAATTTTTGTAACGGTGTTAATTTTTTGAGATAATATGAATAACGTTTAAAACTACAAAAGAGACCGAAATACATTATTAGAAAGTTAGAAAAACGAATAAATGTTAGGGGAAAAATTATGCATTAAGCAAAAAAATAAGATATTGGACCACGTGTTATTTATTTATCTAGATATATGAAATGGATCATGCGCATTATTGAGGCTGAAGCCCATTGTAGTGGACTCACTCGGGCAATTAAAACAAGCACATGGCCCACGGTAGCTTTGGAAACCAATCCGACAGTCTAAATTAAAAGTCTAGTTCCCCACTTGATCGGACGGCCATAATCAACCCTTCTCCTGATTTAAATTTTTTTTTTCTAAGAATTAAATCCCAAATTACAGAAAGTCCCCCCTCTCTTTTAGCCTGAAACAAAAGCCATCAAAAAAAATAATTTCCTTTTGAACCCTAAAATCTTTTTTAAAACCTCAATTCAAACGCCCAATCTCACCATGAATGGTACCAAAAGATTTGCCTTGTCGGGCTCCTCGGCTGCCGATGCTAACGATTCTTCTGTGAGTGTTCTGATATTCCACTATCTCTTTTTCAATTAAATTTTAAAAAAATGTTGTTGCTTCATAGCTTCATATCCTGAATTGATAGCATAGCCCTAATTTAATGTTCTTCGTTTTCGTATAAAATCAAGAAATATAAGTTTTGTAGTAGTGATTTCTTGTTAGGATTTTTTTGGGTTTAGTTAAAGTTTTATTGCTTTGGAAGTTAATGAGCTCTAAACGGTTGGAAAATTGTTAAAATTTGAATCTTTTCCATGCTTTTTTAGTTTCAGTTGGCTGACAAGTGTCTTAGGATGATTGAAGGTTTTCTTTTTAAATATATGGTTGTTGGTTTATTGGTTTTTCAAGAATGGACTTGACCTCGATAGAAGCTGAATGTGTTGATCATAGCTATCGTTGTTATTGTTTTATGTCGACAGCAGCTTTTTTCGGGTTGATGCTAGAAAAATTATGTTTTGAAAACCCGGGGAAACCAACCAATCAATTACTAGAGCAAATTAATTTCATGTACAGAGAGAGTGTCTGGAAACAAAAAAAAGGTTTGAACTTGTGGTTTACTTTCAAAAGATTGGGGTGTGCTTGCATAGGGAAGGGGAGAGGGGGGTTGTCAAGTAATTATGTCTATCTTGTCTACCTACTTAATAGTTATTTTTGATGATTTGATGCATTAATCTTGTTGCCAAGGCTTCTTATAAAATCATCGATTGTGGTGCAGTTCCGTAATAAAAGAATAATGGCAGGATCACTTTTTGACGCTCAAAGGGCAGAACCATCTCAACAGCAGTCGAATGGAGCCCCACCACTAGACCCACTGCGAGCTGAGTTGTCTCGGCAGCATGTAAAAGCTCTCAATGCCCAATTTGCAAGGTCCTGCCTGTGATGTTTCTACTACTTGCTTTTTCTTTGTATGCTTGTTTAGGACTAAGTGATTTGATCATTTGCCACTTTTAAAACAAGTTTGATGTATTTAGCATTCTTTTTACCTTTAAGTATGAATATCTTACGAGTCCTTTGTATGGCCAAGTTTCTTGCTTCTTTGTCTTTGGACCTCAGCAAACTTAGCAAACATAGAGTTTTTTATAATTGTATTTATTCTCTATAACAACATTTATCTTAGCAGCTGGGTGCAATCACAATTGAAGAATCACCCTGATGAGCTGTGGCAAGATGGTGTTAGTGACTACCTAAGTCATGCTTCAAACATTATGGTAACTTCTGATGGTTTCTCATCCACTTGAAAAATATTTGTGGTTACGTTTGTACAGTCTAAGTGAATGTATTGGCTTGCAAATTTTGGGGCTGTACTGCTATAAGTATATTTTAGTAATATATAGACTTTTCTAACCTCTGTTTTCTTAAAGTGTGCATTATGGACTCTTCACGCAATTTCTTAATATGAATAATACTAAATCTAGTTTTCATGCTTGATTCAGATATCAGTATTTAGTAGTTTGCAATTGGCTTTACTTGTTCTTACTATGAACCTATTAAATGACAAGATCAGAATATTTATGCTGTAACTACAAGCAGTTTGTTGACAGCTTTAGGCTGACTTGTGTCTATTTTGAAGTTCGCTTATCCGCCATCCAACCGACAGGGATGGGCTGACTTGGGAGTATATTACAGATAACCTTCATTTGAGTATCTGTGACTAGTGACTACTATTGATGCTTAAGTTAGCATGCAAGACTAGACCACATATATGCAAGGTATCATTGCTTTTGTTTGCTAACTTGAAAGGTACTCTATTTCCTCTTTCGCAGGAGAAGTTCAGTGATGTTGTGGATTGGCTCAAAGCCAATGCAGTAAATGGGGACAACTTGTCTGCTGCCGAAACCCATAAAACTGACAGTAAAATGGTGCCCAAAACCAAGAATCCCGAGAATAAATTTTTTCAAGGAAAATCTGGATTTGCTCCAACCAGCACTACAGGCTTTGTTCCAGGCTCTACAACTCCGAGCTTTTCTCAAGGCACTGCAACCATGAGCTTTTCTCTGGGCTCTACAGCTGGGACCTTTTCTCTGGACAATACAACTACACGCCCTACTCCAGCTGATATGACTAAAGAATTTCCTCCAGTGGGAACAACGAGTAGCTTTACCTCGGCTAGTTCAATTACAAGCTTGACTCCAGCTGGCTTGACAACAAGCTCTATGGCAACTGGATCAAAATCAGGCTTTACATTTGGCCTTGAAACTGCAAATTTTGCTTCCTCTAGTACAACAAATAGCTTTACTTCATCTAACATGACTGCAAGCTTTGCGTCTCCTTGGAGCTCTGGAGTATTCTCTAATAGTCAGTCTCCTCTCTTGTTTGGTAGGTGTTGCATCGACTTTTTACAACAAATATTTATACAAGGATTAAAATTCAACATTATCTGTTTGAATATATTAATAAATTACATGTGCCTAAAGAGAACAAAAGATGAAAGTTGAAACCTTGATAGAAGTTAAGAGTTTGGATTCTGTTCGTGTTAGTTTTGTACAATTAATTTTACGTTTTTGTTATTTCAGGAACTCAGACTTCAGTTTCTGTGGACAACAATGCAGCAGATGATGTGGATGATGGTGGGACAAGGAAACTTTATCTTTTGGTCCTTATTTATTGTTTATGTTTAAAGCCATTTCTTCGTTTAATTCAGCCTTGTCATGCAAGTTTTTACTTTTCTAGGTTATTTCTCTTTATTGGTTTTAAGTAGATAGGTTAACTCTTTATCCTTCTCTCTCTCTCTCTCTCTCTCCCCCCCCCCTTTTAATTTTGTTACCTTCTCACTACATGCACATTAATAAGTGTCACTTTGGGTTGTCAGAAAATGAGTTGCCACGGCCTAGCAGTCCATCAGTGAAGAAATCAGAAGAGAAGGGTGTTGTTGTTGTTCATGAAGTCAAATGCAAGCTATATGTCAAGGTGTAACTTCTGAAAACTTGCATTCAGTTTTGATTGTCAGATTCACCTACTCTTGATTTGTGACATGGTGTTTGGTCTGACCTTCCATTTTGTTATCTCTTTCCCTCCCTTCTTTTTTCCAGTCATCTGATCCAGCGGATAAGGATTCATGGAAAGATAAAGGCACAGGGCAGCTCTCCATTAAATGCAAAGAGGGTATCAGCAAGGGCTCAAAAGATTCCAAACCAACAATTGTTGTTCGAAATGATGTATGTTCCTTTATGTCCATGTAATTGTTTTAGAAATGTGATTCATGAATGAGCTGTTGTTCACTCTTAACCACAAAAGCTTGTCTTTTTTAACTATCTCCAGCTTCTATAACAGTATATTGGTTGCAGGTGGGAAAGGTGTTACTTAATGCTTTGCTATATCATGGGATCAAGACAAATGAACAAAAGAATTCCCTTGTTGCAATATTTCATACTTCGGTAATATATTTTAAAGCCAAACGTTTGGGTATTTTGGACATTCAGTTTTCTAATTTTTGGTATTTTATGTCTTGGTAATTTAACATCAAACTCTGTCAGGTTATTTGTATCTTACAATGATTTATTAGCATAGCTTATGGGCATTTATGTAGCAGTTGCACTCACTAGTTTAGGTTTACAACACTTGGTTTTTCAACAAGTCAGTATGTTGTTATCCCATTTATCCCTAGTCTTGTGTATTATCATACTTAAAGACATTCATTTGAAAATTCAAGTAAATAGCCTTGTCCACGGTTAACTATACTTCTTGTTTAGATCTCCAGAGGAAAGGTCTCGAATTGAAAATAACATTTAATTTTACCTCTAATCTTGAAAATAATGCCTAGTTTTAAGCTGATGATTGTTGGATACGAGTTCAATCTTGCAATTAGGATTATTTTGACCTTGTAAGGTGCTCTAGAGTATGAGACTAGTTATAAGTGTTATAGATCTAAGCAGGCTGCAGCTATACGCTAAACTTTACAGGCATGGAATTTGGATGTGGAATTGTTGACAAGTTTTTTGGTAGCTAGAATATTTTATATAGTTATATTTGCTTCAAAGTTGTTCTTTGCAGAATTTGACCTTGTTGTAAGTACAGATTTGAGTATTTCAGTGACATCTCTTGGATTATGTAGGATGAAGGTGGCAATAATGAAGATGTGGTGGCACGCACCTTCTTAATTAGAACAAAATCAGAGGGTGACCGAAACAAACTGGCAACAGCAATCCGAGAGTATGCCCCTGCGTCGTAAACTGTATGTGACATCATCGTATTCCTTCATTTTGTGCCCCAGAAAATATAATGTAATCTTGAATGAGTGTAATTTTCCTGGATGTTAGTCCTTTACATTTTGCCAGGGTCGGGCTTCTTAGGGATTATACCAGCTTGTTGTAGTGGCTCCAAAAGTAATGGGGCCTATTTCATAGTCGGACTTCGTTAGATTATTATATGCTCACAGCCGTTGCACCATAAACAGAGATTTACGGTTGTTATTTATCCCCAAAATCCCAGGGAACTGTTTGCCCTCTTTTTCTTTTAGTTTCTATCATATCTTATGGATAGTGGATGCCCTTCTTCAAGCAAGAAGTTGAAGGCACTCTACTGCAATGAATTTTGTTTGGTTATTCCTGTTGCATGTGTTCATCATTCTCAAGGTGTTTAGATGGAAACTTTACAACTTATATATGCCTACAAATGTTCATCATTCTCGATTATTAAAAGTTACGATCGGGTCATTCAATTAAAGTTTTAGTTAAGATTAGGTCACTCCTGTTAAAATACCAAAAAGATTTTGTATAATGATACAATTCTAGTTCTCAAGACTTATATATTACACAAATCTAGTTTTAATTTAAAAATATTCAATAAATTTAACTATTTATATTTTAAAAAAATAATAATTTAGTCACTTTTCTTTCAAAATGTTTGACACGAGTAAAATCAAACTTGATATTTTTAATTAATCATAAACACGTATTATTATTATTATTATTATTATCTTTTGATTAATATTTTTGTTATCATTTCATTTGCTTTCGACCTGGGTTTCACTGCCATAACTCCAAGCCTCTTCCATGGATTTTTCAGAAGTCAGCCCCTACATTAGCGATGGAAAAGCCTTATCTAGGAACTTCATCAAATGTCGTAATGCAAATAGAGCCGCACACTCTATGGCAAAAGAGGGCTTAACAGATTCTGAGTATAGGTTCTGGATTGAAGAAGTTCCACCAACGGTAATCCCCATCATCGAGGCCGATAGGAGAGCTTTCGAACCACCATAGCTTGCTACTTCTTCTCTTAACGCATGTTTATTCTCTCCCCATTATTCTGCAAGGCATCTCCATCTCAATGCATGTTTAGCAATCATTTTGATTTGGTCGGAGATTGGCTCAGTCGGACTGATTTAGAGTTTTTCCCTTTTTTTGTTTTGCTTTTAGGGATCTCGTTTCTTTTATCTTTTTTGCTTGTCTTTTTCTTTTTCCCTTTATTTATGTAAACTCTCTTTCATGATAGCTTCAATAAATATCAGCTGGCTTATTTCAAAAAAAAAGTAGATTTGTATGTTATTTAGTTTTATAATAAATAATTTTTAAAATTATTTAAATGGATTAGAACCTCACAGAAAATAGATAACAATATAAAATATACAATAACATCAATAATTAATAGCTTATAATTTATCAAATCATATAGACACATGAAACATAAGAATAAAAAACTTAAAATCTCAGTTGATTAATTTAATTGAAAGTTTATAATTGATTATATAAATGAATCATTTAATAAAAAGAAAATTAGATATTAATGTAATGAAAATATATTCGTCATCGCTTCATGCATGCTTATGTTTCACTATAGTTGGAATGACCTGGATTTTGGAATTTGAAGGTCGGGTTCACCGAGTCGTGGCCCCCGTGTGTTGGGCTTCTTGGAGGCTCAAAGGTTCTCTAGTGGGCTTCCTTTTGGTTATTTGACTTAAGGCCTTGGGTTAATAGGTGAATGGGTGGATAAGAGAGGGGTAAGGAACTAATTTCCTCATATTTTAAAGGAAGAAGCCTGGTTCTTCTTAATGGTTTTACAAAAAAAAGTTTGGAGAGTGATTTCATGTTGTCTCCAACCTCACCCCATCTATCTCTCCCTTTCATTCTTCCTTGTAGACCCAAACGTAAAGGCCAAATATTTGCCCCCTTGAGTTAGATTTCTGGATTTTGGGTTAAGAGTGATAAAATCATCATCCAATAATCTACATTTCAAGGTAAGTTTCATCAAAAATGATGGTGGATGATAAGTATGGGTTTTGTTGGGGTGGTGGTGGTGGAAATGGATTGTAAAGAGATTTAACCCTATTTTTTCTAGTCTTAGGTTGATGTTATAGTTATCTTTTCACCCCTGCAAAGTTGTAACTCGATTTACAACTCTTTATGTAATAAAAGGGGTTGGGGGATCTTTCAATGAGCTTGAAAAGAAGAAGGCTTGAAGAGTTTGGCTTAAGAGCTTCGTTTTCAGCTTTTGAATCAAGTTTAGTACACTACTAACTCCTTGGTTTCATACACATCCAAAGGATGATGCTTTGTGTGCTTAAATTTAGTGTTTGTGGTTGATTTGGGTGTTTAAAGGTTAGAGACCCTTTTTAATGGCATAATCTGGATTTCATGTTAATAACTTGTAAAAATGGTAGTAAAGTATCCTAAACACTCTCATAAGATGAAGGATCGAGTTTGGAGGTTAATGGTTGTGTATTGAGGGCTTGGGAAGCGATTTCCTAAGCCTAGGAAACCATTTCTAGGCTTCAGTACCGGTACACAGGGAGGCAGTACCGATACCCTAGTATTTTGGGTTTAAGAACACTATTCCATTAAGAAGAACTATGAAGGGGGTATCAGTACGGTGTTCAACTCGTACCGGTACGCCTTGTAAAGAGGTATTGACCCGTATCGGTACGCGTAATCTGGAAGAAATTCCAGTGAGCTCAATTCTTATCGCTATGCATGTAACACCCTTACCAATATTTAATTCTTAATACTAGTAAGGAATGTCACCTAATATTTAACCGTATTTTATGCTACTCAATTTAATCAAAAATAGCAATTTTCAAAAATTTTAGTTTACCGCGTAAAAACAATTACTAATTTTTAACCCGTCAAATAGTTTCTGTTTTCAGGCAGCAACTTGGCAATTTGTAACTACACATTTTAATTAAGAAAACTGCCTAAAACTGCCTAAATTAAAAATGATCTTGATTACTCTAAAAATTAAATTTATAACTTTACTCGATTTCCATTACTAGTAATTTCTTTAAACTAGTATAATCCGTATTATAAAGTAACCATTCATCTAGATATAATATTACAAATCATACCTAGACCAGTTAAAGCGAGCTACTATTATTTTATACATGCCAACTAGAGATAATCAAAATACATCAAAGATGTAAATTACTGATACGACTATTATCCCTCTGGATGATGATGCCGATACTCCTTACTCCTATCCGGGATTACTACCTATGCGTGAAAACCATCACACATTAAGTATATACTTAGTGAGGCATTATAATTATTTAACATAAATCTACATGCTTGAATTATAACAATAATATAATAAACATTCAGTTTGATCACTATTCCTTTATTTCCTTTATGTTAATCAAATATTAACATAATATAATCCAGATTCATAAATCCTATTAATATCATTGCCATTATCCGAGAGTTCACCTACTCACTAATTTATTAACCATTTATTATCAAATAAATTATTGCCCAACATAGTTTGAGGACTTGATTACACGAGTCAAAACTGCACCGAAGTGCTAATAAACCGCACCTAAGTGCTAAGAGACCGCACATAAGTGCTAGGAAACCACACCTAAGTGTTAATAAACCGCACCAAAGTGCTAAAGCCTATGACATGCCAACTATACTCTATACCTCAATCACTTATTTGGGCATACATTCCAATTCCATATTCGATTCATCCATGGCAATATAATTAAATACTGGGCAGTTCATACCCTAAATATAACATAAACATATTAAAATTAAATTACATATGACCAATGCATGTAATTCTTCTACCTTTGACAATTTCTACTATGTCAAATATCAAGATTAATATAATCATCAAGCATGTAATCATAACCGACTTATCACAAGTCTTTCAAAAATGAACATAATATTTTTTCCATTCATATAATGCACTCACCTTGACACTTTATACTTTGTCAATATCCAACTAGCCTCACTAAGTTCAACTTTGGTCCCGTTCCTTTTCTCGATTGCTAATTCGATCTCGATTTTGTTCACAGTCTACAAGTGTATTAAAAATACCATAAGTACATTCCAACATATATGTTAGCATCTTACTAACACATAAACAATATAGGAATAATTTTCCTATAAACACCCCAATATTTTCCAAATATTAGTTTAATGATATAAGTCATTTCATCCTCAATACTTTGTATTTCTTCCAACATTTACTCAAAGAATGATTTATGATTCATTCTAACATTTATTCCAGCATAATGCTTCTATGAAAATAATTTTTCACTTTAGTCCTTAAATTCTTCCAAATTGTCAAATTGGTCCCCAATCTTTTCAAGATTTCTAAATTGGTCCCTATGTTTTTACAAACTTCTAAAATGGTCCAAATGACATTTTAAAGCTTGTAAAATCGTAATTTCAACATTTCCAAATTTATGGAAATTTTTCCATAATTTCCCTTAATTCTTACAAATTGCCGAAATCATCCTTGTAACTTTCCAAGTTTCCAAATTGGTCCAATTAACACTTAAACATCATTTCCAAGCTTTCACAATCATTCCCAAATCAAAATCAATCCAAAATCAACTTTTATACTAAAACCCTAACCTTGAACAATTTAGGGTTTAGCTATTTCCATGTAGTTTAAATCATCATACAAGCTTTAATACAATTCTACAACATCATCTTCATCAAAAACTAACCTTAATTCATCCTATTTCAACATCCCCTTCATCCATCAAATTCTCAAAACTAAGGTTTTAAGTAAGGAAAGCATGAATAAATGGTACCGAGAGATAGAGAATTTCATGGAGATCAATTATTTGTTTCATGCTTTCATCCAAAATCCAAAGAAATAAGCTTGAAAAAGCAAAATAAAATTCCTCTTACCTTGGATGCTTGGTTCGAACAAGAGAAAGATGATGGAGAGTTGTCTTGAAGTTTCACTTAATTCCAATTTGGCCATTTGTCCACTAATTTAATAATCCTAAAAAAATCTCTTTTATGATAGAAATGACCAAGTTGCCTTCTTAATCCAATGTTTCAAATTTTTTCCACATGTCTACCTACTAATCCAAGGGTTCAAACAATTCAAGGAGTTAGTGATTACCCACTTTGCCCTTGCCATCTTCAAAAATTACGATCTTGCCATTTTTCATCCAATGGCTAAAATTAAACATGGAAAAGTAATCTTTAATCCAATGGTCCATAATAATTTCCATTAAAATAAGACATGAAAATGACCCCTTTTACCCTTGCCTTATTTTAATAAAATATCTCCTAAAATATCTCATAAAAGATTTCTCATTTATTCGATTAAATCTGATTATCCGGATTTTTCCCGAACTTTAAAGCCTTATAGCTCTTAATACAAACTCCGTATCGAAAATTCGGGTAACACGAAAATGCCACTCTTGGGGTGAACTATTCATTTACAGGACTGAATTACATACTTTTGAAAATTACAACTTAGTCCCTAAACTTTTTGAAATTTACACTTTGGCACTAAACTTTTTTAATTTTACATTTTGCTCACCAAACTTTTCAAGTTTTACATTTTGACCACTAACCAAAATTTTGAGGTATTACAACGCATGAGTGTATCGGTACCCAAAGGGTACCGTACCGGTACACGAGGGCCAGTACCGATACCCGAAGGGCAATCTGCCTGAAAAATACATTTTGAGTTTGAAAGGCTTATAATTCGAGGACTACGGCCCAATGGGCTTCTAATATGATAAAATAAATAGTAAAACTGAGAAACCAAGACTTAAATCTCGTATATGAGCATAATGCGTAATAACTTGGTAAATGCTGGGTTACTTGTTTGTAATAGTAACAATAGGATCCTTGGTTGATCAAGTAAACGTTGTGTGCCACGTAAGGGCACTTGTGTGGTAGAGTCACATTGTTTGATGGGATCCAGATACCCAGTGAGAGTGTTGCAACACCAAGAGATGAGACACCGAATGTATGCACACGAGGTTGTGCGATATCGAGCCTCATCTAGAGAGAGTGTATGTTCCCGAGGCTATGTGACACTGAGCCTCACTCCGAGTGTATGTTCCCGAGGTTGTGTGACACTAGGCCTCACTCCATGTTTGTTTGATATGATACATGTGTGTTGTGTTAGATTAATGCATCCTTTGTTGTTTGCTATGTGTTTAGGCGGCTAGAGGTAGCGCCATATGTTGTTGTATTTCCATGATATCATCTTTAGCTACATACTCATATTTATGATTTGGATGAAGCATGGTTGAGTGAAAGTGTATCCACCGAGTTTCATTAGCTCATCAGTCAAAATTGGTGTTTCCGTTCGCAGGTTAGTAGGTTGGCGTGCATTGTTGGAGCACTATCGAAGTAGGACTTCAGCATCAACTTGTGTACGAGTATAATACTTAGATTATATTGAGCTATGTATTCGTAGGATCCTATGTTTGTATTGTAACTCTATTTTGGATTTAAACCGTGAGTCGAATGCTTTTAATTATGTATTTTAAATGGAGCTCCCATGTAACGTTTTGAAATACTTATTTATATTGAAATATTTGAACTTGATAGTTTTCATGGAAATGAATATATTTGGGCTAAACTAGGTTGGAATTTTATGGTATTGGGTTGGGCTTGAGGCCCAAATGTGATATTCGGGTTGATGGTGTTACAGTAAAAGCAACTTATGTGTTATATTTTAAACATGACCAATTTTTTAATAGATTTTCATAATAATATTTTTTTAACAATTAGTGAATTTGTAAATAAGAACAAAAAGTTTAAACTTATTGTAAAAACTATACAACTTTTGCAATGAAAATACGCAGACTTCCCGATTGCTATCTCAATAATGCCCAACATGTTGAAACTGAAGCTATTGTCTTCTATCCTCATTATCAACTCGCCCTTCTCCACATCAAATAGAGCTCTCCCGATTGATAGGAACGGTCATCCTAAAATGATGGGTATATCATCATCAGCTTCACATTCTAGTACTATAAAGCCTAAAAGAAAACAAATGTCTCGCCACGAATTAAAACATCTTCAATCTTCTCTTCAAGACGGGCAATCGATCAATTAGCAAATTGAAGTGTAACCGTAGTTAGTTTAGCTTCACAGATCCAATTTTTTTTGAAAATTTGTTTAATAAATATAATTATATGAATATTGAATTTATGATGATTGTTGTAGTGTGAACACCTTTTTTAATTGATATTGCCGCCTTTCGCCCATGTCGCATGGAAAGTATAATTATGGGGAGAGTTTGTCTTCTTTTTTCGATAATAGTGTTCGAGTTTCAATTTATTATCAAGATTTTTCATTGTGGAATGTGGTTGATAAAATTCGAGTTTCAAATTCAACCTTCACATGCTTCAGAAGATTGTGGGGACTTTATTAGCCTCTAAACCAATCAAGGAAAATGCTTTTACCCCATGTATTCTATACTAGATGGAGCCATTATCACTTGTCGGAGGTCTTGATCTTTCAACAAAACTCATTTCTGTTCAAATTTGCAAGCGACTTGAGGATAAGGAAGTTGTTACCAAGCGTTGAGGATAAGAAAGTTGTTACTAAGAGATATATAAACGACACCATAAATCGGCGATGAAGGATAAAACCATCAGCATAAACATAACAATACATATAACGCTGAAGGTATGTTGACAAAAACAATCATTACCACAACTCAATCGCGAATAACTGTAATTGTGAGCGTGTATCAGAATCCAGCATGAGGGTAAGCGAAAATCTAAATATAATACCAACGTTCACTTTAAGCGGCTTGTTTATTTTATTAATGTTTCATTTTCTCTATATTTTTAATTGAATTATTGTAATTTTACATTTTGCTCACCAAACTTTTCAAGTTTTACATTTTGACCACTAACCAAAATTTTGAGGTATTACAACGCATGAGTGTATCGGTACCCAAAGGGTACCGTACCGGTACACGAGGTCCAGTACCGATACCCGCAGGGCAATCTGCCTGAAAAATACATTTTGAGTTTGAAAGGCTTATAATTCGAGGACTACGACCCAATGGGCTTCTAATGTGATAACATAAATAGTAAAACTGAGAAACCAAGACTTAAATCTCGTATATGAGCATAATGCGTAATAACTTGGTAAATGATGGGTTACTTGTTTGTAATAGTAACAATAGGATCCTTGGTTGATCAAGTAAACGTTGTGTGCCACGTAAGGGCACTTGTGTGGTAGAGTCACATTGATTGATGGGATCCAGATACCCAATGAGAGTGTTGCAACACCAAGAGATGAGACACCGAATGTATGCACACGAGGTTGTGTGATACCGAGCCTCATCTAGAGAGAGTGTATGTTCCCGAGGCTGTGTGACACTGAGCCTCACTCCGAGTGTATGTTCCCGAGGTTGTGTGACACTAGGCCTCACTCTATGTTTGTTTGATATGATACATGTGTGTTGTGTGAGATTAATGCATCCTTTGTTGTTTGCTATGTGTTTAGGCGGCTAGAGGTAGCGCCATATGTTGTTGTATTTCCATGATATCATCTTTAGCTACATACTCATATTTATGATTTGCATGAAGCATGGTTGAGTGAAAGTGTATCCACCGAGTTTCATTAGCTCATCAGTCAAAATTGGTGTTTCCGTTCGCAGGTTAGTAGGTTGGCGTGCATTGTTGGAGCACTATCGAAGTAGGACTTCAGCATCAACTTGTGTACGAGTATAATACTTATATTATATTGAGCTATGTATTCGTAGGATCCTATGTTTGTATTGTAACTCTATTTGGATTTAAACCGTGAGTCGAATGCTTTTAATTATGTATTTTAAATGGAGCTCCCATGTAATGTTTTGAAATACTTATTTATGTTGAAATATTTGAACTTGATAGTTTTCATGGAAATGAATATGTTTGGGCTAAACTAGGTTGAAAATTTTATGGTATTGGGTTGGGCTTGAGGCCCAAATGTGATATTCGGGTTGAGGGTGTCACAGTAAAAACAACTTATGTGTCATATTTTAAACATGACCAATTTTTTAATAGATTTTCATAATAATATTTTTTTAACAATTAGTGAATTTGTAAATAAGAACAAAAAATTTAAACTTATTGTAAAAACTATACAACTTTTGCAATGAAAATACGCAGACTTCCCGATTGCTGCCCAACATGTTGAAACTGAAGCTATTGTCTTCTATCCTCATTATCAACTTGCCTTCTCCACATCAAATAGAGCTCTCCCGATTGCTAGGAGCGGTCATCCTAAAATGATGGGTATATCATCATCAGCTTCACAGTCTAGTACTATAAAGTCTAAAAGAAACCAAATGTCTCGACACGAACATCTTCAATCTTCTCTTCAAGACGGGCGATCGATCAATTAGCAAATTGAAGTGTAACCGTAGTTAGTTTAGCTTCACAGATCCAATTTTTTTTTAAAATTTGTTTAATAAATATAATTATATGAATATTGAATTTATGATGATTGTTGTAGTGTGAACACCTTTTTTAATTGATATTGCCGCCTTTAGCCCATGTCGCATGGAAAATATAATAATGGGGAGAGTTTGTCTTCTTTTTTCGATAATAGTGTTCGAGTTTCAATTTATTATCAAGATTTTTCATTGTGGAATGTGGTTGATAAGATTCGAGTTTCAAATTCAACCTTCACATGCTTCAGAAGATTGTGGGGACTTTATTAGCCTCTAAACCAATCAAGGAAAATGCTTTTACCCCATGTATTCTATACTAGATGGAGCCATTATCACTTGTCGGAGGTCTTGATCTTTCAACAAAACTCATTTCTGTTCAAATTTGCAAGCGACTTGAGGATAAGGAAGTTGTTACCAAGCGTTGAGGATAAGAAAGTTGTTACTAAGAGATATATAAACGACATCATAAATCGACGATGAAGGATAAAACCATCAACATAAACATAACAATACATATAATGCTGAAGGTATGTTGACAAAAACAATCATTACCATAACTCAATCGCGAATAACAGTGATTGTGAGCGTATATCAGAATCCAGCATGAGGGTAAGCGAAAATCTAAATATAATACCAACGTTCACTTTAAGCGGCTTGTTTATTTTATTAATGTTTCATTTTCTCTATATTTTTAATTGAATTATTGTAATTTTCGTGATGCAGAAAATCCAAATATAATACAGAAGTCCACGTTAGTCTTTTTCCTTCTTAGGTATAATTGTGGTCAACTTGTCTTATAAGGTGCTTTAAGCAAATAGATTAAGATAAGCATGGATTAAACCTAGATAAGACATTGCGGCTAAATTGTCTAAAAACTATTTTGAAAATAATAATACTTTAATTACTAGTTATTGAGTGCTATAATAATTTTATTCACGTGCTTAACATATTATTATATTAAAAATTTGATGATTTCTTAACATACAATTTATATAATGTCAATGTACATGTTATTAAACAATTTTTATGCATAAAAATTACTTATGTTAAAAGGATAACACTTTCAAACATGTCGAGAGAAAAGGATTTTCATGTCGCTTCAAGGAGTGTCAACTTTCGTCGCTGGACTGGCTTCTCAGTTTTTATTGATAACGTGAGCAAAAGAATTCATCATGCGGCATTAAGAGAAGCATTTCAAGTTTAAGGACATGTGTTGGATACAATCATAGCTTATAAGAATCAAAAGAGAAGATCAAAACCTACCACCTTTGCCTTTTTAAGATTCAAGCAGGTTGATGACGCTAAGCGTGCTATTGAGGAAGGTATTGGTAGGTTGATGGATGGATGGTTTTTACATCAGAATCTTCAATGTGAAGCAAAAGGTCGCGTCCCCATCAAACTGTAATCAAGTAGGCAGACCAAAACGGTTGACATATTCTTTGAATGACTTTAGGTCTGTATCGCCCTAAACCAGAAAATACATTTGGGCCTCAAGCCCAACCCATACATGAAATTTACAAATAGATTTAGCCCAAAATATAAGCAGCTCCTTAAATTCGATAATATTTTGGAAATAAGTCAATACAAAATAGTTAAACCGTTTGCATGGGAACTCTAATTTTAAAACAAAGTAATTAAAAACATTCGACATGATTAACAAATCCAAATAGAGTTACAGAAATAAATCAAGGGTCCTATGAATACATCGCCCGACAAGCCTAAGTAATGTACTCTTGATCATATCGATGAACTAATTCCTACTCCGATGGGGCTCATTTGAATGGAACGTAGCCACCTAGAAACCTGGATAAGGAAACAATGATTCCAAATGTTGAGCTCATAAAGCTCAGTGGGTACACCTTTTCTCTACCATGCTTCATGCAGATCATAAATACAAGCATGTAGCTAAGCAATTATGATGAATTGTTATATTGTGTTTAAGGATGTTTATTATGTGTTTAAGGACATGGCAATTAAAATGATATGTGGCGCTACCCTGGTCGCCTAAACACAAAATAAACACAATATAACAATTATGAGGCACACAAGGCCCAAGTATACCATACCACGTCAGCAGAGGAGTGAGGCCCGGGTAACATAGCATTAGTAACCTCTATTCGATAATTCTCTTACCATGGTGTTGCAACACATCTCGGGTATCCGAATCCCATCAATCAAGTGCCTCAATGGCACATCTCATCAACACATAACCCATCCTATGGTTGCTATCCACATAATAGTCACACAAGACTTTTACCGAGTTCTTAAGTTTTATGCTTAAGTGTAAGGAGATTTCTCAGTTTTACAACTCATTTTAGGCCATTAGGGGTCCATTAGGCTAAAGGGTACCGATACCTTACCTTGCGTACCGATACGTCTCGCTGGGTATCGATACCCACCATGCACGTATAGATACCTAGCTACTTAAGGAAAAGGGTTGACCAACAACCCAGTATCGATACATAAGAATCGTGTACCGAAACCTCTTTAGTACCGATACACCCCCAAGCATACCAATATTAATTTTTGTCACTGGAATTGATGGAATAGGACGGTACCAATACGCCCCCACGCGTATCAATACCTACTTTAAACGCTTGCTAGAATTGGCATAAAAATCAACGGGGTACCGATACCGATTGATGTCGTATCGGTACTCGAGCCTAGAATTTGAATTCTAAAGCTCGAACCCCATCCAACACTCCCCCAATCATTATAGAAGGACCCCAAAATGAACTTCTAGATTATGAAAGGTGTTTTAGATGGGTTCCTACTCTTTTTACACTATTTTAACATCAAATTCGGGTTTACCATTGACACTCATACTCAAGTATTTCAAGCACCGAAACATAAAACAAGCATACAAGACTTTACATTTAGGATTTGCAGGAAACAAATGGAGTTGGAAATGTACTCACCTTTCTCCAAGCACTGGAAAAGAGCCTCCTTGCACCAGCTTCAAGCCTTTTCCTTGCCTTGAGCATTTGAGTGCTCTCCAACCTCCTCAACTACAATCAAATGCTGCAAAACGAGTTACAACAATGTTAGGGGGAAGTAAAGAAGACTAAGGGAGATTCTAACAACAAAAATATGAATACATCTCTCAATCTGATTCATACTCACCAAACCCCCCAAAAAACCCCAAGATTTTCAACCACCACCAAACTTTGTAACACCCCTTTTCCTGTATCCAACACTGAATATGAGTTAAAGGTATCACAAAACATTCGTAAAACCCTCTACATTTGTAATTTGGTAAAGTTTTGTTTCTTTAAAAAATATTACAATGTATTTAGTTTTTATTTACAAATCTAGTTATTCACGTAAAGTTTAAAAATAATATTTTCATCTTCAAATCGAGTTTATTTTCAGACAGCAACTTATCAATTTAATTTGTCTTGATATAATTAATAAAACTGCCTGATTTAAAATTCATTCAGATACCAAATAAAATAGAAATTCTATCAGAGCAGGCATACCCTTTTAATATACATGCCAACTAGTAAATATCAAACAGTATCAAAATATATCTTACTGATACTGATGTACCTGTTATTGATTGATGTTGTCCGAATAAGCTCCTTACTCCAACCATTTCTTCTTTTCTACATGTAAAACAGTTACACGCTAAGTACTTACTTAGTGAGCCAATAATTCAAACTCAAGTGCAATTGTCATAATATCAATATTAATTATTAACAAAGCATATGATCACCTTACCATTACAAGCTCGTTAACATAAATAAGTATGTATATCAAAGTGATAAGATTAGATCTTACCAATACCGTTGCCATTTCCATTCGTAATCTTTCAGTGCTTACCAATACCTTTTTCCATTTTTATCTGCAAGCATTCAAGCTTATCTTCCTGTTTCTTTTTTATTCTTTTCATTTTATTTAGCCCAAGGTATCAAATTAAGAGATTCTATGTACACGAGTCATCCCCCATACCCAACCCTTCTTGAGTATGTATATTATTTGCACCGTAGTGCTTACCACCCTAAGTGCTTCCGTATACTCAAACCTTCCATGAGTATACCCTCATTGAGTATTAATAAAATTGCACCGTAGTGCTTAACACCCTAAGTGTTTCCGTATACCCAAACCTTGCATGAGTATACCCTCAATGAGTATTTATGGATATTGCACCGAAGTGCTTAGAATATTTATACAGCTGTTTATGACCCTATGGATATCCAACTATACCATCAAACCTCTATATCATACATTGGGCCTTATTTCATCATTTATGTCATCAATGGCAACATATATCAATCAATATATATATATCAACATTTGGTAGTCTATACTAGAAATAATATTTCAATCTCATCAATGTAAGTAATCATATGTTTAATGCATTTTATATTTCAATTCTTGACATATTACGATATGTCAAGCATATGCTCAATGACATAAATAGCATAGTAACAATAATTTAGGGTAGGCTCATCGCACGCCATCCCAATCATGTATAAAATATCAATGTAGTATGACATGTATGCAATTGCACTCACCCGGGCCATGTGTTAGTATGCCTCACTAAGTCCTCTTTGATCCTTTCCTTCATTGAACCTCGAACCTCCCTTGATTCGAACTTAACTTCATAATTCAAATAAGTAAAATATTTGTTAGATCCTAATCTAACAATATCTTAGACATATTGTCAAATATAATCATTTGAATACAAAATCTCCAAACATTTTCTTTTCTTCCTTGTATTGTTCAAAAACTCATTATGGTCCTTAGTGACCAATTTGAACTTCCATTAACCCTTTTCAAGCTTACTAATCAACATTAGATACAAAGTGTATCAATTCTCATTTTCTGCAGTTTGCAGTGCCTCCAAAGATATATTTCTATAAAATAATCTACAACTCAAAATTCGATTCCATTTATTCTGAAAGAAACTAGATTCAATAATCTTTTCAACCATATAAATTAATAGCCCAAATTCAACTTGTACGATTTATGGCGAATTATCAAAGTCAATTTCCAGTATTGAATTTTGGAACAGCCTGCTATACTGTGTTCTGACCTTTCACCACTTAAAAATTCATATCTTTTTACTCGGAACTCGAAATCAGTTTTCGTTTGTTGGAAACGAAACTAGGTGAACAAATCTTTACATCGGTATAAAATTCACCTTCTAACCATTTGTAGAATTTATGGTGAATTTTTAAAGTTACTGCCATAAACCAGTTTTTCTACACAACTTCCATAAACAACTTCAACTTTTATACTAACTTCTCCTTATTTCTCTACTTTTCAATTTAGTCCAATCACTAGCTTTAAACCACCAACTCATCACATTCTTCACCAAATAATTATTCACAATAATTCTCCCTAATTTTCTTTATTTACCGAAATAGTCACTAAAATGCAAAGATAAGGATTCAAGCTTCTTAACTTTGCAACTTAGTCCTCAATTCAACATTACTACCTTAATTCCATCATCACAACTAAAAATCAGACTTAACCCCCCATACAAAACTTCAATTTCGATTTGGTCACTTAACTTTGACAAATTGCCAAAATGGTCACTAATTCAATTCAACATCAATTTGGCATTCTAACTTTATTTTCTTATATCTAACATCATTAACAACATAAATACACTCCAAATTCTAAAAATTCAGATTTGGTCCTTCAACTTTTCAAGTTGCCAAAATGGTCCCTGCACAATTTAACTTAGGTTTTGCTTCCAAACAACAATTCAAGCTTACTAGATCATTATTTCAACATCACAAACCCTAAATTAAACTTGAATCCATAAACCCTAATCATCTTCATAATAATCAAAACATGTAAAACTTAAATCCCAACTCAATATCATGATTTTAACATCATACTAGCTTGATTTCAACTTGAATTCAATCATGGAATTATAAAATCTCAAAAGCCCCAATTTGATCCACAAACCCTAATTTCTTTCTCATGTAAATTCTCATCAATCAAGAATGGATTCCATGAATTATTGATATCAAAAGATAGAGCTTGAAGAGTAGAGCAACTTTGTAGTTGAAGAGATTACCTGAAAACCGAGTTTCGGGGCTTGAATCGAGCTTGGAAAAATTTTCTCTTTCTTTCCCTAGACCTCACGTTTGTTGCTAGAAAAGATGAACATTTGTTCATCTTTTCACCATTACTTTACACATATATCTATTAAATGAATATTAAATTTATTTAATAGTGAAATTACAATTTCGCCTTTTTTATCCAATAGTTGAGATTGATTTTATCATCAATCAAGGGCCAAGATTTAATCTTCCATTTCCTCTTTCCAAAATTTCCGTTATAACTTTTTAAATATTTCAAAATTGCCATTGGGGCCAAATGACCAGTTTGCCTTCCAACTAGTCTTTATTTACTAGTTTGATTCCAAATTGCCATTCCATTACAATCTAACTAAATCTAGTTAGAATTCAACCAACCATAATAAAATATTCTTAAAATAACATTTTATGACTTTTCCATAGCTTTTGGATCAGTCTCCAAAATTTCCATTCGATCCAATATATCGATAAATAATCATTTACTCAAAAATAAACTGTAGGATTCATCTTGAATCAAACTAAAAATATTTCCAACACTTGGAAATGACTTTTATAACCTTTCTCTATCATATGTAAAAATTTCAAAATTTTCCAGTTCGATTCGGGTATCCGAATTCCACTTAAACTTTAACTGCAATTTTCCCAATAATCAAAGTATCAGATCGAACCAATAATTCCGTATTCGGTTCACACCCTTATGTGGTCTATTTATTTATGAAATAAAAAACGTCAACTTTTGGGAAATTACAACTTTAGTCCCCAAACTTTTCCAAAGTTTATACTTTAGCCATAAAATTTTCAAAATTCACATTTTGGTCACTGCCTTTTTAAACTTCAATTCCCATTCCAATTTTCCTTTTAATTCAACCAAACTTTAAGAATACCTTATTCAATTCACTATCTATCACATGAAACCTTTAAACCTTAGAAATTTCCTTTCCAAAACCCATAATTAAAGAAATCCTAACTTTTGCATTTCTGTCATTTTAGTCACTAAGTTAGCTTTTAAGATATTATATTAGTACTAAATGACCCTGAATTAACTTAGTAATTTTTGGGTATTACAATTCTCTCCCCCTTAAGAAAATTCATCCTCGAATTTTTCAATACGTACTTGGTTCCAAAAGGTGAGGAATCTATTTTCTCATATTTTCTTCTTATTTCCCTCAAGTTGTTTATTTAATCTTATAATTTTTTTTGTCAAACAACTTTGACAAACGGGATTGTATTGTTTTCTTAGTTCTTTGACTCCATGTGCTAGGATCTTTACCAATTCTTTTTCATAGCTTAAATCTGGCTGAATATTTTTTTCTCCGGAGTAACAAGTGAGAGGTCTAATTAATATTTCCAGAACATCGATACATTATGAATCTTGTTCATTTCCAAAGATAAAGCTAACTATTAAGCTTAATTATCAGACTAACTCCTTTCACAATTTCTTATAGCCCAATACATTTTTCTTTTTGTCTAAACAATAACACCTTCTTCCAAGGTGAAACTTTTAAGGACTACTTTCTCCTTAACTTCACATTAAATATCTTCTCTTTCAGAATCAACATATAGTTTCCATCATTGAGATAGAAATTATTCCTTGATAATACAAATATCTATCAAACCTAACTTCCAAGTTTTCAGTTTCACTCTTTTCCACTTGTTTGAACCTTGACAACATTTCTCATCCTTTTTTAAAGATATCTTATTTAATCCAATATGGTATATTTTATTCTTAACTTGACAATCAAAACACCATCTTCTTTTAATGCCAATCTTGCATTCATAGCTCTTAAGGCAACAATTGTCTTTCGACTGAGAGCGTCAACTATCACATTAGCTTTTTCTGGATGATAGTCAATGACCATATCATAATTCTTAAAAAGCTCAATCCAACTTCTTTGCGTCAAGTTTAACTCTTCTTTAGTAAGCATATACTTTAAACTTTTATAACCTATATAAATATAGCATCGTTCATTGTATAAATAATGATGCTATATCTTTTAATGCAAATACAACCATTGCTAGCTCCAAATCCTAGGTAAGATAATTTCTCTCTTATATCTTAAGTTGTCTCAAGCATAGAGCATTACTTTTCCTTCTTGCATAAGTTCGCATCCCAAACCGTTATGAGAAGCATTACTATATACTACATAATCTTTACTCGCTTCTGGTTGTACTGGTACCGTGGCTTCTATTAAGATCTCTTTTAATGTCTCAAAGATTTCTTAGCATTGATCTGTTTAACTGAATGGCATTTCTTTCCTCAATAGCTTGGTCAATGAGGAGGCAATCATCAAGAAATTTTGAGCCTCTAAAACATTCTTTAGAGGTTTCCATTCAACTATAATTTGTACTTTCTTGGGGTTTACTCTTATTCCCACTGCCAAATCCACATAACTAATAAAATAGCTTTTGACAACCAAATTCACACTTTAACAAATTAGCATATAGCTTCTTTGCTCGAAAGGTCTGAAGAACAATGCAAAAAATGGGCATCTTATTCTTCCTTTTTCCTTTGAATATACCAAAATATACTCAATGAACTCTATCAAAAATTGGTCAAAGAAAAATTAGAATACTTGGTTCATTAGGCTTATAAACGCCGTAGGTATCATCACGAACTCATAGTATTCATACCGAGTCCGAAAAGCTGTCTTTAGAATTTCTTCTTTCTTGATCTTTTTTTTAACTAACCAAAAGATCACCAGTCTTCGGAAAAATATATTTATTCTTTACTATTACCTTCTTGAGCTAATGGAAATCAGTCTTTCTCTTTCCCAATTAACACTGGTGCGCCCCCAAAATGACACAGTTGGCTTTATAAAACATTGACCTAACATTCCTTACAATTGTACCCTTAAATCTCAAAGTTCGGTCGAAGCCATTTTATACGGCGCCATTAATTTAGGCGTAATGCCTGGTATCATCTTTATTTTGAATTTCACTTCTCAATCTAGAGGTAATTCTGAGTAACCCATCTGGGAATACATCAGGATATTTTTGGACAGTTGAGTTATTTTCCAATTTAACTTCAACAGCCCGAGTATCCACTACATTTGCTAAGAAAATTTAGCAACCTTATAACAACAATTTCCTTAATAAAATAACTAAAATTACATTGGAGAAGGGATTTACCCTTTTATCAACTGCTACTATTTTTGTACCTTCTGTGTTTTTCAATAATAATCACTTTATGCGACAATTCATCATGACCTGATAGGAAGGTAACCAATTCATGCCCACAATCATCTTAAACTCCTCAAAATATAATTCCATTAAGTTTATCGTGAACTCTATTTCTTATGTTTTTATCGATCAATTCCACATGTTTAGCTCGCCTTTACATTACAACCCAACAAATTCGTGACCGCTATATTACTTGAAATGGGTTCTAAAAGGATATCTCGTTCACCACTCAACTTCGTACTTATATACGAATGTGTAAAGCTAGGACCCATCAACATCAATACAGGTTTATGCAAAAAGATGAGATGTACCTTCTATGATTTTCGAATCATCCCAATCTTTATCAGTCCTGATGTTATAAACTCGGACTGATATGTGCAATCCTGGATATGAAGCAAATTCAGATGGTTTTCTAATATAGCTTAAATCTCGGAGCAACAAAACAGCTCCATCCAATTTCTCGGTATCCAAACAGTGGAATCCGTCCAGTGTAATCCTTAGATTATTCAGTTATAAATCAACAATCACTGGACCTTAATCTTCTTTTCTTTTCAATTCAGGTGTTTCTGAACTTTTTAGTTCCTTAATCCGGCACAAGCACTTCTTGTTGTACCAGTGCCCCTTTCTTGTTCTGATTTATTCGAAGGGTTATCATTAACCTTATTGTTACTACTCTTGATTCCTTCCAAAGCTTTCAATTTGTCAGTTCATCACGCTTTCTTGGCTCAAATATTTCTTATAATTCTTCCCAATTTACATTAGTAAGGAACGACATCAATCGGATCATACAAACATCAGATCATTAATATTGATATCCTAGTGACATGTATACTCTTTTTAACATAAAACCAATTCCATTTAGGCCGAGAATCGGCTAAACCTGTAGCTCTGATACCAATAAATATAATACCCTTTTTCCCGTATCCAACACTGAATACAAGTTAGAGGTATCACAAAACATTCGTAAAACCTCTACATTTGTAATTCGGTAAAGTTTTGTTTCTTTAAAAAAATATTACAATGTAATTAGTTTTTATTTACAAATCTACTTATTCGCGTAAAGTTTAAAAATAATATTTGTATCTTCAAATCGAGTTTATTTTCAGGCAGCAACTTATCAATTTAATTTGTCTTGATATAATTAATAAAACTGCCTGATTTAAAATTCATCCAGATACCAAATAAAATACAAATTCTATCAGAGCAGGCGTACCCTTTTAATATACATGCCAACTAGTAAATATCAAACAGTATCAAAAGATATCTTACTGATACTGATGTACCTGTTATTGATTGATGATGTCCGAATAAGCTCCTTACTCCAACCATTTATTCTTTCCTATGTATAAAACAGTTAGTATTTACTTAGTGAGGCAATAATTCAAATTCAAGTGCAATTGTCATAATATCAATATTAATGATTAACAATGCATATGATCACCTTACCATTACAAGCTTGTTAACATAAATAAGTATGTATATCAAAGTGATAAGATTAGATCTTACCAATACCGTTGTCATTTCCATCCGTAAGCTTTCAATGCTTACCAATACCTTTTTCCATTTCTATCTGCAAGCTTTCAAGCTTATCTTTCTGTTTCTTTTTTATTCTTTTCATTTTATTTAGCCCAAGGTATCGAATTAAGAGATTCTATGTACACGAGTCATCCCCCATACCCAACCTTTCTTGAGTATGTATATTATTTGCACCGTAGTGCTTAGCACCTTAAGTGCTTTCGTATACTCAAACATTGCATGAGTATACCCTCATTGAGTATTAATAAAATTGCACCGTAGTGCTTAACACCATAAATGTTTCCGTATACCCAAACCTTGCATGAGTATTTATGGATATTGCACCGAAGTGCTTAGAATATTTATACAGTTGTTTATGACCCTATGGATATCCAACTATACCATCGAACCTCTATATCATACATTGGGCTTTATTTCAGCATTTATGTCATCAATGACAACATATATCAATCAATATATATATATACATCAACATTTGGCAGTCTATACTAAAAATAATATTTCAATATTATCAATGTAAGTAATCACATGATCAATGCATTTTATATTTCAATTCTTGACATATTACGATATGTCAATCATATGCTCAATGACATAAATATCATAGGAACAATAATTTAGGGTAGGCTCAAAACAAGCCGTCTCAATCATGTAGAAAATATCAGTGTAGTATGACATGTATGCAATTGCACTCACCTGGGCCATGTATTAGTATGCCTCACTAAGTCCTCTTTGATCCTTTCCTTCATTGTACCTCGAACCTCTCTTGATTCGAACTTAACTTCATAATTCAAATAAGTAAAATATTTGTTAGATCCCAATTTAACAATATCTTAGACATATTGTCCAATATAATCATTTGAATACAAAATCTCCAAACATTTTCTTTTCTTCCTTGTATTGATCAAAAACTCATTATGGTCCTTAGTGGCCAATTTGAACTTCCATTAACCCTTTTCAAGCTTACTAATCAACCTTAGATACAAAGTGTATCAATTCTCATTTTCTGGCAGTTTGCAGTACCTCCAAAGATATATTTCTATAAAATAATCTACAACTCGGAATTCAATTCCCTTTGTTCAAAAAGATACTAGATTCAATAGTATTTTCAACCATATAAATTAATAGCCCAAATTCAACTTGTACGATTTATGACGAATTTTCAAAGTGAATTTATAGTATTGAATTTTTGAACAGCCTGCAATACTGTTTTCTGACCTTTTACCACTTAAAAATTCATATCTTTTTACTCGGAACTCGAAATAAGTTTCCGATTGTTGGAAACGAAACTAGATGAACAAATCTTTACATCGGTTTAAAATTCACCTTCTAACCATTTTTGTAGAATTTATGGTGAATTTTCAAAGTTACTGCCATAAACCAGTTTTCCTACACAGCTTCCATAAACAACTTCAACTTTTATACTAACTTCTCCTTATTTCTCTACTTTTCAATTTAGTCCAATCACTAGCTTTAAACCACCAAATCATCACATTCTTCACCAAATAATTATTCACAATAATTCTCCCTAATTTTCCTTATTTACCGAAATAATCACTAAAATGCAAAGATAAGGATTCAAGCTTCTTAACTTTGCAACTTAGTCCTCAATTCAACATTACTACCTTAATTCCATCATCACAACTAAAAATCAGATTTAACCCCACATACAAAACTTCAATTTCGATTTGGTCACTTAACTTTGACAAATTGTCAAAATGGTCACTAATTCAATTCAACATCAATTTGGCTAACTCCATTTTCTTATCTCTAACATCATTAACAACATAAATACACTCCAAATTCTAAAAATTCAGATTTGGTCCTTTAACTTTTCAAGTTGCCGAAATGGTCCCTACACAATTTAACTTAGGGTTTTGCTTCCAAACAACAATTCAAGCTTACTAGATCATTATTTCAACATTACAAACCCTAAATTAAACTTGAATCCATAAACCCTAATCATCTTCATAATAATCAAAACATGTAAAACTTAAATCCCAACTCAATATCATGATTTTAACATCTTTTTACCATTACTTTACACGTATATCTATTAAATGAATATTAAATTCATTTAATAGTGAAATTACAATTTTACCCTTTTTATCTAATGGTTGAGATTGATTTTATCATCAATCAAGGGCCAAGATTTAATATTCCATTTCCTCTTTCCAAAATTATCCTTATAACTTTTTAAATATTTCAAAATTGCCATTGGGGGGCAAATGACCAATTTGCCCTCCAACTAGTCTTTATTTACTAGTTTGATTCCAAATTGTCATTCCATTACAATCTAACTAAATCTAGTTAGAATTCAACCAAACATAATAAAATATTCTTAAAATAACATTTTATTACTTTTCCATAGCTTTTGGATCAGTCTCCAAAATTTTCATTCGATCCAATATATCGAAAAATAATCCTTTACTCAAAAATAAATTGTAGGATTCATCTTGAATCAAACTAAAAATATTTCCAACACTTGGAAATGACTTTTATAACCTGTCTCTATCATATGGAAAAATTTCAAAATTTTCCAGTTCGATTCGAGTATCCGTATTCCACTTAAACTTAAACTGTAATTTTCCCAATAATCGAAGTATCAGATCGAACCAATAATTCTGCATTCGATTCACACCCTTAGGTGATCTGTTTATTTATGAACTAAAAACCCTCAACTTTTGGGAAATTACAACTTTAGTCCCCAAACTTTTTCAAAGTTTATAATTTAGCCATAAAATTTTCAAAATTCACATTTTGGTCACTACCTTTTTAAACTTCAATTCCCATTCCAATTTTCCTTGGAATTCAACCAAACTTTAAGAATACCTTATTCAATTCACTATCTATCACATGAGACCTTTAAACCTTAGAAATTTCCTTTCCAAAACCCATAATTAAATAAATCCTAACTTTTGCATTTTCGTCATTTTAGTCACTAAGTTAGCTTTTAAGCTATTATCTTAGTACTAAATGAACCTTAATCAACTTAGTAATTTTTTGGGTATTACAAAATTAACCTTTCTTACCTCAATGGATAGATCCTTTGATGCTAATTCTAACCTCCTCAAGCCACAAAACGAGATTACAACTCCAAACAGCAAAGATTGCTCCTTTTTCCTTGAATTCTTACACCAAAAATGGGGAAGAAAGATGGTAGAAGAGAGGAGACAAGAGTGAGGTCATTCACTCTTATCTTTTTAGCCCATTAATGAGCTTTTTCAGCCAACTCATTCAAAAGGAAGCATTTTTACTCAATTGCCCTTCCCTCATCTCTTTTCAACATAAACTTTTAAGCCAATCAACAAAGAGGAAGTCCACTAAGGCTTCTATAGGCACACGAAGGTCCAACTCACGGCCCAAAACTCTGAGCATTTAGAATTGTTGTTTTCGTTCATAGGTTAGTAGGTTGGCGTGCATTGTTGGAGCACCATCGGAGTAGGACTTCAACATCGACTTGTTCTGAGTATAGTACTTAGATTATATTGGGCTATGTATTCGAAAGACTTTACGTTTGTATTGTAACTTTATTTTGGATTTTAAATCGTGAGTCGAATACTTTTAAATATGTATTTTAAGTGGAGCTCCCATGTAACATTTTCAAATACTTATTTATGTTGAAATATTTATACTTAATGGTTTTTATGGAAATGGATGTGTTTGGGCTAAACTATGTTGGAAATTCTATAGTAATGGTTTGGGATTGAGGCCTAAATGTGACATCCGGGTCGAGACTGTTACAATTAGAATCCTTTCATCGTTGCGAGTCTATCAGTAGTTTTCATCATCGTATTGGGTAGGGAGAAAGGAGTTTTGAAAAAACAATATCTTAATGTTCTGCCGCTCATCGTTGGATACCACATCCACGATAAGACTCTTCAAAGTTATAAATAGGGTTTTGTAACATGCCAGCATCGTTCAGCCTTCGTAGTTCACCACACGTGCCAACGGTCGCGTGTGGGTGTGCTCCAGTAGTACTGAGACAACAGACTACACTGCACCTTCATTGTACTGCACCGCCAACAGCTAACAACATTTCCCAAACACATTGACCTTTGACCATTGAATTTGATCGGGCGTTAATCGTTGACTTTTTTTTATCGAAGCTGACTTTTTTCATGGGACTCTTCTTGGGGGGTTTTGACTACCTGAGTCCAATTTTGTAGTCCATTTTGCCAAATTTAAACTGGGTAATCTATTTTTCCACTTTAAAGTTAAGAATTTGTCTAGTGAACAATTTAATCAAAATGATTAATGAATATTCTTATTGCTATGCTTATGAGGAAATATTGGGGCTTCGAGTAATGAGATTGAGAAGGATTGTAAACGTGCCAGAGATCAACCATTGTAGCTCAGATTCGTTTTAGTACTTTACTACCTCTCGTATGCTATGTGATACTTGTTAGCTTTTTGTTACTGTGTGAATGTATATGATAACTCATGCGACTAGAATAGATTATTTTAAATTTCGTAACGAGTACAATATACAAATAGTTTTAGAAAGTTTAAGACTCGTTTGACTCAATAAATAAAATGGATGATTCAAATGAATTATTGAATTTAGTTATAAATCGACAAGTTATTAGTCTCGAAACTTTGAAACTCTCTTTTATCTTGGTAAAAATAAAGTTTTTGGAATACGTGGAGGTTTCAAATGATGAAACTACACCTGATGAGTAAAAATAACTTGGATGCCCCTAAAAGTTGATATGACCTAGGAAATCGTGATTGGCCCGATAAGACTCTTGAATCACATCGTTAATTTCCTAAATTTCTTGAAAAATGATAACCCGTCTCATCTCTTGAGCTTGCAAAATACCCAAATTAACCATGATTCCTGATAAATCATTCGACGACCAATTTACTAAAATACCCAATGGTTAAAACGACTGAAACACCCTAGTACACTAAAATAATAGAAATGTCCTTAATTGATCAAGTAAGAAATACTAGTGAAACCTAAAAGACTATAATGCCCCTAAGATTTGTAAAGTATGACCCATGTCCTTCAATCACTTTGGAAACTACTACAAGAATGGAAGAACTTTATGCGAAGACATGTTTGACTAATCATTGGGATATCTCGTGACGACTTATGAAGATACAAGCAACGTGTACTTTTTTGAGTGCTTGGTAAGTATTTGCCTTGATAGGATATGGATGATTATTAGGAACCCTTTTTCAAACTATGTTAAAATCCTTCTTAATCGATAAGTTAATTGGTCATACCTGTTAATCTTTCTAGCTTGTTGTAAGGATTGAAAGGTCACTGTCAACCTTGACAAATGCAAATAATTGATTTACCCTTTTGATGTTAAATTACAAAATTACCCATAAAAGACTAAATGACCAAAATATCCTGAATGTTCTTGATGTGTCAACTCTTGAATACCCTTGTGATGTCTTTATTTTTTGAACTACTTATATAAAGCTCTCATTTCTAGAATTCGTTTGAAAATGTTAGATGACCATTGTACCACTCTTGTAATTACCAAAATACCCCTAAGTTGCAACTTCCCAAAATACCTGATGGCTTTTTGAGATTAATATTGTTCTAATAACACCTGAATGGGATACAAAACTGTGAGAGTGTGATCTGATGAGACGTTCAACTAATTGATGGGAAATTTTGTTATGACTCGTGATGTTCTTCCTGCTTGGTCCTTGAGTGAAACTGGTAACGAATGTTGATAACTACCTATGTAGGGTTTTCACCGGCTTGAGATTTCATTATGATCAAAGAATCGACAAGTCTATATGAATTTTATTGGAATGTGGTAAGTAACCACACATGCTCAATGTATTTCACTATGTGATGCCTGGTGATGTCTTATAGATTCACATTAGGTGCACTTGAATAGATACTTGGTAAGTCTTTAGGAATCTAGTGTTGTAGGTTGGATTTTAGTCATAGCATTTTGGCAATGACTCTTGCGATTCTAGTCATGACATTTTAGTAACGACTCTTGCTATTATTAGTTGTAGCACAGTAGCGTCAACTTTTCTTATATTTAATCTTAACGCACTAGTGTCGACTTTTGTTATTATCAGTTGTAGCACACTAGTATCGACTTTTGTCCCGATCGATCGAGGTAAGCATACTCATGTGCTATTTATATTCTAGATTGAGGGTATAGAAGTGAGTGATGGTCTTGAATAGTTTACTGTATCAGAATTATGTAAATGATAATTATCGACTTAGAATGATTTATCAGTCCTATGGATTAACTCATAAAGGTCCGGATTTATTGAAGGGAAATAGAGAATCTTAGAATGTCCATCCTTAAATAGTTCACGCTTTATAATTGGAACTTATAGATGGAGTGATTGATCATGATATATTTTGCTTAGCCTATTTACCTGCTTATCGATTATAGTATCGTTAGGTAGTTATGTATTACTGGCTCTGAAGCTCACGCTATTATTCTTCATTATAGGTTGTTAGGTTTGAGCATAGTGTAGGACATTGACATCAGTTATGGGAGTTCCAGCGACATTGCTTGTGGAGTATAGTATATATGTAGTTAGTGAACGTGTAGGTCAAGTCCTATATTTATATATGAGTCAAAATTTTGGTTTTGATGAATGATATCCAAATCTTGATTTTAGTGGATTGCAAATGTTTTGTATAAACATGGTTTCTAAAACTTGGATTTTAATTAAATTGATTTAATAACATTTTAATTTATTTGCATTTTTTATTGTGATCGTTTCTATGATCCGAATATGACACATCAGATTAGGTCGGGTCATCCGTATCGATCTAGGATGTTACAAAATACCTCCATCACATTGATATCTCTCGATACATGCAACACAATCATTGTGCGTAGATCATCATCATCTCCAAGCTGATACGTAGAATAGTGTACTAGACTGTCGGATATACTATACCTATAACACAAAGAGTTAACATCCACTCTTATTGTTTTATCGTAAGCTTGTATTCATTTGCTTAAATGTGATTTCCTTTTCAAACATCGTGGTTACAGGCCTCTGCGACTTAAAAACCACTCCAACTTCTATTTCCCCAATTCGTCCATTGTAATAGACAATCATAAGGAAATTGTTGTTGTTGAAACAAATTCTCTTATTTTTTTTCCTCATAATAACGATACTTTCACTCAAACTAAGAGGTTTTTCCAACAGCTCATAACATATCTTTCATTCTTCACCTACCCTTCTTATTTATACTCCAAATATCTCATTACTTTCTCATGTAGTAAAAGCACACCATCTTAATTTATGTGCTAAACTGATTACTTTCTCAAGAAGTAAATGTACAACATCTTACTTTTTACATTATTTATTTTCAGTTACCAATCACAACATCTTACTCGACTTTGTATTGATATATCATATCATCTTATTTTGTGTTCATCTTACTCAGTTTCTTATTTTTTGTATCATCTTACTTAGCTTCTTATTTTGTGTGCCACCCAGCTCATCTTTTCAGTGATATACCACACCATCCAATAATCACATTGTGTCTAAACGGGGGAGTTTAACATGTTTTTGCATTAAAATCTAACATGGATTTTCATAGCTACGAGCATGGTTTCAAAGCATTTTCAATGCAAGTATACAAACATTTCTAATGTCTACGATGTAAAAAGTTTAAACACATATTAGTGAACAATGTCACTATAACCACATGAAGCTCAAACATCATGAATATGAATTTTCATGGCTAGCTACAAGCATGGTTTCGAAGTATTTTTAACACAAATTTTTAAGTATTTCTAATGTCTAAGATGTTAACAAATCAAACTCATAACAATAAACAGTGCCACTATAACCACATGAACATGAAGCTCAGACACTGCGAAAAAACATCCTCGAACATCATAAAAAATAAGTTCAAATATCATAAAAAATCATATATTTACATGCATGCTAGGTTTAAATTAAAAAAAAAAAAAAACAAGGAACTCATCACCCCAACCAGACAAGTTCACTTTATAAATTTTAATAATCATTAGAACTTGTCACACCAGTCATACGAGTTCTCATTAAATATTGTTTAAAAAATAATACCTTATTCAAGAAGTATTTTCACATTAAAAAACAATATTTTTTGAAACTTGTCACGACAACAGACGAGTTCTCAATTACACTGTACATATGTCATAGATCCCAAAATAATTTTAGAGTTGGCTTAGATCCCTAATTAATTTTTTGAGTACTTTATTTACCTAAAAGAACCCGTAAAAAAAGATTAAAAAAATAAATTAATAAAGGATGAGGTAACGGCGCTTTGAAACTAGCGGAAGAATATTAGGGGCACACGAAAGCCTCGCTTGGCAGCATTATATAGTCATAGATAATATCACAAAATTCAAAATAATCTCAATTCGCAAGTCAAAGTTACCCACATTTCCATTATTATGACTCTTTCTTTTACTTGACTCAATTTAAAAAAACAGGATTAGTGTAACTTGAGTTTAACTCAATTAATATTTTTCATTAATATATTATATAGAATGACGTGAAATCAAATATATTCGATATTTATTATCTATAATTTATATTAAAGAAATATCTAAAATAACATAGGTATTGTACTAAAAAATTGTAAATTGAAAAAAACAAGGGTTTAGTGTTGCTTATATTCCCTCACAAAGGAGAATTCAAAAGAAAAGTAAAAAGCAATAAATCATATCAATTCTATTATTCTGGTATAATAATAATTTTAGTCCTAAAACTTAATATACATATATATAAAGGATTAAATTGATGAAATTTTTAAATATAAAGGGACAAAAACTGCTATTTTACTAAGTTGTATCCTTATTTCGTCTTATATTTAACGATTTAGTATTATGTTTGTAATAATATTTTAATTAAGTGACTATATAACAAAATTAACAACTAATTTTAGCTAAAATAAAAATAAGCTCAAATTGATGGTCATATGTTTGAATTTTTGTGTATGACTTGGTGGACTAAAGAGATAAAATTCATTTCATGCTTCCAAGTTTGGACTTTGAGACTGCGTATTTTAACAACCAAGTCAGCCGCCTTGTTTTCCCGTCAAATAGTTTACGCCATGATCAACATTGGTATGCCTTATAATTATATGGTCAGAAATATACTAAATATTTTATGACTAATAAAAAAATATACTATGTGTTTCTTTGTTATCCTCCCGGTTTCTTAAGGTTTTGTTTTGACTAATCCAGACTGATTTACGTTATACACATGATTTTCGTAAGTGAGTCTTTCAACGAAAATTTTCTACATACAAAGGGTCTCAAACTCGAGACTTACTTAATAAATTGCTTACAACTTAGACAAACTCCGTAGATAATGTCTATGTGTTTTGGAATAATAAATAATCAAAGCCAAACCAACAAAGGGTTTTAGATGCTAAGAATAGCCTCCTCAATCTCTTTGTAATTTCAGCATATACTTATTTGATTGCTGCATCTGAATTACATGCTCAAATTCATCGGTTACCTTCCGCATTAAAGAATTTAATATTTGTTTATTTATTTTTAAGTGTGTTTTTTATTTGTATCCGTTCACTTTATATTAAATGAATATGTTTGCAAAAGGTTGAAAATATGTTCATGAATATTAAGTAAATGACACAAAATAATGACTCTCATTGTCCCACTGAATTTGTCTTTTATTGATTTTTTTATTAAAAATTTTCTACATTCACTTTTAATTATTTAAAATCTATTATTGATAAAAAAAAGTAAAAAATATATTCTAAAAATTTCAATCAAAATTTGTAAGTATATATTTTATAAAATTTAATTATTTGAAATATTCAAATGATTATGGTCAATTTCTTTTAAAGTTTGATTATCAAAAAGTCAATACATGACAACTTTAGTGAGAATGCGTATTTTTTGTCTTTTAGAAATAAAATAATAAAATATAAATATTAATAATTATATTATAAATAAATAAAATAGTTACCCAAAAATAATATTATAATTATTAATTATATGACAATCGAACTATATAAAGTTTAAATGATTTATTAAATGAGGTTAAAACAAACATAAACAAGTATATTCATGAGACATGAATATTTTGTAAAAATGAAAAGTATATTCATGAATATAAATGAACTAAACATGCATTGTTCGTGTTAAAATTGTTCAATAAACAAATTTCAAAATCTTGTCCATATTAATTCATATAGCTTAATAAATTAGTATGAATGAACATAAAGTGAACCACTAAAAGTCATTGAACACTTTCCTTATATATATAAACTAATAATAAAATTCAATAAATATTATGGATGAGTCTAGAACGAACGACGCACACCGATGAACATCACTGATGCAATACACCGTTAAATACCTTAATTTTTTAATGACTTTTAAATGATTATTAAAAATCTCAAAAGCTCAACATATAATTAATCGTATTTTAAAATAAAATTAGAAGAAATTATTTCATGAATCACTCTTACCGCACCATCCATGGTCCTACCCAATAAATAAAACCACATCATCTTTATTTCCACAAATATTTTTTTATAAATTAAAATTTACAAATCATCTTCTTCTACCTCATGCCTCATATATTAATTATAATATGTTAATAAATAAAATTCTTAAAATAAAAAATTAATATATTAATAAATAAAATCCTTAAAAAATCTTATTCTTCCTCGTACCTCATATATTAATTTGTGGATATGAATTGTAAAATCTTACTATTTTCCTGTAATAAGAAGAAAAATTGTGATGTTTTTGTTCCTGCAGAAATTTAGGTCGCTGTCGATGTGCCTCTATTGAGATAAATGATATCTGTTTTTGCAATGGATGAGTTACTAGAGAACTTGGTTTGGGAAATTTAAAGCAGGAATATTACCTATAAAACAAAGATGATGTGGTTTTATGTAATTGGGTAGGACCATAAATATTGTCGTGAAAATAGTTCATAGAATGATTTATTCTAATTTTATTTTAAAATATGATTAATTACATTTCGAGTCTCTAAGATTTTTAATAATCATTTAAAAATTATTAAAAAATTAATAGTATTTATCGATGTATTACTTTAGTAGTGTTCAGCCGTGCGTCGTCCGTTTTAGAATTTTCCAAACCTTATAAACATATATGATGCCCCTCAATTATAAACAGATTTAGTACCAAATAAATATTTTTTTCTCTCTTTTAAATATAAAAAATTAAACCTCTATTGAAAAATAATATAAGATGAACAAAATAGTGTCATAGTGAGCAATGAGATGGTGTCATCGCTTGAGAAAATTCAAAATGAAATTTGCTTAAAAAGTAGTGTTGAGTGAAAATGTTTCAATTTATTTAATTTAAGTTTTAATTGCTAACACTTAAAATAAACAACCGATTAGAAAAATATATATTATTAGATTTATTATTTTATATATCATTATTAAAAAATAACTTTACTATCAGTGTTTAGATAATGTTAATTGTATTTTTGATATATTTAAAAATTTATAAAAATAAATAATAATACACTTAATATTATCTAAACATCACTTATAAAACTATTTTTTCAGTCACAATAATTCATGTTAAGAATAAAAAAAATTAAGTCATGTTATTATATTCACTATTATGGATGAAAATTGTCTGTCCACTAAGTATGTCCCTTTTTATGTCTAATATTAAAAATTAAATTTAGAGTTTAAGGTTTAAAGTTAATAATTGGTATAGGAAATTGAGTGTAAAATGTATTTTTTAGAATGTATGATTTAAAATTAAAAATTTAAAGTTAAAATTTAAATTTTAATATTTTAATATTTTTTAGTCTTAGACATAGAAATGGACTGGAAGATGATTTTTTCCCACTATTATTGTTTTATAATTAAAAAAAATGCTGCAACAGGCCCACGTGCAGTTTGAAGCATAGTCACGTGCTGGCATGCTTGACCCCAAATTTCCAACAACCCTGGTTCCTACTTTCTTATAGGGAATATTTATTATAAAGATAATTTTAAATTATATATTTTTAATATATAATTTATAGGAATAACATTAGTTAACAAAATGTTTTTAAAAAATATTGTTCATTTCATATAAATATTAAAAGAAATTATTTTTTTAATATACTAATGTGATTATATGATAATATATGTTCATATTTTTTTCTTAATCTGACAAGGCACATACATCTTGCATACATAGATGCTTGAACCCGTTTATCCTTAAATAAAAATCATTATCTTTTCTACTAGAACTATTGTGGGGTTCATCAAAAGAAATTATTATATATTTGATTGGAAAAAGAGTTTTTATTCAATTATATATAATTAATCTTTATTTAGACCATTAAACGAATAAATAGAAACACTCACGAGTTGCATATTATAATATATAATGTTTAAAATTAATTCTCAGAAAACTTATAAGGAAGACCATAAAAAATAAAATAAAAAATGATTCGTCAAAGTTTTAAATTTCAAACACAATCAAATGGAATATTTATTTTTATTTTTAGACGATTACTCTAACCCCTCTAAATTTCAACACACAACAACTCACTTTGTTTAGGGTGGGCCCTTCAAGGCTTCAACACTCAATTAAAAATTCTCCTCCCTCTCTATTTTTTTTTAAATAATTTTGTTAGTGCTGTCAATTTTGAATGCCAATTTTTTTTATCTAAGTCATTTGATTTGTCTATTAAAAAAATAAATCATTTGATTTATAAATAATTTAATCAATACATTAGTTTTATAATAGTTTATCACAACATTAACAATTAATATAAATCTATTAAAAAACATTCAATATAAATTTAAACTTAAAATCAAAAGAGAATAAAATTTTATGTAAAAATAATATATATTTAAATGAGAAAAATTTCAATACACATGCCGTGTAAACTTTAGTTTACACGAGTATTTTAATTTTAGGGGTTAGAATTATAGTTTAGGTTTAAAGTTTATGGGCTTAGGGTTTATTGTTTAGAATTTAAGGTTAGTATTTAAAATTTAGGGTTTAAGCCTTAGGGTTAGGAATTTAGGATTTATATTTTATAAGGTAAAAAATACATGCTTGTGTAAAATTTAAATAATATTTTACACAGCTTGTGTATCAAAGTTTTACCCTATTCAAATTAAATAATATTTTCATTCTCTATCCAAATAAAATCATTTGAATGGTTAAAAATTACCCAAAAAATCAGTTTATTGTTAATTCGCACATTAAAAATATAAGAAAGCTTAAAGGATAATGTGGGAAAGTGAGGAAAGATATTGGCACCAACGCGCGAGAATCGATTGGCTTAATTTTGGGGATCGCAATTCTAAGTTCTTCCACGCAACAACAATTCAGTATAGGGAAGTGAACACTATATGCCGAGTGAAGAATCGACAGGGCGAATGGCTCGAGGATGATGGTAACATTGATCTTTTCTTTGAAGAACACTTCCAAAATGTGTACAACAAGGATTACGGAATTAATCTCGAAGGAATTGATAAGATTGTCCCTTCACTTATATCTTCTTATATGAATATGAGTCTTTGTCAGAAAGTATCTAGAGAAGAGATAAAAAAGGCGACGTTTAGCATGGGCCCCCTTAAATCCCATGGTCCGGATGGCTTCCCTGATACTTTTTTCTACCATTCTTTTTGAAACTCTATTAAGGAGGGTCTCTTTAGGATGGTCGAACACTTCTTTAAACATGGTGTTCTCAACTAATAAATCAACAAGACAAATATCGTTCTTATTCCTAAGAGAAGGGATCCTTGCGAAGTCTACCACTTCTGACAGATTAGCCTCTGTAATTTCTCTATAAAGATTATCACAAAGATATTGGCTTCACGACTGAAGAATTTTTTACCAGATATTATTCCCCATTCCTAATTTGCTTTTGTTCATGAGAGATTTATCCATGACAACGTTATTATCGCTCACGAAGCCTTTCACGATATCAAAAGAAGAAAGAAATGATCTAGTGGTGTTATGACACTCAAAATTGATATAGAGAAAGCCTATGATAAGGTGGATTGGGAAGTTCTCCAGAGAATTATGCAGAAAATGGGTTTCTGTGAGTGGTGGGTATAGAGGACCATGCAATGTGTTACCTCTCTATCCTTTTCTCTTGTTTTCAATAGAGAGACATGGTGAATTCTCTTCGAGTAGGGGATTTCGTTAGGGTGATCCTCTCTCACCTTTTCTTTTTTTTTTTATGGTCTCGAATGTCTTTACCTGACTAATGGAAAGGGAATTAAGTAATTTGTCTTATGACGGTTTTAAAATAAAAAGACAGTACCCGGTATTAAGCCATTTGATGTTCGCAGATGATTGTATCCTGTTTACTAAAGCCGATGAGAAGAATTGTTGTTCAATCCTTAAAATTTTGGAAGACTTCCAGAGACTAACTGGTCAAACAATTAATTTTAGGAAATCCTTGATTTACTTCTCTCAAAATGTCTGCCATGGCTGAATGACTCATCTTTTAAACGTGTTGAGTTTTGGTCTTATGGAAGAGGACACTACCTACTTAGGCTTGCCTACTATATGGGGAAGGAGTAAAAAAGAGGCATTTTTTTCATCAAAGAGAGAGTACGTAACAAGTTGCAAGGATGGAAAGCGAAATTCCTCTCTCTCAAGCCGGCAAAAAAACACACATTAAAGAGATGGTGCAAGCCATACCATCTATGTTATGCAATATTTTCTATTACTGCCACTTTTTGTGAAGAACTTTACTCCATGATTGGTCAGTTTTGGTGAAATTCTTCTAATAAGAAAGAAAGAGGTATTCACCGATTAAATTAGAAGAAATTGTGCCTTCCAAAAGACACAGGCGTGCTTGGTTTTAGGGATTTGAGAACATTCAATCAAGAATTTATGGCTAAAGTGACATGGAGATTGATTAAAATCCAAACTCTTTCTTAGAAAAAACTTGTTGAGGCATTTATTACCCGAATAGAGATATTCTTTCACCCCCAGCGTGCCACAATCTCTCTTGGGCTTGGATTGACATTAGAGACGGGATTAAACTATTTTGAAAGGATCACTTTAGAGGATCAAAAATGGAAAAAAGTTTTTTATATATGAGGATAAATGGATTCTATCCCTCCATTCATTCTCGGTCTCTTCAAACCGACCTTCATGGTGTCATTACCTTACGGTGTCTAGACTTATTCACGAGGAGGAAAGAGTGTGGGATCGAGACAAGCTTCAACACATGTTCACCTCTCATGAAGTAAGGGCTATTCTTCATATACCGATTGGAGGCCCTTCGGCTAACGATGACATTATATGGGTTGGCAATAAGAATGGTGAATACTAGATGAAATCAGGATATAACTTTCTAGCTTGTGAGTTGTTCAAGGAGGACAACCCTAACTATAAGGATGCATCCCATTATCCATTTTTATGAAAAGCCACTTGGAGACTTAATGTTCCACCCAAGATTCGAATGTTTGTATGGAAGCTTTTCCATAATATATTTCTTACAAAAGGTTACCTCTTCAACTGATTTCATCGTGCTCTTTCTTTTTGTGCTAATTGCCCAAAGTGTGGTAAGGAAGTTGAGAGCATTGAACATATGATCTTCTTCTGCCCATTTGCTCAATCAGTTTGGAGGGCCTCAGGTTTTAGCTACTCACTTTCTTCTCAGGGATTTCTGGGTTTGGTAAATGATGGATAAAAATTTTGAATCTTCGGGATCGAGAGAGGATGTTTGAAGGATGTGAGCTTATAGTTTTTCTCTGTTGGTCCATATGAAAATCTCGCAACTGCTTTGTTTTTAATGGTTTGACCGACTTTCCTCTAGATGTCTAGAACAACGCTGAGAGGTCATTTTTTGAATTCTCATTGGCTAACCAGAGTTCAAGAGAAAAGTCTTTACTTGACGAGGGAGAAGAACTTAGATGGACACCGCCAAAAAATGGTGTTCTCAAAATAAACTGTGATGCCTCTTTCTGTAAGAAAACCAGGAATGCCACGACTGTTGTCGTCGTCCGTAACTCACAGGGCATGATCATTGACGGTAACTCATCCTTCTTCTTTGCCCACTCTGTCAAAGCTGCAGAGGAACAAGCTATCTGGCTTGGGGTTATTCTCGCTCCTAAAAAAGGCTTTGATAAAGTTATTCTTGAATCGGTTAACCTTGATGTTATTCATTGTCTTAAATCCAATTCTTAGACTGTTTGGGATACGACGACCATCGAAGAAGATATTATTGCTCTTGCTTTTTTGCTTTCCTTTTTTGTTTTTCTTTCGTCCCTAGGTCTCCTAATAAAGTTGCCGACTGGGTGGCAAAGAATTGTGAGACCCCTTTATGTCCGAAAGATTGGTTTGTGAATATTCCTTCTGACCTTGGAACTTAACTGTAATTTCTCTTTGCTTAATGAAGTTTTCTGTTTTGATAAAAAAAAATTCTCATTCTGCTACAATAAAAAGGGATAATTTTGTCTTATAGTAATCTTAAATCACTTGTCGTCATTTGTCATGTTAGACACTCTATCGTTAAATAATTAACAATGTCTGTGTTAGTAAGTCCATATGTCATTTTTAATAAATTAATGTCCTCCAATAAGATGATGATATGTCAATTTCGATGACGTGGAAAAATTATTAGATGGACTCGACTCACCACGTCATCCATAGTCCCAGCCAATAAGGTCCATCCATCTTATTTTTTAAAGTGAATCTTCACCTCTTTGCTACATATCAATAAAAGTGGGCAGTTATTTGAAAGTTAAAATGAGATGGATGAACCTTATTGGCGGGAAGCACGGATGACGTGGTGAACTAGGTCTATCTAATAATTTCTCGATGACGTAACAATATAGATAACAAATAATATTAAAAAAAACTATAATTTAAAGTAAGAAATTTAATTATAAAACTCTCCATTTATAGTATAACGTCATCAAAAATTGACCTGTCATCATCGACATGACAAGACATATTAATATGGAAGCAGATAGCTATCATATGCACATAATTTAACTGTTCTGTCAGTCAACGAAAGTTAAAAGAAAATATTAATATAATTAAAGAATTCAAAGACTAAATTGATCAAATTAAAAATAAAAAATATCATTGCTCATTTGAGATTATTGGGGGACAAAATTATGCTTTAAACCGGTTAAAAACAACACTCTTAATTCTTTTTCAAATTTATTTTTTCTTTAAAATATAAAAGGAGAACAAAAAGGGGAAAGGGACGATGAGAATGCTGGCAAAATCAACAACAATAAAAAAAGGAATTAAAAAGAACAAGAAAAGAAAATCAGAAAAATACCAAATTCCAACCTGACATGATGGCAAGCACCGTAAATAAAGGGAAAGGAAGGAGGGTGGAAAGGGAAACACAAAATTTGCAAGAGTGGGAAGGGGACCCAAATTCATGAAGTCTGCACTTGCCTATAAATATTGGAAAACACCGCATGTAATTTCCCCATCAACGGTTCTCTGCGAGTTTCGGGGATCAAATACTCTTTTCACGAAGAGAGAACGTAAAAGAATTTAACAAATCGTTGTTCTTGTTGTAGCAGCTGATCTTTTGCTTGCCAGTTACTGTGAGAAATGGCCAAGAACGTCGGAATTCTTGCTATGGAAATCTACTTCCCTCCTACCTGTGTTCAACAGGTGACATCATCTCTTCCGTTCCATTTCTTTCTGATCTTGATTTTCTTTTTTGAAAATCTGGGTTCTGGGTTTTGGTTGGGTAGCTGAGACAAGTGAGAAAATGGGTAAAAGGTAGATTTGTTTTGTTTATTTTTTCTTAAGCCGGCGCAAATTTTGAGTGGTTGAGAGGAATTCTAATTGCCTGCAGATTTTCTTTTTATTTCTTTATTTTTGGGCTTTTTTTTGTTTCAAAATTTTTTATTTGTTGTAACATTACTGGGGTGTGTTTTCTTTTTAAACTCTATGAGTGGATCAGTGGGTGTTAATTTGGATTTTTTTCCTGGAAAAATTATGATGGTTATGGATACTTGTCTTGGTTGTAGAATGATGACTTTTTGTTTAATGTGTTGTTTATTCATAGTATTTTGTTTTCTTTTTGGTTGGAAACCTTTTTCTGGATTATCATACACGATCTTTTTCAGGATTTTCGAAGGAAAATTACTGTAATAATTTGATTTAACATGAGATTGAATTCATGAATCCAGCTGATTACATTAGGCATTACTTTTTAAATGTATTCCATTCTTTGTCCTGCAAAACAGGAAGCATTGGAGGCTCACGATGGGGCTAGCAAAGGGAAATACACCATTGGACTCGGACAAGATTGCATGGCCTTCTGTACGGAAGTGGAAGATGTTATCTCAATGAGGTTAGGGGTTCTGCATTTTATATCCACTCTGCTTATATGCTATTAGTATGATAGTATCACTTAATACTGTTTTACCGTTTCTATATTCGATGACAAACGATTGCATTGTATGGCAGAAATGAGCACTTCGATTTTACTAATTTGTCACCTTTGATTTGCAGTTTGACAGCTGTTACTTCACTCCTTGAGAAGTATAAGATTGACCCCAAACAAATTGGCCGTCTCGAAGTTGGTAGTGAAACCGTGATAGACAAGAGCAAGTCCATTAAGACCTTCTTGATGCAAATCTTTGAGGTACTCCTCCCAATCAGCATGATTTCTTATCTAGGATAATTGTCTCTTTCTTCCTCTTAGATAGGTAAAATATCAATGATTGTCGCCCCCTGCTGAAAAATGGCAGTTGAAAGCGATAGCTGCTGGCATTATTTGGGATCATTTTTAAAGGCTTTGACCCTATCAGCTGGTTACCTGAACTTTTTCTTGGGAAAATCCCTTGTACAATCCGTTTTTATTATAGCTGTATTACTTGTTGACACATTACTGAATAGAGCTAGAGGCCATTTTAGTGAAAATCCATATTTCAGATTGAATAACTTGAAAATTCCGATTTGTTTAATTGGAGTTCCCTAAGACTTTGTTTATTTTTTAGGACAACTTTGGTGCATTTAGAATCAAACACCTTGTTCTTCACACTTTGCTCTTTTCTTATGTTAAATAAACAGAAATATGGAAACACTGACATTGAAGGAGTCGACTCAACTAATGCATGCTACGGAGGGACTGCAGCTCTATTCAATTGTGTCAATTGGGTGGAAAGTAGTTCATGGGATGGACGATATGGTCTTGTTGTTTGTACTGATAGTGCGGTAAGCTCATTTCCTGTAATATTATTTCATAATAATGATATGCAGTTGCACATTTCTCCCATCTTTTTCACACTCCAATCTATAAGGTCAATTTTTGCTTCTTTTCTTTTAGTTTTCTTACTGGACTTTTGTTTTTCAGGTCTATGCAGAAGGACCTGCTCGGCCTACTGGAGGAGCAGCTGCAATTGCCATGCTAATAGGACCTGATGCTCCTATTGCTTTTGAAAGCAAATTTAGGGGTAGCCATATGTCCCATGTCTACGACTTTTACAAGCCCGACCTTGCTAGTGAATATCCGGTAATGCAACCTAATTGCCTCTAAAGTTTTTTTCCCTACTTTTATGAGAAGTAATTGTTTACATCATTAGAGTTATGTATGATGAAATTTCAAGAACAGATTTCAGAATGAGTGTTTTAGTAAACGATTATAATGGTTCTATCTATTGACATGCACCTGTAGGTTGTTGATGGGAAACTTTCTCAAACATGCTATCTCATGGCTCTTGATACTTGCTACAAATATTTATGTCACAAGTAAGTCATTGCAAAAGTAGTCGAAGCATTTTCTGTTTTTTTTGTTATGGCAAATATATTCTGTTTTCTTTATAAGCGTGGACTTTGTATTAATTATACTCTGCTAATGCCTCTGCATGTGGCTACAGGTATGAGAAATCAGAGGGCAAACAATTTTCCCTTTCTGATGCTGACTACATCGTATTCCATTCCCCTTATAACAAGGTAGCTAATTTTTGTGGTTATTGATAAATCAATAAAATTCCATTCTATTAACCATGGAAATTTTGAAATGTCTGACGATTTTACATTTGAACTTCTGCAGCTTGTGCAGAAAAGCTTTGCTCGTTTAGTGTTCAACGACTTCACGAGGAATGCCAGGTTTTTCTTTTTCTTTGATGCCTTCAAAGATTCTATTTACTGTATTTTCTCTTTTTAGTGTTATTTACTTTGATTAAATAATTTTGTAGCTCTGTTGATGAAATTACTAAAGAAAAGCTGGGTCCTTTTTCAACTTTGACCGGTGACGAAAGTTACCAGAGCCGGGATCTTGAAAAGGTCTATTTTGAACTTTCTTAATAATTCCTAGTTTTTACCTGTTTTTGGCGCATCAAAGTGACAAAATGTAGGTTATATTAGCTGTGGTTGATATCTATTTTATTTCATTTGACATGCTTGATCTATTAGTGTATTTCTGTAACGGCAACTGGTATAGCGGAACTGTATATTCATATTAGATTGCTTCATAAAATAATTGCACTAGTAAAAACAGTTCTAAGATTTGATATCGTAGAATTTCATGTTAATACCATTCATTATCATGTATTTGCAGGTATCCCAACAAGTTTCTAAGGCCCTTTACGAAGCCAAGGTGCAACCAACAACCTTGATACCAAAGCAAGTCGGCAACATGTATACTGCATCTCTTTATGCTGCCTTTGCATCCCTTCTTCACAACAAAAACAGTGAATTGGTAACTGATTCATCTTTTTTGACAGAAAAATGAAAATCTGCCATCTCTGTTCTATTTCCACTTACATCTGATATATTTAACAACACACAGGCAGGAAAGCGGGTGATATTATTCTCCTACGGAAGTGGTTTGACTTCCACAATGTTTTCATTGCGACTCCACGAAGGTCAACATCCATTTAGCCTATCAAACATTGCAACAGTGATGAATGTCGCTGGGAAATTGAAGTCAAGGCATGAGGTAATTCTTGCACTTTCTCGTTTTAGCCTGGATAAATCCACTGTTTGCCATATATTATACGCTTGTAGATGTTTCAAAAACCAGACGCATACAACAGTGCAAAACTCATTGGTCATTCTATAGCCTGAGTTTTGGATTTTATGATGTACCTGAGCACATCGAGGAACTTATCTTAACTCGGCTGAAATGATACTTTGAGTTATTCTTTTATTAAAATGTAGTTGAAAAGATTGTAATAGAGGTGTTTTCTGCAGTTTACCCCCGAGAAGTTCGTTGAGACTATGAAGCTCATGGAGCACAGGTATGGAGCCAAGGATTTCCTGACAAGCAAAGATTGTAGCCTCTTGTCTCCCGGAACATACTACCTGACCGAAGTTGATTCCATGTACCGGAGATTTTATGCAAAGAAGGACGGGGACTGTTGTGCTTGTGAGAACGGTACTGTTGCCAACGGCCACTGAAGAACCGATTGATCATTGCCGATGCCATGAAGGAAGTTTTGTGTTAGATGTTTGTGGGTTCAACGTGTAATGTTAAAAGCAAAATTAGTCGATTCAGCAGCAATTTCAGCTTTGATTTTCATCCTTGTTTGGAATAAAGTTGTTTCTAGAGCCAGTTATGTTAAGCCATGTAGTTGGCAATTTCTTGATATGATAATATAAGATGTTTTTATTTCAGCAAACCTCATTGTTGCAGAGCTATCTTGTTGATTGCATCTAAAAGTAATAAGATTTTTATGTTATGTTTCTATGGACCACCTTAGATTTTAGATCCAAATGAAATCATTTTATTAAATCCACAAAAAAACAGCCTTATTCATTCATACAATTCTGACACCATATGGGACCCTGCACGTGTAACTATTTTCTCACATATTTACATTTAATCAAGAGAGGATGCGAGTTCAAATTTTAGAGACGACATTGTTACAACAATAGGACGAACATGCATATTAAAAAAAATAAAAAAAACACGACTCTTAAAAAATGTTGAATACTTCAATATAACAATTAAAACTGGATAGTTTAAAATACAAAGTAATACAATTTATTGAAATAGAGGAAATATATAAATTTGGGAATATCATACTACTAATCCAAGAATTGTTGGAAATAGGAGGTTTAAAAAATACAAAATGACCCTTGAACTTGATAACTTCATTCAAAATGGTTTCTAAAACTTTTAGGGTCAAATTGGTTAGTGGACGTTTTAAATTTCGGTCAAATTGACCCCTGAATTTTTTATAACTTATAAATTTAGGGGTCAATTTGAACCTAAAGAAAAGTTTAAGGTTTAATTTGATTAAACTTGTTAAGTCCAATAGTTAATTTGATTAAAAAATCCAAAAGCTAATTTAATCAAATTTATCAAGTTTAAGGACCAATTAAATTAAAAAAAAAATTAGGAATCAATGTGATCAAACTTGTCAAATACAACTACATTTTATGTTATAAGCAAAAAAATACAGCTACTGTAAGTTAATGTTTGCCATAAAATTTGATCAGTCCATTAATTCCAACCAAATTCGTACAAGGTCAAACATCCCAAAATAAATAAATAAATAAATAAATAAAAATTTCTTGGGGTTATAATTGGCTAGGTCGATATCAAAGGACAATGCATATTGTGAATATATATTGTTTAGGGAAAAAATTGGGTTATTTTTGTTGTTAGTTCATGTATTATGTTTAAGTTGTGGATTTAGACTTTATACTCTAATTTGTTATTTTTTTTTTACTTTTCAAAATTTAAAATGTTGGTTTTGACCCTAACAATAACTGTTAAATTTATTAAGTCAAATTTGATCAATTTAAGTCTTGCAATTTAGTCATTTTATTCCTTCATTAGTTTTGAAATTTTAAAATTAAACAAATATATTAACTAAAATTGATCAAATTAAAATATAACAAATTTAATTCACAATTTATACATAATACATACACTAATAATGTAATTTAAGAAAATAAAGGTCAATTAAGAACAATAAGTGTAAAAATCCCAAATTTAATCTGTTAAATATTAGAATATTCATATATTATTTATTTATTAATGGTTGCCAATAACTTGAGTGATGATTAATAGTATACCAGATTAGGTACTTTACATGACCCCAAATGAAAATTGTTTTAGGCCAGTTATTTGTTGCTGTTGAATTTTTTCTGAAAAAAATGTGGTATGTTAATTTAACGGGGTTAGTTATTGTTGTAAAAAAATATTGAAAAAAATAAAATATTCTTTTTAAACATGATGTCAGAAAATAAGTTAAATGGAATTTTGAAACAACCATCAATTAGTCTAGTGTGGTGAAACATTAGATCACTTAATTAATGTAAGAGGTTCGAATCCTGACATTATGAATGAAACAAATTAGGTTAAAATGGTCGCCCCATAATAAGTCTCTACAATACTTGATCTAAATTAGTCGACCAATAAATTTAATACCTATGATTAAAAAATGGCATTTCGATGATTGTATACCCAAAATTCAAAAGTTATTTTTCAACTTTTCCTAAAAGTTGATTTGAAAAATACTTTCTATTATAAACGTTATTTTCAATTTTTTTTTTAACAATTCTTACTTTAAGGAAGAGAGGAGGAGAAATTTGATCTAAATGGGTATTGAACTTATAATTTCCGAGAAAGGAAAAATGTCAACTAATATCTTTTAATTACGTGCTTTAGAGACGATTATTTTTTTAACCTTATTTTCTTATTATATTTCTACCAAAAATACGTTTAACTCCAAAAACTAATAAAGAGTTGACCTATAAATAACAAGAAAAAAAAGGAAATGAAAGAGCTGGTAAAATGATAAACCACATAGGAATAAAAATCTTTGTATGAGAAAGTTCAATAGTCACCTGCAAAGTGAGTTAAGGGATGGCGCACGATTTGTTTTCTTTCTGGGCGTATGTTAGCTGGACTAATGTGGATTGAGATTTGCTTGTTCGTGCTCGTGTTTGCTATAATTTCTGATTGTGATCTTGATTCGATTGGGTTACTTGCTTGGATTGGTTGGCAATGGCTTCATTTTCGAAGGTTGATTGGAAGAAGCTTTTCACTGGAGTGGAGGAACACACGCTAGGGTTTTTTCCCTCTTCAGTCGGAGGATGAGCCAACACTTTTGAAGCCGTCTAAAGAAGTATTTGCTACTGGAATTGAGCATTGGAAGAACGCGTTGGTAGGTCAGTTCATCAGATCTGCGCTTAATTTCAGTGCGATGCAGAAATTAATAGAGATGTTGTGGGAAAAATCTTCTGTTGTGAAAATTAGTTTGGTGGACCCTAATTTGTATATGTTTAAATTTGCCAATGCGGATGCTAGGGATTGAGTTCTTGATAACGGTCCTTGGCATATCCAGAACAAAGCGTTGACCTTGAGAAGATGGGAACCAAATCTGCATAAGTTGAATTTTGATCTATCGCGCATGTCGGTCTGGGTTCAGCTTTATAATGTTCTTCTTGAGCTTTACTCTAGGGGAGGCCTGAGCTATATTGCCAGTGCTATAGGGATCCCTCTCTATATGGACTCAGTAACTGCTAAGCAAGAATGGTTAGAGTTCGCAAAGGTTTGTGTTGAGATTTCAGTGGATGCTGCAATTTCTAAGGTCATTAAGGTTCTTATACAGGATAATTCTCTGATAGATGTGAGGGTTATAGTGCCTTGGCTTTCTCCAAGATGTTCTAAATACAAGATTTATGGGCATTTTGACAAGACGTGCTCTAAGGTTGAGATTAAAGCTAAGATGGATATTACAGTTAAGGTTTGGAGGCCAAAGGCTGTTTCTGGCCCTAAGGTGGGAGAACCTTCTAACAAGGATGTTGTTGAGGGAGTTAGTCCTGAAGCTGCAGATCAGGCTGTGAAAAATATTGTTAAATCTGTGGAGAACTCGGTTGAGGACTTGGCCAGTGAAGCTGTTGAAGATGTGCTGTAGAATATTGATCAATTAGCTGATACAACTGTGGCTAATGATCAGATTGATGTAGAATCTGTTTTGGTAGTGGATCAGAAGAATATTGAAGAAATTAATAATGAGGAGTTTCACCCTCTTCAGGAGTCGATCTCTCAAAAGCAGAAGAAGAAAGGGAGAGGCAGGCCACCTAAGAAAAAATCTGACTGAATCAAACTCAATTGTGGATAAATTGTAGATTGATTCCAAGGGGGTAACAGCTCTGTTCAATGATGTAAAGGATAAGAAGGAAAATGGCTTGGCTAAAGAGGTGGTAGACTCTAAATCTGCTAGAGGTACAATTTCTTCCACTTCTCAATGATTTGTTGCTATTGGAATATGAGAGAATTTAATAGTCCTCAAAAGTGGATTAAAATTTTCCAAAGACTTAGAATGCTTGATGTAGATCTTGTTTTTTGTTGGAGACTAGAGTAATGGAGAATAAGGCTGCTGAAATTAGCTTTAAATATTATAATGATCGGTGTTTTTGTTATAATTATTTTGCTGTTGAGAATGGTAGAATTTGGGTAATTTGGAAGGACTTGAATTTTTCAATCTTGCATTTCTTTGATTAGTCTATTTCTATTAAGGGTGTGTTAGGCGGAAAAGATGTTATTTTTACAGGGATCTATGGTAGCAATGATGATCTAGTAAGGAAAAGATTATGGGAGCAATTGCATGTTGTGGATCAAAGTATGACAGGCTCAACTTGGATATTGGGTGGAGATTTTAACACTTTTATTTCTTCAGTGGAAAGTTTTGGTCATGACAGACTGGGACCTTATGTTACAAGTGATATGGTGGATTTGAAGGATTGTATGGAGGATCTGGGATTGCTGGATCACCCTTATAATGCTCCAGTTTTTACATGGTCCAATAAGCAGAAGGATACTTTTCTGGCTAGAAAGCTAGATCGTGTTTGCCAATGTTGCGCGTAATAAGTGCTCCGCAATTGTGCAAGTGTACACGTCGCAAGTTATAGTATAAAAGATATCGTCTCCACAAGGATTGGTGCCACTTCAAGAATCTAATCTCTTGCACTATAAAAAGTAAAAACACAAATAGAAGATTATAGGAGTTTTAACTAATAACTAATCTAGAAAGCAATAAAGTAAAAGAATAGATGAGATCAAATGAGAGAGATAGGCCAGGTTATCGTGAGTTAAGGTGTGATAGCCGATTGGATCGTCTTGGTAAAAGAGTGCAAGAGCAACTCAGTTGCCATGGCAACTTGCACAACGGGGTTGCCTTGGCAACTAATGGATGGTTGCCTGGGCAACTAGTTGGGCGTCTGGGCAGCAACTTCAAGGTTCGGTAGAGCGTTCTTCAATGGTTTCTTCTTATCCCTAAGTCGAAACTCTAGCTACATGTGCATGCCTTGATAATACATCCATGCATGAATCAAGGGTGAACAACAACCAATCTTGCGCTCCTCTTAGCCGTTGAAATCCTTAACTTATTCCTAAGCCGGATTAATCTTCACAATCAATAGATTGAATAAAGATCGTATTCATTCGTTTCTTGAATCTAACTCTCCCGGTATTAGATAAATAGATGAAGTTACGAGATCCTCTCCCAATTCACTCGCAAACAAGAATAATAACCAAGAATGAATAAACCTTGAATAGAAAAGTGCAAACTCTTATTACCTAAACAAAATCCAATAGTTTCTCACAACCACAAGATACAATAATCTTAGCCAAATAGATTTAGTTCATGGCTAAGTTCCAAAGAAACACAAGATAAAGAATCCTTAGCATGAACCTAATTGAACAAGAAAGAAAAAAGTGAAGAATGGATGGAGCTTTGTCGAAATCCTCCTTGCCCTTGATGTTATCGAAAATTTTCTCTTCTCTCCCTTTGGAGTTGACGGCTTGGTGATCTATTTATAGGGCTAGGTCAAAGTCCTCATTTGAGGAGGAAGTTAAGTTGGAATTAAATTATCTTTAAAGAATATAATTCTTTATTATAATTATATTCCTTCTAGAACTTCTCTGATATTCTTGAAATTTAATTTTTCTTTAACCTCTTCATGGAAATCAAACTCCTTTGGGATTTAGTTTTGCTCCACGTCATCTTGGGCTTGTCTAGTCATTAATTTTGACTACCATATCACCTTATTCTTTGTCGACAATTGCCCTGGAAACTGGCTCGGCGTTTCCTTCATGCATTGCCCTGGCAACTAGCTCGACATCTCTTTCATGCATTGCCCTAGCAACTAGCTCTAGCCTTGCTTTGGCAAGTGATCCTGCACATACACACAAAACACACCAAAGCAACATATTTTCCCACAAAAACAACCAAGTTATGCAATCAAGCTCAACGATGGAAGGAAATATGGATTAATGCATGAATGACTAATTATGTAACTAATATGAGCCTAAGTCTAACAATAATATGAGTAAAAAGGGTAAGAAAAAAAAGTACTTTTGAACACTTATCGGACCCCAAACTCGAACTATTGCTTGTCCTCAAGCAATGCAAACTAATAATTACCCACCAAGACTTCAATTTTCACAAACTTAGCTTTGAACTTGATTTCAATTCTCAGAACCGGGGCACAAAGTATGATTGACTTTTCATTTTTCGGAAAGCTTAGGAGTTACTCGGAATCAAACTATAATGCTTGTGAGTGTGTGCGGAGTTGTGTGCAAGTTGATTTTTCGGATTCTATGCAAACAAGAGGTTTTCAAATTACTTAATTAGGTTTTTTTAACATATTTTAACTAGAGTCGATTTCGGGCACCTCTAGTGTTTTGTTTTTAGTTTCCTTAAGTTAATTAATTTATTCGACTAGAGCCGGTTTCGGGCACCTCTAGCGATCAATTTTTAGCACATGCTAGAGCCAATTTCGGGCACCTCTAGCATTCATCCAATTTTTATTCTAATCCCCCAACTTTTAACTATCAACCTAAGTTCACTAGAATTCCTTAAATCAATCAAACCACAACATTGTTTCATCAAATTTAGCATCATAGTAAAATTCTAAATGTTTCCATGGTTATCTTAGAATAAAAATTCTATCAATTAAGTGCATTGGCAAAGTCATCATCGGATATTCATCAAATCTAGGCAATTTTTGTTCCAACTAAAGGTATGGCAAGCAATTTATGTATCCTAAATGCAATACTTAAGATGAATACAAATAAACATGGTAACTATTAATAACAATCCCCCCAAACTCGAGTGAGGCATTGCCCTCAATGCATGCATAAAAGAAAAATAAAAATAACGAAAAATAAAATGCAAACGAGGACTTACTCCGAGAGTTCGTCGTCGTGGATGATTAGTTTCCTTTTGGTCGGTGTCTTGATTCTCTTGCTTGAACGCGATGGTTGTTTCCTTGTTGCCGGTGGTGGAATCGATTCTCGTACAGGGTTGTCCTCATCGTCCTCTTCATCAATGTCATTGGCTTTTCGCTTGGAGCATTCAATTGGTGCGGTCTTTGTTGGTGCAATGGATGACTCGTCCGAATCTGAAAAATCAGACAATGATTCCGTGCGAGTTGATTCGGGCATAGGTACTTTACCTTTGGCTTTTGCTGTGGTTGCCGGGATGTCTTTAGCTTTGGTTGTCGTGGCATCTTCAGGGTTGGTTGCCGTGGCATCATCTGTTGCGGTTGCCGTGGTGATTGCTTCATTGGTTGTCGGGGCAAGGATCTCGGCAGGAAAGATTTGGAGCGACACGCGGCTGTCCGGGTACTTTTCTAGGATGACTTGGGTGATGGCATTGTTGTGCTCTTTCATGTACCGCATGAACATTAGTTGACGGTCTTCAATTTGCCTTAGGTGGCTCGCCAATGGTTGCAAGAGTGCTTTAAAGTGTCCTGGGTTGATGGCCGAGTTGCCCGGGCGTTAGGTGCTTGGGCATTAGGGATTGCCGGGGCAGCAGTAGTTGCTACGGCAATTGGAGGCCTTAAGGATTTTTCTGGTGCCTCTCCCATTAGCTTTCGAATTTGTGCTTGATTCCAACTGGACTTTGGTAGGGCCTTTTCATCGGTGGACTCACTTGGGACATGCATCTCCTTGCAAAGATTAGAAATTAAGCAAGGGAAGAAAAGAGAACCCTTATCTTTTGAGCTACATACAAAAATCTCATCACAAATAATTTTTCCAATGTTAATGATGCGATTATGCAAGATAGAATGTATGAGCAAAAGACGTGGTATATCAACGGTAGTATTGTGCGTGGTAGGCATTAAAGAAGTTTTAACAAACTTATTCCATAGTTTTGCCTCGGGTTTAAGCTGAAGGCGATTTACCGTGCCCTTGTATTTATCGTAAAATGAGTTCCCGGTAGAGTAAGTTCTTGAAGCAACTTGTCGAGTTGCTTGGGCGTGATTTGATCAACAAAGGCTTGATGCTCGTCATTCTCAATGTAGAGCCTGTAAAAGGTGTTGATGTTTTCGGGGCTTATGAGTATGGCTTTGTCACGAACAAAAACATAAGGATTATCCGAGTTAGGTGAGTGAGCATAGAATTCTCTTACCTATGAGATGTTACCCGCTTCCGATTGATGGCAAAAGATTTGTCACTTTTGATGTGCAATCCTCTCGAAGATGAATGGTTCATGGCTGAAATCTTGATGAGAGTTGGAGTATTCAAAGCCTTGTTCTTCGTAAATCTTCCGGTCTACAAACTTGGAGTGAAATCTTTCTTGAACCACCGGTGTAGCAAACTTCTTGTATCTTGGTTCTTTAGAGGAACTTGATGAACCAAAAATTTAATTTTGGATGCCATGGATGATCTTGGTTGTGAGTTTTGTAAAAACAAAGAAAATAAAATAAAAGAAACTAAAAAGTTGCAAGATGAAAAGTAGGATTAAGTTTCTTGGAAGTTAAGGGTGATGGGTTATATAGAAAAGATAGGTAGTAAATATGGTGGGTGAGATTTAATTTTGGATAGAAAATAAAGGGGGTTTCGGTTTAGGGGAAGGGTGACGGCTAGGGGGTTTAATTAGGGTAAGTTGGAAGCTTTATATAAGCCTTAGATTCAGCCCATTAATTTCCTTGTTGAAGATGTTTTCCTTCTTGGATCAAAATTCTTCTTTATCTTGAACTCTTTTCCTACAATTCAAAGATAAATCAAATAAGGATTAAAATTAAAGATAAATTAATAAAAGAAAATAAATAAAGATGTGTAAAGGAATTCTTAAACTTAAAAAGATAAAAAAGAAAATAAATCTATCCTAAAAATATAATAATAATCGAAAAAAATAATTAGTTCGAAAATTAAAAAAAATAATAAAATAAAAAAAATTATCAAAAATAATAAAAATAAAAAATAAAAATAAAAATAAATAAAAATAAAAATAAAATATTGAAAGGAGAGCGTGCTTATGCATCTCCTAAGGTGACCACTTCTTTGTTACGTTCCACATGGGCACCGTTGTAGTGCTTCAATCTTTGTCCATTAACTTTGAATTCATGTTTGTCAGTGGACTTGATTATCACGGCACCATGGGAGAATGGTTTGGCAACTTCGAATGGTCCCGACCATCTTGATTTCAGTTTTCCCGAAAAAAGATTTAGCCGAGAATTGAATAAGAGAACTAGTTGCCCTGATATGAATTGCCGCGACAATAGTTTCTTGTCATGCCATTGCTTTGTTTTCTCCTTGTAGATTCGTACATTGTTATAGGCGAGTGCACAGAATTCTTCTATCTCATTGATGTCCAACAAACGCTTTTGTCCGGCACTTTCCTAATCCATATTCACGGTCTTGATTGCCCAATATGTCTTGTGTTCAATTTCCACCGGTTGATGACATGTTTTGCCATAGACAAGTCGGAAATGAGACATACCTAAGGGTGTTTTGAATGCAGTGCAATATACCCAAAGCGCGTCATCTAGTCTTAATGACCAATCCTTCCTAGAGAGATTTACAACTTTCTCGAGTATACCCTTCAATTCTCGGTTGGAAATTTCTGCTTGCCCGTTGGTTTGTGGGTGATATGCCGTGGCAATCTTGTGTGATACGCCGACGCGTTGCAACATCTTGGCAATAAGCCTGTTGTCAAAATGCTTGCCTTCGTCACTGATAATTGCTCTCGGCATCCCAAACCGTGTAAATATGTTTTTCTGCAAAAATCGTTGCACGGCCTTGGAATCATTGTTGGGAACTGCAGCTGCCTCAACCCATTTAGACACGTAGTCGACGACAAGTAGAATGTAGAGGTTTCCAAATGAAGATGGGAAAGGTCCTATAAAATCGATCCCCCATACATCGAACAATTCTACCTCGATGATGTTTTGGGGCGGCATCTCATGTCGTCTAGAGATATTGCTCGTCCTTTGGCAACGATCACATTGCTTGTAAAAGTCTTGGGAATTTTTGTACAATGTTGGTCAATACAAACCGGATTGCAAAACTTTGGCCACGGTACGAGTTCCTCCAAAATGTCCTCCATAGGGTGAAGAATGGCATTGCCGGAGTACATTCTGCTGCTCCTCTTCAGGGACACATCGGCGTATAACCTGATCTGCACATTGTTTAAACAAGAGAGGCTCGTCCCAAAAGTAATGCTTAGCATCATGGAGGAACCGCTTCTTCCCTTGGTGAGTAAGACCATAAGGTAAAATACCACAAACAAGAAAATTAACTAAATCCGTGTACCAGGGTATTGCCGAGGTATGTGCTGCTATGGCGACTGCTCCCAAAATTGCCGAGGCGTGCGCGTCAAGGGCTGCCGAAGCGTCGAGGGTTGCCGAGGCATGCACATCCATAGTTACCGAGGCGTGCGCGTCAAGGGCTACTGCGGCGTCGAGAGTTGCCGAGGCATGCACGTCAAGGGCTACTGAGGCGTCGAGGGTTGCCGAGGCAACTAAAAGTTGCTTATCCGGGAATGCATCGCATATCTCTAGATCCGCGTCCTCCTCCCTATTGCATTCTAAACGTGATAAGTGATCAGCCACTTGATTTTCTGTTCCTTTCCTGTCCTTAATTTAAATATCAAATTCTTGTAAAAGTAATATTCAACGAATCAAACGAGGTTTGGCATCATTTTTAGCAAATAGATATTTGATTACCGAATGGTCCGTATGAACAATTACCTTTGTACCAATCAAATAGGATCAGAACTTGTCAAATGCGAAAACTATAGCTAGTAACTCTTTCTCCGTTGTTGTGTAATTCACTTGAGCACTATTAAGAGTTTTACTAGCGTAGTATATCACATGAAAGGTCTTACCTGTGCGTTGGCCTATGACTGCTCCTACCGCAAAATCACTTGCATCACACATGAGCTCAAAAGGTAGCGTCCAATTTGGTGGAACGACAATGGGTGCTGAGGTAAGCTTTTCCTTTAGGGTTTCGAATGCTTGGGTGCAAGAATCATCAAAATCGAAGACTTTATCTTATTCAAGCAAATTGTACAAGGGTTTAGTGATTTTAGAAAAATTATGAATGAACCTCCTGTAAAAACCTGCATGTCCAAGAAAGCTTCGAATTCCTTTAACCGAACTTGGTGGGGGTAATCTCTCGATCACGTCCGCCTTGGCTTTGTTTACTTCAATTCCTTTGGATGAAATCTTGTGGCCGAGCACTATTCTTTCATCTACCATAAAATAGCACTTCTCCCAATTGAGGACTAAATCAGTTTCTTCACATCTTGCCAACACCTTCTCTAAATTGCCGAGACAACTGTCGAAGTCATTACCAAAAACCGAAAAATCATCCATGAAGATCTCAAGAAAGTCTTCGACCATGTCTGAAAAGAGTGCCATCATGCATCTTTGGAAGGTTGCCAGGGCGTTACACAATCCGAGCGGCATCCTTCGGAAAGCATAAGTATCGTACGGGCATGTGAAGGTTGTCTTTTCTTGATCTTCTGGTGCTATGATAATTTGATTGTAACCTGAATAACCATCAAGAAAATAATAAAAGGGTTTACCTGCAAGACAGTCAAGCATTTGATCAATAAAGGGTAATGGGAAGTGATCTTTCCTAGTGGCTTTGTTTAGCTTTCGATAATCCATACAAACCCTCCAACCGGTCACAGTCCTGGCTGGAATGAGTTCATTGTTTTCATTACTTACCACCGTTATACCTCCTTTTTTTGGTACACATTGTACCAGACTTACCTATGTACTATCAGAGATAGGGTATATAATGCCGGCGTCAAGTCACTTGATAATTTCTTTCATTACAACCCCTTTCATGGCATGATTCAGTCTCCTCTAGGCCTCAATTGAAGGTTTGTGACCATCTTCCAACAAAATCTTGTGCATGCACACTGCCGGGCTAATTCCCTTCAGGTCGGCAATTGTCCACCCTATTGCCTTCTTGTGTAGCATCGACATTTTGATCAGCTTCTTTTCCTGCTCAAGCTGTAACTTAGAAGAAATAATTACAGGCAATATATTATCGGTTTCTAAGTATGCATATTTTAGTTGCTCTGACAACTGTTTCAACTCAAGAATCGGTGGTTGTTCAATAAAGGGCTTTTCGAGCTTACCTTCCTTACCTGAGTAATACAGTGGTTCAAAGTATGTACCTGGTCGATTGACTAGCCAATTTGCCTCTTCTTGTTGTTCCTCATCGACCGGTTCTTCATACTCCTCAGGTTCCTCTTGATCGGCAATGTAGTTGGCAAGGCAACTAAATTCCTCGTCGAAGTTAAACTCTGCCGTGGCATAAAGTTGGCATTCTTCTGGGTCATCGGCATGCCTTAGTGTTTGGAACACATTTAATTTAACTTGCTGGTCATTCACCCTCATTGTGAGTTCTCCCTTTTCAACATCAATCAAGGTTCTCCCTGTTGCTAGGAATGGTCTCCCGAGAATGATAGGTGTATGCTCATCTGCTTCACAATCCAAAACAATAAAGTCAGCGAAAAAAATAAATTTATCAACTTTTACCAGTATGTCTTCGATTTTTCCCTCTGGATGCACATAGGATCTGTCAGCTAGCTTTAGCATAACTGTTGTAGGTCTTGCCTTCCCAATTCCTAGTTTCTGGAAAACTGATTTAGGCATCAAGTTTATACTAGCCCCAATGTCGCATAATGCTTTCCCGACATAGTGGTTTCCAATGGAACAGGGTATTGTGAAACTTCCGGGATCCTTCAACTTAGGTGGCATACGATTGTGCAACATGGCCATGCATCCCTCTGTTGCGGCAACTGTTTCAAACTCTCCTAACCTTGTTCTTTTGGACACAATGTCTTTAAGAAACTTGACATAGTTCGGCATTTGTTCAATTGCTTCCACCAATGGCAAGTTGATGTGGACTTGCTTTAGGATATCAAGAAACTTCTTGAATTGATATTCTTGCTTTTGTCGCTTTAACCTTTGCGGGAATGGTGGTGGAAGTAGGAAATCTTCGATCCTTTCATTAGTTTGGAACCTGATTGACGGCATTGTCGGGACAATTGGAGTTGCCGAGGCATGCTTATCGCAAGTTGCCGAGGCATCCTTATCGTCGGTTGCCGAGGCATGCTTATTGCCGATTGCCGCGGCAATTCCTGGTTCAGCATCTGAGGCTAGGTTCGTCTTGATCTTTTTGTGGAGTTTTGTTTGATGAGCGGGCTTGAGCCTCTTTAAGTTGTTGGCCACTTCTAGTGGTGATCGCCTTACATTGCTCATCTCGCTAGGTAAACCTCATTGCGGTCTAGTATTCAGGTTTTGAGCAAATTGTCTGACTTGATTTTCCAATGATTTGATTGCCGCCTCTTGGTTTTGCAATCTCATCTCGGTCCTGTTAATAAAAGCATCAGTTCTTTTTATGAAGTTACTATTCTCAGCCATATAAGATTCAGTTTTCAACATAAAAGCATTTAGAGAATTTTTCAAAGATCCAGAATCCAGCTTCTATGTAGGGAATTACAGTTGCCGTGGCATATTCTGCTGGAATCCCGATGCTTGCGCATTCTGATTGTTCTGGTTTAGAGCATTGTTGGGATTACTCCATGAAAAATTCGGGTGCTTCTTCCAAGCTGGATTGTACGTATTAGATATCACATTGTTGTTCCGGTTGTAATTCCCTACATAGAAGCTGGATTCTGGATTCTGCATAAATTTAGAAGAATCATGGTTACCACCACATAACTCACAAAAAGAATCCATTACCTTGACCTCATGTGTGTTGTTTGGTTTCTGCATGTTCTGGACCATCTTGGTTAAAGTGGCCAATTGTGCCGAAATTGAGTCTGATGATCCTAGTTCATGTATTGTGGCTTGGCGTCTAACTCATCCTCTTCTAGTAGAGGGGAATTGATAATCATTCTTGGCAAGCCTGTTTAGAATTTGCATTGCTTCCTCCGGCGACTTATCTAGGAGTATGCCGTTTGCCGAGGCATCTAGCATCATCCTTGTTGGTGTATTCACGGCGTTGTAAAACATTGTTACTTGTGTCCACACCGGGAATTCGTGTAGGGGGCATTTGTGTAGAAGTTCTCTATATCGCTCCCAAGCCTCGTACATAGATTCATCATCTGTCTGCCGAAAAGAAGTAATATCGTTATGAAGCTTATCAGTCAAATTTGTAGTATTAAACCGAGCAAGGAAATCACGTCAAAGATCGGTCCAAGATCCTATTGATCCGGCAGGAATGCTATTCAACCATGCTTTCGCTCTATCCCTCAGTGAATAGGGGAATAATCTTAATCGTAAAACATCAGGGGTGACTCCGTGTATTTTGAACGAGTTGCAAATCTCGAGGAAAGATTTAAGATGTTGTCGTGCATCTTCAGTTGCTGAGCTGCCAAATTGACCAATTGTGTTGATCATATTAAACATCACCAGTTTCAACTCAAAGTGGCCGGCTTCAATTTCAGGTGCGACAACTCCTGGATTAAGTCCATCAATATCTTCTTCAAGATAGTCTCGAATAGTTCTGTTTCGTGCAAGAATCACTCCTCCTCCTCCTGGAACATCTTGATTCATATTGCCGTCTTGATTAGCCATTGCTACTCTTAACCTTCGTCTAAGTCTTTGTAAGGTTCGTTCGATTTCTGGATCAAAGGGATATTCTGGTGTAATCGGTCTCACCCTGGTCATATACCAATACAAAACCAAAGTTTGTTAGCCCTTTGAATTTTAAACAAGAAAAATAAAAAGTGCAAGAAAATAAAAACAAAGCTGCTATTGCCAATCCCCGGCAACGGCGCCAAAAACTTGTTGCGCGTAATAAGTGCTCCGCAATTGTGCAAGTGTACACGTCGCAAGTTATAGTATAAAAGATATCGTCTCCAGAGGGATTGGTGCCACTTCAAGAATCTAATCTCTTGCACTATAAAAAGTAAAAACACAAATAGAAGATTATAGGAGTTTTAACTAATAACTAATCTAGAAAGTAATAAAGTAAAAGAATAGATGAGATCAAATGAGAGAGATAGGCCAGATTATCGTGAGTTGAGGTGTGATAGCCGATTGGATCGTCTTGGTAAAAGTGCAAGAGCAACTCAGTTGCCATGGCAGCTTGCACAACGGGGTTGCCTTGGCAACTAATCGATGGTTGCCTGGGCAACTAGTTGGGCGTCTAGGCAGCAACTTCAAGGTTCGGCAGTGCGTTCTTCAATGGTTTCTTCTTATCCCTAAGTCAAAACTCTAGCTACTTGTGCATGCCTTGATAATACATCCCTGCGTGAATCAAGGGTGAACAACAACCAATCTTGCGCTCCTCTTTGCCGTTGAAATCCTTAACTTATTCCTAAGCCGGATTAATCTTCACCATCAATAGATTGAATAAAGATCATATTCATTCGTTCCTTGAATCTAACTCTCCCGATATTAGATAAATAGATGAAGTTACGAGATCCTCTCCCAATTCACTCGCAAACAAGAATAAGAACCAAGAATGAATAAACCTTTAATAGAAAAGTGCAAACTCTTATTACCTAAACAAAATCCAATAGTTTCTCACAACCACAAGACACAATAACCTTAGCCAAATAGATTTAGTTCATGTCTAGGTTCTAAAGAAACACAAGATAAAGAATCCCTAGCATGAACCTAATTGAACAAGAAAGAAAAAAGTGAAGAATGGATGGAGCTTTGTCGAAATCCTCCTTGCCCTTGATATTGTTGAAAATTCTCTCTTCTCTCTCCTTTGGAGTTGACGGCTTGATGATCTATTTATAGGGCTAGGTCAAAGTCCTCATTTGAGGAGGAAGTTAAGTTGGAATTAAATTATCTTTAAAGAATATAATTCTTTATTATAATTATATTCCTTCTAGAACTTCTCCTATCTTTTTGGAATTTAATTCTTCTTGAACCTGTTCATGGAAATCAAACTCCTTTGGGATTTAGGTTTGCTCCACGTCATCTTGGGCTTGTCTAGTCATCAATTTCGACTACTATATCACCTTATTCTTTGTCGACAATTGCCCTGACAACTGGCTCGGCGTCTCCTTCATGCATTGCCCTGGTAACTAGCTCGGCATCTCATTCATGCATTGCCCTGACAACTAGCTCTAGCCTTGCTTTGGCAAGTGATCCTGCACATACACACAAAACACATCAAATCAGCATCGTTTCCCACAAAAACAACCAAGTTATGCAATCAAGCTCAACGATGGAAGGAAACATGGATTAATGCATGAATGACTAATTATGTAACTAATATGAGCCTAAGTCTAACAATAATATGAGTAAAAAGGGTAAGAAAAATAGTACTTTTGAACACTTATCAGCCAACTCAGCTTGGATTCAATCTTTCCCATGATCTTTTGTAGGGTTTATGGCTCAGGGAGTTTCTGATCATTGTCCAGGTGTTATTTGGACATTTAAAGAGACTCAAGCAGATCATCCCAAGCCTTTTAAATTCTTTACTTTTTGGTTGTAGAATTCTAAATTCATGTCTGTGGTGGAGGGATCCTGGCAGACAATGGCTCAGAAGGACCCGATGCAGATATTATTTGCTAAATTGAAGAGATTGAAAAGCAAGTTGAGAGACTTCAATAAGGAAAATTATAGTAAGATCTCTGGTAGAGTTGTGGCCAAGAGGAAACAGCTAGAAGATCAGCAGTTGATTAACTTGTCTTCCTTGGCACTGAAGGATGTGGTAGCTGAAAAGAGGCCACAGTCTGAGTTATGGTGTTGGGCTCGATGAATCAACCGTAATTGCTTGCCAAGTGGTGGAGAAGTTGCTAATGGATGATTTTTGTGAGAAGCAAAAAGATAGAAAATTGACACAAGAATTTTAGAGTGGTTCGACTTTCTAAACAAATCCTACATCCACTACCTTAGCTTCCCAACTAAGGATTTCCCAAATCCACTAAGATTTCTTCCCCTGTTACAAGGCTTAGAAGGCAATCTTTACAACCTAGACTCAATTACCAAGTCTAGCATCCAAAGCTCACAACCCAAGTTTTGGAAATCCTCTCAACAAGAAAAAAAATAAAAGCAAACAAGAAATTCCTCTCTTAGGTAAATGTTTGCGCTCTTGCTCTCACCCAAATCCTAGAACACTTGAGCATACATTGACAATCTAGCTCACAAGTGTTTGTCTATACAAAAATATACAATTTAAGCCTTAAGACACTTTTTCAATCATAGACATGTTGGCTTGTTGATCATTAACTTGTTCAGATGCTTCTTGATGCCTTTTATACTCCAAATTGAGTTTCTAGCCGTTGGAGACCGTTGGGATTGAATTGGAGCCGTTGGAGACTTTATTTCTCGCAATAAATGCAGTTCTGGAGCATCTAGTATCGGTACGCAAGGTTGCCGTATCGGTACACATCTTCAAGAAACTAGCCGCTATGCTCTTCAGCCTTGGTGTATCGATACACCTTTGGAGTGTATCGGTAGCCGTTAGGGATTTAAAAACATAAGGTATTGGAACGACCCTCTTCGCATCGATACGCCTATGACTGTATCGATACGTGTTTTCGATTCTGGAAAAATCCTGTAGCTAAAATCCTAAGGTGTATCGATATGGGTGTAATCGTATTGGAACGGTTGTGCTGAAAAGTTGAGTTTGACTACTTTAAAACATTTTAAACACTCCCAAAACCTTTTGAAAACTCCTCAAACATATTTTCAAGTTGTTTGGACTTAAAATCATTTTTGAAATCTTTTCAATTTAGTCCAAAATTATTTTTCAATTATTATATCAAAACAAATATCCTAACATATGGGATTTAGAGAAAGTTGAAGATTCTTTTTTCCAGCAAAGTCCAGGATTCTGTGGCTGTAAGAGGGTGATCAGGGGACCAAAATTTTCCATAATGTTGTTAACATTAAGGAAAAGAAGAATACTATCCGAATGATCTTTGATGAGCAAGGAAGCAGATTGAAGGATTTTGATGGCATGTCCTCTGAAATGGTGCAAAATTTTACTTGGTTAATGGGGGAAAAAAGACACTGATGTTACTGGATGCCCAGTGAATACTCTACAGGGCCTGTTGAAGAGTGTTCATAAGGGGGCTGTAACTAGACCTGACAAACTTGATTCGAGACCCGAGAACCAAATCGATTTACCCAAACCGGGATCCGAAATTGACTCGAACATGATGACCCAAATTTGATCTAAAACCCAAAATTAACCGAACTGAAACCGAATCGGATTTTAGTTGAACCGAAAAATAAAACCGAATCGATTTTTAACCAAATTGATTTTCAATAGAACCGAATAGACCCGGACCTAAAACAACCCAAAATAAAGAAAAATATATTAAAATAAATAAATAAATAAAGATGAGATGTGAACTATAGCACAACTCACCAAAAAGCCAAATATACAGGCTATATAAAGTCATATATAAGGTGAAAAAACCTAACTCGGTCTAAAAACCCGACTAAAATCGATCGATCTCCTGTTAACCAAATATTGACCCGGCCCGAAATCAACCGAACCAAAATCAACCAACCTGAATATCAACCGATCTAAAAATCAATCGACCCAAAATCCCTACCAGATACCCGAACCGAAATCACCATATACCCGAACCAGACCCGAACCAAACTTAAACCGAATGTAGTCAAACCTGAACTGACCTGAACCAAAATAACCCAAATCGAATGACCCGTTTGCCACCTCTAGTTGCAACAGACCTTTGTAGGGAGGTGGCTCCCACTGAAATTAAGGAATCTATTTTCAAGAAGGGAAAGGATACAAGTCTAGGTCCAGATGGCTATACAACAGGCTTTTTTCGAGCAACCTGGAGTATTGTAGGGGGTGATTTTATTAGAGCTATGCAACATTTTTTCTCCACTGCTACTCTTTTTCCAGCTTTCAATGCAGCCTTAATTGCATTGGTCCCTAAGGTCCCAAATGCATGTAGAGCTAAAGAGTTTAGGCTTCTTTCAACAACAAAAAAAAAAAACTAAAGAGTTTAGGCTAATTTCTTGTTGTATTGTGGTGTACAAAACTATAACAAAGATTTTGGTGAGTCGAATGGCAGATTTGTTCCCTTCCTTGGTTTCTCTAAACCAGTCAACATTCATTAAAGGTAGATCCATTTTAGATAATACCCTACTAGCACAAGAGATTGTCAGAGGATATTCTCAGAGAACCTTTTTCCCTAGATGTGTTCTAAAGGTGGATTTATAGAAGGCATTTAACTCTATTGATTGGGAGTTTTTGATGCGTGTGTTAGAAACAATAGGTCTGCTTGCTGTCTTTAAGGGATAGATTCAAGCCTATGTCATTGGTTCTAGGTTTTCCATCTTCTTCAATGGGAGTCTTGTGGGATTTTTCAAAGGAGGGAGGGGGTTCGACAAGGAGACCCACTGTCACCCTACCTCTTTATTTTAGCGATGAATGTGTTGTCCTGGTTGTTAAACATAGGAGCTGAGAAGGGCATTTTAGCTACCATCCCAAGTACAAAAAGTTGGCCTTACTTATTTGAACTTTGCCGACGATCTCCTAATTTTTTGTAAAGGGACATTAGAGTAAGTGATGGGTGTGAAGACTTTGTTGGAAACCTTCTATAGTATGCCAGGCCTCAAGCTTAATGTTTCGAAGATAGAGTTATTTCACTCTGGGGTGCAGGCAGACTGTGTTGTTAGGATACAAGAAAGCACTGATTTTCAGATTGGGTTGCTACCTGTTCGCTACTTAGGAGTGCCCCTGGTTACAAGAAAGCTTACAGCTAAGGACTACTCTCCTCTTATTGAGAAAATCAAGGGTAAACTAGGGCAATGGTCTTCCAGGAAGCTTAGCTACGGAGGCAGGCTACAATAGATACGAGCAGTCATCTATAGTATAGTTAACTACTGCAGCTCATCATTCCCAAGGCCATTATTCAGAGAATTGAGCAGTTGTATTCTCATTTTTTTCTAGAAGGGGGTGATAGTTCAGCTCAAGGAACTCGTATGGGATGACATCATATCTGTTCTCTCAAGTCAAAGGAAGGCCTTGGGCTTAAAAACATTAAATGTTGAAATAAAGCTTGCCTTATGCAACTCATGAAGAATATCCTTGCTGGCAAAGGGTCTTTATGGGTGGCTTGGATAAAAGTGTATGTTATGAAAGGGGAGGATTTTTGGCACATGGGGATTAAGTCCCAGCATAGGTTGATCTTTGCTAAGCTTTTGAAATTGAGGGTAGAAGTAGCTGCCATTTTACATACAAATTTGAATTGGAGTGTGCTTAATCCTAGAAGAATATGGGATGGGATTAGAGAGACTAAGCCAAGGGTGGTATGACATAAATTAGTCTGGTTTCCGTTGTATCTACCCAAACATGCAATCATAACTTGGATGGCAATACTGGATAGGTTGTCAACATTGGATCGTTTGAAAAGGATGGGGACTGTGGTGGAGGATGTATGTTGTTTGTGTGGCCAAACTGGTGAGACTCGAAACCACATTTTTTGAATGTCCTTACTCAAAGGACGTTTGGGCAGGAGTCTTGAGGTTTTGTGGGATCAACAGAATGTGCAAGGATGGGATGATGAGTTGGCTGATGGGATGATGAGTTGGCTTAGGCGATTCAGAAGTTAAAGGGTATATCTCTGATTGTGGCCATCTTGAGAATAGCTTGGAGTGCATATGTTTACAGTATATGGTTGGAGAGGAATGTTAGGCATTTTCAAAGTGTGTCAAGACAAATACCAAATTTAATTCATTCTTTAATGCAAACTGTTAGAATCAGGTTGCACAACAAAACATAGATAGGATTGATGATGTTAATTCGAGATTGCGTACAGATTGGGAGTTGATCTAACTTCCGGATAAGTGTATGTTTTTTGGTAGCAGTTTGATATGCTTCTTGGATAAATGAAAGCTCAACTTATCCAAAAAAAAATCTTTGTATGGAGTAAAAATCTTTTGTTTCTTTTTATACTTTTAAAATGACCAAGAACTCTTGTATGGAATAAAAATCTTTTGTTTCTTTTTTAGTGTTCTTATGTATGTTCTAATATTAAAAATGTTAGACTCTACACTCTAATTCTAGACTTTAAACTCTAAATTCTATAAATTAAATCTTATACTCTAAATCCTAAATTTAATATTTTTAATATTAATGCATACACAGTGACACAAAAAAGGACAAAATTTTTTATTCCTTTATATGTTAGAAAAAAAAGTAAAATGATGATTTTTGAAATTTATTATTATTATTATTATTATTATTACTTTGAAATAACTATTTAATCAAACTTATCACTTTTATGATATGATTTAATTAATTGATATTTTTATGTGACATGTCATGTTCACTTCTATTTATTTATATGTCAGAAAAGTAAAATGATAATTTTTGAAAAATATTATTAATATTATTTTGAAATCACTATCTAATAAAACTTATCACTTTTATGAGATGATTTAATTAAATTATATTTTATGTGATATGACATGTTCACTTATTATAGAAAATTTTAAAAAAATATGGTACACATCGCTACACACCACTAACATTATACAATGTTATACAAAATTATTTTTTAATGACTTTAAAAATAAATATTAAAATGCTCAGGTTAACAATATCTTAAAATAAAATTAAAGTTTAAGTTAAATAACCCTTTCATCTTTTGTGTTTTGTAGTATTTTTTTAATATTTAATCGTCATTCTTCATAGCAACCCACGACGTATAAAAAGATCTTTGGTGACAATAAAACATGTGGAGATTTTGACTTTATAAGGCAAGGAGTGATTTAGTAGAAGAACCAGCAATAGTATTAGTGGAGCATTATCAGTTTATCAATTCTGGTCGAAACTCAAAAATCTGATTCAATTAGTTTTAAATTTGAATTTGATGTAATTCCGTAATAAAAAAAAATAAATAACATTAAAATTAGATTATTGAATCAGATTATGCAATGCTTAGTACTAAATTAGTATATAATTTTGAATTAAATTGATAGAATTCTTAAATATTAAGGACCAAATTGAATTATATTAAAATTAGGATTAACTCGATAGATTTTTAAAATTTTGAGGTTTAAATTAGTTGAAATATAATTAATTGCATGTCAAATGCTTAAACTTTTTAATAATTATTTAAATGTCATTAAAAAAATAATAATAGGTAATAGTGTGTCGCATGTTCTAGACTCGCCCCTTATTATATTGTAATTTACATTATTGTACTTTATCGAAGAATACGATGTAAAATCGAATGGAATTAAATGCTATAAATGGTGAGGAGTGAGGACTATTGTGAGCAATTTTTTGAGCCGCCCGTTTTTGGATGGCGAGGTGTTAGTGCATGGTTTGATAGCTGCTGTATCTAATATTACATTGTTTTCTCCGCTATCTCATAAATTAATTTGGCAAGGTGAGCTAAGGTCAGAAGAAAATATTGTTTTCAAAAACAATAATGACAATGACTTTAGGAATTTGCCATAAATCGTATGAGTAAAATTAGAAAAAATAATTTATATGGTTGAAAGATGATCAAATCTAGTCCCTTTTAGAACAAATAGATCATGATTTGGAACTGTAAATTATTAGTTACATATTTTCTTTTAAAGGTAGTGTAGATTGCTATGTTTTAATAGTTAATATTTTAGTCATGCTTTATAGTTTTGAAATGATTTGTTAGTAGTTGGTAAAGCTAAATTTATCATTTATGTTTATAATTTTGGAGATTTAATGTTGAGTATTTGTTTTAATGTGTTAAGTTTTGTTTATTTTTTGGGTACGGGGATTAACTGAAAATCAAGAGATCCGTAAGGGATGAATACGGGGACGAAAAAATACCTCGCAAGTGTTGGGCACGAAATGGAGAATACAAAACCATTCCCGACCCATCTCGTTGCCACCCCTAGCAGTTGCCCCCTTCTGCACATACCTAGAGAAAACCCTACATTTGTTGTATGGCTACCCCTCCTCTTGGTTTGTTTGCTGTAAATCTAGTCTTGCTGGTTTTGGTGGTGCATTGAGAGAGCATTTGAGCACTACCAGTTGCAGATCTAAAAAGTTAAAAATGTGGTCCAAAATATTTCTTTTTTTTTTTTTAAATGGGTACGCAGATTTTATTTTTTCATATTTACTCGTTAAACTAATTTTTTTTTTAAAATTTAACACTAAACTAAACATATTTTCTGAAAATAAAGATACAATTTCACTCCTATAAGACTTACTGCATCTGTCACCGGCAGGGACGGAGCCATGATTGAACTATAAGGAGGGGGCTATTAACTTTGAAATAAAAAGGATTTTAAAAAGTAACTAAATCATTAAAATCAAGGAAATTAAGGTTTAATTTCACTAATTATAAAATTGAAGGGTCTTAAAAAGTGATTAAACCAAAGAAAATATGGGTCAAGGCTTAATTTCGTTAATTTTAACTATCCTTTAAAAAATAATAAACCAAATTTTTTTGGAAGGGCAATGACTTAATTGCACTGGTTCTAAAACTATCAGTGGCCTAAAAACAATTAAACCATTCAAAATTAGGGGGCAATTGCCCCTCTCACCCTCTGTTCCTGGTCACTGGGCAGGGGCACTACTTTAACACTTTGCTCAGGTCTGTTAGATATCATGAACTCCAATGAAGCTAAAATTCGTGCCATTCATATGGCTGCTTCCATCTGTAGTATATCAGAATGGAAAGAAAAAGGGCCTCTTACATTGGATTCGTGGTGTCTGATTCCATGGAAGTTTTGTTCGAGGATATTGAGGTGCTGTGTGCTTGTTGTATTGGTGTATCTTTCGTGCATATTTATAGAGAAGGTAATAGCCTAGCTAAAGGGGCATTGACAGACCATCTTTGTCGAGTTTTGTTGTTTTCCCATGGTTTGTAAGTGATGCGTCTTTTGCATCTTTATTCATTTAATGAAACTCAGTGGAGGAAAAGAATGTTATTTTTTTGCTAAGTCGATGAGATTTATTAATATAATTATAAAAATATGAAATAAACTTTTAGTATCCTACATTTAGCATATTAAAACGATTCGAAATAAAGGATAAGAATTAAATTAAAGAATAAGTAACAAATTTTAAAGAGATAAGATCCTCTTACACTATGTGCAACGATCGGTGAATAATCGTCACACTAACTATGCAAGCGTACACTGCCGATGCAAGTATTGTTAACATGTGAATCCTGTTAGATATCGATCCCACGAGGATAGATATTTAGTCGTACTATTATGTGGTCACAAGCAATTCTATAAATTGAAATATTGTGAGTGTAATAGTGGTTGTAACAAAGAAATAAAGTCTTGAACGTAAGATTAATTGTGACAACAAGAATAAACAATACAAGAAGATAAGAGAAATATTAAGTAAAGATCTGGATCCCCTCAGCTCAGCTCGGCAGAACATCAAGTGTAACAAGGAAATAATTTACGATGGTTCATTTGATAAGTAAAAGAATAATTTCGTTTACTAACTTCCATTCAAATCTCAACCGATGACGTAAAGATGTAGATCAACCACAACTCTCGTTGTTCGTCAAAACTACAACTCCTTGAACAAATGGATCAACTCTCGTTGTAATGGCTTGTTAACTTGACTTGTTGCCATATCTCTCAATGTCAGCGACGATGTTTAAAACTCTCATACAAACCAAGATCAGATCCAACAATCGAAATATGAAAAAAGCTAATAATAATATATTGAACTGAAAAACAAAGTTTAAACAAGTTCATACATAGCTCAAAGAGTTAAACCAACGTCATTAAAAACAAGAAATAAAATGAAATCCTCCATAAACATCTATCTCTAGAAGAATTTAAAGAAGATAACACATATTCCTCCATGATCTAGCACTTGAATCCTCATTTCCTCTAATATTTCTGCCTTTCTTTACCTTGGATCTCCAGAAATAGAGTTTAAGCCGCCATGGGAGGAGAGCTCAGAAGGTTGAAGATGAAAGGAAAAAATGAATATCGCGTGAATTCTCTTCTTCTCTCTCCTCCAAAAGTACCATTTTGTAGATTGTCAAGGTAAGGACACCTATTCTCTAGGTGTTTTGCATGACTATCTGTCGTACACAATTTGTTGTAACAGAAATTCCAGCTGGCAAATTTGTCTTTATCCTTGACAGTTTGGATAGCTGGCCACTGCAGTGTCGAGCTGGCTGTAGTGGTGAAACATCCTCTGCAGGGACATTAGTAATACAACGACAACATAGCAAAAATGCAGAAATATGTATAACAAGAGCAACTAAGACTTGAGTTAGACAAAATGTAGAAAATAAACATGAAAATGCAGAAAATGGATGCGTGAAACATTGATGTGGGGACAATTGAATCCATAAATCTAGAGGAAATACATGTTCTTTAAAGAGCTATCACACCCCCAAACTTGAGTTTTTGCTTGTCCTAAAGTAAAATTGAAAGCAACAAGGTCTAACAAGAGTTTAGAGACATTCTAGCTACTTGAATCATTCCAACTAACCAATGAATCAATTGTATCGACACGATAGAGGATTGCATAAACAACTCAAACATCAATATATAAACAAGAATTTAAACAATACCTAGCATCATGCCTATCATCTCAGATTCTTTCCACCTATAAGCATTTATTTAATACAACTTATAACAAAATATAATTACATATATTTTTTATTATCCTTTTCTCATTATTTTTTTCATTTTTATGTAGCGGGGTATATCGAACAATGAATGCACCCTAGACCCTGAGGAGTAAGATGTTGTGCAACGAATCCCTAGAAAAGTAATTCATTGCCTCGACACACACTCATGTAGCGACAACCTTTGGCCAGATTCATTTTTCTAACGTGTGCATTGGAGAGTTCCCCCTTAAAGCTACTCTTATTGCACTCACATCTGATTGCCTTTTATTTATACTTAATAAGATCTATCAGCGTATATAACACAAGTTGAACACAGAAAAATTCATCCAAAATCAAAGAGATGATACTAGATATACTTTACTCAAACAAGTAGATATATTTATGCTGAAATATAATGCAATCATCCCTCATGTCCCCTATGCAAAAAAAAAAAAAAGAATGCAATGAAATAATGTGGTTACAATGATGAATGCAATGACATTAAAACTAAATGCAATTACAATGACAATGCAGATGTCATGACAATATAGTGAACAAAATGAAATTACACTACATGGTATGCATGCCTATAAAAACTAAAAACTAACTCATTCCTCCAGGGCTCTTGAGAGGAGGAGACGGAGCGACGCTTCTTCTTGTTCCTCTTTTCTTTCTTGCGTTTCTTCTTGCTCTTGTCATTGGATTTTGAGCGCTTGCATTTCTTCCATTCTTTTGAAAAGAGGCCTCATCTTCTTGATCAAGCACTTCTTCATTCTCGGACTCCTCTTCTTTGTCGGCATCATCGGTCATTTTTATAGCGGGTATGAATTGGGTGGTGCTTTGTATACCACCATTTCAAGAGGGTTGTCCTCTTGTCCATCCGGTGCAGAGATAGTTTTCGCCGGTCTCGCAAAATCTCGCATAAACTCTGGTCCTTCATAGGTTACATCCATAACCTTGGATGCAACCAACCTTTCTTTAGCAATTTTTTTCTCAACATCAATACTCTCGACTTGGCTGCTTTCTTCCTCGTCATCATCGACATCTTCCACCAAAAATTCTTCTTTTTTGGATAGGTTGGGGTTTTATCAGCATTCGTTATGACATTCAAATCAAAGAGACAGTCTTTGATGATCTTGCTAGATGCTTCTTCTTTCGGTGTGTCCTCAGCCTCGCATACATGCTCAGGAGAATTTACAGATTTAGCTGGGGCTTCCTTTGTGGTCGCATGAGAAGAAAAATCGTAACTACGTATGATTGGTGGGAATTTTGGAAATTCTGACAAAGATACTGGGGTAAATTTGCTCATTGCAGCGAGAGCAGATTTATGCCATGTCTTGAAATACGCATAGAATAAATTCTGTGCATGTCAAGCGTTTGAACTATGGCCGCAACCCTCCCCATTGCGCTTGTCACGGCATCGAGTTTGTCTTCAATAGCCAGAACTTTCATTCACACTTCATTGCATGTGGGGACATTCTCAGCGTGTAACACCCTGAATTTTTTCCTAATTCCTAAAACCCTAATTTTAGAATTCCCAATTTTAAAATCCTAATTTTTTAGGGAATTTTTAATAGATTTGTTAAAAAGTGAAAATCAGAATTCGATACTCGTTTTCGTAACTTTAAAGTTTTAAGGTTAAAATGGCAACTTTTGAAGTTTGAGAAGTAAACTTGGATTTATTGAAAATTCTTGGGATTAATTTGTGATTTAAATCAAATTCGATGACTAACCATCTTAGCCTCATCAAGGCCGACAACTTATCAAGCCCTGGCTGTCATGGGTCATTCGTTTTGGAACACCACCAATATGCAGCAAACCCTTTCACGTATGATTATTATTATAAATTGTTACAGTTTTATAATCATCACATATTTACAATATTTTTTATATATTATAACTGTTTTTGGCAGCAACCTTTCTATACTGTTCATACCTTTTGCAAAATCAATATATATATGCTTTAAAAGTTGCAAAATGACCGCCAAGGGGTTTGAACCCATAACCCTTGGCTGTATATGCTTAGGGCTTAACAGTCTAAGCTAAGGCATTCTTTAGTTTTAGTTTCCAATGATTTTCTTTTAAGCCATGCTTTAAATTACCAGACCCAGATATTAATTAAAAGTCTAACTCCTCACCTACCGGATTTATTATCCATTCAGAAAAATAATAATATCAGAATCCTTTCTCTCTCCCGACTTTTCATCTAACCAAATCGTTCATCGCCCCAATCTCCATCATCGCCCAGCCGTGGTGTTCACCGCCAGCGTTGTCTTGTATGCCGTCGCACCCCGGACCCAACCTCGTCGGCTACTCGCGCAAATGAGCCGCCGTTCACCATGGGCAATGGTTGGAAAGTTTTGCAAATAACACCCAGCGCTGCCTCTATTTTTAGTGATTTCATTGCTGTCTGCTATCTTTGGCCATCGCTGCTAGCACCATCGAACTCTCGGTGCTGAGGCAAGCAAAACCCAGGCGGCCGATCGTCGTTCTGACACTGGCAAAGGCCTTATCGGAGCAACGCGTATTGATACTTGTCGAATAATGATGCACTTTGGAGCAAGTATACTCATCGTATCAAGTAATAAAATGATGAGTAGAGTATCGAACCCACGAGGATTGGATCAATAACTACGGAGTTATTAAGCTTAAGAATGTGTTTGCAAGTATTGGTGATTGTTGGTTTAATTAAAACTAAATTAACTAATCTAAAGATAACTATGATTTAGACAAACAACTGCAGTAACTAACAGATAATTATCGAGGATGGGATTATTGCTAAGGATATATGCTTGATTGCTCATATCAATGCTATATCAACTGGCAATACATGTTTGCATAAACCATTAGGTTCTTTATCTACTCGACAAGATTTTCTAATGAACTTCTTACTTTCTCGATGCCTAGAAGTTAATAATATTGTGGTTAAGGTGATACATGTCTGTGTTAAACCTAACAACCATATTATTTGTTTAAGAACTCCATTTTACTCATTGAAACCCTAAACTTATGTCCAAGCCAAATTAAGACTAAGTTGACAGCTTAGCCCCGTTGTTCATGTTTGTATAACCTAACTCTCTCGATATTAAGCCACATATCAATAGTTAACAGGCCTCTCTCGATAGCTCTTACAATTAACTATGCATGAATAACGATGAACAAAACAGATAAAGAAAAAATAACTAAAGCATTGAAATAAAGTAATCGAAACATAAAATCTTAGGACGTAATAATCCCAACTAAAATATTTAGCTCATGTCTGAGTCTAAAACATCCATAATTAAAAGTAATAGTATGGCAGTTTATCAAGCAAGGAAAAGAAAAGAGCCGAGCGTCCTCGACAAAACTCCCTACATATCGTCCAACAATGCTGCAGGCCGCCTCTTCTCCGTCAGACTCTCTCGATGGCTTTGTTCATTAAGGAGAATCTTCTAGCTTTGCCCTGGTGGTTCTCCACAAGCTTCAGACTAGGACTGTCGTCTATGATTGCGCTCCCTTTGAAGTAACGTCCAAGTCTTCCTTATATAGGCGGTGAAACTAGGGTTTTAGTACCCTAAAGTACGTGTATCTTCCTTAAAGAAAACCTATTGTTTCTCGCTTCATTGAATGTTGCGTATCTGGGAGAAAGTCCACATGGGCAAAGACAGATTCATCTTCAACTCTTCATGCCTTTTCAGCTTTAGCCATTCGATCTGCTCCTCATCTACTCCAACAATCCTCTAGCATCCTGCACATGCACCATAAAACACCATATTTTCCCGTGAAAAGCACCAATATATATGCCATTTAAAGAACATGCGGTGTAACTCCCTATCTACTTGCAAATATGTACAATCTAACCTAAATGCAAACTATATGAGCTTGAAAACAGGTAAAAGACAAGGAATAAGGGCATATAAAATAGGCCATTTATGCACTCGTCACGTATTCTGGCAGTTTTATTTCGTTTTGGGTATCTAGTGTGTTTTCTAGCTTTGATCAATGCATTTCTGGTTTGGTTGAGTTTAGTGATTCATGAGCTTTGTTTTTCGACAGAAATGTGACCATTAGAGTCGCTGGCAAAAAATCTAATATACCCCCGACGAGTCTGGTAACTGGATAAGTGAGACCTAATTTGCCTCTGAACTGGCCTAAATCGGTTAAACCAGTCTAAGCCCAACCAAGCCAAGCCCATTATCACCCAAGCCCAAGTCCGCGACATCTAACCCGATCTGAGCCTAAGTTTGACTCAATCTAAGCCTGAGTTTAACCCGACTGGCCCAAACCTAGTCTGAGTCAACTCATCATGTCAAGCCATATGAGTCAATCAACCCGCTCGAGTTAACTCAGTTGACTCTGACCGTTGACCATTGACTTTGACCAAAAAGTCATTTTTTTCCAAAAATTCCTATTTTGGGGTTTTTTTGACACTCGAGTCCATTTTTGAAGTTTGTTTTCTGAAATTCTAACCCGAAAACTTCCGAATCTAACCTTGAATCTGAACATACATATGTATTAAGTTATTTCTTTTAAGAGAGCTTATGTTAAATAAAGGACTGATTTGAATTATTATCTATTTAAAGGTACTAGAGATTTACCTGACCGTTCGTCTACTTAGCCTAGCTCCTCCCGTTTTGCTCACCAGTGCGCACCCATAATTACTCGTATGATCTTAGAAATATCAGTGAAATTAAATAATTAGAATTTATTCTCTTGTAGTAACCTTGTTCCGTTATGATCTAGGATCTAGCATCGCTGCAAAGCGTAGCGAGGCAGGTGCCCAATAGACCCTTCTGACCAACTTTTTGAGGTGTGTTCGTTGTGTGCTAAATTACGATTTGAAATATATTTTCTAAAACAATCTTGTGCACATGAATATTTTCCCTGATTGAAAGCATGAATAATTTTTTTTATGATTTGAATACCTTATCTATTTTGGAAACATGATATTGTTATCTGATTAAATGCATGACTACTTTATCTGCTTGGAAGTATGCTCATAGGTCTGCTTTGAAAGCATGATCTCTGGTTACTTTTTTTTTGTTATAAAACATATGTCTTCCACATGATTCCTGATAATAATGTCTGTTGTAAAAAACACTGATTTTCATATGGGGTATACTATTAGGGATATGTTATGAAGTCTTTGTAGGTTCAACCCTGATCCAGCTAGTAATTCCTTATGTACCCGGGGTTGCCTCTTGGATAGGTTCTGACGCTTTGGCTCAGGTAATTCCTTATGGACCTAAGGTAGCCCCTTAGGTTGGCTCCTACACCCATTGGGCCTAGGGTAAGTCCTTATGGATGCAGTTTTGGGAAACTACATATTGGAGTACGGTTGGAGGGTAGTTAAGTATAAATAGAACATTGGTTACCCTTGTAACATGTTTTACTATAATGATTTATACTGTCTGAATTAATTAAAATGTTTTATCTGCACTTATTGGAACACACTGAGCTCCCTAGCTCATACCCCCAAATCTTTCCCTTTCAGATACTTTTGGATAGGTTTCCTGGACTTGGCACTTGGAGGATCGACATATTCAGTATACTTCTTTTGTTGTAATGTTTCTATCTTCCAAACTGTCTTCATTACGGTGACATGAGCCTATATTTTGATACTATTTACTTTGGTATTTTGTCCGATGTGGCATTATTTTGTAATTAAACTCTGTTATGGCTAAAACTGACTATCTCTATTTATCCATGTATAAGTTATAATTATTACTTGATCTGGACCTTTAATAGTTAAATATTTTTATGGGAAGTTTTTGGTATGAAATGTGACCTCCCAGAATTAGACTCAATGCATAGATCGATCTAGGGGGTTACATTTAGTTGGTATCAGAGTTTTTGGTTTTACATATCTCGAAATGTGAATGGGTCTTAAATAAAATATTTTTATAAAACATTTTAGAAATGTTTTTCAAAAGGGTCATGTCACCAAGTTCTATATGTTTAAACGCGTACGGTACTCCAGTGCCATTTTTGACCCCAAGTTTCACCCTTTTGTAGAGAGCCCAAGATCATCTAATATGAGCACCAGACAGGGTCGTCGACCTGCCCATGGGCGAGATCGATTTGCTAGATTCTTTGATCCAATTGATGATATGGCTAATGATTCTTCGACCTATGTAGATACCCTAACCATATAGATCTCCTGCCCCTAGAGGTCCTATAGCTCCGATATATCCACCGTCTACTTTTGGTATAGATATGACAACTCCAATTAGAAGAGCACCCACGTCTACTATTGAGCCATCGACGGTAGTGACCGATGAGACTCTCAGCGGACAGTTCTTATAGTTGATCCAGGGTGTAGTCAGAGCATCTAGCATCATACCCTCGGCCCCATTTTCAAACCCTAATTACTAATGGGGCTAGGACTTTCGAATGCCCTATTGGTGGTGCCCCGACTGAGGCAGAGGAGTGGCTTCATGATATTGAGATACACATGGATGAGTTGGGTCTTGAGCCATCCAAGAGATATTTGGGAGCCGTTTCTATACTTTATAGGAATGCACGCACTTGGTGTGAGTCTGTAATGAGCAGCGTCCCTGCATTACGTTTGACTAGGAATTTCTTCAAGGAACTGTTCATGAGTTATTTCATTGGAGAGTGTTATTTAAGATAGATGCGAAAGCAGTTTAGGACTCTATAATAGGGGGATATGACAGTATCAGAGTATGAGATGTAGTTCTTGGACTTGTTGAGATTTGGATCTAGTTTGGTACCCACTAAGAAGGAAAAGTGTCGTAAGTTTGCACTTGGTCTTAGATATGAGCTGTGTATTAAGGTTATTGGCTATCTTGACGAGGTATTTGATAAGGTTGTGGAGAGGGCGAAAGATTTGGAGGAGGTAGAGTTATTAGCCACATATGGTGACATAGTAGACCGAGAGCGACCTAGGAGGTCTTCTATTCTCGAGTCTTCTTTGCGTCTAGATAAGAGTACTCATACCTTCACTTTTTAAATAGGTAATGCCGGACCTAGGCCTGTGGTATCCTCAGCTCGAATAGTTAGTTGGGGTAATTCATCTAGTTTCTCTCTATTACCTTCTTACAAGCACTGTGGTAAACGTCATGGGGAGGAGTGTAGGAAGATGATGGGTACTTGTTTCCATTGTTGATCTAGAGATCATTTATTGAAGGGTTGCCCACATCTACCTTATACAGTTAGGACATTCTCCTAAACTCTTTCTTGTTCAGAGGCTTCTGTTTAGACTTCGACTAGGGGTCTTAATTAGAGTAAATATTCTGGGTCTACTACCGGGTCTGATAGTAGAGCTCAATCACATAAGATTAGGGGATCTATTTTATCTAAGGCTAGGTAGCCAGCTCTTGTGTATGCTACCAGATGCCAGGATGACAGAGATGAGCCAAATGTCATTGTAGGTACATTTACCATCTATTATGTTCCATATTTTGCATTGCTCGATAGTGGTTCCACCCACTCCTATATTTCAAGATCCATATCTTGAGACTTTTAGATTTCGATTAAAGCCACATAGAGTGTTGTTACAGTTATGAGCCTAGTGGGTTAGTCAGTGACTGTGGATAAGGTGTTTAGGCACTGTCCTCTTGAGGTTCAAAGGGAAATCTTTCTGGTCGACCTTATAGAACTTCTGTCAGAGGAGTTTAATCTGATTTTGGGTATGGAATGGTTGTATAAACATATGGTTAGTCTGGATTGTGAGACAAAGAGTGCTACCTTGAAGACTTCTGATAGTCAATCAGTGGTATTAGTTGGTGAGCATGAGGTTATATGTCCAATGTGGTGTCTGCTCTAACTACTGATATGATGATCCAGAAGGGATATGAGGCCTTCATTGCTTGCTTTCTGAATATGGAGGGTTCTCTATCTAAAATTGAGGAAATTCATACAGTTAATGAGTTTCCTGATATTTTTCCTGAGGAGTTACTAGTTACCTCTAAATAGGGTTGTAGCGTTTGAGATTGAGATTTATTCGAGGTCTGCACCTCTATCTATGGCTCATTACCGTATGGCTCATAAGGAGCTTAAAAAGCTAAAAGTTCAGTTACAAGAGTTGCTTGATCGAGGTTTTATTCGACCTAGCTCTTTACCTTGGGGAGCTCTAATTTTCTTTGTTAAAAAGAAAGATGGTTCACTCCGGTTATTCATTGATTATCGAAAGTTGAACAAGTTGACTGTAAAGAATAAATATCCATTACCCAGGATTGATGTTTTGTTTGATCAATTTTGTGAAGTCACAATTTTCTCGAAGATTGATTGGGTACTATCAGTTGAAGATAAAAGGTATTTATGTTTCTAAGACTGCCATTTATACCAGATACGAGCATTACGAGTTCTTAGTGATGCCATTTGCTCTGACTAATGCACTGGCTACCTTTATGGATATAATAAACCAAGTGTTTTGGCCTTACATAGATCAATTTGTTGTGATGTTCATTGATGATATTTTGGCCTATTCTTGGATAGAGGCAGAGCATGTTGAGCATCTTAGGATTGTTCTGCAAACCTTGAGGGAGCATCGTTTGTATGCTAAGTTGAGTAAATGCGAATTTTAGCTCAGGGAAGTGACATTTCTTGTAACCCCCTTGACCCGGCCTAGAAGCCTGATTGAACTGAGAGTGCCACATTAGTTTCTCGAATCAAACTGGAAAAAGGTTACAAAAAGTCGGTTTATTTTTTTCTTTTATCATGTCTAAATGCAAATTAATGTTCCTACATGTTCATACTCACAATGGGTAAGTTTGCGAATGAAACGAGCCACAAAAAACAATCAATAACATCATAAACGGAATTGGGAACTAAAATGTAAATAATTAAAATTACAAAACCAAAATTGAATTTATGGTTACCAATCCTCAATTAGTCCATTTATATGCCAACATGATAAATTCCAGATCAATTTAATCATCCCAACTCATACAATTGCATTCCCAAGACTCAAGGACCAAAATAAAAGAACCAGAAACTTTCAAGATTCCAAATTAACCAACGTAATGGTACCCATACCGGTACGCGTACTCGTGTTTCGATATGCCTATACGTTCTCAAAAACTCAGATTCCAGTAGCTAAAATCTGTACCGAAACGCTTGTTCGCGTATCGGTACGCCTGACAAAAATGTCTATGTCCGTATCGAAACACTTGCTCGAGTACTGAAACATCAAGCCTAAAAAGGTAGGACCATATCGAAACACCCTCTCGCGTATCGAAACACTATGCCTGAAATGGCCTAGTCGTACCGGTACGAGGACACCTGTTTCGATACGCCTGGACCTGTAATGAAATTTTTAGCTGGGTTTTCACACAAACCTTGATGCATTTAGGTCCTAGCAACTTGCATACACAAATATAAGCATCCAACATCACACTTAACAACACATACACCAAGGTTTAACTACAACGCAAGACTATGCCACCTAAAAGATTGGTCTAGAGGCATGCTCCCTATAACTCACCACCAAACATACCAAAATGCCCAACTAAGTAATTATCAACAAGAACACCATACCAACAATGCATCAAGACCATACTCAACAGGTTTAGCTCATCAAAACATGTCATCCAAGCAAAACCATCTAGATGCATACCTAGGTAACCGTATAACATCAACCATAGGTAACGGTGCATGATAAGCGAAACATCAACAATCAAACTCCAAAATCACAGCATTATACATGCTCAAAACCAGAGAAAACTGAATAACAAATCCCAAAAATCCATGGCAAACACATTGCCTTATTAAACGGAAACTAAAACCGAGTCCATACTCAAATAGTCTTGTCTTGGATCACTTAATCCTTGCCTTTGCTGCCTCCAAGCTTTAATGTTCTGCATCATTAGAGAAAAGAGAGCGTAAGCACACTTGCTTAGTGAGGATGCTCTTAAACGATGATGCATTTAAAAACCCTTGAAAACCAACACTTGTTTTCAAACCATGCTTACGACCTAAGCAAGTTCCAATAGTTTCAAATCAAAACATGCATATCAACCATATGCAAATCAATACATATATTCCACATACTTAATCCCAAGGAATCAAATACAAAATCATGCTTAAGTTCCAAAGCATTATATAAAAAACCATGCTTAAATCCCAAAGCATTTTAAATAGATTCGACATTAAAATTATCATATATTGGCAATTATAGTGACCCCGGATAGTCGAACACTATCCTTGATTAGCCGACCGCTAATCTTTAGTTAACCCACCGTTAACTTTACACATCGGATACATGGATCTCCCTTAAAGATCGAACATCAACAAGACTACCCCATGCCGACCGCATGACTTTACAACCTTGCCGACCGCAAGCTTTACATCAACAAGGGGAACCTACCGCTCAACCCAAGTGTAACAACATAGTTCGGGTAGCCGACCGCTATACCTCAAAGTCTCTTAACCCACGATAGATTTTTAACCATATTATAGTGCACTTTATCCTATGGCATGCCAACTATATCCGAATGTTTTCTCACCTTATCATATATCCAATATATCATTTTCAAAACCATTTACTCACTGTTTTACAATGCATTACACAAAAATCACCACATATGCAAATCACATTGCCATAGCAATATCACATTCCCGACCGGAATAAACACCAATTCTCACTAACATTAAATATACCTTTAAGCCACTGCATATGTACATTAAAATCATGCATTAACAGTAAGTAAAGTAAACCATGTTTACGACTAAAACATGAATCACATATGCTCATATCTGAACCGATATTGAAGAGCAAAAGAGGGAAATTTACTTCCGAGCTTAGGTAAGTGTTTCAAACTTATCCTTAACTTCCAAAACCACTTTCAAACATTTGAAAGACATTTAAGACCGTTTCCACTCACCGATTTCACATCGCCTTGCTTGCTACTGCGAAATAAACTCCCGGCAAGTCTAGAACCACCTCAAGATGCTACGCCTAGATTGTCCCCTATTTCGGCCACACAAAACTAGAGGAAACATGCATTAAAATGCATCCAATACTCTGTTTCAACCCAAAATCCCGTAGCTCTCAAGATGCCCACTCAAAACTCATCCGAAACTTACTGAAATCAACCTCAAACATTACTCAATCTTAACCCAGCCATATTACAACGATTCGAAACATCAAACTTCATCAATCAATATCTAAAAACACATTTAGCAAATCAATGAGTAAAGAAATTAAGATCATTACCTTAAATCTCTGATGGAAAAAGAGTGTTTGGCTGAGAGTGTTTTGAGAGAAAATGTGAGAAAAGAAAAGTTACGTCAAAATGTATTTTAGAAAGATAACTACCTTTTTAACTAAATCCTTTTAAATTCTTTTAATTAAAACCATTTTAAAATAATCCTAATTAAGGGAATACTCATATTAGACCAAATGGTAAAATAGCTCCTTAAAGATTCTAAGTTTTAACTCTTTCCAAAACAATCACATTTTTAAAATAGTTTTCAAAAATTGTATTTTGGTCACTAGCCAAAATGTCATCCTTCATAGGCTTGTTTTCCAAAATTACTTTCACCAATATTTTTAATATAATAAAATATGATTTTTAAACATTTTCCCATAATTTTATCTTAAAAAAAAACATCTGCTCCCAAATTCGACTCGAATCTCTAACCAGTCTACTGGATCGTCTAACCTGCCCCAATACCGCTAGGCCCAAAACCGAGGTGTTACAACTCTCCCCCTTAAGAAATTTTACCCTCGAAATTTACCTGGAGGAAAAAGATGCGAAAATTGCTCTAACATATCCGCCCTGCTTTCCCAAGTGGCTTCCTCGACACCTTGATGTCACCACAAAACTTTAACCAGTTCTATCGTCTTACCCCGTAGAACCTTGTTGCTAGAATCAAGGATTTCCACCGGCTCCTCATTAAAGGATAAATTCGGTCTCAACTCAATTTGCTCCACCTGCATAACATGCGAAGGATCCGACCAATACCTCCGTAACATGGATACATGGAATACATCATGCATCTTCTCAAGCTCGAGAGACAACCTCAACCAATAAGCCACAGGACCAACTCGCTCCACAATCTCATATGGTCCAATAAACCTCGGACTAAGCTTACCCTTACGTCCGAACCGCATCACCTTTTTTCCACGGTGACACATTCAAGAACACACGATCGCCCATCGCATATTCAATTTCCCTACGCTTTAAATCCGCGTAAGATTTTTGCCGATCCATAGCCGCTTTCAAGCGTTCACACACAAGCTTAACTTTCTCATCTGTGTCTTTCAGCACATGAGGCAATGATACATGCTTTTCCCCTTCCTCGGCCCAGCACAAGGGCATACGACACCTCCGGCCATACAATGCCTCAAATGGTGCCATATGTATACTCGCTTGATAGCTGTTATTATAAGAAAATTCCACCAACGGAAAGTGCTTCTCCCAGGTTCCTTGAAACTCAATAATACAGCACCTTAGCATATCCTCCAAAACCTGGATAACACGCTCAGACTGCCCATCCATCTGAGGATGATACGCGGTACTAAAACTCAACCTCAAACCTAAAGCCTGATGTAAACACTTCCAAAACCTTGATGTGAACCTCAAATCTCTATCCAAAATGGTCGAATTTGGTACCCCATGCAAACGCACAATCTCAGAGATAAACAAATCCGCTAGCTTGTCCAAGGTATACGTTGTATGCACTGGCAGAAAATGTGCACACTTCGTAAACTAATCGACAATCACCCAAATAGAATCCTTTTCAGCCGGTGTCAATGGCAACCTGACACAAAATCCATGGTTATTCTTTCCTATTTCCACTCCAGAATTCTCAACGGTTGCAACAATCTAGATGGAAACTGATGTTTAGCTTTAACCCGCTGATACACCATACATTTGGACACAAACTCCGCCACGTCCTTCTTTAAACCAACCCAATAGTACCTTTCCTTCAAATCACGATACATTTTGGTACTACCAGGATGCATATCAAAAGGACTAGAATGTGCTTCTGCCAAAATAGAATATTTGAGCTCCGGGACTTCCAGTACCACTATTTGACCCTTGAAGCACAAAACTCCATCATCATCAAAATGAAACTCCGTCGGATTACCATCTGCTATGTCCTTAACATGAGGAACCAAAAAATCATCATATGGTTGCTTAGCCATAATCAACCGTGACATCGTAGGCTTAACTTGCAATTCAGCCAACAACCCACCTTCCCGCGTCACACTCAACCTCACAAACATTGCCCTAAGCTCAAACGCCACCCTACGACTCAACGCATCCGCCACTACATTGGCTTTTCTAGGATGATACTCAATTGTATGTCATAATCCTTAAGCAACTCCAACCACCTTCGTTGCCTAAGGTTCAAATCCTTTTGACACATTAAATACTTCAAACTCTTATGATCTGTAAAGACCACATACTTCTCTCCATACAGATAGTGTCGCCAAATCTTCAAGGCAAACACCACCGTCACAAGCTCCAAATCATGAGTTGGATAATTGCGCTCATGAACCTTCAACTACCTCAACGCATAGGCCACAACCTTACCATCTTGCATCAGCACACAACCCAAACCCACATGCGATGCGTCACTATAGACCAAAAACTCCTTCCCAAATTTCAGTTGAATCAACACAAGAGCATGTGTCAAAACCTCATTCAACTTCTCAAAACCCTGTTGTTGCTTCTCCTTTCAAACGAAAGGAACATTCTTTCACAGCAACTTCGTCAACGGAGCCGCAATACTAGTAAACCCTTCCACAGAACGGTGATAATATCCTACCAACCCAAGAAAACTACGCACTTTCGACACGGTCTTAGGTTGTTTCCAATTGAGAATAACCTTAATTTTTTGTAGATCAACACGAATTCCCTCCGCGGATACCACATGTTCGATAAACATGACCTCCTTGTGCCAAAACTCGCACTTGCTCAACTTGGCATACAACTGATTATCCTTCAAGACTTGCAACACAATCTGCAAATGCTGATCATGCTCCTCATCGGTACGAGAGTACACGAGTATATCATCGATAAAAACCATCACAAACCAATCAAGGTACTCATGAAACACTCTATTCATCATATATGTGAAAGCTGTCAGGAATTTGTCAAACCAAATGACATCACCAAAAATTCATCATGCTCGTACCCCGTACGAAACACCGTCTTATGAACATCCACATCCTTAACTTTCAACTGATAATACCCCGACTTTAAATCTACCTTCGAAAACACTGCTACCCCGCAAAACTGATCGAACAAGTCATCAATCCGCGGTAACGAATACTTGTTCTTCACTATCAACTTATTCAACTGACAATAATCAATGCACATACGCATCGATCCATCCTTCTTTTTTTTACAAAGAGAACTAGAGCACCCCAAGGAGAAACACTCAGTTAAATGAACCCATGATCCAACAACTCCTAAAGCTATGATTTAAACTCTTTTAACTCATTCGGTGCCATCCGATAAGGAGCAATGGACACCGGAGTTGTACCTTCATAGGTTTCAATGCAAAACTCCACCTCCCTATCTGGAGGTATACTAGGCAACTCTTCAAGAAATTTTTTTGGATAATTACAAACAGCTTGAATGTCCTGCGCTCGAACCCTTGGCTTCCAGATTCATAACAATAGCCAAATAAGCTTGGCAACCATCAAACATCATCTTCTCCGCTCGGGTAGTCGAAACAACGTTGGACAAGAATTTTACTTTCTAACCAACCACCACGACTTCATAATCATTGGCCAACTTCAGAGAAATCCTTTTGGACTCACAATCCACCACCACCTTGTGCTCACTTAACCAATCCATACCCAAGATAATGTCAAAACCATGGAATGGAAACTCTATCGAATTCGCGGCAAACTCATGACCTTGTATTGCCAAAGGACAACGCATACAACCTTCTAGTTGTAACCGTCTCCCCAAAAGAACTAGTTACCAACATGCCAACATCCAAGATCTCAATAGGAACATTTAACAATGATGCATGCTCACTTAGGATGTATGAATGAGTAGACCCAGAATCAATCAAAGAAAACAACGAAAAGAATTGCAAAGTGAAAGTTCATGCGAACACATCCGTGTCGTTGCACCCCTTATAATGAGCATAGATCCGTGCCGGTCCACCATTCTCTGATTGTACAGCAACAGCATGAGCCACAGCTCTTTGACCATCCTCGCGCCTCTGAAAGTTACCCTTGCCACGGCCTCGACCCTTTACCGATACAACAGCCCGAACCGGTGCATCACCCACACCATGAGGACAGTCACGCTTCATGTGACCAGGAGATCTTCATATCCAGCAACTCATGGTATTTCCCCAACACTCACCTGTATGGCGTCTACCGCAATGCTCACACTCAGCTACAATATGAACACCTTGGTTACCATGGCCACCACCATGCCTGTGATCCGACTTGTGCCTCTTATCTAGGAACCTCCTATTCTGCTTCCCAAAATAGCCAGAGTCAGCTCCTCGCTTATTCGAGACCATGCCCGAACCTTGTCCCGATATCCTCAAGGACTGTTCAATATCCTTAGCATGGTTTACAAGCACATCAAAATCTATATAGTCCACCACCAATATGTATGTTTTGATATCCTTTACTAACCCATAGCGAAACCTGTTACACCTCTCAAGATCATCCGGAACTAACTCCGAAGCATATTGACTCAAACGAATGAATTTCACTTCATATTCTGCCATGGACATACTGTTCTGTACCAAGGACATAAACTCTCGTTTCCTCGCATCCAGATACTAAGGACCAAGGTACTTCTTCTTAAAAGCTCTTCGAAAGAACTTCCAAGTTATATTCGCCTCCGGGACATTAGCAAATATGGTCACCCACCAATGATAAGCATCACCATGTAACGGCGACACTGTACAACCCAACTTACGCTCATCATTACAACCCATTTGATCCAGAATACGGACTGTACTCTCCAACCAACCCTCAACTGCCTCAGGGCTCAAACCCCTAAACTCAACACCTCTCAAACTGTAGAGACACTCCAAAGGTAACCCTAGGTTAACCGCCACAGTAGGTGCTGGCGCCTGCGCATACACTCTAGCCATTGCTGTTTGAAAAGCTCCCGTTATCGCCTGAACTAACAGAGTCAGATCACCAAATACCGGCACTTGATGAGCCTGGGGCACACCACTAGCCCCAACATTAACCGGCAGAACCAACAAAGGAGGAGGAGGTAAAACATTAGTGGGATTCTCTTCCTCAGCATTATTCTGCCCGATTCTGACATTACCAGCCATAGAACGTGTCTCACGTCGAGCCATGCTAACAAAAGCAACAAAACACATTAAAGTCAGGCTAACACAAGGAAAAGGATCCAAGACCACCTCATAAAACATTTTAAAACCTCGGTAATAGGCAATGTGTTCCCAGTTCATACCCTAACATAATGTAAATCAATCACCGTACATGTACACAATCACCGTGCATAACCAACAATGATATAAACTAAACAACAACATCCCAACCTTTTGTAACCTGGCTCTGATACCAACAAATGTAACCCCCTTGACCCAGCCTAGAAGCCCGACCGAACTGAGAGTGCCACATTAGGTTTGTCGAAGCAAACCGGAGAAAGGTTACGAAAAGTCGGTCTATTTTTTCTTTTATCTTGTCGAAATGCAAATTAATGTTCCTACATGTTCATACTCACAACAGGTACGTTCGCGAATGAAACGAGCCACTAAAGACAATCAATTGCATCATAAACGAAATCGGGGACTAAAATGTAAATAATTAAAATTACAAAACCAAAATTGAATTTAAGGTTACCAATCCTCAACTAGTCCATTTACATGCCAACATGATAAATTCCAAATCAATTTAATCATTCCAACTCATACAATTGCATTCCCAAGACTCAAGGACCAAAATGAAAGAACTAGAAACTTTAAGATTCCAAATTAACCAACTTAACGATACCCGTAACGGTACACGTACTCGTGTTTTGATACGCCTATACGTTCTCAAAAACTCAGATTCCAATGGCCAAAATCTGTACCGAACGCTTGTTCGCCTGGAAAAATGCCTTTGACCGTATCGAAACACTTGCTCGAGTACCGAAACATTAAGCCTAAAAAGGTAAAACCATATCGAAACACCCTCCCGCGTATCGAAACGCTATGCCTAAAATGGCCTAGCTGTATCGGTACGAAGACACCTGTTTCGATACGTCTGGACCTGTAATGACATTTTTAGCTGGTTTTTTCACACAAACCTTGATGCATTTAGGTCCTAGCAACTTGCATATACACATATAAGCATCCAACATCACACTTAACAACACATACACTAAGGTTTAACTACAACGCAAGACTATGCCACCCAAAAGATTGGTCTAGAGGCATGCTCCCTATAACTCACTACCAAACATACCAAAATGCCCAACTAAGCAATTATTAACAAGAACACCATACCAACAATGCATCAAGACCATACTCAACAGGTTTAGCTCATCAAACATGTCATCCAACCAAAACCATCTAGATGCATACCTAGGTAACCATATAACATCAACCATAGGTAACGATGCATGATAAGTGAAACATCAACAATCAAACTCCAAAATCACAGCATTATACATGCTCAAAACTAGGGAAAACTGAATAAAAAATCCCAAAAATCTATGGCAAACACATTGCCTTATTAACTTAAAACTAAAACCGAGTTCATACTCAAATAGTCTTGTCTTTGGATCACTTAATCCTTGCCTTTGCTGCCTTCAAGCTTTAATGCTCTGCATCATTAGAGAAAAGATAGCGTGAGCACACTTGCTTAGTGAGGATGCTCTTAAACGATGATGCATTTAAAAACCCTTGAAAACCAACACTTGTTTTCAAACCATGCTTACGACCTAAGCAAGTTCCAATAGTTTCAAATCAAAACATGCATATCAACCATATGCAAATCAATACATATATTCCACATGCTTAATCCCAAGGCATCAAATACAAAATATGCTTCAGTCCCAAAGCATTATATACAAAACCATGCTTAAATCCCAAAGCATTTTAAATAGATTCAACATTAAAATTCTCATATATTGGCAATTATAGTGACCCTGGATAGTCGACCACTATCCTTGATAAGTTGACCGCTAATCTTTAGTTAACCGACCGTTAACTTTACACATCGGATACATGTATCCCTCTTAATAATCGACCATCATCAAGACTACCCCATGCCGACTGCATGACTTTACAACCTTGCTGACCGTAAGCCTTACGCCAACAAGGGGAACCGATCGCTCAACCCAAGTGATAACAACATAGTCCGGGTAGCCGACCGCTATACCCCAAAGACTCTTAATCCACGATCAATTTTTAACCATATTATAGTGCACTTTATCCTATGGCATGCCAACTATATCCAAATGTTTTCTCACCTTGTCACGTAGGCAATATATCATTTTCAAAACCATTTACTCACTATTTTACAATGCATTACACAAAAATCCCCATATATACAAATCACATTGCCATAGCTATATCACATTCCCGACTGGAATAAACACCAATGCTTACTAGCATTAAATATACCTTTAAGCCACTGTATATGTACTTTAAAATCATGCATTAACAGTAAGTAAAGCAAACCATGTTTACGACTAAAACATGAATCACACATGCTCATATCTGAACTGATATTGAAGAGCAAAAGAGGGAAACTTACTTCTGAGCTTAGGTAAGTGTTTCAAACTTATCATAAACTCCCAAAACCACTTTCAAACCTTTGAAAGACTTTTAAGACCGTTTCCACTCACTGATTTTACCTTGCCTTGCTTGCTACCGCGAAACAAGCTCTCGTTAAGTCTAAAACCACCTCAAGATGCTACGCTTAGATTATCCCTTGTTTCGGCCACACAAAACTAGAGGAAACATGCATTAAAATGCATCCAATACTCTGTTTCAACCCCAAATTCCTAGCTCTCAAGATGCCCACTCAAAACTCATCCGAAACTTACTGAAATTAACCTCAAACACTACTCAATCTTAACCCAGCCATATTACAACTATTCGAAACATCAAACTTTATCAATCAATATCTAAAAACTCATTTAGCAAATCAATGAGTAAAAAAATTAAGATCATTACCTTAAATCTCTAATGGAAAAAGAGTGTTTGGTTGAGAGTGTTTTGAGGGAAAATGTGAGAAAAGAAAAGTTACGTCAAAATGTGTTTTAGAAAGATAACTACATTTTCAACTAAATCCTTTTTAATTCTTTTAATTAAAACCATTTTAAAATAATCCTAATTAATGGAATACTCAGATTAGACCAAATGGTTAAATATATCCTTAAAGATTCTAAGTTTTGACTCTTTACAAAACAATCACCTTTTTAAAACAGTTTTCAAAAATTGTATTTTGGTTACTAGCCAAAATGTCATCCTTCCAAGGCTCGTTTTCCAAAATTGTTTTCACCAATATTTTTAATATAATAAAATAAGTTTTTTAGAGATTTTTCATAATTTTATCTTTCAGAAAAATATCTGCTCCCGAATTCGACTCGAATCTTTAACCCGATCCACTAGACCTTCTAACCAGCCCCAAAACTAATAGGCCCAAAATCAGGGCGTTACATTTCTAGAGCATGTTGTATCCGCTAGAGGCATCTAGGTCGATCCCAGCAAGATAGAGGCTATTGTGAGTTAGAAGAAACCCAAGAATGTCTCTGAGATTCATAGTTTCTTGGGTTTAGCTGGGTATTATCGATGCTTTATCGAGGGTTTCTCTATCATTTCTTCCTTTTTAACAAAGCTATTGAGGAAAAATGTTCCTTTTGTCTAGACTGGCGCACAGTAGCCGAGCTTTAAGCGATTGAAGATAGCCTTGACTCAAGCTCTAGTTTTAACATAACCCGAGCCTAAAAAGGATTTCTCAGTTTATAGCGATGCCTCACACTTTAGACTTTGTTGTGTACTGATGCCGGATGAGAAGGTAGTCGCTTATGCATCATGTCAGTTAAGGCCACATGAGTGTAATTATCCTACCCATGACCTGGAGCTAGCTGTTGTGATCTTTGCTTTGAAGATCTGGAGACACTATCTCTGCAGAGAGAAGTGTTATATCTATATTGATTATAAGAGCCTGAAGTATCTCCTTACTCATAAAGAGCTTAATCTAAGACAAAATTATTGGCTTAAGCTTTCTAAAGATTATGACTGCAAGATTGAGTATCATTCGGGTAAAGCTAACATCGTTATCGATGCTTTGAGCCGTAAGGCAATATCTGATTTGAGGTCCTTGTTTGCTAGGATGAGATTGTATGATGATGGCAGTCTGTTGGCAGAGTTGCATGTTAAGCCAACTTTGGCCAAGAAGATTAAGGCCAAATAGCTCCTAAATAGTTCCTTACTTCTTGTCATACAATAGGTTGAGCAGGGATCTACATCTATTTATGCTTTTGATTAGGATGGGGTTCTATGCTTCAAAGGTCGTTATTATATTCTGAATGATACTGACTTGAAGCGATCCAATCTTAGTGACGCTCATAGCAACCCTTATGCTATGCATCATTGTGGGGATAAGATGTAACATAACTTGAGACAAAGATACTGGTCTATTGGCATGAAGAAAGATACCTCGTGTCGTGGTGTATGACTTGCCAGTAGGTTAAGGCAAAACATCAGCATCTGTCTGGTCTATTGTAACCCATAAAGATACCCGAGTGAAAATGAGAGCATATCACAATAGACTTTGTTATCGGGTTAGCTCTGACTTCTTTTAAAAAAGATTCTCTCTGAGTGATTACTGACCTACTCACCAAGTCTGCTCACTTCATTCCTATTCAAATTAATTACTCTATGGACAAGTTAGCTAGATTGTATATCTTTGAGATTGTCAGACTGCACAATGTGACTTTGTCTATCATCTCCAATCGAGATCTGAGGTTCACTTTCTGATTTTCGCAGTCTTTGCAGGAAGCCTTGGGTATACGCTTAAATTTTAGTACATCCTTTCATCCGTAGATTGATGGTCAGTCAGATAGGGTGATTCATATTTTGAAGGAAATGTTACGGGGATGTGTGATTGGTTTTCATGGTAATTGGGAAGACTTCTTACCTTTGGCCGAGTTTGTATATAATAACAGTTACCAAACTAGTATCCGTATGGCATCGTATGAGACTTTGTATAGTCGTAAATGTCGTGCTCCTATCTGTTGGACTGAGTTGTATAAGGAAGAGTTTGGGTCAAGAGTTGGTCCGAGAGATTGAGGAGGAAAGATATTGAGTTCAAGGTCAATGATCAGGTTTTTCTGAAGGTATCCCCGTAAAAGAAAGTTCTAAGATTTGGGCGCAAAGGTAAGTTGAGTTCGAGATTTATTGAGCCGTGTCGTATTCTATAGAGAGTTAGACCTGTTGCTTATCAGCTTGAGTTACCTCTCCAGCTTAGCTGTATTCATGATGTCTTCCATGTGTCTATGTTGAGGCAATACCATCTAGATCCGAGTCATGTTATATAGGTTCAGGATGTGGAGTTGAGGCCAAACCTATCTTATGAGGAGGAACCAATCCAGATCTTAGATTTGGACGAGAGAGTTCTGAGGACCAGACACAGTCTGATGGTTAAGGTTTAATGGAGCAAACGCAACCATTCTGAAGCTATCTGGGAGACTGATGAGTCTATGAGAGAGTAATTCCCACATCTGTTCCGTTTAGCTAAATTTTGAGGCCAATTTTTTTTAGGTTGGAAGAGCTGTAACACCCTGAAATTAATTTATAATTAGTTAAAAAAAGGGTAAAAGTTGCAAAATGACAGCTAAGGGGCTTGAACCCATGACCCTTGGCTGTATATGCTTAGGGCTTAACCGTTTATGCTAAGGCATTCTTTAGTTTTAGTTTCTAATGATTTTCTTTTAAGCCATGCTTTAAATTATCTTACCCAGATATTAATGAAAAGCTTGACTCCTCACCTACCAAATTTATTATCCATTCAAAAAAAAAATAATATCAGAAACCTCTCTCTCCCCTGACTTTTCATCTAACCAAATCGTTCACCGCCCCAATCTTCATCACCGCCCAACCGTGGTGTTCACTGCCAGTATTATCTTGGGCATCGTCACACCCTAGACCTAACCTCTTCAGCTACTCGCGTAAATAAGCCACCGTTTGCCATGGGTAATGGTTTAAAAGTTCTACAAATAACACTCAGTGTTGCCTCTATTTTTAGTGATTTCACTACCGTTTGTCATCCTTGGCTGTCGCTACTAGCACCACCGAACTCCAGTGCTGAGGCAAGCAAAACCCAGGCAGCCAATCGTTATTCCAACACTTGCAAAGGCCTCATCAGAGCAACGATAATTTCGGCCGTTTTGTTTTGTTTTGGGTAAGTTCCAATGTGTTTTCTGGTTTAGATAGATGAATTTTTGGTTTGGTTGAGTTTAGTGATACATGAGCTTTGTTTTTTTGGTAGAAACGTGACCATTAGAGTCACCGATGAAGAATCCACTATAACGTCAGGGAGTCTGGTAAGTGGATAAGTGAGATTCGGTTTGCTGCTGAACTAGCCTGAACCGGTTAAATTGGTCTGAGCCCAACCAAACCAAGCCTATTGTTAAATCGATCCAAGAACATTATCGCCCAAGCCCAAGTTCGAGATACCTAACCCGATATGAGCCTGAGTCTGACCCGTCTGGCCCTTTTAACCTGAACCTGGTCCGAGTCAACTCACTGAGTTAACCCTTCTGAGTCAACCCATCTAAGTCAACTCATCCGAGCCAACTTAGTTGACTCTGAACGTTAACTTTGACCGTTGACTCTGACCAAAAAGTCAATTTTTCTGAAAACTCCTATTTTAGGTTTTTCGACGTCCTGAGTTAGTTTTTGAAGTCCGTTTCACAAAATTTTAACCCAAAAGCCTTTGATTCTAACCTTGAATCTGAACATGTATATGTATTAAGTTATTCCTTTTAAGAGAGCTTATTTTAAATAAAGGACTGATGTGAATTATTATATGTTTAAAGGTACTCGAGATTCACCTAACCATTTGCCTACTCAGCCCAGCACCTTCCGTTTTGCTCACCAGTATGCACCCGTAGTTACTCGTATGATCTTAGAAAACTCAGTGAAATTAAATAATTAGAATTTATTCTCTTGTAGTAACCTTGTTCTGTTATGATCTAGGATCTAGCACCGCTGCAGAGCATAGCGAGGCAGGTGCCCCATAGACCATTTTGACCAGCTTTTTGAGGTGTGTTCCTTGTGTGCTAAATTACGATTTTAAATATATTTTCTAAAATAACCACGTGCACATGAATATTTTCCCTGATTGAAAGCATGAATAATTTTTTATGATTTGAGTACCTTATCTGTTTTGGAAACATGATATTGTTATCTAATTAAATACATGACTACTTTATCTGCTTGAAAATATGGCCATATGCCTGATTTGAAAGCATGATCTCTGGTTACTATTTTCTATTATAAAACATATGTCTGTCACATGATTCTTGATAATAATGTCTGTTGTACAAACACTGATTTTCATCTGGGTATACTATTACGGATATGTTATGAAGTCTCTGTAGGTTCAACCCTGATCCAGCTGGTAATTTCTTATAGATCCAAGGTCACCCCTTGGGTAGGTTCCGACGATTCAGCTCGGGTAATTCCTTATGGACCTAAGACAACCCCTTAGGTTGGCTCCCACGCCCATTGGGCCTAAGGTAAGTCCTTATGGATGCAGTTTTGGGTAACTGCATATTGGAGTACGGTTGGAGGGTAGTTAAGTATAAATAGAACCTTGATTGCCCTTGTAACATGTTTTACTGTAATGATTTATACATGTCTAAATTATTTAAAATGTTTTATCTACACTTATTGGAACTCACTGAGCTCCCTAGCTCATACCCCCAAAATTTTCCTTTTCAGATACTTTTGGATAGGCTTCATGGACTTGGCACTTGGAGGATCGACGCATTCAGCGCACTTCTTTTGTTGTAATGTTTCTATCTTCCAAACTGTAATTATTACGGTGACATGAGCCTATATTTTGATACTACTTACTTTGATATTTTAAACGATGTGGCATTATTTTGTAATTAAACTCTGTTATGGTTTAAACTGACTATCTCTATTTATCCATGTATGGGTGTATGGGTTATAATTATTACTTGATTTGGACCTTTAATCGTTAAATATTTTTATGGGATTTTTTGGTATGAAATGTGACCTCCCGGAATTAGACTTAATGTATATGTCGGTCTAGGCGGTTACATATAATATATATATATATATATTTCAGCTCCAGTTTTGAAATTATTAATTATAGAAAAAATGAGTTTAATGTTTCAAAACTTTGTTCTTTGAGGTTTTAAATTATATATTGGAATTTATTTTGAATACATTCATATTTTGATCCTTCGGTTTTACATTGTAGTGTCAACTCAATCAATTTTGTGTAAGTAGCTAAAAAATATCGTCACTTATTTAAAATCCCGTCGAGTCATTATTGCAGTTGATAGTAATAGTGTTAATATAGGATTATTCTTGTAGGTTCCAATACAGTTGGACATAGTGTTTATGATCGTGGGAAATGCATTATTCAATAGGTTGAGTTTGCTTTGGCTAAGGTGTGTTCTCTTTCTATGCTATATATATTTTGTGAAATGTTTTACCACTTCCATGACTACTTTTCTATGTTGTGATTACAATATGTTTTGAGATATCATGCATATTGTGTCAGACTATGTTTTAATGAATCCATTAGAATTTCAGAACTGTGATCCTGGATTTAGTAGGATAAACTGTGATGTGATTTTTTGTTTACAAGCATTACCATATTTTATATGCATGGGATGTGATTGTACAGGGAAAGAAGTGGCTTGACCACACTGTGATTGGTGAAATAAGGGTGAGGGGTTATGGGGAACTACCTCCACTTTGACCGGTTGGCTTTGCCACCACTGTGATTGGTGTATGTAACTAGGAAATGCGTTTTGTCTATGTCATCATTACATGCATTGTGTTTTACTGTTCTTTATTAAATATTTTGAGAAAATTAGTTTGAATATGAGTTTTTTATTTCTTGCACTTTAGAGACACACTGGGCTCAATAGCTCACTCCCCCATAGTTTCTTTTATAGATATATTGGACTTTAGGAGAGTTGGTACTTGGAGGATCTCGTATTTTACTCGGATTTATTATTTATCAGTACAAATTGCCTTTTTATTATTTGAATTACTATTCATTATTATTTGAGGATATTTATGTGATTTCAAACATGAGACGGTTTATATTTTGGGATTATTTTCAGCATGCATTTATAGGTTTTGTTTTCAGTTATTTTATTAAACTCGAATATTTTGACATTTGAGTTTTATGAATTATTAAGAAATTTATTAAATGATTGTTATTTAATTCAAATTTTAGTAAAATTTTCAGAATTGGTTTTCTTGAGTGTAAAGTTTTTAATTATGGCTTCCTAAATTTAGTCTTTTCTTCTGGGTCGGATTTTGGGGGTTACACAGCTTCAGCTTCCACCTTTGCTTTCCCTTTCTTTTCCCTCGTTGCAATGCCCACTTTTGGTGTAGGAACCTCAGTAGTTTGCACTATTCTCTCAATGGCAACCTTATTAATTGCCCCTTTAGCTGTCATCTCCTTATTTTTTTTAGGGGCTTGACTCCTTTCAGATTGCACAATTGCATGATCAACTATTGAAATGCCAAGATTCCTTTTTTCCTTTTAGCAAAACCCGATATCTCCTTGTAGGTAATTGCACCCATATCTATCTTTCTTCCCTTTACGATAAAATGTATCATACATGTTTGGTGCATCTCCCGCTCTCACCAATGAAGGGCTGTGATTTGGGTCAAAAATCAATGTAATAGAATTACCCGAATTGCCCCCTAAATCATGCATACGATGTGTTGCCTCATTGCCGTACATCCCTTGGAGAAATATTCCATACCAAAACAAATAAGGATTTATTCTGCAAAGAGAAATAAAAAGAAATTTAAAGATAAACAAGGAAAAGAAGAAAACTAAATCTACATCTAAGAAAGTAATTAAAAGAAAAAATTAAAAAAATTGGCCAATTTAATGGTCTCAACACTCGTAGAATCAAAGTCACCAAAATAAAGTTTGATTCTTTGTCCATTGACTTTGAATGGGATCCCTCTTTCCTATCCTTGATTGTGACTGCACCATATGGAAATACTTTCACAACTTTAAAAGGTCCCGACCAACGTGATCATAGTTTGCCTTGGTGCAACTTCAGTCTTGAATTGAATAGCAAAATCAATTGTCCAACTTCAAATTGTCGCTGCAATATGATCTTGTCATGCCAGCATTTACTTGTCCTTGTAAGTAGAGGCATTTTCATAGGTATTATGGTGAGTTTCTTCCACATCAGTGATGTTCAACAATCATTTTTCCCACAGCCTTATAATCTAAGTTCACTTGTTTCAGAGCCCACATAGCCTTATGTTCTAGCTCCTCAGGCAAGTGAAAAGATTTTCCAAAGACAAGATGATACGAAGACATCCCAAGTGGAGTTTTGTATGTATTACAAATAGCCCACAACGCATCTTCTAAGTGCAAAGACCAGTCTTTTCGAGTGGTATTTACCACTTTTCCAAAATGGTTTTGATAGCCTGGTTAGAGATCTCAACTTGTCCATTGGATTGAGGATGATACATTGTAGCCAGTATATGATTTACTCCATATCGTTTAAACGCAACAGCCACTTGACTGCAATGAAAATGCTTTTACTGGTCATCAATTAATGCTCTTGGTGTTCCAAAATGAGTGAGTATATGTTTGTGAAAGTACTTTAAAACCATTTTGGCATCATCTTTAGGCAGAACGATAACTTTTGTCCACTTGGAAACGTAGTCCACAATGACTAAAATATATAAATTGCCAAAAAATTTAGAAAAGAACCAATAAAACCCAATCCTCAAACATCGAAGAGTTTAATTTCCATGATTGGCTGTTGTGGCATCTCATTTCTTCTAGATATTGACCCTGTGCACTAACAACGGTCACAGCATTAAGCAAACTCACAAGCATCTTTGAATGATGAAGGTTAATAATATCATGATTGAAAGACTTTTGCGACAGTTCTCATACCACCAAAATGCCTTCCATAAGCAACATCATGACAATAATGTATAATTGGTGTCATTTCTTTTTTAGGGACACAACGTCGAATGATATTATCATTGCAAACCTTGAACAACTAAGGTTCATTCCAATGATATTTAGTTGCATCACGAAGAAATCTTGCCTTCTTGTGTCCAATAACACCCAGAAGAGTTTTTCCACACACCAAATAATTAACAAAATTAGCGTACCAAGGTGTTGCATCCACAACAAAAAGCTGTTCATCAAGAAATGCATCGACAATTTGTAGCTTATGACCATCTTCGTTGCCTACTTCCAATCTCGAAAGATGATCAACAACTTGATTTTCTGACCCTTTTTGGTCCTTTATCTTGATGTCAAATTCTTGCAACAACAATACCCATTGAATCAATCTTAGTTTTGCATCTTTTTTGCAAAAAGGTATCTCAATGCAGCATGATCATTAAACACTGTAAATTTTGCACTGACAAGGCAAGAATGAAACTTATCAATAGCAAATTACTGCTATTAACTATTTCTCAGCAGTAGTATAATTAATTTGAGCTTTAGTTAGAGTCTTACTAGCGTAGTAGGTTGCATGAAATACCTTGTCTCTTTTTTGACCAAACACTGCCCCCATAATGAAATCAATGGCATCGCACATGAGTTCCAATGGTTGCTCCCAGTTGGGTGCAACAACGATAGGTGAGTTCTAAAGCTACTTTTTAATTTTATTGAATGCATCCAGACATGTATCATCAAATACAATTTTTTTTGTTTTGCTCCAGCAATAAACATATTGGTTTTGTAATCTTCAAAAAATAATGAATGTATGTTCTATAAAATCCAGCATGGCTAAATAAACTTTGAATGCCCTTTACATTAGCCGGTGGAGGTAATCTTTTAATAACATCCATCTTGGCTTTATCGACCTCAATTCCTGCTTTAGATATTTAATGGTCCAAAACGATTCCCTCTATGACCATAAAATGATATTTCTCCCAATTTAGAATAAGATTAGTGTCTTTACATCGCTGTAATAGTTTCTCCAGATTATCGATGCAATGGTCGAAATCATTACCATATACTAAAAATTATCCATAAATATTTCTAGGAAATTGTCAATCATATCTGAAAATATTTCCATCATGCACCTTTGAAATGTGGCTGGTGCATTGCAAAGACCGAAAGGCATGTGACGAAAGGCAAATGTCCCGAATGGGCATGTAAACGTAGTCCTTTCTTGGGTCTCCGGTGTAATAGAAATTTGATTGTAGCCAAAATACCCACATAAAAAACAGTAATACTCATTGCCCACAAGCTGATCGAGCATTTGATCAATAAAAGGAAGAGGAAAGTGATCTTTTCTTGTAGTTGCATTGAGTCTCCTATAATTTATGCAATTCCGCCATCCCGTAGGAATGCGAGTCAGAATCAAGTCATCAACATCATTACAGACTATAGTAATGCCACTTTTCTTGGGAACATAGTGGACTGGACCAACCCATGTACTATCAGAAATTACATATATAATACCTACGTCCAACCATTTGGGAATTTATTTCTTGACCATTTCTTTCATCTTTTCATTGATTCGGCACTGCGACTCAATAGATTGTTTTCTATCATCATCCAGCTTGATCTTATGCATGCACAAAGATGGACTAATACATTTAATGTCCACAGTGGTCTAGGCAATAGCACAATTGTGCTACTTCAGAATATTTATCAACTTAGCTTCTTATATTGCATTTAGAATTGCAGAGGCAATGACTGTGAGAGTGTTCGCATCTCCAAGGAATACATACTTGAGATTAGCTATTAATGGCTTTAGTTTCAGAGTAGGAGCTTCTTTAATAGATGGTTTAAAAGTAGGAATTGTACGGTTTGAAATATCTAAAGATTCAACTTGCCATTTGTGTTGAACAACAACAGTGAGCACTTTATCAATGCTATCACAATTTTGGAGGTCGTCTTCTATTGTTGTCAGTGCAATATCCTTAGCAATGAGTATACTACGATGATTCAAGTCTTCTTGAATGATATTTCCAAGAATATCAATATGATGACATTCCTCTATATTCCTTCCAAGGTTTACATTAAACATCCCAAAAGTGACTTGGTCATTGTTAACCCGCATTGTAAGTTCTTCTTTTGATACATCAATAATAGTTTTTCCGATAGCTAAGAATGGTTGGCCAACAATAATAGAGGCATCCTTATCTGCCTCACAACCAAGAATAATAAAGTCTGCTGGAAAAACAAACTTGTCCACATAAACAAGCACACCTTTTATTTGTCCATTCGGATGAGTCAGAGATCTATCTGCTAGTTGCAATGTGATCGCAATGGGTTTTATTTCTCCAATGCCTAACTTCTGAAAAGTTGATAATGGCATTAGATTAATATCGCCCCCAAGATCACAAAGAGCTTTGCTAAAGTAATGATTTCCAATAGAGTAAGAAATGATGAAGCTGCCATGATCTTTCATTTTTCTTGGTAGAGGGGTTGATATAAGCGCATTGCACCCCTCTGTGAGTGCAATGGTCTCGATAGCACTGAGCTTTTTCTTCTTAGAAAGAATTTCCTTCATAAACTTTGCATAATTAGAAATCTATGTAAGAGCATCCATCAAAGGGATTTGCACTGTAAGCTATTGCAAAGTATCTTAAAAGAATTAAAATTGATTATCAGAATCAATGTTCTTAAATATCTGAGAAAAAGGTAGAGAATGATTATCTACTAAGTGTGTCGATGTGTGAAATTGCGCCGACAACTTAGACTATATCACATGTAGTAGTAGAGTGATAACTGAAGAAGCATCATCTGTCATACCATATTTTATTCTATCTTTCAATGTATGATCATGTTTTGAAGACTTTCCATGCTCTGGAATAGATACATGTTTTTGTTGCGTCGAGTCAGCAGTTTGCTTGCCACTACGTAGAGTAATAACCTTACAGTGCTTTTTACCCTTGATTACCAGACTCTCAGTATTACTAAGAAGTGTGCGTGGTTGTCAAGAGTTCATGTCAGTAGCTAACTACCCCTATTGAGCTTCCAGAGTATGGATCGAGGAAGAGTGACCTTGTACTATAGCTTCTGTTCGAGAGAAGTGTTAGCGCATCATTTCCTCAAAAAGAAAAAACAGATCATTGATCGAAGATGGAGCATAGTGACTAGTCTGTGACTGTATTTGAGACAGTGCTCCATACTATGATTACGCACTATACTGCGATTACTGAGTTTGTGAAAAAGGATATTATGGTTATATCTTATTATGTTGTGACTGCAATGGAGCCTATGGTGTAAACTATTGTTGCGAATAACTGAAATTTCCTTGACACACACTATATTTACCTTGAAAAGAATTATTCCCAGAGCGGAATACTCCTAAATTATGCGCAGAACTAGAGTTACCCCAAGATTGTCGATTATTTATGTTGTAAGAAGTACCCATGGTATTGCCTCTCATGTTACTGACATAGCTCGTATTTTCTGCATGATGTGGGCAATCTTTATAGCTATGGTTCTCACCACTAATCTTACAAGAGAACATATGAGTAGTGGTTTATTGAGCTAGCTGAATGGGAGCAACTTCACTTGTGCCCTCTATATTCTTGATTTTGTTCTCCAAATACGAAATTTGAGCCTTTAGAGAAGAAATATAATCTATCTCGAAAAATCATAGTGCAACCTTGCATGAAGTAGCTCTTGAAATAGGATATTGAGAATCATTCCGAGCAAATCTAGCACTCTAATAGCAGCAGTGTAGGTGCAATCAAGTAAAGGTCTATTAGATAACTCGTTGACAAGATGTCTTGTGGACGCATTCAACCCATTGTAAAAAATCTCAATTTGAGTTTCTTGTTGAAGGCCATACTTAGGACATCGTCATAATATGGATTTATATCTTTCCCATGTGGTGTGGAGAGTTTCATTATCCAACTAATAGTAGGCGGTAATATCATTCCTCAGGCTCGAGTTTGTTGTCAGTGGGTTAAAGAGCAATACAAACTGCGTTGCTAGATTCTTCTATGACCTAATAGATCCGACAGGGAGTCCACGAAACCATGTACGAGCTCTTCTCTGCAAAGAATATGGAAACAATTGCATGCGTAAGGCATCATCAGGAACACCTTGTTGACTAAAAGGAGCACATATTAAAAAGAAAGAATTGAAGATGCTCTATAGCGTCTTCATGTGGTAGCCCCGCATACTGCTCATTTGAGTTGAGCATTTGAAACATAACTGGCTTCAACTCAAAATTTCTAGCTTGAGTAGGCCGTCGAACAACACTCGATTACAAATCGTCCAACAAGGGAACTGCAACCTCGCGAATTATTCTGTTCTGGGTTGGTGGGTATAGTGGTGGGTTTTTTATGATCGTGAGGGATGCCCTAATTGTTGTTGACCTGGCTTGCTATCTTACTTTATTCTTGAAGTCTACGTCTAAGAGTCATTTGAACTTCTAGATACAATATGAAGAGTGGTGTGACAGAACTTCTAGTCATGCAACACCTACAAAACTAATAAAAAGAAAAGGAAATAACAAAAAACTATTAGAAACAACTGCAAACTAGGTAAAAAATAGAATTGCAAGCAAAAACATAAAAACCAAATATTACCATCCCCGACAACGACGCCAAAACTTGATTGGTGAATAATCGTCACACTAACTGTGCAAGCATACACTACCGATGCAAGTATAGTTAACATGTGAATCCTATTAGATATCGATCCCACGAGGATATGTATTTAGTTGTACTATTTTGTGGCCACAAGCAATTCTGTAAATTGAAATATTGTGAGTGTAATAGTGGTTGTAACAAAGAAATAAAGTCTTGAATGTAAAGTTAATTGTGACAACAAGAATAAACAATATAAAAAGATAAGAGAAATATTAAGTAAAGATCTAGATCCCCTCAGCTCATATCGGTAGAGCATCAGTGCAATAAGAAATAATATACAATGTTTCATTTGAAAAGTAAATGAATAAGCTTGCTTACTAACTTCCATTCAAATCTCAACTGATGACGCAAAAATGTAGATCAACCACAACTCTCGTAGTTTATCAAAACTACAACTCCTTGAACAAGTGGATCAACTCTTGTCGTATTCTCATTCAACTCTCGTTGTAATTTCTTGTTAACCTAACTTGTCACCCATCTCTCAATGTCAGGGACGATGTTTAATACTCTCATGCAAACAAAAATCAGATCCAACAATGGAAATATGAAAAAAGCTAATAATAATATATTGAACTAAAAAACAAAGTTTAAACAAGTTCATATAGAGCTCAAAGAGTTAAACAAACGTCAATAAAAATACGAAATAAAATGAAATCCTCCAATATCATCTATCTCTATAAGGATTTAAAGAAGATAACACGTATTCCTCCTTGATCTAGCACTTGAATCATCATTTTCTCGGATATTTCTGCCTTGCTTTGTCTTGGATCTCCAGAAATAGAGTTTAAGCCGCCATGGGAGGAGAGCCCAAAAGGTTGAAGATGATAGGAAAAATGAATATCGCGTGAATTCTCTTCTTCTTTCTCCTCCAAAAGTACCATTTTATATACTGTCAAGGTAAGGACACCTGTCCTCCAGGTGTTTTGCGTGACTATCCGTCGTACACAATTTGTTGTAACAAAAATTCTAGTTGGCAGATTTGTCTTTATCCTTGACAGTCTGGACAGCTGGCCGCTGCTGTGTCGAGCTGGCTGCAGTGGTGAAACATCCTCTGCAGGGACATTAGTAATACAACGACAACATAGCAAAAAGGCAGAAATATGTATAACAAGAGCAACTAAGACATGAGTTAGACAAAATGCAGAAAATAACCATAAAAATGTAGAAATGGATGCATGAAAAATTGATGTGAGGACAATTGAATCTATAAATCTAGAGGAAATACATGCTCTTTAAAGACCTATAATACAACTTTAAAGTTTTACACTTTTTTGGATCATCGGATAAAGGTAAATAGATGATCGAGATTAACAGTAGAAAATCAAAAGATTATCATAGGAAAAAAAAAGATAAAAAATAATTTTAGTCATTTATTTCTCTCATCTAACAGTCCAAAAAAGATGTAAAAATAATTGAGTTTTACATTTTATAAGTGGATCTTAACCAGATTTTAAATTCTAAAATAATAGACTCTTTTAACATATTAAAACCTAATAAAACCATCTTTACAAAAAACAAACTAATAAAATTATATTTTTTAACAACTTGAAATAGAAACAACGGATGCATATAATTAAATAAATGATTGAACTTAAATTTACAACGAAAATACCTAATGTTTTTTAACTAGTTATATTATTCATGTCTCTATTTTAAATTGTTGATATTTTTTTATTGAAATTTGAATACTTTTCATTTTCATAAATTTTATATTTTGAACAATTTCTATAATTTTTAAAAATTTATAGTTTTTAATAATTTTATGAAATTATTTTTCAATTTTATAAAATTTAAATATTTTTATGACTTTTAATAAATTTCTTTAATTATTTTATAATTTTTATAATTTTAAATTATAGATTTTATATTTTAATTTTTATTTTAAAGAACAAAAAATTTTCTTGAAAACAAAACTCAATTAAGTCCTTCATATGTCATATTTTTCACATAAATTATCACATCATCATTTTCCCGTGTAAACTTATCACGTCTAGGGATGACAATTTTTTTTGACTCTAATGGGTCCCGACCTGGTTGAGGTCGGATTTTTTTTATTTTTTAATCCGGAATCGGGGTGTGTTAGGGCAAGTTTTTTTGTTGAAAATTTCAAGGGTCGGATTTAGATGAAATCCACCATGTCAAGGTATAGTTACTAAAATACCATTTTTTCTTATTTTATAATTGTTTTCATATAGTATATTTAATATTTATTTTTAATTTTTTGGATAGGGGTGGGTATTGTCGGGGTTTTTTATTAAAATTTAAGGGTTGGATTGAGGTAATGTTATGCTTCTACTATGTCGGATCGGGATCGAGTCGACTTATAATAATTTAAAGTCAAGATCGGGTTAGAAATTCTGTTTTAAGTCGAGGTAACCAAAAATCCGCCCTTTCCCGTTGTCATCCCTAGTCATCTTCACTTAACAGGTGTAGAAATTAAATTTTGTCCGAGTTTAAATTAAAAATGCTCGAAATAATATCAATCAACATCACACTTTTGATACCCAAAACCTTATATCCTAAGCCTAAAATTACATGGCCCATTATATATTATTTTACATAGTATAAAAAAAATAAATAAAAATTTTAACTTCTTCCTCATTAAGGCTTTATTCTCATTGGTTGGATGTATGCCTCTCTCCTATTGGATGAGCAACTAGTTAGTGAGTAAGATCTTGAATCTCATTAGTTCTCTTTTATTGGACAAAAAAAAAATAAAAAAATATATTTATATATATTTTTATATATATAATTCCTCAAAACAAAAAAGAGACGGCATGATGAATTTCCCCTAAAAATTCCCCAGCTATTCGAGCTTTCCCTCACTGCCGCATACACCCTGCATTTTCAATTCCATTTCTCATACCCCGAAAGTCTCCACAACCACATGCTCCCACTGCCACAGATTTCATTTTTCATTTTTGTCCAAAACCAAGTCCAAGCCCCCAACCCTCCTACACCATTCGAACCACCAACCTAAATCAAGCTTTTCAACTCCAACAACAACGATCCGTGAATTGATCAATCGAGCATATATTTGAGTTTTGGTATTTTATTCCCTTGTTTATTTATGTGTAAACCTTTCTCATGGTTGAATAAAAATATGAGATTTGTTGATGACCCTCTTTATTTATTTAAGTTTCTTTCTTATATGTTCTTGTTTAATTTATTTGTTTGTCATGTGCTTTATTTTGTTTTTTGGTTTGATTTATTATTTGCTTGTATGTCTTCTTAGGATAGTTTAGTTTTTAGAATTTGTTTTAATTAATTTAAAGCATGCCATTGACTTATTGAGGTATGTGTTTAAATTAATCAAAATGAATTTAGTTTAGGTTGGTTGAGGCCTTTTAGGATTAGTTTAGGGTTTAAAATTTAATTTAATCAATTGGAATTATGCGCTCGGCTTATTGGGGCATAATTTCTAAATTAGTTAAATTAAATTTAGGATTATATTTTTGGAGCCTTTAGTTAGATTTGAGGTTCGAATCAATTTAATTAATTTAAATTTATCCTTGGCTGACTGGGGGTAAATGTTAAATGCATTAAATTAGTTGGACAACTCTTAATTACCCTTTAGGATAAAATTAATATTTGACTTAGGTGAACATTTAATTAAAATCATAATTAATTAATTTGATTCGTTTTAAATAGAATCCTTGACTTATTGGGATATTCGTTTAAAATTGATCGAATTAATTATTATGATTCAAGATAATCCATAAAATATTAGGGTTTTCTAGTTTTTTAGGAATTAATTAATTTAAGGTTAATATTAGGCTAACCTAGTTAATAATTAGACCACTAATTGATCTTATTCATAATTTGGGCCTTTTTAGGTTAGGACTTTAGTGAGCTTAGGCTTTAATTTTATGTCTTTCTATGTCATGCATTTTAATTGTCATTCATATGACTTTAATATTTTAATGAACATGCATTTGGTTAATTAACTTAAATTATAAAAATGAGGTACTTATTAATTTTGATATTTGTGTCGTAACAGTCCTGACTCAATGGATGTTAACCAAATATTTGAATTAATTCTTACCATCTGAAGGCAAATTTAATTTGGATTAAAATTTGACAAGTCATAACATCATTCTTAACTGCTTGCATCATGCATAAAGGTGATGAACAAAGTTCGAACCATAAATTAACACGATAGTCGGGCTTATTCAATGTCGGTTTAATCTATGGTCTGAGGTATTGTCACCCTTATTAATTAAATGATTAATCAATTTGAACTCGCCAATTTGACAAAGCCCGTTTAATTAAAGTTTGTGTTCAACCATGAACCATTTAATTAAATTCAATTTGAGTTTCGATAGTTTCCATCAATTAAAAGCAACATATATTTTGGTACCGATTTCCGGGCGTGATGGGGTGCTAATTCTTCCCCACGCGTAACCGACTCCTGAACCTGTTTTGAATGAATCTCTGGTTTTATGGTGTCCGACCTACCTTAGTGGTCGGTGGCGACTCCAAGTTTTTTATTTTCAAAAACACAATTTTTAAAGGACTTCCCCACATTTTCAAATATTTTCCAAAAGACAAAAGGAAACCTATTACTCCTTTTCTAGCGACATTCGATTTCAAAAAAAGTTGCTACAACAGGTTGTTATGATTATTGAAAAAAACTCAATTGATTGCAATTTATAATTCAAAATACTTAATTGTGTGTTGTTTTTATTAGAGGCTTGCTTGATTTTTTTCATTATTTTTTATGACAATTTTACTATTTAAGCCATTCCTATTTTACAATGATTTTTTTGTTCGCGTATGGAGGGTTTAAGCAATGTACAATTAAATAAATGGTTTTCGGAGGTAAGAAAGTGGTCGCTGGAATTGAATGGGAATAATAGACATGTTTGGCTATCGATACGTGGTATGCCGATTCATGCTCAATCTAGAGGGTCCTTCAAAAATGCGACACGAGTATGAGGATACTAATTCAAATTGATGAAACTACAAAGGAGCCTTCTACATTTGAACGAGGCAAAATTTTGGCTGAGACAGAGTATGTTCAAAATATTGATGAGATATTCGAACTTAAAGTTGAGGGTTGTTTGTATACAATCTGTGTAAGGGAAATGGAGTATATGCCACTGGAATCTTCACGGTGCAAATGTCAAGATAAAGAGACATTTTATATTTTATAAGAGTAGTGAAGGAGACTCGGTTGAGTGGTGATGGTGTGCGTGACATTGCCTTGATGGACTCACAATTGTTGGACGTTCCTATCAGTGGGCCTACTCAGATTGGCCTCATTGAAAAAAAATCCGTAATATAAGTGTTTCAATATAATGAGGAAACTAATATAGCCAAAAATGTAGAAGTTCACGAGAGTTTGAATGTGCAGGACGAGTATGAAGTGTTAGATAAAAGTGCAAAGACAAAGGGTCATGGTCGACCAAAGAAGGCTGGTGCGAAGCAACACGATGTGGTGAGACCTTTGTTTGAATCAAACACTTGTGAGGATAAAGAAGTTATTTTGCGTAAAGCTTGGGGGACGGTAAATTTGGGGAAATTGATTTGGGCTAAAACGATAGGAAACGAGGAAGAGATAGCGAAAGATAGTACAAGCCTAACTAAGGCTCATGAGAAATAACAATAACTGTGTAAGATGTGGGTGCTGTCTTGGAACGTAAGTGGGCTGGGATCACCGGTAAAGTAGAAAGTTGTGCGAGAACTATAGAGACTAGGGGTGATAACGAGCTGAGCCCGAGCCTGGCCAGTTTTATTGGGCTTGGCTCGGGCTCGAGGCTCGGCGAGCTCGAAATTTTAGGCTCGAGCTTGGCTCGGAAACAATACTATCGGGGCTCGGCTCGAGCTCGAAGCTCGTCAGGATCAGCTCAGGCTCGGCTCGGAATGGACAATTTATTTTTAGTGGATTTTTTCCTAATTTATTTTATTGCTTTTCTTTTGCTAAAGAGATTAGTGTATATGTAGCATACATATATATATATATATAAATAATTATTCTGAGCCTGTTCACGAGCTTTTCGAGCCGAGCTTGGGTCGGCTCGGCTTGTTAAGGTCTCGAGCTGAGCCCGAGTCGAGCTTTGACCGAGCCGAGCCCAAGTAGCTCGCGAACCGGTCAGGCTCATTATCACCCCTAATTGAGATAGCATCAGGGGTGAGATGGTGTATCTTCAAGAGAAAAAATTACAGGTAATGACGACTTATATTGTACAGCAAATTTGGTATTCAGATTCTTTTAATTTTGTTTTTGCTCCCTCTAGTGGACGTTCGGGGGGGATTGATGATTATTTAAGGCGCTGTTATTTCAACTGGAGATTGTTATTGCATATAAGAATTTATTGGCAATTTGGGGGCTGTGTTGGACTTGTGGGATGCTATGCGTGTATGCACCATGTGAGATTGATGGGCAGATTGCACTATGGCAGCAGATTCACGACATATTACTTGTAAATGCTATACCGTGGTGCATAGGCGACAACTTCAACGTGGTGAAATTGATAGAAGGTATGGTCATACTGGGAATGTCGTGGGATGGATGGCTTTGTGAGTTTAATTGAGGATATGAGATTGATAAACTTACCCATGTTGGGTAAACGTTTCACATGGTTTGGTCCGGAGAAGAAATGCAGTCAATTGGATTAATTTTTGGTCACATATGAATGGGTGGACAAGTTCTGAAACAATGGTGTTTACCTAGGGGTTTGTTGAACCATGCCCCGTTAAAACTTGTGAGTGAAGAAATGGATTGGGGTCCTCACCCTTTTCGCTTCATGAATCGCTGGCTGAAAAAAAAAAGGAACATGTTCATGTAAAGGAGAGGGAGTGGAAGAGGACATCTGGCCAGGATGCCGAGTTGAGCATCATGCACAAGCTCTGTGACTTGCAGAAATTTCTTAGGGAGTGGAATGTGACCAAATTTGGGAGTATTGTGGATAAAATTGAGGCTACAACTGTTGTGTTGGAGGATATGGATGAACAAATAGGTCAGGTGGAATCAATTGAAGTGGGGGAGAAAAATACGAACTACTTCCATAGGGCTGCAAAAATTCTTGGATTGAGAAACCATATTATCAGAATTAATGTGCGAGTTCGTTGGGTGCAGACACCGGAAGGATTGAAGAGCTATTTTTCAAAGCATTTAAAAAACAGTTTGCACAATAGTGGTGTGTTGGATCGTTTTCTATTGAGGTACAGTTTCACAAGGTGACAATGGAGCAGGTAACTCAATTGGAGTGTTGTTTCATGATGGAAGAAGCTTGTAGGGCAGTTTGGGGTTGTGATGGATCGAAAGCACCAGGTTCGAATGGATTCAGTTTTGAACTTTATAAGAAGGGTTGAGATTTTGTCAAGGAAGATGTTATAGTAGTGATGCAAACATTCTACGAGACGAATCAACTTTCACGTGGTATAAATTTGACCTTTGTTGTTCTCATACCGAAAAAGGATAATCCAGTATAAATTGGTGATTATAGGTCGATGTGTTTATTGCATTCGGTCTATAAAATTGTAGCAAAAGTGATAGCGAATCGTTCTCAACAGGTGATTGAGGATTTGATCAGTGACATTCAAATGACATTTATAAAAGGATGACAAATTACTAATTTAATACTATTGGTTAATGAAGTGATTCCTTTCATGAAGCATGGTTGGTTTAGTGAGGAGGAGTGGTGTTGAAATTGGATTTTACAAAGGCGTATGATTGCATCAATTGGATTTTCTTAGATCAAGTTATTGGGAGAATGAGGTGTGGTTCGAAGTGGCGTTCATGGATTAGTGAGTGTATGGGAACGGCTCGACTTTCTATCTTGATAAATGGAAGTGCAACAAAAGAATTCAATATGAAACAAAGAATCATGCAAGGCGATTTGTCGTCACCATTGTTATTCGTAGTGGTCTATAAGGTGTTACATTTATTTCTGGGTAAGGCCAAAGAGATGGGATTGATTAAAAGGGCACATGTTGCATCAAATTTCTATATATCACACCTCCATTTCGCAGATGAAACTATCATTTTCATCCAAGGAAATGTTGAATACGGATGAAATCTAAATATAATGTTGACTTGTTTACAGTATTATTCGTGTTTAGAAATAAACTATTCGAAATCTTGTTTGTATGTGAAGGGTGTTAAGTGTAAACAAGTACTATATTTTATACCCTTTTTACTTAGATTATTGTTTAGACTTAGGCCCATTTAATTTCATTTGTAGTTATTCATGTATAAATTCGTAGTCCTTCAGTTTATTGGGCTTGACCTTGTGTTTTACTATTTTTTATGGAGAAACCGCTATTGTTTTGCTCTTCTTGTGTAGGGACGAATTGTCGAGCGTGGCCAGCCAAGTCGGAGATAAAGATCAGATTTTTCAAGAATTATCACTTATCCTTATCACATGAGATAAAGCACAGATTTAAATCAAGAGCTGTTGTAGATAAAGATAAAGAGATTATTCCTTCTAGTTCAAAATTCAAATGGATATTTTCACCTCTATATAAACGCATCGCATTAACAACAACATCATAGAGGAAGATCAGAGCGAGAGTGAGATCGACTCAAGAAGGAGAATCGGTTCAAGGAGGAGTTAGACTTCTTCAGATTTTTATTTCTCTTTTTATCTTTTGATTGAGCCGATGTTTGGGTGTAATTCTTTGTTGATTTCTTCCAACCCAGCATGAACTAAATTAATTGGCTTGGGTTATTGGGTTTTATGATGTTTGCGAATGAATGATTTGTTTTGGTTTTTAATTCAATATTCGGTGTTTATCCATTTCTTGGTTTTTTATTTAATTTCAAGTGAACTCGGGAAAGGGACTTGAATGAATCCATTTATCTAGGCTCGAGAGAGCTAGATTCACGAAACGATTAGATATGGTTTCCATTTAAATAGTCATTGGTGGAAACTAATTCGCCTTAGGGATAAGGAGTGAATTTCAGTGACTAATAAAGTTCATTCATCGATGATGTCCACCCAAGGTTAATGCAGGGATGTATTACCGAGGCATGCACAAACATAAGTTCTTCGGTTAGAGGTAATTCAAAGGCACTGAAGACGACTCTGTCGAACATTTGAAGGGAAACTAATTGCCATGGCAATTTGGCCGACAACTGCATCACTAGACTCAATAACCCAGCCTACTATCTCATGGTTTCATCTTTCATTTATTTAAATTCCTTTAGACTTGGTTTATTTTACTTGCTTATTATCACTCTCTATCACCATCAACTTATTTCTTTTATAGTGCAATAACTTAAGCAAAGTGACCAAAACCAATCACTGTGGATATTTGCACCGTTTGCGTAGCACATAAATCATACAACAAGTTTTTGGCGTCATAGCCGGAGATTGTCAATTGGTGTTAATTGTTTTTGTTATTGCATTTTTCTTATTATTTTTACTGACTTTTTTTTTTTGTTTTGTTAAAAAAATTTAGGTGTGCTACAAAGTGAAGGGACATCAACATGTGGGGAGGTAAAAGTCGATCTATTCGAGAGTATCTTACACCCAGCAATGACTACCTACACAAACCCACTAAAGCTTCCACATTAATCTTGTCATACCTTTCATAATTGACCAATTTGATCGCATCTATACAACTGCCGAGAGCAGCCCAAAAAATTCATGCCATGGCAATTTCTTGTGCTTATTGTGGAGAACATCATTCGCTTGGAAATTGCTCATACAATCCCGACACATATGGCAACACGGAGGACCGTAATTGGAATTGACATCAAAATCTTTCATGGTATGATCAAGAAACTCAATTTTTTACCCTGACAATTTTGTCGTTGCAACCGACATGCCAAGGCAATATATTCCTTGTCAAGAGCAGTCAAATTCCCTAGAGGATACGTTTCACGCTTTCATGGCTAGAGGTTATACTCTCATCGAATTCAATTGAATGCCGCAACAAAGTAGTAACCCTCAAGAGCGATCAAATTCCATGGATGCAAATCTCATGAGAGATTCGGTAGAACAATTGAGGAGACTCACGTATGCCTCGAATAGCCTGCCTCAGCAGTTAATTCTTACGGATACTAAAATCCTGAGGCAAGAGGCTAAGGAGAACCATGAAGACATCTTCCCAATGTATGGAGAACAACTAGAATTTTCAAATCGAAAACATGTTGATGAGAAAGAATGTCCAGCATCGGATGAGCCTAAACAACGAATTTCCACGGCAAAATTTGAGGAACCTGAACATAGTAATGCTGCGGCAACACTAAGTGAGGCTGAGAAGAGTAATGCTACAACAGATTCTAAAGAATCTGATGCCCAAAATGTTACAACATTGATACTAAAGTAGGAATCTATAGATTGCTCTTATCCACCTTTGCCACGACAATGACATGACTACATGTAGGATCAACAAGATGGTGATACTTTGCTAATAGAACATGAGCATGTGAAGGTTGAACCTTTTGAATTCTTTAAAAAATTACCTCATCCATTACAAGTATTTCTTGAGGAACCAACATTGTTAAATTTGAAGCCATCAAAAGTAGCATATGATCCTTTGGGAGACGACACTCTTAGTGGTGCACCAAAATCATTGCTGATGAAGATGCTTGGAAAGCGTAAAGGAAGCATTGGTTGGATGTAGGGGTGTTCAAAAATATCCGATCTGACGATCATATCTGATTATCCGTTGATCTGTTCCGAAAATTCTGATATCCGATCCGTTTTTTAATTTTGGACCGGATCGGATACGGATCGCAATATTTCAAGTTTCAAATTATCCGAAAATCCGAACATTCAGTTTTTTATGAATATTAATTTTGTTATTTCTAACAATTTGGTCCTTGTTATATCCGAAAATTTTTAAAAAAATGAAATTTTCATAAATGTGAATCTTGTTATATTTAGTAATTTGTTATTTTTTATATTCGAAATTCTAAATTTTTCATAAATACAAATTTTAAATTTTAAAAAATAATTAAATCAAAATATATTTTCAGATAACCGGATATCCGATCCGATTATCCGATATTCGAATATCCGAATATCCAATTTTTTTCAGATCAGATACGGATCACTACATGGCCGATTCGAAAATCTGGATATCCAAAAAAACGGATCGGATCTGATATCCGGTGATGAACACCCTAGTTGGATGCTTGGAGATTTTCAAAAAAATTGGTCATTCCCTTGACTTACACTGAATTTTGGCAGAAGATTGTCACAATATTGGCTGGAGCAGCAATTGCCATGACAATGAAAGCTACATCTAACTATGATGGAAGTCGACAAAAATGAGGTAATCAAATGGTTGGGTGTTGATATAATTTTTCATATTAAAATATTCATGCCTTCAAGAGCAGTAGCAAGGTGGAAGGTATGCGTAGACTACAAAGGAACACGAAAAAAAGATACCTCCACCATGGTAACACAAGGGGAATAGTTTAATCACAATGGCTCAACTCTTTTTGGGCAACATTGTTACTCGATGGAGGGTGCAGATGGACTACAAGAAATATCAGAAATGACCTTCGTCAAGCTTTCTTTAAGGCAACTCTATTCCCTTCAAGTTTTCTTTTCTTTTGTGTTTATTTTGATTTTTTGTTGTTGTTCTGTTTTTCATTTTAATAAAGCTAGGGTGTTGAAAGAAACCTATAAAATTAGAACAAGAACACAATACAAAAGGAAGAAAAAGGGTACCAAAGGACCCATCAAACAACAACACTGAAACAACAAAAAGCATAAACAACAGATAAGGAAACACATACAAGCAACAGACGAACATAAAAAACAAAGAAGAGGACTCAAACAAACACCACGACCAACTAGGAAACTGAAACAAGAAAATGAGCCAACATCACCATTCTTTACTGCATGATGCTTCGAGGGTGACCGAAAAATAAGACTTGTAGAGAAATGCAGCAAGAAATCTATCAAGCGGCCATCGCGTCAAGAATCGGGGAGTCACCAACATATGGAAGCAAAGGAGGCAGGGTCTGAGATTCTAGCCAAACGATTATCCTCTATTAGGGAAGAGAGAGCCCAAAAACACCGCCGAGGCCGATTGAAAACCACCAACAGAATCAGAAAGCCACCACCGATACAAGAAGAAAGGAGAAGATAAATCGGACAAAACTAGAGAGCAAAGGAGGCGAGCCCTTCTCCAGGAAGACCTGTTCCAAAATCACTCGCAGGCCCAAGGGAAGTGGCAAACAACGATTAAGAGACCAAGCCTTCAACGAACAACGAGAAGATCCACAAAAAGCCATGCCAAGACTGGTATATAAAGAGAGAACCGAAAGAAGGACAACAAAGAATGAGGAAGAAGGGAAACGGAGACTTGAAAATGAAATGGGGGAGGGAGACCAGCCGCGGTTCAAGCGACAACTGGCCACTGCAGAAGAAAAACTAGGTTGTTTTTGTTTTTAAGAGATAGTGGAGAACAAACGAGGGGAACGTTATAATTTAACGTTCTCCTCGTCCCAAGTTAGTTTTGAATCTTAACGAATGCTAAACAAAAGTTAAAACAATGCTGACAATCTGATTAAGCACATGTGGCAGAAAAAGTCTAGATTTAATCCAACTTTAGAAGAATCATCTAGAAAATTGATAATTCGGCTTACCCAAGGAGATGGCTTCAAGTCTTCAGGATTTGTTGAGGACAGACTAGAGAGATTATTGAAGGAATCTATCTCGGGAGGAGGAAGATCATTTAGAGTAAAAGCAAACCTAGAGAAAAAAATGAGATTGAGTTGGATAATAGTTTGCGAGGAATCGACAACGACTTAACATTTCTAAAGCAACACCGGTTTGTTTTAGGAAATTTTTAATTTTAAGGTTATTTTATTTTTCTCCGTGCCAAGCCAACTTTTCGTTAAAAGCTAACAGCACTAAACGCCCCAGTAACCATAAGTTTAAAAAATGAAAACGTAAGTAACCACAATCCTATTTTTAATTTGATAAGTAAAAGTAAACACTTCCTAAACATAAGTGACCATCTAAATAGTTTACCCTATTCAAAATATAACACTAAACTTTTTAACACATGTAGCATTTCTACTTCATTCACTTATATTTGTACAGTTTATTAAAAAAATCATAGAAAAATTATAGAGAATAGATATCAAATATTAAATCCACTACCATGCACAACTAGATATTCAGACAAAATAAATGCTTATCAAATATTTGAACATATCAAACAGACCAGTTCTACATCATTCAATCAGAATACACTTGGCATAAAATAAATTTCAAATAAATATACAAAAATAAATAACGTAAAACTAACCTGACAAGAGTTGGAACACTTGAACGTGGTCAAATTCTTTCTACAAGATCAAGTTTTTCTTACAGAAGTAAAACCTCACACTTTTTGTATTTTAACCTTACACTAATGCATCAACCCTATATAGAAAAAAATATTATATAAAAACAATTTATTTCAAGATTTTTTTAGTGTGACTTAAAATCTTTCACTGTTACTCAATGGATTTTATACTCATTTTTTTTATTCTTTCTCGGTGTTACTTCTAATCAATATTTTGCCTTCAATTTTCTAATCAGGTCATCAACTATCAAATCCTCTCGCATACTTTTAATCATACTTCAAATCGAATAATTTTTATGATTAATGTAACACTGATTTTATTTAAAATAAAATAATTAAGAGAAGAAAGAAAGGTAAAAGTAAAATAAAATAAAATGTGGGGATAAGGTGTTAAGAGGTTTTGAACCCATAAACCTTTTGCCTAGCACTCAACCCTCTCAAGTTTAACCATTGAGACAAATACTCATATCTGTCAAGTAATGAAATGCAAAATAACTTGAAGAATAAATATGGGGTTTAACCAAAATTAAATATATCAGCCTGATTCTTCACCTACCCAGCATTAACCCTCCAAAAAATCCCCTCAGTTTCCAGACTATTCTCCCCATTCATCCTCTCTTTTCTTTTTCCCTATTTGTCGTCTGATCTCATCCACTGTCCCGACGTGGCCATCACTGCCACCACCGACGTGTTTATCATTTCACCCCGAACCCAACGCCGTCATCCACTCGCGGTAAAGCTTTTTCGTTTGCCGTGGATCGCAATTTGAAGGTCCAGTGAGCTATCAAGGTTTCTTTCTGTTTTCTGGTGATTCCAGCAACGTCTGTCGCTCGTTCACCGCTTTATCACCATTTGTGAATTCCTTGCATCGGAGCGAGCACGACCCATGCCGCCAATCATCTTTTCACCGCAGATCCGAGGGTCATCGAAAGTTTAAGAAACCAAACGGTTTCTTCTTCCTCACCGTGATTTCCATAATTTTAAGGCTCGGTAAGCCTCTAAAAAATGAAATGGTTGGGTTAATAATCATTTTTTCTTTTTCTATGGTTTTCCGATCATTTTGGGCCGCATGTGGCGACCATACGCCGCCGGAGGTAATTTTTGACCGCCATGGTCAGTTCAGTGTTGAGTCGGTCTGTCCTAGATCGACCTGGCCTTTTAGACCAGTAGCAGGGCTTATTATAAGCCAGTGGATCGGCCTGTTAAGGCCTATTAACCTTTAGCCTATACCAGTTGGTCCAAGCTCAAACCCGACCGACTTGACCCGAGTTTGACCCAGCTTGAACAAGTCAACTCACTGAGTTAACCAAATTGAGTCAATCTAGTTGACTTTGACCATTAACTTTGACTCTAACCGTTAACTTTGACTAAAAAGTTAACTTTTTTCTGAAAACACGTATTTTTGGTTTTTTGAAGTCTTGAGTCAATTTTTGAAGTCAATTTTGTGAAATTCTAACTTGAAAGCCTCCAAAATTGACATTGAACCCAAGCTTGCATATGTATTAAGTTAATTTATTTAAGAGAAGTTATTGAATAAAAGGACTGACACAATATATTATTTGTTTAAAGGTACTAGAGTCTCTCATGATCGTCTATCTGCCCAACCTAGCTCCTCTTGATACGCGTGACCGCGTGAACCCATTGTGGCTCATATGCATCGATACATTTTGAATTATCATAGAAGAGAATTTCTCCTATATTAATTTAAAATTTATTGTACCTTAGGTTCTAGCACAACATCAGAGTGTAATATGGGTTCTCAATAGGCCATATGACTGACCTGATCTTTTGAGGTGTTTTCCTTGAGTACTATATAAATGCTTTAAATGTTTGGTTTGAAATGTTCATGTGCATATGACTGGCATTCTCTGATTTTGCAAAAACATAACATGTTTCCTAATTTTAAGATTTTAAGCATGATCATATTATTTGTCTGATTTATGCCTAAGTACTTGATTGAATAACATGCTCTGTGGTTACTGTTTTACTAAAAATAATTGTCTTCTTTATATCTACTATTATCACTGTTTAATATTTATTATTTTAATTAATACCTAGACTATTTTACTAGGTACTTGGGATAGGATATGAAGTCTCTACAGGTTCAGCTGTGATTCGACTGGTAATTCCTACTGTATCAGGTTTTCTGTGCTTTGGCTAGGTTGATTCCTACTGTATCATGTTCCTATGCTTCAGCTAGGGTGATTCCTACTAGACCTAAGGTATCCCCTTAGGATGGCACCTACACCCAATGGTCATAGGTTAACACCTTTATAGATGCATTTTTGGGGAACTACATACTGGATTCGGTTGAAGGGTAGATAGGAAATTAAAATGAACCATACTATTACTTGAAATATGTGCTTCTTGAAATAAAATGTTTATTGTATTGTTTACATTATATGTTTTAACTTTGCACTATTGGAACACACTGAGCTCTCTAGCTCATTCCCCAAATTTTAGATAGGCTAGCCTGTACCTAACATTCGGAGGATTGACACATTCAGTACTTTACTATTTTGTAATGTTTCTATCCACCATTTTGTTCTCTCAAGGTGACACGTGTCTATATTTTGGGGTGTATGGAGTTTATGTTATGAGTATTTTGCTGCTATTTTTGATATTACTTAATTTGTAACTATTATCTTGTAATGTCCCAAATTTGGGCCTAGAAGTTAGCTAGGTAGGTTAGACAGTTTAGGTAAACCGAATTAGTCAGTTCAATCTAGTTTCAGGAATTAATTCGTAATAAATATTTTTAACATGAAATAAAATATTGAAAAATGGTGGAAAATATTTAATTATTATTTTGATGGTTTTGGTAAATTCAATTTGGTAAAATAAGGTTTGATTTATGGACACTTTGTCCTAGTGACTAAAATGTAAAATTCGAAAACTAATTTTGGTGACTAAATCGTAAAAGGATGGAAACTTAGAATTTTTAGGGAGCTATTAATCCAATTGGTTTTATAAGAATTTTTCCTTAATTTGGATGTTTTAAAATAGTTTTAAAAGGATTTAATAAAAGAGATTAAAAGAGTTTCAATTGGGTTGTTTTAACTTTGCATTGTTGGAACACACTGAACTCCCTAGCTCATTCTCCAAATTTTCTCCCTTTCAGATTTTATATAGGTTACCCTATACCTGACATTCATAGGATCAACACATTCTGTACTCTGCTAGTTTGTAATGTTGCTCCACCATTTTGTTCTCTTAGGGTGACACGTGTCTATATTTTAGGGTGTATGGAGTTTATGTTATGAGTATTTTGCTGCTATTTTTGATATTACTTAATTTGTAACTATTATCTTGCAATGCCCCGAATTTGGTCCTAGAAGTTAGCTAGGTAGGTTAGACAGTTTGAGTAAACCGAATTAGTCGGTTCGATCGAGTTTCAGGAATTAATTTGTAATAAATATGTTTAGCATGAAATAAAATATGGAAAAATGGTGAAAAATATTCAATTATTATTTTGATGTTTTTGTAAATTCAATTTGATAAAATAAGGTTTGATTTATGGACATTTTGTCCTAGTGACTAAAATATAAAGTTTGAAAACTATTTTTGGTGATTAAATCGTAAAAAGGTCAAAACTTAGAATCTTTAGGGAGCTATTAGGCCAATTGGCTTCATCAAAATTTTTCCTTAATTTGGCTATTTTAAAAAGGATTTAATAAAAGTGATTAAAAGAGTTTCAATTGGGTTGTTTTAATTAGCCAGATCATTTTCTCACGTAACTACCTTTTCTCCCAATCTTTTCTCTCAAATTCTCAGCAGCCAAACTACCTTTTCTTTTCTAAAAATCTCATAAATCAATATTTTCAATCTTACTTTTGATTTCAACACTTGATTCCTTTGTTCTACTTTGGATCTTCTAATTCTACTTTGGAGATTTCATCAAAATCAAGCCAACTGAGGAAAGAGTCTACCATTAGAGGTGATTTTTGTTTCTTTCCTCTAATAAAAGGTTCTTTATTGAAATTCCCAAGTTCTTGATCATTTGGAATCGATTTATATTCTGTTTTAAAGATTAAATCAAGATTTGATGATTTAACGTTAATTTTGTTAAGAATTTTTTTGAGTTTGGTTATTGATCTAAATCATTGCAATATTGATTGGTTTAGATCATGCTTAAAGTGTATTTTGACGATATTTAATGGGATTTATAAACGGAAACCTGAAACTAGTTGAATTGCTAATTTTCTAGGTTGTGAATAGTTAGGTTTTTAGGTGTTTGTGGTGTTTTGTTGTTACTAGAGATATAATGTGGTGTTACGGATGTTTTTAGATGTTGTAAGGTTGATCGAATCATTAGGTTATGGCTGGGCTTTGTTTAGATTAGAACCGAAGTGGTTTTCGGTTGTTTTTAGAAGGCTTATGGTGGTGTTTGGTGATGTGATGTTACGTAGTGAGATTACTGGGATTTTAGATGCGTAATGATGCATTAATCTTCTGTTGTTTTGTGAATAAATAGGGGAGACCGATCCTATAGCGATTGACGAAGGTTTGGAGACGTCGGACACGTAGTTTTTTATCAGCAAGTGAAACTTTGTGTTGTTGGTGAGTGGAAAAGAGATTTATAGCCTTGTAAAGGTTTGAAAGTGATTTTGGGAGTTTAGATTAAGCTTGAAACATTTGTCTAAGCTCGAAAGTAAGTATTAGACGACTTCGCCCTCAATTACGGTTTGACAAAGTTGATTTTCTCATGCCTATGTTTATGATTTGATACCTACCATTTTATGCATGTTTTAGAAATAGATTATGATACAAATGATCGTATATTGATGATATTCGAGTATGGTAAATGATTTATGAAAATTATTTCGACGATATGAAATGCATGGTTTGTTGCATTGGAAATTGGTTTAAACGATGGATAAATAAACAATGAGGTATCATGTTTAATATGGAATATATTGACAAGTGACAATGATTAAATGTTATCGGATATAGTTAGCATGCCATAGGGTTTAAATTGCACTATAATAAGTCATCTCATGTGTGTCGAGGGGTTGTGATTGTACCGTATTCTCCACCATGGGTACCTCAGCGGTCGAGGGGTTGTGATTGTACCATTTTCTCCCACTGATGGGTATTATTCATTGTAACCATCAAGGGGTTTATTGTACCGTTTGCTCTAGCTAAATGTATGTTTAAGTGGTCTAAAGAACCACTTGTGAAATCCATGTATACGTCGTGTTTTGATAAATGAAAGATTTTGTTTTTGGGTCACTTTAATGACAATATATGAACTAATGTATCATGAAGGAGGATTTATGTTTTGTAAAATGGGATTTATACATGTTTTGCTCTTTAAGCTTTGCTATTGGATGAATAAGCACGTGAAGGCTTAAATTGAGGTTTTGCATATGGGATTATGCATGAGATCCATGATACATGTTTTGCATATGGTTTAATATTCACATTTTGGAAAGGTAAAAAGGGCATTAGATGTTTTAGCATGAATTTAAAAATGTGGTTCGACTCTAATGGTTTTAAAAGCATTGATGAGTATTTTTAGAGCATTCCTCACTAGGGATTATATGCTTACACTATATTTTCTCGTCATTGTAGAGAAGTGAGCTTTTGGGGTAGCAAGCAAGCAATGGAGAATCCAAGATTCAATTTACTTCAATTATGGTTTTAATAAATGAACTTGTAGTAATAAAGGGCAATGTGACCAAGTTGTAATTGGGAGGGTTGTTTGCTTACTCCCTATTTTGGACATGTTCTATTTGGTATTTTGGACTTGTATGAGGTTATATGGTTTGATTGGGGGTTTGGGATGAGAATTGCGTGCTTGGGTAGAGACCATGCCTATAGGTTCTCTTGATTGATTTGCTATGGATTGAATGTTTACCTAGCATGTTTGGTTGGTTGTGGAAATGATGTTAAACATGTTATATGGTGTTTGTATAATGTTCTAAGCATGTTAGATTGAGCGAATGTGTCATACGTTTGGCCAAGAGGTCATTATAGGCCCAGTCGTACCGATATTGGTCCTCTGAGATCGGTACATGGGGTTTGATACGGCTCAGTTTGGGGAAAATGGAAAAAGGGTATCGGTCTGAGTAGCCACCGTATCGGTAAGCTCTTGCGAAAAATTACACAGGGCTCAGTACACGGGGTACCGTATCAGTACAAGTTTTAGCCATTAGATTCCACTATTTTGAAATATAGCAATGTGTATCGATACTCAACCAAATAAACTGATAAGTGTATGTCACGTAGACTCGTATCAATATGGTATAAGCCTATATCGGTATGGGGTTTGTTAATTTTGGTATTTAAATGTTGTATTCTAGATTCTTTGCAAATTGGTAACTATTTTTTTGTAATGCTTAATTAATGATGATCTTGTGATCCAATTTTGATGCAATTTCACACAGAGGCATGTAATGAATCTAATTAAAGGTTGGTAACATTAATTTGTAATTTGATCCTTTAATTTATAGAATTTACATTTCGTTCCTTCAAGTGATAAGTCTTACGAATTGAATGCTTACTTTGTCTCCCGCTGTTGTATGTCCTAGCTTAGGGTTAAATAAGCATCTAGGCAAGATAAAAAGTAAAAAAAAAAATCAGTTTAGGTTATCAATTTGGGTTTGCTTTAGCAAACCTTATGTAATGTCTTTGATTTGGTCTTGGCAGCTAGGTCGGGTCAAGGAGATTATATTTGGTGGTATCAGAGCTAGGTTTGTGAAAGTTGGGAGGTAAGTTGTGACTATGTAACACCCTAAACCAGGCATAGGAAAGTTACCACTATCTAAGTGATTAACTAATTGAATTAGGTGTTAGTCAAATTAAAAGAATTGGAAATTAATTGAGGGAAGAACATTAGCTAACATAATTAAATGACTAAAATGTTATAGCCAACAAGTTAGAGTGCCAAATCAAAAGGACCAAATTGAAATAAGAGTGAAACAACAAACTTGCATGTGTAATTAGACCATTATTCTATAATAGAATACATGTGGCAAGGATTATCCACATATGGCAATTAAGGGTGTATGAACCAGCCATGCTTGTTGAGAGAAAGAGAAAACAAAAAATTGATCTTCTTCAACCTTGTTCTTGCTTGGCCGAAAATTAGAGAGGGAGAGTTTGAGAGAGAAAACTTCATAGAATCATCTTCCATTAATGTTCCTGAATTTGTTTGATCAAATTAGCTTAGGAGGAAGGTAAATGCTTGATTCCTTACTTCAATTACATGCTTAAATATGGAAATTTTGATGTTCTTGTTGCCTAGTTTGAATATGATGATTGTTATGAATGTTATAGTGATGTTAGCTCTATGATTCTTGAAATATTGAGTGTTATTGATTAAATTGCTATGAATATGTGAATGGTTGCTGGAATTATCTGGGAGATTGCTGGAAAATTTAGTACTAAATTGGTATGATTTGAATGGCATGAAACTGTTTTGATCACATTGCTAGTTGAAGATTGTGTAAACATGCTTGATTTTATATAATGCTCTATTTTGATCACATTGAAAGGTGAATTGAACTAACCTATACTTGTATGAGTATACATATAAGTTGAATTAACATGTTAGAAGTACCATCCAAGTGATTAAAGAAGCTAGAAACTCAAACTAGTGTAATCTGCCCAAAATACTCTGTTCTGGGCAGTAACTTTGAAAAATTACCATAAATTGTACAAAGAGAATTTAAGGCTGGAAATTTTATGGTCAATGTATTAACATGTCTAAATTCATTAGGAGAAAACAAAATTGAATTATGGATTGTAGAATGAAATGTAGAGAAGAAACACTAAGGACAGTGCAAACTGTCTAGTGTTGTAAATTGCCCTGTCTTTAAACTAAAAACTGTATTAATTGGCAAATAATTAAAATGCAGGGCCTATATGGTTAGAAAGATAATTAAGTTAGCTTTACAACGGTGTAAACCAATTGAAATTCCAGCGTATGGAATGAAAGGTATGAATATTTAAGCAAGTAATGCACATGCTGCCAGGCAGTAGCAACAGCGGTCTTGATGTTTTGAAATGAACGAATTATGTATTGTTGCCTTGTTTTGAAGAAATTAATGTATCTTGTCTTGACCTTTATTTACTTGTATGAATTGTTAGAACAAGGATTAAATCTTGTGGAAGAAGAAAGGAGTGGCCAAGCTAGTGGCAAACACAAAGGAGTTTGGATCCAAGACTAGCTAAGCTTGGAGTATTGTGAGTGTAGTTTACAAATAGGGTTAGGACTTAGATCCTAACTAAATATGCATGACTACTTTCTTCTATGGATATGCCATGATAATGAACCTAATTTAACTTGAATACAAATAATAACAAGGGAAGTATGAAATAAGATAATATATGAAACTTGTCTACATCCTTGAAGTGTTGTACAATTATAATTGCTTGATTCTTTGGGTGTGAGTTATCGAATTCTACTTGAATGTATTATCTTGAACATGAATGTATTGTCTTGAACATGAAATGCATTTCTTTGAACATGAAATGCACTGCCTTGAACATGAATGGTTTGCCTTGAGCATGAAACACATGAAATGTGAAATGAAATTAAGGAGCTAAGGCTCAATTGGTCTAAGGACTAAAGCATGATATTGCTATACATTGATTGACTTGATTCTTAAATCACACATGACTCTAAACTTGAAAATCTTGAAAATCTTGAATAAAAGTAGTGTAATCAAATAACCTTGGTTGCTAGTTGAATAGGTAGAAGGGCATGCCTTAGAGTCTAGAGCTCATTATGTCAGGGTGGACTACGGTCCAGGGCTAAGGCCCCTAATTGGCGACAAATGGAGGGTACGTATGTGGTCTTTGGCGACAGTAGGAGGGTTAACCAGTACTACGATATATCTTGTGGCGTCAGTTGGTTGGAGACTCGATTACCTAGACAAACTAAGAACCAAGGATTGTGTTAAAGATATTAAATGAACTAATATCACCTTGAATATTTGAATTACTTGACATGTAAGCTTGAATACTTGAATCTTGTCATGAATCCTTGAAATACTCGAATTGCTTGACATGTAATACTTGAATCTTGGCATGAAACTCTTGGAAATGATAATTGTATATGCTTGAACCTTGTATTGTATGACTTGCTACATGAAATACTTGATTCTTGAACTACTTGATACTTGAACTACTTGATTCTTGAACTACTTGATTCTTGAACTACTTGATACTTGAACTACTTGATTCTTGAACTATTTGATACTTGAGTTACTTGATTCTTGAACTACTTGGTATATAAAGATTAGTTCGATTTCTATAAATCTTGACTAGGTTCAAACTTAGCTAATTGATACATGTAAATAAAGTGGTTAGAACTAGTTGCTACCTCACTAAGTACAATCTTGTACTTATAACTGTTGTTTTCATTCTTCCCAACCACAGATTAAGGATTTGATCGTTGCTTGATCTTGAAGTCTGACTTCCTTGAGCTCGAAGCAAGATACAAGATTTGCTAAAGTATGATTCATACTTGTTTTGTACTCCCCTAGTTGGTGGCACTTAGTTTGTATATAATGTCTTGTGCATGCATTTTGAATACTTGAACTTGTATATGTATATGTTGTTTTGAATGGGCCTATCATGTTGTGAACTTGATTAATTATGTGAATCAACAATGAACTTGAATTCTATGTAATGAAAGTAATTTTGTTGCGCATATTGATGGGTAAATATATTGATTTGTATACAAGGAATGTTCAAAGTAATCATCTAACCTTGTAACATTCTAATGCCTTACGTAATAATTACTTGTGTAAACATACCATGTTGTTTATGTACTTTTATAATCTTGAATGGTAATTGCCGAATGGTAAACTTGGCATTTGGCTTGCTTGGAATTAAGGTACGTTCAAATGATCATGTCTAGTATATTATGTATGAAATGTTGCATGTATCAATATAAGGAACAATGAAATGTAATGGAAACATGTGTACTCACTTAAGTTATTTGAATGAAACTTGTATGATGATGTTAATTAAAATTTTTTGGTAACCTATAATGTATGTAAAGGTGAATGCTTACATGTTAAGTAATGAATGTTTGGTTACTTGTTAAATAAGTAACTCATCTAATAGGGATGAGTTAACCCATTCTTGCTTGTATTGTACGTTAGTAACACTCCCGAACCAGTTTGCTGCCAACCCGGGTAGGGGGTGTTACATTTATTGGTACTCAGAGCTTTTTAGTCGGTTCTAGGACTAAACTGGGCTCTCTTGCATCATATAGGATACTTGTACCACTTAGGATACTTGTATTGTATAGCTTGTGTCTTTGCTTAACTAAGCTGAATTCTTAATTGTTCTATTTAAATGTAGATTGTTTGAAACATGGCTTGCTCGGGATGATGAAAGTCCCGTAGGCTCCTCGAATGAAGGAGATAGTGTGAGGATGGAACAGAATCCTCCACAGCAACGAGCTGAACCTAGAGACCAAGCTGCTGCTCAATAGGAAGCTCCTACTATAAATCCTGTGCAGCATGAATTTCTCCTGAGTATGAAGGAGATGTTCAATCATCTTGTAACTACCTTGAAACGAGACCATCCTATTCCTCTTCCTGCTACTGCTCCAACTAGAGCCCCTATTGACAAACTGGCTCAACATCAGGCTTATACCTTCACCGGTACTGATGAAGCCAATCTCGAAATAGATGAGTATTGTTTAGAGGCCACTACTCGAATCCTGACCAAACAAATGCCCTGTTCTGATAAACACAAACTCGAATGCGCTACAACTCTATTGGCAGACAAAGCTTTGAGCTGGTGGGAAACCACTACCTTAACTGCTCCTACTTAAGCTGTAACTTGGAAATTCTTCCTCGAGGAATTTAAGAAGAAATACATCAGTGAACAATACCTGGCCGAGTGCCGGAAGCATTTCTTATACCTTAAGTAAGGTGGTTGACCTATCGAACAGTACGTGAGTGACTTCTGCAAATATTACAAATACGGGTCAGAATACATCAAGACTGATGTTGACAAGTGTAGGATGTTTATTGATGGATTGAATGATGAGTTAAGTCCAATATTCACTGCCCTGGGTATCACTGACTTCCAGAATCTGGTGAACCGGGCCATTGCAATCGAGGCGAAGATGAAAGCCTCTGAAAAACGCAAAAGCGAAAATTCCTGGAAAGATAAATGATCAAGGAATGATGACTAGCCTCACTAGCAGTCAAAGAAATCCAAATATTCTAAGGATCACTCTTCGAATTACACTCCTGCTCAGAAAAGCAACTACCTACCGAGACCCTAATCGGTAACCAAGCCTTCAGCCTCGATCATCTATGTTGACAGTACGGGGAATTCCAGTAAAGCTGTTCAATATCCTACTTGCAAGTTTTGCCAGAAACACCACACTAGTCAGTGCAGAACTCAACATAATCTATGTTACTTATGTGGAGCCTCTGATCACTATATCAGGGATTGTCCTCAGAATCCTAACAAGGTTTCGAATCGAACTCCTGCAAATGCTAGCTCAACTCTTTCCATTCGAAACAAAGGTCCTAGACAAGCCAAGTGTGAAAATCAATGGAAAGGCAAAGGACATTCGAATGCCCCTACTCACCAGGAATCTCAAGCTCCTGCTTGAATCTATCATATACGGGGAAAAGAAGATGAAGAAACACCCAACGTTATAAAAGGTACAGTTGAGTTAAATTTGACTCCTATTTATGCTTTAATAGACTCAGGATCCACTCATTCTTTTGTATGCTCAATCTTGATTGAAAATTGAACTTAAAGCCTAAAATTATAAAATAAAGCCTTGTAGTTTCGAACCCTATAGGGGGGATTACAAACATAAGTTTTATCTGTAGAATCTATCCCTATTCATTCGAAATGTACCCTTTCTTGTTAATCTATATGTACTACCAACTTCTGAGTTCGATCTAGTTCTGGGACTAGATTGGTTAAGCAAGCATGAAGCTTTGGTAGATTGCCTAAATAGGAGACTTTACCTCTGAGGTTTAGGAAAGGAATCAATTCTTCTAATTGATAAGAAATCGACCTCGATCTTTGCCACTATGGTCTTACAAGATGAACTTGAATTCGGCATACCTAGTGTGCCTATTGTATCTGAATATCTTGATGTTTTTCCTGAGGAACTCCCTGGTCTCCCTCCAACCAGAGAAGTAGAGGTCGGGATCAATGTCCAACCTAGAACAACTCCGGTGTCCATCACACCTTATCGAATAGCACGTGTTGAGTTGAACGAACTCAAGAAGCAACTCCAAGAGCTACAAGACAAGGGTTTCATTAGGCCTAGCACGTCTCCCTAGGGTGCGCCAGTCTTGTTTGTGAAGAAGAAAGATGGGACTATGCGACTCTGTATTGACTACAGACAATTGAACAAGCTTACTATCAAGAATCGATATCCTTTCCCAATGATTGAAGATCTTTTCGATCAAATCAAAGACGTTGCAATATTCTCAAAGATCGAACTACGATCAGGATACTACCAAATGAGGATAAAAGAAGAATATGTACCCAAGACAGCCTTTCGTACTCGATATGGCCATTTTGAATTCCTTGTAATGCCATTTGGGTTAACATATGCTCCGGCTGCTTTCATGGATCTCATGAACCGTGTATTCAAGCCCTATCTTGACAAGTTAATAGTCGTCTTCATTGATGACATTCTAGTGTATTCTCGGAATAAGGAAGAACATTCTGAACACCTTCGAATTGCATTGCAAACTCTCCAAGAACGTCAATTGTTTGCAAAATTCTCTAAATGTGAATTTTGGCTATCGGAGGTGTCGTTTTTGGGACATGTTATCTCGGCAGAAGGGATCAAAGTAGATCCAAGGAAAATTCAATCCATCCTGGATTGGAGACCTCCGAGGAATGTTGGTGTGGTCAGAAGCTTTCTCGATTTAGTCAGGTATTATCGACATTTTGTCAAGGGATTCTCATCCATTGGCGCAAGTTTGACTAAGCTAACTCGCAAAGATACACCTTTTGTTTGGTCGGAGAACCAACAATGAAGCTTCGATCATCTTAAACAAGCCCTAACTCATGCTCCGGTTCTCATCCAACCAGTATCAGGAAAGGAGTACACTGTTTATAGTGACGCATCTCATTTGGGACTAGGATGTGTCCTAATGCAAGATGGAAACATGGTAGCTTACGCTTCAAGGCAATTAAAACCACACGAGTCAAACTACCCTACTCACAATCTGAAATTGGTAGCTATCATGTTTGCACTCAAAGTTTGGAGACATTACTTGTACGGGGAGAAATGCAAATTGTTCACAGACCTCAAGAGCCTCAAATACCTCCTAACTCAGAAAGACTTGAATTTGAGGCAAATGAGATGGCTAGAGTTACTTAAAGAGTATGATTTGGTTATCGACTACCATCCGGGGAAAGCAAACGTGATTGCTGATGCCCTTAGTCGCAGACCATACTCGGGTAAACCCTTAAACCTAAATCCTAGAATAATTCATCAAAGGAGTATTTCGAATTAGACCTTTCTTGACTTGCAAGTAACCATTCGAATTAGACTTTTCTTGACTTACATGTAACTATTCAAAAATCTTCCTTAATGATCTTTTCCATTCGTTTATAGCTTCCTTGGCTATCAATGCTCATTTTCGTTTATCCAAAGGACGAAAATTCTTGTATGAACTTCAAGTTCAATCTAGTCTAATCTCGAGAATAAAAGAACTCCAACAAATTGATCCAGATCTTCAGAAGATCATGTCCAAGCTAGACTCTGAGTCTAATTCAGACTTCTCCCTCAAGTCGAATGGACTCCTCTATTTCAAAGATAGAGTATGTATTCCTAAAAACGAGGAACTAAGACATGAGATGATACAAGATGCTCACTAAAGCTCTTTCTCGATTCACCCTGGATCGGTTAAGATGTAGAAGGACCTAAAGCCACTATACTGGTGGCCAGGTATGAAATCGGCTATCACAAATTTTGTTTCAAAATGCTTAACTTGTCAGAGGGTCAAAGCTGAGCATCAAGTCCCCACTAGATTGCTCCAACCAATTGAATTCCCTTAGTGGAAATGGGATCGGATTATAATGGACTTCGTTAGTGGTCTTCCTTCCACTCCAAGAAAGAACGATGCTATGTGGGTGATTATTGATAGATTCACAAAGTCTGCTCATTTCATCCCTGTTCTAATGAACATGAGCTTGGAAACCTTAGCCAAGCTATATATCCGTGAAGTGATTCGATTACACGGTGTACCTACAGCTATAATCTCTGATCGAGACCCTAGATTTGCTTCTCGATTCTAGAATTCCTTGCAAAAAGCCCTTGGAACTAAAGTGCATATGAGCACAGCCTTTCATCCTCAATCAGATGGACAATCTAAAAGAATCATCCAAGTACTTGAAGACATGCTACGTGCTTGTGTTATAGACTTTGAAAAGAACTAGGAGAAATCTCTAACCCTAGTAGATTTTGCTTACAACAATAGCTACCAGACATCTATTCAGATGGCACTATTCGAAGCTCTATACGGAAGGAAATGTAGAACTCTATTATGTTGGTCTGAACTTGGAGAAAACAAGGTTTTGGGACCTCAATTGTTCAGAGAAATTGAAGAACAAGTTCAAATCATACATGATCGATTGAAGCAAGCCTTTGATAGACAGAAAACCTATGCAGACTTGAAAATGAGAGACATCCAGTACAATGTTGGAGACAAAGTCTTCCTCAAAGTGTCCCCTTGGAAGAAAGTCTTTTGGTTTGGAAGAAAAGGGAAACTTAGTCCCCGATTCATTGGTCTGTTTAAAATCATTGAAAGGATAGGGCCAATGGCTTATCGATTGACACTCCCTAGTGAATTTGATAAGATCCACAATGTCTTCCATGTCTCCATGCTCCGAAGATATAGATATGATCCATCCCATGTCCTTGAGCCTGAAGATGTAGAGTTGAATCCTGACCTATCATATGAAGAAGAGCCATTACGAATACTTGACAAATAAGTTAGAAGTCTCCGAAACAAGAATGTTTCTTTGGTAAAAGTGTTATGGAGGAATCATAAAATGGAAGAAGCAACTTGGGAACCTGAGGCTATGATGAGAGATCAATATCCACACTTGTTCAACTCAGGTAAATTCGAGGGCGAATTTATTTTAAGGGGGGAGAATTGTAACACCATAAACCGGGCCTAGGAAAGTTGCCACTATCTAAGTGATTAACTAATTGAATTAGGTGTTAGTCAAATTAAAAGAATTGGAAATTAATTGAGGGAAGAACATTAGCTAACGTAATTAAAGGAATAAAATGTTATAGCCAACAAGTTAGAGTGCAAAATTAAAATGACCAAATTGAAATAAGAGTGAAACAACAAACTTGCATGTGTAATTAGGCCATTATTCTATAATGGAATACATGTGGCAAGGATTATCCACATGTGGCAATTAAGGGTGTATGAACCGGCCATGCTTGTTGAAAGAAAGTGAAAACAAAAATTTGATCTTCTTCAACCTTGTTCTTGCTTGGCCGAAAATTAGAGAGGGAGAGTTTGAGAGAGAAAACTTCATAGAATCATCTTCTATTCCTGTTCCTGAATTTGTTTTGATCAAATTAGCTTAGGAAGAAGGTAAATGCTTGATTCCTTACTTCAATTACATGCTTAAATATGGAATTTTTGATATTCTTGTTGCCTAGTTTGAATAGGAAGATTGTTATGAATGTTATGGTGATGTTAGCTCTAAGATTCTTGTAATATTGAGTGTTATTGATTAAATTGCTATGTATATGTGAATGGTTGCTGGAATTTGCTGGGAGATTGCTGGAAAATTTAGTACTAAATTGGTATGATTTGAATGTATCATGGCATGAAACTGTTTTGATCACATTGCTAGTTGAAGTTTGTGTAAACATGCTTGATTTTATATAATGCTATATTTTAATCACATTGAAAGGTGAATTGAACAAACCTATACTTGTATGAGTATAAATATAAGTTGAATTAACATGTTAGAAGTACCATCCAAGTGATTAAAGAAGCTAGAAACTCAAACTAGTGTAATCTGCCCAGAATACTTTGTTCTGGGTAGCAACTTTGAAAAATTACCATAAATTTTACAAAGAGAATTTAAGGCTGGAAATTTTATGGACAATGTCTTAACATGCCTAAATTCATTAGGAGAAACAAAATTGAATTCTGGATTGTAGAATGAAATGTAGAGAAGAAACACTAAGGACAGTGCTACGCAAATGTGCAAGTATACACGTCACAAGTAATAAAGTGATACGAGTATCGAGTATCATCTCCATAGGGACTGGTTTGGGCCACTTTGCTTAAGTTACTGCACTATGAAAATAAAAACACAATTGATAATAGAGGTTTTAATTAACGAGAAAACTAAGAGCAATAAACTAAAAGAATAGATGAAATTAAAATAGAGTGAATAGGCCAGGTTATCATGAGTTGAGGTGTGATAGCCGATTGGATCGTCTTGGTAAAATAGTGTAAGGGAAACTCAGTTGCCGTGGCAACTTGCACAACGGGGTTGCCTTGGCAACTAATTGATGGTTGTCTGGGTGACTAGCTGGGCAACTACTTGGGCGTATGGACAGCAACTTCAAGGTTCGGCAGAGCGTTCTTCAATGGTTTCTTCTTATCCCTAAGTCGAAACTCTAGCTACTTGTGCATGCCTTGATAATACATCCCTGCGTGAATCAAGGGTGAACAACAACCAATCTTGCGCTCCTCTTAGCCGTTGAAATCCTTAACTTATTTCTAAGCCGAATTAATCTTCACCATCAATAGATTGAATAAAGATCATACTCATTCGTTTCTTGAATCTAACTCTCCTGATATTAGATAAATAGATGAAGTTACGAGATCCTCTCCCAATTCACTCGCAAACAAAAATAAGAACCAAGAATGAATAAACCTTGAATAGAAAAGTGCAAACTCTTATCACCTAAGTAAAATCCAATTGTTTCTCACAACAAAGAAACACAATAACCCCAACCAATCAAGTCAGTTCATGGTTGGGTTCAAAAGATATACAAAGAATAATCCCCAAACCATGAATCTAATGGAAGAAAAGAAGAAGAAGAAGAAATTGAACTCTCTCCCCCTTGCTCTCTTGTCGAAATTTCTTCCTTCTTGCCCTTTGGAGTTGTCGAAAATCCTATCTTCTTGCTCACCTCTCTTTGGCGGCTTGGTCCTTTAAATAGAAGATGGCTAGGTCAAAATCCTTCTTGAGGAGGAAGTTAAGTTGGAATTAAATTATCTTTAAAGAATATAATTCTTTATTATATTTAAATTTCTTCTATAACTTCTCCTATCTTCTTGGGATTTAATTTCTCTTTAACCTCTTTATGGAAATCAAACTCCTTTGGAATTTAACTTTGCTCCATGTCATCTTGGGCTTATCTAGTCATCAATTTTGACTACCATATCATCTTATTCTTTGTCAAAAATTACCTTGGAAACTAGCTCGGCATCTCCTTCATGCACTGCCCTGGCAACTGGTTCTAGCCTTGTTTAGGCAAGTGATTCTGCACACACACAAAAACACACCAAAGCAGCATCTTTTTCCACAAAAATCACCAAGTTATGTAATCAAGCTCAACGGTGGAAAGAAATATGAATTAATGCATGGATGACTAATTATGCAACTAATATGAGCTTAAGTCTAACAATAATATGAGTAAAAAGGGTAATAAAAATAGTACTTTTGAACACTTATCATCTGCTAAAAACTATATTAATTGGCAAAGAATTAAAATGCAAGGCCTATATGGTTAGAAATATAATTAAGTTAGTTTTCCAACGGTGTAAACCAATTGAAATTCTGACGTACGGAATGAAAGATATGAATATTTAAGCAAGTAATGCACATGCTGCCAGGCAGTAGCGGCAGCAACCTCGATGTTTTGAAATGAATGAATTATGTATTGTTGCCTTGTTTTGAAGAAATGAATGTATCTTGTCTTGACCTTGATTTACTTGTATGAATTGTTAGAACAAGGAGTAAATCTTGTGGAAGAAGAAAGGAGTGGCCAAGCTAGTGGCAAACACAAAGGAGTTTGGATCCAAGACTAGCTAAGCTTGGAGTATTGTGAGTGTAGTTTACAAATAGGGTTAGGACTTAGGTCCTAACCAAATATGCATGACTACTATCTTGCTATGGATATGCCACGATAATGAACCTAATTTAACTTGAATATAAATAATAATAAGGGAAGTATGAAATAAGATAATATATGAAACTTGTCTACATCCTTGAAGTGTTGTACAATTAGAATTCCTTGATTCTTAATGCCTTAGGTCTGAATTATTGAATGCTATTTGAATATATTGTCTTGAACATGAATGTATTGTCTTGAACATGAAATGCATTGCTTTGAACATGAAATGTACTGCCTTGAACATGAATGGTTTGCCTTGAGCATGAAACACAAGAAATGTGAAATGAAATTAAAGAGCTAAGGCTCAATTGGTCTAAGGAATAAAGCATGATATTGCTATACACTGATTGACTTGATTCTTGAATCATACATGACTCTAAACTTGAAAATCTTGAAATTCTTAAATAAAAGAAGTGTATTCAAACAACCTTGGTTGCTAGTTGAATAGGTAGAAGGGCATGCCTTAGAGTCTAGGGCTCATTGTGCCAGGGTGGACTACGGTCCAGGGCTAAGGCCCCTAATTGGCGACATATGAAGGGTACGTATGTGGTCTTTGGCGATAGTAGGAGGGTTGACCAGTACTACGGTACATCTTGTGGCGTCAGTTGGTTGGAGACTCGATTACCTAGACAAACTAAGAACTAAGGATTGTGTTAAAGATATTAAATGAACTAATATCACCTTGAATATTTGAATTACTTGACATGTAAGCTTGAATACTTGAATCTTGACATGAATCCCTAAAATACTCGAATTGCTTGACATGTAATACTTGAATCTTGGCATGAAACTCTTGGAAATGATAACTTTCGATGCTTGAACCTTGTATTGTATGACTTGCTACATGAAATACTTGATTTTTGAACTACTTGATACTTGAAGTACTTGATTCTTGAACTACTTGATTCTTGAACTACTTGATACTTGAACTACTTGATTCTTGAACTATTTGATACCTGAGTTACTTGATTCTTGAACTACTTGGTATATAAAGATTAGTTCGATTTCTATAAATCTTGACTAGGTTCAAATTTAGCTAATTGATACATGTAAATAAAATGGTTAGAACTAGTTGCTACCTCACTAAGTACAATCTTGTACTTATAACTCTTGTTTTCATTCTTCCCAACCACAGATTAAGGATTTGATCGTTGCTTGATCGTGAAGTCTGACTTCCTTGAGCTCGAAGCAAGACATAAGATTTGCTAAAGTATGATTCATACTTGTTTTGTACTCCTCTAGTTGGTGGCACTTAGTTTGTATATAATGTCTTGTGCATGCATTTTGAGTACTTGAACTTGTATATGTATATGTTGTTTTGAATGGGCCTATTATGTTGTGAACTTGATTAATTATGTGAATCAACAATGAACTTGAATTCTATGTAATGAAAGTAATTTTGCTGCGCATATTGATGTGTAAATATATTGATTTGTATACATGGAATGTTCAAAGTAATCATCTAACCTTGTAACATTCGAATGCCTTATGTGATAATTACTTGTGTAAACATACCATGCTGTTTATGTACTTTTATAATCTTGAATGGTAATTGCTGAATGGTAAGCTTGGCATTTGGCTTGCTTGGAATCAAGGTACGTTCAAATGATCATGTCTAGTATATTATGTATGAAATGTTGTATGTATCAATCTAAGAAACAATGAAAAGTAATGGAAACATGTGTACTCACTTAAGTTATTCGAATGAAACTTGTATGATGATGTTAATTAAAATTTTTTGGTAACCTATAATGATTGTAAAGGTGATTGCTTACATGTTAAGTAATGAATGTTTGGTTACTTGTTAAATAAGTAACTCATCTAATAGGGATGAGTTAACCCATTCTTTCTTGTTCTTGCTTGTATTGTACGTTAGTAACGCACCCGAACCGGTTTGCTGCCAACCCGGGCAGGGGGTGTTACAGACTATCTGCAATGTTGTATGTTATGTACGATGTTTGATTATATGATTTTATGACTTAAGTGTTATATATTGGGGTAAAACCTTAGGGAAACATTGCTTATTACTACAAGTGTAAAAAAATTTTGTTTTTAAAACGTGAACATCTTGGATCTTTGCTTGAAGCTAGCCTAATTATTATTTTGTTATATTTTCATGCTATAAATTTAAGTTTTTGAGTGTGCCACCGAGACGAGAGCTTAAGTCTAATACGGATATATTTCTTGTAGAGAATGATGAGATATAGGCCCAAACTATGTTTGAGGTGGTCCAGGCTAATGGGACTGAAAAGATGTTGAAGTTTGTGTTGTTTGGGGATCCTTTCCTAGAATATTTCGGTTGATGTTACCAGAGTTGTTGTCCAGTTGCGAAGTTAGGTTTGGTGTTGAGACACACCTTTGTATGACTCTTGAATCCTTTTTGTGTCATGTTGGCAAGCCTTAAAGAAGTGTGTGAGTTGAGGATGTGATTGCAAAGTGGTGGGTTTGTGGATATGTTGTGTAGATAGTGAATCTACTAGTGGCATTCAAGGTTGCAATGAGATAAGTATTCTGTGAATACTTGATTTCATGAACATCAAAATTGGTGGTATTTTCATGTGTAGTGGTGTCGAGATGAATCTTGACTGATAACCAAGATGTGCTAATAGGCTTTGTAACGAAGCATTTGTTCATAATGGAGGTAGGTGCAAGTTTGGGCAAAGCTGAATGAAGTGTTCTAAGGATGCGAGTAAGTTGTGTAAGTTCAGCCCGAAAATGTTGTTAGTAGGTGTGAATTGTTAATCATGCATATTACAAAAAATTTATATGTATATATTTAAATATGTCATTACATACATACATTTGGGCATGATATTAGAGGTTTTGCATACATATCCGTAGACGCCTATGAGGGTATATAAGTGATTATGCATACATATGTTCACACTTATGGATGACTTTTTGGAGGCCGATGAGGTTATGATGTAAGTTAGCCTTAGTAAGGAGATTCTTTAGGATCTCATAGAGTTTGGAAAGTGTCAAAGGAGGATTTTTTGAGGTTGGAGTTGTGCTAGATTTGAAGCGACAAGGTTGGTGATAGGAGTACATGGTTTTTCTAGAATCAATTGATTGCTATCGAAATTCGGTGAGGAATTTTCTTAGGTTGTTGCACCATTAGTGAAGTTGTGACATTAGAGATGTTTTGTGGTTCGCGATATCACATAAGGCGTGATTGTCCGTAGTTGGCTAAGGATGGACAGGCCCCTACGCCTGCAGTTGTGCCGCAGATAGGCTGTAGGTGTAGTCGGGGTAATTTTTAGCATTGGGAGGAAGGCCAGAAGACTGTTGCTCATATAGTGGCAGTTCAAACTAAAGGTGGTGGACCTTAAATATCTATGCGCATCGTGAGGGAAGAAATGACACAACTGTAATTGTAGGTACTTTTACTTTGCAAACCATGTCATTACTTTCTTTGATAGATTCTAGTTCTACACATTTGTTAAGTGTTCAAAATTACTATTTTTATTACCCTTTTTACTCATATTATTGTTAGACTTAAGCTCATATTAGTTGCATAATTAGTCATTCATGCATTAATTCACGTTTCTTTCCACCATTGAGCTTGATTACGTAACTTGGTGATTATTGTGGAAAAATATCATGCTTTGGTGTGTTTTTGTGTTTGCAGAATCAGTTGCCAAAGCAAGGCTAGAACCAGTAGCCAGGGTAATACAAGAAGGAGATGCTGACGCAGTTGCCAGGGTCGTGCATGAAGGAGATGCCGACGCAGAGTCCAAGGTAGTGCATGAAGGTTATGCCGAGCTAGTTGCCAAGGCAATTGTCGATAATGGAAAAAGATGATGTGGCACTCGAATTGATGACTAGATAAAGCCCAATATGACGTGGAAGAAGATAAATCCTAGAAGAATTGGAGATTCAAAGAGAGATTAAATCTCAAAGAAGATAGAAGAAGATCTAGAAGGAATTTAAATATAATAAACAATTATATTCTTTTAAAGTATTCAATTCCAAATTAACTTCCTCCTCAAGAAAGACTTTGACCTAATCATCTCCTATATAAAGAACCCCTGGCCACCTATTTCAACAAGTTTGGAGGGAGAGTTTGATTGAGAGAGAATTAAAGAGGGCTGATCGATTTTTTCTTCTTCTTCTTTGCTTCCATTAGAATCATGGTTTGGGGATTATTCTTTGTATATATTTTGAACCCAACCATGAACTAACTTGATTGGTTGGGGTTATTGTATTTTTTGGTTGTGAGATACAATTGGATTTTGTTTAGGTAATAAGAGTTTGCACTTTCAATTCAAGGTTTACTCATTCTTGGTTTCTATTCTTGTTTGCGAGTGAATTGGGAGAGGATCTTGTAATTCTATCTATTTATCTAATATTGGGAGAGTTAGATTCAAGAAACGAATGAGTATGGTTTTTATTTAGCCTATCGATGATGAAGACTAATCCGGCTTAGGAATAAGTTTAGGATTTCAACGGCTAAGAGGAGCGCAAGATCGGTTGTTGTCCACCCTTGATTCACGCAGGGATGTATTGTCAAGGCATGCACAATTATCTAGAGTTCTGACTTAGGGATAAGAAGAAACCATTGAAGAACGCTCTACCGAACCTTGAAGTTGCTGCCCAGTCGCCCAAACAATTGCCCAGCCAACCGTTCTACTAGTTGTCAAGGCAACTCAACTGCACAAGTTGCCACGACAACTGAGTTGCCATTGCACTCTTTTACCAAGACAATCCATTCGGCTTTCACACCTCAATTCATGATAACCCGGCCTACTCTCTCTCATTTGTTTACATCTTTATTTTATTTACTTGCTCTTTTAGTTTACTCGTTAAAATCAACTCCTACTATCAATTGTGTTTTTACTTTTACAGTGCGATAACTAAAGCAAAGTGGCCCAAACCAATCCCTGTAGAGACGATACTCGATACTCGTATCACTTTATTACTTGCGACGTGTATACTTGCACCGTTTGCGTAGCACTCAATATGCGCAACAAGTTTTTGGCCCCGTTGCTGGGGATTGGCAATTGGTGTTAGTTGTTTTTGTTACTGCATTTTTTCTCTTAGTTTTACTAACTCTTCTTTTTGTTTGTTTTATAAAAAAATAGGTGCGTTACAAGTTAAGGGACATCAAGATGTCGGGAAATAAAAGCCGATCTATTCGAGAGTTGATGTTGGAAGATATGAATCAATCCAATCAAGAGTTTCTTGCACCCTTCGATGATTACCTATACCAACCGAGAAAAGCATATACCGTGGAAAACTTGTGCACTTGTTGTGGAGAATATCATGTGTTTGAAAATTGCCCTCACATTTTCGGTGCATATGACTACATGGAGAACCATAGATTGAACCAGCAGCAAAATCCTTCATGGTATGATCAAAAAGCTCAATTTTTTTACCATAACAATTTTGCTACAGTAATAGATATGCCTCGGCAATGTAGTCCTTATTAGCAGCCTAGTGTCACGACAATAGACATGCCATGGCAATGTAGTCTTTTTCAAGAACATTCCAATTCATTGGAGGAAACATTGCTAGCTTTCTTGGCTAGACTTGACGGATCAATTGAAGAAATTCGAGAGCTATCAAAGAAAATGGATGCGAGGATAGCTCAGTGGGATGCAACCGTGGGGGATTTAGAAGATCAATTGAGGAGATCCACATATGCCTTGGATAACATGCACCAACTATCCATTCTTGGGGATACTGACGTCCCAAGGCAAGAGGATAAGGAGCAATGAAAAGAGAGGTCCCTGATGTGTGGGGAACAACTAGAACCAAAGAATGCCAATGAGAGAGACTGCCTATCACATGATGAGCCTGAGCAACAAATTGCCTCGGCAATGATTGAGGAGCCTAAATAGAGCAATGCCGCGACAACACTCAATGAAGCTGAGAACAACAATACTACATCAAATTATGAGGAACTTGATGCCCAGAAGGTTACAATGTTGATGTTGAAGCAAGAATCTGTAGATTGCTCTCATCTATAGTTGCCACGGAAATTGCACGACCACATGCAAGATCAACAAGATGATAATACCTTGCTAATGGAATATGAGCAGGTAATGGTTGAACCTTTCGAATTCTTTAAAAACTCACCTCATCCATTACAGGTATGTCTTGAGGAATCAATGTTGGTAGATTTGAAGCCATCGAAATCTCTACTGATGGAGATGTTTGAGAGAACAAAAGAAAACGGCGTTTGGATTCGTAAAGCTTTTCAGAAAATTGGTTTTTCCCTTGACTTACAGCGAATTTTGGCAACTGATTGCAACGGTAATTGGCTTGAGCAGCAATTGCCACGACAATGAAAGCTACATCCAACCATGATGGAGGACGATGAGATTGATGTAATTAAATGGTTGGATGTTGATATAATTTTTCCTAATAATAAATTCATGCCTTCAGGAACAGTAGCAAGGTGGAAGATGCGTATGGACTACAAGGGAACACGGAAGAAAGACACACCCACCATGGTAACGCAAAGGGGAGTAGCTAAGAGCACATTGGCCCAACTCTTTTTGGGCAATATTATCACTCGATAGAGGGTGCGAATGGACTATAAGAAGTATCGAAAATGACCCTCCTCAATTTTTCTCAGATATGCAGTAACATTAGGAGATGCATGAAAAATGCTTTTTCTAAGAATTTTTAATTTTTGTTTTTAATTTTTGGAACTTTATTTTATTTTTGTTTTTTTTCTGTATTTATTTTTGGAATTTTTAGGAGATATTTTATTTTATTTGTCTTCATTATATTTAGTTTCCAGGTTTTCTTTGTTTTCTTTTCTTTTCCACAACAAGACTCACAACCACCATGATAAAGAAATTCCCTACCGACTACTTTCCACAACAACTGCAACAGAAGATGCCCCGATAACTACCTCAACAGTTGCCACGACAACAGAAATTGGTGATGCCCAGGCAACAACAATGGCTTTGGCAACTACTGATGCCCAGGCAAGTGAACCTGCCTCAGCAAAAATGGATCAAGTCAAAGCAATGCTATTCACGCGGTACCATCCACGAGCATTCAACCACCGACCGAAAAATGAATCAAGCAAACGACACGAAGGAAACTTATAACTCGAGGTGATGACCTCTCTGACTAACTCATTTCATTTAGTTTCTTTTAAATTTTGTTTCACTTTTACATGCATTGAGGACAATGTTTCTCTCGAGTTTGGGGGGGTGTTGGTTTCTAGTTAGTTTCATGTTTATTTGCATTAATCTTTAGCAATCACATATAGGTTGCAGATGTTACTTGCCATGCCTTTGATTGGATTTAATTGCTTAAGACTTGTTGAATATCCAATGATGAATTTTTGCCACTGCACTTAATTGAAAGAACCTTTAATTTTAGGATTGCTGAAAAGAACTTAGAATTTTACTATGATGCTGATTTTTTTACACGGTTGTGGCTTGTTGATTAAAAGAAACTTAGTGAACTTAGGTTGCTTAAAATTTGGGTATATTTAAAATTGAAAATTAAAAGTTAAATTCTTGCTATAGGTGCCCGAAATTGGCTCTAGTAGTTAATGCACATTAAATAATCGCTAGAGGTGCCCGAAATTGGCTCTAATCGACTAAAATAAAATGAGAAATTGCTTACTTTGCTAGAGGTGCCCGAAATTGGCTCTAGTGAATATAAAAATAAATGCCCCAGTAATTAAATTGATAAAAGCCTATTGTTCACATAGAATCTTGAAAATCAACTTTTACACAACTACGCACACACATTGTCACGAGCATTATAGTTTGATTCCGGGTAATTTTTGTGCTATCCGAAAAATTAAAAGGTGATCATACTTTGTGCTACGGTTTCGAGGTTTGAATTCAAGTTTGAAGCATGTCTTTGATGATTAAAGTCTTGGCATGTAATTGTTAGTTTGCATTGCTTGAGGACAAGCAATAGTTCGAGTTTGAGGGAGTGTTAAATGTTTAAAAGTACTATTTTTATTACCCTTTTTACTCATATTATTGTTAGACTTAGGCTCATATTAGTTGCATAATTAGTCATTCATGCATTAATTCACGTTCGTTTCCACCGTTGGGCTTGATTACATAACTTGGTGATTTTTATGGAAAAAGATACTGCTTTGGTGTCTTTTTGTGTGTGCAGAATCAGTTGCCAAAACAAGGCTAAAACCAGTAGCCAGGGCAATACAAGAAGGAGATGCTGACGCAGTTGCCAGGGCAGTGCATGAAGGAGATGCCGGCGTAGTTTCTAGGGTAGTGCACGAAGGTTATGCCGAGCTAGTTGCCAGGGAAATTGTCGACAATGGAAAAAGATGATGTGGCACTCGAATTGATGACTAGATAAAGCCTAATATGACGTGGAAGAAGATAAATCCTAGAAGAATTGGAGATTCAAAGAGGGATTAAATCACAAAGAAGATATGAGAAGATCTAGAAGGAATTTAAATATAATAAAGAATTATATTCTTTTAAAGTATTTAATTCCAACTTAACTTCCTCCTCAAGAAAGACTTTGATCTAACCATCTCCTATATAACGAACCACTAGCCGCCTATTTCAACAAGTTTGGAGGGAGAGTTCAATTGAGAGAGAATTTAAGAGGGCTGATCGATTTCTTCTTCTTCTTCATTGCTTCCATTAGATTCATGGTTTGGGGATTATTCTTTGTATATCTTTTGAACCCAACCATGAACTAACTTGAGTGGTTGGGGTTATTGTGTTTTTGTGGTTGTGAGATACAATTGGATTTTGTTTAGGTAATAAGAGTTTGCACTTTCAATTCAAGGTTTACTCATTCTTGGTTTTTATTCTTGTTTGTGAGTGAATTGGGAGAGGATCTCATAATTCTATCTATTTATCTAATACCGGGAGAGTTAGATTCAAGAAACGAATGAGTATGGTTTTTATTCAATCTATCGATGATGAAGACTATTCCGGCTTAGGAATAAGTTTTGGATTTCAATGGCTAAGAGGAACGCAAGATCGGTTGTTGTCCACCCTTGATTCACGCAGGGATGTATTGTCAAGGCATGCATAATTAGCTAGAGTTTATACTTAGGGATAAGAAGAAACCATTGAAGAACGCTCTACCGAACCTTGAAGTTGCTGCCCAATCGCCCAAATAGTTGCCCAGCCAGTTGCCCAGGTAACCGTTCTACTAGTTGCCAAGGCAACCCAACTACGCAAGTTGCCACGACAACTGAGTTTCCATTGCACTCTTTTACCAAGACAATCCATTCAGCTATCACACCTCAACTTACGATAACCCGACCTACTCTCTCTCATTTGTTTACATCTTTATTTTATTTACTTGCTCTTTTAGTTTACTCGTTAAAATCAACTCCTACTATCAATTGTGTTTTTACTTTTACAGTGCGATAACTAAAGCAAAGTGGCCCAAACCAATCCTTGTGGAGATGATACTCAATACTTGTTGCACTTTATTACTTGCGACGTGTATACTTACACCGTTTCCGTAGCACTCAATACGCGCAACAACATTCATATATCTTGCACAATCATGCACATTTGCTTGATAAATCTATAGAAGTGTTAGATGTGGGTATGTGAGTAACTAGTTCTTTTGGAGAAATAGTAGTTACTAGGAGGTTGTTTAGGAGATTTCCTTTGATGGTTCAAGGTCATGTGTTTGCTGTTGATTTGATGAAGTTGTCGTTTCATGGTTTTGATGTAATCTTGGGTATGGATTGGTTGAACGAGTATAGGGATACGGTCGATTTTGAAACCAAGCGAGTTTCGTTGAAACTTGCTGATGATTATGAGGTGGTGGTTGTGGGCGAGAATGTTAAATTCTTGTCCAATGTGGTTTCAGCTTTAGAAGTACAGAAGTTGTTGGAGCTTGGTGTCAAGTATAACTAGCTTATGTTATGAACCCAAATATGCAAGAGGTGCGTGTTTAGGATATCCGTACCATTTGTGATTTTTTGGGAGTGTTTTGGAGGAGTTGCCTGGGTTACCACCGGATAGGTAAGCAGAGTTTTGTATCGAGATGTATGCGGATACAACTTTGGTGTTAATTGCTCCATATCGCATGGCGCCTAAAGAGTTGAAGGAGTTAAAGACGCAACTTCAAGAGTTGCTGGTTCGTGGTTTCATCCAACCAAGTGTGTCACCGTGGGGAGCACCAGTGTTGTTCGTGAAAAAGAAGGATGACACTATGAGAATGTGCATTGATTATCGATAACTAAATAAGTTGAAGATTAAGAATAAGTATCATTTGCCAAGAATTGACGATTTGTTAGATTAATTCGAAGGTGCTACATTGTTTTCCAAGATTGATCTGAGGTCTGGTTATTATCAGTTGAGGGTAAAGGATAAAGATGCTGAAAACTACTTTTCGCACACGTTATAGGCATTATGAGTTTTTGGTGATGCCTTTTGGGTTGACGAATGCACCTACTGCTTTTATGGACATGATGAATCGGGTGTTTCATGAATCTTTAGATCAACTTGTGGTTGTGTTCATTGATGATATCCTTGTGTACTCTCGTACCGAGGAAGAACAATATCGACATTTACGGACTGTGTTGCAAGCCTTGCTGGATAATCAATTGTATGCCAAGTTGAGCAAGTGTGAATTTTGGTTAAGGGAAGTGATTTTCCTTGGAAATGTTGTTTCAGGAAAAAGGTTTTCATGTGGATCTGCATAAGATTGAGGTTGTAGTGTGTTGGAAGTCACTTAAGTCTGTGTCAGAGGTTCATAGCTTTCTTGGTTTGACAGGATATTATCGTCATTTAGTGGATGATTTTTCTACGATTGTTGTACCATTTACTAATTTGTTGCAAAAGGATGTTCATTTTGAATAGACAAAGAGTAGACAACAAGCTTTTGAGAAATTAAATGAGGCTTTGACGCAAGCTCTGATCTTGATTCAACCTGAATCAGGTAAACAGTTTATTGTTTATAGTGATACATCCTATGTTGGTTTGGGGTGTCTGTTAATGCAAGATGGGAAAATGACGACTTATGCATCTAGATAGTTGAAGGTGCATGAGCGCAATTATCCTACGCATGATATAGATCTTGTCGTTGAGGTGTTTGCATTAAAGATTTGGAGGCAATATCTATATGGTGAGAAGTGTATTGTCTACACAGATCACAAGAGTTTGAAGTATTTGATGTCAAAAAAGGAGTTGAATTTTAGGCAACGTCGATGGTTGAAGTTTCTTAAGGATTACGATTTAACGATTGAGTATCATCCAGGTAAGGCTAATATGGTAGCCGATGCCCTAAGTAGGAAGGTCAGTGAAGTTCAGAGCAATGTTTGTATGGTTAAGTGTGACACGAGATGGTGGGTTATTGGCTGAGTTGCAAGTGAAATATTCATTGTGACAATTGATCAAGGAGAAGCAACCGTATGATGATTTGTTGGTACTACATGTTAAGCATATTAAAACGGTGATCAGATGGGTTTTTGTTTTAATGATGATGGTGTCTTGTGTTTTAAGGGTCGAATAGTTGTGCCAAAAGATGTTGATTTGAGGTGCACTATTTTGATTGAGTCTCATTCTAGTCCTTTTGCTATGCATCCGAGTAGTACAAAGATGTACCAAGATTTAAAGGAGGAGTATTATTAGGTTGGTTTGAAGAAAGATTTAGCAGAGTTTGTTGCTTGATGTGTGGTGTGTCAGTGCGTTAAGGCTGAGCATCAGTTTCCTTCAAGATTGTTGCAACCATTGAGAATTCTGAAATGGGAGTTGGAGAGAATTACCATGGATTTTGTGATGGGTTTGCCTTTGACGCCATCGAGGAAGAAATCTATCTAGATAATTGTGGATTGGTTTATGAAGTGTGCACATTTTCTGGTAATGCCTACAATGTATACGTTGGATAAGTTGGCAGATATGTATATTGTTGAGATTGTGAGGTTGCATGGGGTGCCTAAGTCTATCGTGTCAGATAGGGATCTACGTTTTACATCAAGGTTTTAGGAGTGTTTGCATAGAGCTTAGGTAAACGGTTGAATTTCAGTACTTCATATCATCCTCAGTCGACTAGTCAGTCTAAACGTGTTATCAAGTGTTAGAGGATATGTTGCGGTGTTGCATCATTGATTTTCAAGGAATGTGGGAGAAGCAAATATTGTTGGTAGAGTTTGCTTATAAAACTAGTTATAAAGCGAGCATTCAAATGGCTCCGTATGAAGCTTTGTATGGAAGGAGGTGTCGTACGCCACTTTGTTGGGCTGAGGTAGGTGAGAAGTATGTTTCTCTGCCTGATGTGTTGAAAGGCACTAATGAGAAGGTGAAGCTTATCAGTGATCGATTGTAAATAGCTTCGGATAGGCAGAAATCCTATGCTGATTTGAAGCGTATGGAGACTGAGTTGAATTCGGGTTTGGCCTATGAAGAAGAGCCATTGAGGATTTTAGATACCAGTAATAAGGTTCTTCGAGGAAAGACCGTTGAATTGATAAAAGTGTTGTGGCGACTTTGAAGTGTCGAAGAAGCTACGTGGGAATGGAAGGAGGACATGAAGAAGCAGTTTCCTCATCTTTTTCTATCAGGAAAAATTTTAGGATGAAATTTCTTAAGTGGGGGAGAGTTGTAACGCCCCAAATTTGGTCCTAAAAGTTAGCTAGGTAAGTTAGACGGTTCAGGCCAGAATAGTCGGTTCGATCTACTTTTGAGAATTAATTCATAATAAATCATTTTAGAATGAAATAAAATATGGAAAAAATGGTGGAAAATATTTAATTATTATTTTGTGGGTTTTGGTAAATTCAATTTGATAAAATAAGGTTTGATTTATGGACATTTCCCCCTAGTGACTAAAATGTAAAGTTTGAAAACTATTTTTGGTGACTAAATCATAAAAGGGTCAAAAATTAGAATCTTTAGGGAGATATTAAGTCAATTGGTTTTACCAGACATTTTCCTTAATTTGGCTATTTTAAAAAAGTTTTGAAAGGATTTAATAAAAGAGATTAAAAGAGTTTCAATTGGGTTGTTTTAATTAACCAAATCATTTTCTCACGTAACTACTTTTTTCTCCCAATTTTTTCTCTCTAATTCTAAGCAGCCAAAATACCTTTTCTTTTCTAAAAATCTCAAGAATCAATCTTTTCAATCTTACTTTTGATTTCAACACTTGATTCCTTTGTTCTACTTTGGATCTTATACTTCTACTTTGGAGAATTCATCAAAATCAAGCCAATTGAGGAATGAGCTACCATTAGAGGTGATTTTCGTTTCTCTCCTCTAACAAAAGGTTATTTATTGAAATTCCCAAGTTCTTGATCCTTTGGAATCGATTTATGTTATGTTTTAAAGATTAAATTAAGATTGGATGTTTTAATGTTAATTTTGTTTAGCAATTTATTGAGTTTGGTTATTGATCTGAACCATTGCAATCTTAATTGGTTTAGATCATGTTTAAAGTGTATTTTGATGATATTTAATGGGATTTATAAAAGGAAACTCGAAACTAGTTGAGTTGTTAATTTTCTAGGTTGTGAATAGTTAGTTTTGAGGTGTTTGTGGTGTTACGTTATTTTTGGAGATATAAGGTGGGGTTATGGGTGCTTTTAGATGTTGTTTGATGTTGTAAGGTTGATCGAATCATTAGGTTATGGCTGGGCTTTGTTTAGATTGAAATCGAAGTGGTTTTCGGAAGGCTTATGCTTGTGTTTGGTGATGTGATGTTAAGGATTGAGATTGCTGGGATTTTAGATGCATAATGAGGCATTAATCCTCTATTGTTATGTAAATAAAATAGAGGAGATGGATCCAACAGTGATTGATGAAAGTTTAGAGATGTTAGACTCGTAGTTTCACATCGGTAGATGAAACTTTGTGTTGTCGGTGAGTGGAAACGAGATTTACAGCCTTGTAAAGGTTTGAAAGTGATTTTGGGAGTTTAGATAAAGCTTCAATCGTTTGTCTAAGCTTGAAAGTAAGTATTAGATGACTTCGCTCTCAATTTTAGGTTGGCAAAGTTGATTTTCTCATGTCTATGTTTATGATTTGATACCTACCATTTTATGCATGTTTTTGAAATGGATTATGATGCAAATGATCGTATATTGATGATATTCGAGTATGGTAAATGAGTTTTGAAAAAGTATTTCGATGATATGAAATGCATGGTTTGTTGCATTGGAAATTGGTTTAATCTATGCATATGAAAAATAATGAGGTATCATGTTTAATATAGAATATATTGGCAAGTGAAAATGATTGAATGTTATCGAATATAGTTGGAATGCCATAGGGTTTAAAGTGCACTATAATAAGTTGTCTCATGTGTGTCGAGGGGTTATGATTGTACCGTATTCTCCACCATGGGTACCTTAGCGGTCTAGGGGTTGTGATTGTACCGTTTTCTCCTACTAATGGGTATTATACATTATAACCGTTGAAGGGTTTATTGTACCATTTGCTCCAATTAAATGTATGTTTAAATGGTCTAAGGAACTACTTGTGAAATCCGTGTATCCGATGTGTTTTGATAAAGGAAAGATTTGGTTTTAGGGTCACTTTAATGCCAATAAATGAACTAATGTATCATGATGGAGAATTTATGTTTCGTATAATGGGATTTATATATGTTTTGCTCTTTAAGCTTTGCTATTGGATGAATAAGCATGTGAAGGCTTAATTCGAGATTTTGCATTTGGGATTATGCATGACATCCATGATTCATGTTTTGCATATGGCTTAATATGCACGTTTTGGAAAGGTAAAAAGGGCATGCAATGTTTTAGCATGAAGTTGAAAATGTGGTTTACTCTAATTGTTTTAAAAGCATCGATGAGTGTTTTTAGAGCATCCCTCACTAGGCATTATATTCTTACGCTCTCCTTTCTCATCATTGCAGAGAAGTGAGCTTCTTGGGCAACAAGCAAGCAGGGGAGAATCCAAGATTCAATTTACTTCAAGTATGGTTTTAATAAATGAACTTGTAGTAATAAAGGGCAATGTGACCAAGTTATAATTGGGAGGGTTGTTTGCTTACTCCCTATTTTGGACATGTTATATTTGGTATTTTGGACTTGTATGAGGTTATATGGATTGATTGTGGGTTTGACCATGCCTATAGGTTCTTTTGATTGATTTGCTATGGATTGAATGTTTACCTAGCATATTTGGTTGGTTGTGGAAATGATGTTAAACATGTTATATAGTGTTTGTATGATGTTCTAAGCATGTTAGATTGAGCCAATATGTCATAAGTTTGGCTAAGAGGTCATTACAGGTCCAGTCATACCGATACTGGTCCTTTGGGATTGGTACGTGAGGTCTAATATGACTCAATTTAAGGAAAATGGCAAAGGGATATCGGTAGGAGTAGCTGCCATATCAGTACACTCTTGCAAAAAATTACACAGGGCTCATTACATGAGGTACTATATCAGTACGAGTTTTAGCCACTAGAATCCTCTATTTTGAAATATAACAATGGGCATTGATACTCGACCAAATGTACCGATACGTGTATGTCACGTAGACTCGTACCGATACAGTATAAGTCTGTATCAGTACGAGGTTAGTTAATTCTACTATTTTCATATTGTATTCTAGATTCTTTGCAAATTGGTCACTATTTTTATAATGCTCAATTAATGATGATCTTGTGATCCAATTTCATACAGAGGCATGTAATGAATCTAATTGAAGGTTGGTAACATTAATTTGTAATTTGATCCTTTAATATAGAATTTACATTTCGGTCCTTAAAGTGATAAATCTTGCGAATTAAATGCTTACTTTGTCTTCTACTATTGTACGCCACACCTTAGGGTTAAATAAGCATCTAGGCAAGAAAAAAAGAAAAAAAAGACTGGTTTAGGTTATCAGTTCGAGTTTGCTTCAACAAACCTAATATAATGTCTTTGATTTAGTCTTGACGGCTAGGTTGGGTCAAAAGGGTTACATATCTGATAAGTTTATATAAATATATATACACTATCATAATCCTATACCGGTTTAAGTAAATATGTTTATAAGATAGATGCTTGAATTTTTGAATTGTTTTCTACTTGGATTTTAAATTTAAGATGTGCCCTGTTAGACTTGGTCATTTCGTATAGGCTAGTCTAGGGGGTTGCATTTAACTGGTATCAGAGCTTTTGGTTTTATAATCTTGGACTATAGATAAGTCTTATTTAAAGTATTATTTTTAAGTGTTTTACAAAAGTGTTATAAAATGGGCCATGTCAACAATTTTTATATGTTTAATTGTGTTTGATTCTCTAGTGTCATGAACTAACCTTAGGTTCAACCTCTCTTGTAGAGATTCTCTGATATGAGCACCAGAAAAGTTCGTCGACCCACTCGTGGACGAGGTCGAACCGCTAGATTTGCTAACCCGATATATAATCCGAGGGTTGATCCACCTACCCCAATAGATAATCCTTCCCTAGTAGATCTTCCAGCACCCGCAGAGCCTCCCACCCCTCGTGGTCCTTCTGTTTTGACTAACCTGCCACCTTTCCCTAGTATTGACATGACTACTCCGGTTATAGGAGCGACGGTTTCTAGGCCAGAGTCTATGACTAGAGTTATTGATGAGACCCTTAGTAGATAATTTCTTCAGCTGATTTAAGGTATGGTCAGAGCATCATGCATCGTACCTAAAGTCCCTATTTCTTATACTTTGATTGCTAACAGGGTCAGGGCCTTCTCGGGATCTCTTAGTGGAGCACAAACTAAGGCTGAGGACCGGATATATGAAGTTGAGAGACGTATGGATCAGTTAGATGGGAATACCCACACTTGGTGGGAGTCTTTTGTGAGTAACGTCCCTCCTAATAGGTTGACATAGGAATTCTTCAAGGAACGGTTTAAGAATCATTTCTTAGGTGAATGATTCTTGAGAGAGAGACAATAGGCTTTTAAGGACCTGGTACAGGGTTCTATGACTGTTGTAGAGTACGAGTTAAACTTATTAGAGTTCCAGAAATATGATGCTGGATTGGTAGCCACTGAGAAAGATAGATGTCGCAAGTTGTTAAAGGGACTTCATATTGGGATACGTAAGCGGGTTGCTACTCACCATGATAATGTGTTTGAGGCCCTAGTGAATTGGGCCCAAACTAGTGAGGAGATTGAGTTGTTGGAGGCTAGTCAAGCCAGTAGAGATCAAGATCGATCTAGGATACCTTCTGGTCAAGGTGAGTCCCACGCACGCCCTTATAAAAGGACTCGCACTACTGAACCTCAAAAAAGTAATACGAGTTCTAGACCTTTGCCACTTTCGGGCCCAGCTTTTAGTCAAGATGATTCCTCAGGAATTTCTTCATTACCCGTATGTAAGCATTATGGTAATTGGCATTGATGAGAGTGTATAGAGTTGATAGGTCCTTGCTTTTGATGTAGATCCATGTATCATTTCCTGAAAGATTGTTTGCACCCATCTTTTGTAGACCAGGTATCCACTCAGACTCTTACTTATTCTTAGACTCCTGCTCGTTCACAGATATATATTCAGATTTCAGGCAGAGGAGTAATCAGCGTAGAGCTTTTGGGTTTGCTGATAGGTTTGATAATAAAGGCCAATCACATCAAAGTGGGGGACTAGTCATGACTGAGGCTAGACAGCCTGTACTTGTTTATGCTACTAGACGTCATGATGACAGAGATAAGCCAGACATTATTGTAGGTACATTTACTATATATTATGTTCTATACTTTGCATTGCTTGACAACGGTTCCACCTAATCCTACATTTTAATATTTGTATCCCGAGACCTCTAGATTCTGGATAAAACCACCGAGAGTGCAGTTATTGTTATGATTCCAGTAGGATAGTCAGTGGTTGTGGATAAAGATTTCAGGCGATGTCCTCTGAGGTTCAAGGGGAAATCATTTCAGCTGATCTTATAGAGCTACCGTTAGAAAAGTTTGATTTGATTCTTGGCATGGATTGGTTGACTGAACATCGGGTTAATTTGGATTGTGAGTCCAAGAAGGCAACTCTAAAGACTCTTAATGATTGGATAGTGGCTCTTATAGGAGAGAGATGCAAGTAGCTATCTAACGTGGCATCCATTCTAATTGCTAGTAGGATGATTCGAAAGGGGTATGAGACATTTATTGCTTTTATCCTAAATACAAAGGGCTCCTTATCCAAGATTGAGGAAATTCCTACTATGAAAGAGTTTTTTGATGTGTTTCCTAAGGAGTTACCTAGATTGCCACCAGATAAAGACGTTGAGTTTGAGATTAAGACTTATCCGAGTTCTACACCGGTGTTTATGGGTCCTTACTGTATGGCTCCTAAAGAGCTTAAGGGGTTAAAAGTTTAGTTGCAAGAGCTGCTTGATCGAGGCTTCATCCGACCCAGCCTTCACCTTGGGAAGCCCTAGTTCTCTTTTTGAAAAGAAAGATGGTCCACTCTAGTTATGCATTGATTACGGGAAGTTGAACAAGCTGACGGTCAAGAATAAATATCCACTACCCAAGATTAATGACTTGTTTGATCAATTTCGGAGAGCCACAACTTTCTCAAAGATTAATCTTCATTTTGGGTACTATTAGTTAAAGATAAAAGGGTCTGATGTTGCGGAGACGACAATTTGAAACAGATATAGGCATTATAAGTTCCTAGTGATGCCATTTGGTTTAACTAATGCTCATACTGCCTTTATGGATATGATGAATCGTGTATTTTGTCCCTACTTAGATTAGTTTATGGTGGTGTTTAGCAATGACATCCTAGTCTATTCTCGAATTGAGGTAGAATATGTCGAGCATCTGAGGATTATTCTGCAAACTCTCAAAGATCATCGATTGTATGCTAAGTTGAGCAAGTGTGAATTCTGGCTCAACGAGGTGATATTTATTGGGCATATGGTATCGGATTGAAGTATTCATGTTGATCCAAGTAAGATTGAGTCCATTGTAAGTTGGAAGTAACCCAAGAACGTATTTGAGTTCCTCGGTTTCTTGGGTTTAGTTGGGTATTACAGATGCTTTGTTGAGGTTTTTTCTATCATTATTGTTTCTTTGATGAAGATTTTGAGGAAGAATGTTCTATGTATCTGGACTGATTCTCATTAGGAGAGTTTTGAGAAGTTTAAGACATCTCTGACCCAAGCTCCAGTATTAACTCAACAAGAGTCTGGGAAGGATTTTATAGTTTATAGTGATGCTTCGCACTCAAGACTTGGTTGTGTTTTGATGCAGGATGGAGAGTAATCACTAATACATCTCGTCAGTTGAGGCCTCATGAGTGTAATTACCCCCACCCATGATCTGGAGTTGGCTACTGTGGTCTTTACCCTGAGGATTTGGAGACACTATATCTATGAAGAAAAGTCTTATATCTATACTGATCACAAGAGCCTGAAATATCTCCTTAAACAGAAAGAGCTTAATCCGAGACAATGTCGTTGGGTTGAGCTTCTTAAAGACTATAACTGTGTGATTTAGTATCACTTGGGGAAAGCCAATATTATTGTTAATGCTTTGAGCTGTAAGGACATTTTAAATTTGAGATCTTTATTTTCCAGGATGAGTATATATAATGATGGCAGTTTAATGGATGAGTTACAGGTTAAGCCAGCTTTGGCCGAGGAGATTAAGATCAAACAGCTTCTAGACGATTCCTTACTTCTTGTCATAAGTAGGTTGAGCAAGGATCCACCTCTATTTATGCTTTTGATCAAGATGGAGTTCTGTGCTTCAAGAGTCATTATCTTGTACCTGATGATGTCGAGTTAAAGCGGGTCATTCTCAATGAGGGTCATACCAGCCCTTATACTTTGCATCCTGATGGGGATAAGATGTACCAGAATCTGAGACAGAGATACCGTTAGGTTGGTATGAAGAAGGACATCTCTGATTATGTGTCATGGTGTTTGACTTGCTATTTACTCCTCAATAATACTACTTTTCATGTACATATTACCATGTTTTTGCTTGACTTTGTGTATATATTCATTCATTTAGTTAGTAGAATCATGCATTTGCATTAAAGAGTTAAAGAACGTTTCGTTTGCCAGAGTAAAGGTGTATTTCTTTGCTTTGGTATGCATGGAAGGTTAAGAGCGAGAGTAGGACAAGAGAAGTTGGCATAGCAGAGCAAAGGAGTAGAAGAGAAATGTCGAGCACTGTTGGCAAAAGTACGATGAGGATTGCCAAGCTTGATTGGAAAAAGAAGAGTGGTCGATGTCCGGTCAGTTAGTCGTTGGTCAAAGAGTCCAGCTAGCCGTAATTTTCAAATGAGAAGATAAGTGGATAAGAAGATAACATGCTTTATCGTAAGTGCGTAACCACTTTCAAACTTAAACCTTATCTAGGGTTTCCATGAAATGCCTATAAAAGTAAGACGGCCATTGAGCCAAGGAGGAGGCATGGTGGTGAAGAAGGCAAACCATGGTTCGATCAGGCTAATACCGAGAGCTCTAGATCCATTAAAGGGCTACATCGACAGATCTCATTCTTTGTCTATTTCTCTTTATTTTCATTTTGATTTTATGATGGTGTTTGTTAAAAACAATATGGTGTTGATGGTTCCTCCAACCATGAACTAATTTTCTTAAGTTAGTTAGGGATGTTTTTGCGATGAACGTTCAACTATTTTTTAGCTTTTAATGATTGAATGCTTTGGCATTTTTGTCTATCTTGCTAGTGCTTATTTTTATTCAATTCTTTGGCATACGATAGTTGGAATTGCGTGCATATTATCCCTTAGTATCTTATCAGATTTAAGGGATAATGATTAATTACCAGGTACTAAGGAGAGAAACTTCGACAGAAGATATTCAAGTAGATGAACTTACATCTGAAGTGATTCTACCCATTCGGAGTAAAGATTGAATCTTAACCAAGTTAATTGTTTGAAAACTCGCTATAGATATATAGGTCTTTAAAGTAATTAACTTAGGGTATTGCCATCGACAGAGGCAATACTAACTTAAAAATATGCTCGGCAATAAAATCAAGGTTGAATGTTATTAATTGCTGCTATAGTTAGCGTGAAATTCAAGCATCCCTTGCCAATGCCAACCATTTATTTGGATACATTTGTTTTCCAAACTGCCTAAATTTTCATTGCATTTTTTCTTAGTCATTTTTCTAAATCCAAAATCCGAATTCCAAATCAAACTCATTTTCCCTTTCACAAGTAAAATCATAGCATTTAATTCATGGACAATCCAAGTGGGTACGATACTCAGCTTACGACTGTATTACTTGCTGACCGTGTATACTTGCACGCAAAAAAACCTAAACTTGACATTATTTACTAGCATATTTACACTCATTCATCAATTATTTGCCAAGCTTTAGTCAGTTGACAAGTTTTTGGCACCATTGCCGGGGATTGCAACGAAAATTATTGTTTTAATTTTTACTTGTGTTTGTTAATTTTACTTATTTTGTTTTGCTTAGTGTGTGAACAGGAGCTGCACTACGAGGGAGGATTGGCCATACGACCTAGAAATTGAAAGAACCCTACATAGGTTAAAGAAAAAACTTAGAGAAATGGCTCTTAACATAAGTGATGGAGCAGATGGTGTCATTAACAATCAAGAAAATCCATTAATACATGAAGAAATATCGCCCGCACCTATTGTGGTAAATTTGATGTTAGGACTGATTGGTCCAGAGGTAAATATAGCAAACTTTGAACTTAAATCGACAATGATTCAGACGATGTTGAATGTAGGTCAATTTGATGAATCACTTATTGGAGACCCAAGGCAACACTTGAAGCAATTCATGGAGGTTTGCCAACTATTTCAACAACCGGGTGTAGCCGAAGAAATAGTGAAGTTGACACTATTCTCATTTTCTCTAAGAGATAGAGCATAATTGTGCCTAAGCTCTTTGCCACCTGGTTCAGTTACTTCATGGGCAGAATTATGCAAAAGTTCCTTCTGAGATTTCATCCTCATAAACTTAATGCCAAGCTGTGGAATGAAATTATTACTTTTAGGTTGACTGATGATGAGACTTTATATGATGCCTAAAGCATTTTAAGGACTTTTTGAGGAGGTGTCCCATGCATGGACTCCCCACTTGGACCCAAATTGAGACATTTTTTAACGGACTCAATGCTCATGCCAGGATTGTGGTTGATGCTTCGGCAAATGGGTCGTTGCTAGACAAGAATTATACGGAGGCATTTGACATCCTGAAAAGGATTGCCACCAATGACCTCCAATATCCTACTACTAGACTGGATACTGGAAAAAAAGTTGTTGGAAGATTGGAGCTTGATGCCTCATCATCTATTAATGCTCAAATTGCCAATCTTACCAATATAGTGAAGACTATGCAAAAACCTACTGAGGTCCGAGAAGTAAAGGCACTAGAACCATTCTGCGCTACTTGTGGAGAGGATCATCATATGGATGAATGTCCATCAAACCCTGAGTCGGTAAATTTTGTCAGAAATTTTAATCGCAATTTTAACCTACATTCTAATACTTACAATGCAGGTTGGGAGAAATATCCCAACTTTTCTTTGGTAAATCAGGGAAGTAACCAATTTAATGCCCAGCATCATAACAACAATGCACCACCTAGATTCAACTAGAATGTGATGCCACAGAGAGCACAAAACAATTTCCAATTAGGGCAATGATCTACTCAGAGAAATTCTTTAACGGGGTACATAGAAAGAAATGATGCAACTGTACAAAGTTTAGCAGCTTCTATGCGAAACTTGGAGGTTCAGCTAGAGCAGATTGCCAATGCACTCAATAATAGACCCCGGGGAACTTTGCCAAGCGATGTAGAGGATGCTCGACAAAAAGGTCGAGAACAATGAAAAGCAATTACTCTTCGGAGTGGAAGATAATTCAAGACCAAGACATCTGTCAAACAATTAACTATTTGCCAAGATAAAGAGATGGTACTAGTAGATAAACCCAAAGAATAAGAGAAAAAAGGAGGCAAGCACTGATAATGCCAGACCTCAATCTGATGCCAGTGTTACTTTGGAAAAACCAGTGGAGCCAACATTTACTTATCCACCACCACCTTTTCTACAAAGACTCTAAAAACATAAGCAAGACCAGCAATTTAAGCGTTTCTTGGAAGTTCTTAAACAACTGCAGATCAACATACCATTAGTGGAAGCTCTCAAACAAATACCAAACTATGCCAAATTCATGAAGGATATTTTTTCCAAAAAGAGGAAGCTAGGTGATCTCGAGACGTTCTTACTGAAAGATGCAGTGCAATGATAACCAATAGATTGCCACCAAAACTGAAAGATCGAGGAAGTTTCACTATTCCCTGCACGATTAAAAATAGATTAATGGGAAAGACATTGTGTGATCTGGGAGCCAGCATTTAATCAGATGTCAATTTTAGTATTCAAAAAGCTTGGAATTGATGCAAGGCCTACCACAATAACACTTCAATTAGCAGATCGATCTTATGCACATCCCAAGGGTAAGATTGTGGATGTGTTGGTAAAGGTAGAAAAATTCATATTTCCTGCTGATTTTATTATTTTAGAATATGAGGCTGATGATAATGTCCCAATTATCTTGGGAAGACCATTCCTTGCCACATGTAGGACTTTAAGTGATGTTCAAAAGGGTGAGCCTACTATACATATACAGAGAGATCAAGGCACCTAAACCATCCATTTAGGAACCACTAGAACTGGAACTGAAACCTTTGCCAAGCTACCTCAAATATGCTTACTTGTGAGACATCTCAACTTTGCCAGTGATTATTGTTGCTGATTTGACTGATGATCAAGAGGAAAGATTGTCGGATACATTGGGTAATTTCAAGCAAGCCTTGGGATGGACCTTGACTAATATTCGAGGTATAATCCCAACAATTTGCATGCACAAAATCATTACGGAGGATTACCATGGCAAAACAATCGAGGCCCAGAGGAGACTAAACCCGAGCATGAAAAAGGTAGTCAAGAAAGAAGTCATAAAGTGGTTGGATGCTAGGATATTATCCTATTTTTGATAGCTCGTGGGTTAGCCCAGTGCAATGTGTGCCAAAGAAGGTGGAATGATAGTGGTCCAGAATGACAGAAATGAATTGATCCCCTCGAGAACCGTAATGGGATGGGGGTGTGCATGGATTATAGGAAGCTAAATAATGCCACACAGAATGATCACTTTCCACTACCCTTCATCGATCAGATGTTGGACAGATTGGCAGGCAAGGCATCTTATTATTTCCTGGATGGCTACTCGGGCTACAATCAGATTGCCATCACTCCAGAAGATTAGAAGAAAACTATATTCCCTTATCCATATGGGACATTCACTTTTAAAAGAATGCCTTTGGATTGTGTAATGCCCCAGTAATGTTTCAGTGTTGCATGATATCAATTTTCTCGAACATGATCGAGAACAACTTAGAAATGTTCATGGATGACTACTCGGTGTTTGGCAAAACATTCGAGGAATGTATTTAGAGTTTAGAACTTATTCTGTGGAGATGAATTGAAACCAACCTGGTCTTGAACTGGGAAAAATGTCACTTAATGGTGAAGGAAGGCATAGTTCTCAGACATAAAGTAACCAAGAGAGGACTAGAAGTTGACAAAGCAAAGGTAGAGGTAATCAAACAATTGCCACCACCCACAAGTGTTAAAGGTATTAGCAATTTTTTGGGACATGCAGGCTTTTATCGTCATTTTATTAAAGATTTCTCAAAAATTTCTAAACCTTTATGTTTCCTTTTGGAACAGAATACCACTTTTTCATTTGATGATTCTTACTTGAAAGCATTTCAAAAACTAAAAGTTAGGTTGATTAATGTACCTATAGTCATGGCACCAGATTAGAATGAGTCATTCGAGCTCATGTGCGATACCAATGACTATGAAATTGGAGTTGTGTTAGGATAAAGGCGTGGTAAAAATTTTTAAACCATCTATTATGCTAGTTGCTCATTGAATGAGGCCCAACTTAACTACACCACAAATGAGAAGGAGTTCCTTGCAATTGTCTTTGTGTTTAAAAATTTTAGATCTTACTTAGTGGGTAATAAAGTTGTGGTATACACAGACCACTCGTCACTCAAGTCAGAAATGATAGACAAAGGCCGAGACCAATATGGTGGACACTCTTGTTGCAAGAATTTAACTTAGAGGTCTGAGATAAAAAGGGGAGTGAGAACTTGGTAGCTGATCATTTATCTCGATTAGAGCACCACCATGAGGATGACAACATTGCTGTCATTAGAGATAATTTCCTTGATGAATACTTGCTTGCAACTTATACCATGCCATGGTATACTGACATAGTCAACTACCTGGTCAGCAATATTTTGCCACCAGACTTGGACAGTAATGCCAAGAAGCAATTTTTGAGGGATATCTGACAATATTTTTAGGATGAGCCGTTCTTGTTCAAGAACTGTGCTGACAATGCATTCGTCGTTACGTGCCAGAGGATGAGTAGCAAAGCATTCTTCAGCTTTGCCATGCTTCGCCATATGAATGGCACTTTATTGGAATGAAGACTGTAGCCAAGGTGTTCCAGTCATGATTTATCTGGCCCACGCTATTCAAAGATGCCCATTATTTTTCCAAGGCATGCGATCGATGCGAGCGTACTGGAAACATTTCTAATAGACATTAATTGCAACTCCATAATATTATGCTAGTACAATTGTTTGATGTATGGGGGATAGACTTCATGGGTCCTTTTCCCCCATCATTTGGCAATTTATACATACTTGTGGCAGTAGATTATGTCTTGAAGTGGTTTGAAGCAGTTGCTTTGCCAACAAACTATGCCAAGACGGTTTCCAAGTTTCTACACAAGCATATCTTTACAAGATTTGGTGCCCCAAAGCCATCATACATGATGAAGGTACCCATTTTAAATGTCATTTAATCACTAAAGCTCTGTGAAGGTACAAAATCTAGCAAAGAATTGCCACTGCCTACCATCCTCAAACAAATGGCCAACCAAAAATTTCAAACAAGAAATCAAGAACATCTTGGAGAAGATAGGGAACCCAACGAGGAAGGACTGTTCCTTGAGGCTAGATGATTCCTTGTGGGCATACAGAACAACCTTCAAAATGCCATTAGGAACTTCCCTATACAAACTTGTATTTGGGAAATCATGCCATTTGCTAGTAGAGTTAGAACATCGAGCTTATTGGGCAACCAAGCAATTGAATATAGAATGGAGAGATGCATATGAGAAACTTTTGTTAGATTTGAATGAATTGGAGGAGTTTAGAGCACAAGCCTATGAAAATGCCAAGCTTTATAAAGAAAAAAAAGAGGTGACATGACAATAGAACTTTGCCAAGATAGTTTGAAGAAGGGCAACGAGTGTTGTTGTTCAATTCAAGGCTCAAGTTATTTCCAGGAAAACTCAAGTCTGGATGGTCAGGGCCATTTGAAGTTATTAAGCCCTATGCTCATGGTGTGGTTGACATCAAAGACTTGAAAACATGGGCAACGTTCAAGGTAAATGGCCAGAGATTAAAGCACTATTGGGAAGGTAGTCAAGGTAATGCAAGAGATTAAAGCACTAACGCGAGAAACCCTAACTGCCTAGTTTAAAATTAAAACATGAATTTTTACCCTAACCTTTCACCCTTATTCTTTTTCCCACGTCGTCACTTTTATTAAACCCAAAACCCATCATTTTCCCTCTTTCCTAAACACTTATAACTGCCACAACCATCATTGCCCCCACTAACCTCTCCATTAAACCCACTCAATCGTTTCCTTCTCCTTATTAAACCCCCCAATTTTCTCTTAGCTCAATCTTTACGCTCTTTTTATTCTCTCTCTCATGGCTAGAAAGCAAGAACCAAAATCCTTTTTCTCTTCATCTTTTTTGATTTCCCTAACTTATTTCCATGTAGTCCTCTTCATCCATATTCCAGATTTTCTTCAACGAAGAGATCATGAAAAGATATAAAGAGAACTTTGTTGCTCATACCTTCTGTTACGAGAAGGGTTTTAAATTCAAGAACAAACCTAATTTAGGTTTCTCACCAAAAGTGGTTGCCATTGTCAAGATGCACAAATATGAGACCTTTTGCCAGCTACCAAGAGAGGTTGATTCCACTGTTATCCGCGAGTTCTATGCCCTTCTCCCCACAAAGGATTCACCTTTTCTATTTGTGCAAGGTACAAGTGTACAATTTGATGAGGGATATGTTACTAAAATTTTTAAGTTGTATGGTGCAAGAGAAGACCGTTCGGCATTTGTTGAATTCTTGGATGATGCCAAAAGAAATCGATTTTGAAGGACTTGTACAAACCTGACACAAAATGGATTGTTTCATCCAAAGGCCACATGACTGTGAAACGGCTAGCACTAAAGCCACAGTTGAGGGGTTGGAATCACTTTCTGAAAGCCAACCTTATGACCATAATGCACAACGAGACTATTTTTGAATAGAGAATGGCATTGCTGCATTTGATAATGGTGGAGAGGAAAATCAATGTTGAAAGTCTGATCATTGATGAAACCTATAAGTGCGCCGACAAGGGAAGTGGCAGTTTAGTTTTTCCTTCTTTAATCTATAAGATTTGTAGGTTTCATAAGGTGCCAAAGCTTGACTCTGATAACATCCAAAAAAGCAAGGGAGTTATTACTCATGTGCTGTGGAGCCAATTAATTGCCAGGGAGGCAAAGAAAAAGGGCAAGGGAAAGACTACTAAGCCAGTGTCTTCTTCCAGAACGCCTAAGGCAGAATCTGTCACATTGATGCCATCAACAATGCTAGATGATGCCTTGGCATTACTTTTCTAGATTTTCTAGCGACAAGAACTCATTCTCTAGAAACTTAGGAAAGTTGAGCATAATTTATTGCTCTGGAAATACGTTGGATCCAGGGATTGTGCCCTTATGATAACCCTCGAGGGCATCTCCACCAAACCTTTGCCATCATTTCCAAAGTTCCCAGCTGAGTTCACTACACTAGAAGGAATGTCTCCTAGCCCACAGTCTGTTTACACTCCAACGCAACAGTCTGATGATACCATCCCTTTTTTGCCTATCCAGGTTGAATCTGTCAAGACCGAGATTTTCCACGAGTTTGAAGAGGAAGTCCCTACCAAGACCAAAGTGCCACCAGTTGCACCTGCTTCATTCGTCGCTCCCGTAGCCCTCGTTTCATTTGAGCCGGTGAGGATAATTGAGGAGGTCCTCCATGATGTGAAGGCTTCCACTATCGCATCAAAACCATAGCTTAAGAGAAATAAGCACTAGACTCCAAATCGTAGGAGCTTTATTAAGAGGAAGACATGAGTAATACGCATCGAACATTTCCAAGGGGAGTCTTCTTTCCCTTAACTCCTTTATTTGCATATTCTTCATTTTTGTTATCATGCATTTCATTTGTATGTATATATATATATATGTTCTCATGCAATGAGGATAATGCATACCTTGGGTTTTATGGGGTGTTACCTCGCATCTTTTGCCATGATATTCATGCATGTTTATATTTCTATTTGCATTTTGTTGCCATATAGATTAGATTAGGCTAACACATGCATACCAAAATGTTAAAATTCTAAGGCCTGATTGATCTGATAAACACATCTGCTAGCTTAGTTAGAGTTTGTACTAGTATACTATGTCCGATGATGAGATTAGAATCTTTAGTTTGCATGAGCCAGTAGATTAGTAATGCCAGGTTGCTTGGCAATTGATATTTAGTTTAGGAAATTGCAGTCTAACTTAACACGTAGTATGCATTTAGTTCCCAAAACAAACTTAGGATTCGTGAAACTACACTCTGAATAAAGAAAAAGAGAAGAAAAAAAGAGAGAAAATGACGCCAGGGTAAAAAGAAAGAATAAGGCAACAATATTTTGCCAAAGGCAAGAAAAAATAGAACTCTCCTCTGCCTTGGAGATAATACGTAGCTTGGGGATTTGTGGTTTGCTCCCTTTTAGTTTTCAAGTCAAAAACTTTAGGGTATGAGTATGATAAGTAAGCCTATTAATGTTTGGATTAACGTGGGGGTTTGTGATATGCTCCCTCTTTCTTCTCGCGCCAAACAGTATTACGACGCAAGCCTAAAAATATTGCCAACGAAAATCCTTGGTGAATAAATAAAATAAAAGAAAACTGAGTTTGGGTAGTAAAGTTGACTAAGGGAGTTGAAAGATACTTGATGCATATTGCTTGCACTTCACGCACACTTCATGACCTTAGACTAGAGTTATATTATTGCACTTGAATTTGCTTACATGTTGGCATTACTGCAATGGGATATCTAAGGACAAAACAAGGGCCAAATTTTGCTTGCTAGCATGTGTTGTTAATCAAGAAAATTTTGCCAATGTACTTTACTTTATTTTTGTTTTCTTAGTTTGTAGTTGCATTACTTGAGGACAAGCAATGAGCTAGGTTTAGGGGAGGTCAACTCCTCAAAAGTACTATTTTTCATATATATTACCATGCTTTTGCTTGACTTTGAGTATATATTCATGTATTTAGTTATTAGAATCATGCATTTGCATTAAGAAGTTAAGGAATGTTTCGTTTGCCAGAGTAAAGGTGTATTTCTTTGTTGTGTTATGCAGGGCAGGGGTAGGACAAGAGTAGTTGACATAGCAAAGCGAAAGACCATAAAAGAAATGCCAAGCACTGTTTGCAAAAGTAAGATGAGGATTGCCAAGCTTGGTTGGCAAAAGAAGGGTGGCCGATGTCCAGTCAGTTAGTTGTTGGTCAAAGAGTCCAGTCAGCCCTAATTTTCAAACGAGAAGATAAGTGGATAAGAAGATAACACGTTTTATCCTAAGTACGTAACCACTTTCAAATTTAAACCTCATCTAGGGTTTCCATGAAGTGCATATAAAAGCAAGATGATCATTGAGCCAAGAAGGCAGTACGATGGTGAAAAAGCTAAATTGTGGTTCGATCAGGCTAAGACTGACAACTCTGGATCCATTGAAGGGTTGCGTCAACGAATCTCCTTCTTAGTCTATTTTTTTTATTTCCATTCTGATTTTATGATGGTGTTTGTTAAAAATGATATGGTGTTGATGGTTCCCCCAACCATGAACTAATTTTCTTAAGTTGGTTGGGGATTTTTTGCGATGAACTCTCAACTAATTTTCAGCTTTTAATAATTGAATGCTTTGGCATTTTTGTCTATCTTGCTAGTGCTTATTTTTTTTCAATTGTTTGCCATACGAAAGTTGGCATTGCATGCATATTATCCCTTAATATCTTAACAAGCCTAAGGGATAACAATTAATTGCTAGGTACTAAGGAGAGAAACTTCGACAGAAGATATTCAAGTAGATGAACTTACACTTGAAGTGATTCTACCCTTAGGACTAAAGATAGACCCTTAACAAAGTTAATTGTTTGAAAACTCGCTATAGACATATAGGTGTTAAAAGTAATTAACTTAGGGTATTGCCATCGATAGAGGCAATACTAACTTAAAAATCTGCTTGGTAATAAAACCAAGGCTGAAAGTTATTAATTGGTTCTATAGTTAGCGTAAAATCCAAGCTTCCCTTGCCAACGCTAACCATCTATTCAGGTACTTTTGTTTGCCAAAATGTCTTAATTTTCATTGCATTTTTCCTTAGTCATTTTTCTAAATCAAAAATTCAAATTCCAAATCAAACTCATTTTTCCTTTTACAAGTAACATTGTGGCATTTAATTCCTAGACAATCCTTGTGGATACGATACTTAGCTTACTGATGTATTACTTGCTGACCGTGTATACTTGCATGCAAAAAGACCTAAACTTGGCATTATTTATTGGCATATTTACACATTCATCGATTATTTGCCAAGCGTTAATTAGTCGACACTTGCCAGTAGCTTAAGGCAGAACATTAGCAGCATCCTTCTGGTCTATTGTAGCATATCACGATGGATTTTATTACCAAGTTGCCTCTGACTCCTTCTAAAAAGGATTCTGTTTGGGTGATTATTGATTGAATCAATAAGTCAACTCATTTTATTCATTTTTTAGTTACTTATTCTTTGGAAAAACTTGCTAGACTATACATCTCTAAGAATGGCAGACTACATGATGTGCCTTTGTCTATCATTTCTGACTAAGATCCGAGATTCACCTCCTAATTTTGGAAGGCCCTATAGGAGGCCTTGGGTACACGTCTAAATTTCGGTACATTCTTTTATTCGTAGACTGATGGTTAGTTAGATAGGGTGATCCAGATTCTCGAGGGTATGTTGAGGGGATGTATGATTGACTTCCATGGTAGTTGGGAAGATTTCTTGCCCTTGGCCGAAGTTTGCATATAGTAACAGTTACCAGGCTAGTATCCGTATGGCACCGTATGAGGCTCTGTATAGTCGTAAATGTTGTACTCCTATCTATTAGACTGAGTTGTATGATAGGAAAACTTTGGGTCCAGAGTTAGTTTAAGAGACGAAGGAAACTGTCAAATTGATCCGTGATCCACTAAATGAGGCCTTTGATAGATAGAAGTCTTACGCGGATCAGACGATGAATAATATTGAGTTTGATGTCGGTGATCAGGTTTTTCTAAAGGTATCTCCATAGAAGAAAGTTCTGAGATTTGCACGCAATAGTAAGCTGAGTCCCATCTTTATTGGATTATACCATATTTTGAACAGAATCAGACCAACTGCTTATCAGCTTGAGCTACCTTCCCAGCTTAGCCGTATACATAATGTATTCTATGTATCTTTGTTGAGGCAGTATCGTCCGGATCCGAGCCACATCAATCAGATTCAGGATGTGGAGTTGCGATCATATTTATCTTATGAGGAGCAGCCTGTTCAAATCTTAGATCAAGACGAGAGAGTTTTAAGGAATCGACGTATTTCTATGGTTAAAGTCCAGTGGAGTAATCATGACCCAGAAGAAGCTACATGAGAGACTCTTGAATTGATGGATGAGCATTTTCCATATCTGTTTGACTTAGGTAAATTTTGAGGACAAAATTTCTTTTTAGGGGAGAGTTGTAACCCTCTGATTTTATTTAAAATAAAATTAGCAAGAAAAAATAAAAACGATAAAAGAAAAATAAAATAAAATGTGGGGATTGAGGTTGAGAGGTTTTAAACCCATAACCTATTGCCTAGCACTCAACCCTCCCAGGTAGGGATGTCAATGGGCAGGTTTTGCGGGGATTCGCCCCACTTTGCATTCAATTGGGCAAGGATGGTTACAAATTTCGCGGGTTGCAGGGTAAGGATGAAGATAAAAATTAGATTCGCCTTGGGTGGTGGGGAAGGTGTGAATATGCCTTTATACTCGCCCTATCCCCACCCACCTCGCATCGTCCCCACCCGCCCCAACAGATCTTATAACATGTTATTATAAATATTATTAAAAATATAATATCAGTTTGGATCATAGTCAAATTTAAGGTAATTCATATTGACTTCTCTTGGGTTATTAATGAAAAATTCAATATATATACAATTGAGTTTGAAATTGATCAGATCAAATATATAATAATTTTTAATATATCAGTTTGAATCAGAATCAAATTTAATATAATTTATATTGACTTGTCTTGAAATATTTATGAAAAATTATATAGATATCTATATATATAACATTTATGTTTATTGGTTTTTCGTTATTGTTGCCTATCATTAAGTCTTCTTTTTAAGGTACGTTTCTTTCTCTTCAATCATCACCATAGGTACGTAATTTTTCTACTTTTTAAATTTTATTTTCATAATATTGTTTGTTATTTAGATTCTATCGGTATTTGTTCTTATTTTTTTAAGGTTTTTTTATTTGTTATTTTCTTTTTAGTTCTTTTATATTTTTTATTTGTTACATCAATTGAAATATTATTTTAAATGTTATTTATGGTATTTATGGTCCTTTACAATAGACTTTAGATTCTTTTTATTCCAAACTTTTTGTTGTATAAAATTTAATTTCGGAGTCTGAATGACGGATATTTCATGTATTTTTATAACAAATTTTATTTATATTTTTTAATTAATATTTATAAAAATATTATATGAAAGGGTCATGGGGCGAATAAAGAGGGGGATTATATGAGCCTCAAGACCCACGTGGGTAATGGGGCGGGGATGATTTTAGTTTTGCAGGTTGTGGGGCAGGGATAGTTTTAGATTTTGTATTCGCAACGGGTCGTAGGGAAGGAATGAAGATGAAAATTCTTGACGGGGATAGGTGTGGGAAGAATACCCTTCGCACCCTCCCCACCCAATTGACATCCCTACTCCCAAGTTTAACCACTTAGCCAAGTGCTCATATCTATCAAGTGATGAAATGGAAAATACCTTGAAGAATAAATATGGGGTTTAACTCGAATTAAATATATCAGCCTGACTCCTCACCTACCTAGCATTAACTCTCATAAAAATCCCATCAGTTTCTAGATTATACTCCCTATTCATCCTCTCTTTTCTTTTCCCCCGGTTGTCATCCGATCTCATCCATCGCCTCACTATTGCCATCACTACCACCACCGACGTGTTTGTCGTTGCACACTGAACCCAATGCTGTTAGCCACTTGCGGTAAAGCTTTGCCATTTGTCATGGATCTCAGTTTGAAGGTTCGGTGAGCTATAAAGGTTTTTTCCTATTTTTCGGAGACCCCAATGCCATTTGTAGCCCGTTCGCTGCTTTACCACCTTCAGTGAATTCCTTGTGTCGAGGTGAGCAAGACCATATCACCGATCATCGTTTCATCGCAAATTCGAGGGTTATCATAAGTTCAAGAAACCAAACAGTTTCTTCTTTCTTGCCATGATTTCCATCATTTTAAGGCTCGATAAGCCTTTAAAAAATGAAATAGTTGGGTAACTCATCATTTTCTACTTTTTATGGTTTTTCGATTATTTTGGGCCACGCGTGGCGACCACGCACTGCCGGAGGTGATTTTTGACCACCATGATTGATTTACCCTTGAACCGAGTCAGTTCAGTGTTGAGTTGGTCTGGCCCGGACGGGTTTGGTCTTTTGGATCGACAATATGGCTTATTATAAGCCAATGGGCCGGCCTGTTAGGGGCTATTAACCTTTAGCCTATACTCGTTTGGTCCAAGCTCAAACCTGATTGGCCCGATCTGAATTGAGTCGACTCACTGAGTTAACCCATCTATGCCAACTCATCTTAGTTAACCCAATTGACTCTGACCGTTGACTTTGACCAAAAAGTCACCTTTTTTTCAAAAACTCATATTTCAAGTTTTTCGACGTCCCGAGTCCATTTTTAAGCCAGTTTTGCAAAATTCTAACCCAAAAACCTTTGAAATTGACGTTGAACCCGAACATGCATATGTATTAAGTTAATTTATTTAAGAGAAGTTATTGAATAAAGGACTAACACATTATATTATTTGTTTAAAGGTATCTTTCCTGATCGTGCATCTACCTAGCCCAGCCCATCTCATCCTGATACGCGCAATCGCGTGAACCCGTTGTGACTCGTATGTATCGATACATTGTGAATTATAATAGAAGAGAATTTCTCTTCTATTAATTTAAAGTTCGTTGTATCTTCGGCTTTAGCACAACATCAGAGCGTAATACGGGTGCTCAGTAGGCTATCTGATCGACCTGATCTTTTGAGGTATGTTCCTTTTATGCTATATAAATGTTTTAAATGTTTTGTTTGAAATGTTCATATGCACATGACTGACATTCTCTGATTTTGCAAAAATGTAACATGTTTCCTGATTTTATGCATGATCATATTATTTGTCTGATTTATGCATAAGTACTTGATTGAATAACATGCTCTCTGGTTACTGTTTTACTAAAAATAATTGTATGCTTTATATATACTATTATCATTGCTTACTAATGCTTACTGTAATTACTGCCTAGACTGTTTTACTGTGGTACTTAGGGTAGGATATGATATGTCTGTAGGTTTAGTCGTGATCCGGCTAGTAATTTCTATGCATGAAGTCGTACTGATACTCATATAGTCGTTATTTCCCAAGTTGCATGGCGTATCGAAACGGATACTAGCTTATCAAAATAGCATACCGGTACGACTGTGCGCGTATCGATACTCGATAGCCATCAAGTAAAATTTATATTCCAGTGTCGGAACACCGTATCGATAAGGCCTATTGGGTATCGATACGCCTACGTAATTTTGGCTATTTAGAGTACAAAATACTTAGAAAATATTTGGGGTTTTAAGATTTGACTAGGAAAATATTTTAAGTTCGAAATCAAGTCAGTTTGTTAAACTTTTTGAGTACTTAAAATTTTATTCAATTTTACAAATTGGTCCTTGAAATTTCTTTTATATCAAAATCAAATATTAGTTTTGCAATCTTCCCCTTTTTGATATAACAAAACCCAAAATAAATTTTTAATTCTTTTTTAATAACACTCCCCCTTTCTTTAAGGTTATTTAAGTTTGAATTGTTTTTTTAAAATGTAGCTCGTACTCCTCCCCCTTTTTGTTATATCAAAATCAATAGGGCAAATATAAAGACAATAAAGAACTCCAAGCATAAATAAACAACATGGATAATAGAAAATTCAAAAAAATAAATTCAAGCAACATAAAAATCCAACTGCACAACATAAAGACATAAACCAAATAACAAATAACACAGAGTCATAGGAATTCAAATAAAGAACATAGGTGCATAAAACTCAAATCCTAATATGATATGATATGAAATGAAATTGCCTATGGAGTGTCTCCATCATCCTCATCCTCATTGTCCATGTCAGTATCACTATGAGAGTGACCACACCATTCTCCATGAATCGTGGTAAGAGTCATGTCCATAGAAGATTGGCGATTCTCCATGGAGGTAACTCGATTCTCCAAAGATGTGAAATAAGCATCAAACGAGTCAACCCTTGTGTTTACCTCGGTGAAGTGAGTGGTCATGGTGGAAAACTTCCCATCAAGATATGCCATAATTGCATCAAAGGAAGTCTGAGCTACTAGAGCCATTGGATCAACTAGAGCTACCGACACATTCTCTTAGGGATCGGGTTATGCATCTTGAGGGAGATCCGCAAGACGAATCCATTCACCATTGTAAAAGGTGAAATTTGCATGCCGAAGAGAGTGTTCATCAATAGGATCGGTGAGAGTTGAAGTAAGATCATAGGAGCAGTTGATCTCAAGCTTGTAGAACATAAAGCTCAGGGCGGTGCCATAAGTGAAAGAGATGACAAGGGAGGTGTAAAAATTTTGGACGATTTGGGATAGGTTTAGGCGTATTCATTCATGGAAACAATAAAGTCAAAAGTCATCGACTTGGCAAATGGTAGACCACTTACCACCGGATAGTCGAAACCACCAAGTGTAGCGATGTCCCTTTCAACTAAAAAAGTGGGTTTTCGAGGTGTTTATGATTTTTAGGGTATTAAAATATTTATTCCTTGGGGTTTTAAAAAACCACATTTTATTTAAAAATTGGAGTCGCCACCGGCCACTTAGGTAGGCCGGACACCATAAAACCAGAGATTCAAAAAACTTTGAGTTCGGGAGTCAGTTACGGATGGGGAAGGATTAGCACCCCCACACCGCCCAAAACTGGTACTTTAATAATTACCGCTTTATTAATATTAGACTTTCTGGATTAAAGTGACGATTAGTTTAAAATTTGGTTATAATTGCGAATAAATTTTAAAGGCCCCGTTATCCGAGAGTAAACGCCCAACCACTATCACTACGCCTGATACTGGCCCCGTTTACACTCGGATAAAAGGGCACCGCATTGACAATTTATATATCCCATTATGCAAACTTAGTGAGCAAAATATAAAACATGGCAAATAATTAATGACAGTAAATATTCACATAATAAACTATTAACAGAACTTAAATAAAATACTAATCTAAAATATATGTACATACAAATTATCCCTTATCATGACTAAAAATGAACCTAACGTGTCACAATTACAAGGCATGGAGCACAAACACATATTACAAAGATGTACATATTACAATAAAACACATTATAACATACGTAAAATATAGCATTATACATGACCAAGAAACTATACCGACACATAGCCTAAGAGCAAAGAAAACATGCAATACATGCTAAAATATAAAACAGATTGTGTTCGAGCCAACTCAAATATCAATATAATATGCGTGATACGAATAACAGAACAAATACATAAAGATACATAATCATCATAAACTTAACACACATATACATATAAACATAAAATACAAAGCATATACGAGGGATATATGATAAAGCAAAAGGCTACATCAACATACACGATTATAATAAACGAACATGAATATTTACATTGAATCAGGACAGAAATGAAAAGAAATAAACATCAGGAGCAGAAATTAAAGGAAAATAATATGCGATTTAGGGACGAAAATACAAGCAGAACCGAACTTGAAAGGACTGGAACTGTAATTAGACCAAGGGGCAGACCCAAAGTGAAAAATTCAAAAACGCGGTGGGACTAGTGAGGTAATTTTGCCATTTAAAAATTGATTCGATTTAATTTAGGGACTGGATTGCAAGATTTTGAAATAAGAGGGGGACCAGAGTTGTAAATATCCCCTGCGGTGAGACACAAATGAAAATATCGAAAACGCGGGAGGATTTATTACGTAATTTCACCATTTCATAAAATAAAAACACCTATAAAACGTATTTTTTGGCCCAGAATCAAATTTTCTTCATTTTTCATTCGATACGTTTTATAATAAACGTTTTCTCTTTCGTTTTCTCTCAAACTCATCCCATGAACCCAGAAACCGGTGGCCGACCGTCGTTCTCTCCGCCGCCGGCCGCCGCTAGCCGGCGCTGGCGAACCAAAAAAACGCCGAAATGAAACTTACTTCACCCTAAACTCGAATCCGAGCTTGGATTTGGAGAAAAAGCCCCTCTTCGTCCTAGATCTAAGAAAAGAAAAACAAAAAACCGTATATATTTTTTTTCTAGACCGAAGGAACACCTTCACCTTTTAGCCGGCTCACCAAATTAAGGCTTGTTGCCGGTAGAGGACTGTCCTCCAAAGGTAAAACCTCACTCTCCTTTCCCTTCCTTACTTTTAGAATACATGCATGCATGCAATATTCAAGATGGATGGATACCTTTGTATGATCTCTGTAAGTCTTTTTTTGAAAATAACGAAAGGATGAGACTTGTTTGTATTTCTGGAAAAGTGGGTTACAACTGAACTAAACTCTTTCGTTTTTTCTTTGTTACATATATCCTCTCTGCCTCCCTTTTTCTTAGACTAGTACATAATATCTCTTATTTTGATCTGATTTTCTGATGCCTTTTTCTGTTTGCGTCTTCGGCATGCCCGGCCATACTTGGTGGTTGGTACGGCCGGCATGGGGAGCGGCATGGTGGAAGTGACCGTTCGTCTGCGTAGACTGGCATCTCGGGAGGCGAGGCGATTATTATCGCCAGAATCGTTCCTATCTGTTGGATCAGATCTGATCCAACGGCTAGGACTGCTCGATGATCGGGTGGCTGAGATGAGGCCTCGGAAGTGATGCATTGTTCTGGGATCGTGCCACGTGGCCTGAAGAAGATAGATGGTCTTGCACGTCTCACACGCGCGAGTGGGAAACCCAACAGCCCGCGCGTAGACTTCACGCGGTAGATGAGGCTCGTTATGCTTCAATCGTGGCCGTTGGATCCAGATCTGATCCAATGGCCCTCGTTCAGCTGCGCAAGATTGAAAGAAGGGCATTAGGGTTCCAATATGGGTTAGGTCTTAGGATGTGGGCTGGCTGGTTTGGGCCTGATCAGGCCTTGTAATAATATTAATATTTTCAGACCCTGTAATATGTAATGGACTTGGACTGGTAATTATTCATTTGGGGTTTAATATGTTTTTTTGGATTTCATCTTATATTAGCCTAATAATAATAACATTAATATTAGTTATAACAACAATTAATAATAATAATACACATACGATAATACATACGTATGTACGTATGTACACACATACGTACAACACACATGCAAACATTAATTAATATAACATACTAGCATACATGCATATATAATCATACACATAATTAACATAACATCTACACACGTTATCCGTAAAAACAATACGCTCGTACTAAATGTAGATACACGCGTGACACACATACACCTTATTACTTATTAATATGTATACATACATAGTTTATAATATACATGCACACACTACACACTTTACATATATTAATAACACTCATGCACATAATAAACATATAGCATAATAATATAGTACAATGTATACATGCAACGCTAATATACTAATAATTATACTAATATGTATTTCTGAGACAGATAAAAATGAGTGATTACAGTTGCCCCTCTTTGCTTGTTCTCGTGGAATGGGAACAAAGCAAAGATTCATAAGCACTCATTTTATCCGACTTCCCTGTTTGTAGCTTTGGAAACTCGTGTTCTTCTGGATCTCTCCATTTTTCCTCGGCTGAATCTTCGAGCTTGTAAGTCCTTCCTATATATAACTTCTTCCCCCTCTGATCTTGGAGCTACAGGCTCTTCCTATATAGAACCCTTCGCTCTGAAGCCTCAAGTTATGAGTCCCTCCTATGTAGAGCCTTTCATTCTGAGACGGTGAAGCTTGGGGTCCTTCCTATTTAGAACTCTTCGCCTTCAACGCTGGTTTCTCCTATATAAAACCTTTTGCGTCGCTGTTGGATTCTTCCGACTGGAGTTCCTCCTGTATAGAACTGCTAGCCTTCAAACCCTGGAGCCGTCAGTCCTTCCTATATAGAACTTTTAGCATCTGAAATCTCAGAGCTACAGGTTCTTCCTATATAGAACCTTTCACTATAAGACAGTAAAGCTCGGAGCCCTTCCTATATAGGACTCTTCGCTTCCAACACAACAGGTTTTCCCTATATAAAACCTTGTGTATCATGGGTGAATTCCTTCGGCTGGGAGTTCTTCCTATATAGAACTGCTAGTCTTCACCCTGGAGCTGTAAGTCCTTCCTATATAAAACTTTCAGCTTCTGAAATCTTGGAGCTATGGATTCTTCCTATATAGAATCTTTTACTCTAAGACAGTGAAGCTGGGAGCCCTTCCTATATAAGACTCTTCGCTTTCAACACAACAGGTTTTCCCTATATAAAACCTTGTGTATCATGGGTGAATTCTTTCGGCTGGGAGTTCTTCCTATATAGAACTGCTAGTCTTCACCCTGGAGCTGTAAGTCCTTCCTATACAAAACTTTCAGCTTCTGAAATCTTGGAGCTACAGATTCTTCCTATATAGAATCTTTTACTCTAAGACAGTGGATCTCTGAGCCCTTCCTATATAAGACTCTTCGCTTTCAGACACAACAAGTTTTCCTATATAACCTTGTGTGTCCTGGGTGAATTCCTTCGGCTGGGAGTTATTCCTATATAGAACTGCTAGTCTTCACCCTGGAGCTGTAATTCCTTCCTATACAAAACTTTCAGCTTCTAAAGCCTCAGAGCGGCGGATTCTTCCTATATAGAACCTCTCTCTGCAGGCGCTTGGAAACATAGGCCTTTTGTATGTAGAATCATTGTCTTCACATTTGGGATTCACATCACGATGGCTACCGATGTCTCTTTGAATCCATAGATACCTGTCTAAGATAAAACAAAATGCTATGACAAATGAATTGACATGCTCCTAATCCTAGTGATGTCTGACTATTCATGATGCATGAGTGTCAATATCTTGGTGGGCTTGCTTTAGTCTTTATTCGATCTCGTTGTTCACTTTCTCCTTTTTCACGGGCGTCGATACCCCACTTCACTGTCGGGTTCAACCATTCCAACCTTTCTTTTTCTCCATTTACGACTTGGGATTCTAAAGTGCCCTTTCGGGTTTTTGCTTTAGAGAGTTTTTTTTAGGGGTGCCCTTTTGGGTTTTCACCCAGGAGATCTCTCTTGTTATCTCGCATGCTTTCCTTGAGTAAGCAGGACGTACACCATTGGTCATCCTATCCGGTTGTTTGAAGCTTTCCGCCTTCCCTATCAACAACCGTTATGTAGGGAGCTAGAGGGCGAAGTTAACATCATTTTCTTTAATCACCTGCATTTTTAAGGTTAGATCACAGTAATACTCAGAAATCTCTTGTTTTACCATAAGCCTATGTTAGCTTATTTGACTGAAATTAACAAAAAGGTAAGGAATGGATGCTCAAAAGCACGATTTTATTACGATTAAGGGCTTGGGATATCTTAAAAGAGGTATGACACACATGAGAAAGAAGAAAAATTAAGTATAAAATACAAGATCCCTCATTATCTTCGGTATGAATGATACATGATCCTGTCAACCGGCGTAGAATTTTTTGCCTGAAGCTCCCTCTTCACGGTGTTCATGGGGATACCCTTCTCTTCGGATATCCAACTTTTCAATTTATCCGAGCCGCCCTTTACGGGTTTTCAACTCGGGTCCTCCCTCTACTTCAAGACGCCATATTTCGAGTTTTCGCCCTGAGCTCTCCATTTTTGTTATTTTCTTCTTTTTATTTTCTTTTTCTTTTTTCTTTTTTCTTCTCTTTTTTTTTCAAAGATAGTATTTCTTAACAGCATCAGAATTTACAGTGTTTTTCAGCTCGTTTCCATCCATTTCTGTTAGGATTAGGGCTCCTCTTAAAAAGGCCTTTTTTACCACATAAGGCCCTTCCCAGTTGGGCATCCACTTTCCTCGATAATCTTTCTGAATCGGGAGGATTTTCTTGAGCACCAGATCCCCTTCTTTGAATTCTCTTGGGCACTCCTTTTTGTTGTATGCCTGCATCATCCGCTTTTGGTACATCTGACCATGACAAATGGCCTTTAGTCTCTTTTCATCAACGAGATTTAGCTGGTCGAGTCTGGCCTGCACCCATTCGGCTTCTTCCAATTTTACTTCATTTAAGATCTGGAGAGACGGGATCTCTACCTCGATGGGGAGTACTGCTTCGGTACCATACACCAAGGAGTAGGGTGTTGCCCCCGTTGATGTATGAAAGGACGTCCTATAGGCGAAAAAGGCAAATGGCAACTTCTCATGCCAATCCCTGTAGGTATTCGTCGTCTTTGCTATGATCTTCTTTATGTTCTTGTTTGCTGCTTCCACTGCTCCATTCATTTTAGGACGATAGACTGTGGAATTGTGGTGTGTTATCTTGAATTGAGTGCACACATCCGTCATCATTTTGTTATTCAGATTGGAAGCGTTGTCGGTGATGACCCTTTCCGGCAATCCGTATCGACAAATAATCTCCTTCTTTAAGAACTTACATACTGTAGTCCTTGTGATGTTGGCGTAAGACGCTGCCTCTACCCATTTAGTGAAATAGTCTATGGCGACCAAAATGAAACGGTGTCCATTGGAAGCTTTCGGATGAATCTGCCCGATGACGTCCATGCCCCACATTGCAAAAGGCCACAGAGAATTCATGGTGTGTAAAGGCGATGGGGGTGTGTGAATCTTGTCAGCGTAAATTTGGCATTTGTGGCATTTCCTGGCGTAATCAATACAATCTCCCTCCATGGTCAACCAGAAATAACCATATCTCATAATTTTTCGGGCTATAGACAACCCGTTGGCGTGCGTTCTACAGAGCCCGTCATGTACCTCAGCTAAAATCTCCTTCACCTCCCGGGCATCCACACATCTCAGCAATGTCTGATCATGACTTCTCCTATATAGGATTTCCCCATCTAGGACATATCTTGTTGCCATTTTTCTGTCATTGTCATTTGCCCCTTCTGGATACTTTCGAAGCTTGACATATTGCAAGATGTCATAGTACCATGGGTTTCCATCAATCTCTTCCTGTACATTACAACAATGAGCAGGCCTTTCAAACGTCCGCATCTCAATGGGCTTCATTTCTGCCCCGGTGTTTGTTTTGAACATGGATGTCAGGGTCGCTAAGGCGTCTGCCATCTGATTTTTTTCTCGGGGAAGGTAATTGAAGTTGACCCTTTCGAACTCCTTGGTGAGCTCTTGAATCAATTCATAATATTTGACCAACTTCGGGTCCCTGGTTTCCCATTCTCCACGCAATTGGTAAATTACTAAGGATGAATCTCTGAATACTCGAAGTTCCTTAACCTTTCTTTCAATAGCTGAATTTAGTCCCATAACGCAAGCTTCGTATTCAGCTATATTGTTGGTACAGAAGAATTCTAATCTGCTAGTGAAAGAATAATAGACATCCTCAGGAGAAATTAGCACGGCTCTTATCCCATGTCCGAGGGCATTAGAGGCTCCATCAAAGTAAAGCTTCCACGATTTATCATCTAAAACCTCTTCCTTGGTTGTAATGCACATCAAGTCTTCATCTGGGAAATTAAAGTTCAATGCCTCATAGTCGTCCGAAGCACGACTAGCTAGGAAATCTGCTATGGCACTCCCCTTTACGACTTTCTGGCTCACGTATACAATATCAAATTCGGATAAGAGCATTTGCCATCGGGCCATCCTTCCTGTTAGTGCTGGCGCTTCCATTAAGAACTTCAATGGGTCTAGCTTGGATGTCAACCAAGTAGTATGGTACAGCATATACTGCCTAAGCCGCTTGGTAGCCCAAACTAGAGAACAACACAGCTTCTGCACTGGCGGGTACCGCGTTTCGCAATCATTGAATTTCCTGCTTAGGTAATAGATGGCTTGCTCCCTTTTACTTGACTCATTGTGTTGCCCCAATACGTATCCCATTGAATTCTCAAAGACTGTCAGGTAGAGAATTAATGGTCGATCTGGTACTGGTGCGACTAAAATTGGAGCATTTGTCAGGTACTTTTTTTATCTTTTCTAGGGCTCTTTGACATTCCTCATCCCACACACCAGGATTATTCTTTCTAAGAAGTCTGAAGACTGGGTCACAACGGTCGGTTAATTGGGAAATGAAACGAGAGATATAATTCAACCTCCCCAGGAAACCGCGAACTTCCTTCTGAGTGTGGGGTGGTGAGAGATCCTGGATGGCTTTCACTTTATCTGGATCGATCTCAATCCCTCTTCTGCTTACCACGAACCCTAGGAGTTTTCCAGAAGTAACGGCGAAGGTACACTTGGCAGGATTGAGCCTCAGCTGGTACTTCCGTAGTCTTTGGAATAGTTTTCTCAAGTTCTGTAGGTGCTCTTCCTCTGTTCGGGATTTGGCAATCATGTCGTCCACGTATACTTCTATTTCTTTGTGCATCATGTCATGGAAAAGAGTCACCATTGCTCTTTGGTATGTTGCCCCTGCGTTCTTTAGCCCAAACGGCATCACCCGATAACAAAAAGTGCCCTACACGGTTATGAACGTAGTTTTCTCCATGTCGTTAGAGTCCATCTTTATCTGATTGTACCCTGAGAAGCCGTCCATGAATGAAAACCATGAGTGTCATGTAGTGTTGTCAACCAGCGTGTTAATATGTGGTAAAGCGAAGTTGTCTTTAGGGCTGGCTCGGTTTAGATCCCTATAATCTACACACATACGAACTTTCCCGTCCTTCTTTGGTACCGGTACAATGTTTGCAACCCATTCGGGGTATTTGGCTACCTCCAAGAACCCAGCATCAAACTGTTTTTTTACTTCCTCTCGGATCTTTAACAGCATATCTGATCTCATTCTCTGAAGTTTTTGCTGTATTGGTTTGCACTCCGATTTTGTTGGCAATTTGTGCACCACTATGTCGGTATCCAACCCTGGTATATCTTGATAAGTCCAGGCGAAAACATCCTTGAATTCCTGAAGTAGGGTTATCAGTTCGTGCTTGGCTTTTGAGGAAATCGTCGTTCCTACTTTTATTTCTTTTCTCTCTTCTTCAGTCCCCAAGTTTACAACTTCTGTTTCTTCTTGGTGGGGCATGATCTGCCTTTCTTCGTTGGCCACCATTCTCTTTAACTCTTCCGGGACCTCACCTTCTATCTCATCATATCCTTCCCCAATTCCCTCTGAGACCTCAGGGCATTCAAAATTCACTCCAGGATTGGATCCGGTATCATTCATATCGTCAATCATGAGCGACCTGCATTAAATGAAAATGAATTGTATTGGGAAGGAGACGGCTTTATATGAAGGGAATGAACATGAAGAATGCATGAATGAAATAAATGAAACTTTGGTCATTCAGGAAAGTGGGGATATTTTCATTTCAATCAAAAAGTTAACATAGGTGCCCTATACAAGAGATCCCCATCGTTTACGGGCAAAAACAAAAGGTTGATTCGGAGCATTACTCTAGTCTATTCCTAAAAACCACGGGTAGATCAATGCAGCTACAGTTATTGAGTGTTTCCCCGGGACGGCAGGGGCGGATGTTGGTCAACATTTTGCTGCCTCGGTCCTTTCCAACTATCATGTTGATGTACATCCCTTCAAATGATTTATTGAATATCTCCTCCTGGTTGAATACGTCATTTTCCTTAGTTTCCTCTTCAACCTCTTGACCTGGCTGGTAGAATCCTCCGGAGACAAAAGTGGTTTTTAAACTAGGAAAGGACATTGGTCTCCACGGAATGTCTTCTCCTTTAAATCTGGCGTTTCTTTGCTCTTTCTTTCTCTTGTATTCCTCTTTTCTCTATTGGACACTTGGTTTGTAACCTAGCCCAAAACGATCCTTCTTGGTTATCATATTTTTGGCTCTTAGGTTTCCTTGTAATTTCTTCCCCAGCCCCTTTCCTACTTTGGCTCCTCGGCCCAAAGTTTCTGCGACGGTCATCTTGGTACAATTAGATAACCTGGGATAGGGGATCCGACTTCCCTCCGAAACAAACATGGCATTCACTAGTTCTAATGCTCGGAACGAGCATTCTGCAGCATCTTCATCATTTTGAATATAGGGGGCGTCCGATGTCACTGAAGCAACAATCTCCTGCTCAGCCTCTACTGTGACCAATTTACCTTCGACTACCAATTTTAATTTCTGATGTAATGATGAGGGGACAACTCCTGCGGAGTGGATCCATGGTCTTCCCAATAAGCAGCTGTAAGATGGTTTTATGTCCATTACCACAAAATCGATCACATACTCAGTCGGTCCGATCAGTAGAGGCACCTCAATTTTCCCTATTGTTCCTCTTTGCGTACCGTCAAAGGCTCTTACTAAATTGTGGCAGGGCTTTAGGTGAGAACCATCTATTGGTAGTTTCTGCAGGGTCACCATAGGCAGGACGTTCAATGCTGACCCGTTGTCAATTAGTACGCCAGGTACTACATACCCTTTGCAGTGAGTTGTGATGTTAATGGCTTTGGTGGACCCCATTCCTCCCTCGGGGATCTCATCATCACTAAATGTTATATGATTATAGGCAGTGATATGCCCCACTATCCTGTCCAGGTTTGTTACAGAAATATCCTGAGGTACAAAAGTTTGATTTAGTACTTTTAATAGCGTCTCCCGGTGCTTTTCTGAACTCAAGAGTAATTCCAGTACTGTGATCCTAGGCGGTTGCTTTCGTAGTTGTTCCACTACGTTGTACTCGCTATGTCTCAAGAACTTCAGAAATTCTTTGGCTCGGGCCTTAGTTACTGGCTCATTCATCTTTGGGGGAGGTTCTTCTCCGAATATCTGCGTGGGGCTAGCTGCTGTATTTTTTCCCTTATCTGTTTCAGCTACTTTCAAAGCCTCATAGGAATAACATCTGCCGCTCCTTGTGAAATGGCCCGCCTCACCAACGTTTACATCACTCTGGCTTTGTTGGTCTTTTAGCGTAGGCTCTTTTACCTGACCATGTTCTAGTTTTTCTGGCGTGGTCACATTTATAGCATAATTCCAGGGGGTTTGCCGCATATCCTTGAATGGGAATGGGGATGGTGCTGAAATGATGATCCTGGGACTTATCTTGTTGGTTTCTCCTTGGAAGGCACCTGCATTCCCTGGCCTGGGAGAGATGATAAAAGGTCTATCCTTCCCGTATTTAGATTTGGGGCTATCCGTCATATGTACGTCCGACCCCTTCTTCCCCACGGGCTCCTCGAAGAATTGTATTTGCTTTTCATTCATCAATTGTTGTACCAATCTCTTGAACTTATCGCACTCTTGGATGTCATGCCCTTCATTCTGGGGGAATTCGTAATATACTTCACATCCCTTCTGCCTTATTATCATGCCTTTGTCGATCACACGGGCCATGCATAACTGTTGAAATACCCACCGTAAAGGAGATTTGATTTCTGACACATCATCCTTAATCCTCCTGGTAAAGTATTCTTCAATAACATTTACTCCTCTGCTCCCATGATTAGGTAGCGGGTTAGTAGCTACACTTGGTTCTTCAAACTTCAATATCCCAGAATCGGTTAAATTCTGCACAAGTTTTTTGAAAGCAAGGCAGTTCTCTGTGGGATGTCCAGGGGCACCGCCGTGATAGTCGCAATGCGCGTTCGGATTATACCAAGAAAGGAAGGGCGGCTTGACAGGAGTAACGATGTATGGACGGACCAGGTCCGCTTCATACAACTAGGAATAAAGTTCCGAGTACGAAACAGGTAGGGGAGTAAAAGTTTTCCTCTCTTTCTCTTTTCTGGAGATTCTCTCCTCTCTTTGATTTGAGTTTTGTGTTTTTCCCACAGGTGCTTGTGGCTGTGAGACTGTAAAATTCTTCGGGGTGGTATAAGTGCTGGTGGCATTTACTTCATTCCTCTTGCTATATTTCTGAGATCTTTCCCCGCTATCAATTCTACCACTCTTAATTTCCAATTCAAGGGACTCCCCAGTCCTGATTAAGTCAGCAAAGCACTGCGTTGTGCTATTAATGAGGCGATCAAAGAGTGCCCCATTCAGAGTATTAACAAATAACGGCGTAATTTCATGTTCCGGGAGGGGTGGCTGAATTTGGGCGGCCACTTCCCCCCACCTTTGGGCGTATTGCCGCAGGCTTTCGTTGGACTTCTGCCCCATATTTTCCAACATAATTATACTGGGGGTCATATCTGTTACATGCTTATATTTCTCAATGAATGCTCTCGACATATCTTTCCATGTCTTAACATTCGCCTTGCTCAACTGGGTGTACCACCGTAATACCGCTCCAGTTAGGCTGTCCTGGAAACAGTGGATCAGTAGCTTTTCGTCCTTAAGGTAGGCCGCCATCTTCCGACAGTACATTGTTATGTGCGCGGAAGGACAAGTGGTTCCATCGTATTTGTCAAACTCTGGTGTTTTAAATTTTGGCGGTAGGACAAGATCGGACACCAAACTTAAGTCGCTAACGTCATTCCCTGACTCTTCCATAGATTGCAACATTTTAAATTTTTCCTCCATGAGGTGAAACCTCTCCTCCCACTTTTTCTCTACCTCGGTCCTGATCCTTTCAACCATGTTCAGGTCCGGCACCTCCTCTTCATAGGATGCTTCAGTGTCGAGGGGTTGATTTTCAGGTGCCCCTATCTAGAGACTAGCTGACATTCCAGCAGGGTCGATATACATCTTTCTAGCCGGATTCGGTGCAGTTGGTTGAACCTTGTAGTGAGCTGGGGTACCCTCTGGCTCTTGAACGGTTTCTCCTTCCACTCTTTTTCCAAGGCTTTTAGCCAACAGTACGGTTATGTCGGATACTATCGATGCTTGTGACTGAGCAATCTGGTCATTGAGGCTTCTTTTGGCCTCTTCAAGCCTTGTCTCGAGCTCTTTTTGCCCTTTTTCTAGACTAATTATCCTGTCTTCCATGAGCTTGCTTTGTAATCGGGTAAGGTATGGATGATGAATGATTGCGGGTTAACTACACACACGACCACAATATTCATAACGCTAATATGGTTGCAAGAAAATAAATGCATGTATAATGATGCGAATGTCATGATGCAATGCAAGAATGTATGCTGATAAGGTACTGATTCCGCTGGTAATCACCCTTTTGAACTACTTCCACGGGAATTAAAGGGTCTAGATTACAACAGAGTTCGTATTACAAAATAAAGATTCCTAATACAAAAGATCTAATTACAACACAGAGTCCTATAGATAAGCTCTAGCTCTATCTCCTAATCTTCCAATTGCTTGGAGCAACTTGCTAAACCTGGGAGCTTCTTCCATTTCTGGGACTATAAAAGGTCGGAGTGTTTCAGCCTCGATGGCAAAATCATTCACATGCCTGGCGACTCGCTGTATGTCCACCATCAAGTTTGCGTAATATTGTTCCTTATCCTGTACCATCCGGGCAGCGTCACGCAGTCTCTTTTGCCAATAGGTGTCCCCTCCGGCTGCAGCCTCCTCGAACACACTAATTCTTTCCTTATAATCCTCAACAGTTGTTTCAAGGGACTTAATTCATGCTCAGAACACGCTTACTTCGCGCTCTCTTTCTTGTAGCTCAGTGAAGCCATTTCTCTGGCAGTACATTCGAAGGGAGTGTTCAACTTCCGCCACCTTTCCTTTTAATTCGACATTTTGACTTTGGCTTTGCTCCAGGCTTTGAATAGTGTCATCGTACAATTTTTGCATCTCTAACAGTCTATTCCGGCTATTCATGGACTTTCTTTTCCATACTCTCTCTCATGATGGACAACTTGTTTTCCCTTGTTGATTTCTTGCCTGAATCTTTCCTTTTCTTGGTCAATGGCCTTCTTGGAGGACCGTTTTTCTTCCTTCATAGCCGACTGGCAGCTTTCTATCTCTTTCTCGATCGCTCTCTTGCTGATTTCTCGTTCTTCTTCCACCAAACGGATACCATTCATTCTTTCTTTTTCCACAGCTATGAATTGACTTCGGCCGGCCTTCTGTATTTTTTCTTGTAGTAGAAGGGCATCTTTTTGATAAAGAGCGTTCTTGTCGCTTAAATCTACATTTACTTTCTTCAACTGCCTAATGATCCCATCCCGTTCATCAACCTCTAAGCTTGCCTTATAGAGCTCGCCCGCATGTTGAGTCTGTTAGATGTCTATTTTCCTTTGAATGTCTTCGAGTTCATTCCGTAAGATGTCAGTCTCAGACGGTACCACCCTTGTAAGCTCCTCGAGTGACACTGATGGTCCTTGATCAGATTCTGGAATCACATTATTAACCCTCAAACGTCTCCAAAGATCGAAGTCTGGGGTAGTCATGTGCTCGGTATCTCCTTTCACCCTGATCCGGTAACAATGGTCCCAGGCCCTCATGATGGTCTGAATTTTCCCTTTGAACTCCCCTTTGAAGAGAAATTCAGTTTGGCTTTACCCGGCGGTATTGGGAATGAACTGTCGTGATCCGAACTGTCGAGACACTAAAAGCAGAGCACAGGGGATCCCTCCGTGCAATCCCAACGTCATCAGCCAGTTAAAATCGCCACAACTATATAGAAAGTAATTAACTTTACCGAGCCATGGGACCCTCCATGCTATGTCTTCGTCTTGAATGTTCCTGAAGGAGCTAGTCCACATTTTTGTTTTCAAGTCCTCTCGTCATTCTTGTGCTAAGTACTCCCGTAAAGGCGAAAAACCTTGGAAGGATATCCCCGGTAGGACCCTCGTCGGTGTCTTCCACATGTGACTCAGAATCCATAGCTGTAACAGCTGTGCGCATCCTCGAAAATGTCCTTCTTCATGTTTCCAGCTAGCATTTAAGGAAATGAAAGTCTCGGCCAAGATTGCTGGTACTGGGTTTGCTTTCTATTTTACCCGCTCAAACAAGTCCAGAATGGCTATGTCAATGTTCCCGAGTACTCTTGGAAAGATCACCAAGCCATATATTCCTAAGGCGAATAGGTTCATTTTCTTTGCCTCGTCTGGATGTGTCGGTATGATGTCCCGAATACTTTCCCATGCAAAAACTGTATTGTCTCCTCGGAGCTGAAGCAGGCCATTAACCCAATCGTCACTCATTCCCGCAAAGGTTTTGAGCTTCGTAGTGTAATTCTGATTCCTCGGAGGCTTCGCGTAGATCCAATCTTCCTGAATGTTCTTCTGGTTAAGTAAAGCAGTGTATTCTTCTACTGTAGGCATCATGTCCTGCCCATTGAAGGTGAAGCAGTAAAAGGCCGGATTCCAGAACTGTCCCCTTGGGTTTTTTGGTTGACCTCTGACCAATGTCTGACTGACAAATTAAGCTCTTCTTTCCTAAGACACTTTTTTCCATGGTGAAAGACTTTCTGATCAGGCAAACCACTTGATTCAGTACCTTTATGTGATGCAAATGTATGATGTATGAAAAAAACAAAATCGAAAAGAAAAAAAAGTCAGTACCAGATAAAATTAATAAATATATAAATAAAAGGACAAGATTAAACAGAATAAACGCACAAAACAACCCTATTTATCCCGTCTAAAACCTAAGGTTATCCGCATGGCTCTAAATGGGTAGGTTTCTATGTATTCTCTACATGCAGTCTTGGTTCTAGGAGGTACCTGAATTGCCCTTGCTGTCCTCTACTAAGAGTAGCAAGGCCCCCGATCATCACCCATTATAGGCTCATTTCAACCAGGTTCAATTCAGGGGGACCCATTCGCTTATGCCCGCATTGAAGGGCGATATCCTTACGAAAGCATAAGGTACTCGAGCCCCGAAGGTACTTGCTAGGCCCATACGGGAGAACGATATCTCCACGAAAGCATTAGCGTTTTCCCCCCACTTGAAAAAACGGGTTTATATGCCATATTTTAAATGCGTTAAAATAAACGCGCAATTATAACCGAATGCTAATTTAATAGTCACTTTAACCCGAAATTTCTAATATTAATAAAGCGATAGTTATTTTAAAAAGCTTGACCATCTTCTTGTTTTCGAAAAACAAAAAATTGTCCCCAGCGGAGTCGCCATCTGTAGCGATGTCCCTTTCCGCTAAAAAAGTGGGTTTTCGAGGTGTTTATGATTTTTCGGGTATTAAAATATTTATTCCATGGGGTTTTAAAAAACCACATTTTATTTAAAAATTGGAGTCGCCACCGGCCACTTAGGTAGGCCGGACACCATAAAACCAGAGATTCAAAAAACTTTGAGTTCGGGAGTCGGTTACGGATGGGGAAGGATTAGCACCCCCACACCGCCCAAAATTGGTACTTTAATAATTACCGCTTTATTAATATTAGACTTTCCGGATTAAAGTGACGATTAGTTTAAAATTTGGTTATAATTGCGAATAAATTTTAAAGGCCCCGTTATCCGAGAGTAAACGCCCAACCACTATCACTACGCCTGATACTGGCCCCGTTTACACTCGGATAAAAGGGCACCGCATTGACAATTTATAAATCCCATTATGCAAACTTAGTGAGCAAAATATAAAACATGGCAAATAATTTAATGACAGTAAATATTCACATAATAAACTATTAACAGAACTTAAATAAAATACTAATCTAAAACATACGTACATACAAATTATCCCTTATCATGACTAAAAATGAACCTAACATGTCACAATTACAAGGCATGGAGCACAAACACATATTACAAAGATGTACATATTACAATAAAACACATTATAACATACGTAAAATATAGCATTATACATGACCAAAAAACTATACCGACACATAGCCTAAGAGCAAAGAAAACATGCAATACATGCTAAAATATAAAACATATTGTGTTCGAGCCAACTCAAATATCAGTATAATATGCGTGATACGAATAACAGAACAAATACATAAAGATACATAATCATCATAAGCTTAACACACATATACATATAAACATAAAATACAAAGCATATACGAGGGATATATGATAAAGCAAAAGGCTACATCAACATACACGATTATAATAAACGAACATGAATATTTACATTGAATCAGGACAGAAATGAAAAGAAATAAACATCAGGAGCAGAAATTAAAGGAAAATAATATGCAATTTAGGGACGAAAATACAAGCAGAACCGAACTTGAAAGGACTGGAACTGTAATTAGATCAAGGGGCAGACCCGAAGTGAAAAATTCAAAAACGCGGTGGGACTAGTGAGGTAATTTTGCCATTTAAAAACTGATTAGATTTAATTTAGGGACTGGATTGCAAAATTTTGAAATAAGAGGGGGACCAGAGTTGTAAATATCCCCTACGGCGAGACACAAATGAAAATATCGAAAATGCGGGATGATTTATTACGTAATTTCACCATTTCATAAAATAAAAACACCTATAAAACGTATTTTTTTGGCCCAGAATCAAATTTTCTTTATTTTTCATTTATTTGGTTTTATAATAAACGTTTTCTCTTTCATTTTCTCTCAAACTCATCCCATGAACCCAGAAACTGGCGGCCGACCGTCGTTCTCTCCGCCGCCGGCCGCCGCTAGCCGGTGCCGGCAAACAAAAAAAAACACCGAAATGAACGTTACTTCACCCTAAACTCGAATCTGAACTTGGATTTGGAGAAAAAGCCCATCTTCGTCCTAGATCTAAGAAAAGAAAAACAAAAAACCGTATATGTTTTTTTTCTAGACCGAAAAAACACCTTCCCCTTTTAGCCGGCTCACCAGATTAAGGCTTGTTGCCGGTAGAGGAACTGTCCTCCGAAGGTAAAACCTCACTCTCCTTTCCCTTCCTTACTTTTAGAATACATGCATGCATGCAATATTCAAGATGGATGGATACCTTTGTATGATCTCTGTAAGTTTTTTTTTGAAAATAACGAAAGGATGAGACTTGTTTGTATTTCTGGAAAAGTGGGTTACAACTGAACTGAACTCTTTTGTTTTTTCTTTGTTACATATATCCTCTCTGCCTCTCTTTTTCTTAGACTAGTACATAATATCTCTTATTTTGATCTGATGCCTTTCTGTGTTTGCGTCTTTGGCATGCCCGACCATACTTGGTGGTTGGTACGGCCGGCATGGGGAGCGGCGTGGTGGAAGTGACCGTTCGTCTGCGCAGACTGGCGTCTCGGAAGGTGAGGTGACTATTATCACCAGAATCATTCCTATCCGTTGGATCAGATCTAATCCAACGGCTAGGACTGCTCGATGATCGGGTGGCTGAGATGAGGCCTCGAAAGTGATGCATTGTTCTGGGATCGCGCCACGTGGCCTGAAGAAGATAAATGGTCATGTATGTCTCACATGCGCGAGTGGGGAACCCAACAGCCCGCGCGTGGACTTCACGCGGTAGATGAGGCTCGTTATGCTTCAATCATGGCCGTTGGATCCAGATCTGATCAAAGGGCCCTCATTCAGTTCGCAAGAGTGAAAGAAGGGCATTAGGGTTCCAATATGGGTTAGGTCTTAGGATGTGGGCTGGCTGGTTTGGGCCTGATCAGGCCTTGTAATAATATTAATATTTTCAGACCCTGTAATATGTAATGGACTGGTAATTATTCATTTGGGGTTTAATATGTTTTTTTGGATTTCATCTTATATTAGCCTAATAATAATAACATTAATATTAGTTATAACAACAATTAATAATCATAATATACATACGATAATACATACGTATGTACGTATGTACACACATACGTACAACACACATGCAAACATTAATTAATATAACATACTAGCATACATGCATATATAATCATACACATAATTAACATAACATCTACACACGTTATCCGTAAAAACAATACGCTCGTACTAAATGTAGATACACGCGTGACACACATACACCGTATTACTTATTAATACGTATGCATACATAGTTTATAATATACATGCACACACTACACACTTTACATATATTAGTAAAACTCATGCACATAATAAACATATAGCATAATAAAATAATACAATGTATACATGCAATGCACATAATAAACATATAGCATAATAAAATAATACAATGTATACATGCAACGCTAATATACTAATAATTATACTAATATGTATTTACAGACCAGATAAAAATGAGTGATTACACGAAGTGATAAAGAAGTGAAGGAAACGGTCATGAGCATCGAGGACGGTAACGGAGCCACCATAGGTTTGAGGAAAAGCATTTTTATCATCAATACTCGTATCATCCATCACCAAAAGTTTAGCTATAATTTTAGAATCGAGTCGAAAAGTTTTTCCCATAAGATAAGACTCGAGTGTTATAAACTCTGTTTTCTCTTGATTATAAATACACTGGGCATTGGAGTAAAAATAAGAACAAGGTTTTTGTAAATAATGTCGGGTATGCTTAAAAAAGAAATGAACTTCTATTTCCTCATTAAATCAAGATAATAAAAATAAAAAGCATCAGAAGTCATAAAAGGTATGAAACATCATGTTCACGACGGATTTTGAAAGTGTTTATAACGATCCAAAGCATTTGTATTTCTCGATTCATTAAAACATTAACGGTAAATTTGGTTAAGGTTTGGTCTTGTACCATTGTTTTCGGGATTGAGGTCGGTAGGATTAAGATTGGAAGAGCTAGACCCGATCTCCCTTCTTGCTCTTTTATTATGAGCCATAGAAAAAATCTTGAAAAACAATTTTAAACTACAAAAAAAAAACAATGTATGCATAAACATCAATATTAAATCCAATGATCAAGGTAGTGTAAAAACCTATATTGTATATTTTAAAATCATATACAAGTACAAAGAAAAATTTTGGTGAAAATAAAATTTAAAAATAGTGAAGAAAAATATACGAGTATAATTTTATATTCGAACAAAAAAGTTTTAGTTTTGAAAAAGATTTTGTAAAATCTTTGAAAACAAAGTTATATAAATACTAAATATATAAATTTAAGATATAAGAACTATACAAATATAAAAGAAATCAAAATTTAAAGAAAATAGAGCTTATACCTTGATTAGGATAAATGGATGAATGAATAGATGATTTGCACAAAGCTTGATGAATTTTGCTTGGGTTTAATGTTGAAAACAAAAGCCCCCAAAGAGTTTTGATGATTTTTGATGAAAAATAAAGGGATTTGAAGGGTTTTTATATATAGGGTCGACTGGGGTTTTGAGAGATAAAGTTAGAGTTAAGATTAAATTAGGAAAACCCCTTTTAATTGGCATTTAAAGACTTCAGCGGCTACGCGTACTGATACGCGTTATATGTGTACTGAAACTGCGTAGTGGTACAGTTTTTACGCGTACTAATCCTTGATCCGTACCTATATAGGTTCACTTGTACTGAAATGTTGCCCCTGATACCCGTATCAATACCCATTGACCAAAAATGACATTTTTGGCTGCAAAGGGACCCAAAATTTCGAACTTAATCAAATCGATATGCATGTGAATGATATGAGATCATCATGTATAGGTAAAATAGATGCATACTCCCCCTAACAACATGAATAGATGCATATAAGAGCAAAATCACACAAGCAATGAAATCCACCAAATTCAAGCAACGTTTAAACACCAAAAAGGCTTTAAGGTTCAAGAAAGGCTAGTAAGACCTAAATCTCTCCTAAGAGGTCAAAAATGATCTTTTTCTAAAGGTTTGGTAAATATATCCGCTAATTGGTTCAAGGTGTCTACATATTCTAGAACTACATCATTTTTCAAGACATGATGTCTAATGAAATGATGTCTTATCTCCATGTGCTTGGTTCTAGAATATTGGATGGGATTCTTAGCGAGACAAACGACACTAGTATTGTCACACTTTAGAGGTATGGTACCTACATCAATTCCATAATCTAAGAGCTATTGTTTCATCCAAAGGACTTGAGCACAACAATTTTTGGCCGAAATGTATTCCGCCTCAGTGGTAGATAAAGCTACACTATTTTGCTTCTTAGAAAACCATGATATGAGCATACTACCTAGGAATTGACATGTACCAGAGGTACTCTTTCTATCTATCTTACAACATCCATAATCCATATCTGAATAAGCATACAAACTAAAGAATGAGTCTCTAGGATACCAAAGCCCTAAACAAGGTGTGTCTCTAATGTATCTAAAGATTCTCTTAACGGCTTTTAGGTGTGATTCTCTAGGACTAGCTTGAAAAATAGCACACAAGCAAACACTAAACATGATATCCAGTCTACTTGCGGTAAGATAAAGCAAAGATCCTATCGTTGATCTATAAAGCTTTAAATCAATACACTTACCTCCTTTATCTTTGTCAAGCTTTGTAGAAGATCTCATTGGTGTGGCTTGAGGTTTCACATTTTCCAAGCCAAACTTCTTGAGCATATCCTTGATTTACATAGCTTGATTGATGAAGATGCTATCCTTCCTTTGATTGATTTGGAGCCCCCAAAAAGAATGAGAGCTCCCTCATCATGCTCATTTCAAATTCACCTTGCATCAACTTAGCAAACTCTTGACAAAGAAGCTCATTAGTAGAACCAAAAATTATATCATTAACGTAAATTTATACTACTAAGATGTCTTTGTCTTTTCTTTTTATAAAAAGTGTAGTATCCACATTTCTTTTGTTAAAACCATTTTCAATTAAAAAATTTGATAAACGCTCATACCAAGCTCTAGGAGCTTGTTTCAAACCATATAAAGCCTTTGAAAGTTTGAAAACATGGTTTGGGTATTTTGGATCTTCAAAACCGGGTGGTTGTTCTACATACACTTCTTCATTTATAAAACCATTTAGAAAAGCACTTTTTACATCCATTTGAAAAAGCTTGAATTCATGATAGCATGGAAATGCAAGCAACATCCTAATAACTTTCATTCTAGCTACGAGTGCATAGGTTTCATCAAAATCGATTCCTTCTTCTTGAGTGTAACCTTGAGCAACATGTCTAGCCTTGTTTCTCACTATGTTACCACTATCATCTAGTTTGTTTCTAAAAACCCATTTAGTTCCTATGGTAGATTCATTACTAGGCCTATCAAATAATGTTCATACTTTACTTCTCTCAAATTAATTTAACTCTTCTTGCATAACCATATCCAATAATCATTATTTAATGCTTCTTTGATATTTTTAGGCTCTATGCATGAGATAAATGCAACATAATTATATGTATTTCTAAGAGAAGATCTAGTGGTTACCCCTTTGGATGGATCACCCAAAATTTTGCCACCTTTGACATAGTTGAACTCCCTTGGGTAGGTGACCTCATTTTCCTCTAGAGACATGTCCTTCAAGGCTTCTAGAGGCGGATCTTGTGGTTATTTTTTGATGGAACTTCATCTACCTTTGATGATTGTCCTCCACCATCATTGATATCAAAACTACATCATCATCATCACAAGTATCCTTCCTCGGAAGGAGGTTATCATCGAAAACCACATATATAGACTCTTCAACTACTAAAGTTCTTTTGTTAATACACGATGGGCTTTAGAGTTTAAAGAATAACCAAGAAAATTGCTTCATCACTTTTTGCATCAAATTTGCCTAATTTGTCTTTTCCATTATTTAAACAAAACATTTACATCCAAAAGGATGAAAATAGCTAATGTTAGGCTTTTTATTTTTGAAAATCTCATAAGGTGTTTTCTTTAAAATAGGCATAATCATTACTCGGTTGACAATATAACAAGCTGTATTTGTGGCTTCTACCCAAAAATACTTAGGCAAATTATTTTCACAAAGCATGGTTCTAGCCATTTCTTCTAAGGTTCTATTTTTCCTCTCAACAACCCCATTTTGTTGAGGGGTGCAAGGAGCTGAAAAATTATGGCTAATTCCATTTGATTTACAAAACTCTTCAAAACCTAGATTTTAAAATTCGATTCCATGGTCACTTCAAATATGGGCAATTGAGTAACCAAAATCGTTTTGATTTTCTTTTGAAAATGTGATGAATTTTTCTAAAGCCTCATCCTTGGCACTTAAAAATAGAACCCAAGTTTATCTAGAGTAGTCATCAGCTAAAACAAATGCATATGATTTTCCACCCAAACTCATTGTTCTAATATGGCCAAAAAAATCCATGTGGATCAATTGTAAAACTCTACTTATAGAAACATCATTAATAGTTTTAAAAGAAAATCTTTTATCTTTGCCTTTAGCACAATCATCACAAATTTTGTCATATGAAAACTTTATTTTTGGCAAACCTCTTACAAGATCATTTGAAATCAATTTTTCCAAAACACTCATGCTTGAATGCCCTAGTTTTCTATGCCATAACCATGAATCATGCTCATCTTTTGCAACAAACATGCATTTGAAATATGAATGTCATCTAAATGCACCATGTATATGTTTCCTATGCAATAACCAATAAGCACAATTTTGTTGGTTTCAATGTTGATAATTTTGCAACCATTTAAATCAAAAAGCACATTGGAACCTTTATCACAATGTTGTCTTATGCTTAATAAATTATATTTTAGACCACTGACATATAAAAAAATTTCAATAAGAATAGAAGAGTGAATATGGATAGAACCAATTCCTTTAATGTGGCCTTTGGAGTTGTCACCAAACGTCAGTACTCCTCTATTTTTAGTTTTAGCTCTAGAAATTGACTCTTGTCTCCGGTCATGTGTCTTGAGCATCCACTATCAAGGTACCATGAATTTGCACTTTTAGAGTTGGCCGTGTAGCAATGTTCCCCCTACAAACAAAGAATTATGTCTTGATTTTTGGTACCCAAATCATTTTGGGTCCATGAGTATTAGCTCCAAAAACTTGGTTCCCATAGGAATCCAAGAAGCAATTGCTTAATGTTGTTAGAAGTGACATGTAATACCCCAATATTTGCTTTGTGACTAAAACGTAAAGAGTTACAGACTGGTGGTTTTAGTTCAGTGACTAAAATGTAGATTTTTTAATTTGGATGGCTAAAGTGAAAACTTGAGAAAATTTCAAGGACAAAGATGGTAATTTTCCCAAAAATTATTTTATACTCCATAGATGAATAGTTTATCCCGGTATAAGAATTTTGATGGGAATCGAATTTTTGGTACGAGACTTGTGTGAAAAGTTATAAAAAGAATAAGTTTTGGTAATTAGTTCGGACAATTATTTGAATTTGGAAAATTATGAAAATTTTATGGAAGTCTTAGGAAGACTTGAAGAATATGATATTATGGTTTTTGAATCATTTTTGTTCGATTTAAATTCGATTCTAGGCAATATTTGGTGTAGTAGATGGAAATGGCAATTTTGAAGATAAGTTGTTTCATTAATGGCAAAATGGTCATTTTACCTATACTTTTAGAATATATTTTATTTTGGAAAAGAAGATTTCACATGTGGCAACATACTATTGGTTATAATTCAAGGGCAAAATAATTATTTGACTATTAAAAGGAATTTTTTTAAATAAGGTGGATTAATATGCCATTTGGCATAAAATAAAGATATAGAAAAGTTTGGAAATTTCTATCAGCTTTCTCTCTTAGCCATGGGGTTCCAAGAAAAAGGTAAGAAAGTTTCTTTTCAATTTTTAAGCTTATTGGATTGGATTTGAGGTTTAGATATGAAATAAGAAGTTGTTCTTCATTGAATTCTCTATCATTTGGTATAAGTTTTACTTGGTTTCCATGCTCTTAAGTTGATATTGATGATTAGGGTGAATGAAGGACATGTTGGAATCTTATGTTTTAAGGGTTGTTCATGTTGGAAATGAGGTTGAGCTTTTGTTTTTATGCTTAAAGTGATGAAAATCCTATGAAAAATGGTTGAGTGACCATTCGGCTAAGTAAAGAAATTAAGGGGAAATATTGCAAAAAAATATTTTGATGATGGAAATGATAAGAATGATTTTTTACATGCTTGATTTTGTTATTTGGACAAAGAAATGTTCATGTTCTTCAAAATAAGAATTAGGGTTTATGTTAAAGTTGGGAATTTTAGGACATGATTGAAGGAAGATTGGTTTTATGTGTTGATATAAGTTAATTAGAATGAAAATCCCTAATTAGATTTTATTAGGGATTAAAATGTAAACTTTGTAAAGTTTAGGGATTTGATTGTTGAGCTTGTATTTAAGGAATATTGATAGCTTTATCGGATCAAATTTGTGCATAATGGATAGTTATTTTAATTACTTTCCATTATTATATATGAGATGAATATGTACTAACATATACTTGGAATGGTATATGTTATTTTTAATGTAGATTCCGATATAAACCAAGGTCATTTCAGCAGAAAAGGAAAAGAAAAGGATAGGGAGTGAAATCGAGTAGCGAAGTTAATATCATTAAAGCTAAGGTGAGTGCATACATGTATTTAAAAGTATGTTTATTAAAATACATATTATAGGGAGACTTGTGATAAGTCAACCTAAAAGGTAAAGATTTTATATATATATATATAGCATAACATGTTTTGCATGATACGTTATTTTACCGATTTAAAGATTATGGCATATTCTTATGCTTAAAAATGGTTTATAGCATGATATATATATATATATATATATATATATATATATATGACAAGTTACTTTATATAGTTTTTAAATGGCATGTATACCATGGATTATATAGAACATATTGGAGTATGAACTGCTCCAGTATGAATATGTTTTACATGATATAAATTGTTATTGGGTTGCTTGCCATTTTGTAGGAGTTGTTTTAAGTTTGCCCTTGGTAGTATAATATTAAGTTGGACAATATTATGGTATACCATTAGAGTCTTACAGTTATCTGACACTTCTTTGTGTCCTACAGTTATCTGACACTTAAATGTGTCCACAGTTTACATAAAAGGATAGTACTTTTAAAGTACGTGACTCGTTTATTAGTCACTTGATATTTACCTTGGGCTACGTTATTTCACAGTACAACTATAAGATTTTCACAGTATAATTTGATGATTTTATAGTATAGAATAATCACAGTATGGTTTTCTTTCATAGATATTCCTGCATTACAGATTATATGATTTAATGATTATCATGCTTTGAAAGTATCATGCATTACAAAGTATTTTATATATGTTCTCATCTTATGCCTCATTGAGTTATATTCAGCGTGTATTTTTGTTATACACATAGGTAAACGGAAATAGGAGCGGACGACTTTTGCATCACTTTCTCTTTTGGGAGTACAAAATCGACAGGTTAATTTCAGTACTTATGACATCCATGTTTTGTGAATTTAATAGTGGAATGTAATAGATAAACTTGTTTGTTTTGTTAAAATACTTTAACCGGATATGTAATAGTTTTATAAACCTTTTATAGATGTTAAACATATTTACTACTTATTATTACATGTTTTGACATGATTATATTATTTACGCAAAAAAAGTCTTACTATCGGGCATTAAATTACTATTTTAAATCTAAATTAGACAAAGTTAAGCGTGTTTGGATTAGAAAAATCTTAGGATGGGTGACCACTTGGGAATTTATTTTAATAAATTTTAAATTTCCCCAATTTTTGGATTAAAAGTTATATTTAAAAAAAGAAAAGGAGAGAAAAGTCTATGACATCTTTGACTCATGTTCGGTGTATGGATACGAGAATGAGGTGTTACATTTATTGGTATCAGAGCCACATGTTTAGTCGGTTCTGGAGTTAATTTGAACTTGATAAAAGTGTCAAAGTGTGTACATGCCACTAGGATGTCGTAGTTACTTGAAAATGATCTTGTTTGATTGATGCAATTGCTTATTAGTTTAAGTATATGTTATGAGTACAGATGTCGGAGGAAATCGGATCCCGACATGCTACTCAACAAGTGGGGCTCGAGAATGCTCCGGAGGTCGAGGAGAAAGTACATCAGCCTGTTCAATAGGAGGCTGGTGCACCTGCACAGAAAATGTTAGTGCAAGATCAGGGTACATTTCTACAAGCCCTGGACGCGATAATTAATAGACCTCCTCGAGTTTCTGTTCCTTAAGAGTTAAAGAAACTGTACGCTCTTGATTTTCGAGACAACATTGATGGAGATCCTATGTCTGCAAACTTTTGATTGAATGACATACATACAATGTTGGCTAGGATTGAGTGTGATGATCGGGGAAAGCTGGAAGGAGTTGTTTCCTTGTTGAGAGAGCAAGCACTAGTATGGTGGAATAATGTCACTGCTCGTGTACATGAAGAAGTGAATTGTCAGTTTTTCCTCCGTGACTTTAGGAGGAAATATATTGGAGATGTATTCATTCAGGAGATGAGACAGCAGTTCCTAGATCTTAAACAAGGAGATCGCTTGGTATATGAATACAAGTGTGAGTTCAACAGATTGTGTAGATTTTCCTCTGGATTACTTCCGATTGAGAGAGCCATCACTGACAGTTTTATAAATGGACTGAATGCTCGATATCAAAAGGTATTGGTAGCATTTACTCCTAGGGATTTCCAAGATGCAGTTAACAGAGCTAAAGCAATGGAAAGTGTTCGAGAGAAAGCTGAAAAAGAATCACAGAGCCAGAAAAATAGTGCTAAAACATCTTTTGCTTTGCGATCATCAAAGCGAGGCAAAGGATATTTGCAGCAGGGAGATCTGGATTTTTAGCGCCTTAGGAACCAACAAGTCAAGTCAAAAAGTCTAAAAATACTTCGACATCAGCAAAGAGTTTTGGAAAGAAGCCAAGACCTTCCCAATGCAAGTTTTGTAACCGAAAACATCATGGAGAGTGTCGTATGATCACATGAGCCTGTTTCTGTTGCGGTGAAACTGGACATTTTATGCGTGATCGTCCAAGTCGAAATGATAGATCGGTTTAGACTGAAAATCTATTGGAATGCAAAAAGGCAAAGGTCGTGGACCTGCAGGATCATCTGGAGTGGGTTCTCGAAAAGAGACTAAAACTTTGGTGGGTCGAGATGATAGAGCTTCAGCAAGGGTATATCACATCCGTACGTAGGATGACAGAAATGACACAGAAGAACTCGACATTGTTATAGGTACTTTTCAACTCTATGGTCAACCTGTAGTTGTTTTGATAGATATTGGATCTACACATTCATATGTTAGTTCGAATTAAGTACGAGAAAGAGGAATTCCACTAGAATCAACTCAGAGTGATGTGATAGCTATAAACCCCTAGGCCAAAGTGCTCGGGTAACTAAAGTAAGTAGGAAATGTCCGCTTATAGTTCAGGGAATTGAATTTCCAGCTGACTTGTTGGAGCTGCCATTTAGTGATCTTGAGATCATTTTGCGTATGAATTGGCTTCATGCCTACGATGCTATTGTGAAGTGTCGCCTACAGTAATTAATTTTAAAAACCTCAGATGGCACAGAGATTATAGTATTGGGAGAAGGGTCTCAATGTATAAAGAATGTGATTTCGGCATTTAAAGCCAAGAAACTACTATAGATAGGTTGTAAGGCTTTTCTAGCTCATGCAGTGGATACTAAGAAGATTAATAATGATCTCAGTGCGATTCTGACAGTTCAAGATTTTCCTATTGTTTTTTCGAAAGAGTTACCAGGGTTACCTCCAGAAAGAGAAGTACAGTTTGGAATTAAGGTTATTCCTAGTATTGAGCCAGTATCCATGACTCCATATAGAATGGCACCTGCAAATTGAGAGAGTTAAAATCACAATTACAGGAGTTATTAGATAGAGGATTTATACATCCTAGTACATCACCATGGGGAGCTCTGGTGTTATTTGTCAAGAAGAAAGATGGTCCGCTCTGACTGTGTATTGATTATCGACAGTTGAACAAGGTTACCATAAAGAACAAGTATCCATTGCCGAGGATAGAAGATTTATTTGACCAACTGAAAGGAGAAGCAGTATTCTCTAAGATTGATCTTTGCTCTGGTTATTATCAACTGAAAGTCAAGGAGGAAGATTTTCCAAAAACATCATTCCGAACGAGGTATGGGCATTATGAATTTGTAGTGATGCCATTTGGTCTTACAAATGCTCCAGCAGCATTTATGGATTTAATGAACCGAGTATTTCAACCGTATCTTGATCGGTTTGTTGTAGTCTTCATTGATGATATATTGGTATACTCGAAGACTAAAGAGGATCATGATACACATTTGAGAATAATGTTACAGATTCTGAGAGAGAAGAAACTGTATGCTAAGCTCTTAAAATGTGAGTTCTGGTTCTCTGAAGTGGCTTTCTTGGGTCATATTGCTTCAGCTGAAGGAATCTAAGTGAATCCTAAAAAGATACAATCTATTGTGGAGTGGAAGGTTCCCAAGAATATTACTGAAATTCGCAGTTTCTTGGGACTTGCTAGATATTATCGAAGGTTTGTGAAAAACTTTTTGATGATAGCTTCCCCAGTTACAAAGTTATTAAGAAAAGATATTCCATTTGTTTGGACTGAAAAGTGTCAAGAAAGCTTTAATCAGTTAAACAAAGTTTTGACAGAAGTTCCAGTTTTAGTACAGCCCGAATCAAAAAAGGAATTTATTTTGTACAGTGATGCATCTCATAATGGATTGGGGTGCGTATTAATGCAAGATGGAAAGATGATTGCTTATGCTTCCCGACAGTTAAAACCGCATGAAAGGAATTATTTGACTCATGATTTAGAGTTGGCAGCTGTATTTTTGCTCTGAAGGTGTGGTGACATTATCTTTGTGGTGAACGTTGTCACGTTTATACTGATCATAAGAGTTTAAAATATTTAATGACACAGAAATAATTAAATCTACAACAACGAAGGTCGTTGGAACTGATAAAGGATTATGATCTGATCATTGATTACCACCCAGGCCGAGAAAATGTTGTAGCAGATGCTTTGAGTCGAAAAACATTCGCTACATTACTAGCTTTAAATGCATAGTTAAAGGAGAGACCAGATGGTTCGTTATTAGTGGAGCTACAATTAAGATCATCATTGCTAGATCGGATTAAAGAAAGTCAGCAACAAGACGAAGATGGTGTAGTCAAGATGAAACAAGTGGAATCGGGTGAAATTAAATATTTCGAGATTAAACCCAATGGATGTCTTTACTGCAAAGATAGAGTGTATGTTCATGAAGATACTGAGCTGAAAGGAGAATTGCTTACTGAAGCAGACTACAGTCCCTTAACTATGCATCCTGGGGAAAATAAAATGTATCAAGATTTGAAGAGTCGATATTGTGGCCTGGTATGAAAAGAATGATAACTGAGTTTGTTGCCAAGTGTTTGACTAGCCAATAGGTGAAAGCTGAACATCAAGTACCGTCAGGAAAGTTACTACCTATTTCTATTCCGCAGTGGAGGTGGGATAGAGTTACTATGGATTTTGTGACAGGACTACCATTGACCCTAGCAAGAAGGATTCTATCTGGGCAATAGTGGATAGATTAACCAAATCTGCTCACTTTATACCTGTTAGAATGGATTATCAGATAAGCAAGTATGCTGAGCTGTATATCAAGGAAATAGTTCGATTGCATGGAGTGACAATATCTATAGTATCAGATCGAGATCCAAAGTTTACATCAAGATTTTGAAAAGCATTACACAGAGCTTCGGGACACGATTGAACTTCAGTACTGCATTTCATTCTCAAACAGATGGTCAGTCATAAAGAACAATTCAAATACTGGAAGATATGTTAAGAGCTTGCATAATTGAATTCGAATGATCATGGGAAAAGTATTTACCGCTAGCAGAATTTGCTTACAATAACAGTTATTAGACAAGTATACAGATGGCACCCTATGAAGCCCTCTATGGTCTAAACTGCATATCGCCATTAAATTGGTTTGAATTACATGATCGCAAGATGATTAAGCCAGATTTGTTGCTAGAAATATAAGAGAAAGTTAAGATTGTACAAGACAATCTTAAAAAGGCCGCTGGTCGACAAAAGTCTTATGCAGACTTAAAAAGAAAAGACATTCAATTTAAGGTTGGAGAAAATTATTTTTGAAAGTCTCTCATTGGAAGAAAATAATGTGTTTCGGGCGTAAAGGAAAACTAAGTCCCATGTATATTGGACCATATGAAATTTTAAAGAAAATTGGCCTTGTAGCATATCAATTAGCTCTTTCACCGGAGATGAGGAAAATTCATGATGTTTTCCATGTTTCGATGCTCTAGAGATATAAATCAAATCCATCACATGTGATTGTATCGGAGGAAATTGAGTTGCAATCAGATTTGACATATGAAGAAGAACCAGTAAAGATACTAGCATATGGTGTCAAAGAATTAAGGAACAAGCAAATACCATTGGTGAAAGTTCTTTGGCGCAATCACAAAGTGGAGGAAGTAACATGGGGAGCTAAGGATGCAATGGAAAAACAGTATCCACACCTATTTAAAATAGGTACGTTTTGAAAATTCGAGGAAGAATTTTCTTAAGGGGGAGAGAATTGTAATACCCAATACTTGCTTAGTGATTAAAACGTAAAGAGTTAAAGATTGGTGGTAGTAGTTCAGTGACTAAAATGTAAATTTTTAAAGTTGGATGTCTAAAGTGAAAAGTTGAGAAAAGTTTAGGGACAAAGATGGTAATTTTCAAAAAACATATTTTTATACTCATGTATGAATAGTTTATTTCGGTATAAGAATTTTGATGGGAATTGGATTTTTGGTACGGAGTTTGTGTGAAAAGTTATAAAAAGAATAAATTTCGGTAATTAGTTCGGACGATTATTTGAATTCAGAAAATTATGAAAATTTTATGGAAGTCTTAGGAAGACTTGAAGAATATGATATTATGTTTTTTTAATCTTTTTTGTTCGATTTAAATTTGATTCTATGAATTATTTGGTGTAGTAAATGGAAATGGCATTTTTGAAGATAGGTTGTTTCATTAATGGCAAAATGGTCATTTTACCTATACTTTTAGAATATATTTTATTATGGAAAAAAAGATTTCACATGTGGCAACATACTATTGGTTATAATTCAAGGGCAAAATAGTCATTTGACTATTAAAAGGATTTTTTAAATAAGGTGGATTAATATGCCAATTGGCATAAAATAAAGATATAGAAAAGTTTGGAAATTTCTATCATCTTTCTCTCTTAGCCATGGGGTTCCAAGAAAAGGGTAAGAAAGTTTCATTTCAATTTTTAATCTTATTGGATTGGATTTGAGGTTCAGATATGAAATAAGTTGTTCTTCATTGAATTCTCTATCATTTGGTATAAGTTTTACTTGGTTCCCATGCTCCTAAGTTGATATTGATGATTAGGGTGAAGGAATGACATGTTGGAATCTTATGTTTTAAGCATTTTTCATGTTGGAAATGAGGTTGAGATGTTGTTTTTATTCTTAAAGTGATGAAAATCCTATGAAAAATGGTTGAGTGACCATTCGGCTAAGTGGAGAAATTAAGGGGAAATATTGCAAAAAATTATTTTGATGATGGAAATGATAATAAGGATTTTTTACATGCTTGATTTTGTTATTTGGACAAAGAAATGTTCATGTTATTGAAAATAAGAATTAGGGTTTATGTTAAAGTTGGGAATTTTAGGGATTAAAATGAAGGAATATTGGTTTTATGTGTTGATATAAGGTAATTAGAATGAAAATCCCTAATTAAATCGTATTAGGGATTAAAATGTAAACTTTGTAAAGTTTAGGGATTTGATTGTTGAGCTTGTATTTAAGGAATATTATATTGTAGAATTAATTCAAGTGATTCGAATATTGATTATGAAGCTCAAATCAATATTCAAGATCAACAAGACCATTCGGCTACTTTAGGGACCAAAGTGAAAGATTTTTAAAGTTTGGGTCCTAAAGTGCAAAGGATGAAAAATGTATGGACTAGATTTGAAATTTATGGTTGGAAGTTTAAAAGAGTCCATAGGGACTAAAATAGGTATTTTGGTAAAAGTTGAAGATTTGAAGAAAAATATGAGAAAATGTGATTCGAATATAGATAGCTTTATCAGATCAATTTTGTGCATAATGGATAGTTATTTTAATTACTTTCCATTATTATATATGGGATGAATATGTACTAACATATACTTGGAATGGTATATGTTATTTTTAATGTAGATTCCGATATAAACAAGGTCGTTCCAGCAGAAAAGGAAAAGAAAAGAATTGGGAGTGAAATCGAGTAGCGAAGTTAATATCATTAAGGCTAAGGTGAGTGCATACATGTATTTAAAAGTATGTTTATTAACATACATATTATAGGGAGACTTGTGATAAGTCAACCTAAAAGGTAATTATTTTTTTATATATATAGCATAACATGTTTTGCTTATACGTTATTTTACTGATTTAAAGATTATGGCATATTCTTATGCTTACAAATGGTTTATAGCATGATATATATATGACAAGTTACTTTATATAGTTTTTAAATGGCATGTATACCATGGATTATATAGAACTTATTGGAGTATGAACTGCTCCAGTATGAATATCTTTTACATGATATAAATTGTTATTGGGTTGCTTGCCATTTTGCAGGAGTTGTTTTAAGTTTGCCCTTGGTAGTATAATATTAAGTTGGACAATATTGTGGTATACCATTAGAGTCTTACAGCTATCTGACACTTCATTGTGTTCTACAGTTATCTGACACTTCTTTGTGTCCTACAGTTATCTGACACTTAAATGTGTCCACAGTTTACATAAAAAGATAGTACTTTTAAAGTACGTGACTCGTTTATTAGTCACTTGATATTTACCTTGGGCTACGTTATTTCACAGTACAAGTATAATATTTTCACAGTATAATTTGATGATTTTATAGTATAAAATAATCACAATATGGTTTTCTTTCATAGATATTCCTGCATTACAGATTATATGATTTAATGATTATCATGTGTTGAAAGTATCATGCATTACAAAGTATTTTATATAGGTTCTCATCTTATGCCTCATTTAGTTATATTCTGCGCGTATTTTTGTTATACACGTAGGTAAACAGAATTAGGAGCAGACAGCTTTTGCATCACTTTCTCTTTTGGGAGTACAAAATTGATAGGTTAATTTCAGTACTTATGACATCCATGTTCTGTGTATTTAATAGTGGCATGTACTAGATAAACCTGTTTGTTTTGTTAAAATACTTTAACCGGATATGTAATAGTTTTATAAACCTTTTATAGATGTTAAACATATTTACTGGTTATTTTTACATGTTTTGACATGATTATATTATTTACGCAAAAAGTTTTACTATCGGGTATTAAATTACTATTTTAATTCTAATTAGAGAAAGTTAAGCGTGCTTGGATTAAAAAAATCTCAGGATGGGTGACCACTTGGGAAGTTAATTTTAAATTTTTAAAACTTCACCGGTTTTTTATTTAAAAGTTATATTTTAAAAAAAAGAAGAAGAGAGAAAAAATTGTAACATCTTTAATTCGTGTTCGGTGTACGGATACGGGAAGGGGGTGCTACATGACAAGTTCCTTAGGAACCCAAACACTCCTAATCCCCTTACCTCTAGAGGACCTTTGGAAGCTTCTTTTTGTGTACCCATCAAAGTTTCTTTTTGTAATCACTCATTTTTATCTAGTTTGTAAATACATATTAGTATAATTAATAGTATATTAGTGTTGCATGTATACATTGTATTATATGTTTATTATGTGCATGAGTGTTACTAATATATATATAAGGTGTGGTGTGTGCATGTATATTATAAACTATGTATGTATACATATTAACGGTACGTGTGTCACGCATGTATCTATAGTTAGTACGAGCGTATTTGTTTAATGTGTGTAGATGTTATGTTAATTATGTGTATGATTATATGTACGTATGCTAGTATGTTATATTAATTAATGTTTGCATAAGTATATACGTTTGTATTATCGTATGTGTATTGTTGTTATATTATTAATATTATTATTGGGCTAATATATAAAATGAAATCCAAAAAATATATATTAAACCAAATAAATAAATTGCCAGTCCAAGTCCAATTACAAGTCTAATACTATTACAAGGCCCGGTTGGCCCAAACCCAAACTCTATTTAATTACAATTATTTTGTGTGCAGATGACTATGGGCCGTTGGATCAAGATATGATCCAACGGCCACGATCAAGCAAGGAACAAAATATCTGCCAGCCGCGTGCACTACACGTCTGGACGGTTCGAGTGCCACGCGCGCGTGCAGTCCACGCGCAGACTCTTTGATATCCCAGGCGTGCGTGAGTCCCACGCGCTCTGACCCCTCGACTGTTGAGCCCCACGTGGCACGATCTGGAGCCGTTTCACCGATCGAGGCTTCATCTGGGCCGTTCATCCTCCAAGCCAGCCCGACCGTTAGATCAGATCTGATCTAATGGCCGAGAATGCCTCTGGCCGAAGACAGTACCCCCACACCGCCACCATGCTTCACCATGCCGGCCTCCAACCACCGCGCTCAGACATGTCAAAACACAAGAAAAAATATTATGTCAGTAATCAATCCAGATCTGAAAAAGAAAATATTATATTACTTGTACCAAACCAAAAGACAGGCATATATGTACGAAACAAACATTTTGTAACAACAGGTGGTAATCGAAAGAGTCAAGGTAGTTGTAATCGAAAGAAAAAAATACAAAAAAGTCAGTCTTCAGTGGTAATACTCTTCTCTTTTTTTCACTTTGTTGCATGCATACACAAAAAATACGTAGTAAAATAAAAAAAAAGAGGGTTAGAAGTCGTACCATCGTCGTCGGTGGATCTCCCCTCATCAGTGATAAGCCTTTTTGACTTTCCCAAGCCGAACATGGTGAACTGAAAGGAATGGGAGACCCCTTTTTGGTTTCGTTTTGGGTTGAAAATAAAAAAAATGGATTTTTATGTTTCGTATTTCTTAGATCTAGGCTGTATAAAGGCTTTTTCTTTGAATCCAAGTTAGGATCCATGTCGAGGGTAAGGTAGGGGTTATTTTGGTGTGTTTTTTGAGGCTCGCCGGCGCCGGTTAGCGGCGGCCGGCGGTAGAGAAGACGGCGGCCGACCGCCGGATTCTGGGTTTATCAGGGAGAGTTGAGAGAAAATAAGAACGAAGCTTTGTTATAAAACTGAAAAAATGAAGAAATGGGTGAAAATTTGGTCCCGGCCAAAAAATGGGGGATTTATAGGCGCTATTATTTCGTGAAATGGGGAAATTACGTAATAAATCCCCCCGCGTTTTTGATATTTTCACTTCTGTCTCGCCGCATGGTATATTTACAACTCTGGTCCCCCTTGTATTTCAAAATCTTGCAATCCAGTCCCTAAATTACACCGAATCAGTTTTTAAATGGTAAAATTACCCCTTTAACCATTCCGCATTTTTGAATTTTTCATTTCGGGTCTGCCCCTTGGTCCAATTACAGTTTTGATCCTTTTAGGTTCTGTCTATTTTGCATTTTCGTCCTTAAATTGCATATTATTATCCTTTAATTTCTGCCACTGATGTTTATTTCTTTTCATTTCAGTCCTGTTTCCATGTAAATATACATGTTCGTATTATAATCGTATATGTTGATGTAGTCTTTTGCCTTATTATATATCCTTCGTATATGCCTTGTATTTTTATGTTTACATGTATATGTGTGTTAAGTTTATGATGGTTATGTATCTTTTTGTTCGGTTATTCGTATTAAGCATGTTATGTTCTAGTTGGCTCGTACACAACATGTTTTGTATTTTTGTGCGTATTGTATGTTTTCTTGGCTTTTAGGTTACATGCTAGTATATTTTCTTTTTATGTATAATATATTGCTTTATATGTGTTGAAATGTGTTTTATTTCTAATATGTACGTCTACTTGAAATATATGTTTTTGTCTATACATGTATTTATTCCTGCCTTGTTATTGTGACATGTTAAATTTGCTTTTATCTACTATTAAGCTTGATGTATATGTGTGTTTTAATTACGTATTTTATTTATGTTAGATTAGTATTCTATTATGTGAATATTTACTGTCTTTAAATTATCTGCCATGTTTTATATTTTTGCCACTAAGATTGCATATGATATATAAATTATTAATGCGGTGCCCTTTTATCTGAGCGTAAACGGGGCCAGTATTAGGCGTAGTGATAGTGGTTGGGCGTTTACTCTCGGATAACTGGGCCCTTAAAATTTATTCGCAATTATAACCGAATTTTAAACTAATCGTCACTTTAATCTGAAAAATCCAATATTAATAAAGCGGTAATTATTAAAGTACCAATTTTAGGCGGTGTGGGGGTGCTAATCCTTCCCCATCCGTAACCGACTCCCGAACCCAACATTTTTTGAATCTCTGGTTTTATGGTGTCCGGACTACCTAAGTGGCTGGTGGCGACTCCAATTTTTTAAAATGCGGTTTTTAAAACCCCGCGGAATAAACGTTTTATATCCAAAAAATTCACAAACACCTTCGAAAATCACTCGTTTTTTTAGCGATAAAAAAAAGGGACATCGCTACAGATGGCGACTCCGCTGGGGACAATTTTTGTTTTTTTTTCAAAAACAAATGAGAGTCAAGCTTTTAAAATAATTACCGCTTTACTAATATTGGAAGTTCCGGATTAAAGTGACTATTAAATTAACATTCGGTTATAATTGCGCGTTTATTTTAACGCATTTAAAATATGGCATATAAACCCGTTTTTAAGTGGGGGGAAAACGCTAATGCTTTCGTGGAGATATCGTTCTCCCGTATGGGCCTAGCAAGTACCTTCGGGGCTCGAGTACCTTATGCTTTCGTAAGGATATCGTTCCTTTGTACGGGCATAAGCGAATGGGTCCCCCTGAATTGAACCCGGTTGAAAGGAGCCTATAATGGGTGATGATCGGGGGCCTTGCTTCTCTTAGTAGAGGACAGCAAGGACAATTCGGGTACCTCCTAGAACCAAGACTGCATGTAGAGAATACATAGAAACCTACCCATTTAGAGCCATGCGGATAACCTTAGGTTTTAGACGGGATACATAGGGTTGTTTTGTGTGTTTATTCTGTTTAATTTTGTCCTTTTATTTATATATTTATTAATTTTATCTGGTACTGACTTGTTTTCTTTTCGCTTTTGTTTTTTTTTCATACATCATACATTTGCATCACATAAAGGTACTGGATCAAGTGGTTTGCCTGATCAAAAAGTCTTCCACCATGGAAAAAAGGTGTCTTAGGAAAGAAGAGCTTAATTTGTCAGTCAGACATTGGTCAGAGGTCAACCAGAAAACCCATGGGGACAGTTTGCCGAACGAACGCGTAATAGCAGGGTACACCTATGTGAGTCTCCAACAGAACGACTTATGGGATCTTCAAAGCATTTGGGAAAGATGGGACCGAAGACTACAATACTTGTTCTGCGATAGTTATGGCGACATTGCACAACTGTTATATGTTCGGGTTAACCAGCCCCTACTCCGAGCTATAGTCCAGTTCTGGAATCCAGCTTTTTGCTGCTTCACCTTCAATGGGTAGGACATGATGCCTACAGTAGAAGAATACACTGCTTTACTTAACCAGAAGAACATTCAGGAAGATTGGATCTACGCGAAACCCCCCGAGGAATCAGAATTACACTGCGAAACTCAAAACCTTTGCGGGAATGAGTGACGATTGGGTTAATGGCCTACTTCAGATCCGAGGAGACAATACAGTTTTTGCATGGGAAAGTATTCGGGACATCATACCGACACATCCAAACGAGGCCAAGAAAATGGACATGTTCGCCTTAGGAATATATGGCTTGGTGTTCTTTCCAAGAGTACTCGGGAACATTGACATAGCCATTATGGACTTGTTTGAGCGGATAAAACGGAAAGCAAACCTCGTACCAGCAATCTTGGTCGAGACTTTCATTTCCTTGAATGCTAGCCGGAAACATGAAGAATGACGTTTTCGAGGATGCACATAGTTGTTACAAGTATGGATTCAGAGTCACATGTGGAAGACACCGACGAGGGTCCTGCCAGGGATATCCTTCCAAGGTTTTTCGCCTTTACATGAGTACTTAGCAAAGGAATGGCGAGAGGATTTGAAAACAAAAATGTGGACTAGTTTCTTCAGGAACATTCAAGACGAAGACATAGCATGGAGGGTCCCATGGCTCGATAAAGTTAATTATTTTCTATACAGTTGTGGTGATTTCAACTGGCTGATGATGTTGGGATTGCATGGAGGGATCGCTTGTGCTCCACTTTTAGTGTCTCGACAGTTCGGATTACGACAGTTCATTCCCAATACCGCCGGGCTAAGCCAAACTGAATTTCTTTTCAAAAGGGAGATCAAAGGAAAAATTCAGACCATCATGAGGGCCTGGGCCCATTGTTACCGGATCAGAGTGGAAGGAGATACCGAGCATATGACTACCCCAGACTACGATCTTTGGAGACGTTTGAGGGTTAATAATGTGATTCTTGAATGTGATCAAGGACCAGCAGTGTCACTCGAAGAGCTTACAAGGGTGGTACCATCTGAAACTAACATCTTAAGGAATGAACTCGAAGAAATTAAAAGGAAAATGGACATCCAGCAGACCCAACATGCGAGCGAGCTCTATAAGGCAAGCTTAGAGGTTGACGAGCGGGACGGGATCATTAGGTAGTTGAAGAAATTAAATGCAGATTTGAACGACAAGAATGCTCTTTAAAAAAAAGATGCCCTTCTATTACAAGCAAAAATACAGAAGGCCGGCCGGAGTCAATTCATAGCTGTGGAAAGAGAAAGAATGAATGGCATCCCTTTGGTGGAAGAGGAACGAGAAATCAGCAAGAGAGCGATCGAGAAAGAGATGGAAAGCTGCCAGTTGGCTATGGGGGAAGAAAAACGGTCCGCCAAGAAGGCCATTGATCAAGAAAAGGAAAGATTCAGGCAAGAAATCAGCAAGGGAAAACAAGCTGTCCATCATGACAGAGAAAGCGTCGCCATATGGAAAAGAAAGTCCATGAGTAGCCGGAATAGACTGTTAGAGATGCAAAAACTGTACGATGACACTATTCAAAGTCTGGAGCAAAGCCAAATTCAGAATAGCGAATTAAAAGGAAAGGTGGCGGAAGTTGAACATTCCCTTCGAATGTACTGCCAGAGAAATAGCTTCACTGAGCTGCAAGAAAGAGAGCGTGAAGGGGGTGTGTTACGAGCAAGAATTAAGTCCCGCGAAGCAACTGTTGAGGATTACAAGGAAAGAATTAGTGTGTTCGAGAAGGCTACAGCCGGAGGGGACACCTATTGGCAAAAGAGACTGCGTGACGCTGCCCGGATGGTACAGGATAGGGACCAGTATTACGCAAACTTGATGGTGGACATACAGCGAGTCGCCAGGCATGTGAATGATTTGGCCATCGAGGCCGAAACACTTTCACCTTTCATAGTCCCGAAAATGGAAGAAGCTCCCAGGTTCCTCAAGTTGCTCAGGGCAATTGGAAAATTAGGAGATAGAGCTAGAGCTTATCTATTTGACTCTGTGTTGTAATTAGATCTTTTGTATTAGGGATCTTTATTTTGTAATACGAACTCTGTTGTAATCTAGACCCTTTAATTCCCGTGGAAGTAGTTCAAAAGGGTGATTACCAGCGGAATCAGTACCTTATCTACATACATTCTAGCATTTGCATCATGTCATTTGCATCATTATACATGCATTTATTTCTTGCAACCATATTAACATTATGAATATTGTGGCGTTGTGTGTAGTTAACCCGCAATCATTCATCACCCATACCTTACCCGGTTACAAAGCAAGCTCATGGAAGACAGGATAATCAGTCTAGAAAAAGGGCAAAAAGAGCTCGAGACAAGACTTGAAGAGGCCCAAAGAAGCCTCAGTGATCAGATTGCGCAATCGCAAGCATCTATAGTATCCGACATAACCGTATTGTTGGCTAAGAGTCTTGGAAAAAGAGTGGAAGGAGAAAACGTTCAAGAGCCAGAGGGTACCCCAGCTCACTACAAGGTTCAACCAACTGCACCAAACCCGGCTAGAAAGGTGTATATCGACCCTGCAGGAATGTCATCTAGTTTTCAAATAGGGGCACCTGAAACTCAACCCCTCGACGCTGAAGCACTCTATGAAGAAGAGGTGCCGGGCCTGAACATGGTTGAAAGGATCAGGACCGAGGTAGAGAAAAAGTGGGAGGAGAGGTTTCGCCTCATGGAGGAAAAATTTAAAACGTTACAATCTAATGAAGAATCAGGAAATGACGCTAGCGACTTAAGTCTGGTGTCCGATCTTGTCCTACCGCCAAAATTTAAAATGCCAGAGTTCGACAAATACGATGGAACCACGTGTCCTTCCGCACACATAACAATGTACTGTCGAAAGATGGCGGCCTACCATAAGGACGAAAAGCTACTGATCCATTGTTTCCAGGATAGCCTAACTGGAGCGGCGTTACGGTGGTACACCCAGTTGAGCAAGGCAAATGTTAAGACATGGAAGGATCTGTCAAGAGCATTTACTGAGCAATATAAGCATGTAATAGATATGACCCCCAGTAGAATTATGTTGGAAAATATGGGGCAGAAGTCCAACAAAAGCCTGCGGCAATACGCCCAAAGGTGGCGGGAAGTGGCCACCCAAATTCAGCCACCCATCCCGGAACATTAAATTACGCCGTTATTTGTTAATACTCTGAAAGGGGCACTCTTTGATCGCCTCATTAATAACACAACGCAGTGCTTTGCTGACTTAATCAGGACTGGGGAGTCCCTTGAATTGGCAATTAAGAGTGGTAGGATTGATGGCGGGGAAGGGTCTCAGAAGTATAGCATGAAAAATGAAGTAAACGCCACCAGCACTTATACCGCCTCGAAGAACTTCACAGTCTCACAGCCACAAGCACCTGTGGGAAAAACAAAACACTCGAATCAAAGAGATGAGAGAATCCCCAGAAAAGAGAAAGAGAGAAGAACTTTCACTCCCCTACCTATTTCATACTCACAACTTTATTCCAGTTGTATGAAGCAGACCTGGTCCGTCCATACATCGTTACTCTTGTCAATCCGCCCTTCCCTTTTTGGTATAATCCGAACGCGCATTGCGACTATCACGGCGGTACCCCTGGGTATCCCACTGAGAACTGCCTTGCTTTCAAAAAACTTGTGCAGAATTTAATCGATTCGGGATATTGAAGTTCGAAGAACCGAGTGTAGCCAATAACCCGCTGCCTAACCATGGGAACAGAGGAGTAAACGTTATTGAAGAATACTTTACCATGAGGATTAAAGATGATGTGTCAGAAATCAAATCTCCTTTACGGTGGGTATTTCAACAGTTATGCATGGCCCGTGTGATCGACAAAGGCATGATAACAAGGCAGAAGGGATGTTGAGAGTATTGCGAATTCCACCAAACTGAAGGGCATGATATCCAAGAGTGTGATGAGTTCAAGAGATTGGTACAGCAATTAATGAATGAAAAACAAATAGAATTCTTCGAGGAGCCCATGGGGAAGAAGGGGTCGGACGTACACATGACTGATAGCCCCAAATCTAAATACGGGAAGGATAGACCTTTTATCATCTCTCCCAGGCCAGGGAATGCAGGTGTCTCCCAAGGAGAAACCAACAAGATGAGTCCCAGGATCATCATTTCAGCACCATCCCCATTCCCATTCAAAGATATGCGGCAAACCCCCTGGAATTATGCTGTAAATGTGACCACGGCCAGAAAAACTAGAACATGGTCAGGTAAAAGAGCCTACGCTGAAAGACCAACAAAGCCAGAACGATGTAAACGTTGGTGAGGCAGGTCATTTCACAAGGAGCGGCAGATGTTATTCCTCCGAGGCTTTGAAAATAGCTGAAAAAGATAAGGGGAAGAATGCAGCAGTTAGCCCCACGTAGATATTTGGAGAAGAACCTCCCCCAAAGATGAATGAGCCAATAACTGAGGCCCAGGCCAAAGAATTTTTGAAGTTATTAAGACATAACGAGTACAACGTAGTGGAACAACTACGAAAGCAACCGGCCAGGATCACAGTACTAGAATTACTCTTGAGTTCAGAAAAACACCGGGAGACGCTATTAAAAGTGCTAAATCAAACTTTTGTGCCCCAGGACATTTCTGTGACAAATCTGGACATGATAGTGGGGCATATCACTGCCTATAATCATATAACGTTCAGTGATGATGAGATCCTTGAGGGAGGAATGGGGTCCACCAAAGCCCTTAACATCACTACCCACTGCAAACGGTATGTAGTACCAGGCGTACTGATCGTCAACGGGTCAGCATTGAACGTCTTGCCTATGGTGACCCTGCAAAAACTGCCAATAGATGGTTCTCACCTAAAGCCCTGCCACAGTTTAGTAAGAGCCTTCGATGGTACGCAAAGAGGAACAATGGGGAAAATTGAGGTGCCCCTATTGATCAGACCGACTGAATATGTGATCGATTTTGTGGTGATGGACATAAAACCATCTTACAGCTGCTTGTTGGGAAGACCATGGATCCACTCCGCATGAGTTGTCCCCTCATCATTGCATCAAAAGTTAAAATTTGTAGTCGAAGGTAAATTGGTCACAGTAGAGGCTGAGCAGGAAATTGTTGCTTCCGTGACATCAGACGCCCCCTATATTCAAAATGATGAAGATGCTGCAGAATGCTCGTTCCGAGCATTGGAACTAGTAAATGCCACGTTTGTTTCGGAGGGAAGTCGGATCCCCTACCCCAGGTTATCTAATTGTACCAAGATGACCGTCGCAGAAACTTTGGGCCAATGAGCCAAAATAGGAAAGGGGCTGGGGAAGAAATTACAAGGAAACCTAAGAGCCAAGAATATGATAACCAAGAAGGATCGTTTCGGGCTGGGTTACCAAGCAAGTGTCCAACAGAGGAAAGAGGAATACAAGAGAAAGAAGGAGCAAAGAAAAGCCAGATCTAAAGGAGAAGACATTCCGTGGAGACCAATGTCCTTTCCTAGTTTAAAAACCACTTTTGTCTCCGGAGGATTCTACCAGCCAGGTCAAGAGGTTGGAGAGGCAATGAAGGAAAATGACGTACTCAGCCAGGAGGAAATACTCAGTGAATCATTTGAAGGGATGTACATCAACATGACAGCTCGAAATGACAGAGACAGCAAAATGTTGACCAACATCCGCCCTTGCCGTCCCGGGGAAACACTCGATAACTGGAGCTGCATTGATCTACCTGTAGTTTTTAGGAATAGATTAGAGTAATGCTCCAAATCAACCTTTTGTTTTTGCCCGTAAACAATGGGGATCTCTTGTATGGGGCACCTACGTTAACTTTTTGATTGAAATGAAAATATCCCCACTTTCCTAAAATGACCAAAGTTTCATTTATTTCATTCATGCATTATTCATGTTCATTCCCTTCATATAAAGCCGTCTCTTTCCCAATACAATTCATTCTCATTTAATGCAGGTCACTCATGATTGACGATATGATTGATACCGAATCTAATCCTGGAATGAATTTCGAATGCCCTGAGGTCTCAGAGGGAATTGAGGAAGGATATGATGAGATAGAAAGTGAGGTCCCAGAAGAGTTAAAGAGAATGGTGGCCAACGAAGAAAGGCAGATCATGCCTCACCAAGAAGAAACAAAAGTTGTAAACTTGGGGACTGAAGAAGAGAGAAAAGAAATAAAAGTAGGAACGACGATTTCCTCAAAAACCAAGCACGAACTGATAACCCTACTTCAGGAATTCAAGGATGTCTTCGCTTGGACTTATCAAGATATGCCAGGGTTGAATACCGACATAGTGGTGCACAAATTGCCAACGAAATCGGAGTGCAAACCAATACAGCAAAAACTTCAGAGAATGAGACCAGATATGTTGTTAAAGATCCGAGAAGAAGTGAAAAAGTAGTTTGATGCTGGATTCTTGGAGGTAGCCAAATACCCCGAATGGGTTGCAAACATTGTACCGGTACCAAAGAAAGATGGGAAAGTTTGTATGTGTGTAGATTATAGGGATCTGAACCGAGCCAGCCCTAAAGACAATTTCCCCTTACCACATATTGACACGCTGGTTGACAACACCGCAGGACACTCATGGTTTTCATTCATTGACGGCTTCTCAGGGTACAACCAGATAAAGATGGACCCTAACGACATGGAGAAAACTACGTTCATATCCATGTGGGGCACTTTCTGTTATCGGGTGATGCCATTTGGGCTAAAGAACGCAGGGGCAACATACCAAAGAGCAATGGTGACTCTTTTCCATGACATGATGCACAAAGAAATAGAAGTATACGTGGACGACATGATTGCCAAGTCCCGAACAGAGGAAGAGCACCTACAGAACTTGAGAAAACTATTCCAAAGACTACGAAAGTACCAGCTGAGGCTCAATCCTGCCAAGTGTACCTTCGCCGTTACTTCTGGAAAACTCCTAAGGTTCGTGGTAAACAGAAGAGAGATTGAGATTGATTTGGATAAAGTGAAAGCCTCCAGGATCTCTCACCACCCCGCACTCAGAAGGAAATTCGCGGTTTCCTGGGGAGGTTGAATTATATCTCTCGTTTCATTTCCCAATTAACCGACCAATGTGATCCGGTCTTCAGACTTCTTAGAAAGAATAATCCTGGTGTGTGGGACGAGGAATGTCAAAGAGCCCTAGAAAAGATCAAAAAGTACCTGACAAATGCTCCAATTTTAGTCGCACCAGTACCAGATCGACCATTAATTCTCTACCTGACAGTTTTTGAGAATTCAATGGGATGCGTATTGGGGCAACACGGTGAGTCAAGAAAAAGGGAGCAAGCCATCTATTACCTAAGCAGGAAATTCAATGATTGCGAAACGCGGTACCCGCCAGTGCAGAAGCTGTGTTGTGCTCTAGTTTGGGCTACCAAGCTGCTTAGACAGTACATGATGTACCACACTACTTGGTTGATATCCAAGCTAGACCCATTGAAGTTCTTAATGGAAGCGCCAGCACTAACAGGAAGGATGGCCCGATGGCAGATGCTCTTATCTGAATTTAATATTGTATACGTTAACCAGAAAGCCGTAAAGGGGAGTGTCGTAGCAGATTTCCTAGCTAGTCGTGCTTCGGATGACTATGAGGCGTTGAACTTTAATTTCCCAGATGAAGACTTGATGTGCATTACAACCGAAGAAGAGGTTTCAGATGATAAATCATGGAAACTTTACTTCGATGGAGCCTCTAACGCCCTAGGACATGGGATAGGAGCAGTGCTAATTTCTCCTAAGGACGTCTATTATCCTTTCACCAGTAGATTGGAATTCTTCTATACTAACAATATAGCTGAATACGAAGCTTGCGTTATGGGACTGAACTCAGCTATTGAGAGAAAGGTTAAGGAACTTCAAGTGTTCGGAGATTCATCCTTAGTCATTTACCAATTGCGCGGGGAATAGGAAACTAGGGACCCGAAGTTGGTCAAATATTATGAATTGATTCAAGAGCTCACCAAAGAGTTCGAAAAGGTCAGCTTCAATTACCTGCCCCGAGAAGAAAATCAGATGGCAGACGCCTTGGCAACCTTGGCATCCATGTTTAAAACAAACATCGGGGCAGAAATGAAACCCATTGAGATGTGGACGTTTGAAAAGCCTGCTCATTGTTGTAACGTACAGGAAGAGGTTGATGGAAACCCATGGTACTATGACATCTTGCAATATGTCAAGCTCTGAAAGTATCCAGAAGGGGCAAACGATAATGACAGAAAAACACTCAGAAAAATGGCAACAAGATATGTCCTAGATGGGGAGATCCTATATAGGAGAAGTCATGATCAGACATTGCTGAGATGTGTGGATGCCCGGGAGGCGAAGGATATTTTAGCTGAAGTACACGACGGGCTCTATGGAAAGCACGCCAACGGGCTGTCTATAGCCCAGAAAATTATGAGATATGGTTATTTATGGTTGACCATGGGGGAGATTGCATCGATTACGCCAGAAAATGCCACAAATGCCAAATCTACGCTGACAAGATTCACGCACCCCCATCGCCTTTACACACCATGAACTCTCCGTGGCCTTTTACGGCGTGGGGCATGGACGTCATCGGGCAGATCCATCCGAAAGCTTCCAATGGACACCGTTTCATTTTGGTCGCCATAGACTATTTCACTAAATGGGTAGAGGCAGCGTCTTACGCCAACATCACAAGGACTACAGTATGTAAGTTCTTAAAGAAGAAGATTATTTGTCGATACGGATTGCCAGAAAGGGTCATCACCGACAATGCTTCCAATCTGAATAACAAAATGATGACAGACGTGTGCACTCAATTCAAGATAACACACCACAATTCCACAGTCTATCGTCCTAAAATGAATGGAGCAGTGGAAGCAGCAAACAAGAACATAAAGAAGATCATAGCAAAGACGACTGATACCTACAAGGATTGGCATGAGAAGTTGCCGTTTGCCCTTTTCGCCTATAGGACGTCCATTCGTACGTCAACAGGGGCAACACCCTACTCCTTGGTGTATGGTACCGAAGCAGTACATCCCATCGAGGTAGAGATCCCGTCTCTCTGGGTCTTAAACGAAGTAAAATTGGAAGAAGCCGAATGGGTGCAGGCTAGACTCGACCAGCTAAATCTCATTGACAAAAAAAGACTAAAGGCCATTTGTCATGGTCAGATGTACCAAAAGCGGATGATGCATGCATACAACAAAAAGGTGCGCCCAAGAGAATTCAAAGAAGGGGATCTGGTGCTCAAGAAAATCCTCCCTATCCAGAAAGATTCTCGAGGAAAGTGGATGCCCAACTGGGAAGGACCGTACGTCGTAAAAAAAGGCCTTCTCAAGAGGAGCCCTGATCCTAACAGAAATGGATGGAGATGAGCTCAAAAATCCTGTAAATTCTGATGCCGTTAAGAAATACTATCTTTGAAAAAAAAGAAAATAATAAAAAAGAGAACAAAAATGGAGAGCTCAGGGCGAAAACCCGAAACTGGGCGTCTTGAAGCAAAGGGAGGACCCGAGTTGAAAACCCGTAAAGGGCGGCTCGGGTAAATTGAAAAGTTGAATATCCGAAGAGAAGGGTATCCCCATGAACATCATGAAGAGGAAGCTTCAGGCAAAATATTCCACATCGGTCGACAGGATCATGTATCATTCATATCGAAGATAATGAGGGATCTTGTATTTCATACTTAACTTTTCTTCTTTCTAATGTGTCATACCTCTTTTAAGATATCTCAAGCCCTTAATCGTAATAAAACCGTGTTTCTGAGCATCCATTCCTTGCCTTCTTGTTAATTCCAGTCAAATAAGTTAACATAGGCTTATAGTGAAACAAGAGATTTCGGAGCAGTACTGTGATCTAACCTTAAAAATGCAGGCGATTAAAGAAAATGGTGTTAATTCCGCCCTCTAGCTCCCTACATAACGGCTGTTGATAGGAAAGGTGGAAAGCATCAAACAACCGGATAGGATGACCAATGGCGTACGTCCTGTCTATTCAAGGAAAGCATGCGAGATAACAAGAGAGATCTCTTGGGTGAAAACCCAGAAGGGCGACACTAAAAAAAACTCTCTCTAAAGTGAAAACCCTAAAGGGCACTTTAGAATTCCAAGTCGTAAATGGAGAAAAAGAAAGGTTGGAATGGTTGAACCTGACAGTGAAGCGGGGTATCGACGCCCGTGAGAAAGGAGAAAGTGAACAACGAGATCGAATAAGGACCAAAACAAGCCCACCAAGATATTGACACTCATGCATCATGAATAGTCAGACATCACTAGGATTAGGAGCATGTCAATTTATTTATCATAGCATTTTGTTTTATCTCAGACGGGTATCTGCGGATTCAAAGAGACATCGATGGCCATCGTGGTGTGAATCCCAAATGAGAAGACAGTGGTTTTACATACAAAAGGCATATGTTTCCAAGCTCCAGAGAGAGGTTCTATATAGGAAGAATCCTCCGCTCCGAGGCTTCAGAAGCTGAAAGTTCTATATAGGAAGGACTTACAGCTCCAGGGTGAAGACTAGCAGTTCTATATAGGAAGAACTCCCAGTCGAAGGAATTCACCCATGACACACAAGATTATATAGGAAATCTTGCTGTGTCGAAAGTGAAGAGTTCTATATAGGAAGGGCTCCGAGCTTCAATGTCTTAGAGTAAAAGATTCTATATAGGAAGAATCCGTAGCTCCAAGATTTCAGACACCAAAAGTTCTATATAGGAAGGACCGACGGCTCCAAGGTGAAAACTAGCAGTTCTATATAGGAAGAACTCCCAGTCGGATGAATTCACCCATGACACACAAGGTTATATAGGAAATCTTGTTGTGTTTGAAAGCGAAGAGTCTTATATAGGAAAGGCTCCGAGCTTTACTGTCTTAGAGTGAAAGGTTCTATATAGGAAGAACCTGTAGCTCTGAGATTTCAGACGCCAAAAGTTCTATATAGGAAGGACTGACGGCTCCAGGGTTTGAAGACTAGCAGTTCTATATAGGAGGAACTCCCAGTCGGAAGAATTCATCAGCGGCGCAAAAGGTTTTATATAGGAGAAACCAGCGTTGAAGGCGAAGAGTTCTATATAGGAATGACTCCTAGCTGTATTGTCTCGAAGTGAAAAGTTCTATATAGGAGGGACTCCAAACTCGAGGCTTCAGAGCGAAGGGTTCTATATAGGAAGAGCCTGTAGCTCCAACATCGGAAGGTGACGAAGCTCTATATAGGAAAAACTTACGAGCCTAAAGATTCAGCTAAGGAAGAGCGGAGATTTCCAAAAGAACACGTGTTTCCAAAGCTACAAATAGGGAAGTCTGATAAAAATGAGTGCTTATGAATCTTTGCTTTGTTCCCATTCCATGAGAACAAGCAAAGAGGGGCAACTGTAATCACTCATTTTTATCTGGTTTGTAAATACATATTAGTATAATTAATAGTATATTAGTGTTGCATGTATACATTGTATTATATGTTTATTATGTGCATGAGTGTTACTAATATATATATAAGGTGTGGTGTGTGCATGTATATTATAGACTATGTATGTATACGTATTAACGGTACGTGTGTCACGCATGTATCTATAGTTAGTACGAGCGTATTTGTTTAATGTGTGTAGATGTTATGTTAATTATGTGTATGATTATATGTACGTATGCTAGTATGTTATATTAATTAATGTTTGCATAAGTATATACGTTTGTATTATCGTATGTGTATTGTTGTTATACTATTAATATTATTATTGGGCAAATATATAAAATGAAATCCAAAAAATATATATTAAACCAAATAAATAAATTGCCAGTCCAATTACAAGCCTAATACTATTACAAGGCCCGGTTGGCCCAAACCCAAACTCTATTTAATTACAATTATTTTGTGTGCATATGAGTATAGGCCGTTGGATCAAGATCTGATCCAACGGCCACGATCAAGCAAGGAACAAAATATCTGCCAGCCGCGTGCACTACACGTCTGGACGGTTCAAGTGCCACGCGCGCATGCAGTCCACGCGCAGACTCTTTGATATCCCACGCGTGCGTGAGCCCCACGCGCTCTGACCCCTCGACTGCTGAGCCCCACGTGGCACGATCTGGAGCCGTTTCACCAATCGAGGCTTCATCTGGGCCGTTCATCCTCCAAGCCAGCTCGACCGTTAGATCAGATCTGATCTAACGGCCGAGAACGCATCTGGCCGAAGACAGTACCCCTACACCGCCACCATGCTTCACCATGTCGGCCTCCAACCACCGCCTCAGACATGTCAAAACACAAGAAAAAATATTATGTCAGTGATCAGTCCAGATCTGAAAAAGAAAATATTATATTACTTGTACCAAACCAAAAGACAGGCATATATGTACGAAACAAACATTTTGTAACAACAGGTGGTAATTGAAAGAGTCAAGGTAGTTGTAATCAAAAAAGCAAAGTTGTAATCGAAAGAAAAAAAATACAAAAAAGTCAGTCTTCAGTGGTAATACTCTTCTCTTTTTTTCATTTTGTTGCATGCATACATAAAAAAATACGTATTTCTTAGATCTAGGCTGTATAAAGGCTTTTTCTTTGAATCCAAGTTAGGATCTGTGTCGAGGGTAAGGTAGGGGTTATTTTGGTGTGTCTTTTTAGGCTCGCCGGCGCCGGTTAGCGGCAGCCGGCGGCGGAGAAGACTGCGGTCGGCCGGCGGATTCTGGGTTTATCAGGGAGAGTTGAGAGAAAATAAGAACGAAGCTTTGTTATAAAACTGAAAAAAAAATGAAGAAATGGGTGAAATTTTGGTCCCGGCCAAAAAAGGGGGATTTATAGGTGCTATTATTTCGTGAAATGGGGAAATTACGTAATAAATCCCCCCGCGTTTTTGATATTTTCACTTCTGTCTCGCCGCATGGTATATTTACAACTCTAGTCCCCCTTGTATTTCAAAATCTTGCAATCCAGTCCCTAAATTACACCGAATCAGTTTTTAAATGGTAAAATTACCCCTTTAACCATCCCGCGTTTTTGAATTTTTCATTTCGGGTCTGCCCCTTGGTCCAATTACAGTTTTGATCCTTTTAGGTTCTGTCTATTTTGCATTTTCGTCCTTAAATTGCATATTATTATCCTTTAATTTCTGCCACTGATGTTTATTTCTTTTCATTTCAGTCTTATTTCCATGTAAATATTCATGTTCGTATTATAATCGTATATGTTGATGTAGTCTTTTGCCTTATTATATATCCCTCGTATATGCCTTGTATTTTTATGTTTACATGTATATGTGTGTTAAGTTTATGATGGTTATGTATCTTTTTGTTCGGTTATTCGTATTAAGCATGTTATGTTCTAGTTGGCTCGCACACAACATGTTTTGTATTTTTGTACGTATTGTATGTTTTCTTGGCTTTTAGGTTACATGCTAGTATATTTTCTTTTTATGTATAATATATTGCTTTATATGTGTTGAAATGTGTTTTATTTCTAATATGTACGTCTTCTTGAAATATATGTTTTTTGTCTATACATGTATTTATTCCTGCCTTGTTATTGTGACATGTTAAATTTGCTTTTATCTACTATTAAGCTTGATGTATATGTGTGTTTTAATTACGTATTTTATTTATGTTAGATTAGTATTATGTTATGTGAATATTTACTGTCTTTAAATTATCTGCCATGTTTTATATTTTTGCCACTAAGATTGCATATGATATATAAATTGTTAATGCGGTGCCTTTTTATCTGAGTGTAAACGGGGCCAGTATCAGGCGTAGTGATAGTGGTTGGGCGTTTACTCTCGGATAACTGGGCCCCTAAAATTTATTCGCAATTATAACCGAATTTTAAACTAATCGTCACTTTAATCCGGAAAATCCAATATTAATAAAGCGGTAATTATTAAAGTACCAATTTTGGGCGGTGTGGGGGTGCTAGTCCTTCCCCATCCGTAACCGACTCCCGAACCCAACATTTTTTTAATCTCTAGTTTTATGGTGTCCGGCCTACCTAAGTGGCCGGTGGCGACTCCAATTTTTTAAAATGCGGTTTTTAAAACCCCACGGAATAAACGTTTTATATCCAAAAAATTCACAAACACCTTCAAAAATCACTCATTTTTTAGCGATAAAAAAAGGGACATCGCTACACTTTTCACATAATTGGGTTTTGAAGAAGTTCCTTTTTCAAAACGGGAATTCCCAACTTTGTTCAAAGAAGCTTTGAGAACACCAACTTCCTTTTGGTGATCATCATGAACTTTAGAGAGAAGGTTATTTAAATCTTGATTTCTCTTTTCAAAATCATTTTGTTTGGCTTGTAAATCCAAAACCTTCTTCTCAAGTTTCAAATTAGTTTTGGATAAATAATCACTTTGATTTTTTAAATCGAAAATTACTTTCTTCTTTTCAAAAGTGATTCCTTGTATTTCAAATCCAATTTGTCATAAACCTCTTGCAACTCATTATACTCATCATATAATTCATCAAATGTAAGCTCAATAGATGAGCTGGAGGTTACCTTAGGATCCTTTTCGAAGGTTGTGAGGCAAAGATTTGCTACTTCTTGTTCCTCATCATTTGAAGATTCTTCATCACTCCAAGTGGCTACATGGGCCTTATGCTTCTTTTTCTTCTCGAAGCTTTTCTTCTTGAGTTGGGGACAATCGATCTTGATGTGTCTCGACTTTTTGCATTCGTAGCACACTATAGGATCATTTTCTTCTTCCTTTCTTTTTTTCTTGAAATCACCTCGTCGATAGAACTTTCTTCCCTGGTTGGATTTCATGAACCGAGTGAAACTTTTGGCTAGCATAGCCATTTCTTCATCTTTCTCCTCACTAGAATCACTCTCATCTTGTGAAGCTTTGAGAGCAATTCCATCTTTTTCTTCTCCACCTCTTTCTTCTCCTTCTTCTTCTCTTCTTTCTTTTTTCTTCATCTCTTTCTTTCTTCATGATCTCATGAGTAAGAAGAAACCTCATAAGAGCATCGAGCTTCAAGGTCTTGAGATCCTTGGCTTCTATGATAGCGGTTTCCTTTCCATCCCGTGACTCAGGAAGAGAGTAGATAAGCTTCTGGACAAGCTTTTCTTCCAGAATGACTTCTCTGAAGCCTTTTAGCCCATTGACAATGACGGAGAATCGATCAAACATTTTTGAAATGTCTCCATCCAAGTCTATTTTGAAGTTTTATAGCTTAGAAGTCTAATATTTGTCTCTTTTACTTTGTGCCCTCGTACGTCACTTCGAGCTTATCTCATATCTCATTTGCACTTGTGCAAGAAGACATCTTTGAGTACTCAACCGGTCCAAGAGCGTAAAAGTTCATGTGCATAGCTTTGTCGTTAACTTGCAATTTCCTTGTATCTTCATCGGTCATCTCTTGCTTGGACTTAGGAATGAGCCGGTCTCCTTCTCTCTTCATCGAAATGGTCGGTCCATCTTTTACTATATCCAAAAAGAGGTAGTTGTTGGATTTGATGTAGAGCCTCATATGAATTTTCCAATAAGTTTAGTTATACCCATTGAAATATGGCAGTTTGGTGATGGATTGAAACTCTAGAGGTTGTTGCTAGAAGTAGAGGCAATGGGTTGATCTATGATTGATTGAATCACCTTTAAGATCGTCTCAATGGTGGTTAGACCTTCAATTGAGTGTGACTCTGATACCAATTGTTTGGATGAACAATCAATGGTGAAAGTTTCCAAGAGGGGTGAATTGGCAATTAAAAAGCTGTGGAAGCAAATTGGAAAATAAAAAGATTGAGACACAAGGAGTTATAGTGGTTCAACCTTCTAACAAGGTTTACATCCACTACATTAGCTTCACACTAAGGATTTTCACAAATTCACTAAGAATTTCTTCCTTTTCTAGGCTTAAGAGGAAAACTTTGCACACCCAGAGCTTTGAGAAAACTCTCTTTTACAAGAAGAAAATTTAGCAAACTGAAAATCCCCTCAAAGGTAATGTGTTTGCCCAATTACAAGTTCACTCAAACCCAAAACTTGAATAAAAATGATTACAAGAATGAACACTCAAGTGGGTTACAAAGATTTGACTTTAAAAGGTCAAAAGTTGTTGGATATTTGCTTGATTGCTTAAGTCTTGATCATTAGTTGTTGTTGTAGCTGTGGATACTTGTTTAAATACCCCCTCATTGATTTCCAACCGTTTGGGTAGCTGAGATCATCAATAGAGCCGTTGAACTTCATTTTTCCCGTAACAAATGCAGTCTAAAAATAGTGCGTATCGGTACGCAGGGTGCCGTATCGGTACCTGCCAAAATAAGAAATAATCGTTGTACAAAGGGGTATCGATACGTGAGAAGGCGTATCGGTACGAGTAGCCATTTTTACAAAGGCGTACCGGTACGGTCTGTACGTATTGGTGCTGATCTTACTCATTAGAATCATGATTACTCGTGTAGCAAAACGCGTATTCATATGCCTATAAGTGTATCAGTACACTATAACTAATTTTTAAAGATATGATTCCAATAAACTAACAAGGCAACGGCCGAATATTTGCAACCCCCTCGACTTGGCCTAGTCGCAAGACCGAATCGAGCGAGCTACATTAGGTTTACCGAAGTAAACCGTGAAGATGAAACCCAAAACACGTCTATTTTTTTTTCTTTTATCTTGTATAGATACACAATTATTATCCTACATGTACATACTGAACACATGTGAAAACGCAACCCAATCGGGCATCGAATTGATATCCAATTGAAGACGATTGCATTCTAGGGACCAAATTGCAATTTTAGAAAACTACAAGGACTTAGCTCATTTTCATGATACCAATCTTAAATTAGTCCAATTTCATGCATACATGTCAAGGATTAGCTCAAAACAATCATTCATACTCATTCAATTGCATCCACAATATTCAGGGACTAAAACGTAAGAAACCAGAACTTTAGAATATTCCAAATAACCAATTTAACGGTAACCGTATTGGTATGCTTACAAGCTTTTTGATACGCCTTTTCTATTTAAAAGCCCCCGGATTACAGTAGCCAAAACTCGTTCCGATACGCCCCCACGTATCGAAACACCCTTCATAAGAACACTGTATCGTATCGAAACGTCTTCCCAAGTACCGAAACACTGGCCAATTTTGCCTTGGCCCATACCGAAATAGTTGCCCGCGTAACGGTATGCTAAGCCTAAAATGGCCTACTCGTACCGAAATAGGAACACTCGTACCATTGCGCCAAGACCTATAATGTCCTCTCTTGCTGGTTTAACATGCTTTCAATCATGCCAAAACACCCTAACATGCTTCTAGCATACATACAATGTAATACCCCAAAATGTAGCCTACAGCTTTGACAGTAGTTTATTGTAATTCAAATTTGATTGTGATGTTTCTAAAATGGTTAATTGGGAGATTTATGACTAAATTAGAAATATAAAACAATAAAAGACCTCTAATAAAAAGGGCTCAATTGAATCCATAATAAGAAATAAAGTTTTCATGCTAGAACCACCTAAGTGGAGGGACTTCCACACTTGTCAAATGTTGGACAAGGCAAGTGTGGAGAAATGGGAGAGATCCACGGCATATGCTAGGAAAGAAGGATGAACAAAGAGAAACTTGTCATCTTTCTCCTTTATTTCTCCCCATGGCCGACTTGGGAAAGAAAAGAGTGAGAAAAAGTTTACAACCATGGCAAATTGCTAGCCCAATTCCTTGATATTTTTGGTTCGGGTAATCACCTTTCTTTGTTTTCTTCCTTCAAGTATTAATGTAATTGCTTGTTAAACTTTCCATGGATTTTGTGAATGATAGTAGAAAGCTTACTTGTAATCAAGTTTTTAGTTGAAAACATGTTAGGATGACCATGTTAGTGTGTGTATTATATGAGAAATTCTTGTTGTTGGAAGGAGTTTATATTATAGAAAAATAGGGACCATTCGAATAGCATGATTAAATGACTTTTGTGTTGAATTGAACTTGTAGAAAACCTAATTGGGCTGAAATGCATGAGGGTGAATTCAATTTGATGATAAGTGTTGAGGCACTCGAAAGTACACTACCGTTATTGTGATCTTAGGCTTACAATTGAATTTATGGTCAGATTGTTTGATGGATTGTCATGGACTGATTTTTTTTACATTTAGGGACTGTTTTGAAAGGTTTTAGGGGCTGTTTTATAAACCGGAAGTTAATGGAAAGTTTTATAAATTATTGGAACTGTTTTGCATAAAAAAAGGGGTTGTATTGAAAGATTAAGGAACTGTTTGTAAACTGGAAACTTAGGGACTGCTTTACACCAAATAAGTGGACTGTTTTCCTTGAAATGTATACATAGGAAAATGACACTGTTTTGCATAAACATGAACATTAGTGGACTATTTTTGTGCAAGTTTATATGAATATATATAAATGTTTGATTGTTCGGTAAGTGAATGAATGTCAAGGGTTGTTCTAATGTGTGATTACATTTCCTTGTGATAGTTAGACCGAGAAGAAGTTGAAGAAGTAAGGACTAGAGTAGATAAACAAAAGGGAGTTGTGATCCGGGAGCAAAGCTAGCTGGAAACTAACTGTAAGTGTAGTTTAAAGTCTCGGGATAGATTGAAACTATCCTGAGTATCTATTAAATGCTTAATTTATCTTACTTGCTCTTAAATATTAAATTGTGTTGGTATGGCTAAGCTTGGATACAAGGTAAGTACTTTATTGCAAAGTACTCTATGAGATGAAATTGGTTGAAAGCATGATATGATTGAATTCTATGCACATGAATGTTTACATAAGCTTGACTTGATAAGATTTAAGCCTTCATTGTAATTACATGAATTTGAAGCTATGCTCATCCTTGATTTGATAAAGACATACTCTTCAAATATATTGATAAGGACTTAAGCTCATATTTGATTATGGTATGATAAGAAATAAATGAAAAGCCTTGGTTTCTGTCAGTTATAGGTATAGTTGGCATGCCATAGAGTCCATAGAGCTCGTGTTTTGGGTGGACTACGGTCCTTATGAGGCGACAGTAGGAGGGGTGTTTTTGGTCACTTGGCGACAGTAGGAGGGATTGACCGGTACTATGAGTACCTTTCTGTTGGAAACAGTTGGTTTGGGATTCGAGTGCCTAGGCTGATGCTTGATTTTAAGACTATGTTAAGACTTCTTAATGAAACCAACTAATGAATTAAAGTGATAACTTATGAGACAAGTAACCCATGTTTATGATATGTTATGTAAGATAACTTATTTGATAAGTAAATCATGTCTGTAATGTGTTATTTTTGATAAGTTACATAAATAGTAACATGTATATGAGTAGTATGATGGATAAAAATATGTACACTTGAATTATGGACTGCTTACTTAATTAAGAACATTAAATGGCTAATTTAAAGATGTATGTGGAATGTTATATGACTGGGGACTATTTTGAATATATAAGAACAATTATAGACTGTTTTGGAGATAATTGTTTATGTTGGACTTTTTGGAAATAAATAAATATGCTTGGACTACTTTGGAGTTAATTGATTCTGTTGGATTGTTTTGGAAATAATTAAGTATGTTTGGACTGATTTGGTGATAATTAAATATGCTTGGACTGTTTTGGAGATAATTAAGTATGTTTGGACTATTTTGGTGATAATTAAATATGCTTGGACTATTTTGGAGATAATTGATTATGTTGGACTGTTTTGGAGATAATTAAGTATGTTTGGACTGTTTTGGTGATAATTAAATATGCTTGGACTGTTTTGGAGATAATTGATTATGTTGGAGTGTTTTGGAGATAATCAAATATGTTTGGACTATTTTGGACAGAATTGAAGTTGTGCATAACCGGTTTAAGAATTTATGTCATGATTTGAATCCTCGTGGTTATAATTTAAGAATTCATGAAAACTTATAAGAAAATAAATGGCTTGATGTAATAGTATATATATGATTTATAAACATATTTGGGTGAAATACAACGATTTTTTTGAATGTTTTTAGAATAAGTATTTGTATATATATTCATGTTTAGTGGATTGCTTTGATAAAAATAATCATGTCTTAGACTGTTTGAATGTTTAAATGTATATACATGATTGGTGAGTTATTTAACATAAATTCAAGTATGTTATGGACTATTTGAAATACATAAAGTGTGAACATATGATTGATGGATTGTTTCGGATAAATTCGAATATATAGAGGGTTGTCTCGAATAAATATATATATGTATATAAATCGGGACAGTTTTGCATGTAATCAAGTATGTATTGGAATTTATTAAGTGTGTATAAATATGACATAATACATTGGGTATCTTGTATGCTAATTGACTTACATGTTGATATTCTAGTTGGATAACTTAAGAAATAGGTAAAATGTTCAAGAATTGCTATATTTAATAACTTATATGAAAAAATAATAATCTATTCATGAAAGACTACAATAGCTTGTATGACAAGTATTGCCTACTTCTGAATTGCTCTGTGGAATAGCTTATATGATAAGAACTACCTATCTATAATATACTATATTAGATAATTGTGTGATGCCTTGAGTATTAAGCATTTTATGAATATGATATGTCATGTTTAAATGTCTTATATACCAAGAAATTTATGAGATAGCAAACTGTGATTGATAACTTTAACAACAAGAAATTAATGGACTATTATACTAAGTTAAAAAGAAACCAAGAAAGCTTAAAAGATAAATTATTGAATTAAGTAAAGTCTTTCTACTGTTATATGATTACCAACCAAGAAAAAAAATAACAAGTAATATGTATCTATTAATTAATGTATATCATTTTTGGTTGAACATATAAGTATTTTGTTTGAATACCTTATATATATATATATATATGATTATGTTCGGATTGAATATTCGTGTATACATATGTCTATGACTTGTTTGATTTATCATGTGAATATATATATATATATATATATATATATATATATATATATGAATGTGTCATACTCGAATACCCTATATGAATATTTTTGATATGAATGAAAACTGGTTTGAATGACATATCCTGGAGTGGTTAACTTCCTTGTCCAAGTTTAGATTTATTTTTTTATGATTAACAGACTCGAATGAAGTGATAGATTATAGTTTCATACTTTTAGTTGCTTTAAGCTACCTCACTAAGCAATTGCTTATTCTTTTCCTTCTTACATTTCAGGGTAATTGTGCCTTCGATTTTTCTCTGAGCTTGGGCGTGATCACGAGGACCCATAAGTATGATTTAAGAATACTATCTTCATAACTCCTAGAGGGTGGCACATAGATAACAAGTATGCGTAGTGCATATAGATCCCATTTTGGCTACATATATATAAGTTTTATAAGTATTCAAGTTTTGTAATGGGCCTTTAATTATTTCATAATTGCTTGCTATATGAGTTATATTAGTTGGTATGCTTGCTTAGTTTAGATATCTTTAAGTGCCTTAAATCGTTAGCCTATTTTGTTGTCTTTCATGTTTGTGGGTTGTTATATAAATCGATTAACATGTGTTAATCCTTAAAGTGGTAACATAGTTCGTACGATTAAATGGATGGTTAGGCTAGATAATTAGTAGGTATGGCAATGCGTACGGTAAGATATTACTATGGGTATATTATAAGTAACTAGATTTGATTAGTTCAGGTTTTGAAACAACTTTGATATTATTTGAGCGTAAATAACATCTTTTCGATGACTTAAAATCAATGATTGATATGTTATAGAAATAGTTAGAGGCATGCAAGTTTGTAATCAATCTAAGATTAATGTTATATATGATTAAAAGGATCTTTATATGATGTTAGAAATTTGTAATAAACTTTGTGATCTGAAATACATAAATATAAGAGCTAGCTTTGAACTAGTGGTTGAAGTATTTTGTTTAGTGTATACATTTTTCGTTGGGTATGATTTGAAATTGAAAGTAGACCTTCCCAATAATTAAAAGTTTGAAATCCCCCTGATTTATGGTTGCATGCTTCGTCGAGTTTTGTTAAGACTCTCTTGTTTTATTTTTTTTTTGTAACACTTCCTAATTTGGTTTACTCCTAAGCCAGGTTAAAGGTGTTACAATTTGGTATCAGAGCCTAGGTTTAGTCGATTCTCGGACTAAACCAGAACTCGTTGCATCATCATAAGTTATTGTACCACCTAGGAGTTAAATCTGATAAGTACTTGTGATCAATGTCTGATAAAGCTCTCTTTTATATGTTATTAGCCTTTAAAAACGTTAGAGACATGTCATGGTCAGGTTTGCGAGAGCCCGGTTGGCTCCTCCAATGGAGGATAAAGTGTAAGAATGAACCAAGAACAGTAGAATTCTCAGAACGTTGCTACCAGTAGCAGGACGCCCTTTCAATTTATCTTGTGTAGTAAGAATGTTTCCTTCGTATAACGAAACCTTCAATAAATTAGTTGCTTCTTCGACACAAGATTCCAAAACCATCATGTTCTTCCTTTGGTTGTACAACCAAGGACTTCGATAAGATAAGTTAGAATAATATCGAAGCTTATACCCTCGTGAGTACGATTGAATCGTATTCAAATCTTGTACATGTCTTGCTTGATTTTGAATCAACTCATTCCCTTATATAATCAGTCCCTGATGAGAATTCTTGAAATCCAAGGTAACTATATGAAAGCCTTATCCTCATGTACTCACCCTAGGAAAATTCGAGGATGAATTTTTTTTAGGGAAGGAGAATTGTAATACCCCAAAATGTAGCCTAAAGCTTTGACAGTAGTTTATTGTAATTCAAATTTGATTGTGATGTTTCTAAAATGGTTAATTGGGAGCTTTAGGACTAAATTAGAACTATAAAACAATAAAAGACCTCTAATAAAAAGGGCTCAATTGAATCCATAATAAAAACTAAAGTTTGCATGCTAGAACCACCTAAGTGGAGGGACTTCCACACTTGTCAAATGTTGGAGAAGGCAAGTGTGGAGAAATGGGAGAGATCCACGGCATATGCTAGGAAAGAAGGATGAACAAAGAGAAACTTGTCATCTTTCTCCTTTATTTCTCCCCATGGCCGACTTGGGAAAGAAAAGAGTGAGAAAAAGTTTACAACCATGGCAAATTGCTAGCCCAATTCCTTGATATTTTTGGTTCGGGTAATCACCTTTCTTTGTTTTCTTCCTTCAAGTATTAATGTAATTGCTTGTTAAACTTTCCATGGATTTTGTGAATGATAGTAGAAAGCTTACTTGTAATCAAGTTTTTAGTTGAAAACATGTTAGGATGACCATGTTAGTGTGTGTATTATATGAGAAATTATTGTTGTTGGAAGGAGTTTATATTATAGAAAAATAGGGACCATTCGAATAGCATGATTAAATGACCTTTGTGTTGAATTGAACTCGTAGAACACCTAATTGGGCTAAAATGCATGAGGGTGAATTCAATTTGATGATAAGTGTTGAGGTACTCGAAAGTAAACTATTGTTGTTGTGGTCTTAGGCTTACAATTGAATTTATGGTCACATTGTTTGATGGATTGTCATGGACTGATTTTTTTACATTTAGGGACTGTTTTGAAAGGTTTTGGGGGCTATTTTATAAACCAGAAGATAATGGACTGTTTTATAAATTATTGGAATTGTTTTGCATAAAAAAAGGGGCTGTATTGAAAGATTAAGGGACTGTTTGTAAACTGGAAATTTAGGGACTGCTTTGCACCAAATAAGTGGATTGTTTTCAGCTTGAAAATGTATACATAGGAAAATGACACTGTTTTGCATAAACATGAACATTAGTGGACTATTTTTGTGCAAGTTTATATGAATATATGTGAATGTTTGATTGTTCGGTAAGTGAATGAATGTCAAAGGTTGTTCTAATGTGTGATTGCATTTCCTTGTCATAGTTAGACCGAGAAGAAGTTGAAGAAGTAAGGACTAGAGTAGATAAACAAAAAGGAGTTGTGATCCGGGAGCAAAGCTAGCTCGGAACTAACTATGAGTGTAGTTTAAAGTCTTGGGATAGATTGAAGCTATCTCGATTATCTATTAAATGCTTAATTTATCTTACTTTCTCTTAAATGTTAAATTGTGTTGGCATGGCTAAGCTTGGATACAAGGTAAGTACTTTATTGCAAAGTACTCTATGAGATGAAATTGGTTGAAAGCATGATATGGTTGAATTCTATGCACATGAATGTTTATATAAGCTTGACTTGATAAGATTTAAGCCTTGATTGTAATTACATGAATTTGAAGCTATGCTCATCCTTGATTTGATAAAGACATACTCTTCGAATACATTGATAAGGAGCTAAGCTCATATTTGATTATGATATGATAAGAAATAAATGAAAAGCCTTAGTTTCAGTCAGTCATAAGTATAGTTGGCATGCCATAGAGTCTGTAGAGCTCGTGTTTTGGGTGGACTACGGTCCTTATGAGGCGAAAGTAGCAGGGATGTTTTTGGTCACTTGGCGACAGTAGGAGGGATTGACCGGTACTATGAGTACCTTTCTGTTGGCGACAGTTGGTTGGGGATTCGAGTACCTAGGTTGATGCATGATTTCAAGGCTATGTTAAGACTTCTTAATGAAACCAACTAATGAATTAAAGTGATAACTTATAAGACAAGTAACCCATGTTTATGATATGTTATGTAAGATAACTTATTTGATAAGTAAATCATGTCTGTAATATGTTATGTTTGATAAGTTACATAAATAGTAACATGTATATGAGATAGTATGATGGATAAAAATATGTACACTTGAGTTATGGACTGCTTACTTAATTAAGAACATTTAATGGCTAATTCAAAGATGCATGTGGAATGTTATATGACTGGGAACTATTTTGAATATATAAGAACAATTATAGACTGTTTTGGAGATAATTGATTATGTTGGACTGTTTTGGAAATAATTAAATATGTTTGGACTATTTTGGAGATAATTGATTCGGTTGGATTGTTTTGGAGATAATTAAGTATGTTTGGACTGTTTTGGTGATAATTAAATATGCTTGGACTGTTTTGGAGATAATTAAGTATGTTTGGACTATTTTGGTGATAAATTAAATATGCTTGGACTGTTTTGGAGATAATTAAGTATGTTTGGACTGTTTTGGTGATAATTAAATATGCTTGGACTGTTTTGGAGATAATTGATTATGTTGGACTGTTTTGGAGATAATTAAGTATGTTTGGACTGTTTTGGTGATAATTAAATATGCTTGGACTGTTTTGGAGATAATTGATTATATTGGAGTGTTTTGGAGATAATCAAATATGTTTGGACTGTTTTGGACATAATTGAAGTTGTGCATAACCGGTTTAAGAATTTATGTCATGATTCGAATCCTCGTGGTTATAATTTAAGAATTCATGAAAACTTATAAGAAAATAAATGGCTTGATGTAATAGTATATATATGATTTATAAACAAATTTGGGTAAAATACAACTATATTTTGGAATGTTTTTAGAATAAGTATTTGTATATATATTCATGTTTAGTGGATTTCTTTGATAAAAATAATCATGTCTTGGACTGTTTGAATGTTTAAATGTATATACATGATTGGTGAGTTATTTAACATAAATTCAAGTATGTTATGGACTATTTGAAATACATAAAGTGTGAACATATGATTGATGGATTGTTTCAGATAAATTCAAACATATAGATGGTTGTCTCGAATAAATATATGTATGTATATAAATCGGGATAGTTTTGTATGTAATCAAGTATGTATTTGGAATGTATTAAGTGTTTATAAATATGACTTAATATGTTGGATATCGTGTATGCTAATTGACTTACATGTTGATATGCGATTTGGATAACTTAAGAAATAGGTAACAATGTTCAAGAATTGCTATGTTTAATAACTTATATGAAAAAAAATGTATTCATGAAAGACTACAATAGCTTGTATACAAGTATTACCTACTTTTGAATTGTTGTGTGGAATAGCTGATGTGATAAGTACTACCTATCTCTAATATACTATATTAGATAATTGTGTGATGCCTTGAGTATTAAGCATTTTATGAATATGATATGTCATGTTTAAATGTCTTATATACCAAGAAATTCATGAGATAGCAAACTTTGATTGATAACTTTAACAACAAGAAATTAGTAGGCTATTATACTAAGTTAAAAAAAAAACCAAGAAAGCTTAAAAGATAAATTATTGAATTAAGAAAAGTCTTTCTATTGTGATATGATTACCAACAAAGAAAAAAATAACGAGTAATATGTATCTATTGATTAATGTATATCATTTTTGGCTGAACAGATAAGTATTTTGTTTGAATACCTCTGTATATATATATATATGATTATGTTCGGATTGAATATTCATGTATACTTATGTCTATGACTTGTTTGATTTATCATGTGAATATATATATATATATATATTTGAATGTGTCATACTCGAATACCTTGTATGAATATTTATATATGAATGAATACTAGTTCAAATGACATATCCTAGAGTGGTAGTTTAGATTTATTTTTTATCATTAAAAAACTCGAAGGAAGTGATAGATTATAGTTTCATATTTTAGTTTCTTTAAGGTACCTCGCTAAGCAATTGCTTATTCTTTTCCTTCTTGCATTTCAGGGTAATTGTGCCTTCGATTTTTCTCTAAGCTTGGGCGTGATCACAAGGATCCATAAGTATGATTCAAAAATACTATCTTCATAACTCCTAGACGGTGGCACATAGATAACAAGTATGCATAGTGCATATAGATCCCATTTTGGCTACATGTATATAAGTTTTATAAGTATTCAAGTTTTGTAATGGGCCATTAATTATTTCATAATTGCTTGCTATATGAGTTATATTAGTTGGTATGCTTGCTTAGTTTAGATATCTTTAAGTGCCTTAAATTGTTTGACTATTTTGTTGTCTTTCATGTTTGTGGGTTGTTATATAAATCGATTAACATGTGTTAATCCTTAAAGCAGTAACGTAGTTCGTATGATTAAATGGATGGTTAAGCTAGATAATTAGTAGGTTTGGCAATGAGTACTGTAAGATATTACTATGAGTATATTATAAGTAACTAGATTTGATTAGTTCAAGTTTTGAAACAACTTTGATATTATTTGAGCATAAATAACATCTTTTCGATGACTTAAAATCAATGATTGATATGTTATAGAAATGGTTAGAGGAATGCAAGTTTGTAATCAATCTAAGATTAATGTTATATATGACTAAGAGGATTTTTATATGATGTTAGAAATTTGTAATAAATTTGTGATCTGAAATACATAAATATAAGAGCATGCTTTGAACTAGTGGTTGAAGTATTTTGTTTAGTGTATACATTTTTCGCTTGGGTATGATTTAAAATTGAAAGTAGACCTTCCCAATAATTAAAAGTTTGAAATCCCTTTGATTTCTAGTTGCATACTTCGTCGAGTTTTGTTAAGACTCTCTTGTTTTGCTTGTTTTTTTTTTGTAACACTTCCTAATTCGGTTTACTCCTAAACCGGGTCAGGGGTGTTACATCCAACCTATTCAAGGGTCAAACCACATCAAAACAACCTAGTTTCAACATCAATTCATGACAACATGCTTCAAATGTAAATCTAGAGGCATGCTTCCTAAAAACCAAAGCAAGCAAAACATGAAATCGGAACCCATCATCACAAACAAACCAAAATGGCCTTTTACAACTCAAGAGCAGCAAAACAAACTTGCTCAAACAGGGAGCTCGGCAAAACACCTACCAAAACAATAACGGAACCCCCATTGCCCTTATTACTTATAGTCTAATCCAAAAACATACTTTTGATACTAAGTCTTTTTGTGATCCCTTGCTTCCCGCTGCCTTCCAAGCCTTTAATTCTCTACATTGATGGACAAATAGAGCGTAAGCACACTAGGCTTAGTGAGGAGTGCCCCAAACAACACACCATCAATGCATTGAAACCATTTCTCAACAACACATTGAAATCCCATTTCAAGCATCTTTTAAACATCATTTAAAACATTATCATGCCTTGAAAACCATGCACTTAACATCTTTAAAAACCAGCATATTAAACCAAATGCAACATGTATCATTAACCAACAGCAAATCCTATTGCTAAACCTCAATTTAAGCCTTCCCATGCATAACAACCATATGCAAAGCTTAAAGAGTAAACATGTATAAATCACATTATACAACTTAAACCTTTCAATGATACATTAACAATTATATTGGCTTACAAGTGATCATAACCAAGTTCCTTTACCAAAATTGTTCATCGGATACACGGATTCAACAAGTGTCCTCACAACACTTCAAGACATATCAACCGGAATAGCGATACAATCACAATCGCGGTACATTACAACCGGGTACATTTACAACTCACAGGGACACCAACCCCATTCCTCGGTTAGATGCTTAATCCACTAACAGGAGTTTGCGGTACCTTATAACCCCTCAACCGTTAGGGTACTTGGATGGAGTTTTCGGTACACCAAATCAAAACCCCTCAACATCCAAGGTGACTTATTATAGTGCACCATCAATCCTGTGGCCGGCCAACTATATCCGATAACAATTTTAAAACAACATCACTTGCCAATATAATTAACCATTTTCCAATTACCTCGTTGTTTTTACAAGCATTATACCAAAGCATTTCCCAAGCAACAACATATGCTTAAAACTCAAGTATAAACCATATACTTACATGGATCACTTACCACGTGCATCTATTTTCAATTCATGATTAAAAACAGTATCTCACATACTTCAAAACATGCATAAACAGTAGGTACAATGTAAATCAAAGCAAGTGCATAAAACCATTTCTTAAAAGCACGACCGAGAGAGAAAACCACATCATACTTACTTCTGAGTTTCAACTAGCGTTTCAAGCTCAGTTTAAACTCCTATACGCAAAACCTTAATTCACCGAAGTGAAATCAAGCGTCCAAATAAGGGCGTCCTTGGGCCAGGGCAATAAGAGCCCCCACCCTGCCCAGGGCCCATGTCCAAGAAAATTAAAAGTGTAGTTCTTAGTTTTTACGAGTGGATGAAAAAAAGAATCCAGTGATAAACAATATATATAGCTGGATAAGTTTAGGGCCCCAAAAATAAGTATTTAAAAAATTAAATCGTAAGAGTATGCTCATATTAATAAATGATGGGGAGAAATCGTGCCCCTAATAATAAGTATTAAAAACAATTCAATTTTTAAGAATATGCTCATAATAACAAATATTAAAATTAAATTTTTTAATATTTATTATTAGGGATCTATTTTTCCCACTATTTATTCTTGAAAATACTCTTAAAATTTATTTTTTTCAATACTTGTTATTATAGTCGTGCTCTTAAAATTTATTTTTTCAATACTTAATATTATAGACTTGTATTTAATAGAGGTGTGTAACCGCAACAAAGATTGTTATATAGTAGTAGAGACACCATCCAAAATCATAACACTTGCAACTATTTTGTCCACAATATCATATGTTATTAAAAATTTCACAACTACGATACCCGCAGTGATAGAAATTACATTCATTATGTCTGCAACCGTGATAAACGCAACATGAACGAATATACGACCGCAACCACAATTCAAATCTCTAATTTAGGGCCCAATTTTTAGGTTCGCCCTAAGGCCACAAAAATCTCAAAAACGGCCTTGCGTCCAAAGCCTCCAAAGCTTCACCGATCGCTTCCAGATCAACCTCCCCTATTTTAACCACTTTACAACATAGGATTAATTCCTTACGGACTTCCATAATTCTTTCACAATTACCCAACCACAATAACCGAAAACATCATCTAACTCTTTCCAAACACAACCCAGTCACAATCTATCAATCTAACACTTCAATCAACATCTAATAACATCTAAAAAATAGGATTAATTCATCCATAAACTTCCAGCAACTACTCAGCCACCACAACTCCACAAAAACACAAATCTAACAACCTAATAATCAAGGATTCACGGAGTTTCGGGATTCCAATGTTAAAAAAAACTTATCAACATAATAAATCATCCAAAATATGTTTAAAATCAATCCTCAACACTAGAAAAACAGATCCAATACGAATCTTCCATAATTTCACCAATTAAACCCAATTAAAACAATTATTCATCATAAAAATATAAAATCAGATTATAAATCATAAATCAAGGGTCAAATACTTGGGAATATCAATAAAGATCCATCAATAGAGGAAAAGAACGAACCTTACTTCTATTTGTGATTTCTCCCTCAATTGATTGATTAAAGATAGAAAAACATAAGATTTCAATGAGGTTTTGTAAATAAAAGATAAAGAACCAATTATAAATCAAGAATCCAAGTAAAAGGATCTCTCACCTCTGGATTTTGATGAAAACAAGAGTGTTTGGAAGAAAAGAAGTGGAGAGAAAAGTTACGACAAATTTCTTTAAAATGATAACTAACTTTAATAACCAAAAATCCCTTTTAATTATCTTTTAAAACACATGTTAAAATAACTCAAATTAAGGGAGAAATAAACAGCAAATACTTGGTAAAATAGCTCCTTAAATATTCTAAGAATTTGACCCATTTTTAATTTAGTCACCTTTAAAACAATTTTCAAAAATTATATTTTGGTCACTAACCAAAATGTCACCCTTCCAAATCTCATTTTCCAAAATTGATTTCACCAATATTAATAATATATTTAACTATGATTTTTAACCATTTTTCCATATTTTTATCTCCCCAAAAAATATTTACTCCCGAATCTAACTCGAATCCCTAACTTGGTCCACTGAACCATCTAACAAACCTCAAAACTGCTAGGCCCAAAACCGAGGCGTTACAACTCTCCACCACTTAAGAAATTTCATCCTCAAAATTTACCTGGAGGAAACAAATGCAGAAATTGTTCCAACATGTTCGTCTTGCACTCACACGTGGCCTCCTCAACTCTGTGGTGCCTCCACAACACCTTAACAAGCTCAACCGTCTTGCCACGTAGAATCTTACTGCTGGTGTCAAGAATTTCTACCGGTTCCTCATCATAAGACAGATCTGGCCTTAACTCAATATCCTCCGCCGGCATAACATGCGATGGATCCGACCGATACCTCCGCAACATCGAAACATGAAACACATCATGAATCTTCTCCAACTCAGGAGGTAACCTCAACCGATAAGCAATAGGACCCACATGCTCAACCACCTCGTATGGTCCAATAAACCTCGGGCAAAGCTTTCCTTTCTTCCCAAAATGCATCACCTTCTTCCAAGGCGACACCTTCAAAAACACTCGATCACCAACAGCATACTCCGCATCCCTACGCCTCAAATCCACGTAGGATTTCTGAAGATCTGAAGCCGCTCTCAAGCGCTGACATACCAACTTCACATTTTCATTGGTGCCTTCCAACACATCGGTATGGAAACATGTTTTCCCCAACTTCAGCCCAACACTACAGTGTACGGCACTTCTTATCATACAACACCTCATAAGGTGCCATCTGAATACTAGCCTGATAACTGTTATTATAAGAAAACTCTACCAAAGGAAACTACTTTTCCCACGTTCCCTGGAACTCAATGATACAACATCTCAATATATCCTCCAAAACCTGTATCACACGTTTTGACTGACCATCCGTCTGAGGATAATACGAAGTACTGAAATTCAGCCGAGTTCCCAGAGCACGATGCAAACACACCTAAAGCCTTGTTGTAAAATACGGATCTCTATCTGAAACTATGGATTTGGGCACCCCGTGCAAACTCACAATCTCAAAGTTGTACAGCTCAGCCAACCTATCCAAGGTATACGTCCTATACACTGCACAAAATGTTCACACTTCGTAAATCGATCAACAATCACCCAAATGGAATCTTTTTTGGTCAGTGTGAAATGCGACCCAGACACAAAATCCATGGTGATTGTTTCCCATTTCCATTCTGGTATCCTCAACGGTTACAACAACCCGGAAGGAAACTGATGCTCAACTTTCACTCGCTGACATACCATGCATCAAGCAACAAAATCAGTCACATATTTCTTCAAACCAACCCAATAGTACTCGTCCTTCAAACCTCGATACATCTTAGTACTACCGGGATGCATAGCAAAAGAAATAGCATGCGCTTCAGTCAAAATGATACGTCTCAACTCCTAATCCTCGAGCACCACAACCTGATCTTTAAAACACAACACTCCATCATTATTAAAATGAAAATCTATAAGATTCCCATCCATGATATCCTTCACATACAGTACTAAATTCTCATCATATGGTTTCTTCTCCTTAATCAACTGCGATAAGGACGGTTTCACTTGCAACTCAGCTAACAACCCGCCGTCGCAAGTCACACTTAACCGAGAAAACATAGCTCTCAACTCCGCAGCAGTTTTCCTGCTCAAAGCATCAGCTACAATGTTAGCTTTGCCTGGATAATACTCAATGGAACACCTGATTCATCATGTCCATGAAAGCAGCCGGTGCATTGGTCAAACCAAACAGCATCACAGGAAACTCATAATGTTCGTACCTCGTACAAAAAGTTGTCTTGGGTGCATCCACATCCTTCACCTTCAACTGATAGTACTCAGACCTCAAATCTATCTTAAAAAACATCGAGACACCCCTGAACTGATCAAACGGATCTTCTATCTCTGGCAAAGGATACTTGTTCTTTATCGTCAACTTGTTCAGTTGTCGATAATCTATACACATCCGCAATGTACCATCTTTCTTCTTCACAAACAACACCGGTGTACCCTACGGTGAAATACTAGGTCTAATGAAACCTCGAGCAAGAAACTCTTGCAGTTGTATTTTCAACTCCTTCGAGGTCATGCGATATGGAGTAATTAACACATGTGTCGTATCCGCAAAGATCTCAATGCCAAACTCCACCTCAAGGTCGGGTGGCAGCCCCAGCAAATGTTTCAGAAAAACACCTAAAAACTCATATACCGTGCGAATATCCTGCACCCTCAACTCCTTCGAACCAGGATTCATAACATAGGCCAAGAAAGCCTGGCATCTGAAATCCATCATTCGACTCACTTTAAGAGCTTAAACAGCATTAGACATGAACGTAGCATTCTCGCCTATAACCACCACTTCAAAACCATCAGACAACTTCAGGGATATCCGTTTGGTCTCAAAATCAACTACAGCCCTGTGCTTGGTCAACCAATCCATGCCCAGAATCACATCAAAACCGTGGAATGACAACTCCATCAAATCCACGGTAAACATATGTCCCTAAACCATCAGTGGACACCTACGATACAACTTCCTAACCACAACGGTCTCTCCAAGAGAACTAGTCACTCTAACACCCACATTAAGAATTTCAACAAGTATATCAAGCAACTGAGCATGCTCACTCAAGATGTATGAATTCGTAGAACCAGAATCAACCAACGAATACAATAGCAAGGATTGTAAAGAGAAAGTACCTGCAATCACATTGGTGTAATTGTGACCCTCACGGTGCGCATACACCCTAGTCGATCCACCTCCCTCAGGCTGGATAGCAACGGTATGAGCCACAGTCCTCCGCCCACCATCTCTGTGCTAAAACGGGCCACGGCCATGACCACGGCCTCTCTGCGGAGCAAAAACAGGTGCAGCACCCTACCCACCTCCAACCAACAAAGGACAATCATGTCTTAGATGGTCGCCAGACCCATAACTCCAACAAGCATTGGCCACAACATCCGTAGGTGCCTGACCCTCTCTGGCCAAACGAAGGCAATCTCGCCTCAAATGATCACGCGATCCACGAGCCCAACAGGTATTATGCGGAGCCCTAAGTTAGGTACCCTGCCCCTACGCTCCACGCCCAATAACACCTCGACCATGACTCAGCTAAGGGCGATACCTTCTATCATTATATCTCTTTGCCTGACCACCGCCAAAACTCGAATATGCCACCCTCTTACCAGAGCTAAAGCCTTGAGACCCAGAAGCGAACCCAAGGTTCTGCTCAATGTCATTGGCTCGCATAACCAACACATCAAAATTTGTATAATCAGCAGCAAGCATGTATGTCTTAACATCCTGAACCAGCCCATAGCGAAGTCGATCACATCGTTGTCACTCTTCAAGAACCAACTCAGGTGCGTACTGACTCAACCTCACAAACTGCACAGGTAGTCAGAAATAAACATACTGCCCTACACCAGAGTCATGAACTCTTTCTTCTTTTCGTTCTGATACCAGACTCCTAGGTACTTCTTCCGAAAAGCACCACAAAAGAACTCCCAGGTTACATCCCCGGGTACCATCCCAACTATCGTGGTCGTTCACCAACTATAAGCATCATCTTGTAATAGGGACACAGCCCAATTTACGGGCATCCAAACAATCCATCTGACCCAATATCCTATCAGTATTGGCCAACCAATCCTCAGAAGCCTCTAGTGCCAAACCACGGAACTCAACTCCGCCAAGATTGCGAAGACGCTCTAATGGAAAACCTTGCCCAACCACTGTTGCTGGCACATGAACACCCGCAACTACTGCCTGGAACACACCAGTCATGGCCTGAATCAAAGGTGCCATGTCACCCATCCTTGGCCCAGCTGGCACAGGTGGTATTTGCTCCACATTCGCAGGTGGATTAGGTGGCGGCGGCAGCAACCCCTCATGAGGTACAACATCCTCCTCGTCTCCCTACCCAATCGCAGCAGCAATCGTACCATATCGCAACACTCTCCTCGGTCCCATCATGCTAAAAATAAATCTAAGACATGATAATCATTTCAAAACAAATAGTTAGGCCAACTTCAAGCAAGGATCCAAAACTTCCATTTCAAAATATTTATATTTCAGACTATAATAATAAGGCACTGGTTTCCCAAATTTCCCCCCAACATGGCATAAAGCAATCAACGTTCATATTACAATCACCGTACATATTAAACAACAGACTACAGCTCACAACAACATCACAACAATCATACCAACTCCCAATTATTGCAAACCTGGCTCTGATACCACCAAATGTAACCTCATCGACCCTACCTAGTCGCAAGATCGAATCAAGCGAACTACATTAGGTTTACCTAAGTAAACCGTGAAGATAAAACCCAAAACTCATCTATTTTTTTCTTTTATCTTATCTAGATGCACAATCATTATCCTACATATACATACTGAACACATGTGAAAACTCGACTTAATCGGGCATCGAATTGACATCCAATTGAACAGGATTGCATTCTAGGGACCAAATTGCAATTTCAAAAAACTACAGGGACTTAGCTCATTTTTATGTTACTAACCTTAAATTAGTCCAATTTTATTCATACATATCAATGATCAACTCAAAACAATCATTCGTACCCATTTAATTGCATCAACAACATTCAGGGACTAAAACGTAAGAAACTAAAACACCAGAATATTCCAAATAACCAATTTAACGGTAACCGTATTAGTACGCTTACACGCATTTCAATACGCCTTTGCTATTTAAAAACCCTTGGATTCTAGTAGCTAAAACTCGTTCTGATACGCCCCTGCGTATCGAAACGCCCTTCATAAGAACAATGTACAGTATCGAAACACCCTCCCGAGTACCGAAACACTGGCCAATTTTGCCTTGGCCCGTACCGAAACAGTTGCCCGCGCACCGGTACGCTAAGCCTGAAATGGGTTACTCGTACCAAAATAGGGACACCCGTACATGTACACCTGGACCTGTAATGACCTCTTTTGCTGGTTTAACATGTTTTCAATCATACCAAAACACGCTAACATGCTTCTAGCATACATCTAACCTATTCAAGGGTCAAACCACATCAAAACAACCTAGTTTCAACATCAACTCATGACAACGTGCTTCAAATGTAAATCTAGAGGCATGCTTCCTAAAAACCAAAGCAAGCAAAACATGAAATCTCAACCATCATCACAAACAATCCAAAATGGCCTTTTACAACCTAAGAGCAGCAAAACAAACTTGCTCAATTAGGGAGTTTAGCAAAACACCTCCCAAAACAACAACAGAACCCCCATTGCCCTTATTACTTATAGTCTAATCCAAAAACGTTCTTTTGATACCAAGTCTTTTTGTGATCTCTTGCTTCTTGCTGCCTTCTGTATTGATGGACAAATAGAGCGTAAGCACACTAGGCTTAGTGAGGAGTGCTCCAAACAACACACCATCAATGCATTAAAACCATTTCTCAACAACACATTGAAATCCCATTCTTTCACAATTACCCAACCACAATAACCGAAAACATCATCTAACTCTTTCCAAACACAACCCAGTCACAATCTATCAATCTAACACTTCAATCAACATCTAATAACATCTAAAAAATAGGATTAATTCATCCATAAACTTCCAGCAACTACTCAGCCACCACAACTCCACAAAAACACAAATCTAACAACCTAATAATCAAGGATTCACGGAGTTTCGGGATTCCAATGTTAAAAACAACTTATCAACATAATAAATCATCCAAAATATGTTTAAAATCAATCCTCAACACTAGAAAACAGATCCAATACGAATCTTCCATAATTTCACCAATTAAACCCAATTAAATCAATTATTCATTATAAAAACATAAAATCAGATTATAAATCATAAATCAAGGGTCAAATACTTGGGAATATCAATAAAGAACCATTAATAGAGGAGAAGAACGAACCATACCTCTATTGTGTGATTTCTCCCTCAATTGATTGATTAAAGCTAGAAAAACATAAGATTTCAATGAGGTTTTGTAAATAAAAGATAAAGAACCAATTATAAATCAAGAATCCAAGTAAAAGGATCTCTCACCTCTGGATTTTGATGAAAACAAGAGTGTTTGGCAGAAAATAAGTGGAGAGAAAAGTTGAGAGAAAAGTAATGTCAAATTTCTTTAAAATGATAACTAACTTTAATAACCAAAAATCCCTTTTAATTATCTTTTAAAACACATGTTAAAATAACTCAAATTAAGGGAGAAATCACCAGAAAACACTTGGTAAAATAGCTCCATAAGGATTCTAAGAATTTGACCCCTTTTGAATTTAGTCACCTTTAAAAAGTAGTTTTCAAAAATTACATTTTGGTCACTAACCAAAATGTCACCCTTCCAAATCTCATTTTCCAAAATTGATTTTACCAATATTAATCATATATTTAAATATGATTTTTAACCTTTTTTCCATATTTTTATCTCACCGAAAAAATATTTACTCCTGAATCTGACTCGAATCCCTAACCCAGTCCACTGAACCATCTAACAAACCTCAAAACCGCTAGGCCCAAAATCGAGGCATTACAATATTAAATGAAAAAGATTTGGAAAATATAAACACCATGTATCAGTACGCATGAAGCTATACCGATACTTATATAGTGTTATTTCTCAAGTTGAATGGCGTATCAAAATGGATACTAGCATATTGAAACAGCGTACTGATACGGCTATGCGCATATCGGTACTCGATAGCCATCAAGTAAAATTTATATTCCATTGTTGGAACACCGTATTGATATGGCCTATTGGGTATTGATACGCCTGGGCAATTTTGGCTATTTAGAGTATGAAAACACTTAGAAAATATTTGGGACTTTAGGATTTGACTTAGAAAACATTTTAAGTTTGAAATCATGTAAGTTTGTAAGACTTTTAGAGCACATAAAAATTTATTTAATTTTACAAATTGATCCTTGAAATTTCTTGTTATATCAAAATCAAATATTAGTTTTACAAATATGTTTGCAAGATAGATGCTTGAATTTCTGAATTGTTTCTACTTGGATTTTAAATTTAAGATGTGCCCTATTAGACTTGGACATTTCGCATAGGCTGGTCTAGATGTTACAATTAATGAGGAGATGCTTATTCCAAAAGTCGTCAGCGTATGAGGACGATTTTGAGAAGTCGTCCATAGATGATGATAATTTCATGTAGCATTTATTTTTTTACTAATTCTAAGTCGCTAAGTTATTTTTTCTATTTTTTCACCTATTCGATGCACGAGTAGAAATCCACCATCGAACCTATTCTGCTGCCTACCCCCAAGGCATCGTCAGGTGAGGATGTTTCGTTAAAGTCATTGACAGATGTGAACATCTTCCAAATACGTTGAATGATCATGAAAGTCATCGACAATTGCTGATAAGTTTTCTAAAGTTGGCTACAGTTGTTAACAAGTTTCGAATGAACAATTACCTCCTTATATAGTGACGACAAGATGACTTTGGACATATCTATCATCATCTGTAGATGACTATAATTGTTATCGTTCATTTTGACGTAATTTTCACGGGGCTAGCATTTCGACCTAGCTAACCGTGTGGCCTTAGTCGATGTTACTCAGACAAACGATTAAGTCGGCCTTAAAACTCTCTTCAGAAGATGAAATCCTTCCTAGGCACTAAGAACGTTGAATCGTTCTAGCAGAAACAAACAAAAGAGAAGGTAACACAAGAACAAAAGAAGAATGCTAAGAATGCTCAAGAACGCTCAAGAACACAAGAGAAGATTTAGAGTGAATACCTTTTTACTCAAAGAATGGATTATACAAATGAGGTGGGGAAGGCCACTATTTATAGTTGAGTCCCCTTACATCCGACGATCCCTAATGATTTACATCAATGGCTATGATCGAAGCCCACCAACCGTAATGGCATAATATCAAAATATTCCCTAGAATCAATATGCTATCTATAGAAACAAATCCTATGTTTACATGGAAAGTTTACATAGGTCAAAGTGGTTATCTTCTAGAATCCCTCATGGATCGAGCTAAGTCTGTTAGTCTCTTTAGGCCCAAAATCTCCATTAGAACCTCTTGGGCAACCATGTGTGCATGTGACTTAGACTCAAACTGGCGGTCCATGACATTCTCCCCCACCAAACTTAGCGATGCCTTTGTCGCAACCTTAGAATGAAATTGAACTGGGTGATCATGGATTCACTTTCTCACCTTGGCTTGCCCCCAAGCCAAAATCGGGCTTGGTTGTCCCTCCATAAGGACCGATCTTCCCATAAAGAGCACTTGACTCTGGCTCAGTTGTCCCCCATAAGGACTGCCTGCTTTTGCACCATCCGCTATGTAACATCTTTCGTCGCCCCACCACGAACATCTCAACTGTAGGAACTTTATCTTACCAATTGCGACTTGCCCCATTCTAGGATCCCCTGGATCCTTGCGCAAACGCTTGGACACCATTATATTAAACACAGGACGAACTCTCAGAACTCTGAAAGGTGGCATGTGTCCCCGCCAAGTCTTGGCAACTCCATTTGATGGGTTAGGTTTTCTACTTCCTACACCCAGCAAACTAGGCAAATCAAACTGTAAAATACCATAATTTTGTTCGAGATATACCTCCTTTGGACTACTCCATTTGGAATTCACTCTAACTAGCATTAATCTCTTACATATGAAGCTTGATGCACCATCGCCCTTTGGCAACTCATCATACATCGGTACTTTCAATCTCGAAGTCTGGCACCTTACCTCGTATTGTTACTCCTTTGTCCATGAAGTTTAATGCCCCATATACCTTGCTCATTGGTGGAAGCTCTACGGATCCCATGTCTTTGGAAGGCTTCGACTCCACTAGCCCTTCCAAGGTCGTTCCCTCAATGGTAGCCACCAAGTCTGTATCCTTGGTTAGCTTAATAGCATTCAGGACCTTGGTCCCAACCCTCGCGTCTTGATAAACCAAAATGATACATTGTTTGCGAGGATCCAAAATGCAAACACAATCGGCAAAAGAGACAAGGAGTGCATTGATTCGGTCAAGGAAATCTAAACCCATGACAAAATCATAGTCATCCAAGTGAATTACCTCAAATGTTTCCTTGCCTTTTCATTCTCCAATGTGCAACTCCATGCCTCGTTCTACTCCTACGGTTGGAACACTTTTGGAATTGACGGTCTTGATTACCCTGGTTGACTCCTCAACCTTCAAACCAAGCTTGTTGGCAGCTTTCTTGGACATGAACAAGTGAGAAGCTCATGTGTCCACAAGAGCTCTTCTCTTTTGACCTGCAACGTTAATGTCCGCGAACATCAATCCTCTCTGCTTTTGTCCCTTTCATGCCTTGGCAGAACTCAGTAACATCGAACCAAGCTTCAAAGCCTCACTGCTCTTGGGCTTGTCCTCCTTAGATGGCTTGACTCGATTTGGGCACTCTTTCACTAAATGTGGCCCTTTTTATCGGTAACATCTTGATGACTTCTTTGTAGCTTGCAATCACACCAAGTTGACATTCCATTTCTTCCTGCTCGTCATCCCCATCTATTATGGAAACAAGGCGACTCTTCTTAGAACAGTCTTTCACCAAGTGTGGACCATCACAATGGTAGCACTCCATAGGCCCTCGATCCTTCTTTTCCCATGGTTTGACGAACTTGTTGGGCTTTTTGTCACCATCGCTAGAACGATGATCATCCTCGTCTCCCCCACCATTGCCCTTGCCATGGGACTTGGAAGACTTGGACTTCTCAACTTTGAACTAAGCTATGGCCTCGGCTGCGGTCAATGGTTTGGAAAATTCCTTTAATCCCCTCTGCTCTAGCTCTATTTGGACCCATCTTTGAAGTCCATCCATGAAGTAAGAGAAGCTCTCTGCTTCACTCAAGTCTGTAATATGGAGCTTGATCTTGATGAACTGCCTGACATAGTTTGGGATGGAACCCTCATGTTTTAGTTGCTGCAACTTCTTCCAAGCCTCTCATTAAGCGTTCGTCAGGTAGAATTGGTCCTTAAACTCAACTTGAAACTCTTTCCATGTCTCAATGGGAATATCCCTGCTCTTTTCCTCAGAGTATCTGCGTCGCCACCACAAAAGAGCGACATCAGTTAAATACATCAAAGCAATGTATACCTTTTCCGCATCATCTTTGATACCCCCAGTCTGAAAATACTGCTCCATTCCCTACACGAAGTTCTCAACATCTTGCGCCGATCGATTCCCCTTGAACTCTTTTGGCTTTGGGATGTTCTTCCTTGGCTTGGATACAGTTGGTGCTGCTCCATTCTTCAAGGCTACCTTGTACAGAAATAGGTCTGCCTTCATCTCAAACTTCAAAGCCTTTACCTCAGCTTCAAGCGCATCACTCCTCTGATTTGCATTGTCGATAACCTGGTCGAGTCGGTCTACCCTTTTCTTTAGCGTAGCCACAGTGTCCCTCGAAATCTCTCTCTTAGTTTGCTCAGCTGGGGTCTCCACACCCTTAGCCGTAACGTCTCCTTCTTCACGTGCCATCTCAATTAGTGCCTTGCTTGAACACTCACTCTGATACCAACTGTCAAGGGGCTAGCGTTTTGAACTAGCTAACCGTGAGCCTTAGTCGATGTTACTCAGACAAACGACTAAGTCAGCCTTTAAACTCTCTTCGGAGGATCAAATCCTTCCTAGGCACTAAGAACGTGGAATCGTTCTAGCAGAAGCAAACAAAAGAGAAGGCAACACAAGAACAAAAGAATAACGCTAAGAACGCTCAAGAACACAAGAAGGGATTTAGAGTGAATGCCTTTTTACTCAGAGAATGGATGATACAAATGAGGTGGGGAATGCCTCTATTTATAGTTGAGTCCTCTTACATCCGACGATCCGTAATGATTTACATTGATGACTATGATCGAAGCCCACCAACCACAATGGCATAATATCAGAATATTTCCTAGAATCAATTTGCTATCTATGGAAACAAATCCTATGTTTACATAGAAAGTTTACATAGGTCAAAGTGGTTGTCTTCTAGAATCCCCCATCGATCGGGCCAAGTCTGGTGGTCTCTTTACGCCTAAAATTTCCGTTAGAATCTATTGAGCAACCATGTGTTCATGTGACTCAGACTCGAACTGGCGGTCCGTGACATGATTCACTAAATAATTTCAAGCTTGACGTAAATCACTAATTTTCCCTAAATTAGTGAGGACGGTTTTAAGAAGTCGTCCATAACTAACGACAATTTTATTTGGTGTCATTCTCAAGTTAATTTTTCTATTTTTTTTTTCACATACTCCATGCACCAGTAGAAATCCATCATCCTGCTTACTCCGCTGCCTACTCCCAAGGTATCGTCAGGTGAGGATGCTTTTGTTAAAGTCGTCGATAGATGTAAACATCTTTCAAGTAAATTGAAGGATCATCAAAGTCGTTAACAATTGCTGATAATTTTTTTTAAAGTAGTCGACAATTATTGACAAATTCCGAATGAACAAATTTTTGGCTCGACTTGAAAAAACTAAATTTTTTGATTCGAAAAATTCAAATTTTTTGACTCGACTCGAAAAAAATTTCAAAATAAGTTTGAGTTGTAAAATTTAAATTCGAGTAACTCAAAATTTTTAGTATTTAGTGGATCGATTTTTAAGTTTGAGTCAAATCTTTCAATTCTGTCTAATATTGATATATACAAGATATGAGAAAATATGAAGACACGCACGCGCGTGCATGCTGTATATAGATATAAAGAAGTTGTTTGAATTGGAATCAAACTATATTATAGCATTTTAAATAATTACAATTAATTTTGTACAGAAACTCAAAAACTCGACTTAATTTGACTCGAATTTTATAAACTCGACTCAAATAAAAAAATTTAAATAAAGTTTGAGTCGTAAAATAAAATTCGTAAACTCGACTAACCTAAAATTTTTTGACTCGACTCGATCAGACGCTCACCCCTACATTTGGGCATTTTTAAACATTATGCCATGTTTTTATTAAATTGTGTTTTTCACAAGTTATACTTCAATTCACTCTGTATTGCATGTTCCAATGACTTAGAATTCATGTCATTTCACGTTGGGATTTGGATTAGCCAAATCCAACAAGTGTTTCAATAGAAAGAGAATGATGCTTATTTTAAGAGACATGTATTTAAATCGTTCTGTTTATAAAGTATATATACATTGTCAAAATGTTAAAAATATGTATGATCAAATATTGTTTAAAAAAATTTGGATCAGCGAGTTTTTTTTGCTGAGATCAAAATTTACAGGTGCAATGTCACGTCACCTGGTACCGCCCAGCCAGTACGAAAAACAGTTGGCTTCCTCGGTAAACCCTGCCAACCGACACCTCAATCTTTCTCTGCCATTCAAATTGCAGGGCCATTCCCAAAACCACTCCTACCTGGCAAACCAATTCCCATTAAAAACACTTTATGTTTTACCACATCCAGCTAATTTAATATTTACATTCAATCTTTATCGTATGAAATGAATCTCCATGACCAAAACTTGTACAATTAAAATGCTGTGTTCTACTCAATGAGAAAGAAAAATAAGCTAGAGATTTAGCATGAGGCTCAAATATGATGATCAAGCCATACCTATATAATCTCAAAATGCATATTATATGATTAGATAAAACAATTTTCAACTGATTCATTCAAAACATTCATAAGAATACAACATTCAGATACAAATGCCAGCAATCTTTCATGTCATCCGGGGCGAGATGTGTGCCTATCATGGAGATTATTACCGTCCACATCGACCCACATGAACCAAATTCGTAAATACATAGAAATGAAAATCAATGAATTCATAACCTAAAACTTCAAGCTCCACTAGTTCTCTCGGTTCACCTTTGAAGACAAACTTTACGAGGGAGTCACTAGTCTCTTGGTTTCACCTTTCAAGCTTCAGCAGTCTTCTTATTTGGCTCGAACACATACTTAATAAGAGATTCCTTGATCGAAAGGAGCTCAGGGAATTCGGTCTTCAACTTGTTGGCATCGAGTTCGTTATTGCTCCTTGGGGCGATAATAACCTTAGACTGCTCCTCAAGATTGAAGTTCTTCCAGGTAAAGCTGGGGTCAATGTAGTCCCGGTACATTTCTAAAATCTCATTGTGACTGACCACTCCAGGGTTTGTAAAGTTCCAAATTCCGGTAAGGTTCCTCTTGCCCATCTCGATGGAAATGGGAAGAAGTTCGTCGAGGATGGTCATCGAGTTAGGGATGTTAACCACCTTATCGTATCGAGTGATTTTTGTGATGAAGTTTCGGGGATTGGTTAAATCCGATGAAATAGGCATCCTAACTCGCAATGTACACACATTCTCATAGTTCTTGAGCAACTCCTCCACCTTGCTCAATCGTTACAAAGATCCATTATTAGAACAAAAGCACAATTCAGATCTAGATGTACTAAACTACAACAAAAGAAAGGCAAATCTAGATTCAGGAAACCTGGCTAAAATCCTATAATTTCCAGCCAAATCCAGTGTGATCAATACCAACAGATGCAATAAGCAATGAATTTCAGAAAGATGAATACTTTGTAAGTGTAAATAATATAACATTTTCAATAAAGAATAGAATTTTCTTGCATGTAAACCTTAAAACAAACAACTAAAATTTATAAATCTATAGAATATAAACAACCCAACAACATTTCCTTGAAATCACAAGATCTGAACAGCCTTAGCATTGACAAATACGATGAAACCTATATGGAACAAACAGATCAAACTAACAAATAATTAGATCTGATAACATAATTCGCAAATTTTATAGGGAAAGTTTGAAACTTGCTTACCATGGCTTTGGTCTTAGAATAAAAGGAACCGATGAAATTTGGAGTATCCTCTTCCTTAAACCCGATCCCCGATCCGATCGGATGAGCCTCATTGTACTCAAAGATGCAACCCGTGGCGTAATTAATCAAGATGAGGCCTTTTTCTCTGCAAACGTCAGCAAGGGTAAGGGTTCCGACCACATTGGTTCTGATGGTCTCGACCTTATGGGATTCACACCAGTCGACGTTCGGACGGCCGGTGACACCGGCGGCATTGAAAACATGGGTGGGATTCACGGAGGCTATGTCCGACTCAAGAGAAATCCGGTTCTCCAAACGGCCTCGGCCGTACTCGAAGTCGATTCCCTTGGCTTCGCAGAGTTTACCTAATAGGCCACCGATCCAACCGGTTCGACCGTAGATCAGAAACTTCAAAGGTTTCTCCGATGAGCCATTTGCCGGAAACCCCATCACTTATTTATTAGTACTATTTTTAGGCTTCTAAAGAGAAATGCAGGGTTTGAATTCGAGGGAATGAGCACTTCACACATATATAGAGAAATAACGAGGCTAATATTTTTTTGGATAAATCCCATAGCTTCGTCACTTTTATTTTCAGGCTATTCGATTTTAGTAACCTACTTTGAAAACGTTATATTTTAGTCATATACGTTCTCGATTTATAACATTTTGGTCACTAGATTGTTAATATTTTAGTAATCTCATTTGTGATGACACGTTAGTTAAAAGGTTCTATTTTGATTTTGAGCCATGAGCTATAGATGAAATATCAATTTGACCTATACATTTTAAATAAAATATAAATTTGACCTATAAACTTTAAATAAAATCTCAAATTGACCTTTAAATTTAATTAAATCTCCTACCGCCCCTCGTTACTCACCCTGTAACTAGCTGACGTTGGCCACCATCGACCATTATTAGTAAAAATTGTTGGATCCTAAAATTTTTACTTCACCAATTTTGAAATTTTAAACACAAATTTGATGTCTGTTTTGCTGAAAAATGCCTTAAATTCCACAAAATCACTCATTTTGAGTGAATAATTTTCATTTTGCAGGTGATAGGGAATTTTTTTTATAAAATTAAACATCTCCAGAAAAATGGAAGACAATAATTTTAAAAGATGTGGAGGGAAAATTTCTTCTGCTTTCCAAAGGTGCCGACATATTAGTATCTATAAACTACAATAATTCAATGCTTATATCATCAGAGGTGGATTCGGATTTGAATATCAGGATGTCGAAATATTGAATTTAAAAATATAATAATTTATTAGGTATTTAAATTTAAAATTCAGAAGGCAATATCTAATCTGTTTTATATTTAAACTTATAAGAACCAGAGCCGACTATTAGGGGAGCACCATAAACGATTGCTCAGAGCTCCCAACCAGCCTATGACCCCTAAAAATTAATTATTCTTATTTTTTTAATTTTATTTTTAATTTTATCAAATGAATAAATTAATCTAACATTAAAATTTAATTGTCTTTCCAAATATCAAAATGTATTTTTTTTGTCAAATTTAATTCTCTCCTTATTCTTCTCCGATTTAACTATAAAAAATAAATAATACAGTATTCCTCGAATCTTTTATATTTATTGTTCAAAATCAAACTTCATATCATACGCACAATTTAATTCCTTCAAATATTCTTAACAAAACAATGAAAATAATATATTTGACAAAGCTTAATCATGTTCTGTTTTTTATTAATAAAATATTAAATTAATTGTTCAAAGTAATGAGATATATTTTTTTGCTCTATAAGGGTCTATTTTTTAGTTTTTGATTGGGCTTCAAAAATGTTCAAAAAGGTCATAATAAAGACCTAAATTGTTATTAGACTAAAAAATTTAAGAACATAGATTTATCTTTTTTTAGTTCAGTCCCAATTAATTAAATATTTAATAATTTATTGTATTTTTTAATTTAAATACTCATTTTTATAAAAACCAAAATTTATCTGATGTATCAATTTTTTAACTGGCGCTGAGGCGGCTTTCGGCCCAAGATAGCCCCGCCACCGATCAACGTGATGCCTTTTTCCTACCCAGTGTCATGTTTGAAATGCTGAGTATGATGATGTAGGCATGACCTGAGGATCCCAGTTCTAACATTTGGAAAATGAAAACAAAGTGTTTATTAAAGTTTATCTAAGTGAGACGATGCATTAAATCCTTTAAATAAGGTTATGAGTTTAAATTATAATACTGTGAATGGAGTAAATTAGGTTAAAATGGTCGCCACTATAATAGACCTCTGTTGTATCATATCTGAATTAATCAGTTAATAAATTAGTACCGTAATTAAATCTAACAAAATAGTGTTTACTGATAAAATCACCCAAAAAAAACTCAGTGCAGATCGCTAAAACTTAATTGGTGAAGACACAATTGAGATGGATCTAATTCTCTCTCGGGGGCTAAGGTTGTTGAGCACAAAATCCAAAATGGTGAGCCATCAACGCTAAAAGCTTCAGACTACTTTCTAAATACAAACAACAAGCTTAAGCATAATTCTCATTTGTTAGTTTCTATTCTAAAACATATTTGATAATTTTGTTCCATTTACACATTTTTACAATATAAAAGCAAAAACATTAAGGCATGGTTGGCAATTAGCTGATGGCTGATAACGGATTATATTAGCTGATAACTGATAGTGTATTATATTAACTGATTTGACTAACAGATTGTATTAGCTGAGTGTATAAAAGTATTTTTTTTTAAATTAAATGATTGTTTATAACTATTTGATTATTTGAACAAGCAAAATTACATATAATGACTTGATTATATTCAATACTTGTTTGAATAGTTTATTAGTTATCAATAAGTTGTATCTATTAATATTAATTAGATTATAAAAATTAATTTTTTAATATAGCATTACTAAGTATATTTGAATGATCTTTATATTAATTTCTTATTTATATAATTTTTATTACAATTTGATTCATTATTAAATTTAAATTATATTTGAAGCATATGTATTAATCTCATATATTTGAAGGAAAATAATTATTTAAATTATATATGAGAATATGTTTTACTTCAAAAACATATTTAGGTTATCTGGATATTTTTTGTTATTGTTAAAAATAAAAGAGTCTTTACAACTCTTGTATCAAATCCTCTAAACCCAAAAAGCTTCTCTTAGTAGCTTTTTCAATTTGAGAGGTTTCACCTCAATCCGCTGTTAGAATCTCTATTTATAAAAAAAAAACAAATAAGCGAATTTGACTGGTCAAACCTCTAAAAGTGGTCAAACCTCTATTTTTAGCTCAAAACTTTGTTTACCAAACGGAACCTAAAAATAAGGGTAAACTACAATGTGGTTCACTCAATTATGTGTTCAATTACAAACATATCATGATTTTTAACAAAACTTACAATTATGTCATTCAATTAAAATTTGGTTACAATCGGGTCAAGTTTCCATTAAAATTCAAATGGACATCTAACAAGGTTTGGTGTAATGACAATTTTTTTAAAGGGGAATAATATGATATTTATTGAATGGAATCATACATAAAACATTGATAAGAACCTCATTAAAAAACTTCTCTAATCCTATCGGAATAAAAATAGTACCCATATCATTGGTTGTTTTACATCTCATTAGTACTCATTAGCAGCCAACTCAAATACCTGAGAATACCCAACCTTAAAAACACTGTAACTGAAACCGAAAACCCAAGCGTAGGCCATACTGAGGTAAGGGACCTCCCTTGAATCTGAAACTCTTTTCACCGTACAGTACAACCCTTATCCAAGCGGCAGGCAGATCTGTTTCAGGCCGTATAACTCATGTCAAGCCACCACTAACAGATAGTCATTTTGGCGATTATTTCCTGATTTTTCGAGGATATCTGTAGCTTGGTTGCATTCCCTTTCAACAAATTTAATCCGCCGCTTTATATTAGCGCAAATTCGAAGGCACGCATCCACCGTATCTCTAAAGACCGCGGGCGAACATAGGGGATTACTCAGCCAAGAAATAACGTTTTTACAGTCTGATTCCACTTCAAAAATGAAGTCGTTAACCCACTTTGAATTAACAGATAATGACAGGGCTTCTTGAATTGCGAGCAGCTCAGCGGACACAGGATCACTAATTTCGATTGACTTTGAGAATTCAATCAACACCTCCCCCTTTTAGTTCCTAAGAATTCCCCCAATCTCGGCCGATCCAAAACATACGACAACTGCACCATCCGTATTAAATTTAGCATAACCCCTCAGAGGTAGAGACCAAACATGATGATTTCTCAATCTTTTTGGCAAAAATTGAGCCGACCAGTAAGCTGGGTTGATAGTGAATTCATTAAGAGTCATACCAAATCAGGGAATTTAGCACGTAACCATTATCTAACCCTGAGGAGAATAAGATCAAAGGAAAGGTTAATATCAAAAGATTTTCCTTTAAAGATTACTTCATTCCTTTGAAGCCATAGAGATCAAGTGGTTGTAAAGAAGCTCAGGTTCCACAAAGGAGCCAATCGGGAAGAAGGGCAGCAACCAAGCCAGCTTTTAAAGAAATTTCTACCCTCCAACGAAAATGTCATTTGAACATTCCAAATGCAGCACCACCAATTCCAAATTTGCCATACAAACATGCATGAGAAGAACACATGCTCAACTGATTCCTCCCCATTAGAACAAAGGCAACATCTAATCGAATCATTAAAAACAACACCCCTTTTGAAAACACACATTAGCCCATATGTCCTTTGTAGCTTGATTCCGAGTGCATGCCAATAGGTAAAACTCCTTTGTCGAGTAGCAGCCAGAAGATGATAAAGTCCATCTAACACCATCGACTTGAAACACACCTAGTCGATGCTCATTGAGGGTGTTCATGAATGAAATCCAAAGATCCACTTCCCAATAAAAAAGGGATCTTCTCAAGCTAATCTCCCATTTATATTCATTACCATCCGAAGCACCAAAATCAGCAATTCTTCCCAGCTTTTTGGTAGCAAGCTCATAGATCTGAGGGTAAATATTTCCAGGGAAGGATTTTACAGTTTATAGTGATGCTTCACATTTAGGGCTTGGTTGTGTTCTGATGTAGGATGGCAGAGTGATCGCTTATGCATCACGTCAGTTGAGGTCGTACGAGTGCAATTATCCTACACATACCGAGAAAAATGTTATATTTATACAGATAAAAAAAGCTTGAAGTACCTTTTGAGTAATTTGAGGCAACACCGTTGGCTCGAGCTTCTTAAGGATTATGACTGTAAGATTGAGTATCACCCGGTGAAAGCTAACATTGTTGCTGATGCTTTAAGCCATAAGGCTATTTTAGACCTGAGATCTCTATTTGCCAGGATGAGTATTTATGATGATGGCAGCTTATTGGCAGCGTTGCAGGTTAAACCGATCTTGGCTGATGAGATTTAGGCCAAACAACTTCTGGATGGTTCTTTACTTCTGATCATACAACAGGTCGAACAGGGATCTGCATCTGTCTACGCCTTTGATCAAGATGGAGTTCTGTGTTTTAAGGGCTGTTATTGTGTGCTTGATGGCGTCGAGTTGAAGCGGGCCATTCTTACTGAGGTGCATAGTAGCCCATATGCTATGCATCTAGCAGAGATAAAATGTATTAGAACCTAAAGCAGAGGTATCGTTGGATTGGCATGAAGAAAGATATCTCTGATTATGTGGCTTGATGTCTGACTTGTCAGCAGGTTAAAGCGGAGCACCAAGGCCTTTCTGGTCTTTTGCAGCCAATCAAAATTCCTAAGTGGAAATAGGAGTGAATCACGATGGATTTTTTTATCGGGTTACCTCTGAATCTTTCTAAAAAGAATTCCATTTGGGTTATTATGGATCGACTAACCAAGTCAACACATTTTATCCATGTCCGAGCCACCTATTCCCTAGAGAAGTTGGCTAAGCTGTATATCTCTGAGATTGTCAGATTTCATGGTGTACTCTTATCCATTATCTCTGATTGAGATTCGAGGTTTACCTCCTAATTTTGGAAGGCTCTATAGGAGGCCTTGGGTACACGTCTAAATTTTAGTACTCCTTTCATCTGCAGACTGATAGCCAGTCGGAGAGAGTGATTCAGATTTTGGAAGATATGTTGCGGGGTTGTGTGATTGACTTCCATGAAAGTTGGGAGGATTTCTTGCCTTTGGCTAAGTTTGCATATAATAATAGTTATTAGGCTAGTATCCGTATGCACCGTATGAGGCTCTATACGGTCGTAAATGTCGTACTCCTATCTGCTGGACAAAGTTGCATGATAGAAAGACTTTGAGTCTTGAGTTGTGATAAGTGTTCAAAAGTACTATTTTTCTTACCCTTTTTACTCATATTATTGGTAGACTTAGGCTCATATTAGTTGCATAGTTAGCCATTCATGCATTAATCCATGTTTCCTTCAATCGTTGAGCTTGATTACATAACTTGGTGATTTTTGTGGAAATAGATGCTGCTTTGGTGTGTTTTTGTGTGTGTATGTGCAGGATCACTTGCCAAAGCAATGCCGAGCTAGTTGCCATGGCAATGCATGAAGGAGACGCCGAGCCAGTTGCCATGGCATTTGTCGACAAAGACCAAAAGCAATATGGATGTCGAAATTCATGACTTTACAAGCCCAAGATGACATGGAGCAAGGCCCAAGCCCAAAGGAATTTGATTGCCATGCAGAGATTAAAGAAGAATTAAATTCCAAGAAGATAGGAGAAGTTCTAATAGGAATAAAATTATAATAAAGAATTATATTCTTTAAAGATAATTTAATTCCAACTCAAACTCCTCCTCAAAGAAGGACTTTGGCCTAGCCCTATAAATAGCAAGGAAATTCGACAAATCCAAGGGGGAGAGGAAGAGTTAATTTCGACAACTCCAAGAGAGAGCAAGAGGGCAAAATTCGACAAGTCCAAGAGAGGAAGCATGGGGAATTTTCGGCAAGCTTCTAGAGCAAGGGGAATTTTTGACAAGCTTCATATTTTCTTCCTTGTTCGATTGGGTTCATGCTAGGGATTAATTATCTTGTGTTTCTTTGGAACCTAGCCATGAACTAAATCTACTTGGCTATGGTTATTGTGTTTTGTGGTTGTGAGAAACTATTGGTTTATGTTTAGGTAATAAGAGTTTGCACTTTTCTATTTCAAGGTTTATTCATTCTTGGTTCTTATTATTGTTTGCGAGTGAATTGGGAGAGGATCTCGTGATTTCATCCATTTATCTAATATCGGGAGAGTTAGATTCAAGAAACGACTGAATATGATCTTTATTCAATCCAATGATGGTGAAGATTAATCCGGCTTAGGAATAAGTTAATGATTTCAACGGCTAAGAGGAGCGCAAGATTGGTTGTTGTTCACCCTTGATTCACGCATGGATGTATTATCAAGGCATGCACAAGTAGCTAGAGTTTCGACTTAGGGATAAGAAGAAACCATTGAAGAACGCTTCGCCGAACCTTGAAGTTGCTGCCCAGACGCCCAAGTAGTTGCCCAGGCAACCATCGATTAGTTGCCAAGGCAACCCCGCTGTACAAGTTGCCACGGCAACTGAGTTGCCCTTGCACTCTTTTACCAAGATGATCCAATCGGCTATCACACCTCAACTCACGATAACCTGGCCTATTCTCTCTTTTCTTTCATCTATTCTTTTAGTTTATTGCTTTTACTTTTCTCGTTAATTAAAACCTCTATTATCAATTGTGTTTTTATTTTCACAGTGCAGTAACTTAAGCAAAGTGGCCCAAACCAATCCCTGTGGAGACGATACTCAATACTCATATCACTTTATTACTTGCGACGTGTATACTTGCACATTTGCGTAGCACTTATTACACGCAACAAGTTTTTGGCGCCGTTGCCGGGGATTGGCAATAGCGACTTTGTTTTTACTTTCTCGCACTTTCTTTTTATTTTTCTTGTTTAAAATTCAAAGGGCTAACAAACTTTGGTTTTGCATTGGTATATGACCAGGGCGAGACCGACTTCACCAGAATATCCCTTTGATCCAGAAATCGAACGAACCTTACAAAGACTTAGACGAAGGATAGGAGAAGCAATGGCAAATCAAGACGGCAATATGAATCAAGATGTTCGAGCAGGAGGAGGAGTGATTCTTGCACGAAACAGAACTATTCGAGACTATCTTGAAGAAGATCTTGATGGACTTAACCCAGGAGTTGTCGCACCTGAAATTGAAGCCGACCACTTTGAGTTGAAACCGGTGATGTTTAATATGATCAACACAATTGGTCAATTTGGTGGCTCAGCAACTGAAGATGCACGGCAACATCTGAAATCTTTCCTCGAGATTTGCAACTCATTCAAGATACACGGAGTCACCCCCGATGTCCTACGATTAAGATTATTCCCCTATTCACTGAGGGATAGGGCGAAAGCATGGCTGAATAGCATTCCTGCCGGATCCATAGCATCTTGGACTGATCTTTGTCGTGATTTCCTTGCTAGATTTAATCCTACAAATTTGACTGATAAGCTTCGTAACGACATTACTTCTTTTCGGCAGGCAGATGATGAATCCATGTACGAGGCTTGGGAGCGATATAGAGAACTTCTACACAAATGCCCTTTACACGGATTCCCGGTGTGGACTCAAGTAACGATGTTTTACAATGCCGTGAATACGCCAACAAGGATGATGCTAGATGCCTCGGCAAACGGCATACTCTTAGATAAGTCGCCGGAGGAAGCAATGCAAATTTTAAACAGGCTGGCCAAGAATGATTATCAATTCCCATCTACTAGAAGAGGAGGAGTTAGACGCCAAGCCACAATACATGAACTAGGATCATCAGATTCAATTTCGGCACAATTGGCCGCTTTAACCAAGATGGTCCAGAACATGCAAAAACCAAACAACACACATGAAGTCAAGGTAATGGATTCTTTTTGTGAGTTATGTGGTGATAACCATAATTCTTCTGAATGTATGCAGAATCCGGAATCTAGCTTCTATGTGGGGAATTACAATCGGAGCAACAACATGATGTCCAATACATACAATCCAGCTTGGAAGAAGCACCCGAATTTTTCATGGAGTAATCCCAATAATGCTCTAAACCAGAACAATCAGAATGCACAAGCATCGGGATTCCAGCAGAATATGCCACGGCAATAGTTGCCGTAGCAACAACCGACAACATCTAGTTCTTTGGAAAATTCTCTAAATGCTTTTATGATGAAAACTGAATCTTATATGGCTGAGAATAGTAATTTCATAAAAAGAACTGATGCTTTTATTAACAGGACCGAGATGAGATTGCAAAACCAAGAGGCGACAATCAAATCATTGGAAAATCAAGTCGGACAGTTTGCTCAAAATCTGAACACTAGACCACAAGGAGGTTTACCTAGCGATACTGAAGTCGCAAGAGGAACTGGCCATGAGCAATGTAAGGCAATCACCACCAGAAGTGGCCAACAACTTAGAGAGGTTCAAACCCGCTCGTCAAACAAAACTCCACAAAAAGATCAAGACGAACCTAGTGGCAAAGCCTCAGATGCTGAACCAGGAATTGCCGCGGCAACCAGCAATAAGCATGCCTCGGCAAACCCAGTTGATAATGCCCCGACAACTCCAGATGTCCCAGTAATGCCGTCAATCAGGTTCCAAACCAATGAAAGGATCGAAGATATCCGACTCCCACCACCATTCCCACAAAGGTTGAAGCGACAAAAGCAAGAATACCAATTCAAGAAGTTTCTTGATATCCTAAAGCAAGTCCACATCAACTTGCCATTAGTGGAAGCAATTGAACAAATGCCAAACTATGCCAAGTTCCTTAAAGACATTGTGTCCAAAAGAACAAGGCTAGGAGAGTTTGAAATAGTTGTCGCGACGGAGGGATGCATGGCAATGTTGCACAATCGTATGCCACCTAAGTTGAAGGATCCCGGAAGTTTCACAATACCCTGTTCTATTGGAAATCATTATGTCGGGAAAACACTATGCGACCTAGGGGCTAGCATAAATTTGATGCCTAAATCGGTTTTCCAGAAACTAGGAATCGGGAAGGCAAGACCTACAACAGTTATGCTGCAGCTAGCCGACAGATCCTATGTGCATCTAGAGGGAAAAATCGAGGACATACTGGTAAAAGTCGATAAATTTATTTTCCCGCTGATTTTATTGTTTTGGATTGTGAAGCAGATGAGCATGCACCTATCATTCTCGGGAGACCATTCCTAGCAACAGGGAGAACCTTGATTGATGTTGAAAAGGGAGAACTCACAATGAGGGTGAATGACCAGCAGGTAAAACTAAATGTGTTCCAAACACTAAGGCATGCCGATGATCCAGAAGAATGCCAACTACTTTGCCACGGCAGAATTTAACTTCGATGAGGAATTTAGTTGCCTCGGCAACTACATTGCCGATCAAGAGGAACCTGAGGAGTATGAAGAACCGGTCGAGGAGGAACAACAAGAAGAGGCAAATTGGCTGGTCAACCAACCAGGTACATACTTTGAACCACTGGATTACTCAGGTAAGGAAGGTAAGCTCGAAAAACCCTCTATCGAAAATCCACCAATTCTTGAGTTGAAACAATTGCCAGAGCAACTGAAATATGTATACTTAGGGATCGATAATACATTACCTGTAATTATTTCCTCTAAGTTACAGCCTGAGCAGGAAAAGAAGCTGATCAACATGTTGAAGCTACATAAAAAGGCAATAGGGTAGACAATTACCGACTTGAAGGGAATTAGCCCGGCGGTGTGCATGCACAAGATCTTGTTGGAAGATGATCACAAACCTTCAATTGAGGCCCAGAGGAGACTGAATCATGCCATGAAAGGGGTTGTAATGAAAGAAATCATCAAGTGGCTTGACGCTGGCATTATATACCCTATCTCCGATAGTACGTGGGTAAGTCCCGGTACAATGTACCCGAAAAAGGGAGGTATAACAGTGGTAAGCAATGAAAATAATGAACTTATCCCAACCAGGACTGTGACCGGTTGGAGGGTTTGTATGGACTATCAAAAGCTAAACAAAGCCACTAGGAAAGATCACTTCCCATTACCCTTTATTGATCAAATGCTTGACCGTCTTGCAGGTAAACCCTTTTATTGTTTTCTTGATGGTTATTCAGGTTACAATCAGATTGCCATAGCACCAGAAGATCAAGAAAAGACAACCTTCACATGCCCATACGGTACTTATGCCTTCCTAAGGATGCCGTTCGGATTGTGTAACGCCCCGGTAACCTTCCAAAGATGCATGATGGCGCTCTTTTCAGACATGGTCGAAGACTTCCTTGAGATCTTCATGGATGATTTTTCGATTTTTGGTAATGACTTCGACGGCTGTCTCGGCAATTTAGAGAGGGTGTTGGCAAGATGCGAAGAAACAGACTTAGTCCTCAATTGGGAGAAATGCCACTTTATGGTAGATGAAGGAATAGTGCTCGGCCACAAGATTTCATCCAAGGGAATTGAAGTAGACAAAGCCAAGGTGGACGTGATCGAGAGATTACCCCCACCAAATTCGGTTAAAGGAATTCGAAGTTTTCTCGGACATGCAGGTTTTTACAGGAGGTTCATTCATAATTTTTCTAAAATCACTAAACCCTTGTGTAATCTGCTTGAACAGGATAAAGTCTTCGATTTTGATGATTCTTGCACCCAAGCATTCGAAACCCTAAAGAAAAAGCTTGCCTCGGCACCCATTGTCGTTCCACCAGATTGGACGTTACCTTTTGAGCTCATGTGTGATGCAGGTGATTTCGCGGTAGGAGCAGTCCTAGGCCAACGCACAGGTAAGACCTTCCATGTGATATACTACGCTAGTAAAACTCTTAATGATGCTCAAGTGAATTACACAACAACGGAGAAAGAGTTACTAGCTGTAGTTTTCGCATTTGACAAGTTCCGATCCTATTTAATTGGTACAAAGGTAATTGTTCATACGGACCATTCGGCAATCAAATACTTATTTGCTAAAAAGGATGCTAAACCTCGTTTGATTCGTTGGATATTACTTTTACAAGAGTTTGATATTGAAATTAAGGACAAGAAAGGAATAGAAAATCAAGTGGCCGATCACTTATCACGTTTGGAACACAATAGGGAGGAGGACGCGGATCTAGAGATATGCGATGCATTCCCGGATGAACAAATTCTAATTTCCTCGGCAACCCTCAACGCCTCGGCAACTCTCGACGCCGCAGCAGTCTTTGACGCGCACGCCTCAGAAATCTTGGGAGCAGTCGCCACGGCGGCACATGCCTCGGCAATACCCTGGTACGCGGATTTAGTTAATTTCCTTGTTTGTGGTATTTTTCCGTATGGCATTACTCACCAAGGGAAGAAGCGGTTCCGCCATGATGCTAAGCATTACTTTTGGGACGAGCCTCTTTTGTTTAAACAATGTGCAGATCAGGTTATACGCCGATGTGTGTCCTCGAAGAAGAGCAACAGAATGTACTCCGCAATGCCATTCTTCACCCTATGGAGGACATTTTGGAGGAACTCGCATCATGCCAAAGTCTTGCAATCCGGTTTGTATTGGCCAACATTGTACAAAGATGCCCAAGACTTTTACAAGCAATGTGATCGTTGCCAGAGGACGGGCAATATCTCTAGACGACATGAGATGCCACTCCAGAACATCATCGAGGTGGAACTGTTCGATGTATGGGGGATCAATTTTATGGGACCTTTTCCATCTTCATTCGGCAACCTCTACATCTTACTCGCCGTCGACTATGTATCTAAATGGGTAGAGGCAGCTGCAATTCCCAATGACGATTCCAAGACCGTGCAACGATTCCTGCAGAAAAACATATTTACACGGTTTGGGATGCCAAGAGCAATTATCGTGTGGGGGCAAGCATTTTGACAATGGACTAATTGCCAAGATGTTGCAACGCTTCGGCATATCACACAAGATCGCCACGGCATATCACCCACAAACCAACGGGCAAGCAGAAATTTCCAACCGAGAGTTGAAGGGAATACTCGAGAAAGTTGTAAATCCCTCAAGGAAGGATTGGTCATTAAGACTAGATGACGACTTTGGGCATATCGTGACCGCATTCAAAACACCATTAGGTATGTCCCCTTCCGGCTTGTCTATGGTAAAACATGTCATCTACCGGTGGAAATCGAGCACAAGGCGTCTTGGGCAATCAAGACCGTGAATATGGATTGGGAAGTGCGGACAAAAAGCGCTTGATGGATCTCAATGAGATAGAAGAATTTCGTGCACTCACCTATAACAATGCACGAATCTACAAGGAGAAAACAAAGCGATGGCATGACAAGAAACTATTGCCACGGCAATTCACGCCAGGGCAACTAGTTCTCCTATTCAATTATCGGCTAAAACTTTTCCCGGGAAAGCTGAAATCAAGATGGTCGGGACCATTCGAAGTCGTCAAACCATTCTCTCATGGTGCCGTGATAATCAAGTCCATCTCTGACAACCATGAATTCAAAGTTAATGGACAAAGATTGAAGCACTACAATGGTGCCCATGTGGAACGTAACAAGGAAGTGGTCAACTTAGGAGATGCATGAGCATGCTCTCCCTTTTATATTTATATTTTTATTTTTATTTTTATTTTTATTTTTATTTCGATTATTAAATTATTTAATTTTTTTTTCTGATTTTTTTTATTTTTTTATTTATTTTTTTTATTTTTTCGATTACTAGTAGTTTTAGGATAGATTTTTTTTATTCAAGTTTAAGAATCCTATTACACATCTTTATTTTCTTTATTAGTTTATCTTTAATTTTAATCCTTATTTGATTTGTTTTTGAATTGTAGGAAAGGAAGTTCAAGAGAAAGAAGGAATTCTAAACCAAGTAGGAAAACATCTTCAACAAGGAAACTAATGGGCTGAATCTAAGGCTTATATAAAGCCTTCAATTCATCCTAACCAAAACCCCTTTGTCAAAAATCCCTACCAAACCCTAAACCCTTTTTTTTCAATTTCCCCCAATCCCAACCACCTATCTTTTCTATAAAACCCATCACCCTTAACTTATTCCTACTTTCTATCTTGCAACTTTTTAGTTTCTTTTCTTTTCTTTTCTTTTCTTTGTTTTTACTCACAACCAAGATCATACATGGCATCCAAGATTAAACTTTTAGTTCATCCAAGTTCCTCCAAAGAACCAAGATATAAGAAGTTTGCTACACCGGCGGTTCAAGAAATATTTCAATCCAAGTTTGAAAGCCGGAAGATTCATGAAGAACAAGGCTTTGAATACTCCAACTCTCATCAATATTTCGGCCTTGAACCATTCATCTTCAAGAGGATTGCACATCAAAAGTGGCAAATCTTTTGCCGTCAACCGGAACCGAGTAACATCTCATGGGTAAGAGAATTCTATGCTCACTCACCTAACCCGGATAATCCTTATGTTTTTGTTCGTGACAAGGCCATACTTATAAGTCCCGAAAGCATCAACACCTTTTACGGACTTTACATTGAGAAGGACGAGCATCAAGCCTTCGTTGACCAAATCAATCCCAAGCAACTCGACAAGGTGCTTCAAGAACTCACTCAACCGGGAACTCATTGGAACGACGGTAAATACAAGGGCACGGTAAATCGCCTTCGGCTTAAACCCGAGGCAAAACTATTGAATAAGTTTGTTAAAACTTCTTTAATGCCCTCCACACACAATACTACCGTTGATATACCACGTCTTTTGCTCATACATTCTATTTTGCATAATCGCATCATTAACATTGGAAAAATTATTTGTGATGAGATTTTTGTATGCAGCTCAAAAGATAAGGGTTATCTTTTCTTCCCTTGCTTAATTTCTAATCTTTGCAAGGAGATGCATGTCCCGAGTGAGCCCACCGATGAAAAGGCCCTACCCAAGTCTGGTTGGAATCAAGCACTAATCCGGAAGCTAATGGGAGAGGCACCGGGAGATTCTTCAAGGCCTCCAATTGCCACGGCAACCCCTGCCGCCGCGGAAATCCCTAATGCCCAAGCACCTAACGGTAGGGCAACTCGGCCATTAATCCCGGGACACTTTGAAGCACTTTTGCACCCATTGGCAAGCCGCCTAAGGCAAATTGAAGATCGGCAACTAATGTTCACGCGGTACATAAAGGAGCACAACAATGCCATCACCCAAGTCATCCTAGAAAAGTACCCGGACAATCGTGTGCCGTTCATAATCTTTCCCGCCGGTATCCTTGCCACGGCAACCAAGGAAGCTGACGCCACGGCAACCAACCCTGACAATGCCCCGGCAACCACTGAAAAAGCCAAAGGTAAAGCACCTATGCCCGAATCAACTCCTACGGAATCATTTTCTGATTTTTCATATTCGGACGAGTCCTCCATTGAACCAATAAAGACCGTACCAATTGAATCCTCCAAACGAAAAGCCATTGACATTGATGAAGAGGATGATGAGAACAACCCCGTACGAGGATCGATTCCACCACCGGCAACAAGAAAACAACCATCGCGTTCAAGCAAGAAAATCAAGACGCCAACTAGAAGGAAACTAATCATCTACGATGACGAACTCTCGGAGTAAGTCCTCGTATGCATTTTTATTTTTCGTTATTTTTATGCATGCATTGAGGACAATGCCTCACTCGAGTTTGAGGGGGATTGTTATTAGTAATTACCATGTTTAGTTACATTAATCTTAAGCATTACATTTAGGATACATAAACTGCTTGCCATGCCTTTAATTAGAACAAGAATTGCTTGGATTTAATGAATATTCAATGATGACTTTGCCAATGCACTTAATTGATAGAATTTTTATTCTAGGATAACCATGAAAAAACTTAGAATTTTACTATGATGCTAAATTTGATGAAACACTGTTGTGGTTTGATTGATTTAAGGAGTTCTAGTAAACTTAGGTTGATAATTAACTAATTGGGGGATTAGAATAAAAATTGGATGAAGGCTAGAGGTGCCCGAAATTGGCTCTAGCATATGCTAAAAAATTGATCACTAGAGGTGCCCAAAACGGCTCTAGGAGGCGTTAAAATTTTTTTAACTAGAGGTGCACAAAACGGCTCTAGTCAATTAAATTAACTTAAGAAAACTAAAAATAAAACACTAGAGGTGCCCGAAATTGGCTCTAGTTAAAACATGTTAAAAAGAACCCAATGAAGTAATTTGAAAACCTATTGTTTGCATAGAATCCGAAAAATCAACTTGCACACAACTCGCACACACACACAAGCATTATAGTTTGATTCGAGTAACTCCTCAGTTTTTCTGAAAAAATAAAAAGCCAATCATACTTTGTGCCCCGGTTCGAGAGAATTGAAATCAAGTTCAAAGCTAAGTTTGTGAAAATATGAAGTCTTGGCAGGTAAATATGAGTTTGCATTGCTTGAGGACAAGCAATAGTTCGAGTTTGGGGGTGTGATAAGTGTTCAAAAGTACTATTTTTCTTACCCTTTTTACTCATATTATTGTTAGACTTAGGCTCATATTAGTTGCATAGTTAGCCATTCATGCATTAATCCATGTTTCCTTCAATCGTTGAGCTTGATTACATAACTTGGTGATTTTTGTGGAAATAGATGCTGCTTTGGTGTGTTTTTGTGTGTGTATGTGCAGGATCACTTGCCAAAGCAATGCCGAGCTAGTTGCCAGGGCAATGCATGAAGGAGACGCCGAGCCAGTTGCCATGGCATTTGTCGACAAAGACCAAAAGCAATATGGATGTCGAAATTCATGACTTTACAAGCCCAAGATGACATGGAGCAAGGCCCAAGCCCAAAGGAATTTGATTGCCATGCAGAGATTAAAGAAGAATTAAATTCCAAGAAGATAGGAGAAGTTCTAATATGAATAAAATTATAATAAAGAATTATATTCTTTAAAGATAATTTAATTCCAACTCAAACTCCTCCTCAAAGAAGGACTTTGGCCTAGCCCTATAAATAGCAAGGAAATTCGACAAATCCAAGGGGGAGAGGAAGAGTTAATTTCGACAACTCCAAGAGAGAGCAAGAGGGCAAAATTCGACAAGTCCAAGAGAGGAAGCAAGGGGAATTTTCGGCAAGCTTCTAGAGCAAGGGAAATTTTCGACAAGCTTCATATTTTCTTCCTTGTTCGATTGGGTTCATGCTAGGGATTAATTATCTTGTGTTTCTTTGGAACCTAGCCATGAACTAAATCTACTTGGCTATGGTTATTGTATTTTGTGGTTGTGAGAAACTATTGGTTTATGTTTAGGTAATAAGAGTTTGCACTTTTCTATTTCAAGGTTTATTCATTCTTGGTTCTTATTATTGTTTGCGAGTGAATTGGGAGAGGATCTCGTGATTTCATCCATTTATCTAATGTCGGGAGAGTTAGATTCAAGAAACGAATGAATATGATCTTTATTCAATCCAATGATGGTGAAGATTAATCCGGCTTAGGAATAAGTTAAGGATTTCAACGGCTAAGAGGAGCGCAAGATTGGTTGTTTTTCACCCTTGATTCACGCAGGGATGTATTATCAAGGCATGCACAAGTAGCTAGAGTTTCGACTTAGGGATAAGAAGAAACCATTGAAGAACGCTTCGCCGAACCTTGAAGTTGCTGCCCAGACGCCCAAGTAGTTGCCCAGCTAGTTGCCCAGGCAACCATCGATTAGTTGCCAAGGCAACCCCGCTGTACAAGTTGCCACGGCAACTGAGTTGCCCTTGCACTCTTTTACCAAGACGATCCAATCGGCTATCACACCTCAACTCATGATAACCTGGCCTATTCTCTCTTTTCTTTCATCTATTCTTTTAGTTTATTGCTTTTACTTTTCTCGTTAATTAAAACCTCTATTATCAATTGTGTTTTTATTTTCACAGTGCAGTAACTTAAGCAAAGTGGCCCAAACCAATCCCTGTGGAGACGATACTCAATACTCATATCACTTTATTATTTGCGACGTGTATACTTGCACATTTGCGTAGCACTTATTACACGCAACAAGTTGGTTCGAGATGCTGAGGAGACAATCAGATTGATTCGTGATCGCCTGAAAGAGGCTTTTGATAGACAAAAGTCTTATGCCGATCGGAGGAGAAAGGATATTGAGTTTGAGGTTGGGGATCGGGTCTTTCTAAAGGTATCCTCGTGGAAGAAAGTTTTGAGATTCGGGCGTAAAGGCAAACTGTGTCCCAGATTTATTGGATCGTATCGTATTCTGAAGAGAGTTGGGCATGTGGCTTATCAGCTCGAGTTGCCTCCGCAACTTAGCCATATTCATAATATTTTTCATGTATCTATGTTGAGACAGTATCACCCAAATCTGAGTCACATTATCCAGGTTCAGAATGTCGAGTTGAGGCCAAATATATCATATGATGAAGAACCTGTTCAGATTCTAAATATCGAGGATAGAGTCTTAAGGAGCAGACGCATCTTTATGGTTAAGGTTCAATGAAGTAACCGTAGTCCCGTAGAAGCTACCTGGGAGACTGAGGAATCTATGAGAGAGCAATACCCTCATCTGTTCAGCCCAGGTTAATTTTAAGGACGAAATTTCTTTTTAGGGGGAGAGTTGTAACTCTTGAAAATAATATATATATATATATATATATATATGTGTGTGTGTGTGTGGGGGAATGGTAAAAAAAGAAACAAAAATAAATATATAGCTATGAAGCTCTTGGGGTTAAGTTTCCCAAAATTTTATTTTATTTTTGGTTAATCGGATATTAAAGGAAATATATAGCTTGTATCTCTTCGGTTTCTATTTTTAGGAACCCAAAATTATCCAGAATTTTTCCAAACACTCTTACCGAACCATTTCAGCCATCCTCTTCGATAATCATCATCGCAACGCCGTGGCCATCACCGCCGCCGTCGGCACCTTCTTCCATTCCAGCTGAACAAAAGCCCCCTAATCACTCGCACTGTTCTTGCTCCGATTGTCGGGAATCGAAGCTTGAAGCTTCGATGAGCCTAGGTTAAACCCCTTTTGGTCAGTCATTAATTTCGGCAACCATAGTCGTTCGTTCGTGTTTTGGTTACCACCATCGTCTTCCCCATCTCGAGACGAGTTAAACCTTGGCCATCGATCATCTAATCGTTATCATTCAAGCCTCCGCCATCGTTTGACAGTTTTGGTAAGTTCGGTAAGTTTTAGGCTGATTTTCGGTGGGTTTTTGCGTGATTCTGAGTTGTGGAATGTTTTGGGTGTTAAATCCGGCCAAAAATTTGCATTTCGGTACGTTTTCTCGGCCGTGTAAGGCTGCGTGTGAGCCCCATACGATGACCAGTGCGATTTTCAGCCATCACGACCAGTTTACCTATAAACGGTCTGGTTCAACCCTATTTAGCCCGAACCGATCTGACCCGAACCAAGCCGATTCGACCTGAACCGATCTAACCCGATTCGATTCGACCCGAATCAATCCGACCCAACCGAGTCAACCCGTCTGAGTCATCTTGGTTGACTTTGACCGATGACGTCATACTGACTTCAGGCTGAAGTCAGCTTTGACTTTGACCAAAAAGTCAAATTTTTTGAAAACATATATTTTATGTTTTTAGACATCCTGAGTCTGTTTTTGAAGTTTGTTTCGTAAAAATTTAACCTGAAAGCCTTTGAATCCAATCTTAAACCCATACATGCATTTTTATCAAGTTTGTTTATTTATGGATTTTACCGTGGAATAAAGGACCGATGGAATTTTTAATGTTTAAAGGTACTCAGGAAGATTCTGGTCGTGTTTTCTCCTAGCCTAGCTCGTCCCGATTCCCAGCCGCGTAAACCTATAGTGACTCGTATGGTTTTAAATAGTTAATTAATAGTCTTGTTTATGGAAGCACAATTCTTATAGTAACCCTAATTTTTTTATATAGGTTCCAGCATCGCAGCTTAGCATAGTTCTGGAGCCTAGTAGATTGTCTGATCCATCTGATATTTTGAGGTGTTTTATTTGTGTGCTAAGTATATAAATTTTTTATTGATTTATTTGAACTAATCATGTGCACGTGAGTTGTATGTTCTGATTTGCAAAACGTAACATGTTTCTTGATTTTAAGCATGATTATATGTCTGATTTATGTCTAAGTACCTGTCTGAACAGCATGCTCTCTGGTTAGTTTACTAAAAATAATTATTTATTATATGTTGTTATTACCGTAGTTGTTGCCTAAACCATTACTCGTGGTACTTGGGTTATGATATGAAGTCTCTGTAGGTTCAGCCCTGATCAGGATGGTAATTCTGCCCATATTAGGTTCCTAGCTTCGGCTAGGGTAATTCTGCCCGTATTCGGTTCCTATGCTTCAGCTAGGGTAATTCCGCCCATACCTAAGGTATTCCCTTAGGATGGTACCTAAGTCCAATGGACTCGGGTTAATGCCTATATGTACGATACCGTTCTGGGGAACTGTATCCTGGAGTTCGGATGGAGGGTAGATAATTTTACAAGAAAAAGTTTGGATGCTCTTATAACATGTTTTACTGAAATGGTTTTCGTTTGGTTAGAATGTATAAAAATGTTTTATGAACCATTGGAACACACTGAGCTCCCTAGCTCATACTTTAAACCTTTTCATTTCATATACACCTTTGGATAGGCTACCCAGATGGGCACTTGGAGGATTGACACATTCAACAGTTGTATTTGATGTAATGTTTTTATCTTCCAAACTGTTACTGGGTGACATGGACCTATATTTTGGTTACTACATGTTATTTATACATTTATAATGAGTTGTTAATGTAGTTTTATTTTTATTAAGATTTTCGAGCTATATTATCATTTTATGAAATTCTAATTACTAATTAAAAAAATGTGACCTCCCAGAATTTGGCGTTTCCACATAGGCCGATCTAAGGAGATTACAGTATTTGATCCTAAGCATCAAATAAAGACAAAACATGAAAGACAATAAGTGGCATCCTTGGTTGGTGAATATTCCAACCAATCAAGAAATAATTTATACCATGTAGACAAAAATCGCCGTCCATGTTTATCAACATATTTCAAATCATTAGAAGGAATGGGTTGATAAGGTCTCTTATTGATATACGCTCTTCTAACTTCATCTCGTTGATTTGGAGGAAAATCCCACATAGTATACTCTAGGATCACGCTCAATAGTCAATGCATTAAAAGTTTCTTGTTCAACTCTTACAACTTTACTTGGACAATTATCCACCTCCAAAGAACTAATGGGTGTCGCACTTTGGATAGCTCTCACTAATATGAGGATCCTTTCTTTTGAAAAAAAAAATAATTTTTCGATTGCCCATATCGAACTTTAGAAGTTTTTCACTCCTCCGTTTCTAGAAAACAATGAAATACTCCACTTATTACTACCTTGACAATCACATTAAAATATTCAAATTATAAAAATTCTCTCCTTTCATATTTTCCCTTAAATAGCTAAACTAATTCAAATTTTTTTGTTAAGGCTTTGTTTGGCAAATAGCTGATTGCATTAGTTGATTTGACTAGCGGATTGTATTACTTCATTGTATAAAAGTGTTTGGTAAAATTAATTGATAGTTGATAGTTGTTTCATTATTTAAACAAGCAAAATAACATATAAGGACATGATTATATTTTTTGAGTAAACATGATTATATGATACTTGTTTGAGTAGTTTATTATTTATCAATATTTTGTATCTATTAATATTAATTAGGTTATGAAAAATATTTTTTTAATATAACATTACTAAGCATATTTGAAGGATCTATATATTAGTTTATTGTTTATATAATTATTTTTAATACAATTTAATTGATTATTAAATTTAAATACAAATATAAATGTGTAAATTTAAATAAAAATATAAATGTGAGAATAAAAAGAAAAAAAATATTAGTTTACAAATGTCACAATGTAAATACGTGAGGATGAAGAATTAAAATAGAAAATGTTAAATTTAGGTTATTTTGAGATTTTTTATAATTGTTAATGGTAAAAGGGTTTTTATAACTCTTATGTCAAAACCTCTAATTTTCAAAAAGCTTCTATTAGCAGCTTTTTTAAAATTAGAATTTTCACCCCAATCTGTCATTCTAATCCGCTATTCATCAAACATCCAAATTAGAGGATTTAACCGATCAAACCTCTAATATTACCTCAAACCTCTAATTTTGGCTCAAATCGCTATTTACCGAACAAAGTTAAATATCAATTTAAGCATTTTAAACTTTTATACTACCATCACTCGATCATAAATAACTATATAGAAACAATAATCCACATAGCAACCCCAAGATTTATACTAAGGGAAAAATCATTGTGTTGAAGCCTTTCCACTCCTCGCGAATGAACTGTGACTACTGACTCGCACGATCGAACTCTATGTTAATCAAAGAAAAATACCAATTAATAACAAGTACCCTACAACCGCACCAAAACCACCAATCATTAGTAACATAATTCAACAACAACAAGTCAACAACAATAATAATAACTTAATAATGATAAAGAATAAACACCTTTCAATTGAATGGAAAAGGGACATTAGGCTACTGCTATGTAAAATTGTAAAAAGGTTTAATTTAAGGGTTCAACACTAAATTTGTGAATACTTATAATTTAGTCTAGACTTCTAATTAAAAGTAAAAAGAAAAATTAATAAAATTAATAAGTTTTATTAGAAATTTAGGGGTAAAATTACAAAATTTAATATGGGAAAAATTAAATAATCAATAAAAAATATTAAAAAAATGTTTATGGGAATTTGACCCTCGGTACATCCCTAATTTCAACTTGAAGAGCTTGTGCACATAATGTTTATAGGAGAATTTAACCTTGTGAAATTCTTAGCGACGTATTAGCAGCCCTACAGAGGTGGAAGAAAAGAAAAGTTACTCGTACACTTGAAGCATCAAAAGGATGATAAAGATACATTATTATTATTATTATGGGTGAGCAAAACTTTACTCGACTTGAAAAACCAAATTATTTTACTCAATTAGATGCAAAAATATTTGACTCATCTTGAATCGACTCGATGTAAAAATATTCGACTCGAAAAAATTTCAAACAAAGTTTAAGTTATAAAATGTAAATTGAAACAACTTGAAATTTTTAGTAATTAGTGGATTAGTTTTCAAGTTCGAGTCGAGTCTCTCAATTTTGCCTTATATACATAGGGTTAGGATCCACTTATACTGTCTAAAAATCATATTTTTACACATTTTTGGACCGTTGGATGACGGTAATAAATGACTAAGATTATTCTCTTGTCTTTTTTCCTGTGATAATCTTCACATTTTTTACTATTAATCTCAATCATCCATTTCCCTTCATTCAACGGTCCAAAAAAGTGTAGAATTTTCAAGTTTTACATAGTGAGAGAGGATCTTATCTCATATATGTGTGTGTGTGTGTGAGAGAGAGAGAGACAACCATAACATAAATGTTTACAATTAAATTTGAACAGAAATTTGAACAAATTGACTCGAAAAATTCCAAATAAAGTTTGAGTTGTAGAATAAGACACATCAACTCGACTAACTCAAGAAAATTTTACTCGACTCGATTGAATGTTGACCCGTAATTACTAGCACGTACTAAACGCCAAGTCCCTAAATTATTCTGGCCCAAAATTGCATTGTTGACTCCCATGATAAGTAAAACATAGTGAACAACAAACATGAGCTCGATCAATCAAATAACCTTAGAAATGTTCTCTGAATCGCTGTTCCTATGGTCCCAGGAGCAAACGCTTCATTCTTGAGAACCTGCTGATGAAGATATTTGGCACAGAACTTGGCAACCACCTTACCTACAAGTTATGAACTTGGATAAGTTGAAGAAAATTGAACACGGGCCATTACTAAGACACTTAACCATACTAGGATCGAAATTAAGTAGAGTAAAAAGAGCAACTATGAGAACCCTTTAAAGAGGGGGGAAAAGTTAAAGTTTACTAAGCATTCGCCGACACCAAACTTATCTTAACAGAATCATTTGAAAGGTAAAACATTTCAGGATCCTTCAGTTGGTTCAAATTCTAAAAGGGAAAAAAGAGTAAGTACATTAATGGGAAGCAACAAAATCATGTAGTTCAGAAGCACTACAACAAGAAAAACATGTAAATGAAACTGGAAATAAATATGAAGTACCTGAACCATCCAAGTCGAGATCAGGAATATGCAGCATGCTAACAAAACAAAAATAAATAAATAAAAGCAACTAGAAAGTATACATGATATAACAAGAATTGGAAATTTGCAAGAAATAAAATATAATATAAGCTACATTATGTATAAGGCTATCTTTTAAAAAAATGAATGCCAAATGTCTACATGCCTGATTATCGTGAAACGTGAATAGAAATGCTTGACCTGCTTTGGAGGCTATCATATTTGTTTTATAATTATTATTTCAGATAATATTGTCTCTAAAATTTAAACATATTTTTTCTGAAAGTATAATACACTTTATCGCAATATTTTATATCCGAAAAACTTACGGTGTCATAAGCTAAGCTCCATTGCAAAAAAAAAAAAAATACTCAAAATGCAAAAAATGAGTCGATACCATTATTATTGAATGTATTTTCTTTGAACAAGAGAGCGGCTAAAGCCTTGAATATTTATGTAATAAATCTGCAATGCGGGGACTAAAAATGTCCATGTCAACAAAAGAAATAACATCAAGAGGCATAGAATTAAAAGTGAAAATGCAGAAATGAGATGTATTCGAAAATTTAGCAAGTAAATCCGCCACCCTGTTGCACTCACGTGGAGTCCAACTTATCTCTGTGTAATAATATAATGTAATCGGTCCAAATTAATAATTAAAATAGAGTTGATATAAATAAAATATTTTAATTTTGACACTCAATCTGTGGAGCAGAGACTAGACGCTTACCTATTTGTATGACACGTATCTCAATAAAAAACAAGGTTAAAATGATAACGTTAGCGTCAAAGCCAAACGTTAGTGAGAAATAAATTGTTTTTTTCTTTTTCTTTTCCTTACAACGAATTCTTTCTCAATCATTTGGGGTTTTTGATTGTTTAGTATTCTCAAGTAAAAGCCTAAATAATTTCTTCATTTTCATCTGATTTCAAAGCCATGGAAGACACCACAAGCAGGTTTGTTGGTTCTATCTTTAATCATGTTTCCAATCTGAAAATCAAAATTTATTTCTCTTTCGCTGCTATTGTTCGCTTCTCATATCTATAGAAACATTTTTTCTCTTCCATTTTTTACTGTAATTGTTTAGTTCTCATGCCCATGGAAATCAAATACTTTGCTTCTCACACCCATAGGGATCGGAGAGCTGTCGAGGTTGAGGTTTGCAACTCTTTTACTTATGTTTTAGGGTTAAAATATTATATATTTTTTAGTTTTGCTTTACGTTTTTGTTAATAGAAAATGTTTGAGATTATTAGTCTTGCAAATATAACTTGATTGTTACAATTAAACTCAATATTTTCTTAATTTCGGATGAATGGTTCTCTTTTAATCTGTATTTTATATTAGGATTTGAAATTTGAAGCCTTCATTTTAAATTGTCAAATATATTTCTCCATCATTTTCACTATCGATGGTGTTTCATGGAATGAGTTACTAATTATGTTAATTATATGTTTTCTATCTTTGAGCAGTCATAGAAATAAATACAGGATGTCATTTGTTTTATTTGTTGGTGTAAATCATCATTACCGGTCTATTTTATTCGGGTATACTTTATTATGGGATGAGACTGAAAAAATATTCATTTGATTATTGAGGACTTAGCTCGAAGATATGAATGGATGTCCGCCAGCAACAATCATTCCAGATCAAGATGCTGTAATCACAAATGCAGTTGCAAAAGTTTTACCTAATACTACTCACCATTTTTGCATGTGGTGCATCGAGAAAAAATTTCTTAAAACCTTGAGTCATGTTTATCATCAGAATGATGCTTTTAAAATGGAGTTTAATAATTGCAGTCATAATACACTCACACCTGATGAGTTCGAAGATTTTTGGGAAAGAGTTATTCAAACATATAATTTACAAGGTAATTTATGGTCAGAAAAAATTTACTCAATTAGAGAGAAATGGGTACCCACTTTTTTACATAACACTTTTTGTGGACTGTTAATAACTTAAAGAAGTGAAAGCTTGAATAAATTTTTCAAGGATTATGTTAAGTACATTAGTGAGTAAATTTGTTCTAAAATTAGAAACTCTCAATAATCGATATAATAAAGAACAAGAGAAAATTTTCAAGACTATGAACTCAAAGCCTATTCTGAAAACATTATATCATATGGAAGTGGAGGCCTCTTTTGTATACACTCATAAATTATTCAGAATGTTTCAGGATGAGTTGGTTCATGCTCAAGAGTATGTTACTAGTCGAGCTAATGTTAATGATGATTTAAAAGTGTACAATGTGCATGAGTTTAACAAAAAAAATCAATGTATATAATAACTTTTAACGCATCATTAAATACTGGTGTTTGTAATTGTCATAAAATTGAATTCATGTGCATCTAATGCCGCCGTGTCCAGCTAATTTTCATAAAGTGCCTTCACAATACATCATACGTAGATGGACAAAAGATGCAAAGAAAAATGACAATTCGGATATCATACAAAATAAAATTGTTAATAAAGTGAGTGAGTCATCTACTTTGTGGTTCAACAATATTATGTTAAACTCATTGAGATTTTTTGAAAAAACAACAAGATCGAAAAAAATTATATTTTTGCCATTCGTGATATCAAAAATTTGTGTGATGAACTAGATAATTTAGCCATTGATATAGTTGATGAGGATAAAAGGTCAACTTCAATTGATGATTCCAGAATGCTTGAAGGCAATAATGTTCTGTGTAAAGGTATCACTTTAAGAGATCCTATACATGTGATTAATAAAGGACGCCCTCCTTCATTAAGAAAAAAAAGGTAGTGTGGAAGAAAGTAGTAAAAGGAGAAAGACATGTTCATCTTGTAATCGTAAAGGTCATACAAAGCGTACATGGGAGATGCGTCATCAATCGAAGTAACCGAACTTTATGCAATTTTTTATTGTTCAGTACATTTTATTTGCTCCTTATGTTTAAATGATTCTTGTTTTATTACAGTAGTGAATCCAGTTCTATCTCAACTTCTCGTATTGCCGAAGTTATTGAAGATTAGTTTGTGTTGCAGATAGATTGGTTCATCGGTTGCCGACAGCCATCAAATACACTTAGTTTTGCTTGGATAGTTTAGTTATTTAGGCTCGCTCAAGATAACTTTCATTGTTTTGTGTTATGAATTTATTCATCTTATATATTTCAACGTATTACTTTATTTATTTTTCGTTATTTGTTCACAATTATCTTTTAAAAAAATTAATGAAATGATTGAACAATTATCCTTTAAACAGTGCAATATTTGTTTTGAAAAGTAAAGGACTCGTTAAAAAACCCCTATTGAAACCAACACCAAATTCGAAAACTCACGACCGAAAGGGGAAAAGAGTACCCAGGCAGGTATGATTAAACGACCAACAAAACAGAAATACAGTACATAAGTCAGTTTTACCTTTCTTGTCTGCTAGAAGAACTTCTAGTTTGGATAATGATCCTTGATACAAAACTAAAAATATAATAGTAAGTAGAACAGAGAATGCAATATCAAAGAATCCAAATGTTTATAAATTCATACTCAAAATAATAATTTAATCACATACATTCATAGGCATTTCAAAGGTGAGCAAGTTCGAGAGGCATTGATTATTCAACAAGGTATAAGACAAAACTACATAAAACGCACTAGCATAGGCCAAGAAGTACTTTTAAGGGTTGAGAATGAAAATTTCTTCATAAATAGCTAGCCTAGAAATCCAGTTTGTGCACAAATGAAAAGCTATACAAACTTATTTATTTCAAAAGGCTGTGTAGATTAGGCCAAGGCAATTTCTATGACTGCTCAAAGATAGAAAACATATAATTAAACATCATTAGTAACTCATTCCATGAAACACCATCGATGGTGAAAATGATGGATAAATATATTTGACAATTAAAAATGAAGGCTTCAAATTTCAAATCCAAATATAAAATGCAGATTAAAAGCGAACCATTCATCCGAAATTAAGAAAATATTGAGTTTAATTGTAACAATCAAGTTATATTTGCAAGACTAATAATCTCAAATATTTTCTATTAACAAAAACGTAAAGCAAAACTAAAAAATATATAAAATTTTAACCCTAAAACATAAGTAAAAGAGTTGCAAACCTCAACCTCGACAGCTCTCCGATTCCTATGGTGTGAGAAGCAAACTATTTGATTTCCATGGGTATGAGAACTAAACAATTACAATGAAAAATGGAAGAAAAAATCATTAAAGGGAAGTGAAAAAAATGTTTCTATAGATATGAGAAGCAAACAATAGCAGCGAAAGAGAAATAAATTTTGATTTTCAGATTGGAAACAAGATTAAAGATAGAAGCAACAAACCTGCTTGTGGAGTCTTCCATGGCTTTGAAATCAGATGAAAATGAAGAAATTACTTAGGCTTTTACTTGAGAATACTAAACAATCAAAAACCCCAAACGATTGAGAAAGAATTCGTTGTAAGGAAAGGAAAAAAGAAAAAACAATTTATTTCTCACTACCGTTTGGCTTTGACGTTAACGTTATCATTTTAGCAGTGTTTTTCACTGAAACACGTGTCACGCAAATAAATAAATTTGTGTAGTCTAACAAAATTAAACTCTAAATAAAAATGATGAATTAATGTAAGGTAAAGTGAAAAAAGAAATTTTGGTATTTTTAAGAGAGACGGTTTTTATTAAAGGTAATTATTTTATACATTAATAGTAAAAATTAAAAAATATATAAATATTTTAATTTTAGGGTTTATAGATTTAATTTAAAAGAAATATACAAGGTAGAGCCAGTGGTATATCCCTTTTGATGAAATTTGTCATATAAAAAGAAAGATAAAAAATTAACGCTAACGATGATAAAGAATAGTTAACGACAAATCAGTCACAGCATCTTTGTAATCAAATCAAGTCTTATTTTATATCGGGAATTCTCAAACTCAAACTCAAAGAATTCTCAAACTCAAAATTATTTTTTACTGAATTTTTTTTCAATGCCATTGTTAGTTCTTCGAAATTAAAACCCATCTGATTTTATACCATTGGAACCATCCTCTTTCAAATAACAAACGATTTTTCCAATTTTTTATTCGAATTTCAATTTTTTTCTGGGTTTGGATTGCTTCGTAGGTATGGGAAAAAATTGCACTATGTGATTTGAAGGGTTGTAAATGGAAAACAAAGGCATGTGGCGTAAGGGTAGGTAAAAATAAACAATTTTACAACACTGATTTGGAGTGGTTATGTCCACTAAAAATGGAGGACATCCATAGATGTGTTTTTTGGGTAAAATTTTTATGGTGCTCAAATGGTGTGTAGTGTAACTTTTATGAGATGGTTATTCTAGTAAGAGAGGTAAGGTGAGTATTGATGATATTTTAACGAAATATTTTTAAATTTGGCTGCTATGAAGAAATTCCCGTTAAAATAGAATTGTAGAGTAAGATCACTTGTTTTGTGTTCTTGGTGTTTATCGTTTGCGTGCTTACTAAATGTTTAAAACTTGAAACTTGATGAATGAGGAAGGAAGAAGATGATCTTTTCGAGATTTTTAGAGCATATTTTAATGTTATGTGGGGGAGCATTGTGCAATTGTTATGACCACAATACTGGTCTTGGATGGGATTTCGAGTTTAAAAATTAATTTTAAAGTGGAAGATCTTTCTCTACCACCAAGCTTTTTTTCGCTAACAAAGGGGGGAAAACTAGTCACTTATGAGCTTCTTTTGGAGGAATTATGAGCTTCTTTTGGAGGAAGAGCAACAACATTGATACTAGAGACTCATAAAATAACAGTTCTCCAATAGATTCTTCTACTATCAAGCTTTGATTGATGCATAATATGCATGGTGATATTCATAGTTTAGTATGTGATAATGGTTGCCTTAATTGCAAAGAAAGATGCTTGATGAAAGTTAGTGCTTCTTCGTGATTGATTTGAAATGACTTAATTTTATAGTTCAGTTAATGGATACACCAGTCTTGCTAGAGTCTTAAATAAATGTTCATTGCTTATAAACATATTTTTCGAGGAGTAATAAAAGTTCCAATAAACTGACAAGTCTTGCGCAAGATATTGTGATTGGTCTTCGAATTTCAGATTCTCTTTCTCAAAGTATTCTGCCTTTATTGCAAGTTGATATAGGCATTATGCGTATTTAGTTTTGTTTATCTCTTCTTTGTACCAAACATAAATGGTTAATAATTAGAACATGATAAGATGGTGTTTAATGTATGATGAGACCTAAATCGACATAAAATTCGATTTAAATCATATTTACGCATTATGTTTACAAATCATGAGACTCTAGTATGATATCTCAAGATTTTTAACCTTACATAGAATGGGCGAAGCATAATAGATATTGGCCGTATAAATTAACCAAATGATTTTATATATTTGAAAGACAATTTAGCACAAATAACGTTTTTAAGTACAATTCAATAATATTTTTTGATAAAAATAATATGTTAAACTATTAATTTATGGATTTTCAATAACAACATGGGTGAATTCAGAAAGGTAAACAATTAAAGTCTTTTTAAGCGAGTCTAAAAATGAACCCATCTGAACAAAACTGACCATATTTAATGGTTGTAGACACCCAACCAACCAATCTATCTGAGACAAATTAATCTTCAGTACCATCGACAATGTGAGAAATTGAGATATAATTGGATTCATTATTATAAAAAAACTCACTTTTTTCAGCAAACATTATTAATTTATATTAATAATAAGAAACACAACAATTCCAATCGAAGGCATATAATGTCACACAACCAAGGGACACACCTAACTCAAAAATCACTTTCTGACATGCTACTTTTACCTAACCCAAAAACTCACTTATACATATTATCACCTCCACACATTCTAGAATCATCAATAGAAGTTGACTTCTTACCTTCATAAACTACAACAATTATTGATCCACAATGTATATGACTTGCTTACTTTATCAGTAATTTCGTTTTCTATGATATTCAATTACCATTTTTCTCCGCATTCATTGTCCATCTACATGTGATATATTATGGAGGTAATGAAAATACCCTTTTCTTTATGAAAATTGCCAAAACATGTCGGCATAAAATGCCCATGAATTCAATTTTTTGGCAATTACACACATCTTTCAGTGATATGTCAAAAATTATCAGATACATTGGTTTTTCTTTGTTAAACCCATGCACCTTGTATACTTTTAAAACATCCTTAACATCAACTCGATCAACAACATACTCTTGAGCATGAACCAGCTCATCTTAAAACATTTTGAATAACTTTCAAGTGTACACCAAAGAGGTACCATCTTCCATAGGATATAATATTTTCAAAACGGCCTTCGAGTTCATAGTCTTAAAATTTTTCTCATGTTCTTTATTTTATAGATCATTAAGAGCTTTTTTTAAATTTCAGAACATACTCACCAAAGTACTTGCATTAACATAATACTTGAAAACTTTATTCAAGCTTTCACACTTCTTTGAGTTGTTGACATTCTAGCACAAAATGTGTAAATTATAAGCCACCCTATATTTATCAATGCATTAATATAATAAAATAATTTTTTCAACTATGAATTTTCTTGTAAATTATATGTCTGGATAACTCTCATACAAGAATCTTCAAACTCATAACGTGTAAGTGTATAATAAATGCAACTATTGAACTTCTTAAAATCAACATTTTGATGATAAACATGACTCAATTTTCAGGGAATTTCTTATCGATGTGCCACATGCAAAAATGATGAGTTGTATTAGGCAAAATCTTTGCAACTGCATTTTTAATTGTAGTATCTTGATCAATAATGATTGTTGTCGGTGGAAATCATACATATCTTTGAGCAAAGTCTTCGACAACCAAACGAATATTTCTTCAATTTTATCCCATAATAAAGCACACCCGAATAAAATAGATTGATAATGATGATTCACACCTATAAAAGAAAAAATAGCATCATATATTTATCGGTTAAATAAGTAAGATCAAACACTACAACATCACCAAAATGTTTATAAGCCATCCTAGATCTTGCATCTGCCCAAAAATAATTTTCAAGAAAACCATCAATATCAGTCTGAATAGTATAGAAAAAACCTGAATTCTTTTAACTAACAATCATGAAAATAATCTTGCATTATATGAGCATACCCTTTCTCCAATTAATTTTACCTTTTAAGACTTAAATAATTAAAAATAACACGCTCAATCATATTAAAATTATCAGGCCCACCTGATTCATGAGATAGAATATACACAGTCTTACTTGAACGAATACTAGACTCATCAACAATACCCATGAGATCTTTTTAAACTTTTTTTTTTCTATGCGAATGAATAAATTGCGTGTTACTTGGTGATGCTAGTACATGATTATGCTCTGCATGATTATCAAGAAATCCCATTTTCTTTCTTCTTTCTTTGATATTAGAATCATCACCTTACAACCTTCTCGTGTTTCTTCTGGTGCTCAATAAAATCTATCTTCTCACTTTAAATATTTTTTTCCCGAAAACCTTCTTTTGAACGAGCAAATTCTCGTGAAAACGTTGCTTTATTTGTTCTTATCTAAAAATACATTTTTTTTGTGTGCCAAAACCTTTCCCTCTTGCATACTTATTGTAATATTGTTGTGCATCATCTGGTGGCTCAAATTCGATACCAATATAGGTTTACGGTGTAGCCTCAACCATTGATTTTTTTGATGCCATATTCTATTGCATCTTCATCTTCAAATACATGATCTTGTTAAAATACTTTTATTTCGATTAAATCTTGTACCATTATGTCATTTTATCCTAAAATAATAATAAAAATAATTAAATATAATTTAACTAAATAAATAAAAGTAAAATAAATATTTAATTAAAGCAATCAAATATCAGAAGAGAAATTTCTATAAGAGTATAGAAGCAACATTAAAACTAAATATATGTAACAAGTTGATATGTTTTCCTTTAGTTAGTTCTCAAAATTTTTTTACTTCTCTAAACAAGATGATAATTCTACATTAGATTCATCTTATCTGAGTTCAATATTTGAATATGAAGCTATGTAAGAACGAAAAAAAAACAGCACATGATAGTACAAGTGCCTATGCCACCAATGTGTAAGAGTTAAAGAAAAAAATCACAGCATAAACAATACTATCTTTCTTTAAGCAAACTTCGACAAAGGCTAATTGGATTTCAATAACCCGACACATTGTTAATTGTTTTTGCTCTACAAAGAAAAGAAATTATCGATAAATGTAATAACTACATAACAGTGAATTACAGAACATAACTAACTTAAATGAGAGAGCAACCCAATACATCATAGAGCTAAAATACAGCACATGCAACTCAACTCAAAGCAAACAAAATACAAAACATAATAAGTATCATTTAGCACTTCTAGGTCAAGATGCAATAGGATCATCCATAGCAAATAATGGAAGCTAATGAGAGTAATGTTCAATTGCAGCAATTAAAGAGATCATTTTGAAGTTTTGTTGATATTGGAATGATTTTGTAGAATAGTGACATTAATCTTTGTAGACACTAAATTTTGTCCGAGTTTAAATTAAAAATGCTCGAAATAAGATCAATCCACATCACCCATTTTAATACACAAAAGCTTATACCGTAAGCCCAAAATTACATAGCCCATTCCATATAATTTTATTTAAAAAAATAAAAAAATAAATAAAATCTAAACTCCTTCCTCATTAAGGCTTTACTCTCATTGGTTGGATGAATGCTTGAATCTTATTGGATGAACAACTACTTAGTGGGTAAGTTCTTGAACCTCATTGGTTCTATTTTATAGGATAAAAAAATAATAATAACTATATAATTTCCCCCAAACAATTGAGACAGACGGCCATTGTTTTGTCTCCCCAAGCATTCTCTCCCAATTCATTTCCCCTAACCCCACTCACATTTTTCAATTTCCATTTTCATTCCCAGCCTCCCACACCATTCCGGTTTCCCATTTTTTCCCCTTGAGCCGCAACACCCATAAACATTTTGGATTTCCATTCTCACGCCCAGTATCACATTGCCAATGTGATTTTAATTTTCATTTTCCCCAAGAACCAAACATTCCCAATCCCATTCGGCAGCCCCAAAATAGACTCCCAAAATTCCCCTTCAACTCCACCACCCACCATTCGAGCTTCAAAAAAATCACACCCATTTGAATCACCAACCCTTAAATCAAGTTTTTTAACCCATCAACAACGATTTGTGGATTGATCGATCGAGCATATATTTGGGTTTTGGTATTTTCTTCCCTTATTTACTTATGTGTAATCATTCTTATGATTAATAGAAATATTGATGAGATTTGTTGATGACCCTCTTTATTTATTTAAGTTACTTTCTTATATGTTCTTGTTTAGTTTATTTGTTTGAGATATGTGTTTTATTATGTTTGTTGGTTGTGGTTTAGTGTTTGCTTATATGTGTTTAGGATAGTTTAGTTTTTAGAGTTTGCTGTTTTTCTAGTTTAGGCCCTTTAGGGTTAGTTTAGAGTTAAAATTTTAATTTAATTAATCTAAACTATGTGCTCGTTTTATTGGGCATAGGCTTTAAATTAATTGAATTAAATTTAGGTTAAGTTTAGAGCCTTAGTTAGACTATAGGTTCGAATCAATTTAATCAATTTAAATTCACCCTTGGCTCATTGGGATAAATGTTAAATGTATTAAATTGGTTGAACCATTCTTAATTATTTAGGGATAAATTGAATTTTCATGTAAATGACTAATTAACTCGATTGATTTTGGATAGTTTCCTTGGCTCATTGGGATTCTAGTTCAAAATTAATCGAATTGATTATTATGATTCAAGACAACCAATAAAATGTTAGGATTTTTTAGTTTTTTAGGGAATTTAATTAATTTAGGGCTAATATTAGATTAACCTAGTTAACAATTAGAACATTAATTGGATTCCAATAATTTGGGCCTTTTAGGTTAGGGCTTTAGTGGGCCTTAGGCTTTAATTTCATGCATTTCTTAGCCATGCATTTTAGCTAATAATACATTTTAATCTATGTTGCTTTTAATGATGGAAATTTTGAAATTTAAATTGACTTCAATTAATTTGTTCGTTCTTGAAAATACGACTTTGATTGCAGAGGCTTCGATAATTGGTTGTTTTGAATTAATTGTTCATATAATTTCTAAGGAATCACTGACATGTGTTGCATCATGATCATCAAGCTCTATACCCGAGCTTTGTCCCTTAAGTGGCAGTGGAACGCCACATACCCAAGTGAGTAGCCCTCCATGGGTCGGTAATTCACTTTCGTAGTCCACGCCTTTTAACAAGTGAACAGCCCTCCACGTCACTAGGTCGTGCATTCCCTTGAACTGAATCCAATTCGCAAGCCTGTAATGGGCCAGAATTGGGGCTCTTGTTGTCTTAGTAGGCGGCAAGATAGGTTCGAGTACCCTTTTTAGAATAGAACCCACATGATTGAGAATCTAAGAAGCCCACCCCGATTAGAGCCATGCGGACAACCATAGCAAATTAGAATTCATGCGGTTAGGTTTTCACTTTTCTTCGCAGGTTACTTCGCTTTGCTATATTTTTCACTTGATTGATTTATTTGTTTTGTCCATTACTAACCAGTTTCTTCTACGTTTTCTTTTTTTAATCTTGTCATATCATAAAGAAAAACACTGATTTGGAAATAGTCTGAAATTAAAAGCTTGATCAATGAGAGATTTGGTAAATAACAACGATGGGAAGAATTCTGAGGAATTCCCACAAAAGAATGATTGGCTGAAGGGTAGACCCGAGGAAAGTGAAATCGACGTTCAAAAGCTCAAGGACTAAGTTGCCAACTACAAAGGGGCTATCCAAGAATACCAGCTACAAAGGGGCGAACTTGATGGCTCAAGACGAGGAATTACCCAATGGCTCCAGTTTCTAGTATGTGATGCTATCAAACTTCAGGAATACGCAAAGGAATAGTCAAAAAAGGAACAAAGGCCATCTTAGTGTGGGTCGTATGTCCAGTAGTTTTCTTTCATTATTGTAATGGAACGATATCTCCATTAATACAAGTTGTTTAACGAGGATATTTGCCAAATCAGTGTTCTTCTTTGCATTCATGCATGTTTACATTATATCACATTTATCTGCAAAATTATAAGATTATTGAAATTAATTACAAGATTTCATATGTAAAAATTTTGGTGCTTCATTTGTGCATATTTGTGGCATATTCATTTGAAGTGTTGATTCGAGAACAATTTAAAATTGGAGGTTTTTGTAATGGAAGAAAGAGTTTATATCATCGAGAAAGAGTCTCAAGGCCTAATACTAATCAAGAAGTGAGACGAGGACTAGTCCATATCAATATTATATGATAGCCCTCTTTTTCGTTAAAATGAGACTCAATCTTCATTACGAAAAGTTGTTCAAGAGAATGTCCGTCGATCAATACTTTTTACATTCATCCGTACATTATCAATTGTATTTCCTCACTCATTCTAGGGTAAGTGCATCACATTGGCATTCAATAATTTCGTAATTGCCTCATACATTAATTTGCACTACAATTGCATCATTCACTATTTTCATTCATTAGCACGATAGTTACATCATATAAGCATTTAGCAATGACCTCATTCATTTCCACTGCAATCACATTCACTTGCATTGTAGTTGCATCACATCATCTCAACATGCTAGTTGCTTGCATCAACATCTTCACATTAACATCATATCTAGACTACATTTCTTCATTCATCATCACATCGGTTTGAAATAAGGAATTCATCATGTTCAACAAGGATGATGCCCCGACTGACGAAAAAAGGGACAAGCTTCAAGACCCACATCTGCAGTTCAGACAAGTGTAAGTAATTCCATATTGGGGGTACCCGGGCATTCCCCTCAGTAAATTTACATTCAAAAACAAAAAGGCTTGAATGTGGTGTCAACCTTTTTGTAATGGCCTAAGGCCACACATTCAAAGTTTCAATAAAAAGATGCAATCTACTTTCAAATCTATTCATTTTGTAAATATATTTTCTCATTGGGTCCCTGTATATCAATTGCGCAAGGAACATTGACTTTGACCCGAATGTTGATTCCAAGTAGCATGTGCCTAGTTGAAATCCTATGTTGCGGAGATCATGAACATGTGACTTTCATTTCACATTAATCACACATATTGACAAATCGGTGCAATTTAATGTTCAAAGCCTGGTAATAGGCAGTTTCAAAACAAGAAAAATTGACTTAACTTTCAAAGCCTGGTAATAGGCATGTTTCAAATCTTCGAAGCCTGGTAATAGGCATTCTTTCAAATTAATCAGAAAACACACCAATGTTCGAAACCTGGTAATTAGCATTTTTTCGGATAAGAGTGTGGAATCTTTGGGGCACTCCGCTGAAGCTCATTCTAATTGAAACTCTTCGCTTCATGAGTGATGGTAATATTTTCAAAATCATGACAATGCCGAGTAGCTCGAGAATTTGTTGTTTGCTCCATCATTTATTTCGAGCCAAAGGAATGTGATGAATTGAATTCCCCAAACAAGAATTAACCTGCCAAAGGTAAATCGGTCAAATATCGAAGTAGACTTAAAATGTACTTCACATCTTCAAACATCAATTCAGCTTTTGAGGTCTCCTAGACACAGGATTTGCTTGGGGTAATCCTCAGTAAGCTATTGTCAGTGTTTTTCGTGCACTTGATATTCGGGGCATTCAGTGTAGCCTAATATATTTACAATTTGAAAAGAAAAAACAATTTTCTCAATAAGCATCTCACATTGAAATTTGAACATGTGTTTTCTGATAAAGATTTCAAATTTTTGCTAGCAACAAAAGTACAAGAGGCAAAAATTTTTGGGGCAGTAAGATGCCCTATCGGTTTAATGACAAAAGACATCTCTGACTAACCAATTGAGCTAAATACACTTGGAAAGGCTAAGCCCAAGTGTGAGATGGGGTGTTCCAGGCGCATTGGAGTCGCATTGAAGAAACAAGACATGGATTTCCCAATCAATTTCCTTGAAGAATAGGACTCGCCCAAGTGGTCATCAATTCATTCATGCATGCATCATATGTAGTTAGACGTCCTTATGTTAGGAGCATGCTAACTCATACCATCATAGCATTTTGTTTATTTTAAATAAGTATTTGAAGGTTGATAAAAGACATAATCTACAGCTTCACGAGAGGAGAAACAGATCTCAGCAAAGAATCAAGAGTCATTTGACTTACATAATTAGGATTTCTAAGGGTCTTCCAATCCCCAATTCTATCCCTTACAAAAGGATATTTTTCTCAAAAATTCAAATTTCTCAATTCTATCCCTTCCAAAAGGGCGTTTTTCTCAAAATCCAAATTTCTCAATTTTATCTCTTCTAAAAGGACTTTTTTCTAAAAATCCAAATTTTCCAATTCTATCCCTTCCACAAGGACGTTTTTCTCAAAATTCAAATTTCTCAATTCTATCCCTTCCACAAGGACGTTTTTCTCAAAATTCAAATTTCTTAATTCTACCCCTTTCAAAAGGGCATTTTTTCTAAAAAAAATCCAAAATCTCAATTCTATCCCTTCCAACGAATTTCTTAATTTCTTAATTCAATCCTTTCTTAAAGAATTGCTTTTAATGATGGAAATTTTGAAATTTAAATTGACTTCAATTAATTTGTTCGTTCTTGAAAATACGACTTTGATTGCACGGGCTTCGATAATTGGTTGTTTTGAATTAATTGTTCATTTAATTTCTAAGGAATCACCGACATGTGTTGCATCATGATCATCAAGCTCTATACCCAAGCTTTGTCCCTTAAGTGGGAGTGAAACGCCACATAACCAAGTGAGTAGCCCTCCACGGGTCGGTAATTCATTTTTGTAGTCCATGCCTTTTAACAAGTGAGCAGCCCCTCCACGTCACTAGGTCGTCGCATTCCCTTGATCCGAATCCAATTCACAAGCTTGTAATGGGCCAGAATTGGGGTTCTTGTTATCTTAGTAGGTGGCAAGATAGGTTCGAGTACCCTTTTTTAGAATAGAACCCACATGATTGAGAATCTAAGAAGCCCACCCCGATTAGAGCCATGTGGACAACCATAGCAAATTAGAATTCATGCGGTTAGGTTTTCACTTTTCTTCGTTGGTTACTTCGCTTTGCTATATTTTCACATGATTGATTTATTTGTTTTGTCCACTACTAACCAATTTCTTCTTCGTTTTCTTTTTTTAATCTTGTCATATCATAAAGAAAAATACTGATTTGGAAACAATCTGAAATTAAAAGCTTGATCAATGGGAGATTTGGTACATAACAACGATGAGAAGAATTTTGAGGAATTCCCACAAAAGAATGATTGAGTGAAGGGTAGACCCGAGGAAAGAGAAATCGAGGTTCAAAAGCTCAAGGACCAAGTTGCCAACTACAAAAGGGCAATACAAGAATACCAGATCCAAGAATACCGAGATGTCGCTTGAAATATTCAAGGGCAAGAACGCGACAAACTTGATGGCTCAAGACGAGGAATTACCCAATGACTCCAGTTTCTAGTATGTGATTCTATCAAACTTCATGAATACGCAAAGGAAGAGTCAAAAAGGAACAAATGCCATCTTAGTGTGGGTCGTATATCCAGCAATTTTCTTTCATTATTGTAATGGAACGATATCTCTATTAATACAAGTTGTTTAACGAGGATATTTGCCAAATCAGTGTTCTTCTTTGTATTCATGCATGTTTACATTATATCACATTTATCTGCAAAATTATAAGATTATTGAAATTAATGACAAGATTTCATATGTAAAAATTTTGGTGCTTCATTTGTGCATATTCAAGGCATATTCATTTGAAGTGTTGATTCGAGAACAATTTAAAATTGGGGGTTTTTGTAATAGAAGAAATAGTTTATATCATCGAAGAAAGAGTCTCAAGGCCTAATACTAATGAAGAAGTGAGACGAGGACTAGTCCATATCAATATTATATGATAGCCCTCTTTTTCGTTAAAATGAGACTCAATCTTCATTACGAAAAGTTATTCAAGAGAATGTCCGTCAATCAATACTTTTTACATTCATCCATATATTATCAATTGTATTTTCTCACTCATTCTAGGGTAAGTGCATCACATTGGCATTCAATAATTTCATAATTGCCTCATACATTAATTTGCACTACAATTGCATCATTCACTATTTTCATTCATTAGCACGATAGTTACATCATATATAAGCATTTAGCAATGATTCATTTTGCACCGCAATCACATTCACTTGCATTGTAGTTGTATCACATCATCTCAACATGCTAGTTGCTTGCATCAACATCTTTACATTAACATCATATCTAGACTACATTTCTTCATTCATCATCACATCGGTTTGAAATAAAGAATTCATCATGTTCAACAAGGATGATACCCGACCGACGAAAAAAGGGACAAGCTTCAAGACCCACATCTGCGATTCGGACAAGTGTAAGTAATTCCATATTGGGGGTACCCGAGCATTCCCATCAGTAAATTTACATTCAAAAACAAAAAGGCTTGAATGTGGTGTCAACCTTTTTGTAATGGCCTAAGGCCACACATTCAAAGTTTCAATAAAAAATGCAATCTATTTTCAAATCTATTCATTTTGTAAATATATTTTCTCTTTGGGTCCTCGTATATCAATTGCGCAAGGAACATTGACTTTGACCCGAAGGTTGATTCCAAGTAGCATGTGTCTAGTTAAAATCCTATGCTGCGGAGATCATGAACATGTGACTTGCATTTCACATTAATCACACATATTGACAAATCGGTGCAATTTAATGTTCAAAGCCTGGTAATAGGCAGTTTCAAAACAAGAAAAATTGACTTAACTTTCAAAGCCTGGTAATAGGCATGTTTCAAATCTTCGAAGCCTGGTAATAGGCATTCTTTCAAATTAATCAGAAAACACACCAATGTTCGAAACCTAGTAATAGGCATTTTTTGGATAAGAGTGTGGAATCTTTGGGGCACTCCGCTGAAGCTCATTCTAATTGAAACTCTTCGCTTCATGAGTGATGGTAATATTTTCAAAATCATGACAATGCCGAGTAGCTCGGGAATTTGTTGTTTGCTCCATCATTTATTTCGAGCCAAAGGAATGTGATGAATTGAATTCCCCAAACAAGAATGAACCTGCCAAAGGTAAATCGGTCAAATATCGAAGTAGACTTAAAATGTACTTTACATCTTCAAACATCAATTCAGCTTTTGAGGTCTCCTAGACACATGATTTGCTTGGGGTAATCCTCAGTAAGCTATTGTCAGTGTTTTTCGTGCACTTGATATTTGGGGCATTCAAAGTGTAAGCCTAATATATTTACAATTTGAAAAGAAAAAACAATTTTCTCAATAAGCATCTCACATTGAAATTTGAACATGTGTTTTCTGATAAAGATTTCAAATTTTTGCTAGCAACAAAAGTACAAGAGGCAAAAATTTTTGGGGCAGTAAGATGCCCTATCGGTTTAATGACAAAAGACATCTCCGACTAACCAATTGAAAAATACACTTGGAAAGGCTAAGCCCAAGTGTGAGATGGGGTGTTCCAGCGCATTGGAGTCGCATTGAAGAAACAAGACATGGATTTCCCAATCAATTTCCTTTGAAGAATAGGACTTGCCCAAGTGGTCATCAATTCATTCATGCATGCATTATATGTAGTTAGACGTCCTTATGTTAGGAGCATGCTAACTCATACCATCATAGCATTTTGTTTATTTTAAATAAGTATTTGAAGGTTGATAAAAGACATAATCTACAGCTTCACGAGAGGAGAAACAGATCTCAGCAAAGAATCAAGAGTCATTTGACTTACATAATTAGGATTTCTAAGGGTCTTCCAATCCCCAATTCTATCCCTTACAAAAGGATATTTTTCTCAAAAATTCAAATTTCTCAATTCTATCCCTTCCAAAAGGGCGTTTTTCTCAAAATCCAAATTTCTCAATTTTATCTCTTCTAAAAGGATTTTTTTTCTAAAAATCCAAATTTTCCAATTCTATCCCTTCCACAAGGACATTTTTTCTCAAAATTCAAATTTCTCAATTCTATCCCTTCCACAAGGACGTTTTTCTCAAAATTCAAATTTCTTAATTCTACCCCTTTCAAAAGGGCATTTTTTCTAAAAAAAATCCAAAATCTCAATTCTATCCCTTCCAACGAATTTCTTAATTTCTTAATTCAATCCTTTCTTAAAGAATTGCTTTTAATGATGGAAATTTTGAAATTTAAATTGACTTCAATTAATTTGTTCGTTCTTGAAAATACGACTTTGATTGCACGGGCTTCGATAATTGGTTGTTTTGAATTAATTGTTCATTTAATTTCTAAGGAATCACCGACATGTGTTGCATCATGATCATCAAGCTCTATACCCAAGCTTTGTCCCTTAAGTGGGAGTGAAACGCCACATAACCAAGTGAGTAGCCCTCCACGGGTCAGTAATTCATTTTTGTAGTCCATGCCTTTTAACAAGTGAGCAGCCCTCCACGTCACTAGGTCGTGCATTCCCTTGATCCGAATCCAATTCACAAGCTTGTAATGGGCCAGAATTGGGGTTCTTGTTATCTTAGTAGGTGGCAAGATAGGTTCGAGTACCCTTTTTAGAACAGAACCCACATGTGTGAGAATCTAAGAAGCCCACCCTGATTAGAGCCATGTGGACAACCATAGCAAATTAGAATTCATGCGGTTAGGTTTTCGCTTTTCTTCGTTGGTTACTTCGCTTTGCTATATTTTCACATGATTGATTTATTTGTTTTGTCCACTACTAACCAATTTCTTCTTCGTTTTCTTTTTTTAATCTTGTCATATCATAAAGAAAAATACTGATTTGGAAACAATCTGAAATTAAAAGCTTGATCAATGGGAGATTTGGTACATAACAACGATGAGAAGAATTTTGAGGAATTCCCACAAAAGAATGATTGACTGAAGGGTAGACCCGAGGAAAGAGAAATCGAGGTTCAAAAGCTCAAGGACCAAGTTGCCAGCTACAAAAGGGCAATACAAGAATACCAGATACCGATGATGAAACGACTCCGAGATGTCGCTTGAAATATTCAGGGGCAAGAACAAGAGACGACAAACTTGATGGCTCAAGACGAGGAATTACCCAATGACTCCAGTTTCTAGCATGTGATTCTATCAGACTTCATGAATACGCAAAGGAAGAGTCGAGAAAGGAACAAATGCCATCTTAGTGTGGGTCGTATATCCAGCAATTTTCTTTCATTATTGTAATGGAACGATATCTCTATTAATACAAGTTGTTTAACGAGGATATTTGCCAAATCAGTGTTCTTCTTTGTATTCATGCATGTTTACATTATATCACATTTATCTGCAAAATTATAAGATTATTGAAATTAATGACAAGATTTCATGTGTAAAAATTTTGGTGCTTCATTTGTGCATATTCAAGGCATATTCATTTGAAGTGTTGACTCGAGAACAATTTAAAATTGGGGGCTTTTGTAATAGAAGAAATAGTTCATATCATCGAGAAAGAGTCTCAAGGCCTGATACCAATGAAGAAGTGAGACGAGGACTAGTCCAGATCAATATTATATGATAGCCCTCTTTTTCGTTAAAATGAGACTCAATCTTCATTACGAAAAGTTATTCAAGAGAATGTTCGTCAATCAATACTTTTTACATTCATCCATATATTATCAATTGTATTTCTCTACTCATTGTAGGGTAAGTGCATCACATTGGCATTCAATAATTTCATAATTGCCTCATACATTAATTTGCACTACAATTGCATCATTCACTAATTTCATTCATTAGCACGATAGTTACATCATACAAGCACATTCATTTGCACTGCAATCACATTCACTTGCATTGTAGTTGTATCACATCATCTCAACATGCTAGTTGCTTGCATCAACATCTTTACATTAACATCATATCTAGACTACATTTCCTCATTCATCATCACATCGGTTCGAAATAAAGAATTCATCGTGTTCGACAAGGATGATACCCGACTGACGAAAAAAGGGACAAGCTTCACGACCCACATCTGCAGTTCAGACAAGTGTAAGTAATTCCATATTGGGGGCACCCGAGCACTCCCATCAGTAAGTTTACATTCAAAAACAAAAAGGCTCGAATGTGGTGTCAACCTTTTTGTAATGGCCTAAGGCCACACATTCAAAGTTTCAATAAAAAATGCAATCTATTTTCAAATCTATTCATTTTGTAAATATATTTGCTCTTTGGGTCCTCGTATATCAATTGCGCAAGGAACATTGACTTTGACCCGAAGGTTGATTCCAAGTAGCATGTGTCTAGTTAAAATCCTATGCTGCGGAGATCATGAACATGTGACTTGCATTTCACATTAATCACACATATTGACAAATCGGTGCAATTTAATGTTCAAAGCCTGGTAATAGGCAGTTTCAAAACAAGAAAAATTGACTTAACTTTCAAAGCCTGGTAATAGGCCTGTATCAAATCTTCGAAGCCTGGTAATAGGCATTCTTTCAAATTAATCAGAAAACACCCTAATATTCGAAACCTAGTAATAGGCATTTTTTGGATAAGAGTGTGGAATCTTTGGGGCACTTCGCTGAAGCTCGTTCTAATTGAAACTCTTCGCTTCATGAGTGATGGTAATATTTTCAAAATCATGACAATGCCGAGTACCTTGGGAATTTGTTGTTTGCTCCATCATTTATTTCGAGCCAAAGGAATGTGATGAATTGAATTCCCCAAACAAGAATGAACCTGCCAAAGGTAAATCGGTCAAATATCGAAGTAGACTTAAGATGTACTTTACATCTTCAAACATTAATTCAGCTTTTGAGGTCTCCTAGACACATGATTTGCTTGGGGCAATCCTCAGTAAGCTATTGTCAGTGTTTTTCGTGCACTTGATATTTGGGGCATTCAGTGTAACCTAATATATTTACAATTTGAAAAGAAAAAACAGTTTTCTCAATAAGCATCTCACATTGAAATTTGAACATGTGTTTTCTGATAAAGATTTCAATTTTTTGCTAGCAACAAAAGTACAAGAGGCAAAAAATTTTGGGGCAGTAAGATGCCCTATTGGTTTAATGGCAAAAGACATCTCCGACTAACCAATTGAGAAAAATACACTTGGAAAGGTTAAGCCCGAGTGTGAGATGGGGTATTCCAGCCGCATTGGAGTCGCATTGAAGAAACAAGATACAGATTTCCCAATCAATTTCCTTTAAGAATAGGACTTGCCCAAGTGGTCCTCAATTCATTCATGCATGCATTATATGTAGTTAGACGTCCTTATCTTAGGAGTATGCTAACTCATACCATCATAGCATTTTGTTTATTTTAAACAAGTATTTGAAGGTTGATAAAAGACTTAATCTACAGCTTCACGAGAGGAGAAACAGATCTCAGCAAAGAATCAAGAGTCATTTGACTTGCATAATTAGGATTTCTAAGAGTCTTCCAATCCCCGATTCTATCCCTTCCAAAAGGACGTTTTTCTCAAAAATTCAAATTTCTCAATTCTATCCCTTCCAAAAGGGCATTTTTCTCAAAATCCAAATTTCTCAATTCTATCTCTTCTAAAAGGATTTTTTTCTAAAAATCCAAATTTCTCAATTCTATCCCTTCTACAAGGGCATTTTTCTCAAAATTCAAATTTCTCAATTCTATCCCTTCCACAAGGACGTTTTTCTCAGAATTCAAGTTTCTTAATTCTATCACTTCCAAAAGGGCATTTTTTCTATAAAAAAAAATCTAAATTTCTCAATTCTATCCCTTCCAAAAGGGCGTTTTTCCTAAAAATCCAAATTTCTCAATTCTATCCCTTCCTTAAAACACGAATTTCTTAATTTCTTAATTCGATCATTTCTTAAAGGATTGTTTTTCTTAAAACATGAATTTCTTAATTCGATCCTTTCTTAAAGGATGTTTTCCTTAAAACGTGAATATCTAAATTCAATCATTTCTTAAAGGATTGTTTTTCTTAAAACATAAATTTCTTAATTCAATCCTTTTCTTAAGGATATTTTATTGAAATTCGGACTCCCTGACTTTATTCTTTATCAAGGATGTTTCTCATAGCTCAGGGATTTCAGGCGAGAAGTTTCAAATTCACAGCATCAGGATTTCAGGAAGAGGAAGGGCCAATGATTCTATTTAGGAAGGACTCGCAGCTCAGAATCTTCAAATAGGGAAATGGGACAAAATTTGTATCTTTAGACTTTGCTCTATTCCTGTTTCACAGCAATTAGCAAAGAGGGGCAGCTGTAGACACTAAATTTTGTCCGAGTTTAAATTAAAAATGCTCGAAATAAGATCAATCCACATCACTCATTTTAATACCCAAAAGCTTATACTGTAAGCTCAAAATTACATAGCCCATTCCATATAATTTTATATAATAAAAAATACAAAAAAAATAAAATCCAAACTCCTTCCTCATTAAGGCTTAACTCCCATTGGTTGGATGAATGCTTGAATCTTACTAGATGAACAACTACTTAGTGGGTGAGTTCTTGAACCTCATTGGTTCTATTTTATAGGATAAAAAAATAATAATAACTATATAATTTACCCCAAACAATTGAGACAGACGGCCATTGTTTTGTCTCCCCAAGCATTCTCTCCCAATTCATTTCCCCTAACCCCACTCACATTTTTCAATTTCCATTTTCATTCCCAGCCTCCCACACCATTCTGGTTTCCCATTTTTTCCCCTTGAGCCGCAACACCCATAAACATTTTGGATTTCCATTCTCGCGCCCAGTATCACATTGCAAATGTGATTTTAATTTTCATTTTCCCCAAGAACCAAACGTTCCCAATCCCATTCGGCAGCCCCAAAATAGACTCCCAAAATTCCCCTTCAATTCCACCACCCACCATTCGAGCTTCAAAAAAAGCACACTCATTTGAATCACCAACCCTTAAATCAAGTTTTTTAACCCCATCAACTACGATTTATGGATTGATCGATCGAGCATATATTTGGATTTTAATATTTTCTTCCCTTATTTATTTATGTGTAATCATTCTTATGATTAATGGAAATATTGATGAGATATGTGTTTTATTATGTTTGTTTGGGATATGTGTTTTATTATGTTTAGTTTATTTGTTTGGGATATGTGTTTTATTATGTTTGTTGGTTGTGGTTTAGTATTTGCTTATATGTGTTTAGGATAGTTTAGTTTTTAGAGTTGGTTGTTTTTCTAGTTTAGGCCCTTTAGGGTTAGTTCAGAGTTAAAAATTTAATTTAATTAATCTAAACTATGTGCTCGTTTTATTGGGCATAGGCTTTAAATTAATTAAATTAAATTTAGGTTAAGTTTAGAGCCTTAGTTAGACTATAGGTCCGAATCAATTTAATCCATTTAAATTCGCCCTTGGCTCATTGGGGTAAATGTTAAATGTATTAAATTGGTTGAAACATTCTTAATTATTTAGGGTTAAATTGAATTTTCATGTAGATCACTTAATTCAAAATCATGACTAATTAACTCGATTGAATTTAGATAGTTTCATTGGCTCATTGGGATTTTAGTTCAAAATTAATCGAATTGATTATCATGATTCAAGACAACCAATAAAATGTTAGGATTTTTTAGTTTTTTAGGGAATTAATTAATTTAGGGCTAATATTAGATTAACCTAGTTAACAATTAGAACATTAATTGGATTCCAATAATTTGGGACTTTTAGGTTAGGGCTTTAGTGGGCCTTAGGCTTTAATTTCATGCATTTCTTTGCCATGCATTTTAATTGTCATTCATGAGACCTCTAATATTTTAATTGGACATTGCATGTAATTAATCAACTTAAATCATAAAATGGAGATATTTATTAATTCTGATATTTGTATCGTAACAGTCCTGGTTCACTAGATGTTGACCAAATATTCGAACTAATTCTTATCATCTAAAGGTAATTTAAAACGAATTAAAATTTTGACAAGTCATTTCATCATGTTTAACTGCTTGCATCATGCATAAAGGTGGTGAACGGAGTTCGAACCATAAATTAACACGGCATTCAAGCTCATTCGATGTCGGTTTAATCTATGGTCCGAGGTATCGTCACCCTTATTAATTAAATGTTTAATTAATTCGAATACACCAATTTGACCAAGCCCGTATAATTAAAGTCAAAATTCAATTACGAACCATTTAATTAAATTCAATTCAAATCTCAATAATTTTCATCAATTAAAAGCAACATATATTTTGGTACCGATTTTCGGACGTGATGGGGGTGTTAATCCTTCCCCAGGCGTAAGCAACTCTCAAACACTTTTTCGAGTGAATCTCTGATTTTAGGGTGTCCGACCTACCTTAGTGGCCGGTGGCGACTCCAAGTATTTTATTTTCAAAAACACGATTTTTAAGGGACTTCCATATTTCCAAATATTTTCCCAAAAATAAAAAGAAACCTGTTACTCCTTTTTTAGCGATCTCGTTCGAAACCTTGAAATTTTTTAATTTCAGAAAAAGGCCGCTACAATCTTATTTCATAATACATCTCCAATATATATAAGCAGAAAATCTATGGACGAGCTGTTAATAAACTCATAATTGAGTCAACTAAATTAATTTGTATATGATTCAACTGCTAATTCAAATACTAAAATGTAGCAAAAGATAGAAAACAATCACTCAATTCCAATGAAACACCACAATGGCCCTATGAAGCAAACCAAAATTAGGGAGAAACAAATCTTAATGAAAATTGAAAAAAAAAACAACAATTAAAAGAAATTTTGATTACCTTCTATTGCTGTGACTTTCACCTGAAATTTCAATTCGATTTTAATAGCACTTTAATAGAGGAGTGATTTCGATGATATGGATTTAGATGATGAATTTCAAAGAACAATTACATTGGAAAAAATAAATAAACAGATTTTGAATTTGAGTTTAAATTTGAGAACAAAAAATAAATAACTTGATTTGTAATTAATATTATCTGATGTATTCTATTAACAGCAAATCACTGAGAATAAGAAATATAAAAATTTGATTTACTATTATTATGCTCCGAGATCTTCTCTTTTACAAATTTGAAATAAATAAATAAATAGAAAATTTATTCTTACCCACCATTACGCTACATGATCCCTTGCGCCACGAACTTTTGTTTTCCATTCACAGTCCTACAAATCATATAGTGCAATTGTTTGTTGTACCGGCGAAGCAAACCAAACCTAGAAAAAAATTGAAATCTAAATGAAAAATGGGGAAAATCAATCGTTATTTAAAACTTTGTGATAGAGAAGTGGTTCCAATGGTATGAAAACATATGGGTTTTAATTTCAAAGAACTAACAATGGAATTGAAAAAATTAGGGAAAATTGATTTTGAGTTTGAGAATTTTTTGAATTTGAGCTTGAGAATTCTCGATATAAAAAAGGACTTATTTGATCACAAAGCTACTCTGACTGATTTGCCGTTAAATATTTTTTCATCGTTAACGTTAATTTTTTATCTTTTTTTATATAACAGACGTCATCAAAAGGGATATGCTTGTGGAGTCCAGAGACTCCACTGGTTGTGCATTGTATATTTTCCCTTCAATTTAATGTGTTTGATTTAGGGGTTTGGGTTAGGTTTAGTGGTTTACAGTTTTGGGCAATGAAATTATATTACCCTAAACCTAAAACTTAAACTCTAAATTCTAATCATTATCCCTAAATTTTAAAGCCTAAACATAAACTTTGTCCTAAACTAAATCTATAAACCCTAAAGATAAGATGCTTACAAAAACTTTTAATTTCCACCCAGTGTATTGAATATAAATTCTTTTATTAATGATTATAATTAACAGATATTGATGTGACCCCGGATGAAAAATAGCCAGTTTGCCTGATCGTTAATCGAAGTAAGCAAAGACTTGTGTTGAAAAATATTGATTGATGCAACGGATGGTTAGAGTATATGGAATATGTTGCGATTTTTTGCGCGAAAGGGTTGTTTCTAATGAGTAATTTGGCGAACGTAATGGGTGTAAGGTTTATGGATAGTGTTTGCTTGAATGTTGGGTTTTGGTGGAAGGATGTAATATGGAATTTGGTTTAATATCAAAGGAAATAACCAACACTATTGTGAGTATTGACCCCGAATCCTATTAGAAGTTTAGTTGGTCGGGAAAAGAACTTTTGCTATAAAGAATAGAGACCTGAATCCTATATTGGCCCTAAACAAAAGACCGCGGCCCTCTAATTAGCAAATTAAGAACCAACAGTATATGAAAAAAAGGAATTGACGCCATAAGCACTAGGCATGATAAATCAATAGAATTCTTGAAAAACTCACAAATATATTAATATGAATTATGTGTCCTTTAAAAGTGAAATGATACTCATATTTATAATATGGAAAAAGAAATAATTGAAAATAAAATTCCATGGGATTTATGATCTCTAAATGAATGTTATTGATGGCAATAATTAATCTTGCATTCTTCAAGAAGAATTGTAGCTTTAGAATGAATGTAGACACCCATTTGTCTAGATGAATGAACCGATGGAATTCCAATCTTAAATCAATGTCTTTATTCTCCATTAATGGGGTGTTTATGAAGCTTTTAAAATAAACACAACCTTTGAATGCTCTTTAACCCTGAAGAAATCTGTAACATCTTCTCAAGAGTGATGACGTATTTACGAGCTCCATTGAATGTTGTTTTCCTCCAGCTTTCAATCTTCCATTATTACTGAAATTGATCATGTAAAAAGAATAAAAAGGAAAACATAAATAACGTGCAAACTATTATGCAAATTTTTTTATCGGCAAAGGTATGATTTTATTGAGAAGGCAATCATACAAGCCCACATTATCATAAGCTTCGTTAAAAATTTTCCTAAACTTAAATAGATAAAAAAAAGGCAACAATAGCAAAATCAACGTGGGAAAAAAGCCAAGATATGCATGGAAATAAAAGCCACCATCGTATGCATGGGAAGAAAGTATCACCAAGAAATGCGTGGGGAACAGACACCATCGATTCAGCAATTACAGCTCCCAACTAGGAAAGGAAATTTCATCACCGCCAATTAGCACAAATCCATTCAATCACCAAATCGCATGAAATAACATGAAAACCAGCATACAAGCATACTCAATCACGAGTAGAAACACAGAACTTCACCCAATTAAACCTGATCCGACAATTAATAGTTTTAATACACCACTTTCAGCCATGAAGAACGATCGGCGCCTCCTTTAGCTAAGGCATCAGCTATAGAATTAGCTTCACGGGAGACATTATAAAAGCATACACGAGGCAATTAAGATAACGCCAAATCAATATTACGGAAACATTATCAATACGTCCACGGTCATTTTTCACTATGTAGAACCCAAGCCACTACAACCATGGATTCAGGATCCAAACCACGTGAACCGTTTTCCTTACATCGGCATGTCTATCAAATTGGACTCATTCAAGAAATTCATAAAATTCTACATACCAATTACGCTGCCCCTACTACCCCTTCTTTCACTTTCAGATCGAGCAACCTTAAAGTCACCACAAAAGCACCATGGCACATCAAAATCTTGCATAGTGGAGCATAATTGATTCCATAACTCTTGTTTTCCCTCTACCGAACAAGGAGCATAAGTTCCAATAAAGCCACAATGCCATGAACCTGATATCCAAATACTAGTAATGATAACACAATGATCCAGAGTTCGTTTGAATCTACCCTGAAGCATGACTCTTCCCACTCCATGAAAACACCCCCGACCGACCGATCAAGGGGACAAAAATAAAATCGAAACAATTGGAAGGCCAAATAGAACTCACCGCTACTGACGAAACTGACTCTAATTTTGTTTCCTGAATATATACCATCTCTCCTTTGTATTGACGCAACCGATCAAACACAACTTTCTTCTTTGATCTTGAATTCAAACCATAAATGTTCCACGTCAATACCTTCATTAAGCCAATCTTAAAGTCCCCCCTCTCGTTCTTCAATATTTTTTGCAATATCTTTCACAATGTCAACTTCATTCCCAATGGTTACCGCCCCTATAAGCTTTCAAGATTTATTGTCTCTCACGCTTCCTTCAAAATTGCTTTCTTCCTACTAATGAAGTCTGAATTCGATAAAGAGCCATTTGCCACTAGCTGATTTTGATATTGATTTTTCCTCAGTCTTCCTCTCCATGGTTTAGTCACTTTTTGTGTTTTTTCCGCTTGTTCACCAGGCAGCAGTAGACTATTGAGAAGCTCTGGCATTTCTCTTACTTTTCGAGATTCATTCCCAATTTTAATCCATGTTGCCTTATTTGTTTTAGGGCAGCCACCTTCTCAAGTGACTCTTTTGAAAAAGAGGTAATAATATCCTGATATTCCGAAGTACTATCCCTGTTATGTTGCATGACATCAAAATTTGTGGAATCCTCTTCGATCCTAAAAACAAAGCCAACATTAGCATTGAAAAACTCATCTACCGCATCTGGTGGGCTATCAAGCACCCTCAAATATATTCACCTTGTCACCTCTAGCATTTCTTGTCTTGGAGTAGCTTCCCTCTCCTCAATTGAATTAGGTACAAAAGAATCCTTAGAATCATTCTCCGACCGGCTGATGGTCCTTGAACCACTAGGCATTTTTTCATTAAACATAGTAGCCACCGGTGTAGTAATTGGTACTTGCTGATGATGAGGACTTTGAATAGTTTCCGAGGATGTGTTAACTTCATCTTCATTATTTCCTCCTGCAAATCCTCACTATCGTCCTTGTGACTTAATACTTCAATTTTGTGGACACGTACTGGATATATCAAACCATTAACCATAAGCTCCACGATATCATCAATCCTTTTCACCATGCCAGTCTCGACTAGAAGCCTGACACTTACGAATGATTGCGTATCCAAAGTCTCCCTATCGATCCTTACAAAATCACCCTAAGCCTCGGTGATATTTTTGAAGGTGTGTGTTGACCAAGCTTGGATTGGGATTCTGCCAACAGACAACCACGCAAATCTTCTTCCAAAATTCAGATCCAGTGACTACTCTTGCATACTTTCAAATCATTGTAATAATATCCTAGAATCTAACATCTTGCGCGCTTCCATATCATGAAACATAAGTAGAACAAAAGGGCCCTGAATCCGCATAATCGAGAACCCGTGTATTTTAACTCTCACCAAATCATGAGCTAATTTTGCCACTGAAATAGATTTCAAGCATTTTTCAACCGCACTATATCTCAGAATTTCTAAATTATTTTCATCCACCACCTCAAGTACTCTTTTACGGACCGGAGAAGGTGTGATCAGAATCACATCCTTTTCAATGATCACTTGCGTGGATAGGTTTTGAGTGTTTGGATCTCTTTTTTTTTTTTTGCCTTCAGAACGCAGTACGTGTTTCTCTTCTTGCCATCAAAACCGAAATACGAGCCCCATAGATCCACGCTCTATCTGATCTCTCTATGACACGAGTTGCATCCTACGACCCAGATTTTGGTTAGCGAATCGGGTCTTAGACCCGGGTATTGGGTCTTTAGGTTGGGGACCCAATTAAGAAATTTGGATATGGGCTTTATGATAAAAGATGGTAGATGTTTTATTATTTAGTTGGTAAGATAAAAAGAAAATAAAAATGGATATTTTTTGAATAAAGGTAATTGGTGATTTGACGGGAAGAGAGAAGAAAGAAAAGAGATATTTTAGGAGAGAGAGAAAAATGAGGGAAAGAGAGAAAAGTAGGGGAAGAGGGTTTTGAGCTTGGATCTACGACCACCGGAGCTGTCATGCACGACACCTCTGACACCATTGGAAATGCCTTGCCGAGATGAGTCCAAATGTGGTCGTTGTGTCACCGTCTGAGCCGCTGTTCGTCAGAGTGAAGGGAAAGAAATTTTGGAGAAGCTGGTTCGGTACGTTCTGACCGTCACTATCGCAAACAGAGGCCACCATCGAAACTAGTGGCCATAGAATAGCATGTCTGAAGCTCGTTGTCACCATCCAACCACCAAAGGGCATCCCACATGCCACCATGCGTCGCCCTTGTGGGTGGGCGTGTGCCTGGCTAGGCTGGTGCACACTGCTGTGGTGTATCGCACCACACCGGATTCTAAAAATGATTTCACGTGGTTCAGGCTGCACCAGATCACGCCATGTGGATGCATGGCTGTTACGATGCACCGCGTCGCACGTGATCACCAAGACCTTGACTGGTCGTTAACAGGTATTGACCGGGCGTTGACTTTTTAGGGACCCTACTTGGGGGTTCCTCGACGTTTCCGATCCTTTGTCGCAGTCCGTTTCACCAAATTCAAACCCGATAAGCTATTTTTACACGTTTGACCTTGTGAATAGTATAGGAGATGCATGGAATTAATGTATTTTCGTATTTGTTTGTATATGAGGATCTCTCAGGTTTGCATATCAAATTAAGTAGAATATTTGAAAGCTCGGGTGAGGATTTTAGCGATGTCGGCTTAAGGTTAGTAAACCTCGAGCTCTGAAATGCTTCTTAAGCATCATAAGTGTAATTGTTTTGCATGTTAATGGTTGCAAATTAAGAGATGAGTAATAAGCATGTGTTGATACTGATAGTTCGAGGCTTGGTAATTATTGAGATACTTGATGAGCTTGAGAATGTTCGAATCTGTTATGAGCTTTAGAGACCATTTAGGATTATCTAAATATCTGTATGATTATCTGATTGTATGATTGGTTGACTGATTAATATATGATGATGTCTTGTATGTTAGCTGAATAAATTAATATGTTTGATTGAATATTGGTTAGAGACAATACTGATAAATATTCGATTTAATGGGTAAAAAGTCGGTATTATAACACCGTAATTTAAATAAATTGTACAAACCCATGAGTTGGGTACCGGTACGAGCTTTGGTTATACCAGTAAACGATTAGGGTCATATCGATATGGGTGGGACCATACCGAAACTTGTGGAAATTAGGAATTTCCAATAAACTAATTGGTAGTGGTACGCGTGTGAGTATCGTTTGCTAGGACTACCGTATCGATACTCATATTCGAGGATCGATGTCGCTGAACTAAATAGTTTGAAATATTAGTCTAAGATAAAGGTAAATACAGAATATTAATAATTAAATTATGCCTTGTTAAATGAGATAAATTATACACTTCTCCATAATGTATTAACAACTTGGTAAAGCTTGGGTGATTACTTGTAATAGTAAATCTTAGGGAACTTTGGTGGATCATGTGTGAATGTGCCATATATAGATACTTGTTGGTTGTGTATGTTCTGATTGATGAGATCTGGATACCCAGTGAAAGAGTGTTGCAACACCATGGTTAGAGATACCGAATGAAGGTTATAGATGCTATGTGACCCGAGCCTCATTCGAAGATACTCGATAGAGGATTCTGAGTATGGATGCATATTCTGATGGTAGGTGACCCGGCCTTACCTAGAGTGTTGATGCTTGAAGAAGGATTTCGAGCAAGGGTGTACGTTCTGATGCTAGGTGACTCAGCCTCACTTGAAGTGTATGTTTCGATGCTACGTGACCCGGCCTCACTCCAAAGTTATTATTGTTGATAGGTGCTTTCACCTAGATGATCTGTTGGGATCTCGGGCTTGGTTGGGCCTTGTGTGTCATGTATGATGTTTTGTTATGTTGAGAGCATGTGTTTAGGCAAGTAATGATAACGCCACGTGTTTATTTATCTCTTTGTATTACTCGTACTAACTTGCATACTTATGTTTATGATTAGCATGAAGTATATAGAGTATATGCGTACCACTGAGCTTTGTAATCTCAGCGCTCAAAATCGTTGTTTCTGTACGTAGGTTGATCATCGAATCGTGGGTTCGTAGAGCACTATCGGTACGAGATTCTAGCTTACAGAGGTTTTTTGAGTACGATACTTGTATTTAGTGGGCTATGTACTCATAGGACCTTACGTGGTAGAGTTTGTAAATTCTTATTTTGCAAATTGTATAAATCAATTTTAATGTATTGAATATTTTATTTCAATTAAAGCTTTATTGTAATGTTTTATTATATATATATATTAAATTGTGGGTTTTAATTATTTTAAGAAAAAATACAATTTTAGGTTTGGGCTTGAGGCTCAAATATGATATCCAGGTCAATGATGTTACATTTAATGGTATCAGAGCTTAGGTTTAGCCGGTTTTAGGAGGGTGGTAGAGGTGTTTTAGTAAGGTGTCTAGGGAATACAAACTCTTAAATTAAGTTCGTATTTCTTAAGACTGGATTCTTGATTGTACGTTCAATGTTACGACGCTAAGATGGCTACGATCATAGTCGAGAGGGCCAAGTTAAGTGTGAATCTGCTTGTAGGAGCGATTCTGAGGGAGAGGTCACCCTGAATGGTTAAGGTAGATGTTAGTTGAATAATGCTGGAGTCGAGGATATGTCCTCCTCATGCCGTTTAAATGGTGTTTTCGTTATGTGTTGTAGTCGTCCCAAAGCTTTTAGATACGCTATGAGAGTTTGTGGCAAGAAGTCTTAATCATTCTGTGTGAATATTATTGTGTTGCGGGTATGGATAACTTATTTTTGAAATCGATCAGTGTATGTGCGTTGGTTGGATGACCCTTTGCTCACTTAAAAGAGAGTCTTGTTGATACACAAAGAGTATCATCGTCCTTTTCGAGGGCATTTCTCGGATAGTAGGTTTGGGACCCACTAGTTTATTGAAGGATGATCAAAGTTAAACGTTCTACGGGTTTGATATAGCTACCTTCTTGGGAGTTGTGGCACCTTAGAAATTACTTTGGTTAATCAAGTGCGATGCTAGCCGATAATGTCGAGAGCAGGCTCAAGGCTTTGAGCCAACCTTGGGTAATAAGAATGTTTGGATCATTGCCTTTTACCATGATTTTCTTGGTGGTTGTTTTGAGAATGACACAACGGGTTTGTGAAACATGTTTAACCGTTCGACAGATACTAATGTTTATAGTTTGATGCTTGTGAGGCTTCAGATTGTTAGAGTGTTTGTTTATGCCTTTTGGGGGAGTCACTGGGACTTCTTCCCTGTCGAGAACGTAAGGGGATTTTGAGGTAAGACTGAATTAGACGTCGGTGTCCATCATCCTTGTCGGAGGACACCGACCCAGTTGAGAAAGTTAGAGGTTTAGTTGCGAAGGTGCAACTTGAACGAGGTTTCTTTTATCTGAGTGTTTCGCCAAAGGGGTCGGGCTCATTTGCTAGTAAGAAGTTGGTTTGTTGAGGTGGTGCTTAAACTGTTGATAGCTTATTAAATGACAGTGAAAGATCGTTAAGTGTCTCTTAAGGTGCATAACTTGTTTAACCAATTACGAGGTACTCGTGTGCTTTTCCGAGATTGGTTAGAGAATAAAATGGTTGTGGTTAAAGTGTTAGAGGCTTATAGTTTTGAAATGAATTTTTGGATTGAGGATATCTCTTTTAGAGCGTATCGTGGTAACGTTTGATGTATGCAGTGACGGTTGAGGTGTTGCAGCGATGATATAGTGGAGGCCAACTTATTGTTTCTAGAATATAAGTTTCATGTATTATGTTTCACGTGTGAATGTATAAGGATCACGGAAGGTTGAGTTGCAAAGATAATTACCTTAATGACCTTGTGTGTGGGAAAAGTTAGTCGCCATGTAACTAGTTAAGGGAGCAAGGGTTTGAGACTTTGTAAATGTTTTTGTTTTGTATCACAATTTCCTTAAGGCAACCGAAGAACATTACTGCAGATCTGAGCTGCATGAGACCGTTATGTTGTGATAGTAGTGTTGACCCGATTAGGGTCAAATAAGATTTCGAGATCATCAATGATATTTTTTTGTATTGATATGGTTGTATTTTTGTGTTAGAAGTGGGAGTGTTGTGTTCACCCCAACAGCGTGAAGTTTTGGGTACTTGGTCTTTAAGGAATTAGAGTTTTAGACAATGATGCGAGTCAAAGTAATTAAGGGTTGTTGATCGTGTATGATCAATCACCACCTAAGTAAAGTGAACTTGATAAGTGATGGGTTGTACGAAGTCAGTTTAGATTAGAGTATCATGTTGTCATAAGGGCGATCAAAGATCACAAGTGATGGTCATGTAAGGGAATATCGATGTTAGCTTTATGTGGTACCAGTACTCGATTCATCTAGTGTCGGTACTAATCGATCAGTACCGGTATCCATGTGTTTTATTAGTTAAGCTCTGAGTCATGGGTTGCCTACTTTGAGGGTCGCGAGAAGTAGTATCTTATTATAATTATGAGGACGCAATGTTATGATTGGATTGGGTCAGATAATTTCTGATAGACCATGAGACCTTGTTGTGAGTGCTTTAGAGAACGACATGTTAAGGTAAGAAATTCTTCTTATATGGTATAGTGGTAAGAATATAGTGAACTTTGAGAGCGACAGTCTGTACAAAGCTTTCACCGCGTGATTTAGAGACAATGTGGAGTCGTGCGTTCGAGATAGTGATAAATGTCTAACCTGCTAACAATTGAGAGTCAAACATTGAGTTCTTTAGAGTTGTTGTGATGCTTTGATGTTCTTTAGCGGAAATTAAATAGATGACAGTGGATATTGAAAAGTATTGTGAGGGCACAGTTTCAATGGGATTTCTTTAAGTAATGATATAGTCCTTGGTATGTACCATTGATATTTTCGGTAAAGGTGAAGACCAGATAGAAAGTCGACTTGGTTTGTTGTAGGTTGGGTTGTACGACACTACGTTGTGTACATGCTACCTTTTGGTACGAGGTTCGAGATTTATGATGAACCTTATCCCTTGGTGGGATTTTCATGCGATGACAGATCTGAGTGATAGTACAAATGACATGTTTTTCCAGATATGTTATAATTGAGGTGTAAGATTCTCGCATGAATCGAGTTAATGAGATATGTTTTAGTTACCGATATAAATTATCATGCCGAGTGATAGTACAAATGACATGTTTTTCCAGATATGTTATATTTGGGGGTGTAAGATTCTCGCATGAATCGAGTTAATGAGATATGTTTTAGTTACCGATAATAATTTAGATAGGGATGTTTTAGTTACCGATATAAATTATCATGCCGAGATTAAGGTAAGTGCTTGAGGCGAGTTGAGACACTGCACATTTTCAGAAGTCCTACACCGGACAAGCAATAATTTAGATAGGGATGTTGTTAGAGTTAGAGCCTCCTTCTAGGAGCTATCGCGGGAAGAATTGATTTATTTTGGATACAACGGCTATTTAACATCCTGTTCTTTTTTTATCATATGTTGTTGTGGAAGGATTTGTGTGCAACAATCTTTTGGGTTCTACAGCGTTAGCTTCTTTGATGACATATCTGTGTGACGTTTTGGTTAAGGTACCATTGGGTTTTGGCTTGTCGTCTGTAATGTACCAAGCGAGGATAGAATCCTTCTATGGGAAAGAATCAGTTGAGATTATGTTTGTACCAATAGAAGACAATGGTTATGTTTAATAAGTGTTGTGAGAGATCAAAGTAGCGCAGCAGGAAATCTTTGAGAACGTCAAAGAGTTGTATTATTTTCAGCATATTTTTTTGGTTTATGGAAGCAAAAAATTTGAGGACGAAATTTTTTTAAGGTGGGAAGAGTTGTAACGACCTCAATTTTGGGTTAGCGAATCGGGTCTTGGACTCGGGTATTGGGCCTTTAGGTTAGGGGGCAATTAAAAAAATTGGATATGGGCTTTATGGTAAAAGATGATGGATGTTTTATTATTTATTTGGTAAGATAAAAGAAAATAAAAATGGATATTTTTTTAATAAAGGTGGCTAGTTATTTGATGGGCAGAGAGACGGAAGAAAATAGATATTTTGGGGGGAGGGAAGGAAAAAAGAGGGAAAGAGAGAAAAGTGGGGGAAGAAGGCTTTGAGCCTCGATCTACAACCACCAGAGCTTTTGTGTAAGACACTACCAGTACTATTGGAAAGGTTTCACTAAGACGAGTCCAACGGTGTTCGTCGCGTCGCCATCTGAGCTGCTGCTGCTTGCTAGAGTAAAGAGAAAGAAATTTTGGAAAAGCTGGTTCAGTGCATTCTCACCGTCACTGCCACAAACGAAGGCTACCATCAAAACCAGCAGCCAAAGAACATGGGGTCTGGAGCTCACCGCTGTCGTCCAACTCCCGAAAGGCCTCCCACACACCGCCCCTGTGGGTGAGTGTGTGCCTGGCCAGGCGGGTGCACACTACTATAGGGCACTGCGCCACACCGGATTCTAGAACCGATTTCACGAGGATCTGGCTGCACCAGATCATGCCATGCGGGTGCATGGTTGTTACGATGCGTCGTGCCGCACAGGATCACCAGGGCCTTGACTGGCCGTTGACCGACGTTGATCGGGCGTTAAAATTTTCTAAGAGACCCTACTTGGGGATTTCTCGACGTTCTGGATTCTTTGGCGTAATTCGTTTCGCCAAATTTGAACCTTGTAAGCCTTTTTATGCGTTTGACCTTGGAATGATATAGGACATGCATAGAATTAATGTATTTTCGTATTTTTGTATATGATAATTACTCGAGTTTGCATATCAGATCAAGTGGAATATTTAGGAAGCTCGGGTAAGGATTTTAGCGATCGGCTTAAGGTTAGTATACATGGAACTCCGAAAAGCTTCATAAGTGTAATTGCTTTGCATGTTAGTGGTTGCAAATTAGGAGATGAGTAATAAGCATGTGTTGATATTGATAGTTCGAGGCTTGGTAATTATTGAGATACTTGATGAGCTTGAGAATGTTCGAGTCTGTTATGAGCTTTAGAGACTGTATATGATTGTCTGAATATCCGTATGATTATCCGATTGTATGATTGGTTGATTTATTAATATATGATGATGCCTTGTGTGTTAGTTGAATAAATTAATATGTTCGATTGAATATTGGTTAGAGACAATACTGATAAATATTTAATTTAATGGGTAAAAAGCCAACATTATAACACCGTAATTTAAAAAATTATACGAACCCATGAGTTAGGTATCGGTACGTGCTTTGGCTGTACCGATAAGCAATTAGGGTCATATCGGTACGGGTGGGACCATATCGGTACTTATAGAAATTAAAAATTTTCAGTAAACTAATTGGTAGTGGTACGTGTGTGAGTACCGTTAGCCAGGGGTACCGTATCGATACTCATATTCGAGGACCGATGCCATTGAATAGTCTAAAATGTCGGTCTAAGATAAAGGTAAATACGAAATATTAATAATTGAATTATGCCTTGCCAAATGAGATAAATTATACACTTCTCCATAATGTATTAACAACTTGGTAAAGCTTGGGTGATTGCTTCTAATAGTAAACGTTAGGGATCCTTGGTGGATCATGTGTGAATGTGCCATATATGGACATTTGTTGGTTGTGTATGTTCTAATTGATGGGCTCCGGATACCCAGTGAAAGAGTGTTGCAACACCATGGTTAGAGATACTGAATGGAGGTTACCGATGCTATGTGACCCGGGTTTTTTTCAAATATACTCGATGAGGGATTCTGAGTATATGTGTATGTTCCAATGCCAGGTGACCCAGCCTCACCTAAAGTAGGGAAGATTTCGAGCAAGGGTGTATGTTCTGATGCTAGGTGACCCGGCCTCACCTAGAGTGTAATTTCCGATGCTATGTGGCCCAGTCTCATTCCAGAGTTATTGTTGTTGATAGGTGATTTTTCCAAGATGATTTGTTGGGATCTCGGGCTTGGTTGGGCCTTGTGTGTCATGTATGATGTTTTGTTATGTTGAGAGCATGTGTTTAGGCGACTAGTGGTAGCGCCACGTGTTTATTTATCTCTTCTTACTGCTCGTACTAGCTTGCATGCATATGTTTATGATTAGAATGAAGTATAGTAGAGTAGATGTGTACCACTGAGCTTTGTAAGCTTAGTACTCGGAATCGTTGTTTCGTGCATAGGTTGATCCTTGGATCATGGGTTCGTGGAGCACTATCAGTACGAGATTCTAGCTTGCGGAGGTTTTTAGAGTACGATACTTGTATTTAGTGGGTCATGTATTCATAAGACCTTACGTGGTAGAGTCTATAAATTCTTATTTTGCAAATTGTATAAATCAATTTTAACGTATCGAATATTTTATTTCAATTGGAGCTCCATTGTAATATTTTATGCTTTTATATATTTTTTAAATTATGGGCTTTAACTGTTTTAAAAAATTACGATTTTGGGTTTGGGCTTGAGGCTCAATTGGAGCTCTAATCGCCATTGTTTCAATACTATGATACAAACTTATATATGCGAACACTATATGCAGCTACTTGCATACGAACGGAAATCTGAACATGGATGGAATGCAATGTATGAGAACAGGATTGTAAGTTAATAAATACATGCGGACAGGAATTTAAAGGTGAACTAAAATTGTGCATGCTACACATTGCATGGTTGATCATCTATAAGACATTCTCTCTAATCACGAAGAAGTAATGGCTTCTCACGCTTAATAACAATTGCGAGTCACAGCTTTCTGTAACTTCTTAGCTTTCGCCCCGGTGGTTGGACCACTCGCCAATTCTTTAGGTTCATTTGTGTTCACGAACATGATCTCATCAGATATTGTCATAAAATCACTCTAATATTTAAAATAAGATGTTGGATTTGAACCCAATGTTACAAGATTAACAACCAAATTGTTGCTTTGTTTTTGATTTTTTTTCATCCTTGTGCTGCTCTAAGGTGTGTGTTCGGCTTAGGGTTTTGAAAACCCTTTTTCACACAACTCCGGTATGACATATGGAAAGTTGGGATTTTGATTTCTGGGTTCTACAAATTCATTTTTAAGTTTGTAGATGAACTTTCTTTCTCCTTTAGAATTCAACGATCGAATAAGACGAAATTTACAAGAGAAAATAGAAGAAAATGAACAAACGAAGGAACAAAAAACAGAAACTTGTTTGGTTGAAGAGAAGGAAAGAGATTTAATTTACTTTCAATATACCCCTTCACCGTTTTTTAGAAAACTAGTACCCTCAAAAAATTATTTAATAAAATAGCACTCATTTGTGTCGCATAAGATAAAAGAGGACTATGCCAGCCGCGTTTTTGGAAAGCACACCACAATCATGCCTTCTATAAAAGTGTTCCACGTCATATGTCTCTTCTATAAAATGATGAAAATAAAAAAATAATCTAATAGCAATCAAATTTGATATTTAGCTCTAGGAATTGTAAAATAGTATTGACATTAGTTTATATTTGCATAAATATAGTGTTTTCAGTTGTTTTTTTAATCAATGTGAGATTCATGAGCAAAAAAACTTATTTTTAGATTACTCGTTAAATAATTAAGTGGTTTCATTGAAAAATTAAAATATTGATGTTCAAAATAAAACTTATCCCATAATTTAGTGGTCATGGGTGTGGTTTACCCTAAAAATATAGTGTTTGTTTTTAACCAAAATGGGCGTCAACTGGGTAAAGCAATGGTGAAGGTAAACAACTTTTTCAATGTGGCATAACCAACGGTGGAAATAGTCTTCTTTTGCACGACCATGATCCATCTTTATCGATTTGGGTCTAATTGGATGCTATTGCCTACTGATATACTATCGCAATAGTCGTCAGAAAAGAACATGCCATTATACATCTTACATCACGTGATCTATTATTGAAAACAAAGGTTTTCTTTTTCCTTTAGAAAACTCCTCAAGCATATTCAATTTACTTTCTCAATTTACTCCCTTTCCTTAAACTTAAGTATCTCTTCCCTCCATTCTCATTTTCACTTCTTTCAATTTCGGAGATTTTATTATAAAGAGCCCAGATCATAGAATTCTATCTCAATATAAAAAGAAATGGAACGTCTTCTTCAAGAAGACTTCAACAATCTTTCAAAAAATTCTGAAGCTAGTTCAAACTGTATCACGACTTCTTTAGATTATTATCTAAGCATGGTATACCGTCAACAATCTTAAAACAGAATGCGCACCATGTTGTTGTCCAATCGTCAACGTATCAAAACGACAATCGAAAAGCGTGCCAAAACGACATACAAAGAACGTGCGCCATGTTCTCCAATTGTCAACATGTCAAAACGACAGTTGAAGAACGTGTCAAAACGACATACAAAAAACATGTTAAAATAACATACAAAAATAAAAATAGCAAAAAAACAAATAAAAAGTCACTATAAAAATCTAACCGACGGTATTAAAGTCGTCGATAAAGGCAATACAATAAAGAAAAAAAGTAAAAGGAAGGGTTTAGAATAACCACAAAAGAGAAAATGGATGAGAGGAGAAAAAGACACAAACATTTTAAATTAAAATAAAAGAATTAAATTTCGATAATATATAGAATGAAATCATAATTCGGCAAAGAAAAACATTAGGTGTTTTGGTGTAAAAAAATAAAACTAAAAAATCTGGTAGCAAAATAAGTTTTTAATATTTTAAGTTTGAAAATTTTGAAATTTTAGAGTTTGAAAGAGTAACAATAGGCTAAAGTTTCAGAAAGGAAACAAGGATTTATGCATTGTCATCTTAGATAATGCTTATTAATTATCGTAGGCTTAATATATAAATAAGTGCCTAAATTGTTGGGAATAACATTCTTTGATTGTCGTTATAATGTGTTAAAAATGTGTCTAATGTTTATATGTTATAATTTTAAGTGTTTGGTCGTTATGGGATGTTTAAAAAATATATTATCTAATTAATACTTAACATCTGACAATAATTTTAAATTTTTTATTTTGTGAAGAAAAGAAATCCAAAATTTTCAATTGTTTAGAAAATTTCGAAACTCTTCAAAATTTATAAAATAGTCCTTAAATCTCCAAAATATTCCAAACCCGCAAATCGTTGTTGCTTCCGCAGTCGATCGATGCGATCGTCGTTATGGGGTGTTTATATCGTTGTTGCTTCCAAGATTATCAATTGAAAAAAAGTAAGTACTTAATCTTAGTTATCCATTTTATCCATCAAACGATAAAAAAACGTGTAAAACTATGAGTTTTATAGTTTGTGTAAGTGGATCTTATCCCTATATATATAAGACAGTCCTGACATTTTTGAGGCTTTGGAGAAATCATAAAAATGAGGCATTTAATTAGTTATAATCTAAAGGGTAAAGTTTATAAATGATCACTGAACTTTGTTTAAAAAAATAAAACGGTAATTTAAATTTTAAATGTTACAAAATGATAATTAAACCTTATATTTTTGTAACAAATGATAACTTGAACGTTAAAGCCCGTTAACCCCTTAACGGCAAGAACAGTCAGCCTGCCACATCTTTTTTGCCATAGACCCATTCTTGTTTTTGTGCCCAAAGGTTCCTGGTTTTGTTCTGTCTGCACCAAAATTCAGAAGCCCCAATGTATGTTTCTTTGCCCTTGGTATTCTTAATTCTTAATTGACTGTGTATATTGAAACGTTTCTAGATTAATTGACTGTGTATGTTGAAATGAGTTATTTAACCAAGTTGTGTTTTTTCCCACTAATTTCTTTCGAGATGTTATTGGGCATTTGTATTTCCATTTCTCCCAATTTCGCTTACTAATCAGATTCGTCTTCACTTTATGCAGTGTTTCCACCAGTTCAACCCAAAATTGTTTTTAATGGGTTCTTTAAGTAACATTAAAGAGAGAAAAGGAGCTTGTGGTTTAGCCATGTCAAAAAAGAAAAGGAAATTGTTGGCATATATTCCAACGGAAGACCCACAAAGGAGGTTGGAACAAATGGCTTCATTGACTCAACTGCTGAAGAAATCAATGGAAGAGATGAGCATTGAAGGGGGTTCTTGTTTAGGAAGGAGATGAGCAGGTGAATACGAACGGTTAAAATTATTTTTTTTATTTTTTTTCATATGACGTGTAAAAGGGGGAAATGAGGTGGGAAAGGTGTGGGATGTGGCAGGCTGACTGTGCCTGTCGTTAAGGGGTTAACGAGCGTTAACGATCTAGTTATCATTTTATTATAAAATATAAAATTTAATTATCATTTTGTAATATTTAAAAGTTTAGTTATCATTTTATTTTTAAATCAAGTTCAGTTATTATTTATGAACTTTATTCTAATCTAAAAATATATTTCAACTGTATCAAAAAATCATTTAAAATGACTTCTTCTAACATTTTGAGAAGCAAACTCATTTATAATATTTTCATAATCAGATTGCTCCAACTTATCTTTTTCAATACATAAAATTACACTTTCAAATTGATGTTGAATTGAAAAAAAACATTTATTGAAACTTAAAAAAAATTTAAAAAAATGGAGAGAAAGATATTGAAAATAGTGCAATTGACTGGATAATGGAGTGGAGTATTTGAAAAATTAAAAAAATTAGGGATTTAATTTATAGGGATGGGGGTTTTGAGTTATCGTTATAATAAAAAAAAATAGTCAAAGTCTGTGTCTTATTACTAATTGTCTGAACTATATACATCTAATTTCCGTATAGCTTTTTCTTCAATCAAATTTCTTACAACTTTATTAGTTTATTATCTTTGCTTTTCTTACTCGTCATTTATGGCACATATCATTGTTGTTTATTTTACTTATTATTTATGATCTAAAGTGAAGGTCTTTATATAATATTATAATCAAATTTTGAGACTTTTTCTACTATAACTATTTAAGTAGTAAAGATTGAGGAAAATAGGGTTATGGGCGGTCGTCCGGTTCGGCCGTCCGTTCGACCTTTCCCAAAGCCAATCATATATATATAATTTCTAAAATTTGAACGTATATTATCTCTTTGAAAGCAAAATATTCATTATCACCATACTCTATATTCGAAAAACTTATGATGTCATTCAAATAAAAAAAAAAACTTAGATGTCACGAGTTAAGCTCCATTGCAAAAATTGTCACCCAAAGTGCAACACCGCATCATTTTGGTTGGAGAAAGGTAATGATTTTATCAAATTTGTGGAACTTACCACCCTCAATTCAACTATGAAGAAACTTTGTCTGCAATGCAAGAGAATCAGTTTAAGCAAACATTGAACGCATTTGTCTCTGTTTCCAGTTGGGAATGTCTCGCATGTCAGCTAATATAATGAATATTAGAGGCATCTAAAAAAAAGAAACATAGATTCTTACAAGAAATACGTTTAGTTTTTGTTAGGAAGTTGAATCTACAACACACATAAAACTCAATCTATTACAACCTACAAACCCAGATTGTTTTCGTTACCTTGACAATATGTTAGCCAGCCAGCCCACGGTTATTTACCCCCAACACCTCACACAATAAGGCTATATCAACACTAACACTGTCGGAACTTGCTCCTCCTTGTCTACCTTTTCCTCTTGGACTTTAAGGAAGTGACAGATTGAGAATTGCTATGCCAATTGCGCTTCCTTTGGTTGATGAACCAGTTGTTGATCTGCTTCAGCTGCAACCCAGTCTCCTCCACAAGTTTCGCCTTGTCATCTTCCTGAACGTCCAGGGAAATCAAATGATTGATTGATATGCTCCAAATTAATGATATGAACATTAGATGCTTACAGTTGGGTAAGGCCACTTTGAGTGTTGCTGCCACCAGTTCTTGAGCACCGTAGTTGTGTCACCCGGTAACTTTCCAGCCCTTCTTTTGCGTAAGATTTCCTCCCTCACGTCCTCAATTCTTGATTTGAAACCCTTAACAGACATACAAGGATTAGGCTATCATCGGATTCCGACATGCATGGAACACTGTTCACATTTGGCCAATGCAATAAAGAAAGTACAGAGAAGCACACCTGTTTGAGTTCGATCTTGAGCTCCTGACGGACCCTCTCCATTAAAGACCTTTCAGATTCAGTGGGGAGTAGGGGACCAAAACCCATTAGATCATGCCCATCAGAGGCAGATTGGTCCAAACAGAAGTCCATTTGCAGCTCATCCTCATCGTCTGACATTGTTGCACCTGTACCTTCACCCAAGCTCACTCCTGCAAAATGGGAAAAGTGTATACAACAGAATTTGACTTCAATACGTACTATTTGGACCATGACCGAATTTTAAAATTAGAAAAGTGCATGACTAGTGTTTGAATAAATTAGAATTTATAGACTAAATCTACAATTTACATATGATATAGAGGCTGGAATTAGAATTTGAGTAAAATTGGGACAATATTAACAGACAGGGTCAATGTTTTCAATTCTACAAACATGCCATGATCCCAATACTATATATCAGCATCAGTTACATAACTTTTATTATAAATGATGGGTTTTACATGCATGGCAAAACGAGAAGACTCATGGGTATTTCCTCAGGATATTAGTAATTCAGGTGAAGGTGGTAGGTTTTTAGGGTGGTGTAGGGTGCAGTCGTCGTCAAGGTCAACGACAGATATATGTATATAAATGTTGTCGCCATTAAAATTGTATGTCAGAAAGGTATAGGCATGACTGCCACTGTGTGACTGATATTCTCAAAAGCTGTGCAAACCCTAGAACCATGAAATATACTGCCATACAAACTGCCTACTTTTCACTGACAGGGTTTTATTTTAGCACCAAATTGTGAATGACACGAATATTATTGCATTAACTTATGCAGATTTAGCCACTTAAATATGATTGGAATAGAAGGAAACTTAGAATCCAAATATTGTAATGGAACCCTTAGAACTAGAGCTATTAATTGAGTTGAGTATCTAGCGAGTAATTTTAACTATATTCAATCAAAACTCGTTTAATGTACAATTTGAGTTGATTTGATTTAAATTTAAATTGGACTTAAAATCTTAACGAGTCGAGTTGAACGAGACATAATTAGACTCGATAAGTTCGCAATCAGTTCGTTAATATTTTATATATAATATGTTAATTTAGTGTATTTATAAAGTATTTTAAAGTTTAGATTTTAAATTTCTTTTTTGATTTTTTAAAATTTATTAATTTATGATTATATTAAGCTCTATTTAATATTATTGACTTGTATAGATATTAAACAAAAAAGATAAAAATTCTGGCGAATTTAACGAGTAACAAATTTTTTTAACGATCACAAATTCAACAATATTTTATCAAATTTATTAGTATCGAGTCGAATATAAATCAAATATTTTTTAATTAAATTAAATATTTTTTAACTCGTGATCAACTTCCTCGATAAAAAATCAAGTTTTGATATGTTTGTGGTGAGGGCCGAGGGGTGAGGGTGCCACCTTTCAAAACTAACTATTTCACAGCCACCCTACCTACCTATATATATAGTATGATTTTTATTTGTAGGTCCTACGGCACCCACTTGTTGGCACGGACTCTTAAGCTTGCAAGAAATTACTATCAATCCTTATCCCTTCATGCCTGCCTACTAACCACATCAAAACACCAAACCAACCAGAGATGAAGAGCGAGACTACATTATTAAATATCTTCAAACAAACGAATAATATTATGAAAAAGTGTACTATAATTCTGTCAGAAAACCAGATAACGATGCAGATGTTGTTTTCATTTATATAATAATACTATGCACTTGTTAATATAATATGCTACAGTTAGAAATCTTAATTAAGCAGCTAATTATATGTTTAATGGTTTGAAAGGAAGAAGAAAGAGAAAGAAAGGGGGGACAAACCGGTGAGAGCTTGTAAGTTATTTTCGATTTCACGGCAAGCCATGACAGCTTCAACGGCATGGACTCTGACATGTTGTTGAAGCTGTTCTTTGAAAGTACACAACAGTATCAAATATTGTGCCTGCACCGAACATGTCCAAAATAAAATAAAAAATTAAAAACACACCATAAACAACAAAAACCACTTTCCCATGTTTTGTTCAAGACAAACAAAAGACAAAAAACAACAACAACAACAAGAAGAAGATGAAGAAGAAGAGATGAACTGACCAAGAAGTTGTCGAGCTCTTGTCTTTCATGGGGAGATAGAGAGTGACCCTGTTGTTGGTGCTGTGAGGCATACGATCCCAAAAGGCTATGAGACTGTGCTAACTGCGCGTCAATCAAAGACAGGTGGTCAATCGGTGTAGCAACACGGAGACAAGACACATGAGCCGCTAAAAGCTGCTCGTAAAGCGGATGCGTAGCTATCTCAGCCTTGAGCTGACGGTTCTGATCGCCGGAAACAGACACTTCGCCGCCGCTTAACCCTCCTATTGCATCGCTTCCACCACTGCTCATCATGCCTAACCCAGCCGGTTCTTGCATTTTCTTTGAACCCCCAAGTAGTGAAGGCAAAGTGCAATGAGGACAAGAAAACAAGAAAAGTGGGTTTCTTTTCTCAGGAGAAAATGAAAGGGCTTTGGTGTAGTATATATGATATGTAAAGGACCACAGGGAAAGAAAGAAAAACTCCTGTGCTTGAGTGTGAATTAATGGAAGAAAGAGAAGGAAAAAACAAAACAAGGCAGTTTATTTTTCGCTTCTCTCGCTGATGGTGTGTAATATATTGGGATCTGAGTCACAAGACTTTCTGCACCACCTCCCTTCTGGTATATATTGCAGGGTTTTTCTACTTTTACGTGCACAGGGAAAGTAGCAGCAAAAGCATGAAAACAATCAATCAATACACATATATGTCAAAAACAAAAGCATGAATTTATATATTTGTGGGGGAATTTTCAAAGCTTTTTTTGTTTGGTTTTCAAGTCTTTGAGAGCATTAGAACAAAAAAATAAAGTCTTTGAGAACAGAGTTTTTATCAGACAAAAAGATGAAAGGGAAGGGAATCATTATTATTTGGAAGAAGAAAGAATTAGCCGATAGATAAAGCTGTTTCTATTGTTGACAATTTATTTTCTTTTTTTCTAATATTAAAAAATAATACATTTTATAAATGGTTGGTCCAAGTGATAAGCAGTTTGGTATCGCTTAAGCAGATCTCGAGTTCAAGACCTTGTGTAAAAAAATTTTGTCGAAAAAATCACCCACCAAAGCTAGATGTGTGACGCGGGCCAGTTCGAATTAGTCAGAGCAAAACCTTAAAACAGGAAGACAACAAAAAAATAAATAAATAATTTTGAGTGTTTTTAATTTCTTTTACTTTTATTTTAAGCTATTCTTGTATTTGAGCAAATAAGCAAAGTGGGGATTGATTGGAGTTTGGTGAAATAAGTCATTATTAATCAACCTTTGAATTTTTCCTAATAGAATTTGATTTGCTCATCTAATTCAAGCTTATTGGTCATAATTTATTTGAGTAGTTATTAATCATAATTCTATTCTTCTATTATATTCTACTACCAAATATTTTATGCACCATACAATCTACCTCAAAGATTACGACAATGTGCAACAATCTTTTTTTACTACATAAAGGAATATAAACATAATCTTTAATTGAATTAAATGTATTAGGATGTTTCAAGTAATCAGAAACGAAGTTATAATCAAATATTTTACATCAAAAGAATAAAGATATATTGACTATTAAAATATAAAATTTTGGAGGGACGAAAACTTTATTTAATTAGTATTTAAATTAAAAATAAAAATTACTTAAAAACCAATATACAAAAATATTTGGAAGCACAACTCCTTCTATTCCTTTAATAACTTCGTCCCTACAAATAATAATGCGTGTTGATCAAGCATTGGTTGTGTGACAAGAAGAAAATCTTTGAAAACTTTAAGATGATTTGTGTGGTACTATTGTTATACAGTTTAAGTTGTAATTAGGAAAATAAAATACCTTTTATATACAATACAAAATTGAGTATATATTTTCAATAACAAATTTGCGGGGTTTTTTTATTAATTTTTACAAGTACATGGTAATAATGCATGTATATGTAATACAAATTTGAGGATATTGTTGATTAGTTTTTATAAGTATAAATACCATGTGTATGAGTTAACAGTTAAAGACATAATTTGGAAGAATAACTTTTCCCATTGTTAGTGGGTTTCCCCTTAAATTTCCACTTTGATTTATGGTATAAATATACGTTTGGCATCTGAATTAGACATTTTCTTCTAAATTGGTATTTAAAGAATTTTTACTCCCAAATTGGTACTTAAAAAATTTTTGCTCCCAAATTGGTACCCAAACTAATTTCATTCACTATTTTTGTAATTTTATTAATAGTTTTAGTCTACAAAACTTATACATTCAATCAATTTTGTCATAATTTTAAAAATTCAATAAATATAACTATTCATATTTAAAAATTCCATCAATTTAATCATTTTTTGCGATTTTGTCAAACCAAGCGAGTCTATCGGATCAAAACAACAGTTGAATAGTTAAATTCTACCATAAATCAACAAAGCTACTTTTGAATTTTTATTATGCCAAGAAAGTAATATAACATTTCTAAGAGAAGAACAAACAATATAGGCGAATAAAAAAAAGTAAATTGATAGAATTTTTAAATATATACATATATATATAGTTAAATTTATTGAATTGTTTCAAATTAGGACCAACTTGATAGAATGTATAAGTTTTAGTACCAACTTGAGGGAATGTGCCTAGTTCATGTACTAATTTGAGAGCAAAAATTCTTTAAGTATCAACTTGTGAGAATGTGTCTAGTTCATGTACCAATTTAAAATCAAAAATTTTATAAGCACTAACGTTCATCTACCAAATGTATATTTCTGCCTTTATTTATCATTAAATAAATTACGTATGCTATTACTAATTCCTTTTCATTTATGAATTCAACATCCCAATAAAAATGCTAAGAAATATATAATTCATTTCTTTAACTTCAAACTATAACATCCTCTACAACTAACCTGACAACAAAATTTTAATTTTTTATTTAAAATTAAAATTTTGAAAGAAAAATTAACATTGAAATCGCGGCCTAAATTGTGTTTATTTCACATTACACCAACATAAAATGCTAGTTCAAAGTGTTAGTATTTGAACATTTGGTTTAATTTTTTAATTATTATTATTATTATTATTATTATTATTTGTTTGGTAAACAAATTAGAAATGGAATTATTTCATACACTCTCAGTATAGTTCAATAAGACTTTACAAGTAGGTGTCTCCTCTATTAACCAGTGATCAAAAATTCAATTCTCACTATGGACATAAAGCGACTTTAAGAATTATAATAAACTTCTATCTATATATGGGTCACGCAATGATTAGTCGCAGAACTCGCTACAGTGGATATCTTAATAAACCAAAAAATATATATATACAAGCAAAGTTGAATGGATGATACATGATATTTAGGGTTTATGGTTGACACATAATATCTAAGATTTATGGATGATACTAGTAAAGTTTAGTATTTAAAACTTAAGGTTAAAAATATGTGATAATATTTAAACACCGCACGTGAAATTAAAACTTTTCACCTCCAATATGATCTTGACCCATTTGGAAAAAAAAGTACCATTTGTGACAATTTTTACAATATTGTACAATTGGCTATATGCAAGAAAAGAAACGTGTTTTTTTTTTCCTTTCTAAAATTGCCTAAGAAAAAGAGAGAAATAATTACACGTATTAATTAAGCCATTATTTGGAAAGTGCAGGTTAATCATCCAACCATCTATTATAAGAGAAAATTAATAATAGAAATAATAGAGTAAGAGTATTCTCTTTCTCTCTTTTTCTTAAGTCCTAAAATTATTTCTTAATAAAGCAATTTTTATTCTTTTGTTAAAAAAATCGGCTGAGGGTTGAGCTGTCACTGTTCTGCCTACTTTGGCTGTCTGGTGCTCGCTCTTTATTTATTTATATTATAATATCATTTGTTTATGAATATTATTTATTGTATTTGATAATTTTGTTTATCATTTTAAATATGTCGAGTTTAAATATTTTTGTATTTTGTAATGGTCCATATAAAATTTTAATTAACATTTTTAAAATTATATACTAAAACTTATTTTAAAAATAAAAATATTTGCATTGTTGAGTTTTGAATTTCAAAATTTGAAATTTAATATAAATTATTCATTGGATTAGTTTTGGGCTCAAACTTTCTTTTATTTATTTCCGGCTCATAACACAAACCGGCCCTAAACTTGTCACATTTAATCAAATTAGCCCCCTAAACTTTATTTTAGGTCAAGTTCATCTCTAAACTTGACAAGTTAGTTAAATTAACCTCTAAACTTTTTTAGACACAAATTAGCCCCTAAAATTGACAAGTTTAATCAAATTGGTCCTTGAACTATTTTGGACGTTCAAATTGGTTCCTGGACTTATAAGTCACTAAAAAAGTTCAAAGGTTAAATTGACCAAAATTGTTAAGTTTAGGGATCAATTTGACCAAATGTGGGAAGTTCATGGGCCTATTAGACTCAAAAGAAATTTATAGGTCAATTTGATCAAACTTACCAAGTTCAAAGGTCATCTTGTTTTTGTTTTTTTTTTTTTGACAGAAAGGGTTATCTTGCGTTTAAAGCCTTTAGTTTTTTCCTCTTCAATTTAAGTAGTAATTATTCAATAATATTCTTTCATTACTGTTGAATAGGAGTGGACTGGCCACCAGAAAGGCTTGGATTAAGACACTGACGTCTGATTGGATGAAAATAACCGTTCCATCAAATGAGAAATAGTAATTATTTCATATTTTTTACGAGAAACAGTATAGTATTTAATAGGTTAACGATATAATTTTATCCCGAAATGTATACTTTTTATTGGTTAGGTTAGAATGCAATAGATTTTGTGGTTTAAATCGACATAAACGAATTGACTAAAGTCGGTCGATTAACCAACTTAATTGTAATATGCAATATATATATAATATAATACAATATATTTATACCAACTATTAGTTATTCTAGTATGATGGGATAATATGTCTCTTAAACAACATACATGATTCAAATCTCAGCGTTATTCAATGAGCAAATTGGGTTGAGAATGTCGTCCTTATAATAAACATCTACAATAATTAAATTTGGATTAATCAAAAAATAGATTAGATATCGAGAAATATATTCTAAAATATAATATAATTATTTATATATATGATAAATCTATTTAAAGTATTTAGGACTATTATTGGTGATACTGTCGTTGGAATTTTTAATTTTCATAAGCAGACTTAAAATAGTGACATATGTGCCATTTATTTATTTTTTAAATTTTAAAATAAATGTAAAGTGATACTCGATGAGATTTTAATCTTATTTGTGAAAAAAATTCATTGACAATACACTAAAGAATAGTCCAAATATTTAACCGATTTATGGTATTGTATATTTAAATATTTTATATGCCAATTTTACTATTGATTCGATTTTAAAAATTATAATCAACCAACAAAACTAACTATATGATAAAAAAAACAAACTAAATTATCCAAAACAGAATCAAATGGAAGGATCGATTTTATCTACTTATATTCCCCTAGTTTTGTTAAGGAATGCTTTTATGATACTCTTTAAATTTAATTAATATTTTTAAAAATAATGTTAATAGTATACTCTCAAATATGAAATACTTTTTTCAATTGAGAGATATAAATAAAAATAGTTTTTAAAATGGGTATTCTTAAAATAATATTGGATTCACAGAGCTCACAAGTATATATGATTTCTGAATCATTAATTTGAAAGATGAATATGTGTTTTACGAGTAATTATTTAATATATTAGTGGTGGTAAAAATATTTTACAAGCAGATTAAATTTAAGTGTTATAGATTTAGTTTAGGGTGTAGAGTTTAGGAGTTTAGAGTTATGAGGTTAAAAATTAAGAGTTATGGTTATAATTTAAGGTTTATGAATTAGAGTTACAATCTAAACCCCTAATCTTACTACCATAAGCCCTAATCCCATAAATTCTAAATTATATTCATTAAGTCTAAACCCCTAAATCCTAAAATAAATCTTTAATCATAAATTTATTCCTTTTGTAAAAACTTTTTTCCACCGTCAGTATATTAAATAATTAGGTAAACTACATAAATAGTCCCTTGACTATAGGGCACTTTTTTGTCGGGTCCTTGATTGTGAAAAGTTACAGAATGATCATCCGACCCTAAAAGTAACAAGTTGATTCGGCGTCGTTAAAAAATTAACGGCTAATGAAGTGGTAGTTAACAAAAATTGGCATGCTAACGAATTTAGTCCTTCATATTTACTTATTCAATCAATTTGGTCATAATTCAAAAAATTTAATAAATATAGTCCTCTTTATTTACTCATTCTATCAATTTGGTCATATTTTAAATTAGAAAATATTTAATAATTTTTAGACAACAAGTACACTCATTGATTACTGAAATTTATACTAAATAATAATAACAATAATTGGGGACTAAATATATATATATAAGGATGATTAAATTTATTGAATTAGGACTAAATTGATTGAATGTGTAAATATGGAAGATTAAATGTGTTATTATGCCAATTTTTTAATTGCCACGTCTTATGCCATTAAATTTTTAATGGCACCAGACCAATTTGTCATTCTAAGTCGGAGATCATTTTATAACTTTTCATAATAAGAGGACTCAACAAAAACTCTTATAACCAGGAGGACTCAACAAAAAAACGCCTTATAATCAGATGACTATTTTTGTTGTTTTCCCTAAAATTTTCCCCTCTATTTAAAACTGAAAAGGCTTAAATGAAAAATAGGTGCCCAAAGTATACCTTTTTTGAACTTTAGGTGCCTAAAGTATTTTTTTTGTAAAAATAGGTGCCCAAAGTTTCAACCATGTAACTTTAGGTGCTTGATAGTTAAAGGGTATTAATTTTTTTAACCAATCAATTCTTGACACATGACACTAATTTGATTTTTAAATTTTTTTAAAGAAAAATACCCCAAAATTTCAATTTTTCAAAAAATCCCAAAAATTTACAAATTTCACAAAACAATCCCCAAATCTCTAAAATTTCAAAAAACAAAAACCCCCAAATCGCCGCCCTTGAGCATACCCATTTGGTCGCCAGACCTAGGCGGTCATTTCCCCAACAAAGTGTCGCCAGAAATATCGAAAGACGTGTCATGTAACACCCTAACCAATATTTCATATCCATTACCAATTAGAGTATTACATAAAGAATATACCAATGTATCACTTTAGTATTTATAAGAAAAATTTATGAATTATACATTTTATCATTTATCGCGTAGAATCATATTTCAAATTTGTATCCCATCGAATTAGGTCCGATTTCAGACAGCAACTTAACAATTCTTATCAATGATATATAAGGAATATAAATGCTTAAAAACTGCCTAAAATAAAAATCTACTCGATTACTCTGTTTAACCTTTTCTAGTCATTACCCGATTTTTAATTTAATATAACTACTCACCATCCATTATAAACATAAACTAGTTTATATGTTATTACAAACCATGTATAAACTAGTATATAACCAATTAATTTTAACATATACATGCCATCTAGAAACATCAAAACACATAAAAAAGATGTTATTACTGATATCGTGATTATATTCTTGATAAGTAGGATGCCAGCTCCTTACTCTGAACTCTCCTTTTTACCTACGCGTGAAAACCATCAAACGCTAAGTATATACTTAGTGAGGCAATAATAATATTCAGTGCAATATAACATAACTATAACAGTTAACATATAAAATTTTCATGCATCATGATCACTAGATATGCATTACATCATGTTAATCATGTATTAACATAATATAACCAGATATAATTTCTTACCAATATACTTACCATAACTTTGAGAGTTTGTAACTCTTTCACCTGCTTATCTATTATTTACCAATAAATAATAGCCCAAATATAAACCTATGAGGACCCTGGGTACTAGAGTCAAATATGCACCGAAGTGCTAATACACATAAGGTCGTGCCCACCATTCACACATAAGGTTGTGCTAACCATCCGCGCATAAGGCTATGCTAACCATTTACACTAAGTGTCCTTTATTTACATTATAATGCTAAACCGAGTATGCAGCGCGCTGCTGGACTCTATGGCATGCCAACTATACCCTGTCCCTCAATGACATACTTGAGCATATATTCCATATTTATTTCATCCATGACAATGTATATCAACATAATTTAACATTGGGAAGTTCATACCCGAAATAACATTCATAATATAAGATCATATATAAATACTGATCCATGCATGTATATTCAACTTTTGACATATTTAAAACATGTCAATCATCTGCTCCATGACATAAATATAACGACAATAAAATTTGGGTAGGCTCATCGCAAGCCATCCCAATGATGCATAAAACATCAATATGTCATGATATGTATGCAATTGCACTCACCTGATGCCTCACTAGTAAACCTTACTATCGCTTTTAGCTTTACTCTTAAACTTTTTCGTTATCTTTAAATTTGCTCGTATTACGATCTTGATCACGATCTATAAAATCATCGTTTACCAAACACATACATTTCAAAGTGTATGTTAGTATCATTCTAACATAGGCACATATTAGGAATAAAATTCCTAAAAATCCTTTATTATTCATATCCATCACAAATTCACAAGACATTATCAAATCTCATAAAATAACCATAAAATGAATTCTTTTAGAATTCATCTCAATATTTCCAACTTATTCAATATAGTCCCTTGCCATTGAACTTCAAATTCAATCATTAGACAATATATTAAAGCATTCCAAGAATACATTCAAGCTTAACACACTAATTTCTAATCAATTTCCATTTCACTCTTAATTTTTCCTTAATATGCTATTTGGTCCTCCACTCTCTATAAATCTCCAAATTGATCCAAACAACATTCTAAGCTTTGTAGAATCATTCTCACATCATTTCTAGCCTTAGGGAAATTTTTCAAAAATTTCTCTAATATTTTCCCTAAAGGCCGAATATAAAGGGTCATTTTATTCAAATTTTCCAACTTGATTCAAGCATGAATATAACTTCTAAACATAATTTCCAAGCTTCTAAAATCATTTTCATATCAAAATCAATCCAAATTCAACTTCACATCAAAACCCTAACTTTAACCAAATTAGGATTTAGCTACTTTCAAGTAGTTTCAAACATAATACAAGCTTGGATATGATTCTACAACAAAAACTTTATCAAAATCTAATCTTAAATCATCCAAATTAAGAATCCCCTTCATCCATCATAATCATAAAACTAAGGTTTCAAGCAAGGAAATCATGAATAAATGGTACCAAAAGATAGATAATTTTATGTAGATTAATTCCATGTTTCATGCTTTCATCCAAAATCCAACTAAATAAGCTTGAAAATCAAAAATAAAATTTTTTCCATTACCTTGAATGGTGTTCGAACAAGAGGAGAAAGGTGGAGAAAAGTCTTAAAATTTCAATTCTTTTTAATCAGGCCATTTGTCATATTTTATAAAGAATTTATTAAAAAAATTCATTTTATAACAAAATGACCATTTTGCCCTTGTAATCCAATGTCCCACATCTTGCCACATGTCAATTTACTCATCCAAGGGTAAAAAATAAACCAAGAAGTTAGTGATTACCAACTTTGCCCTTGGAATTTTCCAAAATTACCATCTTGCCATTTTTCATCCAATGGCTCATATTTAACATGGAAAATCTACTTTAAATCCAATGGTCCATGTTAAATCCTACCATTTTAAGACATGGAAATGACATTTTTAACCTTGCCTTATCATCCTTTAAAATATCTTGAATATCCGATTCGATCCGATTATCCGAATATTTTTCTAAACTTTATCTCTTTAAGCCAATAATACAAACTCCGTACGAAAAATCCGGGTAACAAGAAAACATCATTGTCGGGGGTGAACTATTTATTTACGAGAGTAAAATACATAACTTTTGGAAATTACAATTTAGTCCCTAAACTTTTCCAAAGTTTATACTTTTGCCACAAAACTTTCGAAATTTTTATTTAGTCACTAGCCAAAATTTGGGATATTACAATTCTCCCCCTTAAGAAAAACCCGTCCTCGAATTTTCCTTACATACTTGATTCAAAAAGGTACGGATACTGTTTTTTCATTGCTTCCTCTGTTTCCCAAGTAGCTTCTTTTACTTTGTGATTTCTCCACATGACTATAACTAGAGGAATCTTTTTATTCCTTAATATCTTTTCTCATCGAGCTAAAATTTTTACAGGTTTTTCATCATAAGTTAAATCCGATTGAATCTCGATCTCTTCTGGTGTAATAACATGTGAAGGATCTGATCGATATCTTCGAAGCATGGACACATGAAATACATCATGGACCTTACTCAACTTCGGTGGTAAAGCTAGTTGATACGCCACTAGACCAACTCTTTTTAAGATTTCATAAGGACCAATGAATCTTGGACTAATCTTTCTTTTTCATCCAAAGCGTAATATCTTTTTCCAGGGTGAATCCTTTAAAAAACTTTATATCCAACTTCGAACTCAATATCCATTCTTTTAAGATCTGAATATGACTTTTGTCTGTCAAAAGCAGCCTTGAGATTATCTTGAATTATTTTTACCTTATTCTCTATTTCTTAAACAAAATCTGGTCCGATGATTTTTTGATCCTCCAATTCGAACCAATTAAATGGTGTTCGACATTTTCTTCCATATAATGCCTCACAAGGTGCCATCCTTATACTTGATTGATAACTGTTGTTATAGGCAAACTCAGCTAATGGAAGATAATTTTCCCATAAACCTGCAAAATTTATTATACATTCTTTGAGCATATCTTCGAGTATCTGAATAGTTCTTTTCGATTGTTCATCTGTTTGGGGATGGAAAACAGTACTGAAGTGTAGCCGAGTTCCAATGCTTCATGTAATGCACTTCAAAACCTTGAAGTGAATCTTGGATCTCTATCAGAAATAATAGACATGGGAACACCATGCAATCTAACAATTTCCTTAATATATAATTCCGCCAACTTGTTCAAGGTGTAATCTGTTTGAACTGGTATGAAATGTGCCATTTTAGACAATCAATCCACAATCACCTAAATCGAATCTTTCTTACTTGGCGTCAATGGTAAACCTGTTACAAAATCCATAATGACCTTTTCCCACTTCCATTGCGGAATTGAGATTGATTGAAGCCATCCCGATGGAACTTGATGTTTTGCCTTTACTTGTTGACATGTTAAGCATCTAACAACGAACTCAGTGAAAGCTTGTTTCATGCCATGCCAACAAAATCGACTCTTTACATCTTGATACATTTTATTGCCTCCTGGATGTATAGTTAAAGGACTATAATGTGCCTTCAAAAGTATTTCCCTCTTTAGCCCGACATCGTCAAGAATGTATACACGTCCCTTATAACATAAGCATCAATTTGATTTTACTTCAAAGTCTTTAGATTCACCATGTTCAACTTGTTTCTTCTTTTCCAAGCATTTTGCATCCTTTGCTTGCAACTCTTTAATCATTTCTATCGGAGTAGGCTGGATTTGAAGCTCAGCCATTATTGCACCATTTTCCTGTAACTTTAACTGAGCATTCAATGTTCTTAAGGTAAAAAATGTCTTCCGGCTAAGTGCATCTGCTACCACATTAGCTTTCTCCGGATGATAATTAATGATTACATCATAATCCTTGATCAGTTTTATCCACCTTCTTTGTCTCAAATTAAGCTCATTTTGAGACAACAAATATTTCAAACTTTTATGATTCGTGAAGATGTAGCACTTTTCACCATATAAGTAGTGATGCCAAATCTTTAAAGCAAACACTACTGCAACCAACTCTAAATCATGAGTAGGATAATTTCTTTCTTGAGTTTTGAGTTGTCAAGAAGCATACGCTACAACCTTTCCTTCTTGCATCAATACACATCCCAAACCATTATGGGATGCATCACTATATATTGTGAAATTCTTCCCAGATTCTGGTTGTACCAAGACATGAGCTTCTGTTAATATCTTCTTCAATTTGTCGAAGCTTTCCTGACACTTATCTGTCCAAACAAATGGCACAACTTTTCTTAATAGCTTAGTTATTGGAGCGGAAATCATTGAAAAATATTTCACAAATCGCCGATAATAACCAACTAATCCCAAGAAACTTCTCACTTCAGAGACATTCTGAGGAACTTAGGTCCGATTTCAGGCAGCAACTTAACAATTCTTATCAATGATATATAAGGAATATAACTGCTTAAAAGCTGCATAAAATAAAAATCTACCTGATTACTCTATTTAACCCTTTCTATTCATTACCCGGTTTTTAATTTAATATAACTACTCACCATCCATTATAAACATAAACTTGTTTATATGTTATTACAAACCATGTATAAACGAGTATATAACCGATTAATTTTAACATATACATGCCATCTAGAAACATCAAAACACATCAAAAGATGTTATTACTGATACCGTGACTATATTCTTGATAAATAGGATGCCATCTCCTTACTCCGAACTCTGCTTTTTACCTACGCGTGAAAACCATCACACGCTAAGTATATACTTAGTGAGACAATAATAATATTCAGTGCAATATAACATAACTATAACAGTTAACATATAAAATTTTCATGCATCATGATCACTAGATATGCATTACCATCATGTTAATCATATATTAACATAATATAACCCGATATAATTTCTTACCAATATACTTGCCATAACTTTGGAAGTTTGTAACTCTTTCAACTGCTTATCTATTATTTACCAATAAATCATAGCCCAAATATAAACCTATGAGGACCCTGGGTACTCGAGTCAAATATGCACCGAAGTGCTAATACACATAAGGTCGTGCCCTCCATCCGCACATATGGCTGTGCTAACCATCCGCACATAAGGTTGTGCTAACCATTTACACTAAGTGTCCTTTATTTACACTATAGTGCTAAACCGAGTATGCAGCGTACTGCTGGACTCTATGGCATGCCAACTATACCCTATCCCTCAATGACATGCTTGGGCATATATTCCATATTTATTTCATCCATGGCAATGTATATTAACATAAATTAACATTAGGCAGTTCATACCCGAAATAACATTCATAATATAAGATCATATATAACTAGTGATCCATGCATTTATATTCAACTTTTGACATATTTAAAATATGTCAATCATATGCTTCATGACATAGATATAATGACAATAAAATTTGGGTAGGCTTATCGCAAGCCATCCCAGTGATGTATAAAACATCAATGTGTCATGATATATATGTAAATGCACTCACCTGATGCCTCACTAGTAAACCTTACTATCGCTTTTAGCTTTACTCTTGAACTTTTTCCTTATCTTTAAACTTGTTCGTATTACGATCTTGATCATGATCATGATCTATAAAATCATCGTTTACCAAACACATACATTTCAAAGCGTATGTTAGTATCATTCTAACATAGGCACATATTAGGAATAAATTCCTAAAAATCCTTTATTATTCATATCCATCACAAATTCACAATACATTCTCAAATCTCATAAAATAACCATAGAATGAATTCTTTTAGAATTCATCTCAATATTTCCAACTTATTCAATATGGTCCCTTGCTATTGAACTTCAAATTCAATCATTAGACAACATATTCAAGCATCCCAAGAATACATTCAAGCTTAACACACTAATTTCTAACCAATTTCCATTTCATTCTCAATTTTTCCTTAATATGCTATTTGGTCCTCCACTCTCTATAAACCTCCAAATTGATCCAAACAACATTCTAAGCTTTGTAGAATCATTCTCACAACATTTCTAGCCTTAGGGAAATTTTCCAAAAATTTCTCTAATATTTTCCCTAAAGGCCGAATATGAAGGGTCATTTTATTCAAATTTCTAGCCTTAGGGAAATTTTAGGTGTCTAAACATCATTTCCAAGCTTCTACAATCATTTTCATATCAAAATCAATCCAAATTCAACTTCACATAAAAACCCTAACTTTAACCAAATTAGGATTTAGCTACTTTCAAGTAATTTCAATCATAATATAAGCTTGGATATGTTTCTACAACAACAACTTCATCAAAATCTAATCTTAAATAATCCAAATTAAGCATCCCCTTTATCCATCATAATCATAAAACTATGGTTTCAAGCGAGGAAAGCATGAATAAATGGTACCAAAAGATAGAGAATTTTATGTAGATTAATTCCATGTTTCATGCTTTTAAACAAAATCCAACTAAATAAGCTTGAAAATCAAAAATAAATTTTTTCCCTTATCTTGAATGGTTTTCAAACAATAGGAGAAAGGTGGAGAAAAGTCTTGAAATTTCAATTCTTTTTAATTAGGCCATTTGTCATATTTTATAAAGAATTTAATAAAAAAATTTATTTTATGAAAAAATGACCATTTTGCCCTTGTAATCTAATGTCCCACATCTTGCCACATGTCAATTTACTCATCCAAGGGTCAGAAATAAACCAAGAAGTTAGTGATTACCAACTTTGCCCTTGGAATTTTCCAAAATTACCATCTTGCCATTTTTCATCCAATGGCTCATATTTAACATGGAAAATCTACTTTAAATCCAATGGTCCATGTTAAATCCTACCATTTTAAGACATGGAAATGACATTTTTAACCTTTCCTTATCATCCTTTAAAATATCTTGAATATTCGATTCGATCCGATTATCCGAATATTTTTCTAAACTTTATCACTTTATAGCCAATAATACAAACTCCGCACGGAAAATTCGGGTAACATGAAAACATCATTCTCGAGAGTGAACTATTCATTTACGGCACTAAAATACATAACTTTTGGAAATTACAATTTAGTCCCTAAACTTTTCCAAAGTTTATACTTTAGCTACAAAACTTTCAAAATTTTCATTTTAGTTACTAGCCAAAATTTGGGATATTACATGTCAGTCGAAAGTCGATTTTGCATTCGACGGCAAACGTTCGGTTGGCACGCCGTTAGGCGTTTCCAACGACGCCGTATTGAAGGAAATGACTGCCTAGGTCCGGCGACCAAAGGGGCGTGCTTAGGGGCGGCGATTGGCGACGGAAGCGACAGTGATTTGTGGGGTTGGAGTTGGGAAATTTTAGGGATTTGAGTTTTGTTTTGTAAAAATTGCAAATTTTTGGGATTTTATGAAATATTGAATTTTTTTATAAAAAATTGTTTTAAGTTTTTAGCTTTAAAAAAATAAACATGCCACGTGTCGAACATTGATTGATTAACAGTTGTTTAATACTCTTTAACGGTCAGACACCTAAAATTATAATAATGTAAACTTTAAATACTTAAAATTACAACGATTAAACTTTTAAGCATCTATTTTTAAACACTTGAAGTTAAAAAAAATATACTTTTTGAACACTAATTTTTTATTTAAGCCAACTGAAAAATAATAATACTTTTAAAAGGTTATTATTTTACAAATGGGTGAAAGGGCGGTGGTGGTTATATCGGGAGAGAAAATCTTTGATGTTGGCGGTAGGCCCATCATTAGGACAACTTTAGGCACTTGGTCCTACTCAGCTTGGGATTTTAATATATAAATAAATATAGTTTATTTCAAGCAAAAAAAAACATGGAAAAATGGGAAAAAAATTATTATATGGTGCAAATGTTAGCTTGTTTTCCTTCTTTTGGTGCAAATGTTTGGATTAGAAGCAAGGATTTATTTGTCAAAAAAAGAGAGGAAGAAGCAAGGATGTATATTCACTTTAATTAATTACTATGATTTTATATATCAAACTTTACAAGTAATGTCTCATTTATAGAAAATTATGCAAAATATAGTTTTTCTTATTTGATAGCATCAACTTCCTTCATGAAAAATTAGAAAAAATATTAATATCTAAAGATATTATTAAATTATAGCATTAACGTGAACGTTTAAACAATCAATCTGATTGTGACACGTAACTTATAATGATACAATATTTTAACTAAATAATATCATGTCAATAATTTAATTGGTTGTTAAAATGCTAAATTAACAGTGTATCAACTTAAACATCTTTTCCCGGTAAAAATCATTTAAGAATCTGTTTAAATTCATATATCAATTTGATCTAAAAATTAAATAAAATTTTAAAAAATGTTGCTAAATTAAGATGCCTAATTATATATTAAACCATATCATCATTTTTGCCAAGTCCAAAATCTTATTGAACATAACTTGATCAATAGACCGGGGTGGATCCAACCCTTTTGTAGGTACGATGAAATGCATTCTGGAATCTTAAAATCTTCTTGAACATAACTTGATCAAAAGATTTTATCTGAATTTCATCCCGACTTAAATAACATTGCTTTCAAATTGTAAAATAGACAAAAGCATACGTGATTATATTAAATGAAAAGAAAAATAATCTTATTTCTTTGAGGTGAAAAACATTATATAATAGTCATAAATATAATAATCACGAAACATTAAAATTTTAGGTGAAAATGAAAAATCAAGAATAGAAGATGAAAGATATAATATAAGACTTAAAAATTATTATAGGTCGAGTTTGAGTTGTTAAAGACCCTACGTTGATTTGATAAACCTTAAACCGCAATACATATTTGAGATTACCTTGATTACAAAGAAACTCGTATAACGCAAAATATACTTAAATTAGATTTTTTACTTTTTAATCAACGTCAATATAGAAGAAATATAGTTCTATACATATATGTGTTTAGGTCTGTATCGTTTTCTCGCATTCATCATATATCTTATCTTTTCTCTTAATTTTATTTATTATAAAGTAAATTACACAGTGAACTTTACAAGTTGTATTAATATAAAATTCGGATCACAAATAGTAAGATTAAATTAAAATTAATGAATACAATTATTAAAAGTCAAGATTATCGTAGAAATCAACGGTTATTGCAAGAAAAATAATTAAAAAGAATATTCAAAGTTTTTGTAAGGTGTAAACAAAAAAGAACAAAAGAAAGAAAACAGGTTGGAAGATAGATGACGTAATTCCAAAGAAGATTGGTGGAGTAGAAGTGGGGTCAACGTCACAGCAGTAGCTCTGTCCTATCCCCTACCTAAGATCACGACAGGCGACACCAAACATCAGGGGGACCACACTGTTTACAATATTTTGTTTTTCTTCTTATTCCTTAATTTCTAGTCTTATACCTACTAATCAAATATCAAAGAAATTCACGGCATAAATGCTTAAAAGCCCTCGTAAAATAATTCAAAAATCAATTGCCTCCCTGCTTGAAAGATTCGATGAATTGTGCTTTTATTTTAAAAACTAATCATTAAAAAAATGATGTAATTTGACTGGGGCATAAAAACAAAGGTAACTCGACCAACAGGTTGGTCCATGTAATAAGAAGCTTAGGATCGCTTAAGAAGATATCGAATTTTAAACTTTTTATATGTAAAAAATTTTCGTTGGGAGACTCACTCACAAAAATTAGATGTGCGACGCGAGTCAGCCTGTATTAATTAGGGTAAAGCCTTGAGAAAATGAGAGAACAACAAAAAAAACAAATGTAATTCATCATTTTAAGAGAGAATTTTCTATCATATTAAAAAAATAGGCTTGAATGAAAAATAAGTGCATAAACTACGCATTTTTTTAACTTTAAGTACATAAAGTATTTTTCTTGTAAAAATAGGCCTAAAGTTTCGACCTTTATAATTTTACGTGCCTCGGTGTTAATTGCCGTTAAAAAAATTGTTAGCCAATTAAAATATGACATATGGAAGGTTTTAATTTTTAATTTCTTTGAATTAACTTTTACAAAAATTGAAAATTTCAAAAAGGCCTCAAATTCTCGAAATTCCAACCCCCAATTTCTAAATCCCAAATACTCAATTCCCTCAATCCGGCCACTCCCGCCGTCATTGGTCATGTTACCGGCGATGGAATAGAGTGTCCTCCCCTCGCCCAAACACCCATACATCATTCGTCGTCATTCAGCAGCCGCTTGCTGCAAATCGTTCGAATGAATTTTTGAATATTTCGTCCTTCGTCCGGTATTTTGTACGACTTCAGTTAATTTTCGACGACGATGGGCAGGGTAAACGATCATGGTGATCCGGCGACGGATGTGGTGGGCGGCAACGTGGCCATTGGCAACGAAATCTACTCAAATAGAGATTTGAGTTTTTGAGAGTTAGGGTTTTTGAATTTTGGGGCTATTTTGTGAATTTTAAAAATTTAGGGTTTTTTAAAATAAGTTTTAAAAAATAAAAGAAACTAAAAAGAAATAAAAAAAATTAACGATAGTTAACACGAGGCACTTAAAATTATAACTGTTGAAACTTTAAGTACCTATTTTTATAAAAAAATACTTTAAGCAACTAAAGTTAAAAAGTTGTATACTTTAAGCACCTATATTTCATTTAAGCAAAAAAAATATAAATGGGCTAAAATAGAATGTAATTAGGGAAATAAAATATATTGAAGATTATTGAGGAAAATACGGTAGTTTTTACAGTAAAATGACAAGACGCCAAAAGTTGAGGAAGATTTTTTTTTTCTTCAATTCTTTAAGACCAAATTATAAGAGAATAAAAGCACAAGGATTAGTGATTTTATAGTCTAAAGTATCTGATTGAGGTGATTTTTTAAAATTTATGTAATTTTTTTGAAATCTAAGCTCCGACCAGACGCCAAAAATGCCTCATAACCGTTTTTTACACGGAAATTTTAATAAATTTTGAAAATTTTTATCAGTTATTTAATTTTTTTTACTACTTTTTTAACTTCAACTTAGAAATTCAATTCTTTTGTACCGAAATATATCATTATTTATAATGTTCTTAAATGTTTATTTTTCGTAAGTTTTTAATAAATATCTAATATGTTATTTATAAAAATATATATATTTACTTTTTAAATAGACTGATCTTATCCTTATAAAATTACATGTTCACTTCGACTAAAATAATGAACTTATTTATGTTAAGTCATAGGTACATAATTAGTCGTCAACAAAGTTTTGGTGTAGCGGTAAGCTACCCAGTTGACCCTTCCCCCTTTAGAAATTCAGTTATATATTTTGATGAAATTATACATTTTTGACTTATTTAAAAATTAGTTTTTTTTGACAAATCTTAATTTTAATCCTAATTCTACCTAGAGGGGAGGGGAATGAGGACTCTAGGGGAAGGAATGGGCGCTCCTAGTGGGAATATGGGAGAACAAAGATGAATAGCTTGGCCAACCGGCTAGATATGCTTGCTCATTTAAGAATTCCGACCTCTCTTTCGTCTCTAACCTATGTGGACATATAAATGCCCCAATGGATTCGGAATGAATCCACTGTTCCTCCTTGTATAAGCACTTAGATCCTCTTTCTCACTAAGAATTCTGCCTCATTTTCACCTCGATTCTCCAGAAAATAGCTTAAGCTGCCATGGGAGAAATTTTCAAGCAAAGAAGGTTGAAGAAAACGGTCTTCCAATTTTGCGCCTTTTTCTCTCTCCTCAAAATATTCTTTTTATAGGCCGATCTGAGGAGGAAACCTATCCTTCATGCGAATTTTGTGAAGGAATATTGTACACAGTATGTTACAACAGACTGAATAGTTGGCGTCGTCATCCTTATCTTTAAAGATCCGGACAACTGACAGTTATAGTGATGCATCTGGCTGCAGTGAATAAAATTCCTATGCAGGGGCATTAGTAATACAACGAAAAAAATAGTAGAAAGGCATAATTTAGCATAAAAAGACAAAGATCACTAAAGTTATAGAAAATGTAAATAACAAACTAAAAATGCAGAAATGAATGCATGGGACACTAATGTAGGGACAAATTAATCAATAAATAAGGAGGAAATACATTTTCTTTACGGAGCTATCACACTCTCAAACTTGAGTTTTTGTTTGTCCTCAAGCAAAATAGAAAGCATCAAGGTTTAACACAGATTTATGAACATTCTAGCTACTTGAATCATCTCAACCACAAATGAATCAACTATATCTACATGATAGAATATTGCATCGACAACTTAAGCATAAGAATGAATGAACTTGTATTTCAACAATACACAACATTATGCCTAACATCATATATTCTTTCTACCTAAACAACATTTATTTAATTATAAACATATATATTATTTATTTATTATAATTATTATTTATATTTTTTAGTAGCGAAGGATACCATTGAAAGAATGCACCACCCTAAGATCCTTGGGAGTAAGATATTATGAAATGAACCCCAGAGAGTACTTCATTGGTTCGACACACTCATGTAGCAACAACCTTTGGCCAGATTCATTTTGTAACGCATTCATTGGACTGTTCCCTCTTAAGTTACTTTCATATTAAACCCACATTGGAGTGCCTTTATTTATATATACTATGACCTATAAACATATATAACAGCAGCTGGACTAAGCAGATTCATCCAAGATCTAAGAGATGATGCTAGGTATCCATTACTCAAGCAAGCAAATTCATTCATGCAGAATTCTAATGCAACATTCCATCACATGTATCCAACCAACTCATTAACAATTAACATGATTCAAGATTTAAGCATCAAATGTAAGCAAAAATATTTAGAGCACAAAATGAACCTTGCATTTGCTATTTTTTGAAATAGTGGTGCGTTTCAAATCGTAGGTGTACACCCCAAACTTAAAGATTGCATTGTCCCCAATGCAAAAAATAGAATGCAAAAACAATAAACTAAATACAATTACAATGATCATGAAAATGCGATGACAACACTTTGTAACAAAAGAAAATTAAAACTACATGAGATACATGCCTACAATAATCTAAAAACTAACTTAGTCATGGCTCAAGTGTAGAGGAGGTAGCACGATGTTTCTTATTTTTCCCATTCTTCTCCTCTTTGCGTTTCTTTCTCTGTTTGTCATTTGATTTGGAGCGTTTGCGCTTATTTTACTTTTTTTGAGGAGCAATATTAGACTTATTCTCAGGTTGTTGCTCCGGTTTAGCATTATTGACCACCCCTGCAATAGGAAGAAGATGAAATGAATCTTTGTATACCACCATAGCAAGAAGGTTAACATCTTGTTCTTCCAATGCAGCGACAACTTCCACCGGTTTCGATGTATCTTGCTTTATCTGGGGTCCTTAAAGTTCTGCATCCATAATCTTCGATGCAACATGCATAACTGCATTAGCAACATCTTTATTTGCATGCTTCTCTACCTGTGTACGCTCATCTTCTTCTTCATCCTCATCAACATCTTCCACAATCACTTTATCTTTGGTAAGAATGGGAGGGGTTGCGTCTACATCCATCGTGGTGTTCAAATCAAAGAAGCAGTCCTTAATTACTTTGCTCGAAGCTTCCTCGTCATGGATGTTCGCAATAATATTCACATCATCAGGAGAGTTAACAAACTTTTTTGGGGATTGTTGTCTCATTAGAAGAGAAATCATACTTGCGAATAATGGGTGGAAATTTCAGAAACTCAGGAAGAGCAACTGAAATAGCTCTACTTATTGCAACTAGAGCAAACTTATTCCGTGTCTTTACATACGGATAAAAAAATTTTTGTGCACAGTCTAAAGTTTGTACTGTGGTTATAATCTTTCCCATTGTACTGGTAACAATATTAATCTTGTCTACAATTTCCAACATCTTTAGCCAGGCTTCATTGTTTCGTAGGAGGTTCTCATCAGAATTTTCTACTTTTGCCTTGCCTTTTTCAGCCCTCGATGCAACACCCAACCTCGGTGTCTGAGCCTCATTGTTTCTAACCATGCACTCAATAGAAACATCATTCAGTGGCCCTTTGTTGGTTGTCATTTCCATATTTTCTAAAGGCTTTATCCCCTTCAAGCTACATAGCTGCATAATCAACATGGGAAAGACAGAATCCCTTTCTTCCTTTCAGAACATTTGGCAATCTCTTTATGAATAATTCCACCCACATTGATCTTTCTTCCCTTAATATGTATCAAGCACGTTTGATCTAACAAGACTATTTTACTGTGCGTAGACGACAATATCTTAACATTAATAAACTGAAACTAAATATTTTCAAGTAAAGTTAGAAACTTTCGATACATAGTGTAATTCCTAGCATTGGTTCATGACCAAAATGCATCTGCATTGCATAAATCCTTCACCAGCAAGTCGAGCTTTTCATCATCAATATCTTTAACAAACAATGAATGTTCATCTTTGTTTACAGCAGTGTTCAACACCTTATTAATGGTAACATCAATACAAGGAATAGAGCCTTCTCGCACAAACATAAACTTAATAAAGGGCTCATAAAGATTTGAGTAAAATTCTCTTACCATTGCATGGTTAAAATTTCCTGGGTGAGTACAAAAAGTACTCCATTTGTGGAGTGCAATGGTTTGATGAACAAGCTTTCATGGTTCATGCTCGGGAGCAAGCCCTATCCCCTACTCTGGATGAATATCCCCTTTTAGGCTTTTTTTGTATCGTTCTTCCGCCATGGTTGTTAAAAGCACTTCATAGTCAGTTTTTTCAATAGAGACTGGCTGCTCCTCTTCTTGCGGTGTGGATACTAAAACTTGAGTTTCCCTTAGCGGAAAGTTCAACAGAAATTTTCCTTGTGGCTCTTGTCTTTGCCATTAGAGAGTATGGGTGAAGAGATATTTTCAGAAAAATTGCAACTTTTTGACGTTGAAGAAGAAAAAAAATGAAAGTTTGGTGAAGAAGCTCTGTGAGAACAGAGTTCATTAAATGAGAAGAAAAAAAATGAAAAAGGCACAACCTTGACCGTTTGATGCGATGAAATCAAACGGTTGTAATTGTAGCGAAAAAATCATGTTCTTTAATTGTATCTCCTGCTTCTTTGAAGCTGATGGCTGTAATTGGATTAATCAATCGGTGCAATTAAATGCCCCAATAATCATGTGCTATACGTTTAGCCTTGCTTTACAACCTTTTTCATGAAAAAAAATTCCAGTTCAATGCAAAGAGGAAAGGTTATTTTGCACAAAGAGAAAAAAGCTTAAAAAGGAACTAAAGAAGAAAAAGAAAGAAATACAAATAAATCTAATACTATAAAAGAAATTAAAAAGAACAATCAATGAGAAAGATTGACCAATTGAATGGTCTCAACAATTTTAGAATCAAAGTCACCAAAAGAATGTTTGAGACTTTGTCCGTTGACTTTGAATTGGTACTTATCCTTGCGATCTTTGATTGTGACTGCACCATGTGGAAAAACCTTTACGACTTTAAATGGTCCTGACCAACATGGTCATAATTTTCTAGGGTGTAGCTTCAGTCATGAGTTAAAAAGCAAAACTAGTTGGCCAATAGCGAATTGTTTCTGCAATATAATCTTGTCATGTCATCGTTTGCTTTTGTCTGTGTAAATAGAAGCATTCTCGTAGGCATTGCGATCAGTGAGATCCAATAGTCGTTTTTTTCCAGCAGCTTCATAATCCGAATTCACTTGCTTTAAAGCCCACATAGCTTTATGTTCTAACTTAACAGGTAAGTGACATGATTTTTCAAATACCAATAGATATGATGACATCCCAAGTGGAGTTTTAAAAGTAGTGCGAATCGCCCATAAAGCATCACCCAGGTGCGAAGATCAATTATTCCTAGTGGTATTCACTATTTTTTCCAAAATATTTTTGATAGCTTGGTTGGAGATCTCGACTTTTCCATTTGATTGAGGATGATAAGTTGTAGCAAGAGTATGGTGTACTCCATATCTCTTTAACACAACAACAACTTGATTGCAATGAAAATGTTACCTTGATCACTGATTAATGCCCTCGGTGTTCCAAAATGGGTAAGTATTTACTTGTGGAAAAATTTTAATACCGTATTGGCATAATCTTTTGGTACATAAACAGCTTATATCCATTTAGAAAAATAGTCCACAACAACTAGAATATAGAGATTACCAAAAGAATTTGGATAAGGCCCAATAAAATCCAAGCCCCTAGCGTCAAATAGTTCAACCTCTACAATTGGTTGTTGTGGCATCTCATTGCATCTCGATATTGATCCTGTATGCTGACAACAATCACAACATTGTGAAAACTCATGGGAATCCTTAAATAATGATGGCCAATAAAATCCCGACTGACAAACTTTTGTAGTAATTCTCATACCACCAAAGTGACCTTTGTACGGAGCATTATGACAATGCTGTAAAATTAGTATCATTTCTTTATTTGGAACACAACGCCTGATTATACTATCATTGCAAACCTTGAACAAATAGGGTTCGTTCCAATAATATTTGGTTGTCTAGTAACACCTAGAGGAGTTTTTTGCACACAAGATAATTGACAATATCAGCATACCAAGGGGTTGCATCCATAACAAACAACTTTTCATCTGGGAATGAGTCAACAGTTTGAATTCTATTTTTATCTTTGCTGCCAGATTCTATTATTAAAAGATGATCATCAACTTGATTTTTTGAACCTTTTCAATCTTTTATCTCAATGTCGAACTCTTGCAATAGTAAGATCCATCATATTAGCCTTGGTTTTGCACATTTCTTTGCAAAAAGATATCTCAAAGCTGAATGATCAGTGAACACTGTAACCTTTGCATCGACAAGATAGGAACAAAACTTGTCAAAGGCAAAGATTACTGCTAATAACTCTTTCTCTATGGCGGTGTAGTTAATCTAAACCTCGATAAGAGTCTTACTAGCATAATAGATTACATGGAATATCTTGTCTCGTCTTTGACCTAGAACCACACAAACAACAAAATCATTGGCATCACACATAAGTTTAAAAGGTTTCTCTTAGTTAGGTGCAATGACAATTGGTATCATTTTGTTCGAGAATGATAGAAACATCCTTGTCTGTTTCACAATCAAGAATAATAAAATCTGCCAGAAATACGAATTTATCCACACAAATATATCTTTAATCTGTCCATGTGGATGAGTCAAAGACCTATCAGCTAATTGCAATGTGACCGTAGTAGGTTTCATCTATCCAATGACGAGCTTCTACAAAATGGATAATAGCATCAGATTAATACCAAAACCTACTATGGTCACATTGCAATTAGCTGACAGATGATGGCATCAGATTAATACCATTTAATATCATTTGTCCGAGAATGATATGAACATCCTTGTCTATTTCATAATCAAGAATAATAAAATCTACAAAAAATACGAATTTATCCACACAAAAAAGTACATCTTTAATATGCCCATGTAGACGAGTCAAAGACTTGTCAGCTAATTGCAATGTGACCGTAATAGGTTTCATCTGTCCAATGAAGAGCTTCTGTAAAATAGATAATAGCATCAGATTAATACCAACTCCTAGATCACAAATAGCTTTACTGAAATAGTGATTGCCAATAGAACAAGGTATAATAAAGCTGCTTGGGTCTTTTATTTTCCTGGGCAAAGAATTAGAAAGAAGTACACTATATTCTTCTGTGAGCGCAATGGTGTCTATTGCACTCAGCTTCTTCTTCTTAAATAAAAGCTCTTTCATGAACTTTGTATAATTCGTAATCTGAGTAAGAGCATCCATCAATAGAATTTGCACCGTGACTTGTTGTAAAGTATCCCGAAAGAAATTGAAATTGACTATCATAATCAGTATTGTTGATTCGTTGAGGGTAAGTTAGAGATAGAGTATCTTTTGAGTGCGCTGACAACTTAAGTTGCGCTGAAAAATTAGATTGCAAAACTGGTGGTAATAGAGTAATAATTGAAGGAATATCATCTTGTACACTGACCTATATTCCATATTTAAACATTTGGTTAGCTTTTGATGACTCCCTACGCTCTTGAATAGAAACAGGTGATTGTTGCATCACGTCACTAGATTGTTTACCACTCTGGAGAGTGATAACCTTGCAATGTTCTTTTTCGTTGATAACCGGGCTCTCAGTATTATTAGGTGTGTGCTTGGTTGTTGAGAGTTCATATCAGTTGCTAATTGTCCAAGTTGAGCTTCCAAAGTATAAATTGAAAAAGAATAACATTGTACAAGAACTTTAGTTCAAGAGAAATGTTCTCGTATCAATTATTTAAAAATAGAAAATAAATCAGATATATATGATGAAGCATAGTGACTAGACTGTGACTGTATCTGGGACAGTGTACCATACCACAATTTTGCACCATATTGCGATTGAGCACCATACTGCGATTGCTAATTTTGCAAATGAGAGTATTGTGGCTACATTTTATTCTATTGTGACTAAAATAGAACATGTTGAGTATATTGTTGTTGCGGTTAATTGAAATTCCCTTGTCACATACTAGAATTCCCTTGGGAAGCATTATTTCTAGATCGAAAAACTCTTGAATTCTGTATGAAATTAGAATTTCCCCAATATTGCCCATTAGCAGCATTGTAAAAATTGCCAATGGTATTACCCCGCATGTTGCTGACATAACTTGCATTCTCTGCATGTTGTGGGCAATCTTCATAACTATGATTTTCGCCACAAATCTCACAAGAAAATACAAGTGTATTCATCTGTTGAGCAAGTTGAATAAGTGCAATTTCACTCGTGCCTTCCATATTCTTGATTTTATTCTCCAAAATAGGAAATTTGAGCTCTTAGAGAAGAAATATCATCCAACTCAAGGACTCCTGGTGTAACATTGCATGAAGCAACTCTTAAAATAGGATATTGAGAATTATTTTGTGTATCATCCAATGTCAATGGCTGCATTAAACACTTTCATACAAAATAGCATTCAAATCCAACAGTTGAAACAAGAAAGAAAACTCATAAAATAGATTTGAGTTCAAAATCCAAAACAACTTTAGTTCTTAAGCAAATAAAACAGTAAACCATCATCATTTGATTACAAAGGAACATGTAAAAACAAACAAAAACCTCTATTCATAGCTTGATTCGAAATGAATCTACTATTCTTCCTTGCTTAAGCACTTGGATCCTCTTTCTCACTAAGAATTCTGCCTCATTTTCACCTTGATTCTTTAAAAAATAACTTAAACTGCCATGGGAGAAATTTTCAAGCAAAAAAGGTTGAAAAAAAGGTCATCCGATTTTACGCCCCTCTCTCTCTCCTTAAAATATTCTTTTTATATGCCGATCTTAGGAGAACATCTGTCCTTCATGTGAATTTATTGAAGGAATGTCATACATACTTTGTTACAATTATGGATGGTAAACGAGCGAGACGGGTGTGGATACCCCCTCCTCTATATTTATGCCCACCTAAAATTTTTATATCCACCACCTACCCACCACCCACGACGGGTACAATTTTTAAATCCACACCCGCCTACGTGGGTACATTCTCACACCTATCCCCACTCCTATTACCCAACTGGACATCCACCACCCAGCCCGTAAACGCTTGTACCCACCCGTACCCGCATAAAAGCAACCACTAATATCGAATTACGTAAAAATAAACCATAGACTTTTGTAAAAAAAAGTAAAACTTCGCATATTTTATTGATTGATCAAGTGCATATATATATAATACATTTAAACCAGTATAAATTTAACTACAACTAACTAACGATCACTAACTTAACTAAAGCACATTTTCACCAATATAAATTCTACTTAACTACAGCTAACTTAACTAAAACGAATGTACACCTGTAAAATTCTACTTAACCACACATTACAAATTTACAACATGATTAATTCAAGCTCGATCATAAACAATAAATTCAAGCTTGATCATAAACCATCATTTTTTCAAACTAAATTAATTGAGTTCAAAGTCTACAAACTTAAGGATTAAAGTAGATTTTAAAACAACTAATATCTTAGTAAATAAACTCCATAATAAAAGGCATAATCAAAGTTTACAAACATAAATGGTCTAAAATTCATATCGTGGATAGTTAGTGGGCTAGCGGATGCAGACGGATACGGTGTAGATAAGGTCTCAAACCCATCAGCTACCCACTACCCATGATGGGTATGGCTTTTTACATCCACACCGTCCCATTACCCACCAAACTCATACCCATCCCTACCCTAACTGGGGCGGGTACGGTGCGGAATCCGCAAAACTGTACCCGTCTGCCATTCCTAGTTACAATAGACTAGATAGTTGGTACCGTCATTCTTATCTTTAAAGATTCAGACAACTGGCAACTGTAGTGACACGTCTAGCTGCAGTGAATAAAATTCTTATGCAGGGACATTAGCAATACAACAACAAAGCAGCAGAAAGGAAGAATTTAGCATAAAATAGCAAAGAAGACTAAAGTTATAAAAAATGTAAATAATAAACTAAAAATGCAAAAATAAATGTATGAGGCACTAATTTAGTGACAAATTAATCAATAAATAAGGAGGAAATACATGCTCTTTAGAGACCTATCACAACTAGAGGTTTAAGGCAAGGCTATGAGTCAAAGGGTTTACTTAGAAATTAAAAATAGATTTCTTTGATACAATTCTCATGTAAACAAGATCTCAATGATTCATGCTTTGTTTGAATTAGCCTCTACTTACAAATTACATGTACATCAGATGGATGTAAAGATTGCTTTCTTGAATGGAGATCTAGACAAAGAGATATATATAGAGAGCAACCACCAAGTTTTGTAGCTCTTGGAATGAAAGACAAAGTGTATAGACTCAAGAAGACTCTCTATGGCCTTAAACAAGCTTCAAAGCACGAAAATTTCATAAAACCATTCTTAGTTTTGGGTTTATTGTCAGTGGTATTGATGCTTGCGTATATTATAAAATATTTGGTTTTGATTGCATCATCATAAGCTTGTATGCAGATTACATGTTGATTTTCAATACAACATTGAAGCCATTAAAAAAGCTAAAAATTTCCTCTATACCAAATTTTATATGACTAATTTGGGAGAGGTAGATATAATCTTAGGAGTTAAGGTTACTAAAATTGAAATAAGATTTTCTTTAAATCAAACACACTATATTGAGATTTTGTTAAAGAAATATGACAGTTTTGATATCGTCATTGTAAGAACTCCTTATGACTCTAGCATACATCTTTTAAGAGTAAAGGAAATAATGTTTCCTAGATTGAGGAAGTTAAAATAATTGGTAGCTATATGTTCTTAATAAACTAAACTCAACTTGATATTGTCTATACAAGGAGTAGATTAAGTACATTTACTCATAATCCTAGTAATGAACACTGGATTGCATTCAAACACTTACTAAAGTATCTTAAATGTACAGTGGATTGGAAACTAGAATTTTTTTGGCTATTCTACAGTCCTAGATATACGATTTTGCCAATTGGGTAATTGATAATGTTGAGGTAATCTCTACAAGTGGGTATGTCTTCGCGATAGACGGAGCAACAATTTCGTGGAAGTTTTCTAAGTAAACGTGCATCACTTGCTTTACTATGGAGTTAAAGTTTATTACTTTCGTACTAGTTGGGCAAGAAGCTAAGTGGCTCAAGAATTTACTAGCAGAAAATCCATTATGGGAAAATCGACTCCTCTGGTGTCTTGTTATGAACTCACAAGCAACAATATGTGTGGCTCTTAGCTAAGTTTTTTTAAAGTAAGCTCATAGATAAGTTTACAATGGTAAGAAAAGACACATCCGTATAATAATTGAATCAATGAGACATTTAATAAAGAACAAAGAACTCTCTTTAGAGTATGTGAAGTTGGAAAGAAACTTAGTTGATCCACATACCAAAGTAGGAAACTGATTTTGGATTCATCAAGGAGATGAATCTAAAGCCCATTGGTTGAGGAATTCACGGTGATACCCAAATTATTTTTTCTAAGTTCAATGTGGTCAACGAAACCATCGAAAAACTCACAGTGTACATTGTGTCTATCCTTATGACGAATAATGTACATGCACATGGTGAAAATTTTTCTCTTAATAAATTTATAGCCCAGGTTTTGGGTGGTCTTAATGAGAAAGACTTGATGAATTTATCATTCTGGATGAATAACTACTCTTAATGAGAATGACTAGATGGATTTCCTGCTAAAAAGGATAAATTTCTTAACTCTTAATAAATTTAACCCTAAGAGTTTGGGTGATCCCGTTAGAGAAGGGCTTATTGAATTCACCAATAAAAGATGTTGATTTTTTATGCTTAATGAATTCTTATCCCAAATTTTGGGTAGTTCATTTAAAATGAACTTGAAGAATTCACATATTTTTTATTGAGAGGTTGATCTTCCTGAAAAAGTTTTAATAATTTCATAGCCCTAATTCGATTGATTTATGTTAAGATAAACTTGATGAAATTACCTACATAAGTGAGAAAGATTTGTCACCTTCAATGAAAGATGTTGGGTCGTCTTGATTCGTGCATGGAAAAACCTAAAATTAAGATTCCATTTCCTAAACTGTTGGATGCATTACATGTACCCATGAGTCCTATTAAAGGATCAAGGACTAAGAAACTCAAGGGAGCTCTTGCGAGGTTAGTTCAGTTTGTTCGAGAGAAAGTGAAGTCATGCTTTGAACTCATGGAAGAGCCTCAACCATGCCACATGCTAATGGTCAAATCATCCTTAGAAAGGAATCAAGGGACATTCTGGAAGGCCCATTTTAAGGGGATAAATGTAGGAGTGAAAATAGAGCGGGGTAGGGATGGTTTCAGGGAATCCCCGTTAAGTGCTTTAGGAATTTGTTCGTCTCTATACCTTCCTCGTACGGATTCCCATAATTGAGGAATCTCCATTCCCAAAACAAATTAACAAAAAGTTACTATTTTACTGACCAAAATATATAGCCAATTTTAGTTTAGAAGAATAATATCCATTACACTTAAAAATATTTAGATCTGAATACATTAAAACAAATACTCAACATTAAATCTCAAAAATTACAAACATAGACGATAAGTTTAGTATCCAAATCTCCAAAATTATTTAACATATAATAATTTCTTTTCTCAACACTTTTGTAGCCAAACCAATCTAATATGTGGTTCTTGATGATTCTCTTAGAATTGTTTTGATCATTCTTATCATCAACCTATAATATAAAAAATAAATATCATATGCATAAAATAAAATAATACAAAAAGTAAATATCACTGATTCACAAGCATCAATAATATAAGAATTAAGTTGAAACTAAAGTCAAAATTAAAAAGTTACCTGAAGTGCATGCACATCCATATAAGCATTCATTGTATTAAAATATTTCATATATAACTATTAACTATATCAAATTAAAAATAACTTTTTATATATTCAATACCTTTCAATCCAATTCCTATCCAACTTTGCCTACACATCAATGCTTTTGTTGTCTTATTGTTATTACTGATATGAGAATTACTTATAACTCTACCACCGATAGAAAAAGTTGATTCTGAATCTACGTTGAAGTAGGAATCGCAAAAATATCGCTAGCTATCAACTTTAGTATAGGGTATTTAAGACAACTTTTCAACCATGCAAGCCAATCAAACTCACTTTTTCTTGGAAACAAACGCTCCTCAAAATAAAGATCAAATTTAAGCCAAACATTTTCAAAAGAAAGTTTAGAGGCAGCCACACAATCATCAAAGCTTGTTATTTCACCATTTCCTCAATGAGGTGTAGGTGACTATTGAGTTGCATTCTCAATATCTTCACTAGTATTCAACTCTGATCATTAAGCAACTAATTGATAACAAACTGTTTTAATTCTTGCCATCTCAACCTTTGTCATTATTTTACCGTGGAGAAGTGGAAGATAATATTGCAATACCTTGAACTTGTATCCAAGGTCAATATTGTCGCTATTCTCAAGATAAGATTAACATCATTCCAAAATTTGTTAAACTTTTGAATCATTCTTGTTGTCATATATTTATAGCATAAGAAAAACTAGAAGTAACCCATTGTCTCAAACTCACCCTAATGTCACAAATCTTGGGAAGGAAAAGATTAATAGTAGAATAATGTGTCCCAGATAAGAAATCAATGGCATCATAAAAGATTTTCAATTTATCACAAATGATTTGAGAAATTTCCCATTCTTCATTAGACGAACAAGATAAAAAAATATCACTTTTCTTCAAACGCTTGAAAACTTCTTTATATGAAAGAGAAATATTAAACGTATGGTAAGTTGAATTCCACCTAGTATTGCAATCCAAGGCTATTTTTATGATCACAATAATGTTTAATTAACAAGCAGTTTTTTGAAACTTTTCAATTCTCTTAGGGGTAGCAATCCAAAAAGTAACACTATCACGAACATTCTCGATAAATTTATTAATAATTTATAGCCCATCCTTAACTATCAAATTCAAAATACATACATCAATTTTCCTTCCAAACCAGAAACTATTAGGTGTAGGGTGAGCAGAACTCTACTCAACTCAAAAAATCAATTTTTTTTAATTTTGAGTTATTCGAGTTCATAATTTGAAATTTCAGAAAAATTAAAATTATCCTCCCTTAATTATACGATGCGTTTTAAAGATATCTCATAAATCCGTCCCTTCCTTCTTCTCCAATTTTATCCTTTGCTATAGTTTGCCCTCCCTCCCAATAATCTAAATTCCTGATTTTTTTATAGGCCACCTAAAACTAAATTTTCAAATATACTTTATGATTTCTATAGCTTCCAACTTCCAATTTTAAGCTTGAGCTTCACATTAATTCGTCAAAGAGTCTTTAAAGTTCAAGGTAAGTAATTGGAGTTTTACTTCATCTTATTTATTCAAGATTAATTAATTTGAGTTTATATTATTTTTGGTTCAACTTCAAACTAGGGGATTTATAAGGTTGAAAGTTTGGTTTCTAGTTAATTGGAGTTTAAGAAGTTATGGTTTAAATGGGGGCATGTTTATATTCCCTGATTAATATCGTTTCATTGGATATAAGCTAAAGCTACATTGTTTAACTCCTTTTCGAGGTTCTTATTATTGTCGTGTGGAGTTTGCTTTATTCGCCAAAAGAGAGTGATGACATTGCAGTCATAAAGGTTGCTTAATTTCCCTAATGAATCTTTTTTTCAGCACACGAGCCTACATGGTCTGCTTTAGTTGATTTAAGTTGATGTATTTTATTTCAAATTGAATGAGTTTATTGTGATAACATTTCTTGATTAAATTAGGAGAGTTTGAGCATTTTATTTGGGTTTGGCTCAACTTTGTTGCTCCAACTTTTAATTTCTCCATTAATCATTAATTTCTAACCTTTTAGTTGTTTAAAATATTATTTTATTTGGGTATAATTTCTAACCCTTTGGTTCAACTTTACTACTATAACCTTTAATTTCACCATTACTCTTTAATTTCTAACCTTTAACTTTATTTTGATTTAAGTTGAAATAGGAACATAGTTCTTCTGACTCTGATCTTTGTGAAGTGTATTTCTTTTTGTTTTTCATTTCATTACTTTTTCAAATATTAATCAATTAACTCTTGTTGAAATAGTACCATCTAACATATGTTTATTGATTCTTTGATAAAGATGTATTGTGATAGAATTTTTATTAGGTGAGAATGAAATAGAATGGAAAAATCAGAAATATGAATTACTTTATTTGATTGAATTAATATAATGCCAGATGAATGCAACTGCAATGGTTGGAATATTGAAGAATTGCAAGTATTTTCAAAATGAGCATTATACACTTAAAATTAGATAATGGAACCATTGTAATAAGAAATCTTATACTCAAAAGAAGTAATTTGCATAAATTTAACACTTCAATGCAGGACAATGACATTAAGCATCATTACAAAAGAAAAGATAAAAAATTGGCAAGACTTAATTAAATATTAATTAGAGCTGGTCCGGTCAGAATTTATATAATCTATTCTAGCTATATTAATTCAGTCCTAAAGTCAAAAGAAACTCACATTGTTTTCACACGATAATTCCAATGACATACTTAACTTCATATTTGCATGATTATTGCAAGTAATTTTGAAGAACTGCAATGGTCCAATTATTAGATGTGTCTAGGTAAAAGAATGGCAAATGATAGTTATTCTGTATGTGATTTAGTTTTTGCTTGAGTTGGTTGTGTAAAGATGGACATATTTGATTTTGGGCATTGCTTCTATTTAAATATTTTGCCTACTTTATTTCATTTTACCTCATTTTCTGGACATAGTTTTGGTTCATATGTCTTGTTTTATAGCTGGTGCAATTTAAACTTATTTACAATCGTTAAAGTATGTCTTGTTTTATAGCTTAAGTTAAAAATGTTAATATCAAAGTGTTATGTTTTGATTTTATAGATAAGTGAATCACAAGGACAAGAGACTTAAAGCTCACAATGTTCTTCTCCATCTAAAGTAGTGACCCAATATTAACGGGTAAAAAATATGCTCGAAAGAAACAACAACGGACAGTAGCCTATTGGATCAATTTAAGCAAATATGTAACTGAATATGGGGAGAATATGTCAAGGTGTAATTAGTCTGAATAATCATTTGAAGACATGCTTTCAAAAACCTAAAGGTAATACTTCGAATATCAAGTAATCAGAATTAGCATTTGCTAAGGTTGGGAATGACCCTAAAAGTGAAGCGACAATTTTTTCAACATAGAAGTTTGACGGAGATGCTATTAGAAAGGCATTGATTCATATGATAGTCATTGAGAGCTATCTTTTCAAATTTTCGAGGGAGAAGAGTTTAAGTCATTTCTTTCTATTGTATGCCCAAGGTTTCATCTCCCATGTCCTTTTATGGTTAGAAGGCATTGTCTCGATTTATTCAATTTCATGAAGAGGTTATTGAAGAATTCTTATGATAAAGTGACAGGAAGAATGTGTTTGACATCTGACGCTTGAACTTCACTTCAAAGGGTATTTTACATAGTTTTACCAACACATTGGATAAGATAATTATTGTAAGTTTCAAAAGAGAATCATAAACTTTTATCCGATATTTGCTCATAGAGGTGAAAGCATAGGTCATGCCCTTGAAAAGTGCATTCGAGATTGGGGAATCGAATGGGGCTTTACTATTACAATTGATAATGCATATGCTAATGGTGTTGGTATTGAGTATTTGATAAAGAAACTGAATCATCGAAATACATGTGTTGCAAATGGGATATATATGAATACTAGATGTGTTACACACACTATTAATCTCATTGTGCAAGAAGTTGTTAAGTATACTTCTATGTCTGTTGATCGAGTTAGAGCAGCTAGATGTACATAAGTGCGTCACCATTAAGGATGAAAAAATTCTACAATTAGGCAAAAGAAAAAGTGATAGATACTAAAGCTTGTTTGCAGTTAGATGTGCCTATTTGGTGGAACTCAATGTATATGATGTTAATTGTGGCTGCAAAATATGAGCATGCATTTGATTCATATGCTCGTGATGACAATAGCTTTTTTCTTGACCACACACTTGGAGATGGAGTCCCTATATTTGATGATTGGAAATGTTCGAAGAATTGCAAAAATTCTACAACTCTTTTATGACCTTACATTGAAAGTTTCCGGATTATTGCATGACACCTCTAATTTCTTTTGGGAAACATTGATAGAGATACATTGGTTACTTAATGAATGGATGAATTGTGATGATTTATACATAGTATCCATGATGTTTAAAATGTTGGACAAGTAGAATAAGTACTAGAGTGATGCCACAAATATGAACTTCCAAGTTTACTTGGCAATTATCTTAGATCCACGACATAAAGTGGGCTTTGTAAACTTTGGGGTACTTTTCTTTCCCTGACATTGCTAGTGAGGTTAAGAAGATGATTGAAAGATATTTGCATTGTTTGTTTGATGAATACTCTTCTATTGTTGGGAGAGCTATGGTCCACGAAGGTCAATCAAGTATTTTGACAAAATTTTTCATGTTTACGGAATTGCACCAATCAAAGACAAGTTTGGTTGTGCAACAATATCTTTTGAAGAAGCAATGAGTTAGTTCCAAAAATAAATCTGATTTGGATAAATATTTGACTAGGGAGGAAAATGGATAACTCGGCTTCATTTGATTTGTTATTGTGGTAGAAAGTGAATAGTCCAAGATACCATATTCTCGCACAAATAGCTCGAGATGTTTTCTCTATTTCTATCTCGACACTTGCCTCATAAAGTGCATTCAACACAAGTGGACGTGTTCTAGATGGTTTTTGAAGTTCATTAACCCCGACTATAGTTGAAGCTTTAATTTGCTCCTAGGATTGGCTTCCAAAATCTAAAGATTCCATCAACCTTGAAGAGTATGTTGCATAACTTCACCAAGGAAGATGGTAGTGTTTTATTTTGATTAATAAAGTTATTTTACGTCATTTACGTTATAAAGCTATTTATAGTTTAACTAACATATTTATTTTAAAATTTATTAGATTTATCCAAAATACCCGAAAATCAAGAAGCTTTTTCAAAATGCCTATTGTGTACGGAGAAGAAGAAGCCTAAGGTTTTCGGCAATATAATTCAAAAACTTGAGAAGAAGTTTGTTGCAATTTGCTTTTTGAACTGTTATGTTTTTGTTTTTCATTGGTCGTATCATTTGACATGTGTTGTTGGATTTTCTAAACTCTATTGTGTTCTTATTTGATTTAGTTATTAATATATTTTTGGAAACTCTTTTCCTTCTTCTATTGTCTTTGGTCTCGCCTCGGCTTGACCTGGATACGAAAGAGGATTTGAAGGAGCTTTTTAACGAGGCCTGTAGTTTAATGAAATGACATTTTTAACTGAGGCATTTGATTATATAATTTAAAATCTGATTTACACATGTGAAAATTAATATGAAGAAATATGTATGTAGATTTTAAACCTATTCACCAAGCTTCTTTGACTCTCCACCAAGCTTCTTTTGACAATAAAGACATATTTCCTTCCACTTTTCTCCAATTTTCTTCCTCTTGAAGTGATTCCACACAATTGATTTTTGACCACGTTTAATTCTTGAGCTTGCATCTTTTGTGGAAGGTTCAATTAGATTAGAATCATTTGACTTTGACATTCTTGTCCAACTGGTGTTGACCCATCTTTTCCTTCTTCAGTAGTAGATTTTTGAAAGCTACTATTACTTTCAATAATTGTACTAATAGTACTTGTTGTTGAATCAATGTTACCCTACTTATCCACAATTCACCAGCATCAATAATTAAATGTTAAAAGACATTATAATAAAACATATAATTAAAAGTTAGAAGAGATTCTAATATTCAAAGCTACATATTCACCACAACCATAATTATCAATGGTTACATAGAGAAACTAAAAAATAACCTTGGTAAATTACTTCAAATGGTATAGTAGGATTCGACTCATGTCCTCTCCTAATATAACTGTTGTCATTTTGTATTCAACAAATATTTCAATATCATGAATTCGAACTAAAAGGGAAATATCGGTACGATAAACCAAACTTTAAATTCATAAGACTATAAAATTATATCTACCTATGGAACTGTGTCGTTAATATGCATAAAGATGATTATCCCAACATGGCGTTGACAAGAAGAATCGATGGTTTCAGTATCAATAAGTGGGGTTGACATAAGTGGGCTAGTGATTAGTGATTCCATTGTACCATTGTCTTCTCAACACAAGATATACCGTCTGCCGTGGAGGTATGGTTCAAGGCTCGTGAGAGAAAAAGGGGAAATAATAGAATGAAAATATAAGAAAGTCAAGATAGAAAACAATTCAAAACAATATAATAATAATAATAGTAATAATTTATTGAAAATGTGGTAAACTGAGCACTAGAAGATTTAAATTCAATTTTTTTAAAAAACAGTTTAATAGTGCACTAGGTCATTGTATTTTCTTGATGGACTGAAATATTGATATTAAGATAGGTATATAGGTTAATAGGAGTTATGGATATATATATATTAAAAATTTATTAAAATATCGAGGATCCCTATGGATATTTTTTGGATCCCCACGGTGATTTATATAGCCATGGTTTAGGGACCCACAAGGTTTTGATATAACAATCCCCGTCCCCATCCCTATTCCCATTTGAGTTTCGGTGATAGAACTTCTCTCGTCCTCGTGGGGTGAAGATTTCAATTATTCCCCAACCATCATCGGTTCGGATCCCCATGATTTTTGTTTATTCCTAACTCGATTGCCACCCCTAGATAAATGAGACTTGAATAAGAATTTATTGAAGAGTTCATGTATTTATTGGATACTTGAAGAGTCATTGTTCATGCATGTATTTGGTACATGAAAGAGTCATCTGAAGGGGAGAGAATTTGCTCAACTTGAAAAAGCACTCTAAAAGCTTCTTTCTACATGAAGAGTTTTTTTCACCTTATACCTTATTTATGTCCGAATTGTGTCTCTTCAATTGCTTTGTCTTTTTATTTACTTTAGTTTTTGTATTTGTGTACCGACACGTAGTAAGTGTAAGTAAACACCGTCGAAACAAGTAATAAAGTGGACACACATAAGGTGTATATGTCAAGTTGTCGAATCCCATGAGGCATAGTGTAATTCTCAGTTGTTACTAAATGTAAATAGATTAAACATTTAGATTGATGGGTCAGGAATGTAGGCGAGAGCATATAGATAAATTCCAAGGGAAACCGAAGATGGGATCTTGGTACTTTCAGTTGCAACCAATGATTTGTGATAAAACATATATCTAAACCTAACGTAGTACTTGTCAAGCTGTTTACCTCTTTGCCATGGTATGACATAGATGACGAGAAGTGCTCTTTCAAGACCGCAAATGGAATACTTAGTCTAGCATCCCATTGTGTCTCTTGACCTAGCCCGTCGGTATACCATCTATTTAGGTGTTAGTACGACCATCCTAACTAAGCCTCATATTATCACTCGACTTTAGCCAGACAACTTTTCTTACTCAGGGTGCTAAACCATTTATCACACTTTTATTGGAATGTTAAATGCACCTACTATACAAACATGAGCATATATATGTTGCAATAAAAAACATAGCCATTAACAAAGATCATCAAACCAAGAGTTACTACATTAAGTAAAGAGTTAAGTTCTACAAAGATAAAGAAATATAATTTTAGAAAACAATAATAATTCTCAGATCACGCATGATCCACAAGTAACACAACCTATATCATGTACATGGACTCGACTGGCGAGGCTTGCGGCAACCACTATCGTAACTCGTCAATCCCGGGGGCCTTTCGGCTGCCCTGTTACTTCCTTCAGAACCTGGACTGTAACACCCCGAAAATCGGTCTAGACAAAATTAGGTTCCGGTGATAAAAAATTCTATATCAGAAAGGTCTAAATATTTTATTGATTTAAGTCATGTGGTCAAAAAACATCGTATTGGACTCTAATTGAGTTAATTTAAAAGACTTTGGACCTAATTGAATCCTTAGAAACCACTTAGAGACTAAATTGGGAAAATTGAAAGTTTGGGGGTAATAGAGTGAAGTTTAGAAAGTTGAAGGACCACTCATGTAATTATTCTATTTTTAAATGAGTCACCTTCTTGCTTAGACACAATCACGTGAACTCCTTGTGAAAGTTGAGGAAAAAGATTGCATAAAATTGATAGCTATTATTGCTATCTAAATATTGGGAAATGAAAATTAATGTTTATAGTTTACCTACCCTTGGAGGAAACTTTGTGATTGGTTGTGTGTGAGGTGGAGTGATCATCATAATGAATTAAAGATAAGTTAACATTTGGCTAGAGGAAACCTATCAGGTAGATAAAAGAAAGTTGGAAGAGTTGGAAACATTTCCCCAAAGTTATAATAATCACCGAGACCTCCCTTTCTTTGCTATCTTCTTTCATCTTTTTTTAAGCAAGCACCTCCATTGCCATCTTCAACCTCTAGCTTAAGCAAGCACCTCTTTCGTTTATGCAAGCTTTCCTTGATTTCTTTACATCATTGGATAGTCCTTAGATTGGTGAGTTTAAGCCCTCAAACAATTTTATGATTCATTGAATCATTGGAGTTTAATTCCAAGAATTAGTTCTTGAAGGCCATAGTTGAACCAATGCTTTTAAAGCATGAATCCATAAAAGTCTTGTTGGATAAAAGCTCTTCTAAGCTTAAGTATTGATTTTGAATCCATGCGTATTGATTCTAACATGTCCTTTGTTTTACCTAGCACAAGTGTCGGAGAAAGAAGGGTCACCACTCCATTCAAAGCTAGGAACAAAGGAGTAGTAATCTGTGAGATGTAGGAGCTTCAAAATTCAAGGTGAGTGTAGTTGGAGTCTCGAGGATAGGCTAGGTGCCTTTCTCGAACCTGATTATTGCATTACTAACTATGTGTTATAAGGTTATTGCATAAGAACATCATTGATGGCTATATTGGTAAGAATGGGTAAGTGTTGCATCGATTCATTGTCCGTAGCATTGTCGTTATTGTTATTGAAATCATTGAAGCATTGGCATATAGAATCATTGTTCATTGAGTATTGAATAGGGCCATTGGAATATTGATATTGAAACATGACTATTAAACTATTATTATTGATCCATTGTCATGGAATTATTGTTATAGACTATTGATATTGAACCTTGGATTTGAGTAGTATTGGATACAATTGACATGCCATAGAATTCATGAGCTCACTGGTACGAGTAGGCTATTACCTTTATTGTGGTGCGGCGGAGGGATGTTGTATTATGGTCATATTGGTGCGGCGTAGGAATTGTGTATCCATATACCGTATATCGATCCAAGGGGAAAAACTTATTGCTGAGCAAAATAAAACGCTATTGAGTATTGTTATTGCTATTGTATTGCCTATTATTGACATATTGACTATTGATCATGTCTAAATTGCCATTGAAATTTCATGTCATTGTTTTGTTGCCATAACTAATATGGAAGCATGTTAGATTGCATTCTAATCTTATTCCATTGTTTATGAATACCTCACTAGGCAAAATATGCCTAATGCATTCATCTTCCATGCATTTGAGGTTAAAAATTTTTAAGGTCAAGATCGGGGCCGAATAAGGTTTTTGGCAAGTCACTACGTTGATAAAAGTAAAGTATATCAACTATATAGACTCCTAGTATGGTGGCATAAGTGTTGCATAAGTCAATTTTACCTTTTTTGTTATGTATGTATTATGGTTGACTTGTGTAAGCTTAAAGGTTTAAACTTGACCTTTTGAAAGTTGCTAAAAATGTCTAAATATGCATACTTGGTCTAAATTAGAGGAAACATTACAAACGGATTCATTCGACCCTAAAATTTGGCATGGTAATAGATTTTAGCTTTATAAACTTGCTGGTAAAGTTTCAGTGAATTTGCGTATGATTCGGTTGGTCAAAACGATAATAAACCAGATAAAATTTACATTACATGTCTTACCGTATCGATACGGGTGATGGCGTATCAGTACGATTCTTCGCCACTGGAATTTTGGGTTTGGCTCGGTATTGATACATTTTGGGTGCGTATCGATACGGGTTCGCGAAACATAACGGTATTAACGATCATTTCCAGATGTACTGATACGCCTTAATGTATATCGATACGGGTCCTTAGCACTAGAATTTTTGAATATCGTTTCAGCCATAGCGTATCGATACGGTAATAGGGCGTATCGATACCCTTGCTCTAAAAATTGATAATCACCTTAGTAAGTCATCGAAGATTTTTGTGCTTAAGGCCTCTAAGTTTATAAAAGGTTTAATTTAGTCTGATTCATGATTCACGCGTTAATGTTCCTTATAAGATGCCTTAAAACTTGTATGAGTTATTGAGTGAAATATCGTATCAGTCATCGTTTTGTTCTGGTAACGCCTTCTGACCCGGATTCCTACTAGGCCGGGAAGGGGGTGTTACATGGACCTCCAAGCTCTCTAAGCTTCCATGGACAAGACCATTTTCTCGGGAAAATTTTAATAAAACTCTCCAAACATACATTCTTTTCATGCAAGATGGGGCCTCTATATATAGGCAAAAGAGGGAGAAATGGCCAACCAATGAAAATACGACACTTGATAACTCTCTATTGTGGCCCGTCTCAACAAGTCATTTTGTCTTGGTGTAGTTGCCATCCTGCGCCTTCAGATATTGTCTAATACCTCATCCTTGGGATTTTTCGTGATGCAGTGGGCAGACTGCGGCCTCAACCACCTTTGTGGTCTCGACTCATATATGATCTGCGTGGCTCTTATATTGACTGTATTGGGGCACTCGTGAAGGCCTGACTATCTTTGAGGTCCCGAGTGGTCCTAAGCTCTCTTGTGTGAGCAGTTGTGTTGTGGTCCTCATATAATAAAGGTAGCTCCTTTTATTTTCTAACTTTTTTGCATGCACTATCACACGAGTCATGTAGCTTTGTTTCGATAGAAATATGCCAAGTACCGGCAAAAGGAATAAAATACAAAACTGAACTAAATGCATGAGAAAAGCTATGTAAAGGCAAAATTATATACAAACAAGACAAAATCTTAAGTAAAGGAGGTGCAGAAATATATGTATACTTGAGAGTTATCAGTTTGCTTCTATAAAAATGACATATAGTAAGTTTTTTAACCACACACTTTGATCAATATATTTGATACTATCTCTCTTTTGTTCTTAAAAACATTGTTATCTTCAAGCTTATCAAGAGTTTCTCTTGTGGTGTTCAAAACCCTTCTATTCGGATTCAACTTTGTAGAGATTAGTTCGCATTCTTTAGCGTTGGTTCATCTTGGGTTGTTTCGAATCGTAAAACCTTATTCCACCAACTTTCGTTTCATGCCCAACTTTGTAGGAATCAGATCTCGTTCTTTAACATTTGTTCATTTCTGGGTTGTTTATCAGATCGTAACTCCTATCCAATCTATATTTTATTTTTTTCATTTAATTGTTTTCTTCACATGTTTAGAAACGATTGGGAAACTTAATCGTACTCGAAATTTTCCATCGATTACGAGCATGTATCAGTCTTTCTAGTACATTTATTAAAATATTGGGGGATATTATGGTTATATTATATTTATATTGTAGGTTTATCAAGGACTTCAGGGATGAATGAGATAAAGCGTGTGTTATGAGTTCACGTCTATTTTAAAAAGTTTAAGATTCATTCACTTAGCTAAGTGAATAATTATTCACTATGTACTATTTCAAGATACATTCACTAGTGCTCAATCGGTTAATCTCGCTATTGCTCTTCTTATATTTTAAATTCAAATTTTTTATTTTTTTACAAAAGAATTCTTTCTTATTAGTGGAGATATTGGTAATGACAAAGGATTGTGAGGCATATAAATCCCATATTGTGTAGGAAAGTGCCTTTTGAAGGGTATTTGAAAAACCATTTATTCCTCTCCTTGTTGAATGGTAGGATGAAAAAGCCCTTGCATGCACGCGTCGTCGCTGTTTGGCCGGCTCGACTCAGTTCAGTTTGTGAAAGAATTATTCTCCTGTCTATTTATAGTTCTCAAATTTGACACGTTTTAGGCAAAAATAAAATATTTTTATGCAATTTAAATCTAGATTTAATACAACATTAATATAGGAAATATTTGTATCATTTTAACATAATTTTCGAGTGTTACAACAGCTACTGCAACATCAAATTCAACCTTTACTTCAGCCATTTATTTTGCTGAAATTAAAACGTTTTCTTGACTATTGGCATAAAATGCATTTAAACAGGTTTAATACTGTATTTTGCAATGGACGATTTTACCCTTATTTTCATTCTACAAATAGAGAGCATTGGGTTTCTTTTCAAATCATCTCAAGCAAAACAAAATATTTTTTAAACATGTTTTCCTCTATGCTTTTTAAACATTGTTTTCCTTAGTTTTCTTTCTGCCTTTTAAGCACAATTTCCAAAATCTGATCTTGAGAGAAGAACAATACCATTTTTGTCCGCTTCAGTATTTTGATGTATGAATCTTTAGAGAGACTGTGCAAACTTGTGAGCGTCTAGTGCATCGATTACACTAATCGGATAAATTTACTTTTAAGGTAATGGTTTATGTTCGATTATTTTATTTATTTGTCCTGTCAGTGCCAATGCTATATTTTACCAACAATCAAAAGGGTAATAAATGCGTTACCTTGGTTCAAAACAAAGGGAGTGGTCTTCCAACAAGCTTCCGCTTGGCTTGGGAGGGCTTTCCAGCATCTATGCAGGGTTGAATCAAGCTTGGAAATGCATCAAAACAATGCAACAACAATTATAAGATAAATTCAGGATCTTATCTATAGAAATTTCTCACCTTGGAGCAATACTTTAAGCTTGAAAATAGAGATAAAGAGAAAGAAAATAAGAAGAAACAAGGAGGAAACATGGAGACAAAAAGGGCAATAAAGGGTTAATTGTGTCGGAAAAATAGGTTAATTGTAAATTGGTCCTCCAACTGTTATGTTTTATTAAAAGGAAACCCACTTCTCATTTAGCCCAAGGATAAATAAACAGTAATGAGCCCGAAGTCTCTAACCCAATAAGTCTAACAATCTTCACATGAGTTACCCAAATTCGAAACTCGAAGTGAAATATCGAAACCTGAATCGCTAATCCAAAATTCGGACCATTTCATTATTTTCAAGTTTTTGTTATGGAATTTTTTTGGTACGAAGGAGTTTTTAAGTTTGAATGCCCCTATTTGTTGACTTGTCTCTTGCAGGAATAATCCTGGATCCATGTTTCATTCATTCTATAAATGGTGTAAATCACTTATAGTGTGGCATATGATAGTTTGATGACAATTTTTTCTTTCCAAAGCTCTATATTCCAGGTTAAGAGAGGATTGTTCGCAATATAAAGGATATTTTACATCAAAGTTCAACTATGAACTGCCGTGGCTAAGTGAAATCGTTGAATTAATAGAGAGGATGTACATGAATATTCCGAGATGGATTTGGTCCATCAACTATGAGTAACATTTTTTTGATTTATTTCTTGAATTATTTTCATTGTAGGATTATGTTGACAATTTGTATTTTGATTATGGAATTGATAATTATAATTGATACTTATTTTTAAGGACGATTAAAATCATTCTCTTATAAAAGAAATCACTTGTGAATGAAATGTTGGAAAATTGTGATAATATGGAAACTTTGAGGCATATCTTTAATGGGTAAAGATAGAGAATCGAATTATAAATTTATCGTTTTATATTCTACTCCATGAGATCTTTACAACGATATCTCATATGCTCAAATTGGTTGAGTGATGAATGAGAGATTGATGCTCAAAGTAGGCAATTTGCAAAGATTGGTGAGGAAATAGTAAGCTTGAATCCCACATTGCTTAGTGACTAAGTGCGGGAGATGTATATATAATGGAACCAACAAAAGGGTTTTTGAATAAGCTTACCAAAGAACGTGCTTTGCGCGTAGGTACAAGGGGTGTAAATCCAATCCCGCAAACCCAATTAGGGTTGGAGGTGTACCTGCATGATGTAGGTGATATGAACGTTTGGACTGGCCGAAATTTGATTTCCCCATTCAAGAATTAGTTAAAAAATTAAAATTCAAAATTATATTTCATGAATCTGAATAATCTATATTTAGATAGATTTTATCAGATAATTTTTTTTTGAATTTGAATTAAAGTTCAATTGTGATTAGAACTCTCCCTTTGCTCGACTATAAAAGGATACTTCAACAAGAAAAGAATTCACAACAACAGCACACAATGACCATTGCAAGTGAAGAAAATTTTTGCTCAATTCTCCCCGTTTTGCTTTAAACAACATCCTGTATTTGTTTTCTATTTTTCCACGGTGATAGAAGAAGGCGAGCTTCTAGTTCGTGATCACTACATCTGTGCTACTGCAGTTGATCATTCTGTTTTTGTATCCTAGGAGATAGACGTTCAATGTTTCTCAAGCACCATAAGAGCAGAAAAATTTGTCTTAAAGAAACTGTGATATCATATGCCTCAACAAATCTGTTCATCCGAATTGCTGCCCGAATACAAGTAAACGGTTCTAATTTACTGTTTTAATATTCAATTTATGTTTTGAATTTTGTTGTATTTAATTTTATGATCTGTTCATTTTATTCAACTTTAAAATCAAACTTTATTTTATTTTTTACTATTTTATTTCTTGGATTATTAACGCATTTTTCTAAAAATCTTAAGACAAACTTTGAGTTTTAATCCAAGGCGAACATATTATCATTCCTAGGTAGTAGTTCATACCACAACAATGTTTAACCTAGTTATTTTATTCTAAGAATTTCTGTCACCAAATTAACACCGTTAATTTTGGTAAGATTTCTCTATATTTTTATTCATATTTTAAAGGTTTGACTTTTATTAGGAGTTTATTAAAAAATATATTGTGTCTTTTACTAATAATTTCTTTTGAGAAATTTTATAGAGACGAACAAGATATCTAGGCAAAAGTTTGATCAGCTTTGAAAAATGATATCTTATAAACAATTCGTTTTAGGATTTAATTCATGCCGTTTCAACGAGTCTACTTGATTTCTTTTTCCAAACAAGAGACAATTTGAATAAATTTGGTTTATTCAATTTTACAATGTACAAATCTGTTCCAACAGAGATTGTCATTGGAAGTAACATTGGTTATACATTTTTTTTTCAGAATTTTAATTCGGTTGGATAACAAATCGAAATAACCGATAATTAATTTTCTGGTTATTACAAAATCATTGTTAATTCTAGTTCGGAGAAGAAAACACTCTTAAACGGATAATTGAAAATCTATTTGAAAGTGCATGTCTAGGATTGGTTATTTGAAAGACATGGTTTTTAAGCGTGCCTAGTGCACCACCTCTCTTTTCATAAGTTGCCTACCTGATGCACTGTTCATTATTGTTCTTTCTATTAAACCGTTTGAACTTTTGTTTAGGATTTTTAGTTTACTAAATTCCTAACGCATAACAAAAGTTGGAAACTATGTTTCTGTTTCTGGTTTTAGTCTTTGGCTAAATTCCTGACGTTTAACATATGCATAATCTTCTGTTTCTAGTTTGTGACTGTGTGACACAATGGAAAAGCCAGTGAAGTTCTTTTTGAAAGAATTTCAAAACGTGGAAACAAAATATGTTGCATATTTGACCATGATAAACCTAGTCAAATATCTGAAGGATGATCCTTCTATTGTTAATGAGGATAAGGTAAATATTGTTACACCTTCAAATGTTGCTAAGACAAATATTACCAGGAAAAACGTAGTGGAAGTCATAAAAGACTTCAAGAAAACAAACAGTGGACTAGACGGTGTGTTCAAGAAGCAAAATTTCGTGGGAAATACTTCAATTTCCATATGTTGGGGACCAAGTCTTCAAACTATAGACTTCCAAATGAGGTTAATGTTATTGGCGTAATAATTGACATGGCAAATTGTTGTTTGAAGGAATGCATTTATTACCTTCATTAATGATAGCACAAAATAGTGCTATGTGCATTTGCTTAAAAGCAAAGATGAAGATATAGAGAAATTATTCTCTATAAGCATGATGTTGAAACTCAAACTTAATTAAAGGATTAAGATGGAGGGAAAGCTCTATATGAGTAAAGTTGGTACTATAATGTGCCCAACATGTGAGGGGAAGCTGTTCTATAACCCAATTACCTTTTAAACAAGGTTCTCCACAATTAAAGAGATATGACACCATGAGTTGTGGAGGGGAATAAACTCTTCCTACAAGTATTTTAAAAAAAAGTGGGGGTGTCTTGCAAAGGTAATAAACTCATTACTGAAGCAAACGAAAATAAATCCCCAAAATGGTGGATCGTATTTCTTGTGTATGAATCAGACAACTCTAAGATTCACAAGAATATGATAATGGAATCAAAGAATACATCTTTCTTTGAAAAATGTATTCCCTTAGAAAGCTAGGGAAGTTGATTGAAGTTCAACGAAACAGAATTTAGAAACTATCAATAAAGATAGCTCGAATGATCAACAAGGGGTTGAGCCTGAAATAGAGGCATGAAGAAGTAAACGAGCAAGGGTAAAAAAATCCTTTGGATTAGATTTTTTAACCTTTATGCTAGAGTCTGAGCCTCAAATGTATAATGATGAAGTAAGTTCATCTGAATGCACCTTGTGGAAGTATGTCTGTATGAGTGAAATTGATTCCATCATACGTGAGAATTAGTGGATTTTCCTCCGAGAATTAAACCATGAAATTCTAAATGAATTTTCAAATGGAAAATGAAAGCAGATGGAACAATTGATAATTACAAGGCCAAATTGGTTATAAAAAGTTACAAACAAAAGGAACGCCTTGACTAATTTGATACATGTTCTCATGTATCAAGAATAACCTCCATAAGGATGATACTTGCGATTGCCCCTTTGCGGAATCTATAAGTACATCAACTGGATGTTAAAATAGCTTTCCTAAATAGAGATCTTGATGAAGAAACTTACGTAGAAAAACCTGACCGTCATGTAGTTTCAAGTTTAGAAAGTAAAGTCCATAGTTAGATGAAGTCATCATATGGACTTAAACAAGCACCAAAGCAATAGCATGAGAAGTTCGATAATGCCATGATGACAAACGAATTCAAGACTAATGAGTGTGACAAATATGTATCTATAAAAAATTACCGACATTGGATGTATGCATGTTAATGAGATACTCATTGTTGGAAGCAACAATGAAATGGTAAAACATACCAATAACATGTTAAATTCAAGATTTGACATGAAAGACATGAGAATAGACAATACAATTTTGGGCATCCAAATCAAACGGTCACCTGAAGGTCTCATATTGACTTAGTCACACTATGTGGACAAATTCTTAAGAAATTTGGCAATGATGATTCTGATATAACTCCAATAGACATGAGCCAAGATCTGTCCAAGAATAAAGGTTAAAATGTTGACCAAGTGGAATATGCAAGGACCATAGGCAGTCTAATGTACCAAATATTGCTTTTACTGTAAGCAGTTTAAGAAAATTCACAAGCAATTTGGGTGAAAACAACTAGAAAGTAATTGTAAGGGTATTGAGATATCTTAGATATACTCGAGATTATGGATTGCATTAATCCAGAGCTCTTACTGTTAAAAGGATACTCCGATGCTAGTTGGATATCTGATATTTAAGATATAAAGGAACAAGTGGATGGAAATCCTCAAGACAAACGATTATAATCAGATCCATAATGGAATTTGAGTTTATAGTTCTAGAAAAGTCTAGAGAAAAAGTTGAATGGCTTTAAAATTTCTTGGAGAATATTCCAGAATGGCCAGAGCATGTGCCCACAATATGCATATATTATGACGACTAAGCGAAAAATTGGTAGAGCATAAAGCTTTATGTATAATGGTAAGCCGAGACATATACATCGTCGACATAATACTATTAGACAACTAATCTCAAATGGAGTTATCTCTATTGATTTCGTAAGAATAAAGGATAAAGTTACAGATCCACTAACCAAAGGGTAAACTCGAGATCAAGTTGAGAAAACATCGAAAGGGATGAGAATAAAGCCTAGGAAATTTTAAGGCCCTATACGAAGGAAAACCCTCATAGTTGACTAGAGATCCCAAGATCTAGGTTCAAAGGGACAACCTAATTGCATAGACCTCGTGCGATCACTATGGGGATTCTTCTCCTAAGTCCGTTACTATGATATAAATAGTGATCAAAAGTGGTATAGGCTAAGCAATGATTTTAATTGCCATTGTGTGCTTCGGTGAACCGGGCAACATATGTCACCTATGTGAGAGTGAATTAGGGCTGCTTCAAGGAGACTAGTAGGGCATAGTTCTCTCAAAACTCTTGTAGAACCAGGCGATGTTCACGGCTATATGGACATACCCATGAAAACTAATATTCTTGCTAGTGAGGTAGTTGTGTGAAGTGTATCATCGTTTACATAAATGGTAGAACAGTTCAAAGACACCGTGTAACACCCCGATCTTGGGCCTAGCGGTTTTAAGGGCTAGTTAGACGGTCCGGTGGACCAGGTTAGGGATTCAAGTTGGAGTCGGGAATAAATATTTTCGAATAAGTTAAAAATGTGGAAAATGGTTAAAAATCATTATTTAATATATAAATAATATTGGTAAAAACAACTTTGGAAAATTGGATTTGGAAGGGTGGCATTTTGGTTGGTGACCAAAATGTAAGTTTTGAAAACTGTTTTAAATGGTGACTAGTTTGAAAAAGGGTCAAATTCTTAGAATCCTTAGGGAGCTGTTTTGCCAAGTTTTGGCTGGTGGTTTTTCCCTCAATTAAGGTTTTTAACATGTGCTTTATTAACTAATTAAAAAGGAGTTTTAATAATAAATGTAGTTATTGACTTTGAAAAGATTTGACGTAAACTTTTCTCTCTACTTCTTTTCTGCCAAGCACTCTTGTTTTCATTAAAATCTAGAGGTGAGAGATCTATTTTCTTAAATTCTTGATTTATAATTGTTTCTTCATCTTTGATTTACAAAACCTCATTGAAATCTTGTGTTTTTCAAGCTTTAATCAATCAATTGAGGGAGAAATCACACAATAGAGGTAAGATTTGTTTTCTCCTCTATTGAATGGTTCTTTACTGATATTCCCAAGTATTTGATCCTTAATTTATGATTTATAATCTGATTTTATGTTTTTATGATGATTATTTGATTAAATTGGGTTTAATTGATGAAATTGAGGAAGATTCGTATTGAATCTGATTTCCAGTGTTGCAGATTGATTTTAAACATGTATTGGATGTTTTGTAATGTTGATAAGTCGTTTTTATCATTGGAATCCCGAAACTCCTTGAATCCGTGATTATTTAGGTTGTTAGATTTGTGTTTTTGAGCTGTTGTGGTGGCTGTTTAGTTGCTGGAGACATAAGGATGATGTGATCCTGTTTTTAAGTGTTGATTGATATTAATTGAAGTGTTAGATTGCGGTTGGGTTGTGTTGGAGAGGGTAAGATGATGGTTTCGGTTGTTGTGGTTGGTAATTGTGAAACGATTATTGATGTTTTGTGAGGAATGTTGCTGCAGTGCTTTGAATGCATTGAGATGCACTAATCCTCTGTTGTTATGTGATTAAAACAGGGGAGGTTCATCCGAAAGGTATTAGTGAAGTTTTGGAAGCTTCAGATGCTTGAATTCTCGTCGGCAAATTGAGGTTTCGCGTGTCGGTGAGTGAGAACGTGGATTTCATCTTTGAAATGATTTAAATGTGGTTTACAAGAGTTTAAACTGAGCTTAAAATGCTGGTTTAAACTTGGAAGTAAGTATAAAGTGGTTTTCTTTCTCGGTCGTGCTTTATGAAATGGTCTTATGCACTTGTTTTGAATTACATGATACCTACTGTTTAATCATGTTTTGAAGTATGTGAGATATTGTTTTTAGTCATGAAATGTTGAAGGATGCACATGGTAAGTGATTATTGTAAGTATGTGGAAATACTTGTTGAAAAGCATGGTTTGTTGCTTTGGATAATAGTTTGGTTTAATGCATATAAAAACAGTGAGGGATGTGGTAAATTGTGAATTATATTGGCAAGTGATGTGGTTTAAAAATGTTATCGGATATAGTTGGCTGGCCATAGGATTGATAGTGCACTATAAAGAGTCGCCTTAGATGTCGAGGGGTTTAATATGGTGTACCGAATACTCCATCCAAGTACCCTAACGGTCGAGGGGTTATATGGTACCATAAACTCCCGTTAGTGGATTAAGCATCTAACCGAGGGTTGGGGTTGGTGTCCCCGTGGGTTGTAAGTGTACCCGGTTGTAATGTACCATAATTGTGATTGTATTGCTATTCCGGTTGAGATGGCTTGAAGTGTTGTGAGGACACTTGTTGAATCCGTGTATCCGATGAACTATTTTGTTAATGGAACTTGGATAATGATCACTTGTAAGCCAATATAATTATGGATATGTCATGTGATGGTTTATGTTGTATAATGTGATTTATACATGTTTACTCTTTAAGCTTTGCATATGGTTTGTTATGCATGGGAAGGGTTAAATTGAGGTTTGGCAATGGAATTTGCTGATGGTTAATGACACATGTTGCATATGGTTTAATATGCTGGCTTTTAAAAGTGTTAAGTGCATGATTTTCAAGGCATAATGTTCAAATGATGATTTAAGTTATGTTTAAAAGATGATTGAAATGAGATTTCAATATGTTGATAAGAAATGGTTTTAAATGCATTGATGGTGTGTTGTTTTTGATAACTCTTCACTAAGCCTAGTGTGCTTACGCTCTCTTTGTCCATCAATGCAGAGAATTAATGATTTGGAGGTAGCGAGGAATCACGGGATCGCCAAAGACTTGATACTAAAAGTATGTTTTGATTTAGACTATAAGTAATAAGGGCAATGGGGTTTCCATTGTTGTTTTGGGAGATGGTTTGTTAAACTCCTTGTTTAAGCAATATTGTTTTGCTGCTTTTGGTTTGTAATTGGCCATTATGGATTGTTTGTGGTGATGGTTTATGATTTCATGCTTTGCTTGGCTTGATTTCTAGGAAGCATGCCTCTAGATTTTCCAATTGAAGTATGATGCCATGATATGTTGATGAAATTGAGTTGTCTTGCTATGGTTTGACCCTTAAATGTGTTGAATATATGTTAGAAGCATGTTAGGGTGTTTTGGTATGTTCGAAAGCATGTTAAACCAGCAAAAGAGGACATTTCAGGTCTAGGAGTACGAGTACGCGTGTCCATGTTTCGGTACTGGTAAGCCATTCCAAGTTTAGCCTATCAGAACGCGGGCAAGTGTTTCGGTACGGGCTTAGGCCATTTGTGGCCAGTGTTTCAGTACACAGGCTTAGCGTATCAAAACGGGTAGCCCTTTTTAGGCATGGCGTTTTGGTACGCGAGAAACTGTTTTGGTACGGGGTATGTGCAATTGGCAGGCGTATCGGTACGCGAGGGCGTATCGAAATGAGTTTTGGCTAATGGAATTGGTGTTTTTTTAAAATAGCAATACCGTACCGATACGCGTATAAGTGTATCGATATGGATGACCGTTGAATCAGTTATTTAGATGTTTAGAAGTTTTGTTTTCTTACGTTTTAGTCCCTGAATATTGTGGATGCAATTGAATAAGTATGGATGAATAAATTGAGCTGAATTTCATCATGCATGCATGAAACCTGACTAATTAAAAGTTGGAAACATTAAAAAGGGTTGAGTCCCTATAGTTTTTTGGAATTGCAATTTGGTCCCTAAATTGCAATTGGGTTCAATTGGATGTCAAATCGATGCCCGATTGAGTTGGGTTTTCACCTATGGTCAGTATGAACACATAGGATAATAATTTGCATCTCGATAAGATAAAAAGGAAAAAATGGGCCGTGTTTTGATTTTTTCTTCACGGTTTACTTCGGTAAACCTAATGTAGCTCGCTCGGTTCAGTCATACGACTAGGCCGGGTCGAGGGGGTTACACACCGTGTCTACTGGTCAGGTAGTAAAGTAAATATACTTTCACAAGGTAAGGTTCAAGGGTGGACACCTACTCATCCTTTGTAGTTATCGATCGTAGAATCTATCACCACATCGAGTCAAAATGGTTTTAAAACATCAATTTCATTCATGTGGGGGATTATTGGCAAATTGTGATAATAATGAAACTTTGAGGCATATCTTTAATGGGTAGAGATGTAGAATCGAATTATGAATTTATCGTTACATATTATACTCTATGAGATATTTACAACGACATCTCATATGCTCAAAATGGTTGAGTGATGAATGAGAAATTGATGCTCAAAGTACACAACTTGTAAAGATTGGTGAGGAAATAGTAAACTTGAATCCCACGTTGGTTAAAGACTAAGTGTGGGAGATGTATATATAATGGAACCAACCAAAAGGTTATTGAATAAGCTCATGATCTGCAATTGCATTAGCCAAAACTCATTTCGATACGCCCTCGCGTACCGATACGCCTGCCAATTGCACATACCCCGTACCAAAACTTTACAAGTTACTGAATTGTGGCTAATGAAATGAGTTTTGGTACACTACAATTCAGATTACCCAAGTTGTCCAAGTACACCCCAAGGTTCCCTGCCAAGTTACATTATCTATACATCTCCCACACTTGGGTAATCTGAATTGTAGTGTACCTTTTCCAAGGTTCCCTGGCAAGTTACTTTCCCTGGCAACTAAAGTTGCCAATTCTATGTCAGTTATGAGTGCATTGCCTCGGCAACCACCCGTAATGCACAAAGGTAAAAAACCAGCTCATGATCTGCAACGTACTAACTTTTGTCATAATTTTTCAGATTCCAAAGACACCAACTCAGTACCGTTGAAGTCCCCACCTCCGGATGTTCCATCCAAGGCAACATTAAAGAGTTCAAATTTACCACTAGACAGAGCTGAGAAGGAGGATAAGCCAGTTGAGGAGATCGAGGAAATTGTGGGTAGTTGGCATGCACCAACTCCACCACCACAAGCAAGGCGAGGCAACATACGCCTTAAGCAAACAGTCCAAAAGACATTACAAATTCGAGGTGATGACCTCTCCGATTAACTCATTTGCATTTCATTTTTCTTTTTTGTTTGTTTATTTTGCATGCATTGAGGATAATGTTTCTCTCGATTTTTGGGGGTTGTCTTTTTTTATTTTTTCTGTCTCATTGTAGCTTGCATATATTACTTTCCATGACAATTGCTTGTTAAACTGCTAAAACCTGTTGTGATATTCTATGATGTGTTAAGTGCCGCGACATTTAGATGAGAGTACCCTAAACTTTAGGATTGACATAGAATTAACCTAAAATTTTGCTATGATGCTTTTAACATTCACACTGTTGTGACTTGTCGATCTAGGGAGACCTAGTAAATGTTAGGTTGCTTGAAAATGGAAAAATATGCTAGAGGTGCTTATCTGGCTCTAGCCGAAAAAAATGAAATAATGATAATTGATTATTGGAGGTGTCCATCTAGCTCTAGTATTAGAATATTGAAAATTGCTAGAGGTGCCCATCTGGCTCTAGCCTAAAAAAAAGAGAAGAAAGAATTTACTATAGGTGCCCAACAGGCTCTAGCTGAATAAATTGCATTGGCAATCTAATAAAAAAATTAAGGTTTGCTTGGAATTATAATGATTGACTTGTACACAACTCAGCACACACATTTTCACCAGTATTATAGTTTATTTTTGAGTAATTTTATGTGCTTTCCAAAGGTCGAAAGGTAATTAGAGGATTGAAGTCAGGTTTAAAGCTTGTTTTGTGGTGAATGCCTTGGCAGGTAATTGTTGTTAGTTCATGCATTGCTTGCGGACAAGCAATAGTTCGAGTTTGGGGGGTGTTAAGTGTGAAAAAGTACTACATTTTCTACCCTTTTTACTCATATTATTGTTAGACCTAGGCTCATTTTAGTTGTATTCTTAGCCATTCATGCATAGTTTCATAGTTTCTCTGTCTATTGGGCTTGGCCTTATGTTTTGATAGTTTTTGTGGAGAAATTGCTGATATTTTTGCTTTACTTTGTGCAGGACGGCTTTGTTGAACCACTTGCCAAAGGATGCCGTAGCAAGTTGAGAACTTGCCGAATGATGCCCTGGCAAGTCACGATAAAGTTGTTATCTCCAGGAATTAATTCAAACACTTTGGATAATTACCTAGTTTTGAATTAAAGAGCTGCTGCAGATAAAGATAAGGGATAAATCAAATATTTTGAAGTAATTCTGAATTATTTCCTTTTAAAAGAGTAATGCGTAGATAAGGATAAGAAGATAAGGCTTTGAATTATCTCCTTAACTTTAGATAAGGGGATAAAGCATGAATTATTTTCACAACCAAAGATAAAAAGATAAACCACATCTTTTGAATTTCAAATGGAGTTTTTCCCATCCTATAAAGAGTGATCACAACATCAAACAACATAAGAATCGATGGTGAGAGAGAGATCATATCTTAGAGGGGGATTTACGCGTAACATTTAACGCAGATTGGAGAAGTTCATCTTCTCTATTTCTTTTATCCTATATCATGCGATCCACCCATGTCTGGGACTTATTTATAGTTGTTTTCTTTCAACCCATTCATGAATTAGATTAACATGGCTTGGGTTATCGGGTTTTATTGGTGTGTAGAGACGAATGTTTGGTTATTGGTTTTTAATTCAATAAATTCATTGTTTATCCATTCTTGGTTCTTTATTTTTGCTTCAAGGAAATTGGGAAAGGAACTTGAATTGCACCCATTTATCTAGGCTCGGGAGAGCTAGATTCACGAAATGAGTGGATACGATTTCCATTTAAACAACCGTTGGTGGAAACTAATTTGCCTTAGGAATAAGGATCAGATTTCAACGGCTAATAAGAGTGCAAAGATCGATGTTGTTCACCCAAGTTTAACATAGGGATGTATCACCAAGGCTTTCACAAAAATCAGTTCTTTAGTTAGGAATAATGCAAAGGCATTGAAGAACACTCCGCCGAACATTGGAGGAGGTAACCCAGTTGCCATGGCAATTCACTTGCCATAGCAATCCGCTTGCCTCAGCAATTTACTTGCCACGGCAATCTGCTTGCCTCAGTAATTTACTTGCCACAACAATCACTTGCCACAACAATTACTAGCCACGACCATTCATCCGACAATCACACTACTACTCACGATAACCCAGTCTTATCTCTTATATTGATTATCTCTTTCTATTTATTCTATTTACTTAGTTTATTTTACTTGATATTTATCACCATCAATTTATTTCTTTTACAATACAGTAACTTAAGTAAAGTGGCCCAAACCAATCCATGTGGAGATGATACTTGATACATATCACTTTATTACTTGTGACGTGTATACTTTCACCGTTTACGTTGCACTTAAATCTCGTAACAATTACCTTCATTGATGGTAGCACAAAATAGACCTATGTGTATTTGCTTAAAAGAAAAGTTGAAGCTATAGAGAAATTAGTGTCTATAAGCATGATGTTGAAACTCAAACTTAATTAAAGGATTAAGATAGGGGGAAAGCTCTATTTATGTAAAGTTGGTACTATAATGTTCCCAACATGAGGGGGAAGCATTTCTATAAGCTAATTGCCTTTTAAATAAAATTCCCTACAATTAAAGAGATAAAACACCATATGAGTTATGGAAGGGAATAAACTCTTCCTACAAGTATTTAAAAATATGGGAGTGTCTTGCAAAGGTAATAGCCTCATTATCGAAGCAAACGAAAATAGATCCCCAAAATGGTGGATCATATTTCTTGTGTATGAATCAAAGAACCCTAAGATGCACAAGAATATGACAATGGAATTAAAGAATGCATCTTTGTTTGAAAAATGTATTCCATTGGAAAGCTAGGTAAGTTGATTGAAGTTCAACGAAACAGACTTTAGAAACTATCAATGAAGACTCAGATGATCAACAAGGGGTTGAGCTTGAAATAGAGCCACGAAGAAGTAAACGAGAAAGGGTAGAAAAATCCTCTGGATCAGATTTTCTAACCTTTATGCTAGAGGCTAAGCCTCAAACGTATAATGGTGAAATAAGTTTATCCTAATGCACCTCTTGGAAGGACATCATTAAGAGTTAAATTGATTCCATCATACGTGAAAATTAGTGGATTTTCTATGGGAATTAAACGATTAAATTCTAAATGAATTTTCAAACATAAAATGAAAGCAAATGGTACAATTGATAATTACAAGGCTAGATTGGTTATAAAATGTTACCGACAAAATGAAGGTATTGACTAATTTGATACATATTCTCATGTATAAGGAATAACCTCCATAAGAATGATACTTGCGATTGTTGCTTTGGGGAATCTAGAAGTACATCAAATGGATGTTAAAAAGGCTTTCCTAAATAGAGATCTTTATGAAGAAACTTACATAGAACAACCTGAGGGTCATGTAGTTTCAAGTCAAGAAAGGAAATTTATAGTTAGATGAAGTCATCATATGGACTTAAGCAAGCACCAAAGTAATGGCATGAGAAGTTCGATAGTGTCATGATGACAATCGACTTCAATATTAATGAGTGTGACAAATGTGAATTTGTCAAAAATTACTGACATTGGATGTTTGTATGTTGATGACATACTCATTGTTGGAAGCAACAATGAAAGGGTAAAACTTACCAATGGCATGTTAAATTCAAGATTTGGCATGAGAATAGATGATACAATTTTGGGCATCCAAATCAAATGGTCACTTGAAGGTCTCATATTAACTTAGTCACACTATGTAGACAAATTCTTGAGAAATTTGGCAAGGATGATTATGATATAACTCCAACAGACATGAGCCAAGAATAAATGTCAAAATATTGACCAAGTGGAATATGCAAGGATCATAAGAAGTCTAATGTACCGAATATTACTTTTATTATAAGCAGTTTAAGCAAATTCACAAGCAATTATGGTGAAAACCACTAGAAAGTGATTGTGAGGGTATTGAGATATCTTAGATATACTCGAGATTATGGATTGCATTATTCCAGAGATTCTACTATTTAGAAGGATACTCCGATGCTAGTTGGATATCTGATATTTAAGATATCAAAGGACCAAGTGGATGGAAATCCTCAAGACAAACGGTTATAATCAGATCCATAACGAAATTTGAGTTTGTAGTTGTACACAAGTCTAGAGAAAAGGTCGAATGGCTTTAAAATTTCTTGGAGAATATTCTAGAATAGCCAAAGTATGTGCCCACAATATGCATATATTATGATGACTAAGCAAAAAATTGGTAGAGCATAGAGCTTTATGTATAATGGTAAGTCGAGACATATGCGTCGTCGACATAATACCATTAGACAACTAATCTTAAATGGAGTTATCTCTATTGATTTTGTAAGATCAAAGGATAAAGTTGCAGATCCATTAACCAAAGGGTAAAATTGAGATCAAGTTGAGAAAACAACGAAAGGAATGAGACTAAAGCCCAGGAAAACTTAAGGCACTATGTGAAGAAAAACCTTACCTAGTTGATTAGAGATCACAAGATCTAGGTTTAAAGGGACAACCTAATTGCATAGACCTCGTGTGGACACTGTGGGGGTTCTTCTCCCAAGTCCGTGTCTATTATGTATAAAGTGATCAAAAGTGGTATAGGTTAAGCAAAGCTTTTAATGACCATTGTGTGCTTCAGTTAGCCGAGCAACATAAGTAACCTGTGTGAGAGTGAAGTGGGGCCGCTTCAAAGAGACTATTGGGGCATAGTTCTCTCAAAACTCTTGCATAACCAGGCGATGTTCAGGCTATATGGACATACCCATGATAACTAATATTCTTGCTATTGAGATAGTTTTGTGAAGTGTATCATCGTTTACACAAATGGCAGGACAGTTCAAAGACACCGCTTCTACTGGTCAGACAGTAAAGTAAATATACTTTCACAAGGGAAGGTTCAAGGTTGGACACGTACCTATCCTATGCAGCTATCGATCATAGAATCTATCACCACATCGAGTCAAAATGGTTTTAAAACATCAATTTCATTCATCTGGGGGATTTGTTGGAAATTTGTGATAATATGGAAACTTTGAGGCATATCTTTAATGGTAAAGATGGAGAATCAAATTATGAATTTATCATTTCATATTCTACTCTATGATATCTTTACAACGATATCTCATATGCTCAAATTGGTTTAGTGATGAATAAGAAATTGAAGCTCAAAGTAGGCAACTTGCAAAGATTGGTGAGGAAATAGTAAGCTTGAATCCCACACTGGCTAGAGACTAAGTGTGAGAGATGTATATATAATGGAACCAACCAAGGGGTTGTTGAATAAGCTTACCAAAGAATGTGCCTCGTGCGTAGACATAGGGGGTGCAAATCCAAGCCCACCGAACCCATTCGGGTTGGGGGCGTACCTGCACAACGTGGGCGATGTGAATGTCCGGACCGGTTGGGCCTAGCATGGATTTACCAAAATTTTAGCCCAAATTTGATTTCCTCATTCAAGAATCAATTAAAAAAAATTAAAATTCGAAATAGATTTTATGAATATGAATAATTTATATTTAGATAGATTTTATCATGTAAAATCTAATTTTGAATTTGAATTTGAGTTTATTGTGATTAAAACTCTCCATTTGCTCGTCTATAAAAGAGACTTCAGCAATAAGAGAATTCACAACAACACACAATGAACGTTGCAAGTGAAGAGAATTTCCTCTCAAGCCACCTCGTTTTTCCTTTAAACAATATCCTGCATTTGTTTTCCATTTTCCACGGTGATAGAAGAAGGCAAGCTTCCAGTTCGTGATCTTTGCATCTGTCCTACTGCAGTAGATCATTCTGTTGTTGTATCATTGGAGATAGACGTCCAATGTTTCTCAAGCACCATAGGAGAAGACAAATATGTCTTAAGGAAACTGTGATATCACAGGCCTCAACAAATCTGTTCATCTGAATTGCTGCCCGAATACAAGTAAATGGTTCTAATTTACTGTTTTAATATTCAATTTATGTTTTGAATTTTGTTGTATTTAATTTTATGATCTATTCATTTTATTTAACTTTAAAATTAGTATTTATTTTATATTTTACTGTTTTATTTCTTGGATGATTAGCGTCCTTTTTCTAACATGAAACATTTTAGCTAGAGAAACATGTCCTTACTTTCCGTCTGTCATAAGAGATGATTTGACAAAGTTTCTACATATAGTTACAAGATCGTCAATCAAATCAAGATTGAAAATTATTAAAAATATTTATGCTTTATTGTTTGAAGATATCCATCCATTTTGAGAATAACCCACGATAATAAAAGTATGATTTGTTTTTTTATAAATAATTTCCAACCATCCACTCAAATAATAATACAACACGTGCTCTAATGTATCTAATTTGTGGGTCGCGTTGGTCATTACCTTTTTCAGTCATCACAAAATCAACCCTAAATTGATTGATTTTAATTAAATAGTTGAGTATTGAATCTGATTAAAGGATAATCTCGAGCAATCTAAAGAGTATTTTGAGATAGGATGAGTCTACTATGGGCGTCGTACACCGCTAAACACCACTAACACAATACACTGTTGAACACCATTAAAATTTTTTAATAATGATTAAAAATTTTGAGGACTAGACTTATAATTAAAATTATTTCAAAATAAAATTAAAAATTAGATTTAATAAACCTTTTATATTTCTTTATGCTATTTTTAATTGATATATTATAATCAAATATCCAAAAATCTTCTTAATATCAAAAACTCTAAACTTAACCCTTTTATTTCCCTTTTGCCACCACCGTCACCGCCGTTATTATCAAATCCAACCATTTTATATTCCTCTATTCCTCCCAAATCTTGGACTATATAATATAATGACCAGTGTTTATCCACTAAGATTGCAACAAAACAATGGAAAACCCTAGCGCAACCAAAAATCCTAGCGGAAACGTTAACCCTAGCACGGGCAACATGGTTGTCGTGGCTACTCTGGGGTTGGAGAATCGTGGCGGACTACCACCTTATATCGTGGTTATGGGTGAACTCCAACCACCGCTTGAAAGACCAGGATCTCCGGTACCTGTGTAGGTCTAACCTGTGAGTAAAAAAGGCCACAACGACGATATATCCATGGAGGACGTAAACACTTTAGTAGCCGCCAACGGAGACGATAAAGAGGGACCATGTCTGTCAGAACATGAAGGAACGGCTGGCGATGAGAATGGTCAAAAGAATACTGCTCCTTCCTTTCGGGATACTTTATTAGGTGTATGAGGCAAGGCAAAGACACAACAATCCATTGAGTAAATGGATGTTGAGGTTAGGGATGAGGATGTACTCATTGGAGGAGGGGGAAGCTACCAAAAATTCATTTCTCTAACAGGGTTCATAATGCGATAGATACAAAGTTGGTGAAATTGGTGGTCATACGTCTGCTGGGCAGGTCGATTGGGTATAGAGCACTGTTAAGTCGTATCAAGTCCATGTGGAACCCTTCGGGGGAGATTAGCCTGATTGAGCTTGACAATGAGTGTTATTTGGTGCGGTTTGCAAATGAGGAAGACTATCACAAGGTGTTAGTGGGTGGTCATCGGGTGATCTATGGGAGTTATTTAACTGTCCAACCCTAGAATCACTATTTTTCTACGTCAGAGGAGCACCCTTCTCAAATCATGGTCTGGGTGAGGCTGCTGAAACTTTCTTATTGCTACTATGCGAAAAGCTTCTCTCGATATATAGCTGCGGCTATTGGGAAGTTGGTACGGGTAGACTATAACACAATAGAGAGGAAGAGGCGCAGGGTTGCATTAGCTTGCTATCATATTTGATCTCAAGAAACCGCTTGTTTCTAGCATTATGATTGATGGTCTACGGTATGATATTGAAAACGAGGGTCTCCTATAAATATGCTTTAAATGTGGCAATTATGGATATTCGAAGGATATGTGTGGTGTCCAGGAAAGTCCTGTAGGTGATGTGGAAGGTGTACCTGAGTAGAGGAATCTTAATGATTTATACAGGCCATAGATGCAGGTGGTGAATAGGAAAAGAAAGACCACAGGCTCTAGTGGAGTACTGGGATCAGATAGTAATGGGAGTAAGGTTAAGAACTCTGTAGGGTCAAGATTTGCGGCCCTTGTTGAGGAACATGAATTGGAGGATAGTCAGGAAAGTATGGGAAGTGAGGCCATGGTGGTTGAACATGTTGGAGAGGCTAAAGGGACTAGTTCAGCTAAAGTTGCTAGCAGGCCTAGCTCGTCTGATTTACGTGTGTCTAGGAATGAACGTCAGGATAAGTCAAGAGCTAGAGAGATACAAAAAGAGGTTAGAGAACCTAAACCGGTACGATCATCAGCTGGTGGAAGTAAGAATGTGAGACGAGTGTCAAATAGTGTTCAACATGAGTCACAAACTATTGTGGATACAAAAGGGATGGTCTTGGAGGCTAAAATGGGACTAGGGTTGGACAAGCACACAGTGGTGCAAGTGGTTGATGGTGAGACGGCTCTCGAACCTTGGGTGAACAAAGGTTAGGTACTGCATATGTCGATCCGTGGTGTAGATAGCAAAGGATCGTCCAAAAAATCTACAGGAGTACAAGGGGTACAGAAAACTGGACAGATTTAAAAAAATGAAGGATGAAAATGGTGCAACTAAACTCGTTCTTGCTACACGACTCTCGTCTCTAATGTCGAATCTCGATCAGGCAACAACGAACGAGAGAGCGAGATAGACGAGGGCACAACCGATCAACTTTGCTGAAGATTCTCAGGTCCAATGGCAAACAAACTAGGCATTTAAGCAGTCGGGGGCATCCGACATACATGTGTAATCTTGATGCTCTTTTTTTATAAATGATTATTTATGGTTAAAATTATCTTTTGGAATGTCCATGTTGCCTTCGACCATGGTTTTAATTATTCTTTTAAGTTGTTGATTAAGAAACAAAAACCTGATATTGTTGCTGTCATAGAGCTGTGTATAAGCGGTGTGGATGCGGATAAATTTATACGGTGGTCTGGGTTTGAGTATTCTTATAGGGTGAAAGCACAGGTTTTTTCTGGTGGTAATATGGATTTTATGGTGCGACTCAGTTAGTCTAGATGTTCTTGCGGTGTCTAACCAATTTATTCATGGGGTGTTGCTATGTGAAAAATGGTGGGTCGAGTTTCTTTATCATGTTTGTGTATGCTAGTCTGGATGCTCAAAAGAGGAGATCATTATGGGATCAATTACAAGCTGTAGATCTGGGGTCGGGTTTTTCTTGGGTAGTGGGGGGCAACCTCAACGTCATTGAGAATAGTTATGAACGCTTAAGGGGTCGCAGCGCCAAAATGGGGTGTGTCGTCAGTTTCGTGAGTTTCTTTTTACTTTCGTTCTAATTGATATGGGTTATAATGGACCTTATTTTACTTGGAAATGCGGTTTTTTGTTTTAGGGGTTGGATTGATGCATTTGTAGCATGGCTAGGTATGAAACTTTCCCGGAATCTGAGGTATTCCATCTTTTGAAATTAGGATCAGATCATAGAGCTATCATGCTTGTGACAGAAGGTAAGGCTGAGGATCATAGCGCAAGACTGTTTCGTTATATAGCTGCATAGAACGATCATCTAGATTTTTTAAATTTTCTGTTCTGTGAGGTCCTGTGAGAAGCCGTTTCAGGAGAATATTGCCCAGTTTTAGTCTGACAGTAGAAAGTGGAGCATGGATGTTTTTGGGCATATTGGTCATCACAAAAGCATAATTGATAGCCCGCAACAAAGGTTTTGAGCGAGTTATGGAATCTGCTTATAGCCCTTCCTTAGAAAGACTTGAGGATAAACTGAAACAAGAGTTGGACCTAGCATTAGCAAAAGAGGAGAGTCTTTGGCATCAAAAATCAAGGAGTAATTGGATTGCTAATGGGGATAGGAACACGCGTTTCTTTCATACGGCTACAATAACAAGGCGCAAGCAAAATATAATTCGTATACTGCGCCTTGAGTATGAAATGTAACACCCTTACCAGTATTTATTACCTAATACTAGTATAGAGTGTCACATGATGTTTAAACCACATTTTATGCTATCCTAACAAGTCAAAGATGACGATTTTAAATTTTTCCTTTTTTAATCGCGTAAAATTTACTTCCAATTTTTAATCCATCAGATAGACCTTGATTTCAGGCAGCAACTTGGCAATTTTTAACTATACTTTACGATTAACAAAATTGCCTAAAAACTACCTAAAATAAAAATCATTTTGATTACTCTAAAATTTCATTATTATGATGTTACCCGATTTTCGTTACTAGCAATTTCTTTAAACTAGTATCCATTTAAATAAAGGTCAATATCATATACTAACCACTTATCTAGATATTAATATTACAATCCATATCTAGACTAGTTTGAAATGAGCTACTATTTATTTATACATGCCAACTAGAAAATATCAAAATACATCAAGGATGTAATTACCGATACTACATATATCTCCTTTGATAGTGATGCCTTACTCCGAACAGGGTTTTCTACCTACGCGCGAAAAACCATCACACGCTAAGTATATACTTAGTGAGGCATTATAATTATTTAATATAAATCAACATTGCTTGAATTATATCGGTAATATAATAAACATGCAGTTTGATCATTATTCCTTTATTTCCCTTATGTTAATCAAATATTAACATAATATAATCCGGATTCATAAATCCTATTATTATCCTTGCCATTATCCGAGAGTTTACCTACTCTCTGAATTATTTACCATTTATTATCCGAGAGTTCACTTACTCTCTAATTTATTCATCATTTATTATCATTATCCGAGATTTCCCTTACTCTCTAATTTATTAACCATTTATTATCATTTTCCGAGAGTTCACTTACTCTCTAATTTATTCACCATTTATTATCAAATAAATTATTGCCCAACATAGTTTTGAGGACTTGAGTACACGAGTCAAAACCACACCAAAGTGCTAATAAACCGCACCGAAGTGCTAAGAGACCGCACATAAGTGCTAAAGAACCACACCTAAGTGTTAATAAACCGCACTGAAGTGCTAAACCGCTGGACTCTATGGCATGCCAACTATACTCTATACCTCAAATACTTATTTGGGCATACTTTCCAATTCCATATTCAATTCATCCATGGCAATATAATTAAATACCGGGCAGTTCATACCCTGAATATAACATAAACAAATTACAATTAAATTACCTATGATCAATGCATGTAATTCCCCTACCTTTGACAATTCTCAACATGTCAAATATAAATTCATGATATAATTATCAAGCAGTTATTAATAAGGTAGACTTCTCACAAGTCTTCCAAATGATAATCATAGTATTATCCATGCATAAAAATGCACTCACCTTGACACTTTATAAATTGCCAATATGTACTTAGCCTCACTAGGCTTCAGCTTTGATCTATATCCTTTCCTCGATTGCTAGCTCGATCTTGGTTTTGATCACGATCTACATGTGTATTAGCAGACCACAAATACATTTCAAATTATATGTTAGTATCATACTAACACATAAATACAATAGAAAAAAATTTTCCTACAATTATTCCTATAATTGTCCAATCTTAGTTCCATCACATAAGTCATTATACTTTTAATACCTTGAATTTTCCTCAACTTTTAATCAAAGAATGATCAAAACTTCATTCTAATAACAATTTAAGCATAAAGCTTCCATGAAAACAATTTTTCACTTTAGTCCTTAACTTTCTCCAAAATGCCGAATTGGTCCCCAAACTTTCCAAGATTTCCGAATTGATCCTTATGTTTTTACAAACTTCTAAAATGGTCCAAATGGCATTTTAAAGCTTGTAAAATCATAATTTCATCATATCCAATCTTATGGAAAATTTTCCATAATTTCTTCTAATTTTTCTTCTTTGACCGAAATGGTCCCTTACTTTCCAATAATTCTATGTTGTCCTAAATTATCAAATCAAGCTAATTTGATCAAAATCTCATCATTTCTAATGCTAGAATAATCTTCACAATAATTTCCCCATTGTTTCCAATTCTAACTGAATTGGTCCATTATTCTTCCTAAGGGAAAATTTTTATTCTAACATCAAATTAAGGCTTCTAATATCACAAATCATTCATTTCCATCCTTTACAAAATTCCCTAACCAAATCCCCAAATTCTAGGGTTAGGGTTTATAACCTTGAACATAGAATTAAACTAAATTCAAGTTTGTTTTCATGTCTACAACACTTGAGTTACTTAAATCAAGCCTTAATTCCAACATAGTTCATGAAATTCCAATTTTCTCTCTCTTCAAGAACATGAACTATTCTTCATAATAGCATACAATGTTACTATCGAAAGAAAAAGCATGAAGCATAGATCAATTTATTTCAAAGCAACATACCTTGATTCTAACTTTAAGACGTTCAAATTTGCCAAAGAAATTTTTCTTTCCTTTTTCCCCTTGTGTTTCGAAAATACCCAATAAAGATGAACAAATTAGTTCATATTTTATCCTTTTAATTCACATGTGATAATTAAATGAATTTTAAATTCATTTAATTAGCTTAAATTACTAATTTAACCTTCAAATCCAATGGCTATATTTAATCTTATCATAAACCAAGGCCAAGATTAAATCCATGTGTTTTTCATCTTCTAAAAATGCCCTCAACATTTCAAAATATTTCAAAAATGCCATCCACGGCAAATGTCCAATTTGCTCTCCAAGCATTACTTTATTTACTAACAAGGCTTGAAATTTGTCATTCCATCACCATCTAACTAAATCTTGTTAGAATTCAACCAAATGTAATAAAATATCCATAAAATAATATTTTATGAGTTTTCCATAATCCTTGGAACTGTCTTTAAAATTCCAATTCGATCTGATTACCCGATATTCACTTTCTACGATTTTCCATTTTCCAAACTATCGGGTAAAATCCGAAATTCTCATAATTCTGATCTCCATATGTAAATATTTTTAACATACAAAATATTCCATAATTTTGTAAAAATTAAAATCTTGAGATTTTGACTCGGTCCAATATATTGAGAATTTACCCAAAATCTTTATCGGATAAATTTCTCTTAATAATCATTGATCAGATATCCATAAAAAAATTCAACTCGAACTAATTCCCCTTTTCATCAGTCTCAAATACTGACATGAGACCTTCCCATAAGGTCACCCATCCTAATGCTACTCTGCTCTGAGCACGCTTAACAATTTTTATTTCGATCCAAATATCTGGAAATTTTCTCGAACTTTAACGCTTTATAGCTCTTAATACAAACTCCGTATCAAAAATCCGTGTATCACAAAAATGCCACTCTTGGGGGTGAACTATTCATTTACGGGACCAAATATATAACTTTTAAAATTACAATTTAGTCCCTAAATTTTTTGAATTTTACACTTTGGCACCAAACTTTTCGAATTTTTCATTTTGGTCACCAAACTTTCATTTTATTCATTTTGGTCACTAACCAAAATTTTGAGGTATTACAATTATCCCCTTAAGAAAATTCGTCCTCGAATTTTCCTTATTGTACGAAGTTCAAAAAGATACGAATGTTGTTTTTCATTGATTCCTCGAATTCCCAAGTAGCTTCCTCTATTTTGTGATTTCTCTATAAAACTTTGACTAGAGGAATCTTTTTATTTCTTAACCGCTTTTCTTCCCTAGCTAAGATCCTCACAGGTTTTTTCTTCGTATGTCAAACCGGTTAAATTTCAATTTCTTCAGGTGTTATGACATGCGAAAGATATGATCTATACCTCTCTAACATGGATACATGAAATACATCATGAATTTGATTCATCTCGGGTGGCAATGCTATCATGCCACTAATCCAACTCTCTTTAGTATTTCATAAAGGTCAATGAACCTTGGACTGAGTTTACCTTTCCGTTCAAAACGAACGGCATATCCTTTCTTAACTTTGACTTGGTTATCGGATGGGTAATCATTAAAAATCCATCACGAACCGCCGATAATAACCAACTAATCCTAAGAAACTTCTTACTTCAAAGACATTCTTAGAATTTTTCCATTCAAGAATTGCTTGAACCTTCTTAGGTTCAACTCAATTTCTTTCGGCTGAAACTATATGCCCATGGAAAATTACTTCCAATAACCAAAATTCACATTTTGACAACTTTGCATACAACTTCTTTTCTCGTAGGATCTGGAGAACTACTTGAAGATGAGTATCATGCTCCTCCTTGGTTTTCAAATAAACCAATATATATCATTAATAAATACTACCACAAATCGATTCCATATACAGCTAGAAGATTCAATTCATTAAATTCTTAAATGCCGCCGGTACATTTGTAAGTTTGAAGGGCATTACTACAACTCATAATTCCCATATTTGATTCTAAAAGCTATCTTTGGTATATTCGCCTCCTTGATCTTTAATTAATGATACCCCGATCGAAGATCAATCTTAGAGAACACTGTTGCTCCTCTAAGTTGATCAGAGAGATCATCAATCCTCGGCAAAAGATACTTATTCCTTATCGTCACTTTATTAAGTTGACAATAATCTACACATTATCTCATTGATCCGTCCTTCTTCTATATAAATAGGACTGAGGCTCCCCAAGGTGATATACTAGGCCGTATAAAACCTCGGTCTAATAATTCTTGTAACTGAGCTTTCAACTCTCTAAGCTCTATAGGAGTTATCCTATAAGGTGCTATCGATATTGGTGCTATTCCAGGAAGCACATCAATACCAAATTATTCCTCTCAATTGGGAGGTAATCTCGGTAATTCATCTAAAAAAACATCTAGAAATTCTTGTATCGTTGGTACATTTTCCAGATTTATTTTTGTTTCTAAAGAACTAATCACATTGTTCAGATTATCCGGTCTTTCGCCTACAAATACCATCTTTCAGCCGTCTGTCTTCTTCAAGATTAACCCTTTTATATTTTCCATAAGACCATCAAGAAATTCTACTATTTGAATCTTTAGAGGACATTTCTTGCATATTCAACTCACTTTGGCACTTTGTCCTATTAGATTGACGGCAACTACTTCATTCAAAATTGGTTCTATTGGGATATTTCTTTCGAGTATTATTTTAGAACTAATATAAGAATGAGTAGAGCCTAGATCAATCAATGCAAAGATAGGTCTGTCAAAGAGTTCGGTCATACCTGCTACGATCTCTTCATCATCCTGATCCTCAACAGTTTTGATGTGGTATACCTAAGCTGTAGCCTTGCTCCATCGATTAGGCGTAAATACAGATGTTCACAGGTTACTACCTTTATTTCCTTTACCTGTTTGATGTGCTATAATATGCTGATTTGGGTGAAGTTCTGGACTACTCTTCTTGAAATGACCAGCTTGCCCACAATAGAAACATGCCCCAGTCAACCAGCACTGACTAGGATGCCTTTTGTTACAATGCTCGCATTCTGTAATAAGGCGAATTCCATAATTTCGAGTACCCGTAATACTCTTCTGGGATTGCTTTGATTTTCTTCATGCATACCCCTTCTTAACTGAAGAGGCTGATGCTGCAGGATACTGTTGTGGCATTCTTTTACTGCGTTTAAGTGATGATACAACAAATAAATCTCCAAACCTTTTTTCGGTCTAAATCTGCTTCTCACCTTTTTCCTCGAGGTCGACTTTCTCCATAGCCTTGGCTCGATTTATCACTTCTTGAAAAGAAGTGAAGTTATGAGAAACCAAAATCTTTTTATATTGAGGATTCAACCTAGCTATAAATCTGTCTATTTTGGACTTCTCGGTTGGAAGAAACTCTGTTGCAAATCGGCTTAATCTATTGAACTCGCATTTATATTCATAAACCGATCGTCCATACTGTTTCAATCGCAGAAATTGTTGTCTCATTTCTCGACAAATACATATCCAATATATTTTTCCTTGAAATTTTGTAGAAAGAATTCCCAAGTAATCCGTTCGAGGTATTTGTGCGATTATCACGTTCCACTATATCCGCTTGTTCCATCAATAGAGTACTACTTCTTCCAATTTTCCTTGGTTATCACAAGGAATCCTATTTAACATGATCTTTATATCATTTAACCAATAATCGGGCAACCATAGGATCTGTGATCAAGTATCACCTCGGAATTTTGGTACCCCAATTTTCTTTAATTCCTTTGGGACCGATCATGGTGCCTCGCCGATTTAGGATTACTTCAGAGATCGCTATGAGAAATAAGCCTTAATCTTATACCGCATATTTTTTTGTTCTCGAGCCTGTTGCTCTACATTCTGCTAAGCACTTGCTCTACATTTTGCTGAACCTGAGGTGGATACTGATTCACCTCATTACTTCCGATTCAAGCAGGCACATCCTGCTCAACAGCCTGTCGGGATTCTTGATAACCCGACATCTGTTCATGTCACGATTATCTAAAATAAGTAAGGAGTAATCTACCCAATATCAGGCATCATCATAATCCTACACACAATATCAGTAATTTTTAGATATCTTAGTGGCATGTATATAACTCTGAATTTCTACGGAGACTCATTTACTCTTTAGAAACGACTAAACCTGTAGCTCTGATACCAATAAATGTAATACCTTTACCAGTATTTATTACCCAATAGTAGTATAGAGTGTCACATGATGTTTAAACCACATTTTATGCTATCCTAACAAGTCAAAGAAGACGATTTTAAATTTTTCCTTTTTTAATCGCATAAAATTTATTTCCAATTTTTAATCAATCAGATAGACTTGATTTCAGCAAAGAACTTGGCAATTTTTAACTATGCTTTATGATTAACAAAATTGCCTAAAAACTACCTAAAATAAAAAACATTTTGATTACTCTAAAATTTCATTATTATAATGTTACCCGATTTTTTCTTTACTAGCAATTTCTTTAAACTAGTATCCATTTAAATAAAGGTCAATATCATATACTAACCACTTATCTAGATATTAATATAACAATCCATATCTAGACTAGTTTGAAATGAGCTACTATTTATTTATACATGCCAACTAGAAAATATCAAAATACATCAAGGATGTAATTACCGATACTACATATATCTCCTTTGATAGTGATGCCTTACTCCTTACTCTGAACCGGGTTTTCTACCTACGCGTGAAAAACCATCACACGCTAAGTATATACTTAGTGAGACATTATAATTATTTAATATAAATCAACATTGCTTGAATTATATCAATAATATAATAAACATGCGGTTTGATCATTATTCCTTTATTTCCCTTATGTTAATCAAATATTAACATAATATAATCCGGATTCATAAATCCTATTATTATCCTTGCCATTATCCGAGAGTTTACCTACTCTCTAAATTATTTACCATTTATTATCCGAGAGTTCACTTACTCTCTAATTTATTCATCATTTATTATCATTGTTCTAGAGTTCCCTTACTCTCTAATTTATTCACCATTTATTATTATTTTTTGAGAGTTCACTTACTCTCTAATTTATTCACCATTTATTATCAAATAAATTATTGCCCAACATAGTTTTGAGGACTTGAGTACACGAGTCAAAACCACACCAAAGTGCTAATAAAACCGCACCGGAAGTGCTAAGAGACCGCACATAAGTGCTAAAGAACCACACCTAAGTGTTAATAAACCGCACCGAGGTGCTAAACCGCTGGACTCTATGGCATGCCAACTATACTCTATACCTCAAATACTTATTTGGGCATACTTTCCAATTCCATATTCAATTCATCCATGGCAATATAATTAAATACGGGGCAGTTCATACCACAATATAACATAAACAAATTACAATTAAATTACCTATGATCAATGCATGTAATTCCTCTACCTTTGACAATTCTCAACATGTCAAATATAAATTCATGATATAATTATCAAGCAATTATTAATAAGGTAGACTTCTAACAAGTCTTCCAAATGATAATCATAGTATTATCCATGCATAAAAATGCACTCACCTTAACACTTTATAAATTGCCAATATGTACTTAGCCTCACTAAGCTTGACTTTGATCTATATCCTTTCCTCGATTGTTAGCTCGATCTTGGTTTTGATCACGATCTACATGTGTATTAGCAGACCACAAATACATTTCAAATTATATGTTAGTATCATACTAACACATAAATACAATAGAAAAAATTTTCCTACAATTATTCCTATAATTGTCCAATCTTAGTTCCATCACATAAGTCATTATACTTTTAATACCTTGAATTTTCCTCAACTTTTAATCAAAGAATGATCAAAACTTCATTCTAATAACAATTTAAGCATAAAGCTTCCATGAAAACAATTTTTCACTTTAGTCCTTAACTTTCTCCAAAATGCGAATTTGTCCCCAAACTTTCCAAGATTTCGAATTGATCCTTATGTTTTTACAAACTTCTAAAATGGTCCAAATGGCATTTTAATGCTTGTAAAATCATAATTTCATCATATCCAATCTTATGGAAAATTTTCCATAATTTCTTCTAATTTTTCTTCTTTGACCGAAATGGTCCCTTACTTTCCAATAATTCTATGTTGTCCTAAATTATCAAATCAAGCTAATTTGATCAAAATCTCATCATTTCTAATGCTAGAATAATCTTCACAATAATTTCCCCATTGTTTCCAATTCTAACTGAATTGGTCCATTATTCTTCCTAAGGGAAAATTTTTATTCTAACATCAAATTAAGGCTTCTAATATCACAAATCATTCATTTCCATCCTTTACAAAATTCCCTAACCAAATCCCCAAATTCTAGGGTTAGGGTTTATAACCTTGAACATAGAATTAAACTAAATTCAAGTTTGTTTTCATGTCTACAACACTTGAGTTACTTAAATCAAGCCTTAATTCCAACATAGTTCATGAAATTCCAATTTCTCTCTCTTCAAGAACATGAACTATTCTTCATAATAGCATACAATGTTACTATCGAAAGAAAAAGCATGAAGCATAGATCAATTTATTTCAAAGCAACATACCTTGATTCTAACTTTAAGACGTTCAAATTTGCCAAAGAAATTTTTCTTTCCTTTTTCCCCTTGTGTTTCGAAAATACCCAATAAAGATGAACAAATTAGTTCATATTTTATCCTTTTAATTCACATGTGATAATTAAATGAATTTTAAATTCATTTAATTAGCGAAATTACTAATTTAACCTTCAAATCCAATGGCTATATTTAATCTTATCATAAACCAAGGGCCAAGATTAAATCCATGTGTTTTTCATCTTCTAAAAATGCCCTCAACATTTCAAAATATTTCAAAAATGCCATCCACGGCAAATGTCCAATTTGCTCTCCAACTGTACTTTATTTACTAACAAGGCTTGAAATTTGTCATTCCATCACCATCTAACTAAATCTTGTTAGAATTCAACCAAATGTAATAAAATATCCATAAAATAATATTTTATGAGTTTTCCATAATCCTTGGAACTGTCTTTAAAATTCCAATTCGATCTGATTACCCGATATTCACTTTCTACGATTTTCCATTTTCCAAACTATCGGGTAAAATCCGAAATTCTCATAATTCTGATCTCCATATGTAAATATTTTTAACATACAAAATATTCCATAATTTTGTAAAAATTAAAATCTTGAGATTTTGACTCGGTCCAATATATTGAGAATTTACCCAAAATCTTTATCGGATAAATTTCTCTTAATAATCATTGATCAGATATCCATAAAAAAATTCAACTCGAACTAATTCCCCTTTTCATCAGTCTCAAATACTGACATGAGACCTTCCCATAAGGTCACCCATCCTAATGCTACTCTGCTCTGAGCACGCTTAACAATTTTTATTTCGATCCAAATATCTGGAAATTTTCTCGAACTTTAACGCTTTATAGCTCTTAATACAAACTCCGTATCAAAAATCCGTGTATCACAAAAATGCCACTCTTGGGGGTGAACTATTCATTTACGGGACCAAATATATAACTTTTAAAATTACAATTTAGTCCCTAAATTTTTTGAATTTTACACTTTGGCACCAAACTTTTCGAATTTTTCATTTTGGTCACCAAACTTTCATTTTATTCATTTTGGTCACTAACCAAAATTTTGAGGTATTACAATTATCCCCTTAAGAAAATTCGTCCTCGAATTTTCCTTATTGTACGAAGTTCAAAAAGATACGAATGTTGTTTTTCATTGATTCCTCGAATTCCCAAGTAGCTTCCTCTATTTTGTGATTTCTCTATAAAACTTTGACTAGAGGAATCTTTTTATTTCTTAACTGCTTTTCTTCCCTAGCTAAGATCCTCACAGGTTTTTCTTCGTATGTCAAATCCGGTTAAATTTCAATTTCTTCAGGTGTTATGACATGCGAAAGATATGATCTATACCTCTCTAACATGGATACATGAAATACATCATGAATTTGATTCATCTCGGGTGGCAATGCTATCATGCCACTAATCCAACTCTCTTTAGTATTTCATAAAGGTCAATGAACCTTGGACTGAGTTTACCTTTCCGTTCAAAACGAACGGCATATCCTTTCTTAACAGCTTGGTTATCGGATGGGTAATCATTAAAAAATCCATCACGAACCGCCGATAATAACCAACTAATCCTAAGAAACTTCTTACTTCAAAGACATTCTTAGGAATTTTCCATTCAAGAATTGCTTGAACCTTCTTAGGTTCAACTCAATTTCTTTCGGCTGAAACTATATGCCCATGGAAAATTACTTCCAATAACCAAAATTCACATTTTGACAACTTTGCATACAACTTCTTTTCTCGTAGGATCTGGAGAACTACTTGAAGATGAGTATCATGCTCCTCCTTGGTTTTCAAATAAACCAATATATATCATTAATAAATACTACCACAAATCGATTCCATATACAGCTAGAAGATTCAATTCATTAAATTCTTAAATGCCGCCGGTACATTTGTAAGTTTGAAGGGCATTACTACAACTCATAATTCCCATATTTGATTCTAAAAGCTATCTTTGGTATATTCGCCTCCTTGATCTTTAATTAATGATACCCGATCAAGATCAATCTTAGAGAACACTTGTTGCTCTCTAAGTTGATCGGAGAGATCATCAATCCTCGGCAAAAGATACTTATTCCTTATCGTCACTTTATTAAGTTGACAATAATCTACACATTATCTCATTGATCCGTCCTTCTTCTATATAAATAGGACTGAGGCTCCCCAAGGTGATATACTAGGCCGTATAAAACCTCGGTCTAATAATTCTTGTAATCGAGCTTTCAACTCTCTAAGCTCTATATAGAGTTATCCTATAAGGTGCTATCGATATTGGTGCTATTCAGGGAAGCACATCAATACCAAATTATTCCTCTCAATTGGGAGGTAATCTCGGTAATTCATCTAAAAAAACATCTAGAAATTCTTGTATCGTTGGTACATTTTCCAGATTTATTTTTGTTTCTAAAGAACTAATCACATTGTTCAGATTATCCGGTCTTTCGCCTACAAATACCATCTTTCAGCCGTCTGTCTTCTTCAAGATTAACCCTTTTATATTTTCCATAAGACCATCAAGAAATTCTACTATTTGAATCTTTAGAGGACATTTCTTGCATATTCAACTCACTTTGGCACTTTGTCCTATTAGATTGACGGCAACTACTTCATTCAAAATTGGTTCTATTGGGATATTTCTTTCGAGTATTATTTTAGAACTAATATAAGAATGAGTAGAGCCTAGATCAATCAATGCAAAGATAGGTCTGTCAAAGAGTTCGGTCATACCTGCTACGATCTCTTCATCATCCTGATCCTCAACAGTTTTGATGTGGTATACCTAAGCTGTAGCCTTGCTCCATCGATTAGGCGTAAAATACGATGTTCACTGTGTTACTACCTTTATTTCCTTTACCTGTTTGATGTGCTATAATATGCTGATTTGGGTGAAGTTCTGGACTACTCTTCTTGAAATGACCAGCTTGCCCACAATAGAAACATGCCCCAGTCAACCAGCACTGACTAGGATGCCTTTTGTTACAATGCTCGCATTCTGTAATAAGGCGAATTCCATAATTTCGAGTACCCGTAATACTCTTCTGGGATTGCTTTGATTTTCTTCATGCATACCCTTCTTAATCAAGAGGCTGATCTTTGCAGGATATTTGTTGTGGCATTCTTTTACTGCGTTTAAGTGATGATACAACAAATAAATCTCCAAACCTTTTTTCGGTCTAAATCTGCTTCTCACCTTTTTCCTCGAGGTCGACTTTCTCCATAGCCTTGGCTCGATTTATCACTTCTTGAAAAGAAGTGAAGTTATGAGAAACCAAAATCTTTTTATATTGAGGATTCAACCTAGCTATAAATCTGTCTATTTTGGACTTCTCGGTTGGAAGAAACTCTGTTGCAAATCGGCTTAATCTATTGAACTCGCATTTATATTCATAAACCGATCGTCCATACTGTTTCAACTGCAGAAATTGTTGTCTCATTTCCTCGACAAATACATATCCAATATATTTTTCCTTGAAATTTTGTAGAAAGAATTCCCAAGTAATCCGTTCGGAGGTATTTGTGCAGTTATCACGTTCCACTATATCTGGCTTGTTCCATCAATAGGAGTACTACTTCTTCCAATTTTCCTTGGTTATCACAAGGAATCCTATTTAACATGATCTTTATATCATTTAACCAATAATCGGCAACCATAGGATCTGCATCAGTATCACCTCGGAATTTTGGTACCCCAATTTTCTTTAATTCCTTTGGGACTGATACTGGTGCCTGCCGATTTAGGATTACCTTCAGAGACTGCAGAAATAAGCCTTAATCTTATACCGGCATATTTCTTTGTTCTCGAGCCTGTTGCTCTACATTCTGCTAAGCACTTGCTCTACATTTTGCTGAACCTGAGGTGGATACTGATTCACCTCATTACTTCCGATTCAAGCAGGCACATCCTGCTCAACAGCCTGTCGGGATTCTTGATAACCCGACATCTGTTCATGTCACGATTATCTAAAATAAGTAAGGAGTAATCTACCCAATATCAGGCATCATCATAATCCTACACACAATATCAGTAATTTTTAGATATCTTAGTGGCATGTATATAACTCTGAATTTCTACGGAGACTCATTTACTCTTTAGAAACGACTAAACCTGTAGCTCTGATACCAATAAATGTAATACCTTTACCAGTATTTATTACCCAATAGTAGTATAGAGTGTCACATGATGTTTAAACCACATTTTATGCTATCCTAACAAGTCAAAGAAGACGATTTTAAATTTTTCCTTTTTTAATCGCATAAAATTTATTTCCAATTTTTAATCAATCAGATAGACCCCGATTTCAGGCAGCAACTTGGCAATTTTTAACTATGCTTTATGACAAAACTGCCTAAAATAAAAAACATTTTGATTACTCTAAAATTTCATTATTATAATCTTACCCGATTTTCTTTACTAGCAATTTCTTTAAACTAGTATCCATTTAAATAAAGGTCAATATCATATACTAACCACTTATCTAGATATTAATATAACAATCCATATCGAGACTAGTTTGAAATGAGCTACTATTTATTTATACATGCCAACTAGAAAATATCAAAATACATCAAGGATGTAATTACCGATACTGCATATATCCCCTTTGATAGTGATGCCTTACTCCTTACTCTGAACCGGGTTTTCTACCTACGCGTGAAAAACCATCACACGCTAAGTATATACTTAGTGAGACATTATAATTATTTAATATAAATCAACATGCTTGAATTATATCAATAATATAATAAACATGCAGTTTGATCACTATTCCTTTATTTCCCTTATGTTAATCAAATATTAACATAATATAATCCGGATTCATAAATCCTATTATTATCCTTGCCATTATCCGAGAGTTTACCTACTCTCTAAATTATTTACCATTTATTATCCGAGAGTTCACTTACTCTCTAATTTATTCATCATTTATTATCATTGTTCTAGAGTTCCCTTACTCTCTAATTTATTCACCATTTATTATTATTTTTTGAGAGTTCACTTACTCTCTAATTTATTCACCATTTATTATCAAATAAATTATTGCCCAACATAGTTTTGAGGACTTGAGTACACGAGTCAAAACCGCACCAAAGTGCTAATGAACCGCACTGAAGTGCTAAGAGACCGCACATAAGTGCTAAAGAACCACACCTAAGTGTTAATAAACCGCACCGAGGTGCTAAACCGCTGGACTCTATGGCATGCCAACTATACTCTATACCTCAAATACTTATTTGGGCATACTTTCCAATTCCATATTCAATTCATCCATGGCAATATAATTAAATACCAGGCAGTTCATACCCTGAATATAACATAAACATATTACAATTAAATTACCTGTGATCAATGCATGTAATTCCTCTACCTTTGACAATTCTCAACCTGCCAAATATAAATTCATGATATAATTATCAAGCAATTATAAATAAGGTAGACTTCTAACAAGTCTTCCAAATGATAATCCTAGTATTATCCATGCATAAAAATGCACTCACCTTAACACTTTATAAATTGCCAATATGTACTTAGCCTCACTAAGCTTCAGCTTTGATCTATATCCTTTCCTCGATTGTTAGCTCGATCTCGGTTTTGATCACGATCTACATGTGTATTAGCAGGCCACAAATACATTTCAAATTATATGTTAATATCATACTAACACATAAATACAATAGAAATAATTTTCCTACAATTATTCCTATAATTGTCCAATCTTAGTTCCATGACATAAGTCATTATACTTTTAATACCTTGAATTTTCCTCAACTTTTAATCAAAGAATGATCAAAACTGCATTCTAATAACAATTTAAGCATAAAGCTTCCATGAAAACAATTTTTCACTTTAGTCCTTAACTTTCTCCAAAATGCTGAATTTGTCCCCAAACTTTCCAAGATTTCTGAATTGATCCTTATGTTTTTACAAACTTCTAAAATGGTCCAAATGACATTTTAATGCTTGTAAAATCATAATTTCATCATATCCAATCTTATGGAAAATTTTCCATAATTTATTCTAATTTTTCTTCTTTGACCGAAATGGTCCCTTACTTTCCACTTTCTACGATTTTTCCACTTTCCAAACTATCGGGTAAAATTTGAAATTCTCATAATTCTAATCTTTATATGTAAATATTTTTAACATACAAAATATTCCATAATTTTGTAAAAATCAAAATCTTGAAATTTTGACTCGGTCCAATATACTGAGAATTTACCTGAAATCTTTATCGGATAAATTTCTCTTAATAATCCTTGATCAGATATCCATATAAAATTTCAACTGGAACTAATTCCCCTTTTTATCAGTCTCAACTACTGACATGAGACCATCCCATAAGGTCACCCATCCTAATGCTACTATGCTCTGAGCACGCTTAATAATTTTTATTTCGATCCAAATATCTGAAAATTTTCTCGAACTTTAACGATTTATAGCTCTTAATACAAACTCCGTATCAAAAATCCGTGTATCAGAAAATGCCACTCTTGGGGGTGAATTCATGGGACCAAATACATAACTTTTTTAAAATTATAATTTAATCCCTGAACTTTTTGAATTTCACACTTTGGCACCAAACTTTTCGGATTTTACATTTTGGTTACCAAACTTTCATTTTATTCATTTTGGTCACTAACCAAAATTTTGAGGTATTACATGAAGTATGGTGCGATATCCAGTCTCGGAGTAAAGCTCACGTGACCCAGTTCTTTCGTTATTTATTTACCAATGAGATTGTCCAATCACGTATCATGGACACCACGAGCATATTCTATCAGTTTGATGCTAATGATTTTCGACCCCTACTGGCCTAGGTCACAATGAGCGAGGTTCGTAGTAGTGTTTTTTTTTATGGCACCTTTGAAGGCTCTTGGTAAGGATGGACTGCATGTCACTTTTTATCAAAAATATTTGGATATTGTTGGACCCTCAGTTTTTTTGTTTTGTCAAACGGTTCTTTGAGAATGGAGTCTTGGAGGATTGGGTCAACCAAATTCTTCTTGTTCTTATTCCGAAGGTAGAAGCGCTAGAGTTAATTAGTCAGTTTAGACCAATCAGTCTATGTAATGTGTTTTATAAGATTATCACCAAGATTTTGGTCTGTCGACTTAAGCCATACTTGCCTGTGTGGGTGAATAATACACAAGCAAGTTTTATCATGGGTCGGCACATTTAGGAAAACATCATAATTTCACAGAAGTTATGCATTCTATGGCCTCCAAGTCAGGTAGGAAAGCCTGAATAACTATTAATGTAGATTTGGAGAAAGCTTATGATCGACTTAAGTGGGAGTATATTGAGGAGATGCTCTATGTAGCAGGGCTTCCGGTATGGATAATTAATCTCATCGTGTGTTGTGTTTGTTCAGTTTCTATGCAGATTCTCTGTAATAGGGATTTATCATATTCTTTTTGGCCATCAAGAGGTATCCGACAGGGAGATCCTTTATCACCATACCTTTTTGCTTTATGTATGGACATGTTATACCAGGCGATAGGCGCTAAGGTTAGTAACGGGGGCTGGAAGCCTATTCGTCTCTGACGTCTAGGACCCGACTTATCCCACTTATTCTTTGCTGACGATATGGTTCTCTTTGCTAAGGCGTCTCTTGATCAATTATTGGTTATTAAAGAGGTTATGAAGGGTTTTTGTACGGACTCTGGGCAGAAGGTTAGTGTCGCTAAAACTCAAATATGTTTTTTTAAGAATTGTGCAGCATTGACTCGCTCATCAATTGCCTATATGTTTGGGTTTGAGGTGGTTAAGGACCTTGGAAGATGCCTTGGGTTGCCCTTGTTACATCAACGTGTCACCCAGGAAACATACTCTTATCTTCTTGATAAAATGCGATAGCGACTGCTGGGATGGGCAGCTCAGTCTCTTTCTCTTGTTGGGAGAATAACTCTGGCTAAATTTGTGCTCTAAACAATCTCGGTGTATGTTATGCAGTACACATAGATTCTTAAAGGCACTTGCAAAGCGATAGAGAAGTTAATCAACACTTTTGTATGGGGATCGGGTAATAGAAAATCGGGTTTGAGTTTGGTTCCGTGGAAGATTGCTCAACAACCCATTGATGAAGGAGGCTTGGGTTTTAAAGATATACATCACCAAAATAAAGCCTTCCTTATGAAATTGGGATTACAATTACTAACATCGCCGGGTAGTCTTTGGGTGCAAGAGGTTAAAGCGAAATATAGATGGGAGGAGGTCTTATCCTTGTCGATTTTGTGTAGCAATAGTTCGCGGATACGGAAAAGGTTATGTAGTGTGTAGGATGAGGTGAAGGAAAGTGTGCATTGGATCATTCGGGATGGAACCCAAACTGATTTCTGGTTTGACCATTGGCTCGACAAGGAGAATAGGTTAATTTTTTCTTGTATTTCAGGCGGGATGCCTAGAACAGCTTCGGTTGCGAACATGGTGGGACATGTCCAGAGATTGGGATTGGGACCGGATCAATAATATGTTACCGCAACATGTCTTGGAGCAAATATTGTCTATACCGCCACCCATAGTCCACTTAGGAGCAGATTTACTAGGATGGCATTGGGAGGATAAGTAGACTTTCTCTACCAAATCTGCATGAGTTTCTTACACACGGAGAGTACTCGAATTCTGATGAAAAATATGAACGTTACGGATACCACAAAGGATAAGGGTGTTTGTATGGATTGCTTTCCATGAACGGCATCGTACCAACGTTGAACGGGTTCACAGACATTTAGCGATGTCGTACACTTGCGACATTTCTCATATGAGGGCTGAAAGTTTAGATCACACCTCGAGGTTCTGTGTCATTGCTCGTGGCCTATGGTCAAGGCTACTCGGACCAGCTCAAGACAGCGATTTCTTTGAGGTTCCTTTTCAGGATTGGTTACATCAAAACTTATTCCAGTCAGGGACCTTTGTGCCGAATGATGGTGATTGGTCCATACACTTTTCGGTGTTTTGTTGGTTATTGTGGAAAAATAGATGCATCATCTTGTTGGATAAGGAGTTTGTACAGCGAAAGGATATCCTAGTTCAGGGTATGCGTCTAGTAGAGGAATGCTTGAATCTTAACGTAGAACCGGGGCTTGAGATGGTAAGTTCACCTTCAACAACATCAGGTGGATCGGCCCTCCTCGTTTTTGGATAATAATATAGATGCAACGGTAAATACGTTAGATAACAGGGCTGCAATATGCGGGGTGTTCCGGGATAGTAAGGGAACCTGGAAGTTTATTTTTTCGCAGTTTGTGGGGAGATGTTCTGTTCTACTAACAGAATTATGGGAAATAAAGGATGCATTGTTGCATGCATGGAATAAGGGTTTACGACAAATTGAATTAGAGTCGGGTTGTCTTGAGGTGATCCGGGTGATCAACAATGAGTCTACTGCACTTGCAGGGAGTGCTCTTGTTTTTACAATTCAGGAATCGTTAAAGAAGGATTGGATACTTCGACATGTCAATAGAGAAAGGAATAAGCTTGCTGATGGTCTTGCGGCACTAAGTAGGTTTGGTACAGTGGATACTAGTTTATTTCAAGAACCACCTGCGGATCTGTTGGGGATGGTCTACGAGGATCAGCAGTAATGCTTGCTGGAGATGGAGGTAGATGCACAGAGGCAAGACCGACTACATGTGGATCCTTGTAGTTAGTTGAATGGTTTAATTTTGTTTCGTATTTTGTTTCTGGTATTAGTTTAGTTTGTTTTTTTGCTTTATTTTGGTTTGGCTTTGTCGAGGCTAGTTCGTTTTGATTCTAGTAGGTAAGTATTCCTACGGATACTCTTTTCTCTCATTTAGATTTTTGAGGATTAACGAGGCTTGTAGGAATACTCTTTTCTTATAAAAAAACCGCAGCAAAACAAGAAAGAAAAGGCAGTATCTTTGAAATTTTGTTCTTCTTACGCTTGTAGACATTTATTTAGCAACGTGGTTTCCATTGTAGCAACGGCGACAATGGCGACGATAGTAGTAGTGACGACAGTGGTAGAAAGAAAATAAAAGAGTTGAGTTTATGATTTTTAATGTAATCACTCAAATTCGTTTGGCGCGTTTTTGTTCTTTTTAAAATTTATTTTTCTTGTTTATTTAATTTTTTTTGAAAAACACCTGCCTGGTTTTGAAATTAAAAATATGGCGTCGTCACCGATCATTTTAAAAGGGGTAGACCGAATACCAAAATAAAACTAGAGATTTAAAAAAATTCGGGTCTGGGAGTCGGTTACGGATGGGGAAGGATTAACACCCCCACACCGCCCAAAATTGTTACCTAGCCGATTATTTAATGTCTTGGTATTGGAAATTACGAATTCGATTAGAATTTAAAGCATGATTCTTAAATGCCAAAAATATTGAGAGAACCGCACCCCTATGTGCCCAGGACACGGTTTCTCGTTTTTTAGAAAATTCAAGGAAATCACATCCCTATACACCCGAGATATGATTTCTCGAGGTTTTAAAAAACATTAATTTAAAATTCAAAATTAATTTCTTTAAAAATATTTTTTGATGATGTAAAAAAATACAATATATATGATGTGAATAAATTAAAATGCATGATCAAAATATACATCATAAAATGACTAATGAAATAATTATGGCACGTACATAAAATATACATATTAAATATATATATAAATAATAACATATAAAACTATATATATTATAATGTATGTACATATATTTAAAACCATAACATATACGTATATATATAGATATACATGATAAAAAATATATATCTGCTCATAATATTAATTAATTAATATAATATAATAATATATGGTAATGTACAAACAATAATACATGTATACAATGCTACAATATTTTTTTAATAATACAACATATAATAATGCTCATATTACACTATGAAACATATTTTACATGCCAAAAATACATATATATATATATATATAAATATATATACACGTATATAACATATATTATAGTAACAAAATAATATACTTTATACACCATATAAAATATAATATATCTATACGTATAAAACATATACATATGAAGCTACTATAATATATACGAACATATATATTTAATAAATGTAACAAATACATATATTATATATTATAATATATATATACATATAATTATAATATATATATACAAACATAATGTACATGTGTTTATGTAACATAGTACATACATAAATATACTTAATAAATATATAGTAAAGTATATACACAGTATATAAATATAATGATATGGACTAAAATGCACAAAGCAAAAATAAAGATGCTATAAACATAAAGACATGAAATTAAAGGGAGAAAATTAAAATAACAGGGAATAATGAAAATCTGGAAAAGGACCAGATTATAAAAAATAAAAATAATAGGCAAAAAGTAAAACAAAGGTGCGAAAAAAGAAAATACAAACTACAGGGACCAAAAGTGCAATTGGCCCCTGTACATTAGTGAAAACAGAGTGAAAGCCCAGGTCAAACATCAAAGCGGTGCCGTTTTGAGGCTACCGGTTCAAATAATATTAAGGGGCCTTTTTGGCTAAAACCAGATTAAAAAGAAAACCTAAAAACCTAACCCCATCTCTTCTCCTCTATCATTCCATCCCACCTTTCCTACTCTCGATGGCACCGCTCTAGAAATAAAGGCCGATCATCGACGTTGAAGCCTCCCGGCAACCTTCCTCTTCTAAACGAACGGTAAGATCCGACCCTTTTTCCCCTTTTGATTTGAATCGGGATTTCAAAAACAAAAAAGAATTAAACTAATAAACCTTTTTAGTTTCGATTTGTGATTTTAAACAAAAGATATGATTTAAGATTTCAAGCGAAGAAAAAAGCATGTTGTTTCAAAAATGAGAAGGATTTTGCTTCATTTTTTTTTGAATTTTATTAAAAACATTTTGTTTACATTTGTTTCCCCCTTTTTCATCTAAAAATCCTCCCGATTTCCATTTTTTTAGTCGAAGTTCCCCCCAATACATATTTTTTCTCTATCCGAGTCCCCCATTTTTATTTCCATTTGCTTCAGTTTATATCCCCCTTTACAATAACCTCCCCCTATTTTTAATTCTGCAGATCTCTGGAGTCGAATTTTGGGGGATGTTGCCGAGTTGGTGAGGTAGATTTGGGGTAGGTCAGGGTATGGGTTCATAAGGTAAGGGTGTAGATTAGGTTATTTAGGGTTTTGGATTAGAAAATAGGTTAGGGTTTAGTTTTGGGTTAGTTTAATTTGAGGTTTTGGCGGCGGGAGGCTTGGACGGCGGCGGCGGCAGCTGCGGCAAGGGCGGCGACGGCTTGGTTATGTTGGATTAGGTTTAGGATTTATTTTAGAAATTAGGTTTTTTTTGGTCCGAGTCAGATTAGGATCCGGTTCGGATCACGGGTTAAGGGTTTGGGTATTTGTTTGGTTTTGGGTAATGGGTTCAATTTGGGTTTTGGTTTGGGTATGGTAAATGGGTTATTACAGCTGCCCTTTTTTGTTCATTGTTGTCTAACGAAACTAAAGCAAAGACTAAAAATGACCGTTTTGTCTGGTTCGGGTGAACTTCTCCACTTGCTATATGTCTTCATTCTTCGGTAGATCTTCTTTCTCTTCGACGCAGGTCTTCTTTCTTGACTAGATTGATCCACCTTGTCACTCTTGGGGAAGCAAAATAAGTGCAGCTTCATCTTCTCTTCTTGGTATAGCTTTGTCTTCTGTTGAATGAGTGACCTGTTCTATTGGAATTTCAAGGAGATAGGGTAAGTTGTTGTAGTTTCATCTTCTATTTTCTTATTTCCTCTTCTTCTCTCTTTTTTTTATTCTTTTATTTTTTTGATGTAGCTCTATCTTCTGTTGAATGGGTGACCCGCTCTATTGAAAGTTCTAGGAGATAGGGTCTGTTGTTGCAGTTTCATCTTTTGTTGGATGGGTGACCCGCTCTATTGGAAGTTCAAGGAAATAAGTTCAAATGTTGTAATTTTGTCTTTTGTTAGATGGGTGACCCGCTCTATTGGAAGTTCAAGGAGATTGGGTCAATTGTTGTAGTTTTGTCTGTGCCACTACAACTTTAGGGAGACGAACTTGTGTTGGTACTCATTCTGCTGCCTCCCCAGGGAGATTAGACTAGCGTATCTTTATTTCCTTCGTTTTGAATGTCTAAGGCCTCCTTATGGGTTCGTGCCTTGGAGATGTTTGAATTTTTTTTTTCAAAGCGCCCGTTTAGGTTTTCACCTTGATTTTGATTTTTTTTCATTTTTTTTCATTTTTTTCATTTTTTTCATTTTTGATTTTTGATTTTTTTCAATAAATTTTGACCAAGCTGCCATACTGCCGAGGAGACAAGGTCTGAAGTTTGTAAGGTTGATCCAGCTACAACACTGACGAAGAGGCAGGATCTAAAGTTTGTATTTGACCAAGCTACCCTATCGCCGAGGAGACAAGGTATGAAGTTTATAAGGTTGATCCAGCTACAACACTGACGAAGAGGCAGGATCGGAAGTTTGTATTTGACCAAGCTACCATATCGCCAAGGAGACAAGGTCGGAAGTTTGTAAGGCTGATCCAACTACAACACTGACGAAGAGGTAGGATCTGAAGTTTGATTTGACCAACCTACCATACCGCCGAGGAGACAAAGTCTGAAGTTTGTAAAGTTGATCCAGCTACAACACTGACGAAGAGGCAGTATCTGAAGTTTGTGTTTGACCAAGCTACCATACTGCCGATGAGACAAGGTCTAAAGTTTATAAAGTTGATCCAACTACAACACGACGAAGAGGCAGGATTAGAAGTTTGATTTGACCAAGCTACCATACCGCCGAGGAAACAAGGTATGAAGTTTATAAGGTTGACCCAACTGCAACACTAACGAAGATACATGATCTGAAGTTTGTATTTGACTAGGCTACCATACCACCGAGGAGATAAGGTCTGAAGTTTATAAAGTTGATCCAGCTACAACACCGACGAATAGGCAGGATCAGAAGTTCGATTTGACCAAGTTACCATACCGCCAAGGAAACAAGGTCTGAAGTTTATAAGGTTGACCCAGCTACAACACTGACGAAGAGACATGATCTGAAGTTTGTAAGTTTTGATTTGATTTTTTACTCCTTCGTGTCAAGGAGGCTGGACTCTGTCGAAGATTATCTATTTTTTCCTCTTGAGTACGCCAAACAATCTTCTTCTTTCTCCTGGGTCCCGTTCTTTATGTCAAGGACGCTAAAACTTGATAGAAGTGATATTCTTCCTTTTCTTTGTTTCTAAGGTCTCATTTTGGATTCGTGCCTCGGACATTTTCAAAAAGGTATTTTCAAGGTGCCCTTTCGGGTTTTCACCTTGTTTTTGAAATTTTTTTTCTCTCTCTCTCTCTTTTTCTCTTTCTTTTCGTATTAATGATGCTGGAACTTTTCAGAAGTGGTCTGCTCTTTCGTGTCAAGGATGCCATACCACTTTTGTCCCACTCTTTCCTGTCAAGGATGTTGGAACTTCATTTTGAATACCAAAGGCATCCCTTTTGGGTTCGTGCTCTAGATATTTTCAAAAGGTCTTTTTCAATGAGCCATTTTAGGTTTTTGCTTTGATTTTTCTTTGATTTCACATTGAGGGGTCAATCTCCTTGTGGTTCAGCTTTCTTTTTTGATTAAGGATTTGCCATATTTGATTCATTCTTGTTTTTATATATGGCAGAGTATATGCACTTGTTGATGAATGCACCCTATTTTTATGGTGTATGCAATTAATCTAAATGCTTGATGCAATGCAGTTAATCATAGATTGATTTTAAAAGGAATACCCCGTGACTCTAGCTGGTCATATTAGGCCTCTTAGCTTTATTCTCTTTATGCCCCAAGTTCTGTTATGTTGACTAATAAGGTCGATCTTGTTGAACAATGCCCCAACCTCTCTCAGGTTTGATTGTCTCTTTTGGAAATCACCTCTTCGGGCGAGTGTCAACTTTTGAGTGTTTTCTTTTCCTGAATCATGAGTTCTATTAAGCTCACTCTTCTAATTTTGTGATGTTTGTGGACAACAATGCCCCACTAACGTTCCTGCTCTTCGATCCAATATGTCGAGTTTTCCTTATTTTGGAGATTTGGGGTGAGAAAGTTTCAATGCAAAAACTAGTGAATATGAGTTTTTTATGCAAAAATCTTGTGCAGAGTTTAGAATAAATGATTCAATTTTTCAAAAATGTGAAATTTAAAAAATCAAAATTGAGCACTCAAATATCAAGTGCAAAAAGTATTTTTTTTTCTTCAAATTGACAATGAGCAACCCGAATGAAGCATATGATTAGAGGATAGCAAGGGTTGCACTGACACAAGAACATGTGAAATCCTTTATAGGCTATTAAGATTCTAAGAGGAACATTTCCCATACCTAATTTCTACCCCATTTAAGTGGCTCTCTTGATCTCACTAACTTACCATGCCTCATCCTTCCCTCATTTGGTGTCGATCAGGCACTTGAAGTTTGACGCTCCTTGAAGAAAGGTTAACCCTTATAAGCGGAATATAGTCTGAAGACAAAACTCAGACATGCATGTATGTTCAGAATGGTCTTTATAGGCTTGTAATGTATGCTATGGCTCATGGGTGTGAAAAAAAGATATACAGGCCCAAATAATTGTTTAAAGGTGATGAAACCAAGGATCATTTCTTCTTGGTGATCTCTCACTTCTGCACTTGCAATTTGGATGTACTTTGATGAAATGCGATTTTTTCTTTCATTGTTTGGATCGCTCTAGACTGCCCATTTTTGGGTTTTCACCATAGAGTTTATTTCCTTCTTTTGTAGCTTTAGGACATGTAGCCTTTAACCGATTTGTGTCTTGGCTCGGCATTGATGCATTTCTATTTAAAAGTGATCAATCCGCCAAAGTTGGTATAATCTTCCAATTAAAACCTCATTCTTGTATTGCTTGATTTGGGTATGCTCACATGGAGTAACTTTTTTCTTTCGTTCCTTGGATCGCTCTAGACTGCCCATTTTTTGGGTTTTCGCCCTAGAGTTCATTTCCTTTCATGTTTAGGAAAATGTAGCTGTGGACTATTCTGCAATCCTAATTAGACATTGATTCTTGCCTCTAATTAAGAGTAACCAATCCTCCAAGGCTCTTGCTTTTCCTTTATTGCCCTTTTTGACTTAGCGTTTTCTCCCTTGATTGTTTTAGCCTTATTGTTGGCAATTTTCAACTTGATTTGGTCAGCTTCTTTGAGAACAAACTTTTCTTTCATTAGCCTCTTCTAATGTTTATTTGACCCTTGAATTGAATGTATCTGATCTCACTTCTTGCCCTAATTGAAGTGTTATCTGTATAGCATGATCAATATCAGACAGCTTTTATTTGCAAACAAACTTTTGCCTTCTTTTCCCCTAGTGTGAGGGTGATCCTTGATTTGGGTTTTATTGAATAGAAATGATCAGGCTCAAAGGGGGACATCAATGGATATTTTCTTATTTATGAAAGAAATTGAAGGAATGCCATTCGTTTTCTCACGTACGAAAATTTAAATAGTCTTTAGGGGGTAAGAGTTTAGGGTCAACACTCGATTCAAAGACCTTAAACAACAAATGCCTGAGAAGGGAATTAACTCAATGGGATCTGCCCATTTCCTGAATACTCGTTTTGTTCCTTATGTCTGCCTAAGTTGAACAGAAGATGTTCACATTTGCAGTATCCTTGCAACATTTGCCTTCTTTTAGGCATAGGCTGTTCGAATTTGATCATTGGGTTTGAATAGAAGGTACTCTTGCAATTGAAATTCAAAGACCTGATAAAAATGATATGTACATGTATGGGAAAACAAAGACCATCTTATAGCAATGAATGAAATGATTAAACAATCAAAGAATATGAATTGCTTGTCAAATGGGATGTAAAACAAAGTTTATTTTACTAAAACAGGTAAACAATAGTTTTGACAAAAGCTTCTTATTTTGTTTTTCTTATCTCCATTTTTTCATTTTTTTTGAAGCAAACTAAACTTTCACAGTGCGTGAAATAGACAGACTTCTCTCGTTCTGAAGTTACAGCCAGTCCAAAAAGCTTTCCTTATTTTTCTTCCAACCTCTTTCTAGTGTGGACCTTTTCTTTTACTTTTTACTTAGAAGGATTTAGTCATCTAATCCTAAAATGATGGGTTTAATTAAACCTAGGTCGGATATCCCAGGGTAAATTACCAAAATTGGACTATGAATACAAATGCAATATATGTAATGAACATGTTATGTTGCTGAAAGTGCAAAATGCAATGAAGATGCAATGTTGCATGTAAATATGAATGCAGAAAAGAGGTTGATTCTGGAGCGAACATCTTAGAACAACTTTTATAAAAGATCATGTTACATCAGACATTAGAGTTACAGATAATGTCGAGCTCTAGCGCCTAGCTTCTGTAACTTCTCTAAGAGTCTTGCCAAATTATCGTTTTGTTCTAGGAGCTCATCGCTTTGACTCAATTTTGTCGCTGTATCAGCTAAGTCCGTCACCTGTCGGGAAACTCTTCGTGCTTCAACAATAATACCTTTCACGTAGTTGTCTTTTTCCTTTATCTTCTCTGAAGACTCTTGAAGCTGAAGATTCCACTTCTCATTACTTTCTTTCAAGGCTTTCTTGAGACCATCCACAAGATCTTTGTACATTATTACAATGTCGTTACGCTCATCCACTTGCTTCTTTACCCTTTGAACTTCAGCTTGACTATCATTTAATTTAGCAAATATGTCTCCGCGCAAACGTATACACATGTTCAAGGCCTCAATCTTGGCTTGACTACTCTTCAGGTCATTCTTGAGGGTAAGGTATTGATTGTCCTTTGCTTGCAGATTACAAGACAAGGTACTAGCTCGTTTTTCGTTGGCCTTAGAACTCTTTTTCCAAAATTCAACATCTCTTTTTAGGTCTTTAATTCCTTCTTTCCATCAATTAGGAGTGTCACCCAAACCAACATTTTTAAATTCAAACGAAGCTCTTCATAGTTGTCTTGCAAGCTCTTCAGTTCATTTTTCAGAAAATCTATTTCTTTCTTCAGCTTGAGCGTCACGCCTCAAATAGTTCTTTTCATCTTCTTCAATTTTAGACTCCTTTGGCTCCATGACTGCTGGGTGAATGATAGTTGAACCATATTGATTTTCTTTCTCAAATTTCCACATGTTGCACTCCAGGAGGTTCTGAACTCGACGCTTGAAGGCGGTACAGTTTTCAATTGAATGCCCCCTAATTCCAGCATAATACTCATAATGAGCTTCGTGTAATACCATTTAGGGTACGGAGATTGTAGAGGTGTGATATGATATGGGACCACCAATCGTGCCTCCAACAATTGCAGATATAGCTCTCCATGCGAGATAGGTATAGGATCGAAGGGACCATTGGTTTTTGGCTTTTGAACGCCAGCCGACGATGACTCGGAAAGCTGGACACTAGAATCTAAACTCTATCCTGGGTACCGAATTATGAGTGTTGGAATTTGGCTCTTCTTCGTATGCTCTGGTGCACTAGTATTGATTAGACTTTTGGAAGCTTTGGGGATTCCTTCTTCAAAACTTAGTAGCCTTTCTTTGACAAGGCTTATGACTTTATTCCTTAGAGCTCTGCAATTTTTGGTAGTATGACCCATACCTCCTAAATGATAGTTACATTTAGCCTTGTTTTCATACCCTTTAGGAAAATGAGGCTCATTTGGCTTGAATTGGATTGGAGTCACAAGACCTTTCTTGACCAGTATCGGGAGCATATTTGTATATGCCATTGAAATTTGAAATGTTTTTTTTATCTTTCTCTTATCTGGCTTTTCTTTGGCTCACCTCTACTTATTTGAAATTGAAGCCTTTGCATCTTTGGGTGTCTTATTGATGTCAATTGCGGAGCTGCACCGACCTTTAGATTTACCAGAATCATCTTATTCAAATATAAGGTCTTGATTGGTGGCCATCATGATTTGGCTTTTATTCAGTTCGTCATTCTCTCCTTGTACATCAGACTTTTTCTTTTTCTCTATATCAGTCATCATACTCATCATTTCAGCCATCTGTCTTTTCAATTCTTGCACCTCACTCATCTCGGCATTGTTGTAGGCATAATCTGGTACTTCTAACATGTGAATATTGGAAGAAAGACCTCTCATCTCTTCTGGCGTCTCTTCAAGACACTGCCCTATATCTATGGTATTGTCCATCTGATCACTTAACCCTTTCATTATGAAAGCCTCCTTAATCGTAGATCACTCATGAATCAACACATTTTTATGTCATGCATATGTAATGCAAAAAAAAAACATAGAAAACAAAAAAATTGGCTAGTACACGTATAATAAAAATGAAAACAAGAATAAGTATGTAAGTACTAAAGAGTAAATTTGTACAACCTACCCGGGCATAATTTTCTACCCAGCATAATAAACAGAGTCCTACCAGGCATGATTTCTACTCGTCATGCTTTTATTTGCAAAAAAGATCTTACTCGGCATGATATCTACCCGTCATATTATTATTCAAAGAAAGACAGATCCTACCCGGCATGATTTCTACCCAACATATTATTCATGAAATAAATTTAAAGAGTAGACAAAAGGTTAAAGGCGTTTCTCCTTTAAACTTTTAACAGGTTCCGTTTCTAAAGCAAGGCTCCTATGGTCCCTTACATATGGTTTCGTTCTAGGGAAGGGTACCCGAATTGTCCTCGCTGTCTCATACTAAAGGTAGCAAGGCTCCTGATCCTCACCCATTATAGGTTTCAAACGGACCAAGTCAATTCAGGGGGATACATCCCTTATGCCTATACGGAGGTAACCCGCATGAAAGCATAAGAAATATATCCCGAAAGTGATTCCCTAACCTATATGGTGGTAACCCACACGAAGGCAGTATCACACTTTCACTTAAAAGGGACGGAGCTCAGGTAGAAAGCTCATGAAATGCAATGCAAGTGCACGATGTGTGAGGAAAAACTCTCAAACCTTTTGACACCCTACTTCTATGTTCACTTATACTAAGCAGTAAAAGTAAAACAGTTATATTTACAAAAAATAAAATGCATGACTCGTGGTAAAATAAGACATAATCATATTTTAAATTAAAATCGAATTCGCCAATTTCCAACGACCAAGTCTAAAAGACAATTGGCTCGTGGCTTGACTCTCTTTTTCGAAAAAATGTCTCCCCAGCGGAGTCTCCAGCTGTAATCACTCAAATCTGTTCGACGCTTTTTTGTTCTTTTTAAAATTTCTTTTATTGTTTATTTAATTTTGTTTGGAAAACACCTGCCCGATTTTGAAATTAAAAATATGGAGTCGTCACCGATCATTTTAAAAGGGGTAGACCGGACACCAAAATAAAACTAGAGATTTAAAAAAATTCGGGTCCGGGAGTCGATTACGGGTGGGGAAGGATTAACACCCCCACACCGCCCAAAATTGGTACCTAGCCTATTATTTAATGTCTTGGTATTGGAAATTACGAATTCAATTAAAATTTAAAGTACGATTCTTAAATACCGAAAATATTGAGATAACCGCACCCCTATGCGCCCGAGACACGATTTCTCGTTTTTTGGAAAATTCAAGGAAATCACATCCCTATATGCTCGGGATATGATTTCTCGAGGTTGTAAAAAATATTAATTTAAAATTTGAAATTAATTTCTTTAAAAATATTTTTTATGATATAAAAAATACAATATATATGATGCGAATAAATTAAAATGCATGATCAAATTATACAACATAAAATGACTAATGAAATAATTATGGCACATATATAAAATATACATATTAAATATATATATAAAAATAATAACATATAAAACTATATATATTATAATATATGTACATATATTTAAAACCATAACATATACGTATATATATATATAGATATACATGATAAAAAATATATATCTGTTCATAATATTACTTAATATAATATAATAATATATGGTAATGTACAAACAATAATACATGCATATAATGCTACAACATTTTTTTAATAATACAACATATAATAATGCTCATAATATACTATGAAACATATTTTACATGCCAAAAATATATATATATATATATATATATATATGCGTATATAACATATATTATAGTAACAAAATAATATACTTTATACACCATATAAAATATAATATATCTATACGTATAAAACATATACATATGAAGCTACTGTAATATATACGAACATATATATTTAATAAATGTAACAAATACGAACATATAACATATAATTATAATATATATATATATATACAAACATAATGTACATGTGTTTATGCAACATAGTACATACATAAATATACTTACATAATAAAGATATAGTAAAGTATATATACAATATGTAAATATAATGATATGGACTAAAATGCACAAAGCGGAAATAAAGATGCTGTAAACATAAAGACAGGAAATTAAAGAGAGAAAATTAAAATAACAGGGAATAATGAAAATCTGGAAAAGGACCATATTATAAAAACTGAAAATAAAAGGCAAAAAGTATAAAAAAAGTGCAAAAAAAGAAAATACAAACTACAGGGACCAAAAGTGCAATTGACCCTTGTACATTAGTGAAAACAGAGTGAAAGAAGAAGGACCTATATGGTGATTTGCCCATTTTAAAGGGACGAGGATTCTCCCCGGGTATCTGGGTCACCGCGCGAGTCGGACATCAAAAAGGTGTCGTTTTGAGGCTACCAGTTCAAATAATATTAAGGGGCCTTTTTGGTTAAAACCAGATTTTTAAAAAAACCTAAAAACCTAACCCTATTTCTTCTCCTCTATCCTTCCATCCCCAAACGGCGGCCGCCCTTCCTACTCCCGACGGCGCCACTCTGGAAATGAAGGCCGATCATCGACGTTGAAGCCTCCCAGCAACCTTCCTCCTCTAAACGAATGGTAAAATCCTACCCCTTTTCCCCTTTTGATTCGAATCAGGATTTCAAAAAAAATTAAACTAAGAAACCTTTTTAGTTTCAATTTTGATATTTTAAACAAAAGATATGATTTAAGATTTCAAACGAAGAAAAAAGCTTGTTGTTTCGAAAATGAGAAGGATTTTGCTTCGATTTTTTTAATTTTATTAAAACAATTTTGTTTACATTTGTTTCCCCCTTTTTTTCATCTAAAAATCCTCCCGATTTACATTTTTTCAGTCAGAATTCCCCCCAATACAGATTTTTTCTCTATTCGAGTCCCCCCTTTTGATTTCCATTTGCTTCTGTTTATATCCCCTTTTACAATAACCACCCCTATTTTTAATTCTGCAGATCTCTAGAGCCGGATTTTGGGGGATATTGCCAAGTTGGTGAGGTAGTTTTGGGGTAGGTCAGGGTATGGATTCATAGGGTAAGGGTGTAGATTAGGTTATTTAGGGTTTTTGAATTAGAAAATAGGTTAGGGTTTAGTTTGGGGTTAATTTAATTTGAGGTTTTGGCGGCCGGCGACATAGGCTTAGACGGCGGTGGCAGCGTGTACGGAAAGTGCGGCGACGGCTTGATTATGTTGGATTAGAGCTAGGGTTTATTTTAGAAATTAGGTTTTTTCTGGTCCGGGTCAGGTTAGGATCCGGGTCGAATCACGAGTTAAGGGTTTGGGTATTTGTTTGGTTTTGGGTAATGGGTTCAGTTTGGGTTTTGGTTTGGGTATGGTAAACGGGTTATTACATATGATATTAAGGAGATTTTGAAATATTTGATTCTAATATATCAATTAAAAATAGTATAAAGAAATATAAAAGTTTATTAACTCTAATTTTTACTACTATAAATTTATCAATTTATGACGAAATTTCTATACGATGTTACATATAATGTCACAAAATATACTATAAACGTGACAATTTTTTATTTTCGTCACATTTAGTGATTGATGGTATATCTTTTATGACCATTTTAAAAATGGTCATTGATTTTCATCACTATATGTTCGGAGCCAAAATTTACCTCCAAAAAATTGGTGGGAAACTTTTCAATGACGTCTAGACAAAGTGGTGACGTTTTGAAACCGTCTCTAATGAATTGGAAGTTTTAGTGACGATTTATTATTATGACAATTCATTTTGACTGGGTGACATTACAAAATTTTCACTAATAAATTTTATTCATGACAATTTGATTCGTCATATTTTATAAGATATAAAATGTGACGTTTTATTCGTGTCACAAAAAATAAGTTTAATGTGACGAAATCAATTATTTGTCACTCATTGTTATATCTTTTGTCTTTTATATGATGATATTAAGAGACATCAAGTGATTATGTCACTTAATCTTAGGCGCCAAGAATTAACATAAAAAAATTGATGGAAAAAATTGATTTTTAAAAAATATAAAAATTCTATAAAAATTAAATTATTTATTTCTTTTTTAAATTTTAAATATTATTTAAAAATAATAAGAAAACTTTAAATATTATTGAAATTATAGAAAGTAAAAATATCATTTAATTTAAATTTTATTTTTTGTAATTATAAGAAATACAAATTTATTTGGTTAATTTTTTTTTGAAATTTATTTAAAAATAATAAAATATTAAATATGGTTAAAATTGTAAATATAAAAAATTCCAAAACATTATAAATTGTCTTAAAATTTTAAAGATTTCACATAATTATTCTACAATATTGCAAAATTATTGAGAAATGAAAAAGTATATAGAAAATGTAAAATATAAAAAAATATTAAAATTTCTTATGAGACAGTATAGTTGAAGTGTGACCTACTTATGACTAGGTAGGTCTTTAAGAGTGGCTGCTTTTTAAAATATAAATATTAAAAAGTATTCATGTGAGATGAATTGTTGTGTTACAATGTCATAGATCCTTCATGGAGATATACTGGTAGAAGAAGCGTTGGGCATAGTGATGTAGATCCCCCATTCGAAAACCTTTATAATAAATTTTTAGATATTTTATAATTTTAAAATTTTTTAATTTTTTTTAAAATGAAATTGTAAAATTTAATAACTTTAAAAATATTATTATTATTATTATATAATATTTAATACTTATTTATAATTTTAAAATTTCTTTAAACGTTTTAAAAAAATTAAAATTTTTAAAATTTTAATAATAATCATTTTCCAAAAATTAATTTCAAATTTTCAAAACAAAAATAATTAGATATATATTAATTTAAAATATATTTAAAATTTATAATTTTAAAGTTTTTTTAGAATTTTAAAAATATTTTAATCTTTTTAACTATTTAAAAAATTATATTTATATTTTAATTTTTAAATATTTTTCATAATTTTAATACTTTTAGATTTTTAAAATTAAAATTACTAAAAATTCCATGTTGCATCACCCCTGTAGTATCACATGACAATTTAAAAAAATGATTAAATGAAAAATAGGTGCCTAAAGTATACATTTTTTGAATTTTAGGAGCCTAAAGTATTTTTTTTTGTAAAAATAGGTGCCCAAAATTTCAAGTATTATAATTTTAGGTGCCTAAAGTTTATAATATTACAATTTTAGGTGCCTGGTTGTTAAAAGGTGCTAAAGAATTTTAGGAGGTTATTTCCTCCAACACGACATCGCTGGAAACATCGAACGACGTGCCAGTCGAACGTCAATTTTGCGTTCGGCGTTCAGCGTTTTCGGTGATACCGTGTTGGGAGAAATGAACGTCTAGGTCTGGAGACTAAAGGAGTGTGCTCAGGCGCGACGATCGGCAGCGGAAGCGGTGGCAATTTTAGGGTTTGGGTGGGCAATTTTAGGGATTTGGGGACTATTTCATAAAAATTGAAAATTTTTGTGATTTTATGAAAAAATTTAAATTCTGGGTTTTTTACTTAAAATAAAAAAATCAAATTAGTGCCACATGTCAAGCATTGATTGGTTGACAATTTTTTAATACCCCTTAACGGTCAGACACCTAAAATTGTAACTATTGAAACTTTGGGCACTTATTTTTACAAAAAAATACTTTAGGCACCTAAAGTTCAAAAGAAGTATACTTTAAGCACCTATTTTTCATTTAAGCCTTAAAAAAAGTAAAACAATCAACACTGTCAAAGGGGCCTAATTGGGAAATAAAGAATTTAACTGCATCACCAACACTAGATCGGTTCTTGATGAATTGTTATAACTTATTTGAGATTTTTGTAAACTAATAATGTGAGTTCAAAAACATAAAAATTTAATTTCACGACCACCATCACCTAAAAATTTTATTATTATTATTATTATACCAAAAAAAGAATCTTGGCGAAAATTATGTAGTAATCCTCATAGAAATTTCATAATTATTCATTTCATTTGTAAATTGATATATATGGGTTAAGTTTACTATTTTAAATGAAGGCTAAACTTATGGTTTTAAATTAGAAATTTGATGGGTCAGTTTTTTGGTGGCCCAAATGTAGTACTTCGGATCCGGATTGGGATCGAGGTGTTACAATGTTAAGTCTAGAAATCTATTTTGATCATAACTCGTTGGTTGCAACCGAAAGTACCATGATCCCCTCTTTAGTTTCTCGTAAAATTTATCTTTGTTTTCTCACCTACATTCCTCACAACACACATAACCTTTGATTTATCTACAATCAATAGCAGCTACGGATTACTATAATCCTCGTAGGATTCGACAACTCAAAACACAGACCTTGTGTGTGTCTACTTTATTACTTGTGTCGACAGTGTATGCTTGCACTAATTTTGTGTCGGTGTTCGAGACAAACCATGTTCAATCATTAATACTATTTGCAGAGATCATAATCCTTTTCTTCAGAAGAAAAATCCAATTATAATTAAACTTTTTATAAAATTTTCAATTATTAATTTATTTTAATTTTTAAATAACGTAAATATATATTTGATATGTAATGAAATCACTTCTGAGAAAGTGATATTATAGTTTTTACAAATAAATATGTTAGCTCGATTCATCGACTAAAAACTGTCAAGAGGGAGTGAATTGACCAATAAAAAATTTGATTGTAAAATAATAAAAAAATAAAAAATTACACAACAACTTATAGTGGTTCGAATTCTAAACAAAGTCTACTCTACTACCTATATATCCACACTAAGCATTTTCACAACGACAAGGCGTAATCTTACAATTGTCTCAAGGTTTATACCCAAAATATTGAATTACTCTCCCAAAGAGAATCATAAATTTAGCAAACAAAGAGAAACATCAAAGTAAGTGTATTTGCACAATTTAACTCTCACTCAAATTAACACTTGAGCATATATGACAAAAAAAGCTTACAGTGTTCTTACAAGAGAAAAATACAATATAAAGCAGAAATACAAGATTTCTTTTTGCTTGATTGTTGTTCTTCAGTAACTTTGAGGTCCCTTTCATGTTCTTTAATCAATTTATAGTCGTTTCTAACCGTTTATAGTAATTTAGAGCTATTGGGAGACATTAGCACTAAGCATTTAACGCTTACTTGTACTTTGGTTTTGAAATCATACATTTGGTAACGAAACTGAGCAACCGAATATGAAAAATCTAACTATTATGAATATTTTTATCGAAACCAATAGGGGAGTTTCGAAACGCAAGGGTCGTTTCGAAACCAAACACCATGGTATCGAAACCCAAAGAAAATGTGTAATATTGTTTTTCGGTTTTGAAAATGGAAGGGCAAATTTCGAAACTGACTTTGAAAAATTGCCTATTTCCTTTATTTTTATGCTTAAAAGCTATTTAAATTATGTAGGGATAATAAAATCATTTAGGCAATATTTTTTTTACTTTAGAAAAATAACGTTGAGACTTATAAAATAAATTTTTTAATCACCAAGCTCTAGCTTATTGACTGACTAACCCATATCAAGTAGTGTAGAGGCCCATCATGGGGTGACCCTTCCAACTCAATCGCTCAATTCACAATGTCAAGATTCGAACCCCTGATCTTGCTTAAGGGATCTAGTGTCTCATCCCACTAGCTTGTCCCCATTTATGCCCCACATTAAAATTAGAGTTTAGGGTATAGGGTTTAGAGGATTTAGGGTAGGGTGTATTTTTAGGGTGTAGGGTATAGAATTTGAAATTTAGGGTTAGAGTTCATAATTTAATTTTTAAGTATTTTTTAGCATGGAGCATAAAAAGGGCATGCTTAGGGACAGAGGATTTTTGTTCCTTTAAAAGAACATAAAAAAGTCACATGATGTTATAACGTGGAAAATATATAAATAAAAGCATAAGGTACCAAATACATACCAAAAACATCAAAGTTCAAAGCATTAAACAACATGTAAGATATTGTAATAAACTATTCATCTGGATTATAAGGACCCCAAGTGCCTCAACGAAAAGCATCAAAATTGTTTTGCAGTGAAGTGATACGAGAGCGAATGTCGTCAAAGCTATCATCCACATGTTGGCGAAAACCAACCATGTAGTCAAGAAGAACCTTCATCGATATTTCATCTTGTGGAGCTTGAGGGAGTGAAGGCGGTAGTTGTAACACCCCTACCCGGTCTAGAAGTAAGTCTAGTCGAAGATGTTATCGGAATTCAAATCGAAGAAATTAAACAAACATATCTTGGTCAAATACATGTAATTTCAACGTAATCAATCATGGATAAACATTAGAATATAATCAAAGTTATAAATTAAACATTAGAGATCGAATCATAGAGTTTTCAAAATTTTGGGACTAAAATGTGAATTATTGCTAATTTTAGTACTTACAAAGAATTAAGAGGACTTGTTCGAAATTAAATCAAAATTAAGCGTACATCTCAAATTTTAGCTAAAACCATTCAATTGTTCCATACATTAACGAGGACTACAATGTAAAGATTCTAAAAACTGAAAATAAATCTAAACTAACTTAACAACCTTCAGTATAGGTACTCGAAAGCGGCCATACTGGTACTCCAATTTATTTCAAATTCTCAGTAACCAAATTTCGTATCGATGCGGTGTTTTTGTATCAGTACGATCTCATTCGTACTAATACTCAAGAATATTATACCGATACGCTCAAGAAATTAAAATTTCAATAGTCAATTTTCGTACCGGTATTTATGTACCTATCTGGTACACATTATACAGTATGGTCAATTTTAGCGTGACTATACCGATATTCAAGATACTGTATCGGTACTTTCTACAAATTTTTGCAACAAACACCACAAATTTTAGCTTAGATTCAATTTAATGATATTTCAAATATCCTAATTATGCTTGTACAGATTCATTCCTATCAAAGCTAAGTGCACACAATTCCTATATCAGATTTCCATGCTTCACGCAATGATTAAAAGTGCAACACTAAAACATGCTAACTTCATTTTCATACCAAGCTTACCACTTAATATCCTCATATATCATGTATAGTATGTATTTATCAAACATAAGCTAGACTTATCTTACTCATTACATATCCTTATCTACATCAACTTCATAGCAAAACATACAAAACCATCACTATGCCAATTTATGTTTACATCATATGCCACCATCTAGGAGCATAACAAAAGTGAGTACATTAAACAAAATATGAGGAGGTGACTTACAACTTTCTTGACACGATCAACGATTCAAAGTCGTTGTTAGAAAAATAACGTAATAATATAAGAAATAAAATAAAAATGTAGATATAAAATAAATACTGGTTTTATTATTTAATCAAACATATCATAAAATTAAATACAAAAATATTCAAAAAATAAATTAAATATTAAAACAGTAAAAGGAACCGTTTACTTTTATCTGGGCAACAATTCAAATGAACATATTTGTTGAGGCCTATGAAATTACAGTTTCCTTATGATATATTTGTCTGCTCCTATGATGCTTAAGAAACGTTGGATGTCTATCTCCAAGATACAACAACAGAATGAGCATAGCAGTAGCACGTCTGCATTGATCGGCGAATCGTAACCTGATCTTCCTCTATCACTAAAAATACTATTGAAAATCACAAATTAAAAATAGTAGAAAAATCTGTCTTTTTTTGTTGGGTTGAACATAGTAGATTTATATATTATTTATAAGGGTATGAGTTTGGAAATAAATTTTATGAATTATTTGAATTTTATTTGAAATAAAATTTATTAATTAAATAACATTATCACAATAATATATGAATTAAAAGATAATATCTTATCATATATTTATTCTTTCCATACAAATTTAAGAGATGAGAGGAGATGGCGATCACTGACGGTGTTGGACGCTTTTTGTTAGGAATGTAGCGCCGAACTTACATCAGAAAGGGCTTTGGCAATGTTTTGATCGGCTTGGTGAGGTTTTAGATGTATTCATTTATACCAAAGCAACCAATGACGGCACGGGGTTTGGATTTGTGCATATAGGATCAAAAACAGATTCGAGACGGGCAATAAATCACTTACATGGATTTTGTTTATATGGGGTCGAGGGTGAGGGTGAGGGTGAGGGTGAGGGTGAATTTGGCGAAAAGGGTTACCATATCAACATTTTGGAGGCAAAAAATAGGGAAGACAAAGATCAAGCAACTGTTCAGGATCATATGTTAGAATAAACGTTAATCTAAGAATAAAGATAATAAGATAAAATATTATTATTTAAACGAACAGTACAAAATTAAGAACGACACAACAATATGTAAATCAAACCGATTGGAAGCGAAAACTACTTTGTAAATTCTTTAGAGTAAAACAATAAAAATTTCTTGTGGTTTTTAGTTGTGTTGAAACCAAAGGAATGACATTCTATTTATAGGGGAGTGAGCTAGGTTAAATGTGAGAAATAAATATTCCGAAATTATGACCATTAATTCTCCATCCGATTTAATTCATAAACCTTTAATTAATACCATATTTAATCAGATATATTTCTGTGAATTGCAACCGTTACCTATTTAATATTTGAATTTAAAAAAACCATAAATTATCTTTTTACATTTGACATATTCAAAAAGATATGACAATAAGGAAAAATTAATTCAAAGTGGGTAAAAAATATCTACAAATCCACGTAAGGCCCAACCGGTTTGAACATTCACGTTGCCCATATGTGTGGGAGCATCGCAACCCGACTGGATTCAACAAGCTTCAATCCACACCCTTACACTTGCGCGCGAGGAACAATTTCTATTCAAGTCATTCAATGACTACTAAGTGGGTAACTGTATATAAACACTTATCATTCAATTTATTCTATCAATGTGGGATAGAGGGTTTTCACTTCCTTATTCAATTCACAACTACCCTACTTTGAGCATCAATTTCTCATTCATCACTCAACTGTTTTGAGCATATGAGATACCGTTGTAAAGGTCTTTTGGAGTAGAATTAGATCCAATAAAATCATTATTCGAATCTTCACCTTTGCTCATTCAAAATGTGGCTTAGAATTATCATTTTCCTGACATTTTCCAACATCATACTCAAGTTTCAGAAGACAAGAACCCGTTAAAGACAATTGTGGTGCAACGACGTACGTAGAAATGTTTTGAATGAGTTGTTGATGAACAAAAAGTTGAAATTTTGGAGAACTGTGTTGTGGGATAGTGTAAAAACCCAATGACGGAGGATAATTTAGAGGGTGTTAGCACATGCGAACCGCCACCACGTGAACCTCTCAAAGTAAACTTTCATGCATGTGAACACCCAACTGTAACCATCTGCGAACTTAACGTGCAAGTGTCACCTCAGACCACGACCACGCGAACACCCAATTACAGCCCTTTGCGAATGTACTAGCAGACCACGATCGTGCGAACGATCAATCACAACCCTTTGCGAACTCGACATGCGAATGCTACCTTATATCAAGTGATGATGCACATGATCCATATCGATACTCGAGCCACGACAATTCACCAAGACATTTTTATTTCTCGATTGGCAAGTACCCTCACCTCAACTAGCCCCTTATAAGGAGCCATGTGTTGTGGCCATCCCCTCTATAGGACCACAACCGAGTAGATATACCGTGGCTAGCTATGTATAAGGCCCCATGGTTGAGTAGGTAATAAGTTGTCCTCGTTTCAATCATTGCTATGTTTAGGGAAAAGAGTCTGTATTTCCATAGTTAGGGAAGAATGTCCCCGTTTCAAGCATTTCAGTGTCTACTCGGGTCATTTCCATAAAATTGTTTTCGCATATATGTAGGGGGTGGACAGTCGGCAGAGTTTGGACTGATCCACTGGTACAGGTACGTATCCTACACACCATCGAGGCGGCCCCTACCGCCCAAGTCGATGGTGTGGGTGAGTATTTTTTTGTAACCCGAATATTTTCTTTTATTTAATAAAACTACTTTTTCCTTTGGGGAAGGTGGGGGTCGACTATGGGCATCCGCTATGCCCTACGGTATCGACTCGTGGCTTGAGGGATTATGTTGTGGCTTGAGACCTGACGCGTTGTTTATTTTATCTGGTACAGATCTAAAGAGAGCAAGGTTGACTCGGTCGGGAAGCGTCCCTTTCAAGTGTCGCACGGTTGACTTACCGAGTGAACAAAGATACATCGAGATCAAGGGCTGACTTGGTCGAAAAACGTCCCTTCCTAGTGCCGCACGACCTACTTGTCGAGTGAACGAAGGTATGGCCTTGACACTTGGTATCAGAGCTAGGCTTTTGAGCCGGGTAATGTGAATTTAAACTTTGTACGACGTTAGATGGTTGGACTCCACACCAAGCGCCCTAAAAAAAGGATTGGGTTGGGTGAGTCCACAATGTGAAATAAATTGAGGGTTGGTTAGTGCACGGAGGTGCCTGACTATTGTTTCGGGCACAGAGGTGCTTGGTTATTATCTCCGCGCAGTGGAGCTCATTCCTTTGGCACAATGGTGCTCAGTTGTGAATTTGTGGCACAGAGGTGCATGTGAGTTTTATAGTGGAGCCAGCGCACATAGGTGCCTGTCGGTAACCACTATAGCGATCGAAGCATACGCGGTGCTCGATCTTTATATTGCACAGAGGTGCTAACGAGTTGGACCCGGTGGGATCAGTACACGGAGGTGACTGACGCTAACCACCATGGTTGTTTTAGTGCGAGAGGCACTTATTTCTTATTGCACAGAGGTGCTAACGAGTTGGACCTGGTGGGATTAGTACATGGGGGTGACTGACGCTAACCACTATGGTTGTTTCTGTGCAAGAGGCACTTATCGTTTATCGCACAGAGGTGCAAACGAGTTCAAACATAGTGTCATCAGTTTACGGAGGTGACTGACGTTACGCACTATGGTTGTTTTGTGCCGAGGCATTCAATGTGTCTTGAAGTCTTAGCTGGGTCGTCATAGTGAAATCAACACACAAGAGGTGTCTGACGTTAATCACTATGGTTACCTCAGTATTGAGAAGTCGACTACTTGTGAATCGTTGATGCATGCTTGGAAATCATATTGCAAACAGTGCACAGAGGTGCCTGTCGTCAAAAAAATGATTATCCTAGCATGATGTCACGTGGAAAGTAACCCCTATGGGGCTCATTTATGTTCAACGCAGAGGTGCTTGTTGTGTTGAAAAGAATAATGTTGTTGGTTTTGTGGCACAATAGTGCCTAACTTGATCATTGGGAATCTGACAATTATTTTTCTTTCCTTGGCACAATGGTGCTTGGCTGTGCTTGCAGGATACAAGGGTGCATACTTACTTTTGAAATGGCTAAAAGTCGAAGCAATAGGTCGATTGACCCTGCTAAATTTGAAGAGCTGGAAGCTGCAGTAGCTGCCATGAGAGCTCATATGGTCACGAGCGATCGTGTTAGGGAAATTGAGGAAGCCCAACAGGAACTGGCGGATGCCATAAAGGAACTCAGTAATGAAGCAAAAGAAGCTATGAGTGACCTTAAGAATGAGTTGGCAGAACTCAGATGTCTTGTCAACCTAGTCCAAGTGGCCATAGGCAATTCAACTGTAGGTGACAGGGGCCAGAGGGCCAAGGTCCCAGATCCCCAACGGTTTGAAGGAAACATAGATGCCAAAGAACTTGAGAATTTCTTATTTGACATTGAACAATACTTTCGAGTAGTGCATACAACATCAGATGAGGACAAGGTCTCCACTGCCTCGATGTATTTGACAGGGGATGCTAAGTTGTGGTGGCGGTCCAAGTTCGATGGCAATATGTGCTCCGTCAAGACTTGGGAGGAGATGAAGAAGGAATTGAAGAATGCATTCCTCCCAGAGAATGTGGAGTATAATGCACGGAAGAAGTTGTGAGACCTCTCACACACCGGGGCAGTACGCGAGTATGTGAGAGAGTTTGCCGCGTTAATGTTAGACATCAAGGATATGGCCGAACATGACAAAATGTTCTACTTCCTAGAAGGACTCAAATTATGGGCGAGAACAGAGGTCCAGAGACAAAGACCGCAAAATGTGGTTGAGGCGATGGCTGCTGCCGAATGACTTAGTGATTACAGTGAAGGTTCCACAAAGCGTAAGGGCACACCCGCAAGTGGCGATGGCAGTAGTCGGAGCAATGGGAATGGTAATGTCAATGGCAATAGTACGGGTAATGGCATTGACCATGGTAATGGCAATGACAGTGGGATAGCAAGTTATAAAGTGGCACGAGTAGAGAAACCTTCAACTTGGGGAAGAGATAGAGGACAGAATAATGATTCCTCTAGGCAAGGGCTACGCTGCTTTCTTTGTCAGGGTCCCCACCGACTGGCAGAATGTCCACAGAGGAGTGCACTATCGGCGCTGAGAACTACTCCAAAGGGTTTGGATCAGGTTGGCCACCAATTGGATGACAAGAGGGATGAACCAGCTAGAATGGGTTCTATCCGTTTCTTATATTCTATGCAAACAGAACAAGACAAGGCTAGGACAGAACCAATGAGAGGCTTGATGTATGTGAACATAGTTTTGAATGAGAAAGTCACAAAGGCCTTGGTAGACACAGGAGCAACTGACTCCCTCATTTCTCCAGAGGAAGCGGAAAGGTGCAATTTGACTCTGACCAAGGATGTGGGGCGAATAAAAGCTGTGAACTCTGAAGCATCAAGTATATGGGGAAGTGTAAAGAATGTGAAGACCAAGATTGGATCATGGGAGGGAAAGATTAGCTACACAATAGTCCCTATGGATGACTTTGATGTCGTCATAGGTTTGGACTTCATGATATGTGCGAAAGCCGTCCCCGTCCCTTCGGCGAGTTGTTTGATCTTCCAAGGGGGCAACCAGGAGTGGCAGAGGCCAAAATTCTTCCAAAGGCTCTTTGGGAAGACGTTGTCGACAATGCAATTATACAGGGATGGAGGAGATGTGTCCGGGAAGCGTGAAGCTCAAGTCGCCAAGTCGACGAGGACGTCGACAAATTAGGTGGGGGGGAGAATGTTGTGGCCATCCCTCTATAGGACCACAATCGAGTAGATATACCATGGCTAGCTATGTATAAGGCCCCATGGTTGAGTAGGTAATAAGTTGTCCTCGTTTCAATCATTGTTATGTTTAGGGAAAAGAGTCCGTATTTCCATAGTTGGGAATAATGTCCCCGTTTCAAGCATTTCAAAGTGTCTCTACGGGTCATTTCCATAAAATTGTTTTCGATATATATGTAGGGGGTGGACAAATGCGGAGTTTGGACTGATCCCTTTGGTACAGCAGTCGTATCCTACACACCATCGAGGCGGCCCCTACCGCCCAAGTCGATGGTGTGGGTGAGTCTTCTTTTGTAACCCGAATATTTTCTTTTATTTAATAAAACTACTTTTTCCTTCGGGGAAGGTGGGGGTCGACTATGGGCATCCGCTATGCCCTACGGTATCGACTCGTGGCTTGAGGGATTATGTTGTGGCTTGAGACCTGACGCGTTGTTTGTTTTATCTGGTACAGATCTAAAGAGAGCAAGGTTGACTCGGTCGGGAAGCGTCCCTTTCAAGTGTCGCACGGTTGACTTACCGAGTGAACAAAGATACACCGAGATCAAGGGCTGACTTGGTCGGGAAACGTCCCTTCCTAGTGCCGCACGACCTACTTGTCGAGTGAACGAAGGTATGTCCGTGACACCATGCACCCCAAACAGAGGGGGCGGCCCATACCCCTGCCTAAGCTAAAAACCTTCACCAAGAACCAAGTCAAGCTATCCTGATCTCCACTGTAAACCTCCCTTCACCACCGTCCGAGCCACCTTAATACTCCGTCTAAGAGTGTTGCTCACTTATGTGATCAACAATGGTGCGGTGAGTGAGCGTGGATCGAACTCGACCTTCAGATCCCCTTTATGCCCGCTTCGAAATGGTTGTATTTGGTGCTTACCCCTCAGAACCAGACGTGCAATCCGATGGACTGGACTGGGCAGTTTGGCAGCGAAACATGAAGGTTTGGATCGGCTTAAAACTCTCAATCGTTCCCGCAATTTCCTTAAAAATTCATTGCCATCATCTTTGTTTCATATGCCGAATTTGGAGCAGCTTGATTTGAGTAATAATGATTTTTTTTCTGGGTCTGAGCCCGACATTGAAGTTTATAATTCTTTGGTTGATGGATATTGTAAATGTGGTGATGTTGTGAATGATCTTCATAGTCGACTATGAACTGAAAGATATGAGGGTTACATTATGGATATTGTTTATATCGGTGAGGTGCAAGAAATGAAAGGTATGCTTGCTTAAATGTTAGTGAAGGCTTTGTTTTTTGTGGTGATACGACTTAGCTTTGAACACATATTGATTTTAGATTTTGTTGATTGTTTACGCCCTGAAATTGGACTCATATATGGAGAAGCTCCAATCTGGCTTGAGTCTGACAGTAGAGATAATGTAGTCCCAAAAATATTCACTAACAGTGGTGATACGACTTAGCTTTGAACACATACTGATTTTAGATTTTGTTGATTGTTTATGCCCGGAAATTGGACTCATATATGGAGTAGAGCAGGTCATACTGGTACGAGATGATCCTGCTAAAAAATGAAATATTGAAGCATGTTGGCAAGCAAGCTCTTGTACAACTTTTTTGGTTCATCACCTTTAAAGAATCACTGGAGAGTCGTATACGAGTACATGGAGCAAGGCTTTCTTGGCGCCAATTGTCTATTCCCAAGCTTCAAACAGGCAAAATACAACATTATGTGCTCTGAACTGAAGCAGTTGTATATTGCTATCATCCGCATGAGACAACGGTAATGGGTTTGTGAGAATGTTAAAGAATTTTTCAAGCTTGTGATCCATTACTGGAAAAAGAGGTGTCTTGTTCAAGTGAGAAAGCTGGATGATTCACTTGCAGAAGCAATGCAAGTTGCAAGCAACTCCAAAGAGTGGAAGTAACATGGTTATAGGCTGTTGTATCAGGGTAACTATGATTGCTTCAGTTACTCTCTGAGATGTTGGAAAATTAGTGTGAACCTGATGTAATGATCATTAATTCCATGATTGACATGCTTTTCAAGGCTCGTTGAGTGGACGAGGCATGGAAAATGTTTCGCAAAATAAAGGAAATGCCACTTGCTCCTTCAGTTGTGACTTATAACACATTAATGGCTGCATTAGGGAAAGAGTGTAAAGTCCAAAAGGCGATTGAATTGTTCCAGAGTATGACTTGTGTACCCTCCTTCCCGACATGGTAAAGGATGGGCTGATTATGGATGCTTTCACGATTTTTCAGGACTTTATTTATCAAGATGGGATCGATACAAATGGGTCATTTTGGGAATATTTAATGAGTGGGATTTTGATGGAAGCTGGAATGGATAAAGCTGTTCAATTTGCTGAGACATTGGCATGCAATAAGATCTGTAAGGATGAGTCTATTTTGGTGCCTCATATTAGAAATTTGTGTAGGCATAAAAAAGTTGTTGTAAGAGAATTATTTGCAAATTTCACAAAAAACATGGGGGTTATTGCAACACCAACAGCTTGTAATTTGTTAATTGATGGACTACTTGAAGTCCATAACACTGAAATGGCTTGGGACCTTTTTAAAGAGATGGAGAGAATTGGTTGTTCTCCGGATATTTCTACCTATAACTTGTTGCTTGCTGCTTGTGGGAAGTCTGGTCATATTGATAAACTCTGAAGTTTATGAAGAGATGACTTTTCGTGGATGCAAGCCTAATACTATAACTCAGAATATAGTCCTTACAGGTCTTGCAAAGTCAAACAACATAGAAAAGGCTATGAATATGTTTGAGGATATGTTGAAAAGGCAAATTACTCCTGATGCTTTCTGGTATGAATTTTTCTGGGCTCGTTGTTTTACAAGTTTTATATCCTGCACTTACTTTGTATCTTTAATTTTATTGTCAAAGTGGTCCCGATTAATTGGCAGCATTTTTGAGACCAGGTTCCTCTTTCCCTAGTCCCTCCTAAATATGCTTTAAATTTAGTCGCAATTCAAGTTGAGATTATATATTTGAAGGTGACAACTAACATTGCTTTTTCAGCTTTACCAAGACCATTATAAGATAAAATTTTTAGGATGAGGGGAATTTGAAATGTAACTCTTTGAGCCAAATACCCAAGTATTGTTCAAAATATAGAGAAGGTACTTCTAAATTCATATCATGACCGGTTCATTTCTTATTTCGAGAAAGTTATTCTGGTACATTTTATCTGAATTTATTTATATAGTTTTATGCAAAGCTACAAGGACTCTCACTATACTCTGATATTTATACGATATTTTATTTTATTTTCTGAAACACGATTCAAACCAATATTTCCGGTTATAGCTATAAAATTCGAGCTTTTATCTGTACATATGGGTCATGTTATGAGTCTTTATAGGCTAAAATGGTCCCTTGATGTTTAGCTCTCAGTTAAACAAGAGGTGAACTGAGCAAAGCTGGTATGTGTTTTCTATTTTGAAACATTGAATAGAATAATTATATGCTCCCTGGGCAATTACCATCATGTGATATCCATGCACCTTACTCCCTACAGCTTTCACACGATTTACAATACTTAACCACTGAATATTTGATAAAGCTTGGTTTCTTCACATCTCCTGCCCTAACCATGTGACTTGCTTTTCCAAATTTCATACCTTGTTGTTTATATGCTATATTTGAATGCTATTCAAACAAGGGGTTACGTTACAGATTGCATTAAGAAGGTTGCAAGTCATATTCTAGCAAGATTGAATTACGCCAAAAAGTTATCAACGTTCATATTCCAAGTCGACTACTGGAAAATCGATGAAAAACGAAATCTCTCCTACTACTCTAAGTAGCGTAGCGATGAAAAAAGAAAACTCTCCTACTGCTCTAAGTAGCGTAGCGATGAAAAACAAAAACTCTACTGTTGCTCTAAGTAGCATAGTGATGAAAAACGAAAACTCTCCTATTGCTCTAAGTAGCAAAGCGATGAAAAAGAGAAAGCTCTCCGACCACTCCAAGTAGTGTAGAGATGAAAAACAAACTCTTTTGCCACTCCAAGTAGCGTAGCGATAAAAACTGAAAACTCTCTTACCGCTCCAAGTAGCGTAGCGATGAAAAGCGAACTCTCCTACTAATGCCAAAATAAAGGGTTGCTAGCCACTTCCAAGCAAGTGTGCATAGTAAAGCGTCTGATCGCCACTTTTAAGAAGTGTACAAATTGGACACCGCTTGACAATCGCCACTCCCAATTATATTCTCTATTGATCTCTACACAAAACTAGAGAATAGAGGAGTTGCTCATAAAATGCAAAGTGAAAGAACATATATACTCTCTCTAAGTTAGCAAACTCACTCCAAAATTAGTGAAGTCGCTTATAATTAGCAATAATATAACATAGGGCAAGCATGCACAAATCATAAATATATGTATGTTTGTTTCGATCCATATTAATAAACTAAAATAGGGGCACCAAGTTAATGATACCATTTCACAAAAACGATGTCGTTCCAAGAAAGCGGACATCAATTTACATTGCCCATAGCAACAAATACCCATACTATTTGCACACAAGAAGAACAAATGTGTAAATAAGTATATAGAGATCAAGACTATCTCACCCAGGGGGCAAGAATCCTCCCCACTCAAAGTACTTACGTGAATACAAGTATGCGATGTTCATAATATGATGTTCGTAATTTGAGAAATGCACATGCAAAGCTAATGGTTCTACATATCCAAGTATGCAAACAATAAATTTCCAAAAATGTACCAAGAGAACGAACTTTAATAAACGTTGTTCACACTATTTATAACAACAAAAACTTAAACCATTTGTGCATAAAGGGGAAAAATGTTCCAGCGAACAAGCAAACACAAAAATCACTTTCTAGTTCCTTCTAGAAACCCCGTTCTAGTTCTCAGGCTTGCAATCACTCCCAAACTAAGCAAGCACAAAGAAAAAAATGAATCAACTAAATGATTTCTACTACCAAGTGAGTGCATAATATCTAAGATAAGTATTCACTAGCGATCTCTCGCCCCAGAAAGATAACGTATGCCATCAGAAATAGATGTGCGAAACTAATGGTTAAACACATAAGAAGAGTAAATGTGCGAATAAGTGTATAGCGATCAAAATTATCTCACCCGGGGGGCAAGAATCCTTCAATCCTCCCAACTCAGGGTAACCACACAAATATATAATCTGCTCTGAGAGAGTGATGTCGTTCCATGAGAAATAACGTGAAACAAACTCTCTCAGGGAACTATTTTCAAAAGGGGGCAAGCATTCACTACCTATTTATCTTGCAAGTTTGTAAATATCAGAAGTTGATATTTATGTATCGCCATTTAAAAAAAAGAGAAGTACAGTATGAACACCATATTATGAGCATAATTCGAACTTTATAATTTATTCTCCATAAGTTTCTCATCACTAGGGGGCAAGAATTCACCCCAAAGAAAAGACAAAATGTCATTATGATAAAAGATAAAATTACTTCAAACATTTATGCAAAATAGAAAAAAAGATAATCTACGAGCCCCTCAGGAATAAAAAATTATGTAATTAGCTATAAAAGAACCGATATTTACAGTTACAAGGGGATACACATGAATATTTAATTATCCATTAAAGCGCCACAACTCCAAGGTTACGAGTATACAAATTTTTTTGCGACCCACAGTCTCACTTCAGTTTCTAGGTTCGCAAAGGTCACTTTATAACCTTTCCTCACCCGGAGGCAAATGTTAGCTCCTGCGAACCGCCACCTCGCGAACCTCCCAAAAGTAAACCTTCATGCGCGCAAACACCCAACTATGACCATCCACAAACTTAACGTGCGAGTGCCACCTAGACCACGACCACTCGAACACCCAAATTCAACCCTCTATAAATGCACTAGCAGACCACGATCGTGTAAACGACCAATCACAACCCTTTGCGAACTCGACATACGAACGCTACCCCAAACCATATAATAATGCATATTGACACCTGAGCCACGAAAGCTCACAAAGACATTTGTTTTCCTCAATTGACACGTGCCCTCACCTCATCTAGCTACTTATAAGGAGCCATGCACCCTCAAATAGAGGGGGCGACCGAAACCCAGCTAAGCTAAAAACCTTCACCAAGAACAAAATAAATAAAATAAAAAATAAAACCTATGGCTTTTCACATGGCTCTAATGGGGTAGGCTTTCTAAAGTCAAACATCCATGTGTGCTTGGATCTAAAGAAGGTTCTCGAACCTCCCTTACCCCTTACTAAGGCGGATAAGATATTTGATCCTAGAGCATCACAGGCTTACAGATCGAATACGATTCGAGGGGATGCATTTTCGTTATGCCCGTGCAGAGTGTTACTCACGAAAGCATAAGTACTCTGGACCCTGAAAGTTTTTCACTAGCCTATGCAGAGGGTTACTCATGAAGGCATAGCTATTTTCTTCCACTTAAGTTAGATAAATCCCGGGTAGAAGGCTTATGTTATGATGCAATAACAGTTATAAACACCAAAAAATGCACACAAAAAATACAACGAACTACCATGAAAAATAACTCGTGATCAAGTAAAAGTTGTGCCCTCTTTAAAAACAGTCATTAGTAGAGTCGCCCAGTTGTGATAACGGAGTCGCCACTGATCTATTTTATTATATTATGTAGACCAGAAACCTAAAAGAAAACCAAAGATTATGAAATCTTAAGGGTTCAGGGGGTACAGTTACGTGTGGGGAAAGATTAACACCCCCATCATGCCCGCAGAATGGCGCTTACTTGATCACTAATATTTTTCATGTAATCTGGATGAATGCATGTAAAGATTCGACCCGAATTTGCCCATGGTTGAGGAAACCTCGGTCAATTTGGACATAAGGGGATTAAGACACCAATCCTTAAAATCCGAATATATAGTCTTGCATAAGAGTTTCGACCATTCTCCAATTGCTAGGGGAAGACTGAATTAACCCTACTTGAGTAAACATTATGTTTTTGTGATGCAAGAAAATCTCTTTGAATGATGTTTTATTTGCCCCTTTTATTAATTTCTAAATCCTAAATTTTAAATTAAAAAATGTTTAAAGACATTAATCCTAAAAAGGCTCTACTTGGAAAATTTTAATTAAAGGTTATATAAATTTTCTAAAAGGAATTTCCAAGTTAATTTAAAGAATGTATTATTTTAAAGATCCTAAACTTATGGTATTAATTACTACACATTATTAAAACCTATAATTAAATTTAAGTGACCCTAACATATTTACATACTTTTAGAGAATCTAGCCTAAAAGTATTTGTTTTAAATTAATTTACAAGTTTTATCTCAAAAAGAAAAACTTTATTGATTATCATATAGTCTCTTTACCCTAGAATTTCAATAAAACACAAAAAAAGAATAAATTAAATAACACAATAGAAATAAATAAAACATGCAAAATGGTTAAATTGCATAAAACAATAATTAAAGAACCAAATTGAAATAAAAAAGGACTAGAGTAAAGAAATTGCAAACAGTGGGGCAAGATCGCAAACTGGACGGAAGAAGGGCACATGTCAGCCTTGGTGCAGGCCGGTTCCAAGTCGATCCGCGGGTCGGTTTAAAGGCCAAAATTTAGAAACAAAATTATTTTTCATTCCCCTTTATCAAATGGATCAAACACACCCCTTAAAAATCCTCTTAAAAATTCATGGGTGTTCTTCATGGATTGAAGAACACCACCGCAACAGTCTAGAATTCGGCCAGGGACCGCCGCAATCTACCACATATATCACTATGGACCTTCATCGACGGTTGCTTGTCAACGACAACTCCCTCTTGTTTTGACTCTCAGTTCTGATGGTAATGGTAGCTTCTTCCTTCGGTGACTCAAACGGTAACCATCGCCCTCTTTTTTTGATTCGAACGGTATATATATATTTAAAATAAAAAAGACAAAATTTAGGTATATAAATACCTTGCAAATTTGACTGGAAGTATACTTATACTGCTTGTAATTCGTGTGTTACAAAGAATGAATCCTTCAGCTTTTTATAGGCCGATTACATGAATGGCATATGAAAAATGGTGACAGAAATTTTGATTTCATTCTTGAATTACAGTGGAATCTATATGATTTTATTGCCTTGCTTGGGTAGATCTGATTCTTTCCAATCTCTCCATATTCAGCCAATTCCTGTAACGTCCTAGTTTTGGGTCTAGATGTTTTGGGGTTCGTTTTAAGGGTTCAGTGGACCGGTGTTAGAGATTCGAGTCAATTTTGGGATTAAATTAGATGAAATATTTTTGAAGGTGATAAAAATGTGGAAAAATGTTATAAAATCATTATTTAATATGTTAATGATTTTGGTAGAATCAATTTTGGAAAATGAGTTTTGGAAATCAGACGTTTTGGACTAGTGACCAAAATGTAAACTTTGAAAGCTGTTTTTAGTGATTGTTTTGTAAAAGGGTCAGAACTTTGAATCTTTAAGGAGCTAATTACCCAAAAGTCTAATCTCAGACTTTATCCCTTAATTGACTATTTTTAAAAGTGTTTTGGAAAATATAAATAGGTTGGGCAGAATTAATTTGATAATTAATTCTTTAAAACAAAAGTTACGTAACTAACTTTCTCTCAAAATCTTTTCTCTCAAAATATCTCCAGCCAAACATCATTCTCTTCTTCTAAATCTTCAGGTAAATCTTTATTTTCTTAAATCTTTTGATTTCAATTGGATTCTCAAATTTTTCCAAACAAAACCTTATTGTTTTAACTTTGTTTTCTCATGTAAATTCAACCAATAAGGGAGAAAGCATCCATTAGAGGTAATGTTCATTCTTCTCCTCTAATGAAAGGTTCTTTACTAAAATTCCCAAGTTGTTGATCCTTTACAATTGTTTTCTAATGTGTTTTGATAGTTTAATTAAAGAAAATTGGTTTAATTGTGTTTTGATTGATGAAATTAATATATTTTGAATTGGATCTATTTTGCTGGGTTCTTGATCAGATTATATCATGATTTTGATGTTTAATAATGTTAATAGCTTGGTTTTAACATTGTAATCCCTAAAATAGTTGAATCTCTAATGTTAAAGGTTGTTAGTTAAAGGTTTTTGTGATGTTAATGGAGTTTATTCATTGGTGGAAGTAAAAGGATGTTGTCAAGGAGTTTTTAGATATTAATTGATGAAGTTTGATGTATCGAATCGTTATATTGTGGCTGGGATAAGATTGGAAGGTGTTTGAGGTTGAATTCGATAAGTTTCAGATGGTTTTTGAGTGGGCAAATTTTGAGTCGCGGGTAATTGCTTTGAGGCAGTGGTTTGGATGCATTTTGATGCACATTTCCTCTGGTTTTGTGTGGTCAAAACAAGGGATAATCAAGGCGAAGTAGCTTGAGGTAGATCGTTGCTTGCCGGTTGCTCAATTTGCATTGGCGAACAAGGCGAGGTGTAATCGGTGAGTGGAAATGGCTTTAAAAGTCTTTCAAAGGTTTGAAAGTGTTTATGGGAGTTTAGGTTAAGCTTGAAACACTTACCGAAGCTCGGAAGTAAGTTTCCCTCTTTTGATCTTTAATATCGGTTCAGATATGAGCATGTGTAATTCATGTTCTGGTTGTAAACATGGTTTGTTTTACTTACTGTAAATGCATGATTTAGAGTACATATGCAATGGTTTAAAATTATATGAAATGCTAGTGAGCATTGGTTTTCATTCCGGTCGGGGAATATGGTATCGCTTTGGCAATATGGCTTGCATATGTGGTGTTTTTGTATAACGCATTGTAAAACAGTGGGTAAATGGTTTTGCAAATGATATATGGGCTATGTGACGTGATGAGAAAACATTCAGATATAGTTGGCATGCTATAAGATCAAGTGCACTATAATACATACTAAAAATTGATCATGGCCATGGGTCATTGAGGTATGGCGGTTTAACTAGGCCACTCGGACTATTGGGACCTCACTTCAGGCATGCAGTTTAACTAGGCAACCCAAGTTGATGGTGATCTTGCGGTTTAACTAGGCAAGGTCGGTAGAGCTTTCCGTTTAACTAGGTGAGGTTGTCAAATCTTATGGTTTAACTAGGCAAGGTTTGGGATATCATACGGTTTAACTAGGCATGGTATGAGTTGTAGTAGAGGTGAGTCCATCATGAGAGATCTGTGTATCCGATATGTAAGGTTAACGATTGGTTAACCAATGATTAGCTGTCGGCTAATCAAGGATAGCGGTCGACTATCCGGGGTCACTATAAATGCCAATATATGAAGGTTCATGTATTGAACCTACTTTTTAATGCTTTGGGATTTAAGCATGATAATATGATTTAATGCTTTGGGATTTAAGCATGGAAATATGATTTAATGCTTTGGGATTTAAGCATGATATGATTTAATACTTTGGGATTTAAGCATGTGATTTGTAAATGATTGTGCATATAGTTGATATGCATGTTTGGATTTGGAATCAATGAAAATGCTCTGGTGGTTAAGCATGGGATTTATATATGATGTTGCATAAGGATCGTTATGCATGTTTCGGTCTAAAACAATGAAAATGCTTTGGTTGTTAAGCATGTTTTGAAAATAAGTGGTTTTGGTTTTCAAATGGTTTTAAATGCATCATTGTTTTTATGAGCATCCGCACTAAGCATTTGTGCTTATGCTCTCTTTTCTAAATGATGTAGAGTACTAGAGTTTGGGGCAGCATTGGCAAGGCAAAAAGGCGATCCAAGATCTATACTATCTTTGAGTATAAACTCGGTTTAAGTTTTCGGTTAATAAGGTAATGTGTTTGCCAAGTTCTTGGGATTTGTAAATTTTGTTCTTCCCTGGCTTTTGAGCATGATTAATTCTTTGTTTGGGGTTGAATGTTGTTGATAAGCTTGTTGTTGATCTTTGCTTATGGTTGTTGCTTGGTGGTTGTCTAGGTATGCATTTAGTTAGCATTAGTTGATTTCCATGCTTTGATGATTCTAACATGTTGAGTATGATACTAAAGATATGTTGGTATGTTGCATATGCTGGAAAATGCTCAAGTGAGTGTTTTGGTATAATTGGAATTGTAGTTTTAGGAAGCATGACTATAGTTTATCTTGAAAGCACGATTGCCATGAGTTGAGGGTGGTTCTGTGATTTTATGGTTAGAATCTATCCTTGGTATTGTTGTATGAATGTTAGAAGCATGTTTAAGTGGCTTGGAGTACAATTTTGTAAGTTAAACCAGCAAAAATGAATATTTCAAGTCCAAGAATATTAGAATGCGTATTCCCGTACCAGTACGAATAAGCCATATCAAGTATGGTGTTTCAGTATGCTAGACAATCATTTTGATACGGGTAAGCCATTCTAGGCATAGCATTTCAGTACGCGGGGTGGTGTTTCGGTACTGATGAAAGCAAAATGGCAGGGTGTACCGATACGCGTGGCCGTATCGGTACGATTTTGAGCTACTGGAATATGAGTTTTATAAAATGGCCAAGGCGTACTAATACACTTGCTCGTGTACCGATACGGGCAGCTATTATTTTAGTTATTTGGATGTTTGGAAAGTTTTGATTTATTCATTTTGGTCCATGTTTGTTGTGAATACAATTTCTTGGGTTTGGATGGTCGGATTGAGATGAGAATTGACATGCAAGCATGTAATCTAACTAATTGAGGATTGATAACCCTAATTTTAGTAATGGTCCTTTAACTTACCAATTTTACATTTTAGTCCTTAAAATGTATTACATGCAATTGGTTGTCTTTTCGAGGTCCATTTCCTTTGTAACTTCATCCACTGTGAGCATGATCACTTCGGATTAATAATGTGCATCTAAACAAGATAAAAGAAAAAAATGGACCGGTTTTTGTAATCTTTCTCTGGTTTGCTTCGGCAAACCTAATATAGCTTTCTTAGTTTGGTCGGACGTCTAGGCTGGGTCGAGGGGGTTACAGTTGTTGGTATTAGAGCCAGGTTATGAAAGGTTGGGATGTTGTTGTTTGATTGATTGCAATTGTTTGATATGCACAGTTATTATGTATGTGTACGGTGATTGTTTTACTCATGTTGGGGTATGAATTGGGAACACATTGCCTATTCCGAGGTTTTAAAATGTTTTATAAGGTTATCTTGGATCCTTTGCCTAATGCTAGCCTGACTTTAATGTGTTTAGATACTTTTGTTAGCATGACTCGACGTAAGACTCGTTCGACGGCTAGTAATGCTGGGTCTGGACAAAATAGTAACATTAGAGGGAATCCTCATAGTATCTTACCTCTTCCTCCTCCGTTGGTTCCCCCTGTTGACGCTGGGGTAGGTGGTGTACCTTAGGCTCCACAAGGGCCAGTTTTTAAGAATTTGACTCTGTTAATCCAAGTGATGACCGGAGCTTTTTAGGCAGCGATGGTTGGAGTGCAAGTGCAAGCACCGGCACCTGCTGTGGTGGTTAATCAAGGTTTACCCTTAGAGCGTCTTCGTAGTTGGGAGGTAAGGAATTTAGGGGTTTGAACCCCGAGGCAGCAGATGGATGGCTGGAGAAGATAATTCGTATCTTGAATCATATGGGTTGCAACGATGTGCGCAAGTTAGGTTGCACGGTGTCCTTGTTGCAAGGTGATGCTTATCACTGGTGGGTGACCACGGTTGCGGGTGTTTCAGAGGCGGATGTGACTTGAGAGTTCTTTCGAAGAGCTTTCAAGAGGAAGTATCTTGGTCCTCAGTATTTGGATGCTTAGAAACGTGAGTTTATGTCGCCATCGCATGGTTGCATGTCAGTTGCCGGGTATAAGATGAAGTTAGTTCATCTGAGAGTCCGTTCCTGAGGCTCTAGCATGGTTAGCACTATTTGGGTTTTAGATTGTTGGCCGATATGGCTATTGGTGGAAACATCGAATGTGCTAGTGACATTCGAGATGATGACGTGTTGGGTATTCTCTAAATACCTGGTTTTGAGTAGTGGCCAGAGTGGTGGTGTTCTCACGTACTATGGTACCGAGAAAGAGTTCTGATCAACAATTGAGGGTTGCTAGAGTGTTTTCGACGTGTTGGAAGGAATATTGGTACTGGGAATATTATAAGTAAGTGAGGATGTTGAACATGCACAGTGCAAAAACACTTATATGTATATATTTAAATATGTCAGTACATGCATACATCTTTGGGCATGACATTAGAGGTTTTGCATCCATATGCACAGACATCTAGGATGACATATAAGGAATCATGCATACATATGTCTACACTTACAGATAATTTCTCAGAGGCCGACGAAGTGTTAGTAACTATTTCTTTTGGTTAGATAGTTACGGTTAGGAAGTTGTTTGGGAGATGTCCTTTGGTAGTGCGAGGTTACGAGGTTGCCGCAGATCTAATAGAGTTGTAATTCCATGGTTTTGACGTTGTTTTGGGCATGGATTGGTTAAGTAAGCACAAGATGGTTGTGGATTGTGAATCCAAAAAGATTTCTTTGAGGTTAGCCGATGATTATGAAGTTGTGGTGGTTGGAGAGAATGTGAAATTCTTGTCCAAAATTGTTTCGGCTACTCGAGCGAAAAAGATGATGCAAGGAGGTAGCCAAGCTTATTTGGCTATCATGATGAATTTGAAAGTTAAGGGTGTTTGGGTGCATGATATTCGAACTGTTCGTGATTTTTTGAAAGTGTTTCCTAAAGAGTTACCGGGTTTACCGCTGGACAGAGAGGTGGAATTCGGTATTGAGACGTACGCGGGTACGAATTCGGTGTCTATTGCTCCCTTTAGGATGGCACCGAAGGAATTGAAAGAGTTGAAGACACAGCTTCAGAAGTTGTTGGATTATGGGTTCATTCGACCGAGTGTTTTACCTTGGGGTGCTCCGGTTCTCTTTGTGAAAAAGAAGGATGGTACGATGCATATGTACATTGATTACTGGCAGTTGAATAGGTTGATGGTGAAGAATAAGTATCCTCTGCTGAGGATTGATGATTTGTTTGATCAGTTTCACAGGGCAACGATGTTTTCTAAGATTGATTTGAGATCAGGGTATTATCAATTGTAGGTTAAGGATGTGGATGTGCATAAGACTGCTTTTCGTACTATGTACGGACTTTATGAGTTCTTGGTGATACCGTTTGGTAATGCCCTGGCTGCGTTCATGGATATGATGAATAGGGTGTTTCATGAATATCTTGATCAGTTCGTGGTGGTATTTATAGATAATATTCTCGCGGCATTTGCGGATTGTATTGCAAGCCTTGAAGGATAATCAATTGTATGCCAAATTGAGTAAGTGTGAGTTTTGGCTGAAGGAAGTGATGTTCCTTGGTCATGTGGTTTCCGTGGAGGGCATTCGTGTTGATCCACGGAAAATTGAGGATATTCTCAATTAGAAGCAACCTAAGTTCGTATCGGAGGTTTGTAGTTTCCTAGGGTTGGCTGGTTATTATCTTCACTTTGTAGATGGGTTTACTAGTATTGCGACACCATTGACGAAGTTGGTGCAAAAGAACGTTCCTTATGTGTGGACGGAGAAGCAACAACATAGTTTTGAGAAGTTGAAGAAAGTTTTGACACATCTCTTGTGTTAATCCAATCTGAGTTAGGGAAGGAGTTTGTGGTTTATAGTGATGCATCTTACGTTGGCTTGGGCTGTGTGCTGATGCAAGATGGTAAGGTTGTGGCTTATGCGTCAAGACAACTGAAAGTTCATGAGCGAAATTATCTGACTTATGATTTGGAACTTGCAGTTGTGGTGTTTGCCTTGAAGATTTGGAGACACTATTTTATGGAGAGAAGTATGTGTTTTTACGGATCACAAGAGTTGAAGTTTTTGATGTCTCAAAAGGATTTGAATCTTAGGCAGCGTAGATGGTTGGAGTTGCTTAAGAATTATGACTTGATGATCGAGTATCATCCTGGAAAGGCTAATGTGGTTGCGGATGCATTGAGTCGTAAGGTTGCGGTTGAGCTTAGGGCTCTATTTGCGAGGTCGAGTGTGACATGGAAAGGTGGGTTGTTAGCTGAGTTGCAAGTTAAGCCAACGATGTCACAAATGATTAAAGCTAAGCAACCGTATGATGGTTCTTTGGTTCCTCATGTTAAGGACATATCGGATGATAATTCGATGGATTTTCATGTTGACGATGATGGGTTTTATATTTTAAGGGTCGAATAGTGGTGCTGGATGATTTGGAGTTAAGGCGTACTATACCGTTTGAAGCATATTCTAGTCCTTTTGCTATGCATCCCGATAATACCAAGATGTGTCGTGATTTAATGGAAGTGTACTATTGGATTAGTTTGAAAAAGGATACGATGGAATTTGTTTCTAAGTGCATGGTGTGTCAGTGGGTTAAGGTTGAACATCAGTTTCCATACGAGGTGTTGCAACAATTGAAATTCTGGAATGGAAATAGGAAAGAATCACCATGGATTTTGTGTCAGGATTGCCTTTGACACCGGCTAAAAAGGATTCCTTTTGGGCGATTGTTGAGCGGTTTACGAAGAGTGCACATTTTCTCCCAGTGCATACGACGCATACCTTGGATATGTTGGCGAACTTGTATATCGCTGAGTTTGTGCGTTTACACGGGGTACCTAAGTCCATTGTTTCGGATAGAGATCCGAGGTTTACAGCAAGATTTTGGGAGTGTTTGCATCGGGCTTTGGGTACGAGATTGAGTTTCAGCACTGCGTATCATCCTTAGTCAGATGGTCAGTCTGAGCGTGTTATCCAGGTTTTGGAAGATATGTTAAGATGTTGCATTATTGAGTTCCAAGGAACCTGGGAGAAGCATTTACCTTTGGTTGAGTTTGCTTATAACAATAGTTATCAAGCGAGTATACAGATGGCACCGTATGAGGCATTGTATGGCCGGAGGTGTCGTACGCCTTTGTGTTAGGTTGAGGTAGGGGAAAAACATGTTTCCTTACCGGATGTGTTGAAAGACACTGATGAGAAGGTAAAGCTTGTGTTTGATTGCTTGAAAGCGGCTACAGATCGACAAAAATCTTACACGGATTTAAAGCGTAGGGAGATTGAATATGCGGTGGGTGATCATGTGTTCTTGAAGGTGTCACCGTGGAAAAAGGTGATGCAATTCGGATGTAAGGGTAAGCTTAGTCCGAGGTTTATTGGACCATATGAGGTTGTAGAGTGTGTTGGTCCTGTGGCTTATCGGTTGAGGTTGCCTCCCGAGTTAGAGAAAATACATGATGTGTTTCATGTATCTATGTTGCGGAGGTATCGTCGGATCCCTCGCATGTTAGTCCGGTGGAGTATATTGAGTTGAGGCCAGATATATCCTATGATGATGAGCCAGTGGAAATCATTGATTCCAGCAGCAAAGTTCTTCGTGGCAAGATGTTTGAGCTTGTTAAGGTTTTGTGGCGACATCGTGGTGTCGAGGAAGCCATTTGGGGAAGCAAAACGGACATGCTGGAGCAATTTCTGCATTTATTTCCTCCAGATAAATTTTGAAGATGAAATTTATTAAGTGGGGGAGAGTTGTAACGCCCTGGTTTTGGGTCTAGATGCTTTAGGGTTTGTTTTAAGGGTCCGGTGGATCGGTGTTAGAGATTCTAGTCGGTTTCGAGATTAAATCGGATTAAATATTTTTGAAGGTGATAAAAATGTGGAAAAATGTTCTAAAATCATTATTTAATATGTTAATTATTTTGGTGGAATCAATTTTGGAAAATGAGTTTTGGAAATCGGACATTTTGGACTAGTGACCAAAATGTAAACATTAAGAACTGTTTTTAGTCACTGTTTTGTAAAAGGGTCAGAACTTTGAATCTTTAAGGAGCTAATTTCCCAAAAGTCTAATCTCAAACTTTATCCCTTAATTGGCTATTTTTAAAAGTGTTTTGAAAAATATAAATAGGTTGGGAGAATTAATTTGATAATTAATTCTTTAAAACAAAAGTTACGTAACTAACTTTCTCTCAAAATATTTTCTCTCAAAATCTCTCCAGCCAAACATCATTTTGTTCTTCTAAAACTTCAGGTAAATCTTTATTTTTTTTAAATCTTTTGATTTCAATTGGATTCTCAATTGTTTCCAAGCAAAAACTTATTGTTTTAACTTTGGTTTCTCATGTAAATTCAACCAATTAAGGGAGAAAGCATCCATTAGAGGTAATGTTTACTCTTCTCCTCTAATGAAAGGTTCTTTACTGAAATTCCCAAGTTATTGTTCCTTTACAATTGTTTTCTAATGTGTTTTGATAGTTTAATTAAGGAAAATTGGTTTAATTGTGTTTTGATTGATGAAATTAATCGATTTTCGAATTAGATCTGTTTTACTGGGTTCTTGATCAGATTAGATCATGATTGTGATGTTTAATAATGTTAATAGCTTGGTTTTAACATTGTAATCCCGAAACTAGTTGAATCTCTAATGTTAAAGGTTGTTAGTTAAGGGTTTTTGTGATGTTAATGGAGTTAATCATTGCTGTAAGTAAAATGATGTTGTAAAGAGGTTTTTAGATATTAATTGATGAAGTTTGATGTATCGAATCGTTATATTGTGGTTGGGATAAGATTGGAAGCTGTTTGAGGTTGATTTTGATAAGTTTCAGATAGTTTTTGAGTGAGCAACTTGTGAGTTCCAGGTAATTGCTTTGAGGCAGTAGTTTGAATGCATTTTGATGTATGTTTCCTCTAGTTTTGTGCGGTCAAAATAGGGATAATCAAGGCAAAGTAGCTTGAGGTAGATCCTTGCTTTCTGGGAGCTCGATTTGTATTGGCGAGCAAGGCGAGGGGTAATTGGTGAGTGGAAATGGTTTTAAAAGTCTTTCAAAGGTTTGAAAGTGTTTATGGGAGTTTAGGTTAAGCTTGAAACACTTACCTAAGCTCGGAAGTAAGTTTCTCTCTTTTGCTCTTTAATATCGATCCGGATATGAGCATGTGTAATTCATGTTCTGTTGTAAATATGGTTTGTTTTACTTACTGTAAATGCATGATTTTGAGTACATATGCTATAGTTTAAAAGTATATGAAATGCTAGTGAGCATTGGTTTTTATTTCGGTCGGGAATGTGGTATTGCTTTGGCAATGTGGCTTGAATATGTGGTGTTTTTGTATAATGCATTGTAAAACAGTGGGTAAATGGTTTTGCAAATGATATATTGGCTATGTGATGTGATGAGAAAACATTCGGATATAGTTGGCATGCCATAGGATAAAGTGCACTATAATATATACAAAAAATTGATGGTGGCCATGGGACATTGAGATATGGCGGTTTAACTAGGCCACTCGGACTATTGGGACCTCACTTGGGGCATGCGGTTTAACTAGGCAACCCAAGTCGATGGTGATCTTGCGGTTTAACTAGGCAAGCTCTGTTTAACTAGGCGAGGTTGTCAAATCTTGCGGTTTAACTAGGAAAGGTTTGGGATATCATGCGGTTTAACTAGGCATGGTATGAGTTGTGGTGGAGGTGAGTCCATCATGAGAGATTCGTGTATCCGATATGTAAGGTTAACGGTCGGTTAACCAATGATTAGCGGTCGGCTAATCAAGGATAGTGGTCGACTATCTGGGGTCACTATAAAAGCCAATATATGAAGGTTCATGTGTTGAACCTACTTTTTAATGCTTTGGGATTTAAGCATGGTAATATGATTTAATGCTTTGGGATTTAAGCATGGTAATACGATTTAATGCTTTGGGATTTAAGCATGGTAATATCATTTAATGCTTTGGGATTTAAGCATGGTAATATCATTTAATGCTTTAGGATTTAAGCATGATATGATTTAATACTTTGGGATTTAAGCATGTGATTTGTAAATGATTTTGCATATGGTCGATATGCATGTTTGGATTTGGAATCATTGAAAATGCTTCGGTCGTTAAGCATGGGATTTATATATGATGTTGCATAAGGATCGTTATGCATGTTTTGGTCAGAAACAATGAAAATGCTTTGGTTGTTAAGCATATTTTGAAAAAAAGTGGTTTTGGTTTTCAAATGGTTTTAAATGCATCATTGTTTTTATGAGCATCCTCACTAAACATTTGTGTTTATGCTCTCTTTTCTAAATGATGCCGAGCACTAGAGTTTGGGGCTGCATTGGCAAGTCAAAAAGGCGATCCAAGATCTATATTATCTTTGAGTATGAACTCAGTTTAAGTTTTTGGTTAATAAGGCAATGTGTTCGCCAAGTTCTTGGGATTTGTAAATTCTGTTCTTCCCTGGCTTTTGAGCATGATTAATGCTGTGTTTTGGGGTTGAATGATGTTGATAAGCATGTTGTTGATCTTTGCTTATGGTTTTTGCTAGGTGGTTGCCTAGGTATGCATTTAGTTAGCATTGATTGATTTCCATGCTTTGATGATTTTAACATGTTGAGTATGATACTAAAGATATGTTGGTATGTTGCATATGCTGGAAAATGCTCAAGTGAGGGTTTTGGTATAATTGGAAATGTGGTTTTAGGAAGCATGCCTATAATTTATCTTTAAAGCACGATTGCCATGAGTTGAGGGTGGTTCTGTGATTTTATGGTTAGGATCTTTCCTTGGTATTGTTGTATGAATGTTAGAAGCATGTTTAAGTGGTTTGGAGTCCAATTTTGTAAGTTAAACCAGCAAAAGTGGACGTTTCAGGTCCAGGCATATCAGAACGCGTATTCCCCTACCGGTACGGATAAGCCATATAAGGCATGGTGTTTCGGTATGCAGGATAGCCGTTTTGATACGTGTAAGCCATTCTAGGCATAGCATTTCAGTACGCGGGGTTGTATTTCGGTACAGGTGAAAGCAAAATGGCAGGGTGTACCAATACGCGTGGCCCTACCGATATGGTTCTGAGCTACTGGAATCTGAGTTTTATAAAGTGGCCAAGGTGTACTGATACACTTGCTCGTGTACCGATACGGGCAACTGTTATTTCAGTTATTTGGATGTTTGTAAAGTTTTGATTTATTTATTTTGGTCCTTATTTGTTGTGAATGCAATTGCTCAGGTTTGGATGGTCGGATTAAGCTGAGAATTGACATGCAAGCATGTAATCTGACTAATTGAGGATTGGTAACCCTAATTTCAGTAATGGTCCTTTAACTTACCAGATTTACGTTTTAGTCCCTAAAATGTATTACCTACGATTAGTTGCCTTTTCGAGGTCCATTTCCTTTATAACTTCATCCGCTGCGAGTATGATCACTTAGGATTAATAATATGCATCTAGACAAGATAAAAGAAAAAAATGGACCAATTTTCGTAATCTTTCTCTGATTTGCTTTGGCAAACCTAATATAGCTCGCTTGGTTCGGTTGGGCATCTAGGTCGGGTCGAGGGAGGTTACAATTCCCTTCCTTGTTTACTTTGGATTTGGTTTGAATCTTTGATCCCTTTCCATGTTTGTTCGATTTGGCTATTGATTCACCCTCTTTTTTGCTTGCATGACACGTCCGGCCAAGGGAAAAAGTGAGCACGACGGCGACTATGGCGAGGCTTAGCTTTTGGTGGTGGTTCGACAACAGTTACAAGAGCTGAGCGGCCGGGGCATCCAAAAGGTTGGGCGAGTAGCTCTTCACGGGCGGATGAGGGGCCAAAATGTCCAGCTCGTGAGAGAGTGGTAATCCAAGTGATCATTCCTTTAGCAGTCATAGACCATTAATCATATCCGGATCCCACAGTGTGAGATGTTGCAGCGCAAAGGACAAGGTACTAGGTTTTCCAGGCATGAATTTGGAACGTTGTTCTCTCCTGGGTCCAATGGTGCTGGATCGTACGACTCAATAGAGGGAAAAGGATGACCAGCTTTAGCCCTTAGGGTTTTGTAATTGGACCTGGGCCAAATTTTGGTCTTTTGTAACCAGACAGTTTATAATAAATTGGATCCCTTATATTTTGACATGGATTCTTATATTTACATATACACACGAAACCGAACACAAAATAAAATAAAAAAGTGTGGATAAAATTAGGTGACTACAACATGATAAGAAAAACTCGCCGTCCGTGCATGGTGAGTTCTAATTAACTCGCCGTCCATACACGGCGATTTTCGTTTATCATGTCACCAAAGTTGCTCAAAATTGAAATTACGTCTCTGCACGCCAGTTTACATTTCCAATACTAATCTTGTTGAGCATTTTATTACAATTGACAAGGGAACTCGTCATTTATGGATAACGAGTTCGAAAACCCATTGATTTCTATAACAACTCATCTATTTTTCATTTTGCACAACACTTTATTCATCCTAATCCTAATCTCTCTTTGAAGTTTTCGCTAACTCAAACAAGTATCATATTACAATGGCACCAATCTCAGCAATCGTATACTACGATGGCAATTATATGGGAGATGATAACAGAGAAAACTTTGAGTCCGAAAACTTTGTATCTATCAAATTCATTCGCACAATTTCTATTGATGTTTTCTTCTCGAAGATCATACGACTTGTTCCTATCGGGCGTAACAGAACACTACAAGCACTATATTATAGGTTCCAGGCATCATTCCTTCAAGTGACATACGCTACGATAAGAATTGAAAATCAAATCGATTTCAAAGCCATGGTTGACATACGTTGATGGGCATCCACCAAGAATGGGTGGATCAAGTTTTTCAATAGGCTGACACTCTTGCGCAACATCATTCGATCTAAATGAACCAACCTATGCTCCTCCTAATTTTTTCCCGAGTCTATATCTATGACTTCTGCACATGCCTATACATTCACGGATGCTGATGAAGGTTACTCATCCCCAAAAGAACTAATTCAAAAGCTCAGCCTCGATGCTTCTGAGGTTAGGTTATTCGTGGAGCCTAATGATGCTCATGTCAATATCGTCTCTGAAAGTGAAAGTGATATTGATGATGAGGATGAGGCCTCAGTAAACTTCACTAAAAATCAATTGGGACATGTTGCAAGCAGTAGTGTTAACACACCTTATGAGCCTCTATCGTACATGCACGACATCGACATGGGGCAATGGTTGTGCTAGATTTCTCTAACATGCCTGACTTGGGCTTCGACGGTTCTTACTTGTGCATAAAAAAATATGACGTATGGTGCGGGATGCCATTCAACACAAAATGAAAAAGCGAAAGCAACTGTTAAAAACTACAACATACGTAATGGTGTGCATTCTAAGGTGATGAGATCGACATCAGAGAAATATGTATGTGAATGTACTCAGAAAATACAATAGGGATACAACTGGAAGGTCCGAGTCCAAAAAAAGAAAAAGAAAGACAACATCTGGGAGATCAAAGTCTACAACGACCCGCATACTTGTTGTGTCGTCAGTTACAGACAAGATCATCCAAACCTGGATTCAAAACTCATTGCTGGGTGCATCCAACCAATTGTCTAGGCAAGCCCTAAAGTCACTTTTTCTGCGTTGATGGGATATTATACGTCAGTATACAAATACATTCTCTCATACAAAAAGACTTTGAGAGGAAAAAACAAGACAATCTTGATTTTACATGAGTGTAGCGACCTCCCTCCTTCTGACTCGTTTTGAAAATATCCGGATGGGAAAAAGGTTCACTATTTTTTGAAAATGTTTGAAAATTAAAGAATTGGGGATTTTTTAGAAAAACTCAATTTTAAAAAAAATAAAGACTGGAGTCGCCACCAATCATTTTAACTGGGTAGACCAGACACCAAAAAGATAAAACCAGAGATTCTTTTGAAAATGGGTCAGGGAGTCAGTTACGGATGAGGAAGGATTAACACCCCCACACCACCCAAAAATTGGTACCTAGCCGAGTATGATTTGCCCTAATTGGATATTTGCGAGTTAAAATTTAATTTAATTTAAGATCCATTTAAAAATACGAGTAAATTTTAAAGGCCCCGTTATTGGTGAATAAACGACGGAACCACCACCACTACGCCTGGTACTGGCCATGTTTACTATCGAATAAAAGGGCACCGTATTAACAATTTATATATCTGAGTGCAACATATAACAAATAAGCAAAGCATATATATATACAAAACAAAAGAATAAATAAAGGCAAAAATTAAATTGTCTGGAAAAAAGACCGGATCGAACAAAAGATAAAATGTGTCAAATAAATACGAAAATTAAATGCAGTAATTTAAATTGCGGAAAATAAATGCGAGAAAATGAATGCAAAAATTAAAAGGCTACACTAAACAGGCTATAATAATACGTATCGTCCCCCGTTGTGGGTGACCGTAAGGCCAAATCGAACACAAAGTAAATAAATAAAACATAGAAATAAATATTATAATATATATATAATATATAAAGTAGATATAAATAATATAATACTAATAATACAATACTAACACATATATATGTACATATATATATATATATATATATATATATATATACTATAAGATAATAATAGATATATACTATATAATATATAACTTACATATGAATATATGTATGCATAATATATATAGTAATATATTATAAACTGAAATAAAAACAAAATAAAATGTGAGGGCAGAATTTAAACAAACCAGAACTTAAAAAAGTTGAAATTAAAAGAGAAAACCATAGTGAAGGACCAAAAAGGATGTTATCCCATGATAGAAGTGAAAATAAGGAGAACTTGATGTACCAAAAGTGTAAATATTCAAACACCCAAAGTGTGCGAATCCTTCCCCAGGTCGGGTCACCACGCGGCTCAAAGCCTAGATAAAACAGTGACGTTTTGATTCCCCCATATAAATAAAAAAACCGAGAAAAAATGCCCTGAACTCTCATTTGTCTCAATTTCAAATAAAACAAAAAAGAGAGCTTTGAAAGCTCTAAAATTTCAAAACCCTAGCCCCTTTTCCAGAAATCAGACCTAGCCGCCGCACCGACCACCGCTAGCCGGTGGCCTTGAAAACCACCTGAAAGCGCCTCTCTTTTTTTTTTGTAAAATCCGAAACCAAGATTTGGTTTTTTAAAAACAACAAGCCCTTTTGGTTTTAAATCATAAAAATAGAACCCTTAACTCTCTTTTTGTTTTACAAATCTAGGTTTAAAACTCCATTTTTTTGTAAAACTGAGTTTGAAAATCTTAGAAAAAAGAGGACACTTGGGAGCCCCAAAAGGCGAAGAAGATGAGCAATGGCAGCGACACCGAAACGGTAAAAACCTTCACCTTTTTTCTTTCTTTTTTTTGTTTGATATGCGAAATAAAAGATGAAGAACAAAAACCCTAATTTTTATTCGAATAAAAAGCAATGAATACCTTCACTGGAAATTGTTGTTGTATTGATTTTTTAGAATGCCCTCTCTATTTAGGGTTGCATTACTTTGATTCTGAGTTTTATACCCAAAAATTACATTGAATTTAAAAAAGAAAAAACAAAATATAAAAGATACGATTGGCTTGTGTTTGACATTTTTGTTTGCATTCACTGTAATTCTCTATTTGCATGTACGAGAGGAGGGGATCAGTGAGAGTTTTGGCCGATTGCTGATAATTTCTGGCGAGTCTGGTGATGTGGCATAGGGCTTGTTGGTGTGGCGCGAACGTGATGCTGAAATGGCATGACGTGGCGTCCAATGTGACCAATTGGGGAAGCTTCTGAAAGAAGATGAAGGGTCGGCGACTGGGTTGGCTAGGGTTAAGAATTTAGGGTTTAGGAAGAACTAGGTTTGGTTTGGGTAGTGGGTCGGTCGAGTTTAATTTGGGTATTTGGGTGTAAAATGGGTATCTAGGTATAAGGACTTGGGTATGGGTAATGGCAGATTGGGTTTTGTAAATCGGGCTCAATTGGGTGTAGGGTAATGAAAAATAAAACATGGTCATTTAGGATTTTTAACTTGATTTGTTTTGTTTTTTTTAATTCTGATTTGGCTTTTTTAGGTTTTTTAATTAATGGTTTATTTGATTCGAATAAAAAAACTAGACGAGAAATGGTGATTGCAATGAGGAATGGGATGCTTCTTAGAACGAGCTCCCATCTTGGGTAAATATCATGAAGAAATCTAACAATTAACAAGTTCAAATTGTAAATACCTCAACTTGTAAAATAAGAAATTACATTATATTGACATGGTTGTCAAGAGGAAAATAAATGGGCCTTCATCGATAATATTAGGATGTAAATCAAAGGGTAGATGATATAGCATCAGAAGATATCCTCTAATACTATATTTTATTTTTATCAGCTCAGTGGCTCTACACATCTCTTTGGAAAGTGTTGTCAGTGATAGTGCCCTAAGGCCTATTGTATGGACGTGATATTTTAATTATTAAATTTATTATTATGATAAATTTGCGTGCTTTCGTATCCTTGAATATTATTATTCTAAATATCCATGATCAGTTATTATTGTGGGAACAATAATAAGATAAGATTAGTATAAAGTTTGATAGATATTCATAAGATGAATATGTGAATGAGATTCAAATCAAATTCATATATATATTTGTTGAGAACAAATATTAGGATCGACTCGTCTTGAGATTAATACATGGATTAAAGTTATATATTAATCTTCAAACAATTGTGACATTAAATCCTTAGACCTGAAATTGCTACGGTTCTCAACATGATAACTATTATGTTTTGACATAGTAAAACATCGTTTTTAATCGGACGATTATAAAGGTTATGCTTGAACATAATAAGGAATCATGCAGTGAGATGTGAGTAATTAAGATGGAGTTTATCCCTCTTAACATAAGAGAGATATCTTTGGGCCCCTCGATGATTGAGACCGAGAAATGCGTGGTCGTGCTCAAATGAGTTGATAGAGATCAATGTTATTTGTTTAATCAGTTCAATTGGGCATCGAGAAATTAAAGATAGAACGATATAAGGTTAACATTTTCCATACCTTATATTCTATTAAGATATCGTGAGATAAAAGGATTACGACATAAACTGAATTAAGGTTATCTCGGATTATGAGCTTTTCATTTAACTTGGGTAGTCATAATATCTTGCTAGAGGCCGCTTATGACTTGTAGAATAAAATGTGATTTTATCTACTACCAACGTTAATTGAACCTATAGGGTCGCACACTAGGAATGGATAAGAATGGTTGTGGTTATTACTCCCAATAATAAATTTATGATAATGTGATTATTTTAAATTATATTGAGAGAGATTATTTATTCAAATTTAAAGAAGTTAAATTCGTATTCTTGTGATAGAATATTTTATTTATTTTATTATTTTTCTAAAGAATAATATTAAATAAATAATATTAAATAATCTCATTATCTAGATTTGATTGGATTTAAATTCCTTATTGGATAAGGAATCCGTTTTTAAATATATTATTTATTTAAAATAAATAAATAATATTATTAAATAAATCACATTATCTAGATTTTGGTTGAACTTGAATTCCTTATCAGACAAAGGAATTTATTTCATAATTTATTTAAAAGAGTTTTAATTAAATTATAATAAGTGAACTCAATCTAACCCTAATCAAGTCATATATATATGTATGTATGCCAAGGGTTTTGATCAGATCTAGAGTGATTTTCGAAATAGCCACCAAACTACAAAAACTAGATTTTTGAAATCTTGATTGGAACTAGTATGCTGATAGCCGTTCGTCGTCCATTCACGTGTGGATACTTGTAGAGGGCGATCGTCTTTCAAAAAGGCAGCGCCTCAACTCAACTGGATTCCTGAATCAACTATCAAGGCAATGTTTGATTTCCTCTTCGTACATTAATATGATAGCATAAGATCCTGGAAATTCTTTATAGGATATTTTTCCGCTGCATTTATATGCTTGATTAGATCAGTTAATTTCCTATGAAACCCAATAGTGGCATCAAGAGCAACTTGTATATTCATATTAATTGTATGATCATTATAGTATGCATTATTAGATGTATGTTATTAGGGTTTGCGTGAACGATATAATTAATCAAGTTGCTTAAGGTGTTTGAAAGGTTAAATATGTTTTTAAAGGATTTGTTAAATATTGTTAATAATCCTAATACTGTTTCGCGATTAAAGAGTTTAATTGCTTGATTAGATCATAACAGTATATTTTTACCAATTATGACTGGCGGTGATTTTTGTATAAGCCTCATGTGTAATTTGATTACATTGTTTAATGCGATTAAACTTGATTCTGGCTTGTTCACAAATTTGTTGATAAGATCAGTAAATTTGAAAATTTTGGGGAAAAATCGTAACATTTTTCTATAGCTGAGGAACCAGAGAAAGATGCCTCTAAAGATGATACAAAGACTTATGAGAAGCATAAAAATGATTCTCTTGATGTTGTATGCTTGATTCTAGCTACCATTAGTTCTGAACTTCAGAAGGATCTAGAAAACATGGAAGCTTATGATATGATTCATGAGCTTAAGGAAATTTTCCAACAGCAAGCAAGGCAAGAAAGGTATGAGACTACCAAGGCATTACATTCTTGCAAAATGGCTGAAGGTGACTCTGTGAGCGCCCACGAGCTAAAAAATGAAAGGTCATATTGAGCACCTTGAGAGACTTGGATTTCAATTGAGCCAAGAGTTGGCAGCTGACTTGATCCTGAACTAATTACCTGAAAGTTATAGTAAATTCGTTATGAACTATAACATGAATGAGATGGATAAATCAATTTATGAGCTGCATACGATGCTTAAAACTGCTGAACAGAATATTAAATCTAAGCCTAGCCATGTTCTAATGGTTCAAAAGGGAAATAATTTTAAGAAAAAGGGAAAAGGGAAAAGAGTGGCTGGAAAGTCCAACGCTAAACCAAAACCCAAAGCTAATCCCTAAAGTTAAGCCCCCTAAGGAGGGTGTTTGTTTCTTTTGCAATGAGCCTGATCATTAGAAGAGAAATTACAAACTGTATCTGGAAGATCTAAAGAAAAAGAAGAGCACTGGTGAGACCAACTCTTCAGGTATTTATGTTATACATGTTAATCTTTCTCCTACAAGTTCATGGGTATTAGATACTGGATGCAGATCTCACATTTGTACGAATGTGCATCAGTATGACAAATCGAGTTTCTTCAAAGCAGTTGAAAAGACACCATATGAGATATAGACTAGTAAGAAGCCCAGTCTGTTTTTCTTAAAATTTAGGGTTGTGATGTTTATGTGAGACGTTTAGTTTCTAATAAGCTTGAACCGAAACCCGACAAATGTATTTTTGTGGGATATCCTAAGGAAAAGAAAGGATACTACTTTTATAATCCCCATGAGAACAAAGTATTTGTTACTCAAAATGGTATCTTTTTAGAAAATGAATTTATTTCTAAAAGAACCAGTGGGAGCAAAGTACAACTTGAAGAAGTTCAAGAACCACAAAATCACATTGAGCTGCCTTTGGATACTCAATGTCAACAAATTGTTATTAACATACCTCCAGTAACACAAGAATTACGTACATCTGATAGAGTACGTCGTGAACTTGAGAAATATGGATTTCTTGTCATTGACAATCATGACGTATTATTAGTGGATCAGGATGAACCCACTACCTATCAAGAGGCTATTTCAAATCCAGACTCTAAGAAATGGTTGGAGGCCATGAAGCCTGAAATGCAATCCATGTATGACAATCAAGTTTGGACTTTGATTGATCCACCTGAAGGTACTAAAAGCATTGGATGCAAATGGGTTTTAAAAAAGAAAACTGACATGGATGGAAAAATGTATACTTATAAAGCAAGGCTAGTTGCAAAAGGTTTCAAACAAACTCATGGTATAGGCTATGATGAAAGCTTTTCACCGGTAGCCATGTTTAAATATATCAGAATTCTTATAGCCATTGCAGCATATTATTACTATGAGATTTGGAAAATGGATGTGTTGCGTTTCTTAATGGATACTTACTCGAGGATGTGTACATGACACAACCTGAAGGTTTTGTACAAATTGAGAATTCTGGTAAAGTACGCAAGCTTCACAGATCTATTTATCGATTGAAGTAGGCTTCACGGAGTTGAAATCTTCGTTTTGATGTGTCAATCAAAGAGATTGGATTCGTCAAAAATGAAGATGAACGTTGTGTTTACACGAAAGTTAGTGGGAGTGCAGTTGTGTTTTTGGTCTTATATGTCGATGACATTCTACTCATTGGGAATGACATTCCTACCTTGCAGAGTGTCAAGTCTTGGTTAGGAAATTTCTCAATGAAAGACTTAGGCAAAGCTGCCTATATCCTTGGGATAAAGATCTATAGAGATAGATCTAAAAGGCTAATCGGTCTAAGTCAAAGTACGTATATAGACAAAGTAATGAAAATGTTTAGTATGCAAGATTCCTAGAGGGGATTCTTGCCTATGTCTCATGGTATTATTCTTAGCAAGACTCAGTGTCCAAACTCTAAAGAAGAGCGAGAACGCATGAGTAAAGTTCATTATGCTTTGGCAATAGGGTCTATAATGTATGCCATGCTATGTACTAGACCAGATGTTTCATATGCTTTGAGCATAACAAGTCGATACCAATCAGATCCCGGTGATAGTCACTGGACATCAGTAAAGAACATACTTAAGTATTTGAGAAAAACTAAAGATATGTTCTTAGTCTATGGCGGATTGGAAGATGATCAAGTTGTAAGCGGTTACACAGATGCAAGCTTCCAAATTGACAAAGATGATTTTCGATCACAATCAGGATACATGTTTTGTTTAAATGAAGGTGTTGTCTGCTGGAAAAGTTCAAAGCAAAATACCGTTGCTGATTCTACAACTGAAGCTGAATACATTGCGGCATCTGATGCAGCAAAGGAAGCAGTTTGGATCAAGAAATTCATTATTGATCTTGGGGTTGTTCCTACCATTGTAACCCCCTCGACCCAGCCTAGCCGCCAGACGACCCGAGCTAGTCATATTAGGTTTACCGAGGTAAACCGTGAGAAGAAACCCCAAACGAGACCATTTTTTTCTTTTATCTTTTCTAGATGTTTAATTAATATCCTACATGTTCATGCTGACAAAAGATGAAAACCCAACCCAATCGGGCATCGATTTGACATCTAACCGGTTTCAAATGCAATTTAGGGACCAAGTTGCAATTCTAGAAAATTATAGGATTAAAGCTCATATTAATGTTACCCAACCTTAATTAATCAGGATTCAATCACACATCTCAAATTTCAGCTCAAACCGATAACTCAAGCTCAATTAATTGTATAAACAAAACTTAGGGACTAAATTGCGAAGAACAAAAATTGTGCTATGACGACATTAACAGCTTTAACTACCGTCCGTACCGATACGGGTACAACCGTACCGATATGGTTTGAAATACCCCGTTTCGATACACCTCCATGTTGTACCGGTACGCCCAACTAACTTACCGAACTTTTGAAATCCTTAATGACCGTACCGATACGGGTTCAAGTGTTTTGGTACACGAGTTTGGATTGAAAAAGCGGATTCCAGAGGCTAAATCCCGTATCGAAACACCCTCCTTTGTACTGATATGCTAGGACAAATTTGCCTTGGCGTATCGGAACACTCATGACCCGTACCGATCCCTCAAGCCTGGAATTACGCAGTCGTACCGATAAGGTCCCCTGTGTATCGGTACGCCTAGACTTGTAATTTCACTTTTTGCCGATCTTTCATCCAAATAACACACTCAAGTCATTCCAACAAGCTTGAAACATAACACCAGCATACTAAGCATACCACAAGCATCTAAGCCTCACAACTTAGCATCCTAACATGGCATCTCTGCATAAAAAGAAGGTCTATAGGCATGCATCCTAGTTTTGCATCCAAGCAACATACAAAAAGGTAAGCCATCACCAAAATCAAACTTTAGAGGCCAATTACAACCCAAGAGCAACCAAATAAACATGCTCAAACAAGGAGTTCAAATTAACATCTCCCTAAATCGAAACAAGTACCCCATTGCCTTTATTCTTATAGTCTAGTCCAAAACATACTTTGTTAACCAAGTCTTGCTAGGATCCCCTTGCTTCTTGCTGCCTTCCAAGTCTTCAATTCTCTGCATTGATGGAAAAAAGAGCGTAAGCACACTAGGCTTAGTGAGGAGTGCTCAAATGCAACACACCATCAATGCATTTAAAACTATTGACCTTTAGCATATTGATAAACCCCTTTTTAAATCACACTTTTCGTCATATAAAACATCATGCCTTAAAAACCACGCACTTAACACTTTCAAAACTAGCACATTAAACCATATGCTACATGTATCATTAACCAACAACAAATCCCATTGCTAACCTCAATTTAAGCCTTCCCATGCATAACAACCATACGCAAAGCTGAAAGAGTAAACATGTATAAATCACATTATACAACATAAACCTTTCAATGATACATTAACAATTTTATTGGCTTACAAGTGATCATTAAACAAGTCCAATACCAAAAGAGTTCATCGGATACACGGATCCAACAAGTGTTCAACCAACATTTCAAGTCATTTCAACTGGAATAACGATACAATAACAATTGGGGTACATTACCAACCGGGTACCTATACAACCCTTGGGGACACCAACCCCTTCCTTTGGTTAGACGCTTAATCCACTAACAGGAGTTTACGGTACTATTTAACCCCTCTACCGTTAGGGTACTAGGATGGAGTTTTCGGTACACGGATCTAAACCCCTCAACATCCAAAGCGACTTATTATAGTGCCCTCAATCCTATGGCCAACCAACTATATCCGATAACAATTTTAAAACCACATCATTTGCCAATATAATTAACCATTTAACATTTACCTCACTATTTTTAACAAGCATTAAACCAATCCTTTTTCCAAAGCAACAACCATGCTTTAAACCACAAGTATAAGACATATACTTACAAGGATCACTTACCATGTGCATCTTTCAGCATCTAATGCTCAAATATAGTATAAAAAATACTTTAAAACATGCTTAAACTGTAGGTAACATGTAAATCAAAACAAGTGCATAAAACCAGCTAACACTAGCACGACCGGGAGTGAAAATCAACTTTTACTTACTTCCGAGTTAAAACCAGCGTATCAAGCTAAGTTTAAACTCCCATAAACCACTTTTAAGACATTCCAAAGCTGGAGTCCACGTTCTCACTCATCGATCCGCAAAACCATCGATTTGTTGACGCGAAATCAAGTGTCCGATACCTCTAACACTCCACCAATCACTTCTGGATCAACTTCCCCTGCTTTGACCACAACATAACAGAGGATTAATGCATCTCAATGCATTCAAGACACTGCAACAACCAATCCTCGTAGATTTTCACAATCCTCTCAAGATTACCCATCCACAACAACTGAAAACATCATCAAAACCTTCTTAAACACAACCCCACCACAACCTTACAATCTAACACCATTTTTAACAACAATTAACACTTAAAAACAGAATCAAAACAACCTAAGACCTCCAGCAACCAAACAACCACCAAAACACCCCAAGAACACAAATCTTGCAACCTAAACAATTAGAGATTCAAGAGTTTCGGGATTCCATTGATAAAATCGAATTAACAATATCATTATACATCTAAAATATACTTAAATCAATTCATAACACTGGAAAAACAGATTCAATACGAATCCTTCATCATTTCATAGATTTACCCAATTAAATCCATATTTAAACACAAAAATCAGATTATAAACACAAAATCAAGGATCAAATGCTTGGGAATTTCAGTAAAGAACCATACAATAGAGGAGATCTCAGACCTTACCCCTATTGTGAAGTTTCTCCCTCAATTGATTTGAAAAAAGCTAAGAAAACACAAGATTAATGTAAGATTTTGCATAAACAATCTTAGTTAAACAATTTGAAACAATAAAATCAAGTTAGAAACCATCTCACCTCTGGAATTTGGTGAAAACTTGAGTGTTTGGCTGAGGAGAGAATGAAAAGAGAAGTTGAGAGAAAAATAATGTGATTTATTTTCCAAAACCAATAACCACCTTTTAACCAAAAATCTCTTTTAATTGATTAATAAAACACATGTTAAAATAAATATAATTAAGGGAGAAACCATCAGAAACAAATTGGTAAAATAGCTCCTTAAAGATTCTAAGAATTTGACCCTTTTCATTTTAGTCGCTAGAAAATCATAGTTTTCAAAACTTGCATTTTGGTCATTAGCCAAAACGTCTGACTTCCAAAGCTCACTTTCCAAAATTGATTCCACCAAAAATCATTATATATTAAAAGATGATTTTTAACCATTTTTCGATATTTTTATCTTACCGAAAAATATACAACCCTGAATTAGACTCGAATCTCTAACCCGATCCACCGAACCATCTAATAACCCCCAAAATTGCTAGGCCCAAAAATTGGGGCGTTACAACTCTCCCCTACTTAAGAAATTTCGTCCCTAAAATTTACCTGGAAGAAACAGTTGTAGAAACTGTTTCAACATGTCCGACTTGCGTTCCCACGTGGCCTCCTCAACACCACAGTGCCTCCACAACACCTAAACGAGCTCAACCATCTTGCCACGCAGCACCCTACTGATGGTATCAAGAATCTCTATTGGTTCTTCCTCATAAGATATGTCCGGTCTTAACTCAATCTCCTCCACCGGCATAACATACGATGGATCCGACCTATATCTCCGCAACACCAAAACATGGAACACATCATGAATCTTTCCCAACTCCGGAGGTAGCCTCAAACGGTACGAAACAAGACCCATATACTCAATAACCTCATATGGTCCAATGAACCTCGGGCTAAACTTCATTTTCCTCCCAAAACGTAACACCTTTTTCAGGACGACACTTTCAAAAACACCCGATCACCCACAGCGTACTCTATATCCCTACGCTTAAAATCTGCATAGTACTTCTGATGATCTGCAGCAGATTTTAAGCGTCCACATATCAACTTTACCTTTTCAGTTGTGCCTTTCAGAACATTAGGAATAGACACAAACTTCTCTCTCATTTCTGCCCAACACATAGGTGTATGACATTTCCTACCATACAACGCCTCATAAGGTGCTATATATATGCTTGCATGATAACTGTTATTGTAAGCAAACTCCACCAATGGCAACTGCTTCTCCCACGTTCCCTGGTACTCAAAAATACAACACCTCAGCATATCCTCAAGAACCTGAATCACGCGCTCCAACTGACCATCCGACTAAGGATGATACGAGGTACTGAAACTCAACCGGTTTCCCAAAGCATGATACAAACTCACCCAAAACCTTACGGTGAATCGAGGATCCCTATCCGAAACTATGGATTTGGGCACCCCGTGTAAACGCACAACCTCTGAGATGTACAATTCAGCCAACCTGTCCAAGGTATATATAGTATGCAGAGGCACAAAATGCGCACACTTCATAAACCGATCAACAATCACCCAAATGGAATCCTTTTTGGTCGACGTTAATGGCAGCCCAAACACAAAATCCATGGTGATTCTTTCCCACTTCCCTTCCGGTATTCTCAACGGTTGCAACAACCCGGAAGGAAACTGATGCTCAGCCTTTACCCGCTGACAAACCATACACCGAGCATGAAATTAGCCATATCCTTCTTCAGTCTGACCCAATAGTACTCCTCCTTCAACCCTCGATACATTTTAGTACTACCAGGATGCATAGCAAAAGGACTAGCGTGTGCCTCAGTCAAAATAGTACGCCTCAACTCTACGTCTTCAAGCACCACTATTCGACCTTTGAAGCACAACACCCCATCATCACTGAAATGAAAATTTGTAGGATTCCCATCCCTGATATCTTCCACATGAGGTACCAAACTCCCATCATACAGTTGCTTCTCCTTAATCATCTTTGATAAGGACAAATTCACTTGTAACTTAGCCAACAACCCACCATCACTTGTCAAACTCAAACGTGGAAACATAGCCCTTAACTCCACCACTGCCTTCCTGCTCAAAGCATCAACAACCACGTTAGCCTTGCCCAGATGGTACTCGATAGCCAGATCATAATCTTTCAACAACTCCAACCACCTACGCTGTCTTAGGTTCAACTCTTTTTGAGACATCAAATACTTCAAACTCTTATGATCCGTGAAAACCACACATTTCTCCCTATATAGATAATGTCTCCAAATTTTCAAGGAAAACACAACTGCGACAAGCTCAAGATCGTGAGTATGATAGTTACGCTCATGCACCTTCAACTGCCTAGATGCATACGCCACTACCTTACCCTCTTGCATCAACATGCAACCAAGCCCAACATACGACGCATTGCTATAAACAACGAACTCCTTTCCTGATTCTGGTTGAACCAAGACTGGAGCTCGCATCAAGACTTCCTTCAACCTTTCAAAAGCTCGCTGTCTATCTTTCGACCACTCAAATCGACATTCTTCTGTAGCAGCTTAGTTAACAAACCTGCCAAACTAGAGAACCCCTCTACAAACCTTCGATAGTAACTCACTAAACCAAGGAAACTCATAATCTCCGTCACAGACTTGGGCTCCTTCCAACTCATTACAGCCTCAACCTTATGCGAATCGACACGAATTCCTTCAGCCGACACAATATGCCCGAGAAACACAACTTTCCTACGCCAAAACTCACATTTTCTTAACTTGGCGTACAATTGATTCTCCATTAACTTCTGAAGCACAACCCGCAAATGGCTATCATGATCCTCCTCAGTACGAGAGTACACAAGGATATCATTGATAAACACAACCACAAAGTGATCCAAAAACTCATGAAACACACGGTTCATCATGTCCTTAAAAGTAGTTAGTGCATTGGTGAAACCAAAAGGCGTCACTAAAAACTCGTAATGCACGTACCTCGTACAAAAGCTGTCTTGGGCACATCCACCTCCTTCACCTTCAACTAGTAATACCCAGATCTCAGATCTATCTTAGAAAACGCTAAGGCACCCTTGAACTGATCAAACAGATCATCTATCTGCGGTAAAGGATACTTGTTCTTTATCGTCAACTTATTCAATTGCCGATAGTCTATACACATCCACAACGTACCATCATTTTTCGTTACAAACAACACCGGTGCACCCTACGGTGAAATACTAGGTCTAATGAAGCCTCAATCTAGCAACTCCTGCAACTGCATCTTCAACTCCTTCGGGGCCATGCGATACGGTGCAATTAATACTGGTACCGTACCCGCAAAGACCTCAATGTCAAATTCAACCTCACAGTCTGGTGCCAACCTCGGCAACTCTTTTGGAAAAACAGCCGGAAACTCACATACGGTGCGAATATCCTGCACCTTCAACTCTTTTGACCCAAGATTCATACCGTAGGCCAGGAAAGCTTGACACCCCGAATCCAATATTCGACTCCCTTCCAAAGCTGAAACAACATTAGACAAAAACTTGACATTCTTGCTTACAGCCACCACCTCATAATCATCTGACAACCTCAAGGATATCCATTTGGTCTCAAAATCCACCACATCCCGATGTTCGGTTAACCAATCCATACCCAAAATCACATCAAAACCATAGAATGGTAACTCCATCAAATCCACGGCAAACTCATGTCCACGAACCATCAGCGGACACCTACGATACAACTTTCTAACCACGACTGTCTCCCCAAGAGAACTAGTCACTCTAACACCCACATTAGGAATTTCAACGGATATATCAAGTAACTTAGCATGCTCACTCAAGATATATGAATGAGTAGAACCGGAATCAACCAACGAATACAACGACAAATATTGTAGGGTAAAAGTACTTATAATCACATCAGTGTCATTGCGACCCTCACGGTGTGCGTACACCCTAGCTGGTCCACCTCCCTCAGGCTGGATAGCAACGGTATGAGCCACAGTCCTCTGCCCACCATTTCAAGGCTGAAACAGTCCGCAGTCACAACCACGACCCCACTGCGGAGTAACAACAGGTGCAACACCTTGCCCACCTCGGGCCAACAACAGACAATCACGCCTCTGATGGTCACCCAACCCACAACTCCAGTAAGCATTAGCCACAACAGGCGCAGGTGCCTGACCCTCATTGGACAGACACGGGCAATCACACCTCATATGATCTCGGGATCCACACCCCCAACAGGTGTTAAACGGAGCTCTAGGCTAGGCACCATGCCCTACCACGTCAAACAGCACCTCCGCTATGCCTCGATTCCAAAGAGAACCTTCTATCACAGTGTCTCTTAGCCTGACCACCGCTATAACCTGAATCAGCAGCTCTCTTACCCGAGCTAGAACCTCGCGATCCAGAAGCTAAACCCAAATTTGCTCTACATCCTTAGCTCGCAAAACCAACACATCAAAATCAATATAACCAGCAGCAATCATGTATGTCTTAACATCCTGCACAAGCCCATAGAGGAATCGATCACATCGTTTACGCTCGTCAGGAACCAGTTCAGGTGCATACTGACTTAGCCTCACGAATTGCACCTCATACTCTGCAACAGACATACTGCCCTGCACTAGAGCCATAAACTCACGGTTCCTATCATCCTGATATCGAACTCACAAATACTTCTTCTAGAAAGCCTCACAGAAGAACTCTTAGGTCACATCATCCGTTGCCATACTGGATGTCGTGGTAGTCCACCATGTATAGGCATCACCCTGCAGTAAGGAAATAGCACAGCCCAGCTTACGGGCATCGGTACACCCCATCTGGCCCAATATCCTCTCAGTACTGGCCAACCAGCACTCGAAAGCCTCAAGCGATAACCCTCAGAACTCAACTCTGCCCAAACTGCGAAGGCGCTCAAGCGACAACCCCTGCCCATCAACCGGTGGTGCTGGCGCATGAACACCCACTACTGCTGCCTGAAAAGCACCGGTCATGGCCTGTATCAGCGGTGCCATATCACCCATCCCTGGCCCAGCTGGTGCAGGTGGTACTTGTTCCACTCCCTTAGGTAGAATAGGTGGGGGCGGTGGCAACCCTCTAGGAGGGACAACATCTCCCTCAACACCCTGCCCAGTGATAACAGCAATCGCACCAGATCGCAGCTCTCTCCTTGGTCCCGTCGTGGTAAAATATATCTAAGGCATGATAATCATTTCAAAACAAAAACAGTCAGGCCAGCTTCAAGCAAGGATCCAAGACTTTCATTTCCAAAATTAAAACTTTCCAAACTACAATAATAAGGCAATGGGTTCCCACATTTTCCCAACATAATATAAACAATCAACGTGCATAATTCAACCACCGTGCATATCAACATCATATTTTAGCTCATAACATCATCACAATAATCATGTTAATTTCCCAATTATCACCAACATAACAATCAAGCACCGTACATAAAAAACAAGATCAAACGATCAAATACAACATCCTAACCTTTCGAAACCTGGCTCTGATACCACCAAATGTAACCCCCTCGACCCGGCCTAGCCGCCAGACCGACCCGAGCGAGTCACATTAGGTTTACCGAGGTAAACCGTGAGAAGAAACCCCAAACGAGACCATTTTTTTCTTTTATCTTGTCTAGATATTTAATTAATATCCTATATGTTCATGCTGACAGTAGATGAAAACCCAACCCAATCGGGCATCAATTTGACATCCAATCGGTTTCAAATGCAATTTAGGGACCAAATTGCAATTCCATAAAATTACAGGATTAAAGCTCATATTAATGTTACCCAACCTTAATTGATTAGGATTCAATCACACGTCTCAAATTTCATCTCAAACCGATAACTCAATCTCAATTAATTGTATAAACAAAACTCAGGGACTAAATTGCGAAGAACCAAAACTGTGCTATGGGGACATTAACAGCTTTAACTATTGTCCGTACCGATACGGGTACAATCGTATCGATACGGTTTGAAATTCCCCATTTTGATACACTTCCATGCTGTACCGGTACGCCCAACTAACTTACCGAACTTTTGAAATCCTTAATGACCGTACCGATACGGGTTCAAGTGTTTCGGTACACGAGTTTGGATTAAAAAAAGAGATTCAAGAGACTAAATCCCGTATCGAAACACCCTTCTTCGTACCGGTACACTAGGCCAAATTTGCATTGGCATATCGGAACACTCATGACCCGTACCGATCCCTCAAGCCTGGAATTACCCAGCCGTACCGATACGATCCCCCGCGTATCGGTACGGCTGGACCTGTAATGTCACTTTTTGACGATCTTTCATCCAAATAACACACTCAAGTCATTCCAACAAGCTTGAAACATAACACCAGCATACTAAGCTTGCCACAAGCATCTAAGCCTCACAACTTAGCATCCTAACTTGGCACCTCTGAATAAAAAGAAGGTCTATAGGCATGCATCCTAGTTTTGCATCCAAGCAACATACAAAAAGGTAAGCCATCACCAAAATCAAACTTTAGAGGCCAATTACAACCCAATAGCAACCAAATAAACATGATCAAATAGGGAGTTCAACATAACATCTCCCTAAACCGAAACAATACCCCATTGCCTTTATTCTTATAGTCTAGTCCAAAACATACTTTGTTAACCAAGTCTTGCTAGGATCCCCTTTCTTCTTGCTGCCTTCCAAGTCCTCAATTCTCTGCATTGATGGAAAAAAGTGTAACCACACTAGGCTTAGTGAGGAGTGCTCAAGCACAACACACCATCAATGCATTTAAAACCATTGACCTTTAGCACATTGATAAACCCCATTTTCAAATCACACTTTTCATCATTTAAAACATCATGCCTTAAAAACCATGCACTTAACACTTCCAAAACCAACACATTAAACCATATGCTACATGTATCATTAAGCAACAACAAATCCCATTGCTAACCTCAATTTAAGCCTTCACATGCATAACAACCATATGCAAAGCTTAAAGAGTAAACATGTATAAATCACATTATACAACATAAACCTTTCAATGATACAATAACAATTATATTGGCTTACAAGTGATCATTAAACAAGTCCAATACAAAAAGAGTTCATCGAATACACGGATTCAACAAGTATTCAACCAATATTTAAAGCCATCTAAACCGGAATAGTGATACAATAACAATCACGGTACATTACCAACCGGGTACCTATACAACCCTTGGGGACACCAACCTTTCCTTCGGTTAGACACTTAATCCACTAACGGGAGTTTACGGTACTATTTAACCCCTCTACCGTTAGGGTACTCGGATGGAGTTTTCAGTACACGGATCTAAACCCCTCAACATCCAATGCAATTTATTATAGTGCACTGAATCCTATGGACGGCCAACTATATCCGATAACAATTTTAAAACCACATCACTTGCCAATATAATTAACCATTTAACATTTACCTCACTATTTTTAACATGCATTAAACCAATCCTTTTTCCAAAGCAACAACCATGCTTTAAACCTCAAGTATAAGCTATATACTTACAAGGATCACTTACCATTTTCATCCTTCAGGATCTAATGCTCAAATATAGTATAAAAAATACTTTAGAACATGCTTAAACAGTAGGTAACATGTAAATCAAAACAAGTGCATAAAACCATCTAACATTAGCACGACCGGGAGAGAAAATCCACTTTTACGTACTTCCGAGTTTAAACCAACGTATCAAGCTAAATGTAAACTCCCATAAACCACCTTTAAGAAATTCCAAAGCTGGAGTCCACGTTCTCACTCACCGATACGCAAAACCTCAATTTGCCGACGCGGAATCAAGTGTCTGAAACCTCCAACACTCTACCAATCACTTCCGAATCAACTTCCCCTACTTTGACCACAACATAACAGAAGATTAATGCATCTCAATGCATTCAAGACACTGGAACAACCAATCCTCACGGATTTCCACAATCCTCTCAAGATTACCTATCCACAACAGCTGAAAACATCACCAAAACCTTCTTAAACACAACCCAGCCACAACCTAACAATCTAACACCATTTTTAACAACAATTAACACTTAAAAATAGAATCAAAACAACCTAACGCCTCCAGCAACCAGGCAACCACCAAAACACCCCAAGAACACAAATCTTGTAACCTAAACAATTAGAGATTCAAGAGTTTCAGGATTCCATTGATAAAATTGACTTAACAACATCATTATGCATCTAAAATATACTCAAATCAATTCATAACACTGGAAAAATAGATTCAATACGAATCCTTCATCATTTCATAGATTTACCCAATTAAATCCATATTTAAACACAAAAATCAGATTATAAACACAAAATCAAGGATCAAATGCTTGGGAATTTCAGTAAAGAACCATACAATAGAGGAGATCTCGGACCTTACCCCTATTGTGAAGTTTCTCCTTCAATTGAATTGATAAAAGCTAAGAAAACATAAGATTAATGTAAGATTTTGCATAAACAATTTTAGTTAAACACAATAGAGGAGATCTCGGACCTTACCTCTGGAATTTGATGAAAACTTGAGTGTTTGGATGAGGAGAGAATGAAAAGAGAAGTTGAGAGAAAAATAACGTGATTTATTTTCCAAAACCAATAACCACCTTTTAACCAAAAATCTCTTTTAATTGATTAATAAAACACATGTTAAAATAAATCTAATTAAGGGAGAAATCATCAGAACAAATTGGTAAAATAGCTCCTTAAAGATTCTAAGAATTTGACCCTTTTCATTTTAGTCCCTAGAAAATCACAGTTAAGATATGTAAAGTGAAAAGGGACTAAAATGAAAATCACAGTTAAGATATGTTTTACATACACATGTTAAAATAATGAGATGATTTTAGAATAATAATATTCATCTCATTCGAGAAATCATTGAGAGAGGTGACGTTAAGATATGTAAAGTTTCAATAGATGACAATGTTGCAGATTAATTGACCAAGTCTCTACCACAAGTAAAACATGATCGTCATGCTAGGTCTATAGGTATGAGATGCATTCTTGAATAGGCCTAGTGGAAGTGGGAGATTGTTAGCGATAGTGCCCTAAGGCCTATTGTATGGACGTGAGAGTTTGATTATTGGATTTATTATTATGATAAATTTGCATGCTTTTGTATCTTTGAATATTATTGTTCTAAATATCCCTGATCAGTTATTATTGCGGGAACAGTAATAAGATAAGATTAGTATGAAGTTTGATAGATATTCATAAGATGAATATGTGAATGAGATTCAAATCAAATTCATATATGTATTTGTTGAAAACAAATATTAGGATCGACTCGTCTTGAGATTAATACATGAATTAAAGTTATATATTAATCTTCAAACAATTGTGACATTAAATCCTTAGACTTGAAATTGTTACGGTTCTCAACATGATAACTATTATGTTTTGACATAGTCAAACATCGTTTTTAATCGGACGATTATAAAGGTTATGCTTGAACATAATAAGGAATCATGCAGTGAGATGTGAGTAATTAGATGGAATTTGTCCCTCTTAACATAAGAGAGATATCTTTGGGCCCCTCGATGATTGAGACAGAGAAATGCATGGTCGTGCTCAAATGAGTTGATAGAGATCAATGTCATTTGTTTAATCAGTTCAATTGGGCATCAAAACTAAGGATAGAACGATATAAGGTTAACATTTTCCATGCCTTATATTCTATCAAGATATCGTGAGATAAAAGGATTATGACATAAACTAAATTAAGGTTGTCTGGGATTACGAGCTTTTCATTTAACTTGTGTAGTTATAATGTCTTGCTAGAGGCCGCTTATGACTTGTAGAATAAAATGTGATTCTTTCTACCGCCAACGTTAATTGAACCTATAGGGTCGCACACTAAGAATGGTTGTGGTTATTACTCCCAATAATAAATTTAAGATAATGTGATTATTTTAAATTATATTGAGAGAGATTATTTATTCAAATTTAAAGAAGTTAAATTCGTATTCTTGTGATAGAATATTTTATTTATTTTATTATTTTTCTAAAAAATAATAATAAAAAATAATATTAAATAATATCATTATCTAAATTTGATTGGATTTAAATTCCTTAGGATAAGGAATCTATTTTTAAATATATTATTTATTTATTTTAAATAAATAATATTATCAAATAAATCACATCATCTAGATTTTGGTTGAACTTGAATTCCTTATCAAACAAAGGAATTTATTTCATAATTTATTTAAAAGAGTTTTAATTAAATTATAATAAGTGAATTCAATCTAACCCTAATCAAGTCATATATATATATGTATGTATGCCAAGGGTTTTGATCAGATCTAGAGTGATTTTCGAAATAGCCGCCAAACTGCAAAAACTAGATTTTCAAAATCTTGCTTAGAACTAGCATTCTAATAGTCGTTCGTCGTCCATTCGCGTGTGGATACTTGTAGAGGGCGGTCGTCTTTCAGAAAGGCATCGCCTCAACTCAACTAGATTCCTGAATTAACTATCAAGGTAATGTTTGATTTCCTCTTCATACATTAATATGATAACATGAGATCCTAGAAATTCTTCATAGGATATTTTTCCGCTGCATTTATATGCCTGATTAGATCAGTTAATTTCATATGAAACCCAACATGTGTAGCCAAAACTGTCGAACTTCAACTCAATTGATCAACTTCTTGGAAATCCCTAACTTATTATAAGTACATTATATTGACATGGTTGTGAGATTTATCAAGCATCAATATTCCTCAACTATTCTCAGTATATGTGCACGTGCGTAGTTCTTTACCTCCTCTTCAGAACAGTCAAGTGTCAAGGTCTTGAAATTGTCTTTCAACCACTTCAGACTGATGCAAACATCTTCAAAATAATTTGGTATCTGTCTGAGAAACTTGTAGCACTCAGTATACCAATTATACTCACCCAAACCGTTCACAACAACACCAACATCTAGGAGACCTAGGTGGAGTGAAACATCCTTTGAGTGATCATACACTCACAAAACAACAGATGAAAAGTGTGTCTTCAGTCTCTGCCTCTTTATTAGTGTGGAAAGCAGTGCTAACTTCAACTTACAATCTCTGGCTATCTGACACACGTTAAAAAAACCAACTTGATAAATATACTCTCAAGTGGCCTAAGGGATAGCTGCATCGGCATGGTGAGTAAAAAGCTCAAGAATACCCTCATACCCTTGTTAATTTTAATTTTTTTTGAAAAATATAATAATTAAAAATAACAAAAACAATAGGTAACAAAACACTATTTGCTTAAGTTATTTTAATAATAGTTTGAAACATTTTTCGTGTAACGACCCAGATTATGAATCAACGAGTTAACGTTGACCCGAGTCTTGGGCAAGAAAGAACCTTGGTGGGATTTAGTTTTTATATATGGGCTTGGGAAGTGACCTAAGTGTGATAAGGATAACCTTGGAGGAATTTATGTAGCAATTTACCCAAGTTTTAAATAAAGGATGACTTGCCTTGAATGAAAGTTGTTTGGACATGGCTTTTGTGGAAGACACGCTTCCATCACGTCATAAACACACTCTCTCTCTTTCTCGTCCCATTCCACCTCAATCTTAATAAAAGGACCAAATATTTGTCATTCATAATGTTAAAAAAAGTTAAGGACCAATTTAGAATGAGATTCATAGTTTGGGATGAAATTGAATTGTCAAAACTTTTGGGGACTAATTTAAAACGAGGGTCATAGTATGAGGATGAATTTAAAATGTTTAAAAGTTTATGGACTAATTTAGAACGAAGATCATAGTATGGGAATTTGTGGTGTAATTAACTTTTTAGAAATTAAATTAAGAATTCTGATTTGGCTTTTTTAGGTTTTGTAATTAATGGTTTATTTGATTCGAATAAAAATGTCGGACAAAAAATGGTGATTATAGCTGCCCCTCTTTGCTCATTGTTGTGAAACAACAAAAGAGCAAAGACTAAAAGATATCCATTTTGTTCGGTCAAGCTGGAGCACTCTTTCTTGCACGACCATCCCTTCAACTCTAACTGGTCCATCTTTCAACTTCTAGAGAAATAGAACTCATCTGTTGACCCGCTACACCACTAACAGAGAGTCAGGATCTAGTCGATTCATCTACTTCATCTTTTTTTAGAAAGATATAACCCACGAGATAAAAAGAAATCATTTCAGACAAAGTATTCACTTATTTTATTTAAAACTTGTAAAATTAAAAGGATTGGGTAAAGAGATGTTTGAATATGGGTGATCCGCTACGCCACTGACGATGAGACAAGATCGAGAGATTGGATTGGATTAGATCAAGCTACAACTCTGGCGAAGAGGCATGATCTAGTGATTAGATTGTGATCAAGCTACAACTCTGACGAAGAGGCATGATCGGAGAGTTATGTTTGCGATCAAGCTACGAATCTAACGAAGAGGCATGGTCTGAAGAGTTAGAGGTGACCAAGCTATGACTCTGATGAATAGGCATGATCTGAAAAGTTAGATATGATCAAGCTATGACTCTGACGAAGAGGCATGATCTGAGAAGTTAGAGGCAATCAAGCTACGACTATGATGAAGAGGCATGATCTGAGAAGTTAGTGGCGATCAAGCTACGAATCTGACGATGAGGCATGATCGGAAGAATTAGATGTGATCAAGCTACGAATCTGAGGAAGAGGCATGATCTGAAGAGAGATTTTGATCCTCTACACCACTGATGATGAGTCAAGATCTGAAGATAGATTTGATCAAGCTGCAACTCTGACGAAGAGGCATGATCTAGAGAGTTTTTTTATTTTTTATTCTCTACATCGCTAACAATGAGTCAAGATATGAAGATAGAGATTTGATCAAGCTACAACTCTGACGAAGAGACATGATTTGAGTTATTGGTTGATCCGCTACACCATTGACGATGAGTCAAGATATGAAAAGAAAGATAGTCCACTGCACCACTGACGATGAGTCAAGATCTGAAGAAAAAGATGACCTGCTAAACAACTGATGGAGATTCGAGATCTGAAGAAAAGTCTGATATGCTACACCACTAACGATAAGGCAAGATCTAAAGAGAAAAAGTTTGATCCGCTGCCCCACTAACGGAGAGTCGAGATTAGAGAATAAATGTGAAAAATTTGCAACACCACTGACGATAGGGCAAGACCTAAAAATAGAAGTAAACAATAGTTAGTAATTGTTCACTCAGAGTTTGAGTTTTGGTTTGCTCCCTTTGCTTTGTGGGTTTTCCATTTCGTGTTGGGTGTTGTTATCCTCTATCTTGAGGTTTCAACATCTTTGTTAGTCTGGCTCCCCTTCATGGCTGAGGGCTTACCAATTTGTTATTATCCTCCATGATTGAGACTTCTTATCCTGAACCTGTTTGTTTTTGTTTTTTATGTATGAGTGAAGCAAATACATTTAGCATGGATGCACCTAACTTGATGTGTAATGTATGCATTTACTGTGAATGCATGATGATGAGATAAATGGCATGCAATGTAGTTGGCCATAATTTTGACTTTCAAAGGGGATGCCCCATGACTTTCTAGTTATATTGATGGTTCGGTCTTGTTTTCGTCCAAGTTCTATCTTGCATACAAGATAGACGGCTTTTGTCATCTTGTGTGCAGTGATGCCCCAACCTTTTGTGGGTTTGACCATCTTCATCTAAAATTTTACCTTTCTAGGCGAAGGTTAACTTGTGAGTGCTTTCTTTAGTCGAAGCATCAATTTGTGGGTACATTTGTTGTTGGTCCCTATACTTTAGAACTTCTTTGTGAGTAATGTAGAGAAATCTTTTATTTCACTACAGAATCATAGAATACATGTTTTGATTTCAATGTGAGATGCTTATTAAGAAAACTGATTTTTTTTTCAAATTGTGAATATTTTAAGCTATATTGAGTGCCCCGAATATCAAGTGCACGAGCAACACTGAAAATAGTTTATTGAGGATTGCCCTAAGTAAACCCTATGTCTAGGTGACCTCAAAAGTTGAATTGGTGTTTGAAGATATGAAGTGCATTTTAAGCTACTTCGGTGCTTGACAAACTTTCATTTGGCTGGTTCATTTTTGTCTCATTTTGTTTGGGAAATTGAATTCATCACATTCCTTTGGCTCGAAATAAATGATGGAGCAAATAACAAATTCCCGAGCTACTCGACATTGTCATGATTTTGAAAATATTACCATCACTCGTGAAGCAAAGAATCTCGATTAGAATGGGATTTAGTGGAGTACGCCAAAAAGTCCACATTCTTATCCGAAAATGCCTATTACCAGGTTTCGAACATTGGAGTGCGTTTTGATTAATATTTTTTTAAAAAATGCCCTATTACCAGGCTTTGAATATTGAAATGCTTTTTGAAAAATGCCTATTACCAGGCTTCGAAAGATAAATCACTTTGTTTCGTTTTGAAAAATGCCTATTACTAGGCTTCAAACAATAAACTGCACCGATTATGTGTGGTCTTGATGTGAAATGTAAGTAACATATTCACAATCTCAGCAACTTAGGATTTCAATTAGACACAGGTTACTCGAACTCAACCTTCGAGTCAAAGTCAATGTCCCTTGTGCAATTGATATATAGGGACCCAATATACAAATATATACACAAAATGAAGAGAGAGTTGAAAAACAAAATGCATCTCTTCATTGAAAATTAAAGCATGTGGACTTAGGCAGTTACCAAATATCACCACCGCCTTCGGGCATAAGCAGGTGGATTTGATTTACATGCATTACTTTGAAAGAAGTTAAAAGCGAAAGAGAACCTACTGAAGTTGATTAGCTTGGCATCTAGACAAAGAAGCAAGAACGAGTTCATTCCTCACAGAATTCAACTTCTTTGTTGTCTGTAGATGCCAATTTTCATTCGGGCTTGAACCAATAGCCCATTACATTAAATACCCAGATAACCCAAATACCCATTAATTAAAATAAACCAAATTTAATACCCAATTAATACCCAAACCTATACAACCAATCCAAACCCAATATCCTATTACCCTAGTTACAAAAATAGCCCCAACCCAAATAAAATAAAACCCTAAAATATAACCTAACCCTAGCTTTTTTATCTCCTCAATCGCCGCCCTTGTGACCATCCAATTTCCCACGCGCGGCTCTTCCCTTGCCACGTAGCCACCATGCGTTAACCACCGGTTGCAACCACTTCACTGCGCCACTGCTCAAGCTGCACTGCGCCACCGCCCCACGGCCTGTAAAAGCAAAAATAGACATCATTATTTTTATTTTTAATGTGCTAAATTGGGTTATAAATACCCAAGAAAATCAAATGTAATAGAAGGTTTTTTAGGTTCGATTAATGAAAAAAAGGAGGGTTTTTAAAAAAACGCTTTCTCCTTGTTCGAAATAACTCAAAGAAATAAAAGAAAAAAAGCAAAAAATATAAACCGAATCAAAAGTAAAAAAATTTTAAAAATCTTTTGCGGGTTTTTCTAGATCTAGGGGGATAGGGAGATTATTACCAAAAATAAATTGAAGATTCGGGTTTAGGAGGCTTACCTAAGTTCATCTGTGTATTTTCACCCCTCTGGTGACCGTAGAAGGCTGCAGCACTCGGCGGACGCCCGGCAGCTGGCGCACTAGACCCAGGCAGAGAGTAGATAGTGGGGAGAGGGTTTTATGAATATTTTTTCAAATTATCACACAAATGATTTTTTGGGCCAAATATCCTATTTAAATGCCTTTCAAAACGACATCATTTTGGGCGTCAGATACCAGGCCCAAAACGACGTCGTTTTGCTATCGTCCCGGCTCACAGTCCCTCCGCTTCGTATCCTTTACATTTTTGTCCTTTAACTTGTGTTTTTTTTTCATTTTAGTCACTATTTTTATATATTATTATTATTATTATTATTCTATTTATATATATTATTATTATATATGTATATATATATATTTTATTTTCCTATTACATATTATGTATTTTATATTTATATATATGTATATTATTATTATTATCTTAATATTATATATATGTATATTATATAGTATTATATATTAATATATAGTATATGTATATAAATATTATTATTAATACTATATTCTATTATTATATATTATACTGTTATCTTAGTATATTATTATACTATTATATTACTACTATTTTATTTACATATTACTTGTATTATATTATTATTACTTATCATTAATGCTATTATTATTGTTATTATTAATATTACTCACTTATTTATAAGTTACTAGTATATATATTTGTATACATCCTATATACCTTTTAATTGAATTTTAAATTAAAACCTTTTATTAGGGAGTCTCGTGAAAAACGTACCTCGAACGTAAGGGGTGCCGCTTTCTGTTAATATCTATTACAAAATACCATTTTAAGTTCTAAACCATAATTTACAAAATAGATTCTCTTCATTCGAGAATCTAACAAAAATTATGCCCCGGGTGTAGGGGTGTAAATTCCTGTCATATAAAGAAATATTTTTTAAATATAAAAATGGATCACAAATTTTAAATTAAATTTGTATTCTTAATTTCCATCGTTTAGACAATACGTAATCGACCAGGTACCAATTTTGGGCGTTGTGAAGGTGTTCACCCTTCCCCACACGTAACTGAGTCCCGAACCTGTTTTTTCTGGTTTCGCAGACCAAAACTCGTTGTTTTAATAAAATGACACAAAAACAGGTTTTATTAAAATAGCCGGGTTTTCAGGTGATTCAATCTCACCTAAATTAAAAAGATTGGTGGCGACTCCATTCAAAACCAATTTTCATAAAAACGCGTCAAGCACTACCGCGGGCGGGCCGTTGTTACAGCTTGGCGACTCCGCTGGGGACCATTTTTTTAGAGTCGAGCCACCGGTGATTACTTTTTGTCTTAACGAGTGGAAACTATAAATTCGGTTTAATTTATTTTGTGATCCCTTTTCCTGTTAAATTTTTTACAAAAAAGGTTTTTAAAAATTTTTCCCTGAATTTTTGCATATCATGAGCTCTGCACCCGAGCTCCGTCCCTTTTAAGTGGGAGTGAGAAGCTACGCCTTCGTGAGGTATCGCCTTCTTGCAGGATAGTGGATCACTTTCGGGATACATTTATACCTCTATTTTCGAGAGATCTTTATCTCTGCACAGACCTTGGGAAATGTATCCTCTCGAATCGATGTCCTAGCGACAGTTCGGATACCGTTACTTTAGAACATAAACCACATGTAGTGAACCATAGAAGCCTATCTTGTCTAGAGCCATACCGAACCTCTGCCCGTTTAGAGAATCACCCTATAGGTGCATGGTAGAGAGAGTTAGGGGGTTTCTTTAATTTCTTTCGATTATGCCCTTTAATTTCAGTATTTATTTATTTGTTTATTTATTTCGCAATAATTAGATACCATGCCTTTTTATGTAAAACAAGTATGAGGGTAGAAAAACATGTTCGGGAATGACCCACCCTTTTCTAAATATATGCGGGTAGAAAGCATGATTGGGTAGGATTTCTCTTATTCAAGTAAGGCATGTCTATTTATAGGTTCTACACCTTATTTTTTGCAATAAATTATTGATTATTTAATCTGTACTAACTTGCTTTATTTTGTTTTTGCATTGATTAACATCTTATCTTGCATACATTTATATCACATCATATTGCATAATCATTTCTTGGTCGAGCTTCTAATTCTGAGAGAACTACGATCGTAGTGATTTTGGGGCATCTGATCCGGCCGAGTCAGCATTGTTTTTCACTCGAAGCAAGGCTAAAGAAATGGATGGTCATTTGGAAAAGGTTGAAAAAGCGTGTGAAGATATAAAAAATGACATGGAGCAAAGCCTGAAAAAGGTGCAACAAGCAACTCGCGGCCTCATCTTACAGTCATAGACGGATCTACTAGCCAAGATATCTGCGATGTTGGCAGATAAGGATCCTAAAAAGGGAAAATGATTGGTCATAGACCCTGATGCTCTAAAAAATCAAAGAAACCTTGCGACAAGACACCTCTGCAAGCGTCGACTTTAGTTGGAAAGCAACAAGATCTTCAGGCTAGATCTTCATTGCACAGAGGAAGTAAAAAGCACTCTGCTCCTGATTCGAACGAAGTTGGTAAGCCGAAGATCGAACTATCTAAGCAATTTGAAAATTGGTTCCAGCAACTTGAGGAAAAGTTTAAAATTGTAGAAAGGTTGTTTGCATTCTGCGAGATTGATGCAAGCAAATTGAGTCTGGTCCCTAATCTGGTGTTACCTACAAAGTTCAAAATGCTAGATTTTGAAAAGTTTGATGGAACAAGTTCTCCATCTGCTCACCTCACCATGTTCTGCCGAAATATGATAGGGCATGTTGACAATGACAAGCTTTTAATTCACTATTTTCTAGACAGTTTAAAAGGGTATACTGCTAGGTGGTACAATCAGCTTAGACAGGATGAGATACAATCATGGAAGGATCTGGCTAAAGCCTTTACAAAGCAGTACAAACATATAACCGACATTGACTCAGACCGTTTAACATTGTAAAACATGAAGAAGAGGCCCAACGAGAGCTTTAGGTAGTATGTGCAAAGGTGGAGGGATGTTGCAGTGCAAGTACAACCGTCTCTACTTGAAAGGGAGATAACACCTACTTTTGTTAGAACCCTAAAAGATCCATTCATGATGTATATGCTGGGAAATATAACCAAGAACTTCGAAGATCTTGTGATATCAGGTGAGCTCGTTGAAGAAGCCATCAGACAAGGGAAAATCATAGTTCCTAATAGTGCAATTATCAGAGAAGAAAGTGGATCAAAAGTTCATATGGTGAGATCTTATGCATCTAGCCGACCTCGGTCTCTATGCCAATCAAATTATTCATACTCACATCGACCCACTTCTCATAAAGTTGTTTACCCTGTAATATCCCAAATGTTGGCTTAGGAGTTTGAATCATTGTGATCACAAATGAACTAGAAAGAAATTATCGCCTATTAGTGAATAGTGACTAAATTGATAACGATGAATAAGTGCATGATTAATTTAGAAGGGAGTAGATTGAAATTTATGTAAAACTGGAGTCTTGCATGATAAAAAAATATAACCAATAGGTTTTACACTTGTCCAATGTAGCTTTCACTATGTGTTTGAATGGATATCTCGGCTAAGAAAAAGAGAGACAATGTTGTCATCTTCTTTCTCAAGTCCAAAACACATTATTGGAGAGAATTGGAGAGAATGGTAAATAGGGGCTTAAAATGTTAAGAGTTTTTGGATGAATGGCTATAGCTGGAGAGAATTTGTTTCGAACTGTGTAAGAAACCTTATACGAATTGCTAGGAAAAAAAGACACATGGATATGAATGAATTTAGGACTGTTTTATTATTACATATATGTTTATACATGTAATTGGATTATTGTTGTAAATAAGTGAATATACATGAACACGGGGCACCAAAATGCAATTGCATGAACCTTAGGGTCTGTTTTCAAGCATGAATATGTGTACTCGTGAATTAGAGTCTATCTTGCAATATTACAAGCATCGAAAGACAGTGTTGCTATGGAAATAAATTAAATATACAAAGTAGGGACTACTTTCTACATATGCGTATAAAAAGGGACTATTTTTGCAAGTATGGTGGGCTGCATTATATAATAGGGACTGTTTTATATGTGAGAATGCAAAATGGATTAATTTGATATATACATAAGTATAAATGTATGTCTAAGTGATTTGAATGCATATAGTTACAATAGAGATCGATTTTGATGCACATAAATGTATAGATTAATATACTAGTGAATTGGGCAGCCTTGGTTGGTTGTATAAATGAATGAATTTTGATTTATGTGTATTGTTATGTCTAGATCAAGAGGTATTGAGGAAGCAAAACCTAAGATTGGTAAAGCTGTAGAAAAGCAAACCGGAATTGTAACTCGTGAACGAAACTAGCTCGGATAAAAACTATGAGTGTAGTTTAAAGTCTCGGGAAAGGTTAAAAGCCTTCCCGAGCAGTTTTTGTTGCTTTAATCTTAATATTTTATATTTGTGCAAGCTAAGCTTAAATGAGCTTGGTTGAAGGTAAGTATCTGATTGGTAAGATTTATACATGAGTGTGATATGTTATGTTTGAATCAATGAAAATTTCCAAATTTAAAACTACCTCTGCTTGAATATACTTATTAGTAATTCATGTTATTGGAATAAGATGAAAGATGATGTGTAAAGAAGTTCATAAGACTAACACATGCCTAATATGAAAGAACAATAAGCTTGGATATATAATAATTTTTTATTAAGGAAGCTATGCTCATTTTGTATCTGACATGATAAGATTTTGGCCTTGATGGGATGATTATTAAGAATATGGGGCAATGCCCATATTTGATATGAATATGACCAGTATATGATTATATGAATAAGAAACTAAGTTCAATTCCGATTCGATTATGAATGATATAAGTGTAAAGCTTTGGTTTCGAGTCAGTCATAGGTATAGTTGGCATGCCATAAAGTCTATAGAGCTCGTAATAGGGGTGGACTACGGTCCTAGACTACAGTCCTTATTTGGCGATAGTAGGAGGGAAGTGTTGTGGTCACTTGGCGACAGTAGGAGGGATTGACCGGTACGATGTGTACCATATTATTATTTTGGCGACAGTTGGTTGGGGATTCGTATACCTAGGCTACTTGATTCTCAAGGCTATGTTAAAGATTAAATAAGATGATAAATTTCAATCTTAATAAATAAACCATCTTGTCAACTTATGAAATGAATATCACATTCTTTTGATATGTTATAAGTAATGTTTTTATGTACCAAGTAACTATTGATAACAATATGTTATGTGTGATGGCTTACGTACTGAGGAATTCTTGTTATGTTATGTCTGTGTCGATGAATTATATGTCAAGTAACTTATGCACTGACAAGCTATATTAAAAAAAAACCAAATAAGTTTATAGTTAAATAAATGAACCATGGCAATGACTTGCACAATAAGTAAAGTATATATATATATATATCTTGGATATTCAATGTCCTAGTTTGGTGATTAGATACCCTTCAAATAAATGTATTTACATGCTTGCAATATGAGTATTGAGTGTTCCTTTTAGTGAGTAAAAATGCTTGGGAATATGCATACATTCTTGTGATTGATTAGAATGCTCAAATGGTCATGATTTAATTAACCACGTACTTGTAATTTACTTAAATACTAAAATGGTTACGATCTGTCCAAATACCTTAAAACTTATATGTTTGGTACCGCATATGCTAACTAAAGATAAAACAATGAACATTGTGGTCTAAACTAGTGAATTAAGCTTGATATCTTATGTGTTAAGTAATTTTTGCCTATGATATGCTATGTTTGATAGTGTATAAGTTAAGTAAACCATGTTTATAACATGCTAAGCTTGATAATTTATATGATAGGTAAAATATGTATATGAGATGCTACGTTCAAAATGATTTGTGCATTATTTGTGTATAAGCAAATTTGGTGGGCTGTTTTGCATAGATTTAATTATGCTATGTACTGTTTTGAATGTCTTCATGTATAAGCAAATGTAGTGGACTGTATTGCATAGATTTAAATATGCTATGGGCTGTTTTGAATGTCTACATGCATAAGCAAATTTGGTGGGGTGTTTTGCATAGATTTAATTATGCTATGGACTGTTTTGAATGTCTTCATGTATAAGCAAATGTGGTGGACTGTATTGCATAGATTTAAATATGCTATGGGCTGTTTTGAATGTCTACATGTATAAGCAAGTTTGGTGGACTGTTTTGCATAGATTTAATTATGCTATGGACTGTTTTGAATGTCTTCATGTATAAGCAAATTTGGTGGACTGTATTGCATAGATTTAAATATGCCATGGGCTGCTTTGAATGTCTACATGTATAAGCAAATTTGGTGGGCTGTTTTGCATAGATTTAATTATGCTATGGACTGTTTTGAATGCCTACATGTATAAGCAAATTTGGTGGGCTGTTTTTGCATAGATTTAATTATGCTATGGACTGTTTTGAATGTCTTCATGTATAAGGGCAAATTTGGTGGACTGATTTGCATATAATCAAATATGCTATGGACTGTTTTGCATGTCTAAATGAATAAACATATTTGGTGGACTGTTTTGCATGTCTAAATGTATAAACAAATTTGATGGACTGTTTTGGTTAAACTCCAGCATATAATAGGTTGTTCTGAATATATATGTATGTATGTACCTTAATCAGGACAATTCTACATGTAAGCTAGTACGTATTGGGGTATTTGAATATACATATAAGAATTCTCATCAATATGACTTGATATGTTTGATAAATTATATGTTAATTAACTTGAGTATTGAGATAGTAGTTTGATAACTTGCGAAGTATGTAGTAATGTTCAAGTGACACTACGTTTAATAACTTTTATGAAAAATAATCCCTTACTTATAAAATGCTACGTAAGATGGTTTATGTGATAAGTACCGCAGGTTCATGATACATTAAATTAGATGACTTGTGTGATAATCAACCATGACGTGGATATATTATATGTGATGCCTTGAGTACCAAATAATTCATGAAAAAGATATGTTATGCTTGAATGCCTTGTATGGCAAGAAATTTTATGTGTTAAGAGTCTAAGTTAAAAAGCAACCAAGAAAGCTTATAAGAGAACTTACTGAATTAAGTAACTCTTCTATTGTTATTGGATTTTCAATTAAGCGAAAAGATAAATTTATGCAAATGCACGTTGTATGGCATAAGCTACATTGCCTAACCTTCTAACCAAGCATAGTATGCTGTAAGGTTAAAAGATTTTTTTGTCGGAAATATAAACTTTTGGTTTCATTCTTTAAGTCACTTTAAGCTACCTCACTAAGCCCATGCTTACTCTATCCTTTCAAATGCTTTTCAAGTTAACTTGCTTATGAGTAAGTTCTGAGCTTGGACAAGATCATGAGTGTCAAGGTGTATGTTCGTAATTTTCTTAGGAACTCCTAGATGGTGGCACATAGTTATTAAGAATGCATTGTGCATTACAATTTATGATTGATTATATATGTTTATAAATTACAAGTGTTCAAAGTTTTGTAATAGGCCTTTAATTATATCCTAGTTGCTCGATATATGTGATATATAGTTAGCATACTTGAATGATTATTAAAATATCCTTATGTGCATTAAGTTGTTAGACTACCTTGATGTCTTACATGTAAGTAAACTTTTACATATTCATTATTACATGGTTAACCCTGACAAAGTAGTATAACTTAAATAGAGGATTAAATGGCTTTAAAATTAATTAGTAGCATATCTATGAGTATGCATGATTTTGCCATGTGAATGAGATTGGATTTGTATGAGATTAGGTGTGTGATTATATGATTGTTATGGTTTTTAGTTGGTTGCTCGTAAGATTAATTAAGGAAATCCTTGTCATGTCTAATTCAAGAATCATATAGCTTAATTAATCTCAAAATGAGACATGTAATATAGTTCCGTTCTCCCTTGCTAATTCGAATGGTAATTATAAACTAGATTAGACCCAAAACTTGGATTGCTAAATTGGATAATTGAATCTTTAAGAATTTCTTTAACCCTTTTTGAAATTATTGATCGGTGAGCTTTGTACATTAGAAGTTATCGATAATTATAAGTTAAGAGCTATTGAATGGATTGTCATATATGTTGTATAAGCATTCCTGATTGAACATGAAGTGAATTGGGGATCTTGAGTTTTCTTTCTAATAGTTATTAAAAAGTTTTAAATTCCCCTGACTTGCCCGCTTTGTTGTGAGAGTGCTGAATAGTCATAAGTTTGTTTTGTTTTTGTTCAGTAATACTTCTTAAACCGGTTTTCTTCTAGACCGGGTAAGGGGTATTACATACCCAATCCTGATAACTTATACAAAGCTGCTTCTGATGCTTGTTGAGAAGAACTTGTTAGCTCTGGTTCGGTTTAAACCAAAGCAGCCTCCTTATACAGAAAGTTATGATGCTAAGGTTGTATGTTTTTATCATCTAGGAAGTATGAGCCACATTACTGAGAATTGTGGAGCTCTGAAAAACAAGGTGCAAAATCTGATTGAAAATGACACTTTGAAATTCAAACAGTGGAATCCCTGAGATGAGCTGACGAGGGGATAATGTTGGATCTACCCGGAATTTAGACAACCTTTTAGAACACCTTTGTATCTTAAATCTCCTTTTGAGTAATGCATGAAACAAACCTGTTGCCTAAGCCCGAAGGCAGAAAGGGAATCTTTTGTAAGGGTGTACATATGTTTTTAATAAATGACGTATTTCTACAAATATCTTTCACTAAAATTTTCATACATTTATCATGAGTCTTTTGGACATGCATACATGTATATATTTTTCAGGAGCGGCATCGATTCTAATCTAACGGTTGATACCGAGCAACCCTGTGTCTAGAGAATTGAAAAGTGTGAAGATGAAGGGGCATGTGACCTATCTTTCGATCTACTTAGGCTAACAGAAGGATAACTGAGTGTGTTAGGGGGCGATGGAAAGGTCCCAAACAAAAATTTTGAGTGAACATTTCCTCTCAAGCATTGTTGTCTAAGATTTTTGAATATCGTGATAACTCCAAACATCTATCCAACTGAAAACTACCATTCTTCGACAATATCTATGTATGAGATGTTATATGGAAGAGGAAGTCTATTCAAACAAATCATATTCAACGATGATATCGGCATTTCACAGCTCAATCAAGTTTTGAACAAAAATAATTAGATCAAATCATCGAGGATAGCAAATTTCCTCAATGAGACCCATAACCCGAAAAATCTCTAGACAAAGGATAATCAGGACAACAAGGCCAGCGCACTATCACGGTCTATTATACCATGTTGGTTTTCAGTTGATGATCTACAAGAACTTGTTCGTTTTCTGTCATATGAGCACCACTACCATATTTGTAGTTATTCCAATTTACCACGCTTATCTCAGTTGGGGCAATTCATGAAGTTTGGTGATGCTGAAGGCGTCATTGAGTTATGATCATGAGATTGATTCTAAAACCACTATCGTCTATTCACTTCCCAGATTTAAGAAGTGCCAGCAAATTCCTGCTTTCCTGTTAAGAAGATGAGAAAAAGAAGGGTAAAAGAAAAAAAGATTAGAGCAAAAACCCGAAAAGAGGCGCTCTAGGTATTCAAAAACAAAAAAAAGAGAAAATAGAGCCTTCATAATTTTATCCCTACTTAAAAGAGATTTGAAAGATTGCTCATCTGCAAAACTGAAGCAGACGCCGATGTTCGGTCAGAATACAAGTTTACTTAAGCTGCAAAGGTCCAAACTAGGAAGAGGAAATGAACTCTAGGGTGAAAACCCAGAAACGGGCAGTGTAGAGCGATCCAGAAAGAAAGTGAAGAAAAAAAAACAATGCATATAAACAAGTTCAAATCAAGCACTGAAGACATAGCATTTCGTTCATAATTGCAAGCTTTGGCCTACATTATGCGTCTCTAAGGACCATCTTAATCAAACCTGGATATATGAGTTGAAGGATTTTGTCTTCAGATTACATCCCGCCTTATGGAGTTATCCTTTCTTCAAAGATTTGGAACTTCTAATGCTTGATCGAGATCAGAAAAGAGGACAAAATAGAATGGGGGAGTTTGTGAGTCAAAGAGAGCCACCCAAATTGGTCAGAAAATAGGCATGTGGGAAATGTCCTTCTCGAAAGCCTAATAGCCTGGAAGGTAGCTTACATCTTCAAGCATCGACACAACGTTCGAGGTCTTCTAGACACAGACTACGATTGGGATGGCCCTCGACAAGTGGGTTCAAATACGCTCTTGTACAAAATATATGAGACCCCTATTTTTTCAAAAATCATATTTTTGAAAGAATAAATACTCTTTGCTCATTCATATAAGCATCCTGCATTGTTTTGAAACAAATATTTCTTGCATTACTCTTCATAAAGATTTAAAGTACAGGGACCTGAGGCAGGTGTCTGCTCAGAATAAAAGCTTGAAGCCTTCGAAGGTATTCAAAAAATATATGAGCACAAGAATAGATGGGGTATCTGAGCTTCAATCAATGATCTCCCTCGAGAAAAAGAAAATAGATGATGCCAAAGGTCATTCGGCTCAAAAGCTCAAAATTTCAGGACAATGAAATTTGGGGGGCAACATAATGTGTTCTTGAAAACAATGAAAGCCCATCAAGAAAAGGCATAAACATACTTCAAGCCCTGAGAGTAGTCTCAGAAGAAATGTTGGGGTATTCACCCAAGGAAGTAATCCAAAAGATGATCGAACCCAAGAAAGGTTGGGGCATCCTCACATACAAGGCACTGAACACTACCTAATCAGAAGCAAAGACTGACCAGCGGAGAGTCAGGAGCATCCCTTAAGGACCAAGGGAAATCATGTCACATTCATCATGCGCATCAAACATACATCTAAAATTTATCATGCATTTAGACTAAAAAATATACATTTAGGCATAAAGATGCATTCATGCTAAATGCATTTTTTTGCTTGAACGTACAAACAGGTCCAGCAAAGAGACATGAGAACATCAACTATGGGGGCCATAATTGGTGACCAACTTTTAGCCCTGAATGAGGCTAAATACGCAAAAAGCTTAAACATCTAGATGACAAACGGTAAATTTTTTTGAACAGATTACTAACTAAAGTTTCCTTCTATTTTCAGGTCATGACTCCCCACCATCAACCTTTTTATGATCTCACATTCGTCAGTGGTAGCAGGCCAGGTTAATCAAGATTTTGCATCCCTAACGGTGGTATCGCAAGTCGATTTCCCTTGAGAAGAAGAAATGAGATGACGTTGACAGAGGTCATTCTGCTTAAAAGCTCAAATCCAAAAAAGAATGAGGACAATAAAAGTTTGTGGGCAAATTTTGAACAAGAATGAAATCAGAAGATTAAGCTGAGCCAAAAGAAGAGGACTTCTGCAAGTATTCCATGCATCTTCATTCATCATGAGGGCATACATGGAAGCATATGCATCGTTGCATCATCAAACACGTTAATACATCATGGCATGTAGTTTGTGATAAAACATTCATAACTTGAAGATTTCGACAAGAATTTCACACATCTTTGCATCATCATAAAAGCATCCACATGCATGTCATCTGCATAAATACATTATCAAAAATAACCTCTCAAAGGGGTTTCTTAACTCCGTCCTTCCATAAGGATATTTTCTTTAAAAATAGGAGATTCTTAACTCCATCCTTCCATAATGACATTTTCCTCAAAAATAGGAGTTCCTTAACTCCGTCCTTCCATAAGTACATTTTCCTCAAAACCAGAATTTCTTAATTTTGCCCTTCATCAAGGACACTTTTTCACAAATAGGAATTTCTTAATTCCATCCTTTCTTAAGGAGGTTTTTCTCAAATTGGGAATTTCTTAATTTCATCCTTTCATAAGGATACGTTGGTTCAAAACCAGAATTTCTTAATTTTGTCCTTCATCAAAAACACTTTTTCTCAAACTCAAAATTTCTTAATTCTATCCTTTCATAAGGACGTTTTCCTTAAAAATAGGATTTTTTTTTTAATTTCATCTCTTCATGAGGACATTTTCCTTAAAACATGTCTGGCATCCTCAAACACGAAGGAACAGATCATCGTCGTCAACAAATTCCAACATCCTTGACACAAGAAGTGGGGCAAGTATTGTCTGGTGTCTTCAACCAAGAGAGAACAGACAGAAGATCCAACATCCTCGACAAGAAGGAGTGGACCAACCAGCCAAACATTCAAATCAAACCTTACAGTCTCATTATGAAATAGTTAATTTATAACTCATTTTGACCGAGTACTTTTTTAACTTTTGTAGGTCATATCTCACCCGTAACATGGTGTAGCAGATCAACTAATCTCTTACAGATCCTATCTCTCCAACAAATGGTGGAACAGATCAAACACGACAACAAGTTCATCTCCCTAAAGTTGCAGTGGAATGGACATCTCAACTGTCCCATCTCTCTGAAGTTGCAATGGAATAAGCACGACAACAATTTCATCTCCCTGAAGTTGCAGTGGAATGGACATCTCAACCATCTCATCTCTCTGAAGTTGTAGTGGAATGAGCAGCTCAACAAGTTCGTCTCCCTGAAGTTCCAGTGGGATGGACATCTCAACCGGCTCATCTCTCTGAAGTTGCAGTGGAATAAGAATGACAACAATTTCATCTCCTTGAATTTGCAGCGAAATGAGCAAAGACAGTAATTTTGTCTCCCTGAATTTGTAGCGAAATGAGCACATACAATAATTTCATCTCCCTAAATTTGCAGTGGAATGAGCACATACATCAATTTCATCTCCCTGAATTTGCAACAAAATTAACGCAACCACAAGTTTGTCTCCCTAAAATTGCAACGAAACTAACACAACAAATAGATCTCATCTCCTTTAGGATGCAATGAAACGAATCATCTAATTTATTTAACCCTAAAGAAGCAGAATAGCAGAACAATTAGAGAGTTTTAAGATCTTTTAGAAGAGAAGACAAGATAGACAAAACCAAGGAAAGTCATGATTCCCTGTCATGATATAGTAGGTCCCACATTTTTCAGATCTCGCTTTGCCGTTGATGATGTAGTAGGTCAGATTTTTGTCTAGTTTCTCCATTGATGGTGCGACTAGACCAAATATTTTCCTTGGATTTTCTCTTCGGACATATGATTATTAAAAAAATCAAAAAAATAAAAAAAAATCAAAGAGAGAGAGAGAGAAAACCAAAGCTCTCTTTAGATCACGCCTCTTCGTCAGAGTAGAAGCCTGATCAAAACTTTCTTCTTCAGATCATGCTACTTCGTCAGAGTTGTAGCAGATCAAACTTTTCTCTTCAGATCACGCCACTTCGTTAGAGTTGTAGCAGATCAAACTTTCTTCTCCAGATCATGCCACTTCGTCAGAGTTGTATCAGATCAAACTTTCCTCTTCAGATCATGCCACTTCGTCAGAGTTGTAGCGGATCAAACTTTCTTCTCCAGATTATACCACTTCATCAGAGTTGTAGCAGATCAAACTTTTTTCTCCAGATCATGCCACTTCATCAGAGTTGTAGCGGATCAAAACCTTCATCTTCCAATCCTATCTCTTCGTCAGTGTTGTAGATGGATCAAAACCATTTTGACAAGTCCGACAAAAATGTTGGCACAACGTGCTTAAACATGGTAAAGTTTAAGATAATGGATAGCTCAAATGCCCATCAAAAATCCATTTTCATGAATGGTCAAAGGAAAATAAATCCTTTGAAAAATCCAATGTCATGATTGGTATAAACTGATTGTACCAGGGGAATGGTACAACTAGCCCAGAGCAAACGGCTACCGGTAAATGTAACTCAAATCCGTTGATCCATGTGCATTTTGGAAAAATGCAAAAGAGATCTATGAGCTAAGCTCCAGATCAAAACTTGCTAACTTTCGGTCCGGCGTCTTCGTCGGTGTTGTAGCTGGGCCAAACCTTCATCCTTTGATCTTGTGTCTTTGTTAGTGATGTAGCTGGATCAAGTTTGGCAGACCTTGCTCCTTCGTCAGTGTTGCAGCTAGGTCAAATTTTCTTCAGGCATTGCATCGTCGTCAGAGTCGTAGCAAGTCGAGCTCATTTTGTCTTCTCCAACAGATCACCTCTAATTTTTTTCTTCCCCAACGAATCCTTCATTTTAGAGATTTTGCTTACAAGAGCGACAAAGAAGATCAAGAGAAGCCCAAGAAGAAGCGGTGGCCCGAGAAACAAATCTTAACCTGACTAGACAAAAATGGTTCTCTTTTTTCTTTCCTCCATTGCTGTTGCACAACAACGAGCAAAGAAGGGCAGTTGTAGATGCCTATTTTCGTCCGGGCTTGAACCAATAGCCTATTACATTAAATACGCAGATAACCCAAATGGCCATTAATTAAAATAAACAAAACCCAATACCCAAGCCCATAAAACCAATCCAAACCCAATAACCTATTACCCTAATTAAAAAAATAACCCCAACCCAAATAAAATAAAACCTAAAATATAACCTAACCCTAGCTTTTTTATCCTCCTCAGCCGCCGCCCTTGTGACCAACCAATTTACCCCTCGCGCGTGGCGGCCACGCGCGACTCTCCCTTGCCAAGTAGCCTCTATGCATTAACCACCGGCTACCACCACTTCACTGCGCCACCGCCTGTAAAAGCAAAAAGAAACATCATTATTTTTGTTTTTTCATGTGCTAAATCGGGTTATAAATACCCAGGAAAATCAAATGTAATAGAAGGGTTTTTTGGAGGTTCGATTAATGAAATAATGAGGGTTTTTTTAAAAAAATGTTTTCTCCTTGTTCGAAATAACTCAAAGAAATATAAACCGAATCAAAAGTAAAAAAATCTTTTAAAATCTTTTCGGGTCTTTCTAGATCTAGGGGGATTATTACCAAAAATAAATTGAAGATTCAAGTTTAAGAGGCTTACCTGAGTTCAGCGGTGTATTTTCACCCCTCTGGCGACCGTAGACAGCGATAGCCATTGTCGGCTTGCGATGACACACGACAGACGTTCGACGGCCGGCGCACCAGACCCAGGCCTAGAGTAGAGATCGGGGAGAGGGTTTTATGATATTTTTTTAAAATTATCACACAAATGATTTTTTTGGGCCAAATATCCTATTTAAATGCCTTTCAAACCGACGTCATTTTGGGCGTCAGATACTAGGCCCAAAACGACGTCGTTTCGCTATCGACCCGGCGCACAAACCCAACCCAGCCTGGAGATCCATGCACTTTTGGATGAATGGGGGAATTACGTCCACCGTCCCTCCGCTTTGTATCCTTTACATTTATGTCCTTTAACTTGTGTTTTTTTTTCATTTTAGTCACTGTTTTTTATATATTATTATTATTATTCTATTTATATATATTATTATATATGTATATTTATTTATTTTATTTTCCTATTACATATTATGTATTTTATATTTATATATATGTATATTGTTATTATTATCTTAATATTATTATGTATATATTATTTTGTATATGTTAATATGGTCATTAGTATTAACACAAATTAATATTATTATTATTAATACTATATTCTATTATTATACTGTTATGTTAGTATATTATTGTACTATTATATTACTACTATTTTATTTACATATTACTTGTATTATATTATTATTACTTATCATTAATGCTATTATTATTGTTATTATTAATATTACTCACTTATTTATATGTTATTAGTATATATATTTGTATACATCCTCTATACCTTTTAATTAAATTTTAAATTAAAACCTTTTATTACGGAGTCTCGTGAAAAACGTACCTCAAACGTAAGGGGTGCCACTTTCCGTTAATCTCTATTACAAAATACCATTTTAAATTCTAAACCATAATTTTCAAAATCGATTCCCTTCATTCGAGAATCTAACGGAAACTATGCCCCGGGTGTAGGGGTGTAAATTCCTTTCATATAAAGAAATATTTTTTTAAATATAATAAGCGATCACAAATTTTAAATTAAATTTGAATTCTTAATTTCCATCATTTAGACAATACGCCAGGTACCAATTTTGGGCGTTGTGGGGGTGCTCATCCCCACACGTAACTGACTCCCGAACCTATTTTTTCTGGTTTTGCTGACCAAAACTCGTTGTTTTAACAAAATGACGCAAAAATAGGTTTTATTAAAATAGCCGGGTTTTCAGGTGATCCAATCTCACCTAAATTAAAAAGATTGGTGAAGACTCCATTCAAAACCAATTTTCGTAAAAACGCGTCAAGCACCACCGTGGGCAGGGCCGTTGTTGCACTGTCTATTAGACCTTGAACCATGTCTTTGAACTCATGGTATTCTTGAATGGTGCGCCCCTCTTCGGCATGAAACTCACAGTACAGACCGATATGCCCATCGGGTATCATCATTCCTTGATTGATCAGACCCGCTTTGAATAGTTTCTTCCAAACCCAACTAAGGGATGATTTGACTTTCGATACCTCGGACTTAACTATTCGGTTGCTCTCCTATTAGATTGCAATCACTCCGCCAATGAGATTTGGTAGGGGTGGCGGTTGTAGCTGGCCCACCAGGTTTGTCAAAACCTATAACCCTGAGCTTGATAAGCTTTTCCACTACCTTCTTGAAGCTGACACAAGTTTCAATTGAGTGTCCCACTTGATATCCGTTGTATACGCATTTTGCGCTAAGATCATACCACTTTGGAAATGGAGGTTGTAATGGTGCTTGATAGAAGGGCGCCACAACATCGACTTTGAGTAGTTGCTTGTAAAGTTCGCCGCACGAGATTGGTAATGAGGTAAACTTTATCCTCTAGGTGTTCTTTCTTTAGAAGAGTCTTGGCTCGAAGAACCCTGGGCACTTGGCACAGCTTGGGTTGTACAATTGTCACAGGCTTTGGATAACCGACATTGTAAACTCCCAAGGAGTTTACTTCATGGTCTTTTTTTGCATATGATGTCTTCTTATGGGATGAACTACCTCCACTTTCGATTTTGCCAGATAGCATAAGGTCGAAAAAATTGGTAGTCGTATTGCCTGTTAAGTGTTGAAAAGTACTATTTTACTGACCCTTTAGGCTTGTATTATTGGTAAACCTGAGCTTGCATTGTTAATCATTCATGCATATTTCATAGTTTCTTAGCCCAATGGGCTTGCCCATGCGTTTTACTATTTTTTGTAGAAAACATGTTGCTCTTTTTTCTCTTTTGTGGTGCAGGACGATTTACCGAGCCAATTATCGAAGCCTGTCGTGGCAAGAAATGGATCAAATTGGTTAGAATTCCCAGCCGCCTAATTCAAATTCAAATACAAAGGATATTATCCCCATTTATTATTTAAAATCTGCAAGATTATCTCCCATATTTGAAATTCAAATGAAAGCCTAATCTCCACCAAATTCTCATGCAACAACTCATCTCCACATTTATTTAAAAAGATCGAAACACTTGAAGAGAGATTCGAATTTTGAGGATCGATTCATGAGAGAGATCGACTTGGGGAAGGCTAATTGTGGGAGGAGTGATCATACTGAGAAGCTCATCTCCTCTCTTCTTTCCATTCTTGTAATCGCACATCACTCTTCATGTTGAAGAAATTATTCTTTGTATTTTCTTTTCACCCAACCATTAACTAAATTTAAACGGTTTGGGTTATTAGGTTTTGAGAGGTTTTGTATGGATGATTTTATTTTGGTTTAAGTTTAATGCATAATGTTGATTCAATTTTTATTCTTGCAAATCGAGTAGTTTAGAGATAAACACTTGAGGGGAGAATCATTCATTGAAACTCAATCCCTAATCGGTGACAACAAAGGGAGAGCAAGATTAATGGAGATTCGTAAGAAGGATTTACTATAATGAAGTGACAGCCATTGGAGGTTCCTCGACTGAGTTGATTTCCAAACATTACGAGAGTTGATAGAAATCAACAGGCTGAATTCAATCCTAGTTTCCTAATATTACAAGAGCTGAAGGGAATCAATTCCCTCTTGAACCAAGTTTTCGAAAAGTGAAAAAGTGAAGGAAGCTTGGAAAATGCGTGAATTTCAAGCAGCTAACGTGAGTTTAAAGAAAGATGGTGTCCACTCTTGGTAAAATAACGTGCGCCAGAAGTATCACCATGGTTTGCACAAGTGTTAGCTTTTCAAGTTAGAAATAACATGAAGGCATTGAATAACACTCTGCCGAGTATTAGAGACACAATTGACTTGCCAAAGCATCGCACTTGCTGCAACAATTAACTTGCCAGGGCAACAACTTGCTGAAAAGAGTAATACTTTGACTCAACCACTTGCTATTGCATTTCACTAGTCACGGAGAGTCCTACTTTCGGCAAACTCTTGCCACGACAATCTACTTGCCTCAGCATCTCACTTGCCTCCGGCATCCAACTTGCCAAAGCAACTCATCTGTCATACTCTCAATCCTAATAAGTGAACCTACTCTCTCATTAATTACCTTATTCGTATACAATCTTTCATTATTTTGTTTTAGATACTTCTTTACCACCATCTATCACCACAAATACTTTCTTATTTCAGTGTAAGGAGTTAAGAACCCAAGTCCTTCAAGACCAGTCTCTGTGGAGACGATACTCTATATTCATCACTTTATTACTTGCGACGTGTTCACTTGCACCACTTGCATAGCACTTAAAACACACAACAAGTTTTTGGTTTTGTTGTTGGGGAGTGACAATAGCGACTTTATCTCTAATTTCTTGCATTTTTATTTTATTCGTTTCAAGTGGCTAACACTCTTTGGTTTTGCGTCTGTGTATGACCAGGGGAGACCACGACATGAGACTACCCACTTGAACCTGAGATTGAACGTGTATTCCGTAAAAGAAGAAGAGAAGTACGAGCAGTTATGGCAGATCCAATTGCCAATAGCAATCAGAATGCTGGGGCAAGAGACAATGCAGCCGTAGCAGAGCAACCAGTCCGAGTACAAAATAGACTCATTTGAGATCACTTACTGCTACCCTTGAGATTCAAGCCGCACACTTCAAATTGAAGCCAATAATGTTTAATATGCTCAATTTGATTAGGCAATTTGGCGGCTTGACAACTGAAGATGCTAGGCAACATCTAAGATCTTTCTTAGAAGTTTGCAATTCCTTCAAATAGTAAGGAGTCCATGAGGATGTCCTTAGACTTAAACTATTTCCCTATTCACTGAGGGATAGGCGAGAACATGGGTGAATAGCATACAATCAGGAACTCTAGAATCTTGGACCGATCTATGCCAAAGTTTCCTTGTTAAGTACAATTATGCTAGCATTACTGATAAATTGTGTAATGATATCACTTCTTTCCATCAAGCAGATGACGAATCCATGTATGAGGCTTAGGATCGTTACAAAGAGCTTTTTTTCAGATGTCCAATGCACGGATTCAGAGAATGGATGCAAGTAGTGATGTTCTACAATGGAGTCAATGCACCAACTAGGATTATGCTAGATAAGTCACCGGAGGAAACATTTGAGATTCTTGATCTACTTGCCAACAATGATTATCAGTTCCTAAATACTAGGAAGGGATAGGCGAGGTGACATGCCACGACAATTGAGCTTGATTTATCTGATGCCATTTTAGCACAATTGGCCGCATTAACCAACATGGTTCAGAATTTGCAGAAACCCAGTAGCACACAAGCAGTAAAGGTAGTAAATTCATTTTATAATTATTGTAATGATAACCATGATTTTTCTAAGTTTCCACAAAACCCAAAGTCCAATTTTTATGTTGAAAACTACAATCGGGGCAACAATCCATATTCCAACACATACAACCAAGGATGGAAGAATCATCCCAATTTTTCATGGAGTAACCAGAACAACTCCAGCAATACATCTCGCCAAACCTCTAAAGCATCAAGATTAGGACAGAACATGCCACGACAACATAATCCTTTGCCGTAGCAACAGTCAACAGCTAGTTCTTTTGAAACCTCTTTAAATGCTTTCATGTTTAAAATTGATGCATATATGGCTGAGACTAACAATTTCATGAAAAAAGACAAACGCCTTCATGAACAGGACTGAAATTCAAATGCAAAGTCAAGAAGCAGTGATCAAATCACTAGAGACACAGGTTGAACAGTTTGCCCAAATCTTGAGCTCAAGGCCACAAGGGAGTTTGCCCAGCAATACTAAAGTTGCACGAGGCACTGGCCACTACAATCAGAGCAACAATCCATATTCCAACACATACAACCCAGGATGAAAGAATCATCATAATTTTTCATGGAGTAACCAGAAAAACTCCAACAATACATCTCGCCAAACCACTGAAGCATCAGGATTATGACAGAACATGCCACGACAACTAAATCCTTTGCCGCAACAATAGTCAACAGTTAGTTCTTTGGAAACCTCTTTAAATGCTTTCGTGTTTAAAATGATGCATATATGGATGAGACTAACAATTTTATGAAAAAAACGACTAACGCCTTCATGAACAGGACTAAAATTCAAGTACAAAGTCAAGAAGCAGTGATCAAATCACTAGAGACATAGGTTGGATAGTTTGCCCAAATCTTGAGCTCAAGGCCACAAGGGAGTTTGCCCAGCAATACTAAAGTTGCACGAGGCACTAACCATGAGCAGTGTAAAGTGATCCCCACTAGAAGTGGAGTAAAGACGGGCAATGAACCTATCCAACCTTAGGAGGATGAGCCATTAATCAATGACAAAGATCTAGAGGATGCCAAGACAAATCCAACTGCCATAACAACTATGCCACTTGTGTTTGCCCTGAAAAATTCACATGTCTCGGCAAGTTCATCCAACCCTACCAATCCAGATAAGATGAGTAAAGGCAAAGAGATCAGACCACCACCACCATTTCCACAGAGGTTAAAGAAGCAGAAGAATAAGTACTAGTTCAAGAAATTCCTTGATATTCTTAAACAAGTCCACATCAACTTACCGTTAGTTGAGGCAATCAAGCAGATGCCTAATTACACCAAGTTCCTTAAGGAAATAGTATCTAAGCGTGAGATATAGAGGACTATTACCTTGGTAATTCTCTTGTGGGACGAAGGAAACTTATCATTCGAGGTGACGACCTCTCTGACTAACTCATTTCATTTAGTTTCTTTTAAATTTTGTTTCACTTTTACGTGCATTGAGGACAATGCTTCTCTCGAGTTTGGGGGGGTGTTGGTTTCTAGTTAGTTTCATGTTTAGTTGCATTCATCGTTAGCAATCACATATAGGCTGCATATGTTACTTGCCATGCCTTTAATTGGATTTAATTGCTTAAGACTTGTTGAATATCCAATGATGAATTTTTGCCACTGTACTTAATTGAAAGAACCTTTAATTTTAGGATTGTATGAAAAGAACTTATAATTTTACTATGATGCTGATTTTTTTTACACGGTTGTGGCTTGTTGATTGAAAGAAACTTAGTGAACTTAGGTTGCTTAAAATTTGGGTAAATTTAAAATTGAAAATTAAAGTTAAATTCTTGCTAGAGGTGCCCGAAACTGGCTCTAGTAGTTAATGCACATTAAAGAATTGCTAGAGGTGCCCGAAATTGGCTCTAGTCGACTAAACTAAAATGAGAAATTGCTTACTTTGCTAGAGGTGCCCGAAATTGGCTCTAGTGAAAATAAAAAAAATGCCTCGGTACTTAAATTGATAAAAGCCTATTGTTCACATAGAATCTTGAAAATCAACTTGTACACAACTACGCACACACATTGTCACGAGCATTATAGTTTTGTTCCGGGTAATTTTTGTGCTATCCAAAAAATTAAAGGTGATCATACATTGTGCCACGGTTCCGAGGTTTGAATTCAAGTTTGAAGCATGTCTTTGATGATTAAAGTCTTGGCAGGTAATTGTTAGTTTGCATTGCTTGAGGACAAGCAATAGTTCGAGTTTGGCGGCGTGATAAGTGTTCAAAAGTACTATTTTTATTACCCTTTTTACTCATATTATTGTTAGACTTAAGCTCATATTAGTTGCATAATTAGTTATTCATGCATTAATTCATGTTTCTTTCCACCGTTGAGCTTGATTACATAACTTGGTGACTTTTGTGGAAAAAGATGCTGCTTTGGTGTGTTTTTGTGTGTGTGCAGAATCACTTGCCTAAACAAGGCTAGAACCAGTTGCCAGGGCAGTGCACGAAGGAGATGCCGAGCTAGTTGCCAGGGCAATGCATGAAGGAGATGCCGAGCCAGTTGCCAGGGCAATTGTCGACAAAGAATAAGGTGATATGGTAGTCAAAATTGATGACTAGACAAGCCCAAGATGACGTGGAGCAAAGCTAAATCCCAAAGGAATTTGATTTCCATGAAGAGATTAAAGAAGAATTAAATTCCAAGAAGATTAGAGAAGTTCTAGTAGGAATATAATTATAATAAAGAATTATATTCTTTAAAGATAATTTAATTCCAACTTAACTTCCTCCTCAAAGAAGGACTTTGACCTAGCCCTATAAATTAGAGGCCATATCGTCAACTTGAAGGAGAGCAAGAAGAGGGAAAATTTCGACAACTCCAAAGGGCAAGAAGAGGGAAAATTTTGACAACTCCGAAGGGAGAGAGGAGAGAAATTTCGGCAAGAGAGCAAGGGGAAGAGAGTTCGATTTCTTCTTCTTCTTATTTGCTTCCATTAGATTTATGGTTTGGGGATTATTCTGTGTATATCTTTTGAACCCAACCATGAACTAACTTGATTGGTTGGGGTTATTGTGTTTTGTTGTTGAGAAAAACAATTGGATTTTGTTTAGGTAATAAGAGTTTGCACTTTCAACTCAAGGTTTACTCATTGTTGGTTCTTATTCTTGTTTGCGAGTGAATTAGGAGAGGATCTCGTAACGTCATCTATTTATCTAATATCGGGAGAGTTAGATTCAAGAAACGAATGAGTATGGTCTTTATTCAATCTATTGATGGTGAAGATTAATCCGGCTTAGGAATAAGTTAAGGATTTCAACGGCTAAGAGGAGCGCAAGATTGGTTGTTGTTCACCCTTGACTCACGCAGGGATGTATTATCAAGGCATGCACAAGTAGCTAGAGTTTCGACTTAGGGATAAGAAGAAACCATTGAAGAACGCTCTGCCGAACCTTGAAGTTGCTGCCCAGACGCCCAAGTAGTTGCCCAGCTAGTCGCCCAGGCAACCATCGATTAGTTGCCAAGGCAACCCCTCTGTGCAAGTTGCCACGGCAACTGAGTTGCCCTTGCACTCTTTTACCAAGATAATCCAATCGGCTATCACACCTCAACTCACGATAACCTGGCCTATTTACTCTTTTGATTTCATCTATTCTTTTAGTTTATTGTTCTTAGTTTTCTCGTTAATTAAAACTCCTATTATCAATTGTGTTTTTACTTTTCACAGTGCAGTAACTTAAGCAAAGTGGCCAAACCAATCCCTGTGGAGACGATACTCGATACTCATATCACTTTATTACTTGCGACTTGTATACTTGCACATTTGCGTAGAACTTATCACACGCAACAATAAGCCAGCCTTATTTATGAATACATGATACGATATATGTTGACGTTATGTTCTACTATTTAAATGTGGTAAGTAATATGGCGTGCAATGCGGGGACAATGTTCCTAACATATGACTCAAGAATTATTTATGATATGTTATGTTCATAAAAAATTAAGAATAAGTGATGTGTTTGATAAATGATCACTGATTGGAAAATTATTCTTAATAAATAAGCTAATATGGCTTGAATAACATATTGTTTCAAGTATGAGAACTTATCTATGAAATGTTATGATAGTCACTAAAACTGAGATGTTATTTGAATATGGTAAGAGCAAGTAATATGTATAATACATTATCAATGCTCTGATAGATATATTTGTTATAGTATACCTGATATTATCTGGGGTATGAACTGCCATTATGATTTATTGATGACATCTTATATGATAACTTCTTATCATGATATACATATATATTTATGCCCAAGTATTACAAAGTGGGGGTCTTTGGTATAGCTGGCATGCCATAGAGTCCTTAGCAGCCACATCACTCAAGTTATGATATGATTACATGTTTTTGTGACTACCATGGTGTCACATACACCTTGGGGACCCAAGCCCTTGGCGTGCACCCTGGGGATCCACTCCTATAGTGCTAATGGCACTAATGAGGTGCTTTTATGAGGAGCAAAGAGCGTCCTCGAGTACGTACTCATTTGTATGTTCCGTTTGGCACTACGGTGTCATATTTCAGATGACTCGCGTACCTAAGGTTTCATAAAGTATATTTTGGGCAAACTTAAAAGATTAATAAAAGTGCAGGTAATCGAGCTAGTGAGCTTGGCAAATTCCGTTATGTACTAAGTTTTCTACAAAGTTTTGGTACTAAGTACGAGAAATGACAGGTTCTCCATACTCTCTGTATATCTCTGTATTTTTTGTAAGATCAGTATTTTTCCGATTATGTTAAGATCAGTAATATTTGTATTTCTTTGTTTGATATGTCAGGCAAAGAATTAGAATTATGATAAAGTTTGCCATGAAATACCATAGAAACTGGTTATATTATGCTATGAGAAGCATGTTGAAGTATGTCAAGTAAACATGATGAACTTAATACAAGTAATTTATCAGTTATACTTAGATAAGATAGAAATAAAAATAAGCCTTGAATTATGTTCATGTCAGTTATTTGATAACCTTATATGCTTTGCCTCACTAAGTGAATACTTAGGATATGTTGTTTCACACATAGGTTATTGGAAACTTACCGGAAGAGGAGTCAAGCATGTTGATCAAGTTGCAATTTGCTAAACATCAATAAGACATTCTAATTTATGATATTCTCTAGTGGGCATGTATCTATTTATTCGTTAGTTGTTTTAAAGGCATGAGTTTGATTAAGAGTCAGATAAATAGTCAATTTCAAAAATAAACCGTAAATAAATAAGAACATGATAAGGTACTAGTAATGTGATAAATTAGTTTAAGATAGTATAGAGGATTAACCATGAAAATATGAATTATTCGTATGGTTAAAGAATTACCGGTAAAGATATTTAATCGGGTAAAATTTTATTTATAGTTTATAATGTAACAATTTTAAATTCAAGAAAGAGCCTAGGCAGTGTACCTAGTTTTCACCCTGAGTTATATACTTATTTTAATAACTCACTTATATGATTTATAAACCAATTCAGGGTCAAAACTAGCAATATGCAAATAGGCAGTGAATACTTCGAAAGTCGAGAAAGGGTTATTTTATAAACTAGTTTTATGATAGATGTTTTAAAAAAATTACAAGTCTAGAACTCTGTTAAATAATATTGTGACATCCTTAATGTGTATTCGTACTACGAGTATACGTTAAGGGTGTTACACACTTAATGCCTACCACACACAACATCATTGTTTTGTTGTCCCAATTGTTATTATTGCACTCTATTATTCATGAGCTTGTTATTAATGTTGGGCAAATAATTATGATTGAGATTTATGTGTGCAGTAAAAAGGATGTAGGATTATTATATTTTCCCAACTTAATATCTATTTTGAGCAATAAAGAAAAAGTACCAATCGAGCCAACTAATGAACGACTGCCAAAGAGGAGTGGGTGGACAAAGGCACAATACATGCAAGTGATGCAAGAAGGAATGCCATGACCAGCTGCACTGAAGCCAACTATCCCAGTTGCCCCGACAAGTGCACATGGCACGGCAAAACACACTGCACCAAATGAATTTTCCCCAGCAAGTCCCCAAGGGGTGGTCGACCTAATACGCCCTTTGTTGGAAAAGTTGGAACACATGGAGGAGTAGGAAATAAAGTTCATGTGGTATATCAAGGATCGGGATGTTGCACTAACACTAATCATTTTGGAGAAGTATCCTGATTGCCATGTACAATCCCCATATTCCTTGTAGAGTTACTTGCCACGGCAAGTGAAGCTGGTAAGATTGGCCCAGCTGAGAAGGAACCTGCCGCGAAAACCGTTGCCAAAGATAAAGGTAAGAAACCAATGACTGAACCTATGCGAACTGAACCGTCTGTTGATCCTACATATTCTGAAGACACCACATCCTCACTGTTGATGTCCCCACCATCAGATGTACAACCACCGAAACCAACAAAGCATAAAGTTTCACCATTTAAGGAAGCTAATAACGATGGGTGAGCCAGAAGAAGAGGTAGAGGAAACTGAAGCTCTAGCCCATGTCCCACCAGTAAGACAACAACCATCGTACACTAGAAAGCGTGTAAAACACATGGCCTTTAAGAAACTTCGATTCAGAGGTGACGACCTCTCAGATTAGTATTTGCATTTCTATTTTTATTTTCCTTCTATTTACATGCATTGAGGATAATGTTTTCCTCGAGTTTAGGGGATTGTCTTTGTTTGTTTCATAATTAGTTGCATTTGCATTCATTTGTTTGTCCTCTCATGTTTGACATGTTAGCATGCATTTTTCATGATAGTTTGTGTCACTTGCCATGACAGTTTGCCTGACTGAACTTGTTAGTAACTTGTTGTGATATCTAATGATGATTTATTTGCCACAACATTAGGTTAAGAGAACTTTTGACTCTAGGCTTAGCTTGAAAATTTTCTTAGGATTTTGTTATGATGTTGTTTTACTAAACACTGTTGTGACTTGTTAATCTAGGAGAACCTAGTGAACCTTAGGTAAGTAAATATTAGAAAAACGCTAGAGGTGCCTAACTGACTCTAGCCCAAAAAAATAAACGATGAATGAACCTTAGCTAGAGGTGCGCAACACTAGATCTAGTCTTAGGGATTTTTGAAATTACTAGAGGTGCCCAATACTGGCTCTAGTATAAAAACAAAGTAAATAAATAGATAAAAAGATACGCTAGAGGTGCCCAAAACTAGCTCTAGTTGGACCGCTAGCCTCGGCAAGTTAATAAAACTAAGGTTTTACTCGAAACTCCTCTGATTAGCTTGTACATGACTGCACACACACACTTCACTTGCATCATACTAAATTTTGAGTATTTTTTTTTTGTTTTGCCTAAAGTCACAAAGGTAATTAATACTAGTTGCCATGGTTCTAAGGATTGAAGTCAGGTATGCAACTTGTTCATGTTTGTTAAATGCCTTGACAGGTGCTTGTTAGTTTTGCATTGCTTGAGGACAAGCAATAGTTCGAGTTTGGGGTGTGTTAAGTGTTGAAAAGTACTATTCTTCTGACCCTTTAGGCTTGTATTATTGGTAGACCTGAGCCCATTTCTAGTTGCATTGTTAATCATCATGCATGTTTCATAGTTTCTTAGCCCAATGGGATTGGCCATGCATTTTATTATTTTTTGTAGAAAAAATGTTGCTCTTTTGCTCTTTTATGGTGCAGGATGATTTGTCGAGCCAATTGGCGAAGCCTGTCATGACAAGAAAGGGATCAAATCAGTTAGGATTCCCAACTGCCCAATTCAAATTCAAATGCAAAGGATATTATTCCTATTTACTATTTAAAATCTGCAAGATTATCTCCCACATTTGAAATTCAAATGGAAGCCCAATCTCCACCAAATTCTCACGCAACAACTCATTTCCACATCTATTTAAAAAGATCAAAACGCTTGAGAGAGATTCAAATTTTAGGGATTGGTTCGTGAGAGAGATCAACTTAGGGAAGGCTGATCGTGGGAGTAGTGATTAGATTGAGGAGCTCATCTCCTCTCTTCTTTCCATTCTTGTAATCGCACATCACCTTTCATGTTAGGGAAATTATTCTTTGTATTTTCTTTTCACCCAACCATAAACTAAATTTAGATGGTTTGGGTTATTAGGTTTTGAGAGGTTTTGTATGGATGATTTTATTTTGGTTTAAGTTTAATGCACAATGTTGATTCAATTCTTATTCTTGCAAATCGAGTAATTTAGAGATAAACACTTGAGGGGAGAATCATTCATTGAAACTCAAATCCCTAATCGGTGACAACAAAAGGAGAGCGAGATCAATGGAGATTCGTAAGAAAGATTTACTCTAATGAAGTGGCAGCCATTGGAGGTTCCTTGACTGATTTGATTTCCAAATATTAGAGAGTTGATGGAGATCAACAGACTGAATTGAATCTGGATTTCCTAATATTGCGAGAGCTAAAGGGAATCAATTCCCTCTTGTACCAAGTTTCTGAAAAGTGACAAAGTGAATGAAGCTTGGAGAATCAGTGAATTTCAAGCATCTAACAAGAGTTCAAGGAAAGACACTGTCCACTTTTGGTAAAGTAACGTTTGACAAACATATCACCAAGATTTGCACAAGCGTCAACTCTTCAAGTTAGAAATGACGTGATGTAATATTCCAAATTTTGGCTAGTGATTAAAATGTAAATTTTGAAAGTTTAGGGGTCAAAGTATAAACTTTAGAAAAGTTTGGGGACTAAAGTGTAAATTTCTCAAACAAGTAATTTTATTCAGTATAAGAGTGAATCGGATTGAAATATGTACCTTGATATTGGTTTTAAGAATTAAGATGTAGAGAAAGGTACCGAATTTGGATCGAATGAAATTGTTAAGCGTGTTCAGGCTAGAGAAATACAAGGATGGGTGACCTTCGAGAAGGTCCCATAAAAGTGTTTCTAATCGATATTTTGGACTCAGTAAAGGTAAAGAATATTCTAATGGATTATCGATAAAGGATTTCTATGAGAAATTTTATTTTTTGGAGATTTTCGATAATTATAGGAATAATAGACTAAGTTAGGAAAAATTTAGTCTAAGACTTTAAGAAAGGAAATTTTTATAAGATGATAGTGTTCATTTTCTAAATATGGAAATATGGAATTTTTGGAATAAATCTGATAGCTCGATAAAGGTGAAATCGTAGTAAAAATATTTTATGAATATCGGGAGATCGGATCGAATCAAAATTTCAAAGGTTGATCCAAAAGCCATGGAAAAGTCACAAAATACTATTTTATGAATATTTTATTATATTTGGTTGGATTTCAACTAGATTTAGTTAAATTTTTACAAGAATGGCAAACTAGTAAATAAAGACTAGTTGAGGGCAAATTGGTCATTTGACAAGGATGGCAATTTTGAAATATTTTGAAATATTAAGGGCAATTTTGGAAGGTGAATTACACTTGGATCAAATCATGGCCATTGATTTTTGATAAGATTAAGTCTTGGCCATTGGATTAAAAGGGCAAATTAGTAATTTTAGTAATTAAATGAATTTTAAATTCATTTAATTTTAACATGTGGATTTAAATAAGTAAAAGATGAACCAAATTGTTCATATTTCTTGAAATATTTCGAACTAAGGGGAGAAAAAAAGGAGAAAATTTTTCAAGCTCGATTCAAGCCCCGAAACTCAATTTTCAGGTAATATTTTCAACTACAAAGTTGTTCTACTCTTCAAGCTCTTTCTTTTGATGTCAATAAATCATGAAATACATGCTTGATTGATGAGAATTTTGATGAGAAAGAAATTAGGGTTTATGGACTCAATTGGGGTTTTTGAGATTTTATGATTCCATGTTGAAATTCAAGTTGAAATCAAGCTTTTGTGATGTTAAAATCATGTTATTGAGTTGGGATTTAAACTCTACATGTTTTGATTATTATGAAGATGATTAGGGTTTATGGATTCAAGTTTGATTTAGGGTTTGTGATGTTGGACAAATGATCTAGTAAGCTTGAATTTGTTATTTGGAAGCAAAACCCTAAATTAAAGGTATAGAGACCATTTCGGCAATTCTGAAAGTTAGAGGACTAATCTGAATTTTTATGATTTTGAAGTGTATTTATGTTATTATTGAAGTTGGAGATGTGAAATTGAAGTTAGAATGTTAAACCGATGTTGAATCGAGTTAGTGACCATTTTGACAAATTGTCAAAGCTAAGTGACCAATTCGGAAATGAGGTTTTAGAGAATGACTAAATCTGATTTTAGTTGAAATACTAGAAATCAAGTAGTAATGTTGATTTGAGGACTAATTTGCAAAGTTAAGAAGCTTGAATCCTTATCTTTGTGTTTTAGTGACTATTTCGGAAAGAACGAAAAATTAGAGGGAATTATTTTTGAATAATTATTTGATGAAGAAAGTGATACATTAGTGGTTTGAATCAAGTAAGGGGACCAAATTGACAAATAGCAAAGTAAGGAGAAATTAGTATAAAGTTTGAAGTTATTTATGGAAGTTATGTAGGAAAACTGGATTTGGTAGTAAGTTTGAAAATTCACCATAAATTCTATAAAAATGCTTAGATGGTGAATTTTATATCAATGTAAAGATTTATTCGTCTAGCTTCGCTTAAAATAAACGGTGATTGATTTCGATTCATATATCAAAAGATATGAATTTTTAAGTGATGGAAGGTCAGAAAACAGAATAGCAGTCTGTTCCAAAATTCAATACTAGAATTTGACTTTGAAAATTTACCATAAATCGTACAAATTGAATATGGGTTATTAGTTTATATGGATGAAAATCTTATCGAATCTAGTTTTGTTTTCAACAAACGGAAACTGATTTTGAGTTTCGAGTTAAAAGATATTAATTTTTAATCGAATGAAGGTCAGAAAAATTACATAACAGTTTTTGTTAGGACAGCTCTGTAAACGAGAGTTTGATGAATTTTCATAATTTTTGTAGATTTTATTAAATTATGTGGCTTATACCGCTAGAACCATTATCGAATCTAGTTTCTACGGTATAAAGGATATTAAGATTCAGTATGTATTCTGCCCTGTTGAAGTAAATCTTTGATGGTAGTGCAAGTTGACAGAAAATGAAAATTGAGACAATTTGTGCCTAATGTTGGTTAGCAAGTTTGGAGGAATTATTAGAAGATCAAAATGGTCATTTGGGACCAAAAATGAGTATGTAAACAGTATAAGGAAGGAAAGAAATTTATGGAAAATTTTTATGTTGAATGATTAAATAGCTTAATTGAAATATTGTTAGAAGTGAATCTAACAAGTGTTATTCACATTCATGTGATTAATGAAGTTTGGATCCGAATCAAAAGAAGGTTTGAGCACTATGAAGAAAGGATCGAATAGAGCTTAGTGAGGCAAACTAAGAAATGGCCAAGGTGAGTGCATTTTTAAATGTTTGCATTACATTGAAAATGGCATTGCATTTCTCTATAATACAAGATATGATACATTGCTCGACATGACAAGCTTGATGGAATATCAGGTACAAATTATTGTTTGCATAAATGATGATCTATGTTTACCATGAATATTTATGATGAAGCGTGAAATATGAAATCTTTATATGTATGATTGATTATGATGTTGAGTTAATGATGAAAAAATGCCCAAGTATTGAGTATGAGAGTCCATGGTATAGATGGCATGCCATAGAGTCTTTAGCAGCTGCACCCTTATGTTCATGTTATCAAACAGATATTGTGACAAAATGATTGTGTCACATGCACCCTGGGGATCTACGCCCTCTGTGCCCGAGTGCACTATCGAGGTGCTTCATGTTTATGGGGAGCAAAGAGTGTCCCCGAGTACGTACTCATCTTTACGTTTACGTTAGACACTACGGTGTCATTTCAAGATGACTCGCGGACCTCAATCTCATATAGCATACTTTGGGCAATGATAAAAGAATCATGTCATGTAAACGAATCAAGTTACGTATATGAATCATGTCATGAATATGAACCATGCCATGTATATGAAATATGTCATGTATATGAACCATGACATTAAAACGGAACATGCCATGTATATGAATTTAACCATGTATATGAATCATGACATGTATATGAATTATGCCAAGTATATAAATTATGCTAAGTGCATGAATTATGCCATGTATACGAAGAATGTCACATATTTATGAAATATGTTATGCATATGAATCATGACATGTATACAAATTATGTTACGTATATGAATTATGCCATGCATATGAATTATGCCATGCATATGAATTATGCCATGTACACGTATCATGTTATGTATATGAATTAAGTCATGTATATGAATGATGCCACGTATATGAATGATGCCACGTATATGAATTATGACATGTATATGGATTCTGCCATGTATATAATTCATGTCATATATATATATATATATATATGAAGTATGCCTTGTATATGAAGTATGTCATGTATATGAATTATGTCATATTTATATAAACCATGTCATGCATGTGAATTATGCCAAGTGTATGAAATATGTCATGTATGTGAACTATGCCATGCATATGATTTACTTGGTAATAATGGAGTATTGGAAACTAGACTAGTTAGAAAATTATGACTTGCACATGAATATTGACTGACTATGAAAACCTTGTTAGTACGATACTACCTTAGATAGAAACCATGCTAGGTTAATGTATAACATGTATTGTTTTATTTTATGTTTTGATAAATAAGATTATTGTCTCACTAAGTTCGTACTTAGCGTGTGTTTTATTTCACGCGTAGGTTCTCCGAAAATAGACTAGCAAGGAGGAGCTGTTAATTGGGAAGATCAAGTTGCTATCTGTAAGTACAGTACGTACATCCTTAACGTAATTTGATAGACTAGTGGGCGTGTAATAATTTAAGTGGGTAAGTTGTTTTGTAAGTTTAAGTTTATAACGTATTTATACATTGTTATGGAAGTATGGACTTAGAGAAATGATTTACTATTAATAACTATGAATTTTGACGTGGTTAAATGTTGTTTAACCTTGATCGCTTAAAAATTTGAAAATCAAGAAAGGGTCTAGGCAGTGTACATAGTTTTCATCCTGAATTATATTTTAATTTCAACAACTCAATTATAAATTTTATAAATCAATTCAGGGTCAAAACCACCATTTTTACCTAATTTTTCCTATTTTTTTATCACATGTCATGTGAAAACTTTTTTACTTCTAGAAACTGTTTTTACTTCTTAAAACTATGTCAAAAGTGAAACAAGTAATAAATTTAATTGTAAATGAGATTCTTAAAGATTTTTTAAAAAGGTTATGTTACTAATTTAATAACAATAAAAAATGATATTACCAATTTGAACCTACTAATACTATTATAAAAATAAATGAATTGAATTATGATAAATTGGAGCTAAACCAAAATTTTCAAAACTAGATATGTGTCAAACCGAACTATTAGTTTTGGGTCCCAAAGATCTGACCAATTCACTGTTAAAATAGAATTCTCAAGAAAAATAAAAAGTACAAAAATAAGAAAAAATATAAACATTTAAACAACAATAATGTCATAAAAATCATTGTATATTATATAATCAATTAAAAATTTTAAATGATAACAAAGTTAACTCATTATTATTATTATTATTATTATTATTTGGGTAAGATATGGGTAATGGGCAAGTAGGACCCTAATTTTTCTGAAAATCGGTCCAACCGATTATTTCTCGATTTTTCTGGCTCGTAAGCCACGGTTGGACCGTGTTTTTTCTGTTTATTGACTGGTCTCTAAGTCGGTTCCGGTCCAAACAACCTTAGTTAAAACCACAATTAGACTGTTCAGATTTAAATAATTGAAATGTAGTTACTGATGATGAGTTCCCTTGCTTTTCGCTATATTTAGAATCTATTATTTCGGGAGCAGATTAAGAAGCTAAAGGAAGAGGTAATCCATCTATTTCTGTGAATACTATATTATTATTTTGGCATAATGTTAAAAATGTCTCTAATTTTAACTAAATAGTCACTTTGACATTTATTATCTTTTAAAGCAATTTAATCTTTAACGTTCTATTTTGAGTCAAATACCCTTTCGTGGATAGAAACGGTTAGTTAACTAACGATAAACATATTGAAAATGACATGATAGAATGACACGTTAGCATAAAAATAATTTTATATTTTATATAATTTTATAAAAAAAAATTTTGATGATGTGTCATTCTGTTAAGTCAGCGCATTTGTCTATATAAAATTACTATGTCAGTGTACACTGCCATATTGGTTTACCACATCATTTCAAACCATTTATCTATCAGTTGACTAACAATTTTTATCCACGGAATGGTCATTTTAATCTAAAATGAAACATTAATGATTAAATTATTTTTAAAAAATTAAAATCAAAATAATTAGTCAGTCAAACGTAAAAATTTAACATTATGGTGATATTTTCGACTACGGAACTTTTAATTCCATTTGGTGGTTAAATATTCAGGAGAGACGTCTCAGCGAAGAAAATGCAAAACTTCGTGAACAGGTGTGTTGTGTTTACATATTTGTTAGGCCAAATTTTGGTTATAGTCCTTATACTATACTTAAATTTAGGATTTAGCTACTAACTTTAATTTGACATTATTTGATTCATCTCTACTGTATTTACTCCAACTACTTCATGCAGTCAACAATTTTAGTCAAAATAATGACAGATTCTTTTTAAAACACTCCTACCACAAAAAAATCATGTTAATATGAGTTGAAATGAGAGTTTTTAATGAAACTTTTACGTCAGCATTAAAACCAGGATGGTTAACAGTATTAACAATTTGAGTTTATTAATGATATTATGAAAGTAAATGTCTAAGTATGTCAAGTCAAGTTATAAAGAGGAAATCCCGAATTTGAGCATAGCAGAGAGACTAAAATCGTAATTTGACCTATTATTAATTAATTTAGCAACTGAATTCAGCATTGATTTTTTTGTTATATCAGTGTGAGATGGAACCACATTCCTCAACAAGCATGGAGGAGGAGGAAACGACGGAGCTGGTAACAGAATTGTTTATCGGACCACCGGAGAGAAGAGGTATAAAAAGACCCTAGTTTGATAAATAATAATTCATTATCTTAATACATTATGAATTATGAATTAAACTTCAAAACATTCAAAAAAAATGTGAATACGATTATATATATATATAGAAGGTGGAACTAAATAAGGATGGAACTACAATAAAACCTGTGTGATTTAATGGGACATTTCGTGTGTGGAACATCAGTATATGTAATATAATCGATGAATATTATTGTTATTTGTGCTATTAACTAACTGCAAATTTAATGATATATTAGTATTTGCTTTATTTTCAGTGATAATATTATGGATAATTATTTGATGTACTGTCAGTAGAAAGTTTTTTCCCCACAATTTAGTTTCTAAAGCTGTTACATGTTCTTTGTAGGGTCCTAAACTCTAATCCCTAAATTATAAATCCTAAACTCTAAATATTAAATCATTAAATTTATTCCCAAACCTTAAAAACCTAAACACAAACACTAAAATCCTAACCATAAGATTTGAAACCTTAACCTCAAAACCCTAAAAATTAAGTGCTTGTGAGAAAACAAAGTTTTCAGCGTCGATGCATGAAATATTTTCTCTATTATGGGTCTTATTTTAATTTCTATTTCTATAGGTACCGGGTTGTAAAGTTATATCATTGTTAAACAACTAATTGAATTTGTGTCTTAATTAAATAATACCAACTCAATTAATAAATTCAAAAAAAATCAGATTTTATCTTACTGAATAATATATATTTAATTAACATTTAGTTATTTTTATTAAAAAAAGAATTAAGAAAAAATAAATGATCAAACACAATACTGTCGCAACAAGGAAACCCTAACATGCCGTTAAAGCAAAACATATATGAGAATTCTGGTGGCCGGCCGCTAGAGGGTGTACCGATCATCTCTGTGGTTCAGCAAGGGAGTAGCCGACGTCTCTTTCTCTTTTAGACGTGGATAGGTCTTTCAAAAAGGGACCAAGTGATGGAAGAAGGAGGTCATACGGGTGTCATCTCAGACATGGATGCTGAGGGTGGGGTGTTGCCTGCTTCTGTTGACGACCATGCGACTAATCTGACTCGTACTGAGGAAAATAATGCAATGGATGCACAAGATGGTAAGGGTAAGGAATCGTACGCTAGCAAGGTTTCTGGCTCTCCACAGAATGGTGCTGGAGCTGGTTCGATTGTGGGTTTTAAGGAAGCAGAAGTGGTTATTTTGCAAGAGGAAGTGATTATAAACCTAATTGGGGCTATCCGTCAATTCAATTCTCTAACCGAGTGCATGATCAAATTGATAATAACATGCGCAATGCGATTATCGTTCATTTGCTTGGACGTTCGATCGGCTACAAAGTCTTGCTTACTCGCATTTAAGCTATATGGAAACCGATTGGTGAACTCCAATTAATTGACCTAGATAACAATTATTACTTAGTTCTTTTTTCTGTAGAAAAGGACTATTCAAAAGTATTAACCGAGGGACCATGAACAATAAATGGTAGCTGTTTAAAGGTACAATCCTGGAGTAGATCATCTTCTACATCGGAGAAGCATCCCTCACACGTGATTATTTGGATTCGCCTACCGGGTTTACCATACCGTTATTACACAAAGGATTTGTTCTGATGTATAGCTTCGTTTATTGGTAGAGTCATTAAAATTGATTACAACATGGATGCTGGGGGAAGGGGAAATTTGCCCACTTTGCGGAGTGTCACGGACATACCTTTCGTTCACTCGATCAGTACGCCGTGCGGCACTTGAAGGGTCGGATTCCCAACCAAGTTAGCCTTGCAACCTGTTAATCTTTACCAGTGGATCAATCCAAACTCTGCCGACTGTCCACCCCTACATATATGCAAAAACAAATTTATAGAAATGATCCGAGTAGACATTAACATGCTTGAAAACAGGACACTTTTCCCTAACCATATAAAAACCCGAGGAGAAGAACATTTTTCCTAAAACATTACAATGTTTGAAATGAGGACACTTTATTCTTTACCAAGCCATGAGATCTTCAAGCACGGTTGGTCCCGATGCAGCTACTCAGTTGTGGTGTTGTAAAGGGGATGGCCACAACATCCTCCCCCACCTATTTTATCGACGTCCTCGTCGATGATGCCATCTTGAATCTCACACAACAAAGCATTTCCTCTCGCACCCTTCTTTAACTGAACTACTGACAATGACTTTCTGGCTTCCTTTGAGAGTATCACAGCTCCTACCACTCCTGGTCGCTCCCATTGAAACATCATACATCTTGCAGAGGGGACTGGAATTGCATTAGCCGATATCATGAAATCTAGCCCTAATACTACATCGAAGTCAACCATAGGAGCTACCGTGTAGTTAATCTTCCGTTCCCAAGTCCCAATCTTCGTCTTCACATTCTTTAAAGTCCCACATATAGTTGCAGCTGCTGAATTTACCGCTTTCATTCGTCCCACTCCCTTGGTAACTTTCATGCCGCACCTCTTAGCTTCCTCTGGAGTAATGAAGGAATCAGTTGCTCCCGTGTCCACCAAGGCCTTTGTGGCCTTCCTGTTCAAAAGTACATCTACATACATTAGGCCCCTCTCATGTCCTGTCTTTGCCTTATTATGTTCTGAGCAAAGAGCATATAAGAAGCGAATAGAACCCACTCTAGTTGGATTTTCCTCATCATCTTCTGTATAGGGACTATCTTTGCTGCCATCAGGTGTAGAGACTGCCAACGCGTTGATTGTGCCTCTGTGCGGACATTCTGCCTTTCGGTGAGGACCTTGGCAAAGGAAGCAACGTATAGTCGGCCGTTGTGGTTCAATATTTTGTCCTAACCCAGGGTTTGTCCCAGCCCGTGTAAAGTCTCTATAGAGCCGGCCTTTCTCACTACCCCAACTTGAAGGCCGATCGCCTCGTGCCACTTTCTTATAGTTCCCTTCATCCAATCCAACAACATTCCCATTACCGCTACCAACAATCCGATTGGTGCCACTATGACTTACGATCGAGGCCTTACGCTTCGAGGAACCATCACCATAATCGCTAAGACCTTCGGCAGCAACTATGGCCTCCGCCACAGTTTGGGGCCTTTGTCTCTAGATCTCAGACCTTTCCCAGAGCTTCAGCCCTTCCAGAAAGTAGAACATCTTGTCATCCTTTGACATGTCCTTAATGTCCAACAACAATGCCGCAAAGTCTCTAACATATTCTCGTATTGTCCCTCTGTGCGACAACTCTCTTAGTTTCCTTCTGGCATTATACCCGACATTTTCAGGAAAGAATGAGTTCTTCAATTCCTTTTTCAGCTCCTCCCAAGTCTTGATAGAGCAGACACCTTCATCAAACTTGAACCTCCACCACAACTTAGCATCTCCCGCTAGATACATTAAAGCCACTGAAACCTTATCCTCCTCGGACGTGGTGCGTACTGCTCGGAAGTATTATTCCATATCAAACAAGAAGTTCTCGAGGGCTTTAGCATTGTGACTCTCTTCGAACCGTTGAGGCTCAGGAACCTTTGGCCGGTGGCCTTTATCATTTGTACCCACATTTCCCACAACCAACTAAAACGGATTGAATTAAGCCTTGAGGTCCTCCAATCCACTCCTAAGTGCACTCATCACATCTCTGGCTTCATCACTAAGCTCTCTTATGGCATCTGACAACTCCCGTTGAGCTTTCTCAAGCTCTTTAATGCGTCTAGGAACCATCTGAGCTCTCAAGGCTGCTACTGCGGCCTCCAACTCTTCAATCCTGCCAAGACTCGCTGTCTCACTTCCTTGATCTCTCGATATTCTTGTGCTTTTTAATAATTCCGTTATGTCCTGCAAAGACCACCAAGCACCATTGTGCCATATAGCAAACCGATGTTAATGTATATTAGATCAAATTGAAACTTAATATGCCAAACCCTCCAACTTTATCTATTATCATTCAACAATCCACCCTGCCTACTCATTTTCCCGGAGCGCTTGGTGTGAGTCATAATCAATTTGCCTACCCTGCCTACTCCATCACTTGGAGCGCTCGGTATAGAGTCACCATAATCCTACCCTGCCTACTCCACCACTTGGGGGCTTGAACAAGATATGTTACGCTTGTGGGGTTTATGGATGGAGTGGTGTTATCTGAGCAGAATGCACCGATCGAGGAAATATTTGCTAGCAACTTATATCGACCCTAGATGTTGGTAGAAAGCAGGCGACATAGGGTAGGTCCGACGCTCCCATCTGGTACTTCTCGACCTAGGGCCCCTTCTAGGTCTAGGTTTGAGTCTTTAGAGGATTAGAATATGGTTATTGGTGAACAGATAGATGATGGTGGGACTGTTTAGGTACAACCAATTTCGAGTAGGAATGGTTTGATGGGTGCACATGGTAATGGTAGTAGTAAAAGTTTGACCAAGGAGATTCACAAGAATGCAGTGTATATGGCATCTAATCTAGAGAAGAAAACCAAGGCTGCAAAAAAGGTCGGCCAGGCCACAACGGTGGTCCCTTTGGTGACTGGGCAAGATGTACAAGTCGTAGCTCATCCAACGGGTGCTCATTCTGGTAAGCATAATGCTGTTAGGATTGTTGATCATGGCGAGCCTAAGGCTATGGGTTCGGTTTCGAAGGGATCACATGGAGGGAGTATGATGGGTAAAGGGTTGTTAGAGCCTACTCGTCGGGGATTAAAGATTGACAAGAAATCAGATTCACGTATCACGTCTAAGATGTCTTCCACGGAATTGGTTCAACAGATATTCGAACACCTGGAGCATCCAAGGCTGGTGGGATCTTTGCCACAGCAACTACAATATATTAACTCTGATCACTCTTCCTCGATGGTTCAGTCCTCGTATGAGGAAGATAACTCCTTGGCTAGTTTACGCCCTGTTGGTATGGATATGGGTGATGAACGAGCTGTATATAGGGGTACTGACGAGTAGTAAGGCTCGAATATCTTTGTTATTTAATCTTATGGATAAATTCATGTTTAGAAATTGTCAGGGTGCTGCTAGCATGCCATTTCGATGACATTTAAGTCTTTTGTGCGGGAATTTCATCCTTGTCTGGCGACATTATTTGAACCTCGTGTAAGTGGTAAGATTGCAGACAAAGTTGTTTTAAGGTTGGGTTTTTCCAATTCCTTTCGGGCAGAGTCACATGGTTTTAGTGGCCGTGTCTGGTCATTTTCGAATGATTTGGTCATTGCTGACATTTTGCAAATCTTGAATCAATTTGTGAATGGAATGGTCTCTGGTGTTGCTGAGGGTGCCAAGGTCTAATTCAAAAATTTTTATGCTAGTCCGCAGAGCTCTAATCACAAACATCTATGGCGCAACTAGGAAAATCTTAACCCAGGTAATGATATTTCATGTACTTTAAGTGGTGATTTTAACGTTATTTTATCTGTGGATGAGCGAACTAGGGGTGTTTCTCAACATGCATATGGGAGTTAACTTTTCGCGGATATTCTATTCAGTCTGGGTTTGACAGATTTGGAATATCGTAGTCCACTATTCACTTGGTCCTGGGGTAATCTCTACTAGCGATTGGATAGTGTATGGTTAATTTGGGGTGGTTGACTTCATTAAGGGATGCATTTATTACCCATTTGGGTAGGTTGGGCTCAGACCATCGGCCCCTTTTTACATGACAATAACCGAGACAATGGTAATCGTCCATTCTAGTTTATTAATGCCTTGCAATCTCATCCACAGTTTCGGGATCAGTTTGGTGTGTTGAAACATCATTGGAAAGTAAGGTCTCTAAATTTCAACTCGAAGTGGGTGCTTGGAATAAAGATGTGTTTGGCTATATAAGAATATGAAATAAGCAAATCGGCGCACGTTTGCGAGGCATTGATAGGGCCCTTTCTTTTCGGCATTTAGAACGCCTTACTCTTTTAGCTTCTCATTTGTTAACTGAGCTTGAAACCATTCTCGAACAAGAAAAAAGCATTTGTCAGCAAAAGGCTCGATCAAATTGGGTTTTATACGGGGATCAGAATACACTATTTTTTCATACATCGGTTATTGCAAGGCAAAGGAAAAACACAATTACGGCTCTTCGTCATGCGGATAGTTCTTGGTGTTCTGATGGTGATGAACTTGATGCTCACGCGACTAATTTTTATTGGGGACATGTTTAACTCTGCTGCGAAAACTCAATTGAGGTATTCGATTAGAGGCTATTTTTTTGGCTATTTCCAAAGCTTATGCGGATAAGCTTTGTCCACCGGTGAGCATGGAGGAGATTTGTCGTGCATTATTCAAATATGGGCGCATCCAAAGCCCTTAGGGTAGACGGTTTGAACGCTGGATTTTTTCAAAATAATTGGGATATTGTAGGGGACACGGTGTGTAGGTTCGTTCTGTAGGTTTTCAATACTGGGAGTATTCCTGAGCATATTAATCATACATTATTCGTTCTTTTATAAAAAATTGCTATTCTAGAATCAATGAGCCAGTTTCGACTATCAGTCTTTGTACAATGAGTTATAAAATAATCTCTAAGGTTTTGGTTAACCGACTAAAGCCTTTCTTAACAGATTGGGTGTCAGACAATCAGACTAGCTTCGTACCTGGTCACTCGATCATGAATAACATTGTGATCACTTAAGAGGTTATTTACTCGATGCATAAGAAGACAAGGAAAAATGGTTGGATGATCCTTAAAATTGATCTAGGGAAGGCATATAATAGATTGGAGTGGATTTTTATCGATGATACTTTAGCTGATATTGGTATTTTGAATTCTCTACATATGTTGATAGTGTAATGTGTGTATACGGTTTCTTCTCAGGCTACCTGGAATAGATCCTTAACGGAGTCTTTTAAACCTTCTCGGGGAATTTGACAAGGTGATCTGTTATCACCATATCTATTTGTCTTGTGCATGGAACTGTTATCTCAGGCGATCCATGCATCTATTACTCATGGTAGTTGGAAACATTTCAGAGCCTCGTCTAAGGGCCTAGCAATTTCACATTTATTTTTTGCAGACGACATGATCCTATTTGCTGAGGCGTTTGTTGAGCAAATGGCAGTTATTTGTTACGTATTGGCTGAGTTTTTCTAGGTATCTAGTCACAAAGTGAGTTTTTCTAAGACCACTATGTTATTTTCTAAGAATGTTGCTAGCAAGTTGCGGTAGAGTATTAGTGGTGGTTTTGGTTTTTCGAGGTTGATAACTTGGGTAAATACCTTGGGGTGCTGCTGCATCATCATAGGGTTACTTCCGCATCTAGGTGTCCTACTGTGGAATCACTATTACTGTTTGACTTGCAATGATGGTGTTGTCATGCTCTTTCTTAAAAATGAGTGACCATTCGGTCAGAACAAATGCAACGATAAATGAAAATGTATGCTTCTGAATACCACATTGATGTCTAAATGCAAAGAAGTTGATTCAAAATTGGTTCTCAAGCACTCGAGATTTATTCGCAACCCTTGAATGTAAACCCCTTGACCCGGCCTAGCTACCAAGACCGAATCAAAGACGTAACATTAGGTTTGTCGTAGCAAACCTGAACTAATAACCTAAATAAATCCATTTTTTTCTTTTTATCTTTCCTAGATGCTTATTTAACCCTAAGGTGTGACGTACAATAGCGGGAGATAAAATCAGCATTCAATTCACAAGACTTATCATTTTAAGGACCAAAACATAGATTTTAAAAATTAAAGGAGAAAATTACAAATTAATGTTACAAAACTTCAATTAGATTCATTACATGCCTCTGTGTGAATTTGCATCAAAATTGGATCACAAGATCATCATTAATTGAGCATTACAAAAATAGTGACCAATTTGCAAAGAATCCAAAATACAACACCAGAATTAACCCTCATACCGATACAGGCTTATACCATATTGACACGTGCAAACATGGCTTACTCATATCGGTACGATTGTAACACTTTGGTTTTGGGCCTAGGAGTTTTCTAGGTGATTTAGACGGTCCAACGGATCATATTAGATTAGTTTCAGGATTTAATTCGAAATAAATATTTTTGGGTGAGATAAAAATATGGAAAAATATCCCAAAATCAGTATTTAATATGCAAATGAATCTGGTAAAATCAATTTTACAAAAGGAGGTCCCAAAATTGGACATTTTGGTTAGTGACCAAAATGTAAAGTTTTAAAACTATTTTTAGTGACTATTTTGTAAAAGGGACAAAACTTAGAATCTTTAAGGAGCTATTTGGATAAAGTATAATATCAGACTTTTCTCTTTTACTTGGATATTTTAAAAAGGTTTTAAAGGAAATAAAAAAGGTTTGGGAGATTAATTTCATAATTAGATTTAAAAGATATTTTATGTAACTAACTTTTCACCAAAAGCTTTTCTGTCAAATTCTCTCCAGCCAAACACTCTTTTCCACTTCAATTTTCTCAGGTAAATACTTGATTTTAATATTCTTTTGTTATCAAATAATCTTTAATGGTTTCCTAACAAAACCTATTTGATTTGATCTTGTTTTCTCAAGAAAATTTATCCAATTAAGAGGAAAGTCAAGTTTAGAGGTGAGCTTCGATCTTCTCCTCTAATACAAGGTTCTTTATTGAAATTCCCAAGTTATTGATCCTTTACTTATGTTTTCTAACTTGACGTGATGATTTAATTATGGAAAATTGGTTAAATCATGGTTTAATTGGTTGGATTGATGGATTTTCATATAGGCTCTATTTTGCCGAGTTCTTGATTGATTTTAATCATATTTTGATGTTTATTAATGTTAAAAAGTGGGCTTTAACCTTGGAATCCCAAAACTATATGAATCTCTAATTTTTTAGGTTGTTAGTTTTTGGGGACTTGAGGAGGTTTAGTGAATGCTGGGGGTAAAAGGATATTGTTGTTGTGTTTTTAGATGTTAATTCATGTTAATTGATGGATTAAAATGTTAGGTTTTGGCTGGTTTAAGTTTTGAAGATGTTTGATGTTGATTTCGATTACTGTGGAGTGAAATTGGTAGTGGATGTTGAGGATTTATGTGAATTGATGTTGTTGTTTGATGCATTGATTCCTCTATTTTTGTGCGGATAAAATAGGAAAAGTTGATCCTCAAGCTTGAATGATCGTTTTGGAAGCTTTAGAGGTGTGTTTACCGTATCGGCAAGCGAGGCTTTGCATGTCGGTGAGTGAGAATGTGTTTTTACAGCTTTTCAAAGGTTTGAAAGTTGTGTTTTGGGGGTTTAGATCAAGCTTGAAATGCTGGTCTAAGCTCAGAAGTAAGTAAAGGATGAACTCTCTCTTGAACTCGATTTGGCAATTGGTTTTTATGCACTTGTTTTAATGGTTTAATTACTCACTGTATATGCATCTTTTGAGCATGGTTTAATGCTGGAAATTGGTTATATGATGATGTTGATGCGTTGTGAGGTAATGCATCTTTTATTAATTTTTTGAACATTGGTTAATGCAAGGTTGATTGCATTGGTTAAATGATTTTGATGATGCATATGAAAATAGTGAGTTAATGTTAATGAAATGAATTATATTGGCAAGCAATGGTATGAAAAAGTCTGAAAATATTATCAGATATAGTTGGTCGGCCATAGAATTGATAGTGCACTATAAAAAGTCACATTGGATATTGAAGGGTTTTGATTTGGTGTATTGTAAACTCCATCCAAGTACCCTAACAGTCGAGGGGTTTTGATATTTGTACCGAAGACTTTCGTTAGTGGGTTATGCATCCAACCGATGTGTAGGGTTGTGATTGTACCTAGTTGGAAACGTACCTTTAATTCCGGTTGTTATGGCATGAAGTGTTGGGAACACTTTTTGAATCTGTGTATTCGATGTTATGTTTTGAAAAGGAAAATTTGGTTGGTGATCACTTGTAAGCCAATATAATTGAAGATGTATCATGGGATGGATTATGTTGTTTAATGAAGTTTAGACATGTTTACTCTTTAAGCCCTGTATTGGTAGTATACATGGGAAAGCTTATATTGAGGGTAGCAAATGAGATTTTGCTGTTAATCCATGATACATGTTGCATATGGTTAAATATGCATGTTTTGTAAATGTTAAGTGCATGGTTTGATAAGGCATTATGTTGAAATGATGTTTGTAAAGTGTCTTGGAAAGTGGTTTTTCAAAAGAATGGTTAAATGGTTTTAAATGCATTAATGGTAGTTGGTTTTTGGGCATTCCTCACTAATCCTAGTGTGCTTATGCTATCTTTTTCCATTAATGCAGAGAATTAAAGGTAAAAGGGTAGTGAGGAAGCAAAGAGGGAATCCAAGGACTTGTTTGCAAAGTATGGTTTTTAACGATACATAGTAGTAATAAGGGCAATGTGTCAATTGTTGTTTTGGGAGGGTTATTTGATGAACTCCCTGCTTGTGCAAGTTTTAAGTGTTGGTTTGGACTTGTAAGAGGTTTAAAGTGCTTGATATGTGGGTGGATTTATGTTTTGGATGTTGACTAGGGAGCATGCGTATAGACTTTGTGATTACTTGTTAGGATTGCTTAAAATGTTGGTAAGTTGATGTTAAGCATGCTTTTGATATTTTATGCTATTTAGATATGTGTTAAAGTTGATTGGAGTAAGCCAAAGAGTCATATGTTGGACCTAGAGGTTATTACAGGCCTCTGCGTACCGGTACGAGTACCCAAGGATCGGTATGCGGGGTCTGGAAAGGCTCAAATCATCAAAAAAAACAAAAGGTATCGGTAGGCCTAGCCACCGTATCGGTACACCTTAAGGAATTTTGTACTGGTGTTGGTACATGGGTTTGAGTATCGGTACTATCTCTTCATTTTTAAAGAGTCGTACAGATACGCAGGGTACCGTATCGGTACACGTTTTGGTTACTAGAATTCTAAGCTTTTGAGAAAGTAAAAAGGGATCGGTACATGGTCAAGACCGTACCGGTGCGGGTGGGTTAACACACCGTATCGATACGGTTATACAAGTATCAGTACGAGTAGCCATTTTGTTCGTTAAACTGTATCGGTACGGGCTTGCCCGTATCGGTACACCCTGTTGTATTTTGTGCTTATTAGTTTGCTGAAGCTGGAAATCTTGTAAATTAATCCTTAAATGTAATGTATGCAATTGAATGAGTTTGAATGATTGTTTTGAGTTGGAATTTAATATGTGAGCATGAAATTTGACAAGTGAAGGATTGGTAACCTAAACTTTAATAAAGACCCTATAATTTGTGAAAATTATGTTTTGGTCCCTAATGTGCGTTTTGAGCACTTGAACCCTATTTTGAAATCTAATCTTAATGAGACGTTTCAGCTGAGGCATGTTCATATAGGATATAATATTGATGCATCTAGACTAGATAATATGAAAAATGGACCGGTTTAGATTATTAGCTCAGGTTTGCTTCGACAAACCTAATGTGATCCTTTTAGTTCAGTTTCGTCTAGGTCAGGCTAAGGGGGTTATATTTGGTTGTATTAGAGCCATGTTTATGAAAAATTGGGATGTTGTTGATGATTGCTCAATGTTGCTTGAAATGCATGGTGATTGTTTATATGTACAGTGTTTGAATTATGTCATGTTGGGGTATTTTTGGGGGACACGTTGCCTTATTACTCTAGTTATAAATTGATTTTGGCTTGAAATGAAAGTCTTGGATCCTTGCTTGAAGATGGCCTGATTGTTTTTGTTTTTGTGTAATTATCATGCCTTAGATACTTTTTTATACGATGCTATCGAGGAGAGAATTACAATCGAGCGGGAATACTGCTACCAGAGGGCAGGGAGTTGAGGGTGAGATTGTGCATCCTAAGGGATTTCCACCTCATTCGCCTAATCCTTTTGAAAGAGTGGAGCAAGTACCATCTGCAGCACCTGGTCTAGTATATGGTGACATGACACCTTTGGTTCAGGCGATGACTGGAGCAATTCAGGCTGCAATGGCTGGAGTTCATGTACCTGTACTGGCACCCGCTACTGTTGTTATTCCGGGGTTGCCATTAGAGTGTCTACGCAGTCTTGGATGAGTTGAGTTTAGAGGCTGGCACCCGAAGCATCTGAAAAGTAGTTTTCCAGTACATAACGAATCTTGGTTTAGATGAGGTGCAGTCATGACCGTAAGTTGTGATGTGTTGTGTCCCTGTTGCAGGGTGATGCATACAGTTGGTGGACCACTGTGATCACGGGCATAGAACTCGGTGATGTGACATGGGAATATTTCCAAGCTGCCTTCAAAAGAAAGTATTTAGTAGTTAGCTACTTGAATGAGAAGAAACGTGAGTTCATGTCCTTGGTTTAGGGCAGTATGACAGTATCTGAGTACGAGGTGCAGTTCGTGAGGCTAAGTTAGTATGCACCTGAGTTAGTGCTGGATGAAAGGCATCGCTGTGATCGTTTCTACTATAGGTTGGTATAGGATGTTAAGACATATATGTTGGCCACTGACTATACAGATTTCGACGTGTTGGTTACACGAGCGAAGGATATTGAGCAAAGTTTGGGTTTATCTCTTCGTTTTGGAGGTTTTGATTTGGGGAAGAGAGCTTTGGTTCTGGTGGTGGTCAGACCAAGAGGTACCGAGATATGAGGTTTTATCCAAATGCAAAACGTGGTGGAGATGGTGTTAGGCGAGTATCGCATGGGCAGGATACCCAGGTCATGTTAACGCATAATGTTTGCTGGGTTTGTGGATCAAGAGATCATTTGAGGCGAGACTGTCCACGTTTGGCAGAGAGGGGCAGACTCATACAGTTGTGGCTGTAAATTCTTGTTAGAGTTTTAGATCTGTGGAACATATGAGACGTGATTGTCCTTTGCTTGCTAGAGGTAGGCAAGCACCTGTACCTGTTGTTGCACCACCGAGAGGCTGTGGGCGCAATCGAGGTAATTTCTAATAAATGGAGGATGAACAGAGGACTGTAACGCATATAGTTGCAATTCGACCTGAGGGTGGTGGACCAGCGAGGATCTATGCATATCGTGAGGGGAAATGACACAAATGAGATAGCAGGTACTTTTACCATGTAGTCTATGTCATTATTTCTTTGATAGACTCTGGTTCTATGCACTCATATATTTTGCATGAGCATGCATATTTTCTTGATATACCGGTAGAAATATTAGATGTGGGTATGCAAGTAACGAGTTTTTTTAAAAAGACAGTTGTTATGAGGAAGTTGTATAGAAGATATCCTTTGGTGGTGCAAGGTTATGTGTTTGCGGCTAATTTGATGGAGTTGTTGTTTTATGGTTTTGATGTGATCTTGGGTATGGATTTGTTGCCCGAGCATCGAGCTGTGGTTGATTTTGAAATAAAGCAAGTTACATTGAGACTTGCTAATGATTATGAGGTGGTCGTTGTGGGTGAGAATGTTAAGTTCTTATCTAATGTGGTTTCAGCCTTGGAAGCGCAAAAGTTGCCAGAGTGTGGGTGTCTAGCATATCTGGTATTTGTTATGAATCTGAATGTGAAAGAAGTGGGGACTAGAGATATCCGTACTTTTTTTGATTTTCTGGGTGTGTTTTCAGAGGAGTTGTCTAGATTGCCACCGATAGAGAGGTAGAGTTTTGTATTGAGACATTTGCTGATGTGGCTTCAGTGTCGATTGCACCATATCGGATAGCACCAAATGAGTTGAAAGAGTTGAAGACGTAACTCTTTAAGTTGTTGGACCGTGGCTTCATCCGATCTAGTGTTTTGCCCTGGGTAACGCCGATGTTGTTTGTGAAAAAGAATGATGACACTTTGAGGATGTGCATTGACTATCGGCAATCGAACAAGCTGACGATTATGAATAATTATCCTTTGCTATTGATTGATGATTTGTTCGATTAGTTCTGTGGTGCTATGGTGTTTTCCATGATCAATTTGAGATCGGGATACTATAAGTTGAAGGTTAAAGATAAATATGTGTTGAAGACTGCTTTTCGTACGAGGTACAACCATTATGAGTACTTGGTGATGTCGTTTGGGTTAACGAATGCACTTGCAATATTCTTGGACATGATGAATCGGGTGTTCCATGAATTCTTGGATCAATTCATTGTAGTTTTTATTGATGATATTCCTGTGTACTCTCGTACCGAGGAAGATCATGATTGACACTTGCACATTGTGTTGCAAACCTTGTTTGATAATCAACATTATGCCAAGTTGAGCAAGTGTGAGTTTTGGATTAAAGAAGTGGTTTTATTGGCCATGTTGTTTTTGCAGAAGGTATACGGGTGGATCCGAAAAAGGTTAAGGCGGTTGTGAGTTGGAAACAACCTAAGTCTATAGCGAAAGTTCGAAGTTTCTTAGGGTTGGCCGGTTATTATCGATGTTTTGTGAATGGGTTTTCAAGAGTTGCTGCTCCGTTAACCAAGTTGTTGCAAAAGGATGTACGGTTCGGGTGGACGGAAGCTAGACAACAAGCTTTTGAAAACTTGAAGGAAGCTTTGACACAAGCTCTAATCTTGATTCAGCCTGGGTTAGGGAAAGAGTTTGTGGTTTACAGCGACATATCCTATGTTGGTTTGGGGTGTGTGTTGATGCAAAGTGGGAAAGTTGTAGCTTATGCATCGAGGCAATTGAAGGTGCACGAGCGCAATTACCCTACGCATGATCTCGAGCTTGCTGCGGTGGTGTTTGCGTTGAAGATTTGGAGACATTACCTTTATGGTGAGAAGTGTATTGTATACATGGATCACAAGAGTTTGAAGTATTTGAGGTCACAAAAAGAGTTGAATCTCAGGCAACGTAGGTTTTGGAGTTGCTTAAGGATTATGATTTAACAATTGAGTATCATCCGGGCAAGGTGAATATTGTGGCCGATGCTTTGAGTAGAAAAGCTGTTGTGGAATTGAGTGCCATGTTTGTGGGTTGAGTGTGACGTGCGATGGTGGTTTGTTTGCTGAGTTACAAGTGAAGCCATCTTTGTCGTAGTTGATTAAGGAGAAGCAACCCTATGATGAGGCGTTGGTACCGCATGTCAAGGACATCATGGATGGAAATCCTACGAATTTTCGCTTTAATGGTGATGAGGTGTTGTGTTTTAAAGATCAGATATTGGTGCCTAGTGATGTTGAGTTGAGGCAGATGATTTTGACCAAGGCATATGCTAGTTCTTTTGCTATGCATCCCGGTAGTACCAAGATATATCGAGATTTGAAGGACGAGTACTATTGGGTGGGTTTGAAAAAGGATGTGGCTGATTTTTTTGCTAGATGTATGTATGTCAGCGTGGGAAGGCTGAACACCAGTTTCCTTCCAGGTTGTTACAACCATTGAGAATTCCATAGTAGAAATGGAAGAGGATCACCATGGATTTTGTGTCGGGGTTACCTTTGACACCGACTAAAAAGGATTCCATTTGGGTGATTGTTGACCGGTTTACGAAGTGTGCACATTTTTTTCCAATGCATACGACATATACTTTGGATAGGTTGGCGGATCTTTATGTTGCTGAAATTGTGAGGTTGCATAGGGTACCTAAGCCGATTATTTCGGATAGGGATCCGTAGTTTACAATGAGGTTTTGGGAATGTTTGCATTGAGCTTTGGGTACTCGCTTGAATTTCAGTACTTCGTATCATCCTCGGACGAATGGATAGTCTGAACACATGATTCAGATTTTGGAGGATATGTTGAGATGTTGCATTATTGAGTTCCAAGGAACTTGGGAAAGGCAGTTGCCTTTGATGGAGTTTGTGTACAACAATAGCTATCAAGCAAGTATAAAGATGGCACCGTATGAAGCCTTGTATGGTAGGAAGTGCCATACACCCTTGTGTTGGGCTGAGGCTGGGGAAAAGTATATTTCCATGCCTGATGTGTTGAAAGAAATGGATGAGAAGGTGAAGCTTATTTGTGATCGTTTGAAAGCGGTCTTGGATAGGCAGAAATCCTACACAGATTTGAAGTGTAGAGAGGTTGAGTATGTGGTTGATGAAAATGTTTTCTTAAAAGTCACCTTGGAAGAAGGTGTTGCGTTTTGGGCGCAAAGAAAAGTTGAGTCTGAGGTTTATTGAATCGTATGAGGTGTTGGACCGTATAGCTCCTGTGGCTTATCGGTTGCGTTTGCCTCCTGAGTTGGAGAATATTCATGATGTGTTTCATGTATCCTTGTTGCGGAGGTATTGTTCGGATCCGTCGCATGTAATGCTAGTTGAGTTGTGACCGGATTTGTATTATGATGAGGAACCAGTGGAGATCCTTGACTCCAGTAGTAAAGTTCTTCGTGGTAAGATGATTGAGCTTGTTAAGGTGTTATGGCGACATCGCGATGCGTGGGATAGTAAGTCGGACATGGTTGAGCAGTTTTCGAATCTGTTCCCATTAGGTGAAATTTGAGGACAAAATTTATTAAGGGGAGAATTGTAACGCCCCAATTTTGGGCCTAGGAGTTTCCTAGGTGGTTTAAAAGGTCTGACGGATCGAATTAGAGGATTCGATTCCGTTTTAGGATTTAATTCGAAATAAATATTTTTGGGTAAAATAAAAAATATGGAAAAATATCCTAAAATTAGTATGTACTATGCAAAAGATTTTGGTAAAATCAATTTTACAAAATCAGGTCTCAAAACTGGACATTTTGGTTAGTGACCAAATTGTAAAGGTTTAAAACTGTTTTTAGTGACTATTTTGTAAAAGGGTCAAAACTTAGAATCTTTAAGGAACTATTTGACCAAAGTCTAATATCAGGCTTTTCTCTTTTAATTGGATATTTTAAAAAGGTTTTAAAGGAAAAAAAAGGTTTGGGGAGATTAATTTCATAATTAGATTTAAAAGATATTTTACGTAACTAACTTTTCACCAAAAGCTTTTCTCTCAAATTCTCTCCAGCCAAACACTCTTTTCCACTTCATTTTTCTTAGGAAAATACTTGATTTTAATATCCTTTTTATGAAATAAATCTTTAATGGTTTTCTAACAAAACCTATTTGATTTGATCTTCTTTTCTCAAGAAAATTTTCCCAATTAAAAGGAAAGCCAAGTTTAGAGGTGAGCTTCGTTCTTCTCCTCTAATACAAGGTTATTTATTGAAATTCCCAAGTTATTGATCCTTTACTTATGTTTTCTAACTTGATGTGATGATTTAATTATGGAAAATTGATTAAATTAAGGTTTAATTGGTTGGATTGATGGATTTTCTTATAGGCTCTATTTTTCTAAGTTCGTGATTGATTTTAATCATGATTTTGATTTTTGTTAATGTTAATAAGTGGGCTTTAACATTGGAATCCTGAAACTACGTGAATCTTTAATTTTCTAGGTTGTTAGTTGTGAGTTTTTGGGGAGTTGTTGAGGTTTAATGAATGCTGGAGGTAAAATGATGTTGTTGTTGTGTTTTTATATGTTAATTGATGGATTAAAACATTAGGTTTTGGCTAGGTTAAGTTTGGAAGATGTTTGATGTTGATTTCGATTGTTGTGGAGTGAAATTGAGTAGTGGATGTTGAGGATTTATGTGAATTGATGTTGTTGGGCCGTTGAATGCATTTTGATGCATTGAATCCTCTGTTTTTGTGTGGATAAAATAGGGGAAGTTGATCCTCAAGCTTGAACGGTCGTTTCGAAAGCTTTAGATGTGTGTTTACCGTATTGGCAAGCAAGACTTTGCGTACTGGTGAGTGAGAACGTGTTTTATAGCTTTTCAAAGGTTTGAAATTTGTGTTTTGGGGGTTTAGATCAAACGTGAAATGCTGGTCTAAGCTCGAAAGTAAGTAAAGGATGAACTCTCTCTCGAACTCGGTTTGGCAATTGGTTTTTATGCACTTGTTTTAATGGTTTAATTACTCACTGTATATGCATGTTTTGAGCATGGTTTAATGCTGGAAATTGGTTATATGATGATGTTGATGTGTTGTGAGGTAATGCATGTTTTATTATTTTTTTGAACATTGGTTAATGCAAGGTTGATTGCATTGGTTAAATGATTTTGATGATGCATATGAAAACAATGAGTTAATGTTAATGAAATGAATTATATTGGCAAGTGATGGTATGAAAAGGTTTGAAAATATTATCGGATATAGTTGGCCGACCATAGGATTGATAGTCCACTATAAAAAGTCGCCTTAGATGTTACGGGGTTTTGATTCGGTGTACCGTAAACTCCATCCAAGTACCCTAATAGTCGAGGGGTTTTGATCTTTTTACCGAAGACTCTTTTTAGTGGGCTATGCATCCAACCGATGTGTGGGGTTGTGATAGTACCTGGTTGTAAATGTACCTTTAATTTTTGTTGTGATGGCATGAAGTGTTGGGAACACTTGTTGAATTCTTGTATCCGATGTTATGTTTTGATAAGGGAAATTTGGTTAATGACCATTTGTAAGCCAATATAATTGATGATGTATCATGAGATGGATTATGTTGTTTAATGAGGTTTAGACATGTTTACTCTTTAAGCCTTGCATTGGTAGTATGCATGGGAAAGCTTAAATTGAGACTAGAAAATGCGATTTTGCTGTTAATCCATGATACATGTTGCATATGGTTAAATATTTGTGTTTTGGAAATGTTAAGTGCATGGTTTGATAAGGCATGATGTTGAAATGATGTTTGTATAGTGTCTTGGAAAGATTTGTTTTTCAAAAGAATGGTTAAATGGTTTTAAATACATTGATGGTGGTTGGTTTTTGAGCATTCCTCACTAAGCCTAGTGTGCTTACGCTCTTTTTTTTCATCAATGCAGATAATTAAAGGTAAAAGGGCAGCGAGGAAGCAAGGAGGGAATCCAAGGACTTGTTTGCAAAGTATGGTTTGAAACGATACATAGCAGTAATAAGGGCAACAAGACAATTGTTGTTTTAGGAGGGTTATTTGATGAAATCCCTGTTTGTGCAAGTTTTATATGTTGGTTTGGACTTGTAAGAGGTTTAAAGTGCTTGATATGTGTGTGGATTTATGTTTTGGATGTTGAATAGGGAGCATGTCTATAGACTCTGTGATTGATTCTGTTAGACTTGTTAGGATTCTTAAAATGTTGGTATATTGATGTTAAGCATACTTTTGATATGTTGTTTAGATATGTGTTAAAGTTGATTGGAGTGAGCCAAAGAGTCATATGTTGGACCTAGAGATCATTACAGGCATCTGCGTACATGGGTATCGGTACGCCTAGCCACCATATCAGTACGCCTAAAGGAATTTTTTTATTGGTGTCGGTACATGGGTTTGAGTTCTGGTACGATCCTTTCATTTTTAAAGAGTCATACCGATACGCGGAGTAACGTATTAGTACGCATTTTGGTTACTGGAATTTGGAGTTTTTGGGAAAGCAAAGGGGGATTTGTACGGGGTCAAGGCTATACCGGTACGGGTGGGTCAACACACCATAACGATATGGTTATACAAGTATCGATACAAGTAGCCATTTTGTTCGTTAAGCTGTATCGGTACGTGCTTGCCCGTATCGGTACTCCCTGTTGTATTTTGTGCTTATCAGTTTGCTGAATTTGGAAATCTTGTAAATTAGTTATTGAATGTTATGTATGTAATTGAATGAGTTTGAATGGTTGTTTTGAGTTGGAATTTAATATGTGAGCATGAAATTAGACTAATGAAGGATTGGTAACCTAAACTTTAATAAAGACCATGTAATTTGTGAAAATTACATTTTGGTCCCTAATGTGCGTTTTGAGCAATTAAACCCTGTTTTGAAATCTAATTTCAATGAGACATTTTTGCTGAGGTATGTTCACATAGGAGATAATATTGATGCATCTAGACAAGATAAAAAGAATAAAAATGGACCGACTTAGGTTATTAGCTCAAGTTTGCTTCGGCAAACCTAATATGATCCTTTTAGTTTGGTTTTGGCTAGGCCGAGCTAAGGGGGTTAAAACAATCATACGAGTATCGATCCCCATTGCATATTTAAAAAACAGCGGATTCCAGCAGCTAAAACTCGTACTGATATGTTATCCTGTGTAATTATCTAGTATAAACTTTCTCAAGGGCGTATCGATACGGCAGCTACTCGTACCAATACCCTTTTCATTTTTTTCCTAAATTAAGGCATATCAAACCCTACGTACTGATCCCAGAGGACTCGTATCGGTACGACTAGGCCTGTAATGACATCTTGGCCAAACATATGACAATTAGGCTCGATCTAACATGTTTAAAACATAATACAAACAACATATAACATGTTTAGCATCATTTCCACAACCATCCAAACATGCTAGGTAAACATTCATTCCATAGCAAATCAATCAAGAGAACCTATAGGCATGGTCTCTACCCAAGCATGCAATTCTCATCCCAAAGCCACATTCAAACCATATAACCTCATACAAGTCCAAAATATCAAATAAAACATGTCCAAAAACAAGGAGTAAGCAAACAACCCTCCCAATTACTATAAGTTCATTTATTAAAACCATACTTGAAGTAAATTGAATCTTGGATTTTCCCTTGCTCGCTTGCTGCCCTGAAAGCTCACTTCTCTGCAATGATGAGAAATGAAAGCGTCAGCATATAATGCCTAGTGAGGGATGCTCTAAAAACTCTCATCAATGTTTTTAAAACCATTAGAGTCAAACCACATTTTCAAAATCATGCTAAAACATCTCATACCATTTTTACCTTTCCAAAACATGCATATTAAACCATATGCAAAACATGTATCATGGATCTCATGCATAATCCCATATGCAAAACCTCAATTTAAGCCTTCACATGCTTATTCATCCAATAGCAAAGCTTAAAGAGCAAAACATGTATAAATCACATTATACAAAGCATAAATCATCCATCATGATACTTTAGTTCATATATTGGCATTAAAGTGACCAAAAACCAAAACTTTCCTTTATCAAAACACATCGGATACACAGATTTCACAAGTGGTTCATAGACCACTTAAACATACATTTAATCAGAGCAAACAGTAATATAAACCCCTCGATGGTTACAATGTATAACACCTATCAACGGGAGAAAGCGGTACAATCACAACCCCTCGACTGCTGAGGTACCCATGGTGGAGAATACAGTACAAACACAACCCCTCGACACATATGAGGCGACTTATTATAGTGCACTTTAAACCCTATGGAATGCCAACTATATCTGATAATATTTAATCATTGTCACTTGCTAATATATTCTATATTAAACATGATACCTCACCATTTTTCATATGCATCGTTTAAACCAATTTCCAATGCAACAAACTATGCATTTCATATCATCAAAATACTTTTCATAAATTATTTACCATACTCATTTATTATCAATATATGATCATTTGCATCATAATCCATTTCTAAAACATGCTTATAACAATAGGTATCAAATCATAAACATAGCCATGAGAAAATCAACTTTGCTAAACCGATATTGAGAGCGAAATCGTCTAATACTTACTTTCGAGCTTAGACAAGCGTTTCAAGCTTAATATAAACCCCCAAAATCACTTTCAAACCTTTACAAGGGCTGTAAATATCGTTTCCACTCACCAACAACACAAAGCTTCACTTGCCGATATGAAACTACGCATCTAACGTCTCCAAACCTTAGTCAATCGTTGTAGGATCGATCTACCCTGTTTTATTCACATAATAACAGAGGATTAATACATCATTATGCATCTAAAGTCCCAGCAATCTCAATCCTTAACATCACATCACCAAACACCACCATAAACCTTTCGAAAACAACCGAAAAACACTTCGATTCCAATCTAAACAAAGCCCAGCCATAACCTAATGATTTGATCAACTTTAAAACATCAAACAACATCTAAAAAAATCCATAACCCCACCTTATATCTCCAGAAAAAACATAACACCACAAAAACTTCAAAAACTAACTATTCACAACCTAGAAAATTAGCAATTCAACTAGCTTCGGGTTTCCTTTTATAAATACCATTAAATATCATCAAAATACTATTTAAACATGATCTAAAAGAATCAAGATTGCAATGATTCATATCAATAACCATACTCAATAAATTTCTTAACAAAATTAACATTAAATCATCAAATCTTGATTTAATCTTTAAAACATAAAATAAATCTATTCCAAAGGATCAAGAACTTGGGAATTTTAATAAAGAACCTCTTATTAGAGGAGAGAAACGAAAATCACCTCTAATGGTACACTCCTTCCTCAATTGGCTTGATTTTGATGAAATCTCTAAAGTAGAAGATCTAAAGTAGAACAAAAGAATCAAATATTGAAATCAAAAGTAAGGTTGAAAAGATTGATTCCTAATATTTTTAGAAAAGAAAAGGTATTTTGGCTTCTGAGAATTTGAGAGAAAAGATTGGTGAAAAAGTAGTTACGTGAGAAAAAGATTTGGCTAATTGAAACACTTTTAATCTCTTTTATTAAACCCTTTTAAAACTATTTTAAAATAGCCAAATTAAGGAAAAAGTCTGATAAAACCAATTGGCTTAATATCTCCCTAAATATTCTAAGTTTTGACCCTTTTACGATTTAGTCACCAAAAATAGTTTTCAAACTTTACATTTTAGTCACTAGGATGAAATATCCATAAATCAAACCTTAATTTATCAAATTGAAGTTACCAAAACCCTCAAAATAATAAATAAATATATCCACCATTTTCCATATTTTATTTCATGTTAAGAATATTTTTTATGAATTAATTCCCAAAACTAGATTAAACCGACTAATCTGGTCCACCCGAACTGTCTAACCTACCTAGCTAACTTCTAGTCCCAAATTCGAGACGTTACAACTCTTCCCCACTTAAGAAATATCGTCCTCAAAATTTACCTGATGAAAAAAGACGAGGAAACTGCTTCTTCATGTCCCTTTCTTTTCCCACGTGGCTTCCTCAACACTTCGATGTCCTCACAACACTTTTACCAGCTCAACGGTTTTTCCAAGAAGAACCTTATTGCTGGTATCCAAAATCCTCACCAGTTCTTCCTCGTAGGTCAAATCCGAATTCAACTCAATCTCTTCAACATGCATCACAGGCGATGGGTCCGATCTGTACCTCCGAAGCATCGATACATAGAAAACATCATGCATCTTTTCCAACTCTGCGTGTAACCTTAACATATAAGGGACTGGACCAACATACTCTAACACCTCGTAAGGCCCAATGAACCTCGGACTCAGCTTACCATTTCGTCCATACCTCATCACCTTCTTCCAAGGAGAAACTTTTAGAAATATTTTATCACCAACAGCAAACACAATCTCCCTACGCTTCAAATCAGCATAGGATTTTTGCCTATCCAAAGTTGTTTTCAACCGATCACTGATAAGCTTCACCTTCTCATTAGTTCCATTCAACACATCATGCAGAAAAACATGCTTCTCACCTACCACAGCCCAACAAAGTGGCGTACGACACCTCCTACCATAAAAAGCTTCATACGGAGCCATTTGAATGCTTTCTTGATAACTATTGTTATAAGCAAACTCTACCAACGATAGTTGCTTCTCCCACGTTTCTTGAAAATCAATGATGCAACACCTCAACATATCCCCTAACACTTGGATAACACGTTCAGACTGACCATCTGATTGAGGATGATACAAAGTACTAAAATTCAACCATGTACCCAAAGCTCTATGCAAACACTCTCAAAACCTTGATGTAAAATGTGCATCCCTATCTGACACGATAGACTTAGGTACCCCATGCAACCTTACAATCTCAACAATATACATATCTGCTAACTTATCCAACGTATACGTCGTATGCACTGCCAGAAAATGTGCACACTTCATAACCCGATCCACAATTACCCATATAGTATTCTTTCTGGACAGTATCAAAGGCAAACCCGTCACAAAATCTATGGTAATTCTCTCCCACATCTATTCCAGAATCTTCAACGGATGCAGCAATCCTAAAGGAAACTAATGCTCAGCCTTAACACGCTGACACATTATACATCGGGCAACAAACTCTGCTACATCCTTCTTCAAACCAACCTAATAATACTTCTCCTTTAAATCTCAATACATCTTCGTACTACCCAGATACATAGCAAAAGGGCTAGAATGAGCTTTACTCAAAATAGTGCGCCTTAAATCAACATCTTCCGGCACAACTATTCGACCCATCAAATACAAGAAACCATCATCATTAAAACAAAAATTTGTCTGATTACCGTCCATAATATGCTTAACATGTGGTACCAATGAATCATCATATGGTTGCTTCTCCATAATCAATTGTAACAATGACGGTTTCACTTGCAACTTAGCCAATAACCCACCATCTCACGTCATACTTAACCGCGCAGACATTGCCCTTAACTCCACCGCAACCTTCCTACCTAGGGCATCGGCTACTACATTAGCTTTACCCAGATGATACTCAATCATCAGATCATAATCCCTAAGCAACTCCAACCATCGACGTTGCCTAAGATTCAACTCTTTTTGTGAAATCAAATATTTCAAACTCTTTTGATCCGTGTACACAATACATCTCACCATACAGATAATGTCTCCAAATCTTCAACGCAAACACTGTCACGGCAAGCTCTAAATCATGCGTAGGATAATTACACTCGTGCACCTTCAACTGTCTAGATGCATAAGCCATAAATTTACCGTATTGCATTAATACACACCCAAACCAATATAGGATGCATCATGATAAGTGTTCAAAAGTACTATTTTTCTTACCCTTTTTACTCATATTATTGTTAGACTTAGGCTCATATCAGTTGCATAATTAGCTATTCATGCATTAATCCATGTTTCCTTCCATCGTTGAGCTTGATTACATAACTTGGTAGTTTTTGTGGAAAAGATGCCGCTTTGGTGTGCTTTGTGTGTGTATGTGCAGGATCACTTGCCAAAGCAACGCCGAGCTAGTTGCCAGGGCAATGCATGAAGGAGACGCCGAGCCAGTTGCCATGGCAATTGTCGACAAAGAGAAAATGCAATAGGGATGTCGAAATTAATGACTATACAAGCCCAAGATGACGTGGAGCAAAGCCCAAACCCAAAGGAATTTGATTTCCATGCAGAGATTAAAGAAGAATTAAATTCCAAGAAGATAGGAGAAGTTCTAGTAGGAATACAATTATAATAAAGAATTATATTCTTTAAAGATAATTTAATTCCAACTCAAACTCCTCCTCAAAGAAGGACTTTGGCCTAGCCCTATAAATAGCAAGGAGATTTCGACAAGATGCATAGAGAGAGCATTAGGGAAATTTCGACAAGTCCAAGGGAGAAAGCAAGGGATTTTTGACAAGCTTCATCTTTTCTTTCTTGTTCGATTGGGTTCATGCTAGGGATTGTTTATCTTGTGTTTCTTTGGAACCTAGCCATGAACTAAATCTACTTGGCTATGGTTATTGTGTTTTGTGGTTGTGAGAAACTATTGGTTTTTGTTTAGGTAATAAGAGTTTGCACTTTTCTATTTCAAGGTTTATTCATTCTTGGTTCTTATTCTTGTTTGCGAGTGAATTGGGAGAGGATCTCGTGATTTCATCTATTTATCTAATATCGGGAGAGTTAGATTCCAGAAACGAATGAATATGATCTTTATTCGATCTATTGATGGTGAAGATTAATCCGGCCTAGGAATAAGTTAAGGATTTCAACGGCTAAGAGGAGCGCAAGATTGGTTGTTGTTCACCCTTGATTCACGCAGGGATGTATTATCAAGGCATGCACAAGTAGCTAGAGTTTCGACTTAGGGATAAGAAGAAACCATTGAAGGACGCTCTGCTGAACCTTGAAGGTTGCTGCCCAGAAGCCCAAGTAGTTGCCCAACTAGTCGCCCAGGCAACCATCGATTAGTTGCCAAGGCAACCCCGTTGTGCAAGTTGCCACGGCAACTGAGTTGCCCGTGCACTCTTTTACCAAGACGATCCAATCGGCTATCACACCTCAACTCACAATAACCTGGCCTATCTCTCTCATTTGAATTCATCTTTTTCTTTTACTTTATTTGCTTTCTAAGATTAGTTATTAGTTAAACTCCTATAATCCTTTACTTGTGTTTTTACTTTTACAGTGCAAGAGACTAGATTCTTGAAGTAGCACCAATCCCTGTGGAGACGATATCTTTTATACTATAACTTGCGACGTGTATACTTGCACATTTGCGTAGCACTTATTACGCGCAACACATCACTATAAACAACAAACTCTTTACCTAATTCGAGTTAAATCAAAATTGGAGCTTGTATTAAAGCCTCATTCAATTTCTCGATAGCCTGTTGCCTACTCTCCGTCCACTCAAAATGAACATTCTTTTGCAACAACTTAGTCAACGGAGCAGCAATCCTTAAAAAACCACCCACAAACGACGATAATATTCTGCCAACCTAAGAAAACTACAAACCTCCAAAACAGACTTAGATGACTTCCAACACACCATCGCCTCATTCTTATGTGGATGACCACGAATACCTTCTGTCGACACTAGATGTCCAAGGAAAATCACTTCATTTAACCAAAATTCACACATGCTCAACTTGGCATACAATCGATTATCCAACAAGGCTTGCAACACAATCTGCAAATGCTGTATTGTTCTTCCTCGGTACGAGAGTACACAAGGATATCATTAATGAACACAACCACAAATTGATCTAAATATTCATGAAACACATGATTCATCATATCTATGAAAGCGGTAGGTGCATTCGTCAACCCAAAAAGCATCACCAAAAAACTCATAATGCCCATAACGTTTGCGAAAAATGGTTTTTAGCACATCCTTATCCTTTACCCTCAATTGATAATATCTAGACCTCATATCAATCTTGGAAAACACTGTAGCACCCCATAATTGATCAAACAAATCATCAATTCTCAGCAAAGGATACTTATTCTTACGCGTTAACTTGTTCAGTTATAGATAATTAATGCACATTCTCATAGTGCCATCCATCTTTTTCACGAACAACACTAGTGCTCCCCACGGTGACACACTTGGTTGGATGAAACCATGATCCAGTAATTTTTAAAGTTGCGTCTTCAACTTTTTTAACTCTTTAAGCGCAATGCGATACAGATCAATCGACACCAAAGTCGTATCCGCATACGTCTCGATACAAAACTATAGTTTCTTATTCGATGGTAACCCAGGAAACTCCTCTAAAAACACTCTCAAAAAATCATAAATGGTACGAATATCCTAAACACGTACCTTTTTTATATTTGGGTTCGTAACATAAGCTATATATGCTTGACACTCAAGCTCCAACAACTTCTAGACTTTTAAAGCCAAAACCACATTGGATTAGAATTTAACATTCTCAGCCACAACCACCACCTCATAATCATCAGCAAGTTTCAACAAAACTCACTTGGTTTCGAAATTGACCACAACCCTTTACTCGGTCAACCAATCCATACCCAAGATTACATCAAAACCATGAAACAATAACTCCATCAAATCAACCGCAAATACTTGACCTTGAACCATCAAAGGACATGTCCTAAACAACCTCCTAGCAACTACTATTTCTACAAAAGAACTAGTTACTCACATACCCACATCTAACACTTCTACAAGTACATCAAGCAAACATGCATGATCGCGCAAGATATATGAATATGTAGAACTAGAATTGTAACGCCCTGGTTTTGGGCCTAGCGGTTTTGGGGTGGACCAGGTTAGAGATTCGAGTCGGGTTCGGGACCGTATATTTTTTAGTAAGATAAAAATGTGGGAAAATAGTTAAAAATTATCTTTTAATATATATTGATTTTTGGTGGAATCAATTTTGGAAAATGGAATTTGGAAATGTGACATTTTGGTTAGTGACCAAAATGTGATTTTTGAAAACTGTTATAAAGTGACTAAAATGAAATGGGTCAAATTCTTAGAATCCTTAAGGAGCTAAATTACCAAGTTTTCTAGTGGTTTCTCCCTTCAATTAAATCATTTTAAATATGTGTTTTAAAGGTGGTTTAAGAGGGATTAAAATATCTAAGTTAGTTATTTGTTTTTAAAGAAAATTTATGTAACTTTTTCCTAAACCTTTTCTATCAACTTCTTTTCTGCCAAACACTAAGAATTTCATCAAAATCCATACTATTGAGAGATTCTTTTCACTCAGATTATTGATTCTAACTTGATTCTTTAACTTTGTTTCCAAAATCTCATTGAAATCTTATGTGTTCTTAGCTTTAAACAAGCAAATTTAGGGAGAAATCACATAGTGAGGGTAAGTGTTGCGCGTATTGAATGCAATGCAAACGGTGCAAGTATACACGTCACAAGTAATAAAATGATTTGAGTATCGAGTATCATCTCCACAGGGATTGGTTTGGGCCACTTTGCTTTAGTTATGGCACTGTAAAAGTAAAAACACAATTGATAGTAGGAGTTGATTTTAACGAGTAAAGTAAAAGAGCAATAAACTAAAAGAATAGATGAACTAAAATAAGAGAGGGAATAGGCCAGGTTAACGTGAGTTGAGGAGTGATAGCTAATTGGATCGTCTTGGTAAAAGAGTGCAAGGGCAACTCAGTTGCCGTGGCAACTTGCGCAGCTGGGTTGCCTTGGAAACTAATCGAACGGTTGCCTGGGCAACTGGCTGGGCACTATTTGGGCAGCTGGGCAGCAACTTCAAGGTTCGGCAGAGCGTTCATCAATGGTTTCTTCTTATCCCTAAGTCGAACTCTAGCTAGTTGTGCATGCCTTGACAATACATCCCTACGTGAATCAAGGGTGAACACCAACCAATCTTGCTCTCCTCTTAGCTGTTAAAATCCTTAACTTATTCCTAAGCCGGATTAATCTTCACCATCGATAGATTGAATAAAGACCATACTCATTCGTTTATTGAATCTAACTTTCCCGATATTCGATAAATAGATAGAATTACGAGATCCTCTCCCAATTCACTCGCAAACAAGAATAAAAACCAAGAATGAGTAAACCTTGAATTGAAAGTGCAAACTCTTATTACCTAAACAAAATCCAATTGTTTCTCACAACCACAAAACACAATAACCCAAGCCAATTCACATCAATTCATGGCTGGGTTTCGAAAGATATACAAAGAATAATCCCCAAACATGAATCGAATAGAATAAAAAAGAAGATGATGAATAAATTGATCATCCCCCTTGAATTCTTTCCCAATTGAACTCTCTCCCTCCCTTGCTCTCTCCCCTTTGAGTTTGACGGCGTGGTCTCCTTTAAGTAGGAGATGGCTAGGTCAAAGTCCTTCTTGAGGAGGAAGTTAAGTTGGAATTAAATACTTTAAAAGAATATAATTCTTTATTATATTTAAATTCCTTCTAGATCTTCTCCTATCTTTTTGGGATTTAATTTCTCTTTGACCTCTACATGGAAATCAAACTCCTTTGAGATTTAACTTTGCTCCACGTCATCTTGGGCTTATCTAGTCATCAATTTCGACTGCCATATCATCTTATCCCTTATCGACAATTGCCCTGGCAACTAGCTCAGCATCTCCTTCATGCATTGCCCTGGCAACTGTGTCGGCATCTCCTTCATGCATTGCCATGGCAACTGCGTCGGCATCTCCTTCATGCACTGCCCTGGCTACTGGTTCCAGCCTTGCTTTGGAAACTGATTATGCACACACAAAAACACACCAAAGCAGTATCTTTTTCCACAAAAATCACCAAGTTATGTAATCAAGTTCAACGGTGGAAAGAAACATGAATTAATGCATGAATGACTAATTATGAAACTAATATGAGCCTAAGTCTAACAATAATATGAGTACAAAGGGTAATAAAAATAGTACTTTTGAACACTTAACACACCCTAAACTTGAACTATTGCTTGTCCTCAAGCAATGCAAACTAACAATTACCTACCAAGACATTAATCATCAAAGACATGCTTCAAACTTGAATTCAAACCTCGGAACTGTGGCACAAAGTATGATCACCTTTTAATTTTTTGAATAGCACAAAAATTACCCGGAATCAAACTATAGTGCTCGTGACAATGTGTGTGCGTAGTTGTGTACAAGTTGTTTTTCAAGATTCTATGTGAACAATAGGCTTTTATCAATTTAATTACTAGGGCATTTATTTTTATTTTCACTAGAGCCAATTTCGGGCACCTCTAGCAAATTAAGCAATTTCTCATTTTATTTTAGTCAACTAGAGCCAATTTCTCGCACCTCTAGCGATTCTTTAATGTGCATTAACTACTAGAGCCAGTTTTGGGCACCTCTAGCAAGAATTTAACTTTTAATTTTAAATTTACCCAAATTTTAAGCAACCTAAGTTCACTAAGTTTCTTTCAATTAACAAGCCACAACCGTGTAAAAAAATCAGCGTCATAGTAAAATTCTAAGTTCTTTTCATGCAATCCTAAAATTAAAGGTTCTTTCAATTAAGTGCAGTGGCAAAAATTCATCATTGGATATTCAACAAGTCTTAAGCAATTAAATCCAATCAAAGGCATGGCAAGTAACATATGCAACCTATATGTGATTGCTAAAGATGAATGCAACTAAACATGAAACTAACTAGAAACCAACACCCCCAAACTCGAGAGAAGCATTATCCTCAATGCATGTAAAAGTGAAACAAAATTTAAAAGAAACTAAATGAAATGAGTTAGTCAGAGAGGTTGTCACCTCGAGTGATAAGTTTCCTTCGTGTCGTTTGCTTGATTCATATTCCAGTCGGTGGTTGAATGTTTGTGGCTGGTACCGCGTGAATAGCATTGCTTTGATTTGATCCATGTTTGCTGAGGCAGGTTCACTTGCCTGGGCATCAGTAGTTTTCGAAGCCATTGTTGTTGCCCGGGCATCGCTAGTTTCTATTGTCGTGGCAACTACTAAGGTAGTTGTCGGGGCATCCTTTGTTGCGGTTGCCGTGGCAAGTAGTCGGCAGGGGATTTCCTTAGCATGATGGTTGTGAGTCTTGTTGTGGAAAAGAAAAGAAAACAAAGAAAACCTAGAAACTAAAGATAATGAAGACAAATAAAATAAAATATCTCCTAAAAATTCCAAAAATAAATAAAGAAAAAATCGAAAATAAAATAAAGTTCCAAAAATAAAACAAATAAAAAATTAAAAATTCTTAGAAAAAGTATTTTTCATGCATCTTCTAATGTTACTGCGGATCTGAGAAAACTTGAGGAGGGTCGTTTCTGATACTTCTTATAGTCCATCTGCACCCTCCATCGAGTGATAATATTGCCCAAAACGAGTTGGGCCAATGTGCTCGCAGCTACTCCCTTTTGTGTTACCATGGCAGATGTGTCTTTCTTTCGTGTTCCCTTGTAGTCCATGCACATCTTCCACCTTGCTACTGTTCCTGAAGGTACAAATATATTAATAGGAAAAATTATATTCATTCCCAACCATTCAATTACCTCATTCTTGTCGACTTCTATCATGGTTGGATGTATCCTTTGTTGTCGTGGCAATTGATGTTCAAGCCAATTGCCGTGGCAATTAGTTGCCAAAATTCGCTGTAAGTCAAGGCAAAAACCAATTTTCTGAAAAGCTTCACGAGTCCAAACACCATTTTCTTTTGGCCTCTCAAACATCTCCATCAGTAGAGATTTTGATGGCTTCAAATCGACCAACATCGGTTCCTCAAGACATACCTACAATGGAGGAGGTGAGTTTTTAAAGAATTCGAAAGGTTCAACCATTACCTGCTCATATTCCATTGGCAAAGTATTATCATCTCGTTGATCTTGCATGTGGTCGTGCAATTTCCGTGGCAACTGTAAATGAGAGCAATCTACAGATTCCTGCTTCAACATCAACGTTGTAACCTTCTGGGCATCAGGTTCCTCAGAATTTGCTGCAGTATTGTTGTTCTCAGCTTCATTGAGTGTTATCGCGGAATTGCTCTGTTCAGGCTCCTCAATCATTTCCGAGGCAATTTGTTGCTCAGGCTCATCATGTGTTGGGCAGTCTCTCTCATTAACATACTCTCGACTTTGAGGTTTTAGTTGTTCCTCACACATCAGAGAGCTTTCCTTGCATTGTTCCTTGTCCTCTTGCCTTGGGACGTCAGTATCCCCAGGAATGGATTGTTGGGGCATGTTATCCAAGGCATATGTGGATCTCCTCAATTGATCTTCTAAATCCCCCAAGGTTGTATCCCACTAGGCTATCCTCATATCCATGGACTTTGATAGCTCTCGAATCTCTTCAATTGATCCATCAAGTCTAGCCAAGGAAGCTAGCAACATTTCCTCCAAGGAATTTGAATCCTCTTGAAAAGGACTATATTGCCATGGCATATCTGTTGTTGCGGCAAAATTGTCATGCTAAAAAAAAATTGAGCTTTCTGGTCATACCATGAAGGATTTTGCTATTGGTTCCATCTATGGTCCTCCATGTAGCCATATGCACTGAAAATGTGAGGGCAATTTTCAAACACATGATGTTTTCCACACATACCACAAGAGTTTTCCACGGGATAGACTTTTTGGGCTTTTCTCGGTTGGTATAGGTAATCATCGAAGGGTGTAAGAAATTCTTGAGTGGATTGATTCCTATCTTCCATCATCAACTCTCGAATAGATCGGCTTTTATTTCCCGACATGTTGATGTCCCTTAACTTGTAGCGCACCTGATTTTTTTTGGTAAAACAAACAAAAAGAAAAGTTAGTAGAACTAATAAGAAAAATGCAATAACAAAAACAACTAACACCAATTGCCAATCCTTGACAACGGCGCCAAAAACTTGTTGCGCGTATTGAGTGCTACACAAGCGGTGCAAGTATACACGTCGCAAGTAATAAAGTGATACGAGTATCGAGTATCATCTCCACAGGGATTGGTTTGGGCCACTTTGCTTTAGTTATCGCACTGTAAAAGTAAAAATAGAATTGATAGTAGGAGTTGATTTTAACGAGTAAAGTAAAAGAGCAATAAACTAAAAGAATAGATGAAATCAAATAAGAGATAGAATAGGCCAGGTTATCGTGAGTTGAGGAGTGATAGCTAATTGGATCGTCTTGGTAAAAGAGTACAAGGACAACTCAGTTGCCGTGGCAACTTGCGCAGCTGGGTTGCCTTGGCAACTAATCGAACGGTTGCCTGGGCAACTATTTGGGCGGCTAGGTAGCAACTTCAAGGTTCAGCAGAGCATTCTTCAATGGTTTCTTCTTATCCCTAAGTCGACACTCTAGCTAGTTGTGCATGCCTTAACAATACACCCCTGCATGAATCAAGGGTGAACAACAACCAATCTTGCACTCCTGTTAGCCGTTGAAATCCTTAAATTATTCCTAAGCAAGATTAATCTTCACCATCGATAGATTGAATAAAGACCATACTAATTCGTTTCTTGAATCTAACTCTCCCGATATTAGATAAATAGATAGAATTACGAGATCCTCTCCCAATTCACTCGCAAACAAGAATAAAAACCAAGAATGAGTAAACCTTGAATTGAAAGTGCAAACTCTTATTACCTAAACAAAATCTAATTGTTTCTCACAACCACAAAACACAATAACCCAAGCCAATTCACATCAATTCATGGCCGGGTTTCGAAAGATATACAAAGAATAATCCCCAAACATGAATCGAATAGAATAAAGAAGATGAAGATAAAGAAATCGATCACACCCTTGAATTCTCCCCCAATCGAACTCTCTCCCTCCCTTGCTCTCTCCCCTTTGAGTTTGACAGCTTGGTCTCCTTTAAATAGGAGATGTCTAGGTCAAAGTCCTTCTTGAGGAGGAAGTTAAGTTGGAATTAAATACTTTAAAAGAATATAATTCTTTATTATATTTAAATTCCTTCTAGATCTTCTCCTATCTTTTTGGGATTTAATTTCTCTTTGACCTCTTCATGGAAATCAAACTCCTTTGGGATTTAACTTTGCTCTACAACATCTTGGGCTTATCTAGTCATCAATTCCGACTACCATATCATCTTATCCCTTATCAACAATTTCCCTGGCAACTAGCTCGGCATCTCCTTCATGCATTGCCCTGGCAACTGCGTCGGCATCTCCTTCATGCATTGCCATGGCAACTGCATTGACATCTCCTTCATGCACTGCCCTGTCTACTGGTTCTAGCCTTGCTTTGGCAACTGATTCTGCACACACAAAAACACATCAAAGCAATATCTTTTTCAACAAAAATCACCAAGTTATGTAATCAAGTTCAACGGTGGAAAAAAGCATGAATTAATGCATGAATGACTAATTATGCAACTAATATGAGCGTAAGTCTAACAATAATATGAGTAAAAAGGGTAATAAAAAAGTAATTTTGAACACTTAACAGTAATGTCCATGATATCCTATGTTAAATGGATCTTTATTGATATTCCCAAGTATTTGATCCTTGATTTATGGTTTATAATCTGATTTTATGTTTTTATGTAGATTTAATTGGGTAAAATTGATGAAATGATGAAAGATTCGAATTGAATATGATTTCCAGTGTTATGAAATGTTTTTGAGCATATTTTGGATGTTTAATGATGTTGATAAGTCGATTTTATCAATGGAATCCCGAAACTCTTGAATCTCTAATTGTTTAGGTTACTAGATTTGTGTTTTTGAGGTGTTATGGCGGCTGTGTGGTTGCTGAAGGTGTTGGGTTGATTTGATTCTGTTTCTAGATGTTAATTGATGATAAAAGTGGTGTTAGATTGTTAGGTTGTGGCTGGGTTGTGTTTGGAAAGGAACAGTTGAAGTTTTCCGGTTGTTGTGGTTGGGCAATTGTGAGGTGAATGCAAGAATATGTGAGGATTTGTTGCTGCAATGTTGTAAATGCATGGAGATGCATTAATCCTCTCTTGTTACGTGGTTTAAATAGGGAGGTTGTTTTGGAAGCAAACGGTGTGGCACTAGAGTTTTTGGGACGCTTGATTTCGCGTCGGCAAATCAAGGCTTCGCGTATCGTTGAGTGAGAACATGGATTCCAGCTTTGGAATGTTTTAAGGTGGTTTATGGGAGTTTAAAATTAGCTTGATACTCTGGTTTAAACTCGAAATTAAGTAAAAATGGATATTCTTTCTCGGTCATGCTAGTGTTAAATGGTTTTATGCACTTGTTTTGATTTACATGTTACCTACTGTTTAAGCATGATTTAAAGTGTTTAATATACTGTTTATAAGCATGAAATGCTGAAGGATGCACATGGTAGGTGATCCTTGTAAGTATGGGTTATACTTGTGGTTTAAAGCATGGTTGTTTCTTGGAAAATATGTTGGTTAATGCTTGATAAAAATAGTGAGGTAAAAGTTAAATGGTTAATTATATTGGCAAGTGATGTTGTTTTAAAATTGTTATCAGAAATAGTTGGCCGGCCATAAGATTGAGAGCACTATAATAAGTCGCCTTGGATGTTGAGGGGTTTAGATCCGTGTACCAAAAACTCCATTTGAGTACCTTAACGTTAGAGGGGTTAAAGAGTACCTAGACTCTCGTTAGTGGATTAAGCGTCTAACCAATGATTGGGGTTGGTGTCCCCCTGGGTTTAAAGGTGTACCCGGTTGGTAATGTATCGTGATTGTTATTGTATCGCTATTTCGGTTGAGATGGCTTGAAGTGTTGGTTGAACACTTGTTGAATCCGTGTATCCGATGAACTTTTTTGTTAATGGACTTGTTTAATGATCACTTGTAAGCCAATATAATTGTTAATGTATCATCGGAAGGTTTATGTTGTATGATGTGATTTATACATGTTTACTCTTTAAGCTTTGCATATGGTAGTTATACATGAGAGGGCTTAAATTGAGGTTGAGTGATGGGACTTGATGTTGGTTAATGATACATGTTGCATATGGTAAATATACTGGTTTTAAAGATGTTAAGTGCATGGTTTTAAAGGCATGATAATGTTATAAAGGTTGTTTGAAATAAGTTTCAATGTAATGTTGAGAAATGATTTTTAAATGCATTGATGGTGTTTTATTTGTGAGAGCCTCTCACTAAGCCTTATGTGCTTACGCTTTTATTGTCCATCAATGCAAGGGATTAAGAGCTCTAGAGGCATGAAGGGGCAAGGGATCCTAGCAAGACTTGTTTACCAAAGTATGTTTGGGTTAGACTATAAGTAATAAAGGCAATGGGGTACTCATTTTGGTTTTGGGAGATGTTTTGATAAACTCCTGTTTGAGCAAGTTTGTTTGGTTTCTCTAAGGTTGTAAATGGCCATTATGGTTTGGTTTTGGTGATGGTTTGGAGTTTCATGTTTTACTTTAATGGTTTTCTAGGTTGCATGCCTATAGATTTACATTTTGTGCAAGATGTTATGAATCGATGCTGAAATTGTGATGTTTGGATGTGGTTTAAACCACGAGTATCTTTGGATGTATGTTAGAAACATGTTAGGGTGTTTTGGTATGTTCGAGAGTATGTTTAGCTAGCTGAAATGGACATTTCAGGTCCAGACGCATCGCGCACGGGTGTCTCCGTTTCGGTATGGGTAAGCCATTTTAGGTTTGTTGTACCGCACGCGGGAAAGCATTTTTGTACGGTCATAGGCAATTTCGGACTGCATTTTGGTACATTTGTGAGGTGTTTGATGCGGTATAGTATATTTGCGAAGGGTGTTTTGATACATGGGGGCGTACCGAAACATGATATGGCTACTGGAAAATTTAGTTTTTAAATCAGCAAGGGCGTACCGAAATGAACTTCACCGTACTGATATGGTGGTTGGTAAATTAGTTATTTTGATTGTTTTAAGGTTCTATTTCATTGCGTTTTGGTCCCTAAATGTTGTGGATGCTATTGGATGAGTATGGACGATCGTTTTGAGTTTGATTTTTGACATGTAAGCATGAAATGTATTAGGTTAAAGGTTGATAGCTTAGAAGTTGGAAAAGTCCCTGTATTTTGCTGAATTTGCAAGTTAGTCCCTAATTTGTGTTTGTGTCCAATTGGATGACGATTCGATGCCCGATTGAGATGAGTTCTCACATGTGAACAGTATGTACATGTAAGAAAGTAATAATGCTTCTAGACAAGATAAAAGGAAAATATGGACGCGTTTTATGTTTTATCTTCCCGGTTTACTTCGGTAAACCTAATGTAGCTTGCTCGATTCAGTCTTGCGACTAGGCCAGGTCGAGGGGGTTACATTTGGTGGTATCAGAGCTAGGTTTGCGATAGTTGAGAGTTGTTTTGATTGTTGTAATGTGATCGTGAGTTGTTATCTGATGTTTAAAATGCACGGTGATTGTAATATGCACGTGATTCTTTTATGCCATGTTGGGGGGAAATTTGGGAAACCCATTGCCTTATTATTATAGTCTAAAAAGTTTTGATTTTTGAAATGGAAGTTTGGATCCTTGCTTGAAGCTGGCCTGACTGTTTTGTTTTGAAATGATTAGCATACCTTAGATATTTTTTACCACGATAGGACCGAGGAGAGAGTTGCGATCTAGTACGATTGTTGCTGCCACTGGGCAGGATGCTGAGGGAGATGTTGTACCTCCTAGAGGGTTACCACTACCACCACCTATTCCACATGAGGGAATGGAGCAAGTACCACCTACGCTAGCTGGGCCAGGGATGGGTGATATGGCACCGTTGATTCAGGCCTTGACCGGTGCTTTTCAGGCAGTAGTTACGGGTGTTCATGTGCCGACACCACCAGTGGTTGGGCGGAGTTTGCCGTTAGAGCATCTTCACAGTTAGGCAAAGTTGAGTTTTGAGGTTTGTCGCCTGAGGCTTCAGAGGGTTGGTTGGCCAGTACTGAGAGGATACTGGGCCAGATAGGGTGTACTAATGTCCGTAAGCTGGGTTGTACTATTTTCCTATTACAGGGTGATGCCTATACATGATGGACTACCATGATTTTCAGTATGACGAACGATGATGTGACCTGTGAGTTCTTTTGTGGTACTTTTCGGAAGAAGTAGTTAAGAGTCTGATATCAGGACGATAGGAAGCGAGAGTTCATGGCTTTGGTGCAACGCAGTATATCTGTGGCAGAGTATGAGGTGCAGTTTGTGAGGCTGAGTCAGTACGCACTTGAGTTGGTCCTTGACGAGCACCAGCAATGTGTTCGTTTCCACTACAAGCTCGTACATGAGGTTAAGACATACATGCTTGCTGCTGATTTCACCAATTTCGATGTGTTGGTTTTGCGGGCCAAGGATGTAGAGTAGAATCTTGGTTTATCTTATGGGTTGCTAGGCTTTAGCTCGGGTAAGAGAACTGCTAATTTTGGGTCTAGCGGTGTGCAGGTTAAGAGACACCGTGATAGGAGGTTTCGCCCGGAGCTAAGGCATGGTAGAGGTGTTGTGGGACATGGAGTTCAGAGGCAGGGTGCCCAGGTTAGAGCGCTGTTTAACACCTGTTAGGTTTGTGGATCCCGATATCATCTAAGGCAATATTGTCCGCGTCTGGCCAGGGAGGGTCAGGCACCTGCGCCTGTTGTGGCCAATACTTGTTGGAGTTGTAGGTCTGGCGACCATCAGAGACGTAATTGTCCGCTGTTGGCCCGAGGTAGGCAGGGTGCTGCACCTGTTGTTGCTCCGCAGCGAGGTCGTGGTCATGGCTGTGGGCCGTTTCAACGTCGAGATGGTGGGCAGCAGATTGTGGCTCATACTGTTGCTATCCAGCCTGAGGGAGGTGGAACGACTAGAGTGTATGCGCACCACGAGGGTCGCAATGACACCGATGTGATTGCATGTACTTTCTCTTTACAGTCCTTACCGTTGTATTCATTGGTTGATTCTTGTTATACTCATTCATACATATTGTGTGAGCATGCCCAGTTGCTTGATATACCTGTTGAAATTCTAAATGTGGGTGTTAGAGTGACCAGTTCTCTTGGGGAGACAGTTGTAGTTAGGAAGCTATATCGTAGGTGCCCGTTGATGGTTCAAGGCCATGTTTTTGCTGTGGATCTGTTGGAGTTGCCATTCCATGGCTTTGATGTTATTTTGGGCATAGATTGGTTGACCGAACATCGATCCGTGGTGGATTTTGAGACCAAACAGATATTCTTGAGGTTGTTGGATGATTTTGAGGTGGTGGTGGTTGGCGATTCATGGCGGGTTTCAAAGATATACAAAGAATAATCCCCAAACATGAATCGAATAGAATAAAGAAGATGAAGATAAAGAAATCGATCACACCTTGAATTCTCCCCCAATCGAACTCTCTCCCTCCCTTGCTCTCTCCCCTTTGAGTTTGACACTTGGTCTCCTTTAAATAGGAGATGTCTAGGTCAAAGTCCTTCTTGAGGAGGAAGTTAAGTTGGAATTAAATACTTTAAAAGAATATAATTCTTTATTATATTTAAATTCCTTCTAGATCTTCTCCTATCTTTTTGGGATTTAATTTCTCTTTGACCTCTTCATGGAAATCAAACTCCTTTGGGATTTAACTTTGCTCTACAACATCTTGGGCTTATCTAGTCATCAATTCCGACTACCATATCATCTTATCCCTTATCAACAATTTCCCTGGCAACTAGCTCGGCATCTCCTTCATGCATTGCCACCGCAAAATGCGTCGGCATCTCCTTCATGCATTGCCATGGCAACTGCATTGACATCTCCTTCATGCACTGCCCTGTCTACTGGTTCTAGCCTTGCTTTGGCAACTGATTCTGCACACACAAAAACACATCAAAGCAATATCTTTTTCAACAAAAATCACCAAGTTATGTAATCAAGTTCAACGGTGGAAAAAAGCATGAATTAATGCATGAATGACTAATTATGCAACTAATATGAGCGTAAGTCTAACAATAATATGAGTAAAAAGGGTAATAAAAAAGTAATTTTGAACACTTAACAGTAATGTCCATGATATCCTATGTTAAATGGATCTTTATTGATATTCCCAAGTATTTGATCCTTGATTTATGGTTTATAATCTGATTTTATGTTTTTATGTAGATTTAATTGGGTAAAATTGATGAAATGATGAAAGATTCGAATTGAATATGATTTCCAGTGTTATGAAATGTTTTTGAGCATATTTTGGATGTTTAATGATGTTGATAAGTCGATTTTATCAATGGAATCCCGAAACTCTTGAATCTCTAATTGTTTAGGTTACTAGATTTGTGTTTTTGAGGTGTTATGGCGGCTGTGTGGTTGCTGAAGGTGTTGGGTTGATTTGATTCTGTTTCTAGATGTTAATTGATGATAAAAGTGGTGTTAGATTGTTAGGTTGTGGCTGGGTTGTGTTTGGAAAGGAACAGTTGAAGTTTTCGGTTGTTGTGGTTGGGCAATTGTGAGGTGAATGCAAGAATATGTGAGGATTTGTTGCTGCAATGTTGTAAATGCATGGAGATGCATTAATCCTCTCTTGTTACGTGGTTTAAATAGGGGAGGTTGTTTTGGAAGCAAACGGTGTGGCACTAGAGGCTTCAGACGCTTGATTTCGCGTCGGCAAATCAAGGCTTCGCGTATCGTTGAGTGAGAACATGGATTCCAGCTTTGGAATGTTTTAAGGTGGTTTATGGGAGTTTAAAATTAGCTTGATACTCTGGTTTAAACTCGAAATTAAGTAAAAATGGATATTCTTTCTCGGTCATGCTAGTGTTAAATGGTTTTATGCACTTGTTTTGATTTACATGTTACCTACTGTTTAAGCATGATTTAAAGTGTTTAATATACTGTTTATAAGCATGAAATGCTGAAGGATGCACATGGTAGGTGATCCTTGTAAGTATGGGTTATACTTGTGGTTTAAAGCATGGTTGTTTCTTGGAAAATATGTTGGTTAATGCTTGATAAAAATAGTGAGGTAAAAAGTTAAATGGTTAATTATATTGGCAAGTGATGTTGTTTTAAAATTGTTATCAGAAATAGTTGGCCGGCCATAAGATTGAGAGCACTATAATAAGTCGCCTTGGATGTTGAGGGGTTTAGATCCGTGTACCAAAAACTCCATTTGAGTACCTTAACGTTAGAGGGGTTAAAGAGTACCTAGACTCTCGTTAGTGGATTAAGCGTCTAACCAATGATTGGGGTTGGTGTCCCCCTGGGTTTAAAGGTGTACCCGGTTGGTAATGTATCGTGATTGTTATTGTATCGCTATTTCGGTTGAGATGGCTTGAAGTGTTGGTTGAACACTTGTTGAATCCGTGTATCCGATGAACTTTTTTGTTAATGGACTTGTTTAATGATCACTTGTAAGCCAATATAATTGTTAATGTATCATCGGAAGGTTTATGTTGTATGATGTGATTTATACATGTTTACTCTTTAAGCTTTGCATATGGTAGTTATACATGAGAGGGCTTAAATTGAGGTTGAGTGATGGGACTTGATGTTGGTTAATGATACATGTTGCATATGGTAAATATACTGGTTTTAAGATGTTAAGTGCATGGTTTTAAAGGCATGATAATGTTATAAAGGTTGTTTGAAATAAGTTTCAATGTAATGTTGAGAAATGATTTTTAAATGCATTGATGGTGTTTTATTTGTGAGAGCCTCTCACTAAGCCTTATGTGCTTACGCTTTTATTGTCCATCAATGCAAGGGATTAAGAGCTCTAGAGGCATGAAGGGGCAAGGGATCCTAGCAAGACTTGTTTACCAAAGTATGTTTGGGTTAGACTATAAGTAATAAAGGCAATGGGGTACTCATTTTGGTTTTGGGAGATGTTTTGATAAACTCCCTGTTTGAGCAAGTTTGTTTGGTTTCTCTAAGGTTGTAAATGGCCATTATGGTTTGGTTTTGGTGATGGTTTGGAGTTTCATGTTTTACTTTAATGGTTTTCTAGGTTGCATGCCTATAGATTTACATTTTGTGCAAGATGTTATGAATCGATGCTGAAATTGTGATGTTTGGATGTGGTTTAAACCCTGAGTATGCTGGATGTATGTTAGAAACATGTTAGGGTGTTTTGGTATGTTCGAGAGTATGTTTAGCTAGCTGAAATGGACATTTCAGGTCCAGACGTACCGGTACGGGTGTCTCCGTTTCGGTATGGGTAAGCCATTTTAGGTTTGTTGTACCGGTACGCGGGAAAGCATTTTTGTACGGTCATAGGCAATTCTGGACTGCATTTTGGTACACTGTGAGGTGTTTCGGTACGGTATAGTATATTTGCGAAGGGTGTTTTGATACATGGGGGCGTACCGAAACATGATATGGCTACTGGAAAATTTAGTTTTTAAATCAGCAAGGGCGTACCGAAATGAACTTCACCGTACTGATATGGTGGTTGGTAAATTAGTTATTTTGATTGTTTTAAGGTTCTATTTCATTGCGTTTTGGTCCCTAAATGTTGTGGATGCTATTGGATGAGTATGGACGATCGTTTTGAGTTTGATTTTTGACATGTAAGCATGAAATGTATTAGGTTAAAGGTTGATAGCTTAGAAGTTGGAAAAGTCCCTGTATTTTGCTGAATTTGCAAGTTAGTCCCTAATTTGTGTTTGTGTCCAATTGGATGACGATTCGATGCCCGATTGAGATGAGTTCTCACATGTGAACAGTATGTACATGTAAGAAAGTAATAATGCTTCTAGACAAGATAAAAGGAAAATATGGACGCGTTTTATGTTTTATCTTCCCGGTTTACTTCGGTAAACCTAATGTAGCTTGCTCGATTCAGTCTTGCGACTAGGCCAGGTCGAGGGGGTTACATTTGGTGGTATCAGAGCTAGGTTTGCGATAGTTGAGAGTTGTTTTGATTGTTGTAATGTGATCGTGAGTTGTTATCGATGTTTAAAATGCACGGTGATTGTAATATGCACGTGATTCTTTTATGCCATGTTGGGGGGAAATTTGGGAAACCCATTGCCTTATTATTATAGTCTAAAAAGTTTTGATTTTTGAAATGGAAGTTTGGATCCTTGCTTGAAGCTGGCTTTGATTGTTTTGTTTTGAAATGATTAGCATACCTTAGATATTTTTTACCACGATAGGACCGAGGAGGAGAGTTGCGATCTAGTACGATTGTTGCTGCCTGCATCGGGCGGGATCTTTGGGAGATGTTGTACCTCCTAGAGGGTTACCACTACCACCACCTATTCCACATGAGGGAATGGAGCAAGTACCACCTACGCTTCATTGGGCGAGGATGGGTGATATGGCACCGTTGATTCAGGCCTTGACGGTGCTTTTGGCAGTAGTTACGGGTGTTCATGTGCCGACACCACCAGTGGTTGGGCGGAGTTTGCCGTTAGAGCATCTTCTGATTAGGCAAAGTTGAGTTTTGAGGTTTGTCGCCTGAGGCTTGAGAGGGTTGGTTGGCGATCTTGAGAGGATCTTGGGCGGATAGGGTGTACTAATGTCCGTAAGCTGGGTTGTACTATTTTCCTATTACAGGTGATGCCTATACATGATGGACTACCATGATTTTCAGTATGATGACGATGATGTGACTGTGAGTTCTTTTGTGGTACTTTTCGGAAGAAGTAGTTAAGAGTCCGATATCGGGACGATAGGAAGCGAGTTCATGGCTTTGGTGCAACGCAAAGATATATACGTGGGCGAGTATGAGGTGCAGTTTGTGAGGCTGAGTCAGTACGCACTTGAGTTGGTCCTTGACGAGCACCAGCAATGTGTTCGTTTCCACTACAAGCTCGTACATGAGGTTAAGACATACATGCTTGCTGCTGATTTCACCAATTTCGATGTGTTGGTTTTGCGGGCCAAGGATGTAGAGTAGAATCTTGGTTTATCTTATGGGTTGCTAGGCTTTAGCTCGGGTAAGAGAACTGCTAATTTTGGGTCTAGCGGTGTGCAGGTTAAGAGACACCGTGATAGGAGGTTTCGCCCGGAGCTAAGGCATGGTAGAGGTGTTGTGGGACATGGAGTTCTGAGGCAGGGTGCCCAGGTTAGAGCGCTGTTTAACACCTGTTAGGTTTGTGGATCCCGATATCATCTAAGGCAATATTGTCCGCGTCTGGCCAGGGAGGGTCAGGCACCTGCGCCTGTTGTGGCCAATACTTGTTGGAGTTGTAGGTCTGGCGACCATCAGAGACGTAATTGTCCGCTGTTGGCCCGAGGTAGGCAGGGTGCTGCACTGTTGTTGCTCGCGGCCGAGGTCGTGGTCATGGCTGTGGGCCGTTTCAACGTCGAGATGGTGGGCAGCAGATTGTGGCTCATACTGTTGCTATCCAGCCTGAGGGAGGTGGAACGACTAGAGTGTATGCGCACCACGAGGGTCGCAATGACACCGATGTGATTGCATGTACTTTCTCTTTCTGATCCCTTACCGTTGTATTCATTGGTTGATTCTTGTTATACTCATTCATACATATTGTGTGAGCATGCCCAGTTGCTTGATATACCTGTTGAAATTCTAAATGTGGGTGTTAGAGTGACCAGTTCTCTTGGGGAGACAGTTGTAGTTAGGAAGCTATATCGTAGGTGCCCGTTGATGGTTCAAGGCCATGTTTTTGCTGTGGATCTGTTGGAGTTGCCATTCCATGGCTTTGATGTTATTTTGGGCATAGATTGGTTGACCGAACATCGATCCGTGGTGGATTTTGAGACCAAACAGATATTCTTGAGGTTGTTGGATGATTTTGAGGTGGTGGTGGTTGGCGAGAATGCCAAGTTCAGGTCTAATCCTGTTTCGTCTTTGGAAGCAAGTCGGATGCTAGGTTCTGAATATCAGGCTTTCTTGGCCTATGTGATGAATCCTGGTTCAAATGAGTTAAGGGTGCAGGATATTCGCATCGTATGTTAGTTTCCATGTGTTTTTCAGAAGAATTGTCGGGGTTGTTGTTGCGCGTAATAAGTGCTACGCAATTGTGCAAGTATACACGTTGCAAGTTATAGTATAAAAGATATCGTCTCCATAGGGATTGGTGCCACTTCAAGAATCTAGTCTCTTGCACTGTAAAAAGTAAAAACACAAAGAAAGGATTATAGGAGTTTAACTAATAACTAATCTAGAAAGCAATAAAGTAAAAGAATAGATGAGATCAAATGAGAGAGATAGGACAGGTTATCGTGAGTTGAGGTGTGATAGCCGATTGGATCGTCTTGGTAAAAGAGTGCACGGGCAACTTGCACAACGGGGTTGCCTTGGCAACTAATCGATGGTTGCCTAGGCGACTAGTTGGGCAACTACTTGGGCGTCTGGGCAGCAACCTTCAAGGTTCGGCAGAGCGTTCTTTAATGGTTTCTTCTTATCCCTAAGTCGAAACTCTAGCTACTTGTGCATGCCTTGATAATACATCCCTGCGTGAATCAAGGGTGAACAACAACCAATCTTGCGCTCCTCTTAGCCGTTGAAATCCTTGACTTATTCCTAAGCCGGATTAATCTTCACCATCAATAGATTGAATAAAGATCATATTCATTATATTCTTGAATCCAACTCTCCCGATATTAGACAAATAGATGAAGTTACGAGATCCTCTCCCAATTCACTCGCAAACAAGAATAAGAACCAATAATGAATAAACCTTGAATAGAAAAGTGCAAACTCTTATTACTTAAACAAAATTCAATAGTTTCTCACAACCACAAAACACAATAACCATAGCCAAATAGATTTATTTCATGGCTAGGTTCCAAAGAAACACAAGATAAATAATCCCTAGCATGAACCTAATTGAACAAGAAAGAAAAAGATGAAGAATTGAAGCTTGTCGAAATCTTCCTTGCCCTAGATGCTTGTCGAAAATTCTATCCTCTTGCTCTCCTTGGATTGTCGAAATTCCCCTCTAATTTATAGGGCTAGGTCAAAGTCCTTCTTTGAGGAGGAAGTTAAGTTGGAATTAAATTATATTTAAAGAATATAATTCTTTATTATAATTATATTCCTACTAGAACTTTTCCTATCTTCTTGGAATTTAATTTTTCTTTAATCTCTTCATGGAAATCAAATTCCTTTGGGATTGGGCTTTGCTCCACGTCATCTTGGGCTTGTCTAGTCATCAATTTCGACTACCATATCACCTTTGTTCTTTGTCGACAATTGCCTTGGCAACTGGCTCTGCGTCTCCTTCATGCATTGCCCTGGCAACTAGCTCGACATCTCCTTCATGTATTGCCCTGACAACTAGCTCTAGCCTTGCTTTGGCAAGTGATCCTGCACATACACACAAAACACACCAAAGCAACATCTTTTCCCACAAAAACTACCAAGTTATGTAATCAAGCTCAACGATGGAGGGAAATATGGATTAATGCATGAATGGCTAATTATGCAACTAATATGAGCCTAAGTCTAACAATAATATGAGTAAAAAGGGTAAGAAAAATAGTACTTTTGAACACTTATCACACCCCCAAACTCGAATTAGTGCTTGTCCTCAAGCAATGCAAACTAATAATTACCTGCCAAGACTTCAATTTTCACAAACTTAGCTTTGAACTTGATTTCAATTCTCAGAACCGGGGCACAAAGTATGATTGGCTTTTCATTTTTCGGAAAACTTAGAAGTTACTCGGAATCAAACTATAATGCTTGTGAGTGTGTACGGAGTTGTGTGCAAGTTGATTTTTCAGATTCTATGCAAACAAGAGGTTTTCAAATTACTTCATTGGTTCTTTTTAACATGTTTTAACTAGAGCCAGTTTTGGGCACCTCTAGTATTTTGTTTTTAGTTTTATTCGACTAGAGCCGGTTTCGGGCACCTCTAGCGATCAAAAAAAAATTTGTTTAGCACATACTAGAGCCAGTTTCGGGCACCTCTAGTGATCGATTTTTTTAGCACATGCTAGAGCCAATTTCGGGCACCTCTAGCATTCATCCAATTTTTATTCTAATCCCCCAATTTCTTTAATTATCAACCTAAGTTCACTAGAATTCCTTAAATCAATCAAACCACAACAGTGTTTCATCAAATTTAGCATCATAGTAAAATTCTAAGTTTTTCCATGGTTATCCTAGAATAAAAATTCTATCAATTAAGTGCATCGGTAAAGTCATCATCAGATATTCATCAAATCTAAGCAATTCTTGTTCCAGCTAAAGACATGGCAAGCAATTTATGTATCCCAAATGTAATACTTAAGATGAATGTAACTAAACATGGTAACTACTAATAACAATCCCCCCAAACTCGAGTGAGGCATTGTCCTCAATGCATGCATTAAAGAAAAATAAAAATAACAAAAAATAAAATGCATACGAGGACTTACTCTGAGAGTTCGTCATCGTAGATGATTAGTTTCCTTTTGGTCGGTGTCTTGATTCTCTTGCTTGAACGCGATGGTTGTTTTCTTGTTGTCGGTGGTGGAATCGATCCTCGTACGGGGTTGTCCTCATCATCCTCTTCTTTAGTGTCATTGGCTTTTCGCTTGGAGGATTTAATTGGCGCGGTCTTTTTTGGTGCAATGGAGGACTCGTCCGAATCTGAAAAATCAGAAAATGATTTCGTAGGATTTGATTCGAGCATAGGTGCTTTACCTTTGGCTTTTGCAGTGGTTGTCGGGACATCTTTAGCTTTGGTTGCCTTGGCATCTTCAGGGTTGGTTGTCGTGGCATCAGCTTGTGCAGGCACGATGTAGGTTGTCGCGGCATCATCTGTTGCGGTTGCCATGGCTACTACTTCATTGGGTGCCGGGGCAAGGATCTCAGTAGGAAAGATTGGGAACGGCACACGATTGTTCGGGTACTTTTCTAGGATGATTTGGGTGATGGCATTGTTGTGCTCCTTCATGTACCGCATGAGCATTAGTTGCCGGTCTTCAATTTGCCTTAGGTGGCTTGCCAATGGTTGCAAGAGTGCTTCAAAGTGTCCCGGGGTTGATGGCCGAGTTGCCCGGGTGTTAGGTGCTTGGGCATTAGGGATTGCCGGGGCGGTAGGAGTTGCCGCGGCAATTGTAGGCCTTGAAGATTTTCCCGGTGCCTCTCCCATTAGCTTTTGGATTTGTGCTTGATTCAAACTGGACTTTGGTAGGGCCTTTTCATCGTTGGACTCACTTGGGACATGCATCTCCTTGCAATGATTAGAAATTAAGCAAGGGAAGAAAAGAGAACCCTTATATTTTGAGATACATACAAAAATCTCATTACAAATAATTTTTCCAATGTTAATGATGCGATTATGCAAAATAGAATGTATGGGGAAAAGACGTGGTATATCAACGATAGTATTGTGTGTGGTGGGCATTAAAGAAGTTTTAACAAACTTATTCCATAGTTTTGCCTCGGGTTTAAGCTGAAGGCGGTTTACCATGCCCTTGTATTTACCGTCGTTCTAATGAGTTCCCGGTTGAGTGAGTTCTTGAAGCACCTTGTCCAGTTGCTTGGGCGTGATTTGATCAACGAAGGCTTGATGCTCGTCCTTCTCAATGTAAAGCCCATAAAAGGTGTTGACGTTTTCGGGACTTATGAGTATGGCCTTGTCACGAACAAAAACATAAGGATTATCCGGGTTAGGTGAGTGAGCATAGAATTCTCTTACCCATAAGATGTTTCCCGGTTCCGGTTGATGGCAAAAGATTTGCCACTTTTGATGTGCAATCCTCTCGAAGATGATTGGTTCAAGGCCGAAATCTTGATGAGAGTTGGAGTATTCAAAGCCTTGTTCTTCATGAATCTTTCGGCTTTCAAACTTGGAGTGAAATCTTTCTTGAACCACCGGTGTAGCAAACTTCTTGTATCTTGGTTCTTTGGAGGAACTTGGATGAACTAAAAATTTAATCTTGGATGCCATAGATGATCTTGGTTGAGTTTTGTAAAAACAAATAAAAGAAATGAAAAGAAACTAAAAAGTTGCAAGATAAAAAGTAGGAATAGGTTAAGGGTGATGGGTTTTATAGAAAAGATAGGTGGTAAATATGGTGGGTGGGATTAGAGGAAAACGAAGAAAAGGGTTTTGGTTTAGGGAGAGGGTGACGGCAAGGGGGTTTGATTAGGGTAAATTGGAGGCTTTATATAAGCCTTAGATTCAGCCCATTAGTTTCCTTGTTGAAGATGTTTTCCTTCTTGGATTAAAATTCCTCTTTATCTTGAACTCTTTTCCTACAATTCAAAGACAAATCAAATAAGGATTAAAATTAAATATAGACTAATAAAATTAAATAAATAAAGACGTGTAAAGGGATTCTTAAACTTAAAAAGATAAAAAAATCTATCCTAAAAAATAATAATAATCAGAAATAATAAAAAAATAGTTCAAAAAATAAAATAAAAAAATTAATCGAAAATAAAAAAATAAAAATAAAATATCAAAGGGAGAGCATGCTCATGCATCTCCTAAGTTGACCACTTCTTTGTTACGTTCCACATGGGCACCATTGTAGTGTTTCAATCTTTGTCCATTAACTTTGAATTCATGTTTGTCAGTGATGGACTTGATTATCACGGCACCATGGGAGAATGGTTTGACAACTTCGAATGGTCCCAACCATCTTGATTTCAGCTTTCCTGGAAAAGTTTTAGCCGAGAATTGAATAAGAGAACTAGTTGCCTTGACATGAATTGCTGCGGCAATAGTTTCTTGTCATGCCATCGCTTTGTTTTCTCCTTGTAGATTTGTGCATTGTTATAGGCGAGTGTACGAAATTCTTCTATCTCATTGAGGTCCAACAAACGCTTTTGTTCGGCACTTTCCCAATCCATATTCGCGGTCTTGATTGCCCAGTATGCCTTGTGTTCGATTTCCACCGATAGATGGCATGTTTTGCCATAGACAAGTCGGAAGGGGGACATACCTAAGGGTGTTTTGAATGCAGTGCGATATGCCCAAAGTGCGTCATCTAGTCTTAATGACCAATCCTTCCTATAGGGATTTACAACTTTCTCGAGTATACCCTTCAATTCCCGGTTGGAAATTTCTGCTTGCCCGTTGGTTTGTGGGTGATATGCCGTGGTGATCTTGTGTGATATGCCGAAGCGTTGCAACATCTTAGCAATTAGTCTGTTGTCAAAATGCTTGCCTTCGTCACTGATAATTGCTCTCGGCATCCCAAACCGTGTAAATATGTTTTTCTGCAAGAATCGTTGCACGGTCTTGGAATCGTTGTTGGGAACTGCAGCTGCCTCAACCTATTTAGACACGTAGTCGACGGCAAGTAGAATGTAGAGGTTGTCGAATAAAGATGGGAAAGGTCCCATAAAATCGATCCACCATACATCGAACAATTCCACCTCGATGATGTTCTGGAGAGGCATCTCATGTCGTCTAGAGATAATGCCCGTCCTCTGGCAACGATCACATTGCTTGTAAAAGTCTTGGGCATCTTTGTACAATGTTGGCCAATACAAACCGGATTGCAAAACTTTGGCCGCGGTACGATTTCCTCCAAAATATCCTCTATAGGGTGAAGAATGGCATTGCCGGAGTACATTCTGTTACTCTTCTTCAGGGACACATCGGCGTATAACCTGATCTACACATTGTTTAAACAAAAGTGGCTCGTCCCAAAAGTAATGCTTAGCATCATGGCGGAATCGCTTCTTCCCTTGGTGAGTAATGCCATAAGGTAAAATACCACAAACAAGGAAATTAACTAAATCCGCGTACCAGGGTATTGCCGAGGCATATGCTGCCGTGGTGACTGCTCCCAAAATTTCCGAGGCGTGTGCGTCAAAGGTTGGTATAGCGTCGAGAGTTGTCGAGGCATGTGCATCCATGGTTGCCAAGGCGTCGAGGGTTGCCGAGGCATGCGCGTCCATGGTTGCCGAGGTAACTAAAATTTGTTCATCGGGGAATGCATTGCATATCTCTAGATCCGTATCCTCCTCCCTGTTGCGTTCTAAACGTGATAAGTGATCGACCACTTGATTTTCTGTTCCTTTCCTGTCCTTAATTTCAATATCAAATTCTTGTAAAAGTAATATCCAACGAATCAAACGAGGTTTGGCATCCTTTTTAGCAAATAGATATTTGATTGTCGAATGGTCCGTATGAACAATTACCTTTGTACCAATCAAATAGGATTGGAACTTGTCAAATGCAAAAACTACAGCTAGTAACTCTTTCTCCGTTGTTGTGTAATTCACTTGAGCACTATTAAGAGTTTTACTAGCGTAGTATATCACATGGAAGGTCTTACCTGTGCGTTGGCCTAGGACTGCTCCTACCGCGAAATCACTTGTATCACACATGAGCTCAAAAGGTAGTGTCCAATCTGGTGGAACGACAATGGGTGCTGAGGCAAGCTTTTCCTTTAGGGTTTCAAATGCTTGGGTGCAAGAATCATCAAAATCGAAGACTTTATCCTGTTCAAGCAAATTGCACAAGGGTTTAGTGATTTTAGAAAAATTATGAATGAACCTCCTATAAAAACTTGCATGTCCAAGAAAACTTTGAATTCCTTTAACCGAACTTGGTGGGGGTAATCTCTCAATCATGTCCACCTTGGCTTTGTCTACTTCAATTCCCTTGGATGAAATCTTGTGGCTAAGCACTATTCCTTCATCTACCATAAAATGGCATTTCTCCCAATTGAGGACTAAATCAGTTTCTTCACATATTGCCAACACCCTTTCTAAATTGCCGAGACAGCTGTCGAAGTCATTACCAAAAACAGAAAAATCATCCATGAAGATCTCAAGGAAGTCTTTGACCATGTCTGAAAAGAGTGCCATCATGCATCTTTGGAAGGTTGCCGGGGCGTTACACAATCCGATTGGCATCCTTCGGAAGGCATAAGTACCGTATGGGCATGTGAAGGTTGTCTTTTCTTGATCTTCTGGTACTATGGCAATTTGATTGTAACCTGAATAACCATCAATAAAACAATAAAAGGGTTTACCTGCAAGACGGTCAAGCATTTCATCAATAAAGGGTAATGGGAAGTGATCTTTCCTAGTGGCTTTGTTTAGCTTTCGATAGTCCATACAAACCCTCCAACCGGTCACAGTCCTGGTTGGAATGAGTTCATTGTTTTCATTACTTACCACTGTTATACCTCCCCTTTTCGGTCACATTGTACCGGACTTACCCATGTACTATTAGAGATAGGGTATATAATGCCAACGTCAAGCCACTTGATGATTTCTTTCATTACAACCCCTTTCATGGCATGATTCAGTCTCCTCTGGGCCTCAATTGAAGGTTTGTGATCATCTTCCAACAAAATCTTGTGCATGCATACTGCCGGGCTAATTCCCTTCAAGTCGACAATTGTCCACCCTATTACCTTTTTGTGTAGCTTCAACATCTTGATCAGATTCTTTTCCTGCTCAGGCTGTAACTTAGAAGAAATAATTATAGGCAATGTATTATCGGTTCCTAAGTATGCATATTTTAGTTGCTCTGGCAATTGTTTCAACTCAAGAATCGGTGGTTGTTCAATAGAGGGTTTTTCGAGCTTACCTTCCTTACCTGAGTAATCCAGTGGTTCAAAGTATGTACCTGGTCGATTGACTAGCCAATTTGCCTCTTCTTGTTGTTCCTCATCGACCGGTTCTTCATACTCGTCAGGTTCCTCTTGATCGGCAATGTAGTTGTTGAGGTAACTAAATTCCTCGTCGAAGTTAAACTCTGTCGTGGCATGAAGAAGTTGGCATTCTTCTGGATCATCGGCATGCCTTAGTGTTTGGAACACATTTAGTTTAACTTGCTGGTCATTCACTCTCATTGTGAGTTCTCCCTTTTCAACATCGATCAAGGTTCTCCATGTTGCTAGGAATGGTCTCTCGAGAATAATAGGTGCATGCTCATCTGCTTCACAACCCAAAACAATAAAGTCAGCGGGAAAAATAAATTTATCAACTTTTACCAGTATGTCCTCGATTTTCCCTCTGGATGCACATAGGATCTGTCGGCTAGCTATAGCATAAATGTTGTAGGTCTTGCCTTCCCGATTCCTAGTTTTTGGAAAACCGATTTAGGCATCAAGTTTATGCTAGCCCTAAGGTCGCATAATGCTTTCCCGACATAGTGATTTCCAATAGAACAGGGTATTGTGAAACTTCCGGGATCCTTCAACTTAGGTGGCATACGATTGTGCAACATGGCCATGCATCCCTCTGTTGCGGCAACTGTTTCAAACTCTCCTAGCCTTGTTCTCTTGGACACAATGTCTTTAAGAAACTTGGCATAGTTTGGCATTTGTTCAATTGCTTCCACCAATGGCAAGTTGATGTGGACTTGCTTTAGGATATCAAGAAACTTTTTGAATTGATATTCTTGCTTTTGTCGCTTCAACCTTTGTGGGAATGGTGGTGGAAGTCGGATATCTTCGATCCTTTCATTGGTTTGGAACCTGATTGACGGCATTGCTGGGACAACTGGAGTTGCCGAGGCATTATCAATTGGGGTTGCCGAGGCATGCTTATCACAAGTTTCCGAAGCATCCTTATCGTCGGTTGCCGAGGCATGCTTATTGCCGGTTGTCGCAGCAATTCCTGGTTCAGCATCTGAGGCTTTGCCGCTATGTTTGTCTTGATCTTTTTGTGGAGTTTTGTTTGATGAGCGGGTTTGAGTCTCTCTAAGTTGTTGGCCACTTCTAGTGGTGATTGCCTTACATTGCTCATGGCCAGTTCCTCTTGCGACTTCAGTATCGCTAGGTAAACCTCCTTATGGTCTAGTATTCAGATTTTGAGCAAACTGTCCGGCTTGATTTTCCAATGATTTGAATGCCGCCTCTTGGTTTTGCAATCTCATCTCGGTCCTGTTAATAAAAGCATCAGTTCTTTTGATGAAGTTACTATTCTCAGCCATATAAGATTCAGTTTTCATCATAAAAGTATTTAGAGAATTTTCCAAAGAACTAGATGTTGTCGGTTGTTGCTGCGACAATGTTGCCGTGGCATATTCTGCTGGAATCCCGATGCTTGTGCATTCTAATTGTTCTGGTTTAGAGCATTGTTAGGATTACTCCATGAAAAATTTGGGTGCTTCTTCCAAGCTGGTTTGTATGTATTGGACATCACATTGTTGTTTCGATTGTAATTCCCCACATAGAAGCTAGATTTCGGATTCTGCATACATTCAGAAGAATCATGGTTATCACCACATAAGTCACAAAAAGAATCCATTACCTTGACCTCATGTCTGTTGTTTGGTTTTTGCATGTTCTGGACCATCTTGGTTAAAGTGGCCAATTGTGCCGAAATTGAATCTGGTGATCCTAGTTCATGTATTGTGGCTTGGCATCTAACTCCTCCTCTTCTAGTAGATGGTAATTGATAATCATTCTTGGCCAGCCTGTTTAGAATTTGTATTGCTTCCTCCGACGACTTATCTAAGTGTATGTCGTTTGCCGAGGCATCTAGCATCATCCTTGTTGGTGTATTCACGGCGTTGTAAAACATTGTTACTTGAGTCCACATCGGGAATCCGTGTAGGGGGCATTTGTGTAGAAGTTCTCTATATCGCTCCCAAGCCTCGTACATGGATTCATCATCTGCCTGCCGAAAGGAAGTAATGTTGTTACGAAGCTTATTAGTCAAATTTGTAGGATTAAACCGAGCAAGGAAATCAAGACAAAGATCGGTCCAAGATGCTATTGATCCGGCAGGAATGCTATTCAACCATGCTTTCGCCCTATCCCTCAGTGAATAGGGGAATAATCTTAATCGTAAGACATCGGGGGTGACTCCGTGTATTTTGAACGAGTAGCAAATCTCGAGGAAAGATTTAAGATGTTGTCGTGCATCTTCAGTTGCTGAGCCGCCAAATTGACCAATTGTGTTGATCATATTAAACATTACCGGTTTTAAATCAAAGTGGTCGGCTTCAATTTCAGGTGCGACAACTCCTGGATTAAGTCCACCAAGATCTTCTTCAAGATAGTCTCGAATAGTTCTGTTTCGTGCAAGAATCACTCCTCCTCCTGTTGGAACATCTTGATTCATATTGCCGTATTGATTAGCCATTGCTACTCTTATCCTTCATCTAAGTCTTTGTAAGGTTCGTTCGATTTCTTGATCAAAGGGATATTCTGGTGTAATCGGTCTCGCCCTGGTCATATACCAATGCAAAACCAAAGTTTGTTAGCCCTTTGAATCATAAACAAGAAAAGTAAAAAGAAAGTGCAAGAAAATAAAAACAAAGTCGCTATTGGCAATCCCTGGCTACAACGCCAAAAACTTGTTGTGCGTAATAAGTGCTACGCAATTGTGCAAGTATACACGTTGCAAGTTATAGTATAAAAGATATCGTTTCCACAGGGATTGGTGCCACTTCAAGAATCTAGTCTCTTGCACTGTAAAAAGTAAAAACACAAATAAAGGATTATAGGAGTTTAACTAATAACTAATCTAGAAAGCAATAAAGTAAAAGAATAGATGAGATCAAATGAGAGAGATAGGCCAGGTTATCGTGAGTTGAGGTGTGATAGCCGATTGGATCGTCTTGGTAAAAGAGTGCACGGGCAACTGAGTTGTCGTGGCAACTTGCACAACGGGGTTGCCTTGGCAACTAATCGATGGTTGCCTGGGCGACTAGTTGGGCAACTACTTGGGCGTCTGGGCAGCAACCTTCAAGGTTCGGCAGAGCGTTCTTCAATGGTTTCTTCTTATCCCTAAGTCGAAACTCTAGCTACTTGTGCATGCCTTGATAATACATCCCTGCGTGAATCAAGGGTGAACAACAACCAATCTTGCACTCCTCTTAGCCGTTGAAATTCTTGACTTATTCCTAAGCCGGATTAATCTTCACCATCAATAGATTGAATAAAGATCATATTCATTCGTTTCTTGAATCTAACTCTCCCGATATTAGATAAATAGATGAAGTTACGAGATCCTCTCCCAATTCACTCGCAAACAAGAATAAGAAACAAGAATGAATAAACCTTGAATAGAAAAGTGCAAACTCTTATTACCTAAACAAAATCCAATAGTTTCTCACAACCACAAAACACAATATAGCCAAATAGATTTAGTTCATGTCTAGGTTTCAAAGAAACACAAGATAAATAATCCCTAGCATGAACCTAATTGAACAAGAAAGAAAAAAATGAAGAATTGAAGCTTGTCGAAATCTTCCTTGCCCTAGATGCTTGTCGAAAATTCTCTCCTCTTGCTCTCCTTGGATTGTCAAAATTCCCCTCTAATTTATAGGGCTAGGTCAAAGTCCTTCTTTGAGGAGGAAGTTAAGTTGGAATTAAATTATCTTTAAAGAATATAATTCTTTATTATAATTATATTCCTACTAGAACTTCTCCTATCTTCTTGGAATTTAATTCTTCTTTAATCTCTTTATTGAAATCAAATTCCTTTGGCATTGGGCTTTGCTCAACGTCATCTCGGGCTTGTCTTGTCATCAATTTCGACTACCATATCACCTTTGTTCTTTGTCGACAATTGCCCTGGCAACTGGCTCGGTGTCTCCTTCATGCATTGCCCTGGCAACTAGCTCGACATCTCCTTCATGTATTGCCCTGACAACTAGCTCTAGCCTTGCTTTGGCAAGTGATCCTGCACATACACACAAAACACACCAAAGCAACATCTTTTCCCACAAAAACTACCAAGTTATGTAATCAAGCTCAACGATGGAAGGAAACATGGATTAATGCATGAATGGCTAATTATGCAACTAATATGAGCCTAAGTCTAACAATAATCTGAGTAAAAAGGGTAAGAAAAATAGTACTTTTGAACACTTATCAGTTGCCACCTGACTGTGAGGTAGAGTTTGGCATTGAAACCTATGCAGATACGACACCGGTGTCTATTGCTCCGTACCGTATGGCCCGAAGGAGTTAAAGATGTAATTACAGGAGTTGCTTGATCGTGGGTTCATTAGACCAAGTATTTCACTGTGGGGTGCGCCGGTGTTGTTTGTAAAGAAGAAGGATGGTACATTGCGTATGTGAATAGATTATCAGCAGTTGAACAAGTTGACGATAAAGAACAAGTATCCATTGTCGCGGATAGATGGTTTGTTTGATCAGTTCATGGGTGCTTTGGTGTTTTCTAAAATAAATTTGAGGTCTAGGTACTACCAATTGAAGGTGAAGGATGTGGATGTACCCAAGACAGTTTTTCGTACGAGGTACGGGCATTATGAGTTTCTCGTGATGCCATTTGGTTTGACCAATGCACTGGCTGCTTTTATGGACATGATGAATCGGGTGTTCCATGAGTTTTTAGATTAGTTTGTGGTGGCATTTCTCGATGATATCCTAGTGTACTCTCGTACTGAAGAGGATCATGATAGACATTTGCAGATTGTGCTTCATACGTTGTTGGTTAATCAGTTGTATGCCAAGTTAAGCAAGTGCGAGTTTTGGCTTAGGGAGGTTTTTTTCCTTGGCCATGTTGTGTCGGCTGAGGGAATTCGTGTTGATCCGCATAAGGTTGAGGCTGTGATTAGTTGGAAGGTGACTAAGTCGGTAATAGAAGTTCAGAGTTTTCTTGGTTTGGTTGTTCATTACCGTAGGTTTGTGGAAGGGTTCTCCAATTTGGTTGCTCCCTTAACCAAGTTGTTACAGAAGAATATTCGGTTTGAGTGGACGAAGGATAGACAACGAGCTTTCGAAAGGTTGAAGGAGGATTTGACGCAAGCTCCAGTCTTGGTTCAACCTGAATCGGGAAAGTAGTTCGTTGTTTATAGTGATGCGTCATATGTTGGGATTGGTTACGTGTTGATGCAAGAAGGTAAGGTAGTTGCGTATTCATCTAGGCAATTGAAGGTGCATGAGCATAATTACCGTACTTATGATCTTGAGCTTGCCGCGATTGTGTTTGCCTTGAAAATCTGGAGGCATTACCTTTATGGTGAGAAATGTGTGGTTTATACGGATCATAAGAGCTTGAAGCATTTGATGTCCCAGAAGGAGCTGAATCTTAGGCAACGGAGGTGGCTTGGGTTGCTTAAGGATTACGAGTTGACCATTGAATATCATACAGAAAAAGCAAACGTTGTGTAGGGAAGTAGCTGTGGAGTTGAGAGCTATGTTTGCTCGTTTAAGTCTGACGGGTGATGGTGGTTTGTTGGCTAAGTTGCAAGTGAAACCGTCATTGTCACAGTTGATCAAGGAGAGGCAACCGCATGATGAGAGTTTGGTTCCTCATGTGAAGGATATCATAGATGGAAATCCTACGGATTTTTATTTCAATTCAGAAATGGTTTTGTGTTTTAAAGGTTGAATTGTGGTGCCTGAAGATGAAGAGTTGAAGCGTACCATTCTGACTGAAGCGCTTGCTAGTCCTCTTGCTATGCATCTCGGTAGTACTAAGATGTATCATGGGTTGAAGGAAGAGTACTATTGGGTTGGGCTGAAGAAAGATGTGGCTGATTTTGTTTCTCGTTGCATGGTATGTCAGGGGGTTAAGGCTGAGCATCAGTTTCCTTTCGGGTTGTTGCAACCGTTGAGGATACCGGAATGGAAAAGGGAAAGGATCACCATGGATTTTGTGTCTAGATTGCCTTTGACACCGACCAAGAAGGATTCCATTTGGGTGATTGTTGATCGGTTTACGAAGTGTGCGCATTTTGTACCAGTGCATACTGCGTACACCTTAGATATGTTGGCCGATCTATACATCTTCGAGGGAGTGCATTTGCATTGGGTGCCTAAATCCATAGTCTCGGATAGAGATCTGCGTTTCACGGCAAGATTTTGGATGTGCTTGCATCGTGCTCTGGGGACAAGACTAAATTTTAGCACTTCGTATCATCCTCGGTCGGATGGTCAGTCAGAGCGTGTAATTCAGGTTCTCGAGGATATGTTGAGGTTCTGTATTATTGAGTTCCAGGGAACGTGGGAGAAGCAACTGCCATTGGTGGAGTTTGCTTATAATAACAGTTATCAGACTAGTATACAAATGGCACCGTATGAGGCGTTGTATGGAAGGAGGTGTCGCACGCCCATGTGCTGGGCTGAGGTTGGGGAGAAGCATCTTTCCTTGCCTGATGTTTTAAAAGGCACGAATGAGAAAGTAAAGTTGATATGTGAGCACTTGAAAGCGACTTCGGACCGTCAGAAATCCTAAGCAGATTTGAGGCGTAGAGATATAGAGTATGCTATTGGTGACAGAGTGTTTTTGAAGGTATCGCCTTGGAAGAAGGTGATGCCTTTTGGACGGAAAGGAAAGCTTAACCCGAGGTTTATTGGACCATATAAGGTTCTTGAGCGTGTGGGTCCTGTCGCTTACCGTTTGAGGTTACCTCATGAGTTGGAGAGGATTCATGATGTGTTTCATGTTTCGATGTTGCGGATGTATCGGTCGAATCCCTCGCATGTTATGCCAGTGGAGGATATTGAGTTGAGGCCCGATCTATCATATGATGAAGAACTAGTAGAGGTTCTTGATACCAGCAGTAAGGTTTGGCATGGCAAGACGGTTAAGCTTGTGAAGGTGTGTGGAGGCACCACGGTGTTGAGGAGGCCACGTGGGAACGCAAGTAGAAGATGCTGGAGCAGTTTCCGTATCTGTTTCCTCTAGGTAAATATTGAGGATGAAATTTCTTACGTGGGGGAGAGTTGTAATGCGTCGGTTTTAGGCCTAGCGGTTTTGAGGTTTATTAGACGGTCTGGTAGATCGGGTTAGAGATTCGAGTTGGATTCTGGACCATATATTTTTCGGTAAGATAAAAATGTGGAAAATAGTAAAAAATCATCTTTTAATATATATTGATTTTTGGTGGAGTAAATTTTGGAAAACGGAATTTGGAAATGTGACATTTTGGTTAGTGACCAAAAATGTTTGAAAACTGTTTTAAAGTGACTAAAATAAAAAGGTTCAAATTCTTAGAATTTCTAAGGAGCTAAATTACCAAGTTTTGCTGCTGGTTTCTTCCTTTAATTAAATTATTTTAAACATGTGTTTTAAAGGTGGTTTAAGAGGGATTAAAATATCTAAGTTAGTTATTTGTTTTTAAAGAAAATTTACGTAACTTTTTCCTAAACATTTCTCTCAACTTCTTTTCTGCCAAACACTCAAAATTTCATCAAAATCCAGACTATTGATTCTAACTTCCAGACTATTGATTCTAACTTGATTCTTTCACTCAGATTATTGATTCTAACTTGATTCTTTAACTTTGTTTTACAAAATCTCTTTGAAATCTTATGTTTTCTTAGCTTTAAACAAGCAAATTGAGGGAGAAATCACATAACATGGTTAAGGTCCATTATCTCCTATGTTAAATGGTTCTTTATTGATATTCCCAAGTATTTGATCCTTGATTTATGGTTTACAATCTGATTTTATGTTTTTATGTAGATTTAATTGGGTAAAATTGATGAAATGATGAAAGATTCGAATTGAATCTGATTTGCAGTGTTATGAAATGTTTTTGAGCATATTTTGGATGTTTAATGATGTTAATAAGTCGATTTTATCAATGGAATCCCGAAACTCTTGAATCCCTAATTGTTTAGGTTGCTAGATTTGTGTTTTTGACGTGTTATGGTGGCTGTGTGGTTGCTGAAGGTGTTAGGTTGATTTGATTCTGTTTCTAGATTAATTGATGATAAAAGTGGTGTTAGATTGTTAGGTTGTGGCTGGGTTGTGTTTGGAAAGGATTAGTTGAAGTTTTCAGTTGTTATGGTTGGGGAATTGTGAGGTGAATGCAAGAATCCGTCAGGATATGTTGTTGCAGTGTTGTAAATGCATGGAGATGCATTAATCCTCTGTTGTTATGTGGTTTAAACAGGGGAGGTTGTTTTGGAAGCAAACGGTGTGGCATTGGAGGCTTCAGACGCTTGATTTCGTATCGGCAAATTAAGGCTTCGCGTATCGGTGAGTGAGAACGTGGATTCCAGCTTTGGAATGTTTTAAGGTGGTTTATGGGAGTTTAAACTTAGCTTGATACGCTGGTTTAAACTCAGAAGTAAGTAAAAATGGATATTCTCTCTCGGTCGTGCTAGTGTTAAATGGTTTTATGCACTTGTTTTGATTTACATGTTACCTACTGTTTAAGCATGATTTAAAGTGTTTAATATACTGTTTATAAGCATGAAATGCTGAAAGATGCACATGGTAGGTGATCCTTGTAAGTATGGGTTATACTTGTGGTTTAAAGCATGGTTGTTCCTTGGAAAATGTGTTGGTTAATGCTTGATAAAAATAGTGAGGTTAAAGTTAAATGGTTAATTATATTGGCAAGTGATGTTGTTTTAAAATTGTTATCAGAAATAGCTGGCCGGCCATAAGATTGACTGCACTATAATAAGTCGCCTTGGATGTTGAGGGGTTTAGATCCGTGTACCAAAAACTCCATTTGAGTACCTTAACGTTAGAGGGATTAAATAGTATCGTAGACTCCCGTTAGTGGATTAAGCGTCTAACCGATGATTGAGGTTGGTGTCCCTGTGGGTTGAAAGGTGTACCCGGTTGGTAATGTACCGCGATTGTTATTGTATCACTATTCCGGTTGAGATGGCTTGAAGTGTTGGTTGAACACTTGTTGAATCTGTGTATCCGATGAACTCTTTTGGTAATGGACTTGTTTAATGATCACTTGTAAGCCAATATAATTGTTAATGTATCATTGGAAGGTTTATGTTGTATGATGTGATTTATACATGTTTACTCTTTAAGCTTTGCATATGGTAGTTATGCATGGGAGGGCTTAAATTGAGGTTGAGCAATGGGACTTGCTATTGGTTAATGATACATGTTGCATATGGTCAATATGCTGGTTTTAAAGATGTTAAGTGCATGGTTTTAAAGGCATGATAGTGTTGTAAAGGTTGTTTGAAATAAGTTTCAGTGTAATGTTGAGAAATGATTTTTAAATGCATTGATGGTGTTTTGTTTGTGAGTTCCCTCACTAAGCCTTGTGTGCTTACGCTCTTATTGTCCATCAATGTAGAGAATTGAGAGCATTGGAGGCAGCAAGGGGCAAGGGATCCTAGCAAGACTTGTTTACCAAAGTATGTTTGGGTTAGACTATAAGTAATAAAGGCAATGGGGTACTCGTTTTGGTTTTGGGAGATGTTTTAATAAACTCCATGTTTGAGCAAGTTTGTTTGGTTGCTCTAAGGTTGTAAATGGCCATTATGGTTTGGTTTTGGTGATGGTTTGGAGTTTCATGTTTTACTTGAATGGTTTTCTAGGTTGCATGCCTATAGATTTACATTTGTTGCAAGATGTTATGAATCAATGCTGAAACTGTGATGTTTGGATGTGGTTTAAACCCTGAGTATGCTGGATGTATGTTAGAAGCATGTTAGGGTGCTTTGCTATGTTCGAGAGCATTTTAGCTAGCTGAAATGGACATTTCAGGTCCAGACGTACTGGTACGGGTGTCTCTATTTCGGTACAGGTAAGCCATTTTAGGCTTAGCGTACCGGTACGCGGGTAAGCATTTCGGTACTGTCAGAGGCAATTCTGGCATGCATTTCGGTACACTGTGAGGTGTTACATTACGATATAGTATATTTGTGAAGGGTGTTTCAATACACGGGGTGTACCAAAACACGATATGGCTACTGTAAAATTTGGTTTTCAAATCAGTAGGTTTTGGCTGGGCTTTGTTTATATGAGGTTTGGTGATGATTTCGGTGATTTTAGAAAGGTGTTTGATGGTTTTAAGTGAGGCGAAGTTGTGTTTGTTGGTTGCTGGAAATTAGAGATGCATGGACGCGCATTAATCAGGCTCGGCTCATAGTAGGAGCAGCTTGAGCATGCGCTCGGGCCCCCCACTTTCATGGGGCTTCATATAATGTGCAGCTAATACAAATTTTTCAATCAACCATACCGCCTAAAATTGTTTTGTCAACAAACCAAACCGGCAAAAGAGCATTTGTTTAATATCTATCCATCCATCACATGGGGCCCACTTGGTAGTAGTTAACGCCATCACTCATGCTTTTATCGGTTTATATATAAATATATTGAAAATAAGAAAGTATTAATTCAAATTGCATTAAAAAAATAAATAAACAATAATATAATTTAAGATTAGCATTACAAGAATTTAAATTCAAAAGGTCTTTAATATTTTAATTCTATTTAAGGTGTTTTCTTAATAAAATAATAAAAATAAGGATAAATATATTGACGGTGAAAACTTTTAGTTTTTGCAAACGCCTTAATTTTAGGGTTTATAGACCTAGTTTAGGGTTTAAGTTGATTAGTTTAGAATTTAGTGATTGTCAATATAGTTTAGGGTTCAAGGTTAGGATTTAGGGTTTATAGGTTGAAATATAGATCCTCAACATATTATAAACCCTAAATTCTAACCATTATCCCTAAATACTAAATACACACACCTAAAACCCTAAACCCTACACCCTAAACTAAGGTCATAAACCCTAAAACTAAGGTGCTTTGGAAACTAAAAGTTTCCACCGCAGTGTATTGGATATAAATCCTAAAAACAATGTGTTAAATGAATTTAATCGCGTTTGTGTAATTAATTAATAGAATTTTAAATTAATGGTTCAAATAGATGAAATATATTTTCATTCTATGGGGCCCTATTGTTGAGTTTTCGCTCAGGACCCCGAAAACATCCAAGACGGCTCTGGCATTAATCATCTTTTTTTGATTGGGTAAAGCAGAGGACTTGGATCCTTTAGCTTTTGGAGAGGTTGCGAAAGCTTCGAAAGCTTGATTCTCGCAATGGCAAGAGAGCTTTGGGTTGTTGGTGAGTGGAAATGCGTTTTATTACTTTTAAAAGGTTTGAAGATGGTTGTTGGGAGTTTATATTAAGTTTAAACACTTATCTAAGCTCGAAAGTAAGTATTGGTTGATCTCTCTCTTATTTTCGGTTTTACAAAATACAATCTCATGCACATGTTTATGATTTTGATTACCTACTGTTATATGCATGTTTTAGAAATGAAAGACGTTTCAAATGAATCATATATGATGATTATTGAGAATGATAAATGATTTATGAAATAATTTTGAGAATGCTAGAATACATGGTTTAATGTATTGGAAAATGTTTTGAATTGATGCATATGTAAAACATAAAGGTAATGTGGTTTTTTGAGTATATTGGCAAGTGGCTGAGATAAATTATTATCGGATATAGTTGGCTAGCCATAGGGTTTAAAGTGCACTATAATAAGTCACCTCGTGTGTGTCGAAGGGTTAATTGTGTTGTTTTCTCCACCATGAGAACCGCAGCGGTCGAGGGGTTAATTGTGTCGTATTCTCCCACCAGTGGATTTATACATTATAACTATTGAGGGTTGCTCCGGTTCGAGGACGTATGTGAAGTGGTCAAAGGAACCACTTGGGAAATTCATGTATCCGATGTGTTTTTATAAAATAGAATGGAACTTGGTTTTTAGTCACTTGAATGCCAATATATGAGATAATGTATCATGTGAAATGGATTATGTTTTGTATAATATGGTTTATACATGTGATGCTCTTTAAGCTTGCTATTTAGAGACTTTGGCATATGAAGCTTAAATTGAGGTTTGAGATAGAAATCCATGATACGTGTGTTGCAAATGATTTAAATGTGCATTTATAGAAGCATGAGATGATTTTGGTATGAACATTATAAACTTGATTTGATACAAAATTGTTTTAAATGCATTGATGAGTGTTTTTGAGATTCCCTCACTAAGCTTATATCTTACGCTCTCCTTTCTCATCAATGCAGAAAAATGGGCTCTTTCGGACAACGAGTAAGCAAGGGAAGATCCAAGGATTGAAGTATTTTCAAGTATGTTTTTACAAATACTAAGTAGTAATAAGAGGCAATGCGACCAAGTTGTATTTGGGAGGTTTATTTTGGATACTCACTGTTTTTACAAGTTATGTTTGGTGTTTTGGACTTGTATGATGCTTAATATTTGGTTTTGAGGGGGTTGGGAATCAATTTGCATGCTTGGGTAGAGATCATGCCTATAGGGATTTGACTTGGATGTGATATGATGTGAATGATCTTCTACCATGCTTTTATAATTGAGGAAATCATGTTTGAGGTGTTATATGATGATTAGATGTTGATTGGTGTATCTTAGATTGAGCCAAAGTGTCATATGTTCAACCAAGAGGTCATTACAGGTATGTCCGTACCGGTACGGGTCCTCAGGGATCGGTACGCGGGAATGAATCTCGACTCAATATGGGAAAATATGCCTTGGCGTACCGATACGCCTAGTGACTATATCGGTACACGATGTTGAAATTTTGGCTTGGTTTCGGTACACGGGAAACTGTACCAGTATGCCTTTTGCCTACGGGAATTCCCTGTTTCGAATATTACATACCCTTGCCGATACGCTTGAGGACCATATCGATACGCCTTTGAAAATTTATACCGTATTGATATAGGGTGTTTGTGTACCGATGCACAGTTAGTCAATTCTGTTAAAATGCTTAGTGAAGTTTGATTCTTTATAGTTTTATAACCCCCTAAACCCGCTTGTGCGATACGCCTAGTCTAAGAGGTCACATTCGGGTCACCGAAGCGACCCACAATAAAAACAAAAGAAAAGTCTTAGAAAATACATTTAAAAGTGTAAATAAAATTTTGAATTAAATCCCATTTCAGAAATTATATAAACATATTACGAAATTCCATAAAACATAGTACAGACTCTGACATAACATACGACACTACATACATGCCCACTAATTGTACCAGTACCGTACTCCAAAAGCAACACCGATAGTACTCCAACAATTGATGTCGGTCACTATACCCTGATAGATTTCTTCTAACATGCGATGGTGAAAACAACGTGAGCTTGGGAAAGCTTAGTAATACAGAACTACCAAAATATGCTATAAGCACAACCAAACATGTGGTTAAACATGAAACTACGATGTTGAACTTGGCTACAACAGATTCCAGATATGATATGAAGTAACAAAATCATCCTGGATTTGAATACTCGAATGCTAGACCGAAAGTTAAGATTTGGAAAATCTTAAAGGAGTTAAATTTCAAGAATTGAACCAGAGGGTTTGGCGTGTTCTATTAATTTCAGATCGGAAATGATGGTGTTTTTTAGACAACAGTAGAATTTCAACAGCGGTAGAGAGAGACAAGATTAAGGTTTCACCTAGCTACCCTCTAGCCGAACACCAATATGAAATTTTCCCCATAATTGGGGCTGGTCCTAGGCCCGAAAGCCTAGGAGGCTTAACTGGAGGCTGGTCCAATGCTCGAAAGCATAAGAGGCCTAACAGAAGGACTTACCCCAGGCCCGATAGGGCGTAGGAGACTAATAGATGGACTTACCCCAGGCCCGATAGGGCGTAGAAGCCTAATAGATGGACTTACCCCAGGCCTGATAGGGCGTAGGAGCCTAACAAAAGGTTTAGCCAGTAGACAGGAAATCATCAGATATATTCCTTATAAGAGGACAAAAACTAGATATCAAACTTTCATTTTATAAAACAGTCATACCTTTGAATCGAAGCAGATAGTCACAGTTTCATATCAGAGATTATTTTACAGATTTTGAGCAGTTTTCAGAAAGAGATTCTTATAGAAGGATTATGATGAATAATGACGTCATTTAAGAACTTAATTCATCCGGACCATTTAGAATTTCATAGTACAACGTGATCATGTTGTAGTTCAGATATACCAGGATGAATTTAAGAATTAAGATATTTCAGGATCATTCATAAATTTTGATGTATTAGGAGGGTTATATACAGTTCAACTTATAAGGGTATATTGGTCATTTAAACTCTTTAGGTTAAATCAATAATTTAATTCGATAGAATTAAATTGGTGATTTGCAGAGTTCATAATTTCAAATTACACATAGAGTCCATGCTTCACTGACTATTCGAAATGTATCATTACGATACTAATCGATAAACAGACATGTAAATCAATTCAAGTTTTCCTTCTTATACCGACTACATTATATTACAAAATAAATCACCTTCACCAGCCATTTAAATCTACTATGAGTAGTCAAAGATGTATTTATGCTGACTCCCTAGTATTGTTTATCAAGCCGGTGATTTGTTATACAGAAGTTTGCTAACATCTTGTCAGGCTTCCAAAACCATTCAAAATAAGCGCATTCCACAAGGTGTTACTTACCAGGTATTCGAACAGACTTCACAACTTATAATTTAACGAATCTCGAATGATTGTACAAGTATTTTTTCTATACTCTCCCATCAATACAACAATATTAGGAACAATTGGCTCAGCCACGTCGTCCTCAAACCCATAGGGCATTACTATTATTAAACTTAAATGATACTTCTGGGAGTTTCCAAAATTTTCCCTTATCTCCGGTCACAAAGGGATTTCAGATACGTAAGCACTCGAAAGTGTTCTAGTCACTCAAGTCTATATAGTCCTTCCAACCCAATTCGTACATTTCAGAACTCAAGAATGTAAATGTCACTCCAAATAATTAAAAATTTTTCTACCCAGGGATTATTTCAATCTTTACCAACATTATAAACATACCAGTCAATTCAGTTTGTTCTATTATATAGGTTAATTCAAATAGGTAGAGAGCTTTATTCAGAACTCAAGATATATCAAGTATTTACATTCAAGGTAGTTTGAGTCTAAATACCCGAATTTTCCAAGTAGTTTGAGAGTTCCAGGTGAATTCATTGTTCAAATCCAGTCATAGGTATATTTCATATCGCTTGCAGATATAAGGGTATTTTTGTCATTTTATGCATCAAGGGTATTTTCGTCAAATCACTAATCCAAGGATTTCAAAATTTACTCTTTTATTAAACATAACTCAAATTTCAAAGTGAACGTTCTTAATAATTTCTTACTAAAATCAGAGATCCTTAAGGTTCCTTAATTTCTTATTCGAATACTTAGATCTTAACAATTAACCATTTATTTACGAAGTCATTTGCCTTACGCGGGAATTTATGGCTCATTCAAATATAATTTCATGCATTAGCCAAAACTTGCATATATCATAAAGCATGCTAAAGGTAGTAATGTATTACCTCGGCTCCGAACTACATCGGTCAAACTTTAAAACTTCCTTCGATCGTTCTCAAACCCAAATTAGAAGTCCACTAAACTCGAATACGTAGTCGTTAAATCCTTCAATCAAACATAGCCATTAATAAGACCTTATTCATAAGTCCCTTGCTCTTAAACTGAAAATCAATCATATATACAATCCAGGTTCAAGGTTAATTTCGGAGGCTTTTGGGTTCAAATTTCACAAAACAGACTTCAAAAATGAACCCAGGATGATGAAAAATGTAAAATAAGGGTTTTCAGAAATTTTGACTTTTTGAGTCAAAGTCAACGCTGACGTCATGCTAACATCAACAATCAACGGTCAGTGCTGACATCAGGTCAACGGTCAACGCTGATGTCACTAAGTTGACTCAAGTCAGGTTAACTCAGTGAGTTTACTCGAATAGGTCGAGTCAACTCAGATCAGGTCGGGTCAAATAATTTGGATTTGGGCTATACGGGTCAGATAGGCAGGTTGGATCCTGAGTTGGGCCTTATAGGCTGGCCCAAGTCTTGGTTAAATAACCAAGCCCAATATATCATGGCCGGTCAAGATCGGGTTCAATGGTGGTTCAACAGGGCTCTCATCACGATGGCCAGAATTCACCACCAGACGGCGCATGAAGGCCACGCACGGCCCTGAACGGCACTAGAAATCAACCGAAAATGCATAAAAAATAGGATTTCACTAGATCCATCAAACCACAACGTTGTTTAACCAGAAACTAAACAAAAGCTTACCAAACTTACCGAAATCGACGGCAAAGGCGCGACTCTGATGACTCTCTTACCGACGGTGAAACCATAAACTTTAACCTGGGGTTTGATCGCCCTCACACTAGGAGTTCATTATCTTCCTCAGCGTGATGAACGGGGGACTGAGGTGGTCAGAAAAGTAATCAGAGCGCAAATGAGCAACTCTCCCTCGTCGAAGCTCCACTATGTTTCCCACGATGAACGGCTTGGAGGCTATGCAAGTGGCGACCGCAAGCAGTATTGCGGGAAACACCGGTCACAGTGGCATCGGCGGTGGTAACCATGGACCGGCGGTGGGGAGATCGAGACAACAGGGAAGGGAGGAGGCTGGGGATTCTAGAACTCTCCCTCAGAGCTCTAATTCTCAAACCAAAAACATGAAAAAATGGGAAACTGATAAGTCATAAGACTTATTTTATTTTATTTTTGGTTTAGATGCATCCAACAAAGCTTAAAATTAAGCTGAGGTAGACTAAAACGGAAACCAACCTTAGCTCAAATGGCTAAGTTATTGGTCTTCCATTCAAGTGGTTATGGGTTCAAATCCCATTGACAACACTTTCACTTTTTTCTTTAGCCTTAAACATAGATTTTTGTCATTACTTAATAGGGGTGTTACAACTCTCGCCCCAAAAAAGAAATTTCATCCTCGAAATTTACCAGAGTCAGAGCGATACAGAACTACTCTTTCTTTTGTTCTTATACTATAACTTTACTATTAAAGTAAACTTGTTTCTCGAGACTTCCTTAGACGGTGAAGGATCATTCTAACGGTATCATCAATCTCTTGAACCAATTCAGGACTCAAAGGTCAAAGTCTTCCCATTAAGTAATCTCAGGTCAACTGATCAGAATACGGCATGTGAATCCATACATAACTTCATACGTAGCTATCTAAACGCTTGTCTAATAACCGTTATTATAAACAGCCTCAGTCAGGGATAAGAAACCTTTCCAACTATCATAGAAATTAATCATACGACCTTGAAGTTTGTCCTTTATAATCTGAATTACTCTACTAGGTTGATCATCAATTTTATGAATAATAAAATGTATCTAAAATCCTGACGAGTGCTAAAAGTCTCCAACATGGCCTTTCAGAATTAGGATGTAAACATCAATTTCGATCAGAGATGATACATAATGATTCATTATATCTCAATTTTTAAGGAAATGTCTTTCTTTATGCTGAGAGAACATAACCAAGATCTTAAACAAAAACCACTTACCTTCAATTTGGGTTTGGGCTATACGGGTCAGATAGGCGAGTCATAAAAGACAGGTCAGGTCGGGTCAAACAATTTGGGTTTGGGCTGTACGGGTCAGATAGGCGGGTTGGATCCTGAGTTGGGCCTTATAGGCTAGCCCAAGAGTTTGTTAAATAACCAAGCCCAATCTGTCATGGCCGGTCAAGACCGGGTTGGCTCAGTTCTGGGCTGGACCGAGTTCAATGCTGGTATAATAGGGTTCTCGTCACAATGGCCGGAATTTACCACCGGACGATGCATGAAGGCCACGTGTGGCCCTAAACGGCCATAGAAATCAACCCAAAATGCATAAAAATGATTTCACTAGATCCATCAACCCACAATGTTGTTTAACCAGAAATTAAACAAAAGCTTACCAAACTTACCAAAACTGACGGCAAAGGCACGACTCCGACGACCCTCTTACCAATAATGAAACCATAAACTTCAACCTGGGGTTTGATCGCCCTCACACTAGGAGTTCATTGTCGTCCTCAGCGCGAGGAATGAAGGACTGAGGTGGTCGAAAAAGTAATCAGAGCGCAAAGGAGCAACTCTCCCTCGTCGAAGCACTACTTTTTTCCCACGATGAACGATGGAGGCTATGTAAGTGGAGACCGCAAGCAGTATTGCGAGGAAACGCCGGTCACAGTGGCATCACCGGTGATGACCATGAACCGGCGGTGGGGAGATTGAGACAACAGGGAAGGGAGAAGGCTGGGGATTCTAGAACTCTCCCTTAGAGTTCTGATTATCGAACCAAAAACATGAAAAAATGGGAAACTGATAAGTCATAAGACTTACTTTATTTTATTTTTTGTTCAGATGCATCCAACAAAGCTTCAAATTAAGCCGAGGTAGACTAAAACGGAAACCAACCTTAGCTCAAATGGCTAAGTCATTGGTCCTCTATTCAAGGGGTTATGGGTTCAAATCCCATTAACGACACTTTCACTCTTTTTTAGCCTTAAACAAAGATTTTTGTCATTACTTAATAGGGGTGTTACAACTCTCCCCCTAAAAAGAAATTTCGTCCTCGAAATTTACCAGAGTCAGAGCGATACAGAACTACTTTTTCTTTTGTTCTTCTACTATAACTTTACTATTAAAGTAAACTTGTTTCTCGAGACTTCCTTAGACGGTCAAGGATCATTCTAACGGTATCATCAATCTCTTGAACCAATTCAGAACTCAAAGGTCAAAGTCTTCCCATTAAGTAATCTCAGGTCAACTGATAAGAATACGACATGTGAATCCATACAGAACTTCATATGTTGTCATCCGAACACTTTCTTATAACCGTTATTATAAACAGCCTGAGTCAGGGATAAGAAACCTTTCCAACTATCATAGAAATTAATCATACGACCTTGAAGTTTGTCCTTTATAATCTGAATTACTCTACTAGGTTGATCATCAATTTTATGAATAATAAACTATAACTAAAATCCTGACGAATGCTAAAAGTCTCCAAAATGGCCTTTCAGAATCAGGATGTAAAAATCAATTTTGATCAGAGATGATACATAATGATTCATTATGTCTCAATTTTCAAGGAAATGTCTTTCTTTATGATGACAGAACATAATCAAGATCTTAAACGAAAATCACTTACGTTCAAAGAAATTTTCAAACAACTGTTTTCTTTGTGTATAACAGAATCAGCACAGAATTTACACTCTCGACACCCTCACAGATGCCTTCCCTCTTCAATTCATAACACTTTTATCAAATTTTCATCAGAATATTCTCAATCTGAATCAAATCTTCAATTTCACGGCATCAACCATATCATGTTTTTTATCCAGATTCAAATTTATCACGTTAATCTAAATCATAGACGAACATTGCCAACATTCCTTGCCACCACAGATCAAACTATTATGGACAGAGTGGTTAGATGCACCTATTACAGGAAACGATTCGACATCGGAGTCCTGGCTTGGTAGAGTACGGTTAAGATCTAAGGGCATGCACAGACCAGACACCCTATGACAGACAATCGACTGATCTACTCAAAATGACGCAACTCTAAGCTCTGATACCACTAAATGTAACCCCTAAACCCGCCTGTGCGATACGCCTAGTCTAGGAGGTCATATCGGGATACCGAAGCGATCCACAATAAAAACAGAAGAAAACTCTTAAAAATACATTTAAAAGTGCAAATAAATTTTTTAATTAAATCCCATTTCAGAAATTATATAAACATATAATGAAATTTCATAAAACATAGTACAGACTCTGACATAACATAAGACACTACATACATGCCCACTAATTGTACTAGTACCGTACTCCGAAAGCAACGCCGATAGAACTCCAACCACTGATGTCGATCACTATACCCTGATAGATTTCTTCTAACCTGCAATGGTGAAAACAACGTGAGCTTGGGAAAGCTCAGTAATACAGAACTACCAAAAGATGCTATAAGCACAACCAAACATATGTGTAAACATGAAACTACGATGTTGAACTTGGCTACAACAGATTCCAGATATGATAAGAAAGTAACAAAATCATCCTGGATTTGAATACTCGAACGCCAGACCGAAAGTTAAGATTTGGAAAATCAGAAAGGAGTTAAATTTCAAGAATTGAACCAGAGGGTTTAGTGTGTTCTATTAATTTCAGATCAGAAATGATGGTGTTTTTCAGACAACAATAGAATTTCAACAGTGGCGGGGAGAGACAAGATAAAGGTATCACCTAGCTACCCTCTAACCGAACACTATATGAAAATTTTCCCATAACTGAAGGCTGGTCATAGGCCCAAGGCGTAGGAGGCCTAACTGGAGGTTAGTCCTATGCTTTTTCCAGCATAGGAGGCCTAACAAAAGGACTTACACCAAGCCCAATAAGGCATAGGAGCCTAACAGAAGGACATACCTCAGGCCCGATAGGGCGTAGGAACCTAGCAGAAGGCACAAATCCTAACAGAAGGTCAGCTTGATCAGGACCGCCTACAAAACTTCAAATCATATTCCAAAAATACCCCAGAAAAAATACCAGTTTAGCCAATAGACAGGAAATCATCAGATATATTCTTTATAAGAGGACAAAAACCAGATATCAAACTTTCATTTTATAAAATAGTCATACCTTTGAACCGGAGCAGATAGTCACAGTTTCATATCAAATATTATTTTACAGATTTTGAGCAGTTTTTAGAAAGAGATTCTTATAGAAGGGTTATGATGAAAAATGACGTCATTTAATAACTTAATTCATCCGGACCATTCAGAATTTCATAATACAACGTGATCATGCAGTAGTTCAGATATACCAGATGAATTTAAGAATTCAGATATTTCAGGATCATTCAAAAATTTTGATGTATCAGAAGGGTTATATACTGTTTAACTTATAAGGGTATATTGGTCATTTAAACCCTTTAGGTTAAATCAATAGTTTAATCTGATAGAATTGAATTGGTGATTTGCGGAGTTCATAATTTCAAATTACATATTGAGCCCATGCTTCACTGACTATTCGAAATGTATCGTTACGATACTAATCGATAAACAGACATGTAAATCAATTCAAGTTTTTTGTCTTATACCGACTACATTATATTAAAAAATAAATCACCTTCACCAGCCATCTAAATCTACTACGAGTAGTCGAAGATGTATTTATGCTGACTCCCCAGTATTGTTTATCAAGCCAGTGATTTGTTGTACAGAAGTTTGCTAACATCTTGCCAGGCTTCCAAAACCACTCAAAATAAGCGCATTCTGCAAGGTGTTACTGACCAAGTATTCAAACAGACTTCATAACTTATATTTTAACGAATCCCGAATGATTGTACAAGCATTTCTGCTATACTCTCCCATCTATACAATAGTATTAGGAACAATTGGCTCGACCATGTTGTCTTCATACCCATAGGGTATTACTACTATTAAACTTAAATGATACTTCTGGGAGTTTCCAAAATTTTCCCTTATCTCCGGTCACAAAGGGATTTCAGATACTTAAGCACCCGAACGTGTTCCAGTCACTCAGGTCTATACGGTCCTTCCAACCCAATTCATACATTTCAAAACTCGAGCATGTAAATGTCACTCCAAATAATTTAAAATTTTTCTACCCAGGGATTATTTCAATCTTTACCAACATTATAAACATACCAGTCAATTCAGTCTGTTCTATTATATAGGTTAATTCAGATAGGTAGAGAGCTTTATTCAGAACTCAAGATATATCAAGTATTTACATTCGAGGTAATTTGAGTCTTAATACCCAAATTTTCCAAGTAGTTTGAGAGTTCTAGGTGAATTCGTTGTTCAAATCGAGTCACAGATATATTTCATATCGTTTGCATACATAAGGGTCTTTTTTCATTTTACGCATCAAGGGTATTTTTGTCAAATCACTAATCCAAGGATTTCAAAATTTTCTCTTTTATTTAACATAACCCGAATTTCAAAGTTAACAGTCTTAATAATTGCTTACTAAACTCAGAGATCCTTAAGGTTCCTTAATTTCTTATTCAAATACTTAGATCTTAACAATTAACCATTTATTTATTTATTTACGAAGTCATTTTCCTTATGCGGGAATTTATGGCACATTCAAATATAATTTCGTGCATTAGCCAAAACTCGTATATATCATAAAGCATGCTAAAGGTAGTAATGTATTACCTCGACTCCAAACTACATCGGTCGAACTTTAAAACTTCTTTTGATCATTCTCGAACCCAAATTCGAAGTCCACTAAAGTCGGATACGTAGTTTGAAATCCTTCAATCAAACATAACCATTAATCAGACCTTATTCATAAGTCTCTTGCTCTTAAACTGAAAATCAATGATATATACAAATATGGGTTCAAGGTTAATTTCGGAGGCTTTCAGGTTCAAAATTTCACAAAATTGACTTCAAAAATAGACACCGGATGATGAAAAATGTAAAATAAGGGTTTTCAAAAATTTTGATTTTCGAGTCAAAATCAAAGTCAACAATGACGTCATGCTGATATCAGCAGTCAGCGATCAACGCTGATGTCACTGAGTTGACTCAGATGGGTTGAGTCAACTCAGATCTGGTCGGGTCAATGAGTCGTAGGTCAGGTCGGGTCAAACAATTTGGGTTTGGGCTATACGGGTCAGATAGGCGGGTTGGATCCTGAGTTGGGCCTTATAGGCCGACCCAAGACTTGGTTAAATAACCAAGCCCAATCTGTCATGGCCGGTGAAAACCGGGTTGGCTCAGTTCTGGGCTGGACCAGGTTCAATGCCGGTTCAACAGGGCTCTCATCATGGTGGCTGAAATTCACCATCAGACGACACTTGAAGGCCATGCGCGGCCCTGAACGGCCATAGAAATCAACCCAAAATGCATAAAAAATAGGATTTCACTAGATCCATCAACCCACAACGTTGTTTAACCAAAAATTAAACAAAAGCTTACCAAACTTACCGAAACCGATGGCAAAGGCTCGACTCTGACGACCCTCTTACTGACGGCGAAACCATAAACTTCAACCTGGGGTTTGATCGCCCTTACACTATGAGTTCATTGCCGTTTTCAGCGCGACGAATGGAGGAATGAGATGGTCGAAAAAGTAACCAGAGCGCAAAGGAGCAACTCTCCCTTGTTGAAGCTGCACTCTGTTTCCCACGATGAATGTCTTGGAGGCTATGCAAGTGGAGACCGCAAGTAGTATTATGAGGAAACGCTGGTCACAGTGGCATCGACAGTGATGACCATGGACTGACGGTGGGGAGATCGAGACAACAGGGAAGGGAGGAGGCTGGGGATTCTAGAACTCTCCCTCGGAGTTCTAATTCTTGAACCAAAAACATGAAAAAATGGGAAACTAATAAGTCATAAGACTTATTTTATTTTATTTTTGGTTCAGATGCATCCAACAAAGCTTAAAATTAAGCTGAGGTAGACTAAACTTGAAACCAATCTTAGCTCAAATGGCTAAGTCATTGGTCCTCCATTCAAGGGGTTATGGGTTCAAATCCCATTGAAAACACTTTCACTTTTTTTTAGCCTTAAAAATAGATTTTTGTCATTACTTAATAGGGTGTTACAAGTTTAGTCTCTGTTTCTTGATCATGCAATTGAATGAGTTTGGATGGCTATTTTAAGTTGAAATTTAACGTGTATCCTTGAAAACTATCTAATTAAGGATTTGTAACTTTAATTCCAAGGAAGTCCTTATAATTATTTGCAATTACATTTTGGTCCCTAAAATGCTATTTCATGTAATTATTAGATGTCAATTCGACGCCCAATTGAGTTGTAATCTTCACCGCTGCCAGCATGATCACCTTAGGAATTAATAAAGCATTTAGATAAGATAAAATATAATAAAAAATAAGACTATTTTTCTAAGCAAATCTCTCGGGTTTGTTTTGGAAAACCCAATGTAGCTCGCTCGATTCGGTCTGGCGTCTGGGCCGGGTCAAGGGGCTGCATATATAATGCCTAGTGAGGGATGCTCTAAAAACTCTCATCAATGCTTTAAAACCATTAGAGTCAAACTACATTTTCAACTTCATGCTAAAACATCTCATGCCCTTTTTCCATTCCAAAACATGCATATTAAACCATATGCAAAACATATATCATGGATCTCATGCATAATCCCATATGCAAAACCTCAATTTAAGCCTTTACATGCTTATTCAACCAATAGCAAATCTTAAAGAGCAAAACAAGTATAAATAACATTATACAAAACATAAATCCTCCATGATACATTAGTTCATATATTGGCATTAAAGTGACCCAAAACCAAAACTTTCCTTTGTCAAAATACATCGGATACACGGATTTCACAAGTTGTTCCATAGACCACTTAAACATACATTTAACCGGAGCAAATGGTACAATAAACACCTCGATGATTACAATGTATAACACCCATCAGCGGGAGAAAACGGTACAATCACAACCTCTCGATCGCAGAGGTACCCATGGTGGAGAATACGATACAATCACAACCCCTCGACACACATGAGGCGACTTATTATAGTGCACTTTAAACCTTATGGCATGCCAACTATATCTGATAACATCTAATCACTGTCACTTGCCAATATATCCCATATTAAACATGATATCTCCCTATGTTTCATATGCATCGTTTAGACCAATTTCCAATGCAACAAACCATGCATTTCATATCATCGAAATACTTTTCATAAATCATTTACCATACTCAAATATCATCAATATATGATCATTTGCATCATAATCCATTTCTAAAACATGCATATAACAGTAAGTATCAAAGCATAAACATAGGCATGAGAAAATTAACTTTCTCAAACCGATATTAAGAGTGAAATCGTCTAATACTTACTTTCGAGCTTAAACAAGCATTTCAAGATTAATCTAAAATCTCAAAATCACTTTCAAACCTTTACAAGGTTGTAAATCTCGTTTCCACTCACCGACAACACAAAGCTTCACTTGCTGATGTGAAACTACGCATCCAACGTCTCCAAACCTTCGTCAATCATTGTATGATCGATCTCCCCTGTTTTATTCACATGATAACAAAGGATTAATGTGTCATTATGCATCTAAAATCCAAGCAATATCAATCCTTAACATCACATCACCAAACACCACCATAAACCTTCCTAAAATAACCGAAAACCACTTCGATTCCAATCTAAACAAAGCCTAGCCATAACCTAACGATTTGATCAACTTTAGAACATAAAAAAACATCTAAAAACATCCATAACCCCACGTTATATCTCCAGAAACAATATAACACCACAAAAACCTCAAAAACTAACTATTCACAACCTAGAAAATTAGCAATTCAACTAGTTTTGGGTTTCCTTTTATAAATCCCACTAAATATCATCAAAATACTCTTTAAACATGATCTAAATGAATCAAGTTTGTAATGATTCAGATCAATAACCATACTCAATAAATTTCTTAACAAAATTAACATTAAATCATCAAATCTTGATTTAATCTTTAAAACATAACATAAACCGATTCCGAAGGATCAATAACTTGGGAATTTCAATAAAGAACCTTTTATTAGAGGAGAGAAATGAAAATCACCTCTAATGGTAGACTCCTTCCTCAATTGGCTTGATTTTGATGAAATCTCTAAAGTGAAAGTAGAAGATCCAAAGTAGAAGAAAGGAATCAAGTGTTGAAATCAAAAGTAAGATTGAAAAGATTGATTCCTGAGATTTTTAGAAAAGCAAAGGTAGTTTGGCTGTTGGGAATTTGAGAGAAAAGATTGAGAGAAAAAAGTAGTTACGTGAGAAAAAGGTTTGGCTAATTGAAACTCTTTTAATCTTTTATTAAACCCTTTTAAAACTATTTAAAATAGCCAAATTAAGGAAAAAGTCTGATAAAACTAGTTGGCTTAATAGCTCCCTAAAGATTCTAAGTTTTGACTCTTTTACGATTTAGTCACCAAAAATAGTTTTCAAACTTTACATTTTAGTCACTAGGATGAAATGTACATAAATCAATCCTTATTTTATCAAATTGAATTTACCAAAACCCTAAAAATAATAATTAAATATTTTTCCACCATTTTTTGATATTTTTTAATTAATTCCCAAAACTAGATTGAACCGACTAATCTGATCCACCCGAACCGTCTAACCTACCTAGCTAACTTCTATGCCCAAATTCAGGGCGTTACATTGAATGTTGCATTTAAATTGATATCTAGATTGCTAGATTTTCTCTCGATTGTGGATGCCTTCGAAATTTGGAGCCAATCATGAATCAACACCTTAAGATGATGTAATGCAAGCTAATGAATATTTGACATTTTATGAAGATGCCATGAAACTATCATGCAAATGAATATTCTATGCTAACGTGATGCAACAATCACATAAAAAATAAGCAAGTTAGTACAAATAAAATAAACAAAATAATGATTCAAATTTTATTAAGCGGAATATGAACCCAACTCACATGCCTTCTACCAAACATAAAATCTTACCCCATCATGGTATCTACATGCATGCTTTTATTCGAAAAAATAAACCATATCTGCATGATATCTAACTCCATACTCTTGCAGGAAAAGCAAAAAAAATCTAGGGTTTTTTCATGGCTCTAATGGGGTTAGCTCCTTAGATTCTCAATCATGTGGGTTCATGGTCTAAAGGGTACTCAAACTGACCCTACCTCTTACTAAGATGGGTGAGAAGTTCGATCCTAGCCCATCACAGGCTTGCAGATCAAACACGGTTCGAGGGGGTGCGTTTCCACTATGCTCGTGTTGAGGGTTACGAAAGCATAAGTACTTTGGACCCTAGAAGTTTTTCACTAGCCCATGCGGAGGGTTACTCATGAAGGCATAGCTACTGTTCTTCCACTTAAGTTGGATAAAGCCCGGGTATAGGGCTTATGTTATGATGCAATGACAGTTAAATACACCAACAATGCACACAAAAATGCAATGAACTACCAAGGGAAATAACTCCTGATCAAGTAAAAGTTTTGCCCTCTTAATATATCCTCAGTGAAGTCACCAACTTGTGGTAACAAAGTCGCCACCAATCCTTTTTATTATATTAGGCATACTGAAAACCTAAAAGCAAACCAGATATTACGAAATTTCAAGGGTTCAGGGGCACGATTACGTTTGGGGAAGGATTAGCACCCCCACAACGCCCTTAAAAATGGCGCTTACTTGATCGCTAATATTTTCCTTGTAATTCAGATGAATGCGTGCAAATATTAATGTACAAATCCGCAAAGTTCTAAAAGTGACTCGAATTTACTCACAGTTGAGGAAACCCAGGTCAAATTTAGACACAAGGGGAATAAGGCATTAATCCCTAAAATCCAAAAATATTGTCTCTCATAGGAGTTTCGACAGTTCCTCAACTGCTAAGGGAAGACCGAATTAACCCTACTTGAGAAAATATTCTATTTTTCATGATGCAATAAAAATCCTTTTTTAAATGGCATTTTATTTAATTTTATGGGTGATTTAATTTTTAAAGTTAATTATTATTTTTTAGAAACATGTGTTTGAAGAAACTAATTCTAAAAGGCTTTATTTAATTACTTACATTTAAGGAAAAAATTACTTTTCTAAAAGATTACCTAAAAGGGTTTTATAATTAAGGAGAATGAATTATTTACCTTTCTAAAAATTATCGAGTTAGTTATTAAGAGACAAATTATTTAAGGAATCTAAACCTAAGGCATTTATAATTAAATTATATTATTAGTAAACTAACCTACAAGGCAAAAATTTAATTAAGCCATCTAGAACCTATTAATTATTTACAAGGGAATTTAGCCTAAGAGTGAATTCTATAATTAATTTATTTAAAAGTTTCTCTTTTATGTCCTTTTTATATGGAAATTATTTTATCACATATATTAACCAAAAAGTTAAATTTTATTTACATGACATAATTACCAGTTTGATTTAGGAAAAAACAAAGAAAGATACGAATTAAAGAACACAATGATCAAATTGCATCAAGTAAAAAAAGAAGAATTAAAAGGACTAAATTTAAATAAATAAAAGGCTAAAGTGAAGAGATTGCAAACAGTGGGGGTCGAAGCATAAACTCGTCAAAGATGGGGTACGAGCGAACCACAGATTACATTGCACCATCGCTCCTACCGCCACATATGGAAGCTGAACACCGCTCATCGACGACACGCCGTTGCTACTCCCACTCCCAGTTTTGGTGGTGGCGCCAGTTCCACCCCTCAACGGTAACGGATCCTCCTCGAGCTTGGTGAGAACCGGCACCCCTTTTCCTTCTTATTCGAAACCAAGTAACAAAGAAAAAAATATAAAGAAACAATGTTTGGGTATGAAAAATACCTCAAAAATCAACTATAGCTTTTATTTATCTTAAATATGGTGTGTGAATTACAAAAAAATGAAGCCTATTTATAGGCTTCAAGAAACCCTAAAAACAATGATATCTCCTACATCAATGCTAATTATTCTTGGAAAGAGAATAATGAATTTACTTGGGCACCAAACCACTTTCCTTACATTCAATATGGTCCTAAATTAATCAAATCAAATAGGGAAAGGTCTGAGATTGAATTTAATTACAAATAATCAATAAAATAATTGAAAATTTGTAATAAAATCAAATTCCCATAATGGAAAGGTAACTGAAAGACGGTTAGTTCTTAAGAAGACATCCTTGCCCAAAAATGCTCGAATCCTAACGAAAATTCGCCATGAGTCCAAAGTTAGAATTCCTTGCACATCACTTGACTTCCCATATTTTTTGGACAAGTTCTCTTGCAATCTTCCCATATACGATGTAATTAGGGTCTTCCCATATCTGATGTAATTAATTTTTTAATTAGGCTTGAGGCCCGGAAAATAATCGGTGATTAAGCTAGAAGCCACCGTCGGATAACTGGTTTTGCCTAAACACTGACATAGTTGTATCCATAGTATCTGGAATGGGTGAAGTTAGAGGTGGCATCCATTCGAGTGATGGTTCTTGGCTGCGTGGATTTACCAAATCCATTGGTATCTCTACGCATTTCTAAGCTGAATTGTGGGGGTTTAGTTATTGGCTTGCAGCGTGCTTGGTCTAATGGAATTGAATTTCTACAGATTTAATCAAACAACATTAAAGTTGTAAATCTATTGAATAGTCTGAGTACGGTTAGCTACCACCTTCCTCTTGTGCATGCTATCTCCAAGATTCATAATCGTGGCTGGTACATCGAGATTATCTGGGTTCTAGGGAAAGCAACATGGTGGCTGGTTGTATGGTCAAGTTAGCTCCGTCTATGAGTTTTCATTCAAGAGTTCCTTATGCTATATCATATTTAGTTGATCGTGGCGTTTTAGGTCCACCTTACTCTAAATCTATTTTAGTTAGTTAAGGTTTAGACCTCATTTTCCATTAAAAATATAATTTTATTAATGTATTAATTTAAAATTTTACAATTTTAATAAAGTTTAAATCCTAACTTTATTATTTTAGAAGATAAAATGAAATTTTATTGTAAATCAATTTATAATTTTATGATTTTTAAAATGACATACATGTAATTTTAATTTTGGGTAGCTAGGCCTTGCCAATCCCTAAACACAATTATAATTGGATAAATTACACAACATGTCATTTAGTTATAAGTTTTGTAACAAACAAGTCACTTTTCTTCTAAATGTAACAATTTAGTCACTCAATTAAAATTTTATGACAAATAGTTCACTTTTCTTTAAAAGTAACACTTTAGTCAATCAATTAAAAATCTGTGACAAACAAGTCACTCTGTGGTTAAAATTGAAACATGACCTTGTATAATAGCATTTTTAGTACCAAAATTCATACATTATTAATTTGGTTCCAATCCAATAAATTTAACTTTTTCATGTTTAAAAATTTCAACACTACACCCTCCGACCACTTGCCGCACTCCATGGCACTGTCCCTCAGATCGATAATCGATAATTGTGATAGGTCAACAGACATGATCACTTCATTACTGGATAACTGACAAGCTAATGGAACATACCAATTATGACATTAATGTCATATGCTAGTAGACATAATCATTTCACTAATGAAATTTTTAAATATGAAAGGTTAAATTTATTCAATTAGGACTAGAATAATAGAATGCATATTTCTGGAGGACTAAAATTGTTATTATACCAATTCGTTTGTTTCAATTTTAATGGCAGAGTGACATGATTGTTAAAAAAAATTAATTGAATGACTAAATTGTTACTTTTAGACGAAAATTGGCATGTTTGTTACCAAACTTGTAATTAAGTTACCTATTTGCCGCAAAATTTTAGTTGACTAAATTGTTGCTTTTAGAAGAAACGTGATTTGTTTGTTACCAAACTTATAATTGAGTAGCTAAATTGCTACTTTTAGAAGAATAGTATCTCGTTTGTTACTAAACCTATAATTAAGTGAGGTGAGATGTGTTTTACCCATTATAATTCAAATCGTATTAAAAATGTCAAGTTATAGGTCCAACCGATTTCAACATTAGAATTTTAGCGCTCTTATGAGGAGTATCCAAGCACCCTATTTCTAGTATGACTCTAGCCTTCTTTATGATCACATATGGTGAAAAGCTCATCCATATGTCACTTATCCTTATGTGTTAAAGTAAGAATCTTACTTTTAGTATATCTTGTTTACGTTACATTAATTAAAGGTAGGAAACTCGGCTTGAGTATAATTTGTTTCTATGCAAGTTTCCTTTGTAAACAAGCAAAATATCCCTATAAATAGATACTAAGGATTAGGGTTTAGACACAACATGTAGATCAAGGATTCTACAAAGTGTTAAGCCTCAAACACGTTGTAATCTTTCATTCTTCATCATAGTGAAAGTTCTCATAATCTACCTGTGGTTTCCCCTATTTTGGTTTTTTTCACGTAAATCTTGGCGTTTTTCTTTTTTGCAATCATTGTTGGGATCGAATCGATCAACTGAAAACCTCCAAGAAGGGTTGAATTGAGTTCTTGAAGAATTGGTGCAAATCGAAAAAAATGGAGAATTTTGTGCACGATCGATTTATAGTGGTTCGACTTCTAACCAAGACTACATGCACTACCTTATCTTAGCACCACTAAGGATTTCCCAATTCACTACTATGAATTATTGCCTTTAAGGATAAGGCGTAACCTTACGACCCCTATCTTTTCAATGGCTAAGATAGAACCACTCTAGTTTTTCTAAGGCTAAACTAGAACATCTCCATTTTACAAGGTTTGATTTGGGTAAACGAAAATATCTCACAAGGTGGGTGTTTACAAGATTTATGCTCACAAACAAAGAGCACTAAGGATATACAATAAAAACACTCTATACACATTATACAAGAGAAATGAAGAAATAAATAATTAAAGACTATTTCTCTTGATCATTAAGCTTGAATGGTTGTAGTAACCTTGTTCAAGTGTTCTTGGCTTTCTTTTATAGTGTGAAATGAGTTTGTAGTTGTTTATTACCGTTTGGGAAGGTTTAAGGCCACTGGGTGATTTTCCAGCCATAAATGCACTTTTGCAGTTGTGGGTATCGGTACTCAAACTGGGTGTATCGATACCAAAACTCCTTTAATTTCAATAACCTACTAATCTAAGTGTTAGAAAGCACTCTAAAAATTATAATAAGTGACTTAAAATAATTATAATAATTATTGTTTTATATAATAAGTTGTGCGAATTTAAAAAATTCATGACCGCGACACCCGCAGTGACCGTAATAGCATCCGTTATGTCTGCAACTGTGATAAACGCAAAATGACCAAAAACACGGTCACGAACGCTACTTAAATCCCTGATCTCTCTCTCTTTGTTATATAAAAACAATTCAATCTTTAGAGTACAAAATAACAGTAAAGAGTAAGTTAAATCTTTTGATAAATAAAACTCTCCATTAATAAAGGCATTCCATTTAAGATTGGGCTCAAAACACCTTAAAACATAGAAGAGATTGAATTTCAATATAGGATCAAAAAGATTTAAGAGCATATGAAATTCAATGAATCCAAGTCTTTTTAAGAACTTTATGCGCTAATATAAATAAAACATTCTAAGAACATATATGTACAAAGCATCACAATGTCACGCATTTAATATAAATTCAACAAGCAAAAAAGCATGAGCATTCAAAAATAAAAAGGCAACCAAATATATATAGAATCAAAGTCATTAAGATTAGAGGTTACCCATCTTACTTTACTTGTGTGACTAGAGCATTCAAACATCTTTGTTTTTCTTACCATTGCTCCAAATTACTTTAATTTCTTTATAGGACAACTATCTACATCATGACCATCATTACTTTGGATCCATTGACATTAATTTCAACGTCTCTAGTTCCCTTAGGAACCCACACTTGCCTAATTTTATAAGATTTTATTTTCTTTATAGGACAACTATCTACATCATGACCATAAAAATGACAATGTGAGAATTTTTGTCATTTTTGATTTTGATGAATTATCAACAATGATTTCTTGTTCTTTTATTAAGCTGCCAAGCTTAATCTTTAAATTAATATTTTCTTTTTGAAGAACTCCATTACACATTTTTGAAAAATTCTAAATCTTTTTTCAAATTTTAATTTTGGTTTTCAAACTCTAGTTTTGTTTTCAAAAGAAAATAATTTTCAAATTCAAGTTTCAAAATCATTTTCTTGTATATGGAATTCATGGTCTCAAATTCCAAAATTAATTCATCAAAAGCATATTGTAACTCACTAAAAGAATATGAATTTAATTCAATTGAGTTAGAAAATACCTCGGGCTCGTTGATAGGCATCAAACATTCCACCTTTGGATTTGAGAGGAGGTTTGCACTTGATGAAGAATCAATTTTCTTCTCTTCTTCCTCGTAAAGTTTCTCGAGTTTCTCCCATATCTCTTTGGCATTTTTTCATGAGGAGACTCTTTTGGAAACTTCTTCATTGAGACCATAAAGAAGAGTGTGCATAGCCTTGGCATTTAATTGTGCCTTTCTTTTGTCATTTGCACTCATTTTCTTTTTCTTCCTGGAAACTTCCAACTGACCATCTTCGATAATTTCTCAAACATCAAAATCAAATGTTTGGATGAAATACTTCATAACATTCTCCATTGGAAGTATGAATCTCCTTTGAAGAGTGGAGGACACATGATAGACCGACATTCTTCAAATTTTATCATTGTAGACCCACTATCTATTTTTCTTGGAATGATAGACTTTGAGCTTAATGATCTTTACTCATAGTTGTGAGACCTTTGATTGAGATGAGACTCTAATACCAATTGTTGGGCTCGAATCGATCAACCAAAAACTGCCAAGAGGGTGCTGAATTGGCTTTTGGAAAATTAGTGGATACTGAAATAAAAGATGTACAGTTTTGTGCACGATCGATTTATAGTGGTTCAACTTCTAACCAAGTCTACGTCCACTATCTTAGTTTACCACCACTAAGGATTTCCCAGTTCACCACTATGAATTCTTGCCTTTAAGAATAAGACGTAACCTTACAACCTCTATTATTTCAATGGCTAAGATAAAACAACTCGAGTTTTTCTAAGGCTAAACTAGAATCTCTCCCTTTTACAATGTTTGATTTGGGTAAACAAGATTACCTCAAAAGGTGTGTGTTTACAAGGTTTAAGCTCACAAACAAAGAGAACTAAGGATATGCAATAAAATCACTATATACACTGTATACAAGAGAAATGAAGAAATAAACAATGAAAGACTCTTTCTCGTTATCATTATGTAACGACCCAATTTTTGGGTTGATCATTCATAGCTTGGATTCGGGTCGAATGTTTAATTCAAGTATTAAATTAAAGTGAGATTTTGGAAGATCAATTTTAAAGTAAGTGATGTCCATTTTGTGTAAGGATCGAAGGTTGAGGATTTTTGATTCTGTTATACCGTTATGTTTTGGAAAAGGATATTTTGAATTAAAAGTTGGGAAAGATAGGGAGAAAATTAGATTTTTATTCCCTTTTCTCTCTCCCTTTTTTATCTTCTTTTTCTATCTTCCTCTTCAACCTTTCAACTCTGATATACTAAGATCCAGTCGTTTATTTTTGACACCTCTATCGCCATTGAGTTCATCTCGTTGAGAAGAGTTTGTTAGTACCAGCGTTGTTGCCATCAGAGTCATCATCAAAGGGGGTGAGAGGGAAGAAAATTTGGATAGTTGAGTTGTAAGAGGTTGAGTGCTCGAAACAAGAAACTGATGCCATTATCATGTTCATCGGCATCGAGAGAGTTGGAAATGAGCTTTGCAGCCACATTCCGACCATCGAAAGCCGCTGCACACGTCTGAGTGATGTCCAATCGAGAGCTAAATGTTGTATACAATTGGGCTATGGGTCCAACTGGTTAGCCCTTGTTGTTGGGTCTAGATGAGCCAATCAGTTGAGCCAGCCCAAGCTACAAGCTGAGCCGATCCCCCAAGCCAGCCTGTTGTGCCGCCGCCAGTCGTTGACCGGTATTGACTTTTCACTAGCATTGAATTTTTTTGGGGGACCCTACATGAGGGTTTTTCAATGTTCAGTGTCTGTTGGTGCAGTCTGTTTTGCCAAATTCAAACTCGGTAAGTTGTTTTTATGTGTTGTATTCCCTAAAATAGTCCAATATACATAATTGCTTATGTAGTCTTATTTGTTTTATCCGAGGGTTATGGGGACTAGAATGTTGGATTAAAAAGGATGATCTAAGGACCCCAACTGGGGATTTAGCGTTAATTGCTTGAGGTTAGTACACCTCGAACTCCTAATGCTTCATGAGCATCATAAATTGTATGTTAGTATCTACAAAATAGGTAGGTGGTGATTAAGCATGTTTAGAGACCGGTATTATGAGACTTGATGTCTATGAGATGCATGATGATGATATGAATATGATGAGACTTATGGAGATTTTAGAGGCCGGTGTAGGTTCGTTTAAGATGCTCATATAATTATTTGATGATTGATTGATTGATAAAATTGGGTTCCCTTATATGTTAGTTCGAATGGATTGACTTGATTTGATGGAAATTATGCTTAAGGGATAATACCGATAAATATTCGACTAAATGTTCATAAAGGTGGTAATTTATATTAAATGATTAAATGCGTTAGTAAACAAACTCTAATGACTTTTATAAGATTTAGGGATCGAATAAAGCGTTGTAACATCGTATTTTGCAAAAATGATACGAACCTATGAGTAGGGTATCGATACGGGCTTCGACCGTTCTGGTACATGATTGAGGGCCGTATCAGTACAGGTCGTCCCGTATAGGTGCTTAAGGAAATTTAGGATTTCCAATAAGTAATGCCAAAACCGATACGCATGTGAGTACCGGTACACAAGTGTACAATACTGATACTTGTGTTCGAGTTTCGGTACCCACTGAATTGAATAACCTATAATGCAGTTAAAGATGGAAATCGATGTGGAAGATTAATAAGTTGATTTATGCCTTAATGAATGAGGTAAAATGCGTAACATCCTCAACCCAGTTTAGAAGAAAACCGGAATCGAAGATGTCACTGCGAGACAAAACAGGAAAACATGCGAACAAAAACTAAAACTTCCGACGAATTCGAGACAGGCTAAAAAAAAGTTTCTATTATATTATTCAGAACTAGGTAAACTTGATAATCCAGAAGTCTTTACCCTAATCGATTTACTTCCTCTTTAACATACTGTTAATAGCATTTATATTATTTACATAGGAAACATCTACATTGCTATAACGTATAAGGCTCAAATCGAGCAAACTTCAAGTTTCATATTATGTACATGAACAAGTCACAAGTGTATAGAATTGATACTTGTGTTCGAGTATCGGTACCTACTGAATTGAATAACCTATAATGCAGTTAAAGATGGAAATCGATGTGGAAGATTAATAAGTTGATTTATGCCTTAATGAACGAGATAAAATGTGTAACACCCTCAACCCAGTTTAGAAGAATACCGGAATCGAAGATGTCACTACGACACAAAACAGGAAAACATGCAAACAAAAACTAAAACTTCTAACGAATTCGAGATAGGCTAAATTTTTTTTCTATTATATTATTCAGAACTAGGTAAAATTGATAATCCAGAAGTGTTTACCCTAATTGATTTACTTCCTCTTTAACATACTGTTAATAGAATTTATATTATTTGCATAGGAAACATCTACATTGCTATAACGTATAAGGCTCAAATCGAGCAAACTTCAAGTTTCATATTATGTACATGAACAAGTCATCAAGAAACATGAGCAGCCCAAGAAGCATTTCCAAATATTTCTTAGATTATTCAACAACAACCAAGGGTAATCTCACATTAAAGATCAAGAGGGATCGAGATCTTTTAAACAAATATTTGTACTTTTTCATAGATATATCAAGATAAGCACATCTATTCATTCTATTAGTACTCAAAAATCATTAGAAAGACATTACTTACTATGTTATACTCACAATAATTCATACATTTGGTTCATAACCTTCCCTGGGTTTCATTATCATAGATTTCCAAAACATAAAAAAAAAATATCCGACACATATGACATCTAACTTGACATAACATAATGTGAGTGTCTTGCCAAGAAAATATCAACTTAGCATAGCATCATACGAATTACTTGCTAAAAAAATTATTCATACTGATCGAACCCAACACGTAAATATAAACTATTAATGGAACATACATATACTATGGTATTACCAAAACGTATATCTTCTTTCAAGGATTATTGATAAAATCAATTAGTACATCTTACTTGTCATACAAGATATTTTCAAGAGAACCTATATAAGGATTCTATTAAGTATTGATCGATCTCAAAAATTAAACAAACTTTTAAGCCAACACATAGGATTCATACAACCCATCCAATTATCACATTCATGTACTTTCGTCTCATGCCAACCATTTAGTAAATTCTTATACACTGTCATAATATTTGTTCATTAAGTAAACCAAGTAGTCAACCCAATATAACTATTTAAACATTGCCAAAGAATAAACAAGCCGATTACAAGTTTGTAGTGTCTAATACCATAACACATCAATTTTTAATGTTATGCTTCTATACACCACTATGCCACCATCTAAGGAGTTCAGCTAAGGAAATCTATATCTACTTGGAATCTTTAAGCAGTGACTTGCAACTTTCAACACGATCAACTCAAGGAGAATAATATAACCTGCATATGCATTAAAATGAATGCATTAGGCTTATTTAGCCTAAGTGAGGTAGTGACACCAAAATCAAGGCACAATATCAATGATATTGGAAGAAAATTCAAAGAATACAAGCTTAGGTTGGCAATTGATTCTCATATTTTAACCTTAACTTAACAAAGCTTTATTTGGGCTCAAAAACTTCAAAACTTAACTGATTATCTTTGTGGTTTTTAATAGTTTCATATCAAAGTTTATTGCTTTTCATATTAGACATGTGTTCACCGCATTTGAATTTCTCCTTATGAATGAGCATTGCTCCATATCCTTATTAGCTTGCCACCAAGGCATATTTTATAGTACATTACAAGTTTTTCCACTTGTTTCATTTGAACCAGGATGTATCAAATGTTCATAGATTATTTCAAATCTTAGTATCCGTGTTTAAGTCTTTTAAAACATTTGCCTTGGATCACATTTGGACATATGTACCATTGGTCCGAATTACACATAGCACAAAGCACTAAGCAATGGCTAGTGTCTGAACATAATAATCCTAACTTCTCACTATCCATCCAAACTGTCGCCAATCACTTACATCTCCCTCTTTACCTCCTACTATCGCCAATATATCACATATAATGGGTCGTCACCCGAGCCGTAGCTCATGGACCGTAATCCCAAAGTATACCATGTATCATGCTGATGTGTCCAAGGGATTCCATTGAATAGGCAACTTAAATATCTTATATTTTGAAGTTAGGAGAGATTTCCTATGTTACAAGTAGACTTACTTATTTCTTCTTTCCAGTATCTTTTAACACAAGTTGAGCTTCTAGCTCCTTAAGGCTTAAAATTATTAACTTATGACTTTGATTTTCAATTCCTTTATTGGAATCTTATAGCCTTATTGGTTAGTAGTTATCTTCAAGCATTTTAGCAAAGTGTACATAATGATCTACTACAAACATAGCATAGCAAGGAACAAGGTGCATATGTGATACAGTATAACCAAATAATTTATCAATGATGCCATGCTATGAATGCATTCACACATTGTGCTCTATGTGAGCCATATGCACTTGCTTATGTATTAAATTAATATAACTACACTCACCTCTTATCCCGAAGTTACGAGATACCTGAATCCTTAATCACACTAGCTTTCATCTAACTCTTCCTTAACATGATCTGTACCTCAAACAGAATAATAGATCATTACAACCAACTTAATTGCTAACACTGCAATTGCACACTCGTATGTTTATACATACAATTTAGTTAACATACTTTCCTATGCAGCTATACTCAACAATCCATGTTTCATTTGTATCCATACATGTAATCAAAACAGTCCATGCTATTTCTTATGTGTTTAAAACAACCCTATTCTACATATATACTTATATGTACATGATCAATCAACCCTTCATAAAATATACTTATGCCAAATAGAACATTTGTATTTATATACATTTTACGCATTAAAAGTAATCCCTCTCCAGTTCTTATACACTCAAAACAGCCCTCTAAGGTTTATTTTATGCCAAATTAATCCCTTAACTTGCTTACATATTCTATTCATCCAAAATAGTCCACCAAGGTTATTTAATTATGCAAATCAGTCCCAAATACATGTATATACAAATTCATATTCAAAACAGTCCATCATACCTTCATATAAATACCAAACAATCTTAATTTCAAGTACATACTTATAGGTACATAAAACAATCCCTTAATTTTTTTATGACAATACAAAACAGTCTCAAATGTAGATTTACATATACATTTTTATATCTTAAAACAGCCCCTAAAGTTCTTAGGTATTCAAATCAGTCCCGCACATCTACATACACATTTATATGCACCCAAAATAGTCCAACAATTATTCAATATACTCAAAACAGTCCGAATTGACATGTATTCATAATTTTCTCAACAAAACACTCCATAGATTCATAGATATACACAAAACAGTCCCAATTGACATGTATTCATAATTTTCTCAACAAAACAGTCCATAGATTCATAGATATACCCAAAACAGTCCCAATTGACATGTATTCATAATTTTCTCAACAAAACAGTCCATAGATTCATAGATATACACAAAACAATCCTAATTGACGTGTATTCATAATTTTCTCAACAAAACAGTCCAATTGACATGTATTCATAACAGTCCTTTTTACTTATTGTATACTTACACACGAGCTCAAACAGCTTATTCCTACATTCAAATATACAAATCAATCTATTACATTTTTACGTACTTACATATAAATGTTCATTGCCGTCTTGATTATATTTAACCAACAATGAAATCAAATCCCGATTCCAAATTCAACTATAATGACGAAGAAAGTTCCATTCAACTAATTAAGTTATTTCGATCGAACCAAGATTTCTTATCAAGCAACCTATCATCTTGAATATGTTACCTAAACACATAGCATGACCATTTAAGTACGTTTATGATTTTGGATTGTAACACCCCTTTCCAGTATTTAATTTGGATTGTAACACCCCTTTCCACTATTTTCATCACCAAAAATAATTTTTGACAAATTAGTCCATAATTTCTTGGAAATGCCGAAATGGTCCTCAACATTTCTAAAATATATAATTTGGTCCTAAATTGTAAATTCAAGCTTGAAACATCATTTTCTATTCATTTCCATCATCAATTAAATTTCTCATCACAAATTCATCATTTTCCCCATCAAACAAAAATTCAAGAATAGTCCTCTTATTTTCCATCATCTTCGAAATGGTCACTAATTTTTTCCAAATAGGAATTTTTCATTCTAACATCAAAATTAAGCCTTTTGAATCACAAATACTTCAATTTCATCACTAATTTCCAAATCCCTAACAAAACCCTAAATTTCAAGATTAGGGTTCATGAATTTCAACATGAAATTAACTTGCTTTCAAGCTTGATTTCAACAAAACTAAGCTTAATTCATCACCTACTACTTTAATTAAATCAAAATCCATGAAACCCTAATTTCTTTCTCTTCAAAACCCTAACTTAAACTTTATAATTCCATGCAATTTTACTATGAAAATGTAGAGAATAAAAAGTAGATCACTTTACCTCAAAGAACTTTGCTTGAATTCTTAATCAAAAGCCTTGAATTTTGAACTAGAAATTTTTTTATTATTTTTCCCCTTTGACTATTGATTCTAATATAAAACTTCAAATTGCCACATGTTTTATGAAAAATGAATTTTAAAATTCATTTTTCTTTCTTTCCAAAAATAGCCCTTTAACTAAATGAAAATTACATCTAGTTCAAATTTATGCCATCTCATTACTTTTGAACTAGATTAGTTCCCATCCAACTGGCCATCATCATTAAACAATCATAAAATATCATTTTATGATTTTTGTTCGATCCAATTTCCCAATTTTCACCTTCTACGATTTTTCCTCTATCGAACAATCAACTTTAATTCGAGAATCTAATTTTTCCTTAATTCCATGAATAGATCCATACTTTCATACAAAATTCTCCACTTTAATAAAGTTAAACTTAGAAATTTGACTCGGTCCAAAAATACCGATAATGACCCGAAATCTCTATCAGGTAGCATCTTTCTTGAAAATCCTTCATGAAACATTTATACGAATCTTTCCTACTTTTTATGAACCCTTGTTACTAATCAAAATACTGATATGTGCCACTTCCCAGAAGGTCGCCCAAAACTTTCTCTAATTTGAGCACGTTTAACAATTTTATTCGATCAACATTTTATATTTTCTACTGCATTTTAACCTCCAAAACAATTACCAAAATCCTTATTCTTGTTGAATTTATCCTCATACTGAATAAAAATTATTTTTGGGAAAATTACACTTAAGTCCCTAAACTTTTATCTTTTGTCATTTTAGTCACTAAGTTAACCTTATGCCAAAACCTTAGTACTAAATGACCCTTATATAACTTAGTAAAATTTTCGGGGTATTACATGGATGATCAAGAATTTCACAATAAACACATAATCAAAGTTCAAAAGGAGGAGTATACATAATTTCTTCCCATAAGTTACATGCATGGTTCAACTTAATGCATAAATCATTCGATTTATCTAGAGATTGTTCATAACATTGTTTGATCATTCGAAACCTATTCAAGACATAGTACAAGAGAGGTAAACAATCTATGTTTGAAATGAGTTCTAAAATTAGATGAAAGGAAGAGTTTGCTTACATTTTTCCTTAAAATTCACGACCAAAGGTTTAGGAATGCTTGAATTTCTTAAACTAATTCCTCCATTCTCCAAAGATAGCTTAATTCAGCTTTTCTCCCCTTTCTTCGTAAATGATTCGGTCATGGAAAAGTAATAAAATGAAATGGGGATACTCATCATAACTGAAACCCCCTTATACATGGGAAACCTCCTCACACATGCTCCCACCATAGGCAACCATATGTCCTATTCCTTTAATCACTTTTTAGTTAGCATGCAAACATTTAATTTTCATATCATTCGGTTAGGTCCTTCCTATAGTAGCTATCAAATATTTTCTTTGCTTCAAAATAGTCCTAATTCACACAATCAAATAATTAAGTAACATGGAGGGACTGCTAAATTAGCATTTGCAAAACTCAAATTTGAGATATTACAATTCTCCCACCCACAAAAGAAATTTGTCCTCGAATTTCTCTTGAACCGAAAGGCTGAATCTATTGTTCTTATACAAAATTGTTTTTAACACAGAGAAGAAACAGATCATGTTAGTTGCAAGTCACAGATACTGAATAAAATTTTAACTCCTAGGTGGCATATGCAGGATGCAGACATACAATAGACTTTACTTTAGTCCCGAACCGAATAAACTCTAGCTCTGATACGAAAATGTAACACTCTCAACCCAGTTTAGAAGAAAACCGGAATCGAAGATGTCACTGCGAGACAAAACAGGAAAACATGCGAACAAAAACTAAAACTTCTGACGAATTCGAGACAAGCTAACAAAAAATTTCCTATTATATTATTCAGAACTAGGTAAAATTGATAATCCGTAAGTCTTTACCCTAATCGATTTACTTGCTCTTTAACATACTGTTAGTAGCATTTATATTATTTACATAGGAAACATCTACATTGCTATAACGTATAAGGCTCAAATCGAGCAAACTTCAAGTTTCATATTATGTACATGAACAAGTCATCTAGAGACGAGAAAACCCAAGAAGCTTTTCCAAATATTTCATAGATTATTCAACAACAACCAAGGGTAATCATACATTAAAGATCAAGAGGGATCGAGATCTTTTAAACAGATATTTGTACTTTTTCATAGATATATCAAGATAAGCATACCTATTCATTCTATTAGTACTCAAAAATCATTAGAAAGACATTACTTACTACGTTATACTGACAATAATTCATTAATTTGGTTTATAACCTTCCTTGGTTTCATTATCATAGATTTCCAATACATAAAAAAACATCCAACACATATGACATCTAACATGACATAACATAATATGAGTTTCTTGCCAAGAAAATATCAACTTAGCATAGCATCATACGAATTACTTGCTAAATAAGGTATTCATACTGATCGAACCAAACACGTAAATATAAACTATTAATGGAACATACATATACTAAGGTATTAACAAAACATATATCTTCTTTCAAGGATTATTGATAAATTCAATTAGTACATCTTACTTGTCATACAAGATATTTTTAAGAGAACCTATATAAGGATTCGATTAAGATCGATCTCAAATATTAAACAAACTTTTAAGCCCACACATTGGATTCATACAACCCATCCAATTATCACATTCATGTACTTTAGTCTCATGCCAACCATTTAGTAAATTCTTATACACTTCCATAATATTTGTTCATTAAGTAAACAAAGTAGTCAACCCAATATAACTATTTAAACATTGCCAAAGAATAGACAAGCCGATTACAAGTTTGCAGTGTCTAATACCATGACACATCAATTTTAATGTTATGCTTATATACACCAGTATGCCATCATCTAAGGAGTTCAGCTAAGGAAATCTATATCTACTTGTAATCTTTAAGCAGTGACTTGCAACTTTCAACACGATCAACTCAAGGAGAATCATATAACCTGCATATGCATGAAAATGAATGCATTAGGCTTATTTAGACTAGGTGAGGTAGTGACACCAAAATCAAGGCACAATATCAATGATATTGGAAGAAAATTCAAAGAATACAAGCTTAGGTTGGCAATTGATTCTCATATTTTAACCTTAACTTAACAAAGCTTTATTCGGGCTCAAAATCTTCAAAACATAACTGATTATCTTTGTGGTTTTTAATAGTTTCATATCAAAGTTTATTGCTTTTCATATTAGACATATGTTCACCGCATGTGAATTTCTCCTTATGAATGAGCATTGCTCCATATCCTTATTAGCTTGCCACCAAGGAATATTTTATAGTACATAACAAGTTTTTCCACTTGTTTCATTTGAACCAGGTTGTATCAAATGTTCATAGATTATTTCAAATCTTAGTATTCATGTTCAATTCTTTTAAAACATTTGCCTTGGATCACATTTGGACATACGTACCATTGGTCTGAATTACACATAGCACAAAGCACTAAGCAATGGCTAGTGTCTGAACATAATAATCCTTACTTCTTACTATCCATCCAAACTATCGCCAATCTCTTTACATCTCCGCTGTTACCTCCTACTGTCCCCAATATATCACATATAATGGGTCATCACCTGAGCCGTAGCTCATGGACCGTAATCCCAAAGTATACCATGTATCATGCCAATGTGTCCAAGGGCTTCCATTGAATAGGCAACTTAAATATCTTATATTTTGATGTTAGGAGAGATTTCTTATGTTACAAGTAGACTTACTTATTTCTTTTTTCCAATATCTTTTAACACAAGTTGAGCTTCTAGCTCCTTAAGGCTTAGAATTATGAACTTATGACTTTGATTTTTAATTCCTTTATTGGAATCTTATAGCCTTATTGGTTAGTAGTTAGCTTCAAGCATTTTAGGAAAGTGTACATAATCATCTACTACAAACATAGCATAGCAAGGAACAAGGTGCATATGTGATACAATATAACCAAATAATTTATCAATGATGCCATGCTATGAATGCATTCACACATTGTGCTCTATGTGAGCCATATGCACTTGCTTATGTATTAAATTAATATATATATATATATAAATATATAAATATATTTTAGAAACGAGGATCAAAATGACACTGTGTCATCCGAAATAAATATAACTACACTCACCTCTTATCCCGAAGTTACGAGATACCTAAATCCTTAATCACATCTAGCTTTCATCTAACTCTTCCTTAACATGATATGTACCTCAAACAGAATAATAGATCATTACAACCAACTTAATTCAATTACTAACACTCTAATTGCACACTCGTATGTTTATACATACAATTTAGTTAACATACTTTCTTATGTAGCTATACTCAACAATCCACATTTCATGTGTATCCATACATGTAATCAAAACAGTCCATGATATTTCTTATATGTTTAAAGCAGCCCTATTCTACATATATACTTATATGTACATGATCAATCAACACTTCATAAAATATACTTATGCCAAATAGAACATTTGTATTTATATACATTTTACGCATTAAAAGTAGTCCCTCTCAAGTTCTTATACACTCAAAACAGCACTCTAAGGTTTTTTTATGCCAAATTAATCCTTTAACTTGCTTACATATTCTATTCATCCAAAATAGTACACCAAGTTATTTAATTATGCAAAAACAGTCCCAAATACATGTATATACAAATTCATATTCAAAACAGTCTATCATACCTTCATATAAATACCAAACAATCTAAATTTCAAGTACATACTTATAGTTACATAAAACAATCCCTTAATTTTTTTATGACAATACAAAATAGTCTCAAATGTAGATTTACATATACATTTTTATACCTTAAAACAACCCCTAAAGTTCTTAGGTATTCAAATCAGTTTCGCACATCTACATACATATTTATATGCACCCAAAACAGTCCAACAATTATTCAATATACTCAAAACAGTCCCAATTGATATGTATTCATAATTTTCTCAACAAAACAGTCCATAGATTCATAGATATACACAAAACAGTCCCAATTGACATGTATTCGTAATTTTCTCAACAAAATAGTCCATAGATTCATAGATATACACAAAATAGTCCCAATTGACATGTATTCATAATTTTCTCGACAAATCAATCAATAGATTCATAGATATACACAAAACAGTCCCAATTGACATGTCTTCATAACAGTCCTTTTTACTTATTGTATACTTACACACGAGCTCAAACAGCCTATTCCTACATTCAAATATACAAATCAATCTATTACATTTTTACGTACTTACATATAAATGTTCATTACCGTCTTGATTATATTTAACCAACAATGAAATCAAATCCCTTTTCCAAATTCAACTATAATTACAAACAAAGTTCCATTCAACTACTTAAGTTATTTCGATCGAATCAAGATTTCTTATCAAGCAACCTATCATCTTGAATATGTTACCTAAACACATAGCATGACCATTTAAGTACATTTATGATTTTGGATGATCAAGAATTTCACAATCAACACATAATCAAAGTTCAAAAGGACGAGTATACATAATTTCTTCCCATAAGTTACATGCATGGTTCAACTTAATGCATAAATCATTCGATTTATCTAGGGATTGTTCATAACATTGTTTGATCATTCGAAACCTATTCAAGACATAGTACAAGAAAGGTAAACAATCTATGTTTGAAATGAGTTCTAAAATTATATGAAATGAAGAGTTTGCTTACATTCTTCCTTAAAATTCATGACCAAAGGTTTAGGAATGCTTGAATTTCTTAAACTAATTCCTCCATTCTCCAAAGATAGCTTAATTCAGCTTTTCTTCCCTTTCTTCCTAAATGATTCGGTCATGGAAAAGTAATAAAATGAAATGGGGATACTCATCATAACTGAAACCCCCTTACACATGCTCCCACCATAGGCAACCATGTGTCCTAATCCTTTAATCACTTTTTAGTTAGCATGCAAACATTTAATTTTCATATCATTCGGTTAGGTCCTTCCTATAGTAGCTATCAAATTTTTTATTTGTTTCAAAATGGTCCCAATTCACACAATCAAATAATTAAGTAACATGGAGGGACTACTAAATTAGCATTTGTAATACTTCTAGGCCGAATTTGGGATATTACAAAATGTATTAATGGAGACAATTAATGAGGATGACTAATGTATACATCTATATTGTATTAACAACCTGGTAAACTTAAATGGGTGGCTTGGTAATTGATAGAAACTATAGAGATCGGTAATTGTGCCAATGTTGTGTGTTATATGGTATTCGTGTCAATGTTGTGTGTTGTATGAACACTTGGTTGATTGAGTCACCTTTGGTTGATGGGAACTAGATACCCAAAGAGTGTGTTACAACACCATAGTTAGAGATGTCGAATGTACTTTTCGAGGTTATGTGACATTGAGCCTAATTCGATGCTACTCGATGAGAGATGTCGAGTATAGGTGTAAGTTCCTAAGGCTGTGTGACATCGAGCCTGACCTAGAGAGAGTGTATGTTCCCGAGGCTATGTGACATCGGGCCTCACTCCAGGTTTGTGGATATGACTTTGTGTGCTTTGCACGGATGATCTAGTGAGATCTCAGGTATTGTTGGGCCTTGTGTGCCATGTATGATGACTTGCATGATGAGAGCATGTGTTTAGGCAACTAGTGCTAGTGCCATACAACCTTAATTCAATGCTGAATGTACTTTCCGAGGTTATGTGACATTGAGCCTAATTCGATGCTACTTGAGGAGAGATATCGGGTATAGGTGTACATTCTTAAGGCTGTGTGACATCGAGCCTCACCTAGAGAGAGTGTAATTCTCGAGGCTATGTGACATCGGGCCTCACTCTAGGTTTGTGGATATGACTTTGTGTGCTTTTCACGGATGATCTAGTGAGATCTCGGGTATTATTGGGCCTTGTGTGCCATGTATGATGACTTGCATGATGAGAGCATGTGTTTAGGCAACTAGTACTAGTGACATATAGTTATTTATCTATCCTTATTGTTCGTACTAGCTTGCATGCTTATGTTTACCATTAGCATGAAGTATAGTAGAGTAAATGTGTACCACTGAGCTTAGTAAGCTCAGCTCTCAAAATTGTTGTTTTCGTACGTAGGTTGATAGATTGTTTGGGAGCTCGAGGAGCACAATCGGCTTAGGATTCTAGGAAACGGTGTTTACCAGAGTAAGATACTTGTATTTAGTGGGCTATGTATTCACAGGACCTTACGTGGTTGAGTCTGTAAATCTTATTTTGGAATCATATTGATCAAGTCAAATGTTCAAATATTTTAAATTCAATTAGAGATCTTTTGTAACATTTTAATCATTTATCTATATTTTCAATTGTTGGCTTTAAATGTTTTTGGAATGTATTTTGTTTGGGCTAAACCAAGTTGAGAAATTTTTTGGTAACAGGTTGGGCTTAAGGCCCAAATGTGTCATCTGGGTTTAAGGTATTACATTTAGTGGTATCAGAGCTTAGGTTTAGCTGGTGCTAGGAAACCTCAGGGTATTATAGGTGTTGTAGTAAGGTGTCTGGTGAATACAAGCCCTTAAATTAAGTTTTTACTTCTTAAGACTGGAATCCAGATGGTACGTACAATGTTGTGACGCTATGATGGTTATAATTTTGGCCGAGAGGGCTGAGTATCTGTACACCGAACACGAGTCGAGATGCAAAATTATATTCACCATCACAGCGTCACAACATTGTACATACCATCCTGATTTTTGGATGTAAAATTTTAAATGACGTCAGAGTCGAGGATGTGTCCTCATCCCACCACTTGAAGGGTTTCTTCGTTCTGTTTTGTAGTTGTTCCAAAGTCTTCAAATATAAAATGAGAATTTGCAGCAGAGAATATTCATTGTTAGTCGTGATTAACGCATGTGATATTAGTATAGATAACCTACTCTCGAAGTCAATTAGGGGTTGCATGCCAATTGGATAACCCTTTGTTCACTTAAAAAGAGTCTTATTGATACTTGAAAAGTATCATCCCCCTTCTCAAGGGCATTTCTCGGAGCTAGTGGACTTGAGATCCACTAGTTCATATGAGTGTAACAGAGATGAGACGTTTTTGCAAGTTTGATAGGGATGCATTCTTAAAGGTTGTACCTTGGACATTGATTTGGTTAATCAAGTGTGAAGCTAGAGTGTGATATCGAGAGGCGTGCTCGAGGCTTCGAGACCTTGAGGGAACTAATCTTTGGCAATAAGAATGTTGCACCATCGTCTTTCAATTGAATTTTCGTAGTGGACATTTAGAAAATGGCATAACTTGGTTGTGAGACATGTTTGACCGTTCGATAGATGTCGATGTAGAGAGTTCGACACTTGAGAGCTTTCGCATGCCAAAGTATTTGTTTATGCTTCATGGAGGAGTCGTCAGGAATTCCTCCTTGTCAGGGACATGAGTGGAAGTTAAGGTAAGGTTGAGTTGGACGTTGGCGCCCGTCGCTCTATTTAAGAGACATTAACCTATTTGAGGAAGTTAGAGGTTCAGTTACGGGGGTGCAATTAAAATGAGGCTTCTTTTGTTTGAGTGTTTCACCCAAGGGTGAGCCGGACTTGTTTACAAATAAGAAGTTGGTTCATTTAAATGATGCATGAACTGTCGACAATTTCTATGTGACAGTGAAGAACCATTATTCACCTCCTCTGGAGGATCACTTGTTAACCGATTGTGGAGTGCATGTTTTTTGAAGCTAGTTCCAAAATGAAACGCTTATGGTTAAAGTGTTGAAGGCTAGTGATTTCTAGATGATCTTTGAAATGAGGTTTTCTCTCTCTAAGACATGTCATGGTAACGTTCGATGTCTACGTTAACATATGAGATGTTTTTGTGATGCTAAGGTAGGGGCCACCAGCTTGTCTCTCGAATATAAATTTGATGTTATGCGTGAAACATGTGAATGTATGCGGATTTCAGAAATAAGAGCGGTGACAATATAATTCCCGAAAGCCTCTATGTGTTAGAAAGGCTAATACCCATATGATTAGCTAATGAGATTTACGGCTTAAGACTTCGTAAATGTTTTTGTTTGGAATATCAGTTTCTTTGGAACGAGCCAAAGGAAATTATTGGAGATTCAAGCTATTCGAGATCCATGGGGATGTTTTGTTATTTTGACAATGGTGTGTTTTTGTGCGAGAAGGGGGAAGGTTGTGTCTACCCCCAACATCGAGAAATTTTGAGTACTTGATCACTAGGGAAGTAGAAATTGGGACAGTGACGTGAGTCAGGGTAATTGAGAACTGTTGACCGTGTGTTTCATTAGTTAAGCTCTGAGTTGAGGATTGGTTAACTCTAAAAGCCGCGAGAAGTAGCATCTGATTGAAATTAAGTGGATACAGTGTTATGGTTGAATTTAGGTTCAATGGTTTCTATTGGACCATGAGATCTTGTTGAGGGTGTTTTAGAGAAAGATGTATCGAGACAAGAGATTCTTCTTGTAAAGTATAGTGGTCAGTGCATGGTATATTCTAGGAGTGGCAGTTTGTACCAAAATTTTGCCGTGTGTTTGGGAGATGGTAGCTGGATGTGTGTCTGAGTTCGTTATCTAGTGTTTGACTTACCGACAGTTGGAGTCAAACATCAAGATTCTCTAAAATTGTCGGAGATGCTTCGAGATTTCCTCAGTGGAAATTAAATAGAACGACCGTGAATTTTGTAAGGGATTTGCGAGTGCACAGTTATGATGGATTATGTTTTGAATAATGGTGTATATCTTGGTAAGTATCATTCGTTATTTTTGGAAAGGGCGAAATCCAAATGGAAGGTCTACTTGGATTGATTGTGGTTTGGGTTGTACGACACTACTGTAATACTCGAATTTTGCCCGGGTACACATATATATTATACTTTCATTATAAATAAAACCAAAAAATATAAATAAATAATATAAACCCAAAAAATATATCAATAATCCATGTATAGTCTATATAAATGACAATAGTACAAGACCCAAATCTCATTTTGAAGCCCAAATCGTTTTTACAGCCCAAAATCCTCTTCTAAACATATTTTCCCGCCCAATCTGATTGCACAAACACAAATCCAAATTTCCTTCCTAAATAGTGCCACATGACAGTCGTGGATTGGTCAAGAAGCTCACACACAGATCTTGGTTTTCTTCCCCATTAGTTGGATATAGTTGCCTTAGCTAACATCGGGATGATCTCATCCTTGGTCAACCCTATAAATAGGGAGAGAAAATATGTCAAATTAATAATAAGCACTAATGGCAGATTAATAATAGAAATAATAATAATTAAATATAATAACAAAGGAGAGAAAAATACTACCTAAGAATCTGAAGAGATGCTAGAAAGGAGAAGAGTTGCTGAAGAAGATGATCGGACGACAATCGAAATTAATGTGAAAATCACCCAAAGTTATATCCTTCCTTAATCCTTTATTTTCCTACAAAATACATAAAAAAGTGAGATCAAAGTTAATAAATATAAAAAATAGAAACAAAGAGGAGAGGAAGGCGGCCGTAGCTCATCTTTTGATTGTCGGAGTTTTAGGTATGGCCAAAGTTGAATATGGGACGATTGAGGGTAGTTTAGGCCTTAGGTGGTCAGAGTTGGGCGGCTCTATCGAGACGGGATTTAGTTTTAGGATTTTAGGGTTAAAAATCAAAAGATTTAGAAAATTTTAGGGTTTTGGTGGTAGAACACGGTGGCAAAAAATTGCCATGCGGTGGCCAGAAATCCATAGGTTGGCGACGATCACATCAGAGCATGTTGAAATTGGTAGAATGGATCAAGTGGCAGAACCTGTTGTAACACCCTCAACGTATATTCGATGATTAAATAAACATTGAAGATGTTACTCAATTATTTAACTGATTTCCTGACTTGAATTTTTTTAAAACATTTAACATAAAACTAGTTTATAAAATAACCATTTCTCAACTTTCGAAGTATTCATAGCCTATTCGTATATTACTAGTTCTGACCCTGAATTGGTTTATAAAACATATTAATCAGTTATTAAAATAAGTATGTAACTCAGGGTGAAAACTAGGTATACTGCCTAAGCCCTTTCTTGAGTTTCAAATTGTTACGTGATATACGATAATTAAAAATTTTACCTTTAAAACAACCAACGAATAAATTGATACATGCCCACTAGAGAATATCATAAATTAGAATGTCTTACTGATATTTGGCAGATTGCAGCTTTATTAACATGCTTGGCTCCTCTTCCATTAAGTTTCCCATAACCTACGTGTGAAATAGCACACGCTAAGTATTCACTTAGTGAGGCAACTATAATTTAAAGTAAAGCGTTTCAATGTATAGAATCATATAAAATAGACTTATCAAGTCATTCCTCTGTCATATAATAGTGCAATACATTTCCTGCAAAATGTCAAGTGATTCCAGTACAACTTATACCATATCATAAAACAAGTATAAAATTCATGTTCTTAGTATTTATTAGTCATCATGTAATCATTTTCAATATAACCTAACTTTAGAAATAGCCCAAAGTATATAATATGAGATCAAGGTACTCGAGTCACATGAATAAGACACCTGAATGTCTAACTTGTACTTGTAAATGAGTACGTACTCGAGGATGCTCTTTGCTCCTCATAAAAGCACCTATTTAGTGCACTTGGCACCTTGGGCTATGATCCCCAGGGTGCACACCAAGGGCTTGGGTCCCCAAGGTGGAAATGACACCGTAGTGCCTAACTTGAACATGACAGATGAGTACGTACATCAAGGACGCTCTTTGCTCCTTATTAAAGCACCGCGTTAGTGCCATTAGCACTATAGGCTTGGATCCCCAGGGTGAAACACCAAGGGCTTGGGTCCCCAAGGTGGGTGTGACACCGTAGTAGTCACAAAAACATGTAATCATATCATAACTTGTGTGATGCAGCTACTAAAGACTCTATGGCATGCCAACTATACCATGGACTCTCATAAATAAATACTTGGGCATTTCATTATCAATCAATCATCATCATTCATGTAAATGGGCAATTCACATCCCATATTTCATCATAATTTTTCATATGTACTTGTCATTCTATATTATGCATCAATATAAATCATATAAGTCGATATTAGGCAGTTCATACCCAATATCTGATTTATCTTAGATAAATCTTTATACCTTATCAATGTATCACATATGCCATTTAATATTTCATGCCATTTGCATATCTTTGATCAACATACATTTTCATTAATATCAAGGTCGACTTATCGCAAGTTTTCCTCATATCGGATATATAAAATAGGTAAAGATGCACTCACCTATAGCGATGCAAAAGTAGCCTCACTAAGCTTATTCAGTAAACTTTTCTTTTCCTCTAATACTTGTATCTCCCTCAGAACTGTAGAAGATCAATCGAATATATATACATTATCATTCTTTAGTTAGACTCAAATCTAACATTGCTAACTTAATTTACAAAACACAATTATTTGAATATAATTTTTTTTTGAAATTTTCCCCCAATTTCCATGTGATTGCCGATCTGGTCCTAGTGTCCTTAGTGACCATTTTGGACATCAAAAAATTGTTCAAGCTCAAATTAGAACAAATCCATTACTACTTGTTCACTTTGGGTTTTATCCCTTCAAGCTTCAAACATTACTAAAGTGACACTTTAGTCACTAACTTCACAAAAGTACTTGAATTCATTCATTAACCAACTAACCTAACATTTCTAAAATTCTACCAACTTTCCCTTTAATTTAAAGTACTGAACGAATTGGTCCCTTACAAACAATTTCCATTTTTGAAATGGTCATTCACCATTTCTTTTCTTTTCTTTTCAATCCTTCACTTCAAAATCAACATCTAAATCACTCAAATAAAATTTTCCAACATAGTACTCTTCAAATACATAACTGTCATATTTTAACCATTTTTCTCTAATTTGTCGAAATGTTCACTAATTTACAATTCAAGGATTCTAGCTTTAAAACTTTGCAAATAGGAATCATCAACTTTACATCATAATCATCACTTAACATAAAAAATCAGAATTTGTCCTCTTCTTATACACCATTGTCGATTGGTTATCCACTTTTGAAAATTTGTCAAAATGGTCACTAGTTCGAATAATCATCAGTTTAGCATTCTAACTTCATTTTCATGCCTCAAACATCATTAACAACATAAGTACATTTCAAATTCTAAAAATCAGAATTGAACCCCTAACTTTAACACCTTGCTAAATTAGTCCTTTAGGGTTTAAATTTAGGGTTTTGATTCCAAACAACAAATCAAGCTTGCAAGATTACTAACTCATCATCACAAACCCTAATTTAAGGTTGGATACCTAGACTCTAATCTTCTTCAAGGTTGTTGAATTGTTTAGGGTTTAAATCACAACTCTAAAACATGAATCCAACATCATTCTTACTTGATTTTAACATAAAATCGAACATAGATTCATAAAATCATAAAACCCCCAATTTGAACATAAACCCTAATTTATATCTCATATCAAATATCATCAATCAAGCATGAAATCCATGAATAATTTACATCAATAGTTAGAGATCGAAGAGAAGAACAACTTTGTAGTTCGAAAGATTACCTTAAACGAGCTTGGAAAATTTCCTTCTTCTTTCTCCTCTTTCTCAACGGTTTTGGAGATGAAATTTCATTGATAAATCTTCATATTTCATATATATATGCCACTTGTACAATTAAAAATGAATTTAAAATTCATTTTATTCCAATTTACCAAAATGTCCCCCAACTGAATTCCTATTTATTAGTTTTCCATATTGTAACATTCCAACTAGACTTATTTGGATCCCCACCATACACTATTCATCCACTAAAAAGATCTCAAAAATCCTTCCATGTCCCTTTTTGGGTGAAAAGACCAAAATGCCCTTTACTGATCAACTTATTCACAAAATTGCCATTCCATGTCATCTCAATCGATTTAAATTTTTTTCGATCTTTTTAACATCCAAATATTCATAAAATGATATTTTATGACTCTTCTAAGGTCCATGGAACTTTCTCTGAAATTTTAGCTCGATCCGATTTACCGATAATTATCAAGAATTTTATCGGTTACTAAATAAATTCTTTAATCAAAATAAATCGTAGGATTCAACCTGAATCGAACTAAAAATATTTCCAAAACTTGGGAATGATTTTTATATCCTTCTTCTATCATATAGTAAAATTTCATATTTTTCCAGTTCGATCCGGATACCCGAATTCTACTTAAACTTTGACTGTTATTTCCCAATAATCAAAATATCGGATCAAACCAGTTATTCCACATTCGATCCACATCCTAAGGTGCTCTATCTGTTTATGAAATAAAAAAAAACCCTAACTTTTGGGAATTTACAATTTTAGTCTGTAATACCCCAAAATTTGCTTAGTGACTAAAACATAAAATTCCAAAGTTTGGTGGCTAAAGTGAAAAGTTGGGAAAAGTATACGGACCAACATGGTAATTTTCCCAATAATTAATTTTATGGAAAAAATGAATAGCTTATCTCGGTATAAGATTTTTTGTGGGAATCAGATTTTTTCGTACGGGATTTATGTGAAAAGCTATAAAAGGATAAGTTTCGAAAAGTAATTCGAATGATTATTCAAACTTCAAATATTTGGAAAATTTTATGGAAGTATTAGAAAGACTTGAAGAATATGATATTATGGTTTTTGAATCATTTTTATTCGATTTAAATTCGATTCTACGCAGTATTTAGTGAAATAGGTGGAAATGGCATTTTTGAAGATAAGTTGGTTCATTAAGGGCAAAAAGGTCATTTCACCCTTACTTTATGAATATTATTGATTATTTTGGATAAGAAAAGACAAGTGTTGGCATGTGATTTGCCATAACTCAAGGATAAATTGGTCTTTTGACTATTAAAGGATTTTTATTATTTAATTTGGTGTATATTATGCCATTTGGCATAATTAAAGAACAAAAACTTGGAAAAAATATTTCTCTTCTTCTCCAAGGGCTGCCAAAAACTCCATAGCTAGGGTAAGTAAGATTTCAATTCAATTTTTAAGCTTCCATGGTTGGATTTAGGCTTGAGACATGAAATAGAAAAATGATCTCCATTAAATTCTCTATCTTTTGGTGTAATTTTTACTTGGTTTTCATGTCTCTAAGTAGGATCCCGACATGCTATTCAGCATATGGGGCCTGAGAAGGCCCCAGAAGTCAGAGAAGAGATACAACAGCCTACACAACAGGAGATGCCAGTGCAAGATCGAGGCACATTTTTACAAGCTTTGGATGCGATTATAAATAGACCTCATTGGATTTCAGTACCTAAGGAGTTAAAGAAGTTGTAGGCTTCTGATTTTAAAGGCGATGTCGATGGGGATCCTATGTCGGCAGATCTCTAGTTAAATGTTATACATATAATATTATCTCGAATTGGGTGTGATGATCGGGGAAAGCTGGAAGGAGTTGTCTCTTTGTTGAGAGAACAAGCACTGATATGGTGGAACAATGTCATTGCTCGTGTTCATGAAGAGGTGAACTGGCAGTTTTTCCTCCGTGAGTTTAGGAGGAAATATATTGGAGATGCCTTCATTCGGGAAATGAGGCAGCGGTTCCTGGACCTTAAACAATGAGATCGCTCAGTGTATGAATATGAATGCGAATTTAATAGATTGAGCAGGTTTGCTTCTGAATTGCTACCGGACGAGAGAGCCATCACTGATAGTTTTATAAGTGGTTTAGATGCCATATATCAGGAGGTGCTGGTGGCTATTGATAAGTGTTCAAAAGTACTATTTTTATTACCCTTTTTACTCATATTATTGTTAGACTTAGGCTCATATTAGTTGTTAGACTTAGGCTCATATTAGTTGCATAATTAGTCATTCATGCATTAATTCATGTTTCTTTCCACCGTTGAGCTTGATTACATAACTTAGTGATTTTTGTGGAGAAAGATGTTGCTTTGGTGTGGTTTTGTGTGTGTGCAGAATCACTTGCCTAAACAAGGCTGGAACCAGTTGCCAGGGCAATGCATGAAGGAGATGCCGAGCTAGTTGCCAGGGCAATGCATGAAGGAGATGCCGACCTAGTTTCCAGTGCAATTTTCGACAAGGAATAAGATGATATGGTAGTCAAAATCGATGACTAGATAAGCCCAAGATGACGTGGAGCAAAGCTAAATCCAAAAGGAGTTTGATTTCCATGAAGAGGTTAAAGAGAAATTAAATCCCAAGAAGATAGTAGAAGTTCTAGAAGGAATTTAAATATAATAAAGAATTATATTCTTCAAAGATAATTTAATTCCAACTTAACTTCCTCCTCAAAAAAGACTTTGACCTAGACCTATAAATTCAAGACCATGTCGTCAACTCCAAAGGGAGAGAAGAGAGAATTTTTGACAAGATCAAAGGGGGAGATATCGACAAGGCTCAACCATTCTTCATCTTTTTCTTTCTTGTTCCATTAGGTTTATGCTAGGAATTCTTTGTTTTGGGTTTCTTTGGAACCTAGCCATGAAATAAATCTACTTGGATAAGGTTATTGTGTTTTGTGGTTGTGAGAAACTATTGGATTTTGTTTAGGTAATAAGAGTTTGCACTTTCAATTCAAGGTTTACTCATTCTTGGTTCTTATTCTTGTTTGCGAGTGAATTGGGAGAGGATCTCGCAATTTCATCTATTTATCTAATATCGGGAGAGTTAGATTCAAGAAACGAATGAGTATGGTCTTTATTCAATCTATTGATGGTGAAGATTAATCTGGCTTAGGAATAAGTTAAGGATTTCAACGGCTAAGAGGAGCGCAAGATTGGTTGTTGTTCACCCTTGATTCACGCAGGGATGTATTATCAAGGCATGCACAAATAGCTAGAGTTTCGACTTAGGGATAAGAAGAAACCATTGAAGAACACTCCACCGAACCTTGAAGTTGCTGCCCAGCCGCCCAAGTAGTTGCCCAGCTAGTCGCCCAGGCAACCATCGATTAGTTGCCAAGGCAACCCCACTGTGCAAGTTGCCACGGCAACTGAGTTACCCTTGCACTCTTTTACCAAGATGATCCAATCGGCTATCACACCTCAACTCACGATAACTTGGCCTATTCTCTCTCATTTGATTACATCTTCTTTTACTTTATTGCTTTCTAGTTTAGTTGTTAGTTGAAAGTCCTACAATCTTCTACTTGTGTTCTTTTACTTTTCACAGTGCAAGAGATTAGATTCTTGAAGTTGCACCAATCCCTATGGAGACGATATCTTTTATGCTATAACTTGCGACGTGTACACTTGCACAATTGCGGAGCACTTATTACGCGCAACAGCTATTGTTTCCAAGGACTTTCAAGAAGCAGTTAATAGAGCTAAAGCAATAGAGATTGTCCAAGAGAAGGCTGAAAGAGAATCTCAGGTTAAGAAAAGGGGTACTAAGATATATTTTACTTCGCAATCATTAAAGCAAGGTAAAGGATAATTAAAACAGGAAATATCTAAATTTTTAGCACCCCAGGGACAAGTAAGACAAGCTGAAAGGTTTAATAATACTTCGACATCAGTAAAGAATTTTGGAAATAAACAAGAACTTCCCCGATGCAAGCATTGTAATCGAATTCATCGAGGAGAATGTTGGATGGTCATAAGAGATTGTTATCGTTGTGGTGACACTGGACATTATATACGGGATTGCCCAATTCAAAAAGATAGATCAGTTCAGACAGAAAGATCTATTGGACTACAAAGAGGCAGAAGCTGAGGATCTACAAAATATTCTAGAAGGAGTTCTCAAAAGGAAACCGAAACTGCTGCAGGTCGAGATGATCGAGCTCCAGCCAGAGTTTATCATATTCGGACATATGATTATAGAGAATATAGAGAAGAACCTGATATTATTACAGGTATGTTTTGAAAATTCAAGGATGAATTTTCTTAAGGGGAGAATTGTAATACCCCAAAATTTGCGTAGTGACTAAAATGAAAAGAATTAAAGTTTGGTGGTTTTAGTTCAGTGACTAAAATGTAAAATTTTAAAGTTTGGTGGCTAAAGTAAAAAGTTGGGAAAAGTATAAGGACCAACATGGTAATTTTCCCAACAATTATTTTTATGGCAAAAATGAATAGCTTATCCCGGTATAAGAATTTTGGTGGGAATCGAGTTATTGGTACGGGATTTGTGTGAAAAGCTATAAAAGGATAAGTTTCGAAAAGTAATTCAAATGATTATTCGAACTTCAAATATTAGGAAAATTTTATGGAAGTCTTAGAAAGACTTGAAGAATGTGATATTATGGTTTTGAATCGTTTTTATTCGATTTAAATTCTATTCTATACAGCATTTAGTGAAATAGGTGGAAATGGCATTTTTAAAGATAAGTTGGTTCATTAAAGGGCAAAAAGGTCATTTCACCCTTTATGAATATGATTGATTATTTTGGATAAGAAAAGACAAGTGTTGGCATGAGATTTGTCATAAATCAAGGATAAATTGGTCTTTTGACTATTAAAGGATTTTTATTATTTAATTTGGTGTTTATTATGCCATTTGGCATAATTAAAGAACAAAAACTTGGAAAAATATTTCTCTTCTTCTCCAAGGGCTGCCGAAAACTCCATAGCTAGGGTAAGTAAGATTTCAATTCAATCTTTAGCTTCCATGGTTGGATTTAGGCTTGAGACATGAAATACAAAAATGATCTCCATTAAATTCTCTATCTTTTGGTGTAATTTTTACTTGGTTTTCATGTCTCTAAGTTAAGTTTGGAGATTTGGTTGGATGAAGAGCATGTTGGATTCTTGAGTTTTTATGGTTATTCAAGTTGGAAATATGCTTGTGATGTTGTTCTTATTGTTCAAATGATGAAAATTCCATGGAAACATATAAAGTGACCATTCGGCTATGATGAAAAATAAGGGGAAATTCTTCCAAAATTTATTTTGATGATGGAAATGATGAGAATGATGTTATATAAGCTTGATTTTGTTGTTAGATGAAGAAATACTCATGTTCTTGAAAGATGGAAGTTTAGGGTTTATGTCAAGTTTGGAATTTGGGGACATGATTAAAGGAAGAATGGTTTATTATGATGATATAAGTTGTTTGGAATGAAAATCCCTAATTATTTTGCATTAGGTACCAAATTGTAAATTTTGGAAAGTTTAGGGACGTGATAGTTGAGCTTGTTTTTGAAGTATATTGGGTTGGAAAATTAAGTTAAGTGATTGGAATATTGAATTTGAAGTTTTTGGTGACTTTAGGACCATTTTAGAATTTTCGAAAATTTCAAGGACTTATATGTAAATTTTTAAAGTTTGGGTCCTAAAGTGTAAATGGTGAGAAATGTAAGGATTGGGCTTGAAAATGATAATTGGAAGCTTAAAAGAGTCTTTAGGGACTAAAATATGAAGTTTGGGAAAAGTTGGAGATTTAAAGAAAAGTATGAGAAATTTTGATTCGAATATAGAAAGTTTTATCAGATCAAGTTTATAATTAATGGATAGTTACTTATTTACTTTCCATTATTATTTATAAAATGAGCATGTTCTAATGTATACTTTGAAATGATATATGTTATTTTTAATGTAGATTCTGATATAAATCAAGACCTTTCAATAGAAAAGGAAAGGATAAAGCTCAAGATTGAAATCGAATAGTGAAGGCATCTATATTACAAGGCTAAAGTGAATGCATACATGTTTTTGCATGATATATTATTTTGCTGCTATTTTTTAGATTATGGTATAATTTTATGTTTACAAATGGTTTATACCATGAAAAGTTGATGAATATATTGGAGTATGAACTACTCCACTGTGAAGATATTTAACATGATGTGAAATGTATATGTGGTATTTGTTACATTGTCATATTGCAATAATTGTTTTAGAGTTTCCTTGGAAGTATAATATTGAGAATGACAGTTATGATGCTTTATAGTGTCGAAATCCAACCTATGAGTTGGCAGTAACGATACCTTATGGTGTCAAAATCCAACCTATGAGTTGGCAGTAACGATGCTTTATAGTGTCGAAATCCAACCTATGAGTTGGTAGTAACGATTCCTTATGGTGTCGAAATCCAACCTATGAGTTGGCAGTAACGATCATTTATAGTGTCGAAATCCAACCTTTCGAGTTGGCAGTTATGATGTTCATAATGAAGAATAATACTTTTATAGTACATATATGACTTTTCAAGATGAATATATGCTTATAAAGTATAAAGTTTACAGTATGCTTTTATGCATAGACATTCTTGCATAACAAATTATATGTTTAAAAGGATATCATGCTTTTAATAGTATTATATACTGTAAATTATTTTAGATGTTATTCACCTTATGCCTCACTAAGTTATACTTAGCGTGTATATTGTTATACGCGTAGGTAATCGAAAGTAGTAGGGGAGCTTTGCATTAGCATCTCTTTCAGAGAGGAGATTCTACATCGACAGGTTATTTTCGGTACTTATGACATCCTAGTTTTGTATAAGATTAATGGCATGTACGAAATAATCTGTCTATTTTGTAATTTGACAAAGTTGCAAGTCAAAAACCCACTTTTAAATTACCAACCTTAGATTAGTAAGGTTCCATGCGTATGTCTCATATTCCAACTCAAACCAATCATTTTAACCATGTACAAATGCATTAGCAAGATTCAGGGACTAAAATGCGAAGCAAGCAAAATTGTGAGCCGATGCAATAGAAAACAGCCTTGAGTATTGGTACTGGTGTTACCGTACCGGTACACCACGGCCCGTACCAATACGAAATAACCAACTTACCTAACTTCCGATTTGTTTTAACATACGTACCGATACGCTTACGTGGGTATCGGTACACGGGTTTGGGTTTAAAAAGTGAGATTCCAGAGGCTAGAATTTGTACCGATACTCCTTGCCCATATCGGTACGCCATGCCAAAATTACCTATGCGTACCGGTACTCCCTTAAGCGTACCAATCCCTCATGCTAGGAAATGCTTAGCCGTATCGATACGGTTCCCCGCGTATCGGTACTCCTGAACTTGTAATGCCACAAATTGCAGATTTTTCAACCCAAAATCATTCTCAAACTATTCCAACATGCTTATAACACCATACCAACATGCCAAACATACCATAAGCAACCTAGCAACACAAATCTAACAGCACAACAAGGCTTCATGCATCGAATGGAAATCTATAGGCATGCTTCCTAAAGTTGCATCCATACAATATACCAAAAGACAAACCAGCACCAAAATCAATCTTTAAAGGCCATTTACAAACCAAAAGCAGCCTAAGAAACATGCTCAAACATGGAGTTCCTCAAAACATCTCCCAAATCATAACAAATACCCCATTGCCCTTATTCATTATAGTCTAGTCTCTAACATACTTTGGAACCAAGTCTTGCCAAGATCCCCTTGCTTCTTACTGCCTTCCGAAACTATAATTCTCTGCGTTGATGGACAAAAAGAGCATAAGCACACAAGGCTTAGTGAGGAAAGCTCAGAACAAAACACCATCAATGCATTTAAAACCATTTCTTAACATCATCTTTTAAAACATCATGCCTCTTTTAAAACATGCACTTACAAACATTAAAACCAGCATATCAAACCATATGCTACATGTATCATTAACCAACAGCAAGTTCACATTGCTAACCCTCTACTTAAACCTTCCCATACATTACTACCAAATGCAAAGCTCAAGGATAAAACATGTATAAATCACATTATACAACATAAACCATTTCAATGATACATTAACAATTATATTGGCTTTCAAGTGATCTTTAACAAGTCCATTAACAAAAGAGTTCATCGGATACAAGGATTCAACAAGTGTTAACCCAACACTTCAATCCATCTCAACCAGAATAGCGATACAATCACAATCGCGGTACAATAACAATCGGTTACAATTCCAACTGGGTACACTCTCAACCCACAGGGATACCAATCCCTCTCATCGGTTAGATGCTTAACCCACTAACGGGAGTATTCGGTATTGTTTAACCCCTCAACTGTTAGGGTACTTGGATGGAGTATTCGGTACACCGTATAAACCCTCAACATCCAAGGCCACATATTTTACAGTGTACTCAATCCTGTGGCTGGCCATCTATATCCAATAACAATTTTAAAACCACATCACTTGCCAATATAATTAACCAAACAACATTTACCTCGCTGTTTTTAACAAGCATTAAACCATGCCCTTTCCAAAGCAACAACCATGCTTTAAAACACAAGTATAAACCATACTTACAAGGATCACTTACCATGTGCATCCTTCAGCAAAACATGCTTAAAAATAGTACATCAAATACTTTAAATCATGCTTAAACAGTAAGTACAATGTAAATCAAAACAAGTGCATAAAACCATTTCAAACTAGCACGACCGAGAGAGTAAAACCACTTTACTTACTTCCAAGGTAAGCGTTTCAAGCTCTACCTAAACTCCCTAAAACCATCTTTAAAACATTTCAACGCTGGAATCCACGTTCTCACTCACCGTCATGAAAAACCTTGATTCGCCGACGTAAAAATGAGAATTCGAAGCCTCCTACGCTTCTCCACTTACTTTCAGATCAACCTCCCATGCTTTTACCACAAAACCACTGAGGACTAATGCATCATAATGCATTCTAAAAATAGCAACCACAATCCTTCTCGGATTCCCACAAAACTCTCACAATTAACCCTCCACAACAACAGAAAACATAACCAAAACACTTCGATTCATAACCCAGCCAACATCTATCAACCTAGCACCGCTTTTATCATCAAAACACATCTAAAAACAGAATCAAAACAACCTAACACCTCCAGCAACCAAACAACCACCACAACTCCACAAAAACACAAGTCTAACAACCTAAACAAATAAAGATTCAAGAGTTTCGGGATTCCATTAACAAAAACGACTTATCAACATTATTATACATCAATAATATGATCAAAATCAATCTACATCACTGAAAAACAGATCCAATTCCGATCTTTCACTATTTCATCAATCTTACCCAACTAAATTAATTAATTCAATATAGAAAAACACAAAATCAGATTATAAACCATAAATCAAGGATCAAATACTTGGGATTATCAATAAAGAACCATTCAATAAAGGAGATCACAAACCTTACCCCTATTGTGTGATTTCTCCCTCAATTGGCTTGTTTAAAACTAAAAAAACACAAGATTTCAATAAGATTTTGTAAATCAAAGTTAAATAATCAATTGTAGATCAAGATTCTGAGTAAAATTGATCTCTCACCTCTGGTTTTTGATGAAATCTGAGTGTTTGGCAGAAAAGAAGTGGAGAGAAAAGTTACGTCAATTTTCATTAAAACCAAATAATTAACTTTAATATCTAAAATCCCTTTTAATTAACTTTTAAAACACATGTTAAAATGATTTAATTGAAGAGAGAAATCACCAGCAAAAACTTGGTAAAATAGCTCCTTAAGGATTCTAAGAATTTGACCCTTTTTCATTTGTCACTTTAAAAAATAGTTTTCAAAATTTGCATTTTGGTCACTACCCAAAATGTCACACCTCCCAATCTCATTTTCCAAAATTGATTCCACCTAAATTAATCATTTATTAAAACATGATTTTTACCATTTTCCATAATTTTTCCCACAAGAAAATATACAATCCCGAAACCGACGCGAATCTCTACTCTAGTCCACTAGACTAAACCGCTAAGCCCTAAAGCCAGGGCGTTACAACTCTCCCCCTCTTAAGAAATTTCATCCTCAAAATTTACCTGGAGGAAACAGGTGCGGAAAGTGATTCGACATATCCGACTTGCACTCCCATGTGGCCTCCCCAACGCCGCGGTGCTTCCACAACACCTTTACCAGCTCGACCATTTTGCCACGGAGCACCTTACTGCTGGTATCAACAATCTCTACATGTTCCTCATCGTAAGAGAGATCCAATCTCAACTCAATCTCTTCCACCGGCATGACATGCGATGGATTGACCTATACCTTCGCAGCACCGAAACATGGAACACATCATGGATCTTCCCCAACTCCGGAGGTAACCTCAACCGATATGCAATAGGACCCACACGTTCAACAACCTCGTATGGTCCAATGAACCTTGGGCTAAGCTTCCCTTTTCGCCCAAAACGCAACTTTCTTCCAGGGTGACACCTTCAAAAACACTTTATCACCCACAGCGTACTTTATATCCCTACGCTTCAAATCTGCATAGGATTTCTGACGATCAGCAGCTGCTTTCAAGCGCTCACATATCAACTTAACCTTTTTGGTTGTGCCTTTCAGAACATTGGGCATTGACACAAACTTTTCCCCCGCTTCTGTCCAACATACGGGTGTACGACATTTTCTGCCATACAACGCCTCAAGGGTGCCATTTGTATGCTAGCATGATAACTGTTATTATAAGCAAACTCCACCAACAATAGTTGCTTCTCCCACGTTCCCTGGTACTTGATAACACAACACCTTAGCATATCCTCAAGAACCTGAATTACGCGCTCCGACTGGCCATCCGTCTGAGGATGATACGAGGTACTAAAACTCAACCGGGTCCCCAGGGCACGATGCAAACTCACCCAAAACCTTGTGGTGAACCACGGATCCCTATCCGAAACTATATATTTGGGCACTTCGTGTAAACGCACAATCTCATAAATGTACAGCTCGACCAACCTATCCAAGGTATACGTAGTATGCACTGGCACGAAATGCGCACACTTCGTAAACCAATCCACAATCACCCAAATGGAATCCTTTTTGGTCGGCGTCAAAGGTAGCCCAGACACAAAATCCATGGTGATTCTTCCCCACTTCCATTCCGGTATCCTTAACGGTTGCAACAACCCAGAAGGAAACTGATGCTCAGCCTTCACCCGCTGACAAACCATACACTAAGCCACGAAATTAGCCACATCTCTCTTTATCCCAATCCAGTAGTACTCTTCTTTCAATCCTCGATACATCTTAGTGCAACCGGGATGCATAGCAAAAGGACTATCATGCGCCTCAGTCAAAATAGTACGCCTCAACCCTTCATCTTCAGGCACCACTATTCGACCTTTGAAACACAACACCCCATCATTGTTGAAATGGAAATCCGTAGGGTTTCCATCCCTGATATCTTCCACATGAGATACCAAACTCTCATCGTACGATTGCTTCTCCTTAATCATCTACGACAAGGACGGCTTCACTTGCAACTCAGCCAACAAACCCCCGTCATTCGTCACGCTCAACCGAGCAAACATAGCTCTCAACTCCATAACCGTTTTTCTACTCAAAGCATTCGCCACAACATTGGCTTTTTCTAGATGATACTCAATGGTTAGATCATAATCCTTAAGCAACTCCAACCATCTACATTGCCTAAGATTTAGCTCCTTCTGCGACATCAAATATTTCAAGCTCTTATGATCCGTATAAACCACACATTTCTCACTATAGAGATAATGCCTCCAGATCTTTAAGGCAAACACAACCGCTGCAAGCTAAAGATCATGGGTAGCGTAGTTACGGTCATGCACCTTTAACTACCTAGATGCATACGCTACTACCTTACCCTCCTGCATCAACGCACAACCAAGCCCAACATACGATGCATCACTATAAACAACAAACTCCTTCCCCGATTTTGGTTGAACCAAGACCGAATCTCGCGTCAAGGCTTCCTTCAACCCCTCAAAAGCTCGTTGTCTATCCTCCATCCACTCAAACCGAACATTCTTCTATAGCAGCTTCGTTAACGGAGCCGCCAAACTGGAAAACCCTTCCACAAACCTTCGGTAGTAACCTGCCAAACCAAGGAAACTCCTAACCTCCGTCACAGACTTGGGCTCCTTCCAGCTCATTATAGCCTCAACTTTTTTTGGATCGACACGAATTCCTTCGGCCGACACAACATTCCCAAGAAACACAACTTCCTTAAGCCAAAACTCACATTTGCTTAACTTAGCATACAACTGATTCTTCATCAACTTCTGAAGCACGATCCGCAGATGACTATCATGATCTTCCTCGGTATGAGAGTACACAAGGATATCATCGATAAACACAACTACAAACTGATCCAAAAACTCATAAAACACTCAGTTCATCATGTCCATAAAGGTAGCTGGAGCATTGGTTAAACCGAACGGCATCACAAGAAACTTGTAATTCTTGTACCTCGTACGTAAAGCTATTTTGGGTACATCCACCTCCTTCACCTTTAACTGGTAGTACCCCAACCGCAAATCTATCTTGGAAAACACCGAGGCTCCTCTGAACTTATCAAACAGGTCATCTATCCGCGGCAAGGGATACTTGTTCTTCACTGTCAATTTATTCAGTTGCCGGTAATCTATACACATCCGCAACGTACCATCTTTCTTTTTCACAAACAGCATCGGTACTCCCCACGGAGAGATACTGGGTCTTATAAAACCCCGATCCTACAACTCCTACAACTGCAACTTCAACTCCTTCAATTCCTTCGGGGCTATACAGTACGGAGTAATAGATACCGATACCGTACCCGCAAAGACCTCGATGCCAAAATCTACCTCACGGTCAGGTGGCAATCCTGGTAACTCTTCTGGAAAAACACCCAAAAACTCACACACGGTGCAAACATCCTGTACCCTCAACTCATTTGATCCAAGATTCATAATATAGGCCAAAAAGCCTAACATCTCGAATCCAACATTCGACTCGCTTCCAAAGTCGAAACAACATTGGACAGAAACTTGGCATTTTCACCAACAACCACCACCTCATAATCATCCGCCAACCTCAATGATATCCACTTAGTCTCAAAATCCACCACAACCCGATGTTCAGTCAACCAATCCATACCCAAAATCACATCAAATCCTTGGAATGGAAACTCCATCAAGTCCACAGCAAACACATGTCCCTGAACCATCAGCGGACACCTACGATACAACCTCCTAACCACGACTGTCTCCCCAAGAGAACTAGTCAACATCAAGAATTTCCACAGATACATCAAGCAACTCAGCATGCTCACTCAAAATGTATGAATGAGTAGATCAGGTATCAACCAACGAATACAACAACAAAGACTGAAGGGTAAAAGTACCTGTAATCACATCAGTGTCGTTACAACCCTCACGATGCGCATACACCCTAGCTGGTCCATCTCCCTCAGGCTAGATAGAAACAGTGTGAGCCACAACCCTCTGTTCCACATCTCGACGTTGAAACGGTCCGCGGCCACGACCCCGCTACGGAGAAACAACAGGTACAACACCCTACCCACCTCGAGCCAACAATGGACAATTAGGCCTCTGATGGTCGTTTGACCCACAACTCCAACAAGCATTAGCCACAACAGGCGCAGGTGCCTGACCTTCCCTGGCAAACCGCGGGCAATCTCGCCTCAAATGATCTCGGGATCCACAAACCCAGCAGGTGCTAAACGGGGCTCTAACCTGGCCACTCTGTCCCTGGGCTCCACGTCCCACAACACCTCTACCATGCCTCGGCTTTGGGCGAAACCTCCTGTCACGGTGTCTCTTGGCCTGACCACCACTATAACCCGAATTAGGAACTCTCTTCCCCGAGCTAAAACCTCGTGATCCAAAAGCCAAACCCAAATTTTGCTCTACATCATTGGCTCGCGAAACCAACACATCAAAGTCGGTATAATCAACAGCAAGCATATATGTCTTAACATCCTGCACAAGCCCATAACAGAAACGATCACATCGAGTACGCTCGTCAAGAACCAACTCAGGTGCATACTGACTCAACCTCATGAACTGCACCTCATACTCTGCAACAGACATACTGCCCTACACCAAAGCCATAAACTCACGCTTCTTCTTGTCCTGATATCGGACCCCCAAAAACATCTTCTAGAAAACCTTACAGAAAAACTCCCAAGACACATCCTCAGTCGCTATACCAGATATCGTGGTAGTCCACCATGCATAAGCATCACCCTGCAACAGAGAAACAACACAGCCCAACTTACGAGCATCGGTACAACCCATCTGGCCTAGTATCCTCGAAACTCAACTCCGCCCAAACTACAAAGACGCTTAAGGGCAACCCTTGCCCCTCAACCGGTGGTGCTGGCACACGAACACCCACAACTACTGCCCGAAACGCACCGGTCATAGGCTGAATCAAAGGTGCCAGATCACCTATACCTGACCTAGCTGGCGTAGGTGGTACTTGGCCCACTCCCTTAGGTGGGGGCGGTGGCAACCCTCCAGGAGGTACAACTTCTCCTTCATCGTTCTGCCCAGCGGCAGTAGCAATCGCGCTAGATCACAACTCTCTCCTCGATCCCATCGTGCTAAAATATATCTAAGTCATGATAACCATTTCAAAACAAAAATAATCAGGCCAACCTCAAGCAAGGATCCAAGACTTCCATTTCAAAAATCAAAACTTTCCAGACTATAATAATAAGGTAATGGGTACCCCCAAAACTTTCCCAACATAACATATGGCAATAAACATTCATATATCAATCACCATGCATATCATCCAGCGTACATACAACAATCAACATTCATATATCAAAAACCTAGCTCTGATACCACCAAATGTAACCCCCTTGACCTGGCATAGATGCCCAATTGAATCAAGATGGCCACATTAGGTTTGCCGTAGCAAACCGAAGAGATTCAGCCAATTCGGTCCATTTTTTTCCTTTTATCTTATCTAGATGCTAATTATTAATCCTACACATTCATACAGATAACATGTGTAATCCCAACTCAATCGGGCATCACTTTGACATCCAATTGATTTTGTTTACCACTTAGGGACCAAATTGTAATTTGATGAAGTTACAAGTCAAAAACCCACTTTTAAATTATCAACCTTAGATTAGTCAGGCTCCATGCATATGTCTCATATTCCAACTCAAACCAATCATTTTAACCATGTACTAATGCATTAGCAAGATTCAGGGACTAAAATGCGAAGCAAGCAAAATTGTGAGCCGATGCAACAGAAAACAGCCTTAAGTATCGGTACTGGTGTTACCATACTGATACGCATAAAGATGCACCGTACCGATACACCACGTCCCGTACCGATACGCAATAACCAACTTACCTAACTTCTAATTTGTTTTAACATCCGTACTGGTACGCTTACGTGGGTATCGGTACACGGGCTTGGGTTTAAAAAGTGAGATTCTAGAGGCTAGAACGTGTACCAATACTCCTTGCCCGTATCGGTACGCCAGGCCAAAATTACCTAGGCGTACCAGTACTCCCTTACGCATACCAATCCCTCAAGCTAGAAAATGCTAGCCGTACCGATACGGTTCCCCGCGTATTGGTACGTATGGACCTGTAATGCCACAAATTGCTGATTTTTCAACCTAAAAACATTCTCAAACCATTCCAACATGCTTATAACACCATACCAACATGCCAAACATACCATAAGCAACCTAGCAACACAAATCTAACAGCACAACAAGGCTTCATGCATCGAATGGAAATCTATAGGCATGCTTCCTAAAGTTGCATCCATACAATATAACAAAAGATAAGCCAGCACAAAAATCAATCATTAAAGGCCATTTACAAACCAAAAGCAACCTAAGAAACATGCTCAAACAGTGACTTCCCCAAAACATCTCCCAAATCATAACAAGTACCTCATTGCCCTTATTCATTATAGTCTAGTCTCTAACATACTTTGGAACCAAGTCTTGCCAAGATCCCCTTGCTTCATGCTGCCTTACAGAACTTTAATTCTCTGCATTGATGGACAAAAAGAGCATAAGCACACAAGTCTTAGTGAGGAAAGCTCAGAACAAAACACCATCAATGCATTTAAAACCATTTCTCAACATCATCTTTTAAAACATCATGCCTCTTTTAAAACATGCACTTACAACATTAAAACCAGCATATCAAACCATATGCTACATGTATCATTAACCAACAACAAGTCACATTGCTAACCCTCTACTTAAGCCTTCTCATGCATTACTACCAAATGCAAAGCTTAAGGAGAAAACATGTATAAATCACATTATACAAAATAAACCATTTCAATGATACATTAACAATTATATTGGCTTTCAAGTGATCTTTAACAAGTCCATTAACAAAAGAGTTCATCGGATACACGGATTCAACAAGTGTTAACCTAACACTTCAAGCCATCTCAACCGGAATAGCGATACAATCACAATCGCGGTACAATAACAACCAGGTACAATTCCAATCGGGTACACTCTCAACCCACAGGGATACCAATCCCTCTCATCGGTTAGATGCTTAACCCACTAACGAGAGTATTCGGTATTGTTTAACCCCTCAACCGTTAGGGTACTTGGATGGAGTATTCGGTACACCGTATAAACCCTCAACATCCAAGGCGACTTATTTTACAATGCACTCAATCCTATGGTTGGCCAACTATATCCGATAACAATTTTTAAAACCACATCACTTGCCAATATAATTAACCAAACAACATTTACCTTACTATTTTTAACAAGCATTAAACCATGCCCTTTCCAAAGCAACAACCATGCTTTAAAAGACAAGTATAAACCATACTTACAAGGATCACTTACCATGTGCACCCTTCAGCAAAACATGCTTAAAAATAGTACATCAAATACTTTAAATCGTGCTTAAATAGTAGGTACAATGTAAATCAAAACAAGTGCATAAAACCATTTCAAACTAGCACGACCGGGAGAGTAAACCACTTTACTTACTTCCGAGCTTAGGTAAGCGTTTCAAGATCTTCCTAAACTCCCAAAAACCATCTTTAAAACATTCCAATGCTGGAATCCACGTTTTCACTCACCGTCACGTGAAACCTCAATTCACCGGCGCAAAGACGAGTATCTAAAGCCTCCTACGCTTCTCCACTTACTTCCTAATTAACCTCCCCTGCTTTTACCACAAAAACACATTGAGGATTAATGCATCATAATGCATTCTAAAAATAGAAACCACAATCCTTCTCGGATTCCCACAAAACTCTCACAATTAACCCTCCGCAACAACCGAAAACATAACCAAAACACTTCGATTCATAACCCAGCCAACATCTATCAACCTAGCACCACTTTTATCATCAAAACACATCTAAAAACAAAATCAAAGCAACCTAACACCTCCAGCAACCAAACAACCACCACAACTCCACAAAAACACAAGTCTAACAACCTAAACAAATAGAGATTTAAGACTTTCGGGATTCCATTAACAAAAACGACTTATAAACATTATTATACATCCATAATAAGTTCAAAATCAATCTACATTACTAAAAAATAGATCCAATTCGGATCTTTCACTATTTCATCAATCTTACCCAATTAAATCAATTAACTCAATATAAAAAAACACAAAATCAGATTATAAACCATAAATCAAGGATCAAATACTTGGGAATATCAATAAAGAACCATTCAATAGAGGAGATCACGAACCTTACCCTTATTGTGTTATTTCTCCCTCAATTGGCTTGTTTAAAACTAGGAAAACACAAGATTTCAATAAGATTTTGTAAATCAAAGTTAAATAATCAATTGTAGATCAAGATTCTGAGTAAAATTGATCTCTCACCTCTGTTTTTTGATGAAATCTGAGTGTTTGGCAGAAAAGAAGTGGAGAGAAAAGTTGAGAGAAAAGTTACGTCAGTTTTCATTAAAACCAAATAACTAACTATAATATCTAAAATCCCTTTTAATTAACTTTTAAAACACATGTTAAAATGATTTAATTGAATAGAGAAATCACCAGCAAAAACTTGGTAAAATAGCTCCTTAAGGATTCTAAGAATTTGACCCTTTTCATTTTAGTCACTTTAAAAACAATTTTCAAAAGATTCATTTTGGTCACTAGCCAAAATGTCACACCTCCCAATCTCATTTTCCAAAATTGATTCCACCAAAATTAATCATTTATTAAAACATGATTTTTAACCATTTTCCATAATTTTTCCCACACCGAAAATATACAATCCCGAAACCGACTCGAATCTCTACTCCGGTCCACCAGACCGCCTAATAACCCACTAAACCGCTAAGCCCTAAAACCGGGGCGTTACACAGCTGCTAAGGACTCTATGGCATGCCAACTATACCATGGACTCTCATACTCAATACTTGGATTAAGTTTATCATCAATCAATCATCATAATCAATCATATATAAAAACATTTCATATTTCATGCTTCATCATAATTATTCATGGCAGACATAGATCATCATCATTTCTCAGAAAAATAACTCTTACTTCATATTCCATGTAATCTACCTTTATTACAACATGCAATTGCTCAACATATATAAGACAATACTATTTTTAGGTGTATCTTGTTCCATTTTAATTTGTTTCATTTAAATCATATCGTTTTCCATATCTCATGTATGCATAATGTATCATCATTTATGCAAACAATCATTCGTACCTGGTATTTCATTAATCTTGCCATGTCGAGCAAAGTATTATAGCACGTATTATAGAGAAATAAAATGTCATTATATAGAAATATAATATTATCTTAAATTTAAGGTTGACTACTCGCAAGTCTTCCTAGTTGCATTTTAAAACATGTAAATGCACTCACCTGGGCCATGAATAGTATGCCTCACTAAACTTACTCGAGGTTCTTATCTTTCTTTTTATCACTAGTTCTCTTTCGATCTCTTTTAAAACTGTATAAGACCAATCGAACATATACATTACCATTCTCGCATTCGATTTAAATCTACCATTGCCAACTTGATTCTTAAGCATAACTATTCGAATATAAAAAATTTTGAAAATTTCCCCAATATTTTACATTATTTCCGAAATGGTCCTTAGGTCTTTAGTGACCATTTTGAACATTTAACAATTGTTCAAACCCATTTTTGAACAATTCCATAATTAATTATTTATTTTGGACTATTTCTTTCTTAGTCCTTCAACTTTATAAAATTGACACTTTAGTCACTAAATTGCTTTTGTACATTAAATTAATATACAATTAAACCTTTCACTTAATTCTAATATCCTTATACATTTTCCTTTAACTTCTAACTTTATTCAATTTAGTCCCCAATCAACCTTTCATTTCAAATGTGGTCCCTCATGTTTTTCTTTCTTGACATTTCAATCCTTCAACTTTCATAACATGCTTAAATCTTCAATTCTATCAATTTCTATAAATTCAAGACCAAACCCTAATTTTTACTAATTTGCCGAATTGATCCTGGAATTTCCAAAAATTTTCAATTTGGTCCCCAATCACCAATTCAATCTAATTTGATCATATTATTAAAAACCACTCCTCAATCCCTCTTCAAAACAAAATTTCATAAACATTCCCTTTATTTCTTCAAATTGCCGAATAGGTCCAAATTTTTCCAAAAATGTTCAATTTGGTCCTAAATTGTAAATTCAAGCTCAAAACTTCATTTTCTATTCATTTCCATCATCAAATAAATTTTAACAATTTAGTCCCTAATATTCCATAAAAATTTGAATTGGTCCCTAATAGGTATTTAATCTTCAAACATCAAAATTAAGTTTTAACATCAACATAAAGCTTCAAACAACTTAAATCCTTCAATATCATCATCAATTCTCAAACCCCTAACAAATCCCTAAATTTCAAGATTAGGTTTACATCTTCCAACATGAAATTAACTTGATTTTAAGCTTGTTTTCATCAAAACTAATCTTAATTCATCATCTACTACAACAATTCTAATAAAATTTTTATGAAATCTTAGTTTCTCTCTCTTCAAACCCTAACTTAAAATTCATAATTCCATGAAATTTTACTATCAAAACATAGAGAATGAAGAGTAGATCACTTTACCTTAAACAACCTTGCTTGAATTCTTGATCAAAAGCCTTGAAAATAGCTAGGAAAAATTTTTGGTATATTTCTCATATTTTCTTCCTTGTTTCGAACAGCATGAAAGATGGATGAGAAAGATTTTTCTCATCTTTTAATATTTATCCACATGTTTAAAATAAAATGAATTTTTAATTTATTTTCATAGTGAAATTACTAATTTGCCATTTTATTATAATGGTCATGATTCAATCTCATCAAAATCAATGGCCATGTTTTAATCCATGTGTAAATATTCTTCCAAAATTGCCCTCAATGTTCCAAAATATTTCAAAAATGCCATCCATGGAAAATGACTAATTTGCCCTCCAACTAGACTTTATTTACAACAAGACTTAAAAATTGTCATTCCATAAAGATTGAACCAAATTGGTTCCATTCTAACCAGCCTCCTTCCCATAATATCATAAATTTTAATTTATGATATTTATTTGATCCAATTATTCGAATTTCACTCAATACGATTTCCAAATTCTCTTTCTTTGAGCTTTATAACCACTCCATCATATTCTAACTAAATCTAGTTAGAATCCCATCAACATTAATAAAATATTCATAAAATAATATTTTATGAATTTTCCAAAATCCTTGGAACTGTCTTTAAAATTTCAATTCGATCCGATATACCGATAATTACCAGGAATTTTGATCGGATACATTTCCTCTTAGAAATCTTATCTTAACAATCCATTACGAATACTACTAACTCAAACTGAATCATTTTTATCAGTCAAAATATTGGATATGGGACCTTCCCATAGGTTACCCATCCTTGGTCTACTCTAGCCTGAGCAAGCTTAATAATTTTATTCGATCCAAATTTGAATAATATAAACCTCGTATAAAAAATCCAGTAACACATAAATACCACTCTTGGGGGTAAATTATTCATTTACGGGGTTAACTTATATAACTTTTGAAAATTACACTTTGGTTCTTGAACTTTTCCAAAGTTTGCACTTTAGCCCCTAAACTTTCAAAATTTACATTTTAGTCAAGGTATAACTTAGTGAGGCATAAGGTGAATAACATATAAAATACTTTACAGTATATAATACTATTAAAATCATGATATCCTTTTAAACATATAATTTGTTATGCAGGAATGTCTATGCATAAAAGCATACTGTAAACTTTATACTTTATAAGCATATATTCATCTTGAAAAGTCATATTTGTACTATAAAAGTACTATTCTTCATTATGAACATCGTAACTGCAAACTTGAAAGGTTGGATTTTGACACTATAAAGCATCGTTACTGCCAACTCATAGGTTCGATTTCGACACCATAAGGAATCGTTAGTGCCAGCTCATAGGTCTGATTTCGACACTATAAAGCATCGTTACTGCCAACTCATAGGTTGGATTTCGACACAATAAGGTATCGTTACTGCCAACTCATAGGTTGGATTTTGACACTATAAAGCATCGTAACTGTCATTCTCAATATTATACTTCCAAGGAAACTCTAAAACAACTCTTGCAATATGACAATGTAACAAATACCACATATACATTTCACATCATGTTAAATATCTTCATAGTGGAGTAGTTCATACTCCAATATATTCATCAACTTTTCATGGTATAAACCATTTGTGAACATAAAATTATACCATAATCTAAAAAAATCAGTAAAATAATATATCATGCAAAAACATATATGCACTCACCTTAGCCTTGTAATATAGATTCCTTCACTATTCGATTTCAATCTCAAGCTTTATCCTTTCCTTTGCTATTGAAACGATCTTGATTTATATCAGAATCTACATTAAAAATAACATATACCATTTCAAAGTATACGTTAGAACATGCTCATTTTATAAATAATAATAGAAAGTAAATAAGTAACTATCCATTAATTATAAACTTGATCCGATAAAACTTTCTATATTCGAATCAAAATTTCTCATACTTTTCTTTAATCTCTAACTTTTCCCAAACTTCATATTTTAGTCCCTAAAGACTCTTTTAAGCTTCCAATTATCATTTTCAAGCCCAATCCTTACATTTCTCATCATTTACACTTTAGGACCCAAACTTTAAAAATTTACATATAAGTCCTTGAAATTTTCAAAAATTCTAAAATGGTCCTAAAGTCACCACAAACTTCAAATTCAATATTCCAATCACTTAACTTAATTTTCCTACCCAATATACTTCAAAAACAAGCTCAACTATCACGTCCCTAAACTTTCCAAAATTTACAATTTGGTCCCTAATGCAAAATAATTAGGGATTTTCATTTCAAACAACTTATATCATCATAATAAACCATTCTTCCTTTAATCATGTCCCCAAATTCCAAACTTGACATAAACCCTAAACTTCCATCTTTCAAGAACATGAGTATTTCTTCATCTAACAACAAAATCAAGTTTATATAACATCATTCTCATCATTTCCATCATCAAAATAAATTTTGCAAGAATTTCCCCTTATTTTTCATCATAGCTGAATGGTCACTTTTATATGTTTCCATGGAATTTTCATCATTTGAACAATAAGAACAACATCACAAGCATATTTCCAACTTGAATAACCATAAAAACTCAAGAATCCAACATGCTCTTCATCCAACCAAATCTCCAAACTCAACTTAGAGACATGAAAACCAAGTAAAAATTACACTAAAAGATAGAGAATTTAATGGAGATCATTTTTCTATTTCATGTCTCAAGCCCAAATCCAACCATTGAAGCTTAAAAATTGAATTGAAATCTTACTTACCCTAGCTATGGAGTTTTCGGCAGCTCTTGGAGAAAAAGATAAATATTTTTTCGAAGTTTTTGTTCTTTAATTATGCCAAATGGCATAATATACACCAAATTAAATAATAAAAATCCTTTAATAGTCAAAAGACCAATTTATCCTTGAGTTATGACAAATCCCATGCCAACACTTGTCTTTTCTTATCCAAAATAATCAATAATATACATAAAGTAAGGGTGAAATGACATTTTTTCCCTTAATGAACCAACTTATCTTCAAAAATGCCATTTCCACCTATTTCACCAAATACTGCATAGAATCGAATTTAAATCAAATAAAAACAATTCAAAAACCATAATATCATATTCTTCAAGTCTTTCTAAGACTTCCATAAAAATTTCCTAATATTTGAAGTTCGAATAATCATTCGAATTACTTTCTGAAACTTATCATTTTATAGCTTTTCACACAAATCAAGTACCAAAAATCTGATTCTCACCAAAATTCTTATACCAGGATAAGCTATTCATTTTTGCCAAAAAATAATTATTGGGAAAATTACCATGTTGGTCCCTATACTTTTTCTAACTTTTTACTTTAGCCACCAAACTTTGAAATTTTATGTTTTAGTTACTGAACTAAAACCACCAAACTTTAATTATTTTCATTTTAGTCACTAAGAAAATTTTGGGGTATTACATAGTCCTTCAACTTTTCATGTTTAGTCTTGTACCACACAAGTTTTGACTGCTTATCATTTTGGTCACTAAATTTTAAACTTCAATTCCCATTTCAAATTTTCCTTAGATTTCAACCAAACTTTGCAAACACCCTAATTAGCTTGCCCTCTATCATACCATGCTTTTAAATCTTAGAAATTCATTCTCCATAACCCATAATCAAAGAAATCCTAACTTTTGCATTTTTGTCATTTTAGTCACCAAGATAGCTTTTAAGCTACTATTTTAGTACTAAATAATTCTTAATCAACTTACACCTCTGGCGGTTTGTTGTCAGTGTTCAACGTGTTCTTCGAAGAACACCAAACCAAAACCTATGGATTTCAATCCATTTTTAGGTGTTCTTCTGGGTTTATTAGTGTTTATGAAGAGAGAGGGCAGAGCGTTTTGGGAGAGAGTGTGGGTAGAGAGATAGGGGAAAGTGAGCAAATGACTGAGTTGGCTTAGTTGTGGGTCTTTTATATTTGACACCGGAAAAAATGATTGGATCCGCGCATTTTTCAACTGGGTCGATTCTGACCCGCGTCATGTTATCAGGGTTAATTGGTGTTGCGTGTGATAAGTGCTACGCAATTGTGAAAGTATACACGTCGCAAGTAATAAATTGATATGAGTATCGAGTATCATCTCCACAGGGATTGGTTTGGGCCACTTTGCTTAAGTTACTACACTGTGAAAAGTAAAAACACAATTAAAGGATTATAGGAGTTTAACTAATAACTAAACTAGAAAGCAATAAAGTAAAAGAAAAGATGAGATCGAATGAGAGAGAGATAGGCCAGGTTATCGTGAGTTGAGGTGTGATAGCCGATTGGATCGTCTTGGTAAAAGAGTGCACGGGCAACTCAAATGCCGTGGCAACTTGCACAACGGGGTTGCCTTGGCAACTAATCGATGGTTGCCTGGGCAACTACTTGGGCGTCTGGGCAGCAACTTCAAGGTTCGGCAGAGCGTTCTTCAATGGTTTCTTCTTATCCCTAAGTCGAAACTCTAGCTACTTGTGCATGCCTTGATAATACATCCCTGCGTGAATCAAGGGTGAACAACAACCAATCTTGCGCTCCTCTTAGCCGTTGAAATCCTTAACTTATTCCTAAGCCGGATTAATCTTCACCATCAATAGATTGAATAAAGACCATACTCATTCGTTTCTTGAATCTAACTCTCCCGATATTAGATAAATAGATGAAGTTACGAGATCCTCTCCCAATTCACTCGCAAACAAGAATAAAAGCCAAGAATGAGTAAACCTTGAATAGAAAAGTGCAAACTCTTATTACCTAAACAAAATCCAATTGTTTCTCACAACAACAAAACACAATAACCCCAACCAATCAAGTTAGTTCATGGTTGGGTTCAAAAGATATACAAAGAATAATCCCCAAACCATGAATCTAATGGAAGCAAAGAAGAAGAAGAAGTCGAAATTTCCCCTAATGCTCTCTATGGAGTTGTCGAAATTCCCCTAATGCTCTCTATGGATTGTCAAAATCTCCTTGCTATTTATAGGGCTAGGCCAAAGTCCTTCTTTGAGGAGGAGTTTGAGTTGGAATTAAATTATCTTTAAAGAATATAATTCTTTATTATAATTGTATTCCTACTAGAACTTCTCCTATCTTCTTGGAATTTAATTTTTCTTTAATCTCTGCATGGAAATCAAATTCCTTTGGGTTTGGGCTTTGCTCCACGTCATCTTGGGCTTGTCTAGTCATCAATTTCGACATCCCTATTGCATTTTCTCTTTGTCGACAATTGCCATGGCAACTGGCTCGGCGTCTCCTTCATGCATTGCCCTGGCAACTAGCTCGGCATATCCTTCATGCATTGCCCTGGCAACTAGCTCGACATTGCTTTGGCAAGTGATCCTGCACATACATACACAAAAACACACCAAAGCAGCACCTTTTTCCACAAAAATCACCAAGTTATGTAATCAAGCTCAACAGTGGAAAGAAACATGAATTAATGCATGAATAACTAATTATGCAACTAATATGAGCTTAAGTCTAACAATAATATGAGTAAAAAGGGTAATAAAAATAGTACTTTTGAACACTTATCAATTGGGTTTGGGCTCTTGTATTTTTGTAATCTTTTCAATTCAGACCCTTTAATAAAAATTGAGGTTTAAATGTTTCAATTTCTTGCAATTTAGTCCCTTTTATTTAATTGTTTTAATTATTTAATTTAGTTGCAATTCGAATGCTTATTAAATGATGTATTTTTAATTAATTCATGTAGTCTAATTATTAGATAATTGAAAACATTTAGATTTAATTGTTAATTATTTAAAGCCTAGTTTTAGGATCAATTAAGATTTAATAATTCAATTAGGAAAGATAATTGTAGCAAATTTGTTGAGATATTTATTTTGATCTAACAAAGTGAAAAATATTTTTGGACTTGAACAAATATTGCAAAAATAATTTAAAGTCCATTTAATTTGAAAAATATGTTTGAAAGCTTTTAAAAGTGTTTTTGACTCAAACATATATTTTCAAGTAATTTAAAAGTCCCCAACGGCTAGTTTTCCAATAGTCAGTTTTTATCGGCTAGCTTTCTAACGGCTAACAAAATTAATGTGTACTAAGTGGGAAACTTTGGAGTCAAAATTTGGGTGATATCCCGTTGCAATGGGGTGTTGTCCAACATGGGATTTTAAGTAAAATACTTAGTATTCATTAAACCCCTAGAAATTGTTAAATAACCTAGAATTTAATTAAAGCCTTAAATAGTACTAGAACTTAAATAATTAGTCAAATTAATTAAACTAAGGAATATTATATAATTTTAGGGTTTAAATATAGATGGTGCCCAAGCAATTGGGTGTTGTCTCATGTAAACCTTTAAATTAAATAATATTCATAGATTTATTTAACACTAAAATGTAATTAAAGCCTTTTTAGATTAGTACTTAATTGAACAAGACAATAATAAATCATGCATATAAAACCTTTTATATTCGAAATCTATTTTTGGAATATGAATAGAGGTCCCTAAACGTATAAGGATATTTCCAATTTATATTCGAATCAAAAATATATTTCTGTATAAAAGGAATATTTCCATTTGGAACACAAAACCCAATTAATAATTAATGATCAAATTAAATTCAAATTGTTATTCTTAAAATGCCAACATGCCACACAAAGTTAAAAGGTACCCATATCGGGCGTTTATGCGGTGCTCATCCTTCCCTACACGTAACCGACTCCCGAACCCAAATTTTAAAAGAACGAATCTCTAGTTATTTTTATGGTGTCCGGTCTAACAAAGTGACCGGTGGCGACTCTAAACCTGTTTAAATGTCAAAATTAAAAGAAACCCTAATTTTCAAAAACAATCGTCAAGCTATTTTCTCACATGAAGAATGGTTTAGGAAGTTTGGCGACCGCACTGGGACCAATTCGAGAGTCGGGCCAAGTATATTTTACGTGGCATTTTGGCATTTAAGAAATGTAATTTGAGTTTAATTTCTTCATCAATTATTGGATGGATTTGTGGGAAGAATGGAAATATGTTTTTTATCTGTGTGATGTATCTGCCATTCATGCATAAGCTTCTACTCGGGCCTCTCCTTTAAGTAGGAGCGATACATAATCCTAAGTGAGGTTCGCCACCTCCGAGCATGAATTTTTTTCTTTCTTTCGGTATACCAACCTTATATACCATGGGGTTATGCCTCCGCTATAAGGGAACATATACTTCTGAATCGATGTCTTGATGTCGCAGTAGACAACAACGACTATTCGAGTACCCGAAGTCTAGAATAAAACCACATTCTGTAATCTAGGAGCCTACCCCGCTAGAGCCAGACGGGGACCATAGAATTAGATAGTGTGTTGTTAGAGTGTTGTTGTTTTAAATACGCTTCTCTGGTTATTTTCTTGGCCTATTATAAATTGTTTATTTTCAGCAATTTAATTTTTATTTATATAATTATTTTACCGTTCTAAGTCATTTCTTTTGTTTTTTTTTTGCATTTTTGTATCGCATCTTCATTGCATAAAAGTATTGATTCAAAAGTGGTTATCGAAGTAGAAAACGATCATGATAGATAAGTGATTCATAATTCAATAGAGGAAAGTGCAAATATGGGGCAATGTCCATAACAAATAATGGAAGAAGTGAAGGGTAGTTCATCCAAGAGTCACCGTTAGATTTTACCGGTGCTGGTACTAACAAGAATAAGATGCAAGAATTGAAAAGACAAATGGTTGAAATGATGACTATGATGACGGCTATGGCCAAAGGAAAAGAGCACATTAATCTAAAATGAGAATCAAACAAAAACTAGAACATGACTAAACAACCGTGTCCACACATCGTTATAATTCGCATTAATAAACCAACTAAAGGTGTTAATGAGTTGAATTCCATGAGAGTGATGACAAGCCAAAAAGAAGCCCAAGTGGAAAATAATGGAAGATCTTTTAATTCAATTTTGATGACATGTTCAGAATTACTACCGATACTGATAGAGAAAAATCTTGTGGTCTGAGTTCTATCTAAGCCCAAAGTATCTTCTTATCTTGAGGATTGTAATACCAATGCAATATGCGACTACCATAAAGGACGTTCAGATCATATTACTAAGAATTGTGAGGCTCTAAAGAACAAGGTTGAAAATCTTATTAGGGTAGGCATGTTAAGTTTTGAAGATGGAAGGCCTAAATTTCCTAAAAGCCTGACAATTAATAGAACACGTGGAGATGCAAAAGTTAAGGAAAGCTCAAGTCCATCAAAATCAATTAAGTCTCCAGGACAAAGCTCAAATTTTGGTACCCCTTCAATTGTTTCCCAAAAGATAGGAGATCGTAAACATCATTTTGATCTAATTCCTATTTCATATAAAGAATTGTATCCTCAATTTTTGAAGGCTTGATTAGTGACCCCACAATTCGTTACCCCTCTATAACCTTCGTATCCAAAATGGTATGACACTAATGTTCATTGTGAATTTCATGATGGAATTCAAGGACATTCTATTGAGAATTGCATCGCCTTCAAACGGTCGGGTTCAAGTTCTTTTGGAGAATGAAAAATGGAAGTTTGGAACAAAAAACAATCTGGCTCAATGGATGAATATGAAGTGCAAGATAAAAAATACTCAGAAAAAGGGGCATCAGTTCGAATATGAGGCTCAAATAAGCAAGTTGAGGCAAGAGAGAGGTGATTTGAATAAGGAGTTGAAAATTTTGCAATTCAATTACCAATAACTTTGTTTGATGCTCAACAACACCGGTCTGGGTATGACATTGGAACAGTGGAGGAAAAGAATCAAAGAACTGAATCATAAGGCTAGATACTTGAAAAGGAATTTTAAAGCAAGTGAAAATCGAGCCAATACACTCTCGTGTGATCTACGGGCAATGAAAATACAACTTAATACTTTTATGGATGATCTAAGGGTTAGTTAGTCTAAATACGAGATGATGAGTAGGTACATACAGATGTAAGACGATACTGCTATCAAGCTGAATGACAGTCAAGCTGAAAATGAAACACTAAAGAAGAAGGTAGATGAGTATCTCAATCTTACACTAGCGTACAAATATCTTGTTGATGATGTTAAGAAAGATTATCAAGAAAGTGAGGAAAAGCGACATAGCCAATTTCAAAGATCGTGAATGAAGATACAGGAAAGGGACAATGACATGAAAGATGTTGTTACTCAAGCATGAGAAATGTCTCAAAAAGTGGCAGACTTGGCTAATGTAGCAATGGCACTAAGTCAGAATATTGATCCAGCATTAGATCACAGAGGGAAGCTAACTTGGCTTTTAGGGGAAGTTAGGAAATTAGGAGTTAAAGCTTACCAATATTTGTAGTATCTGATACCTGATGTAATGAATCCTTTTATCTTAATGAAAGTTGTTCTATGATAATCACTCTTTGAATCAATAGCTTGATGTATTCATGCATTTCATATTTAATAACATAATATTATCATTTAATAACATTGCATTAACATTCATAATCTAAAAACGATCAGGGTTTTTGATGGCATCAATTTGAGAATCAGTGAAAGTTTGAAAATTTGTTATCATGGATGAAAACATGGAAATAATTGAACAAACTCAAGAAGGGTTATAGGAACGGATGACCAAGCATCAACAAAATATGAAAAAACCAAGTTGTTTCACCATGTTTGATAATTTACCCCGGGGCATCTAACCCGAATGTATGGATAGGTTCTGTGAAACCTATCATCCCAGAATTAAAACCCGAACAGTTGGAAGATAGATATGTAAGACTTGAGAGCGACATCAAGTCAGAAAAAGGCATCGATAATCCTAAATTTGATGCAATAGAATTCTGTTTAGTCCCTGATTTGGTCATTCCACCTGAGTTCAAGGTCCCTAGTTTTTAGAAATATAACGATTATAGTTGTCCTAAAATCAACTTGGCAATGTTCTGTAGAAAAATGGAAGGACATTTGGATAATGATAAATTTTTGATCCATTATTTCCATGATAGCCTAGTTGGACCTACTGCAGTGTGGTATAACAGATTAAGTCGAGAATAGATTCGATCATGGGTTGATTTGGCCAAAGCATTTATGAGGCAATACAAATATGTTATAGACCTGGCTCCATATCGCCGACTTCTTTAGAACATGAGTATGAAAATTAATGAAAGCTTTAAAGATTATGCATTGGGGTGGCGAGGGTTAGCAGCCCAAGTACAACCTCCATGACAGAAGAAGAAATGTATCTCATGTTTTATCGAACTCTTCCATCTTCTTTCTTCGAGAGAATGCTTGTAAATTCAAGGGGTAGTTTCAGTGATCTCATGGTGATTGGAGGAGCAATAGAAATAGGGATCCGATAAGGGAAAATTGGCCCTAGATTTGAAAACCGTGTTAATCAGAAAGTGAAGCAAGAGAATGAGGTGAATTAAAGTAATGTTCAAAGCTCACGGAGCTGTAGGAGAAAAAGGTCAGTTAATTCATCAAAACTATCATGGAAAATTCCACAAGCAAGTGCAAATCTGGAGATATTTGGAGTACCTATCTCAGACTTATTTCCTCACCTTATTGAAGTACAAAATATCACTCCTAAGCCAATGAAGGTAGTGCCAAAGCCATCTGCCCACAGCTATGATCCAGAAAATGTTTGCGATTTTACATGGGAGGACCATGAAAAGCTACCAAGAAGTGTAGGCCTTTAATGGAGGAAATCAAGAAGCTAGTCAGTAATGGAATCTTGACACAAGAACTATTTTGAAAATAGGAAATAAAAGGAATAAAGCAAGCTTTTATACCAGCTGAGGAATTGGAAGAAAATAATGAATGATTTCAAGACTGTTTGGAATTCTGAGGAGTCATTCCTACCCATGTTTTTGCATCGTATGGGTACAATATATAGGGACCATCTCTGAAGTAGTGCATGAAATCAACTTTTCTACTTATGGCCGAAAGTAGCAGAGATCTTTTTCTAAGGGCATATTTCATGTTTGTTGGTTTTCATTTCAATGGAGGGATGTTTTTGAAATCCATGAGTATATGTATATCTCTTCTTACCCTTGTAGGTCCTTGGATGCCAATTGCAAGATCTAACATTGATTCTAGTACAAAGATCGATTGAATGTTGTGAGAACGATGAAGTAAATTTTATTTTTCAATATGCTCTAGTCGGCAAAGCAAGAAAAGGGCAGATTACTACACCTTTGATGACATTCGATGATAAATCTTTGAAATTTATAAATAGTGAAGTGGACAAGACAATTTTAACCAAGTAGAGTTGCTTGAAATTGAAGTTCTAAGCGTAGTCTTCTATACCCTAAAAACACAATAAAAGAAAGAGAGAAAAAAGGAGAAAAAAGGAGAAAAAAAAGAAAAAAAAGAAGGGAAAAGAGGGAAAAGAAGAAAGAAAGAAGAAAAAGAAAAAATAAAAAGAGAAAAAATAAAAAGAGAAAAGAAAAAGAAAGATAGAAGAATAATTAAATGAACTATTGAATAAGTAAGTCTTAGAGCACTCTGATAGAGCCGTGGGGGTGACAAATCTAATAAGGAGTTATGTTCCACCTATCCAATACCTTGGAGCCAGAGATGTATCTTTGAAGACATCTGTATAATAGTAATAATATAATAAAGACTAGTTACAATTAGAAGCACACACATGCACTTATAGAATTTTATTCTTAGAATAATATTTTTGTACTCTGCTGGTTAAACAAGTTTGGGAAGATTGAACACAATTATGAATAGAAAGGAATGAAAAGAACAGAAAATGAGTTGTTTTTAACTAGATCGAGCAACATGGTAATCATAGGTATAAAACGAGTATCTGGAAGAAATTTCATAACTTTAGATATCGCCACAGCATTAACAAGATACGTTAATCACAGGAGGGTTGAATCTGAGACAATCTTGCATTTGATATCCAGGGCATCCTATTCTATTTTCTTTCTTTGTTAAGACTTTGGCTTTCTAGGTCTTATATGCAAAAAGGTATCCTTCATTGAAATGTCAATTAGCCAACTGACATTTTTACAAACAAAAGATTTCCTTGTATTACGTCAGAGATACATTTCAGAACTCAAGACCATGGTTGCAAATGACTGAGTTGACATGGTAAAGATATGGTTGACTATGGGGAACTCATCTGTAATCGGCAATCCTATGTTCAAAGAAGAATAACCTATTAGGGGACATGGTAAATACAATGACAAGAATGCATATATCAGATAGTTTAGGGACCTAAAGCAAGTTTCTACCATGGAGTTTTGGTTGTAAAAGAAAAAACTTGATAAAGTTTCAGGACTTGAAGAAAATTCAAGGACTTAAGGCATTTGCTCTTCCTAAATGATGAAAGAGGGGCAAACTCCACATGATGGAACAAAAACCAAAGAGATCAGTAGGGTATCATTGTGCATAAAACTTCAAATCAGAATAGACAAGAGAGTATAGAGCCAAAAATAATTTGATTATAGAAGAAGTGAAAAATCTACTCAAGAAGAATAAGAGCTCAATAATAAATTTTGGGGAAAAGTTTGTCAGAGCATGAAGACAATAGCAATACTTCAGATAAAATCCAAGAAGATCAAGCTAAGTAAGATTTGAGAACAATCTAAAGAGATTAAGTACCGTTGCAATTGAAGTAGAAAACTCAACAAAAATGTGAAGAAGATCAGAGCCCATCTAAGTGGTCCTCAATTGTCACAATCCATGCATAATATATAGTTAGGCATCCATAAGATAGGATCATGCTAACTCATACATTTAAAATATTTTTTTTTTTGCATATTTTGGTAGGAGTTTGTAAGAATCAGCAAAAAACAGACAAAGATTTCGATCTATAACTTCGAGATAGGAGAAGTAGATCCAGCAAAGAACAAACAATGATTTCAATCTACAACTTCGAGATTAGAGAAGCAGATCCAGCAAAGATTACAATCGCAATTTTTGTGAAGCAAAAATATTGACCTGTTTGAAGAAGCGGATCTCAACAAAGATTTTATGATTGTCTACACAAGACAGAAAGTGCAGTGCAATTCTAAAATCTTCATGTCATCAATAAGTCTTTCGGGTATGATGTTAAGTCCTTCGGGCCATCACCTTCGGTAGTGATAAAAACATTTGATTGTCTACACAAGATAGAAAGTATTGTGCAATTCTAAAACCTTTGGGTCATTAGTAAGTCCTTCGGACCATCACCTTCGAGAGTGATGAGAGCATCTGAATGTTTTCACAAGAAAGAGGTGTATTTCAATTCTAAAGCCTTCGAGTCATTAGTAAGTCCTTTGAGCATGTTGTTAAGTCCTTCGGGCCATCACCATCGGGAGTGATGAGAGCATTTGATTGTCTAAACAAGATAGAAAGTGCAGTGCAATTATAAAGCCTTCAAGTCATCAGTAAATCCTTCGGGCATGATTGTTAGGATATTTGTTTTGATATAATAATTGAAAATTAGTTTTGGACTAAATTGAAAAGATTGCAAAAATGATTTAAAGTCCAAACAACTTGAAAATATATTTGAGGTGTTTTCAAAAGGTTTTGGGAGGTTTTAAAAAGTTTTTAAATAGTAAAATTATCAAAAATTGAAGCCCTGTACCGATACTCATCATATTGTATCAATACGTGACTCAATCCAAAATTTCCAGAACCAAAACCTCGTACCGATACAGCATTTGTCGTACCGGTACGGGCATGGTGGTTTTGAAACCACCCTAGATGTTTCAAAACCTCTGCCTGGTTTTAGCCTGCAACGATTATTTCCCAAAATAGGGGTACCGATACTGGTGCTCGCGTACCAGTACCAACAGCACCAAAATGGGAAGTTATGCTTAGAAATCATCCCCAATGGCTCCAATTCATCCCCAACGGTCACCAACGGCTACGAAATCATTTGGGAGGATAAAAGGACCCTTCAAGCACTTGGAACAACTAATGATCAACAAGCCAACATTCCTTTGATTGTAAATTGTCTTAGTGCTCAAATTTTCATATTTTTCATAGATAACACTTGTGAGCTCTTATTGTAATATTTGCTCAAGTCTTTTAGGATTGGGTGAGCGAGCTTAATTTTGCAAACAATCTACCTAGTGAGGATTTCTTTGTTTGGTTTCTTTTCTCTTTGTTTAAAGCGTATTTTGTTAGACTTTGGGGTATAAGTCTAGCGTTTGTAAGGGTTGCCTCTTGAGCCCAGGAAAAAGGGAAGAAATTCATTTAGTGAATTTGGAAATCCTTAGTGGGGAAGCTAAGGTAGTGGATGTAGAGTGATAAGTGTTCAAAAGTACTATTTTTATTACCCTTTTTACTCATATTATTGTTAGACTTAAGCTCATATTAGTTGCATAATTAGTTATTCATACATTAATTCATGTTTCTTTCCACTGTTGAGCTTGATTACATAACTTGGTGATTTTTGTGGAAAAAGATGCTGCTTTGGTGTGTTTTTGTGTGTGTATGTGCAGGATCACTTGCCAAAGCAATGCCGAGCTAGTTGCCAGGGCAATGCATGAAGGATATGCCGAGCTAGTTGCCAGGGCAATGCATGAAGGAGACGCCGAGCCAGTTGACATGGCAATTGTCGACAAAGAGAAAATGCAATAGGGATGTCGAAATTGATGACTAGACAAGCCCAAGATGACGTGGAGCAAAGCCCAAACCCAAAGGAATTTGATTTCCATGCAGAGATTAAAGAAGAATTAAATTCCAAGAAGATAGGAGAAGTTCTAGTAGGAATACAATTATAATAAAGAATTATATTCTTTAAAGATAATTTAATTCCAACTTAAACTCCTCCTCAAAGAAGGACTTTGCCCTAGCCCTATAAATAGGATGGAGATTTCGACAACTTGAGGAGAGAGCAAGAGGGGAATTTCGACAAGTCCAAGGAGGGAGAGAGTTCGATTTCTTCTTCTTCTTTGCTTCCATTAGATTCATGGTTTGGGGATTATTCTTTGTATATCTTTTGAACCCAACCATGAACTAACTTGATTGGTTGGGGTTATTGTGTTTTGTTGTTGTGAGAAACAATTGGATTTTGTTTAGGTAATAAGAGTTTGCACTTTTCTATTCAAGGTTTACTCATTCTTGGTTCTTATTCTTGTTTGCGAGTGAATTGGGAGAGGATCTCGTAACTTCATCTATTTATCTAATATCGGGAGAGTTAGATTCAAGAAACGAATGAGTATGGTCTTTATTCAATCTATTGATGGTGAAGATTAATCCAGCTTAGGAATAAGTTAAGGATTTCAACGGCTAAGAGGAGCGCAAGATTGGTTGTTGTTCACCCTTGATTCACGCAGGGATGTATTATCAAGGCATGCAAAAGTAGCTAGAGTTTCGACTTAGGGATAAGAAGAAACCATTGAAGAACGCTTCGCCGAACCTTAAAGTTGCTGCCCAGACGTCCAAGTAGTTGCCCAGCTAGTTGCCCAGGCAACCATCGATTAGTTGCCAAGGCAACCCCGCTGTGCAAGTTGCCACGGCAACTGAGTTGCCCTTGCACTCTTTTACCAAGACGATCCAATCGGCTATCACACCTCAACTCACGATAACCTGGCCTATTCTCTCTTTTCTTTCATCTATTCTTTTAGTTTATTGCTTTTACTTTTCTCGTTAATTAAAACCCCTATTATCAATTGTGTTTTTATTTTCACAGTGCAGTAACTTAAGCAAAGTGGCCCAAACCAATCCCTGTGGAGACGATACTCGATACTCATATCACTTTATTACTTGCGACGTGTATACTTGCACATTTGCGTAGCACTTATCACACGCAACATAGAGCTTGGTAAGAAGATCGAACCGCTTTAAAATTCTTGTGTCTTGTATCTTTTATTGCTTCTACCACCAATCACCCAATTACCACTTCTCCACCACTTGGCAAGCAAAATGGTTGACAAAATCAAGCCCATCAATTGGTATCAGAGAGAGGCTCAATCGAGAGTATTAACATCCTATTGAGGCAATCTCGACAAGCTCAATCTACCAACAAGTCAACCGGTGTTCATGTCGCAATCCATAGACAAGCCATCTTTCTTCAACGGTGCCAACTATCCCTATTGGAAGAATATGATGATGTACTTCTTGAGAGACAAAGAATACCATCTTTGGGATATCATTCTCGATGGCCCGTTCGTTCCTTAAAGAAGCAAGGCATAATGGAGTGCGGATGATCGCAAGAAGATAGAGCTAAATTGTAAAACCTTGAACATTCTATTTTATGCATTAGGACCGGATGAATATACCAAAGTCTCTTCTTGTGAGAGTACCAAGGAGGTTTGGGACAAGCTTGAATTGATCCATGAATGTAAAAATGACGTGAATGATACAAAGATTGGTATACTCAACCTCAACTACAAAAACTTCAAGATGAGCCCGGATGAAGACATCAAGAGTATGTTCGACCATTTCTCCATGATTTTCAACAAGATAAAAGGATTTAGAGAGATAATTTTGGAAGACAAACTTGTTCGGAAGTTGATTTATTCACTTTCTGAATCATGGGAGTCGAAGAAGACGACAATTATGGAAGCTAAAAACTTGAAGGAGCTCAAGCTTGATGACTCATCGGTTCTTTGCTAACCCATGAGTTGATGTCCAAACCATTGAGAAAGGAGAAGAAGATAAAAGAGCTTAGATTTGAAGATCTAAATATTATGGCTCTTCAATCCTCCACTAGTCATCAAGAAGATTCAAGTGGGGAGGAAAGTAAGAATGAAAAGATGGCCCATCTCTTCAAGGAGTTCACTCGATTCATAAAGAACGATATGGAGAAATCTTCAATACATGAATCAAAGAAGAAGATGAAGGATTCCCTCAATTGCTCTGAATGCAAGAAGAATAGGCACACCAAATACGATTGCCCTAGCTTCAATAAAAAGGGATCATCTTAAAAGAAAAAGGCATTTATGGCGGCATGGAGTGATGAAGACTCCACCGATGAATATGAACAAGCCAACTTATGCCTAATGACCTTTCATGAGGGGGAGATAACTTCTAACTCATCTAATTCTAATTCTTATACTTTTGATGAGTTACAAGAAGCCCTATGACGAATTGGCTTTTGAGTTCAAGGCTTCATTTTCAAAAAAATAAAAAGATGACTTCAAAATTGAAAACCGAAAATGATTCGTTTTTGACAACCAATTTGGAATTTGAAGCAAAAATCAAAGATTTTGAATTTAAAGTTTTGAATTTAAAAAATTTGCTTCAAAGTTTGGAAAAAGATCATCAAAAGGAAATAGATGATCTTAAGAAAGAAAAATATTTGATTTATAAGAGTTTCGAAAAGAAAGATAATTTTAACAAAACAATTTTTATCAAAGACAATCTAGTGCCCCTAAATTTTTGAACGATAAATGTTTTAGAAGTATTTGGATCCCAAAAAGACTAATTACTTCAAATAAAAAGGATGAAATTGAAAAATGGATTCCTAAGGGGACTGAAATTTGTGCAACTAATGTCATTAGATCCAAAGCAATTTGGATACCAAAAATTACTTGATTTTATTTTTATAGGTGTGATGGAGCATTGATCAACAAAGTGATGAACCATGAAAGCTCTATGCACACAAGGAAGATCACTTGAAGAATGAAGGCTTCACATCCTACCTTTGATTCAAGTGGTAAATTTAAATTGAATTTCTTGAATTTTTATTTGATTTATTTATTTATTTGAAATTCAATTTGATAATCATGAATTGTTGGACTAGCAATTTGTTTTGATGCTTGAGTAAGGGGGCCACTTTTAAAACAAAATTCTTATTTTGTAAAAAAATTAACTCTCATTTGTTGTGGTACCTTAAAAGTTTTCAAACTTAGTTTAAATCATTTTTATACAACAAAAAAAAAAGGGGAGAAAGGTTTGAAAATTTGAAATTTCAAAAGAAAAATAGGGAGCTTTTAATATTTTCGAAAAGAAATCTCTTTTTCAAAAATTATTTTACTAAGGTGGATAATCACTAAAACATTTTTTAAGTTGGTTTTATTATATCAAAAAGGGGGAGATTGTTAGGATATTTGTTTGATATAATAATTGAAAAATAGTTTTGGACTAAATTGAAAAGATTGCAAAAATGATTTAAAGTCCAAACAACTTGAAAATAAGTTTGAGGTGTTTTCAAAAGGTTTTGGGAGGTTTTAAAACGTTTTTAAATAGCAAAATTATCAAAAATTGAAGCCTCGTACCGATTCCCATCATACTGTATCGATACGTGACTCAATCCAAAATTTCCAAAACCAAAACCTCGTACCGATACAGCTTCTATCGTACCGGTATGGGCATGGTGGTTTTGAAACCACCCTCGAGGTTTCAAAACCTCTGCCTGGTTTCAGCCTACAATGGCTATTTCCCAAAATAGAGGCGTATCGGTACATACAGTACTAGAATGGGAAATTTTGCTTGGAAATCATCCTCAACGGCTCCAATTCATCCCCAAAGGTCACCAACGGCTAGGAACTCATTTGGGAGGATAAAAGGACCCTTCAAGCACCTAGAACAACTAATGATCAACAAAGCCAACACTCCTTTGATTGTAAAATATCTTAGTACTCAAATTTTCATATTTTTCGTAGACAACACTTGTGAGCTTTCATTGTAATATTTGCTCAAGTGCTTTGGATATCAAGATAGATTCATAGTCCCGAGATGAGTAATTTCCTGAGGAAGAAGAGGAAGACAAGAATGGTTGTTCATTGTTCGACCGTCCAATCCGCTACTCGTATTTACTGGCCAGTTCGAGCATTTCCTCTGACCGGACAGCATTGAATCTACTCGACGGTTCCGGAACGAGCAGTGAAGGCATAATCCCACGGAAGAGGAAAACTATCCATGGTGTGACCTCTCTACGGCCGGCACTCGACTCTGGCTCCCACAGAGGGAGCTGCTGTCGGATATCCAGATCGTACGCGAAGTCTTCATTTTGAAATTCTTGGATTCTAGTGGAGTAATGTATTCTATGAATAATATAGATCAATAATATAGACGAATAACACCCTTTCAATCAAAATCAAACAAACATTTCAATAATTCCCATGTTCGTATTTCGAAAGTAAAAGGGATCCGGATGATAGGCAATTTATTAAAAAAAAGAATTCTTCCTAAATTTTCTATTTTGATGAACCAGCTCTTAGTAGAGTTATAAATGGACAATGAGGGACAAGGAGCCTCCACCCTTTGTTTTCTTTATTTGCTTGTTTTTATTTCCTTCCCTCTTTACTGTTCAAAGAGAAAAAAGGTTGGGTCGTACTACTTTCAATCAAACTTTTTCTTTCCTTATCTTAAGATATATATGTTACCCACCATATTAATAAGGCACCAAACGCGCACTGACGGAATTCTTTCGTACCTTTCTTTCAACTATTATTTAGGATAACTGATTGTTGGATCCTTCTTAATTATTTTCAAGAAGTCGTCTGTCTTACAGGCATGATTGTCACGTCGATCGACAGTTGAGAAAGACTATCTCTGAGGCCTAACTTTAGGGCTATCTTTCACCCTTGACAGACTCGTTATGAGATTTTCGACACCACACATTTCCTAAAAAAAAGTAGACGCGAAGTTGGAGATCTTAACCACGCGACCATTTCAAGGAGATTATGTCTCTCCGAGAAGTTGGTTAGCTACCTCTCATTTTGTTCTAGGATTCTTCCTATTCATGGGTCATTTATGGCACGCGGGAAGAGCTCGCGCAGCCGCAGCAGGATTTGAAAAAGGAATTGATCGTGATTTTGAGCCTGTTCTTTTCATGACCCCTATTAACTGAGACAGGAGATCCAATGCTTAAGGTAGGAATCAATTTGATTACACTATATATATTGAAGGAATCAGGTGATATTTAAAAAGTATTCTGGTTTCCTTTCGTTTCAACTCATTTTATATCTAATATTTTTTTTCTGGCTCGCATGCAAACCCGGTATTCAAGGGGATGAATCAGGTGCAAGGGTTAGCTTCGGATTCGTATAGGTGATATGAGAAAGAGCATGTGGGGGGTTTTTTACTTCCTTAGAGGAGAAGCCAATGAATTGTGTGATTTGACGGTTCTCGGTAAAGTAGTTAAACAGCTAGTGGCGTGTATCAAAGGTTATCTTGTGCGTCTGTTCGCAGGAGATGAAAAAGGCTTTGATTGTGTAATAGCTTTGTGCTTATTAGGTCCCTATTTTCTTTTTCTTTTTTTTTGATAAATGAAAATAGTGTCCATTGAGACCTTATAGTTATAGAGTGACCATTTACACACCTTCTCGAGCCAGTGTAGTGGTCCCAATATTATAGTGAAATGATCAAAAGATGCCGATTAGAAAGGCAGGGCCGAAGCTTTACTAATAAGGACTAGTCTTACTTCTCCAGCTCCACCAGAGCATTTAAAAAGAGCGTCGGGAATAAAGCCTAATCAAAGCGGGCAAACAGAAAGATCATGCAACTTGACAGGTGCAGCCACGACGGCTTGTTCCTCAACCGCAGTAGTTCTTGTTCTTCTTCTTTCTCAGAGGTCGATTCAGCAGCTTCAGTGACCTCCATGGTTAGTCTTTGTATTGTAGGTTATAATCCGGAAATGGATTCTTGTGGGCCAGTCTCAGGAGGGACATCTACGATCCCTGGGTTCCAGGGATGGCTCTATCTCGGTTGTGGATCTAATCAGCTCCATCAGACCGTCCGCCTCCACAGTGAAGCTTCCGGCCACTGCTTCCACAGTAGGACAGGAGTAGAAGTGAGCGCTTCAGGTGGATAAGCTTCGACGCTATCAACCTGGTTTGGATCATTTGACTATGGCTCCGCGTTCTTTACAATCAAAAGCTCGATCACGAGGGTCCAAATCAAGGTCTCCATCTCGCCTTATTAAATAAGTTCGGGCAAATCTACATTTGAAGAAGTTATAGGTATAGGTCGGGAGATGGGATTGGATCCTGAATTCTAATTGGCTTTGCATCATCTGGAACTAAAGCTTCGGGTTTAAAGAGTATTTTACTAGACTTCGGGGTATAAGTCTAGTGTTTGAAAGGGTTGCCTCTTGAGCCTAGGAAAAGGGAAGAAATTCATTTAGTGAATTTGGAAATCCTTAGTGGGGAAGCTAAGGTAGTGGATGTAGAGCTTGATAAGAAGCTCGAACCACTCTAAAATTCTTGTGTCATTTATCTTTTATTGCTTCCACCACCAATCACCCAATTACCACTTCTCCACCACTTGGCAAGCAAAACGGTTGAAGAAATCGAGCCCATCAATGATGCTAAGTTCTTCGGGCCATCACCTTCGGGAGTGATGAGAACTTTGTAGATATTGTCACAGTAAGGTAATAGGGGCATGGTATCGTCAAGGATTTTAATCTTTTAAGCCATCAGTTTTAAAGAGGGAGAAAGGGTTCAGGTTATGGTAAGAAAGATAGATCAAGCCCAGGCTCAAATCAAGAAAACTTATAGTCACATATATTCCAAGCATAGAAGGGGATCATTCAAAAGAAGAAGAGAAACAAGGGACCCTATGCAGGTTTCAACTGAAAGATCAGAAAAAGTAGTGACTCTAAAGATCTTAGTGCCTCAAGCGGGAAATTGAAGATATTTCATATTATTTCAGATTAAATCGTTATTAATTGATAATATTTCTTTTTGTAGGTTCAGTCTTTCCCTAGAGGAGGTGAATCAGAGTTTATAGAAAAGACTGAAGAACTCCTAATGAAAAGAGTTCATACAGCAAAGAATATAAATCTCCTAATAAGAAGAGTTCGCTCAACAAAGACAGAGTTCCTAACAGAATAATTTAATTGTTCAACACCTTGGCAGAGAGGTGGATTAACATTTCAGAAGAGGGAAGACTGTAACTGTTCCAGTCTTCATCGACATTTTAGAAGAATGAAAAGTGTAATGATTCCAGGCTTCACAGCGTTTCAGAAGATTGGGTAGTTCATTTTTCAGACTTCATCAACATTTTAAAGGAATAAAGAGTGTAGTGATTCCAGCTTCACCGCATTTCAGAAGAATGGATAGTTTAACTTTTTTAAACCTTACCAAACATTTCAGAAGAATGAAGGATGTAACTGCTCCAGGCTTCGCATCATTTCAAAAGAATGGATAGTTCATTTTTTTAGACTTCGTCAACATTTCAAAGGAATGAAGAGTATAATGACTCTGGGCTTCGCAGCATTTCAAAAGAACATATAGTTTGACTTTTTCAAACCTTATCAAAAAATTTAGAAGAATGAAGGGTGCTACTATTCTAGAATTCGCCGCATTTCAGAAGAACAGATAATTTAGTTTTTTAGACTTCATCAACATTTCATAAATATAAAGAGTGTTACTATTCTGGGCTTCGTCACATTTTAGAAGAACGAATAGTTTGGCTTTTCATATTTCACCAACATTTTAAAAGAATGAAGGGTGTCACTGTTTTGGGATTCATAGCGTTTCAGAAGAACGAATAGTGTAGCTTTTTCAAACTTCATCAACATTTCAAGAATGATGATGATTTGATTTTTCAAACTTCACCAACATTTTAGAAGAATGAAGAATTAGATTGTTTCAGATTTCACCATCATTACAGAAGAACTTGCAGCTAAGAGTGACAGTTGGCCAGCTCAGACAAAATTCGTGTCTTTTCAATCTTTGCCTAATTCATGTTCCGCGGCAATAAGCAAAGATGGGCAACTGTAATACTTGAATTTTGTCCGGGTACACATATATATTACATTTTCATTATAAATAAAACCAAAAAAAATAAATAATATAAACCCAAAAATATATCAATAGTCCATATATAATCTATATAAATGTCCATAGTACAAGGCCTAAATCTCATTTTGAAGCCCAAATCGTTTTTACAACCAAAATCCTCTTCTAAACATATTTTCCAGCCCAATATGATTACACAAACACAAATCCAAATTTCTTGCCTAAATAGTACCACGTGACAATCATGGATTGGTCTAGAAGCTCTCATACGGATCTTTGTTTTCTTCCCCATTAGTTGGATCTAGCTTGCTTTGCTGACGTCGGCGTGATCTCATCCTTGGTCAATCCTATAAATAAGGAGAGAGAATATGTTAGATTAATAATGATCATTAATGGCAGATTAATAATAATAATAATTAAATATAATAAAAAGAGAAAGAAACACTACTTGAGAATTTGAAGAGACGCCGGGAAGGAGAAGAGTTACCAGAGAAGATGATTGAACGACCGCCATAACTGCCGTAAATATCACCCGAAGGTATATCCTTCCTTAATCCTTTATTTTTTGCAAAAAACATAAAAAGCGAGATTGAAGTTAATAAATATGAAAAAAGAAACAAAAAGGAGGGGAAGGCTGCCGGAGCTTATCTTTCAATTGTCGAAGTTTTAGGTATGGCTGAAGTTGAATATGGGGTGGTTGTGGCTAGCTTAGGCCTTAGGTGGTCGAAGTTGGGTGGTCTATCGAGTTGAGATTTAGTTTTAGGATTTTAAGGTTGAAAATCAAAAGATTTGAGAAAACTTAGGGTTTCAGCGGCGGAACACGGCCGAAAATTGCCTTGCGCCGGCCGGTGTTGCCTACGACGGTCGAGAGTTGACTCCTGATGGCTGGCAATCACATCGAAGCATGGTCAAAATTGGTAGAATGAATCAACTGGCGGAACCTGCGGCAGTTTGTTGCCGGTGTTCAACGCGTTCTTCATGTTCTTCTAAGAACAGGAAGAACACCAAGCCAAACCCTATGGATTTCAATCCATTTTCAGGTGTTCTTCTGGGTTTATGAGTGTTTGTGAGGAGAGATGGCATACCGTTTTGGGAGAGAGAATAGGTAGAGAGAGGGGGAAAGTGAGCAAATGACTAAGTTGGTTCAGTTGTGGGCCTTTTATATTTGAGTCAAAATGGTGTCATTTTGGCACCAGGTTAGAAGAGGGGATCTGCGTGTTTTTCAACCAGGTCGGGTCTAACCCTTGTCAATTTATCCGGGTTAATTGGGTTTGGGCTATTGTATTTCTGTAATCTTTTCAATTCAGTCACTTTAATGAAAATTGAGGTTTAAATGTCTTAATTTCTTGCAATTTAGTCTATTTTTTTATTTAATTGCTTTAATTATTTAATTTAATTGCAAATTGAATGCTTATTAAATGATGTATGTTTTAATTAGCTCATGTAGCCTAATTATTAGATAATTGAAAACATTTAGAATTAATTGTTAATTGTTTAATACCTAATTTTAGGATCAATTAGGATTTAATAATTCAATTAGGAAAGCTAATTGTAGCAAATTAATGCGTAATAAGTGAGAAATTTTGGAGTCCAAATTTGGGTGATGTCCTATTGCAATGGGGTGTTGTCCTATATGGGCTTTTAAGTATAATACTTAGTAGTCATTAAAACCTTAGAAATTGATAAATAACCTAGACAAATAATTAATGCCTTAAATAGGACTAAACTTAAATAATTAGTCAAATTAATTAAAATAGGGAATATTATATAATTTTAGGGTTCAAATATAGATGGTTCCCAAGCAATTAGGTGTTGTCTCACGTAAACCTTTAAATTAAATAATATTCATAGATTTATTAAAAACTAAAATTTAATTATTAGTACTTAAAATGAACAAGACAATAATAAATCATGCATATAAAAACTTTTATATTTGAAATCTATTTTTGGAATATGAATAGAGGTACCCTGAACGTATAGGGGTGTTTCCAATTTATATTCGAATGAAAAATATATTTTTGTATAAAAGAATATTTCCATTTGGAACACAAAACCCAATTAATAATTAATGATCAAATTAAATTCAAATTGTTATTCTTAAAATGCCAACATACCACACAAAATTAAAAGGTACCGATATCGGGCGTTTGTGGGGGTGCTCATCCTTCCCCATACGTAACCGACTCCTGATGCTTGTCAAATAGTGATGAACTTTAGAGCAAGTATACTCGTCGAATCAAGTAATAAAATGATGAGTAGAGTGTCGAACCCATGAGGATTGGATCAATAACTACGAAATTATTGAACTTAAGAATGTGTTTGCAAGTATTGGATAGTGGTGGTTTATCAAAACTAAAAACAATTAAAGTAAAGATAGCTATGATTAAGACGAACAGATGTTGCGGCAAATAACAGTTAATTATGGAAGTTGGGATTATTGCTAAGGATATATACTTTGTTACTTATTTCAATGCTATAGCAACTGGCAATACATGTTTACGTAAACCATTAAAGTCTTTATCTACTCGATAGGATTTTCTAAAGAACTTCTGACTCTCTCGATGACTAGAAGTTAATAATAATGAAGCTTAGGTAATTCATGTCTGCGTGAATCCTAACAACCCTACTATTTGTTAAGAACTCCCTTTTAGTCTTTGAAATCCTAAACTTATGTCTAAGCCGGATTAAGACTAAGTTTCAGCTTAGCCCCACTATTCACGTGTGTATAACCAAACTCTCTCGATATTAAGCCACAGATCAATAGTTAAAATGCCTCTCTCGATAGCTTTTACAATAACTACGCATGAAGAACAATGAACAGAATAGATAAAGGGAAAACAACTATATATTAAAATAAAAGCAACCAAAACATAAAATCATGGGAAGCAATAATCCCAACTAAAGTATTTAGATCATGCCTGAGCCTAAAACATTCATAAAAAATATTAAGGTACGACAGTTTATCAAGAAAGAAAAAGAAAAGAGTCGAGCGTCCTCGACAAGCTCCCTTCGTGCCATTCAACTGTTGTTATAGGTCTTCCAATCTATCAGCCTCTCTCGATGACATCTGTCGTGAGGAGATTTCTCTAGCTTTCACTCTAGTGGTTTTCCGCAAGCTTTAGACTAGGAGTGTTATCTATAATCGCGTTCTCCTCTTAAAGTAGCGTCCAAGTCTCCCTCATATAGGCGGTGAAACTAGGGTTTAAGAACCCTAAAGTGCGCGTGGCTTCATTAAAAAAGGCCATTGATTCCCTCTATATTAAATTTTTCGTATTAGAGAGAAAGTCCACGTGGGCAAAAGTAGATTTATCTCCAACTCTTTTTGCCTCGTCAGCTCCATCCATGCAATATGCTACTCAGCCGCTCCAGCATTCTTCCATCATTCTTCAATATCCTGCACAAGCACTACAAAGCACCACATTTCCCATAAAAAGCACCAATATATAACAATTAAGCTCAGGTGGTGTAACTCCCTATCTACATGCAAACTATATGCAATATATCCTAATTACAACAATATGAGCTTGAAAACACACAAAAGACAAGTAAAAGGGGCATACAAAATAGGATAAATATGCATTCGTCAACTCCTGAACCCAAATTTTAAAAGAATGAATATCTGGGTTTTTATGGTGTCCAGTCTACCAAAGTGACCGGTGGCGACTCCAAACCTTTTCATATGTCGAAAGTAAAAGAAACCCATAATTTTCAAAACTAATCGTCAAACTAATTTCTTGCATAAAAAATGGTTTCAACAACTGAGGTGTGTACATTCTATACGAGATTCGAGGTTCACGATGGGACCTTATCCCTTGGTGGGATTTCACGAGATGACAAGTTTCAGTGATGTTCAGATAGTACCTTCCAAGTTGTGATGTAGTTGCAAGCATAACCATCCATGGCATAGAACAGAGTTTGTAAGAGCTATGTTAGTTGTAAAAATTGATAAACTGGCTATGGGTTAAGGTCAGTACTTGAGACCAGTTGAGACATCTTTCGCTTTCAAAGGTCTAGTGTCGAATAAGCAAGTGTATTGATAAAGGTCATTATTAGAGTCAGATTTTCCTTCAGGGAATCACCATGAGAGGAATCATTTTGTTTTGGTTGCAAAGGTTGTTTAACCTCATATTCTTTTAAATCGTACGGAGTTGTGGAAGATCTAGTCGTACATTCACCTTTTGGGTCTTACCATGTGGGTTAAATTCCTTCGATGACATGTTCAGGTGGTGAGTTTGTCAAGGTACCGTTGGTTTGTTCCATAGCTTAGGTTATGCACCAAATGATAATGAATCTCTTTAAAAGAAATAGTCAATTGAGAGTATGTTTGTACCATGAGAAGACAAGGGTTATGATTGATAAGTGATGTGAGAGATTAAAGTAGCGTGGCGAGAAATATTTGAGGACGCCAAAGAGTTATAAAGGTTTTAGCATCTTCCTTGATTTATGAGTACAAATTTCGAGGATGAAAATTTCTTTAAAGAGGCGAGAGTTGTAACGATCCAATTTTTGGGTTGATCATCCGGAGCTTGGATTTGGGTCAAACATTTAATTCAAGTATTAAGTAAAAAGAATGAGATTTGTGGAGATTAATTTTAAAGTAAGTGATGATCTTTTTGTGTAAGGATCGAAGGTTGAGGATTTTTGATGCAATTATACCATTATGTTTTGGAAAATGATATTTTGAATTAAAATGTGGGGAAGATAGGGAGAAAAATTATATTTTTATTCCCTTCTCTCTTTCCCTTTTTCATCTTCCTTTTTTCTCTTTTTTTCTCTCTTCCTCTTCAATATTTCAACTCCAATCTATATAGATCTAGCTGTCAATTTTCAACACCTCCACCGCCATTGTGTTTATGTCGTCAAGGCGAGCTCGCCGATATAGCAGTGTCGCTATCAGAGCTGTCGTCGGAGGGGTTGAGAAAGAAGAAAATTATGGTTGTTGAGTTGGGGTAGTTTGAGTGCTTGAAATGAGAAAACAAGGCCACGATCGTGTTTATGGCATCAAGAGAGTCAAAAATAAGCTTTGCAGCCATTACATGGCCGCCAAAAGCCACCGCACGCGCATGGGCGAAGTCCAGCCGAGAGCTAGTTGTTGTTAGTTGGGTTGTAGGCTCCAGCTGTTGGGCCGATTTGAAACGGCCTACTGAGCCGGGCCAAGCTGATTTGCCAATTCAGCCTATTGAGCCGCCGTCGCCGACACCATTGACCGGTATTGACCGTTGACTAACGTTGATTTTTCTTGGGGACCCTACCCAAGCTGGGGGGTTTTTGATGTTTTGAGTTTGTTGGTGCAGTCCATTTTTCTGGGGGGACCCTACCCAAGCTGTAGGTCCTCGTTGGTCCTTTCCCTTTACGCCATTACTCTATCGTAGATATGGAAGAATCGTAATGCTCTTGTCTTTAGGGGAGAAACACAATATGGGAAAACGTGAAACAATGCAGCATGTCTTGGCCTCGATATTTTGATCCATGTCCTCTCTCGGCTACTTTGCCTGGTCCTCATCTCGCCCAAAACGCTGCGAGTCTCGGTTCATGGTTACTTCCCCCGCAAGGTTGGTACTGCCTGAACTCTGATGGTGGTGTTGCACCCTCCACCAATGCAGGCTCCATTAGCGGTGTAATCCGCAACTCCTTCGGCCATTGGTTTTTGGCTTTACCTAGGAAGTTGGTGTCTCGACAGTTCTGCAAGCTGAGTTATGGGGATTTATGAAGGCATGAAGCTTGCCTGCATATCTACAGATCCAATCCGATAGTGCCCAAGCTCTTAAGCTACTTGAAGACCGTGAAGCACCTAAAATCACGATTCCACTCATTTGGGCTATCGTATCCCTACGGAACCGTGCATGGACGACAGCTTTCCAATGGATGCCTTGCAAAGAAAATCGAGTTGTTGACAAAATGGTCAAATTATCTATGCCGAATCAACTCCAGTTGCTGACCTACGCAACTCCCCCGACGAATCTTGCTTTTATTATTGTTGTTGATACTTCTACTGCTTTTTGCTCTAATGATGCGCACATATAAGCCTCCCTGCTAGGCTCTCTTTCAATTAAAATAAAATAAAATATTTTTTAAAATATTTTATTAATTTTTATGTCATTTTAATATTTTAATATTTTCTTAAATTCATATTTTTTTAAAAAATCAATTTTACCATCGTACTCAACTAAAAAATCAATTTTGCCACTCTGCCTCATCATCTTCACACGTGGACTGTCATGTCATCACACGTGGATCGTCACGTCAGGACTGTAACGGTCAAAGTTGGCTTCCGTCATTCAAGGGGCAAATAGTGATGAAATTTGACTAGTTTATATAAATTGATACGAAAATACTATAGGGGTAAAATCGATAAATTATGACTACTATAAGGGCAAAAGTAGCCCTTAATCCTAATTTATATATGGGTGGAGACAAATAAAATTTTAAGATAATCCTAAATAAAATTTCAAAGTGAACACAATTAAAAAAATTAATAACTAATAAAAGAAAATTCAGAGTACATGGTGGGATGTGCCCATCCTGTGCCAAGGGTGATCAACCAAATAATTCACAAGCAACCATTTACTTCAAAGACATAAAATATTCAAATAACAAAATTTTAAATTTTCCACTAAATTATTTGTAACATTATTAATTTTAGAGATTTCACTTTATTAAAATTAAATGATTTAACCAAAAATTTATAACAAAAATTCTCAAAACACTTTTAAAAAAATAATTCAAAGAAACATGACATCGTCATTTCGGAAAATTAACAAACTTTTTTAAACACAGACAAAACAGAGATAAATTATACTCTAATACCGAAAGTAAGCATAATTAAATATTAAAACAATAGAAGATCAAAAATAAATAAAATATATATTATTCAAATCGAAATACCAATAAATTCAGATGTTGTTATACGGCCCTGAGACGTCGAGTTTAGCTCGATGAGAGAAACAAAATTTTCTAAGTCTTTCAAAAATGTCGTTAGATGATAGATAATTTCTTGCAAATGGAATTACTTGAGTTTTTTTTTTTTTTTGATATATACTTGAGTTCTTTTTGTACTTAGAGACCTCTAGTTTAGATGATATTTATAATGTGATTTTTCCATAAAAAATCGCCATCACCACTAACACCTTCACACGTCCCACCCTCATGTAAATTGAAATGTGACAATGTCCTTCCTCAAATGTGAACATGGGACACTATGCGAACCAACAAGCAATCCCCATAAAATGCAGGCAACTATGTAGAAAATATCAATAACAACACAATAAAATCTAGGATAAAGTAATGTAATGATCACTTTCGTTTCATAAGTTTTACTTTTACTCACCGAATTTTAAAAAATAATATTCTGATCACTTATGTTATCTTTTTTTAATGTTTTGGTCACTTATGTTATCGTTTATAACGTTTTGTTACTGTGACATTAAATGTTGTTAGTTTGATGGTGTGATATGTTAGTAAATGAAGTTAATTTTTAATTTGACCCCTAAATTTTAGATGATTATTAATTTTATCCTTAACCTTTAAATAAAATATTAATTTGACTTCTGGATCCAACAAAAGTCACCCATCGTTCGCCGTCTCTTACCACCATCGACCGATATCTTCGACAATCGTTATAACTCAAAATTTTATGTTTGCACTTTTTAGTCTCATGAATACGAATTTGATGTCTGTTTTATAAAAAAATATCTCGAACTTCAAAAATCTAATTTAGAATCCTTCAACTTCTTTTAAAATTAAACAATAACAATAGCTTTAAAATTAATATTTCTTTAAAAATAAAACACCAAAAATATGAATATCATAATCAAATCCACAATGATGATGCATAAGAAAAACACCATTGCGCTTCATATTGCTACTCAGACTAGACAGGGTACTACTGCCCTTTTCTTTTATTATTGTACCCTCCAAAAAAAATTGAAAAAAAAAATGTTACGTGTACAAAAAACCAAACAAAAAAATTAATATTTTGAATAAAAAAATACAAGGTAAAGTAAAGATGGTTTGCTTAGTGATCACAAATTCACAATAGAAGAGTGCGGGGCAGAATTAGCTGATCGGTGCTTTGTAGGATGAGATTTTGTTTTCGTATCGGGAAATATTGATAGCAGAAAGTTTAGTAAAAACAATATATTAAATAGGATTAATTACTCCATTGGTATATAAACTATACCAAATTTTTAATTTCATGCATAATATTTTGAAAATTTTAGTTTCATGTAATTTTTTTTTTTGCCGTTAACGGTTTTACCCACTTTCGTTACGAAAACTGACATAAACCCTTGAACCCAGTCACAAAGTGACGCATAACATTTTTTAAAAAATATCTCGATTTACTTAATTAAGGCATAAATACAAGGTTAGTCATTTATGTTTCACTAGTTTTCAATTTCGTCTTTAAATCTTTAAAAATCTAAAAAAAATTACTTTTTAAAATATTTAAAAATAACTTTTTCCTTTATTTTTTCCTCATTTCCTAATTTTTGCCTCTTCAATTAAATTAAATTTATGAACCTAATTAACCAAAAAATCCTCTTCACTTCTAATAATATGTATTCAAAATCATTATCCATAAAAAATAACCTTCGTTTTTTTCCAAACTATGCACGATTAGTTCTAGTATTAAGTGAATAGTGATTTACGGATTTCAGTTGAAAAATTATCAAAAAAAATCCAACCTTCAATCGCACTCTACTGCTCGTCTTAGCTCTTCGTTAGTATTTATCGCAGCTCCAATTTCTCAAACCATTTAAAATTTTAGTTTAATCGAAGGAAATGATGTTCATCGCAGCCCCAATTTTCCAAGACATTCTTTAAATCTAAATCTAAACCTAAAATCATCGCTCTTTTTTTCCTTAATGGTGGCAAGAAAAGACTCTCTTTTCAAGCTCTGATTTTAATGAAACAACAAGCACCTTCAATTAGAAAAAACCCGAGGCATGTCAATTGATGTTGCTTCTCTGAAAGATGACCCAAAAGGGGTCGACATGGGGTGTGTGGACGGTGTAGAGAGACGACGACGATTAATGAGTAAACATGCAGCGGCGGCAACTAAGCAAACAAGCGACAACGACGCTCGTGAATAAGTGTTGGGGAAATCGGAGTCAAAAGGCACGGACTCGTGGCGGTTGGGGTAGGGTTTCTTAAGAAGAGTGCAGCTTTAGGCGGCGATGGTGATTGTGACTGGAGTGTTTCTTAGGCGGCGATGGTTGTTGTGAGATTAGAAAAAGTGAGTAAAAATTGGGTTTCATGGATTTTGGGAAGAAGAATAACACGATGAAAGTAAATCATTTTTGCTTCTTTATTTACTATTTTCTAAATATTGTGACACGTGTCATTCGTTGATTAGCCTGGATATATATTTATTTATATTTGAAATAAATAGTTAATTTTTTAATAAAAATTTAAAGGGTGAATTTGAAAAATCAATGAAACATTGAGGATTAATCTTATAATTATGCCTTAAGTAAATGAAATGTTGAGGACTATTCTTGTTACTAACCCTTAAGTAAATGGATTTTTAAAATAAATATTTTTTTTTATGGATTTTTAAAGATTTAAGAATGAAATTGAAAAATAGTGAAACGTTGAGGACTAACCTTGTTATTATGCGTTAACTAAGTAAATGGAGATATTTCTTTTTAAAAAAGACACGTGTCATTTTTTGATTGGTTTAAGAAGTCTGCGTCAGCTTCCGTAACGAAAGTGGGTAAAGCCGTTAACGGCGAAAAACATCATGTATGAAATCGAGAATTTTAAAACACTTTTGTATGAAACGAAAATTCGATATAATTCATGTACCAATAGAATAATTAACCCTATTAAATAAAATCTTTACAACTATCATTTAGTAGCTCTTAAAATTCACTTTGTTTTAATCTGAATTTTTTTATTATTAGTAAAAAAATCAATTTAACCCCTAGATCTGACTAATGTTATCCACCTTCGGCCTTCGGTCACTGTTATTTTTTTATTTTTTTATTTTTGATTAAGTAGGATAAAGAATACTACATTGAGTTTTTTAAAATTACTTTTCAAATATTCAACGTATATTACAAATTCTATATTATTTTAATCTATTTTATAGTTTCTATGACTTCTTTAAAAAAATCTTATATATTTTTAAATTTTTAATGAGTTCTTTTAACGAAAACATTTATAATTATTTTTATAATTTGTACTCAATGAAACTCTTAGTATCAACGAAAACAATTAACTAAGCTTTTAATTAAAAAAAAAATCAAGCAAACCCTCGTCAATGACATGTGTTGTCTAATACAATTTATAAGCTTAGTTAATTGATAAGATTATGAAAATTAAATTTTTAATATAATATTACAAAACATATTTAAATGATCTATTTGCAATAATTTTTTATTTATATAATTATCTAATACAATTTGATTAGTTATTAAACTTAAATGATATTTAATGTATACGTTTTGGTCTCATATTTGAAAGAAAAATAATTATTTGAATTTTATGTGAGAATATGTTTTACTTTAAAAACATATGTGAGTTATCTAAATACAATATAAATGTGTGACATTGAAAGGAAAAAATAAAAACAAAAATTATTAGCTTACAAATGTCACTATGTAAATTTAGGTTATTTGGATATTTTTTATAATTGCTAAAGATAAAACAGTCTTTACAATTCTTATGTCAAATTCTCTAACCTAAAAAGCTCATTTTAGCATATTTTTAAGTTCATAGATTTCAGCTTGAACCGTTATTACAATCTTATGTTTACAAAACAACAAAATTAATGAATTTAATTGATCGACATCTAAAAATTGTTCAAACCCTAAATTTTAACTCAAAACATCATTTATCAAACTTGGTCGTAATTTTTCATCAGCACTTAATTAATTACTTTTAAATTTTTTAGGGTTTTTCTTACCAATATTTTTAATAGTAAATCAAATTTTTGGATCAAATAAAGTCAGTCCAAACTCGAGAGTGGAGCCAAGGACTCAGGAGCCACCTTGGTTTATTGCTCTTCTAAATTTTTTTAATTTTTTTTAAATTGTGGTTCTCAAATTTATATATCTACTGACATACGATATTTTACTGAGAAGTTTTAGGGTGGGGCAGCATGAAATGAGGCTATACAAAAATTCTTATAAAAATAATAAAAATTTTGATATTATTTTTTTTGTACATACTGAATTTTTACAAAAATAGTAAGAATTTCGGTATATACATAAATACTTACATATTTTGTAAACATTTCTGTATGTACAAAAAATTAATACCGAAATTTATATCATTTTTATAAAAAATTTTGTATAACCTCATTTTAACCTTATTTTAAGTGTCTCACATTATTAAAACCTTATTTTACAACAAGTGTACCGACACATCTAAAGGTACCGACATATCTAAAGAGCATGTTTATTGTCTTCTCGGTCATTCTTTGTCACTAAAGAACTCCAATAAAAAAATCATTGGAAGGACAAAGTACATGTGTTTTAGTAATATATTGAAATTTGAAAGGACAAACTACATATGTTGTCTATATAATAATTTATTGAAGGGACAAAATATGTTATGAACAAAAAGAAAAGAAAAGAAAAGAAAGGAAGGATAAATTATATTATGTTAAAATAAAGAAAGGATAAATTATATATTATCCCAAGTAAGTTGAGCGTTCGATCGAGTCGAGTAAAAAAATTTAGAGTTAGTCGAAATTGCAAGTTTTATTTTACGATTCAAGCTTTATTTGAAATTTTTTCGAATTAAGTCGAGTTTATAAAATTCGAGTAGAGTAGATTTTCAAGTTTCTGTACAAATTTAATTGTAATTATTTATAATTATAATACAGATTGATTCTAATTTAAACAATTTTCTATATCCATATGCAATATATATATCCTCTTTGCCGAATAGGCCATTCAAGTTTGACAATTTGTCAAAATAGTCACTAATGTGATTAATCGTCGGTTTAGCATTCTAACTTCATTTTCATGTCTCTAACATCATTAATAATATAAATACACATCAAATTCATAAAATCAGAAATGGTCCCTTAATTTTGAAGCTTGCCGAAATAGTCCCTATGTATTTAACTTAGGGTTTTGCTTCCAAACAACAAATCAAGCTTACTAGATCATTAATCCAACATCACAAACCATAAGTTAGACTTGAATCCATAAACCCCAATCTTCTCTATACAAACTGAAATATGTAGGTTTTAAATTCCAACTCGATAATATGATTCTAACATCATACAAGCATGATTCTAACTTAAAATCAACCATGGATTCATAAAATCATAAAAACCTCAATTTGTTCATAAACCCTAATTTCTTCCTCATGTCAAATCTCATAAACCAAGCAAGTATTCTATGAATTATTTACATCAAAAGATAGAGCTCGAAGAGTAGAACAACTTTGTAGTTCAAAAGATTACCTGAAAACTGAGATTCAGGGCTTAAATCGAGCTTGTAAATTTTTTCTCTTCTTTTTCTCTTCACCAACGTTTTGGAGATTATTTTTGCTGATAATTACTTCATATTTCATATATTTAAGACACTTGTATCATTAAAAATTAATTTTTAATTCAATAAATTCCACTTTACAAAAATACCCTCAAACTAGATTTATATTTCTAATTTGCCATTTTGTAACATTCCAACTAGACTTAGATGGATTCTAATCAGCCATTGTTCATCCATAAAAGAAAACTCAAAACTCTCTCCATGTCGCTTTTGGGCAAAATGACCAAAATGCCCTTTACTGATCAACTTACTCGCAAAATTGTCATTCCATGTCATTTCGATCGACTTAAATTTTTCCTGATCTTTTTAACATCCAAATATCCATAAATTTATATTTTATGACTCTTCTAAGGTCCATGAAACTATCTCTGAAATTTTAGCTCGACCCGATTATCCGAATATTTTTTTTCGAACTTTATCGCTTTATAGCCATTAATACAAACTCCATACGAAAATCCAGATAACACGAAAATGTCATTCTTGGGGGTAAACTATTCATTTACAGGGTTAAAATACATAACTTTTAAAAATTACACTTTGATCCCTAAAATTTTCCAAAGTTTATACTTTAGCCACAAAACTTTTAAAATTTATATTTTGGTCACTAGCCAAAAATTGGGATATTACAGTCCCAACCTGAGAGTGGAGCCAAGGACTCATGAGCCACCTTGGCTTATTGCTCTTCTAATTTTTTAAAAAAAAATTGTTAAATTGTGGTCCTCAAATTTATATATCTGCTGACATACGATATTTTACAGGGAAGTTCTAGGGTTAGGCAACTTTAAATGGGGCTATATAAAAATTCTTATAAAAATGTTAAGAGTTTTTTGTATTGATTTTTCTGTACATACTGAATTTCTTACTAAAATAGTAAAAATTTTAGTATATACAGAAATACTTACCGATTTTGTAAGCATTTTTGTATTTACAGAAAAATTAATACCAAAATTTTTACTATTTTTTTAAAAAATTTTATATAATTTTATTTTAACCTTATTTTAGACGCCTCACGTTAAAAAAAAAAAACTTGCACCGACACATCTAAAGAGCATGTTTATTAAATGTTTATTGTCTTCTCAGTCATTCTTTGTCACTAAAGAACTCCAATAAAAAAATCATTGGAAGGACAAAGTACACGTGTTTTAGTAATATATTGAAATTTGAAATGACAAACTACATATGTTGTCTATATAATAATTTATTGAAAGGACAAAATATGTTATGAACGAAAAGAAAAGAAAAGAAAAGAAAGGAAGGATAAATTATATTATGTTAAAATAAAGAAAGGATAAATTATATATTATCTTAAGTATGTTAAGCGTTTGATCGAGTCGAGTAAAAAAATTTAGAGTTAGTCGAAAGTACAAGTCTTATTTTACGATACAAACTTTATTTGAATTTTTTTTCGAATTAAGTCGAGTTTATAAAATTCGAGTAGAGTTGGTTTTCAAGTTTCTGTACAAATTTAATTATAATTATTTATAATGTTATAATACAGATTGATTCCAATTTAAACAATTTTCTATATCCATATGCAATATACATATATATATATATATATATATATATTTCTTCATATGTTCATATGTGCTATGCATAATATATCGGACAGAATTGAGAGACTCGACTCGAACATGAAAATTGATCAACTAATTACTAAAATTTTGAGTCTAATTAAAAAGAGTTTATGACATTACGAGTGAGTTAAAACGAGTCGGGTTTTTTCACGCCGAATTAAGTATAATAATTCGATTTTCTCGAGTCGAATCGAGTTTTACTCATCCTAATCTCAATATCATTATGTAATTGACTAGATTTTCTATGTGGATTACTTAAAGAGATACTATCTCGAGATGATCATGCTTATTGAAGAGAGATTTAGATGAAGTTTATCCTTGCACAAAAACTCATCCTCAAGCTCCAAAGCCATAGTTACGGGATTTTGATATTTTGTGATTTATTAATGAAATTGTACAGGCTAAATATAGGGAAGAATTGACAATGTTGCTGCTTTCGATACTCATTGTGTACAGATTGGGGGCATAGATTTATAGAGTTTTCTTTGTAGTTTATTCTTTGCCAGTAATAGTCTTTCGCATTTTGGATGAAATTAAATTGTAAAATTTATCTAAAAAAAATTAAATTTTCGTTTTTTGTTGTTGTAGGTAAATGGCCGTTGAGGTTGAATTCTCGTTGTCAGAAACTGAAAAATTCAGCTGTAGGCAAACGATCATTTGGAAAAAAATAGTGGACAAACGCACGTTGAAGACTAAACCATCACTTGTTTGGCGAGAAAATTTGAAGCAGACGTCCGTTTAGATTACGGAACGCAACAAAAACGGAGTCTAAGTATTCAATGAAAATAGTTGAAGAGAATAATAAAATTATATTGTATAAGAGGGTAACGACAGTTAACATGTTAAGTAATTGAGTTTAAATCATCTCTTGTATTGTAAGTGGACCTGGCAAATTTGACTCGAGACCCGAGAACCGAATCGATTTATATGAATAGAGACTCGAAATTGACCCGAACACGATGATCCAAATTTGATATGAAACCTGAAATAAATTGAACCGAACTGAAAATTTACCAGAACTGATTTTTAACCGAACCGAATGGACCTGAACCGAATGAAAACGAACCGATTTCACCTGAACCGAAAGTAACCCGAACCGAAAGTAACCATAAATAAGGAAATATATTAAAATAAATAAAGATGAGATGTGAACTGTCGCACAATTCACCAAAAAGTCAAATATACATGCTATATAAAGTCATATATAGGGTAGAAAAACCTAACTCAGCTCGAAAACCCGACTAAAATCGATCGATCTCCTATTAACTCGGTATTGATCCGACCCAAAAATAACTGACCCGAAATTAGCCAAACCGAAAATCAATCGACCCGACGTCCTGACCCGATACTCGAACCGAAATCATCATAGACCTGAACTAAAATCGAACCAAACCCGAATCGAACTTAAACCGAATGTAGTCAGACTCGAAATGACCCGAATCGAAATTGAACCGAACCTCTAATTATAAGTAATGTTGTACGGAGGTAGGGTTTTAATTTAAACAGTGTAAAGAAAATTTTATCTTATTTGTTCATGTTTATTTATTTTATTGTGTTTGCTTAAGAAGTCCTTATAAAAAAGCACACATTTGACAAATTACACCAACAAATTATGAAGAAAAAAACCCCCAAGAAAATTTACATTTTTATGAAAGTTAAAAGCTCTTTACCATATCAAACATCGAGAAAGCAAACTTGAAGCCATTTATACCAAATAAATGAGAAGGAATTCATGGGAGTTGATGAAGGAAATCAATCGAGTTGATGAAGGAAATCAATCGAGTATGCTCGTATTGTGAATTTGTCGGTAAATGATAAAACTCTCCTGCGGTGTGACCCTTCAACTCTGCATACTTGAAATTTGGAGAAGAAATGAGAGTAGTATATTTTGATTTCAAGTTGATCGAGCAGTAAATATTGTAGATTAGAGTAGTTTGAAGTTTTGCGAGTTTTAAAGTGATTTTGAAAAATTTTAAACTGATAGAGAGGTAGGAGACAGGGATACGAGTTTGTTAGTATCTTGAGTGGCCGAAAAAAATATCAAAAAATAGTTATTTTAACGTCAACGTGACAAATGGGTGAAACTGTAAAACTTTCATATTTAGAAAAAGAGATAAAATAAAAAAATAAAAACAGGGGGAATAATGTGGATGACACGTGTCTTTCATGTCAGTAAAAAATAATTTACATTAGCACATGTTATTGTTGTCATATTTTTATTTTTAATTTAACGTTTGAGTGATCGAATAGGAACAAAGCGAAAGTTTAACAATTAAATTGAAAAATTTTAAATTTAAATGATTAAAATAAGAATAAAAAAATTTAGTTATAAAAATTTGCAAGTTACCCTGCAAATTACAAGTAGTTTACGTCAATAATCCTCAATGGACAAAGTGGGTCGTGTTCTGCTTAGAATGGTTTGTTCGTGTATAAAAAGTAAGATGGGTGAGTCAATAAAAAGATGCCACCTAAAAGGATATGTATGTCAATTGCCAAAAGACACTAGGATGCCAAGAAGCTCAACGTGTTAATAACATACCTAACCATGTGTCAATGTTAACAGTCGCCTGAATCTTCAAGCAACCTCTTCCATTTTTGTTTTCTTTCTTCTCTATTTTGCCGCTAACTCAAAAGCTGTCATCCCCCACACGCATCCCATTCAAACCCTAAACGCAACCCCTGAGTAACTGCTCTCTTAACGTTTTCAAAGTTTTCAACTTTGCCTCAACAAACAACGAAAGGCAAAGGCTTTAAGCTAAGCCACTCACGAGCCAAAGCGAAAGCAATACAGCCTTCAAGGAAACAGAAGTTGCCAAACTTTCAAGTCTCCTCCTCCTCCAAGCATCAAATATCGTAGTTTTGATATTCAATTCTGTTTTTCCCTTCTTTATTTGGGTGCTTCTCTCCATCAAAGTTGGAGCTTGAATATATTAAAAATGGTAACTTTGACTTTTGCTCCTGTTTTCCCTGCAAACCCAAGACTGGCGGTGTTTGAACACAATGGATCCCTTTGTGTTTCCAGACGAAAACCCAAGAAGAAGAGCCAAGCTATTGTCCCTGTAATCTTTTCTTTCTGCTCTTTCATTATTATTATTATTATTATTATTATTATTATTATTATTATTATTATTATTATTATTTCTGTTGAATTAACTTAAGATTAAATTGTTTTTTTATGGATCGGATCAGGTAGCAAGGTTGTTCGGTCCAGCTATATTCGAGGCATCGAAGCTGAAGGTTTTGTTCTTGGGAGTGGATGAAAAGAAGCACCCAGGGAAGCTACCCAGGGCTTACACCCTTACACACAGTGATATAACCTCTAAACTCACTCTAGCCATCTCCCAAACCATAAACAACTCTCAGGTAAATGCTTCCGCCCCCCCTAAAACAGGGGAAACAGGGGGTTTGTAGAACGAATGATTTAATCAAAAAGAAAAAGGGAAAACTATGGGTGAATAAAGTTTGGTTATGAATCGGGGTTTGCTTTGCTTGCAGTTGCAGGGATGGGCAAACAAGATATATAGAGACGAAGTGGTGGCGGAATGGAAAAAAGTGAAGGGAAAGATGTCTTTGCACGTTCATTGCCACATAAGTGGCGGCCATTTCCTATTAGACTTGTGTGCTAGGCTTCGATACTTCATCTTCTGCAAAGAACTCCCTGTGGTAATACTAATTAATAATTGTTGTAAGATTAGAGGGATCAAATATCTAATTTTATAATAGTAAAGGGACTAAAACCAGAACCAGAATTATATCCTTTGTTCACCAAATATTTGGAAAGAAATGTTAACGTCTTCCTATTATTGAAATAGGTACTGAAGGCGTTTGTCTATGGAGATGGGAATCTGCTGAAAAACTACCCAGAATTGCAGGAGTCATTGGTTTGGGTTTATTTTCACTCCAACGTTCCAGAATTCAACAGGGTGGAGTGCTGGGGTCCGCTGGTGGAAGCCGCTTCGCCTTCTAGCGGCGGAGATGAGGGTTGTGATGGGAGCCAAGAAGGGAAAGAACAAGACATGTTTGGAAGCAAGTGGGAATGGCCTCGGCCGTGCCGAGATAACTGTAATTGTTGTTTCCCATCAATGAGCTTGATCCCATGGTCACCAAAGCACCCCCATGAAAATGAAGAACATGGGACCCAGGCTGCACCAGATCTGAACACCATAGATTGACCCAACAATCAATTAATGGACGGTTGATATGTCATTAGTATTACGTACTGTTTTGTTTGTGATGAAAGAAAAGATGTAAATACAAAAACGTTTAAAACATGAGCCGCGTATCTGAACTAAAATATTTGTATATACATTTTGTTTAGGTATGAACTAATGATCCGTTTTTATTATTCATATTTTTTTTATTATAACTAAATTTAATTTAGTTTAAATATTTAAATGAAATTTTGATGAAATAAAACCGCTTCAAGTTAATAAAAATCTGGATTATTTAAATAAGGTCAGCTCTAGAATGTGGTACATATTAACTAGTTTTTCCGGTTCACAACGTATAAACATGAAGAATGGGTCTACGACAATCAAAGATCGTGAAAGGCTTATTTATGCAAAAATGGGAGAGTTGGACGAAAAACGTGCCACTCCTTTAGTTTTTTTTTTTTTTTTTTACAAATAGAAACTTTCATTAAAGTTTTTAAACCTGAGAAGAAAATTGTTGATATATTTATTTTGATATAATTTTAATAAAAAATGTTTTTAAACTTTATTTGAATATTACAAAAATAATTTAAAGTTTATTTAACATAAAAACGTGTTTAAATTGGTTGCTAAGTGTTTTTGACTCATTCAAACATTTTTAGCATCAAAAACATGCCTTGAGTACCGATACCCAAATCTCGGTATCGATACCCAACAACCCGTGCCGGTACGGTCTTGTCGAATATCGATACGCAACATTTTTCCAAAAATTCTAGTACGGAGTTTCGGTATCGGTACGCTCCTTCAAGTACTGGCACCCAAAGCCTCACAGCGTTACTCAACCCTTGAGTACTGGTACGCAAAGCCTTCAACAGCTAGTTTTGTTTGAATTTATTATAGGTACCGATACCCACTTTCGACGATACCGACTGGACAAAATTACTTTTTATGAAGGAAAAATACCCTTCAACGGCTCCAAACATTCTCCAACGGATATAAATGGCTAGATTCACATCCCACACTATAAATACAAGCTAAAGACACTTGAAGAACAAGGCGATGAACATCCAAGCTTAAAGATCAAGAGAGGAGTTTTTCATTGTATATTTTATTTTATCTCTTGTAATTTTTTTGTCCAATCCTAGTGAGCCAAAATGTGTAAACACCCCACCTAGAGAGGTATTAAGTTTACAAATGTCAAGACCCAACAAAATTTCATTTTTAAACCATAGATTTAGCCATCATATAAAAATATTAAACCATTCATAATTCATATAAATAAATAAGAAATATAAATTGCGTTACAAAATAGGAGTTCCGAGTTTATACATTGTATATCAAAATAATATTTAAAAAAATAAAGTTACAAACTCGACCATGTAAGGTCCTGTGAATTCTCAGCTCACTAAATACAAGTGTCGTACTCTTTGGAATCCCAAACTAATAATGATCTTCGAGCTCCTAATCGATCTACCAACCTACATACGGAAATAACAATTCTGAGCGCTGAGCTTACAAAGCTGAGTGGTACACATCTACTCTACTATACTTTATGCTAATCATAAACATAAGCATGCAAGCTAGTATAAGCAATAATGAGAGATAATAAAACACATGGCGCTACCACCAGTCGCCTAAACATATGCTCTCATTATGCAAGACATCATATATGGCACATAAGGCCCAACCATACTCAGGATCTCACCAGATCATCAGGGCAAAAGCACACATACAATCATAACTACAAACCTATAGTAAGGCCTGATGTCACACAACCTTGGGAATGTACACTTTGAGTGAGGCCTGGTATCACGCAGCCTCAAGAACGTACACCCATACTCAACATCTGTCCTCGATTATCTTCGAATGAGTCCCAGTGTCACACAGCCTTGCTAACGTACATTCGACATCTCATCTCATGGTGTTGCAACGCACTCTCTGGGTATTCGGGTCCCAACAATCAAAGGTCGTTCAATCAAACAAGTGTCCAAACAGCATACATCATTGACACGTTACCAAGCAAGTTCCCTTACTTGGCACGCAATATCTCATGATCTACCACGGATCCCTATGGTTACTAATACAACAAGTCACCCAAGGTTTATCATGTTGTTAATACATTATGGAGGAGTACATTAATCATTCTCATTAATATCTCTATTAATCACTTGATCTCGTTAATTAAGGTATAAATCAATTCATTACTTTTCCACCTCAAACTCCTATTACTTCATGAGCATCATAAATGTGATTATTTTGCGTGTTAGTGTCTGTAAAATAGGTAGATGCTAAGGTAGTGGATATTGAGAAGGTCGAACCACTCTAAAATTGATTGTGTCAGAAATGTCATTTTTTGCTTCCCAAATTCACAAGAGAGCTCTACACCTTTCATTGGCGATATTCGGTTGAAGAATTCAAGCCCAACAAAACATACAAGGGAATGTATGAGCCACAAATTGGCCAAAAATAAACTAGAGAAAAAAAGCCAACATTCGGCTAAAAATAAGGCATAAAAAGAATGACATAAACACGATAAAGAGAAATAACAGTAACAAGGTTGTCGAAAGCAGTAAACCAACAACAAGGAAAGAGGACGTCTGCACTTAAAGGAGACCAACCGCTTCAAGAGCTCGCCCACTACTACCGCGAGAGCTTAAAAGTCTGAGAAAAGCCTCCCCAATCCAGAAGATTTGGGACCTAATCATCGAGTAATCCACAGAGAAGAGATTGTTAACTAAAATAGAAGAAATCCAGCAAGCTCGAGCCAACGCCAAGTGAGCTTTCAAGAGAAGTACCAAGGTCCTCAGATGGCCAGATATCGACTATTGCTAATGCTTGGAAAACGATTGAATATTTAGTGTATAAGTGCAAGAAAATAATGCCAAGATGAGTTTTATGCGTGCAAGTATACACAATCAGCAAGTAGTACAACAGTAAGCTGAGTATCGAATCCACAGGGATTGACCAAGAACTTATTTGCTTAATGTTTACTTGTTTGTAAAAAAAAATAAAAATGTTTGAAATGATTTGTATTTTTGATTGAAAAGATAGCGAAAATAAAGTAGTGAAAATGGAAGCAGTCTGGCAATGAAAGTGTAATCGAATGAATGATGAGCTTTGGCAAGGCATGCTTGGATTTCACGCTACTCTGCCAGCCTTTAATAATATCCTACCTTGGTTTTATTACCGAGCAGATTAAAGGTAGTATTGCCTCTGTCGATGGCAATACCCAAAGTTAACCATGAAAAAACCCCTATATGTCTATAGTGAAGCTTTTCATTAATTAATTCGGTTAAGTGTCAACCTTTACTCCTAAAGGGCAGAATCACATTTGAAGTAAGTTCATCTACTTGAACATCTTCTGTCAAAGCTTCTTGCCTTAGTATCTGGCAACTGATCGTTTCCCCTTAAGTTTGTTAAGATATTAAGGTGCAATAAGCACATGGCAAAGGAATTGAGAAAATCAAGTAATAGCAGATAAAAAATAATGCCAAGGCATTTAGATTATTAAAACCAAATATAAAACCGATGTTAATAGCAAACATCCCCCAACCAACTGTAAAAGCTTAGTTCATGGTTGGAGGTCCATCTACAAAACATCATCGTTTCTCATCATCATTTCAAAATAAAAACAAACAAGACTAAGAGAATGGTCAAGAAGGAGATCCGTTGATGCAACACTTCAAATGCTCCAGAGCTCTCAGTCTTAGCTGGGCGAACCACGTCGCCTCTCGGTTCACCACGGTGAAGCCCCTCTTCAATCCCCCTCAAGTGGTGGCTTGAGCTTCTTTAAATAGGCTTGCGTGGAAACCCTATGATAAGATTTTGAGTTTGAATTTTGAATGTGCAAAGGGATAAGACGTATTATCCTCTTATATTTATTTGAATCATAGGGCTGACGTGTACAAGGTCTAACAGCTACCTTGACCAATCATCGGACGTCAATCATTTGCCAGCCGAGCTTGGCATTGTTTGGTTCATCTATACCAACTGCTACTCGGTAATTCTCTTATTTTTTTCCTACATTCTCTGCCATTGCCTCTCTGCCTGTTTCCTGCATCAAAACTAGCAAAATAACCCTTCACACTGGCAACAAAATAGCTCCTAACTCCATATGCAAATACAAGAATTTAACAAGTAAATGAAAACATATCTACTTAAAGGAAAGCAAAAGCATTTTGAAATAGCATAAAAAATCAATACTTTTGGGGAGTTAACACCCCAAAACCTAGCTCATTGTTTGTCCTCAAGTAATGCAACTAAAAATCTATAAAAATAGAAAAATAGGAAAAGTACCTCGACAACAATTGTCATGGTTCCCAACACCTACTAGCTAGCAAAATATTATCTTAGGTCTATCCTCGGATATTTAGTGTATCAATGCCAAGCAAATAAGCTAATTGAAGTGCAACAATATAGTTCTAGTCTAAGGTCATCAAGTGTGCATAAAGTGCGGGCAATATGTATCAAATTTACTCAACTCCCTTAGTCAAATTTACTACCTAAACTCAGAATTTTTATTTTTATATAAATATCCTTTTTCTTTTTTTTCTTTATTTGCCAAGGGTGTTTTTATGCTACCATTTGATTCGGGTGGCATCATGTACTATTTGGCATGAGACATAAGAGGGAGCAATCCACGAATACCCATGTTAATCCAGATTACATCACTAAGCTAAACTATTACACTCATACCCTAAAGTTATGTTAGCTTGAAAACTAAAAGGAAGCAAACCATGAAGACCCAAGTTAATTATTTTCCCTAAGGCAGATGAGTGTTCTCAAGTTTTTTCAGCTTTTGGCAAAACATTGTTGCCTTATTCTTTCTCTCTACCATGAAATTGTTTTTTAGTTTAGTTTCAAGCGAACCTAAGTTTGTTTCACAGACTAGACACATACCTCGTGTAGAGTGAAACTAAAGTTCCTTAAACTAGAGTTCAATTGCCAAGCTACTTGGCAATACTAACCTGTCGGCATAGAAGTTCTAAATTCCAGTTTCTTCATCGGGCAGATAATCTAGCACAAATTCTCCTAAACTAGCAGTGTTGGCAAAAGTTATAAGAACAAAAATTGACCAAGGCAATTTTTTTTTATTGGTTAGGTATGCAAATTTTAATCCTACATGGCAAACTAATCTACGTGGCAACTAAAATTTAAACATGAATGGCATGGCAAACTTAATGTGAGGATACACCCCCAAACCAAAGATGTACATTGTCATCAATGCATGAAAACAACATATATAAAAAATAGCAAAATGCATGATCATGAGAAATGTAATGAAATAAAATGTAAAGGAGTTTAGGAACAAGAGAACTCACCTTTGGAGCTTTATGAACTTGATACGCGGGTTCTTCTTTTGATAAAGCTCCCTGGGCTGGGAGCCATATGCTTCTTCCTGTAATGCCCCAGTTTTTGGGCCTAGCGATTTTGAGGTTTATTAGATGGTTCGGTGGATCGGGTTAGAGATTCGAGTTGGATTCGGGATCATATATTTTTTTAGTAAGATAAAAATATGGAAAAATAGCTAAAAATGATCATTTAATATATATTAATTTTTGGTAAAATCAATTTTGGAAAATGGCATTTGGAAATATGACATTTTGGTTAGTGACCAAAATGCGATTTTTGAAAACTATTTTAAAGTGATTGAAATGAAAATGGTCAAATTCTTAGAATCCTTAAGGAGCTAATTTACCAAGTGTTTGCTGGTGGTTTCTCCCTTCAATTAAATCATTTTAAACATGTGTTTTAAAAAGGTAATTAAGAAGGATTAAATATCTAAAGTTAGTTATTAGTTTTTCAAAGAAATTCACATAACTTTTCCTAAACCTTTTCTCTCAACTTCTTTCTACCAAACACTCAGAATTTCATCAAAATCCAGAGGTGAGGGATTTTTTTCACTCAGATTATTGATTTTAACTTGATTCTTTAACTTTGTTTTGCAAGATCTCATTGAGATCTTATGTTTTATTAGCTTTAAACAAGCCAATTGAGGGAGAAATCACATAACATGGGTAAAGTCTGTGATCTCCTCTGTTAAATGGTTCTTTATTGATATTCCCAAGTATTTGATCCTTGATTTAAGTTTATAATCTGATTTTGTGTTTTTATATGGATTTAATTGGGTAAAATTGATGAAATGAAGAATGATTCAAAGTGAATCTATTTTTCAGTGGTGTGGATTGTTTTTGAACATATTTTGGATGTGTAATGATGTTGATAATTTAATTTTATCAATGGAATCCCGAAACTCTTGAGTCTCTAATTGTTTAGGTTGCTAGATTTATGTTCTTGAGGTGTTTTGGTGGTTGTATGATTGCTGGAGGTGTTAGGTTGATTTGATTCTGTTTCTAGATGTTAATTGATGATAAAGTGTTGTTATATTGATAGGTTGTGGCTGGGTTGTGTTTGGAAAGGATTAGTTAAAGTTTTCGGCTGTTGAGGTTGGGTAATTGTGAGGTGAATGCAAGAATCCGTGAGGATCTATTGTTGCAGTGTTGTAAATGCATTGTGATGTATTAATCCTCTGTTGTTATGTGGTTTAAATAGGGGAGGTTGTTTTGGAAGCAAACAGTGTATCGTTGGAGGCTTCAGACGCTTGATTCGCGTCGGCAAATTAAGGTTTCGCGTATCAGTGAGTATGGATTCTAGCATTGGAATGTTTTAAAGGTGGTTTATGGGAGTTTAAACCCAGCTTGATACGCTGGTTTAAACTTGGAAGTAAGTAAAAGTGGATTTTCTCTCTCGGTCGTGCTAGCGTAGAGACGGTGGGCAGAGGACTGTGGCTCACACCGTTACTATCAAGCCTGATGGAGGTGCGCCGGTTAGGGTGTATGCACACCGCGAGGGTTGCAATGACACCGATGTGATTACAGGTACTTTCTCTTTACAGTCCTTGTCATTGTATTCGTTGGTTGATTATGGTTCTACCCATTCATACATCTTGAGTGAGCATGCCCAGTTGCTCGATATACCTGTTGAAATTTTAAATGTCAGTGTTAGAGTGACCAGTTTTCTTGGGGAGATGGTTGTAGTTAGGAAGTTGTATCGTAGGTGCCCGTTGATGGTTCAAGGACATGTCTTTGCTGTGGACCTGATGGAGTTGCCATTCCATGGCTTTGATGTTATTTTGGGCATGGATTGGTTGACCGAGAATCGAGCCGTGGTGGATTTTGAGACCAAAATGATATTTTTGAGGTTGACGAATGATTTCGAGGTGGTGGTTGTTGGTGAGAATGTCAAGTTCTTGTCCAATACTGTTTTGGATTTGGAAGCGAGTCGTTTGGATTCTGGATGTCAGGTTTTCTTGGCCTATGTGATGATTCCTGGTTTGAAGGAGTTGAGGGTGCAGGATATTCGCACGGTATGCGAGTTTCTAGGTGTTTTTCCAGAAGAATTGCCAAGGTTGCCACATGACCGTGAGGTAGAGTTTGGCATTGAAACCTATGCGAATATGACATCGGTGTCTATTGCTCCGTATCGTATGGTCCCGAAGGAGTTGAAAGAGTTGAAAGTGCAATTGCAAGAGTTGCTTGATCGTGGGTTTATTAGACCGAGTATTTAGGGTGCACCGGTGTTGTTTGTAAAAAGAAGAAGGATGGTACGTTGCGGATGTGTATAGATTATCGGCAATTGAATAAGTTGACGATAAAGAACAAATACCCATTTCCACAGATAGATGATTTGTTTGATCAGTTTAGGGGTGCCTCGGTGTTCTCTAAGATCGATTTAAGGTCTAGGTACTACCAGTTGAAGGTGAAGGATGTGGATGTGCCTAAGACCACTTTTCGTATGAGATATGTGCATTATGAGTTCCATGTGATGCCGTTTGGCTTGACCAATGCATCGGCTGCTTTTATAGACATGATGAATCGTGTGTTCCATGAGTTTTTGGACTAGTTTGTGGTGGTGTTTATTGATGATATCCTTGTGTACTCTCATACTGAGGAGGTTTATGATAGACATTTACGGGTTGTGCTTCAGACATTATTGGCTAATCGGTTGTATGCCAAGTTAAGAAAATGTGAGTTTTGGCTTAGGAGGTTGTTTTCCTTGGGCATGTTGTGTCAACCGAGGGAATTCGTATTGATCCACAAAAGGTTGAGGCTGTGATGAGTTGGAAGGTGCCCAAGTCTGTGATAGAAGTTCAGACTTTTCTTGGTTTGGCTAGTTACTACCGTAGGTTCGTGGAAGGGTTTTCTAGTTTGGCGGCTCCATTAACTAAGTTGTTGCAGAAGAATGTTTACTTTGATTGGACGAAGGATAGGCAGTGAGCATTTGAGAAGTTGAAGGAAGCGTTGACGCTCACTTCAGTTTTGGTATAGCCTGAATCGGGGAAGGAGTTCGTTGTTTATAGTGATGCTTCGTATGTGGGGCTTGGTTGTGTGTTGATGCATGAGGCTAAGGCAGTTGCGTATGCATCTAGGCAGTTGAAGGTGTATGAGCGTATTTACCCTACTCTTGACCTTGAGCTTGCCGCAGTTGTGTTTGCCTTAAAAATCTGGAGGCATTACCTTTATGGAGAGAAGTGTATGGTTTATACGGATCATAAGAGCCTGAAATATTTGATGTCATAGAAGGAGATGAACCTTAGGCAGCGAAGATGGTTGGGGTTGCTTAAGGATTATGATTTGACCATTGAATATCATCCGGGAAAAGCCAACGTTGTGGCGGATGCTTTGAGTAGGAAAGCAGCTGTAGAGTTGAGAGCTATGTTTGCTCGCCTGAATGTGACGGGTGACCGGGGGTTGTTAGCAGAGTTGCAGGTGAAGCCATCCTTGTTGTAGTTAATTAAGGAGAGGCAGCCGCATGATGATGGTTTAGTACTGTAGGTAGAGATATCTTGAATGGAATCCTACAGAATTTCATTTCAATGACGATGGGGTGTTGTGTTTTAAGGGCTGAATTGCGGTGCCTGAAGATGACGAGTTGAGGCGTACTATTCTGACCGAAGCGCATGCTAGCCCTTTTGCCATGCATCCCGGTAGTACTAAAATGTATCGGGGGTTGAAGGAGGAGTACTATTGGGTTAGGCTGAAGAATGATGTGGCTGACTTTGTTTCTCGTTGCATGATATGTCAGCAGGTTAAAGCTGAGCATCAGTTTCCCTCCGGGTTGTTGCAACCGTTGAGGATACCAGAATAGAAGTGGGAAAGGATCACCATGGATTTTGTGTCAGGGTTTCCTGTGACACCGGCAAAGAAGGATTCCATTTGGGTGATTGTTGATCGGTTTACGAAGTGTGCACATTTTGTGTCGGTGCATACGACGTACACTCTGGATCGGTTGGCTAAGCTGTATATCTCTAAGATTATGCGTTTGCATGAGGTGCCTAAATCTATAGTTTTGGATAGGGATCCACGTTTCACGGTGAGGTTTTAGATGTGCTTGCATCATGCTCTGGGAACTAGACTAAATTTTAGCACTTCGTATCATCCTCAGTCGAATGGTCAGTCGGAGTGCGTGATTCAAGTCCTCGATGATATGTTGAGATGCTGTATTATTGAGTTCCAGGGGACGTGGGAGAAGTAGTTGCCTTTGGTGGAGTTCGCTTATAGTAACAGTTACCAGGCTAGTATTCAAATGGCACCGTTTGAGGAGTTGTATGGAAAGAGGTGCCGTACGCCCGTGTGTTGGGTTGAGTTGGAGAGAAGCATCTTTCTTTACCGGATGTATTAAAAGGAACCAATGAGAAGGTTAAGTTTATTTGTTAGCGCTTGAAAATGGCTTCGGATAGTCAAAAATCCTATGCAGATTTGAGGTGTAGAGATATAGAGTATGGTGTTGGTGACCGAGTGTTTTTGAAGGTATAGCCTTGGAAGAAGGTGATGCGTTTTGGGCGAAAAGGAAAGCTTAGCCCGAGATTTATTAGGCCATACGAGGTTGTTGAGCGTATGGGTCCTGTCGCCTATCGTTTGAGGTTACCTTCTGAGTTGGATAGGATTCATGATGTGTTTCATGTTTCGATGTTGCGGAGGTATCGGTCGGATCCCTCGCATGTAATGGCTGTGGAAGATATCCAGTTGAGACCATATTTGTCATATGATGAGGAACCAATAGAGGTTCTTGATACCAGTAGTAAGGTTTTATGTGGCAAGACGGTTGAGCCTGAGAAGGTGTTATGGAGGCACCGCGGTGTTGAGGAGGCCACGTGGGAACGCAAGTCGGAGATGCTGGAGCAGTTTCCGCATCTGTTTCCTCCAGGTAAATTTTGAGGATGAAATTTCTTAAGTGGGGGAGAGTTGTAATGCCCTGGTTTTTGGGCCTAGCGGTTTTGAGGTTTATTAGACGGTTTAGGGGACCGGGTTAGAGATTCGAGTCGGATTCAGGATCGTATATTTTTTCGGTAAGATAAAAATATGGAAAAATAGTTAAAAATCATCATTTAATATATATTAATTTTTGGTGGAATCCATTTTTGAAAATGGCATTTGGAAATATGACATTTTGGTTAGTGACCAAAATGCGATTTTTTAGAACTATTTTAAAGTGACTAAAATGAAAATGGTCAAATTCTTAGAATCCTTAAGGAGCTAATTTACCAAGTGTTTGCTGGTGGTTTATCCCTTCAATTAAATCATTTTAAACATGTGTTTTAAAAGGGTAATTAAGAAGGATTAAATATCTAAAGTTAGTTATTAGCTTTTCAAAGAAATTCACATAACTTTTCCTAAACCTTTTCTCTCAACTTCTTTTTTGCCAAACACTCAGAATTTCATCAAAATCCAGAGGTGAGGGATTCTTTTCACTCAAATTATTGATTTTAACTTGATTCTTTAACTTTGTTTTGCAAAATCTCATTGAAATCTTATGTTTTCTTAGCTTTAAACAAGTCAATTGAGGGTGAAATCACATAACAGGGGTAAGGTCCGTGATCTCCTATGTTAAATGGTTCTTTATTGATATTCCCAAGTATTTGTCCTTGATTTATAGTTTATAATCTGATTTTATGTTTTTATATGGATTTAATTGGGTAAAATCTGTGAAATGATGAAAGATTATAAGTGAATCTATTTTTCAGTGGTATGGATTGTTTTTGAACATATTTTGGATGTGTAATGATGTTGATAAGTTGATTTTATCAATGGAATCCCAAAACTCTCGAGTCTCTAATTGTTTAAGTAGCTAGATTTGTGTTCTTGAGGTGTTTTGGTGGCTGTATGATTGCTGGAGGTGTTAGGTTGATTTGATTTTGTTTGTAGATGTTAATTGATGATAAAAGTGGTGTTAGATTGTTAGGTTGTGGCTGGGTTATGTTTGGAAAGGATTAGTTGAAGTTTTCGGTTGTTGTGGTTGGGTAATTGTGAGGTGAATGAAAGAATCTGTGAGTGTCTGTTGTTGTAGTGTTGTAAATGCATTGTGATGCATTAATCCTCTGTTGTTATGTGGTTTAAATAGGGGAGGATGTTTTGGAAGCAAACGATAGCGTTGGAGGCTTCGGACATTTGATTCGCATCGACAAATCAAGGTTTCGCGTATCGGTGAGTGAGAACATGGATTCCAACATTGGAATGTTTTAAAGGTGGTTATAGGAGTTTAAACTCAGCTTGATATGCTGGTTTAAACTCGGAAGTAAGTAAAAGTGGATTTTCTCTCTAGGTCATGCTAGCGTTTAATGGTTTAATGCACTTGTTTTGATTTGCATATTACCTACTGGTTAAGCATGTTTTATTTGATATACTATTTTTGAGCGTGAAATGCTGAAGGATGCGCATGGTAAGTGCTCCTTGTAAGTATAAGGTCTATACTTGTGGTTTAAAGCATGGTTCTTGCTTTGGAAAATGGTTTGATTAATGCTTGTTAAAAATAGTGAGGTAAATGCTAAACGGTTAGTTATATTGGCAAGTGACGTGGTTTTAAAATTGTTATCGGATATAGTTGGCCAGCCATAAGATTGAGTGCACTATAATAAGTCGCCTTGGATGTTGATGGGTTTAGATTCGTGTACCGAAAACTCCATTCGAGTACCCTACGGTAGAGGTGTTAAACAGTATCGTAGACTCCCGTTAGAGGATTAAGCATCTAACCGATGATTGGGGTTGGTGTCCCCGTGTGTTGAAAGGTGTACCCGGTTGGTAATGTACCGCGATTGTTATTGTATCGCTATTCCGATTGAGATGGCTTGAAGTGTTGGTTGAACACTTGTTGAATCCGTGTATCCGATGTACTCTTTTGTTATTGGACATGTTTAATGATCACTTGTATGCTAATATAATTATTGAAGTATCATTGTAAAGTTTATGTTGCATAATGTTATTTATACGTGTTACTCTTTACGCTTTGTATATGGTTGTTATGCATGGGAAGGCTTAAATTGAAGTTGAGCAATGGGACTTGCTATTGTTTAATGATACATTTTGCATATGGATTAATATGCTGAGTTTTAAAGATGTTAAATGCATGGTTTTAAAGGCATGATAATGTTTTAAGAAGACATTCGAATTGAGATTTCAATGTGTTGTTGAATAATGGTTTTTAAATGCATTGATGGCGTTTTGTTTGTGAGAGGTCCTCACTAAGCCTTGTGTGGTTACGCTCTTATTGTCCATCAATGCAGAGAATTGAGAGCTTTGGAGGCAGCAAGGAGCAAGGGATCCTAGCAAGACTTTTTTTCCAAAGTATGTTGAATTAGACTATAAGTAATAAGGGCAATGGGGTACCTGTTTTGGTTTTGGGAGATGTTTTGTTAAACTCCCTATTTGAGCAAATTGTATGGTTGCTCTAAAATTGTAAATGAACTTTATGGGTTGGTTTCGGTATTTGTTTGGAGTTTTGTAATTTACTTGAATGCTCTCTAGGTTGCATGCCTATAGATTTACGTTTGTTGCCATGAGTTGATGCTGAGTCTGTGATGCTATGCTGTGAATGTTGACCTGAATATGTTGGATTTACGTTAGTAGCATGTTAGGGTGTTTTGGATAGGCTTAATGCATGTTTAAACCAGTAAATGTGACCTTTCGGGTGCTGTGTATCGGTACATGAGACCCTGTACCTGTACAGCTAGGTTTTTCTAGGCATAGCGTACTGATACTCAGGTTTACGTATCGGTATGGATTTGTCATTTTGAGCTTAGGGTACCAGTACGAGCACATGTGTATTGGTACGAGACTTGGCTACTAGAAACTTACTTTTTGGATCAAAACCCGAGTACTGATACTCCTTTAGATCGTACTGATATGGGCTGTCTACGTGGACCTGCATACCAATACAACTGGTTGAGTATTGATACGCATAGCCGTTAATCCATTAATGTCTTGGAAATAAGATTCTGTTTTCTTTTGTTTTGGTCCCTGAATGTGGTGGAAGTAATTGAGTGAGTATGGGTGTTCGTATTAAGTTGATTTTTTACATGGGAACATGAAACCTGTTTAATTAAAAGATGGTAATATAAAATTTGGTAAAGTCCTTGTATTTTGCTAAAATTGCTATTTGGTCCCTAATTTATAATTGCGACCAATTAGATGTCGTTTCGACTCCTGATTGAGTGGTGTTTTCACCTGCTGTCAGCATGAACATGTAGGGTATTAATTACGCCTTTAGACAAGATAAAAGAAAAGAAAAATGGTCGCGTTTTAGGTTTCTTCTCACAATTTACTTTGGTAAACCTAATGTGACTCTCTCGGGTCGATCTTGTGACTAGGCCGGGTCGAGGGGGTTACATCTTTCACTTCAGGTTGGGTTTTAATGTGGTTGTGGAAGCTCCAAGGTCATGGAGAACTTTCTCAACAATTTTCTTCAGCTTGGAGGCAGCTGGGACATCCGTGGTAGCACATAAGGCAGATGCTGAAGGTGGCAGCAGCCTTGGCTTGGCTTTGGATTCCTTCATCTTCGAACTCAGGTGGTGTGTCAGTTCTAGCAGATTCAACTTATTGGAGAAACTGGGATGGTGGCATCAGATTACGTCAGAGTGTGGACAGAGTGGGGACTAGCTGGCATATCGTCTTTGGCAAGGAGGTTGGCATAGAACTTAGGGAACGCTGGTAGTGTTTGCGTAGATATGCCTTCAAGGGTTTTCTTTATGGCACAGTCCCTAGCATACACATATTGCTAGAATAAGGAGTTTTGCTCCTCAACTTTCTCGAACTTTTGGAGGATAACCTCTTAGCATTGGTAGATTTGGGAAAGCATTGCCACGGATCTAGCTGGCATAGGAATCATTGGTTTTTCTTTAGACACATTGGCCTTGGGCGCAAATTTGACAGACTTTACATTTCTTTCTCTTTCAACTCTATGGCAGTTAACTGCCTCCATATGGCAGGGGTTATGGTGGTCCTCTTATTTTTTTGAATGCTATCTGAATCGAGCTGTGGTACACCGTGCTACAAATAGATAGTAAAAATTAGAGAAAGAAATAGTAAACTTTTATTGGTCTTACCAGTACGCTTAAGCGTCTCGTTAACAATGAGCTGTCCAACGTTAATCTTGTGGCCAGTCATGATCGAGTAGGGGCCAATCTTACTTCTGAAACTGTTTCATTGTAGGTGGTCAGCTTAAGGTTTGCCTTCCAAAAGTGGTTCTAACCCCATGGCTGAGACTTTAGTGCCAACTGTTTCACAGTCCGGTGGCCTTTTGATGACACATTCTATTTAGTGTTTGCCTCACAAAGTTCTTTCAACATCGTCTTCCTCTTGGCATCATCCAAGGATTCCACAAACTTGGTGTTTTTCCTTTGTTCCATCCAAAGAAAACATATAATTTATATAACCTTCATCAAAACGAACGCACATAACTCGCACCATCAAGAAGAACGCGTCTTTGGCTGTAAGATGAGCATAGAATTCTCGAACAATGGTGGCCTGGACTTCCCCTGGTGGTTGGCAGAATTTCTCCTACTTATGTGTCTTTATCACCGTGAAAAACTCTGGGGAATAACCCAAGTTTGGCTCACTCTTAAACTCGAAACCTTTCTCATAGAAGAAGGTTCTTGATGCAAAATTCTCCTCATACTTTTTGGGGATCTTTTCATTAAAAAAGATCTTAAAGGGTGTTGAAGAAGATGCCATAAAAATCTTTTGAAAACTTGAATGGTTTTTTGTAAAGAAAGAGAAGTAAATCTTGCTTTTGTTTCTTGATAAAGACGATAGAAAGAAGAGTGAAAAGTTTTTAGCTAAGATTCAGTTAGGGTTTAAGTAGTTGAATGGGTAAAATAGTTGAGTATTTTAACGGTGTTTTTAATTTGGCCAGTTGAGTAGGGATAATGATAAGAGTTTAGCGTGTTTGGGGAGGATAAACAATGATATGAAAAGGGTAAAGTGATAAGAGGGCATGGGGAAAGATGAAGTGATAAGGTGATTATGTTAAAATTTAAATTTCAACTTTTCACCTTGGGCAGCTAGGGTAAAATTCAACACTTACCAAAAATTTTCATTCTCTCTTGGGCCGAGCTCTATCAAGCCTTGGGCAACTATGGTAAATTTCCTTCTCCATTTTTATCCCCCATGTCAGTCTTCTACCTTGACATTCTGCCTGGCAACAAAATCATGCATTCACTCAACAAAAACCTTTTAATGCAGTAAAAGAAAGATAAAAATGAAAGAAAGATAAATAAATGAAAAATACTAAAAATAAAACATCTAACCTACTATATACACAAATCAAACAATGCTAACGATGTTCACAGAACTTCTACCAGGAGGATAATCTCCTTGGCATGCTTTTGAGTGCCTTCCAAATAGTGTTTCAATCTTTGGCCATTTACCTTAAAAATTGTTCCCATCTTGAAATCCTTGATGTCCACTGCTCCATGAGCATATGACTTTATAACTTCAAAGGGGCCTGACCATCTCAACTTGAGTTTCCCTAGAAACAACTTTAGCCTCAAGTTAAATAACAAAACATGTTGGCCTACCTCGAATTGCCTTGGCGATACCCTGTTGTCATGCCATCCTTTTGTTCTTTCCTTGTAGAGTCTGGCATTCTTATAAGCTTGCATTCTGAATTCCTCTAGCTTGTTTATGTCCAATAAGTGTTTCGTACCAGCATTTCTTTACTCCATATTGAGCTTTTTGATTGCCCAATAAGCTCTATGTTCCAATTCCACTGGCAAGTGGCATGCCTTACCAAAAATAAGTATGTAGGGCAAAGTTCCCAATGAGGTCTTAAAGGCTATTCTATAAGCCCACAAGGAATTATCTAGTCTCAAGGACCAGTCATTCCTTATTGGATTCACAGTTTTCTCCAGAATGCTCTTGATCTTCTTATTCGAAATCTTTACTTAACTGTTCATTTGGGGGTGGTAAGCTATGGCAATTCTTTGCTAGATTCCATACCTACATAGAGCTCTAGAGATTAAATTGAACTTAAAATGCGTACCTTCATCATGAATGATGGCTCTGGGGGCACTGAATCTAGTAACGATATGCTTATGAAGGAACTTGGCAATAGCCTTGGCATTGTTTGTTGGAAAAGCCACCGCCTCTACCCATTTTGAAACGTAGTCAATAGCTACAAGGATATATAGGTTCCCGAATGATGGGGGAACCCATAAAGTCTATTCCACATACGTCAACAGCTCTACTAGCATAATATTCTAGAGCGGCAATTGATGTCTGCTAGAGATGTTACCTATCCGTTGGCATCGATCACATGCCTTGGAAAAGTAATAAGCATCTTCAAACATCGTAGGCCAAAAGAATACAGACTGTAACACCTTGACAACGGTCTTCATTCCAGCAAAGTGTCCTCCATACGGTGCTGCATGATTTAACTGCAAAATGTTGTGCTGCTCATCTTCTTGTACACATCAACGGATCACTTGGTCGGCACATTGTTTGAACAAAATTGTCTCATCCCAATAATATTGTTGAACATCTTGTAGAAAACGTCTCCTGGCATTACTCGCCAAATTCGGTAACAAAATATTGCTTACTAGGTAATTGACTATGTCAGCGTACCATGGCATAGAATCGACTGCAAGTAAGTATTCATCAGGGAATTCATCTATAATGGCAGTGGCTCCACCTTCCTCTAGGTGATGCTCTAATCGTGATAAATGGTCAGCCACCAAGTTCTCACTCCCCTTCTTGTCTCGAATCTCATGATCAAATTCCTGCAGCAAGAGCATCTATTAGATTAGTCTAGGATTGGCATACTTCTTTTCCAAGAGATATTTCAATGCCAAGTGATCTGTATACACCACAAATTTGTTACTTACCAAGTAAGATCTGAACTTTTCAAATGCAAATACAACCGTGAGAAATTCCTTCTCTGTTGTGGCGTAGTTAAGTTGAGATTCATTCAATGTCTGGCTAGCATAGTAAATGGTACAAAAAATCTTGCCACGTCTTTGTCCCAACATAGCTATAACAGCATAGTCACTGGCATCACACATAAGCACGAAAGGCCCACTCCAATCTAGTGCCACGACTATGGGGGCATTAATTAATATGTCCTTAAGTTCCTGAAACGCTTTTAAACAAGAGTCATCAAACACAAAAGTGGAATTTTGTTCTAAAAGCAAGCATAGAGGTTTAGAAATTTTTGAGAAATCTTTAATGAAACAGCGATAAAAAACTGCATGTCCCAAAAAACTTTTGATACCTTTTATGCTTGTAGGAGGTGGCAACTATTTGATTACCTCCACTTTTGCCTTTTCCACTTCCAAGCTACTCTTGGTCACTTTATGACCGAGAATTATGCCCTCATTCACCATGAAGTGGCATTTCTCCCAGTTCAAGACCAAGTTAGTCTTAATACATCTCCTCAAAACAAGCTCTAAACTCTGAAGGCATTCCTCAAATGTCTTGCCAAACACCAAGAAGTCATCCATAAAAACTTCCAAGTTGTTCTCAATCATGTTTGAAAAAATAGACATCATACAACGTTGAAACGTTGTCGGAGCATTACACAGTCCAAAGGGCATTCTTCTAAAAGCGAATGTCCCAAATGGATAGGTGAATGTATTCTTCTCCTGATCCTCTAGAGCTATGAAATCTGATTATATCTCGAATAGCCGTCTAGAAAGTAATAAAATGCCTTACCTGCCAATCTGTCCAACATGTGATCGATGAAGGGTAGTGGAAAGTGGTCTTTCCTGGTGGCATTATTCAACTTCCTATAGTCCATGCACACTCTCCAACTGGTAGCAGTTCTGGAAGGAATCAACTCATCTTTGCTATTTTGAACCAGTGTCATACCACTTTTCTTTGGCACACATTGCACATGACTGACCCACAAGCTATAAAAAATAGAATAGATTATCCTAGCATCTAACCACTTGATAATTTCTTTTTTAACTACCTCTTTCATGATCAGGTTTAATCTTCTCTGGCCCTCAATTATTTTGCCATGATATTCCTCCTAGATTATTTTGTGTATGCAAATAGTTGGGCTTATTCCTCGGATATCAGCCAAGGTCCATCCTAGAGCTTGCTTATAATTTCTTAAAATTTTAAGCAATCTTTCCTCCTGATCATTAGATAGATCAACAACAGTGATCTTTGGCAAAGTAGAGTGTTTACCTAAGTAGGCATACTTGAGGTGGTCTAACAATTGTTTCAGTTCCAATTCTAGTGGCTCCTCAATGGATGGTTTAGGTGCCTTGATTTCTCTGCCAGCCAACTCTAATGGCTCTGGCTATCCAAAGTAATTAAGAACTTCATTCTCCAAGGTTGGTCTTTCAGTGTCTTCACTCGTCTCAATTTCTTCATCCAGTTCTCTAGCATCATCATCTACTTCTTGGCATATCTGTGCCACGTCCAGAGTGAAAATAGACTCCATCATCTCAACAGTTTGGCATTCCTCATGTTTATCTATGCATTTAAGAGATTGAAACACATTATATATAACATGTCGGTCATTAATGCGCATAGTAAGTTCACTTTTATGAACATCAATTAAGGCTTTACATGTGGCAAAGAATGGTCTGCTCAATATAATTGGGACATTCATGTCTTCCTCATAATCTAAACTGATAAAAATTACCTGGAAATATAGATTTATCTACCATTACCAACACATCCTCAATCTTACACTTAGGATGTGCAAAAGATGGGTCTGTTAACTAAAGTGTACAGTGGTAGGCCTTGCTTCAATGCCGAGCTTTTTGAAAATAGACATTGGCATCAAATTGATGCTGGCTCCCAGACGCACAATGCCTTACACATGAATCTATTGCCAATGGTACAGGGAATAGTAAATCTTTCAGCTTCGGTGGTAATTGATTGAGTATCATTGCACTGCATCCCTCAATGAGAGCTGTAGTCTCGAAATCACCCAATTTCCTCTTTTTGGACAAAATGTCCTTCATGAATTTAACATAGTTGGGCATCTGCTCAAAAGCTTCTACTAATGGTATGTTGATTTGCAACTACTTAAGAACTTCCAAGAAGCGCTTAAATTGTTGATCCTGCTTGTACTTCTGTAGTCTTTGTGGAAATGATAGAGGTAGGCAAGCAAATGCTGACTTTCTTGACTTTGCCAAGGGTTTGCTAGCATTAGACCAAGGTCTGGCATCGTTTATGTCTTCTTTTTTCTTCTCTTCTTATTTTGGTTCATCTAATGGTCCATTCTCTTTCTCCTGGCAATTAACTAGTTGCTTGGCAAGTATCTCAGCCTCGCATTGTTTGCCACTCCGAAGAGTTACAGCTTTGCATTGTTCATTACCTCTATGCCGGTCATCTTCTGTATCACTTGGCAAAGCTCTCTGGGGTCGATTACTGAGTGCATTGGCAATCTGTCCGATTTTAATCTCCAAGTTCTGCATAGATGCTACCAAACTCTAGACAGTTGCATCATTCCTCTCCATATATTCTTTCAAGGTCTCCTGGTTGTTCCTTTATCCTATATAAAAATTGCTTTGTGGCCTCTGTGGCATGACATTCTGGTTGAAACCTTGTTGAGCATTGTTATTCTGACGCTGGGCATTATTGTTCTGTTACTGGGCATTGTATTGATTACCTCTTTGATTTCCCCAAGCTAAATTTGGGTGTTGCCTCCATCCTGCATTGTAAGTATAGGAATTTGCATTATAATTACAATTGAAATTGCCAAGCTTTCATGTAATTGTCCTCCCCACATATTGTGCAGAATAGGTCTAATGCCTTGACCTCTTGGGATTCTTTATTCTTTTGCAAAGTTTTCACCATGCTAGAAGATTGGAAATCTCAGCGTGGATGGATGCTAGTTCATCTAGAGCTAATTTCCCACCAATTTTTATTTCTCTCCTTAGTTTGGTAGTAGGATACTTGAAATCATTAGTTGATATCCTCTAAAGGATGCCAACTGCCTCTGTATAGTTCTTGTCAAGCAGTGAACCATTTGCCGATGCATCAATAACTGTCATGGCATGAGCATTGAGTCCATTATAGAAGGTCTCCATCTGGGTCTAATTTGGGAATTCATACATAGGACACCTCCTCAATAGGTCCTTGAATCTCTCCTAAGCATCATATATGGTCTCATCATCAGCATGCCTAAACGTAATGATCTCACTCCTTAGCTTGGCAGTGAGTTTAGGTGGCTGGAATCGTAGCAAAAATTTCTGGCATAGATCTCCCTATGAGGTGATAGAACTAGGTGGCAAAGAACTAAGCTATGTTTTTGCTCTATCTCTTAGGGAAAATGTGAACAATTTCAGCTTCACTATATCTTCTAATACTCTAGGCTGCTGAAATAATTGGCAAACTTCCATGAATTGCTTCAATTGTTGCCTCGGCTATCCAGTAGGTGCTTTATCAAATTGTCATACATTTAAAAGCGTTTGTATCATCACCGGTTTAAGTTCAAAATTCGGTGTATTTACCTCTAGACCAATCAATCCTGGCATCAAATTGTCTATGTTTGGTGCCGAGTGTTCTCGGATAGGTCTCTCTTCCTCCACATTAATGGCTGCGGTAACAGGTGTGGCCGGTATCCCATTGTAGATTGATGGATTTCCCTAATTGTTTGGGTTACCATCGGCTCCTCTATTTCCTTGATGTGCCATCTTTCGAGCTTTTCTTTTTAACCTTCGTAGGGTTCTTTCAATTTCTAGGTCGTATGGCCAATCTTCCACCAAAGAGCGATTTTTGGTCATACACCAGTTAAAACAAACAAATAAAATGAAATAATAATAAAAGAAACGAAACAAGTAAAAATTAGAATAATAAATTATGTCGCAATCCTCGACAAAAGCACCAAAAACTTGTCGACTATTGCTAACACTTGGCAAATGATTGAATATTTACTGTAAAAGTGCAAGAAAATAATGCCAAGGTGAATCTTATGCGTGCCAATATACACGGTCAACAAGTAATACATCAATAAGTTGAATAGAATCCACAAGGATTGACCAAGAACTTATTTGCTTAATGTTTACATGTTTGTAAGAAAATAAAAGTTCTTGAAATGATTTGGATTTTTGATTGAAAAGATGGCAAAAACAAAGTAGTGAAATGATTTGGATTTTTGATTGAAAAAATGGCAAAAAAAGTAGTGAAAATGGAAGCAGTCTGGCAACGAAAGTGTATTCGAATGAATGATGAGCTTTGGCAAGGGATGTCTGGGTTTCATGTACTTATGCCAGCCTTTAATAATATCCTACCTTGGTTTTATTGCTGAGCAGATTAAAGGTAGTATTGCCTCTGTCCCCAATATGTCTATAGTGAAGCTTTTTATTAATTAACTCGATTAAGTTTCAACCTTTACTACAAGGGGTAGACTCACGTCCGAAGTAAGTTCATCTACTTAAACATCTTCTATTGAAGCTTATCGCCTTAGTATCTAGCAACTTATCGTTGCCCTTTAAGTTTATTAAGATATTAAGGTGCAATAAGCACACTATGCCAATTGTCGTATAGCAAAGGATTTGTGAAAATTAAGTATTAGCAAATAGAAAATAATAAGGCATTTAGATTATTAAAAACCAAACATAAAGCCAGTGTTAATCGCAAACATCCCCCAACCAACTATAAAAGCTTAGTTCATGGTTGGAGGTCCATCCACAAAACATCTTCATTTCTCATCATCATTTCGAAATAAAAACAAATAAGACTAAGAGAATGGGCAAGAAGGAGATCCGTCGATGGACCCTTAGAATGCTCTAGAGCTCTCAGTCTTAGCTGGACGAACCACATCACCTCTCGGTTCACCACGGTGCAGCCTCTCTTCAATCTCCCTCAAGTGGTGGCTTAAGCATATTTAAATAGGCTTGTGCAAAACTCCTAGGATAAGATTTTGAGTTTGAATTTTGAATGAGCAAAGGGATAAGATGTGTTATCCTCTTATTTCGATTTGAACCCTAGGGCTGATGTGTACAAATTCCAATAGCTACCTTGACCGATCATCGAACGTCAATTCTTTGCCAGTCGATCTAGGCATTGTTTGGTCCATCTATGCCAACTGCTACTCAGTAATTCTATTGCTTTCTTTCATGCGTTCTCTGCCAGCACCTCTCTACCATGCCTGCCTGCCTGTTTCCTGCATCAAAACCAGGAAAATAACCCTTCACACTGGCAACATAATAGCTCCTAACTATTTATGCAAATGCAAGGATTTAACAACTAAATGCAAACATATCTACTCAAAGGCAAGCAAAAGCATTGTGAAATAGCATAAAAAATCAGTACTTCTAGGGAGTTAACACCAAAACATCCATAAACACCAAAAACATGGCCAAGAGAAAGGGGCCACAAAACCAGCTCTAACAAGCCCTTCTATTTCCTCATCTGAGACTGTTGCCGATAAGAACTACCTAAACTCACAACATCCCATGACCCCCGATAGTACATCAAAAGGTGTTAGGAGGGATTACCTCCAATGAACGGTAGAGAAACTCTATGGAGAAATCAAAAGATATGAATGGAGAAAAGAGAGCAGACGAAGACAAGAGATGAATGTGCGGAAGAAAAGAGAAGAGGGAAGGTGGCGGCTGCTCCTCCCCGAGTAAGCAGTGTCACTCTAAGAAACAAAATAAGAAAAAAAACCCTAAGAATGATTAGAAAGAAGGCAAAGCGAAGTTTCTAGAAAAAAGAAAAAAGGCATCTTTCAACTCTCATTTCACCTACTCCCCTAGTCTACTTATAGGCTTGGTAGTAAGGTAGTTTAATCTGTTAACGCGTTTTTGTCAATATATAGTGTCAAACTATAAGTACACTTTCATATTTAAATAATCTAATCACCCAACACTTAATGTGACAAAATCAATTACAACGACTTAAGCTTATATAAACACTCTAAACATATGTTATTTAATAAACTGAGATAAGATGCAATAGAAGTAACACCTCTTCTGCTACATGCTTCTTAGGATTTTTCTTTGCCTAATCGGCAATGACATTAATCTTGGTATTGGTTGTCGATTGTCTGTGATTCATATTTCTTATTATTTCTTATAGTTAGTTTGTTTTGTTTTGTTTTTTTCTTCATATGTCTTGTTCCATTTTTCTCTGCCTCTATGTCATGTCTCTACCTTATGGCACGTTTCTATAGTTACTTTTGCAAGATTTTTGTGTTCGTACTGTAACACCTATCACCTGTTCTAGAAGGATGACGAATGTCACATTGATTCACCTAGGTGAATCCTATCTAGAATAATCAAATTTAAAATATTTTTGAATCTTTTCATGATCTAGATACATAATCGCGCCCTAATTAAGCAACGGTTCAATTTTCATGCCAAATAGACTTTTAAAACTTATTTAATTGAGCATATGTTGAATATAGGGACCAAAATGTAAATTCTTAAAATTATAGGGAATTTTATGAAACTAAAGTTACCAATCTGAAATTAGGCTTATTTTAAACACCCATGTCAAATTTCAGGTCATTTGGACATTAACAACTTATTCAAATGATTCATGAACATTTAGGGTCTAAAATGCAAGGAAACAAAACTTGGCTTCAGGCTTTAACCGAATTAACTACTGGTTGTAATGGTACATGGGACCCTATACGATACTCAAGCATTTATACAAAAAGGTAACCACTATCTGTACCGATACATGACTTTTTGTACCGGTACGGAGGGCCTGTACCGATCTCGAATAGGGCATACCAGTACACCCTGACTCGAAATGCCTGAATTTTAAAGGCGGGTATCGGTACGCAATGAACCCATACCAGTACGCACAACCAAATATTGCAGATTTGAATTTGCAATATCACTTGAATAACCTAAAAAAACCTGAATCAACATAACATGCTTTTACTAATTAACCAACATAAAATACACTTAAATAAGCATTCATATGGCAAGTTTCAACACCAATGGTAATAATGTTAGAACCAAACCATAATAGATATGAAATCTTAACCCAGGATCTATCATGTCAAATCATCAAGAATAATAAACCGATTAAACTGAATACGGAAGCGTACATGAATTCATTGATGGACTAAAAACCTTGAATCCTTTGATGGAGATCGCCTAAAAGGTGGTTGTGATCTTCCAAGAAGATAGGTTAGCCCTTGCTATAAAAACTCTTTGACGGGGACAAGAGTAATACAAGTTAACCTATTTGTTGGGGACCACTACCTCTTTATATAGTTGATTATTAAATCAACTATTAAATATTTATAACTCCACCCCTCATTGAATTGTAAATATATCATACAGTATCTACACTTTTATTTCCATGACACTTTAGTACCTATGACACACCTAACATAATTGGTCACTTGATTTTGTGTCATACTTTATAATAGCATCATACATTTTACATATGTGCCCACAATTGTAGATTTTAATCCAACAATCTCCCACTTGGGCAACATATGTTTCCTGATAAACGTACAACCTTATGAGCTCAAAAATTTGCTATTATATAATAGGTATTCTATAACAAATTCGTCCATCAACTATATCCATATAGGATCAAAGCAGCCTTTGCCATATCAATCATGACTAGACCCATCAATGGTCACGTATACAAATATAGTCAAATGACATAGATTAATCATGGATGCGTAGCATGGAAAATTACATGAAATGTGAACCAAACATGTCTATTTCCAACTGGTCCTCCTAAACCTTAGTGAGATCAAACTTTACTGAATTTAGAGTGTGCATAAACCAAAAGAACTTTATTTCTGCAGAAAATAATCTTAAAATAACTTTAAACTGAAGTAACCAAAATTGTGTCTAGACCAAATGAGCATTTTTTAAATTACAAACTCCCACTAAAACCGAATATCCTTAAATAACATTACACCCACATGAGTAGTGTGCTCATGAAAGACCTAGGGTGATAATTTCTTAATAAGTGCGCAATTATGGAGTTTGTACCAACATGCTCTATAGACACACAACCACTCTGAATTTTCTTTAACAACTAAGAACTTTATATTTATGTGCTTCAAATTTGAAGTGTTCCTATTGTTTTTAGAATAAATGAATGCATATTTATTGTCAAAAAATAACCAAAATGGCCTTTCTATTCAATCTATAATTAGCTGCCCATGTGACAAAATTCTTTTGCATCAAGATTCTAATAGAATCGAAGTCTTTAAACTTGATCTCTAACTTACCAGAACTCCGATATGTGAGCATGTAATTTTGTTCTCTAAAGATATCCCATAACCCTACTAGTTGCTATCCAATAGTCCATACTAGATTTTCTTAAATATTTGTCTAACATTCCAACAATGTATGCAATATCCTAACACATACATGTTTGAGTATAAATTAGATTCTCAATAGCTTATGCATATAAAATCATTTGTATTTTCTAAATTTCAAGGTTACTTTTAGGGCATTGGGTAAGACAATATTTGTCTTATTTAGCAATATGAGTATCACTTGGTTTACTCCCGCTGAACTTGTAGTACATACAATTGTCAAACAAATTTGTCTCAAAACCAAATGAGATAATGAATATGAAATTTATAATTTCATTAATGAGAGTCCTACTTAAGCTCATATATGGATTTCTTTAATTTACATATCATTGATATTGTATCATAAGACACAACTCTATGATTGTACCATATAAATAGTTTCTTCAATGTCGCCATTGGAAAAAACTAGCTTAACATCTATCTAATGTAGCTTAAGACAAAAACAAGCAACAAGTGTAATAATTATCTTGAAAGAGTCTTTCAATAAAACTTGAGAGAAAGTCTTTACAAAATAAATGTCTTCTTTTAGAGTATATCCTTTAGATATATGACGTGCTTTATACTTATCCACATTACCATTTCCATCCCTATTAACTTTAAATATCCATTTACAACTAATTGGTTTGCACCTTAAGGTAATGAGACAAGTTCCTAAACTTTATTGTCTTGCATAAAATTATACTATTCTTGAATGACATTAATCCACTTTTGAGAGTTAGAACTTTTATGGCCTGATAAAAAATAACTGAGTCACTTTCTATCATTCCATTGTTATCCTTATTTTCTTGAAGAAATACAATATAATAATCTCGAATAGTATTTCTCCTTCCTCTCGTGGACCTCTTTAATGACACTTTTTTTTGAGGTTGTTGACTTTGTTCTTTCGAAACAATTATCTTATCTTGAATGAGAGTTGTTCAACATTGTTTTGCTGAGGTACTTGATTCGCTTCTTGATAATGATAGGTGTGAAAACCTAAACATTGTCAAAAGTGATAGTATGAATTAAATTATAATCCAATTCCTCCTCAATAGCAATGCATCTAAACTCATTTCTCCCTTCAAACTCAACATCCTAAAAAAGTTATAAATCTCTCCATAAAATAATCTTAATTGTGGGATCATAAAATTTACAGCCCATGGATCACTCAAAATAACTGAAGTAGTTGCTCACTTTTGAAGTTTAATTACTTCACATGTGTCCTAACTTGTTACAAAAGAAATCAACCATTTGTAACTTATTGTTATTTCTTTTGAGTTGGACCTTAGCAACTTTATTCTAATACTTTTTATTGCCCTTATTCTTAAAGACACTAACTAAATAAGTAGTGACCAAATGATTATTTTACACTTATAATGCTTCAACCTTTCTTCCTCTTGAATACAATAAGAAATGAGCCCAAATAGGGTTTATTTCTCCCTTTGACAATTGTAACTTGAATTGGTTAAAATGTATAGGAAGCGGTGCCAAAACCATAAGAACAAACAATTGTTAGAAAGTTCGATCTTATGTGCCTTAAGTTTTGAAGCAATATTATGCATTTTCATAATGTACTCCCTTACATTTCCTTGACCCTTATACTTCATAGACATCAAAGAGGACATAAGTGAGTCATCTTAACCTTAATGTTTTGGGTAAAACATTTCTTAATTTCGTCAAGGAAGTAATCTCTTTAGATTTTTTTTTACTCTTAAAGACTTATAGAATGTTATTCATTATAATCATTAGACTCGTGCGATTTGAACAATCTCACCTCTCAAAATCCCTTTTATGGGTGCTTACCGCGGTGAGAAGTGCATGTCATTCTTCCCTTTAGTGCAAAGTATATGTTCATACAATAAAATACTATATGTAAGTGTCTTTTCTACTCCTTGAAACTAGTTTCACTAATCATGAGTGTAGAATGTATTTAACAAATATTGTGACAGCAAAGATAAATTACCTAAATATAGAACAAAAATAAGTAAATAAAATAAAAACAAGCTTACATAAATATTCATAAGAAAACAAATAAATTCTAAATAATGGCTAGTTCCCCTCAAGATACCAAGCACAACATTAATATCAAGTCTTTGGACATAATATTAACTGTAAGTGGTACTCTTGTTGTAGCAATCAAACATTGACAATAAACTATGTCAAACAATAGATTAATCTTTGGACTAACGTATTGCTTACATACAATACCTTATAATTGTCACACATTTATCGCCATAGTTGTCGTTGTAATTCTGCCAAATATTGACTTTGTAACACCCTAACCAGTATTTTATATTAAATACTAATTAGAGTATCACATAAAGAGCATATAATTTTTTATCGCGTAGAATCACATTTTTAATTTTTATCTCATCAAATTAAGTCCAATTTTAGACAGCAACTTAACAATTCTTTTCTATAATATATAAGGGATATAACTGCCTAAAAACTGCCTAAAATAAAAATCTACCCAATTGCTCTAATTACCCTTATCTAGTTATTACCCGATTTTAATTTCATATAATTACTTATCATCCACTATAAACATAAACTAGTTTATATATTATTACAAACCAAATATAAACTAAAATATAACCGACTACTTTAACATATACATGCCATCTAGAAACATCTAAACACATTAAAGATGTTATTACTGATACCATATTTATATTCTAGATTAGAAGGATGCTCGCTCCTTACTCCGATTACTGCATTTTACCTACGCGTGAAAACCATCACACGCTAAGTATATACTTAGTGAGGAAATAATAATATCCAGTGCAATATAACATAACTATGACTAATAATGTATCACCATATTCATGCATTTTGAATCACTATATATATATATATATATATATCTTACCGTCATGTAAATCATATATCAACATAATATAAACCAGATATAATTTCTTACCAATATACTTGCCAAAACTTTAAGAGTTTATAACTCTTCCACCTGTTTATCAATTATTTACCAATAGCCCAAATATAACCTATGAGGACCCTGGGTACACGAGTCAAAGATGCACCGAAGTGCTAATACACATAAGGTCGTGCCCACCATCCGCACATTTATAAGGCCGTGCTAACCATCCGCACATTTATAAGGTAGTGCTAACCATACACTAAGTGTCCTTTATATACACTATAGTGCTAACTCGTATACCCGAATATGCAGCGTGCTGCTGAACTCTATGGCATGCCAACTATACCTTGTCCCTCAATGACTTATTTGGGCATAATTTTCGTATTTATTTCATCCAAGACAATGTAGATCAATATCACTTAACATAGGGCAGTTCATACCCGAAATAACCTTCATAGTATACCATCATATATATCTAGTGATCCATGTATTTGTGTTCAACCTTTGACATAGTTAAAATATGTCAAATATATGATCAATGACATAAATATCATGCCAATATATAAACCAGGTAGACTTATTGCAAGTCTTCCCAATGATGTATAAAACATCTATATATCATTTATGCATTCATTGCACTCACCTGATGCCTCACTAGTAAACCTTACTATAGCTTGTAGCTTTACTCTTGAAACTTTTCCTTATCCTTAAATTTGCTCGTACTATGATCTTGATCACGATCACAATTTATAAAACCATCGTTTGTCGAATACATACATTTCAAAGCGTATGTTAGTATCATTCGAACATAAGCACATATTAGGAATAAAATTCCTAAAATCCTTCACTATCCATATCCATCACAATCTCATAAAACAATCTCAAATCTCACAAAATAACCATAAAATGAATTCTTTTAGAATTCACCTCAACTTTCCAAATTATTCAAAATGGTCCCTTGCCATTAAACTTCAGATTCAAACACTTAACAACATATTCAAGTATTCTAAGAATACATTCAAGCTTATCACATTAATTTCTAATCAATTTCCATATCATTCTCAATTTTCCCTTAATATACCATTTGGTCCTCAACACTTTAAAAACTTACAAATTGATCTAAACAACATTATAAGCCTTGTAGAATCATTCCCACATGATTTCTATCCTTAGGAAAATTTTCCATAATTTTTCCCTAATATTCTGCCTTAGGCCGAATATGAAAGGTCACACTAGTCAAAATTTCCAACTTGATTCAAGCATGAATTCAACTTCTAAACCTCATTTCCAAGCTTCTATAATTATTCCCATGTCAATATCAATCCAAATTCATCTTCCTATCAAAACCCTAACTTAACCCAAATTAGGATTTAACTACTTTCAGGTAGTTTCAATCATCATACAAGCTTGGATATGATTCTACAACAACTTCATCAAAAACTAACCTTAACTCATCATATTTAAAAATCTCCTTCATCCATCAACTTCACAAAACTAGGGTTTCAAGCAAGGAAAGCATGAATAAATGGTACCAAAAGATAGAGAATTTCATGGAGATCAACTTCATGTTTCATGCTTTCATCCAAAATCTAACCACATAAGCTTGAAAATCAAAAATGAAATTTTCTCTTACCTTGGTGAAGGGTTTCGAACAAGGAGAAAAGATGATGAAATTGTCTTGAAATTTCATTTGTTTCCAATTTGGCCATTTGGCATTTATTTTAAAATTCCAAATAAAATATCTCTTTTATAGAAAATGACCATTTTGCCCTTTTAATCCAATGATTCATATCTTGCTACATGTCTACCTACCCATCCAAGGGTAAAAAATAAACCAAGTTGTTAGTGATTACCAACTTTGCCCTTGGAAATTTCCAAAATTACCATCTTGCCATTTTTCATCCAACAGTTCATATTTAACATGGAAATCTACTTTAAATCCAATGGTCCATGTTAAATCCTTTCCTTTTAAGACATGGAAAAGATATTTTTAACCTTGCCTTATCATCTTTTAAAATATATTGAGTATCCGATTTGATTATCCAAATATTTTCCAAATTTTATCGCTTTATAGCCACCAATACAAACTCTGTACTAAAAATCCGAGTAACATGAAAAACGTCATTCTTGGGGGTGAACTATTCATTTACGGGACTGAAATACATAACTTTTGGAAATTACAATTTAGTCCCTAAACTTTTCCAAAGTTTATACTTTGACCACCAAACCTTCAAAATTTCCATTTTGGTCACTAACAAAAAATTTGGGATATTACAATTCTCCCCTTTAAGAAAAATTTTCCTTAAATTTTCCTTACTTACTTGGTTCAAAAAGTACATATACTATTTTCATTACTTCCTCTGTTTCCCAAGTAGCTTCATGTAATGCACTCCAATACCTTGAAGTGACTCTTGAATCTCTATCAGAAATAATAGACATAGGAGCACCATGCAATCTAATAATTTCCTTAATATATAATTCCGCCAACTTGTTCAAGGCATAATCTATTCGAACTGGTATGAAATGTGCCGTTTTAGTTAATCGGTCCACAATCACCCAAGTCGAATCTTTCTTATTTGGCGTCAATAATAAACCTATTATAAAATTCATAGTGACCTTTTCCCACTTCCATTGTGGGATTGAGATTAGTTGGTGTAATCCCAATGGAACTTGATGTTCCGCCTTTACTTGTTGACATGTTAAGCATCTAGCAACAAACTCAGTGATAACTCGTTTCATGTCAGGCCACCAAAATTGACTTTTTATATCTTGATACATTTTGTTGCCTCCTGGATGCATAGTTAAAGGACTAAAATGTGCCTCCGAAAGTATTTCCCTTTTTAAATCCTCATCTTCAGGAATGTATACACGTCCCTTATAATATAAGCATCCATTTGATTTTACTTCAAAGTCTTTAGACCCACCACGTTCAACTTGATTCTTCTTTTCCAAGAATTCTTTATCCTTTTCTTGTATCTCTTTAATCCTTTCTATCAAAGTAGGCTTGATTTGAAGCTCAGCCATTATTGCATTATTTTCCTGTAACCTTAACTGAGCATTCAATGTTCTTAAGGCAGAAAATGTCTTTCGGCTAAGTGCATCTGCTACCATATTAGCCTTCCCCAGATGGTAATATATGATTACATCATACTCTCAAATTAAGCTCCTTTTAAGACAACAAATATTTCAAACTTTTATGATCTGTGAAAATGTAGTACTTTTCACCATATAAGTAGTGACGCCAAATCTTCAAAGCCAACACCACTGCAGCCAATTATAAATAATGAGTAGGATAATTCCTCTCATGAGTTTTAAGTTGTGAAGAAGCATACGCTACAAACTTTTCCTTCTTGCATCAATACACACCCCAAACCATTATGGGATGCATCACTATATATTTTGAAATCCTTCCCGGATTCTAGTTGTACCAATACAAGAGCTTCTATTAATATCTTCTTCAATTTATCAAAGCTTTCCTGACATTTATTTGTCCAAATAAATGGCACATCTTTTCTTAATAGCTTAGTTATTGGAGCGGCAATCATTGAAAAGTCTTTCACGAACCGCTGATAATAACTAGCTAATCTCAAGAAACTTCTCACTTCAGATACACTTTGAGGAGCTTTCCATTCGAATATGGATTAAACCTTTTTAGGATCAACTTGAATTCCTTCCGCAGAGACTGTGTCCAAGAAAAGCTACTTCAGACAGCCAGAATTCACACTTTGACAGCTTTGCATATAACTTCTTTTCTTGGAGGATCTGAAGAACTACTCGCAGATGAGTGTCGCGATCCTCTTTGGTTTTTGAATAAACCAATATATCATCTATGAATACCACCACGAATTAAGCTAAATATGGCCGAAATATTCGATTCATCAGATCCATAAAAGTTGTCAGTGCATTTGTAAGTCCAAAAGGCATTACTACAAACTCATAATGCCCATATCTAGTTCTAAAAGCTATCTTTGGTATATCTAATTACTCTTATCTAGTTATTACATGATTTTAATTTCATATAATTACTTATCATCCACTATAAACATAAACTAGTTTATATATTATTACAAACCAAATATAAACTAATATATAACCGACTACTTTAACATATACATGCCATCTAGAAACATCAAATCACATCAAAAGATGTTATTACTGACACCGTATTTATATTCTAGATTAGTAGGATGCCCGCTTCTTACTCTGATTTCTGCCTTTTACCTACGCGTGAAAACCATCACACGCTAAGTATATACTTAGGGAGGCAATAATAATATCCAGTGCAATATAACATAACTATGACTAATAATGTATCACCGTATTCATGCATTTTGAATCACTATATATATATATATATATCTTACCCTCATGTAAATCATATATCAGCATAATATAAACTAGATATAATTTCTTACCACTATACTTGCCATAACTTTAAGAGTTTATAACTCTTCCACCTGTTTATCAATTATTTACCAATATCCCAAATATAACCTATGAGGACCCTGGTACACGAGTCAAAGATGCACCGAAGTGCTAATACACATAAGGTCGTGCCCACCATCCCCACATTTATAAGGCCATGCTAACCATCCACACATTTATAAGGCAGTGCTAACCATACACTAAGTGTCCTTTATATACACTATAGTGCTAATCCGGATACCCGAAAATGCAGCATGCTGCTGGACTCTATGGCATGCCATCTATACTTTGTCCCTCAATGACATATTTGGGCATAATTTCCGTATTTATTTCATCCATGGTAATGTATATCAATATCATTTAACATAGGGCAGTTCATACCCGAAATAACATTCATAGTATACCATCATATATAACTAGTGATCCATGCATTTGTGTTCTACCTTTGACATAGTTAAAATATGTCAAATATATGATTAATGACATAAATATCATGACAATATATAAACTAGGTAGACTTATCGCAAGTCTTCCCAATGATGTATAAAACATCCATATATCATGTTATGTATGCATTGCACTCACCTGATGCCTCACAAGTAAACCTTACTATAGCTTGTAGCTTTACTCTTGAAACTTTTCCTTATCTTTAAATTTGCTCGTACTATGATCTTGATCACGATCTATAAAATCGTCATTTACCGAATACATACATTTCAAAGCGTATGTTAGTATCATTCTAACATAAGCACATATTGGGAATAAAATTTCTAAAAATCCTTCACTATCCAAATCCATCACTATCTCACAAAACAATCTCAAATCTCACAAAATAGCCATAAAATGAATTCTTTTAGAATTCACCTCAACTTTCCAAATTATTCAAAACTGTCCCTTTCCATTAAACTTCAAATTCAAACACTTAACAACATATTCAAGTATTTTAAGAATACATTCAAGCTTATCACATTAATTTCTAATCACTTTCCATATCGTTCTCAATTTTCCGTTAATATGCCATTTGGTCCTCAACACTTTAAAAACTTACAAATTGATCTAAACAACATTCTAAGCCTTGTAGAATCATTCTCACACGATTTCTATCCTTAGGAAAATTTTTCTATAAATTTTCCCTAATATCCTCCCTTAGGCCGAATATGAAAGGTCACACAAGTCAAAATTTCCAACTTGATTCAAGCAAAAATTCAACTTTTAAACCTCATTTCCAAGCTTTTATAATTATTCCCATGTCAAAATCAATCCAAATTCAACTTCCTATCAAAACCCTAACTTAATCCAAATTAGGATTTAACTACTTTGAAGTAGTTTCAATCATCATACAAGCTTGGATATGATTCTACAACAACTTCATCAAAAACTAACCTTAACTCACATATTTAAACATCTCTTTCATCCATCAACATCACAAAACTAGGGTTTCATGGAGATAGAGAATTTCATGGAGATCAACTTCATGTTTCATGCTTTCATCCAAAATCTAACCAAATAAGCTTGAAAATCAAAAATGAAATTTTCTCTTACCTTGGTGAAGGGTTTCGAACAAGGAGAAAAGATGATGAAATTGTCTTGAAATTTCATTTGTTTCCAATTTGGCCATTTGGCATTTATTTTAAAAATTCAAATAAAATATCTCTTTTATAGGAAAATGACCATTTTGCCCTTTTAATCCAATGATTCATATCTTGACACATGTCTACCTACCCATCCAATGGTCAAAAATAAACCAAGTAGTTAGTGATTACCAACTTTGCCCTTGGAATTTTCCAAAATTACTATCTTTCCATTTTTCATCCAACGGTTCATATTTAACATGGAAATCTACTTTAAATCCAATGGTCCATGTTAAATACTTTCCTTTTAAGACATGTAAAAGTTATTTTTAACCTTGCCTTGTCATCTTTTAAAATATATTGAATATCTGATTAGATCTGATTATCTGAATATTTTTCCAAACTTTATCGCTTTATAGCCACTAATACAAACTCCGTACGAAAAATCCGAGTAACACGAAAACGTCATTCTTGGGGGTGAACTATTCATTTACGAGACTAAAATACATAACTTTTGGAAATTACAATTTAGTCCCTAAACTTTTCCAAAGTTTATACTTTGACCACCAAACTTTCAAAATTTTCATTTTGGTCACTAACCAAAAATTTGGGATATTACAAACTTTCCTTTGGGCCAATTAATAAATGCATGAATTACAAAAACCCATAATTATGTTAATATTTTAAATAAACTAAACTACACAAAAGCGGTCACTTTGGTGACTTTATGTTTCAATTAATCCATTAAAATACTAGACATCCGAAGCCAAAATATGAATTTAATTGTTTCAAAATTTTTTATCTTAATTTTATCTTTCAATCAAATTAAAAGATAACCAAAATAATAATAAATTTGAATAAAGGTAAACCTCATATCAAGATACCGAACACTCACTTGCAAGTGATATCTTGGTACAATAATCAAACATTGATAATAAGAACATGTCAAACAGAAATCTTCCTTTGGGCCGATTTATTGCTCACATATAAAACTGAATAATAATCACATGTTTATTACCACAGTTGCACATGTAATAATGTTAATTATTAACCTTTCTTTGGGTCGATTAATACTAACATAATCTGACTTACATGCACAAAACCTTCTATATATTAAAATAAAATAATTTCTATAATAGAGGTCACTTTGGTGACTTAATGCTTCAATTAATTTATCTTAAAATATATAATATAAATATACCGATATTTAAATTTAAAATATTGTAACAGTCAAAACTGAAATTTCTGATAACACTTAAATTTTTGAAAAACCCCAAAATAAGGTTGTCTGGATGGGGCTATCAGAAATCAAAAAACTAAAATCTTTGAATGTTTCTAAAAAATTCTTTAAATATGTATTTACCAAAATTTACACTATAAACTTAAAGATAAGATTAATAAAGCATTAAAGTGCATTTAATCCTTAACTGAGAATACATACATAACTGTATAACAATAAAGAGCAACTCATGCAAAATTAGAAACTAATTTAACAACATTGATCCACGCAAAATAAGATATGATTTAGCATTAATCATGTCTAAAGTATAAAAATCAATGCACTTTATTAAATTTACACCAACGAATCCAATAGGATATGAAATTAAATTAGACATGGAATCATAATTACACTCATACTTGCTGTAACTCATAATATTAATCTTGCAAAGCAGTTCTACCAAATTTTTGATACGAATTGCACTAAAGTGTAATACGGAAAATACTGTTTGGAATAAATCATATGTATAGTAATCTTAATAAATAGGCCCCTAAAAATTGATCCATAATAATATACGACATATGTTTTCCAGTATTAAAAAAACAAATATATACGTGTGTGTATATATACACACATTCAATCTTGAAAGGCACGAATAAAGATGTGAATCTAAAGAGTTTTATCCCAATTTAACCTTAACTACTAAATAAGCTTTAGTATATACAGTAATCAATGCCATAAATTATGGGAAATTAAAAAATAATCGGTAGTTAAGGTAGAAACCAGAAGAATGAATATGACATACTAAAGTTTTCGAAAACTAATGAGTTCTTTATTAAAAGAAAATTTCTAATTATTCATGAAGCCATAAGCAATAATCGAAAATTAAAGTTTTCGAAACCACCAGAAACACATCAAAAGTTTTAACTCGATTAATAATGTAATCATGTCATTATAATAAAACCCTAAAAAATTAATTCATAGAAAAAAAGATAATCCAAACACCATATCAAAATTGAAACCCTTAAAAAATTTCAAAACGAATTAATCCAAAAAATAAATCAATTGGTTCTCAATGATTCAACATGACGAGACGCTGATGCCACTTGTTAGAACCAAACCATAATAGATATGAAATCTAAACCCAAGATCTATCATGTCAAATCATCAAAAATAATAAACCGATCAAACTGAATGTGGAAGCGTACCTAAATTCATTGATGGACTGAAAACCTTGAATTCTTTGATGGAGATCGCCTAAAAGGTGGTTGTGATCTTCCAAGAAGATAGGTTAGACCTTGCCGTAAAAACCTTTTGACGGGAACATGAGTAATACACGTTAACCTATTTCTTGGGGACCACTACCTCTTTATATAGTTGATTATTAAATCAACTATTAAATATTTATAACTCTGCCGCTCATTGAATTATAAATATATCTTACGGTATCTACACTTTTATTTCCATGACACTTTAATACCTATGACACGCCTAACATAATTGGTCATTTAATTATGTGTCATACTTTATAATAGCATCATACATTTGGCATATATGCCCACAATTGCGGATTTTAATCCAACAAATAAAACAAAGAATCTAGAGGCATTCTACCTAAAATAACAAACACCACATTTATATTTTGAACAAAATAATCAAAACTTATTTAACACATGAATCAATCATTTCACCAAAATATATCAATGTAGCCAAAACATTCCAATCATGCTTCAACCACTCATGAATTGCATGGAACATATGAAATCCAAAACTCAAACATCACACTATCATCAAATCAAAAGCATAGAAACCAAAGATAAAAAAGAAACCACAACTCCAAATAAAATCCCAACATAAATGGCCCACATTGCCTTATTACAAATCTTTGCCGAAAATGCTAAACATACTCAAAATAACATTTATCTTGATTACGATTCCTTGCCTCGTTGTGCAGCCCCAAAGCCATTAATTTTCTACAAAGATGAAAAGAGAGTGTAAGCATGACATGCCTAGTGAATGCACTCAAAAGAATTCATCGATGCCATTTAAAAGCCAAGACACTATTGATGTGCATTCCTCCAATTAGGCTAAATTTTCAGATTTCATTCACATATTCAAAGCCATTGCAAATGTTACGTAATCGTATCAAAACTTATCATATAAGTGTGTTATATTGACAAAATAATTGTGACTTCATATATTATCAAAAATCATTGGATACATGGATCGAACTTTATCACAATGTAAGCTTAGGTCCCCACCCCCATCAAAAAAACTTATATACCTCATAGCCATTAGTCACCGGACCTTACAATTCATATTCAAAAAATGAATGTAGTCACCCGACCTTGCGAGGCATATACACATATAGAATATCGATCGATTAGATTCGAAGAGTCCATCAACAAACTTTGCAAACATATAAAATATTCTTATCCTATGTCATGCCAACTATATCCGACATCAATTTTTTTTGTCCAGAGCCAATATAACCATTTGAATCATATTTACTTAATATTTTTCACAAATAATATCAAAACGGAATTTATACAAAAGGCGTTGCTCTTGGCAACTTAAGCAAAATTAGAGAAACTGTCTTTCAATCTTGGTAAAGCTTTTTTGGCCTTAAACCAAACCCCCAAAATATGATTTCAAGCCTTGTTTGGAAGTGAAACACAATTTTACACTTATCAACAAGCTTTTGCCAACTTGCCGAAGCTCGCTCGATAGCCAAAAACTGCCAAAATCAACTTGACACTTCCGGATTCGATTCCTCTTACTCTACAACTCAACAACGATGCATTCTTACATCAATATGCATTCATAAACCTACCAAAAAAACATAACATTGTTGTTCCACAACACCAATCAAACTCTAAAAGCCGAATATCACCAAGAATCACTCTCAATTCTTTCTTAACTTCCATTCAATCAGAATACTTTATTTTCTAACATAAAACCATCCCAATTATCATAAAAAATCTCCTATTAACAGTAGCTAATACTTAGAAATTCATATCACCATTAAACAACCCAAAATCTTCAAGAACACCTAACTTAAATTAATCAGTTAGTTTTATTCCTAGATTATTTTCATAGAATTGAGATTAGGTTATATCTAACCATTAGGAATTATCTTAATCCAACAAAATTCAACTAGATATCAACATCCAATCAAGATTTCTTCATAAATCTTCAAAATTCCAATTTTCAACTTAAATCACAATTACTTCATGAAAAATCATTCAATTAGGCATTTAGGAACACATAGCATGTGGAATATCAATAAGAAATCAAATCATACCTTGCTTATGATAGGAAATTGAGTTAAGAGAGATCTCCAAGAAAATCACGTAACTTCTCCAAATGTTGAAAATGGATATTTGTTGAAATAGAATTTATGAAAGGAAAATCAATGGAAGATAAAAGAAATAAAAAAGAAAATGGTGAATTCTTGCTTTGTAAATTCATGGAGAAGATGAGAGAAATTAGAAATTTAGAGAAAAGGTTTAGAGTGAAAATGAAGAACACTTCTTCCAAAACAAAATTTACAGTCAAATGATTTTATTAAATCTATAATTACTAATTAAACCAAATAATTTCCCTTTATTTAAAAAGTCCAAATATGTTATAAATAAAATAACGAAGAACAATAACAAGAATAAAGGAACAAGAAGATAAGAGAAAGAGATAGATTTGTATATATTTTGAATATTGAAGTATGTGCAATGCCTTTATCAAATCATATATTTATAGGCATAAAAAGTACATAATACATGAAACTCTAATAATGAAGATAATATTTCTACTGATAAAGTAAATCAAATCTCCTAAATAAAGTTCTTATCATGATACACAACCACATAGATAAATATTCATAACACTCCCCCTTGGATGTCAATGGAGATAATGTGCCTCATTAAAACCTTACTAAGATAAAAACCTAGTGGGAAAAAATTTTCTTTAGTGAAGGAAAAAGAGTACACACATCTTTGATACGCATAACATGTTGCCTCTTTAAGAACCTTACCATGAAAACCCATTGGGAAAAAACCTCGGTTAAGAGCGCAACGCGTATTTACTACCTCTCATGAAAGCATCACATAAGATCTTTGAATCTTCATAATTCAATTTTGAATATTATTTTTATGAAGATCGTGAGGGATGAAACTTTGGAGTAATATGTATCTACCTTTCGATTGAGATATAAATTTTGCATTATCTCCACACAAGATCTCTTGTATCTTATCTTGTAAAAGTAAATCACGTATCTTCTGAATATATTGGATCAATGGTCTTTGCTAAAAACATTTTTGGCTTGCCCTTTACATAACAATTATTTATACACGATTTGAGGAGACATCGATTAATGTTTGAAGATCTAAAAGTAATGATCTTTGTAGCACTTATATGGTATTTCTGGACCAACTAATATATATGGTGCTTTCAGACCAATAATTCATTTATCTTTATTTCAAAGATAAATTTATTCACATTCAACAATCTTACAATCATTAGGGTACTCAATAGATATGTCTTACCCATATTGAATCTTCTTTAAGATTATTTTAGCTTATATCCGTTCATAGACAAAATGTATATTTAAGTGCTCGATCTTTAGGTCGAGATAAAAACTTTATCTCAAGATTCTTTTTCTCAAATACTTTCGTTAAATTCTTTGAAAGCACTTCATGAGTTTCTAATTTGAAGCTCTTCAAGAGTTCTAATGATATTCAAATTATCATAATGAATCTTGATCCAAACTCCTTTATAAAATGCATAAGGAAATATGATCATTCTTATAGTATTTCCTCATTAAGTACTCACTAAGGCGATTATACCAAATGCGCCAAAATATAAATATTCAAGGGGAAATATCTGAATAAATTTCCTCGAAAATTTCCAAATCCTTATGGCATTTTAAATCCTTTAAGGATAACTTTTCTTATATATGGATCCACAAAATAAATAGACGCATATAAAGTATTTTATAACTGTCAAATTAATTTCATCCATCATGAAGTAATTAGAAATTCTTTATAATTCAAGTCATGTTATATCTCACAACTCTTTATTTCTACGCCACTTACATTATACCTTCAGGTGTTTGGACTATTGGTCCAAAAAATTCACTTTTGGAAGTTCAAAGTGTCTTTCTATAATGGTCAATCATTTCAATATCTATAGATTTCTATATAAGATCCTTATTTTCTTTCTTTACTTTTATAGAAGTATTCTATGTAAAATTAGTTTTGACAATTTTTTCTAGTTTCATTCTTTTCTCTTATTGACATAACTTGTTGAGATCTCTTTTCAATATTTATTTTAGGTACCTGAAACTCTTCTAGAGTTTTATTATTAGTTATGTCTTGGGTCTCTTTAATAGCACCCGCCTCCAATATATGACCATCTCATACTACTTTCCATTTACGAGAATTTTGATCATTGGAGCCAATTTCAACTATCATGCTTCATGCGTGATTTACATCCATTTTCTCAAAAATATAATTCAAATTTAGAGCATTTTTAGCTGTTATATGAGACTTGATTACTCTCATTAGGTTAGCAAATATGTCTGATAGTTGACATGTAATAACATGAATTGTCTTATGAACTTATGGTTCATATACGGGGATCTATTTAATGATAATTAAATTTCCTTTATCCAGATGATTATTATCTCCCCCTAATGTTGAGAAAAATCATGTCATAAATGATTCTCCAACTAATGTTTAAGAATTTAAACATAAAAGGAGACTCATATTCAATATATATTCTCAACCCTTTTTATATAGCCATTTTGTGCAGTGTGGTGGAGCAATTCAACTATATATCGTACATTCAAAAAATTCTAAAATGGGAAATATGACATCTGACCAAAAACCAATCATAATGAGGAATTTATTATAACTTATTGGCTTGTTGCGTATATGTACTATTATATGTGAAATCTATAGAAATGTTTAGTTCTCATAGTTTAGCTATTAAAAGGAGGCACCCAATCAAAATTTTGCTAAACTATTTTGTTCATAATCAACAGGCTTTGTAACAGTTATTTCAACTAATATAGCCTAAAATATAAACCCACTAGCTTTAGCAAGACGAATAGTCTTAATTGTATAATCTAAATCTTTTTCTAATCAATCTTACAAACTTCTAGTTGTAAGTTGATAATACATATGTACATGCATCTACTAAAATCATGTAAAATTTTCCACATTTGTGGATAAATGAGCCCATTTTTCATTCAGATATGCGAGGCATGCAGCCTCAAGTTTAGTACAAGAACTTCAAGTTCATTTGGTAAGCGAGATCTTAATTATTTCCTTTGAGAACAAGCAACACAAGAACTTTGTGTTCTTTTAGTAAGTGGAATTTAATCAATTCCTTTGAGAACAAACACCACAAGAACTTCAGGTTCTTTTAATAAGCGTGCATATAAATCTCAATAATTTTCGCATCATTATTGATCAAGATGGTCTAACTGATCATGCCAACTATATATATATATGTGTGTGTGTGTACATATATATATTTCTGAATTTGTAAACTTTTGGTTTATTATAACATGTGATTCAATCTCACTTGTACATATGTAGTACAAATTTTGAAATATAAGTCTCTTTGAAACTTGATAGTACATAGTCCATAAAAAAGTTCCTTTGAATAGGAATATATTTATCTCTTTTGGAGCTTTCAATGAAAATTATTATTTTGGTAGCAATATATAGCTCTTCTAGAGCTTTCAACTAATTTTTTTATTACCAAAACTTATATTCACGTTGGCTTATTTCATATTCCAATTGATAACATATGTTATCTATAATTCCTGAAGGATTATTTTGAGAATTCTTATTGCTATCTTAAAATCTCCACTTCTGGTGGTGATGATATTATTAACATTAGTGGCAATTATTATAATATTCACAATTATGCACCTTTCATAATGTGCTTTCTTTCAAGAATTTATTGCTCTTCCGGAGCATCAATATTTTTAGTACTTTGAGGTATAATACTTACATTTTTCCCTAGCATTTAAATGGGAAAATATTTCTTATGCTTATGTTAAGCATAAATCGTCACCTTAGATTATATTTGATAAATAATCATGTTAAACAAAATAATAAAATGTCACAATATATGTATAAATATAAAATGTAACTATTATTTTGTAAAGTAAATAGTAACTAATTATTTTGTAAAGTAAATAAACATAAAGTAGAATAAATTAAAAGATCAATAATTCTCTTCAAGATTATGAGAATAATTAGAAGACGATTTATTCCCTTTAGGGGTTAAAAGGAAATAAAAAACGTCCAAATGAGTTGGACTAATATCATATTTGTCATTTTTGCAAACAAAATTTACTTCTATTTTCTTTCATTTATCATTCAATCATTATTGATAAAGGTCTACAAGATACTTCGATGTACAAGTACGAGGCCAATGATTTCCATATTGACGACACAAAGATTTTAGTTTCTCAAATTGACCTTTATCATTCTTGCCATCATTATAATCTCACTTCTGATGGGTTACAACTTTTGTCATCCTTATAATCCCACTTCTGGTGGGTATAAGTGTTTTTGAAATGACTATATTGTTCATGTCTATATTCATGGCCTCGATAACGACCATAACTACTTATGTGGCTTTTATTCTTTCTGCTATATAATGTCACATTCATTGTAGGGAATAGAGCAGAGTAAATTTAACATTTTCGCATTCACTTCAGGGAATGTCTTCCATGAAAATTCTTGGATTAAGAGGAATTTTTGTTACACGAACTTGGGAGAAGTCCATAGTCGAGTTTTTCGATGCAGAAGAATTATTGCTTTCAAGAAAATATAGACTTTATAATAGTCTTCTTGTAGATTCAAACTCACTATGATTTATTGCACTTTAAAATCGTAGTATAAAGAATAAAAATAAAAATAGAGTTTACCGATATTGATTTTCCTCTTGAGGACAATGAAGGCATAGCCAATGACCATTACAACTTCTCATGTCTCTTTCCAAGGCATATAAAACTCAAAGCATGGTTAAAAATATATCTTTCAACAATATAATAACATAAACGAATATCAATAAGTTTGTACTGGTTTATAAAAAAAAAAGAAATTGTTTGGGGTCAAAATTGAATTAAAGAAACCAAGAAAGGACTGAACTGAATGAAATTTAAAACCTGAAAACTCAGGATGCCATTGTCCCCCTTTTATTTGGTGCACATGCGCTTACAAATTACTAACGCGTGTAGGCTATAGCTAGCAATTTAGAGTCCGATTTTTATCTTAGCCATATATTTTTTTTTGTTTATTTATTTATCTCATAGACCGATTAGCTAATATATATATCAACACCCAAACCAAGATTTAGCAGTACAGTTTGATAATTAAAAATTTAGAGCATTTAAACAATTAATTTGGTAAACATACCTTATAAGCAATTGTAAAAGTAAATCAAAATAAAATAATAGAATTTTAATTTTCACTTACGATACAATCTTGGTTTTACCTATGTTGGCAATATTGATTTCACCTATTAGTATCTAAACGAGGGAATCGTTGCAAACATGACACAGGAAAGAAAACTTAAGCGATGGCTTATGCAATCGTCTCCACCACTTTTGGTCGCCGCAGGAATTTTGATATTATATTAATATTTTTTCAAGAATTAAAATAGTTGAGCGAGATCGTGCTGATAACGTGTTATAAATAAAATAGCGAAGAATAATAACAAGAATAAATGAATAAGGAGATGAGAGAAAGAGGTAGATTTGTATTTATTCTGGATATTGAAGTGTGTACAATGACTTCATTAAATCATCTATTTATAGACATAAGAAGTACATAATACGTAAAACACTAATTAATGAAAAATAATATTCCTATTGATAAAGTAAATCAAATATCTTAGATAAAGTTCTTATCATGATAGACATCCACATAGATAAATATTCATAACAAAATAAAACTTTAATCACAAGCCCAAAAGATGTAATAGCTCCTTAAAGATTCATAGCTTGTATTCTATTTAATTTAATCATTAAAGCATATACCAACTTATTTTTTTGACTTAATTAAGCCATTCGAATAAAATTTCACATATTTAATATAATAATTAAATAACCCATTTATTTAAAATCCCTCTTTTGATTTTTAAATTCCTTTTTAGTATACCCGAAATTAATTTATCAATCGAATTCCTAATCAACACTCCGATTCTTCTAACCCAGTTTTTAGGATGTTACACGTATGATGTTTTGTTTCTAATTCGTGTTTTTCGGTGGTCACATAAAGTTTGATCCCCTTTTGGATTATTTGTCGGTGTAATCTATAGCGGATCATTGTTTTTGGAATAGGCGTGTGTTATACTACCGGGACGATAATGACGAGACAAGTAAATAAGAGCAAACGCAAAAAGAAAAATAACACCAAGAATTTACGTGAGAAACCCAAGAGGGAAAAACCACGGGCAGAGGATGAGAACTTTCACTATGATGGAGAAAGAGATTACAACTGATTTATGATGTTCTGTCTAAACCCCTAATCCCTAGTATCTATTTATAGGGATAGATTCCTTGTTTACAGAGGAAACTTGGATAGAAACAAATTCTACTCAAACCGAGTTTCCTACCTTTAATTAATATAAAGTAAACAAGATCTACAAAAAGTAGGATTCTTACTTTAAACCAAATCCCAAAAGAATTTGGATCACAATTCTAACAATCTCCACCTTCAGATAAATTCTTGTCGAACAATATCTCTACCTCCTCCACGAAACTTCAAGAGGTAGTCTTCAGTAATGAACACTGACCGAATCCAAGCCTTGCCCAAGCTTGGATGTACAAGGTAATTTAGTCTTCACGTTGGCAAGATCAACATTAGTGCCAACTTTGCTCACAACTATATCACCACGAGCAATAACACGACCCTGATCATCAATGGCGCTACTACCTTTCTCATTATTTATCTTTGAAGCAAATCAAACTCTCTTAAGCTTCTCAAATCCATTATACCCACAGAATTCAACTTTATTCTTCTTTTTAAATTCATTATGCCCACGAAATTGAACTCTTTTCTGCTTACCTGAACCGTTATGCCCACGGTTGTTATGTTCAACACAAAATCCTCTTTTACTTGATTCAGTCAAGACGCCTTCACCAGTAACATTGTCATTTGACACGCAGGAGGAAACAACAGATGCATCACCTAAAATAGTTGAACCTTGCATAACATAAAAATTGGTAGCTCTTTTATACCCTTTCATCACAACGAGAGCGCCCTTACAAATTTTCATAGCTCCACCTTCATTGGAGTATATGTACCATTTTGAATCCAGAGTACCTATCGAAATTAGATTTCTTCTTAAATCCGGAACATGCCTCATATTACCAAGTGTTTGAACAATCCAATCGAACATCTTAATCTTGATTGTGCCAATACCTACAACTTTACAAGAGACATTATTTCTAAACAAGACAGCATCTGTAGACACAGGTTTATACGTCGCAAACCAATCCCGATTTGGACTCATATGAAAACTACGAGACCCTATGCTTTGAACACAGAGCCGGTAAGATGTTGCATCTTGTCATATGAATTCAAATTATCGTATACCTCTTCAAGAGTAAGGGTATCATGACTGTGTAGGAGGGTGCTTCTAACAGACGAATATGAAGCGGGCAATGAGCAAAGTAAAATAAAAAATAAGTCTTCCTCATTGTACTTTACCTCCATCATTTCCAAATCTGAGACGATCTTCTTGAAATCAGTTATGTGGTCGTCAAGACACGAACCTTCTGCTAACTTGTGGGAGTATAGGCGTTGCTTCAGGAGCAACTTGCAGGTCAAAGTTTTCTTCATGCAAATTTGTTCCAATTTTGCGCATAAGTTGACAACTGTCTTCTTTTTGTGAACATCCTGCAAAATACTATTTGATAAGTGCAAACGGATCTAAGAAGCAGTTTTCCTATCCTTGCGGTGCTTCTCTGTATCCGACCATTCTTTCGGCATATTATCAAACTCGTCTAATGCATCATCTAAATCCATATGAACAAGAACATCTCGAACCTTCACTTGCCATAGCGAAAACCTAACGTTGCGATCCAGCAGCGAAATTTCATACTTCACCGTCATCATTATCCTAAGTAACCTGAAAAGCTTTGATGCCATTTGTTATACTACCGAGACTATAATGAGAAGACAAGTAAATAAGCGCAAATGCAGAAAAGATAAATAACACCAAGAATTTACGTGGAAAACCCAAAAGGGAAAAACCACGGGCAGAGGATGTGAACTTTCACTATGATGGAGAAAGAGATTAGAACTAATTTATGATGTTCTGTCTAAACCCGTAATCCCTAGTATCTATTTATAGAGATAGATTCCTTGTATACAGAGAATACTTGCATAGAAACAAATTCTACTCAAATAAGTTTCCTTCCTTTAATTAATATAAAGTAAACAAGATCTACTAAAAGTAGGATTCTTACTTTAAACTAAATCCCAAAAGAATTTGGATCACAATTATAATAGCGTGAAAGGTGGTTACTAATTTTGGGGATTTCATCTAGTTCGTGTTTTGATAACTCCCTAGGGACCCTTCCTACAATGGACCGTAGAGATTTTCTTTAGTGCAAAGAGAAAGTGTCTGATCTGACTGGTGCATCAATTATCTTTTATTTTTAGATTTATCGTTTTCTTTTATACTGTGTTTTTGGGTGTTTTAAAACCTCTATTAAGTTAATTATATGTTCTGATTTTACTTTTGTTTATCAATAAAATTGCATGGTTGATGTGTCGAAAAAAAATAACACCCCTTACTTGGATAGGATGACCAACAGGCATGTAATGTCACATTCATACAATCAAAATTATATCTAAATAAATTAGATTTCATTCCGACTTTATCATGCAATTCTATCATTCAAAACAAAAAATTAAGGGTTAAATTAAACGAATAAGAGTGTTGCGGGTCTAAAGAAGCAAAAATAGAACACCACAAAAAAACATTTATGTCGACTTTTTACTAGCAATATCGATATTGTAGGAGTGAGTTCGATAATCAACTCACAAATATTGATATTATCTTTGAGTATACATATACTAAATTGGTACAATGTGTTCATCCTATGAGTGTAACGACCTAAATTTCTGAGTCAACAGATGGACGTTGACCCATGTTATGAACTTTCGAGTTACATTAGGTAATTTGACCCTTTAAGCCGAATTTGAGCTTGAGTAGATGAGAATTGGACTTTGTAGGCTTGAAAAAGACCATTTTGTGATAATGGTGAAAATTGAGGGGTTTATGAGGTAATTATACCTTTTTAAAATGAAAGGGTGGTTACCTTTTTATTTAGGTCTTTCACGCCGGGAAGAGCGGGATATGATGACATCACCTTTCTTTACCCTCCCGTTCTTCCTACACACTCTTCTTTCCTCGTTGTAAACTCGAGTTATAGACATTAAACTTTCAATTCCAAATTTTTCATCCAAAGTTTAAGATTTATATATTTTTAATCTCTTCTCCAAGGACTTCAGGAAAAGCGTAATCTTATACATAGAATACCTTTATTTAGCTTGAGGTTGTTTTCTTTTCTTTTAGAGACCACTCTATTATTGGTTTGGGTAATAAAATCCCATCAATCTTATACATATTGATTTAGTAAGAACGATATAATCCCAATGTTTAAAACATAGCAAACTTATGAAACAGGATTCATCGCCATTTTCTTGCATGTGTTTTCAAAATTAAAATATTTTATGTTTAAATTAAATTTTAAAATAATGTGTATTAATTACTTGAAAAAAAGTATAAAATATTTTATACATATATTAATTTTTTCAACGCCACCTTTAAAATGCGCATTTAAAATTTTCATAGATTAGAGTCCGAGTAATAGACCTACTAAAAAAATATTATTCTTCGAAGACCCGAGTTTAAATAATTTTATTTGTAATCAGTGTCAAAATATAGCAAATAATAACATGAGACTACATTAATAATATTAAAAAACATTAACATTTTTTTAGAACAATGATAAACATTTAAAATAAGAACCAGACCTTTTTTACAACAATTTTAGAAACACTATTTTCAAACTAAACTTTCCCAAAACACTATTTTAAAATAAGAATCATATCACATTAAGAATGCTCTAAAAAAATCTTAACAATATTTAGAACAATGCTAAAAATATAAAATAAGAATCACACACTTTTACTGTAACGACCCATATTTCGAAATCCGAGGGTCGGTTTAACCCAAAGTGTGAGCTTCGCGTTTGGGCCCTTGAGAGCCTTTTTTGTGGGCTTGTTAAAACTTGGGCCTGAGTCTTTGGGCTTGGTTATGGGTTGAGAGAGTGATGGAAGGGTAGTACGGTGATTACCTCTTTTTGAATAAGAGAGGATGGGGGCTTCTTTAATTTCTTCAAAAGCAAGTTTTGGTGATATCACCTTGTCCCTTTGAACCTTCTCTTCAACCACCGTCATCTTCCTCCCAAGAACAAAATCCTAAAAGGATTCAATCTTTGAGTTTTGATGTGTGAATCTCAGAATGCTAGTTAAGGGAGTTGTGATCAGTTGCTAAGGATCTACATCTCAAGGTAAGATTCATTATTTTTGGTGGAGGTTGATTATGGTGGGTTTTGTGGGGGGTTTTGGTGGAAGGATTTTAGGAGGGGATTCAATCTTATTTTTCCAGCCCTAAGAGTAAGTTTTATTGGAATCTTCACCTCCTACAGGTTGTAACTTGTTTACAACTTTCTTGTGTAGTGAAAGAGGTTGGAAATTCTTCCAAGGAGCTTGAGAAGAAGAAGGCTTGAGGAGTTGGCTTAGGAGCATCGTTTACAGCTTTTAAATCAAGGTTAGAACACTACTAACTCCTTCGTGTTCCTAGAAATTATTAATGTGATTACCTTGTCGCTTGGTTGTCAATTTGGTTGCTTGAATGCTTGAGACTTCTTCAATGGCTAAATCTAAACTTGTTGTTAAATTGGTGTAAAAATGGTAGAAAACCGCTTAAACATCTCTCATAACTTGTCGATTTGATTTGGGGTTTACCATGAAGGTTTGGGGGTGTTGGAAATGATTTGTGAGCTCCAAAATTCAAATTCTAAGCTCGTGTACTGATACGTGATGAACCGGTATCGGTACCCTTTGCTTTGAGGGCTAACTCAAGCAAAATTAGAAGTGCGTATCAGTACGGGCTTAGACCGTATCAATATCCCCTGTTCTACAAGAATTCCATTAGCTTAAACGATCTCACGGCGGCGGATGTTGCTACTACACTTTTTACTGAGTGGGCAACACATTAGTCCTGGCGAGCTGATTCATGAAGCAATTGCTGCAAGGGCAATGTCCAGGAGTACGCACAAAGATTTAATTTTTCCAAATCGATTAAGCTTTAAGACATTTTATAATTTATTGTGCACTTTTAATAATATGGCATGCCAACTATATCCAATATATTTTTAGAGTGTCACATAGCCAATATAGATCATATATGCATGGAAACTCATTGTTTTTCATTGCTACATTAATTCATTCCATCTCCTTTGCTCAAATCATGCTCTTAGCATGTAAAACAACGATAGTGCAAAATGTATACTCGTTTAAACCAATCTCATGTTTATAAAACATGGCAAATCATGATCAAGATGCATGCATTTAATCAAATCGATGTTAAACGGTTTATATGAATCAAAATATTAAGCTTGCAAGGTATTCAAATGTAAACCATTTGAACTTAGTCTTGGACTTAGGAAAGATTTTTAGAATTTTCCCAAGTCCCCAAAACAGAGCCATAAAGCTTTGTAATCCTCTTTAAACCATTTTCACTCACCGATACACAATCGCCTCTCTTACCGATGTGTCTCAAGCTACCCAAATGATCTGACAATTGCGAAGCAAATTCTCCTTGCTCTTCCCCTGCTACTACAACATAAAAATAGAGGAATAATGCGTCAAAATGCATCCAAAAACCAGCCATAAGCATTCCCCTGCAACCTCAACAAAACACTTCCAAAACCTAATAAAAAAACACCCAAAACAATCTCTAACTTCATCCAATCAACAATCAGCCACAAACCTATGATTCTATCAACTAAGCCTCGTCAATTATCATCAAAAATACATAATCAAATCATTCTTATACCCCCAGAAAACATAAATCACCAATAACAACCCCAAAACTAACCAAACATCAACCTAAAAAATTAATCAATTACATAGTTTTGAGATTTAAATAAAAAAAACTCATTTCACATTATTATTATTATACAACTAATATATGAATTAAACCAATAGAAATCACCAGCATTTATCGTCTAAATTAAGAATTGAAGCAAAACACCAAAATAACCAATTAACATTCATTTCTTGAATTAAATAACAAAATTAAGTTAGAAAACAATAAACAAGAGCTAAATACTAGAGAATATCAATAGGGAACCATTATTTTAAGAGAGAAGAAGAAAATCACCTTTAAGGAGTTCCCCACCAAAATTGACGTAACTTTTCTTTTGGATAGAAAACGAGAAATAGAAAAGATCTTTAGAAATTCTTTATAAGGTTTTGTTAAACAAAGAAAAATGAATCAAATGAGATATTCTCCATTGAAAACTAGCAAAAAAATATCTGAAATTTGTTAGAAAGAAAGTGAAAAGAAAATGTGGAGAGAAAATCTTAAGGAATTTGGGAAAACAAGAAAATGATTTGAAGAAACTAATTAACCGTCAAAACCTTCAACCAACTAAGGTGGTAAACTTAATTAAAACATGTGGAAAGTATAGCTATCTAAGGATTCTTAGTATTGGCCCTTTTTACAATTTAGTCACTATAAAAATAGTTTCGCAAATTTTACATTTTAGTCACTAAAACCAAAATGTCAATTTAATCATTTTAATTAGCCATCAATTTAATCATCAAAATGCTTAATAAAATATTTAAAAAATTTAGAAGTCCAAACCATATTTAATTTAATAAAATTATATTTTAAAATATTATTTCACCTAAAACTTATTTAACCGATTAATTCGATTCGACTAAACCGAACTCAACCTGATTAAATCCCCTAATCCTTATAACCCTATTTTTGGGCGTTACGCCACCGTTCCAAACATAAAAAATGGTTAAGAATCTTGATGTTTATAATTATGAATCGTATGTTATGGGATATGTGAGGTACCGGTGAAAACAATTGAGTTCGTCGTGGGATGCTAAACCCTGATAGTAATCTTGGGATTTGTGTTGTTCGATCGATTTTGTACTCGAGGAAATTTTGAATAAGAACCATGTAAGAATATTGAAGTGGTTGGATTGATATGATTGGGATACACGCTTAGGATAAAGAAGTGGGGTTCAGGATAGAGACATGACCTGATAGTGTTGTTTGTTAGGGAGAAATTTGTTCAGCTATCTCTAATGTGATTTCTATTAAGATTGTTTGGGATAGGGCTTGGAAAAAAGGTTTCTTAGCCTTTATTCATTGAGATCAGAGTGGCGCAGCAGAATCGTGGACCCCATATTAGCTATGAAAAAATAAGTATTTTGTAATTCATTCCTTGTTATCTTTGGTCAATTCTGGTTGTACGCATCCGTATGCTTCGTAAGGGCATGTTTGCACATTGGAATTTGCAATGAGACTTTTACCTTAGAAATTATTATTACGAGTCATTGGGCAAGATCATGATAATGAATTAGTTGTATTGAAGTTGTCCATTGGAGAAAAGACTGATTTTATGCTTAAATATGATTTCGATTATTAAAGTAGAAAAGATGTTGAATTTGAGTCAAGAAGCATATTTGGTTTGTGGGGTGAATCTAGGAAGAAAGGATGTATGGGTTTAGGATATTCATTTTATTGGAGATTTTCTAGAGGTGTTTCTAGAAGAATTATTTGGTTTGTTTTCTGATTGTGAATTTGAGTTTAGTAATTGAGAGTACGACTCATGTGTCCATTATGTCGTATCATACGACATTTAAAAAGTTATAAGGATTGAAGACTCGAGTTCAGGAGTTGTTGGGTCATAGATTTTTTGACCGAGCGGTTTGTTTGGGTGAGCGTCATCGTTATTTGTTGAGAAGAAGGATGATATCATGAGAGTGTTTGTTGTTTCTCGGTAGTTGAGTAGATTGATGGTTAAGAATGAGTATCCTTGGTCGTGGATGTGTAGTTTATTTGACCAGTTTCGTGCTGCAATTGTATTTTTTCAAAGAATGATTTACGATCAAGGTTTTATTAGTTGAAGGTGAAATGTTTTGATGTATTGAATATTTTGGTTAGGATGATAAGGTCATTGTAAGTATATGGTTATTCCATTTGGTTTGACAAAATGGACATGTTGCATTCTTGGAAATGATGAATCAAGTATTCTGGGAATACTCGGATCAATTCATATATGTGTTTGTGGATGATATTCTCGTGCACTTTCATACCAAGGAGAATCATGACCGACAATTGTGAATTTTCATGGGCTTCAAAAGAGAAGCGGTTGTTTGCAAAGTTAGGTAAGTTTGAGTTTCGGCTTAGCGTGTGAGGTATAGTTTGAGAATTTGATGGAATTGTTGTTGTTAGTTAAGGGAATGTAATTAGTGGGTGTGAACCGTTGAACATGCATTTGTGCATTTGCACTTATATGTTTATAAATATCTATACATATATTCATTTGTGCATAACAGCAGTCGCATTTGCATTCATATGCATGAACATCTATTAGGCCATATATGTGGGCATGCACACATATGTTCATACCTACAGATGATTATTCGAAACCAAGATAAGGAAATGGTGTAAGTGGTTCAATAAGTATAGTTTTGGTTGAATAAAAGAGTTCTGAGTTGCTGTATGATTCTGGTGAAAAGTGTTATAGGTTGGTCCTTATGAATTTAAGAAATGTTGGTGTTGTGTTAACCAAGAGATGTGTTTGGAAGTTATGATTTGCGGAGTGGATTGATTGTTAAAGATGCTTGTTCGAGGGATTTTCCAAGGTTGATGCACTTTTGTTGAAGTTGTTGCACATGAATGTTCTGCTTGATTGGATAGAAAATTAGTAAAGAAGTTTGAGAAGTCGAAGGAAGTATTGATCTTAACTCCTATTTTGGGTTGATCTTAGTTGAGAAAGAAGCGTATGGTTTAAGTGATGCGTCACTTTCTGGGCTCGACTATAGGTTATTGTATAAAGGGAAGGTTGTGGCTTGTGTTTTGAGATAATTGAAGATGCATGTGTACAACCGTTCGATCTATGATTTTGACTTATCAATTGCAGTTTTGACGTTGAAGGTTTGGCGTCTTTGTAGGTATAGTGGGATGTGGATAGTCTGTACGAATTGTAAAAGTGTTAGGCATCTTTCCTCATAATAGAGTCGAGCTCAAGGCAAAAATGTTGGCTTATTAAGGGATTTTGATTTGATTATCGACTATTACCCTGGTAAAGTTAGTCTGTTGTAGGTACGGAGTTAAGAGACTGTAGTTGGGCTTGGAGTGATGTTCATCAAGATGAATATAGGCAATGATGGAATATTGTTAGCCAGATTGCAAGTGAAATCGACATTGTTTTAAATGATTAAAGAGAGACAAAAAAATATGAAGAAACGGTTATGCCGTATGTTGAGAACATCGCTAATGGGTTAGAGTCCGATTATGATTTCAATAAGGGTGGAGTTTTGTGCTTTAGGGGACTTATTTTTGTGTTTGATGATCCGAATTTGAAGAGTACTACTTTGACTGAGGTGCATACTTTTATTTGGATATGCACCTTGGAAATACAAAAGTGTATCGAGATTTTTCCAAGGTATATCATTTACACATATTGAAAAGGATATCTTTGAGTTTTGTGCGGAGATGTGTAATCTGTTAGCGCGTTAGGGTTGGGCACCAATTTCCTTCAAGATTATTGCAGTTTGTTTAGGTCCTAGAAGAGTGGATATGGGAGAAAGTTGCTATGGAATTTCTATTCGGGTTGCCTTTGACATCTACGCGTAAAGATTCTTTTGGGTGATTATGGATCGGTTCACCAAATGTGCGCAAGTATAGATCAGCGAGCTAAGTAATGAGCTGAGGGATACAAAAGATACATTGTCAATAGCGGCGTTTAGATGAAAAACACCCCTAAAGACATGGTTTTTAGTGGCGTTTGTTCCTTCAAACGCCGCTAGAGACCTTATCTTTTGTGGCATTTTTCCTCCAAACGCTTTTATTAACTATGTCTTTAGCGGCGATATAACTCCACCTTTTACGGTGTTTTTTTGTTCACAAACGCCGCTAACTATTGCCGCGTTTGATCTAGCGACACTTCTTGCAACATTTTGTCTAACGCAGGAAGGTTTTTAGCGATGCTTTAAAACGTTGCTATAGGGCTAAAAACACCGCTAAATGCCCGTTGGGGTGGTTTGGAGCCGTTGGGACTTAGTTTCAAACAATAAATGCATTTTTTTCAACCTTGGGTATCGGTATGCGACTTTGGGTGTCGATACCTGCCTTAAATTAGAAATAGTCGTTACAACATTTTAGCACGGGGTACCAGTACATGATATTTCAATATCGATACGGGACCACGCGTATCAGTACAGGCTTGGCCGTATCAATACGGCGTTTGTTTACTGGAAAATGAAACCCTTGGGGAAATAAAGGGCATATCGGTATGGGCTTGGTTGTATCGGTACGAGCTGTTCAGTATCGGTACGAGCTGTTCGGTATCGGTACGAGGAAATCTGTATTGCTAGTCACAACCAGTTTTTGGCACTCTGTCTATTTTAAAAACATTTAAACATGTCAAAAACTCCTTGAAAACTTTTCAAACATATTTTTCAAGTTAATGGACTTTTGAAATATTTTTGCAAATTAGTTTAAGTCCAAAAACATTTTTCATTTAAGTTATATCAAAATCAATATCTCAACAATAAGCACTCAATAATGCACTTTAAAACAATTGATAAAACCATGTATCATTTGCAAAGTATAACATGCTTGTATAAACCAATGCAACTTTCTTACATCTTTGTAAAACAAGTCATGCATAATAAACCATATGCAAAATAGCTTTTAGACGTGCCTTCTTTTATTCCTCATAAATTGGCAATTAATGTGACCTTTATTATACCATAATCTTTATGAAAACTCATCGTATGCACGAATTTCCCTGGTGGTACAACTAAAATGTGAATTAACCCAATAGAAATCTCCAACAATCATCATGTAAATCAAGAATTTAGGCAAAACACCAAAATCATCAATTAAGATCAGTTTCTTGAATTAAATTGCAAAATTAAGTTATTAATCATCAAAAAATCCAATTACTAAGGAATATCAATAAACAACCTTAGTTTTAAGAGAGAATAAGAAAATCACCTTTGAAGCTCTTCCACCAAAATTGACGTAACTTTTCTTTGTTGAAGAAAATGGACGTTGGAAAGATTCTTTAAGAATTAATGACAAGGTTTTGTAAAACAAGAAAAGAGAAATCAAATGACATCATCCCATTGAAAACAATCAAGAATTTAGAAAATCATGAGAATGATAGTGATAAGAAAATGAGAGAAAATATTGAAAGAAAAACTTATGAAATTAGGAAAATGAGAAAATGCTCTTGATAAAACAATTAACCGCCATAATCTTTTGTCTATTAAGGTAGTAAACCCAATTAAGACATTTAGGAAAATTAGCTCTCTAAGGATTCTTAGTATTGGCCCTTTTTCCAAATTAGTCACTTAAAAACAATTTTGCAATTATTACATTTTGGTCACTAAACTAAAAAATATCATTAAAATCGATTGAATTAATATCAAAGTAAAATACCAAAATGTCTAATAAAATAATTAAACATTTTTAAAAGCTTAATCAAAATTTATCCTTTTGAAATTCCATTTCAAAAATATTTATTTCCTAAAACGTACTTAATCAGTTAACTCGGTTCAACCGAACCTAATCCTACTGAACCACCGATTCTTCTAAGCCCATTTTTTGGGTGTTACATTACCGGATAAACCATTTCCTTCGTAATGTCTGATATGTATAACTTAATATTGGCCGAATAGCCTCTCATAGATAATCTCATATAGGTCATAACATTGAGGTACGAGGCTTGACACTTATCAGATTTCTAAATTTATTAAAATTAGAATGAGAGTGATTCTAGAAATTCCCCAACTTGGTTCATCTATGCAAATCATAGGGGAAAATCACCTTGTTCGAGATTAGACAAGCTACTTCATTCTTTATGACTTCCAGAACTAAATCATGTTCAACTTGAAATCTTTCTGGAATCCGTCATACTCCATCTCACACAATCAAACATTTATTTCCAATCTAAATTATAACTTCAATTTCGTAAGCACTAACCATTTCAGGCACTTTTTCCGAATTCAAAACCATCACGTGATTTCATAAAACAGATGAACGTCAACGACATTCCTCACCAACTTAAATTGAACACTAATGGATAAAATTCTTAGAAGCACTTATTACAGAGAAAGAGATACGACATCAGGATTTCGGCTTAGACGAGTACAGTTATAACCTAGGGTCATGTATTCACCAGACACCCTTCGATAGACGATAGACCGATCTACCCATAAAGACTCAACTCTAAGCTCTGATACCACTAAATGTAATATCGAGAATGATATGGTTTACCCGATCTAATCTAAGGTGTCACATTCGGGTCAACTAAGCAACCCACATTAAGATTTTAGATAAAACAAGTTGTCAAACCATTTTAAACCATAAAACAAAGTCTGAATTTAAAATACAAGTTCATAAATAATTCATTTAACATGACAGTGTTTATAAGAACACGTTATGAAACGAGTTTCAGACTCAAATATTAAACAAGACGTGACGTACATGCCCTCTAATTACATAGGTATCGTACTTCACAAGCAGTGCTGAAGGAACTCTCATACTAATGTCGATAACTGCACCATGATCAATCTTTTAACCTGCGAAGGTAAATAACAACATAAGCTTGCAAAAGCTCAGTAATACCAAACTACCAATAGATGCTAAAAACACAAGCAAGTATATGGTAGAGCGTAATACTGTCATGGTGTTCCAGGCAACAACATGTTCCAATTAACATTCGATATTTCAATAAAACGTTATATCTGAAGGTAATAAAGTTGTTCATTATTTGATCACCCGAGTATCAAGCAAGAAGCCTATAGTTTGGAGAATCAGAAGAGTGATGGTTTAAGGAAGTTGAACTAGGGATTTTAATGTGTTCCATTAAGTGCAACTTGAAAGCATCAAAAAGTTTCAGAGTTTGGTAAATTAATTCAGTAGGGTAGATATTAATAGAGGCATAAAGATATTATATAAAAAACATATTTACCCTCAAAACATCAGCGATATGCAGTTCCCCATAACTGCATCCATAAGGACTTACCCTAGGCTCATTGGGTAGGAGTCAACCTAAGGGGTTACCTTATGTCCATAAGGAATTACCCTAGACGAAGCATCAGAACCTATTTAAGGGGATACCTTGGGTCCATAAGGAATTACCAGCTGAATTAGGGGTGAACCTGCAAAGTCTTCATATCATATCCTAGATAGTACCCTCAGAAAAATCAGTTTAGTGTAATCAATAGTAATGGTGTAAAAATAAGAATCGGACATTTATTTCCAGTATATCATAAACCAGAGAGCTTGCTTTCAGATCATACATAGAGGTATATTTTCATACTGATAGAAGTCATAATTTAGATCAGAGAGAAAGTCTTGGTTTCGAATCAGAGAAAATATTCATGTGCACATGGAACACAGTAGATGGATCAGTTTATTTTTTGGAGGCAATTAGAAGACAGAAGAAAGGGACACTGATCTTCTAACAATTTTGAACTGATTTCAGAAGCAAGATCCCTACTAGAGGATCCAACCAAGCATTCAAAAATTTATATATCTGGATCATTCAGGATATCAGATTATCAGCATTGTTCTAATAAATTTGGCCAACAAGGGCATTTTGGTCATTTGACTACTAGGATAATTTTATAATTCAACCCAATAAGGAAAAAATGGTGATTTAAAATATTGAAGATTGTATACAACTTATCAGACTTTAAAGTTCACTAGAACTAATTAAGGTCCCAATTGCAGTACTTATCAAGTATACATATAGAATACCTCTCGAGTATTCATTTCTTAGTACTAACTGCATTGTATAGTTGTATAGGCCATCTTTACAAATCTTAATTGATTGCACCCCGAGTAGTGGAACATGTAAGGATGCAATATTTTTCTAATAATGCAACAGTATCAAAAACAACCGACAATCTTAAGTTAAGCTTCACAACTCTTATGGGTGCTTTAGTCATTTAAGTTTCATCGTTTTTTTTGGATTATCAAAGGCATTCACTGATTCCAAAATCATGAGGATAATTCGGTCATTTTAGAGCTCGAGGGTATATCCATCATTTTGATCAAGTTAATCATATGGAGTGCTTTTGGTAAATTGGTCTTTAGATTTTGTTTAGAAATTGGGAGATTTAGATATTTTTCAAATCTCGAAGTCTAAAATCATGATACCGAGATTTTCTAAACATATTAGGAATTTAATAGGGGAATTAGTAGTTTTACCAGGTCAAGTATAAACTCCTAGGTCATTCTACATTTAGGAGTATTCAGGTATTTTTTACACCTCAAGGGTATTTTCATCATTTCTCATCCAAGAATTTAAGGCATTAGATATTATAACATGAAATAATTAAAATTGAAGGTTCTGAGGTTAACTGCTCCATCGATTATTCGTTGAACTTTGAATTTTTACTAATCATCAATTTCTTATTCGAGTCATTCGATCTTATCTAGTTTACTATCCTTTCATCGTAAATAGTACAACATTTAAAATAATCAACAGTAATCATATGGCTATTCATTTATTAACCAATTACCAACGAGTTCCAAAAACCATACAATAGGTAGTAAAGTATTACCTCGACTCTGAGCCTATCGGTCGACCCTTGGAACTCATTCGATCACTCTTGAACTTGAACTCGAACTCGACGTCCCTCAAAATCTCAGATACAAGAAAATGTGAATACATTCAATTAAACATACTCCAAAATCAATCCTTAACTCAATTTCACAGCTCTCAAACTGAATAATTAAATATATATGCATGCTCGGGCTCAAGGTTAGATTTAAAGGATTTTGAGTTAGAATTTTGTGAAACTGACTTCCGGATTAGACTCATGACATTGAAAAACCTAAGCTATAACTTTTCTAAAAAGTCAACTTTTGTTCAAAGTTAGCCAGAAAAGTCAACGATCAAAGTTAACGGGTCTGGTCAATAAGTTTGTTCAACGGTTAACAATCGACTTGGGTCGAGAAAATTTAACGATCAACTCAGGTTGGATTAAGGTCAATGGTCAACTTGGGTCGTGTCAAGGTTAATGGGTTTGGGTCAGATAGGTTCAGGTCGGGTCATACGGGTTAGGTTAAAAACCATAAGCTATTGGGCCTATATACAGGCCGGCCAAAATGCTAAAAAATTAGGCCTAGGGTTATTAGACCAGTTTAATGGATCAAACCTATGTATTATGGAACTTGAAGAGGATCCTAAGGTAACCTCTAATTCATCTGCATTTGATTTCACATTTGATGAGCTTCATGAAGTATATGATTAATTGCAAGAGGTTTATGATAAATTATTTTTGGAGTTCAAAGAATCAATTTTGAAAAATAAGAAAATTATTTTGGATTTGAAAAACCAAAATGATTCTTTATTCAAAACTAATATGGAACTTGAAAGGAAAGTTGAAGACATGCAAACAAAACAAAAATATTTTGAAAAGAAAAATCAAGACTCCCATAACTTACTTTCAAGAGTCCATGATGATCAACAAAAAGAAGTGGGCGATCTTAAAGCTTCCTTGAACAAAGTTGGGATGAACCATTTTGAAAAATGAAATCACTCAAAATCAAACTATGTAAAGAAGAACTTTAATGGGTACAAACATAGAGGCTTCCAAAGGCCCTCTAATGGTAAGAATATTAGAAGTGTTTGGGTTCCTAAGGAACCCTTAGCTCCTAAAGATATTGGTCTTATTGCTATATGGATTCCCAAGAGAACCAAGATTTTGGGAGCTAATGCTCATGGACTCAAAATAATTTGGGTACCAAAAATCAAGATTTGATCCTATGTTTGTAAGGGGAGCATTGCTACAAGGCCCAAAACATAAGCTTAAATTCATGGTACCTTGATAGTGGATGCTCAAGACACATGAATAGTGACAAGAGTCGGTTCGTGTAGCTAAAGCCAAAAGGTGGAGAAGAACTGATATTTGGTGGCAACTCCAAAGGCCACATTCAAGGAATTGGTTCCATTGGTAATCACTCTTCTATACTTATTGAGAACTTTTTGTATGTCAATGGTCTAAAGCATAATTTGTTAAGCATAAGCCAACTTTGTGATAAAGGATTCAATGTCAAGTTTGATTTAAATGGTTGCAAAACAATTGACATTGCATCTAACAAAATTGTGCTTAAAGGTCATAGAATATGAAATGTTTATATGGTGCATTTAGATGACATTCATATTTCCAATGCATGCTTTGTTGCTAAAGATGAGCACGATTCTTGGTTATGACATAGAAAACTAGGACATGCTAGCATGAGTGTTTTGAAAAAATTAATTTCTAATGATTTAGTAAGAGGTTTGCCTAAACTCAAGTTTTCTCTTGATAAAATTTGTGATGCGTGTGCTAAAGGAAAACATAAAAGAGTTTCTTTTAAATCCATGAATGATGTATCAACAAGTAGGATATTACAATTAATCCATATAGATCTTTTTGGACCTATTAGAACTATGAGCTTGGGTGGAAAACAATATGCTTTTGTGATTGTTGATGATTATTCTAGATTTACTTGGGTTCTATTATTAAGTAAAAATTGAAGTTTTAGAAAAATTCATCACATTTTCAAAAGCAAACCAAAATGGTGTTGGTTACTCTATTTCACATGTTAGGAGTGACCATGAAAGCGAATTTCAAAATCTTGGTTTGAAGAGTTTTGTAACTCTAATGGGATTAGAAATAATTTTTCGGCTCTTTGCACCCCTCACCAAAATGGGATTGTAGAGAGGAAAATAGAACTTTACAAGAAATGACTAGAACCATGCTTTGTGAAAATAATTTGCCAAAGTATTTTTAGGTCGAAGCCACAAATATCGCTTGTTATATTGTTAACCGAGTAATGATTAGGCCCCTTTTAAAGAAAGCCCTTTATAAGCTTTTCAAAAATAAAAAGCCTAGCATTAGCTATTTCTATCCTTTTGGATGCAAATGTTTTGTTTCAAACAATGGAAAAGACACTTTAGGCAAGTTTTATTCAAAAAGCGATGAAGGAATTTTTCTGGGTTACTCCTTAAAATCTAAATCTTATCGTATATTTAATAAAAGAACTTTAGTGGTTGAAGAGTCTATACATATTGTTTTCGATGATAACCTCCTTTTGAGGAAGGATACTTGTGATGATGATGTATGGATTGTAGATGGCAATGATGATGAAGGACAATCATCAAAGGCAAATGAAGTATTATCAAAAGAAGAAACATAAGATCCACCTCTAGAAGCCTTGAAGGAAATGTCTCTAGAGGAAAGGGAGGTCACCTACCCAAGGGAGTTCAACCATGTCAAAGGTTGTGAGATTCTGGATGATCCATCGAAAGGAGTAACCATTAGATTCTCTCTTAGAAACACGTGTAATTATGTTGTATTTATCTCATGAATAGAGCCTAAGAATGTCAAAGAAACATTAAATGATGATTATTGGATATTGGCTATGCAAGAAGAGTTAAATCAATTTGAGTGAGTTAAGTTTGGACATTAGTTGATAGGCCTATTAATAAATCTACTATAGGTACTAAATGGGTTTTTAGAAACAAACTAGATGAAAGTGTACAATAGTGAGAAACAAGGCTAGACTTATTGCTCAAGGTTACACTCAAGAAGAAGGAATTGATTTTGATGAAACCTATGCACCTGTAGCTAGAATAGAAGCTATTAGGATGTTGCTTGCATTTTCATGTTTTCATAAATTCATGCTTTTTCAAATGGATGTTAAATGTGCTATTCTAAATAGTTTTATAAATGAGGATGTGTATGAGGAACAACCTATCAATTTTGAAGATCTAAATAATCCAAACCATGTTTTCAAACTTTCAAAAGCTTTATATGGTTTGAAACAAGCTCCTAGAGCTATGAAAGATTGTCAAATTTTCTAGTGGAAAAAAGTTTTGACAAAGGGAAGGTTGATATTACACTTTTTATCAAAAGAAAAGGCAAAGATCTTTTAGTATTCCAAATATATGTTGATGATATTATTTTTGGTTCTACTAATGAATCTCTTTGGCAAGAATTTGCTAAGTTAATGCAAGGTGAGTTCGAAAATAGCATGATGGGGGAGCTCTCATTTTTCTTGGGACTCCAAATCAAACAAAGGAAGGATGACATCTTCATCAATCAAGCAAAGTACGTCAAGGATATGCTCAAGAAGTTTGACTTAGATAATGTGAAGCTTCAACTTACACCAATAAGCTCTTCTACAAAGCTTTTCAACTCACACCAATAATCACATTTACAAGCCGTTAAGAGAATCTTTAGATACCTTAGAGATATACCTAATTTAGGTCTTTGGTATCCTAGAGACCCATCCTTTAGTTTGCATGCTTATTCGGTGCAGACTATGGAGGTCGTAAGATAGATATAAAGAGTTCCTCTGGTACTTTTCAATTCCTAGGAAACATGCTTATCTCATGGTTCTCTAAGACACAAAATAGCGATGTGCTATCTGCCACTGATGCGGAATATATTTCGATCGGTATTTATTGTGCTCAAGTTCTATTTTTAGCACCCTGACTTTTTGCCCAAATTAAGAACTCTAATTTTGAAATTTCTAATTTTTCAAACAATTTGTTATTTAAAATTCGAGACCAAATTATAAAAAAAATAATTTTTGAGGACTGATTTGTAGTTTTGGAAGTTCAAGGATTGATTCGGATGTTCCAAAAACTTTGTGCTCAAGTCCTAACTTAAATTTTTACTTCTGTTATTTATATATTATTTTCTTCCACCCAGAACATCAAAAACCAAACCCTATTTTCTTTCTGAAACTAAATGTCAAGCTCTTCGTCCAAATCAAAGTTGTGTGTTAAGCTATGCAAAAATCATGATTTAAGTCCATTCCATTATACTTTTTGCAGATTTTAAACATTATGTGGGGCCATCCACTATGTCATCTCTATGGCGTCATTGTCCAGCAAGAACCTTGAGTTTTTGCTTTGATTTTTTTAATGTTTCTAAATCCCAAAGCCACTTGTTTACACAATTTTGAAACAGTGTTGAACTCTTCTTTGTTTTATAGTTATCGTTTTACTGAACCCTTAAACCCAACTAATCCTTGATTTATTCGTTTTAGCCTAAAAACCTAAGTAGAGATCAACTGTCTCATTTAAGGTTCACGTCAAGCTATGTCTGATTCAATCTATTCGTTTGATGTTGTTCGTACCATTATGTTCAATTATGTCTTCGATTGATTTGAAGATCGATGATACGAATCAGATAGTGTACTGAAATCATTAAATTCTATGGAATAAGTGTTTATAAATAATTCCTTAGTCATAGTAATTATGGTATTATTGTCGTGGGTACATGTAACACCCAAAAATAGAGGTAGAAGAGTTAGGGGGTTCGATCGAGTTAGTTTCGAACCGATCGAACTGAATTGGTCAGTTAAGTAGGTTTCAGGAAATAGATATTTTTAATTGGAAATACTGGTAGATAAATATTGGATTTGGGGTTTCTAAAAGGTTTGATGATTTTATTGAATGTTTTGGAAATTCAAAATAAAGGCTGATTAAATTGAATCAATTGACATTTTTTATTTTGGTGACTAAAATGTAAGTTTTGAAAAGTTATTTTTAAAGTGACTAAATTGAAAAAGGCCAATGCTAAGAATCCTTAGAGAGCCATTATTTCTAAAAATATTAATTAGAATTACCACCTTGTTTAAAAACGGTTTTGACGGTTAATTGGTTTCTAAAAACTCATTTTCTCATTACGTCAATCTTCTCATCATGTAACGCCCAGGTTTTTGGGCCTAGCGGTTTTGAGGATTATTAGACGATTCGATGGACCGGGTTATAGATTCGAGTTGGATTCGGGACCATATATTTTTCGGTAAGATTAAAATATGGATAAATAGTTAAAAATCATATTTTAATATATAATGATTTTTCGTGGAATCAATTTTGGGAAATGGAATTTGGAAATGTGACCAAATTGTAAATTTTTGAAAACTGTTTTTAAGTGACTAAAATGAAAAAGGTCAAATTCTTAGAATCCTTAGGGAGCTAAATTACCAAGTGTTTGCTGGTGGTTTCTCCCTTCAATTAACTCATTTTAAACATGTGTTTTAAAAGGATGATTAAGAAGGATTAAAGATTAAAAGTTAGTTATTGACCTTTTCAAAGAAATCCACATAACTTTTCCTAACACTTTTCTCTCAACTTCTTTTCTGCCAAACAATCAAGATTTTATCAAAAACCAGAGGTGAGAGTTTCTTTTACTCAGATTTTTGATGAGTACTTGTTTATTCAACTTTGTTTTACAAAATTTTATGGAAATCTCATGTTTTCTTAGCTTTAAACAAGCCAATTGAGGGAGGAATCACATAACATGGGTAAGGTCCATGATCTCCTCTGTTAAATGGTTCTTTATTGATATTCCCAAGTATTTGATCCTTGATTTATAGTTTATAATATGATTTTGTGTTACGTATGGATTTAATTGGGAAAAATTGATGAAATGATGAAGGATTCGTATTGAATCTGATTTTCCAGTGTCATGGATTGTTTTGATTATATTTTGGATGTATAATGATGTTGTTAAGTCGATCTTATTAATGGAATCCCGAAACTCTTGAATCTCTAATTGTTTAGGTTGCAAGATTTGTGTTCTTGGACTGTTTTGGTGGTTGTGTGTTTTCTGGAGGTGTTAGGTTGATTTGATTATGTTTCTAAGTGTTAATTGGTGATAAAAGTGGTGTTAGATTGATAGGTTGTGGCCGGATTGTGTTTGAGAAGGTTTTGTTGATAATTTCGGTTGTTGTGGATGGGTAATCTTGAGATGATTGTGGAAATCAGAGAAGATTTGTTGTTGCAGTGTCTTGAATGCATTTAGATGCATTAATCCTCTGTTGTGTTGTGGTCAAAGCAAGGGAAGTTGATCCGGAATTTTTTGGTGAAGCATTAGAGGCTTCAGACACTTGATTTTGCGTCGACGAATCCAAGTTTCGTGTATCGGTGAGTGAGAACGTGGATTCCAGCTTTGGAATGTTTTAATGGTGTTTTATGGGAGTTTAAACTTAGCTTTATATGCTGGTTTAAACTTGAAAGTAAGTAAAAGTGGATTTTCTCTCTCGGTCGTGCTAGATTGAAATGGTTTTATGCACTTGATTTGAATTACATGTTACCTACTATTTAAGCATGATTTAAAGTATGTGAATTACTGTTTTTAGACATGAAATGTTGATGGATGCACGTGGTAAGTGATTCATGTAAGTATATGGTTTATACTTGTGATTAAAGCATGTGATATTGTTTTGGAAAAGTGGTTTGGTTAATGCTTGTTAAAAACAGTGAGTAAATGGTAAATGATTAATTATATTGGCATGTGATATAGTTGGCCGGCCTTAGGATTGAGTGCAATATAATAAGTCATCTTGGATGTTGAGGGGTTTAGATCCGTGTACCGAAAACTCCATCCGAGTACCCTAAAGGTAAAGGGGTTTAACAGTACCAAAAACTCCCGTTAGTGGATTAAGCGACTAACCGATGAAAGGGGTTGGTGTCCCCAAGGGTTGTATAAGTACCTGGTTGGTAATGTACTGTGATTGTTATTGTATCGCTATTCTGGTTTAGATGGCTTGAAGTGTTGGTTGAACACTTGTTGAATCTGTGTATCTGATGAACTCTTTTGGTATTGGATTTGCTTAAAGATCACTTGTAAGCCAATGTAATTGTTAATGTATCATTGAAAGCTTTTATGTTGTATAATGTGATTTATACATCTTTACTCTTTAAGCTTTGCATATGGTTGTTATGCATGGGAAGGCTTAAATTGAGGTTGGCAATGGATTTGTTGTTGGTTAATGATACATGTTGCATATGGTTTAATGTGCTGGTTTTGAAAGTGTTAAAGTGCATGATTTTTAAGGCATGATGTTTATAAGTTGGAAATTATGATTTAAAAAGGGATTTTCAATTTGCTATTGGACAATGGTTTTAAATGCATTGATGGTGTGTTGTATTTGAGCACCCCTCACTAAGACTTGTGTGCTTACGCTCGTTTTGTCCATCAATGCAGAGAATTAAGGTCTGGGAAGGCAGCAAGAAGCAAGGGGATCCTAGCAGGACTTGGTTATCAAAGTATGTTTTGGATTAGACTATAAGAATAAAGGCAATGGGGTACTTGTTTTGGTTTAGGGAGATGATTTGTTGAACTCTCTGTTTGAGCATGATTGCTTGGTTGCTCTTGAGTTGTAAATGGCATCTAAAGTTTGTTTTTGGTGATGGTTTACATTTTGGAATGTTGATTGGATTAAAAACTAGGATGCATGCCTATAGATTTACTCTTAATGAATTATGCCATGCAAAGTTGATGTTAAGCCATGAATAATTGTGCCATGATCAGTGGAATATGTTGGTTATGTATTAGGGGCTTGAAAGGGTGATTTGTGTGGTTTAAAAGCATGTTTAATATGCTAAAACAAACCAAAAATGCACAGGCGTATCGGTACGCTACTTGGCATTTCAGTACGGTTGAGCATTTTACGGCACAGGGTTTCGATACAGATGCTAGGTGTTCCGATACGCTTAGGCTATTTTGGCCTAGCATACCGGTATAGGAGGGGGTGTTCCGGTACAGATTCTAGCCATTGGATATGCTTTTAAACCAAATCACATGTACCGAAACACCACTAGCCGTATCGGTACGGTCCACAATGCATTTTCAAAAGTTTGTTAATATCGTTAGGCGTACCGCTACGGGGAGATGTGTACCGAAACACAGTGTTTCAAACTGTACCGAAACGGGTTAGACCGTACCGGTACGGTGGCAGGTAATTCTACTATTGTCTTGGAAATGAGGTTATGTTTTCTTGCATTTTAGTCCCTATTATTGTGGTTGCAATTTCTGATGGATCCAATGAACGTTTTGAGTTAATTTTTTACAAGTAGGCATGAAACCTGTTTAATAAAGGAAAGATAAGATAAAATTTGGTGTAGAGCTTGTATTTTGCCGAAACTGCAATTTGGTCTCTAAATTGCTATTAAGCCAATTGAATGTCGTTTCGACGCCCGATTGAGTTGAGTTTTCACCTGCTATAAGCATGAACATGTAGAGTATTAATTAAGCATCTAGACAAGATAAAAGAAAGAAAAATTGGTCCCATTTTAGGGTTTCTTCTCACGGTTTACCTCGGTAAACCTAATGTGACTCGCTCAGGTCAGTCCGGCAGCTAGGCCAGGTCAAGGGGGTTACATTTGGTGGTATCAGAGCCAGGTTTCAAAAGATTGGGATGTTGTATTTGATTGTTTATTGATGCTTGATATACACAGTGATTGTTTGCTATGCACGGTGGTTGATATATGTATGCTAATTGTTTTATGCCATGTTGGGGGGAAATTTGGGGACCCATTACCTTATTGTTATAGTCTTGAAAATTGTTTTTTGAAATGAAAGTCTTGGATCCTTGCTTGAAACTGGCATGACTGTTTTTGTTTTGAAATGATTATCATGCCTTAGATATATTTTAGCACGATGGGACTGAGGAGAGTGTTGCGATCTGGTGCGATTGCTGTTGCCACTGGGCAGAATGTTGAGGGAGATGTTGTGCCTCCTGGAGGGTTGCCACCACCCCCACTTATCTACCTGAGGGAGTGGAACAAGTACCACCTGCGCCAGCTGGGCCAGGGATGCGTGATATGGCGTCGTTGATTCAGGCCATGATCGGTGCTTTCAGGCAGCAGTTGTGGGTGTTCATGTGCCAACACCACCGGTGGTTGGGCAGGGTTTGTTGCTAGAGCGTCTTCACAATTTAGGTGGAGTTGAGTTTCGAGGCTTGTTGCCTGAGGCTTTTGAGGATTGGTTGGCTAGTAATGAGAGGATACTAGGCCAGATAGGGTGTACCGATGCTCGTAAGCTGGGCTGGGTTGTTTCTTTGCTGCAGGGTGATACCTATACATGGTGGACTACCATAATATCTGGTATGGCGACCAATGATGTGACCTGAGAGTTTTTCTATGAGGCTTTTTGAAAGAAGTTTTTGAGAGTCCGGTATCAGGATGATAGAAAGTGTAAGTTTATGGCTCTTGTGTAGGGCGGTATGTCTATTGCGGAGTACGAGGTGCAGTTCGTGAGTTTGAGTCAGTATGCACCCGAATTGGTTCATGATGAGCGTATGTGATGTGACCGATTCCGCTACGGGCATACATGCTTGCTACTGATTACACCGATTTTGATGTGTTGGTTTCACGAGCCAAGGATGTGGAGCAGAATTTGGGTTTGGCTTCTGGATCGCGAGGTCTTAGCTCTGGTAAGAGAGCTGCTGATGCTGGTTCAATAGGTGGTCAGGTTAAGAGACATCGTGACAAGAGGTTCCGTCCAGAATTGAGGCATGGTGGAGGTGTCATTGGACGGGGTGTCCAGGTTAGAGCTCCTCATAACACCTGTTGGGTTTGTGGATCTCGGGATCTTTTGAGGCGAGATTGCCCGCGTTTGGCCAGGGAGGGTCAGGCACATGCGCCTATTGTGGCTAATGCTTGCTAGAGTTATGGGTCGGGTGATGATCAAAGGCGTGATTGCCCCGGTAGAGCGTCCTTCAATGGTTTCTTCTTATCCCTAAGTCGAAACTCTAGCTACTTGTGCATGCCTTGATAATACATCCCTGCGTGAATCAAGGGTGAACAACAACCAATCTTGCGCTCCTCTTAGCCGTTGAAATCCTTAACTTATTCCTAAGCCGGATTAATCTTCACCATCAATAGATTGAATAAAGACCATACTCATTCGTTTCTTGAATCTAACTCTCCCGATATTAGATAAATAGATGAAGTTACGAGATCCTCTCCCAATTCACTCGCAAACAAGAATAAGAACCAAGAATGAGTAAACCTTGAATTGAAAGTGCAAACTCTTATTACCTAAACAAAATCCAATTGTTTCTCACAACAACAAAACACAATAACCCCAACCAATCAAGTTAGTTCATGGTTGGGTTCAAAAAATATACAAAGTCCTTCTTTGAGGAGGAAGTTAAGTTGAATTAAATTATCTTTAAAGAATATAATTTTTATTATAATTGTATTCCTACTAGAACTTCTCCTATCTTCTTGGAATTTAATTCTTCTTTAATCTCTGCATGGAAATCAAATTCCTTTGGGATTTAGCTTTGCTCCACGTCATCTTGGGCTTGTCTAGTCATCAATTTTGACTACCATATCACCTTTGCTCTTGTCAACAATTACCATGGCAACTGGCTCCTGTCCCTTCATGCATTGCCCTCGCAACTAGCTCGGCATCTCCTTCATGCATTGCCCCGCAACTAGCTCTAGTCTTGCTTTGGCAAGTGATCCCGCATATACACACACAAAACACACCAAAGCAGCATCTTTTCCCACAAAAAATACCAAGTTATGTAATCAAGCTCAACGGTGGAAAGAAACATGAATTAATGCATGAATGACTAATTATGCAACTAATATGAGCTTAAGTCTAACAATAATATGAGTAAAAAGGGTAATAAAAATAGTACTTTTGAACACTTATCACACCCCCAAACTCGAACTATTGCTTGTCCTCAAGCAATGCAAACTAAAAATTACCTGCCAAGACTTTAATCATCAAAGACATGCTTCAAACTTGAATTCAAACCTCAGAACCGTGGCACAATGTATGATCACCTTTTAATTTTTCGGATAGCACAAAAAATTACCCTGAACAAAACTATAATGCTCGTGACAATGTGTGTGCGTAGTTGTGTACAAGTTGATTTTCATGATTCTATGTGAACAATAGGCTTTTATCAATTTAATTATCGGGGCATTTATTTTTATTTTCACTAGAGCCAATTTCGGGCACCTCTAGCAAAGTAAGCAATTTCTTATTTTATTTTAGTCGACTAGAGCCAATTTTGGGCACCTCTAGCGATTCTTTAATGTGCATTAACTACTAGAGCCAGTTTCGGGCACCTCTAGCAAGAAAGAGCAATTACTACTAGAGCCAGTTTTGGGCACCTCTAACAAGAAATTAACTTTTAATTTTCAATTTTAAATTTACCATAATTTTAAGCAACCTAAGTTCACTAAGTTTCTTTCAATCAACAAGCCACAACCGTGTAAAAAAAATTTAGCATCATAGTAAAATTCTAAGTTATTTTCATGTAATCCTAAAATTAAAGGTTCTTTCAATTAAGTGCATTTATCATTGGATATTCAACAAGTCTTAAGCAATTAAATCCAATTAAAGGCATGGCAAGTAACATATGCAACCTATATGTGATTGCTAAAGTTGAATGCAACTAAACATGAAGCTAACTAGAAACCAATACCCCCCCCCCAAACTCGAGAGAAGCATTGTCCTCAATGCATGTAAGAGTGAAATAAAATTTAAAAGAAACTAAATGAAATGAGTTAGTCGGAGAGGTCGTCACCTCGAGTGATATGTTTCCTTCGTGTCGTTTGCTTGATTCATTTTTCAGTCGGTGGTTGAATGTTGGTACCGCGTGAATAGCATTGCTTTGATTTGATCCATGTTTGCTGATGCAGGTTCACTTGCATGGGCATCGAGAGTTGCCGGCCATTGTTGTTGCTCGGGCATCGCTGATTTCATTGTGGTTCTTTGTGGCAAGTAGTCGGTGCAGTGAATTTCCTTAGCATGGTGGTTGTGAGTCTTGTTGTGGAAAAGAAAACCTGGAAACTAAAGATAATGAAGAAAAATAAAATCTCTCCTAAAAATTCCAAAAATAAATAAAGAGAAAAAAATTATCTTGAATTTTCTTTCTGTAATACTATCATAGGTACTATTTTCCCCGACTAGGTTTAGAGAAATTTTAACGAAGCCTATAATAGTATCTCTTTCCTTATTTATCAAAAAATCTGAAACTGCACAATTAATTGAAAATTTTAAAAAGAAAAACGAAAATGTTTTGGGGTTTAGAGAGATAATACTGGACCAAGAGCAAAGAAAAAAAAATGAGAATAGGATAATGCCAAAATCCTGGCTGGAATTGTACCTATCATATGATAATGACTTCCCAATTTGAAAATCAACGGCTATGATCTCTCTCCAGGCCACAATGAAGTACTACGCCAGGTTAAATAAATCCAAAGCTAGATATTGCCCAACGACACCAGCTTAACATGTACATTTATGATTTGTTTTTGCAGAATACTCACTTATTATCATCCAATATAAATGTAAAAGAAAAAAAAAAAAACCAACTTGTATACAACTGGTAATTTCTGTCATTTAATATTGTTTTCGGATTTAAGGTTAAGTCTAACTGAGAATCCTGTTTGGGTAGAAAGAAAGAAAAGGAAAATAAAAGAAAAGGAAAATAAAAAGAAAAGGAAAATAAAAAGAAAAGGAAAATAAAAAGAAAAGGAAAATAAAAAGAAAAGGAAAATAAAAAGAAAAGGAAAATAAAAAGAAAAGGAAAATAAAAAGAAAAGGAAAATAAAAAGAAAAGGAAAATAAAAAGAAAAGGAAAATAAAAAGAAAAGGAAAATAAAAAGAAAAGGAAAATAAAAAGAAAAGGAAAATAAAAAGAAAAGGAAAATAAAAAGAAAAGGAAAATAAAAAGAAAAGGAAAATAAAAAGAAAAGGAAAATAAAAAGAAAAGGAAAATAAAAAGAAAAGGAAAATAAAAAGAAAAGGAAAATAAAAAGAAAAGGAAAATAAAAAGAAAAGGAAAATAAAAAGAAAAGGAAAATAAAAAGAAAAGGAAAATAAAAAGAAAAGGAAAATAAAAAGAAAAGGAAAATAAAAAGAAAAGGAAAATAAAAAGAAAAGGAAAATAAAAAGAAAAGGAAAATAAAAAGAAAAGGAAAATAAAAAGAAAAGGAAAATAAAAAGAAAAGGAAAATAAAAAGAAAAGGAAAATAAAAAGAAAAGGAAAATAAAAAGAAAAGGAAAATAAAAAGAAAAGGAAAATAAAAAGAAAAGGAAAATAAAAAGAAAAGGAAAATAAAAAGAAAAGGAAAATAAAAAGAAAAGGAAAATAAAAAGAAAAGGAAAATAAAAAGAAAAGGAAAATAAAAAGAAAAGGAAAATAAAAAGAAAAGGAAAATAAAAAGAAAAGGAAAATAAAAAGAAAAGGAAAATAAAAAGAAAAGGAAAATAAAAAGAAAAGGAAAATAAAAAGAAAAGGAAAATAAAAAGAAAAGGAAAATAAAAAGAAAAGGAAAATAAAAAGAAAAGGAAAATAAAAAGAAAAGGAAAATAAAAAGAAAAGGAAAATAAAAAGAAAAGGAAAATAAAAAGAAAAGGAAAATAAAAAGAAAAGGAAAATAAAAAGAAAAGGAAAATAAAAAGAAAAGGAAATCTTGAAATTTAATTCTTCTTTAATCTTTGCATGGAAATCAAATTCCTTTGGGATTTAGCTTTGCTCCACGTCATCTTGGGCTTGTCTAGTCATCAATTTTGACTACCATATCACCTTTGCTCTTGTCGACAATTGCCATGGCAACTGGCTCGGCGTCTCCTTCATGCATTGCCCTGGCAACTAGCTCGGCATCTCCTTCATGCATTGCCCTAGCAACTAGCTCTAGTCTTGCTTTGGCAAGTGATCCTGCATATACACACCAAAGCAGCATCTTTTCCCACAAAAACTACCAAGTTATGTAATCAAGCTCAACGGTGGAAAGAAACATGAATTAATGCATGAATGACTAATTATGCAACTAATATGAGCTTAAGTCTAACAATAGTATGAGTAAAAAGGGTAATAAAATAGTACTTTTGAACACTTATCACCAGACATGATGACAATAATAACAAGATGATTACATGGTAGATCATGAGCATGCAAATAACTGCATGACGATACATGATTCATATGACAGAGATGATACATGATACAGACGTTACATGATTTCATGATACTTGAAAAAGAAGTTACATGTTACATTTCTGAGAAGTACATGACATACGAGATAGAAATGTTATTGATATATGATAGAATGTTATATTTGTTGGTATCAGAGCAAAGGTTTAGCCGATTCTTGAGGCTAAATTAAGTCAGAAATGATTTGTTAATAAATACATGCCCCTAGGATATTATGATAAATATGTACTACTTGTATAACTTGACATGGCTCCTCACTAGTATGAATAAGATTAAATAAGTTACTGAATGATAACCAATAGTAGATACTGCTGGATCACAAAATACAGTTAAGTGCATTGATCAGGAGGAAGATTAGAGATAAGTAATTGAGGTATATTATACCTCTAACTCGGATAAAGGTATAAAAAGGCTAAGGAGCTTAAAAAGTTAGAAGTTATGAATATTATGGTGAAGACAGTCTAGCGGCCATCAACTTAGGGCTAAATAATGTCAAGATTATGATGGAAAAGATTAAAATTATTCATGGTGCAGAAAAGTTAGAGTGAGTTGTATCCTTGTTAAAGAAATATGTTTAAGTTTGATGGACGAACACCATATAGACAGTATTCGTTGCTACGGTAACATGGATATGTTTTTTCAAGAAGTGTTTAAGATAAAGTGTATTGGAGATCGGTTTAAAAGAGAAGATAAACTGAATTTGGTGAAGTACAAGACTATGAAATTTAGTCAAATAGACCGTCAGAGCAAATGATTCAGATTTGGAAGTTATGTTTAGTGTTTGTATTATGGAATTTTCTGGACCATGAGAAGAATATTTTTCTTTAGCTGAGTTGTTTAAAAATCATAGATTACTTGACAAGTATTAGAATGGCACTATTTGAGGTTTTATATGGAAGAAGATGTAAGACACCACTTAAAAGGTTTGAGTTACCATATAGATAAGGAGAGAAAAGCTTAGTCCTAGATTTATAAGGCCATATGAGATTTTTTAAAAAAAAAGAAAAGAGTTGGACCAGTAGCTTATCAACTAGCGGTACCTCCGGATATGAGTAAAATTCATGACGTGTTCCATGTGTCCATACTTCGGAAGCATCGATCGGATCCTTCACATGTCATTACTCATGAGGAAATTGAGTTACAACCGAATTTGACTTATGAAGAACCAATGAAAATCTTAGTATACAGAGTTAAAGAGTTAAGGAATAAGAAAATTCTGTTGGTTAAAGTCCTTTGGAGAAATCAGAAAGTAAAGGAAACCATTTGGAAAATTGAAAATAGAATGAAGGATCAATATCCAAAGTTGTTTAAAAAGGGTAGACATTGAAAATTTGAGGACGAATTTTCTTAAGGGGGAGGAATTATAATATCCCAAAATTTTGGCTAGTGACTAAATTGTAAATTTTGAAAGTTTAGGGGGTTAAAGTATAAACCTTGGAAAAGTTTGGGGACTAAAGTGTAAATTTCCCCAACAAGTAATTTTATTCAGTATAAGAGTGAATCGGATCGAAATAGGTACCTTAATATCGGTTTTAAGAATTAAGATGCAGAAAAAGGTACCAATTTTGGATCGAATGAAATTGCTAAGCGTGTTCAGGCTAGGGAAATACAAGGATGGGTGACTTTTTGGGAAGTGTCACATAACAGTATTTTGATCAGCAAAAAGGATTCAGAAGAAGTGAGAAAGATTCGTATAAAAGTTTGATGAAGAATTTTCAAGAAAGATATTACCCGATAGAGATTTCGGGTAATTATCGATATTTTTGGATCGAGTCAAAATTTTTAAGTTGACTTTATTAAATGGAGAATTTTGTATAAAAATATGAAAATATTCATGGAATTTTGGAAAATAAGAGATTTCCAAAATAAAGTTGATAGTTCGATAGAGGAAATGTATTCAATAAAATTTCCAATAATTATCGGTATATTTGATCGAACTGAAATTTTAAAGACAGATCCAATAAATTATGGAAAAGTAATAAAGTATTATTTTATAAATATTTTATTACATTTGGTTAGGTTCTAACTAGATATAGTTAGAATATGATGGAATGGTTATAAAAATTCAAAGGAATAGAATTTGGAAATCGTAGTGACGGAAATTCGAATATTTGGATCGAATAAATGTCATAAATAAATTTTAAGATATTTTTGGGAGATGGCCGGTTGGATTGGAACCAATTTGGTTCAATTTTAATGGGATGGCAATTTACAAGACTAGTTGTAAAATAAAGTTTAGTTGGAGGGCAATTTGGTCATTTGCCATGGATGGCATTTTTGAAATATATTGAAACTTTGAGGGCAATTTTATAAGAAGGTTATACATGGATAAATCCTAGCCATTGATTTTATGAGATTAAATTATGGCTATTGGATTAAAGGACAAGATTGTAATTTTATGAATTAAATGAATTTTTAATTGATTAAACAATCTCATGTGTATTAAAACAATTAAAAGATGAAGAAAACATTTTCTTCAGACCACCAAGGTGTCTGATACTGAATTCATCACCGACATTTTCTAAATTCTAAGCTCCCTTCACGGGAAACTCTAGTTAATAACCCTTTCTTCCAATCCAAAGGTCACTATTTCTCCATTTTCTCAAATCTAAATCTCCACCCTCGGATCAGATCACCCCACGGATCAGATCACCCTCCTTCACTCCCATAGATCTAACAAGCCACACAAGGAAAAAGTCTTTCTTTTTCTTTTTCCTTTTTCTTTATTCTTGGAGAGAGAAGGAACCCCAAAGGGAAAAAATTGAGTCTTTGAGCTCAACAAAGGTGGTATCTTCACTGTGATCCCAAAAGACCCAAATGGTGGAAGCGCAAACATGGACAAGGAGGATGAGCAATCCAAGATTGGACTCAACCATCACCGCCGACGACCAGGTTTTGGACATTCCGGCAACCCCAACCGCTGAACTTAAAAACAGCACCTACGCCGTTGGATCCCGTCTCTCTCCTAACCTTCTAACGGCACTGATCATCGCCTCATGGTTCATGTCCAACATCGGGGTCCTTTTGCTCAACAAGTATCTCCTCAGCTTCTATGGCTACCGCTATCCAATCTTCCTCACCATGCTTCACATGCTCTCATGCGCTTCTTACAGTTACGTGGCCATAAACTTCCTTGAAATAGTCCCAAGGCAACACATTCTGTCGAGGAAGCAGTTCTTCAAGATCCTGGCTCTGTGTGTCATCTTCTGCTTCTCCGTGGTGTGTGGGAACACTTCTTTAAGGTACATTCCCGTGTCATTTAACCAAGCTATTGGCGCAACCACCCCTTTTTTCACTGCCATCTTCGCTTTCTTAATCACTTGCAAGAAGGAATCTGCTGAGGTTTATTTCGCACTTTTGCCTGTGGTTTTCGGGATTGTTTTGGCTACCAACAGTGAGCCTTTGTTTAACTTCTTTGGGTTCTTGGTTTGCATTGGTTCCACATCTGGTCGTGCTTTGAAATCTGTGGTCCAAGGGATATTGTTAACTAATGAATCTGAGAAGCTACATTCCATGAACTTGTTGTTGTATATGGCACCTATGGCAGCATTGATTTTGTTACCATTTTCTCTTTATATTGAAGGGAATGTTGCAAGGGTCACAGCTGAAAAGGCCAGGAGTGATTCATTTATTATTTTCTTATTGATTGGGAATGCTACGGTATCCTATTTGGTGAATTTGACGAATTTCTTGGTTACCAAGCATACAAGTGCCCTTACTTTGCAGGTTTTAGGCAATGCCAAAGCTGCATTGGCTGCCTTCGTGTCGGTTTTGGTCTTCAGGAATCCGGTGACCGTGATGGGGATAAGTGGATTCGCCGTTACAGTTATGGGAGTTGTTCTTTACAGTGAGGCAAAGAAGAGATCCAAGGTCACGGCACATTGACTATAAGTTGAAAACAAAGGATGGGATTCCTTTTGGTTGCCACAAACACTGGTGCGGCCCTTTTTTCTTATTTTTCTCTATCATTTACTATAAATTTCTTGTTTTCTCATTAGATTTAATTGAGGGAAAGAATCAAAGAAGAAAATTTGGATAAAATTGTTATTGGATTGGATTGTATAGGAAGAAATTGTGGCGATTTGAGAGAAATTTCCCCTGTTTGTAATCTTATCATATGATTTTGCTTCATTAAAATGGGCAGAAAGAAGACAATTCAAATATTCATTTTTATGTGTTATGTTTGAGAGATAAAGTTCTCCACTTCTACATGTTCCACATATCTGATGTGCTGTTGAATCTTGCAATTTTCAACTGTTCTATTTGCAGTTTAAAAATGTATTTGCATGATTGACACCTTTGGCCTTGTTTCTGAGTTTAGAAAAATTTTGATTTGGTTGGCAATATTATGTCTTGGGTTCTAATCCTTTGATTTGAGTTTAGATTTTAGAAAGAAACATGTTTTTGCATGATGTAACAACTTGAGAATGAAATCTTGGTGCGTTATTCAGTCATGCAACAGCTTGAGAATGAAATCTTGGTGCATTATTCAGGTGTCACTGAGAATCTGCATTGAATTTTCTTCTATATACCATTTGAGAGTTCATCTTTATGATCTATAATGTGGTTTTCCCCCATCCAATGATAAATTTGTCAATTGTTCACATCTCTTTCTCATCATGGTTGTCGTTTTCTGTAGTAAATATGATGTAGAAAACAAAAAGGGATCACTTCAATTCAAGTTGATGGGGCAATGAATCAGCCCGGGGCATTTTTTTAAGCTTTGAGATTATTGGCCATTCATTTTTGTTATTTATAAGAGAAGTGTGTGAAGAACTTTAGAATCTTTGTTAAAAATTGGAGAGAATAAAACTTCAGGTATTTTATTGATCCCTACTTGATGTTAGTATTGAAATGAACCGAGCTTGAATGAACATGTTATGGTTTGTGTTTGTTTGTTTATTCTTAAGTTTGTTCTTGTTCGATTTGTATTTGTTAAGAATTTTGAAATTGTCTGTTGATTTGATTTATGAGTGCTTGTGAACATGTTCGTTTAATGTTCACCAAATCAACATTTGGAGCTTCATATAGTTTCCTGTTTATCTGCTTCAGCTTGAACTCTTTAAGGCCATGGAGTTGGCATTCCACAAAGGCTTAAACGAAAAATAAGCGCCTAAAGTATACCTTTTTTGAACTTTAGGCGCCTAAATAGGTGTCTAAAGTTTTAACCGTTATAATTTTAGGTGCTTAAAGTTTACACAGTTATAATTTTAGGTGCTTAAAGTTAAAGGGTGTTAAAAAAATTATTAACTAATTAATGCTTAACTCGTGACATGTTTATTTTATTTTATTTTTTAAAATTAAAAATTTAAAATAATTTTTGTATAAAAACTTTCAGTTTTTTATAAAATCTCAAAATTGTAAAAATTTTACAAAACAGCCTCCAAATCCTTAAAATAACCCAAACCTAAATTCCCAAATCGTTGTCGTTTTCGTCTCTGATCACCGCCCCTGATCACACCCATTTAGTTGCTGGACCAATGCGATCATTTTTTCCAACACGGTGTCCTCGAAAAAGGCGTGTAGCTGAACGTCGAATGCGAAATCGACGTTCAACTGGCATATCGTATATCGTTTTCGGCGAAACTGTGTCGGTAGAAATGACCACCTTAGTTCGGCGACCAAAGGGATGTGGTCAGAGGCGACGATCAACTACAAAAGCGGCGGCGATTGGGGGTTTTGAGTTTTGGTAATTTTAAAGATTTGAGGACTGTTTTGCAAAATTTTGGGATTTTATGAAAAAATAAATTTTAGGGTGTTTTCTTTAAAAAGTTAAAAATAAAATTAGTATCACGTGTCAAGCATTGATTGGTTAAAAATAACATCATTTAATTGTCAGACACTTAAAATTATAACTATTAAAATTTTAAAATCTATTTTTTAAAAAATAAATACTTTAAACACTTAACGTTCAAAAAAGTATATTTTGTACACCTATTTTTTATTTAAGCTTTTAAAAAAAATCAAGGCCTGCCTTGTAAATCATATAAAAATTTAACACACCAAATCAGTTGGCGTGGATTTTGTTCGTTCCCCATTTGGCTTTGAATAAAATACAGGAAGATGTGACATGCTGCACTTGTAGTTGTAATCAACTATTCGTGTTGAAAAACAAAATACAAAAAGGCAAATGCCGTCCATTTGTCATATTTAGCAAACCTAGCGGGTTTCGAGATCAAAAGTGTTTTGGAGCAAAAAGTGTTTTGGAGCAAAATATGTAATCTTCTTATTTTAAAAAAAATATTTTTTAAAAATTAAAATTTTTAGTTTTTTAACTTTTTTTTAAATGTCATGAGCCACGAGTTTGAGTCATATGGGCGAGTCTAATGTGCAACAGGATCATGATGCGGCTACGGTACGACACCAATCGAAAATATTATAAAATACGAAAGTTAAAATATTACTTTTTTATAGCATTTTAGGTTAATAGTTAAGTATTGAAACGTGTCTATAAGTATCGATATTTGTCGTGAGACCACCAATCTAAAATGTTATAAAAAGTGTAACATTTTAAGTTGGTGGATAACATTTTAAGTTCCATTTTTATAATATTTTCGGTTGGTGCCGCACCGTAGCCGTACCATAGCATGCCACACCCCAGACCTACCTGAGTCATATGCTCTGCAAGTTGCCAAGAGGTTCTTGAAGAGATTTTTTGCTTGAGGAGACCACCAAATTTAGCTCGATCCATGAAGGATTTTAGAAAACTTATTTATCCACACATATGTAAACACTTTATGTGAACATAGAAATATTTTCCTTAGATAGAGATTAGAATCTAGAGAATATAAGATACTTTCCTTAGAGATTAGAATTTAGAAAATATATTCATTTTGTACTATTGTGGTCAGTGACTTTTAATCTTAGTCGTCGATGTAAATTATTCGGGTTCATTGGATATAAGGGGATTTGACTATGAATAGAAGCCTTTTTCACCTCATTTGTATCATCCATCTTCTGAGCAATCAAGACATCTACCCTAAAAATCTCTCTGTTTTTCTCTTGTTCTTAGTAGTTATTCTTTTTATTTTGCTTTCGCTTAAAACGATATTATACATTTTAGTGCCTAGAAAGAATTTCATTTTTTAGAATGAGAAATCAAACTTAATCGTTTGTCTCGAAAATATCATTTAAGGTCATACGGGTTGTTAGTATGAAAATTTAGACCCGTAACAAAAAAAACATTTGAACAAATACATTTTCTCTCTATATTTTTTTAAAGTAATGCCAAATTAGCTTCTTATAAAATAAAATTCTATTATACCCGTATCGGTTTATGCTCCCGAGATTCCATTATTCCGATCCATCTCTCACAATTACAAGTGTTTCCTTAGTAATTGAGACTTGAAGAAATACTAATTATGTAGTGATGGTTGAGAGAATTGACATGTTCACAAGGCGGCATCTCTTAAGATGCCGATTTGTTGAAACATAACTTCCAATCACTTGAGAGATGGCGACTCCCTTTCCAATTTCCATGTTTGGTGGGTGTCCTCACGAGTCACGAGTTGAGTGCTAATTCATTGTCAAAGGCGTCATTCATCTCATTTTTTTTCGTCGATGTTCATGGAAAAGAGAAAAGAATCATACTATATAAGAAAAAAATCACTAAAAATCAGATCTATTAAAAAAATAAAAAATCCTTTAAAAATTTTAGTTAAAGAGATTGAAGATGAGAGAGAAGGATTGTACTGGAACCGCAAAACAAGAGAAAATGTGAATTTAACTTTCCTTTGACAAACTCGAGAGTTGCTTTCGGATTGAAATCCCAAGGACAAAGACAAGCCATGGGATTAAATAGAAAAAATCATAGCAGTTGGATCATTTAAAAACAAAAGGAATATAATGTTACTTAAAAATCAACACCGTCCAATTAAAAAGAGAAACATCTCAACCGTCAGAATTAATATAAAAAAGTGGACTACGTGTTGTATCCCACAAATAAGATCAGATTAAAAAAATCATGATCATCCATTACTAAAGGATTAAAATATATATTTATCATATAAAAAATAAAAGTTTTGCTTTTTAGGGTTAAAAATAAAATAAATTTATTAAATTAAATAATTTATATTTTTCTAAAAAATATTTCATATATTCTTTTAAAAAAAAATTATATATAAAAATTATTAATAATTTACTATAAATTAATATATTTCATATATCATAATATTAATAAATTTAAATATTGTTTAAATTTTTAACCCAAAAATATTATTTAAATTAATATATTTTAAATTTTACATGTCGTGTCTAAAATAAGTCTTATATTTCTAAAAACACTTATCGACAACTATATCTAACCCTAAAATCTTAAATCAAAAATATTTTTTTATAATATTTTTCAAAAGCAATACAAAATTGTATCGGTAGATGACTTGATCATTCCTTTTTCCCAGAGGGCTAAACATGGTTGTAAAGTCGAAAAAAACATCAAGAAATCAGAGGGCACATTGGGTAAGCAGTAACCCATACTGACGAATTCTTCAACCACTCGTTTATCTTTATTTATTAAGTTAAATAAATAAATATAAATAAAAAAAATTATATTTGTTGTTAAACAAGTTTAAAAAAATATATGTTAAATCATTATAATCAAGAATAAACTCATTTATAAACTCGCTTATTAATTTATTTATAAATTAATTTATTGTTTGTTGATTGTAATACTTATTATATAATTATTAATATTCATGTTTGGCTATTTTATATTTAAAAATAAAATTGTCTTAATTCAAAAAATAGTATCAACGATAAAGAAGTGACATTTTTTCATGACTTGGGTTTGCGTAAGTTCCATTGGCTCTTATGTTAAAAAAAAAAGTTATATTGGCTGGGGACAGGAGCAGCATTTCTTGCCCCAGATATAAGGGTAGAGATGCCCAAATCCATCATTTCTGGCTCTTGCATATCCATATCAGAGAAGACTGCAAATGGGGCTTAAATTTAAAACTTAAAAAATTAAGTTTTAAATTGACAATTTAAATTTGAAATTAAATAAATACAATCCCAAATTTATATTATTATTATTAATTTCAATTTCAATTTAAACATCAACGTAATTTTAAAAACATATTATGTTCACATTAATTTTTTTCCTATCGAAATAGATGTTTATAGAAAGAATCCAGGTCAATATTTTATAAAGTGACAATATCAACCCTTTGAACTAACAAAAAAACATTATAAAATTAAAGTACAAAGAGTAAATCCTACATTTGATTAGATTTAATAGTAAAATAAGTGCCCAAATCATATATGTTATTCATAATAAGTGTTTAACATATTATTTAGATAATTTTAAGTGTATTGTCATTGTTTATAATTAAAAAATTTATTATCCAATCAAAACATAACATGTCATATTTATTATTATTTTCTTTATATTATTAAAAATAAATTTAAAAATTTTACAAAATAATCTCAAAGTCTAACTCAAAATCCTCAAATTATCGGCGTTACCTCGTTAACTTTCTCGCCGTAGTTCACCACTACTATCGTCAAATGCCTAGCCATTTTTTCAACTACCCATCGTCAATAGTCAATAATCAATAATATGCGTGCCTATTGACTTCCTTTTGCGAGTTCAACTTTTTCTCGATGTTAAAAAGTTAATCGACACACCTATCATTAACTTTCGATGATGGATAATTGGATGAAATGGGCTGACATCCAACGGCAATAGTAGTGGGCTACAACGATACAGTCAACAAAAACAACAATTTAGAGATAAGAATTTGAGACTATTTTATAAATTTTTTAAATATTATAATTTTTTATTATAATTAAGTTTGAAAAGGAAATTAAAAAAGAAAAAATTAAAAAAAATTAAAAGTAGTTAACGATAGACACTTAAAATTTCCAAAATAAAATATTAAGCACTTGTTTTAAGAAAAAAATTAATTTAGACATAAAAATGAACATTTATAGTTTAGACACTTATTTTAGTTATTAAGTTATTTTTGCTTTTAAGCCATTTGATTATAATAGGGAGACCTAAACCATAGTCCTCCGGGTAATAAATTTGTAGAGAAGTTTCTGAAGAAACTCGAGAAATAATCTACATTTCTGAACTAATGGCCATTACATATGTAATGATGCTGCAAAATTGAAGTAAAAGGACGTATGAAGTCCTGTTCGGCTCTACAATTTGTAATGTTTTTAATTGTATAATCATCTACATTTCTGAACTAATGGTCATTATTATTTTTTTTTTGAAGGAAGAACTAACGGTCATTACATTGTATTGTAAGGGAAAGTTTCTGGGGAAAAAACTTTGCACAAATTCTGTATATAGCAACAAAAAAATACCTATGCAGATGAGATTTGTGCAATTGTCAGTTGCTGCTCTGCTTAACCTTCCGTGGATTCCCGAACTCCTACATAATCTCCGATATAAAGCTCATTCTTGAATATTTACAATTACAAAGTAAAGGTAAAAGAAGCTACCGGGTTAAAGCCCCTAACATACCTGATGCGCATTTTAGTAACAACTTTTGTCATGCAATCGGAAACCATGTCTTCTTTCAGCCAAATACAAGTGGTTTCTCTTCTGCCAAATGCATCATCTACTACAAAGTGCAGAAATGGAGCCTTATAACCATACCCAGCAGAAAGAGATCAATATATTTTCCTTTAAACCCTTGTACCAAATAACAACTACATCAACGGCACACTTGAGAGAAATCAAATTTCGAAACTGATAATCACCAAAAAAAAATAGAGTTAAAATACTAGGATAACCTTTGTAGATAAGGAGTAGGGCAAGGCAACTTCATTTGAGATCCGTTACTTGGTTGTAGTTCAGAGACAGCTAGCATACAACATAAGAAAAAAGAGAGTACATTAACAAAAATATACCATACAAACAATAAGATGTAAGAACATGCAACACTTCATTTGCAGTATTAAGATGAAATATAATGCCAATTGGAAATTATAGTTTACCTTACTAAAAAGTTCAGTGGGTGGATTTTGCGGAAGCCTCCTTTCTATATGGATATTAAATTCCTAATTAGCAGACAAAGCACAACATTCATATCAGACAAGTCGGCCAACAATCAATCTGTTATATGGAGACATTAAAGATCTTCCATCCTGTACCATTGGCACTGTGGTTTCCCTCTTGGTGTTCTGGAAAACACCAATATCTCTTTTACCAGAAAATATCTGCAAACAGGGAATTAGATGCTCTTTAGTTGGGAATCATTGCTACCTACTGGCCCAAGGAAGCAAACTATTCGTTGATTTAGTTTGTTATTTGTTTACCTTCTTATTCAAAGGATGAGCTTTGATGTTGTAATTGGTGTCACATGCATGCAACCTAGTGGCAAACGGCAGTTGTGTCAAAGCAATGCAAGAAATTAATCCAAAGTAATTATTCTTCTTGCTAAACACCAAGGTTTCCATATGCAGATGAATTACACTAATAAATGCACGCCTGAATACCTATATGTTCTGCAGAAAAATACATTCTCCGGATAGTTAAAATATGTCAGTTATAACATTCTCCCAATAATTAAAATATAAAACATTTACCTTCTGTCTTCTCTAGTTCCATAGCAATTAGCAGAATTTGTACAAGGTTTCACAGACCCCTGAAACAACATAAGTTTTCAATAAATAACAGTGGATTTGCAATAAGCTCCAAGTAAGATGATACATATATATGGATGGGTAACCTTGTCAGAATCATTTGTTCGGAATGTGGAGGACGATACAGCTGATGACAGTTGCACAGCCCTTTCTGAAGTCTTCAAGTGAAATTCCTAAGCAACGCGACAGGAATCAGCACTACACGGGATGCAAAAACACCATATTTTGATGGAATTTGTTGTTTGTCGTGATACTTTGACAATATGACATTAATGAAGCAACAAACGAGAAAGTACAATCCTTTACTCACTTTAAACTCTGGCAACTTTGGAACACTCTTCTTTGGAAGAGGCAATGCAGGAGCCTCAAGAATCTGCAGATCATTTACATATTTGTGAGGAGAGAAGTAGAAAATAACCAACTTTTGAGAAATTCCAATATGTTACATCATATGTACCAACTTTTCTATTCAATGGGTGTGCTTTGAATTTATGCGTGGCAGATGTAACATCCCCTTGTTCTGCACCATTCTTAGGCCTGAAATGAAACCATTATTACACCCAGCAACTCATTGACCATACTTTTGCTCATCTCAAAATATGATAAAGTAGAGACCAGAAGAAACTAACAGTGTTCTTTGAGCCCTGTGGGCTGTTCGAAGCTCAGGTTCCCTTGGAACAGTAAGCTTCGGCTTCTTATTGATGGTGTTACTATGTCCAGTTCCATCCTGCATATGCACAAAGAAAAAACTCAAGTTTCAGGTGCAACACAGAATATAATGCAAAAGCATTTTAAAATCATGATATAAAGGATGTACCTTTTTAGGTGCCTTGTGGACCAACGTAAGTTGCTGCTTCACCACATCAACCTGACTCACAGAATAAAAGTTGAGCCCAAACCAGAAGCTTAATTGAACGTCACTCGACCACTAATGATTGAAATTAATGGCAAGTCTAGTAATAACTAGGTCCCGAGTCTAATGTGCAGAAGGAAAAGTGCAGTCAAAGGGAAACCCAGCATGTTCAATACAATTTATGAACATTAAAAGCAAAGGTTCTTTCAACAATATAAAAACCACTTTTCTATGGCACTTAAAAAAACCCAGCATGTTCAATACAATCAGCTAGTATGAGAAATTCTCCAAAGAATGAGCAACCATCATGTAAGCATGGGAAACTTTTCAAGCTGATGTACCTTACGAGTGAGACCTCCCTCTAGCTTCTGCCTCTTGGCAGCTTGACTTTCAACCACAGATGCGTGGCCCAAGCTTCTGTCACTGTTTGGAACCTGTAACTTCTTAAATCTACAATAGAGAAAAAGAAAAATAACGTTCAGAACAGAACAAAACTGCGAGATTTTAATATAGGAGCTCTTAAGGATATATTATTCCTCTTATTAAAACTGGGATGCTTGCATATTACAAGATATATGAACTTAAAGATTGTTGAAACTGAAAGAACCATTTGTGAGAGGATTTTCCGTCTCTTTGAAAACACTAGATGCGAGACTAGAATAGAAAAGAAAGTCGATATAACATTTTTATGAATTACCTGGATGTAGCAACTTGAGCGAGGTGGTTTTGTTTAGCTAACTGACTTGCAGTAGGTTTCATAAGGGTCGAGCTCCTTGGCATAAACAGTTTTGTGCCCTTAGATTTAGCCTTTGGTTCATCTGCGGATATATGGTTGCCGGTTGCCAAGCCTGACGGAGACGATGGAAAAAAATATAAGCACTATAAATTTATAGTGACTAAATTTATGCAAATCAATGGGTAAGTACATACACTTCAAGCTATAGTTGTGGTTATAACCAGACATACTTGAGAGAAGGCAAAAATAATATAATTAAGAAAGCTACTTCCTTGGAGGCAGAGACAAAAAAAAAGAAATATAAACCTAAAACCATTTTGCATAAGCGTACAGATCACCTGTAGTTAATTGAAATGGTTGATTCAGAACCCTTAGTAAAACTTTCTGTATGCTGGTGAAGATCCCTCTATTCGATCCTTCATGGCAAAAATATTTTTTTTTTAAAACAAAGTTAGACCGGTTCAACAGGATTTTCAAACTTTCCAAAGAAAATCATGGTCCTTTTTTTCTATTCATTCTTCAGGGTGATCTTTCCCTTTTACTCAAAGGTTCAGCCAACAGCACTCAAGCTCAAGCTTCATATAATTTCCAGCAAAGGCACAAGCTTGCCTCAAAGACTCCCTTAATTCCAGAAGCAAGCTTCAGGGCTCTTAGAATTCAACTAAATAATAGCATTCGGCCTTAAAATTTACACACAAGGTAAGTTCAATGAAATAAAAGCAGCGTATATAATTTGCTAACGATGTCTAAATTGTACCTCGCTTGGTGGCATTCATATATGAAAAGTCCAAGGCCGTCATCACATTTTCAGAATCATTTTCTTGTAATATGCTAATGTCATCTGCTTCTTTATATTTTGCAGGTGTAGTCACATTTTCCAGGAGATTCTCCTCTCCTAATACTAACTTCCTCACAAAAGCTACAACAACAAAAAAAGGTTAAAGATTGTAATATGTTTGAATAAAAGAAAATTAATATACCGGAACACAAAGAACATTTTATTAACAATGACTCCAAAATTTAGAAATGAAAAGAAAATGCAATCCTTGATAATAACTCGAAGAGAGAACGTAAAATCATCTTTACAGCTTATACTACTTCAATCAAACAAGAAGATGATAACCAAAAATGCTTTAAGCAAACAATATTAAGTGAAAGAAACTTACGAGAGGGGGGATAACTCGGCACCGACTCGAACCAAAGTTCAGCATCTCTAGCCTCCGACGGCGACTCCTCGACCGTGAAATCGAAGAACTGAGCGGCATCAAACTCGTAATCCAGATCAATCTCCCTCACCTCGAACACTGGTTCTATCTCCATCTCCTCTTCCATAGCTATCCCTCTCTCTCCGTCCAAAACTCACTTCCTCTCTCTCATCAATGCCGCACTAGCTTCACCTGAACCACCAAGAACTAAACTCCGCCGTCAATATGAAATCAATTTTCCCTTAACATATAAATATCGGAAACGGCGAGGTTAAGTCCTCTACGGCAATGACTATGCTTGAGCCAAGTTCACTGTGACAATCAAATCAAAATAAATTTTTGTTTTATAGCGCCGAGGTCTTATAATGATCCGAATTTTTTTTAAACAATAATGATCCGAAATTATTTGTGCATTCTGGAATATACTTTAAAAATTTGAGGGTAAATTATATAAATAGTATTTGGACTATAGGAATTTTTTGTTGATTCTCTTCTACTATGTGATGTTTTTGTGTTGAGTCTTATGAAAATTTGGTCGCGTAACTTTAAAACAAGTAACAAATTAGTTTAATGTGTGGTAGTTCAAAAAATGACATAATAACATATTTAGTTTTTTATATTTACATATTCATCAATTTAGTCTTAATTTAAAAAATAATAAATTTAGTTCTCTTTGTTTTAATATTTTATCAATTTAATTTTATTTTTACGATTTAAACCTGACAGAATTGGGTAAATAATGTTGTTGGGAACAAATTGAGGAAATAAGGTTCATGCAAGTTTATTTTGGTTTATACGTTAAAATCTACATTAATGGTGCAAGAACTTCTCCTGCAGAAGTCGTTCACCTATATTTTAATAATTTTTTTTGATTTGACATGGCAGCAAGCGAAGAGGAAATTTTATATTTTTTTTTTTATAAAACGCCTCATGAGGCGTTTTCTACATGTGTCACGTTCATTATTGGTGCATTATTGCAGAGGCAGCTTTTTTTTAGAACGCCTCCTCTATCACTGCACTGCATTATTGTCATGGCCTGCACTGTACTGCATTATTGCCATGCCGATTGTTGCTGCATGATTCAAGGCTTTTGTAGGAATGTCTCCTTAAGAAGTCGTTCAAGCCTTTAATAACTGGTCTGCTTTTCTCCTATATAATGCACAGGTTGGACGTTGGGGTTGTAGTTAAAGAAAAATGGTGGATACAGATGATAAACAAGAGAGGGGTAGAAATCAATTCAGGTATTTTTTAGGCTTATATTTTTGGTTTTTTTATTTATTATTTATGTTTATAGAAAAATTTTATAAATTTTGTCAATATAAATTTTTATCAGACTTTGTTAATATAAATTTATATATATATTTTTTGTTAATATAAATTTTTATCTGTGTAGGGAATTTAATTTTGTTGAAGAAAAGATTTATCAGACTTTGGAGAAAAATTTAGATTTGGTCTTATATTTTGCTCAGTGAATTATCAAGTAAGTTTATTTTATTTTTAACCGAAATCTAAATTTTAAGTATTTTTTAGTTATTTAGTTAGTAATTAGTAGTTAGTAAATTTAGTTGGTAATATAACCTCGGATAATTTTTTTTAAATCATTCCCCTATTTAGTTAGTACTTAGATAATAGTTTTAGCAAAATAAATAAATTTTTTAATTAGTTAGTAAGTTATATAAAACATACATTTTGCCTTAGATGACAGTGTTATACGATTATTTAACTATTTAGTAATCAATAAATTATTAAGGTAGGAAAAAAATAAATTTGCAATCTTAATTTCAAATCTCTAATTATCACAAACATTATCTACATATTATATTTCAAATAAATAGATGATGCTTTGACCGAATTACCCTCTTGAATCCTCCACAGATCGGGCTAGGTCTGGTGGTCTCTTTGGGCCCAAGATCTCTATCTGAACCTCTTGGGTACCCTGGTGTGCACCCCGTGGTGCCAATGACTCGGACCTCGGCTGACGGCCCGTGACAATATCCCCCACCAAACTTGGCGACGCCCTCGTCGCGCCTCTCGAACAAAGTTGAGATCGATCCTGGAGCTTCCTTCCGCGTGCCTTGGCTTGCTCCCAACTCGGAATCTGGCTTGATTGTCCCCCATAAGGACCGCTATCCCCATAAAGAGCATCGGACTCTGATTCGGATGTCCCCCCATAAGGACTGCTCGCCTTGGCTCGCACCGCCATGCAAAATTTCCCGTCCTAGGTACATCTTGATCGTAGGAACTCTTTCCTACCAGTTCTGACTTGCCCCGATCTGGACTCTCCTGATCCTTATGCACAAACTTGGATGTCTTCACGTTGAACACCGAACGAACCTTCGAAACTCTGAACGGTTGCTTCGGCCCACACCAAGTCTTGGCAACTCCATCTGATGGGTTAGGTCTTCTGCGCCCTACACCCAACAAATCCGACAAATCAAACTGTAAAATACTATCACCGTGCTCAAGACGTACCTCACTCATTTTCCCGGCATTTACTCTACACATCAATCATTCTTCCCTGAAGTTTGATGCCCCATTGCTCCTCGGCAATGCAAATCCCATCGACACTTCTCTTCCATTGAAGTTCGATGCCTCGGCCACCTCGCTCATGGATGGCTCCTCGACAGCCTTCATGTCAACTGCCTCGGGCAACTCTCGCCCATCTAAGGTAGTGTCCCCAACTGTCGCCTCCAACTCGATGCCTCCTTGGCTTGGAGCATCTTCGACAAGCTGAATGGTTGTCAGCTTCTTGGTTCCTCGTCCGCTGTCTCGGTACACAGGCACAACGCACCGTTGTCTCGGATCCAAGATGCACACGACGTTGGCAAACGAAATGATGAGAGCTTCAATACGGTCAAGAAAGTTTAGTCCCCAAATAAAATCAAAGTCATCTAGCTCGATTACCATGAAATCCTCATTGGCCTTCCAATCCTCAATCTGCAACTCGATCTTCCGCACTGTCCCGACAACTGGAACTTCCATTGAATTCACCGCCTTGATCTTTCCGGTTGAATCCACAACTTTAAGACCAAGCTTCTCGGCAGCCTTCTTGGACATGAACAGATCGCTTGCCCCGGTGTCCACCAAAGCACTCCCGCCACGTTGATGTTGACAAACATCAACCCATTCTGCTTCTGGCATTTCCTCGCCTTGACAGAATCTAATATCATCGAGCCAAGCTTCGCAGCCTCATCACTCTCGGGCTCATCCTCCTTGGACTTCTTGACTCGATCAGGGCATTCCCGCGCTAAATGCGGCCCCCTACATCGGTAACACTTTCGATGTATTTTTTCCCCATCGCATCCCTCCTTTGATGCTAGCGATTACACCAACTCTACCGGGTTCTCCATCTGACTCGTCGTCCTCCTGGACAATGGCATCGAGGCGGCTCCTCTTCTTGAGACAGTCTTTCACTACGTGTGGACCATCACAATGGTAGCACCTTATAGATCCTCGATCCTTCCGATCATCTGGTTTCGCATACCGGTCTGGCTTGGTCGATGGCCTTTCCTTGCCATCATCGCTGCTATCTCCGGACACGTCCTCGTCTCTCCCACCAATACCCTTGCCATGGGGCTTGAAAGACTTGGACTCCATGGACTTGTAAGCACTATAATTGGTCAAGGACTCCGCAATGGCTAGGGTTTTGGAAAGTTCCTGCACATCCCTCCGCTCTAACTCGATCCTGGCCCATGGCTTCAATCCATTCATAAACGTAAAAAGCGCATCCTTCTCACACAAGCCGGGGATAAGGAGTTGTAGCTCACTAAACTCCTGGATGTAATCCGCAATGGATCCATCGTGTCGAAGCCTCCTAAACTTGGTCATGGCTTCTTTCTCCGTGTTACTCGGGTAAAACTGCTGCTTGAACTCCGCTTGGAACTCCTTCCATGTTCCAACGCCCGTGCCCCCACTATTCTCATCAAGGCACCTACGTCGCCACCATAACAAAGCAACGTCAGTCAAGTAAACAACAACAGTATTTACCTTCTCGGCATCGTCTGTGATGCTCATTGCCCGGAAGTACCGCTCCATGCACCAAATGAAGTTCTCAACATCTTTCGCCGACCTGTTCCCCTTGAACTCTCTTGGCTTCGGAATGTCCTTCATCGGTCTAGGTGTCGTCGTGGTTAACACACCGTTCCGCATGGCAGCCTGATAAACCACCACTTCCGCCTTCAGATCCACCATTTCCACCCTCAATGGCTTCAGCATGGCTTCGAGAGCATATCTCTTTCCCTCTGACTGATCACCCTGGTCATCCAGCTCCTCGATCCGTGTATCCACCACGTCGAGTCGCTCCACAAAATTCTTATGCGATGTGACTCAAGACAAACGCCTAAGTAATCCTCTGACTGATAAACCATCACGTCGCTCGAACAAGGCTCTAATACCAACTGTCACGTGGCTAGAGTTCCAACCAGCCCACCGTACAGCCTTATGCGATGTGACTCAAGACAAACGCCTAAGTAAGCCTTTTCAACCCTCTCGGAAGATCAAACTTCCCAAGCACCGACAAACGCAAAGCATTCTACGCGGAATCGGATCAAAAGAGATGAGCGAAGAAGAACTTCGAAAGAACGCTCAAGAACAAAGAAAGAACACAAGAACACTCAGAGGATTTAAAGTAAGTGCCTTTATTCCTTGGAAACTTGGATACATCAAATGAGGAGGGGAAGGCCTCTATTTATAGTTGAGTTCCCCCTAATCCAGCGGTCTATACAAATTTACATCGACGGTCGAGATTGATCTTATCTAATCAAATCTCTAATTATCACAAACATTATCTACATATTATATTTCAAATAAATAGATGATGCTTTGACCGAATTACCCTCTTGAATCCTCCACGGATCGGGCTAGGTCTGGTGGTCTCTTTGGGCCCAAGATCTCTATCTGAACCTCTTGGGAACCCTGGTGTGCACCCCGTGGTGCCAATGACTCGGGCCTCGGCTGACGGCCCGTGACATATTGGTCAGGTGCTGGAAAACGCAACATGACACACTGAAAATCATACAAAATTTCCAGCGTATCAGATGATGTTCTTCAGTCTTGATCGGCGATATTATCATTAAAATAGTACTATTTAAAATTTTAATTCTCAAAATAATACAAGAAGAAAATTATTTCTCAACATAGCATTTTTACAATATTTTGATATAAAAAAACTAAATTCAAAGTTGATGGAAGTGAGTTGAACCAAATTTCACTTGTTGAAATCAATTCTTAACTTTTAAAATTAACTTTTTGATGATATTTATAAAATTGTTTCACTAATGTAAATATATATATTTTATATTCTAATTTTTTTAACCAATCAATGCTTGACATGTGGCATGTCATTCGAAAACTTTATGCACCTATTTTACAAAAAAATACTTTGAACACCTAAAATTATAACTTTTGACACCTATTTTTACAAAAAATACTTTAAGCACCTAAAGTTCAAAAATGCATACTTTGAGTACCTATTTTTCATTTAAACCTAAATTATATAATAATCAAATCAAAATCAAATTGAATTTATTACTTAGGGTTAGGTCCAAATTGTAATTCTAAATTATTCGTTGTTAAAGTGACGATGATATAGATTTTTACAAAAAAATAACTTTAAATAATCAACTGTTATTTTAATCTATTTATATTTTTGTTAGAGATTTTAATTTATTATTGGTTAGACTTCGTAAATCTAATTATAATGTGACCTTGAATCATGTAAACAAATAATAACAAACATAATATTTCATCACTTTAATGATATAATTATTTATTTAAATATATTAATAATATTATAAAAATAGAGAATCAACTTTTGTAGAATTAAAATAAAATAATCCAATCAAAATTTCAGCATAGTAGAGAGATAGTCAACAACTTAAGGGAGTAGTTTTAATCCGGTAGAGATTGTCAATATAGATAGTTGAAGGATTAAAACTGGAATTATACAAAATTTCATTAACGGGAGCTCTTGGGCGGTAGATTCCATGGGTAAAAGAGTCGGTGCGGTTATTTATTTATTTATTTTGAGAAATTGACTTGTCTGAGTGAGGGACCGTGACCTCGGGGTAGGAGCAAGGGATTTCGGGCAGCGAGATTATGTCGACCGGTCTCTGAAATTTCGGCGCTGATGGGATTTGCCACTGGCATTTGGCCTTAATAATGAGTTTACCCCATGGCGGTTTTAAGCGTTTGTGAGGAAGGAAGAGTGGAGCCAAAGGGCAAAAAGAGTATTCCAAGGAAGAATGGATAACACAAAATCTGTTTTGATTCTGATTCTGATTCTGATTCTGATTCTAATTCTAATTTTAATTCTAAATGGCTGAGTTTTCATCATCTGTAGACTTGGCGTTTTCCTCGAAAAATGCGATTCTACTGTACAACTAAAGTTTTTTAATTTATAGACATTGGATGCTCTGTCGTTTAATATTGTGTCCAAATTTCAAATTTCTCCAAGAATCCCTTAAAAGAGCAAAATATTATTTAGGCACCATTTAACATTGATTTCGAAAAACGTTTTGGGTCAAAAGTATTCTCGAAAAGAAAAAAATAATGTTAAATAAATAAATTTTAAAAAATATGTTTGAAAGGTATATTTTAGATTTTGTGGTTGAAAATGTTTTTGAAATTAAAATTATAGTTTTAATTTCATTTTGTTATCCTATAATATGTTTATTTTAAAAATAAGAAACTTATAATTTTTATTAATACATAATTATATGATTACTAAATTAAATTTTTTGTGGGTTTCAAATTTTTATATAACTTGGTGTCAAATTTTTAAATAAAATTTATTTTAATTTTTATGTATTTTCATGAACACGTACAATTATTAAAATTTTAGTTTTTCTCAATAACAATTTTTATGATAATTTAAGTTGATTATTTAATATATTATAAAATTAAAGAATTTAAATATTATTTAAATCAATTTTTTAACTCACAACATTATATCTAAAAAAATCACTTATCTTCTAAAAAATACTTATTAAAATAATAATAATAAATACTAATCTTAAACCAAATAAAACAAAAGCACTTTCTACCACAATTTATAAAAATAATGCTATTCTAGGCCTTCAAAGGAGATAACAACCAAAGAAATCTATATTCATTAAATTGGAAAACTTTTATAAAAAGTTTTTTATTTGACATTTTACCACCAATAATATTTTTTTAATATATTTAACAAAATAGTATCTATATATTATTTACAAAAATAATACTCCATCTGTTCTACTCAATATGTTCATTTTGTGTTTTAAAATTATTTCACTTAAAATGTCTTATTGAAAAAATCAACAACTTTTAAAAGACATATTTCCCTTTATACTCCTTTTTTAGTTTCCCAACAAAACAAAATTCAACTTTTCAATAATAATTTGTCGTTTTAATTATTTTACATCTTTTTTCTTACACAAACTTTTCCTTTCTAAAATTATATAAAAATTCAACAATAAACGTTTTAAATATGACGGAAAGAGTATCGATTTTGACTACGTAGAACGAAGACACATCCAATCAGTTGTGTTTTTCAAATGACATGTTTAATACTAATAGAACATGTTTTTTTTTCGTAGCATTACAGTTATCAATGTTTATAAAAAATGGTCAAAATGAAAGAAAGACAAAAAAAAAGACTGAAAATGCAAGAACTGAAAAATTGATGGAAGACAATGAAAGAAGAAAACACAAATTTTAGTAGGATATTATTCATTGAAATAAAAATGAGAGAATATTAAAAAAATGTTTAAAGTTAATACATGAGAAACATTCAAAATAATAAGATAGAGAAAGTTGAAAATAAATAAAACTTTAAATTATTAATAACGTGTATTATTTAAATTGAAAATAAATAAAAATAAATACACGAGAACATGTAAAACAATAAAGCATAGAAAGTTGAAAATAAATAGAAATTCAACAAAAAATCATTAATAACATAAATTATCTAAATAAAAAATAATACATGAGAAACATACAAAAACAATAAATCACAAATTTTAATTGGGTATTATTAATTGAAATAATGAAGAGAGAAATAAGTAATATAGTTCAAAGGTAATAAACGGAAACATGCGAAACAATAAGTTAGAGAAAATTAAATAATAAAATAATAAAAATAAAAATAAAAATTATTAATAACATGAATCGATTAATTTGAAACTAAATAAAATGAAAATTAATAAAATCGTTAGTAATGGTTATTGGTTAAATAAGAAAAAAATAAAAAACCCTTAAAACATGAAGAACATGCAAATTGGTAGAATAAAAAAACATTAATAACGTGGATTGTTTTAATTGAAAATAAATAAAAATTTTAATGCATGGAGAAGATGCAAAACAATAAAGTCGAGAAAGTTGAAAATAAATAAAATTTAATATAAATAAAGGGTAAAACTTTGATACGCATGCTGTGTAAAATTAATTTTACACAAGCTTGTATATTTACACTATAAATTAAAATTAAACTTAAACCCTAAAAAACTAAACCCCAAACCCTAATTTCTAAACACTAACCTTAAATTTTAAACCCTACAACCCAAACCTCTAAACTAAACCCTAACCCCTAAAACTACTTATTAAAGTTTTTCTCATAAATAAATATCATTAATATCATAATTAATTAAATTAAAAATAAATAAATAAATAACAATATAGCATATTAAATCCAGCTGTTTTTTCTTTAGATTTTAGTGATAGACAACATGATATTCACTCACAAAGCATATTATTTTTTATACTTATTTTAAATATTATTTTTTGAAAATTTATTTTCGTATTTTTGACTTATTTTTTATTTTCAATTTATATAAAGAAAAAGAATATAACATGATAATAAAAAACGAAACGTTAAAGAAACAAATGAAAAAAAAAAAAACACCAAGCAACAACGGCTCAAACAATCATACCCTCATAAGCCTAACCACACAAACACCATCGCATAACCAGCAGCCGCCCCACTCCACCATAAGAATTAAGTAACAACTACAACATGCAAGTAATTCCAATCATGTCGAAAACTTAGGGTTGAGCATGGTTAACCGTAAAATAAAAAATTGATCCAAATTGAGGCGTTTAGACAGTTTATGGTTCATAAGTTTATGAGCCGTAGTTAACCGAATTGAACCAAATTTAATTTTTTATTTAATTTATAATTATTTTATAATGTAAAAATAAGTATTTTATACTTACAATACTATAAATCCATTTTTAATTATTATTTTTACTTAAAATTAAGTTTTTAATAAATATTTATGAAAAATACTTTAAAATTCTAATTTTTTAATATTTAAAAGTCATCAAACAAAGTTATTTTATCAAAATAAAATACAAAATTTCAAAAACTAACGTTAATATAGAAAAATCAAAAACCAAAATTAACTAAACCGAAAATCGATAATTACTAAAATAACTTACCGAATTAAACCGAAATCGAACCGTATACTCCCCTAGAAAAACCCACTCTCATACACAACACAGCCAGCACCCCATTAATTGGAAGAACGATAACGCTTACCAAGCAATCCACGCACCTTCTTATTACGTAACCAAAGTGAAATGTTATGAATATGACAAATACAATTGAATATGGACAACGGATATGACAGCTAAAAGGACAGCTCAACAACCAAATCAGCAACCAAATGTGAGGTCAGGGGAAGAAATGAGCCAATGAGATTGGGTGACTAAATTAGTTTTTTATTAACAAATGCAGTTATATATAGGAGATGGTTGTAATATTTATTTTCATTGAAAAATGTTATCAAACAGATTATTCTTCTGATTAAATCTCTTCTCTCTTTCTCTATTTTTTACAATATTTTACAGATTTTTCTGAATTGTTAGGGAGGATTCTAACATTGGTGCTTTTCATTGAGAGGTCTCTGAGCTATGATGAATCACACTGAATCGATTAAAGTATTGCATGACACCACAGCTCGCCAAGAGCGATGGTTGGTTTCTCTGCAGACACATTTCGAAGAACAAAAATAGGTGAACAACAATACTCAACAGATATTTCAGGATATAACACGTCAATTGACAGTTATATCGTCACAATTGGGATTGACGTTCAGGGCATCTATCGAAAATGAAGAATCGAGGGACTCAATCACAAAGCCCTGTCATTTTTCAATGCTATTAAGCATTCATAAACTTGATAAACCATTGCATATATTTAAAATGATGCATAAAACAATAAGTAAACAAATTCATATTTTTAAACCAAAACATATAATTTATGTTTCATATCCAACCGGTATTAAAAAGGCGAAATAAAAAAACTTACTTCTGAGCTTAGCTAAGCTTGCTAGGCTTCAAAAATATATTTACACTCACCAATTCGATATCGTTTCGATGCTGACATCAACGCCTCGACATATAACCAAAATTTATCTAAACAATTACCAACCTCCATAAAAAAATAAAAAAATAATATTAATTGGACTACACAAAAGTAATCACTTTATTAAAATAGTTCCCATTTCCCAACATGCCTATTTTCTTACACATTCACGACACAAGCAGGGAATCAATTCCCATTTTCCTCTATTGCCACACCACTGGACATCTTCCCCATTTCCTCTATTGCCACACCACTGCTCTGTTTCATTATTCCCCCTTAATCTTTTTTTTTTTTCTTCATATAAACCGAAATGTATATACAAAGGATATGGCAGCAATGATCATGCCACGCAACCCCTGCACCCTTCGAATGGGGTCCAGCCCCGAATTACGCGACGCCTTGCCTGATCGTATATTTCTCTTTAAATCTTCCTTTATTATTTAGCGACACAACATTTTATTCGAAAGTTTCATCGAACATAATTGGATCACCTTAATATTAAATCTAATAATTCAATCAATTATTTTACCAAACACCTCATTCAAGAACTCAAATTTAAACTTATCCAATTAGATTAATTCCGAAATAAATTTCATAAAATGATATTAAATTTCATCTTACCCATAAAATTCGCTAACAATCCAATTAAAACATTTTGATTTTATCTATCAATTCACAATCATTATTTATCATCCAAAATCAAATAAATCAAATTAAATTCGTTTTAATTCATAAACTCCAATAGAAATGATAGATAATCAATTAAAAACAATCAGAGAACCTTTAACATCAAAAGCTTACCCAATTGATTGGAAAAATAAAAGTTGAAAACATCCCCCTTCCATTTGAACGTAAATTCCAAGAAGAATTGAAGAACACTACTAGCTCTTGCTAGTTTGTTGATTAGAAATCATTTAGGATATGAAAGAAGTGAAAATCAATAAGGAAATCAATGTTCTTTAAATTGTGTTTGGCAAATTCAAGAGAGAAAAGCATAGATAAGCTTTTCTAATCTTTGAGAAAATAATAACTGTCATCTTCTTTTGTTAAAAATGAGAGGGAAAAGATATATTAATAATTGATTTAATAATCCCAATAAAATATTACTTTAATCCCTTTATGCAATATTGTCATCACTAGCATTTTACAACTATTACAAAATAGTCACTTTTAATTTAATATTAAATCGATTCATTTAAGAATTATTCAAAACTAAATTTCATCTTTTAATAAACTAATTAAATATATTATCAAAAATATTTACCATGATAAATTTATCAGAAACTAATTTAATCAACCCAAATTATTTTCAGAATTAATTAATTAGCTAAAGCCTAACCCAAAATTATAACCCGATTCTAATAATTACCCGAATCTTCTAGCCCGTTTTCCGAGATGTTACACAAAGAAACAAAATACGATGGTTCATTTGACAATAAAATACTAAGCTCACTTACTGGCTTCCATTCCTCTGTCAACCGATGACTCAAATATGTAGGTTAACCACAACTCTCGTTGTTCATCAAATCTACAAATCCTCGAACAAGTGGATCAACTCTCGTTGTAATGACTTGTTAATCTGAATTAGCACTGCATCTCTCAATGTCAGTGATGATGTTAAACACTCTCATGCAAACAAAGCTCAGATCCAACAATTAAAATAAGAAGAAAGATAATAAGATTGTATTGAACTCAAAAACCAAGTTTAAACAAGTTCATATTACATCTATAAAGGTAAACCAACATTAATTAACAAAATAAATATAATAAAGCTTTAATAAACATATATCTCTAGAAAGATTTAAAAAAAAATAACATATTCATCTTTGTTCCGACACTCGAATCCTTATTTTTTTTAGATATTTATGTCTTGCTTTGCCTTGGTTCACCAAAATAGAGATTTAAGCCGCCATTAAAGGAGCTCGGAGGCTGAAGATGATGAAAAAGAAATGGTTATCACGTGAATGTATCCTCTCTCTTCCAAAACTTATCCTTTTATGGGCTTCGAAGGAAAGGACACATGTCCTTCAAGTGTTTCGAGTGACTGGTTGCCGTATGAATTCTATTATAACAAATAATTTAACTAGCAAAGTCGTCCATAAATTTGGCAGTCTGGACAACTGGCTGCTACAGTGTCGAAACTAGATGCAGTGATGAGACATCCTTTATAGGGACATTAAAAATACATCGACAATGCAAAAAAGGCAGAAAGTTATATAACAAGAGTAATTATGACATGAGTTAAACAAAATGCAGATATGAATGCATAAAGCGCTGTGGAGACAATTAAATCTATAAAGGGTAAACTACACTAGCAGTCACCGAACTATGGTTTTTTTTCCCTATTTTGGTCACCGAACTATTTTTTTGGCAAAAACATCTCTAACATTATGTTTCCTTCCTATTTTGGTCACCAACCATTAAAAATTTAACGGTTTTGCTATTGTTATTCAAACTAATAGGATGGTGACACGTGTAGCTGCTATTAGTGGAATAAAATGAATGAAAAACCAAGCCCCTTATGCAGTCATAGAGATGGTGACACGTGTAACTACCTAATAGGATGGTGACAAGTGTAACTGCCTATTAGTCTAATCTTTCTGGCTGCAAAAGGGGGCTTGATTTTTCATTTCTTTTATTCCACTAATAGGCAGTGACACGTGTCACCATCTTATTAGTTTGAATAAAAATATTATAAAATAACATATATTGCTTACAAGGAGAGAGAATAAATGATATGGAAAATTAAAAAAATAAAATAAAATTTCATGTCAGCAAAATCGTTAAGTTTTTAACGGCCGGTGACCAAAATAGGAAGGAAACATAACGTTAGTGATGTTTTTGACAAAAAAATAATTCAGTAACCAAAATAAGAAATAAATCATAGTTCGGTAATTACTGGTGCAGTTTATCCATCTATAAATGAAGTGGAAAAATGTTTTTTAAAGAGCTAGAGCAAAAATATCTATTTTGGTTAAAAAAAACAAATGTCCCGTCAATTTATTTTTCTTTTATGCTTCATAAAATGCCAAATTACTAACATCTTAATTAACAAAACTAACATAAAAACATACAAGCACAACAAAATCTCAGCCTTAGCAGGACCAAGATTTAAAACCAGAAATAAAACCAAACAGTGACTTGGGAATCAAAGCACTAACAATGTGCATAAAAACATAAAAATGAAGATCATCTTCAGAGATGCCGAAACGAGCAAACCAACGATCGGAAGGAAAGAAGTCTACACTTAAAGGGAAGCCAACCGCTTCTGGAACATGTCGACCAAAACCGCAATAGCTCAAATGTTTGATAAAGACCTCCCTCGTCTAACGGATTTGAGACCTAGTCATCGGACGAAAAACAAAGAATAGATTGGTACCTAAAAGTGGAGAATTCGAGCAAACTCGGGGTAAGGCTAACATGACTTTCAAGATAGAAATCAAGTTCTTTGAAGAATCAAAATAGTCATAAACACTCAATACAAGATCTCTCTGATTTTCAAAACATAAATGTGGAAAATTTTGGCTTTGGTAGAGGCTGATGATGAAGTTGGAGCAAAGGAGGAGGATTTGAAAAGGAGAGCCATCAAAATGCTCCTATCACCAAGTGAGAGGGAAACATTGTCAACAGGAGGAAAGGAAAAGAGAGACCAAAAGGGGATCCAACCTAGAAGCTCCCCATGAAACCGAAACCAGATCCACTTGAAAAGGAACACCACCGTCAACCCTTGCTTCAACAGAAATCGTCGCAAATGCTCCTGAGCGACAACGCCACCGTTCAACAAAAATCTAACAAGATGAAGAACAAATGTAAAACATAATAATAACATAAAGATAAGGGGTACATTCCACGAAACCTCCAAACATCCACCATCGAGGAGTAAACCTTAACTCCCATCCCCACATGGTATCCGAGGTGAAACCAAAGAACGTAAGACTAAATGTGTTGAATGAGTTTAGATTGAGCCAAAGTGTCATGTGTTGGACCTAGAGGTCATTGCAGGCCATTGCGTATTGGTACAGGTACCCAAGGATCGATATACGGGGTCTGGGAAGGCTAAATCCTTTGAAATTTAACAAAGGGTATCAGTATGCCTTGAGGAATTTTTGTACTGGTGTCGGTACACAGGTTTGTGTACTAGTTCGCCCTCTTCATTTTTAAAGATTCGTACCGATAAGGGGGTACCGTATTGGTATGCGTTTTGGTCACTGGAATTATAAGTTTTTGAGAAATCACAAGGGAGATCGGTAAGGGGTTAATATCGTATCGGTACGGGTGGGTCAACATATCGTATCGATACAGATATACGTGTATCGATATGAGTAGCCATTATGTTCATTAAGCTGTATCGGTACGAGTTTACCCGTATCGACACTCCTTGTTGATTTTATGCATATCCGTTTGCCAAAGTTAGGAAATCTTGTAGTTTAGTCCCTAAATGTTATGTATGCAATTGAATGAGTTCGAATGATTATTTTGAGCTGGAATTTAACCCGAGATCATGGAATTGGGCTAATAAAGGACAAATAACCTAAATTTTAATAAAGACCATGTAATTTGTGAAAATTATGTTTTGGTCCCTAGTGTTCACTTTTAAGCAATTGAACCCCGTTTTGAAATCCGATTTCAATGTAACATTTCTGCTGAAGCATGTTCACCTTAGGAAATTAATTTGATGCATTTAAACGAGATAAAAAGGAAAAAATGGACATGGTTTAGGTTATTAGCTTGAGTTTGCTTTGGCAAACCTAATGTGATCCTTTTAGTTCGGTTTCGGTTAGGCCAGACTAAGAGGTTTACAAAGAAGCTAAGGTAATACATGTCTGCATGAACCCTAGCAACTTTTTGTTTATTCAAGTTCCTTTTATTAGTCTTTGAAATCCTAAACTTATGTCTCATCTAAATTAGAACTAAGTTAACAACTTAGCCTTCACGTTTGTCTAACTTAACTCTCTAATATTAAGCCACAAATCAATAATTAAACGACCTCTCTCGATATCTCTTACAATAATTATGCATGAAAAACAATGGACATGATAGATAAAGCTATAACATTAAACAAGTAACTAAAACATAGAATCCTAAAACAATAAAAACCCAACAAAAGTATTTAATTCATGTTTGAGCAATTAACAACCATAATAAAAACAATTAGAAATATAGCATTTGATAACGCAAGGGAGAAAGAGAATCAAAACGTCCTAAGATTTCTTCTCCGTGCCCTCAAACTGTTGTTGTTGCACTCCAAACTCCTAAAGCCTCTCTCGATAGCTTTTCATTGCTTGGAGACTCATGTTGACCTTCAATAATGGTGGTTCTCCGATGAAGAAGACAAAGGGCTGTTCTTCTTTGAATAAAAGCTTCTCTGCATATTTATGCATTAAATGCAGCCTCCTTTTAATTGTTGCCCTTGATGTCTTTATATAGAGGTGGCTCTCCTAGGGTTTTGAAAACCCTAAAGTGCAAGTAATCTTTTAATGAGGATCTTGCTTTTCTATATCATTAATTACTCAATAAAAAGAATATCTTGTCACATGCTTTTAATAAAGTGTCCAGCAAATAAGATCTTTGCTTTCCACGTCATTAATGGCTCAATAAAGGAGATGAGACCATGCATTAAATCATATTAAAGGATTCATGATTTGTCTCTAGCGTCACAGTGAATGCTATAGCATCCATTTCAGCATGAAAGAATTCTGCTCTAATATTCTAGTGCTCCACTGCTCTATTACTTCCTGGGCAAACACCACTAAAAACCACTACATTTCCCATTAATAACACCAATATAGATAAACATTAAGCTCAAGTACCAAAGCTCCATAACTATATACAAACTACTACTAAATGCAACAATCTGAGCCTAAACACATGCAAAAGTTAAGTTAAAAGGGTATACAAAATAAGTTATTTTCAAATTCATCAAATACCCCCAAATTTGAACTGTTGCTTGTCCTCAAGCAAATGTAAACTAGACTAAACTAAAGAAAACTACCTATCGTTTCCAAGATTCCTACTAAGCTATGATGTCAAAAATTTCCAAGACATGCTGTAACATCAATTCAATCCTTAGAAAATTAAAGATATACAAGATGCGAGAGCTTACAAATTTGTTCCTAGGATCGATTCTACTGTAGGTGCATTGTGTGTTGTGTTGCATTCAATCATCACTTAATGGCCTTATAAAAATTTAAGGACTGCTCTTTACTATTGCCTTAGCATTTTCTTTTTTATTTTAAGCATAATATTGTACTCCCATCATCCTTTTTAAGTTTTTTAAGCTGTATCATTGGGGCTTCAGCTTATCACAACTACTCTTCAGACCTAAAGATGGAGTGGAGCAATCAGCCTATCCTCGAGCCCTACGAGCAGAGTCATCCCGTGAAGACTTTCATTCACTCTTATGCCAGTACTACCATTCATACCAAGGAAAGTTAAATAGAGCAAAAACAATTCACCTAGTGTACTAAGGTAGAAAGATGCATAGAAGAGTGCCCCTCAGTAGTTTTGTCGGCATCGAGTGTTCAATTAATTTTCATTATTTTCTTAATTTTTTAGGAGTTAAATTAAGCCTTAAATTGTTATATTGAGCATTCAGTTTATTCACATTAATTCATGCATTGGCATCAGAGAGTCGACCTAGAATTTTCCTAAGGCTTTTTAAGTTTTTAAAAAGCATGCAACATGTGAGATAAAAGTTATAACAGTTTTAATACTAAGTTCAAAACACGAAATCTCTTAACACATTGCAAAACATTAAGCGTAGATTAATCATAGGAAATCATGATCAACACAACAACAATTTTAGAATCAGTGGAATCATAGCAAAGGGAACCATAAAAAAAGATTAGGCATGCATTTTTTTATTTTTACCTAAATTTAACCTAATATATACATGGGACAATACTCCCCCAAACCTGAGAGAAGAATTATCTCAATGCAAAAAGAAAAAGAAAAACAGAAAACATGAATTGCAAAGAAACAAAAAGATAAAAAAATCACACAAGAGTTAGTGGGTGTGGGAAGGTACTGATATGCGCGTCTTGTGCTTCATGCATGGTTCATTGTGTGGCACAAATAGTGCAGGTTCTTCAACAACCTGTGGTGTAGTGGATGCCAAGGCATCTGTTTGAATCAGTAGCAAGAGTAGAGGATGGAGATTTGGGCACAAGAAATTTGAGGCATAGCTTGGATAAGGAATAAGGAGTAGAAGAATCAAGTTTGGCTTAAAAAAATTCTCTCTTTAACTTTTAAGGTTTTTCGAATGAGATGAAGATGGAAAGATGAAGAAGATGGAAATATATGGTTTTTTATGTTAAGGGTGTAAAGGTGAAAATGTAGGAGATTTTGGAAGAAACAAAATTAACATGAGATTTATAGGGAAGTGGGAAAGTGGGGAAAGAAAATCCTAAAAAGTGAAAGAGAGGTTGTAAGGTTTTAATGATGAGGGAAGGGGAAAAATATTTTTCATTAAATGCAACATATTCTCTTCCCCTTTCTTTTCTTTTAGTCGCTCAAATAACCTAAAATAATTAAGAACCAATACTACCAAAAATTAACTTTTCTCCAAATCCAAAAAAATATTCAATCCTCTTTCTTGCTTTATGGCTGCAAAATAAACAATAGAAAAACAAGGAAAAATAATCAACTCAATGCTGAAGCATAAAAAAATAAAATTAAAGTTTGAAACAAAATAAATCAAATAATAAAAAACAAAGCATAAAAATAAAAAAGAGGGTGAAGCAGAAACATCATGATGTGTTAGGATGACAGTCGTTTCCGATACTTCTTATAGTCCATCCACACCCTTCATCGAGTGACAATTCTTCTCAAAATGAGTTGAGCCAAGGTGTTTGAAACAACTCCTCCTTGTGGAACCTTGATGGAGATATATTTCTTTCTTGTTTCTTTGTAGTCTATGCATACCCTCCACCTTGCTATTGTTCTTGAAGGCATTAATTTTGTGATGGAAAAAATTATACCAACACCTAACCACTTGATTACTTCATTCTCATCAATTTCCTCCATCGTTGGGTGTTCGTTATCGTGGCAATTGCTGTTCTAGCCAACTATTATGGCAATCCTCTGTCAAGATTGTGTGTAAGTCAAGTGAAGGATCAATTCTTCTAAAGTGCTCAAGTATCCAACCACCACTTTCTTTAAGATTTCCAAACATCTCCATCAGTAGAGATTTTGGAGCAGCACCAAGATCGGAGGGAATCACCATGGATAAAGTGTCATCTCCTAAATGAACATACCTTAAATTCGATGGTATCACATCTTGCATGTTGTCTTGACATTGTGGATAAGAGCAGTCTATAGATTGTTGCTCTAGCATCACTGTTGCTATAACGGTCTGGGCATCATATTCCTTAGTCATTGCTGTAGCATTGCTCTTCTTAGCCTTATCGATTGTTATTACATCATTTCTCTATTTAGGCTCCTCAAGCTTTGCTGTAGTAACTCGTTATTCAGGCTCATCCATTGCTGGGCATTCTTTCTCATGCTCTCGACTCAGAGGTTCTAGTTGTTCTCCACACATCGGGGAAATCTCTTCACATTGCCCCTCGTCCTCTTGACTTGGGATTTCAGTATCCCTTTGAATTGATTGCTGCGGCATGCTATTCAGGATATTCAAAATCTCTTCTATGTGATTTTCAATATTTCTCAATGTTTCAATAAAACTTTGAAGCTCAGCATCCATCCAAGACTTTATAGCCTCCATGGATTTTAATTGCTCTTGATGATTACTGCGTTGCTGCGGCATTGGATTGAACATTGATGATGCGGCATGGTTATAAGGTGCATATAAATTGTTACATTCTTGAGCATTCCATACAAAGCTTGGTTGTTGATGAGGATTACTTTGCTATGACATGTGTGCTGTATCAACAAAGCTATTATCGTCATAAAATTTTTTAGCTCCTTGATCATACCATAAAAAAATTTGTTGTTGGCTACACCGGTGGTTGTAGACTTCGAGATGGTCTGTAACGCTTATTTTACGATCCTCCTTGTAACAATATGCATCATGATTGTATGGGCAATTTTTTCACAAATGTTGTCCCTCACAATAATCATAAGAATTTGTCATATCATGGAATCTTTAGGTTGTTCTCGTGGTTGGGTATAAGTTATCGATAGTGGGCGTAAGATATTCTCGAATAGATCGACCTTTACTTCTCCTCATGTTGATATTCTTTCACTTGTGACACCAAAATAAAAACAAAAACAAAAAACAAAACAAAAATAAAAGTTGGAATTAGACTAAGAATTAAGTGCAACTCTAAGAAATCATGAATTGTCAATCACCGGCAACAGCACCGAAAACTTGATGCTTAAAATATAGTATGTGCCATTAGAGCAAGTATAACTGTTGCACAAGTAATAAAGTGATAAGTTTCGAGTGTCGAACCCACAGTGATTGGAGTGATAAACTCAAAGCAATCACACTTAAGAGTTAGTACAATAATAATGGTGTGATGATAGAAATAAAACTATAAACCAATGTTATGGCAAATAAAAGTAAAATGAAGCAATTATCAAGAACAAACAGATGTTGTAGCAAAGATTTAGATAATTATGGATGTTGGGTTTATTATGTAGGAACTATGATAATTACCATTCGAATGATATAACAGTTGACAATACATGTCTGCATAAACCAATTAGATCTTCATTTATCTGACAGGGTTTTCTAATAACTCCTAGACACTTTCGATACCTAGAAGTAACAACAAGATGCTATGGTAATACATGTCTGTGTGAACCCTAACAACTTATCGTTTATTCAAGTTCCCCTTATCAGTCGTTGAAATCCTAAACTTATGTCTAAGCCGGATTAGAACTATGTTAACAGATTAGCCCCACTATTCATGTTTGTCTAACTTAACTCTTTCAATATTAAGCTATAAATCAATAATTAAAAGGCCTCTCTCGATAGCTCTTACAATAATTATGCATGAAGAACAATGAACAAGATAGATAAAGCTATAATATTGAATAAGTAATTAAAACATAGAATCCTAAAACAATAAAAATCCAACAAAAAGTATATAACTCATGTTTGAGCAAATAACAACCATAATAAAAAATAAAAATATTACAGTTGATAAAGCAAGAGAGAAAGCGAATCAAAGCGTCCTAAGATTTATTCTTCGTGCACTCGAACTTTTGCTGCATCACTTCAAACTCCTAAAGCCTCTCTCAATAGCTTTTCGTTTCTTGGAGACTCCTCTTGACCTTCGACAATGGTGGTTCTCCGATGAAGAAGACAAAGGGTTGTTATTCCTTGAATAAAAGCTTCTTTGCTTATTTGTGCGTTAAGTGTAGTCTCATTTTAATTGTTGCCCTTGATGTCTATATATAGAGGTGGCCATCCTAGGGTTTTAAAAACCCTAAAGTGCAAGTAATCTTTTAATGAGGATCTTGCTTTTCTACATCATTAATTACTCAATAAAAAGAATATCTTGTCACACGCTTTTGATAAAGTTTCCAGCAAAGATCTTTGCTTTCCACGTTATTAATGGTTCAATAAAGGAAAGAGGACCACACATTAAATCACATTAAAGGAACCAAGATTTGTCTCCTGCATCACAACAAATGTTGTAGCATCTAGTCTAGTATGAGAGAATTCTGCTCCAATATTCTAGTGCTCCACTGCTCTATTACTTCCTACGCAAGCACCAATAAAAACCACTACCTTTCCCATTAATAACACAAATATAAATAAACATTAAGCTCAAGTACCAAAACTCCATAACTATATGCAAACTATTCCCAAATGCAACAATATGAGCCTAAACACATGCAAAAGTTAAGCTAAAAGGGTATATAAAATAGGTTATTTACACACTCATTAGTTATGAGATATTTTATCTAGGATAAATTATAACTTTGGGTGAGATGAGGTTTTCCATGCTAAATCTTAGCCATTGGTTCTAAAGTAAAATGTGTGGTGGATATTTAATGAGATTTTAAAATTAGAAATGAAATATTAAATATGAGATAGGAGAGAGAGAAAAGATGTACAACTCATTTTCTCTCCTCCAAAACGTGGATAGCAACAAGAAAGAGAAAGGTAAGACTTTTAAACTTTAATCTCCATTTTTCTTCATTTCTAGTTAGATGTAGACTTCAAGTGTGAAATGCAAAGTTGTTTATTTCATCTTTCTCTTTAAGATGAGTACAATATTGAGGGTTATTATATGGGTTTGAGTGAATCCTAAAATCTCCATGGAATGCTAGAGTAAGAAAGCTTAGGATTTTTTTAATAATGATAAAATTAAGGATGATTGAAATAAGGTGATGAATATTTGAGTTGGGTTTTAGATAAGCCCTAAAATGCTTTATAGAGATTCTTGAGAGAGCTTTTTTTTGGGTTTCTAAATTGATTTTGATTTTAGGATGGATACAAGCTTAGTATGGTTAATTAAATTCGTTTAATTACCTTTATTAATCTTTTGGATGGATAATAATTTGTTTTGCACTTGTTTGATTTGTGCAAGAAATTTGGAGAAGCTTCTCATTTAATTGAGGGAGATGGAAACTAGAAGGAATTCGTATCAAGAACCTTCTGCTATAAGAAAGGTTTCGAGTTTAAGAACGAGCCAAACTTGGGCTACTCCCCAGAGTTTACACGGTGATAAAGATGCACAAGTGGGAGAAATTCTGCCAACCACCAGGGAAAGTCTATGCCAACATCGTTCGAGAATTCTATGTTCATCTTACGACAAAAAACACACCCTTCTTGATAGTGCGAGGTAAGTGCGTGCGTTTTGATGAAGGTTATATAAATGATATGTTTTCTTTGGATGGAACAGAAGAACACACCGAGTCTGCAAAATCTTTAGACGATGGCAAGAGGAAGACAATGTTGAAGGAACTGTGTGAGGCTGGCACTAAATGGAACGTGTCATCAAAAGGCCATCAGACTGTGAAACAGTTGTCACTAAAGTCTTAGCCACGGGGTTGGAATTACTTCTTGAAGGCAAACCTTATGTCGACCACCCACAAAGAGATAGTTTCAGAGGAAAGATTGGCACTGCTGCACTCTATTATGATGGGTCGCAAGGTTAATGTTGGACAGCTCATCATCGAAGAGACCTTTAAGTGTACTGGTAAGACTAATAGAAATTTACTTTTTTTCTTCTCTAATTTCTACTATCTGATTGTAGCACGGCGTGCCACAACTCAATTTAGACAACATTGAAAAGAACAAGGGGACCACCATAACCCCTACCCTGTAGAGGGAGTTGACTACTACAGAGGCAACAGAGAAGGGAAAACAAAAGACTACCGAGTCTGTGCCAAATTTCAAGGTGCCAAGGGCAAAACCTGTGACTCTGATGCTAGCTGAATTAGTGGCAATGGTTTCCTAGATCTACCAATGCCAGGAGATCATCCTCCAAAAGATAGAGAAAGTAGAGGATCAAAACTCTATGTTCTAGCAGTATGTTTATGTCAGGGACTGTGCCATAAAGAAAACACTTGAAGGTATGTCCGCACATACATTGTCAGCGTTCCTTGAGTTCCTTGTCAACTTCCTTACCAAGGATGGCATACTGACCAGTCCTCATTCTATCCACACTCTTACACAATCTGATGCCACCGTCCCGGTCTCTCTAGTACAAGTTGAATATGCCAGAACTGACACACCACTTGAATATGAAGATAAAGGAATCCAAAGCCAAGTCAAGGTTGTTGCCACACCTGTAGCACCTGCCTCATCTGCTGCCACTGATGTCCTAACTACCTCGGAGATGGTGAAGATTGTTGAAAAAGTTTTCCACAACCTTGAAGCTTCTACAGCTGCATCAAGCCCAGCCTTAAGTGCAAGAAGCATATGGCTCCTAGTCGAGGGAGCTTCATCAAAAGAAAACACACGTGTCATGGCTAGGACCCTCCGAAAGGGAGTCCTCCTCTTCTTAAACTCCTTGCATTTCATTTCATTTTCATTCACATGATCATGCATTTTAAATTTTGTTTGTATATATGTGTTATTTTCATGCATTGAGGATAATGCACATATTAGGTTTGGGGGAGTGGGTTGCCTTACATTTATTGCCATGGAATTCATGTTTATATTTCAGTTTGCATTATGTTTGCCATGTAGGATGTAACACATGCATACCAAACCACTAAATTTTTTTTGCCTCGGTCAATTTTGTACTTATGATTTTTGCCAACACTGCGAGTTTAGGAGAATTTACTCTAGATTATCTATCAGATGAAGAAACTGGAATTTAAAACTTCTATTCTAGCAAGTTAACATTGCCAAATAGCTTGGCAATTGAACTTTAGTTTAATGAACTTTAGTTTTACTCTACATGAGGTATGCATCTAGTCTGTGAAACAAACTTAGGTTCGCTTGAAACTAAACTCAGGAAAAAAAGAAAAAAATGATGCCAGGGTAGAAAGAAAAAATAAAGGCGATAATGTTTTGCCAAAAGTTGAAAGAACCTGAGAATACTCCTCTGCCTTAGGGAAGATAACTAACTTGGGTCTTTGTGGTTTGCTCCCTCTTAGCTCTTAAGCCAACATAACTTTAGGGTATGAGTGTAATGAGTTAGCTTAGTGATGTAATCTGGATTAACATGGGTATTCGTGGTTTGCTCCCTCTTATGTCTCACGCTAAACTGTACATGATGTGACCCTAATCAATTGCCAGCATAAAAACACCCTTGACAAATAAAGAAAAAAGAGAAGAAAAAGAAAAGAAAGTATTATAAAAATAAAAATTCTGAGTTTGGGTAGTAAATTTGACTAAGGGAGTTGAGTAAATTTGATGCATATTGCCCGCACTTTATGCATACTTGATGACCTTAGACTAGAACTATATTGATGCACTTGAATTTGTTTATTTGCTTGGCATTGATACACTGAATATCTGAGGACAGACCTAGGATAATATTTTGCTAGCTGGTAGGTGTTGGGAACCATGAAAAATTTTGCTATTTTTATAGATTTTTAGTTGCATTACTTGAGGACAAACAATGAGCTAGGTTTGGGGGTGTGTTAACTCCCTAAAAGTACTGATTTTTTATGCTATTTCACAATGCTTTTTTCTTGCCTTTAAGTAGATATGTTTGCATTTAGATGTTAAAATCATGCATTTGAATAAGGAGTTAGAAGCTATTCTATTGCAGTGAGAAAGGTCATTTTTTTGGTATTGATGTAGGTCACAGGCAGGGAGGTATGTCAGAGAGGCGCTGACAGAGATTGCAAGAAAGGAAACAAGAGAATTGCCGAGTAGTAGTTGGCATAGATGGACCAAACAATGCCAAGTTCGGCTGGCAAATGATTGATGTCCAATGATCGATCAAGGTAGGAGTTGGACCTTGTACGCGTCAGCCCTAGGATTCAAATCAGGATAAGAGGATAACACATCTTATCCCTTTGTGCATTCAAAATTCATTCTCAAAAGCTTATCCTAGGGTTTCCACGCAAGCCTATTTAAAGGAGCTCAAGCCACCACTTGAGGGGGGATTGAAGAGAGGCTGCACCGTGGTGAACCGAGAGGCGACGTGGTTTGACCAGCTAAGACCGAGAGCTCTGGAGCATTCGAACGGCTGCATTGACGAATCTCCTTCTTTCCCATTCTCTTAGTTTTATTTGTTTTTATTTCAAAATGATGATGAGAAACAGTGATATTTTATGGATGGATCCCCAACCATGAACTAAGGTTTTACAGTTGGTTGAAGGATGTTTGCAATTAATGCTGGTTTTATGTTTGGTTTTTAATAATCTAAATGCCTTGGCATTATTTTCTATCTGCTAGTACTTAACTTTCTCAAATTCTTTGCCATACGGTAGTTTGTATAGTGTGCTTATTGCACCTTAATATCTTAACAGACTTAAGGGGCAACAATCAATTGCAGATACTAAGGCGAGAAGCTTCTAGAGAAGATGTTCAAGTAGATGAACTTACTTCGAAAGTGAGTCTGCCCCTTAGGAGTAAAGGTTAACACTTAATGGAGTTAATTAATTAAAAGCTTCACTATAACCATATAGGGGTTTTATCATGGTTAACTTAGGGTATTGTCATCGACAGAGGCAATACTACCTTTAATATGCTCAGTAATAAAACCAAAGCAGGACATTATTAAAGGCTGACATAAGTGGCGTAAAATCCAGGCATCCCTTGCCAACACTCAGCATTCATTCGGACACACTTTTGTTGACAGACTACTTCCATTTTCAATACTTTGTTTTTGCTAACTTTTCAGTCAAAAATCCAAATCATTTTAAACACTTTTATTCTCTTACAAACAAGTAAACATTAAGCAAATAAGTTCTTGGTCAATCCCTATGGATTCGATACTCAGCTTACTGTTGTGTTACTTGCTGACAGCGTATACTTGCACGCATAAGACTTACCTTGGCATTATTTTTTTGCACTTTTACACTAAATATTCAATCGTTTGCCAAGCGTTTGCAACAGTCGGTAGCTATACTAGTACATTAATTGTTGTTGTATTAGTACGGGTCGACCCGTATCAGTACTCGGGGAACTTGAGGTTTCCAGTAAGTATTTTCTGTATCGATACGCGTGAGAGTATCGATACTCAAGGGTATTGTACCAGTACGTGAGAGTCAATATCGATACCAATTGGGTTTTCTACCCAAAAATGTTGAGTTTGGGCCCGGAGGACTGAAAAGTATGGAAAGTGACCCAATGGGTCTCTAATGAGATAATAAGAGCTATAAAATTGAGAAACCGAGATTCAACTCTAATATATGAGCATAATGTGTAACAACTTGGTAAACTTAATGAGGTGACTAGATAATTGATAATAAATGGTAGTCATACTTGTTTTCTTAGTGATTATCTATTAAAGAGAGTAATTATTCATGTGCTTTCCTTGTTGACCATAACCAAGCTATTTGAAATTGATGTAGATTAATCATTGTGAAGATCGATGATCTAAAATTTTGAATAAATATTCCAAGACATATCTTGACAAGAATCCTCACCATTATTGAATTTTCCTTTATTTACTTACTTTCTTTAGTTTTTCAATTGATCAAAAATTTTAAAACCCCCTTTTACTTTTATTACACTTTATAAACTTAATCTCTTACCAAATTGTTAGTATTTTAAAAATCTTTGCTCTTAGTGGCAAATCTTTTCTCTCTGCTCTTAGTACCACGCTCTTCTTTCCTTACTTTTTCGTTATGCTCTTTATTGGTTTTTTTTCCAATCTATGTTACATGGATGCTGTTGTGAATGATCTTGAACGTTTGACGATTGATGATAGATAGGACAACTTTTTGGAATTCGAACAGGAGGAACGAGTTCTGTCCACATCTTATGATAACTGTTTTGTTTGTTCTTTTCTCACATAAGTGTGATCCACTTTTTCTCAATGCGAACCACCCTCGTTAATATATGGCATCCTCTAGGAGGCATATCGATTATAGATCTGGGGGAAGGTCATTTTCTATTCCATTTATATATGGCTACCGATGCGAATAGGATAGAGAATGGTGGTCCATGGAATTTCAACTTGCATCTTTTGGTCCTTCTCCGTCTCCAAGAAGGAGAGGACCCAAAAATGGTTCCACTGACCCATCTAGATTATTAGATTCTGATTCATGAGGTTCCACAGGGTTTTGTTTTGGACAAAATTGCTAGATCCTTGGGTAATTTTGTGGGCGAGTTTATCGAGTATGATTCTTTGGCCATATCTTTGGGTTTCAAAGGTATTATGAGAGTAAGAGTTCGAATCGATATTAGACTACCATTGAAGATAAGGAAAAAGCTGCACCTGGCCAATGGACGAGATCATTATATTCGTTTCGAGTATGAAAAATTAACTTGTGGGAAATTGGGATATAGAGAGAGCTTTTGTCCGTTAGGGCCACGATGGATCCAGCAAAATTAACGATGGAGTGGGATGCTTCATTACAGGCTCTACCTCATCAGAGAGCCAGTTTAGTGAGTGTGTGTCTTCGGGAAGTGGTGGCAGTTGGCTCCCAGCCACATACAGATCCTACCCAATAAAAAAAGAAAATGTTTTTAATGTGGCCAATTCCAATCCCAAATTTCATGTGAAGATTCTGAATATGGAAAAATCAAAAGGGATCTCATATGGCAAGTATTCTAGTATCAATTTGGGATTTTAATTTGGGACCTGTGGTGGGCCTTTCCAGATTTAATGGGCAAACAGGAAATATGGATGTCACAATGTCATTGGTTGAAGAGGAAAACCCCTTTGAACAAATTGAAGGGTTAAAACGCACGTGTATTCAGATGCAGACACCAAGAGTTTCAATTTCTATTGATTCGAATGGTGCTCCCATTAACTCATCGGCTGACCTGCGTGATCAGGTCCACTGCTCGCCATGAAACTCTTCAGCGAGAATATCCAGGGTTCAGGGAAACCTTAGATGGTAGGACATCTTTGGAAGAAGTTGTGAGATGAAAACCCTTCCATTGTTGACCCGGTCTAGTCGCAAGATTGAATCGAGCGAGCTACATTAGGGTTCGCTGAGATAAACTCAGAAGAATTATACTAAAAATGGTTCACTTGTTTTCTTTTATCTTATCTAAATGAATTTTTAAGTCCTAAGGTGATCATGCTGGTTATGGTAAAGATTTCAACTTAATCGGGCGTCGAATTGACATCCAATTGTACGGTTTCGCATTTTAGGGAGTAAAATGTAATTTCCAATATTTAAAAGGACATTCGTGAAACTAAAGTTACCAATCCTTAATTAGTCATATTTCATACACTCATGTTAAATCTCAACTTTAAATAACCATCCAAACTCATTTAATTGCATAATTAAGAAACATGGACTAAATTGCAAAAAATACAAACTTTTGAAGGCATCTTAACTGAAATAACGACTAGCGTACCGGTACGGGCACTTGCCATATCGCAATGGGATTGAAATACAAAGGTTTACCGATACGATACTCAAGCGTATTAGTACGGGTATGTGTTTTTGAAAATCTTGAATTTTAGTAGCTAAAGGGTGTATCGATACGGTTGCCCGTGTACCGACACCAGGCTTATTTTCCAGCTATGCATACCGATACGGTTACCCGGCGTATCGGTACGCCTAGGCAATTTTACCCAAATTGAGTCGAGACAGGTCCTGCGTGCCGATCCCTGAGGACCCGTACCAGTACAGACAGACCTGTAATAACCTCTTGGTCCAACATATGACACTTTGGCTCAATCAAACATACACCAATCAGTATCTAATCATCATATAACTTCACAAACAACAATTTATCAAACATAGCAACATGATAGATGGCCATACTCCACACGACATATTCAAAACAAACCCCTATAGGCATGATTTCTACCCAAGCATGCATAATGTTTCCCAACCCCTCAAAACCAAACATTAGGCATTATACAAGTCCAAAACATCAAACATAACTTGTACAACCAGGGAGTATCCAAAATAAACCTCCCAAATACAACTTGGTCACATTTCCTCTTATTACTACTTAGCATTTATAAAACCATACTTTGTAAATGTCCCAACCCTTGGATCTCCCCTTGCGTACTTGCTGACCGAAAAAGCCTATTTCCCTGCATTAATGAGAAAGGAGAGCGTAAGCTATACGCTTAGTGAGGGAATCTAAAAAATACTCATCAATGCATCTAAAATCATTTTAATTCAAATCAAGTGTAAATGTCTCATGGCAAAATCATCTCATGCTTCAATAATCTCTTCAAGTAAGCACATTTAAATCATTTGCAACACATGTATCATGGATTCTATCTCAAACCTCAATTTAAGCTTCATATGCTAAATCTCTATAACAAGATTAAAGATCATCTCATGTATAAATCACATTATACAGACATAATCAACTTCTCATGATACATTATCTTATATATTGGCTTTCAAGTGACTCAAAACCAGTACCATTCCATTTTATAAAACACATCGGATACACGGATTTCCCAAGTGGTTCCTATGACCACTTCACATACATCCTCAAACCGGAGCAACAAAACAATTACCTACCTCAATGGTTATGATGTATAAATCCACCAGCGGGAGAAAATGGAACAATTACCTACCTCGACCACTGCGGTTCTCATGGTGGAGCAACTGAACAATTACCCACATCGACACACATGAGGTAACTTATTATAGTGCACTTTAAACCCTATGGCTAGCTAACTGTATCCGATAACATTTAATCTCGAACACTTGCCAATAATATTCAATAAAATAACATCATCTCACTGTTTTACTTATGCATCAAATCAATTCAATTTCAAATGCACTAAACCAATCATTTTATTATTCTCAAAAATAATTTCATAAATCATGCTTCGTTCTCAATAATCGTCATATATGATCATTTGCAACATCTTTCATTTCTAAAACATGCATAATACAGTGTGTAATCTAAATCATAAGCATGTGCATGAGATTGTATTTTGTAAAATCAAAATCGAGAGAGAGCTCAACAAATACTTACTTTCGAGCTTAGATAAGTGTTTCAAACTTTATCTAAACTCCCAACAACCATCTTCAAACCTTTTAAAAGCAGTAAAATGCGGTTTCACTCACCGACAACCCAAGGCTCGCTAGCAGTTGCGCGAACCAAGCTTCTGAAGCTTCTGCAACCTCTCCAAAAGCTATAGGATTCGACTCCCGTACTTTACCTAATCAAGAACAGAGGATTAATGCACTTCCATGCATTCTCTAATTCTAGCAACCAACAAACACAACTTCGCCTCACAAGAAATCATCAAACACCTCTCTAAAACAACCAAAATCATCATCAAACCTCAACTAAACAAAGCCCAGCCAAAACCTATTGATTCTAACATCTTAACAACATCAATTAACATCCAAAAACATCTTAATCACGCCCTTATACCTCCAGCACCTCTACAACATCAAGATCACACCAAAATTCAACTATAAACAACCTAGAAAATTAGCAATTCACATAGTTTCGGGATTCCTTTAATTAAACACTTCTTTTAACATTAAAACACACCTTAGTAGAGATATAAATTAATTAGATTCAACACAAAATAGATCCAAAATAGTATTCAACAAATTTCCACATAAAACCTCAATTTAATTACCAAATCCATGTTTAAATCATAATTCCATAACATAAATTAGTAGTAAAGGATCAAGAACTTGGGAATTTCAATAAAGAACCTTTATTTAGAGGAGAGAAATGAAAATCACCTCTAATTGTTGATTTCGCTCTTAATTGGCAAAGATTGGTTGAAATCCAAGTAGATTTTGTTGCAAGAATCAAAGGAATCAAATAAGAAATCAAAAGGAAATCAAAAGAGATTGATTCCTGGAAATTTTGGAAAATTTTGATAGTTTGTCTGCTGAGAAAGTTGAGAGAAAAGTGATATCAAAGTTAGTTACATAAGAAAGTAATTTGTAAGAATAAATTCTTTTTATTAAATCTATTTTCTTTTAATATTAAAAACCAATTAAAACACCTTAAAAATAGCCTAAATTAAGGGAAAATATGATGGAAAAGTTAGGTCAAATAACTCCTTAAAGATTCAAGTTTTGACCCTTTTTTCGATTTAGTCACCAAAAACAGTTTTGAAAACTTTTCATTTTAGTCACTAGACCAAATTGTCCCAAAATCAGATTTAATTACTTCAAATTGAATTTACCAAAATACTTAAAATATTAATTAAGCATTTTCTAGCATGTTCCCATATTTTATTTTAACAAAAAATGATTTTATACGATTTAATTCCCGAAACTAACTCAAATTGCCTAATATGATTCTCTCGAATCGTCTACCTGATCCGATTAACACCTAGGCCCAATTTTAGGGTGTTACAAAGTTATCGGATACAAAGATGGCACATTTTCATAGAAGATGTGGGTTTTTAAATGGAACCGATGTTAGTGCTTCGGGTCGAAGTGGAGGTTTTTTATTGGGTTGGAGAAATTTGTGTGTTGTTTCTCTACGTTCATTGTCAGCTAGACACATTGACTTCATTATCGATGATGACTCTGATGGTAAAAAGTAGAGGTGTACAAGTTCTTATGGAGCTTTAGAAGAACAGAGAAGATCGGAATCATGGGACTTACTGAGGTCTTTAGACAATATGCTAGATGTTACGTGGTTAGTAATAGGAGATTTCAACAAGATCATCCTATCTGACAAAAAATAGGGTGGGCGTGTGCGTAGTACTCGACAAATAGATTGTTTTCGACCAGCGTTAGAAAATTGCTCTCTTGATGATCTAGGTTTTATTGGGTCGTGGTTTATATGGGAAAAGGCTGAGTTGCTACTACAAATATACACAAAAGGCTCGACCGAGGGGTTTCCAATTCTGTCTGGTGGGAGTTGTTTCTAGAGTTTCAGCTACACCACCTTTTGCACACAATTTTTGATAACTTTCCATTGCTGGTCAACACGAATCCTCATCGAACAAACATGGATAGAGTTTGACTCTTTAAATTGAATCAGCGTGGCTTCTTGAGGAATCATGTGAACTGAAAATTTCCAAACTTTGGAGTGAGTTCTCAGGTGATTTTTTAGACAGACTCAGATTCATTTATTCTAGTTTAGATAGGTGGTTCAAACTCAATGATGCTGTCGAATAGTGATGCACTTTTGAGAAAGTATACTCGTCGAATCAAGTAATAAAATGATCAGTAGAGTGTCGAACCTATGAGAATTGGATCAATACTATAAAGTTATCGAACTTAAGAATGTGTTTGCAAGTATGGGATTATGGAAGCTGGCTTTATTGCTAAGAATATATGCTAGATTACTTATTTTAATGCTATAGCAACTGGCAATGCATGTATGCTTAAACCATTAAGATCTTTATCTACTCGACATGAATTACTAATAAACTTCTCACTCTCTCGATGCCTAGAAGTTAATAGTATTGAAGCTAAGGTGATATATGTCTGCATGAACCTAACAACTCTATTTTTTGTTTAAGAACTCTCTCTCAATCGTTAAAACCCTAAACTTATGTCTAAGCCAGATTAAGACTAAGTTAATGTAATACCCCAAAATTTACAGTACTGTTAAGGGTCATTTAGTGACTAAAATGACAAAAATGCAAAAGTTAGGATTTTCTCAATTATAGACTGCAGAAAAGAAAATTTTGATGTTTTAAGGTGTCATGTGATAGAAAGCGAGTAAAATAGGGTACACGCAAAATTTGGTTAAAATCCAAGAAAAATTGGAATGGGAATTCAAGGTTAAAGTTTAGTGACCAAAATGATAAGTTTTCAAAACTTGTATGGTACAAGTTGAAAATGAAAAGTTAAAGGACCAAAGTTGTAATTACTTAAAAGTTAGGAGTTTTTATCTCTTAAATAAATAGAGGATCTAAGGATGTGAATCGAATGTGGAATTATTGGTTCGACCTGAAATTTCGATTATTGGGAAAATCGCAGTTAAAGTTTAAGTGGAATTCAGATACCTGGATCGAACTGGAAAATTATGAAATATTTTTAGTTTGATTCAATATGAATCCTACAGTTTATTTCAGAGTAAAGGATTATTTATCGGTATATTGGATCAAATGAAACTTTTGGAGACTGATCCAAAAGACATGAAAAAGTTCATAAAATATTATTTTATGAATATTTTATTATAGTTGGTTGTATTCCAACTAGACTTAGTTAAAGTTTTACAAGAATGATAAACTAGTAAATAAAAACTAGTTTGAGGGCAAATTGGTCATTTGGCCCCAATGGCAATTTTGAAACATTTAAAATGTTATAAGGGCAATTTTGGAAAGATAAAATGGGAGATTTAATCTTGGCCCTTGATTGATGATAAGATCAATCTCAACCATTGGATTAAAAGAGCATTTTAGTAATTTCACTATCTAAATGAATTTAAAATTCATTTATACAAGACATGTGGCCAAATTGGATGAAAAACAAAAGATGAAGACCATTATTCACCTTAAAATTTCGAAATATGAGGGGGAGAAAGAGAGAAAAATGGAGAAAAACTTTTCAAGTTTGATTCAAGCCCAGAAACTCAATTTTCAGGTAATCTCACCAACTAAAAAGTTGTTCTACTCTTCAAGCTCTATCTTTTGATATCAATAATTCATGGAATTTATGCTTGATTGATGAAAATTTACATGAGAAAATATTAGGGTTTATGGATCAAATTGGGGCCTTTGAGATTTTATGATTCCATGATTGAATTCAAGTTGAAATCAAGCTAGTATGATGTTACAATCATGATATTGAGTTGAGATTTAAGTTCTACATGTATTGATTATTATTATGAAGATGATTAGGGTTTATGGATTCAAGTTTAATTTAGGGTTTGCGATATTGAAATAATCATTTAATAAGCTTGATTTATTGTTTGGAAGCAAAACCCTAAGTTAAATATTAGGGACCACTTCGGCAATCTTAAAATTTAGAGGACCAAATTTGAATTTATACGAAATTAGTGTGTATTTATGTTATTAAGGATGTTGGAGATGTGAAATTGATGTTAGAATGCTATACCGATGTTAAATTGAATTAGTGACAATTCGACAATTTTGAAGAATTTAGGGACTTGATTGTTAAGCTTGTATTTGAGGAATATTATGTTGGAAAATTAAGTCAAGTGATTTGAATGTTGATTTTGAAGCTTAAATCAACATTTGGGACTATTACGAATATTCGGCTACTTTAGGGACCAAAGTGAACAATTTATAAAGTTTGGGTCCTAAAGTGTAAAGGATGAGAAATGTAAAGACTAAACTTGAAATTTATGGTTGGAAGCTTAAAGGAGTATTTAGGGGCCAAAATAGGTAATTTGGGAAAGTTGAAGATTTATGGAAAAAATGTTAAGAAATATAATCGGATATAGAAAGCTTTATCGGATCAATTTTATATTTGATTGATAGTTATTTTATTTAATTTCCATTATTGAATATGGAATGAATATGTGCTAACATATACTTGAAATGGTATATGTTATTTTGATTTAGATTCCGATATAAATCGAGGTCGTATCAGTAAAAAGAAAAGAAAAGAAAAAGATCGAGAGTGATATTGAATAGTAAAGGCAACCTCATTACAAGGCTAAGGTGAGTGCATATATATATATATATTTAAAAGTATGTTTATTAACATACCTATTGTAGGGAGACTTGTGATAAGTCAACCTAAAAGGTAAAATTTTTTATATAACGTAACATGTTTTACATGATATAAACTGTTATTGGGATCACTTGTCATTTTGCTGGAATTATTTTAAATGTTTGCCCTTGGTAGTATAATATTAAGTTGGACAATATTGTGGTATACCATTAGAGCCTTACAGTTATTTGACACTTCATTGTGTCTTACAGTTATCTGACACTTCATCGTGTCCTACAATTATCTGACACCTCATTGTGTCCTACAGTTATTTGACACTTAAACGTGTCCACAATTACAGAAAAGGATAGTACTTTTAAAGTACGCGACTCGTTTATTAGTCACTTAATATTTACCTTGGGCCATAAGATTTTATAGTACAAATATATGACTTTACAGTACATGTACATGATTTTACAGTACAGTTAAGTTATTTTATAGTATAGGTACCTGACTTTACAGTACCGAATTATTATAGTATAGTTACATGACTTTACAATACATAAATTCCTGCATTACCGAACATGTGATTTAATGAATATAATGTTTTATAAATTATCTCGCATTACACAATGTTATATATGTCACTCATCTTAAGCCTCAATGAGATATACTCAGCGTGTATTTATGTTATACAAGTAGGTGATTGTGATTAGTAGATGACAACTTTTGCATCATCATTATGGGTAGAAGATAATCGACATGTATTTCGGTAATCATGACATCCGTATTTTTTATATATGTTTCATAGTGGCATGTACTATATAAACCAGTATATTTTATTAATGTGCCTTAACTAGGTCAGTACATATTTTAAAAATATTTTATTGACGGTAAGTATGTTTACAATTTAAATATTATATGACCTGATTTGACATCTCCTATATGAGGCTAGATCCGAATAAGTTTAAATAGAATCATTTTTAATAAAATGATTTGTCTTAATATGACTGTATTATTTATGTAAAAAGTTTTATTATTGGATCTAGAGTTAATATTTTATTTCCCATTTGATTAAAGTTAAGCGTGCTTGAGCTAAGGAAATTTCATGATCGGTGACCACTGGGAAGTCTCCAAAAACTTTTATATTACCCTGGTTTTTTATTAAAATACTATTTCAAAAAGTAGTGACATTTTCGACTCGTGTCTGGTACACGGTCATGGAAACGAGGTGTTACATTTATTAGTATCAGAGCTACAAGTTTAGCTGATTCTGGAGTTAAACCGAGCTCGATAAAAGTGATAAAGTGTGTACATGCACTAGGATGTCATATTTACTGAAAAGTATTACTTGTATGATTGATTCAATTGTTTGTTAGTCAAAAAGGGCTTGCTATAGGAATGAATGTCTGAACGAGAATGAATATCGCCGGACAATTAAAAGAGAGAACATTATGAGGACTCAGAAATGAGTAAGGAGGTTAACTAAGTCTAGTACTCGGTTTATGCCGGGTAATAGCAAATGGACTTATATAGTAATGAAAGCTGTTAAAAATGCAAGATACCTCCTTACAAATGGTAACTGCAAATAGAAAATGAATTTAGGGCCCATATCAGTAAATGATCTACGAACTAATGGGCATACAAGAGACACGAATGATGATCAGATGTCGGCAGATTGATGGTTATGTGATAATGGTTGGAGTAAAGCCCCAAAATAATTGTTAAAGGAAATATTAAAAAATCAGTGTTGTGAAGTCTATAAAGTCTTTACTATGAAAAGTTCATAAAGTATTGGTCACATATAAGTATCTTGCTCAAAATATTGTAATGAAGTGTCGTTTAAGGCGATTGGTTGAAAATAAGCACGAGTGGTGTTTTGATGCTTTTATCAAGTAAAAGGGATTTCAAATTACTGGAGTAGTGACTTTAGTAATAAAATGAAAAGACTGTTAAAGGTAGGGTTGGAGACTTAATTAGTCTTCGTAGTGAATATTAAGATGAATAATGAGGACACAAGCACAATTTCGACAGCTCAATATTGATGTAATTCCCGGTAATAAGCCATTGTCTATGGCCAAATACAGAATGACACATACAGAGCTTAGAGAGTTAAATTCACAGTTGCAGGAATTATTAGATAAATACGTTTTAGTACATCACCGTGGGGAGCTCCGGTGTTATTTGTCAAAAAGAAAGATGGTTCATTATGGTTGTGCATTGATTTTCTATAGTTGAACAAAGTAACAATAAAAAAAGTATCCATTACCAAGAATAGAAGTTTTGTTTGATCTGTTTATTGTAGTCTTCATTGATGGTATATTGGTGTATTCGAAGACTAAAGAATATCATGATGCACCATTGAGAATAGTGTTACAGATTTTGAGAGAAAAGAAGTTATATGCCAAACTCTAAAAATGTGAGTTCTGGTCGTTTGAAGTGGCTTTCTTGGGACACATTGCTTTAGCTGAAGAAGTCAAATTGGATTATAAAAGGATACAGTCTATTGTTGAATGGAAAATTCCCAAGAATGTTACCGAGATTCATAGTTTCTTAGGACTTGCTTGATATTATCGGAGGTTTGTAAAAAAAACTGTTTGATGATAGTTGCTTCACTCATAAAGCTATTGAGAAAGAATGTTCCATTTATATGGACTGAGAAGTGTCAAGAAAGCTTTGATCAGTTAAAGAAAATTTTAATAGAAGCTCTGGTTTTGGTATAACCAGAGTTAAGAAAAGAGTATACTCTGTACAATAACGCATCTTATAATGGATTAGGATGTATGTTAATATAAGATGGAATAGTAATTTCTTATGCTTTTCGACAATTAAAACCACATGAATAGAATTACTTGACTAATGATTTAGAGCTTACAACTATAGATTTTGCTATGAGAGAGCGGCAACATTATCTTTACGGTCGGAAGTGCAGATTACCATTGAACTGGTTTGAGTTACATGATCGCAAATTGATTAAGCCATTTATGTTGCAAGAAATGGAGGAAAGAGTTAAGATTGTACAAGACAATCTTAAAAGGCAGTTAATCGACAGAAGTCATATGCATATTTGAAAAGAAAGGACATTCAGTTTGAAGTTAGAGAAAAATGTATTCTTGAACGTTTCTCCTTGGAAGAAGCACCATCAACATGGGAAGCAAAGGATGTAATGGAAAAGCAGTATTCACACTTGTTTAAAATAGGTACGTTTTAAAAATCCGAGGACGAATTTTCTTAAGGGGGAGAGAATTGTAATACCCAAAAGTTTACAATACCGTTTAAGGGTCATTTAGTGACTAAAATGACAAAAATGCAAAAGTTAGGATTTTCTCAATTATGGACTGTAGAAAAGAAAATTCTAAGGTTTTAAGGTGTCATGTGATAGAGAGCGAGTAAAATAGGGTAATCGCAAAATTTGGTTAAAATCCAAGAAAAATTGGAATGGGAATTCAAGGTTAAAGTTTAGTGACCAAAATGATAAGTTTTCAAAACTTGTATGGTACAAGCAATAAATGAAAAGTTAAAGACCAAAGTTGTAATTACTTAAAAGTTAGGAGTTTTTATCTCATAAATAAATGAGGATCTAAGGATGAGAATCGAATATGGAATTATTGGTTCGATCTGATATTTCGATTATTGGGAAAATCGCAGTTAAAGTTTAAGTGGAATTCGGATACCTGGATCAAACTGGAAAATTATGAAATATTTTTAGTTTGATTTAAGATGAATCCTACAGTTTATTTATGAGTAAAGGATTATTTATCGGTATTTTGGATCGAATGGAAATTTTGGAGACTGATCCAAAAGACATGGAAAAGTTCATAAAATATTATTTTATGAATATTTTATTATAGTTGGTTGGATTCCAACTAGACTTAGTAGAATTTTTACAAGAATGGAAAACTAGTAAATAAAAAATAGTTGGAGGGCAAATTGGTCATTTGGCCCTAATGGCAATTTTGAAGTATTTAAAAAGTTATAAGGGTAATTTTGGAAAGTGGAAATGGGAGATTTAATCTTGGCCCTTGATTGATGATAAGATCAATCTCAACCATTGGATTAAAAGGGCATTTTAGTAATTTCACTATCTAAATGAATTTAAAATTCATTTATACAAGACATGTGGCCAAATTGGATGAAAAACAAAAGATGAAGACCATTCTTCACCTTAAAATTTCGAAATATGAGGGGGAGAAAGAGATAAAAATGGAGAAAATTTTTTCAAGTTCGATTCAAGCCCCGAAACTCGATTTTCAGGTAATCTTATCAACTACAAATTTGTTTTACTCTTCAAGCTCTATCTTTTGATATCAATAATTCATGGAATCCATGCTTGATTGATGATAATTTACATGAGAAAGAAATTAAGTTTTATGGATCAAATTGGGGCTTTTGAGATTTTATGATTCCATGATTGAATTCAAGTTGAAATCAAGCTAGTATGATGTTAAAATCATGATATTGAGTTGAGATTTAAGTTCTACATGTTTTGATTATTATTATGAAGATAATTAGGGTTTATGGATTTAATTTTAATTTAGGGTTTGTGATGTTGAAATAATGATTTAATAAGCTTGATTTATTGTTTGGAAGCAAAACCCTAAGTTAAATATATAAGGACCACTTCGGCAATCTTAAAAGTTAGAGGACCAAATCTGAATTTGTACGAAATTAGTGTGTATTTATGTTATTAAGGATGTTGGAGATGTGAAATTGATGTTAGAATGCTATACCGATGTTAAATTGAATTAGTGACAATTTGACAATTTTGAAGAATTTATGGACTTGATTGTTAAGCTCGTATTTGAGGAATATTATGTTGGAAAATTAATTCAAGTGATTTGAATGTTGATTTTGAAGCTTAAATCAACATTTGGGACTATTACGAATATTCGTCTGCTTTAGGGACCAAAGTGAAAAATTTATAAAGTTTGGGTCAAAGTGTAAAGGATGAGAAATGTAAAGACTAAACTTGAAATTTATGGTTGGAAGCTTAAAAGAGTCTTTAGGGTCCAAAATAGGTAATTTGGAAAAAGTTGAAGATTTATGGAAAAATGTGAGGAAATATGAATCAGATATAGAAAGCTTTATCGGATCAATTTTATATTTGATGGATAGTTATATTATTTACTTTCTATTATTGAATATGGAATGAATATGTGCTAACATATCTAACATATACTTGAAATGGTATATGTTATTTTGATGTAGATTCCGATATAAATCGAGGTCGTATCAGTAAAAAGAAGAGAAAAGAAAAAGATTGGGAGTGATATTGAATAGTAAACGCAACCTCATTACAAGACTAAGGTGAGTGCATACATGTATTTAAAAGTATGTTTATTAACATACCTATTGTAGGGAGACTTGTGATAAGTAAACCTAAAAGGTAAATTTTTTTATATAACGTAACATGTTTTACATGATATAAACTGTTATTGGGATCGTTTGTCATTTTGCAGGAATTATTTTAAATGTTTGCCCTTGGTAGTGTAAAATTAAGTTGGACAATATTGTGGTATACCATTAGAGTCTTACAGTTATTTGACACTTCATTGTGTCTTACAGTTATCTGATACTTCATTGTGTCCTACAGTTATTTGACACTTAAATTTGTCTACAGTCACAGAAAAGGATAGTACTTTTAATGCATGTGACTCGTTTATTAGTCACTTAATATTTACCTTGGGCCATAAGATTTTACTGTGCAGATATATGACTTTACAATGCAGGTACATGATTTTACAGTACAATTAAATTATTTTACAGTACAAGTACCTAACCTTATAGTACGAAATTATTACAGTATAGTTACATGACTTTTAATACAGAAATTCCTGCATTACCGAACATGTGATTTAATGACTATCATGTTTTATAAATTATCTCGCATTAGACAGTGTTATATATGTCACTCATCTTATGCCTCCCTGAGATATACTCAACGTGTATTTATGTTATACCGCAGGTGACTGGGATTAGTAGATGAAAACTTTTGCATCATCATTATGGGTAGAAGATAATCGACCGGTATTTTGGTGATTATGACATCCGTATTATATATATATGTTTCATAGTTGCATGTACTATATAAACCGGTATATTTTATAAAAGTGCCTTAACTAGGTCAGTACATATTTTATAAATCTTTTATTGACGTTAAGTATGTTTACAATTTAAATATTATATGACATGATTTGACATCACCTATATGAGGCTAGATCCGAATAATTTTAAATAGAATCAATTTTAATAAAATGATTTGTCTTAATATGACTGTATTATTTTTGTAAAAAATTTTATTATCGGATCTAGAGTTAATATTTTATTTCTGATTTTATTAAAGTTAAGCATGCTTGAGTTAAGGAAATTTCAAGATGGGTGACCACTGGTAAAGTGTGTACATGCCACTAGGACGTCATATTTACTGAAAAGTAATGCTTGTATGATTGATGCAATTGTTTGTTAGTCAAAAAGGGGTTGCTATAAGAATGAATGTCTGAACGAGAATGAATCTCGTCGGACAATTAAAAGAGAGAACATTATGAGGTCCCAAAAATGAGTAAGGAGGTTAACTAAGTCTAGTACCTGGTTTATACGGGGCAATAGCAAATGGACTTATATAGTAAAGAACGCTGTTTAAAATGCAAGATACCTCCTTACAAATGGTAACTGTAGATAAAATTGAATTTAGGGTCCTTATCAGTAAAGGATCTACGAAATAATGGGCATACAAGAGACACGAATGATGATCAGATGTCGGCATATTGATGGTTACGTGATAATGGTTGGAGTAAAGCTCCAAAATAATTGTTAAAGGAAATATTGAAATCAGTGTTGTGAAGTCTATAAAGTCTTTACTATGAAAAGTTGATAAAGTGTTGGTCATAGATAAGTATCTTGCTCAAAATATTGTAATGAAGTGTCGTTTAAGGTGATTGGTTGAAAAGAAGCACGAGTGGTGTTTAGAACCTTTTATCAAGTAAAAGGGATTTCAAAGTACTGAGTAGTGACTATTGTAATAAAATGAAAAGACTGTTAAAGGTAGGGTTGGAGACTTAATTAGTCTTCGTAGTGAATATTAAGATGAATAATGAGGACATAAGTACAATTTCGATAGCTCAGTATTGATGTAATTCTCGGTAATAAGTCAGTGTCTATGGCTCCATACAGAATGGCACATACAGAGCTTAGAGAGTTAAATTCACAGTTGCAGGAATTATTAGATAACTACGTTCTAGTACATCACCGTGGGGGAGCTCGGCGTGTTATTTTTCAAAAAGAAAGATGGTTCGTTGTGGCTATGCGTTGATTTTCAATAGTTGAACAAAGTAACAATAAAAAACAAGTATCCATTACCGAGAATATAAGATTTGTTTGATCTGTTTATTGTAGTCTTCATTGATGGTATATTGGTGTATTCGAAGACTAAAGAATATCATGATTCACCATTGAGAATAGTGTTACATATTTCCAGAGAAAAGAAGGTATATGCCAAACTCTAAAAATGTGAGTTTTGGATGTTTAAAGTGGCTTTCTTGGGACACATTGCTTCAGCTGAAGGAATCAAATTGAATTCTAAAAGGATATAGTCTATTATTGAATGGAAAATTCCCAAGAATGTTACCGAGATTCATAGTTTCTTGGGACTTGCTGGATGTTATCGGAGGTTTGTAAAAAAAACTTTTCGATAATAGTTGCTTCACTCATAAAGCTATTGAGAAAGAATGTTCCATTTATCTGGACTGAGAAGTGTCAAGAAAGCTTTGATCAGTTAAAGAAAATTTTAATAGAAGCTCCAGTTTTGGTATAACCAGAGTTAGGAAAAGAGTATACTCTGTACAGTAACGCATCTTATAATGGATTAGGATGCGTGTTAATATAAGATGGAAAGGTAATTTCTTATGCTTTTCGACAATTAAAACCACATGAAAGGAGTTACTTGACTAATGATTTGGAGCTTACAACTATAGATTTTGCTCTGAGAGAGAAGTGACTTTATCTTTATGGTTGGAAGTGCAGATTACCATTGAATTGGTTTGAGTTACATGATCGCAAATTGATTAAGCCAGATCTGTTTCAAGAAATGAAGGAACGAGTTAAGATTGTACAAGACAATCTTAAAAAGGTCGTTAATCGACAGAAGTCATATGCAGATTTAAAAAGAAAGGACATTCAGTTTGAAGTTGGAGAAAAAGGTATTCTTGAAAGTTTCTCATTAGAAGAAGCAACATCAACATAAGAAGTAAAGGATGTAATTGAAAAGCAGTATCCGCACTTGTTTAAAATAGGTACATTTTGAAAATTCGAGGATAAATTTTCTTAAGGGGGAGATAATTGTAATACCCCAAAATTTACAGTACTGTTTAAGGGTCATTTAGTGACTAAAATGACAAAAATGCAAAAGTTAGGCTTTTCTCGATTATGGACTGTAGAAAAGAAAATTCTGAGGTTTTAAGGTGTCATGTGATAGACTGGGAGTAAAATAGGATACTCGCAAAATTTGGTCAAAATCCAAGAAAAATTGGAATGGGAATTCAAGGTTAAAATTTAGTGACAAAAATGATAAGTTTTCAAAACTTGTATGGTACAAGTCAAAAAATGAAAAGTTAAAGGACCAAAGTTGTAATTACTTAAAATTTAGGAGTTTTTATCTCATAAATAAATAGAGGATCTAAGGATGTGAATCAAATGTGGAATTATTGGTTCAATATGATATTTTGATTATTGGAAAATTGCAGTTAAAGTTTTAAGTGGAATTCAGATACCTGGATCGAAGTGGAAAATTATGAAATATTTTTAGTTTGATTCAAGATGAATTCTACAATTTATTTTTGAGTAAAGGATTATTTATCGGTATATTGGATTGAATGAAAATTTTGGAGAATGATCCAAAAGACATGAAAAAGTTCATAAAATATTATTTTATGAATATTTTATTATAGTTGGTTGGATTCCAACTAGACTTAGTTGAATTTTTACAAGAATGGCAAACTAGTAAATAAAAACTAGTTGGAGGGCAAATTGGTCATTTGTCCCCAATGAAAATTTTAAAATAGGGCAATTTTGGAAAGAGGAAATGAGAGATTTAATCTTGGCCCTTGATTGATGATAAGATCAATCTCAACCATTGGATTAAAAGGGCATTTTAGTAATTTCACTATCTAAATGAATTTAAAATTCATTTATACAAGACATGTGGCCAAATTGGTTGAAAAACAAAAGATGAAGACCATTCTTCATCTTTAAATTTCAAAATATGAGGGGGAGAAAGAAAGAAAAATGGAGAAAATGTTCCACGTTCGATTCAAGCCCCAAAACTCGATTTTCAGGTAATCTCATCAACTACAAAGTTGTTCTAATCTTTAAGCTCTATCTTTTGATATCAATAATTCATGGAATCCATGCTTGATTGATGAGAATTTACATGAGAAAGAAATTAGGGTTTATGGATCAAATTGGGGCTTTTGAGATTTTATGATTCCATGATTGAATTCAAGTTGAAATCAAGCTAGTATGATGTTAAAATCATGATATTGAGTTGGAATTTAAGTTCTACATGTTTTGATTATTATGAAGATGATTAGGGTTTATGGATTCAAGTTTAATTTAGGGTTTGTAATGTTGAAATAATGATTTAGTAAGCTTGATTTGTTGTTTGGAAGCAAAACCCTAAGATAAATATATAGGGACCAATTCGGCAATCTTAAATGTTAGAGGACCAAATCTGAATTTGTATGGAATTGGTGTGTATTTATGTTATTAAGGATGTTGGAGATGTGAAATTGATGTTAGAACGCTATACCGATGTTAAATTGAATTAGTAACAATTCGGCAATTTTGAAGAATTTAGGGATTTGATTGTTAAGCTTGTATTTGAGGAATATTATGTTGGAAAATTAAGTCAATTGATTTGAATGTTGATTTTGAAGCTTAAATCAACATTTGGGACTATTATGAATATTCGTCTACTTTAGGGACCAAAGTGAAAAATTTATAAAGTTTGGGTCCTAAAGTGTAAAAGGATGAGAAATGTAAAGACTAAACTTGAAATTTATGGTTGGAAGCTTAAAAGAGTCTTTAGGGACCAAAATAGGTAATTTGGGAAAAGTTGAAGATTTATGGAAAAATGTGAAGAAATATGAATCGAATATAGAAAGTTTTATCGGATCAATTTTCTATTTGATGGATAGTTATTTTATTTACTCTCCATTATTGAATATGGAATGAATATCTGCTAACATATACTTGAAATGATATATGTTATTTTGATGTAGATTTTGATATAAATCGATGTCGTATCAGTAAAAAGAAAAGAAAAGAAAAAGATCGAGAGTGCTATTGAATAGTAAAGGCAACCTTATTACAAGGCTAAGGTGAGTGCATACATGTATTTAAAAGTATGTTTATTAACATACCTATTGTAGGGAGACTTGTGATAAGTCAACCTAAAAGGTAAATTTTTTTATATAACGTAACATGTTTTACATGATATAAACTGTTATTGAGATCACTTGTCATTTTGCAGGGATTATTTTAAATGTTTGCCCTTGGTAGTATAATATTAAGTTGGACAATATTGTGGTATACCATTAGAGTCTTACAGTTATTTGACACTTCATTGTGTCCTACAGTTATCTGATGCTTCATTGTCTCTGACACTTCATTGTGTCCTATAGTTATTTGACACTTAAATGTGTCCATAGTTACAGAAAAGGGTTGTACTTTTAAAGTACGCGACTCATTTATTAGTCACTTAATATTTACCTTGGGCCATAAGATTTTACAGTGCAGATATATGACTTTATAGTACAGGTACATGATTTTACAATATAGTTAAATTATTTTACAGTAAGGTACGTGACCTTACAGTACGAAATTATTACAGTATAGTTACATGACTTTACAATACAGAAATTCCTGCATAACCGAACATGTGATTTAATGACTATCATGTTTTATAAATTATCTCGCATTAGACAGTGTTATATATGTCACTCATCTTAAGCCTCAATGAGATATACTCAGCGTGTATTTATGTTATACACCCAGGTGACTAGGATTAGTAGATGACAACTTTTGCATCATCATTATGGGTAGAGGATAATCGACATGTATTTCAGTGATCATGACATCTATATTTTTTATATATGTTTCATAGTGGCATGTACTAAATAAATCGGTCTATTTTATTAAAGTGCCTTAACTAGGTCAGTACATATTTTATAAATCTTTTATTGACGATAAGTATGTTTACAATTTAAATATTATATGATCTGATTTGACATCTCCTATATGAGGCTAGATCCGAATAATTTTAAATAGAATCATTTTTAATAAAATGATTTGTCTTAATATGACTGTATTATTTATGTAAAAAGTTTTATTATCGGATCTAGAGTTAATATTTTATTTCTAATTTGATTAAAGTTAAGCGTACTCGAGCTAAGGAAATTTCAAGATGGGTGACCACTGGGAAGTTTTCAAAAACTTTTAAATTACCCCTGTTTTTTTATTAAAAGGCTATTTCAAAAAGTAGTGTCATTTTCGACTTGTGTCTGTATACAGTCATATGAAGGGGTGTTACATTTATTGGTATCAGAGCTACAGGTTTAGTCGATTCTGGAGTTAAACCGATCTTGATAAAAGTGATAAAGTGTGTACATGCCACTAGGATGTCAAATTTACTGAAAAGTAATACTTGTATGATTGATGCAATTGTTTGTTAGTAAAAAAAGGGTTGCTATAAGAATGAATGTTTGAACGAGAATGAATTTCGTCGGACAATTAAAAGAGAGAACATTATGAGGTCCCAGAAATGAGTAGGGAGGTTAAATAAGTCTAGTACCCAGGTTATACAGGGCAATAGCAAATGGACTTATATAGTAATGAAAGCTGTTTAAAATGCAAGAAACCTCCTTACAAATGGTAACTCTAGATAGAAATTGAATTTAGGGCCCCTATCAGTAAAGGATCTACGAGCTAATGGACATACAAGAGACACAGATGATGATCAGATGTCGGCAGATTGATGGTTAAGTGATAATGGTTGGTGTAAATCCCCAAAATAATTGTTAAAGGAAATATTGAAATCAGTGTTGTGAAGTCTATAAAGTCATTACTATGAAAAGTTGATAAAGTATTGGGCATAGATAAATATCTTGCTCAAAATATTGTAATGAAGTGTCGTTTAAGGTGATTGGTTGAAAAGAAGCACGAGTGGTGTTTAGATCCTTTTATCAAGTAAAAGGGATTTCAAAGTACTGGAGTAGTGACTTTAGTAATAAAATGAAAAGACTGTTAAAGGTAGGGTTGGAGACTTAATTAGTCTTCGTAGTGAATATTAAGATGAATAATGAGGACATAAGTACAATTTCGACAGCTCGGTATTGATGTAATTCCCGGTAATGAGGCAATGTCTATGGCTCCATATAGAATGACACATACAGAGCTTAGAGAGTTAAATTCACAGTTGCAGGAATTATTAGATAAATACGTTCTAGTACATCACTGTGGGGAGCTCGGTGTTATTTGTCAAAAAGAAAGATGGTTCATTGTGGCTGTGCGTTGATTTTCAATAGTTGAGCAAAGTAACAATAAAGAATAAGTATCCATTACTGAGAATAGAATATTTGTTTGATCAGTTTATTGTAGTCTTCATTGATGGTATATTGGTGTATTCGAAGACTAAAGAAGATCATGATGCACCATTGAGGATAGTGTTACAGATTTTGAGAGAAAAGAAGTTATATGCCAAACTCTAAAAATGTGAGTTCTGGTCGTTTAAAGTGGCTTTCTTGGGACACATTGCTTCAGCTGAAGAAATCAAATTGGATTCTAAAAGGATACAATCTATAGTTGAATGGAAAATTCCCAAGAATGTTAACGAGATTCGTAGTTTCTTGGGACTTGCTGGATATTATCGGAGGTTTGTAAATTTTTTTTCCGATTATAGTTGCTTCACTCATAAAGCTATTGAGAAAGAATGTTCCATTTATATTGACTGAGAAGTGTCAAGAAAGCTTTGATCAGTTAAAGAAAATTTTAATAGAAGCTCCTATTTTTGTTTTAACCAGAGTTAGGAAATATAACCCCCTAAATATGACCAAGAATAAAAGGCCTAATTTAGGAAGTCACAATTGAAAACTTTACCCTCAAGAAACCAATTTCATTTATAAAACTGTAAAATAATTGCAAAACAATTAAATACATAGTAATATGTCAAAACTAAAGCGCTGAAATAATAACCAAAAATTTCATAGTATAATCTGAATATCGAGTCTGAAAATGCATGCTAAAAATAATAAGCCCAAAATCTGAAATTACATCAAATCCCAAAACTAGTAATTAAATTAAATAAATAAACTCAAGTCCATACTAAAATATAGTAAAGCTGAAAAACACGAGATCCTCCGAGTACCAAGTCCCCTAAAGACCGAGTTAAATGTAAAAGAAACTACGGGGGAGTGAGCTATTGAGCCCATTGTGTCTCTAAAGTGCAAGCAATCACAAACTCAGTTCCAAAATAATTTTCTCAAGATATTTAATAAAAACACAGCAAAACGCAATGCATGTAATGATGTTGTTGACAAAACTCATTTCCCAGCTACATGCTCCAATCACAGTGGTGGCAAAGCCAACCGGTCACAGTGGAGGTAGTTCCCCAGAACTCCTCACCCTTATTTCTCCAATCACAGTGTGGTCAAGCCACCTCTTCCTCCATACAAACCCATCCCATGCATATAAAATATGATAATGATGATAAACACAAAATCACATCACAGTTTATCGTACTGAATACGAGGATCACAGTTCTAAAATTCTGATAAATTCATTAAAACACTGTCTGACACAGTATGCATGATATCTCAAAACACATTGTAATCACAAAACAGAAAAAAATAGTCATGCAAGTTGTAAAACAGTTCACAGAATGTATAGCACAGAAAGAGAATACACCTTAGCTGAAGCAAACTCAACCTATTGAATAATGCGTTTCGCACGATCAGAAGAACTGGGTCCAACTGTATCAAAACCTACGATAATAATCCTACATTAACACTATTACTATGCCACCTAAATATAAACATAAATACTAATCCGAAAGAATACCCACGTGTAGGGCTCGAAGCATGTGAACGATCAGAACGAACAGGCGAAGGGGAGTGGCGATTTGTCTTCCTCAGAGCCGACGTCGACTGAAACACATATATAAACAACATCATATCTCAGATCCAAAACTCAATTCCTCAAAATTTACCCAGTAGAAGATAAGTTGTAAATAGTAAAACTAGGATTTCGGGTTCGAATAAGAGTGAAGGTAGGACGGGTTAACATCAAAGTTGACAGTCCCTGACTTGAATCACGAGTTGGGTTACTAGGGGTATACGAGACAAGTCAAGATACAAACCGAATGAAGCTATGCATATATATATATATATATATATATATATATATATATAATAAATCAGTGGCGGAATAACTCATGTTTAAAATCCAAAATTTCAAAACTACAATTATATACATGATAACATTGGTTTTAACGAAATACTTAATAATAATATACAATATGCAAATAACAGTATTATATATATAAAGTATATATAAAATTAATAAAAACTGTAATAATTGAAAACGTACATAACAGTAACATTATATGTTTTACATATAATATTATTAATATGAAAGTAAATAATAATTAACAATATAATATAATGATAAAACCAAAAGATTGCAGAAAGCATAGGTATTTGGTGACGTGAGTCATCTTCCAAACTAATGGAATTTCACAAAAAAAAAAAACAGGGAATTCGATACACCTATCCATGACATACATCAGTGACGACAACACAAGTAGGGTCCGGATCTAACATGAAGAGGAAGGGTTCAAAAACACAAGGTAGCGACGGCCAAAAGTGATGAACGAGAACGGTGCAAGGACGGTGGACAGTGACTAACCGAGTTCAGATCAAAAGTTATCGTACTAAAGGGAAACATGATGACTGAATCGAGTAAGGGATAGGGGTAGAATGCTGCTGTTGAAAAGCAAAAGCCCCGATTCTTTCTTTAATTTTAGGGTTGAAAAGGGTGTATTTAACATACACAAGTGGTTAATTCACATGATAATGGTCACAAGGTTTATCCGACTTTTAAACCAATCCCTAAAGTTCTGATTTTCATAATCTAGTCACATATCCAAATAAAATTTCAATTAAATTCCCAAATTCACAATTTGGTTTTTCGTTTTCAAATTCCCAATTTCTAAGATTTCGAATTAGGAATTCTCAATTTAAAATTAGGGTTTCCAATTTAATTTTGAGGGTGTTACAACTCTCCCACCCTTAAAAGAAATTTCGTCTTCGAAATTTCCAGATTTAGCAATAAATTCCTAAAATTAACAGGTGCGCGCACATACTTCTTTATTTTAAATTCTTCATCTATTAAGATTAAGATAAAAACTAAAAAGATTATAATGGTACCTGCTATGTCCTCAAACTCATCATCATAGTTACCACGAGCTCCGGTTGCATAAACCAAACCTGGTCGTCTAACCTCAGATTTAGCCGATCTAACACCCTGGGAAGGTATACCTCTACTAGCAGTACCAGAAGCAGCTGACCTACTCTGCTCTCTACCTCTAGTAGGTGCCCGAACTGACGCATGTGTCTGACTCTGCACAACTGAACCAATACGTGATCGCGAACAATCATTAAGGAAATGATCAAGAGAACCACATCCGAAACAAGCTTCATTCTTCTTCCTACACTCCCCACCAAGCCATTTCTTACAATAATTACACTGAGGCACAGGATAAGAACCTGTCGATCCACCCACACTACCTGTTGAAACTGTCAAAATGGTTGGTCCCGCTCTCCGACTACCCTGATGATCAGATTCTTCTCTAGCCCTCTTACCAAAATAACTATTTGAACCATGCTGAACATTTGAACCCTGTTGCTTCTTGCCTCGATCTCTTTCTTGAACTATCTGATTCTTCGAGAGGGATTCCATTTTCTCTACTGTCTTGGCTCAATCAACCAACTCACTGAACGTCTTATCTTTGAACGGAGCCACTTTCTCATGAATTGATAAATGAAGGCCTTTGAGAAACTCCCGACATCTATTATTTTCCGTGTCCACCAACTCAGGCGCATATCGAGACCACTCTACAAACTAAATCTCATAGGATGATAATGTCATGCCCTCCTACTTAAGGTCTATGAATGCTTGACGACGATCAGCCAAATACCGCTCACCCACATAACGGTTTTGAAATGCTTGTCTAAAGGTCTCCCATGTCATCTGACTAGCTGGCATCAATCTCTGTTCAGCCTTCCACCAATGTTGTGCTTCACCATACAACAGTGAAACAACAGCTCTCAATTTCTTGTTAGAAGGATAGTCCATCTCCTCAAAAAGCCTCTCAAGATCCTCCATCCATAACTCGGTATCAGATGGGTGTTCATCAGATACACCCGAGAATACCCTTATCCCAACACTCAGGAATACATTAGAGATATTTTTCCTTGAATTCTATGACTAGTCACGAAAGTACCGCAACAGCTTCCGATTAACAATAGCATTATCCAACTCCACAGTCTCATATCATCTGAATCCAGCAAGTCCTCACCAGGTAGCTGCTGATCATGAGCATCACCATCACCAGACTGTTGACTCACAGTCCGTTGTCCCTCAGGTGGTAGGGTCCCTCCCAGATTTTGTATCTCCTCCTGATCGTCTGTATGATCAACAACAGGAGGTGGTTCACTAGTGGCAGCCGCTGTACGGCCTCGGCCTCTAACTGAAGTGAGTCTAACACTCTTACGGGGTGGCATAGTCTCTATCTACAAGAATAAGAACCTATAGATTAGAGCTGGCACGAGAGTCTCAAATTTTAAAACACACTTTGAAATAATAATTAAGTAGTCGATTATTTAGAAACTTCTCATTTACCCAAAACATTTAATGCATGCAAATAATCAATTTTTAAGCGATTGTCGCGAGCCTCACAGTTTGAGGGTTGAACTCGGCTCTGATACCACTAAATAGAACCCCATAAACATACATGGCCAAGAATAAAAGGCCGAATTTAGGAAGTCACAATTGAAAACTTTACCCTCAAGAAACCAATTTCATTTATAAAACTGTAAAATAATTGCAAAACAATTAAATACATAGTAATTTGTCAAAACTAAAGCGTTGAAATAATAACCGAAAATTTCATAGTATAATCTAAATATCGAGTCTGAAAATGCATGCTAAAAATAATAAGCCCAAAATCTGAAATTACATCAAATCCCAAAACTAGTAATTAAATTAAATTAAATAAATAAACTAAACTCCATATTGAAATATGGTAAAGCTGAAAAACACAAGATCTTTCGAGTACCAAGTCACCTAAAGACTGAGTTATCTGTAAAGGAAACTATGGGGGAGTGAGCTATTGAGCCCAGTGTGTCTCTAAAGTGCAAGCAATCACAAACTCAGTTCCAAAATATTTTTCTCAAGATATTTAATAAAAACACAGCAAAACACAATGCATGTAATGATGTCGTTGACAAAACTCATTTCCCAACTGCATACTCCAATCATAGTGTTGGCAAAGCCAACCGATCACAGTGGAGGTAGTTTCCCAGAACTCCTCACCTTTATTTCTCCAATCACAGTGTGGTCAAACCACTTCTTCCTCCGTACAAACCCATCCCATGCATATAAAATATGATAATGATGATAAACACAAAAATCACATCACAGTTTATCGTACTGAATACGAGGATCACAGTTCTGAAATTATGATAAATTCAATAAAACTCAGTCTGACACAGTATGCATGATATCTCAAAACATATTGTAATCACAACACAGAAAAAAATAGTCACGCAAGTTGTAAAATAGTTCACAGGATGTATAGCACAGAAAGAAAACACACCTTAGCCAAAGCAAACTCAACCTATTGAATAATGCGTTTCCCACGATCAGAAGAACTGGGTCCAGCTGTATCAAAACCTACGATAATAATCCTATATTAACACTATTACTATGCCACCTAAATATAAACATAAATACTAATCCGAAAGAACACCCACGTGTAGGCCTCGAAGCACGTGCACGATCAGAACGAATAGGCAAAGGGGGTGGTGATTTGTCTTTCTCAGAGCCGAGGTTGGCTGAAACACATATATAAACTACATCGTATCTCAGATCCAAAACTCAATTCCTCAAAATTTAACTAGTATAAGATAAGTTGTAAATAGTAAAACTAGGATTTCGGGTTCGAATAAGAGTAAAGGTAGGACGGGTTAACATCAAAGTTGACAGTCCATGACTTGAATCACGAGTTGGTTTACTAGGGGTTTACGAGACAAGTCAAGATACAAATATATATATATATATATATATAACAGTGGTGGTATAACTCATGTTTAAAATCCAAAATTTCAATACTACAATTATATACATGATAACATTGGTTTTAACGAAATACTTAATAATAATATACAATATGCAAATAACAGTATTATATATATAAAGTATATATAAAATTAATAAAAATTGTAATAATTGAAAACGTACATAACAGTAACATTATATGTTTTACATATAATATTAATAATATGAAAGTAAATAATAATTAACAATATAATATAATGATAAAACCAAAAGATTGCAGAAAGCATAGGTAATTGGTGACGCGAGTCATCTTCCAAACTAATGGAATTTCAAAAAAAAAGAAAAGGGAATTCGATACACCCTATCCATGACATATAGTAGTGACGACAACACAAGTAGGGTCCGGATCTAACATGAAGAGGAAGGGTTCAAAAACACAAGGTAGCGACGGCCAAAAGTCATGAACGAGAACGGCGCAAGGACGGTGGACAGTGACTCACCGAGTTCAGATCAAAAGTTATCGCACAAAAGGGAAACGGGATGACTGAATCGAGTAAGGGAGAGGGGTAGAATGCGGCTGTTGAAAAGCAAAAGCACCGATTCTTTCTTTAATTTTTGGGTTGAAAAGGGTGTATTTAACATACACAAGTGGTTAATTCACATGATAAGGGTCACAAGGTTTATCCGAATTTTAAACCAATCCCTAAAGTTCTGATTTTCATAATCTAGTCACATATCCAAACAAAATTACAATTAAATTCCCAAATTCGAAATTAGGTTTTTTGTTTTCAAATTCCCAATTTCTAAGGTTTCAAATTAGGAATTCCGAATTTAAAATTAGGGTTTCCAATTTAATTTTGAGGGTGTTACAGGAAAAGAGTATACTCTGTACAGTAACGCATCTTATAATGGATTAGGATGCATGCTAATATAAGATGGAAAGATAATTTCTTATGCTTTCCGACAATTAAAACCACATGAAAGGAATTACTTGACTAATAATTTAGAGCTTACAGCTATAGATTTTGCTCTGAGAGAGCGGCGACATTATCTTTATGGTCGGAAGTGCAGATTACCATTGAATTGGTTTGAGACACATGATCGCAAATTGATTAAGCAAGATATGTTGCAAGAAATGGAGGAAATAGTTAAGGTTGTACAAGACAATATTAAAATGGTCGTTAATTGACAAAAGTCATATGCAGATTTGAAAAGAAAGGACATTCAGTTTGAAGTTGGACAAAAAGGTATTCTTGAAAGTTTCTCCTTGGAAGAAGCAAAATCAACATGGGAAGCAAATGATGTAATGGAAAAGCAGTATCCGCACTTGTTTAAAACATGTACGTTTTGAAAATTCAAGGATGAATTTTCTTAAGGGGAGAGAATTGTAATACCCTAAAATTTACAGTACTGTTTAAGGGCCATTTAGTGACTAAAATGACAAAAATGCAAAAGTTAGGATTTTCTCAATTATGAACTATAGAAAAGAAAATTTCGAGGTTTTAAGGTGTCATGTGATAGAGAGTGAGTAAAATAGGGTACTCGCGAAATTTGGTTAAAATCCAAGAAAAATTGAAATGGGAACTCAAGGTTAAAATTTAGTGACCAAAATGATAAGTTTTCAAAACTTGTATGGTACAAGTCAAAAAATGAAAAGTTAAAGGTCCAAAGTTGTAATTACTTAAAAGTTAGGAGTTTTTATCTCATAAATAAATAGAGGATCTAAGGATGTGAATCGAATGTGAATTATTGGATCGATCTGATATTTCGATTATTGGGAAAATTGCAGTTAAAGTTTAAGTGGAATTCGGATATCTGGATCGAACTAGAGAATTATGAAATATTTTTAGTTTGATTCAAGATGAATCCTACAGTTTATTTCTGAGCAAATGATTATTTATCGGTATATTGGACCGAATGGAAATTTTGGAGACTGATCCAAAAGACATGGAAAAGTTCATAAAATATTATTTTATGAATATTTTATTATAGTTGGTTGCATTCCAGCTAGACTTAGTTGAATTTTTACAAGAATGGCAAACTAGTTGAGGGCAAATTGGTTATTTGGCCCCAATGGCAATTTTGAAATTTTTTAAAAGTTGTAAGGGCAATTTTGGAAATAGGAAATGGGAGATTTAATCTTGGCCCTTGATTGATGATAAGATCAATCTCAATCATTGGATTAAAAGGGTATTTTAGTAATTTCACTATCTAAATGAATTTAAAATTCATTTATACAAGACATGTGGCCAAATTGGATGAAAAACAAAAGATGAAGACCATTCTACATCTTAAAATTTCGAAATATGAGGGGGAGAAAGAAAGAAAAATGGAGAAAAATTTTCCAAGTTCGGTTCAAACCCCGAAACTCGATTTTCAGGTAATCTCATCAACTACAAAGTTGATCTACTCTTCAAGCTCTATCTTTTGATATCAATAATTCATGGATCCATGCTTGATTGATGAGAATTTACATGAGAAAGAAATTAGGGTTTATGGATCAAATTGGGGCTTTTGAGATTTTATGATTCCATGATTGTATTCAAGTTGAAATCAAGCTAGTATGATGTTAAAATCATGATATTGAGTTGGAATTTAAGTTCTACATGATTTGATTATTATGAAGATGATTAGGGTTTATGGATTCAAGTTTAATTTAGGGTTTGTGATGTTGAAATAATGATTTAGTAAGCTTGATTTATTGTTTGGAAGCAAAACTCTACGTTAAATATATAGGGACCAATTCGACAATCTTAAAAGTTAGAGGACCAAATCTGAATTTGTATGGAATTGGTGTGTATTTATGTTACTAAGGATGTTGGAGATGTGAAACTAATGTTAGAATGCTATACCGATGTTAAATTGAATTAGTGACAATTTGGCAATTTTGAAGAATTTAGTGACTTGATTGTTAAGCTTGTATTTGAGGAATATTATGTTGGAAAATTAAGTCAAGTGATTTGAATGTTGATTTTGAAGCTTAAATCAACATTTGGGACTATTATGAATATTCGGCTACTTTAGGGACCAAAGTAAAAAAAATTATAAAGTTTGGGTTCTAAAGTGTAAAGGATGAGGAATGTAAAGACTAAACTTGAAATTTATAGTTGGAAGCTTAAAAGAGTCTTTAGGGACCAAAATAAGGTAATTTGGGAAAAGTTGAAGATTTATGGAAAAATGTGAAGAAATATGAATCAGTTATAGAAAGCTTTATCGGATCAAATTTATATTTAATGGATAGTTATTTTATTTAGTTTCCATTATTGAATATGGAATGAATATGTGCTAACTTATACTTGAAATGGTATATGTTATTTTGATGTAGATTTCGATATAAATCGAGGTCGTATCAGTAAAAAGAAAAAAAAGAAAAAGATCGGGAGTGATATTGAATAGTAAAGGCAACCTCATTATAAGGCTAAGGTGAGTGCATACATATATTTAAAGTATGTTTATTAACATACCTATTGTAGGGAGACTTGTGATAAGTCAACCTAAAAGGTAAAATTTTTTATATAACATAACATGTTTTACTTAATGTAAACTGTTATTGGGATCGTTTGTAATTTTGCAGGAATTATTTTAAATGTTTGCCCTTGGTTGTATAATATTAAGTTGGACAATATTGTGGTATACCATTAGAGTCTTACAATTATTTGACACTTCATTGTGTCTTACCGTTATCTGAAACTTCATTGTGTCATACAATTATTTGACACTTAAATGTATCCACAGTTATAGAAAAGGATAGTACTTTTAAAGTACGTGACTCGTTTATTAGTCACTTAATATTTACCTTGGGCCATAAGATTTTATAGTACAAATATATGACTTTACAATACATGTACATGATTTTACAGTACAGGTACATGACCTTACAATACAAAATTATTACATTATAGTTACATGACTTTACAATACAGAAATTCTTGTATTACCGAACATGTGATTTAATGACTATCATGTTTTATAAATTATATCGCATTAGACAGTGTTATATATGTCACGCATATTATGCCTCACTGAGATATACTCAGCGTGTATTTATGTTATACCGTAGGTGACTGGATTAATAGATGACAATTTTTGCATCATCATTATGGGTAGAAGATAATCGACAGGTATTTCGGTGATCATGACATTCGTATTTTTTATATATATGTTTCATAGTGACATGTAGTATATAAACCAGTTTATTTTATTAAAGTGCCTTAACTAGGTCAGTACATATTTTATAAATCTTTTATTGACGGTAAGTATGTTTACAATTTAAATATTATATGAACTGATTTGACATCTCCTATATGAGGCTAGATTCGAATAATTTTAAATATAATCATTTTTAATAAAGTGATTTGTCTTGATATGATTGTATTATTTATGTAAAAAATTTTATTATCGGATCTAGAGTTAATATTTTACTTCTAATTTGATTAAAGTTAAGCGTGCTTGAGCTAAGGAAATTTCAAGATGGGTGACCACTAGGATGTTTCCAAAAACTTTTAAATTACCTCAGTTTTTGATTAAAAGTCTATTTCAAAAAGTAGTGACATTTTCGACTCGTGTCTGGTATACGGTCACGGGAAGGGAGTGTTATATTTATTGGTATCAGAGCTATAGGTTTAGCTGATTCTGGAGTTAAACCAAGCTCGATAAAAGTGATAAAGTGTGTGCATGCCACTAGGATGTCATATTTACTGAAAAGTAATACTTGTATGATTGATGCAATTGTTTGTTAGTCAAAAATGGGTTGCTATAATAATGAATGTCTGAACGAGAATGAATCTCGTCGAACAATTAAAAGAGAGAATATTATGAGGTCCCAGAAATGAGTAAGGAGGTTAACTAAGTCTAGTACCCGGTTTACACTGGGCAATAGCAAATGGACTTATATAGTAATGAAAACTGTTTAAAATGCAAGGTACCTTATTACAAATGGTAACTGCAGATAGAAATTGAATTTAAGGTCCCTATCAATAAAGGATCTACGAACTAATGGGCATACAAGAGACACGGATGATGATCAGATGTCGGTAGATTGATGGTTAAGTGATAATGGTTGGAGTAAAGCCCAAAAGTTGATAAAGTATTGGGCATAGATAAGTATCTTGCTCAAAATATTTTAATGAAGTGTCATTTAAGGTGATTGGTTGAAAAGAAGCACAAGTGGTGTTTAGATCCTTTTATCAAGTAAAAGGGATTTCAAAGTACTGGAGTAGTGACTTTAGTAGTAAAATGAAAAGACTGTTAAAGGTAGGTTTGTATACTTAATTAGTCTTCGTAGTGAATATTAAGATGAATAATGAGGACATAAGTACAATTTCGACAGCTCGATATTGATGTAATTCCCGGTAATGAGCCAGTGTCTACGGCTCCATACAGAATGGCACATATAGAGCTTAGGGAGTTAAATTCACAGTTGCAAGAATTATTAAATACTTTCTAGGACATCACAGTGGGGAGCTCCAATGTTATTTTTCAAAAAGAAAGATGGTTCATTATGGCTGTGCGTTGATTTTCAATAGTTGAACAAAGTAACAAAAAAGAACAATTATCCATTACCGAGAATAGAAGATTTGTTTGATCAGTTTATTGTAGTCTTCATTGATGGTATATTGGTGTATTCGAAGACTAAAGAAGATCACGATGCACCATTGAGGATAGTGTTACAAATTTTGAGAGAAAAGAAGTTATATGCCAAACTCTAAAAATGTGAGTTCTGGTCATTTGAAGTGGCTTTCTTGGGACACATTGCTTCAGCTTAAGGAATCAAATTGGATTCTAAAAGGATACAGTCTATTGTAGAAGGGAAAATTCTAGATAATGTTGCCAAGATTCGTAGTTCTTGGGACTTGCTGGATATTATCGGAGGTTTGTAAAAAAACTTTTCGATTATAGTTGCTTAACTCATAAAGCTATTGAGAAAGAATGTTCCATTTATATGGACTGATAAGTGTCAAGGTAGCTTTTATCAGTTAAAGAAAATTTTAATAGAAGCTCCCGTTTTGGTATAACCAGAGTTAGGAAAATAGTATACTCTGTACAGTAACGCATCTTATAATGGATTAGGATGCGTGTTAATATAAGATGGAAATATAATTTCTTATGCTTTCTAACAATTAAAACCACATAAAAGGAATTAATTGACTAATGATTTAGAGCTTACAGCTATAGATTTTTCTCTAAGAGAGCGGCGACATTATATTTATGGTAGGAAGTGCAGATTACCATTGAATTGGTTTGAGTTACATGATCGCAAACTGATTAAGCCAGATATGTTGCAAAAAATGGAGGAAAGAGTTAAGATTATACAAGACAATCTTAAAAAGGTTGTTAATCGATAGAAGTCATATGTAGATTTGAAAAGAAAGGACATTCAGTTTGAAGTTGGAGAAAAAGGCTTTCTTGAAAGTTTCTCCTTGGAAGAAGCAACATCAACATGGGAAGCAAAGGATGTAATGGAAAAGCAGTATCCACACTTGTTTAAAATAGGTACGTCTTGAAAATTTGAGGACGAATTTTCTTAAGGGGGAGAGAATTACAATACCCCAAAATTTACAGTATTGTTTAAGGGTCATTTAGTGACTAAAATGACAAAAATGCAAAAGTTAGGATTTTCTCAATTATGGACTATAGAAAAGAAAATTCTGAGATTTTAAGGTGTCATGTGATAGAGAGTGAGTAAAATAGGGTACTCGCAAAATTTGGTTAAAATCCAAGAAAAATTGGATTGGGAATTCAATGTTAAAATTTAGTGACCAAAATGATAAGTTTTCAAAACTTGTATGGTACAAGTCGAAAAATGAAAAGTTAAAGGACCAAAGTTGTAATTACTTAAAATTTAGGACTTTTTATCTCATAAATAAATAGAGGATCTAAGGATATGAATCAAATGTGGAATTATTGGTTCGATCTAATATTTTGATTATTGGGAAAATTGTAGTTAAAGTTTAAGTGGAATTCAGATACCTGGATCGAACTGGAAAATTATTAAAAATATTTTTAGTTTGATTCAAGACGAGTCCTACAGTTTATTTCTGAGTAAAGGATTATTTATCGGTATATTGGATCGAATGTAAATTTTTGAGATTGATCCAAAAGACATGAAAAAGTTCATAAAATATTATTTTATGAATATTTTATTATAGTTGGTTGGATTCCATATAGACTTAGTTGAATTTTTACAAGAATGGCAAACTAGTAAATAAAAACTAGTTGGAGGGCAAATTGGTCATTTGGCTCCAATGGCAATTTTAAAATAGGGCAATTTTAGAAAGAGGAAATGGGAGATTTAATCTTGGCCCTTGATTGATGATAAGATCAATCTCAACCATTGTATTAAAAGGGCATTTTAGTAATTTCACTATCTAATTTAATTTAAAATTCATGTATACAATACATGTGGTCAAATTGGATGAAAAACAAAAGATGAAGACCATTCTTCATCTTAAAATTTCGAAATATGAGGGGGAGAAAGAAAGAAAAATGGAGAAATTTTTTTCAAGTTCGATTCAAGCCCCAAAACTCAATTTTAGGTAATCTCATCAACTACAAAGTTGTTCTACTCTTCAAGCTCTATCTTTTGATATCAATAATTCATGGAATCCCTGCTTGATTGATGAGAATTTACATGAGAAAGAAATTAGGGTTTATGGATCAAATTGGGGCTTTTGAGATTTTATGATTCCATGATTGAATTCAAGTTGAAATCAAGCTAGTATGATGTTAAAATCATGATATTGAGTCGGGTTTAAGTTCTACATGTTTTGATTATTATGAATATGATTAGGGTTTATGGATTCAAGTTTAATTTAGGGTTTGTGATGTTGAAATAATGATTTAGTAAGCTTGATTTGTTGTTTGGGAGCAAAACCCTAAGTTAAATATATAGGACCATTTCAGCAATCTTAAAAGTTAGAGGACCAAATCTGAATTTGTATGTAATTGGTGTGTATTTATGTTATTAAGGATGTTAGAGATGTGAAATTGATGTTAGAATGCTATACCGATGTTAAATTGAATTAGTGACAATTCGACAATTTTGAAAAATTTAGGGACTTGATTGTTAAGCTTGCATTTGAGGAATATTATGTTGGAAAATTGAGTCAAGTGGTTTGAATGTTGATTTTGAAGCTTAAATCAACATTTGGGACTATTATGAATATTCGGCTACTTTAGGGACCAAAGTGAAAAATTTATAAAGTTTGGGTCCTAAAGTGTAAAGGATGAGAAATGTAAAGACTAAACTTGAAATTTATGGTTGGAAGCTTAAAAGAGTCTTTAGGGACCAAAATAGGTCATTTGGGAAAAGTTGAAGATTTATGGAAAAATGTGAAGAAATATGAATCATATATAGAAAGCTTTATCGGATCAATTTTATATTTGATGGATAGTTATTTTATTTACTTTCCATTATTGAATATGGAATGAATATGTGCTAACATATACTTGAAATGGTATATGTTATTTTGATGTAGATTCCGATATAAATCGAGGTCGTATCAGTAAAAAGAAAAGAAAAGAAAAAGATCGGGAGTGATATTGAATAGTAAAGGCAACCTCATTACAAGGCTAAGGTGAGTGGGCACATGTATTTAAAAGTATGTTTATTAACATACCTATTGTAGGGAGACTTGTGATAAGTCAACCTAAAAGGTAAAGTTTTTTATATAACGTAACATGTTTTACATGATATAAACTATTTTTGGGATCGCTTGTCATTTTGCAGGAATTATTTTAAATGTTTGCCCTTGGTTGTGTAATATTAAGTTGGACAATATTGCGGTATACCATTAGAGTCTTACAGTTATTTGACACTTCATTGTGTCTTACAGTTATATGACACTTCATTGTGTCTGACACTTCATTGTGTCTGACACTTCATTGTGTCATACAGTTATTTGACACTTAAATGTGTCTACAGTTACAGAAAATGATAGTACTTTTAAAGTACACGACTCGTTTATTAGTCACTTAATATTTACCTTGGGCCATAAGATTTTATAGTACATATATATGACTTTCCAGTACAGGTACATGATTTTATAGTACAGTTAAATTATTTTACAGTACAGTTACCTTCCCTTACAGTACGATATTATTACAATATAGGTACATGACTTTACAATAAAGAAATTCCTGCATTACCGAACATGTGATTTAATGACTATTATGTTTTATAAATTATCTCGTATTAGACAATATTATATATGTCACTCATCTTATGCCTCACTGAGATGTACTTAGCGTGTATTTATGTTATACACGCAGGTGTCTGGGATTAGTAGATGACAACTTTTGTATCATCATTATGGGTAGAAGATAATCGGCAGGTATTTCGGTGATCATAACATCCGTATTATATATATATGTTTCATAGTTGCATGTACTATATAAACCGGTCTATTTTATTAAAGTGCCTTAACTATGTCAGTACATATTTTATAAATCTTTTATTGACTGTAAGTATGTTTAAAATTTAAATATTATATGACCTGATTTGACATCTCCTATATGAGGCTAGATCCGAATAATTTTAAATAGAATTATTTTTAATAAAATGATTTTTCTTAATACAATTGTATTATTTATGTAAACAGTTTATTATCAGATCTATGATTAATATTTTATTTCTGATTTGATTAAAGTTAAGCGTGTTTGAGCTAAGGAAATTTCAGGATGGGTGACCACTGGGAAGTTTCCAAAAACTCTTAAATTACCCCGGGTTTTTATTAAAAAACTGTTTCAAAAAGAAGTGACATTTTCGACTCGTGTCTGGTATACGGTCACAGGAAGGGTGTGTTATAGTTAACATCTTAGCCCCACTGTTCACGTTTGTATAACCTAACTCTCTCGATATTAAGCCACAAATCAATAGTTAAAAGACCTCTCTTGATAGCTCTTACAATAACTACGCGTGAAGAACGATTAACATAATAGATAAAGGACAACAAACTATAACATTAAAATAAAATAATCTAAACATAAAATCCTGGGAAGTAATAAACCCAACTAAAGTATTTAGCTCATATCTGAGCCTAAAACATCCATAATAATATTAAAGTATGGCAGTTTATCAAGCAAGGGATAGAAAAAGGCCAAGCTTCCTCGATGATTTTTCTCTGTGCTCTCCAACTATGCTAAGATCTTCCACTCCGTCAGCCCCTCTCGATGATGTCTGTTGTGAGAAGATTTCTCTAGCTTCAATCCTGGTGGTTCTTCAAAAGCTTTGGATTAGGACTGTTGTCTAAATTGCGCTCTCTTTTATTGGTTTCTAAGTCTCTCTTATATAGGCGATAAAGCTAGGGGTTTGATAACCCTAAAATGCACGAATCTTTGTTAAAAAAGGCCATTAATTTCCTGTTATATCTTTAATGTTTTGTATTTGGAAGAAAGTCCATGTGGGTAAAAGTAGATTCATCTCCAACTCTTTATTGCCTCGTCAGCTCCAGCCATGTGATCTACTACTCATTCGCTCCACCATTCCTCCAGCATCCTGCATATACACCACAAAGTACCACATTTCCCATAAAAACACCAATATATATAACAATTAAGTGCAGACAATGTAACACCCTATCTATATGCAAACTATATGAAAACTAACCTAAATGCAACTAAATGAACTTGAAAATAGGCAAAAGTTAAGTAAAAAGGTTACGCAAAATAGGATATCTACACAGTCATCAAATACCCCCAAACGTGAATTGTTGCTTGTCCTCAAGTAATGCAAAATGAAAGCAAGAAAAATAAAAATAGAAAACAAAAAAAGTAAACATACTATAGTTTCCAAGGAGCCAATAAGATATGATTACAAGGATTCCAAGACATGCTGAAGCAGTAATTCATTCCTCAGCTATATTAATGAGATGCAATGTAATAGAGCTCATAGTTCTGTTTCAAGGGTTATTTCTATTGTAGGTGCAGTGGGTGCTAAGTTACATGCACTCATCACTTAATGGCCTTACAAAAATTTAAAGATTGTTGTCTATTATTGCCTCGACATTTTTCTTTTCCTTTTAAGCATATTGTTTTACTACCCTTTCATTCTTTCTAAGTTTAAAAACTATATGCAGCTTATCACATCTACTCTTTAGACCTGAAGATGGAGTGGAACAAATAGCCCATCCCTGAGCCCTTCGAGTATAGTCATCCCGTGAAGAATTTCATTCACTCTTATGCCAGTACTATCATTCCTACTAGGAAAAGTTAAATAGATCAAACACAACTCACCTAGTGTACTAAGATAGCAAGATGCATAGAAGAGTGTCCCTTAACAGTTTTGTTTATAGTATCGAGTTTTCAATTAATTTTTATTCTTTTTTTTATTTCTTTTAGGGTCTGTTTAAGCCTTTATTTTGCTACATTGAGCATTCAGTTCATTCACATTAATTCATGCTTTGGCATCAAAGAGTCGACCTAGATTTCCCCTAAGGTTTCTTAAGCTTTTAGAAGGCATGCAACATGTGTTTTAAGTGCTACAACAGATTCAACACTAAGTTCAAAACACGAAAGCTCTTAACACATTGCAAAGCATTAAACATAGATTAATCATAGGAAATCATGATTAACGCAGTAGCAATTTTAGAATCAATGGAATCATAGCAAAGGGAACTAGTAGAAAATATTAGACTATTTATAGGTTAGATTTTTTTTTTAAATTTTACCTAAATTTAACCTAATATATATATGGGATAGTACTCCCCCTAACTTGAGAAGAGCATTGTCCCCAATGCAAAAAGAAAAACAAAAGAAAAACAAATATGCAGTATGTAAGATTAAATGAAAAAATAAAAAGAAAAGAAAAAAACTAACCCATGGAGCTACTGGGGAGGTGGTTTTCAGATAATGATGCCCTTTCCTTTGTCCTGGGGAGACTTTAGTTTCTTGGCAGAGCGGGAAGAGGCACCAACTTCAGTATCTGGTCACTTTTCCTGGTGGTGGTAGTGGTAGCAGGTGCAGGTTCTAGGAGTTCAAGAGGCAACGAGGGAAACTCCACTGGAGTATTTGGGAGCAACCTCTTATATAGAGCTTTCACAACCAAATCTCATTGCTGGACATACAAGAAGTATGGCCGAAGGAGGGTATCAACATTTTTTGTGATAGCTCCCTTGACGAATGAAGTTGGTGTGTAAGCCATCGGTGAAGGTGCTACTTGGGCATAACCCTTTAATTCTTCAACTTGAAGGGGGACTAATATGGGAGTGCATCAACAATAATGTCCCATGTCGACTGACTAACTTCAGCCTTTGCACAAAGAGCCGTGATTAGGTTGGGAAAATTAAATATTGTCAGTTGCCCATTGACGCTGCTCGTTTGACGAATACAACATGAATCAACTATGCAGGATGTAGATCTCGTCTTTTGATGAGGGAGTATAAGAGTAACATTCATCAGAGTGAAAAAGTCTCACGATTTTGGGTAGGCAATAGGCCATTATTAATGATATAGGCCCAAAATCTAGATTCTGGTTTTAATTGTCACCAGTGTACCCTTCTATCATGAGCATCTCCTCCAACCCAATCAATTCCAGGAGTGCAAAGGTCATGTAGAATTCTAGAGTATGTTCTTTCAGTGGCATGGACCATGAAGGTAGAATGGGCATTATGGTGATCAGAAAACTGATAGTGGCTCTCAATAGTTGTTACAGAGAAGTCAACCATCTTCCCCCTAACATGCACTAGCATTTCCCCGTTATGGCAAATGTGGGTATAGAATTCTTGTACCCTAAAGGCATTAATGTCACAGGGTTGCTGAATAAAAGTTTCTTATTTCTGAGTTTGAATCACATGGAATACATCTGCATCGAATATGAGCATGTAGGTTGGTGTAAAACCATTATTCTTCGAGAATTCTTTGTTGGCATACAACGTTGTATCATGGTTGGAATAAACTAGAGAGAAGGCATTTGTCGACTGGGGTTATTGATGGTGGGCTATCTAGTGTGACAATTGGACTATCAAAGGCGGTCTCCGTAGCAACAGAGTTAGAAGTGGAAAAACCATGTGCCATATTAGCTAATTAAGGTCGATGCGGTAGAGGAAGTCAAGATGTTTGATAGACGAATGCAGATACAAATTGCTAAATCAGGGAGTGACTCCTATCTTCTTTTGTTTTTGTTTATATAATGGAAGAGAAGTTGAATTGTTGCTGAGACAATGAGGATTTAATCATCTCTTAATGTTGTTTATTCCAAGAATGAGGTCATAAGGGGGAAGCGACGTATGGAACACGTTAAGATTGTATATGATCACGGGGAAGTAAAACTGGTGGAAGTAGGAGAGAGAGTGTACAATAAGGAGTATTAAATACTCAAGATTCTTTCTTGCTTCTGTACAGATCCGTCAATGTGTTCTTCCAACTTGAAAAAGCCTTTGTTTATCCAAGAGTGAGAAAGCTTTCCCTCCTAAGTTGTTGCTTGATAACTACCAGGATATGACGAAACATTAATTAAATCCTAATCCTAATAGGAAACAAAAGAAAACAAAAAATACAGAAAATAAAAATACAAAAATTAAAATTATAGGAAAATAAAATGGATAGAATTTTTATTTGTCATTCATCCAGCATCATGAATGAAAATTTATCACGGTGGACTGGTTCGTCCTTATAAATCTTTAACCACTTTAACACCTTGGTAAGTTTGCCTAAAAATTGGTCAATAAATAGCAATGGGGAATGATTTTGATTCAAAGATATGGTCAACTACCACTCGTCAATCCAGATGCACCAGCTAGTATTCACAATGGGTGGAATGAGCTCATCATTTTGGAGTACAGTCAGTCATTTCTTCCAAATATTCAATGATGGATGCTCATCTTTCTCAGCTTCTTGCATGGCCTTACCCAAGTCAGTTTGCTCCGCAATGCTAAGCATATTTCTACATCACATCTCTTGCAAACCTTTTTCAATTAGGGTTTCTTCATTGTCCACAAGCTGACGTTTTTTATAGTCATCCACATACTTGAGAGTGCTAAAGATATTGAGTGTGATCTTTTGGTCATTAATCTTTATAATAAATTCACTCTTTTCACAATCAATCACAAAACTTCTGGTGGCAAGGAATGGTCTCCCAAGGATAATATGAGAATTTTTATCAGCTTCACACTCAAGGATGATAAATTTTGCTGAGAAGACAAACATATCTACCTTAACCAAGACATCTTTAATTCTGCCCTCTAGTCAGATTTGAGATTGATCGACCAATTGAAGGATCACTGGTATTGGCTTAGCTTTTCTCATCCCTAATCTTGTAAACACAGATTTTGGCATCAATTTAACACTTGCACCAAGATCACATAAAATACGGCCACAATAGTTATGGCCTATGGAGCATGGAATGGTAAAAACTACCAAGCTCCTTCATCTTGGGTGGTAAATCACTTAGCATAGCCACAGATTCACCCACAATATCTACAATGTCAAATTCACCCACCATCATTTTCTGTCACGATCTCTTTTAGAAACTTGGCATATATTGGCTTCTGACCAATGGCTTCCAGGAATGGGATATTGATCTGCAGCTGTTTGAGCATGTCTAGAAACTTCTGGAACTGGGCATCTTGTTTTTGAGCTTTCAATCGATGTAGGAATAGAGGTGGGGTTCGGGCTCATCATTTGGTTTGTTGGATGTAGGAACATCCTTAGGTTTGTCATCCTTGTCATCAGTAGCAAGGTCTCTCATTGTATCAGATACATGAGTTGTTTTCTTAGGTGTAGGAGCATCTGTGGATGGCTTGCTTGGAGTGGACTCTATAATGGAATCACACCCAAACTTGACGTCTATCCTCAATTACGTGCCACTACACAGTGTGATGGCATTGCATTGCTCAGCATTAAAGGATTTAGTGACTTCAGTATCACTAGGTAGTCCTCTAGGAGGTCTCATCTTTAATACATGGGCAATCTGCCCAACTTGTGTTTCCAAGGACTGTAAGGAGGTGATGTTGTTTTGCAAGATCGATTGCTGGTTTTGCAACATGGCAGTCTGCATTGTAAGCAAGTCACTATGGTTCTTTAAATGAGCTGCTTGATCCTGCATAATTTCTCAGGCAATTTCCATAAAATTTGATAATTATTATAAAAAAATTATAATTTGATTTAAAAACTCCCTGGTTCTGCCTCTGAGTCTTTTGTTGGAATCCATGAGGTTCTGTTGTGGCGTTTTGTCACACTCCTAAATTACTTGTATTGCCTATGACGAGTGTGTAAATGATCTATTTTATATGCCCTTTTTACTTGTTTTTTGCATATTTTTCAAGTTTATATAGTTGCATTTAGGTTAGATTGTACATATTTTGCATATAGATAGGGAGTTACAACACCTGCACTTTGATGTCATATATATTGATGCTTTTTATGGGAAAGATGATGTTTTGTGGTGCATGTGTAGGATGTTGGAACAGATGAGTAGCAGATCGCATGGCTAGAGCTGACGAGGCGTAAAGAATTAGAGATGAATCTACTTTTGCCTACGTGGACTTTCTCCTAGGTACAAAATATTAAATATAGCGGGAATTAATGGCTTTCTTTAATAAAGTCACGCGCGCTTTAGGGTTCCTAAACCCTAATTTCACCGCCTATATAAGCGAGACTTGGACGCCAATTCAAGAGAGGCGATTATAGAAAACGGTCCTAGTTTGAAGCTTACAAAGAAGCACCAAGGTGGAAAGTAGAGAATTCTCCTCATGACAGATGCCATCGAGAGATGCCGACAGAGTGGGAAACCTATAGCAACAGTTGCACGGCAGTAAGTTGTCAAGGATGCTAGACTCTTTTCTTTTCCTTGCTTGATAAACTGTCGTACTTTAATATTTTTGTTATGGATGTTTTAGACTTAGATATGAGCTAAATACTTTAGTTGGGATTATTGTGTCCCAAGATTTTATGTTTTGATTACTTTTTTAATGATATAGTTGTTTTCTTTTTATCTACTTTGTTTGTTGCTCTTCATGCATAGTTATTGTAAGAGCTATCGAGAGAGGCCTTTTAACTATTGATATGTGGCTTAATATAGAGATTTAGGTTATACAAACGTATACAGTGGGGCTAAGCTGTTAACTTAGTCTTAATATGGCTTAGACATATTTTAGGATTTCAACGACTAAAAGGGAGTTCTTAAACAAATAACAGAGTTGTTAAGGTTCACGCAGACATGTATTATCTTAGCTTCAATATTATTAACTTCTAGGCATCGAGAGAGTCAGAAGTTTCTTAGAAAATCATGTCGAGTAGATAAAGACCTTAATGATTTACGCAAACATGTATTACCAGTCGCTATAGCATTGAACTAAGTGATCTAGCATATATCCTTAGCAATAATCCTAAACTTCATAATTATCTGTTATTTGCTGCAGCTGTTTGTCTTAATCATAGCTATCTTCAGTTTAATTGTTTTAGTTTTAATAAATAAACAAACACTATTACTTGCAAACACATTCTTAAGTTTGATAACTTCATAGTTATTGATCCAATCCTCATGGGTTCGACACTCTACTCATCACTTTATTACTTGATTCGGCGATTATACTTTCTCTAAAGTGCATCACTATTCGACAAGCATCAACCTCCCCAACCAAAATTTGGATATTACTGCCACCTTAGGTTGTAGGTGTTGGAGTAGGGATTGTTGTTGTGGTTAGTGTTCCCTACGTAGCATCTAGATTCTTATTGCTTAGGGCATTCACTAGTCTGGTATTCCCCATCATAGCGCTCACACATGTATTGTATTACTTTAGCCTTTCGTACATTAGATGTCAGATGCATGTTCTTCAGCATGTTTGCAATGGTGGAGAGTTGAGCCACTACACTCCAAGAATCATCCAACTGGATCATTCCGGAAGCTTTAGGGCTTGGCTTCAATCTCCCCCTTGGGAACTGATAGTTGTTATTGGCTATCTAGTCAAGTATTTTTAAAACCTCTTTAAGATCTTTGTCAAGTAGAATACCATTGGCTGAAGAGTCAATCATCATCCTTGTAGGTGCATTGACACCATTATAGAATGTCATAACCTGTAGCGAATCATCAAATCCAATAATCGAGCACACGCGTAACATATTTTTGTATCTGTCCCAATATTCATATATGGATTCATCATCATATTGTTCAAATGAGATGATGTCGATGTGTTTCTGGTTGTGCACGTTCGATGGATCGTATATATGTAAAAACTTGCTCCATAAGTTTTCCCAGGATGTAATGGATCCTGAGGAACAAGTTTTCAACCATACCATGGTCTGATCCCGCAAAGAATAAAGGAATAGATTGAGTCTCAATGCATCATCAGGAATCCCTGGTTGTCTAAAATAGTCATAAACTTCAAAGAATTCTTGAATGAGTTCTCGAGCATCCCCTATTGCTGATCTTTCAAATTGTCCAGTAGAGTTAAGCATGTCAAACATAACATGATTTAGCTCAAAAGGAGCTATCCTAGATCTGGCACAACAATCGGTGGGTTGCGATTATTGATAACAAGCTCGATATGCATTCTAATGGGCCTCCTAACTCTAGCAAGTGGTGGATCATTCTATCGTCTTTGGCTTTTATTTAAGGCTGCATAAACAACTCCCTGTCCATAGCCTGGTATGCCTCGATTTCATTCGTTCTCACGGTCGTTCACTTCGTTATCGTTCACCATATTCTTTCATTCTCTGCGTATTTCTCGCAAAGTAATATCAATCTCTGGATATAATGGAAGAATAGGTTCTAAATTGGACCTTCTGGTCATGCATTGGAATGTACTTGAGAAAAAATAAAAACAAAAGCAAAAATTAAATGCAAATAAAATAAAATCTTAAGCGCAAATACAACGTAATTATCAATTGTCAATCCCTGGCAACAACACCAAAAACTTGATGCTTGTCGAATAGTGATGCACTTTAGAGCAAGCATACTCATCGAATCAGGTAATAAAGTGATGAGTGTCGAACCCATGATGATTGAATCAATACTACAAAGTTATCGAACTTAAGAATGTGTTTGCAAGTATAGGATGGAAGTGGATTATTAAAACTAAAAACAATTAAAGTAAAAATAGCTATGATAAAGACGAACGGATGCTGCAGCAACTACCAGATGATTATATAAGTTGGGTTTATAGTTAAGAATATACGCTTGATCACTTATTTCAATGTTATAGCAACTGGCAATACATATCTGTGTAAACCATTAAAATTTTTATCTACTCGACAGGAATTTCTAATAAACTTTTGACTCTCTCAATGCCTAAAAGTTAATAATATTGAAGCTAAGGTGATACATGTCTGCGTGAACCTAACGACTCTATTATTTGTTTAAGAACTATATTTTAGTCGTTGGAACCGTAAACTTATATCTAAGCTAGATTAAAACTAAGTTAACAGCTTAGTCCCACTGTTCACGTTTGTATAACCTAACTCTCTCGATATTAAGCCACAAATCATTAGTTAAAAGACCTCTCTCGATAGCTCTTACAATAACTATGCATGAAGAACGATGAACAAAATAGATAAAGGAAAACAAACTATAGCATTAAAGTAAAATAATCAAAACAAAAAATCTTGGTAAGTAATAAACCCAACTAAAATATTTAGCTCATGTTTGAGCCTAAAACATCCATAAGAATAGTAAAGCACGACAGTTTATCAAGCAATGGATAGAAAAGGGCCTAAAGTCCTCGACGATCTTCCTCCATGTTGTCCAACTATGCTGTAGGTCTCCCACTCTATCAGCCTCTCTTGACGGCGTCTGTTGTGAGGAGATTTCTCTAGCTTCAACCCTGGAGGTTCTTTGAAAACTTCGGACTAGGACTGTTGTCTAAATCGTACTCTCTTGTATTGGTGTCCAAGTCTCTCTTATATAGGCGGTGAAACTAGGGTTTGATAACCCTAAAGTACGTGTTGCTTTATTAAAGAAGGCCATTGATTTCCCACTATATCTTTAATGTTCTGTATCTAGGATAAAGTCCACGTGGGTAAAAGTAGATTCATCTCTAACTTTTTATTGCCTCGTCAACTCTAGCTATGCGATCTGCTACTCATCCGCTCTAGCATTCCTCCAGCATCCTGCACTAACACCACAAAACACCATATTTCCCATAAAAAGCACCAATATACATAACAATTAAGCGCAGGCGGTGTAACTTCCTATCTATATGCAAACTATATGAAAACTAACCTAAATGCAACTGAATGAACTTGAAAATAGGCAAAAGTTAAGTAAAAAGGGTACGCAAAATAAAATATCTACACAGTCATCACGCATCAAGAAAGACAAGGGGTCTCACCATAGCTGACTTGAAAAAGAAGCCGGATGACTTAAATGAACTTCTGCCTACTAATGAAGTATTGGGTGACATTGTGGACACAAAACTAGCTATGAATTTTGAGCCAGACAAGGAGGAATTATATTGGGAACAACAGACTAGAGCCAATTGGTTGAAGCATGGAGATAGAAATACTTCATTTTTTTTCATAGATTTGCTTCACATCGAAAGAGAAAGAATGAAATTGTGAGCTTGGAAAATGACAATGGGGTCATCCAGTTTAATGAACAAGATAAGAATAAGATAGCTCACTCTTATTTTATAAATCTATTTATGACCGAAGGGATGGGTGACAACAGCTGTATTCTTGAGGGGTTACCTATTACATTTCTATAGAGATGAATCATGATTTGCTTAGGGATTTCACTCCGGATGAAATTCGAAGTGTTGTTAAATCCATGAATCCACTCAAAGCCATTGGGGAAGACAATTTGGGTACCTTATTTTATCAGCAATTTTGGCATATTTTGGGCACTTAAACGTCAAACTTCTTTATTTTTGTACTAAATGGTGAAATTCTCCTATCGAGAATCAACCACTCGGACTATTCTGATTCCAAAAGTCTCTAATACAACGGTTATTGTAACATCCTTAACGTATACTCGTAGACCGAATATACACTAAAGATGTTACAAAGTTATTAAGAAAACTTGACTTGAATTTTTTTATCAAATTTTATCTTATAGTTTAACCCCTTTCGGTTTTGGATTAAAATCTACATCAGCCTATAACAGCTAGTTTCGATCCTGAATTATTTTATAAAATTTATAGAAATATTATTAAAATAAAAATATTATTCAGGGTGAAAACTAGACACTCTACCTAGACTCTTTCTTGATTTTAAAATTATTACGCGATTAGGGTTAAACAATATTTAACTATGTCATAAATCATAATCATTTGTAGTAAACCATATTCTAAGTCCATACATTCGTAATAGTACGTAAACACATTATAAACTTGAGTTTACAAAATAGTTATATTTTAAACTTACATACATACAAGTACATGCCCACTAGACATCAAAATTATAACTTAAAATGTACATACCGTGAACTATTATTATAACTTGATTTAACAAAATACTGTTCCTCGCTACTTTACTTCGAAGAACCTACGTGTGAAATAAACACACGCTAAGTACGAACTTAGTGAGGCATAATTTCATTTAAAAAACATACAGTAAAATAATTCTTATCATATGATATCATATCAAGTTCTCTACCTAAGATAGGATAATACTATCAAATTTTCCATAGTCACTAGATATTAGTATGCATGTCACAAAATTTTAACTTAATCATGGTTCCAATACTCTATCATCGTCAAGTAAATTATATGCATAGCATAGATCAAATATATAATATTTATCGTATGCATAACATGATTCACATTCATGACATGGCTCATATACGTAACATGATTCATATTCATGACATGATCCATTTATATAACATGATTCTTATACGTGGCATCTCATTTGAATGACATGATTTTCATACGTGGCTTCCTCAACTTTATGATTCTTCTAAAGGATTTCAACCAATAGAATTTTCTTGTTTCTTAATTCTTTAACTCCATATGCTAGGATTTTCATTGGTTCTTCTTCATAAGTCAGATCCGATTGCAGCTCAATTTTCTCATGAGACATTACATGTGAAGGATCTGATCGATACCTCCGTAGCATGGACACGTGAAACATATCATGAATCCTACTCATATTCAGAGGTAATGCCCGTTGGTAAGCCACTGGTTCAACTCTTTTTAAAATTTTATATGGTCCAATAAATTTAGGGCTAAGCTTCCCTTTTTCTCCCGAATTGTAGCACTTTCTTCCAATGAGAAACCTTTAAGAACACTTTTTCTCCAACCTCGTACTCAATATCTTTTCTCTTTTTAGCTGCATAAGCTTTTTGTCGATCTGCTGCGGCCTTGAGATTATGTTGAATAATCATTACTTTATCTTCCATGTCTTGCGTTAAGTCAACTCCTCCAATGTTTGAGTTATTCTGAACATTTCGATCTTGCAATTCAAACCAATTAAGAAGAGTTCGACACTTTCTACCATATAATGCTTCTAAAGGTGCCATCTTAAACTTGCTTGATAACTGTTATTATAAACAAATTCAGCCAAAGGCAAGTACTTTTCCCATTATCCCGCAAACTCAATTATACAAGCTCGTAACATATCCTCCAGAATTTGTATGATCCACTCAGATTGCCCATCTGTTTGCGGATGAAAAGTTGTACTAGAATTTAATTTAGTACCTAAAGCTTCATGTAACGCACCCCAAAATCTCGAAGTAAACATTGGGTCTCTGTCTGATACTATTGATATTGGGACACCATATAGTCTTACTATCTCTCGAACATAGAGTTCTGCATATTTATCCAGTAAGTAATCTATTCGAACTGGGAAAATGAGTAAACTTTGTTAAGCGATCAACAATGATCCAAATTGAATTCTTTTTACTTGGTGTAGTTGGTAATCCAGATATAAAATCCATCGTTACTCGCTCCCATTTCCATTGAGGAATAGAGATAGGCTGGAGCAATCTAGAAGGTACTTGATGCTCAGCTTTTACTTGTTGACATGTTGACATTTTGCGGTGAATTCCGAGATTGCTCTTTTCATACCTGGCCACCAATATCAAGTCTTCAAATCTTTATACATCTTGTTACTTCCCGGGTGCATAGTCAATGGACTAAAAAGGTCCTTTATTAATCTCTTTCTTCAGATTGTCATCGTTAGCAACATATACTTTACCTCGATAATATAAACCATTAGGCTTGATCCTATAATCTTGTGTTTCCCCAGTTTCAGCTTGTCTTCTCTTTTCAAGACATTTTTCATCTGAAGACTGCAAATCTTTGATTTGATCCAATAAAGTTGGCTTTAATTGAAATTCTGCTATTAAGGAACCATCTTGTCCCACCGATAACTGTGCATTCATCATGCGCAGAGCAAAAATGTCTTCCGTCTAAGAGCATCTACGACTATATTACCCTTTCCAGGGTGGTAATCAATAACCACATTATAATCCTTTAAGAATTCAACCCATCTTCGCTGTCGCAGATTCAGATCCTTTTGTGTCATTAGATACTTCAAACTTTTATGATCCGTGTAAATGTGACACTTTTTACCATACAAATAATGTCGCCAGATTTTCAAAGAAAAAATCACAGCTGCCATTTTCAAATCATGCGTTGGATAGTTCTTTTCATGAGTTATGAGTTGCCTTGATGCATAGGCTACCACACGACCTTCTTGCATCAGTACGCAACCCAAACCACAATGAGATGCATCACTGTACAGAGTATATTCTTTTCCTGGTTCTGGCTGGATTAGAACTGGTGTTTCAGTTAGGACTTTCTTTAATCTTTCGAAACTTTCTTGGCACCTCTCTGTCCATACAAATGGAATACCCTTTCATAGCAGCCGGGTAAGAGGCATAGCAATGATGAAAAATTCTACACAAAGCGCCTGTAATATCCAACTAATCCCAAGAAACTCTGAACTTCAAAAATATTTTTCAATGCTTCCCATTCAAGAATAGCTTGAATTTTCTTGGGATCAACTCTTATTCCTTCTGATGACACAACATGTCCAAGGAGAGTTACCTCTGACAACCAGAACTCACATTTCGAAAACTTGACATATAGCTGTTTATCTTTTAAAGTTTGTAATACCACTCGAAGATGGTAGTCATGCTCAGCTTCTATCTTCGAGTATACCAAAATGTCATCGATGAAGACCACGACAAACTGATCTAGATAGGGTTGGAATCCCTATTCATCAGGTCCATGAATGCAACAAGGGCATTTGCAAGTCCAAACGACATTACCAGAAACTCGTAGTGCCCATAACGAGTTCTGAATGTTGTTTTTGGTACATCTTCTTCTTTAACTTTGAGCTGATAATACCTCGATCGAAGATATATCTTTGAGAACACCGCTGCACCTCTGAGTTGATCAAATAGATCTTCAATCCTTGGTAGGGCATACTTGTTCTTAATGGTTACTTTATTCAATTGCCGGTAATCTATACATAATCGTAGGGAACCATCTTTCTTCTTTATAAATAGCACCGGAGCACCCCATGGTGATACACTCGGTCGAATGTAACTCCGGTCTAGCGATTCTTGTAATTGAGCCTTTAGTTCCCTTAATTCAGTTGCTGCCATCCTATATGGTGCCATTGATACCGGCTCAGTTCCAGGATAAATATCGATCCTAAACTGTATTTCCCTATCTGGAGGCAACCCTGGTAACTCATCCGGATATACATCAGGAAATTCCTTTACAGTCAAGATGCCTTCAATCTTCTTAAGAGACTTTTGAGTATCCACCACATAAACCAAACATGCTTCACATCCATTACATAACAGCCTTTGAGCTGTCGTTGCAGAAATTACCGACTCTAAACAGTCAGTTCTTTCTCCCACAAAGATTACTTCATAACCATCAGGTCCTTGAAGTACCAATATGTTCTTCTTACATTTTACATCTGCATCGTATGCAGATAGCCAATCCATTCCAAGAATGACTTCTAATTCATGGAATGGAAGTTCCAATACGTCTGCTGGGAATTTAATCCATTAAATTTCCAGAGGACAATTCTTACACATTCTAGTCACCCGTGCACTATGTCTAAGAAGATTATTGGCAATCACATCACTAGATCTTTTCTCCATGTTAATCTTTCGTTGTTCTACTATTTTAGTGCTAATGTATAAATGAGTCGTACCCGGATCAATTAAAGTAAATATTGGTTCACCCAAGAGTCAGAGCGTACCTGCAATAATGCTCGGGTGATGCTTTTCTTCATCCGTACGAATGTTGTACACTCGAGCTAGGGTTCTAAATTCTCTGTTTGATGCAACTTCAGAGGCTCTCTGAGTCGATGTCTTGTGTTGTCCACCACCTCGACCTCGACCTCTTGGACGAGCAGCTACAGATCTTTTAGATTGATTAGATTTCTTTGCATGTTCCTCTGGAGAATCTCTGATAAAGTGTTCAGTGCTACCACATCTGTAGCAAACTCCTGAACCCACTCGGCAAACTCCCATGTACCGCTTTCCATAAGTTTCGCACTCTGGAATCAAAGGCATGCTCGACCCGGCAGCTGACGTATAAGGATTTTGCCATTTCTTTGAGGAATGATTCTTTCGAGTAAATCCAGACGCATTTCTGCCTTGAGATCGATTACTTCTACCTCGTTTAGATTGTGTCAAGGTAAAAGTCTCGTCGAACCTCTTGGAAGCTCGAGAAGACTGAGCTTTGACTCGTTCCATATAGGCTCTTTCCATAGCCTTTGCTCTATTCACAGCTTCTTGGAAGTTTGACAGATTCATGCCCAATAAAATCTCCTTGGGCCTTGGGTGCAGCTTTTCTATAAATCATTCACATCTAAACTTTTCAGTCGGCATCAACTCAGCTGCATACCGACTTAGTCTATTAAAATCTAACTTGTACTCATAAACTGTACGAGTATATTGTTTAAGATCCATGAACTGCTGCAACATTTCCCTTTTGAACTGTTCCCCGATATACTTAGCTTTAAATGCCTCCTGGAAAAATGTCCAAATTATTTCAGCAACGAGTACTAACTCTGTGGCACTGAACCACCAGATACGAGCATGTCCTCTTAGTAAGGAAATAGCTTCTTCCAACTTCTCTGCGTTGGTGCAACCAAGCCCTTCCATTAGAATCTTAACATCATTTAACCATAGGTCGGCAACCATCGGCCCACCTTTTTCGTGAAATTCTAAGGCTCCGAGCTTTTTAAGTTCCTTCCCTGTTGATGCTTTAACTGGCACGGGTGCCGGAGCTGGTACTGATGCTGGGGGCTGAAGTCTATTTACCATAGCTTCAAGAGCTTGTACTAATGCCCCATATTCTTGTGCCCGAGCTCTTTGTTGCACTGGTAGGTCTGCTGGGGTAGGAGTAGGAGGTGGAGCCTACTGAACATCATTGCTCCCACTTTGAACCTCCTTCTGATCCCTGCGATCTCTTGCTTGACGTGACCCAACAGTACTCAAAATTATCGTATACTACAATAACCTATTCATATATATATATATATACAAGGAGCAAAATCAAGTTACAACGATAGTACATCAGTAATATTGACATCCTATGAGCATGTATTTAATAACAAATCACTTTTGGCTCGGTTTAACATCAAGAATTGGCTAAACCTATAGCTCTGATACCAATAAAATTGTAACATCCTTACCGTATACTCGTAGAGCGAATATGCACTAAAGATATTACAAAGTTATTAAGAAAACTTGACTTGAAAATTGTCATTCCTTTAAAATCTAACTAAATCTAGTTAGAATCCAACTAAATGTAATAAAATATTCATAAAATAACATTTTATGTTTTTTTCATTATTTCTTGAAACTGTCTTTAAAATTTTAGTTCGATCTGATATACCGATAATTATCGGGAAATTTTATCGGATACATTTCCTCTTAGAAATCTTATATACATAATCCATTTCAAATATTATTGACTTAAAATGAATCCTTTTTATCAGTCAAAATATTGAATATGAGACATTCCCAGTAGATCACCCATCCCTGTACTACCCTGGTTTGAACACACTTAACAATTTGTATTCGATCCAAAAATTCGAATAATATAAGCCTTGTATGAAAAATCCGGATAACACGAAAATGCCACTATTGGGGGTGAACTATTCATTTACGAGGTTAACTTACACAACTTTTGGATATTACAATTTGGTCCCTAAACTTTTCCAAAGTTCACACTTTAACCCCTAAACTTTCAAAAATTACATTTTAGTCACTAAACAAAAATTGGGATATTACATGTATGGTTCATTTTAAACGTATAAGTCTCTATAATGTGTTATTCAAGATTATTTCTAAGGTGCTAGTTAATCATTTTTAATCAGCTTTCTTTTTACATTGATGAATCTCATAGCGCTTTTGTCCCATATCGACTTATTACTGATAATGTTTTGGCAGCTTTTGAGATTGTTCATTTGATGCGAAACAAATGAGTAGGGAAAAAATGTCACTTTGCTCTCAAGTTGGACATGAGCAAGGCGTATGATAGGGTGGAATAGAATTTTCTTGAAGCTATGATGCTAAAGATGGGGTTCGCAAATGACTGGTAAATCTCATTCTTCAATGTGTCTCTTCAGTCTCTTACTCGCTGGTTCTAAATATGTCAACTGGTGAAAGTTTCAATCTTTCCCATGTTTTGCGTCAAGGAGACCCACTTAGTCCGTATCTATTCTTAATTTATGCTGAGGGCCTATCTTCACTCCTACGGCAAGCCCCTTCTGATCTTGGCATTCGAATTACATGCACTGACCCTAGTGTATCACATCTATTCTCTGCCAACAATAGTCTAATTTTTGGTGAGGCAATGACAAGAAGGGCTAGAATTTTACGAGATCTGTTATCAAACTATGCACATTGCTCTGGGTAGGTTATTAATTTTGATAAATCATGTCTTTTCTTCAGTACTAATGTGCTTGATGACAATAAAGAAGATGTGAGACGTGTTCTAGGTATAAGAAGTTCTCTTAATCCCGAGAAGTATTTGGGCCTACCTTTGATTATGGGAAGAAATAAAAGGAAGGCTTTCGTTAGCTTAAGAGACAGAATCCCAGTAAGCATATCATGTAGGAGTTTTCGTGTTTTATCTTAGGGGTAAAGAGGTGTTTATTAAGTCCATTTTACAAGCCATTCCCACATACACGATGAGCTATTTTCTACTTCCAGTGTTCTTTTGTAAGGAGTAAGAAACCATTATTGCTCGTTTTATGGCAAAATTTAAAGGATAAACGTGGAATTCATTCGTGCACATGGGACGTGTTATGTGATCTAAAAGAGTGTGGTGGCCTTGGTTTTTGTGATATAGCAAAGTTCAATGTTGCTCTCCTAGCGAAATAAGGCCGGAGATTACTACAAAATCCCATATCCCTAGTTGGTCATCTACTTCGCTCAAAATACTATCCCTCCACGAATTTTCTTCATGCCAATATGGGTTCAAATCCATCCCTGACCCAGAGAAGTGTATAGAGCGCGAGAGGTTTGTTAGAAAAAGGGCTTCGGTTTAAAGTTAGTAATGGGTCGACAATCTCCATTTGGAACGATTGCTGGTTACCAGCTCCTGTTCCAAAGAAGATAGCATCGCCACAAGTCCCTCACCTCTTCTGGGTGGCTAACTTGATTGAAATCGTTTCCTGTTGTTGGAATTCTAATCTAATCGAGGATGTGTTCAGTCTGAATGAAGCTACTGAAATCTTGAGTATTCCCATTTTGAGTCTGAACCAAGAAGACAAATTGGTATGGAGTGCGAAACTTACGGGCTTATTTACTAATCGTAGCAGATACAAACTACTTCTACCAACACCCCAGGTTAGCTCCCTTGAAAAAATTTGTTCAAGTTAATTTGGCAGGCTAAATGTCCAATAAAAATGACTATACAGTGTTGAAGATTTGTTAAAAATTTCGTGCCTACAAAGAGTAACCTTTGTATTAAAAGAGTGGCCTATGATTCAACTTGCCTCCGTTGTTACCAAGCTCCTAAAGACGTCCCTTACATTCTTAGGGACTGCCCTTTTACTGAGAAGGTTTGGAAAAAGTTAGGAATTCATTGTCCTACAATCGTTTCCCTATCAAACTTTCATAATTGGATCATTTCTCTCATCCACATGGTTGGCAGAGATAAAATAGACGAACTAATTATCACAATGTGGGCACTATGAACATCAAGAAACAAATATATTTTTGAGGGGCAATCTAAGAGACCAGAGGATGTGGTTACCTTTGTTAAAAGCTACTGTCTTGACCTTTAACTCTTTCAACCTCAACTCTTGTCGGTTCTTTCAAGTGAGCCTACCTGTTGGTCTGCCCCTTTGGAGCCTTATGTGAAGACAAACTTCGATGCATGCTACAAATCAAACACAAAGTCAGCATCAACAGGGGGTTATTATTTGAGATTGTGAAGGTTTCATTTTGGGGGCTAGTTACAGTTTCGCTCACCATGTTTCTTCCCCCTTTGCTGCAGAAGCACGCGCCGCCATTCATGGCCTTTAGTTGGCCCTTGATTTGGGTTTTTGCCATATTATCCTTGAAGGTGACTCACTAGCCACCATTCGAAAGCTCCAGTCTGCATCAGAAGATAGATAGATGATTAGTGCCCTAATTTGAGATGCACAGGGATTATCCAAATCTTTCCTAAATTGTCGGTTCCTCCATACTCCCCATGAAGGAAATTTGGTTGCACATGCTATGGCCCAGGAGCAGTCTTCCCTTTTGACAGATTAGGTACGGGTCGAAGAAGCCCCTCATGAATTGAACTATTAGCGACGGAGGATAGAAGATGGCTCGATCTGTCGTATTTTTGATGGGCATCCTTCTATCGTTTCTCAAAGGATCTTTTTGTTTCCGAGCGTTTTATTGATCCTTGTTTCCTCTGATTTGCCTCTTGATTTTCTCCATTGCTGAAGATTCCTCTTCGCTTCTTGGCAGATGAGCTCAGCTGGACTAGTCTTTTCTTTTTCTATTTTACTTCTTTATTTTGTTTGACTTTTGAACTACAGTTTTGGGCTGCGTTTTTTTCTCCTTCAGTTTATGTTTGGTTGTAATATCTTTCGATTCAATAAAGACTAACTGGCATTTAATCAAAAAATAAACTTAATCTCTTGTCACTCTTTGTGGGGTCGACCTTATTTACTGCTACTAAGATAATTTTTAGATCAAGCATGTATTTATTTTTGATGGATTTGACACCCATCAATTAGTATAAAAATATTTAAATGAATAAATTGAAAATTTAGGTGCTACGACGTGAGATTCAATAAGGAAAGGCTTGTGTTGGTGGTCAGATTTGGGTCAAATTTCGGGTCAAGGTATTTAGGGCCCAACCTGGTTCAAAATGCCCATTTCTTTCATTTTTTTTAGATTTCCTCTCTCTACTCTCTCCCCTCCATATTCTTGATAAATGTAAAAAAGTAGTGTATTTTGTACCCTTTTACTTCGATTATTGTTTAGACTTAAGCTTATTTTAATTGCATATTTACATGTTTTTGCATAAATTTGCAGTTTTCATTTTGGTGGGCCTTGCTTTGTGTTTTTCTTCTTCTAATTTTGTGGGAAAATGTTATTGTTTTTGTTCTTCTTTTGCAGGATAATTGCCGAATCACTTGTCAGGAGTTGTCACATGGATACTTGCTGAGATATTGTCAAGGCAAGTCACGGATAAGATCAAACTTAATCAAACCTTATACTTATCGCTTAGGATAAGACCCAGATTTAAATTGGGAAGCTGCTGCAAATAAATATGAGGGGATAAAACAAACATTTTGAATTCCTTTTGAATTATCTCTTCAGTCAAAGATAATGAGATAAAGATTTTGAATTTGAATTCTTTCTTTATCTAAAGATAAGGAGATAAAGCTTATAATTTTGAATTATCTCCACTGCCAAAGATAAGGGGATAAATGTCACCTCTTGACATTTAATTTGAGCTCTCCCCTGTAAAGAGTGATCTCAGCTTCAAGAAAAGATGAACTGACTCGACTAGAGAAGATTTGCACATGAAGATCGGCCAAGGAGGATCGCATGATCAAGTAGGAGTTCTACTCGACTTCTCTAGATTTATTTTCTTTCTTCTCCTTTAATTAATTCAATGTTTGGATTTGTTATCTTGTTGATTTCTTTAAACCCAACCATGAACTAATTAAAGAGGCTTGGGTTATTGGGTATTTGATGTTGTGAACACATGAATTATTTTGGCTTTTAATTCAATTTTGATGTTTATCCAATTTATTGTTTATCATTGCGATTCAAGTAGTCTAGGGATAGATGATTGATTTGAATTTATTTATCTATGCTCGGGAGAGCTAGATTCACGAAATTAATTAGATACATGTTTCCATTGAAACAACCGTTGGTGGAAGCTAATTCGCCTTAGGGATAATGAGAGAATTTTAACGACTAAAATGAGTTTATGAATCGATGAAGTTCACCCAAGGTTAATGCAAGTAGGGTGAGCAAAACTTGAGTCGACTAAAAAAATAAATTTTTTTGACTCGACTCGTCTTGTCTCGACTCGAAAAAAATTTCAAATAAAGATTAAGTTGTAAAATAGAAAATTGAATAACTCGAATTTTTTAGTAATTAGTGGATTAATTTTTAATTCGAGCCCAGTTTCTCATATTTTCCTTATATATATACACTTCTATAAAAATATCAAGAAATGCATGCCAATAATGAAAAAATGCGAAGAAATATATATGTGCATATCTTATATGATTAGAGAAAGTCGTTTAAATTGAAATCAAATTTTACTATAACATGATAAATAATTACAATTAAATTTGTATAGGAATTCAAAAACTCAACTCGACTTGAATTTCATAAACTCGATTTGAATCAAAAAAAATTCAAAAAGTTTTTGTAAAATATGATGCGTCAACTCGAATAACTAAATTTTTTTTGACTCGACTCGATCGAACGCTCACCCCTAAACATAAGGATGTATTACCGAGGCCTATTCTAAGATTAGTTATTCTATTAGGGATAACTAGTAGGCATCAAAGACAACTCTATCGAACTTCGAAAGGGCAATTAATTGCCACAACAATTCTGCCAGCAACTACATCATAATGCTCAATAACCTAGCCTACTCTATCAACTTGGTTTCTTCTCTTGTTATTCTAGTTCAACTTAACTTATATTTAATTCTAGTTATTTATTATATTTCATCTCATTTCATCACTATTATTTAATTCTTTAGAGACGCTTGCAATAACTTTAGCAAAGTGGCCGAAACCAATCTTTGCGGAGACGATACTTGATACCTATCACTTTATTATTTGCGACATGTATACTTGCACCATTGCATAGCACTTAAATCACGCAACAATTTTGTCTCAGCTTAAACAACCCTTTACCCAGAAAAAAGCCCCCTCACTCGATCAAACACCGTATTTCGCAAGAACATTACCTCTGTTCTTCACCAGAAATACCTTTTCAATCCTCAGAAACATGAAAAAAACACATTTAAAAATTTGTTTATAAAGATCAAAACCCCTTAAAAACTTAAATAACACTTATTGTTCTTCTTCTTTTTACTCAAAATAAAGACAAAATTATGAAAAAATACCTCAAAAAGGGATTTGGTCGCTCTTGTATTCAGTTAAAAAGATGTGTGTATTACAATAATTTACTACGGCCTTTTATAACCTTTCTCTGATTTTTATTTCCTAAAATAAAAGAAAGAAAATCAAATAAAAAATTCTTGTTTATTTCTTTCTATGATTTGTTTGATTTGATTCGGTTTAATTCCATCACTGGTTTTTTTTCTTTTTTTACTTAATTTGGTTTTGACAACTCACTTTCCTTTTTTGTTGTTTTACCTTGCATGTCACGTCTGGATAAAATTAGGTGACTACATATATACAATCTACACTGTCCTACAAACACCAATTTGCCATGACCAAAACAAGATAGAACAAACATTTCAAATTTTCGGTCAATCAGAACATTAATATATATATATATCTAAAACAAAATAAGAATTTTAGAATGATAAGAACTTTTCTCTAAAGCTAGCATCCATACAAGTGCATGTGTGTGCAACTAATTGTATCCAATCAATACTTAACAAGTTTAGAAAAAAATCAGTCTAGCTCTCAAGTTTTCCCCTAGCATTTTTTAGTTCAGCACACATTACTCACATTATTTTATCTATCTAATTTTTGGGGCTTCTACTCATCATACCTATTGTTCTAAACTTGAAGGTGAAGTAGAGCAAACACCCTATCCCGAGCCTATTGAGCAAAGTCATCTCGTGAAGAGTTTCATTTACTCATATGCATGTACTATCTTTCCTATTTGAAAGAGAAAATAGAGCATACATGACTTCCCCGAGTGTACTGGACTAGTAGTGTACATTAGAGTGTCCCAATTTTTTTTATGAATTTTTATTGGCATTTTCATCATTCATTTTTTTCAATGGGAGTTAACTTAAGCCTTTCATGCTAACATTGGGCATTAAATCTATTTTTCCTTTCTTTTTTGATGCTTAGGGACAAGAGAATTCTAAACTAAAATTTTCTTAAGTATTGAAAGCATACAATTACGATTCATTAAATAAGCATATAAAACTAACCTTAGGATAAATTCTAGTAAATTCTTTCAAGCCAAAAAAAACCATAGATATACCATGAAAATTTTCATCATTAGACCTCATCAAATTCAAAAATACAGTTAAGGTATACCAATGTCACGGCAATTTACACTATATACATCGGTGTATGTTTCTACACTAATTATGAACAATGCACTCCCCTAAGCTTATCAAATACATTGTTTGCGGTGCATGAATTAGAGTGAATGCAATGCAAAAAATTAAAATAGTAGAGGAAAAGGCGACTCCCCTACTAGGTGCTTGGCTTTTCACTTCTTGCATGTGTAGCACCCCAAAATTTCGTTAAACAGTATTAAGGTCATTTGTTACTAAGTAGCTTAAAAGTTAACTTAGTGACCAAAATGACAAAAAATGTAAAAGTTAGAATTTCTTCGATTATGGGTTATGGAAATGGAATTTATGAGATTTAAAAGCATCAGATGATAGAGGGCAAGCTAATTAGGGTACTTGCAAAGTTTGGTTGAAATTCGAGGAAAATTGGAATGGTAATTGAAGTTTAAAATTTAGTGATCAAAATGATATATTTTCAAAAGTTGGTGTCTAGAGTATAAAGATGGGAAAATTATGAGCCCCTAATGAAGTTTTTTATATTAAGAATTTTTATTCCATGGATGGATAGACCGGGTTAGACTGCGTATTTTGGTACTACTCTGATTCTGGTACGAGAATTATGTAAAAAGTTATTCTCAGTCGAATAATTAGGTGATGCCCGGATATATGACTCGAATAAAGAAAATTATTCGGTCATTATTTTTATTCTGTATATTAAGACAAGATATGATACGAAAGTTGATAAAAGTTTTAGGAAGAAAAATGCTATTCAAGATACCAAATTTTGATAGAACTTCGTAGTTAAGCGTGTACAGGCCTTAAGATGGATAACCATCTGGGAAGGTCTCATATCTGTATGGATGAATGGAAATACATGAAATTTTATTATATGGTGGAATAATATATTAATTTCGGATCCTAAAATTTATAAATATGAAGTCATGGATTCAATTCGATAATTCGATTATTGAGAAATCGTAGTAAAAGTCCTAAGTAATTATCGGCATATCGGAACGAGCTAAAATTTCAGATATAGTTCCACGAACCTTAGAAGAGTCATAAAATATCATTTTATGGATATTTGGATGTTAAAAAGGTCAGGAAAAATTTAAATCGACTGAAATGACATGGAATGGCAATTTTGTGAATAAGTTGATCGGTAAAGGGCATTTTGGTCATTTCGCCCAAAAGGGACATGGAAGGAATTTTGAAATTTCTTTTATTGATGAATTAGTGGCTGATTAGAATCTAACTAATTCTAGTTGGAATGTTACAAAATGGCAAATTAGAAATATATATCTAGTTGGCGGGTATTTTTGAAAAGTAGAATTTATTGAATTAAAAACTCATTTTTTTCATAATACAAGTGTCTCAAATACATGAAATATGAAGGAATTATCAGCCAAATACTCTCCAAAACCGTGGTGAAGAGAAGAAGAAGAAGAAGAAAGAAAAAAAATTCCAAGCTCGATTTAAGCCCCGAATCTCAGTTTTTAGGCAATCTTTCGAACTACAAAGTTGTTCTACTCTTTGAGCTCTATCTTTTTATGTAAATAATTCATAGAATACTTGATTGGTTGATGAGATTTGATATGAGGAAGAAATTAGGGTTTATGAACAAATTAGGGCTTTAATGATTTTATGAATCTATGGTTGATTTTAAGTTAGAATCATGCTTGTAGGATGTTAGAATCATGTTATTGAGTTGGCATTTAAACCCCACATGTTTTGGTTTGTATAGAGAAGATTATGGTTTATGGATTTAAGTCTAACTTAGGGTTTGTGATGTTGGATTAATGATCTAGTAAGCTTGATTTGTTGTTTGGAAGCAAAACCCTAAGTTAAATACATAGAGACCATTTCCGCAAGCTTCAAATTAAGGGACCAGATCTGATTTTTATAAATTTGATGTGTATTTATGTTATTAATGATGTTAGAGACATCAAAATGAAGTTAGAATGCTAAATCGACGATAAATTGCATTACTGACCATTTTGACAATTTGTCAAACTTGAATGGTCTATTTGGCAAAGAGGATATGTAGAAGGAGTAAATCTAATTATTTAGTAAAAATGATGGAATTAAGGTAGTAATATTGATTTGGGGACTAATTTGCAAAATTAAGAAGCTTGAATTCTTATACTTAAAATTTGATGACCATCTCGACAAATCAAGAAAAAAATTAGAGAAGTAAAGGTTTAATCCTATTTTGATGAAGGATGTAAAGAGAACATATGAATACAAGCTTTATTCTAGTCATTTGAAGTAAAGTGATGAGACTAAATTGACAAGTAGAGAAATAGGGAGAAGTTAGTGTAAATTAGAAGTTATTTATGGAAAGTTATGCTGGAATTTGAATTATGGCAGTAAGTTTAAAAATTTGCCATAAATTCTACAAAAAAGGTTAGATGATGAATTTTCTATTGTTGTAAAAATTTGTTAGTCTAGTTTCGTTTCAAACAAACGAAAACTGATTTCGAGTTTCGAGTTAAAAGATATGAATTTTTAATCGAATGAAGGTCAAAAAAATTACAGAGCAGTTTCTACTTGGACAACACTGTGACGTGAATATAAGGAATTTTCATAATTTTGTAGATTTCATTAATTTATGTGGATTATACCGTTAGAACCGTTATCGAATCAAGTTTCTACAGTATAAAGGAAATTAAGATCCAATATGTATTCTGCTTTGTATAAGTAAATCTTTGAAGGTAGCGCAAGCTATCATTTAAATGTTAGCTAGCAAGCTCGGAAGAATTATTGGAAGTTCAAATTGGTCACTAAGGACCATAATGAGTTTTTGAACAGTACAAGGAAGAAAGGAAAAAAATAGAAATTTTGTATTCGAATGATTACATTAAACAACATGTTTAAGGTATTGTTAGATTTGAATCTAACAAATGTTTTATTGTATTCATGTGAATAATGAAGTCAAATCTGAATCAAAGAAGGTTTGAGGTACTATGAAAGAAAGGATCGAACTAGGACTTAGTGAGGCATTGTGTTAAGTGGCCAAGGTGAGTGCCTTAATTGTTACTTAATTATGCATGTGACAAAGGGAGGCTTGCAATAAGAGAACCGTATTTATGAATGCATGATATGATATATGTTGACGTTATGTTCTACTGTTTAAATGTGGTAAGTAATATGGCGAGCAATGTGGGGAAATGTTCCTAACATATGACTAAAAAATTATTTATGATATGTTATGTTCATAAAAAATAAGAATAAGTGATGTGTTTGATACATGATCACTGACTAAAAAATTATTCTTAATAAATAAGTTAATATGGCTTGAATAACATATTGTTTTAAGTATGAGAACTTATCTGTGAAATGTTCTGATAGTCACTATAACTGATATGTTATTTGAATATGGTAAGAGCAAGTAATATGTATAATACATTGTCAATGCTCTGATAGATATCTTTGTTATAGTATACCTGATATTATTAGGGTTATGAACTGCCATTATGATTTTATTGATGACATCTGATATGATAACTTCTGATCATGATATACATATATCTCTATGCCCAAGTATTACAAAGTGGGAGTCCTTGGTATAGTTGGCATGCCATAAAGTCCTAGCAGCTGAATCATTCTGTTCTGATATCTGTCTGTTTTGTGACTACTACAGTGTCACATCCACATTGGGGATCTAACCTCATGGTGCTAACTGCACTAAAAAGGTGCTTATATGAGGAGCAAAGAGCGTCCTTGATTATATGAGGAGCAAAGAGCGTTCTCGAGTACGTACTCATCTGTCTGTTCTGTTTGGCATTACGGTGTCATATTTTAGATGACTCGTGTACCTAAGGTCTCATAAAGTATACTTTGGGAAAATTTAAAAGATTAATAAATGTGTAGGTAATCGAGCTAGCGAGCTTGGCAAATTCTGTTATGTACTAAGTTTTCTGCAAAGTTTTGGTACTAAGTCCGAGAAATAACAAGTTCTTCGTACTCTTTGTATATCTCTGTATTTTGTAAGATCAGTATTTTCCCGATTATGTTAAGCTCAGTAATATATGTATTTCTTTGTTTGATATGTTAGGCAAAGAATTAGAATTATGATAAAGTTTGCCATGAAATGCCATAAAAAATGGTTATATTATGCTATGAGAAGCATGCTGAAGTATGTCAAGTAAACATGATGAGCTTAATACAAGTAATTTATCAGTTATACTTAGATAAGCTAGACATAAAAATAAGCCTTGAATTATGTTCATGTCAGTTATTTGATAACCTTATATGCTTTACCTCACTAAGTGAATACTTAACGTATGTTGTTTCACACGTAGGTTATTGGAAACTTACTGGAAGAGGAGTCAAGCATGTTAATCAAGCTGCAATTTGACAAACATCAGTAAGACATTCTAATTTATTATATTCTCTAGTGGCCATGTATCTATTTATTCGTTAGTTGTTTTAAAGACATGATTTTGATTAAGAGTCAGATAAATAGTCAGTTTCAAAAATAAACCATAAATAAATAAGAACATGATAAGGTACTAGTAATGTGATAAATTAGTTTAAGATAGTATAGAGAATTAACCATGGAAATATGAATTATTCGTATGGTTAAAGAATTATCGGTAAAGATATTTAATCGGGTAAAATTTTATTTATCGTTTATAGCGTAACGATTTTAAATTCAAGAAAGAGCCTAGGCAGTGTACCTAGTTTTCACCCTGAGTTATATACTTATTTTAATAATTGACTAACATGATTTATAAACCAATTCAGGGTCAAAACTAGCAATATGCAAATAGGCTATGAATACTTCGAAAGTCGAAAAAGGGTTATTTTATAAACTAATTTTATGTCAGATGTTTTAAAAAATTTACAAGTGTAGAACTCTGTTAAATAATATTGTGATATACTTAATGTGTATTCGTACTATGAATATATGTTAAGGGTGTTATTGTAAACACTCATTTTTGTCCGGGTTTTAGTATTATTAGTATTATTTTAATAATAATATTATTAGTATAAAATAGTTTAAAAAGTAAAAAATAAAAAAGGCAAAAAGGCAAAAGTAATAATATATATATATATAAAAGAAAAGCAAAAAGAAAAAAAGAAAAAAAGGGAAATGGAGTGTGGCTCATAGTGAGCCACGTCCCCCCCAATTGGCTATAAATAGCTGGTGGGGGGCAGGCAATGGCAAGCCATTTCATCCCAAAAAATGGGAGAGAAAATGGCAGCTTGAGCGGCTACTAAGGGGTAGAGGGCATTGCCCTCGGCCCCAGTTGGTTCGATCCAGCATTCGATAATCCCTTTAGGGTCTGTTCTAGTTAATTTTTGGGCCATGACGAGATGGTACGGAGATTTTGGTGGGGGCCCGTCAAAATTCTTCATTCGGGCTTCTAGTGGGGTAAAATTTCGATCATTATCTCTGTATTTATTTTAATTTATTATTGGTTTAGAAATAGGGTAATATATAGTTTTGTTGATATTTTTAATTATTGGTATGTTTTTTAATAAATATCAAATTGTATGAAAATAAAAATATGAAGACCATTCTTCATCTTCAAATTTCGAAATATGAGGGGGAGAAAGAAAGAAAATGGAGAAAAATTTTCCAAGTTCGATTCAAGCCCCAAAACTCGATTTTCAGGTCATCTTTCAAACTATAAAGTTGTTCTACTCATCAAGCTCTATATTTTGGTGTAAATAATTTGTGGAAAACATGATTGATTGATGAGAAATTTTTATAATAATAAATTAGGGTTTATGGACTCAATTGGGGGTTTTGAGATTTTATGATTCCATGTTGAAATTCAAGTTGAAATCAAGCTTTTGTGATGTTAAAATCATGTTATTGAGTTGGGATTTAAACTCTAGATGTTTTGATTATTATGAAGATGATTAGGGTTTATGGATTCAAGTTTGATTTAGGGTTTGTGATATTGGATAAATGATCTAGTAAGCTTGATTTGTTGTGTGGAAGCAAAACCCTAATTAAAATGTTTAGGGACCAATTTAGCAAGTTTAAAATTTGAAGGACTAAATCTGATTTTTATGGAATTGGTGTGTATTTATGTTATTAGGGATGTTGAAGATATGAAATTGAAGTTAGAATGCAAAACCGATGTTAAATCGAGTTAGTGACCATTTTGACAAATTGTCAAAGTTAAGTGACCAATTCGGAAATGATGTTTTAGAGAAGGATTAAATCTGATTTTTAGTTATAATGATTAAATTAAGATAGTAACGTTGATTTGAGGACTAAATTGCAAAGTTAAGAAGCTAGAATCCTTATCTTTGCATTTTAGTAGTTATTTCGGTTAAGAAGGAAAATTAAGGGAAACTATTGTGAATAATTATTCGATGAAGAAGGTGATAAGTTGATGATTTAAAGTAAATAATGAGACTAAACTGACAAATAGCAAAGTAAGGAGAAATTAGTATAAAGTTTGAAATTAGTTATGAAACTGTGTAAAAACTGGATTTGGCAGTAACTTTGGAAATTCACCATAAATTCCACAAAAATGGTTAGAAGGTGAATTTTATGCCGATATAAAGATGCGTTTGTCTAGTTTCATTTCCAAAAAACAGAAACTGATTTTGAGTTCCGAGCAAAAATATATGAATTTTTAAGTGATGAAAGGTCAGAAAAACTGTTTAGCAGTATGCTTCGAATTTAGTAATGGAAGTTGAGTTTGAAAATTCACCATAAATCGTACAAGTTGAATTTGAGCTATTAATTTATATGGTTGAAGAGATTATTGAATCTAGATTACTTTAGAACAAACGGAATCGGATTTTGAGTTGTATATTATTTTATAGAAATATTTCTTTGAAGGTTGTACAAAGCTGCTCAAAAATGAAAATTTAGATATTTTGTATCTAATGTGGGTTATCAAGTTCAAAAGAATTATTTGAAGCTCAAAATGATTATTAAGAACGAAAATGAGGTTTTGACAGTATAAGGAAGAAAGGAAATTTATGTAAAATTTTTATGTTGAATGATTAAATAGCTTAATTGAAGTATTGTTAGAAGTGAATCTAATAAATGTTTATTTATATTCATGTGATAAAAGAAGTTGGATCTGAATCAAAAGAAGATTCAAGGTACTATAAAAGGAAATGATCAATAAAGCTTAGTGAGGCATATTAATAAATAGCCCAGGTGAGTGCATTTCTAAATGTTTGCATTACATTGAAATTGGCATTGCATTTCTTTATAATACATGATATGATACAATGCTTAACATGGCAAGCTTGATGGAATACTAGGTACGAATTATTGTTTGCATGAATGATGATGCATTATGCATAATGGCAATGTATGTCTATACAAGCAATATGGACAATAACAAGATTAAAATGAAACAAGATACACCTTGGGGATCCAAGCCCATAGTGCAAAATGCACTAATAAGGTGTTTTAATATAAGGATAAAGTATGGTTATCTTAAAGAAATTATTTTGCATGTGAATACCTGATGAACATAGAACAATGATGATATGATTCTTCAAATAGTCATGATACATGATACTAGATATTACGTTATGAAATACTTGCCAACTTACAGAAATTGTAATGCGCTTTTATATATCACTGTAATTGCATCTCTTCATGTTATAATAAATATGTTAAATGCCTCAATAAGTTCGTACTTAGCGTGTGTTTTGTTTCACACGTAGGTTCTCTGATGTAGATTAACAAGGAGAGCCATTCTTTTGGAAAGTCAAGTTACTACAATAAGATACAGTAAGTACATCATTATCGTAATTTGATATCTAGCGGGCATGTATATATTTTAAAGTTGAGTTGTTTAAATAATAAGTTTTGTAAACCAATTCAGGGTCAAATCTGGATGCATCTAGACTACATAATTTTTAATTTAAAACCGAGAAATGGTTAAATTATAAGCTAAAAAAATTATTACAAGTTAAGATTTCTTCCAACGATTCCTAACATCTTTAATGTATATTCGGCCTACGAGTATACGTTAAGGGTGTTACACATTGATTGAGTTATGAGAAAGAAAGTTGGAAAACTTAGTAGTAGGAAGTTAATAGACAGGAATTATACTTAACCCGGTAAAGAAAGAATGCTTGATGAAATGCAAACTGAATCAGATGAAAATCAGGACATGAGATTGAGATTGATGGTTACTGATATTAATAAAGAAGAATTTATATTTCTAGTCATAATGACTTGAAAGGAAAGCTATTCATAGAAGATCAATGTAGTATATTAATTATACATTATGGAAATAACCAAGAGTATCCGTTGCAAATTTAATTAGAAAGAGATAGCACGGGGTACTAAGTACTTCTTGGATTTGTAGGAATACATAAATAAGTACACTGGGTTTTGTAAGAGGATTGCTAGTAAATCTGAACTGAAAGAATTCAGTCTAGGTGATTGTGGACAGTTAGATTAAATCTGCATGTTTTATCTCAGCTTGTAAAGGTAAACAAGTGTATATACATGTATTTTAAGAAGAGATAATCAGAACTACATGGTGTCATGGTACTTATTATATCCAATAAAGGTCTAAAGATTATTCCAAGAATTATGAAGTATTTACATGAGGTTTGGAATATTAAATTAAGATTCAGTATCGTTCTTCCTCCACAAACTGGTGGACAGTTGGAATGGATTACTCAAACTTTGGAAGAAAGATTAGAAATATTTGCCAATGGCTAAATTGACATACGATACTAAGAGTAGTCAAGTAATAAGAGGGTATCTCTCAGGATATTTTGTACAAGTAAAAGGCAAATCAAACTTTCTCTGAATGGATAGCAAACTTGGTTATAAAGACAAAGAATTAAGAAATTATAAGATTTCACTAATAGTGGTTTTCTCAAGGAAATGTAAGATAAAAAAAGTTATTAGAAGGATCAAGGCAAAATTTAAGAAGTAGTACTTGTAAAATAGATTAGATATGGGTTGAAAATTTGATGACAAATTTTCTTAAAGGAGGAGAGGATTGTAACATCCCAAAATTTCATTAAACAGTATTAAGGTCATTTGTTACTAAGCTAGTAGCTTAAAAGCTAACTTAGTGACCAAAATGACAAAAAATGCAAAAGTTAGGATTTCTTCGATTATGGGTTATGGAAAAGGAATTTTTGAGATTTAAAAGTATCAGATGATAGAGGGCAAGCTAATTAGGGTACTTGCAAAGTTTGGTTGAAATCTGAGGAAAATTGGAATGGTAATTGAAGTTTAAAATTTAGTGACCAAAATGATAGCTTTTCAAAAGTTGGTGTCTAGAGTATAAAGATGGGAAAAGTATGAGCCCCTAATGAAGAATTTTACTATTAAGAATTTTTATTCCATGGATGGATAGACCGGGTTAGACTGCGTATTTTGGCACTACTCGGATTCTGGTACGAGAATAATGTAAAAAGTTATTCTCAGTCGAATAATTAGGCGATGTCCGAATATATTGCTCAAATAAAGAAAATTATTCGGTCATTATTTTTATTTTGTATATGGATAAGAAAGGATATGGTACAAAAGTTGATAAAAGTTTCAGGAAGAAAAATGCAGCTCAAGATACCGAATTTTGATTGAACTTCGTAGTTAAGCGTGTTCACGCCTTTGGATGGATGACCATCTAGGAAGGTCCCATATCTGTATGGATGAGTGGAAATACATGAAATTTTATTAGATGATGGAATAATATACTAATATCATATCCTAAAATTTATAAATATGAAGTCACATATTCAATTTGATTATCGAGAAATCGTAGTAAAAGTCTTAAGTAATTATCGGCATATCGGATTGAGCTAAAATTTCAAAGATAGTTCTATGAACCTTAGAAGAGTCATAAAATATCATTTTATGGATATTTGAATGTTAAAAGGGTTAGGAAAATTTTAAATCGATTGAAATGACATAGAATGGCAATTTTGTGAATAAGTTGATCGGTAAAGGGCAGTTTGGTCTTTCGCCCAAAAAGGACATGGAAGGAATATTGAAATTTCTTTTATTGATGAATCATTGGCTGATTAGAATCCAACTAAGTCTAGTTAGAATGTTACAAAATGGCAAATTAGAAATATATATCTAGTTGGAGGTATTTTTGGAAAGTGGAATTTATTCAATTAAAATTCATTTTTTTCATAATACAAGTGTCTTAAATACATGAAATATGAAGGAATTATCAGTAAAATACTCTCCAAAACCGTGGTGAAGTTAACAAGAAGAGGAAAGAAAAAAAAATTCCAAGCTTGATTTAAGCCTCGAATCCTGGTTTTCAGGTAATCTTTTGAACTACAAAGTTGTTCTACTCTTCGAGCTCTATCTTTTGATGTAAACAATTCATAGAATACTTGCTTGGTTGATGAGATTTGATATGAGGAAAAAATTACGATTTATGAACAAATTGGGGCTTTTATGATTTTATGAATCCATGGTTGATTTTAAGTTAGAATCATGCTTGTAGGATGTTAGAATCATGTTATTGAGTTGGGATTTAAACCCTACATATTTTGGTTTGTATAGATAAGATTATGGTTTATGGATTCAAGTCTAACTTAGGGTGTGTGATGTTGGATTAAGGATCCGGTAAGCTTGATTTATTGTTAGGAAGCAAAACCCTAAGTTAAATACATAGGGGCCATTTCAGCAAGCTTCAAATTAAGGGGCCAGATCTGATTTTTATGAATTTGATGTGTATTTATGTTACTAATGATGTTAGAGACATGAAAATGAAGTTAGAATGCTAAACCGACGATTAATCTCATTAGTGACCATTTTGACAATTTGTCAAACTTGAATGGTCTATTTAGTAAAGCGGATATGTAGAAGGAGTAGATTTGATTTTTTTAGTTAAAATTATGGAATTAAGGTAGCAATGTTGATTTGAGGACTAATTTGCAAAATTAAGAAGCTTGAATCCTTATACTTGAAATTTGGTGACCATCTCGACAAATCAAGAAAAAAATTAGAGAAATAAAGGTTTAAGCCTATTTTGATGAAGGATATAAAGAGAACATATGAAAACTAGCTTTATTCTGGTCATTTGAAGTAAAGTGATGAGACTAAATTGACAAGTAGAGAATTAGGGAGAAGTTAGTGTAAATTAGAAGTTATTTATGGAAAGTTGTGTTGGAATTTGAAATATGACAGTAAGTTTAAAAATTCGCCATAAATTCTAAAAAAAAATGGTTAGATGATGAATTTTATACTGTTGTAAAGATTTGTTAGTCTAGTTTCGTTTCCAACAAACGAAAACTGATTTCTAGTTCCGAGTTAAAAGATATGAATTTTTAATCGAATGAAGGTAAAAAAGAATTACAAAGCAGTTTCTGCTTGGACAGCACTGTGACGTGAATGTAAGGAATTTTCATAATTTTTTTAGATTTGATTAATTTATGCGGATTATAATGTTAGAACCGTTATCGAATCTAGTTTCTACGGTATAAAGGAAATTAAGATCCAACATGTATTCTACTTTGTATAAGTAAATCTTTGAAGGTAGCGCAAGCTGTCAGAAAATGGAATTTGAAACATTTTGTATTTAAATGTTAGTTAGCAATAGACTTGGCAAACTAGACCCGTGACCCGAAAATCGAACCGATTTACCCGAACCGAGACCCAAAATCGACCCGAACATGATAACCTAAAATTTAATCTGAAACCAAACCGAACCTATCCGAATTTTAGTTGAACCGGAATAGACCCAAACTGATTTTCAACCGAACCGAATGGACCCGAACCGAATAGACCCGAACCAAAGACAACCCGAAATATAGAAAAAATACTAATAGAAATAAATAAAGATAGGATATGAATAACCGCACAACTCACCAAAAAGTTAAATATATTGACTTTATAAATCTATATATAGGGTGTAAAAAACTAACCGGCCTAAAAGCTCTATTAAAATCGACCGATCTCCCATTGACCCAAAATTGACCCGAATCGAAAATAATTGAACCAAAAATAACCGAACCGAAAATCAACCAACCCAAAATGACCCAAATCATAATAGACCCGAACTAAAACTGAACCAAAACCGAATTTGAACCGTATAATATCAGACACAAAATGACCCAAACCGAAATGACCCGAACCGAAATCGAACCGAATAACCCATTTGCCACCTCTAGTTAACAAGCTCGGAAGAATTATTGGAAGTTCAAATTGGTCACTAAGGACCATAATGAGTTTTTGAACAGTACAAGGAAAAAAAGGAAAATAATTGGAAATTTTATATTCAAATGATTACATTAAACATCATGTTTAAGATATTGTTAGATTTGAATCTAACAAATATTTTATTGTATTCATGTGATTAATAAAGTCAAATATGAATCAAAGAAGGTTCGAGGTACTATGAAAGAAAGGATCGAACTAGAACTTAGTGAGGCATTGTGTTAAGTGGCCAAGGTGAGTGCCTTAATTGTTACTTAATTATGCATGTGATAAAGGGAGGCTTGCGATAAGCGAACCTTATTTATGAATGCATGATATGATATATGCTGACGTTATGTTTTACTGTTTAAATGTGGTAAGTAATATGGCGAGCAATGTAGATACAATGTTCCTAATATATGACTAAAGAATTATTTATGATATGTTATATTCATAAAAAATTAAGAATAAGTGATGTGTTTAATACATGATCACTGACTGAAAAATTATTCTTAATAAATAAGTTAATATGGCTTGAATAACATACTGTTTTCAGTATGAGAACTTATCTGTGAAATGTTATGATAGTCACTATAACTGATATATTATTTGAATATGGTAAGCACAAGTAATATGTATAATACATTGTCAATGCTCCGATAGATATCTTTGTTATAGTATACATGATATTATCTGGGTTATGAACTGCCATTATGATTTATTGATGACATCTGATATGATAACTTCTGATCATGATATACATATATCTGTATGCCCAAGTATTACAAAGTGGGAGTCCTTGGTATAGTTGGCATACCATAGAGTATTAGTAGATGCATCATTCTGTTATGATATATGTCTGTTTTGTGACTACTAAGGTGTCACATCCACCTTGGGGATCTATGCCCATGGTGCTAAATGCACTAAAGAGGTGCTTATATAAGGAGCAAAGAGCGTCCTCGAGTACGTACTCATCTGTCTGTTCCGTTTGGCACTACGGTGTCATATTTCAGATGACTTGCATACCTAAGGTCTCATAAAGTATACTTTGGGCAAATTTAAAAGATTAATAAAAGTGCAGGTAATCGAGCTAGTGAGCTTGACAAATTTCATTATGTACTAAGTTTTCTACAAAGTGTTTATACTAAGTACGAGAAATAACAGGTTCTTCGTACTCTCTGTATATCTCTGTATTTTCTGTAAGATCAGGATTTTCCCGATTATGTTAAGCTCAGTAATATATGTATTTATTTGTTTGATATGTTAGGCAAAGAATTAGAATTATGATAAAGTTTGCCATGAAATGCCATAGAAACTTGTTATATTATGCTATGAGAAGCATGTTGAAGTATGTCAAGTAAACATGATGAACTTAATACAAGTAATTTATCAGTTATACTTAGATAAGCTAGACATAAAAATAAGCCTTGAATTATGTTCATGTCAGCTATTTGATAACCTTATATGCTTTGCCTCACTAGGTAAATACTTAACATATGTTGTTTCTCACGTAGGTTATTGGAAACTTACCGGAAGAGGAGTCAAGCATGTTAATCAAGCTGCAATTTGACAAACATCAGTAAGACATTCTAATTTATGATATTCTCTAGTGGCCATGTATCTATTTATTCATTAGTTGTTTTAAAGGCATGATTTTGATTAAGAGTAAGATAAATAGTCAGTTTCAAAAATAAACCGTAAATAAATAAGAACATAATAAGGTACTAGTAATGTGATAAATTAGTTTAAGATAGTATAGAGAATTAACCATGGAAATATGAATTATTCGTATGGTTAAAGAATTATCGGTAAAGATATTTAATCGGGTAAAATTTTATTTATCGTTTATAGCGTAACGATTTTAAATTCAAGAAATAGCCTAGGCAGTGTACCTAGTTTTCACCCTGAGTTATATACTTATTTTAATAACTAACTAACATGATTTATAAACCAATTCAGGGTCAAAACTAGCAATATGCAAATAGGCTATGAATACTTCGAAAGTCGAAAAAGGGTTACTTTATAAACTAATTTTATGTCAGATGTTTTAAAAAAAATTACAAATCTAGAACTTTGTTAAATAATATTGTGATATCTTTAATGTGTATTCGTACTATGATTATACGTTAAGGGCGTTACAGCGTAGGTATTTGCAAGTCATGTACTTGACTTGCCGTGGACATTTGAATGACTTCAATGGTGGTTCTGAGTGATTTATTCTTCCTCAACGCAACGTCGTTTTCTTTTACTGCGCCAATAATATGACGATGTTCTTTTTAACCTCTAGTCTTATTAAAATTGAAAGCAAAATAACAAGTTAAAATCAAAATAAACATGTTTAATGTTACATGAAACCAAAAATTAAATTGATAAAATTGCTCCATCATGTTTATAAAAGTATTTATAATATAAGCAAACACCATTAATTGTTCTAAAAGTATTTATAATATATTATACAAGATATAAAATGTTTATAATTTGATAAAAAAAATTATACACAAACTATGTAAATTTTAATAACTTTGCCAATTTTAAGGTTTGTGGATTTAGTTTAAGGTTTGAATTTAGAGGATTAAGTTAAAGGTTTAAAATTTAATATTTATAGTTAGAGTTTAGAATTTAGGATTTAGAGCTAGAGTTTAAAATTTAGAGTCAAAATAAGAAAGATTATTTAATTTTGTTTACATTTAGTATATCAGAATCTAACTATTTATGTCGTGCTTGATATTTTTTTATTAAATAGTGAGATATTAAATTCAAATACATACAAAATAAGATAAAATGAATATCCTTAGCCACGGATCTCACGTGCTTGATGTCTTTACTATTGGCTTAGTAGACGGTAAGCTAAAGTTAAAGGTCTACCAATGATTTTAGTCCCGTTACAATGATAAAATTTTATATTTAATCTCTTTACGTAGATTAGGCATAATTTGATCCCTTTATTTGTTACCTTTAAAATAGTATTCCTAAGTTCAAATTGACAATGTTACTCGCAGTCGTTAAATTGATAATGTTAATTCATTTAACTAACAATCGTCACTTGGAATTTAATCAAGTCAAAGCTTCCATACTAGTGAATCCATATGATCCGAATACAAACGGAAAGAACGAACCACCTCCACCAATCGCCGCACCATCATATCTTCAAAGACCCGCAACACCTCGGGGAAAAAACAACTCCCACGACTAGGAAAATGTATCATTGATCGCATACTCTCGCACAAGCGCCAACTTATTCACTGCTACAGCAAACAATCGAGGGAATAAAACCTTTAAAGGTTCTTCCCGGTATCAAGAATCATACCAGGACAATACCTGCTGCCCATTACCTATCTTCCATAGGAAACAATTAAGTAACAACCGGCTCCCACATTGCCTTGCCACGTGGATTAACCCCCAGTGAAATCCCTAAATAAATAAATGGCAAAGATCCCACACAACAGCCCAAAACAGCAGCGGATTCAGGCATAACCACATCATCCAATCCGAAAGTAAACAACTGAGAATTCGAAAAATTTATTTCCAACCCCAAACAAAGCTGAAAACTAGCTAACACCCTTTCGCACATTCAATGCCATCTCAACGAATCCCTCAGAAAATAGCATTGTGTCGTATATGAATTATAAATTCATTGCACGCAATTTACCCATCAAATTCACCGATTCTGGTACAGAATTAGAAATACTTTGACACTCCGTCGCCATCCTACGAACGTTAGTTCTACTATCAACAATTTAAGAAAACAAAAGGGTCTTGGCCCCAGTCAGTGTCACCAAAAGTATAGTGTATGATCAGAAAATAAACGAGGTAGATCTACTTATTGTAGTTGAGCAAAGCGATCCAGCCACAAGCTTGTTACCAAGAAACAATCAATACGACTACACCGAGCTCCTGGTCCAAACTAAGTAAATTGTTTGCCTTGTGGAGGGAGATCAATAAGTCCTGCTTCATAATTAAACTCCGAGAACTGAGACATACCAGCAGATGTAATACTACAACCCGAACGCTCCGAATCGCGCTAAAATCCCCTCCCACCACACACGGCTTGTCACATGCCCCCAACTGAGCCCAATATAAACCCAAAGTGCAGCTTGTTCCTCCGTACATCAAGGTGCATACACGACAAAGATGCAACACTAAAAATCTTCCACGAGCCAACGACCACGCAAAATAAGAACATGCACACTGACCTCTGAATCATCAAAATCAAAGCCCGACCCGACCCGACCCGTACTTATTCCTAATCTAATTACATAGAGTTCTGAAAATTAATCTTGCGAATATATATATATATATATACCCTAAAAGAATAATATGCGATTATTATTAAATTCTGGAAATCAATAGAAGCATGCGTCGTCATCGCATCATAAAAATAGAACCAAACGATAAATTCTAAATCATGAAAAAAATAAATTTTCCATGACTAATCAAGAAAAAACAAAAAAAATCAATTAGTTCTTAATAATTTGATATATCCCAACACTGATACAACTTGTTAGAATCAAAATATATTCGATACAAATAATAGCCTAAGATCAATACATGTCAAATCATTAAGAACAAGAGACTAAATTAAATTTTTCGGAGGGTTGATCTTCCGAGAAGATATATTATCTCTTGCCATACAACTACCTGACGAGGAAGGAGAGATATGCAAATTAACCTATATCTTGGACCACTATCTTAAATTGAAATAAAATAATTTATTAATATTTATAACTCTACCCCACATTATGTTATAAATATAACTTATGGTATTTATACTTTTAATTTCATCACAATTTAATACCTATAGTGTAACATAATTAGTCACTTAATTTTGTGTCCTACTTTATAATAGTAACATACATGATATATATCTGCCCACAATTGCGAAATTTAATCCAAAATCATCATGATGCTCATCAGCATCCATGGCTAATATTACTTAAGATGCTTCTTCTATATCTCTAGTTTATCCTTCAGTTCAGGCAATGACTGCGGCTCTATAACTCCGACCCCTTCCTCTTATGGGCTCCGGCTGTCCTAATCCATCCCAAAATCTTCACAGGTTTGCATGTTTTTCCGTTTTCTTACCAAATTCACTTCATCTTTACTTCAGAATCAAGATAAAGTTTCTTTTTCTCCATTTTCTGAAGTTGGTTTTGTTGCTAGTTTTGATTTTTTTTAAGAAAAAAAGTCATTATTTGAAGTTATTGTTCTTGTGGTGTTAATACTTTTTTCCCTGGATGGCTCTTCGAGGAGATTCCGGTTGTTAGTGACCAGATTTTTTGATTTTTTTCATTCACTTAATCACGACATTTATTTTCTAATCCATGGTAGTGGGATTTATTTGAAAGGGATATTTTTTTTATTTTTAAAATATAAAAATTATTCCTATGTAATCTTCATCTTTGAATGATGGGGATTCAGTGTATGAATTGCGAATGTTATTGTACACTATTAATAACTGGTATATATGTTGCCAAATATTAATTTACTTTGAAGACACGTCTGATTTTTGAGCACACACCTGTTTTCAACTTTCAAGACTTATCAAGTAGGGTAGGACAGTAGGAGTGTGCAATAATGTGAAGATTCTGAGATTTAAGATGGGTATTTGTTGTTTGTCGTTTTATTTTCAACTCACATGCATAAGGAGGCCATGAGGGGGTTAAAAGTAGGGGTGTTTATCACTGGATATCAGATCGGATCGGATCCGGCTTTTTCGAATATCCCGTTTTTCGAATAGGTCAAATAGTGGTTCGTATCCGATCCGAAAAAAATCAGATATCCAAATATTCGGATATCGGATAATCAGAACGGATATTCGGATATCCTATTATCCGAAAATATATTTTGATTTAATTATTATTTTTAATTTAAAATTCGTACTTATAAAAATTTTAGAATTTCGAATATAATAAATAACAAATTACTAAATATAACAAGATTTACATATATGAAAATTTCATTTTTTTTAAATTTTCGGATATAACAAGGATCAAATTGTTAGAAATAACAAAATTAATATTCATAAAAAATTGAATTTTCGAATTTTCTGATAATTCGAAACTTGAAATATTGCAATCCGTATTCGATCCGAAAAATTTAAAATCGGATCGGATATCCGATTCGAAATTAAAAATCAGATCGGATATCCAAATTTTCAGATCGGATCAACGAATAATCGGATCGAATATTTTTAAATAGCCCTAATTAAAAGGGACTAGTCCCTTTCAGGATCATTGCTCTTTGGCTTATTATAACAGACAAGGGAACACAATACCCTACTATAAGCTGTACTCTCTTTTTCTCTTCTCTTCTCTTCTCTTCTTTTCTCTTCTCTTTCTCTTTCTCCTCTAGGGTAACATACCTATTATAATCATGGTCACTACCCCTGCTTCATCTGACAATTCCATGATTTTCCCACAAAGCAAAATGATGTTGCAAGTAGCATACAGCTCGTCTTCATGGCTGTTGAATGCTAGCAAGCAGAAATATGGACAGTTCCCAGCAGCTTTCTCATTTCTGATTGCCATATTGGGAATCTTGCTTTGGTATGTATGGGGCATCCTGAAGTCAAGGAAACCAATGGCTCCATTACCGCCCGGTCCACGTGGGCTGCCAATTGTGGGATATCTTCCATTTCTTGGATTTGATAATCTCCACCTGGTGTTTACAGACTTGGCTGCAGCTTACGGTCCTATCTTCAAACTTTGGCTTGGAAACAAACTAACCATAGTAATTAGCTCTCCATCACTGGTAAAAGAAGTAGTTCGCGACCATGATATAGCTTTTCTGAGCGAGAACCTCCCATTGCTGCACAGGTTATTACTTTTGGCTCCAACGATATTGCATTCGACTCTTACAGCAATCCCAGTTGGAAAGTCAAGCGCAAAATTCTTGCAACAGATATGCTCAGCAATGCCAATCTTAATGCATGTTATGGTCTACGGCGAGAACAAGTGATGAAAACCGTTATGGATGTGTATAGAAACGTTGGGAAGCCATTTGATATCGGTGAATTGGCATTTTTAACAGCAATGAATGCGACCATCAGCATGATGTGGGGAGGCAAACTCCGAGGACATGAAGGGGCTACGATTCAGGGTCACTTCAAAGACCTTTCTACGGAAATAATGGTATTATTGGGAAAACCAAATATTTCTGATATTTCCCCCCCTATTGCACAGTTTGACGTCCAAGGCATAGAAAGGGGAATGAAGAAAGTCCGTCAATCGTTCAATCAACTTTTAGATTCTGTAATTGAACTACGAAAAAGCGCTGCCATTGAGAAGGAAAAGGTTGACGGAATGTGTGGACAAAATTCAGACTTCTTACAATTTCTCTTGGATTTATACAAGAAGATACATCATCACTTACAATGAATGAAATCAAGGGTATTCTCATGGTAAGTTTTTCACACCTTCTTTCTTGGGTTACGATTTACCTATTCTTTCTAGTTCGGTAACTAGTGCTAATATTTGTTAAATTAGAACACTCTGGTGGGTGGAACGGATACTACTTCAACTACGACAGAGTGGGCAATGGCAGAGCTAATGCAACATCCAGAAAAAATGGAAAAGGTGAAGAAAGAATTAGATGATGTTGGCCTAAACAACGTCGTTGAAGAGTTTCACTTGCCTAATTTAAGGTACCTAAATGCAGTGATGAAAGAGACTTTCCGCCTGCATCCACCCTTACCGCTTCTTGTTCCTCGTTGGTGTGGCAAATCACTCGATCTCGGTGGCTATACCAGGGATTTAAATCTCGGTCGCGGTCACGTTTTCGGTCGCGTCGCGGTTATCGCGTTTTCGGATATAACAGAGGCTATTGCGGTCACTGCGGGTGTCGCGGTCGTGAATTTTTTTAAATTTTGCACAATTTATTGTAAAATATACTAATTATAATTATAAATATAAAAAGTCAATTTCAATGATTTTTAGAGTATTTTTTAACACTTATGAACTTTTATTAATATGAATTTGAAAGTGAAAGTGATTTTGTTTAAAGAATTCTAGATTATATTTTGATTTTCTTTAGTTTAGTTTGGATAATAAAATCATATGAATATTCTAAATAAACAATGTGCACTAATAAAAGGACTAAACATGTGAATAAACCTAAACAAAAAATAAAAAAATATTAATATAAAAATAATTAATAATATTAATAAATAATAAAAATTAAATAAACATATTATAAAAACTAATAATAAACAATAAACATATTATAAAAAATTACATATTTATAATATTATTAATAAACAATTATACTACATTAAATATAAATCTTTATTCTCATTTATTTGATTTTCTTTTCCAATACTTATATTCAATACATACTCTAAGTCTCTAATTTTATTATTAAGTAAAAGGAAAATAAAATTAGTATAATGTTTAAGGACTAGATTTAACAAAAAATAAATCTTTAAGGACATAATTAAGATAAAATAGAAATTTAAAGGCTTAATCAAGAAGTTTTGAAAGTTTAAGGGATCAATTTGAATGCGGGTTAAAGTATTAAGGCCAAACTTAGAACTTTAAAAAGTTCAATGTCACCCTATGTAATTTACCCATTTTTTCCCAGAATTTTAAACCACACTCTCCTTCTTCCTCCTCCTCCTGCCGGCAACCCTGAGATTTTTCAGAACTCGGCAAAAATATGCCGATATTGCCGCTACAGACGCTATCGCGAAATATAGCGTCCGCGACAGGATGCTATCTGTGTGAATTCGTTACCCACCGCAAAATTCTGCAAAAACGATTTCGGAAGGTAGCGCGACCGGAATTTCGCAGCCGCAATCGCGTTAGCTGTCCGCGATTTGAATCCCTAGGCTATACCATACCAAAGGGAAGCAGGGTGTTCCTAAATATGTGGTCCATTTACATGGACCCCAATAGTTGGGACAATCCTTCAGAATTTCGACCCGAGAGGTTCTTGGATGACCCTGGCAAATTTGATTTTCGTGGAAATGATTTCCGGTTTTTGCCATTTGGGTCTGGAAGGAGAAAGTGTCCGGCTGTTTCCCTCGGGGAAAAGATGTTATCTTTCATATTGGCCTCATTGCTGCATTCGTTTGAGTGGAAATTGCCACAGGGAACGGAGCTTGAGCTGTCTAGCAAGTTTGGAATCGTTGTGAAGAAAAAGATCCCTTTACGTCTTATTCCCATTCCCAGATTGACTAATCTGGAGCTCTACAAAGAACAACTGTTATAAGCTATTATTGTCTCTTTTTTACGTTACAATGTCCTTTTTTAGTAAATTATTGTATCCATGGAAGCTTCGAGCAATGGTGCTATGTAATCAAAGAGATCTATGTATGTAATGTAGTAATCGATGTAATAATTTAGTCTAAATTTTAAATGTAAGACCCAAACCTGGCTTAATCGAAAATCGAGCTGGAGATGTCACATCGATCAAACGAAATTTGAATCAAATTAGAAATCAAACAAGTTTTTTTGAAATAAACAGTTCAACAATTATCTTGCTTTATTTTGGTAATTTGTTTTTCTTATACGTACAGGGTTCATGTTTATAGAAATTAAAGATTTTTTGTGGGTTGCTTTGTTGGTGTCTACATTGATGCATCCCACCAATATTGGTTGCAGTCTGGATATTACAGACAATAACTTTCAACTGGACAAGAAAAAAAGGCGTGAATGCCAAATCTGTGTTACTACTGCCTACTATTGAATGTTAAAGCAAAACCATGAAGCAGATTCTCCCATTGAGAGTTATTGCCTACTATTGAATCCATGTCTAAATGTCAAATCTGTGTTTCTTTCATTTGATTCATGTGACTCAGATTTAGGGTGTTAGGGTTAGGTATGGATGTGTCCAACAAGGTCTTTAATTTTTTCAAGCTTCCGAATATTAGGAGAGTTATCCTCATATCCACATCAGATGTATCAAATAGGTGTATTGATCGCATGTACTTCAAGCAAATGAAGAATCGAAACAACGTAGCTATTGATAACAAAAATGGTATAATCTTAAAACGAAATGAGAAGTAATTCTTAGTATATATCAATGAAATCACGATAGAGAAACAACTAGACTTTTAGATCGTATATTAATGGCATTTAGATAATTTAGTAGGTCCTCACAATTGTCCAGCTAGTAGTGAAAAGGGAATTTAAAAATAAACGAATGGGAGGCATGTCCTAGGATCTTCCAAATATATGGGCAATCATCAACAGAAAATCATCCCAGGGAGTTCACAGTCAGAACAGTAACCATTAAAGGCTATCCTACACAATTCACGTGTTTCATCTTGTGCAGCTCATGTCGACGAAGTAACAACATGTCATCTATCATCAAAACTGAAATAGTTAGTTATGAAAATTTCAATAAACAACCTACAAATTTATTTTAGGGTTATGAATTTGGGGAATTTTAAAATTAGGGTTCTACATTTGGGAAATTTTGAAAATAGGGTTCTGATTTGAGACATTTTGAAATTAGGATTTAGGAATTAGGGTTTTGGATGGATCTGTCGTTGGTATTAGGGTAGCAAACATTGGGGTTTCGGTTGGTCGGGTGATTAGTGATTTATTTTGTTATTATTTTGTCGTTAATTACTCCTTGTTGATTCTTTGATATTGCTGATTTGGGTTGTTTATTCATTTTTGCACAAGACTTCAATTTCCAGAAAAATCATTAAAAGAGCATGTTCTGCAGTTTTTTTCTTTCTTTCTGGAATCTAGGCTGAACACATAGGCATGACTTGGGGCACGACGATGTCCGACGTGGTAGATTCTGGCAGTCCAGTCAACAACAACTTCCAGAAGGCGATCCAGTCATCATCATCATCTAAAAGGAAGGACAGATGAGATACAATTAGGATTTTAAGATTAAGTTTGAATTTAAATATTTGGGAATTATCACTTTATCATTTAGGATTTGATCTTTCTATTTTTATTTGAATGTTTTTAGATTATCTTTAGGTATTTTATTCTCTTTATCTTTAGGTTATCTCAAGCTATAAATACCCCATTGGGGTGAAGCTTGAAAAACATCTTGTACTTAGCTTTATTTGTTCTTGGGGATTTTACCTTTATAAAAGTATTTATTTTTTTAACTTTGTTTTTATTTTACTTTCCTTAAAATATGCTAAGTATGATTTCTATCATGCTTAGCTAATTTTCCAATTAGCCGAAGGCTTAAAGTGATGTTTCAATTTCGATTGTGAGAATTGAAAAGTACCTAATTTCTTCAGATATCTTTCTCAATTTTCTGCAAAATTGGATTGGCAATCGGTCTTTCCTTTAAAAATCTTTACACTTTCAATTCAAAAAGAGCTCATTGGTTTGATTGTTGTTCTGATTTAAAAGTTGGGAGGAAGGATCGGCTTGTAGCATATTCAACTTCCTATGAACACACTTAGCGATGGATTCGCTAAGGGAAATTGAGATCTGGTTTGATTCTCATTGAGATAACATAACCCAAGTTGGGCTTTTCTAAAACTTAAACTATATTGGTGCTAGCGATGATAGTCGTGGTTAGTCCAAATAAGGACTGAAAATCAAAGATTGACTTTGATTTGTTGGTTTACCAAAGAGAAAAGTAAGTTACAAGGGTTGAGTCTTGTAGACTGTAGCCGGCATATATCCGAAGTAAAATCTTCTTTGATGATCAGTTGGAATTGAGGCAAATGAAGCTTGAGGCTATTCTATTTTATTGATTTTCTTATCAAAATTGTATTTCGTTATTTTTCTAGATTTATTTTCAAGTTCCCTTTATTTAATTCTCTTAATCAAACCCCCCATTTTTCTTTATTTTCTCAGCAAAGTTAGAATCAAAACCTCTCTACATCAAAAAGCTCTATAGTCCTTGTGGATCGATCATTCTTCTCTTTACTATGCTTATTAATTATTTATTTGAGATTAAGGATAATTTGCTTGACAATTACGACGCTTGTCAAATTGGCGCCATTGCCGAGGACTTCGACAAAGTTACTGATTAAAGTTTGTTTTGATTTATGACCAGGAAGAATTCAGAAGAACTAGCAGATTTTGAACCGGAGATCGAAGCATTAACCCGAAGGCTACACTCACAAACGCTTCGGGAAAGAAGACAACAACAACAAAAACAGCGACAACAACAATCGAACCAGATCTAGAAACACCCTTTGACGTTGAAAAATATTTTGAATACGACAACTTAGAGAATATTTCGATGGTAGACGAAGACCAAACTATTCGAGAACTTGTTGTGGCACCTGAAGAGCTACAACCGTTGTGCATCACATTCCCGAATGGAGAAACACCATTCGCACTTAAGACGGGTCTAATCCATCTTCTGCCAACTTTTCATGGTCTGCCCAATGAGAACCCGCACAAACATCTTAAAGAATTTCATATGGTTTGTTTAAGCACGAAACCACAAGGAGTATCCGAAGACCAAATTAAACTTCGTGCTTTCCCTTTTTCCTTAGCCGATTTGGCTAAGGATTTATTATTTGATTTACCGTTTAATTCGGTTACTACATAGACTGATATGACTTGACTTTTTCTTAACAGGTTTTTCCCTGCAGCCAAGGCGAGTGAACTAAGGTGAAGCATCTTAGGAATTCGACAAAAAAGATGCTGAATCATTATATGACTATTGGGAGAGGTTCAATAAATTATGCGTAAATTGTCCACAACATGGACTGTCGGAACAAACACTTCTCTAATACTTCTACGAAGGCTTACTCCCTTTGGAGATGAAGATGGTCGACGCAGCAAGTGGAGGTGCACTTGTAAACATGACTCCGACTGTGGCTAGAAATTTAATTTCTACTATGTCCGCTAACTCTCAACAGTTTCGCCCTTCCAGTGAACCCTCTCGACGTGTTCACGAGGTAAGTGCAATTTTTTTAGAAAATAAAATTGATATAGTTCAATCTCTTGTTGCAGGAAAAACAATTACAGCTAGACTTTGCGAAATATGCACTATGCCGGACTATCCCACATATTGTTGTCCGATGTTACAAGGAGATGTTGTTGCACAAGTAAATGCAGTAGGTAATTTTCTGGGGCCTCCCCAAAGACCATACAACCCTCATGCCAACACCTATAATACGAGGTGGAAGGACCATCCAAATTTCAACTTTGGACCAAATCCCAGAGTGAATCAAGCTTATCAACCGCAAAAACTGTCCTTAGAGTCATCGTCAAACTGTTGGCACTATCTCAAGAAAAATTCTAGAATCGTACTGAGGCTCATCTACAAGAGTTAAATAAGCAAATGAGTCCACTTTCTCAGGCCATGGGTTGAATAGAGTCGCAGAGAAAGCTACCGTCTCAAACCGAGGCGAACTCACGAGAAAACATTAGTGCAATCACCCTTCGAAGTGGCACGGTTGTCACACCACCACTCCCTACAAATATTGTCGTAGATTCCCAGAAAGAAGAAGTTGACGCAAGATCCCAGAGGGAAAAGAAAGATGAATCGCAAACTCTTTCCACACTATCTCCCTATGCCATCCCACCTCTCTTTCTTTCGAGGTTGGTTAAACGCGACAAAGAGGTTGAGGAAATGGAGACACTTGATGTTTTTCAGAAGGTGGAAATAAACATACCTCTTCTTGAGGTAATTCGAAAAGTACCAAGATACGCCAGATTTTTGAAAGACCTTTGCACAACCAAAAGAAGATTTACTGACAATGAAAAGGTAAATTTGGGTGAAAATGTATTAGATGTTTTTCAACGTAGGCTTTCACCTAAGCTAAAGGACCAAGGTATGTTTGTTATTCCTTGTAAAATTGGTAAGGTAGGAATTAAACGTGCTATGGGTGATTTGGGTGCTTCCGTAAATGTTATGCCGCTTTCCGTTTACAATTCACTTAGTATAGAACCTTTGAAGGAAACAAGAGTGACGATCCAGCTCACCGATAGATCTGTCATCTTTCCCGAAGGACTCTCAGAGAATGTGCTGGTTAAGGTAAATGATTTAATATTTTTGGCAGATTTCTATGTGACCGACATAGAAAATGACCGAAGCAATACCTCTTCTGAAATCCTTCTTGGTCGCCCCTTCCTAAGCACGACACATGCCAAAATTGACGTTAGAAGTGGCATTCTTACCATGGAATTTGATGGTGAGGCTGTTAAATTTGATGTTTACAAGGCAATGAAGTACCCAGATAATGTTGCAAATATTAGTTTCATTGACATTTATGAGCCTTTGGTAGATGAGTTTGTTGAAACTAACTTATCCGATGATACGTGCAGGGAATTATAGAAATACGATGAAGAAATTAGGGAGTTAGAAAATATTTTTTTCTGATCATTCTGATTTGCGCTTAACTCTATCCAAATCTAAACTCCTACCTTCCATTTTGCAAGCACCACAAATCGAACTAAAGCAATTACCGAATCATCTCAAATATGCATTTTTGGGAGACGATTCCACCTTGCCGGTTATTATCTCGAGTAAACTTTCAAATGAGGAGAAAGATGACTTAGTGACGGTTTTGTACGCTTACAAAAACGCAATCAGATAGACGATAGCCGACATCAAAGAGCTTAGTCCATTGACTTGTATGCATAAGATCAAGATTGAAGGAGGCGCAAAACCATCACGAGAAGGCCAGAGACATCTTAATCCTTCAATGATGGAGGTGATAAATAAAGAGATTCAAAATCTCTTTGACGCCAATGTCATTTACCCGATATCTGACAGTAATTAGGTAAGTCTGGTCCATGTGGTTCCTAAGAAAATCGGAGTGACAGTGATTGAAAATTCTAGAGGTAAACTAGTCCCTACTCGAGGTCAAAATGGATGGCGAGTTTGCATCGATTACAGGAAGTTGAACTCACTAACTCAAAAATACCATTTTCCACTTTCTTTTATTGACCAAATGATAGAGCGATTAGCTGGTAAATCTCACTACTGTTGTCTTGATGGATTTTTAGGTTTCTTTCAGGTCTTAGTAGCGCTAGAAGACCAAGAAAAAACAATGTTTACATGTCCCTTTGGCACCTTCGCTTATTGACGGATGCCCTTTGGCCTTTGTAACAACCCCGCCACGTTCCAGAGATGTATGTCAGTATATTTTCTGACTATGTAGAGAATGGAATTGAAGTCTTCATAGACGATTTCACGGTATATGGTAATTTTTTGACGAATGTCTCTTAAATTTAACGAATGTATTGAAGCGATGCCTTGAATATAACATTGTTCTTAATTATGAAAAATGCCACTTTATGGTCGATAAAGGTTTGATTCTTGGTCACATTGTTTCTTCTGATGGAATTACGGTCGATAAGGCCAAAACTAATATTATTCGCTCACTTCCATACCCTACAACTGTGAGGGAAGTTCGCTCTTTTCTTGGTCATGCAGGTTTCTATCACAAATTTATCAAAAAATTTTCCAAAATAGCGTAGCCGCTTAGCAATTTGCTGCAGAAAGACAAGGTTTTCAACTTTGATGTTGAATGCAAAGAAGCCTTCGACATCCTCAAAGAAGAGCTAATTTCGGCACCCATAGTGCAGCCACCTAATCGAGATTATCCCTTTGAAATCATGTGTGATGCAAGCGATTCAAGCGTTAGAGCCGTGCTTGGGAAGAAAATCGGCAAAGAGCCTCATGTGACAGCCTATACGTCTAGGACGTTAGATGCGGCTCAACGAAATTACTCGACTACTAAAAATGAGCTTTTTGCTATTATTTTTACCTTAGCTAAATTTTGCTCTTACCTCATCGGTACTAATATTGTTGTTTATTCTGATCATGCAACATTAAAATACTTGCTAAACAAGAAGAAGGCAAAACCACACTTGATCTGATGGGTTTTACTCTTACAAGAGTTTAATCTTCAAATCAAAGACAAGAAGGGATGTGAAAATCTAGTTGCGGACCACTTAAGTCGACTCTCTATCCCTCAATTTGATGAACCGGTTGAAGAAAAGTTCCCTGAGGAACATTTATTTTTTATGCAAGTAATGGTTCCATGGTATGCCAACATGGTTAATTATTTAGCCGTGGGGGTACTTCCATCTGATCTATCACGTTCTGAGGTACACCAAATTAAGCGTGAATCCTGACTCTATATTTGGGATGATCCGTATCTTTGGAAGCATTGCTCGAATCAAGTAATTCGATGGTGTGTTACCGAAATTGAGGTAAATTCTATCCTTAGTTTTTTCCATTCTTATTCTTGCGGAGGTCATTTTGGACCAAAACGAACTGCATATAAAATTCTTAAGTGTGGATTTTATTGGCCTAACATTTTCGTGCTACATATTTGTTTTGTAAATACTACGATAAATGTCAATGTGCCAGTAATTAAGCAGTCGAAATGAGATGCCTCTTAATTCGATTCACGTTTGTGAAATATTTGATTATAGGGTATTGATTAAATGGGTCCATTCGTTTCATCCTTTGGAAACTGATATATAATTTTAGCTGTTGATTATGTATCGAAGTGGGTACAAGCTAAGGCTACTCGTAATAATGATGCTAGAACTACTGCTGAATTTCTAAAAACATTTATTTTCTCCAGATTTGGCACTCCAAGAGCAATAATTAGTGAACAAGGAACACATTTTGTTAACCGTATCATTGAGGCGCTCATGAAGAAGTATGGTGTCACTCAACGGATAGCCACGACTTACCACCCACAAACTAATGGACAAGCGAAAGTTTCAAATCGAGAAATCAAGTCGATCCTTGACATGATTGTGAAACTGATTAGAAAAGATTGGAGTTTGAAACTAAACGATGCCTTATGGGCATATCGTACCGCTTACAAAGGTCCTATCGGTATGTCCCCATATCGCCTAGTCTTCGGTAAACCGTGTTGTTTACCGGTTGTGTAACACCCTTAACATATACTTGTAAGCCGGATATACATTAAAGATGTTACGGAGTCATTGAAAGAAATCTTGACTTGTAAATTGTTTTATACCAAAATTCATCTTGCAGTTTAACCCTTTCCCGGTTTTGAATTAAAAACTATGTTAGTCTATTGCAGCTAGTTTTGACCCTGAATTGATTTATAAAATTCATAATTGAGTTGTTGAAATAAAAAATATAATTCTAGGTGAAAACTATGTACACTGCCTAGACCCTTTCTTGATTTTTAAATTTTTACGCGATCAGGGTTAAACAATATTTAACTACGTCAAAATTCATAGTTATTAATGGCAAACCATTTCTCTAAGTCCATACTTCCATGGAAATGTATAAATACATTATAAGCTTAGACTTACAAAACAATTTACCCACTTAAAATATTACATGCCCACTAGTCTATCAAATTACGTTAAAGATGTACGTACTGTACTTACAGATAGTAACTTGATCTTCCCAATTAACATCTCCTCCTTGCTAGTCTATTTTTCGGAGAACCTACGTGTGAAATAAAACACACGCTAAGTACGAACTTGGTGAGGCAATTAATCTCATTTATCTAAACATGAAATAATGCATTACAATATATCATATGAAAAATACAGTACATGTTTCATAAAATGGCAAGCATGTCCAAATATGATTTATATCATTAATCTACCTAACATAGAATCATACTATCATTATTCCATAATCATCAAGTATTCATGTGCATGTCATATTCTTTAACATAGTCATATTTTCAACATTCTATATTCATCGAGTAATTATATGTACAACATATTCTTTAACATAGACATGTTTTCAATCATAATTCATATCATCTATCAGTTTTGTCATAGAAACATGCAATCAATATTTCATACACATGGCATAATTCACATGCGTGGCATGATATATATATATATATATATGACATAATTCACATACATGACATAATTCATATACATGGCATAATTCATATATATGGCATGAATTATATACATGGCAAAATCCATATACGTGTCATAATTCATATACGTGACATCATTCATATACATGACTTAATTCATATACATATCATGATACGTGTACATGTCATAATTCATATGCATGGCATAATTCATATATATGGCATGTTCTGTATTCATGGAATGGTTCATATACATGGCATGGTTCATATTCATGACATGATTCATATACGTAACATGATTCGTTTACATGACATGATTCATTTACGTGACATGATTCTTTTATCATTGCCCAAAGTACGCTATATGAGATCGAGGTACGTGAGTCATCTTGAAATGACATCGTAGTGTCTAACGTGAACGTAAAGATGAGCACATACTCGGGGACGTTCTTTGCTCCCCATAAACATGAAGCACCTCGACAGTGCACTCGGGCACAGTGGGCGTAGATCCCCAGGGTGCATGCGACACAATCATTTTGTCACAATATCTGTTTGATAACATGAACATGAGGCTGCAACTGTTAAAGACTCTATGGCATGCCAACTATACCATGGACTCTCATACACAATACTTGGGCATTTCTTTCATTACCAATCAATTATCATCAATCATATAGATAGGAAATTCATATTTCATATTTCATCATAATTGTTCATGGTAATCATGAATCATCATTATGCAGAATAGCAAATCATACTTCATATTATATCGAAGCTTGCCATTATTGAATCATGCATCAGATCAATTTATTATGCAGTAACATTTATAAAATTTGGGTTGACTTATCACAAGTCTCCCATTTTTTATACTTAGCATACATATAGAAATGCACTCACTTGGGCCATTTAATTAGCATGCCCCACTAAATTCTACTCGATCTTTCCTTCACAGTACCTCGAACCTCCTTTTTATTCGGATTTAGCTTCATAAATCACATGAATATAAATAAACATTTTGTTAGATTCACTTCTAACAATATTTCAATCAAGGTATCTGATTATTCAACATAAAATTTCAAAATTTTCCTTCCTTCCTTATACTGTCCAAAAAATCATTTTGGGTCCCCAATGACCATTTTGAACTTCAAATAATTCCTCTAAGCTTGCTAACTAACATTAGATATAAAATGTCTCAAATTCCATTTTCTAGCAGCTTGCACTACCTTTGAAGATTTATTTCTATAAAATGATATAAAACTCAAAATTCGATTCTGTTTGTTCTGGAAGAAACTAGATTCAATAAGCTTTTCAGCCATATAAATTAATAGCCCAAATTCAACTCGTACGATTTATGAGAAATTTTCAAAGTCAATTTTCAATGTTGATTTCAGAACAGACTGCCATACTGTTTTCTGACCTTTCACCACTTAAAAATTCATATCTTTTTACTCGGAACTCGAAATCGGTTTCCGTTTGTTGGAAATGAAACTAGACGAACAAATATTTACAAAGATATAAAATTCACCATCTAACCATTTTTGTATAATTTATGGTGAATTTTCAAACTTACTGTCATAATCTAGTTTTCTACACAACTTCCATAATTAACTTCGACTTTTATACTAACTTCTCCTCACTTCTCTACTTTTCAATTTAGTCCAATTACTTGCTTAAAACCACCAACTTATCACCTTCTTCATCAAATAATTATTCACAATAGTTCCCTCTAATTTTTATTCTTTATCGAATGGTCACTAATAATGCAAAGGTAAGGATCCAAACTTCTTAACTTTGCAAATTAGTCCTCAAATCAACATTACTACTTGAATTCTTATTATTTAAACTAAAATCAGATTCAGTCCTTATTCAAAACTTCCTTGCCGAAATGGTCACTTAATTTTGACAAATTGTCAAAATGCTCACTAACTCGATTCTACATCGGTCTAGTATTCTAACATCAATTTCACATCTCCATCATCATTAATAACATAAATACACTTCAAATCATAAAAATCAGATTAGTCCTCTAACTTTTAGAATTTCTGAAATGGTCTCATACCTTTAATTTAGGGTCTTACTTCCAAACAACAATTTAAGCTTACTAAATCATTAATTCAACATCACAAACCCTAAAATAAACTTGAATCCACAAACTCTAATTATCTTAATAATAATAATAATAATCAAAACATGTAGAGTTTAAATCCCAAATCAATAACATGATTTTATTATCACAACAACTTAATTTCAACTTAAATTTCAACATAGAATCATAAAATCTCAAAACCCACAATTTAATCCATAAACCCTAATTTCTTTGTCATGTAGATTCTCATCAATCAAGCATGGATTCCATGAATTATTGATATCAAAAGATAGAGCTTGAAGAGTCGAACAACTTTGTAGTTGATAAGATTACCTAAAAATCGAGTTTCGGGGCTTGAATCGAACTTGGAAAATTTTTCTCCATTTTTCTTTCTTTCGCCCCTCATATTTCGAAATTTGAGGATGAAGAATGGTCTCCATCTTTTGTTTTTCATCCAATTTGGTCACTTGTCTTGTATAACTGAATTTTAAATTCATTTAGATAGTGAAATTACTAAAATGCCTTTTAATCCAACAGTTGAGATTGATCTTATCATTAATCAAAGGCCAAGATTTAATCTTCCTTTTTCTTCTTCAAAAATTTTCCTTGTAACTTTTTAAATATTTCAAAAATGTCATTGGGGAAAATGACCAATTTGCCCTCCAACTAGTTTTTATTTACTAGTTTGCCATTCTTGTAAAAATTCAACTAAGTCTAGTTGGAATCCAACCAACTATAATAAGATATTCATAAAATATAATTTTATGACTTTCCCATGGCTTTTGGATCAGTCTCTGAAATTTCAGTTTGATCCGATTCCCCAATATTCGTAATTCTACTACGATTTTACCTTTTTCGAACTATCGAATTCATTACAAAAATTCTATATTTCTATATTCAGGAAATAAACATTATCATCTTATAAAAACTTCATTTCCTAAAGTCTTAGACTAAATTTTCTTAACTCAATTTGTTATCCCAATAATTATCAAAAATCTTCATAGAATAAAATTTATCTTAGAAATCCTTTATCGATAATTCATTCAAATATTCTTTACTCTTACTGAGTCTAAAATATCAATTAGAAACACTTTTTATGGGACCTTCCCGAAGGTCACCCATCCTTGTATTTCTCTGGCCTGAGCACGCTTAACAATTTCATTCAATCCAAATTCGGTACCTTTTTCTGCACCATAATTCTTAAAACTGATATCAAGGTACCTATTTCGATCCAATTCACTCTTATACTGAATAAAATTACTTGTGGGGGAAATTTACACTTTAGTTCCCAAAATTTTCCAAAGTTTATACTTTAACCCCCTAAACTTTCAAAATTTACAATTTAGTCACTAGCCAAAATTTGGGATATTACAGGTTGAGTTAGAACATAAAGCCTATTGGGCGGTAAAGGAATGTAATAAGGAAATGGGTACAGTTGGCGAGACTCAGAAACTTCGCATTCAAGAGCTTGAAAAAATTCGTCGCAATGCTTACTATAGTGCCCTGATGTATCAGGATAAAACTAAAGATTTTCATGATCGTCGTATTTCATTTAAGTCTTTTACTTCTGGGCCAAAAATTTCTACATTTTAATTCTAAATTGAAAATTATTGTAGGTAAATTGCGAACGAAGTGGTAAGGACCCTTCGTTGTGACTCAAGTGTTTCCTTATGGTTCAGTTGAAATTCAAGACAATTCAGGAGCTTATTTCAAAGTGAATGGTCAATGATCGAAGCCGTATTACGAAAATTGTCAAGTTGGTGTGATCGAAGAAATTATTTTCGAAGAACCTATAGTCTAAATTAGGTCGTCGAGCTAAACGACGTTAAACAAAGCGCTTTAATGAGAGGCAACCCATTTTGTTTTATTTTTCGTTTGCTTAATTTCTATTTATTTTCAATTTTATTTTATTTATTTTGGTCTCAGATTTATTTTATTTGAATTTTTAGGTACCCCAAATATTTTGAATCGAACATAACACAATTTCCAATCTATGAAGATATTTCACGCATGGATCAGTGGTAGAGAGACCATTTTGTTAAAGGGTGCATGTTAGCAAAACCTCTTACCATCCTTCGGTGCATATTAGCCGAACCCGAAACCCATCCGTCATTCCACCACTTATCTCCCTACCTTTATCCTTATTTTAAACCCATTTTTACTTATTTATCAAATTTTAAAACTCCCCCTAAGCCCTACACCTATTTGACCAACATTTTCCCCTTTCCAAAACAAATTCCTCACGTGATTAAATAACCCTAAAACCTTTTTCCTCTCAGCCTCATAACTACCCCCAGCCTCAATCTTCATCACCAATCCTCAATTTTTTTCCACGATGGTGAGAACAAGGAACCAAGAAAATTAAAGTTCTCTACCATCGGTCATTCTTGAGGGTCACCGCTGGTTTGCCACTTCGACGTTCATCCAAATGCCGAGCAATTCTAACTCCGCACCACCTCTACCTCCTTCACGCTACGGTGGATGTCGACTACAAGCATCCCTGCCTCTTTAAGTCGAGCCCAAGCCATCGCTCGTCCCTGCTGCTATACCGTCGAGGACGATACCATCCCCGTTCATCGACCGTTCCCCTCGCGCATCACAACATCGTGGCATCACCAGTGCCTCTCACTCACGGCAGAATCCTTCTTCAATGCCGGTATCGTTGATTCATTCAATGCCTGCTGCTGCATTATCCCAATTAATGCCAGATGTCCCCCTATCCTACTCGATGCACTCGGCAATACCCAAACAATCCGACGAGGTAGAATTTGAACCTATTTCAATTCAACCATTATTAATGTACCACCCGAATTTTGGTTATACAGAAGATTTTGGTACCGAATTTCTGATGGGAGAACCATCAATGACACAACCAAATTTTACCTCGACATCGCACTTCAATGCTGAGTAGCCCGCTTCACCTTCATTTGCGGCAAGCTCAGGCGAGTGTGATGTACCACCCAATGGGCCACTTGATCATGTTGAGAATTTCGAGCGACACCAGAATGGTCGCACTTACACTCTCCTGGCCGAAGAAGAGTTGCGAGGTTTTTTGCAATTCGAGGACGATGAGTACATGCAGTTTAGCAATGTTCGACATCGTAAGTTTCAAGTCTGTAAGTATATCCCTACTCACACTTTAGAGATTTTACATTTAAAGGATTTCGTTACACGTTATTTCGATGCTATTGGTTGGATTTTATATTCTAAAATTAAAAGTGGAACATTTTATGAGTTGATTTTTGATTTCTAAGCCACATTTATTTTTTTGCAGCATCGTGTTGTTAGTGTAAATTCTCCCGATGTTATTTTTTTCGCTTGTTAGGACAGTATTTTTCGGATGTCCATATCTAATTTTACTTTTTCTATGGGATTCGTGACAAATGTCACGGACCAAGGCTATTTGATATCTTTGCTTGAGATGCCACAGGACTTTGATGCCGATGAAGCTTACTCAACTCTTACTGGCTTAGCGAGACAACTCTATAATGCTCAGACGACGAAGGGATGTCACATCCATGACACAACACTTCAATACATTCACCGGTTTCTTGTATATAATTATTCGGGACGTAACAAAACTATGTCCTGCTTAAGTAAGGTTGAAATATTCTTTTTATGGTGTATTCTCACCAGAACTAAGGTAAAATTGGGATTTTGGTTTGCACGCGCTTTTGAGCATGTTGTGCGCTCCAATCACCCACTTATTCTCAGTCCTTATATAACTCATCTATCTTATCGACTTTTTCCATTGACTTTCAATGTTGAACAATTTACTTATGTTTTTCTATATGGATGGTTTAGATGTGCGATGTTTGGACACGATGAGACTACTCGCCGACACTCCCGATACACTTTATATTATTCCTCCCAGTCCTATGGCACCTCGTAGTGAGCGTGTTTTCCTTCGAAAGAATGCACCACCACCAGTGCCAGAGGAGGATCCACAACCGAACGTGCATTCCTATATTCATGAATAGGGGATGAAGCTTGTGTCTAAAAATGAAAACAAGGCAGAAGAATGTGTGTTGCTAGTGGTTTTACCCATTTATGAGCAGGGTTGGTGTATTTGAATTGAAGTGGCTAAGGATGTGTGGGAAAAAGAGGAAAAATGGTATGATTATATATTTTTGAGAGAGGAATGTAGGAGATAAAGTGAGGGGAAGACTTTGAACCCCGTTTTGCCAACATCCAGACCGTCAGGTATGACATCGCAACTGCCATTAGGTCGAGCTTGTCGAGATAAGTCGGCAAGGTCGTCTTATCGCCACTACTTCCACCACTCATCGGGGTAAGAAGCGAATAGATTCAAAGAAACTCTTTCACAAGGAACCACCACTTTCTGACATGATTGGAGGCCATTGTTTGACTTTCCGTCATCAAAAGCTTGGGTCTAGAGCTTGCCGTCAGCATACTACCACCGGAGGATGCCACACACATCGCCGTCTATGTGTGGGCGAACTCCAGCCACATGTGAGGCAGCTATATAGTGAGTCTAGGCATGCATAGAGACCAGTATTATGAGACTTGATAATATTGAAGTGCATGACAAGATTTAAGGGTATGACATGACATGTATAGGCTTTAGAGACCATATGGGGTTGTTCGGTTAGTCGTATAATTACTTGATAACTGTTTGATTATATGTTGTGATGCTTAGATTCTAGTGGTATGGAATTGATGTATTAATGAAAATTAAGCTTAAGAGATAAATATAAAAAATTACTCGATTAAATAATCATAAAGTCGGTAATTAATATTAAATGCTGAAATGCGTCAGTAAACAAACCCTAACGACTTTTATAAGCTTTAGGGATCAAAAAGCCTTGTAATATCATAATTTGCTAATATGGTAAGAACTCGAGAGTAGGGTATTGGCACGGGCTTCAACCAGTACCAATATGTTATTTAAGGTTGTATTGGTACGAGTCGACATTTACTGGTATTTGGGAAAATTAAGATTTCTAGTGAGTTGCTTTTGTATCGATACGCATAATAGTACCGATACTCGAGGGCACCGTACCAGTACACATGGACTAGTATCGATACGTACTGAGTAATCTGCCCAAAATATCGATATGAGCTAGAAAGAATGGAAAATTATGAGATATGGTCCAATGGGATTTAAATGAGATAATAAGACTTACAAAATCGAGAAACTTCTTTTCCCTCTAAGAGCCAAGCCAGTTTTCCTCCATGATCTAATGTTGGATCAATATTCTGGCTCAGTGCCATTGTTACATTGGCTAGATCTGCCACTTGTTGAACAACTTCTTTTGCCTGAATAATAGCATCATTCATGTTGTTGTCCCTTTCTTGAATTTTCACTCTTGATCTCTGAAACTGGACATATCACTTTTCCTCTCTTTCTTGACAATCTTTCTTAACATCATCAACAAGAGCTTTGTACATCAGCGTAAGCTTGAGACATTCGTCTACCTTCTTCTCTAGTGCTTCGTTTTCAGCTTGACTGTCATTCAACTTGATAGCACTATCCTCATACATCTGCATGTACATTTTTATCATCTCACGTTTAGCTTCACTAACCCTTAGATCGTCCATAAAAGTATTGCGTTGTAGCTCCATTGCCTGCAGATCACACTAAAGTGTATTGACTCGACATTCACTTGCTTCAAAACTCTTTTTCCAGTGTTCAGCTTCATGTTTCAGCTCTTTAATTCTTTCCTTCGACTGTTTTAGAGTTACACCCAAACCAACATTCTTGAGCAACGAACAAAGCTCTTGATAGTTGAATTGTAGATTACTCAGCTCCTCATTCAAATCATCTATCTCTTGCTTTAATTTGCTTATTTGAGCTTCATATTCGAACTGATGTCCTTCTTTCTGAATATCGTCATATTGAGTTTCATATCCATCCATTGAATAAGGCTGGTTTTCTGTTCCAAATTTCCATTTCCAAATTCTAAGAGAGCATGAACTTGACGTTTGAAGGTGAGACAATTCTCAATAGAATATCCTTAGATTCTACCGTGAAATTCATAATGTGCATTGGCGTCGTACCATTTTGGATACGGAGGTTGCAAAGGTGCAAGAAACAATGGGGACACCAATTGAGCCTTTAACAATTGAGGATACAATTCTTTATACAAAATGGGGATTGGATCAAAATGATGTTTGTGATCTTCTGTCTTCTGATAACTGGCAGAGGGAACACTAGAATTTGAACTTTGCATTAAACTTTTACTTGATCCTGATGGGCTTATACTTTCTTTCATTTTTGTATCTCCATGTGTTCTATTAATTGTCAGACTTTTATGGAATTTGGGTCTTCCATCTTCAAAACTCAACATGCCTTCTCTGACAAGATTTTCAACCTTGTTCTTCAAAGCCTCGCAATTCTCAGTAGTGTGGTCTAAACTTCCTTGATGGTAATCACATGCTATACTATTTCCATAACCCCTGGGTGATGAAGGCACTGTAGACTTAAACGGGGCTCGAGCCACAAGATTTTTCTTTATCAGCATTAGAAGCAATTATGAATATGTCACCGGTATTGAATTAAAAGATCTCCCATCCTTCTTTCTTCCTTGAGTTTCTCCCTGACATGTCATCACTTTCTTAAGATTTGGCTCAATTATACCTCCAGTTTGTTTATTGATGCGAGTTCTATTGGTGCCCCAACTTGACTGTTTATTTCTGTACTATTTTTTATTTACTTTTCCTTTCAGCTAAATATGCCCTTTTTCTTTGGTCATAGCCGAAACCATAGTCATCTTCTCGGGCATTTGTCTTTTCAACTCTTGCATCTCATTCTTGTCAGCATCAACACTAACAAAACCTGATGTGTAACACTTGGATGAACTGCCCTTCTCTCTTTCTGTTATTTGACCAGAATACTGCTTCATACTTGCTCTCTCTTCTATCGACCTATGAATCCTCTTATCCATCATGATCGTCTTCTAATGACAGCTACCTTTGAATCAATACCTTTATGTAATGATGATATGATGTAAAGGAATACAAAAACAAAACAGAAGAAATTAGTCAGGATCGTGAAATAATCTCGAAGGCAAAATTGAATTAAATACATACAACAAGACAAGTTATATTGATCAAAGAGAATAACGAGATAAACGTATTTAAATTTACAGCACCTGACCTAGGTTCCTGTCTGGCTCAAGCAAGGTAAGCAACATGTAGCTCAATATTTTAAACAAAGGGGCAATATAATATTTAAATGTCGCGATGCATGAATGCACGAGGTATCGATTTCAATAATTAGTCATTAGAAGAATGCTCATTTAACTGAAAGGTCGAATACAAAGAAAAGGCAATATATTCACTAGCTTCAGCTCTTTTGGTTGATCACTTTGTTTAGCCTCTGAGTCATCATCTGTATTGGCTCGGTGTCAATATCAGAGTGTTGTTGCAGGCTCCTAATCTCATCGAATAAAATTTGTACATGCCAAGCGACCCACAGACTTGGCTCCTAAAGTTAATCATTTCATAACTCTGTTTCTGGATAGCTTGGATTGCTGCATCGACTTGATTTTCAGAATTTTGCCCTTCATTGTGATTCCCCTTCGAAACTTTCGAACCGATCTTTCAATTGTTGTACTGCATTTCCTGATTCTGTCATTTTCTTCAACTTCTCATCTTTATCAGCATATTTTTTAATTATGGTATCCTTCGATGAATTTCATCACTTGTGAAACTTGGATATTGCCTCCGGGTTCGAAGCATTCTTTTCTTCCCTCGATTTTAAAAATAGTCCTTGAATGCCCCTTCAATTTATCTGTTATTTATCCTTTTTATATTACTCTCGTTTATCTCTGTAACTGCCACTGACTGTATCCTGAAACTTGATCTGTTGTTAAGCCTTGTATAAACTGTCCTTTTTTAGCCCTAAAAAGCTTCGTATTTCTCTACTGATGGCGTTACATGTATCTTTTCAAAGTGCGAATAATTATATCGGGCTTCAAAAACAAGTTACGGCCCTAAACAACTATTGATCCATTTGACTGTCTGACAACAACATTATAATTTAGAAATTTTATTGAAAATGACTCTTCGTATTCCCATCTTTTGATTCTCAAATTAAACTTAGTTCTGGCGGAATTTCATTATGTTCAAAAATTTCTGATACAACATTGTAATACTATAACCGATAAATCTTTATGAAAATGACTCTTCATATTTCCCATCCTATGGTTCTCAAACCGAACTGGTTTTGGCAAAACTTCATTATGCTCCGAATTTTCTGGTATAACTTTGCATTAATGACATCTGGACTCCACGAATATTGCCTTCGTTCTTGTATTGAATCTTCTCGAATCCAATCCACAGTGACATATTATCCCCTTCTTGTCTATCGAACCCTTCAGCTCTTATGGCCACTGCTTACTCGACTAATTCTCGAACCGATACCTCACATGAATGCAATGTAACATATAACAAAACACAGAAAAACAAAACAAAAAAATTGTGTCAGTATGGTGAATTAATATTGTAAGCAAAAATAATTATTACAGGAAAAACAATTTACATTACGTAAAATTAACCAGAGAACAGTTTATTTTGCACACATGAATAACCAGAGAAATAAATTTAAATTAGCAACACCCTGTCCTAGGTCTCTGTCTGGCTCTAGCGGGGTAGGTTTCTATTACAGCATGTGGGTTTTGATCTAGACTATGGATACCCGAACTGTCATTACTGGACTAGTAAGACATCGGTTCAGGAGTATATAGTCCCTTATAGCGGAGGCATAACCTCACGGTGTATAAGGTTGGTATAACGGAAGGAGGACAAAACCCGATCACGAAGCTGAATAACTCACGTAAGATCACGCCTCACTCCCACTTAAAGGTGAAAAGCCCGGGTATAAGACTTATGCATGAATGACAATTTATATCACACAAGAAAAAGCTACATGCTTTTTTCCGGAAAATTCATCCAATGATTATAGAAAAAATTAAATTCAAATTACTGTCTGAAATGCCAAAATACCACGTAAAATTAATTAGGCTTGACTCTCAATTTTCCCCAGTGGAGTCGCCAAGCTGCCGCGACCATTTTTTTGAAAATCGGGAATGTGCGAAAAATAGCCCGACGATTGTTCTTTTAGAAAATTAAAGTTTTCTGGCCATTTTTAATTTCATCTTGCAATTTAGGGTTTTTCGTATTAAATTTGATTTCCCTTTATTTATCTTTCAAAATTTTTTGGAGTCGCCACCGATCATTTCGAGGTAGACCGGATACCGAAAAAACAAACCAGAGATTCTGTCTTAAAAATTGGGTTCGGGTGTCGGTTAAGTGTAGGGAAGGATTAGCACCCTTACAAACGCCCGTTATCGGTACCTTTAATTTTACGTGGCATTTTGAATAATAATTTGAATTTAATTTATCCCATAATTATTAACTGAATTTAAATTCTGAATGAAGATATCCTTTTATAAGGAAATTCATTTTGTTCGAATACGAGATTAAAAGCACCCCGTTAGGTGGCACCCCCATTCGTATTTTAAAAATGAATTTCCAACATAAAAGGTTTTTAATGAATGATATTTTTTTTGTCTTGCCAATTTTAAGTTATACTCCTAAAAGGCTCTAATAATTAGTTGTTTTAAAACTATGAATATTAATTAGTTTAGTGGCTTTTATGAGAATTCATGAACACCTTCCATATATTTAAAGCCTTTAAACTAACCATATTCCTAATTAATTAATTCTTCTAATTAATTAAAGTTCTAATCCTAATTAAGGCTCTAACAATTTATTATTTAGTGTTATAAGTGAAAATGTATATCGAATATACACTTTATGACCAAGGCTGAGATAACACCCCATTGTAAACAATGGAACACCATCCAGATTTGAACCTCAAAGATTCTATTCGATATACATTTAATTAACTAAAATGTATTAATTATTTGATTTTAGCTAAAAATTAAATTAATAATCAATTTTAAGTAAGAAATATATTAAATATAATTTAAAGAAATCCATATGATAACACCATATTGTAAACAATGGAACACCATCCATATTTAGATTCTAAAATTATATTTAATATACTTTTAATATCTACAATTATCTACCCTATTTAATTATTGAACCCTAATTAAAGAAACCTAAACTAAAGGATCTATTAATTAATATCTAAGTGCATTTAATTATCTAACAAAAACATACTATATACTATTTTAAAATATGCATACATATAAATTAATAACATTTAATTGAAACAATTAAATAAATAATTAAAACAAAACAAATTGAATATTAGAATTGACTTTTATTAATATGAGGACTAAAATGAAGAAATTACAAATCTAAATGTCCAATTACAAATTACAGTGACCCAATTGAACAAATTGCAAACCTAGGGGTTCTATTAAGGGGTTAGGGGGACTAAATTGAAAGAACTGTATAATTTGGGACTCAATCTAAGAGGAATGGGGACCAAAATGAGAGTTGGTAAAGTATTGGGCAAAAACCAAATACCACCCGAATGTAAAAACGTGGGTTAAGGCCCGACCCGGATAAAATGCGCAAATCCCCTTCTAACCTGGGGATCCAAAACGTAGCGTTTCGTCAGGGTATATAAGCTCAAATTCCTCTATTTCTTTCATTTTTACCCAACTCAATCTCTCTCCTCATTCTCTCTCTCCCCGTTCTTTCTGGATACAAACATCTGAAATGCCCATAAACTAAGCCAAAATGGATTGAAATCCATGGTTTTGGGATGAATCTTCAAATTTTTCTTCCAAGAACACGATGAACAACCCAAATCACGGCAACGGTCTGCCGTGGTCTTAGTCCCTTAATCATCATTCGCCGTACTTCGGCAACCTTCGGCCGTTCGCTGGCCACCATGTCCAAATTTTGGCTACCGCCTCACTTTGAGCGGCCGCTGCAAGGCGATTTCCATCCGCCATGAGGCGATATCCGGCTGTCGTCCTCTACCATATTCAAAATCCTAAAAACCCAAAAAAAACCATTTTTCATTCTAAACCTAAATCTACCCAACCCGGCCGCCGTCCTCTACCATATTCGAAACCCTAAAAACCCAGATTCGACTGTATCCTCCCTTATTCCCCAGACTAGGCCCTAGATCTACCCAACTCGAGCCTTCTTCAACTTCAGCCAAACCCTAAAAACACTTCGGCTACTACAAGAAATTTCTCGGTCTTTTTAGGATTTTATTTTCTATTTCATTTTTATTTCTAACATGTTTTCCTTCTGATTTTACAGGAAATAAAAGCCGAGAAAGATGATACCTTCGCGACGGTGGCACGACAGTTCCGGTCATCATCTCTGACGAGTTTTCAGTGTCCGACGAACCTTTTGGCGACCGTTGAGTTTCACGGCAATGACCGCTCAGCTATCGCATGGGCTCAGCTCCTGCATCGTAATCCCTCTCTCCTTATTATATTTATTATTATTATTTATTAGTTTAATTAATGGCTCATTATTACTGAACTGACACACTCTCTCCTTATTATATTTGTAGGGTCTGATGAAGGTGATGTCAGCGGAGCTAGCTGGTGACAGCTAGGATAGAGGAAAACCATGATCCTTGTGAAGTAAAGATGAGCCAATCTAGGAATGCCAAGTGGTATAAATGGGCGGGAAAATAGCTAACTTAGGGAATTTGTGTTTGTTTGGTGGGTTGTAACCAAAAATGGGCAGAAATTAGTGTAAATTGGGCCTGGTTTGGGCTTTTGGTGTAATTTGGACATTTTTGAAATTTAGACTGATTTTGGTTGTTTATTAGATTTATTTATATTTATTTACTTATGTATTATTTATATTTTATTTATTTAATAAGCCCAGTCAAAATTCGGGTATGATAACCTATTTGGAAACAAAAGGTTTTAAATGCATTGATGATTGTTTTTGAGATTCCCGCACTAGGCTTTATAAGCTTACACTCTACTTTCTCATCAATGTAGAGAAGTAATCCTTTTGAACAACAAGCAAGCAAGAGGCAATCCAAAGGTGAAGCAATTTTAGGTATGGTTTATAAATACTATGTTGTAATAAGAGGCAATGTGACCAAGTTGTAATTGGGAGGGTTGTTTTGGTTACTACATGGTTTGAAAAAGTTATATTTGATGTTCTGGACTTGTATGATGCTTAATATCTTGCTTGAGGGGTTGGGATATGTTTTGCATGCTTTGGTAGAGATCATGCCTATAGGATCATTTGTTTGGTTTTGTTGGATGTGAATGATCCTCTACCATGCTTATATGATTGTAGGAATGCGTTGCTACGTGATGATTAAGTAATGTTTGGAGTATGTTAGATTGAGCCAAAGTGTAATATGTTCGACCAAGAGGTCATTATATGCCAGTCCATATCGATACAGGTCCTTAGGGATCGGTATGCGGGGCCTGTCTCGGCTCAATTCTATGCAAAATTGCATAGGCGTATCGGTATGCCTAGAACCGTATCGATACGCATAACTGGAAATTAACACTGGTGTCGATACACGGGCAACTGTATTGGTACGCCCTTTAGTCACTAGAATTCCCTGGTTTTGATATCGAACAGCCATATCGGTACGCTTGAGGACCGTACTAATACCCTTTGTAAATTGAACTCGTATCGATATGGGAAATAGGTGTACTGGTATGCAGTAAGGTAATTCTTGTAAAATGCTTTCTAAAGTTTGAATCTTTGTAGTTTAGTCCCTATTTCTTGATAGTGCAATTAAATGAGTTTGGATGATTATTTAAGTTGAAATTTAACCATTATGCATGAAACCTGACTAATTAAGATTTGGTAATTTTAAATTTAAGAAATTCCTTATAAATTTTCTAAAATTGCAATTTGGTGATGACAATTCAACGCCCGATTGAGTTGTAAATTTCATTGCTGCCAGCATGATCAACTTAGGACTTAATTATGCATTTAGATAAGATAAAATGAAAAAATGGACCTTTATCTATATAATTCGTTCGGTTTTGTCTCAGCAAACCCAATGTAGCTCTCTCGATTTGGTCTGGCGTCTAGGCCGAGTCAAGGGGGTTACAAACTTCATAAGTGCTTTTGTTTGGAATCACAATTTCCTTAGAACAAGTCAATAAACATTAATGTAGATTCGAGCTATTCGAGATCATTTTGTTGTGATAGTGGTGTTGACTCGATTAGAGTACTTGATCGCTAAAGAAATTGAGATTTGGGATAACGACGCGAGTTGAAGTAATTAAGAACCTTTGATCGCGTGTTCAGTTTAAGTTAGAGTATTATAATGTTCATGTGAACTGAATTTGGGTTTTGCCTTAGGGTCATGAGGTTTTAGCTCGGGTAAGAGAGCTATTGATGCCGATTTAAGCGATGGATAGGCTAAGAGACACCGTGATAGGAGGTATCGCCCGGAGCTAAGGCATGACGAAAGTGTTGTGGGATGGGGAGTCTAGAGGCAGGGTGCCCAGGTTAGAGCCCTGTTCAACACCTGCTGGGTTTGTGGATCCCGAGATCATTTGAGGCGAGACTATCCATGTTTGGCCATGGAGGGTCAGGCACCTACGTCTGTTGTGGCTAATGCTTGCTGGAGTTGTAGGTCTAGCGACCATCAGAGGCGTGATTGTCCGTTATTAGCCCGAGGTGGGTAGGGTGCTGCACCTGTTGCTGCTCTACAACGGGGATATGGTCGTGGCCGTGGGCCGTTTTAGAATTAGATGGTAGGCATAGGACTGTGGCTCATACCGTTGCTATCTAGCCTAAGAAAGGTGGACCGGCTAGGGTATATACGCATCGCGAGAGTCGCAATAACACTGATGTGATTGCAGATACTTTTACCTTACAGTCTTTGTTATTGTACTCGTTGGTTGATTCTGGTTCTACCCATTCATACATCTTGAGTGAGCATGCTAGGTTGCTTGATATGTCTGTTGAAACTCTTAATGTGGGTTTTAGAGTGACTAGTTCTCTTGGGGAGACAGATGCGGTTAAGAGGTTGCATCGTAGGTGTCCGTTGATGGTTCAGGGATATGTGTTTGCCGTAGACTTGATGGAGTTGCCATTCCATGGTTTTGATGTGATTTTGGGTATGGATTGGTTAACAGAACATCGGGCTGTGGTGGATTTTGAGACCAAACGGATATCCTTGAGGTTATCGGATGATTATAAGGTGGTGGTTGTTGGTGAGAATGTTAAGTTTTTGTCTAATATTGTTTCAGCTTTGGAAGCAAGACGAATGTTGGATTTAGGATGTCAGGCTATCTTGGCTTACGTTATGAATCCTGGATCAAAGGAGTTGAGGGTGCAGGATGTTCGCACCGTATGTGAGTTTTTGCCTATTTTCCTGAAAGAGTTGACGGGGTTGCCACCCGACCGTGAGGTTGAGTTTGGCATCAAGGTCTTTACGGGTACGGTACCAGTATCGATTGCTTCGTATCGCATGACCCCGAAGGAGTTAAATGAATTGAAGATACAACTACAGAAGTTGTTGGATCGAGGCTTTATTAGACATAGTATTTCACCGTGGGGCACACCGGTGTTGTTTGTAAAGAAGAAGGATGGTACGATGTGAATGTGCATAAACTATCGACAACTGAATAAGTTGACGATAAAGAAAAATATCCATTACCATGGATAGATGATTTGTTCGATCAGTTCATGGGTGCCTTGGTGTTTTCCAAGATAGATTTGAGGTCGAGGGTACTATCAATTGAAGGTGAAGGAGGTGGATGTGCCCAAGACAGCCTTTCATACGAGGTACGGGCATTACGAGTTTTTGGTGATGCCTTTTGGTTTGACCAATGCACCAGCTGCTTTCATGGACATAATGAACCAGGTGTTTCATGAGTTTTTGGGCCAGTTTGTAGTTGTATTCCTTAGGTATGTTGTGTCGGTCGAATGAGTTTGTGTTGATCCGCACAAGGTTAAGGTTGTGATGAGTTGGAAGGTGCCCAAGTCTGTGACAGAGGTTAGAAGTTTTCTTTTTTTGACTGGTTCTTGTCGTAGGTTTGTGGAAGGGTTCTCCAGTTTGGCGGCTCTTTTAACTAGGTTTCTACAGAAGAATGTTCGGTTTGAGTGGACAGAAGATAGACAACGAGAGCTCTAGTTTTGGTTCAACTAGAATCGGGAAAGGAGTTCGTTGTTTATAGTGAGGCATTGTATGTTGGGCTTGGTTACGTGTTGATGCAAGAGGGTAAGGTAGTTACGTATGCATCGAGGCAGTTGAAGGTCCGTGAACGTAATTACCCTACTCACGATCTTGAGCTTGCCGCAGTTGTGTTTGCTTTGAAGATCTAGAGGCATTACCTCAATGGGGAGAAGTGTGTGGTTTATAAGGATCATAAGAGTTTGAAGTATTTGATGTCTCAGAAGGAGCTAAACCTAAGACAACGTAGGTGGATGGAGTTGCTGAAAGATTATAATTTGGCTATTGAGTACCATCCGGGCAAAGCTAATGTGGTTGCTGATGCTTTGAGCAAAAAAGCAGCGGTAGAGTTGAGAGCTATGTTTGCTCGTTTGAGTGTGACGCGTGACGGTGGGCTGTTGGCTGAGTTGCAGGTGAAGTCGTCACTGTAACAGTTGATCAAGGAGAAACAACTGTATGATGGGAGTTTGGTGCTGCATGTGAAGGATATCATGGATGGGAATCCTACGGATTTTCATTTCAATGATGATGGGGTGTTGTGCTTTAAGGGTCGAATTGTAGTGCCTGAAGATGAAGAGTTGAGGCGTACTATTTTGACCGAGGCACATACTAGTCCTTTTGCTATGCATCCCGGTAGTAGTAAGATGTATCGGGGTTTGAAAGATGAGTAATTTTGGGTTGGACTGAAGAAAGATGTGGCTAATTTCGTTGCTTGATGCATGGTTTGTCTGAGGGTAAAAGTTGAGCACCAATTTCCTTTCGGGTTGTTGCAGCTGTTGAGAATACCTGAATGAAAGTGGGAAAGAATCACCATGGATTTTGTGTTGGGGCTGCCTTTAACGCCGACCAAAAAGGATTCTATTTGGGTGATTGTTGATTGATTCATGAAGTGTGCACATTTTGTGCCAGTGCATACTATGTATACCTTGGACAAGTTGGTTGATTTGTACATCTCTGAGATTGTGCGTTAGCATGAGGTGGCCAAATCTATAGTTTCGGATAGGGATCCGTGTTTCACCACAAGGTTCTAGGTGAGTTTGCACCGTGCTCTGGAACTCGGTTGAATTTCAGCATTTCGTATCATCCTCAGTCGGATGGTCAATCAGAGCATGCGATTCAGGTTCTTAAGGATATGCTGAGGTGTTGCATTATTGAGTTATAGGGAACGTGGGTGAAGCAGTTGTCGTTGGTGGAGTTTGCTTACAATAACAGTTATCATGCTAGCATACAGATGGCATCTTATGATGCGTTGTATGGTAGGAAATGTCGCACGCTTGTGTGTTGGGCAGAAGAGGGAGAAAAGCTTGTATCTATGCCTAATGTTTTGAAAGGCACAACCGAAAAAGTAAAGTTGATATGTGAGCACTTAAAAGCGGCTACGGATCGTCAGAAATCCTATACGGATTTGAAGCGAAGGGATATAGAATACGTTGTTGGTGATTGAGTGTCTTTTAAAAGTGTCATCTTGGAAGAAGGTGTTGCGGTTTGGGCGAAAAGGAAAGCTTAGCCCGAGGTTCATTGGACCATATGAAGTTGTTGAGCGAGTGGGTCCTGTTGCGTACTGTTTAAGGTTACCCTCTGAGTTGGGGAAGATTCATGATGTGTTCCATGTTTTGGTGTTGAAGAGGTATTGGTCGGATCCATCGCATGTTATGCCGGTGGAAGAGATTAAGTTGAGATCATACCTATCTTATGATGAAGAACCGTTAGAGGTTCTTGATGCTAGCAGTAAGGTGTTGCGAGGCAAGACGGTTGAGCTTGTTAAGGTGTTTTGGAGGCACCGCGGTACTGAGGAGGCCACATGAGAACGTAAGTCGGATATGTTGAAACAGTTTTCGTACCTGTTTCCTCCAGGTAAATTTTGGAGACAAAATTTCTTAAGTGGGGGAGAGTTGTAACGCCCCGATTTTGGTCATAGCGGTTTTGTGGGTTGATTAGATGGTCTGCTGGACCGGGTTAGGAATTCGAGTCAGATTCAAGACCGTATATTTTTCGATAAGGTAAAAATATGGAAAATAGTCAAAAATCATCTGTAATTATATAATGATTTTTGGTGGAATCTATTTTGGGAAATGGAATTTGGAAGTGTGACATTTTGGGTAGTGACCAAAATGCAATTTTTGAAAACTGGTTTTAAAGGGTGACTAAAATGAAAAGGGTCAAATTCTTAGAATCTTTAAGGAGCTATTTTACCATGTTTTTGCTGTTGATTTTTCCCCTTAATTAAATCATTTTAACATGTGTTTTAAAATCTAATTAAAAAGGAATTTAGTTATTAAGTTGGTTATTGATTAAAAAGGAAATTTACATAACTTTTCTCTCTATCTTTTCTCTCAACTCATTTTCTGCCAAACACTCAAGATTTTATCAAAAACCAGAGGTAAGGGATTCTTTTTTACTCAGATTCTTATGCTTTCTTAGCTTTTAACAAGCTAATTGAGGGGGAAATCACTCAATAGGGGTAAGGTCCGTGATCTCTTCTATTGATTAGTTCTTTACTGAAATTCCCAAGCATTTGATCCTTGTTTTATAGTTTATAACCTGATTTTGGTGTTTTATATTGATTTAATTGGGTTAATTGATGAAATAGTAAAAGATTTGGATTGAATCTGTTTTCCAGTGATTAAGATTGTTGTGAAACATATTTTGGATGTATTATGATGTTGTTAAGTCGATTTTATAAATGGAAAGCTTTTGAATCTCTAATTGTTTAGGTTGCTAGATTTGTGTTCTTGAGGTGTTTTGGTGGCTGAATGTTTGCCAGAGATGTTAGGTTGATTTGATTCTGTCTCTAGGTGTTAATTCATGATAAAAGTGGTGTTAGATTGTTAGTTTGTGGCTGGGTTGTGTATGGAAAGGTTTGGATGATGATTTCGGTTGTTGTATATGGGTAATTTTTGAGAGGATTATGGAAATCTGAGAGGATTTATTGTTGCAGTGTTTTGAATGCATTGAGATGCATTAATCCTCTGTTGTAATGTGGTCAAAATAGGAGAGGCCGATTAGAAGGTGATTGGTTAAGCGTTGGAGGCTTCAGACGCTTGATTTTGCGTCGACAAATCGAGGTTTTGCGTATCGGTGAGTGTGAACGTGGATTCCAGCATTGGAATATTTTAAAGGTGGTTTATGGGAGTTTTAACTTAGCTTGATATGCCGGTTTAAACTCGGAAGTAAGTAAAAGTGGATTTTCTCTCTCGGTCGTGCTAGTGTCAAATGGTTTATTGCACTTGTTTTGATTTACATGTTACCTATTGTTTAAACATGTTTAAAATATTTGTTATACTGTATTTGGGCATTAAATGCTGAAGGATGCACATGGTAAGCGATCCTCGTATGCATGTGGTTTATACTTGTGTTTAAAGCATGTGATGTTGCTTTGGAAAAGTGGTTTGGTAAGTGCTTGTTAAAACAGTGAAGTAAATGGCTAATGGTTAATTATATTGGCAAGTGATGTGGTTTTAAAATTGTTATCGGATATAGTTGGACGGCCATAGGATTGAGTGCACTAGAATAAGTCACCTTGGATGTTGAGGGGTTTAGATCCGTGTACTAAAAACTCCACCCTAGTACCCTAACGGTAGAAGGGTTAAACAGTACCGTAAACTCCCGTTAGTGGATTAAGCGTCTAACCGATGAAAGGGATTGGTGTCCCCAAGGGTTGTAGAGGTACCCGGTTGGTAATGTACCACGATTTTTATTGTATTGCTGTTCCGGTTGGGATGGCTTAAAGTGTTGGTTGAACACTTGTTGAATCCGTGTATCCGATGAACTCTTTTGTTAAATGATGTATTTAATGATCACTTGTAAGTCAATATAATTGTTAATGTATCATTGAAAGGTTTATGTTGTATAATGTGATTTATACATGTTTACTCTTTAAGCTTTGCATATGGTTGATATGTGCGGGAAGGCTTAAATTGAGGTTAGCAATGGGATTTGTTGGTTAATGATACATAATACATATGGTTTAATATACTGGTTTTGAAAGTGGTAAAGTGCATGGTTTTAAAGGCATGATGTTTTATATGTTGAAAAACATGTTTTGAAGTGGGGTTTTAATTGTGTTATTGGAAAACGATTTTAAATGCATTGATGGTGTGTTGTATTTTAGCACTCCTCACTAAGCCTAGTGTGCTTACGCTCTCTTTGTCCATCAATGCGGAGAATTAAAGGTTTAAGAGGCATCGGGAAGCAAGGGATCCTAGCAAGACTTGTTTACCAAAGTATGTTTGGATTAGACTATAAGTAATAAAGGCAATGGTGTTCTCAATTTGGTTTTGGGATATACTTTGATGAACTCCCTGCTTGAGCAAATTTGTCTGATTGCTCTTGACTTGTAAACGGCCTCTATGGTTTGACTTTTGTCATGGTTTGTGGTTTGATATATTACTTGGATGGTTATCTAGGATGCATGCCTATAGATTTACATTTGATGCAAAATGCCATGAACAATTGTTGAGCCGGTGATGCTAAGCTGTGCTTTGTCTCTTGGGATTGTTGAATGTTTGTCAAGGGCATGTTAGTATGCTTTGGTTTGATGAAGGGCATGTTTAAACCAGCAAAAGTGACCTTTTGGTGCTTGCGTATCGGTACACGAGACCCAGTATCGGTACGGGTAGGCTATTCCAGGCATAGCGTACTGATACTCAGGGTTGCGTATCGATATGGTTGGTATTTTTTAAGCTTAGGGTACCGGTACGAGAACAGGTGTATCGGTACGGGACTTGGCTACTGGAAATCCACTTTTTGGATTGAAACTCGAGTATCGATACCCTTATGGCCATACCAATACGAGCTTTCTTCGTGGACCTATATACCGATACAAATGGTTGAGTATTGTTGCACGTGGCAGTTAGTTAGTTAATGTCTTGGAAATGAAGTTTTGATTTCTTTCGTTTTGGTCCCTGAATGTTGTGGATTCAATTGTGTGAGATTGGATGACTGTATTGAGTTGATTTTTGACATGGGAACATGAACCATGCTTAATTAATGGATGGTAACTTAAAGTGTGGTAAAGTCCTTTTATTTTGTTGAAATTACAATTGTGTCCCTAAATTGCAATAGTGACCAATTGGATGTCGATTCGACGCCCGATTGAGTTGAGTCTGCACCTGCTGACAGTTTGGACCTGTAGGGTATTAATTATGTATTTAGACAAGATAAAAGGAAAAAAGTGTCCATTTTGGGTTTCCTCTCACAGTTTACCTCGGTAAACCTAATGTGACTCATTCAGGTCGGTCTTGTGGCTAGACCGGGTCGAAAGGGTTACAATGATCGTATGAGGGAGTACCGATGTTGGTTCCATATGGTACTGATACTAGACTTATTTGGTTTCAATACTAACCAGTCAGTATCGATACCTTGTGTTTTATTAGTTAAGCTCTAAGTTGAGGATTGGTTAGCTTTGAAAACTGCGAGAAATAACATCTAATTTTAATTAAATGGGTACAATGCTATGATTATATGCAATTTCGATGGTTTTTGATGACCTTGAGATCTTTTTTAGTGTGCTTTAGAGAATGATGTATTGGGGTAGGAGATTTTCCCGATGTAGTATATGGTCAGTACATTATACTTTCTAGGTGTGACAGTTTGTACCAAACTCTCGTCGTTTGTATTGGGAGATAGTAGCGGGATGTGTGTGTCTGAGTTTGTTGATAAGTGTTTGACTCGCTCCCAGTTTGGAGTCAACCATCGAGTTATCTAAAGTTAATAGGGATGCTTTGAGATTTTCTCAATGGAAATTAAATAGAACGACCGTGGATTTTGTAAAGGGTTTGTGAGTGCATAGTTTAGATGGGATTTTGTTTTGAATAATGGTATATTTCTTGGTAAGTATCATTCGTTATTTTTGGCAAGGGCAAAATCAGGTGGAAAGTCTACTTGGATTGATTGTGGTTTGGGTAGTACGACGATACAATATGTACATGCAACCTTTTGACACGAGATTCGAGGTTTGTGATGAAACATTATTTTTTGGTGGGATTTCACGCGATGACAGATCCTAATGAGTGTACAAATGATATGTTTCTAGACACGATATAGTTTTGAGTGAGAGACTCCATTGCATTAATTGAGTTACTGGAGTTATAGTAGTTACCGGTGCGAGTTATCATGCTGAGTTTAAGATAAGTGCTTAAGATGAGTTGAGACGTATTTCGCTTTCAGAAGTCTTGTGTCGAGCAAGCAATGATATTGATAAAGGATGCCATCAAAGATTGAGTCACCTACAGGGAGTCACCATGGGAAGAATCGTTTCATTTTGGTTTTAACGACTACTTGACCCCTATGTTTCTTTTTGTCGTGTTAGGTTAGGGAAAATTTTTTGTACATCAACCTTTTGGGTTTTACACCACAAATTAGATTTATTTCATGATGTATTCATGTGAATAATTTGCCGGGGTACCATTGGATTTATTACATGCCTTCAGTAATGCATCGAGCAAGGATGGATTCATTTGAATGAAAGAATCAGTTGAGATTGTGGTTGTACCGTTAGAAGACAAGAGTTATAATTGTTAAGTGTTATGAGAGATCAGAGTAGTGCAACGAGAGATATCTAAAGACCTTGAAGAGTTATTAAGGTTTCAGTAATGTTCTTTTGGTTAACAGGTACAAAGAATAAGGACAAAATTTTCTTTAAGGAGTGGAGACTTGTAACAACCTAAATCTCAGGTTAGTAAATTGGGTTTCAAATTTGGGTATTGGATCTTTATTTTTTGACAAAATTAAAGAGAATTAAGAGTTTGAAGCTTTATATAAGGATTCGAGGACTTAAATGAATAGGGGATGAAACTTGTGTCTAAAAATGAAAACAAGGTGGAAGAATGTATGTTGCTAGTGGGTTTGCCCATTTATGAGTGAGGATGGTGTATTTGAGTTAAAGTGGTTGAGGATGTGTGAGAAAAAAGGAAAAAGGTAAGAATGGATATTTTTTAGAGAAAGAGGAATATAGGAGAGAAAGTAAAGGGGGAGACTTCTAACCCTATTTTCTCGTTGTCCAAACCACTGAGAGTGACACGCTGATGACATTAGGTTGAGCTTGCCAAGACGAGTCAGTTGATGGATGTCGTGTTGCCACCGTCGTTGCCACTCATCGAGTGAGAAGAGAATAGATTCAAAGAAGCTTGTTCACAAGGAACCACTGCCCTCTACTGTGATTGGAGATCACTGTTGAACTCCCCGTCATTAGAATCATGGATCTAGAGCTTGCTGCCATCGTACGACCATCGGAGGATGTCACACACGTTGCCGCCTACGTGTGGGTAAACTCCAGTCACAGGTGAGGTTGTTGTATAGTGGGTCTAGGCTATTGGGCAGGTCTGCATGTGGATCGAGCCAGCCTACCGAGTTGAGATGAGAAGCCAGTCATCACCGTTGGTTGTCAGCCGTTGCCACTGCCATCATTGAACGACGTTAAATTTTTCTAAGGGACTTTACCCGAGAGTTTTTTAATGTTCTGAGCCCGTTTCTCCAAATTTGAACCCGATAAGCTATTTTTATGCATTTTATTCCTTAGATTCATTCGAGTGCGGATTGGTTATGTAGTCGTGTTTGTTATTGTCCAAGGATTATGCAGACTCAAATATTGGATTACAAGAGATTATTGAAGGATCTTGAATGAGGATATATCGCTAAGGCTTGAGGTTAGTATACCTCAAACTCCAAACGCTTCATGAGCATCACAAATATAATTGCCTTGTATGCTAGTGGTTGCATACTAGGTAGATGAGAAATAAGCATGCGTAGAGACCTGTATTATGAGACTTGATAATATTGAAGTGCATGATGAGATTTAAGGGTATGACGTGACTTGTATGGGCTTTAGAGACCATGTAGGGTTCTTCGGTTAGTCATATAATTACTTGATGACGATTTGATTACATATTGTGATGCTTAGATGCTAGTGGTATGGAATTAAAGTATTGATGGAAATTTAACTTAAGAGATAAATATCAAAAAGTGCTCAATTAAATGATTATAAAGCTGGTAATCAATATTAAATGATTAAATGCATTAGTAAACAAACCCTAATAACTTTCATAATCTTTAGGGATCAAAAAGCCTTGTAATATCATAATTTGCTAATATGGTATGAGCTCGAGAGTGGGGTATCAATACGGGCTTTGGCCAGTATCAGTATGCTATTCAAGGTCGTAATGGTAAGGGTCAACATGTATTGGTGCTTGGGAAAATTAAGATTTTCAGTGAGTAGTATTGATATCGGTATGTGTATGAGTACCAGTACTCAAGGTACTATACCAGTATACGTGGACCAGTACCGGTATGTATTAAGCATTCTGCACAAAAATACTGATTTGGGATAGAGGGACCAAAAACATATGAGATAAGGTCCAATAGGATTCAGATGAGATAATAAGACTTATAAAATATAGAAACTGAGATTTCATCATTATATAAGAGCATAATGTGTAATAACTTGGTAAAATTAAATAAGTAACTAGATAATTGGTAGAGACCATAGAGTTATGGTAACCATGTCAATGACGTGTGTTGTATGAGCACTTGTTTAGTTGAGTCACCTTTTGGTTGATGGGATTTAGATACCCAAAGAGCGTGTTGCAACTACATGGTTAAAGATGTCGAATGTACGTTCTCGAGGCTGTATGAGATCGAGCCTCATTCGATGATATTCGAGGATAGATGTCAAGTATGAGTGTATGTTCCCGAGGTTGTATTACACTGGGCCTCACTTAGAGAGTAAGTTTTTGAGGCTGTGTAACACTGGGCCTTACTCCAGGTTTATGGTTATGACTTTTTGTGCTTTTTCTCAGACTATCTGGTGAGATCACGGGTATGGTAAGGCATTGTGTGCCATGTATGATGACTTGTGATAGCTTTTTAAAGAGCATGTATTCTCCTTTAATTTATAGGTCTAATTGTCCCCACATTTGTGTCCATTGCATCTATTTCTGCATTTTTTCTAACTCAGTGGCTTGTGTTTTGTATATTTCTGCCGATTTTTGCCTCATTGTCATTGCATTTCTAATGTCCATGCAGAGGAAGTTTTCACCACTGTAGCCAGTTCGACACTGCATCTTCCAACTATTCGATCTACTTAAGGATAAGGAAGACTCTGTCAGCTATTCAGTTTGTTACAACAAATTATGCACGGCTGTGGGCACGCAATTAACCTGTAGGACATGTGTCCTTCCTTGGGTGGCCTATAAAAGGACTAATTTGGAGGAGAGAGTGAGTAACACTTTTCCTATTTTTCATATCATCTTCAACCTCTGAGCTTTCTCTCTTCTTCCATGGCGGCTTAAGCTTGTTTCTAAAGATCTGAGGTGAAGTGAGGCAAATTTATCCGTGGAAAAGAGGAATGAAGAGCTAAATCAAGGAAATACGTTGTTATCTTCTTAATCTCTTCTTTATTTTGATGTTTGTAGAGATTTATTTTGTATTTTGTGCTCAACTTGACGATGATTTAATTTTTTAGAGCTTTATGAACTTGTTGAAACTATTTCTTTAGTCTAATATATATTTGTGTTAGCTTTTTATTAAGCTTTAATTGTTGGATCTAATTTATGTTTTGCATGAGAGAGTTAAACGAGCCACTAACATCAATGAATACAGTGACAATTTAGATTAATGAGTTTTACAACGAAAGTTGATTAGATGCAACGAAAGTTGATCCACTTTTTCAAAGGGCTATAGTATTGACTTACGATGAAAGTTGAACCTGATCTATATCCCTGAGTTAGTGGTTGAAGGTTAAATGGAAGCTAATACTCAAGTTGAACACCCCATCGCTGATTGAACCATCATTTTCCCTCGAAGTGTACGTGATCTTTCTCCCGAGCTGAACCAAGGAGATCCAAGCTTTATTCTCATATTTCTCTATCTTTTATTACACTATGTTATTGCTACCACAAATATTCATTTATTAACCTTTCTATCCTTTTATTGCAACCACCATTGCACGCACAGTTACCACTCTTATAGTATTGTAGTTACATAAGTATAAGCCTAATGCACCATCCTCGTGGGATCGATATTTAAATAGGATTTCCCTATTTCTATTCTTGCATCGACAGTGTAGCTTACACTAATAGTGTGACATTTTCACTACAATCAAGTTTTGGCATCATTGTCGGTGATGGCGTTATTCTATCCTTATGTTTCTACTTGCAATTTTGTTTTCTTTATTTAAGTTTGTAGTTGTCTCTAATAGCTTTATTTTTGTTTTTCCTTTTTTTTCTTTTCTTTACCTTTTGTAGGTGTTGTATGACCAGAAGTGCTACCCCACCACTCTTAGTACTAGATCTAGAAATTGAGAAAACTTTTCAAGAAAAATTAGATAACATAGTGGGATGAAAAGAAATTCAATTAACAATGAGGGAATTTCTCATGCTTTTGAAAACCCACCACTGCACCCACGAGCCTAGAACATAACAATCTGCGAGGTTGTTGTTCCTTTGTTGGATGATTTGTAACCGAGAATTGTTAGACCTTCTATTCAGGCTGGGAATTTTGAGTTGAAGTCGATTATGTTCCAAATGCTCAACTCCAATAGGCAGTATGCAGGGTTACCACATGAAGACGCTAGAGAGCATCTTCAATCTTTTCTTTTAATTTGTGCTTCATTTAGTCAGTAAGGCATTCCTGATGATGCCTTATGGATGCAATTGTTTCCCTATTCTTTGTAGGGTAGAGCTCACACATGGTTCTGAGGATTACCTGTCGGCTCTATTACATCATGGAATGATCTTATAACATAATTTGTTTTACGCTTTAATCCATCGACAATGAACTCGCGCCTGAGGAATGACATTACAGCCTACTATCAGTTAGATGATGAGACTCTTCATACTACATGGGAGAGATATAAATCTTTTTTATGATGATGTCCCAAACATTACATTCAATAGAAAAATCAAATTGAAGTTTTTTATAACGGGTTGAATGCAAACACAAGAAATCTTGTCAACGGGTCATCTAATGGTTCATTACTTGATTGCACCTACAACGTTGCTATTGATGTATTGGATCAATTTGCTTAGAATGATTCTCAATATCCTATCTCAATGGATGCATCATGCAAAGCTGAACCATGAGTGTTTGGGCTTGATGATCTATCTTCTCTAAAGACTCAGATTTCTACGTTGGAGAACAAAATCAAGAAAATGGAGGGGACAAGTGAAGTTGCTCCTATCCAACTAGCACAACAAACAACCACCCCTGTATTTTCTTGTGAGATTTGTGGTGAGAACCATAGCTTTGGAGACTGCCCACAACATGCAAAAATTGCTAGTTATGTCAGCAACATGCGAGGCAACAACATGGTTACATCTTACGACACAACTAATCGACAATCTTGGGGTAACTCTAATCATGCATAGCACCAAAGAGTATATTGCTCAAGGAACAATTCCTTTCAAGGGAATTCTATTGTGCGCCAGGGAAACTTCGGTTACCCGAACACTTTACACCATAAACTCTATAGTAGTCATAATAGAATCAGATGCAACCGCAATATTGCTCCACAGTCTCAACAATCACATTATGGTTTACAATCATAATATGGAGCACCTTCTCAGACTCATTCTCAGATGAGTCATTATGCTCATCAACTATCTCTAGCCCATTTCTCTTCTTGAAGAGGTGATGCCTGACCATTTGTCTCGTACCCGAAGCCATAGTTTAAGGTCACTCTTCATCAATACGCACTCTGGAAGCTCAGTTGGGACAGTTAGCTACTTACATGAATTCTATATAGCCAGGCACACTACCTAGAAACGCTGAGAGTTCGGTGAACAAGGGTAAGGAGCATTGCAAAGCTATTACTCTTCGCAGTGGCAAACAGACTACTAACTCGACGCAACCAGTTCCCATATCTACTCACGAACAGTCTACCGTACATGATCATACAGTAAAAGATGGAGATAACAATGGCAAGACGAGTAATATCCCTTATATTATTACTCCAGTTCCATCTATTTTACAACCAAAGTTTTCGCCACAATGCCCAATGTCGGTACAATAATAAGATAATCTGTCTCTACCTTTTCCTCAGAGATTTAAGATACTGTGTCGGACAATCAATTTTAATTCTTTCATGATACTTTGCAACAACATACAGTTCAAGTTCCTTTGATTGATGCTCTTACACAAATTCCAAATTATGCAAATTTCATGAAGGACATCCTATCCAAGAAGAAGAAATTCAATGCAATGGAAACCATTGCGCGCACTAAGGAGTACAGTACGTTAATATGTACCCCTCTACCAAGAAAAATGAAGGATCTAGACAGTTTTCTCATACCTTACTCTATTGGTAATCACTGTTTTAGTAAAGATCTTTGCTATTAGGGTGCTAGTATCAATTTAATGCCACTATCTACTTTTTAAAAGTTAGGCATTGGAGAAATGAAGCCTACTATAGTCACATTACAATTGGCAGATAGATCTTTGACTCATCTAAATGGTCAAATCAAGAATGTGCTTGTTTGAGTGGACATGTTTGTTTTTCTAGCTAACTTTATTATACTTGATTGCAAGGTTGACAAGGATGTCCTTATCATTCGCGGTTGCCCATTCTTAGCTACTAGAAAAGAATTCATCGATGTATCAAAAGGAGAAATTACAATGCGGGTTAAAAATTACCAAGTTACTTTTGAATGTTCGATGCTGACATGGGAAGAAAGTCTAAAGAATGTCATCATATTGACTTTCTTGACCATATTATTCAAGAAGACCCGCATTATCATGGTATACTCATCGCTGAAGATATTGTACTGACAACGGTAGAAGAAAATCACCCAAATTGTGACCACATTATAGAAATTTTCACTACTGCAGTTCACCATAAATAGCAAGTTGAGTTTTTAGATCTCGCTCACCAGTCAATTCCTACATTTAGACCATCTATTGAAGAAGCTCCTACTCTGGAACTCAGGCCATTGCTAGCTAATCTCAAATATGTATTCCTTGGAGACGCAAATACACTCCTAGTTATTGTCTTTGCAACTCTGGACGCAATATAGTAGGCTAAGTTAATAAATATTCTTAAGCGACACAAGCGCACTGTTGCATGGACAATTATTGATATCAAGGGCATTAGTCCATCTCTATTCATGCACAAGATTAAGCTAGATGATAAGAACAAACAGTCTATTGAGCCGCAAAGAAGATTGAATGAGAAGATGAAGGAAGTAGTTAAGAAGGAAATCCATAAATGGTTGGATGCATGAATTATCTATGCAATTTCTGATAGTGCATAGGTTAGTCCAGTCTATTGTGTTGTAGTTCGTAACGATGCTAATGAAATGATTCCAACTCGTATTCTTATAGGTCGGCGTATTTGTATGGACTACATGTGACCCAATGAAGCCACAAGGAAGGATCATTTCCCTCTTCCTTTCATTGATCAAATGTTTGATCAACTTGCGGGTAAATAGTATAATTGCTTTCTAGATGGATATTCTGGCTACAATCAAATTGCTATTGCGCCCAAGGACAAGGAGAAGACTACTTTTACATGCCCATTTGGGACATTTGCCTTTCGTCGCATGCCTTTCGATCTTTGTAATGCACCAGCCATATTTCAAATGTGCATGATGGCAATATATTTAGATATGATTGAAAATTCTTTTAAAATTTTTTTGGATCATTTTTCATTGTATGGGAATAATTTTGACCATTGCATCGCCAATCTAAAAAAAGTATTGCAACGATGAGAAAACACTAGTCTGGTTCTAAATTGGGAAAATGTCACTTCATGGTCACTGAAGGGATTGTTTTGGGCCACAGAATTTGAAAGCTGGAATTGTGATTGATATAGCCAAAGTTGATGTAATTGAAAAACTACCAATTACAACAATTGTGAAAGATATATGTTGTTTTTTAGGCCATATGGGGTTCTATAAAAGATTCATTTGGGACTTTTATAAGATCACAAAACCTCTATGCCTATTGTTGGAGCAAGGTAGAATTTTTTTTGATGTTGCATGTCTGGATGCATTCAATAAAATTAAAACCCAGCTAGTGAACGCACCGATCGTTGTTGCGCCCAACTGGGAGTAACCATTTAAACTTATGTGCTACGCTAGTGATTTCACTATGGGCGCAGTTTTGGGTCAATGCAAAGACAAGGTATTTCATACGATCTACTATGCTCGTAAGACTCTAACTAAAGCTCAAATCAATTATACTACTACTGAGAAAGAGTTAATAGTAGTAATTTTTGCCTTTGACAAGTTTTGTTCTTATTTTGTGGGTGTGAAAATTTTAGTTTTTACTGATCATTCTACTTTGAGATATCTTTTTGCAAAGAAAGATGTGAAACCTAGACTAATCCGTTGGATTTTGTTGCTGCAAGAGTTCGATATTGAAATTAAAGAACGTAAAAGGTCAAAAAATCAAGTTTCCATCACCTTTCGAGGTTAGAAGCTGGCAACAAAGATGGAAATAAGTTGCAAATTGTCGACGCATTTCTTGATGAAAAACTTTTCATCGTAAATGCAACACCGTGGTACGTTGATATAGCGAATTACTTGGTTTATGGAAAGACTCTTGTTGGCGTAACTTGGCATAAAAGGATATATTCCTTAGAGATGTTATAAAATACAATTGGAATGAACCTTACCTGTTCAAGGTTTGTAATGACAATATAATTCGAAGTTGTCTGCCTAAGGAAGAGATGAAATCTACTCTACAGTATTGTCATAATACTTCTTCCAGAGGGCATTTTGGTGGAATGAGAATGGCTGCAAAAGTCCTCCAATATGGATTTTATTGGCCATTATTGTTCAAAGATGATCACGAGTTTGTTAAATACTTTGACAGATGCCAACGCGTCGGATCCATATCAAGGAAAAATGAGATGCCACAACAGCCAATAATGGAAATCAAGTTATTTGATATTTTGGATTGGATTTCATGGGTCATTTTCCTAATTCTTTTGGAAATCTCTATATTTTGGTTGTGGTTGACTATGTGTCAAAGTGGATAGAAGTCGTTGCACTGCCTAAAGATAATGCAAAGATAGTCTTGAAGTTCTTCTATAAACATATACCCACACGCTTTGGAACCCTAAAAGTATTGATCAGCGATCAGGGTAAGCATTTCCATTGCAGCTATGTGGCTGCTGTATTGAAACGCTATGGAGTAAATCATAGACTGGCCACAACATATCATCCTCATTCAAATGGATAGGTAGAGGTATCTGCTCAAGAAATTAAAAATGTCTTAGAAAAAGTGGTAAACACCACTAGAAAAGATTGGTATTTGTCTTTTTTAGACAAAATCTGCTCATTACATCATCCTAATAACTCATCTTCAACCTTTCAAAAAATTCTCTCTTCCTTGCAAGAACTCTTTGGAGAACTCAAGGTAAAGGTCTAAACTTTGCCTTCAATCTTGCCACCCGAGATCTTAGGTTTTAGATATGTTAATCCCACCTCGCGATCTATACTTTGATGTAAGAACAGCTGGTAATGATGGTAAGAAGAGGATATAGGTTTTAGTGGGGTTTTTGGGTTTTGGGTGTTCTAGGGCAAATTCATGTTGTAGGTTCACTTGAATCTTGTTTCTAAGCTTTTCATAGTGTAACAAGATCATTTTACACTTGTTGTTTAGCTAAGGAAGTTGGGAAGCCATCCAACACCCAAGGCAAAGAGAAAAAGTGAAATGGAGCTTGGGGGAGAAGGATTCTAAGATTTTGAGCAAGGTTTGTTCATCACTGACTCCAATATGCTTCAAGCTTTTCATAAATGTAATTTATTTGCATTGCTTAAGCTTTTCGGTGTTAAAAGCTTATATATGGATGTTAATGGTGAAACATAGATTGTGTTAAAAAACCCTAAAATTTGTAGTAAACCATCCTAATAATCTTCCACAATATGTAAGACCGAGTTGAGGGGTTAAGGTTTTATTTTAGGGGTTGGGAAGTGATTTTCTAAGCCTTGAAAGCTATTTCTGGGCTTCATGTGTCGGTACTCAAGAAGCCATATTGATACTCTATGCTCTGTGGATGAACGCATACAATATTTAAAGGGAGTATCGATGCAGGCTCGAGCCGTATCGGTACCCTATGTTCCATTAAAATTCTAGTAGCTAAAATTGTATCGGTACGCTTGGGGGAGTATTGATACCAAAAGAGTATCAGTACACGGTTCTCATGTAATAGTACAGGGTTAACATTCAACCCCCTCTCCTTAACGCTGAGTATTGGTATGCATAGTTCGATGTTTAGTATCGATATCCACTAGGCAATCTGCCTAAAAATGTCAATTTTTGCCCGAAAGGCTAAAAAATTATACAGTTCAATCCAATAGACCCTTAATGACCTGAAATGAGTTGTAAAACTAAGAAACATAAAATTTGCCCTGCACTCGACCATAAAACTTAAGAACTCTATAATTTCCTTGTGTGACATATATGTTGATAGTAACTTTAGGGTGATATGGTTATGTAAAGATGTTGTGTGCCATGGGGGCATTTGATTAACATGGGATATGGATACCCGAGAGATTTTACTGCAGCGTTATTCCTTTCTTTTCGTGCACTAGATGTCTAGGCGATCCTGAGTGACGCGCGATATTAGATGGCTTAGGGGTTTTGAGTATGCGTTATTCTCCCTAGTTCATACCTAATGCCTAAGTGCTTTCAGGTATGTAACGAGGGTACGTACTTGATGTCTAGGTTATCCTAAGTACACGTATGGCTAGCCTGATGACTAGGTGATTCTGGGCTAAGAAGGTTTGTCTCCTTGTGGGGGAAAATATATGTTTTGCTTACTTATTCATGTTATATGCTCAATGCTTACCTTGCATGCTTACCTTTATGAGTATCATGAAGTTTCGTAGAGTTGACAAGCGCCACTATACTTTGTTAGCTCAGCGTGCAGATGTGTTGTTTTTTGTACGTGGTTGATAGGTCACTTTTTGGAGGCGCACATTGACGAGGACTTCCCAGCACCAAATTAACTCGAGTACAGTACCTTGATTTTAGTTGTAGGGCTATGTATCTATAGGACCATATTATAGTTGGTCTGTAACTCTATTTAGACTTTATTTTGATATACAGTGTTTAAATCGTACGAAGCTCCATTTATATTTTATATTTGAAATGATTCTGAAACTTTATTTAAATGACTTGTTTTGAATGTTGTTTTTGGCTAAACTTGGGAATTAAAAATCAAACAAAATTTTATGAGCTGAGTTACAGGTAACTCGAATGTAGCGTCTCAAATCTGGTGGGATCAAGGTGTTACATTTAATCGTATTGGAGCCTAGGATTACCCAGTTCTAGGAAATCCTCGGGGTACATGAGAGTCTTCATAGGGTGCCTAGTGGATACAATTCCCTAAAGTTAAGATTGTACTCTTCTAAGTCTGGGAATCTGATGTGTTTTATATGATTCCTTTGATTTCAAAATTTGTTATGCTAGGTGGTGCGGACATTGGTAACAATTGTCGTGATGAGATTCATGCACCTCTAGGGGATGACTATGAATATGAGTATGTCCAGATGCTGAGGGGCAAATGCCGAAGAATATGACGCTTCCTACTTCTGAAATTTGAATGGCTTTCTTTGTCGTCTTATTAGGGCTTTGTTGAGGCCTTCTAATGCACCAAAAGATACCCTTGTATAGAGGATTTGTCGATATAGGGTTAAGGATTTATATGGCATGGGTGATTACAATCTAGTTGATACAGATTAGTGGTTACAAGACATTCAGTGGGCCTTCAGGTAGATGCGGTGTAGATCAAATTACAAACTTGATTGCATTACCTTCCTTTTGAAAGGTAATAGTATAGAGTGGTGGGAGACAGTGGAAATAGTATTACACCCCACACTACCCACTTATGAGTACTTCTTGAAAGAGTTCAAGAACAAGTATGTTAGGAAGCTCAGATGGATGTTTTGAGAGACCAGTTTTCACACTTGGAATAAGAGAATCATTTAGTGTTTGAGTATGAGTAAGAGTTTTTGCGGTTGAGCAGATTTGCTCCCGATTTGGTTGCAATTGAGGAGATAAGATGTAAAAGGTTTTGTCGGGGTCTAAAACCCAAGTTGTAGATGTACATGACTGCGAACCCATACAAGATGTTTGTGGAGTTAGCTAACAGTGCAAGATCACTCGAGCATGTTGGAAGATTAATTCCAGGACATGCTGGAGGGTCCCAAGGTCAATATAGAACGTATGAGACTGGGGGGTTCATCATAGAGTTCAAGTAAGAGATCTAGAGATTCATGGAATTTGAGGAGGAATAATAGGAACCAGTCTTTGAGGTCCAACCAAAGGTCCATATCGGGTTACCATAAGGGACATGGGGGAGTGCTACCAGATGTCTAAGACCTATTATAGATGTGGATCTTCAGATCATTTTATCAGGGATTGTTCGTAGGCTGCTTATAATGTTCCATCTCAATCATAGAAGTCTCATCAGTTAGGGCAGAGGGGCTGAGCTTTTGACAGAGGAGGATCAGGATCTATGTCAAGACAGAGAAGTAGAGGCACTGAGAGGTGGTCCACTTCTAGGACTCTAGCGAGATAGGATACTGTCTAGGCTAGGGATGATTGCAAGGCTATATATGTGATTTTAGGTACCTTCACCCTATTCTATTTTCTTATTGTTGCTTTGGTGGACTCTAGGTCTACCCATTCATACATTCGTAGTGAGATTTGCCAAGTGTGAGGGATTATAGCCAATAAATTAGAGGTTGGAGTTCGAATAACTAGTCTTATGGGGTTTGATGTCTTGGTGGACAAGGTGTATCCCAGTGTTCAGTTGAGATTCAAGGACATGTGTTTCGATAGATTTGATGGAGTTACCTTTTCAAGAATTTGATGTGATCTTGGATATGGATTGGTTATTTGAGCGTGATTCCATCTTAAGGTGTCGGGCAAAGAGTTTGACACTTTGTAGATTTAGTGGAGAAAGGGTGATCGTACAAGGTAAAAAGAATCATTGCCTTTCCAACGTGAACTCAGCCATGTTGGCTCAAGACATGCTACTACAGGGGTGTAAGGCTTTCTTAGCTCACGGTAGACATGAGGATTCCTTGTTCGACACTTAGAAGTCTTCAGACTGTACGTGAATGCGTTGATGTTTTTCCTAAGGAATTGCCAAGGTTGCCTTCTGACTAAGAGCTAGAGTTTAAGATCAAGGTGTTGCCAAGGGTAACACCAATGTCTATTGCGCCCTATTGCATGGCACCGACTAAACTTAGAAAATTAAAGAATCAACTTCACGAGTAGTTGTTAGAATGAGAGTTCATCCGACTGAGTGGTTTGCCTTGGGGTACTCTTATTTTGTTTGTAAAAAAGAAAGATGGGTCTATGAGGTTGTGTATAGACCATCTCTAGCTCAACAAAGTGACGATAAAGAACTGTTATCCCCTTCCTAGGATAAACAATTTGTTTGACCAATTTTTAGGGTGCTCACTTGTTTTCTAAGATCAACTTAAGGTCAGGGTATTACCAATTGAAGGTTAAAGATGAAGATGTTTACAATACTATTTTTTGAACTCGTTATGACCACTACGAGTTTCTAGTGATACCATTGGACTCACCAATGCCCTAGCGGTATTCATAGATTTGATAAACATGATATTCCAGCTCTTTTTGGATCAGTTTGTAGTTGTATTCATTGACGACATCATGGTGTATTGCGGCTCAAAGGAGAAACATGATTACCATCTTCTCATTGTGTTTTAGACCTTCGAGAAAAGACATTGTTTGCTAAGTTCAACAAGTGTGAGTTTTGGTTTTCTGAGGTGGCCTTTTGGGCCACATTATTTCGACAGAAGGGATCCATGTAGACCCTGAGAAGATCTAAGTTGCAGTTGAATGGAAACCACCGAGAAATGTTTTAGAGATTCATAGCTTTCTTAGTTTGGTGGGTTACTACCAATGCTTTGTCAAGGGGTTCTCTATCATAGCAGCCTCTATGACCAAATTGCTTTAGAAAGGAGTTTCTTTCAAGGGGAACGAGAAGAGAAAACAGAGTTTTAACTAGCTAAAGGCTTACTTGATAGAGGAACTAGTTCTGACCTGACCGAAGTTTGGTAAAGATTTCATGGTTTTCAACAATGTGTCCTTAAATAAACTTGGTTGCATTCTTATACAAGAAGAAAAAGTTGTGGCTTATGCCTCGATACAACTCAAGGTACATGAGCATAATTATCCTACTCATAACTTGAAGCTAGCAGAATCATGTCCCTTTTGGCTGAGCTTCGTGTGAAACCAGCCTTAGTGCAAGATATTAAGAAGACACAAGCATTAGACAATGATCTTGTGGCCAAGATCGAAATGGTATAGCGTGGCAAGATGACACAATTTAGAGTGTGAGATGGGATCTTTTACTTTCATGCTCATTTGTGTGTACCGACCATTGATGAGTTAAGGGACATGATTTTTAGAGAAGATCATAGTATTCCTTTTGCTGTGCACCTGGGCAACAATAAAATGTATCAAGATCTACGACCATTTTATTGGTGACCAATGATGAAATAGACATTTTTGAGTTTGTGACCAAATGCTTGGCCTGTAAACAAGTTAACGTTGAACACCAAGTTCCTTCAGGAATGCTGCAACAGATTCAGATTCCACAATGGAAGTGGGATCGAGTGACAATGAATTTCGTGACTGGTTTACCTTACCGGTGCGAATGGATTACTCCTTGGATAAGTTGGCCAAGTTGTACATTAGGGAGATTGTGAGACTCCATGGGGTGTCATCATTGATCATCTCCGATAGAGACCTGAGGTTTACTTCCAAGCTTTGGAAAAAAATTGCACGAGAAGTTGGGTACCAGATTACATTTTAGTATGACTTTCCACCCTTAGATCGATGGTCAGTATGAGGAGTTATTCAGATTCTTAAGGATATGCTCTAATGTTGCATCATTGATTTTGAGGTTGGTTGGGAGGAGCACCTTCTCTTTTTTGAATTCGCTTACAAAAACAACTTTCAGTTGAGCATCCAAATGGCTCCCTTTAAGTCATTGCATGGACGTAAGTGTAAAACTTCTTTGTGTTGGACTGAGTTGAATGAAAGGCAGATTGTGGGTTTCAATTTGATCAGACAGACTGAGGAGAAGATTCGTGTAATCAAGGATAGATTTTAAGTGGCTTTTGATCGATAAAAGGCTTATACGAATTCGCATCGTAAACATATTGGTGATGAGGTATTTCTTAAGTTGTTACCATGGAAATGGGTTTTGCATTTTAGGCGCAAGGGGAAGTTGAGTCTGCAGTTCATTGGACCTTATGAGATCATTGAGAGGTTTGGGCCGGTGGCTTATTGCTTGGCCTTGCCACCAGAGTTGGAACAAATTTATAATGTGTTCTCATCCCTCTTGAGGAAATTAAGTTGAGTGTCAATTTTTCCTACAGGGAAAAACCGATCAAAGTCCTTGATGTAGGATTCAAAGAGCTACAAAACAAGAATATACCATTGGTCAAGATGCTATGGAGGAACCATGGTGTCGAGGAGGCCACTTAGGAAACCAGAGACGACATAGAGTTGTTGTACCCGCATCTTTTTAGATCAGTTAAATTTTAAGGACAAAATTTTCTTTGAGGAGTGGAGAGTTGTAACGATCCAAATTTTTAGTCAACGAGTTAGCATTGACTTGAGCCTTGGACTATGAGTTTTATATGTGTAATAATCCTTTTGGGCCCTAGAAGTGTTGATGTTGGGCTTGGTTTAGACCTAGGGTGGCATAGTGTGATTGATGATAGATTGGGGATATAATTTTTCCAACCCTTGGCAGCCTATTTCCTTGTATTCTTCAAACAAAAGCTGCCCATTACATCATCCTAATAACTCATCTTCAACCTTTCAAAAATTTCTCTCTTCCTTGCAAGAACTCTTTGGAGAACTTAACGTAAAGGTCTAAACTTTGCCTTCAATCTTTCCATACGAGATTTTGGGTTTTAGATATGTCAATCCACACCTTGCGATCTACATTTTGATGTAAGAACGATTAGTAATGGTGGTAAGAAGAGGATATAGGTTTTAGTGGGGTTTTGGGTGTTTTAGGGCGGATTCATGTTGTAAGTTCATTTGAATCTTGTTTCTAAGCTTTTCAGAGTGTAACAAGATCATTTTACACTTGTTGTTTAGCTAAAGAAGTTGGGAAGCCATCCAACTCCCAAGGCAAAGAGAAAAAGTGAAGTAGAGCTTGGGGATAAGGATTCTAGTATTTTGAGCAAGGTTTGTACATATCTAACTCCAATATGCTTCAAGCTTTTCATAATTGAAATTGCTTTGCATTGCTTAAGCTTTTCGGTGTTAAAAGCTTGGATATGGATGTTAATGGTGAAACACGGATTGTGTTAAAAACCCCTAAAATTGGTAGTAAACCATCCTAATAATCTTCCATAAGATGTAAAACCGAGTTGAGGGGTTAAGTTTTCATTTTAGGGGGCTTAGGAAGTGATTTCATGAGCCTTGAAAGCTATTTCGGGGCTTCGATATCGGTACGCGAGAAGCCGTACGGATGTGTTGCTTACTTATTCGTGCTATATGCTCACTGCTTACCTTGCATGCTTATCATGAAGTTTTGTAGAGTATACATGTACCACTGAGCTTTGTTAGATTAGCGTGCGGATGTGTTATTTTTTAGTGCGTAGGTTGACAGGTCACTCTTTGGGAAGCACATCAACGAGGACTTCCCAACACCGAATCAACTCGACTATAGTACCTTGATTTTAGTTGTAAGGCTATATATCCATAGGACCATATTGTTGTTGGTCTGTAACTCTATTTATACTTTATTTTGATATACGATGTTTAAATCGTACGGAACTCCATTTATATATTTGATTTGAAATGATTATGAAACTTTATTTAAATGACTTGTTTTGAATGTTGTTTTTGGCTAAACTTGTAAATTAAAAATCAAACGAAATTTTATGGGTCGGGTTAAAGGTAACCCAAATGTAGCATCTCGGATCCGGTGGGATATGTGTGTTACATAATAAACACTTGATTTAGGCTTTCTTGGTTAGATAATGATGTTGAAAAAATTTTGGTGAAATGAGGTTCATCAAAAATTATCTGCTGAACTAGGAACATTGCTACACTACTAGGGAAAAATGTCAACACTGCACAACGACTTTGGTATAAAACCCGTGCTTGGTTGCATGCTCTAGTGGAGCTCCATTGGTTACTCCATTAATTTGATAGCTTTATCCCTAGATGAGCGAATAATCTATGGATCACATTATTTATGTCACCATACAAATCATTTTTTTTATAATTGTAGTTGTTCTCTACATATATGCCAAATAAAAGTTACAATACAATGAATAGAATAGTTATTTAGAAATTTCAATTTACGAAAGAATAACAATTCACGAGGTTTGTTTAAAAAAACTATTCACAGTGATTCTTTATTTTAATATTTTGTCCATCCCATATTGTAGTTTTAGGAAGAAATTTTTTTAGGAGATGAGAAGTAAAACAATTCAAGTGACAATATAGCTATGAAAAAGTTAAATTTTATTTGGTGTGAAACTAAAAAATTGTATAAAAGAAAATGTAAGTTTTAAAAGTTATTGAATATTTTAGCAGACAATTTGAGTGAGATAATTTTAAAAGTCAAAAGGGATAATTTTAGTGGGACAAGAGTATATATTTTAAAAACAACCAATTAATAAGCACCCCAATTTTTATTTTTCTTAGGTAAAGTACTCAAATGACCACTAAAGTTTGAGTTACGTTTTGGCTTAATGCATATTTTATTCCTAACATTTACCTTTTTTTAACTTGGTACATAATGTTTTTTTTCAGAAGTGACCCATAACGTTTACATTGTCACCCATTTTATCCCATGTCATTAGAGACTTGTTAAAAAAATTCTAGTCAATAACATCGCGCCACGTCAGCTCCTCTTTCGCTATGTCAACCCACATGATTTTATTGAAAAGGATAAATGTCATGTCATGTCTCTCAGGTTTATTTTTTGCTCAATTTAGTCACTAAAAAAGTCTATTTTGACCTAAAATTGACCCTTTTTATTTCTAAATTTTATAATTTAGTCTATTATTCATTATTATTGATAATATTATTTTATTTAAATGTCTCTCAGCTTGATAGCATGTACTCAGTACGGATTCTCCGGTTTGACATGTCGATTAGGGGGCTTCCCCTTTGGTTGCGGGTCTCAATGAGTTGTGGCAGTGGGAGTGGGTGATTCATTCGACATGTATTGCGGTTGGCGAATAAGGTAGCGGATGAGCTTTCTAGGGTTGCAATGTCTGATAGTCTCGATGTTGTTCAGTACCTTTTGCCTCGTTTAGTGGTTTTACCTCTTTTGTCTGAGGATGGTTTAACTAGTTGATTGTAACTATTGTCACGTGTACTATTTTCCTCTGATTAGGTTTATGAGTTTTAATAAGCATGTGGTAACATTCTCCTTTTTCATCTAATTTAATATAGTTAATTGGATTGTTATTCAATTGATTTGGTGTCCTTTAACAGATGAAACCAAACTCGATCAAAAACTTGAATATTAACATAGACATAAATAAAAATTAATAAACTCTCTCGTCAAATTTGACGATTCAAAATGAAATATGCAGTTTAATTGTCATAGATGACGAAAGTAAATTCATAAACCCATTATTTAAAAGATTTAGAAAAAAAATTAAGAAGACTTCACAGGATGATTTAAAAATAATGGAAATAGAACTCGTTGCTAAATTCTAATCGAAAGAAAATAGAAGAACAAAATTTCAGGTAAAAAGTTTTATGCAAATATCTTAATTTATAACTTTGAATGGGCTAAAATGTTCTGCAATCACACAACGAAATTAATATAAAAATCCGAAAACGTATAGCTCTAGGCCACAATACTGACATCGCAGCAGAAGAAAACATGAAAAATATATATATAAATTAAGTCGGGAGTTCTTTAAATAATTTAAAAGTAATTATAATATAATATTTGTTCATATATATTTTTAATTATTTGACGATGTACGTACATTTTTTAGACAAAACAAATAAATTTGAATTTTTTAAGATGAATAGCCGCCATATATAATATTAAGTAGTTACTAAATTTTATATATTATATTAACTTAATTTTAATTTGAAACAATTTAATAAATTTAACGCTTAATACTTAAAAAATTATATCAATTTGATCCTTGTTTCAATTTCAAATAACTCAATAAATTTAACCATTCAATAAAGTATCAAACATTCAGAGGCGGCTCAAAAATTTAGGGCCCATAAGCTCTCAAGTTCATGAAGACCAAATCGATATAACTTAAAGTATCAATGAAGAAACGTTACTTTGACACCTCTAATGCCTAAGCAAGTTCATGAAGTACAAATCAGTTTGAGAGAGAGTTTTGAAAAAGAAAAAAAAAAGAGAAAAGAAAAGAAGAAAATGAAAAAGAGAATAAATCAAAAACAAGGGAAAACATGAAAGAAAAATGAATAAAAAGAGTTGAAAATTTTAGTGTTTTTGCGAAGGAAAGAAAAATGAGGAAGTCTTTTCTTTTGGGGCATCATTTGTTTGTACTTATGTACAAGAAGAGTATACCTAGTACTAACGATATTAACAAACTCTTGCCTTCTCCTAACATATCTTTATTACAAGAATTTGAAGAGGTGTTTTCGGAAGACATCTCGAGCGATCTACCACCAATCAGAGGCATCGAGCATCAAATAGACTTTATTCTCGGTGTTATCATTCCAAACCAGCCAGCCTATCGAAGCAACCCCGAAGAAACCAAGGAGTTACAAGGCAAGGTGAAGAATTAATGGGAAAGGGGTCTGTTCGATAAAGCTTAAGTCCTTATGTCGTACACATTTTGTTATTGCCAAAGAAAAATGGTTCATGGAGAATGTGCATCGATTGTCGAGCGTTCAACAAGATTACCGCCAAACACCGACATTCGATCTTGTGCTTAGATGATATGATGGACGAACTCAATGGAGCTTGCATATTTTCCAAGAAAAACTTAAAAATGGCTACCACCATATAAGGATGCGAGAAGAAGATGAGTGGAAGACTGTATTCAAAACCAGACACGGTTTTTATGGGTGGATGGGCATGCCTTTTTGGCATAAGTAATGCACCAAGCACTTTTATGCAATTAATGAATCATGTTCTTTGATCCTTCGTTGGAAAATTGTGTGTGGTTTAATTTGACAAAATTTTAATTTACAGCGAAATGCTAGAGGATCATTTGCACCATTTGAGGTCGGTACTAGAAGTGCTAAGGAAAGAAACATTGTTTGCCAATTTGAAAAAAGTGTACTTTTTGCACTAACAAACTTGTCTTCTTTTGGTTTTGTGGTTAGTTCAGAAGACCTTGAAGTTGATCTAGAGAAGGTCAAAGCAATTCAAGAATGAGCACAACCTACAAGCATTAGTCAAGTAAGGAGCTTTCATGGTCTTGCTAGTTTCTACCGCAGGTTTGTTTCTAACTTTAGCACCCTAGTTGCTCCTTTAACTATAATCATTAAAAGGAACTCAAGTTTTCATTGGGGTGAGGAATAAAAGAGAAAATTCAACTTAATAAAAGAGTACTTTTTGCACTAACAAAATTTTTGAGATTGAGTGTGTAACGCCCTGGTTTTGGGCCTAGCGGTTTTGGGGGGTTATTAGACGGTCCGGTGGACCAGGTTAGAGATTCGAGTCGGATTCGAGACCGTATATTTTTCGGTAGGATAGAAATATGGAAAAATAGTTAAAAAATCATCTTTTAATATATAATGATTTTTGGTGGAATCAATTTTGGGAAATGGAATTTGGAAATGTGACATTTTGATTAGTGACCAAAATGCAATTTTTGAAAACTGTTTTAAAGTGACTAAAATGAAAATGGTCAAATCCTTAGAATCCTTAAGGAGCTGAATTACCAAGTGTTTGTCGGTGGTTTCTCCCTTCAATTAAATCATTTTTAAACATGTGTTTTAAAGGGGTGATTAAGAAGGATTAAATATCTAAAGTTAGTTATTAGCTTTTCAAAGAAATTCACATAACTTTTTCCTAAACCTTTTCTCTCAACTTCTTTTCTGCCAAACACTAAGAATTTCATCAAAATCCAGAGGTGGGGGATTATTTTCAATCAGATTATTGATTTTAACTTTATTCTTTAACTTTGTTTTACAAAATCTCATTGAAATCTTATGTTTTCCTAACTTTAAACAAGCCAATTGGGGGAGAAATCACTTAACAGGGGTAAGGTCTGTGATCTCCTGTGTTAAATGGTTCTTTATTGATATTCTCGAGTATTTGATCCTTGATTTATAGTTTATAATCTGATTTTGTGTTTTTATGTGGATTTAATTGGGTAAAATTGATGAAATGATGAAAGATTCGAATTGAATCTGATTTCCAGTGTTATGGATTGTTTTGAATATATTTTGGATGTATAATGATGTTGATAATTCGATTTTATCAATGGAATCCCGAAGCTCCTGAATCTCTAATTGTTTAGGTTGCTAGATTTGTGTTCTTGAGGTGTTTTGGTGGCTGTGTGTTTGCTGGAGGTGTTAGGTTAATTTAATTCTATTTATAGGTGTTAATTGATGATAAAAGTGGTGTTAGATTGCTGGTTTATGGTTGGGTTGTGTTTGGAAAGGATTAGATGATGTTTTCGGTTGTTGTGGTTGGGTAATTGTGAGGTGAATGTAAGAGTCTGTGAGGATCTATTGTTGCAGTGTTATAAATGCCTTGAGATGCATTAACCCTCTGTTGTAATGTGGCTAAAATAGGGGAGATAGATCCGGAAGAGATTGGTGAGACTTTGAAGGCTTCGGGTGCATGTTTTCGCGTCGATGAATTGAGGTTTAGCGTATCAGTGAATGAGAATGTGGATTCCAGCTTTGGAATGCTTTAAAGGTGGTTTATGGGAGTTTAAACTTAGCTTGATACGCTGGTTTAAACTCGAAAGTAAGTAAAAGTAGATTTTCTCTCTCGGTCGTGCTAGTGTTAAATGGTTTTATGCACTTGTTTTGATTTACATGTTACCTACTATTTAAGCATGTTTTAAAGTATTTGATATACTATATTTGAGCATTAAATACTGAAGGATACACATGGTAAGTGATCCTTGAAAGTATGTGGTTTATACTTGTGTTTAAAGCATGTGATGTTGCTTTGGAAAAATGCTTTGGTGAATGCTTGTTAAAACAGTGAGGTAAATGGCTAATGGTTAATTATATTGGCAAGTGATGTGGTTTTAAAATTGTTATCGGATATAGTTGGTCGGCCATAGGATTGAGTGCACTATAATAAGTTGCCTTGGATGTTGAGGGGTTTAGATCTGTGTACCGAAAACTCCATCTGAGTACCCTAATGGTAGAAGGGGTTAAACAGTAGTGTAAACACTCGTTGGTGGATTAAGTGTCTAACCGAAGAAAGGGGTTGGTGTCCCCAAGGGTTGTAGAGGTACCCGGTTGTAATGTACTGCGATTGTGATTGTATCGTTATTCCAGTTGAGATGGCTTGAAGTATTGGTTGGACACTTTTTGAATCCGTGTATCCAATGAACTTTTTTGGTAAATGGATTTGGTAGATGATCACTTGCAAGCCAATATAATGGTTAATGTATCATTGAAAGGTTTATGTTGTATAATGTGAATTATACATGCTTTCTCCTTAAGCTTTGCATATGGTTTGTTATGCACGAGAAGGCTTGAGTGGAGGTTTAGCAATGAGATTTGCTTTTGGCTAATGATACATGTTGTATGTTACTCTTTAAGCTTTGCATATGGTTGTTACGCATAGAAAGGCATAAATTGAAGTTTAGAAATGGAATTTGTTGTTGGTTAATGGTATATGTGCATATGGTTTTATATGCTGGTTTTTGAAAGTGTAAAGTGCATGGTTGTAAAGGCATGATAATGTGTACATGATGTTTTAAATGTGGCTTGAACATGAATTGAAATGAGATTTCAAGGTGTTATTGAGAAACGGTTTTAAATGCATTGATGGTGTTTTGTGTTTTGAGCATTCCTCACTAAGCCTAGTGTGCTTACGCTCTCTCTGTCCATCAATGCAGAGAATTGAAAGTTTGGAAAGCAACGGGAAGCAAGGGATCGGTACAAGACTTGGTAACCAAAGTATGTTTTTGGATTAGACTATAAGTAATAAGGGCAATGTGGGTTTCCGTTGTTTTTGGGAGATGTATGTTAAATTCCCTGCTGAGCAAGTTTGTTTGATTGCTCTTGTGTTGTAAATGGCCTCTATGGCTTGATTTTAGCATTGGTTTGAAGCTTCATGTTTTACGTGAAATGGTTTTATAGGAAGCATGCCTATAGTTCCACATTAGATGCAAAATTTCATGAATCAATATTGAATCTGTGATGTTATGCTGTAAATTGTATCCTGAGCATGTTGGTTGTATGTTAGAAGCATGTTAGGGTGTTTTGGATAGGCTAAGAGCTTGTTAACCAGCTATTTGTGACACTTTAGGCCCAGACGTACCGATAAGTGGGTAACCGTATCGGTACGGCTAGGCAAAATCTAGTAAGGTGTTTCGGTATGGGCTTAAGTGTACCGGTACAGATCTTCATTATTGGAATATGCTTTTTGGGACAAAACTCGTGTACCGAAACACTATTACACTGTATCGTTACGGGTGTCAAATAATTATGAACTGCCAGCTAGGCGTACCGAAATGGGTTGCAGTATATCGAAACAGTATTGGCCTATGTAAGGCACTGTATCGATACGGTGGCACGCATATCCGTACGGTTGTCTGTTAATTCAGTTAATGTCATGGAAATGAAGTTCTGTTTTCTTGCGTTTTAGTCCTTGCTTGTTGTGGATGCAATTAAATGAGCTTGGATGATTGTCTTGAGTTGATCTTTGACATGTAAGCATGAAACATGTTTAATTAAAGGTTGGTAATTTAAATTGGGCTAAGCCTGAGAAATTTTTAGAATTTTTAATTTCGTCCCTAATTCGTAGCTTTGGATAATTGGATGTCATTTTGACGCCCGATTGAGTTAGGGTTTTTTTTAGAGTTCTGTTTGTACACATAGGATAACTAATTGCATTTAGATAAGATAAAAAAAGTGATCAATTTTTGGGTTGATCTCTTTACGGTTTACTTCGGTAAACCTAATGTAGCTTGCTCGGTTCGGTCTTGCGACTAGGCCGGGTCGAGAGGGTTACAGAGTGTGATGTTTTAGTATAGGGATTGGAGTTGTTCTCACCCAAGATGGACGTCTCATTGCCTACTTTAGCGAGAAGTTGAATGGTACGACCATTAATTACCCAACATACGACAAGGAGATGTACGCTTTGATTCAAGTGTTGGACACATGTTAGCACTACCTTTGGCCTAAGATTTTGTCATTAAGCGTTAAAGCATCTCAAGGGACAAAACAAATTGAACAAGAGACATGCCAAGTGGGTAGAGTTCCTTGAATCATTTCCATATATGATCAAAACAAGAAACGTAAGGAAAATGTTGAAGTTGTCGCATTGTCGAGGAGGTGCGCACTTTTAAATACCTTGGAATCCTAATTGCTTGGTTTTGCTTACCTTAAATTTTTTATGACAATGATGTTGATTTTGGTGAGGTTTACAAAACATGTGCAAATGGATCTTTTGACAAGTTTTACAAGCATGAGGGATACCTCTTTCGAGAATGTAAATTGTGTATCCCTCAAGGATCCATTAGAAATGTGCTTATGAAGGAAGCTCACAGAGGAGGCCTTATGTGACACTTTAGAGTGGCTAAAACTTTAGACATGCTCGTCGAACATTTTTTTTGGCCCAAGATGAGACGAGATGTCGAGAGGGTGTGCGATAGTTGCCTCACTTGCAATAAGGTTCATACACTCCAGTTCTCATTCTCGAAGAATCATGGGTAGACATTTCTATGGATTTTGTGCTTGGACTCCCTAAGACTAAAAATGGGAATTCCATGTAATAAGAGTGATGATTCTTCGAATGTAGCTAATTTATTTTCCAAGAAAGTAGTTTGGCTACATGGGATACCAATGACGATCTTATCGGATCGAGATTCCAAATTTCTTATCCATTTTAGGAGAAATTTGTGGAATAAACTTGGTACCAAATTGTTGTTATCTACAACATGCCACCCACAAACGGATGGCCAAACTAAAGCGATCATTCGAGTCCTATCCACCTTGCTAAGAGAAATTACTCACAATAATTTGAAAAAATGGGAAGAGTGTTTACCTCATGTCGAGTTTTCTTACAAACAATCAATGCATTTGGCCACTAAGCATTCACCTTTTGAAGCGGTTTATGATTTTAATCCTCTAACACCTTTAGATTTGACTCATTCTTTTTCTCATCAATTGGTTCATGAATATGGCAAAAAGAAGGTCGAGTTTTTGAAGAAATTACATCAAAAAGTGTGAAAGAACATTGACAAGAGGACAGAGCAATACATACATCAGGCCAACAAGGGACGTAAACGAATCACTTTTGAACCAGGAGATTGGGTCTGTATACACATACGAAACGAGAGATTATCTGCCCAAAGGAAGTCAAAATTCCTACTCCGAGGAGATGGTCCCTTCCAAGTACTAGAGAAAATCAATGACAACACTTATAAATAGAGATGATTTTTCAAACTTAACAAAGATATGGTAGACTTACCATCATCTTAAGATTTTTGTTGAAGGAAAAATCACAAAAGTGGAGGTGATCTAACAAAAACGAAATGACTTGGTTGTTGAGAAATTTGCATTTTCATAATCATGAACATTCGACACATTTAGGACAAGTTCATTAAAGACAATCATGTTGACATATAGATACATATAAGACATGCAAATTTTTATAGTTTGTAAAAACATGTTTTTTAGGTAGATTTATTGTAGACGAATCGTTCTAAGTTCCAAGACATGAAAATTGGTGCAATGAAGATAAGTGCATCATTGGAAAGAAAAAAATTCAGAAGCATTGAGTCGAGCTCACAGAAAGCTCAAGTAAGTTGAATTCATAAAAAACCAACACTTTTATTTTTCAAAAGTCTCAATGCCTCAAGTTAGAGGAGCACTTAATTTTAAAAAAGTTTCAACGCTTCAAGTTGGAGGAGCACTTTAATTTCAAAAGTCTCAACGCCTCAAGTTGGGGGAGCTTTAAAATTTCAAAAAATTTCAACACCTCAAATTGGAGAAACACTTTAATTCAAAAGTATGAATGCCTCAAGTTGGAGGAGCCCTATAATTTTAAAAGTCTCAACACCTCAAGTTGGGGGAGTAGTTTAATTTCAAAGTTTCAATGCCTCAAGTTGGGGGAGCACTTTAATTCCTCAAAGTTCCAATGCCTCAAGTTAGAGGAGCAATCTAATTGCTTCAAGTTGAAGGAACGGTTTCCTCAAAGTCTTAGAGCCTCAAGTTGGAGGATCAAAGACACTTCACACTGTTTCAAAGTAGAAAGAGTTGTTTTCTCAAAGTCTCAAGGCCTTGAGTGGGAAGATCGAAGACACATCACGTCATTTCAAGTTGAAGTAGCAGTTTCCTCGAAAACTTAGAGCCTCAAGTTGAAGGACAGATGACACCTTACCCCGCTTCAAAGTAGGAGTGGTTTTCTCGAAGTCTTTGAACCTCAAGTTGGAGGGCCAAAGACACATCAAACTGTTTTAAGTAGAATGAGTCATTTTCTCAAAATCTCAAAGCCTCAAGTTGGAGGACCAAAGGCATCTCGCACTGCTTCAAGTAAACTGAGCGGTTTCTCAAAGTCTCTAAGCCTCAAGTTAGAGGACCGAGGACATCTCCCATCGCTACAAGTAGAAGGAGCGATCCTCATGTCCAAAGTTTCACTGCATCGAGTGGAAAGGGCATGCCATTTACATGAATTGTGTCGCGTTAAGTTGGAAGAGCGAGTTATCTCAAAAGTGTACAACGAACAAAATTCATGTTTTTTAGTCTTTGTTCTATTCTTGTTTCACAGCAATGAGCAAAAAGGGACAGTTGTAAACACTCATTTTAGTCCGAGCTCGAGTTTATAACCCAAAATTAAAACTCATACCTAAACCAAACCCATTATCAGTAGCCCAAACTCCAAAGAAGATCACCCAACCAAAAAACCTATCACCCCCATCCTTCATCGCTGTCAGCCACCAAGAGTTCCTCTCCAACCAGTGTCTGATCCCCATACGTTTCTGACCTCCATCAACAGTCACACACCATTATGTATCATACACTCAATCAAACTCTACCACAACCTCACTTTCAAACAACAATTACCCATATCTCTTAATATTCGATATCCTCAATCATTGAACGATCCTTATTTAAACCCACAAACATAACAAAGTGAAAAGAGGGACATGAAATCGATCGAATAAACCTGCAAAATGGAAAGATCAAGAACCCAAAAATAGTGAGCAAAAGAGCAAAAATTTAAAAGCCTAACCTTTCGGCATTGGTGGTTCACGACGGTCGGAGACTCTGATATCCAATTCGAATGGTGAGAAGACCATTCATATCTGGGAGAGGAACATACTTGGAAATTTGTTCCATCCGATGGTCAGAATTGGAGATCAGTGAAGGAGAATTCGAGAAGTCTTGGGCAAGATTCATGGATGTCTAGGCATTTTCTAACTAAACGGGGCCCGAATATGAGCTTATCACGTAAATCCAAGTCATTTGATTAATTTTTCTCTTCATTGAACACCGATGATGATGGTCGATCGGTGATCGACGACGACAGCAAATGGTGGTTACAAGCCAGTTTTTGGGTTGGTGTTTAGAAGAGAAGAGAGAGAAAAATTATGGGAGAAAGAAAAAATAAAGAAAATAAGAGAAATGAAGCTTATATAGAGGGATCAATACAATGTCATTTTGAGCCCCTTATGTGTTACTAAAACGAAGTATTTTTGACAACTGGCCCTTTCACCCGTGCCTGGCCCGACCCGCTTCCGCATTAGACTCGCGCCTTTTTGCAATTTTTGATTAATCTCTTTTAAGTCCCTCGACCTTGTAATTGTTGCAATTTTGTCCATTTCAACATGATTTAATTATTAATTAACCCATTTAATTTTTGATTTAGTTTGATTTAGTCCAATTTTATGTTTTATTTTTATTGTTGATATTCATTTTTCTGCACTTATTATTTTATTTTTCACTTTTATTATTTATTATTATATATTACATTAGTATTGTTATATATATATATATTTATTTGAATATTCATTCATATTACTAATACATTAGTATTGTTATATATATTTCTTTTTTATTTTTTATTTGCATGGTCACATTTTTTATTTTTTTTCTTTACTTATCTTCATTTATTTGTGTTATTTTTATTACTAACTTTTTTTCTTTCTTACGTTTGTGCATTTCATTTTTTCGAGATTGACTTTACCCCTTATGGTTACCAAGATTTGGGTGTTATGAGTGTGTTTTAACCTTTCTCGCACGTAACTGACTCTCGAACCTAATATTGACTTTAAATTTAAATACAAACCAAGTTTGAGGGTATTTGGTTGTACCCAGCCCAAAACACTAACGACAACTCCAAACATTCAACGGGTTTTCCAAAAGCCTAACAACAAAATATATAATTTTTCGATTTAGACAAAAATGGCGTCAACATTAACAAAATAGATAAACAAAACCAAGAAGCGTAATACTCGTGTAGACCTCCATATCAACTGGGTTATGGACGGTTTTGTCACTCATGTTCCCTTCCACCTTGTTCTGAATCGAGTGACGTTTGATTTCTTTTTAATTTAATGAAACCCTAGCGTGTATGTTTTTGTAAATTTGCTTATCAAGTTAAAGCCAATAATATTGCTTAGCATCAAGGACGGAACTATGAATTGCACTTCCCTACCGCACAATTTTTTTTTATCTTTGTTCTTATATATAATTTTTTTAAAAATAAATTATTTATGAATTTGTCAATAACTTTCAAACATTTATATTTTACTCCACTAATCCTAAATTTTGTCTTCATCCCTACTTAGCCTAGTGGTGAAGGGATGAGATAAGAAACTCCTAAACTTGTGTTCAAGTCTTTTGATGGTCTGTTTCTAAAATTTTAAAATTCAAACCAATATGAGGTACTGGAGATTGTCACGTTTCAGCGTCCTATTAATTGTAATTAATTTAATAAAAACAATTATTTATGAACATTTATTTTTTAAAAAGTCTTTGATGACAATGTATTATATCACGTCATCATAAACGACCACGTGGACATGTCAAGTCATTATTACCGCCCACGTGTACTTGTCTAATAAGTGGGAACCTTTGACCTTTAGCCAGGAAATAATTTTCATCCAACGAAGGGCTTTTTGTACGAAAATAAAACGTTAAGGGATAAAGTGTTTAAAAAAGAATTGAGGCCAAAGTGATAAATATATAAAACGTTAGGGACATATTTAGACATTAAGCCTATTTTAACTATTTTTCATTAAAGTGATTAATACGTTGTTCATAGTTTAGTTGACGTGTACAGACTATAGTCCCTCTTGAAATTTGTTGTTTTATTTTTCATTATCTGAATTGCGCTTGGAATTAAAATTCTGTTTACATTAATATTTAAACATTTTTATAAATAAAAATAAATAATTATAAATCAAACTAAAGTAACTTATTCAAATTATTTAAAAAATTGTCTAAATTTAGCTAATAATGTTTGATGCAATGATAATATATATTGTATTCTCGCGAAGAAAACTGGAGACTAACGTCGAACTATTGAGATGACCAGAGGTGGATCTTTTAAAGGACTAGAGGGGGGCCATGGCCCACCTAAAATTTTGGAAAACTAGATTTACCCCTAAAAATTTTGAAATATTCAATTTGGCTCCCTCATAATTTTTAAAAATTCATATTAAACTTTAAAATTTTGAATATTTTTATTTAAATTTCCTCTAAAAAATTTTAAAGTTCTTATTAAATCTTTCAAAATTATTAAAAATTTTAGTTAAATCCTCAAATTTTTTGAAATTTTTAGTTTAAGCCCTTAAATTTTTAAAAAATTTAAGTTGCCCCCAAAACTCTTACCCAAGTCCGCCATTGGAGATGACATTATTAAAAGAATACTCACAAACTCTTAATTTAAATCATAAATCCAATACGAAAGATATAAAAATAAAATGTTATTAAATCCAATTTAATTATGATAAAGTTCAGTAAAATAATCTTGTAATTTCGGTTGCCTAATAATCACAAATCAAAAAGTCTTTGGGTGTTACATATTATTATATTTCTAATTGGTAGATGAGTAAAGATTATCCGAGATTTAAAATCAGAATTAGGTGTCAATAACGTATTGATAACAACGTAAATTCTTTATTATTGTTTAGGAAAAAAGTTTAAAAAATTACTTAATTAACAAAGTTTTATAAAAATAATCCAAATAATCCTTAATTTTAAGTAAATGCCACAATTGCCCCTTGCTGTGTTGACAATAAATATGGATCGAAATGAAACCTGATAAAAAAATATAAAAAATAGTTAAAATATTTGTCGTCACAAAAAATAACATAAACACAATAGACGTGTATAAATATGTTAAAAATCTACCTAAAACGAATTACTAAATGTAAATTTAATTATATAAAATTACAATATAAAAAAAAACGTACAAGAAACATATATATAGTTTTTTCTAACTTGAATAATTGTAACAAACAATACAAAATATGTGATGGATTATGACATAACATGAATTGAGACAATGGTTATAAAAGAAAGTAAAATAAATAGAACACAAATGTATAGATATACTGAACCTAACAAGTGGTTTTAGTGAAAAAACGGATAATGTTTATCTTAAGAGATCTGGGTTCAATTGCCTTGTCAGTAAGATGTGTGTACATTGTCAAAAGGTTAAGAATAATTATGAACATATACTACCTTGTAATCACCTTTAGACTATTAAAAAATGTATAGATATTCTAAAATCACATTATAAAAATAATTAATTTATAAATATATTTGCATAAAACATATAATTTTGAACATATATGCAAATGTAAATACAACATGAAAATAAATATAAATATAAGTGCGCAAATATTTTTTTTCCTTTCTTCCATTTGTTTTTCCTTTTTTTTCTTTCTAATTTGACCCTTGAGTGTTTCATTTAATTGAATTTCTAAAATGACGAAAAGAATTTGTTAAAAGACGTTGATATGTGGAGTTAAATCAATGATTTAATTTTCTTACTTCTTGCAAGATAACTTTTAAGATATTTTCTGTGTGTATATATATTATTAATTATTAATTGATCTAGCATAATCAAATACCAAGTTCTTTAAGTAAGGTTAGAAATTTAAATCATAGTTTTGTGAATAAAGAAAATTAGATTGAGAGTGTCATTTCAATAATAAGCTTGTGCAATATATGATTTGGATTAGTCGACCAATAGATCAAATACTGATAATTATAAAAAAAAATCACTTTCAATTACCTATAAGATTGTTTTGTCTAATTTTTTTTCTTATTTAGTGTTATTAAAAATTTAATGTTTTACTATAAAATAAGTTTCTAATCTATGTTATTTTTTTGTTTTATGTGCTTAAAGTTTATTTTGGTAAGAATAAGTGCCTAAAGTTTCATTTTATTTGTTTTAGCTGTCTGTAGTTTTAAAAAACTCTAACGTCCAATTATTATTTGACCCGTAGCTTAATTTAGGCACATATTTTGACCAAAACAAACTTTGGGCACTTATTCTTACCTACCTAAAAAATAATTTTAGGCATCTATTCTTATCAAAATAAACTCTAGACACCTAAAATAAAAATAAAAATAATTTTAACACTTATTTTATTCTAAAGCAAAAAATTAAAAATAAAACCTTAGCAACGTCAATCTAATAAATAAAGTCAAACAAAGATTTAGATTTCCAAATCTATTAAAATACTACAATATATCCCTAATTATCAAATTTAAGAAATGTTCGTGAATACTAAACAATCTTCAATAATAGGGTGGTCTAAGTGATAAGCAATATGGTATCGCTTAATCAGGTATCGGGTTCGAGGCCTTTTATATGCAAAAAGTTCTCGTTGGAATACTCACCCACCAAAATCAAGTGTACGACGCGAGTAAGTCCGAATTAGTCAAGGCAAAACTGTGAAGAACCAGAAGTGCAACAAAAAAAACAATCTTCACCAAAATTTGAGTAAATATTTGATACATTAATAGTAAATAACACACCAATAATAAATACTCTCTGTCCTATAAAACTTGTCCCTTTTATTTTTTTTAAATTGTCCCACTTAAATTGTCTCATTGAAAAATTCAACCATCTTTATTAGACACATTTCCCTTTTTACCCTCTTTTTAATTTTTTAACAAAATAAACTTTAATCTTTTAATGATGAAATTGTTATTTTAATTATTTTACAAAACATCTTTTACATATTTTTTTTACTAAAATTACGTAAAATATTAACAAAAGAAAATTTGTGGGACGATACTTTCAATTACCGTAAAAAGGTTGTTTTGTCTAAATTCTTTTCTTATTTAACTTTATTAGAAAATTAGAGGAAAAAAAGCCGGTCAACTGTAATAAATAAAGTCAAAGATTTAGATTTTCAAAACGAATAAAATAGTACAATATATTCCTATTGATCAAATTCAAAGAAAGTGGCTGAAGACTAAACAATTTTCAGCAATATTTTAAAGATTAATATTGGATATAATAATGATTTAGATTATGACATATCATAAAAATTAAATTTATTTAAATTTAATTTTAACATTTGAGATAGTTGGTCACCCTAAATGTTTTTTTTATCCTTCCAATTTTCAGGGTTTGACCCTGAGCAAATGTTGATTCAGTTGTAAATATAAAAATCTAGAAAAGTTTTAACATTGTAGTATTATAAATCAAAGCCACTTCACAGGTAACCTCAGTGTTTCAACTCAAAATTTTCTTGGTTTTCCTCACAAAGCAACAAAATGTTGGAAATAGCTTACAGCTCGTTTTCATGGTTGTTGAATGCTAGCGGCCAGGAAGATTTACTATTCCCAGCAACTTTCTCATTTCTGATTGCCATTTTGGGAATTTCGCTATGGTATGTATGGATCATACGGAAGTCAAGGAAACCAATGGCTCCATTACCGCCCGGTCCACGTGGGCTGCCAATTGTGGGATATCTTCCATTTCTTGGATTTGATAATCTCCACATGGTGTTTACAGAGTTGGCTGCAGCTTATGGTCCTATCTACAAACTTTGGCTTGGAAACAAACTAACCATAGTAATTAGCTCTCCATCCCTTGTAAAAGAAGTAGTTCGCGACCATGATATAGCTTTTTGTGAGCGAGATCCTTCCATTGCTGCACAGGTTATCACCTTTGGCTCCAACGATATTGCATTCGACTCTTACAGCAGTCCCGGTTGGAAAACCAGGCGCAAAATTCTTGCAACCGATATGCTCAGCAACGCCAATCTTAATGCCTGTTATGGTCTACGACGAGAACAAGTGATGAAAACCGTTTGGGATGTCTATAAAAACGTTGGCAAGCCACTTGATATAGGTAAATTGGCATTTATAACAGCAATTAATGTGACCATCGGCCTGATGTGGGGAGGCAAACTCCGAGGAAGGGAAGGGGCTAAAATTGAGGGTCATTTCAAAGATCTTTCTTCAGAAATAATGGTATTACTCGCAAAACCAAATATTTCTGATATTTTCCCCTCGATCGCACAGTTTGACATGCAAGGCATTGAAAGGGGAATGAAGAAAATCCTTCAATCGTTCAATGAGCTTTTTGATTCTGTAATTGAACTACGAATGAACGCTGCCACTGAGAAGGAAAAAGTTAACGGAATGAGTGAACCAAAAGCAGACTTCTTACAATTCCTGTTGGATTTACACAACGAGTGCGAAGATGGCGCATCATCACTTACAATGAATGAAATCAAGGGTATTCTCATGGTAAGATATTCACACTTTCTTTCTTGGGTTACAGCTTACCTATTCTTTCTAGTTCGGTAACTAGTGCTATTTGTTAATTTAGGACACTCTGGTGGGTGGAACGGATACTGCTTCAACTACGACAGAGTGGGTAATGGCAGAGCTAATGCAACATCCAGAAAAAATGGAAAAGGTGAAGAAAGAATTAGATGATGTTGTTGGCCTAAACAACGTCGTTGAAGAGTTTCACTTGCCTAATTTAAGTTACCTAAATGCAGCGATAAAGGAGAGTTTCCGCATGCATCCACCCCTACCCCTTCTTTTTCCCCGTTGTTGTGGCCAGTCACTCCAACTCGGAGGCTATACCATACCAAAGGGAAGCAGGGTGTTCCTAAATATGTGGTCCATTTACATGGACCCCAATATTTGGTACAATCCTTCGGAATTTCGACCCGAGAGGTTCTTGGATGACCCTGACAAATTTGATTTCCGTGGAAATGATTTTCGGTATTTGCCATTTGGGTCTGGAAGGAGAAAGTGTCCCGCTGTTTCCCATGGGGGAAAGATGCTATCTTTCATATTGGCCTCATTGCTGCATTCTTTTGAGTGGAAATTACCACAGGGAACAGAGCTTGAGTTGTCCTGCAAATTTGGAATTGTTGTGAAGAAAAAAATCCCTTTACGTCTTATTCCCATGCCCAGGTTGACTAATCTTGAGTTGTACAAAGAGCAACTGTTATAAGCTATTATGAATAAAAATTATCAGGACCTTTTCGGTATCTCTATACATGTTTCATCATTAAAAAAAATTGAATTTAAGAATTAAGGTGTAAAGTTTAAAGCGTAAAATTTAAAGTTTAAGATTTAAAATTAGAGTGTATGATTTAGTTTTTAATATTAGTGTATCATATGAACACCAAATAGGACATGAGATTTTTACTCAGTTATTATGTGTTTCTTTTTATGTTACATTGTCTTTTTTCGTAAATCGCTGTATCTCTGGAAGGTTCAAGCCATGTAATCAAATAAAATTATGAAAGTCGTAGAGTAATCGGTGTAAGATTTCAGTTCTAATTTTATGGATCAAATTAATTTTAAAATAAAATAATTGTTAAGTACATTTAGCTGTTTACTTGAATAAAAAGTTATCATATCCATTCACTTGGTTACTTAATAAACGTCACGTATTACAGGTTAATCTATATAATTTAATCAAAAATTTATAACCTACATAGATAGGAAGGGTTGTAACAACGTAAAATCGACCTGAAATATTCGGCGAGTTTAGAGAGTCACATCCAGGTCCTGTGAGCGATATAAGACTTAAAACTAGATAAAATCATCTTTAAATAATTGGATTATGAAAATTCAATATTAATTATTATAAATACATGTGTAAAATAAATACATAGAAGTTGGAGCTCCATAATATTGAAATACTCATTTTTGTCAGGACCCCAAGTTATATTCGAACCGTCTATCTTATTTAAAATAAATTTTCAAAAATAATAATAATATAATAATAATAATAATAATATAAAAGCAAGGCATGGTCTCCACTCAGAGAACCATGCCCTGCCTCACCTTTCCCCCACGCATCACCCAGCCCCCACGTCCCCATGCCCTGCCATCTACCATGCCCTGCCTCACCTTGCTTCATCTACACTTCATTTTCCCCTCCCATTATCCATTTTAAACCACACCACAAATTGAACAAATGGAGGCTCTCGGCAAGGCAAAAAAAAGGGAGGGGAGAGCACAATTACAAGAGAGCCGACATTCACCCTCAATTATTTTTAGAGCTCTCGGCAAAATTAAAAAAGGGGACTCTCATGTTATTTTAAAGACATCACAAATTGAGAAAGAAAAATGAGAGAACTCTCTACTATATTTAAGTTTGGGTATCCTTTTTATGTATGTTTATGGTATAATCTTTTTATAATCTAATAGAAATGATGTTTTATTAGTAATCCTTTCATTTATTTTTGTTATTACATGTTTTTATGTATTTTTTATGTTCATATGGTTCTATATGTTGTTAGCATGTGTTTAGATTAATTATTGGTGGTTGTTTATTATTTGTTTTTCAATCTTCTCATCTCTAATATGTTTTCTATCGTGTTATGTATTTGTTCATATTTCTTATTTGTTCTTGTATAATTGTTTCGATGTGTATATGTACGTATATATGTATGTTTTTAGTACATATCTATGCATATTACGTTGTATAAATTAAGTTATGTATAATATATATGTATATACTATGTTTCTTTTTTAGTGTATGTTTCTTAATTATTGTGTAGCTTGTTATTTTGTTTTGTTTGTAAATTTGCCTAGCTTTTATTTATTTGTTTTATTTTGTTCTATGCATATGTATAGTATGTGTACAAGTATATGGTTTAACGCATGGCTTAGTTTTTTTATTATTCATTTGTTTCGGTTGTTGTCATAGAATGCATGTATATATTATTTATATTCATATGTTGATATCATGCTAGACTGTTTTTATATATATTACTCTATTTTCTATGTGCAATATATGATAGCTTTATCTATTATTATATCCTTGTATATTTGTGAGTATATGTGGTTATTTTACCTTGTTCATACGTATTAAAAAGTCATGTTTCATATTTTGTTCATTTTAGTCCTTAATTTTTGTCATTTATGCCATGTAAATTATTACATCATGCATTTTAATCACTAGTTCATGTTTTTTATTTGGTTCACATATTTTAGCATGGTTATTATTATTATTATCATTATTATTATTATTGTTATTATTATTATTATTATTATATTTTAAGTTAGATTAATATTCATGCATGTTTTAGAGTAGTGTTTTTTGTTATGTTAGAATGCATTTTTATGTGTTAGATTAATGTTTATGTATGTTGGATTAGTAGGTTATTATGTTAGTATTTATTTATATTTTTATCGTATTGTATTTATTTATGATTGCCATATTTTGAGTTGCATTTCGGATATATTATTGTCAATGCGGTGCCCTTTTATTCGAGCATAAACGGGGCCAGTATTAGGCGTAGTGATAGTGGTTAGGCGTTTACTCTCGGATAACGGGGCTTTTAAAATCTGCTCGCACTTATAACCAAATTTTAATTTAATCGTCACTTTAATCCGGAAAGTTTAATATTAATAAAGCGGTAATTATTAAAGTACCAAATTTGGGCGGTGTGGGGGTGCTAATCATTCCCCATCCGTAACAGACTCCTGAACCCGACATTTTAAAATCTCTGATTTTTACGGTGTCCGGTCCACCTTGAGTGACTTGTGGTGACTCCATTTTTAAATAAAACACGGGTTTTATAAAACTCCCACGCGGAAGACATCATTTTCAGAATAAAAACCACATCACCTTTTTTAGCGCGACTCCGCTGGAGATATTTTTGTTTTTTCAAAAACAAATGACTTCTCTTCCTGCCGCCAACTCGACTATATCCCATGTGTTGTTACTAATTAGTGCATCATATTCAGCCACTGCAGCTAGCCTCCAGTCAGAATCTTTAAGCGCACTGTGAATGTCATCAGGTATCTTCTTGACCTGCATCGTATATAACTTGGGTTTGAAGATTTCATTCTTCTTTATTGTGTGTAACCCTCTAAACTCAGCCAAGAAAAAAATGCCGAATTTAAAAAGTCACTATTGAAAACTTTACCCTCAAGAAATTAATTTTATTTATAATAAATCATAATAACTGTAAAATAATTAAATATTTAATAATTTGTTGAAACTAAAGTGTTGAAATAATAACCGAAAATTTCATAATATAATCTGAATATATAAAGTTTGAAATGCATGTTAAAAATAATAAATCCCAAATCTAAAATTACACCAAATCCCAAAACTAGTAATTAAATTAAATAAATAAATAAACCCAAGTCCATACTGAAATATAGTAAAGCTGAAAAACACTAGATCCTCCGAGTACCAAGTCGTTTAAAGTCTGAGTTATCTGTAAAAGAAACTATAGGGGAGTGAGCTATTGAGCTCAGTGTGTCTCTAAAGTGCAAGCAATCACAAACTCAGTTCCAAAATAATTTTTCTCAAGATATTTAATAAAAGCACGGTAAACACAATGCAATATAATGATGACATAGACAAAACACATTTCCCAGCTACATACTCCAATCACAGTGGTGGCAAAGCCACCCGATCACAGTGGAGGTAGTTCCCCGGAACTCCTCACCCTTATTTCACCAATCACATTGTGGCCAAGCCACTTCTTCCTCTGTACAATCCCATTCCAAGCATATAAAATATGGTAATGATTGTAAAACACAAAATCACATCACAGTATATCGTACTATATATGAGGATCACAGTTCTGAAATTTCTGATAGATTCATTAAAACACACTCTGACACAGTATGCCTGATAACTCAAAACACATTGTAATCACAACACATGAAAAATAGTCATGCATGTTGTAAAACATTTCACAGAATATATAGCACAAAAAGAGAACACACCTTAGCCTAAGTAACTCAACCTATTGTATGGCGTGTCTCTCGCGATCAGAAGTACGTTGTCCAGTTGTATTGGTACCTATGAGAATAAATTTTATATTAATAACTATCACTATCGACTGCTTGGTTCGACGAAATTTCAAATAAGTAATGATATTTTTATAGCTACCTACATGAAATTGATTGAGTCGACATTAGATTATAAAACCTTTCAGTGTATAATTTAAAACCTCAAAGAGCAAAGTTTTGAAACTTGAATCCCAACTTTCCCTATAGTCAATAGTTTTAAAACTAGAGTTGAAATATGCGTATCATATGGATACAAAAATTGTAGCTTTTATTATTTCAAGTAAACAAAATAAATCTGAAATAAAAATAAAGTAGTTTTCATAAGAATAATATATATATATATATAAACAATGACTTTGCAACTATCATGATTCTCTTTAAGAATAATCTCGATTGATTTTAGGCAAAAAGAATAAGTAAATAAATGTTAATAAAAATAAGAATAAAATAGCATGGCTTTAAAAAGAACAAAGATTGCCCTTACCTTGCCTATTAACCATGCGGCAATATAAGGGGTGGGGGCACACAAGGGTAGAGTGACGCATGGGCAAGGAGCTGGTGCTGCGCAGGACGAACTTGGGGACTGAACGGACAATCGAACGAGTGAGGGGTGCAAAGCGGCCGAGATTGGTGATAGGATTTTAGCAAATCGATAAGGGTTTTGGTTGCGATAATTTGCTGAAGAACTAGGGTGGTATTTAAACCTTAAAAAGATTGGCTAAATTGAATGTGCAACCCCCACTTCTCAAGAATTTATGGTCTTGACCACCAAAAATCTCAAAGTTACAAATATACTCCCTTAAGTTTACAAGTTGAACAATTTGGACCAAAATAAATCAAATAATCATAATTTTGTCGTTGAAGCTCAAAATGTTACAAAATAGACTATGAAGTTTTAGGAATTACAAACTAATCCCCAAAACTTTTCAAACATTACTAATTTGACCTTGAAATTCAAGTTTCCCAGAATTTTGTCATAATGAATTTCAAAATTAAAGAAAGAATCAAATGTTTCAAAAATTCACGATTTAGTCTATATTTTTTAATAAAATGATTCAAAATCCTCAAAAGTTAGGGTTTCAAAAATTGGAAATTATAAAATTAGAATTTTTAGGAATTAGGAAATTCAGGGTGTTACATTGTGACCATGGCATGAGTGTTGGTTCCAATAGTTCGAGGTGGAGAGTTGCCAGCTGCACATTCCTGAGTTAAGGGCATCGCTTGATTGATGGATGAAGTTTGAGAGGGACATCAAGAAACTTTATGTCCTTGAGAACTTGTGGCCGTATCAGTAGCAGGGAGCACATCTTGGTACAACGTGGCTTGCGCATCTACTAGAGAATCCATAATGTATCTGATCATGACCTGACTCAGCACCATTGGTCATTTGTGTATCTTCTTCAGTAGCTTCAGGCTGAGGTTCACATTCCTGCGTAGGCATCTGATCTGAATTATCAACAGCTGCTGTAGGCTGCTTATGACAAGTAGACGCACCTTCAGCAGGAAGCTCAGTAGGGACTGTAGTGGGAGCATAACTGCTATCTGAACGCAAGAGAATCTTTGGTACAATTGGCAGGTTGGTAGACTGAAATGATGAAGATTTATTTTGTTAACACTAGTGTTCTTTTGACCAAAAGCAAACACATTTTCATTGAATACCATATTCCGAGATACAAAGATCTTTCCCTAAGAATCCAAACATCGATAACCATGATGAAGAGAAGAGTATCCCAAAAAGGTACAAGGCTTGGATCTATAATCCATCTTGTGCTTGCTGAAGGGCCTTATGTGAGGGAAACACTGACATCCAAAAGTTTTAAGAAAGAAATAATCAGGCCGGTCTGTGTACAATTTCTGATAAGGAGACATACCTTCAAGAGATTTGGTAGGCATTCGATTGATAAGAAAAACAGATGATAGCACAGCATATGCCCAGTACTTTAGTGGCAAGAAAGTTTGTGCAAGCAAGGTAAGAGCCGTTTCAACCACATACCTATGTTTCCTCTCCACAACACCATTATGTTGAGTGGTATGAGGGCACGATTTCCTAAATTTAATGCCAACTTGGTGTGCCAAATTTTCAACAAGTCTGAATTCCCCTTCTCCATCAATTTGCAAGGCAAGAACATATGTATTAAATTGAGTTTTAACAAAATCCATAAACACATCAAATGCTGAAGAAACATCACTTTTATTTTTCAGTAGGTAAAGCCAAGTATTCCTACTATACAAGTCAACAAAAATTACAACGTATCTATAGACATTGAAAGAAATAGGAGCTGCCCCCCATACATCTATCTCAAGAAGCTCAAAAGGTTGCTTATATACATTATTTGAAGTAGAAAATGGCAAAACATGGCTTCTGCCCATTTGGCAAGCCACCCAAATAGAATTTCTATCTACAACTATTGACTCTTTCAACACCATTTTGACTATGTCAAGAGCTCGATATCACAATCTTCGATGCCAAAGTCAGTAGTTTGACTTGTCTCGAATAGCAGAGTGAAAAATAGACACCATTCCTCCCTTATCATGATAATCAAAGTTGTATAGACCCTCGTCAATTCCTCCTTTCAACAGAATTTCCTCAGTGCTGACATCCTTAACATAGCAAGCATTGTGGTGAAATTCAAAATACGCGTTATTGTCTTTAGAAAACTGGGCAACAGACGTTAAATTCTTGGTAACTTAAGGGACATATAACTCTTGATTCAAGCATAACTTCCTAGATGCAGTGCTTATAAAAAAAGATCTACCAACATGCTCAGTATTTAGTGAAGAACCATCACCAAGATGTACCTTACCTTTGCCATGGTACACACTCTTGGATTGAAGGGCAGAGGAGCTACTAGCAATTTAGTGAGTGGCACCTGAATCTAGTAACACTTCGAATGATGCATAGGTCCATCAACAGTCAAGGCGTGAACCTGAATGTTCTCATTGTGATAGGATTATCAATCAATACGTTTGGCCACGAAGGGGTGAATTGGCGAATAAAAATTTTGGTCGAGCTAAAAGAAAATTGTGAAAAATTGAGACACAACGATATATAGTGATTAAGCTTCTAACCAAGCTCTACATCCACTACCTCAGCACTATACTAAGGATTTTCAACAATTCACTATGAATTCTTCCTTTTTACCGGTTCAAGGGCTAACTGTTACAACACTTTAAGATTTTTTACTCAAAATCTTAAGAACACTCACAGAAGAAAGAGATAGTTTGCAAACTTGAAAAACCTTACAATGATGGATGTTTGCACAATTCTAGCTCACTCACAAACCCAATACTTGAATAAAAAGATTACATGAAAGAACAATCAAGTGGGTTGTAAAGATTTGACACTAAAACCTCAAAAAAGTTGGATTTTGCTTGAATAACTTTTTGGATAGCTTTCTTGATGTTGTTGGAGCTTTAAGAACATGTATATATAGTCTCTCTATCAATTTTAGCCGTTGTGGATGTTGGGGATGTCAAAATAGCTGTTGGTGGATGTTTTTCTTCAATAAAAGCTGCCAGCCTACCATTCGTATATGTACAGAAAGAGACGTATCGGTACCTGAAATTCAAAAAAGAAGTCGTTGTACAGATGTGTACTGATACGCTTTGAGGCGTATCGAAACGGACAAAGAGTAAATTTGGGGGTGTACCAATACAGTACAACTGTATCGGTACGGATTTTGCTCACTGGAATCTGAAGAAAAAGTCTAGCAAAAAATGCAGCGGTACGCCCTGTGGCTTATCGATACGGTTAACTAAATTTCAAAGATTTATGATTCCAATAACAAACAAGGTAATGGTCATATTTGAAATTTAAAAATTTAACACCCGTATCGGTACGGTGACTAGATGTATCAAAACGGTTGTTCGGTACGCCCACACCCGTATCGTAACACTAAGCTTAAAAACACAAACCTTGATGAAAGTCGTATTGAAACGGGTACAACCATGTCGGTGCAGATAACCAAGAACACAAGCCTAGATGAAGGCCGTATCGAAACGGGGTTAACCGTATCGAAATGATATTGCAATTGAAATTTCAGTAGTGAAAAATTGTATCGAAACGCTATGATACGTATCAATACGCCTGAGCTATTTTGGTTATTTAAGTATCAAAAAACTTAGAAAATTTTTGGGGTTTTAAGTTTTTGACTTAGAAACAATTTTAGGTACAAATCCTTGTCATTTTGTGAGACTTCTGAATACTTAAAAATTTATTTACTTTTGCAATTTACTTTTGCATAAGAGTTCAAGAACATAAAAACATAGGTGCATAACTAATCCTAATATATTATGATATGATATGCAAAATGCCTAAGAGACGTCTCCATCGTCTTCATCTTCTTCATCTTCATCTTCTTCATCTTCATCATTGGCTTGGGTTCCAAGTGATTGACACCATTCGCCATGAAAAGCGGTGAGAGATATATCCATCGAATTTTGACGATTCTCAATGGCAGTCACTCTTTCCTCCAAAGATATAAAACGTGTGTCTATTGCGGAAAACCCGAAGGAAATGGTAGTATTTAAAGATGCAATAGAAGTTCCCAATGATGTGAATTGCTCATTGAGATAGGCCATTAGAGCGTCATGAGAAGGTTGGGCTACCGGAGCTTGAGGAACCTGAATCTCTGGATGGACCAGAGCTATCGGTGGATTGGGTTGAACGTTTTGAGGTAGATCGGCAAGGAGAATCCATTCTCCATTAAAATAAGTAAACTTTGCGCGATGGAGAGAGCGTTCATCAATCTGATCAGTAAGAGGCTCGGCAAGATCATAGGAACAATTAATTCCCATCTTGTAAAACAAGTAGCTTAACGCGGTGCCATATGTGAAGGATGTGACAAAAGTTGTATGACGATATTGACAAGGTAGACGATTTCAACAAACATAATTTGAGCAAGGTTTGGTCACTTACCCCCACGAAAGCATCTAATCCAAAAATCATGAACTTGACGAATTGTGGAGAATTTTCCACCAGATGGGCAAAGCCACCAAGTGATCATGAGATGAAGGATGCGGTCTTGAGCATCAAGTACGGTTACTAAACAACCAAGGACATGTCCCAATTCATTCTCATTATCAATTCCCACATCTTCAAGACCCAAAAAGTTTGCTAAAATGGATGAATCAATTTGAAATTTCTTACCCATAAGATAAGATTCAATAGCAACAACTTCAGTTTTATCCTCATTGTAAATACACCGGGCATTGAAGTAGAAAATCAAAACGAGATTTCGGTATAAAATCTCAGGTAAGGCCAAAAGTTGTATAAATTTCCATTCTTGCATCAAATCAAGATATTGTAATTGAAATCTCTCCGAAGAAAAAAATGGAATTGAAACAGTCCGCTCACGGAGAATTTTAAAATTTTGATAATGTTTAAATTATTCCATAGCATCCGGATATCTAGGTTCATTAAAACAATTTTGGAAAATATGGGTAAGGTTACTTTCGAGATTTTGAGTGAGAAGATTTGAACTAGAGGCCATATCTCTTCTTTCTATTTTCTTAGGACCCATGATCTGAATTCAAAATCAAACCAAAAACAATGTATGCATAAATCAACACATTCAATCCAATAATTAGTCTAATAATCAAGGTATTGTTAAAAATCTATATAATATAGTTTAAAAACATATACAAAAATAAAAAATTTTGGTAAAATGAAATTTGAAAAACAATGTTAAAAATATACGATAAAATTTATATTCGAATAAAAAAAATTCAGTTTTAAAAAAGTTTTTACAAAATTTTTGAAAACAAAGTCATATTCATCCTAAATGTAAAATTTTGAATAAAAAATAATATATATATATATGGATGAAATTAAAAAGAAAGAAAGTTAGGGTTTACACCTTAATTTAGGATTGTGGATGAATGAGAGGATAATGATCCACAAGCTTGATGATATAGCTAGGGTTTGATGAGAAATCCCAAAGCCCTCAAAACATTTTGAGTTTTATGTAAAAAATTAGAAGAGTTTAAGAGGTTTTTATAGCCAAAATTGTGTTAGGGTTTGAGAGAAGAAGATAGAGTTTGATTTAAAGTCGGAAACCCTCTTTTAATGCCCAATAAACTGCCCAGCGGCTACGTGTACTGATACGCCAAGAGGTGTATCGAAACCAAGTACCGAAACGGTTGTCAGCCGTTTCGATACGCGACCTCATTTCGGTACAGGTAAAATTGTACTGGAACACTTTTAATAACCTGTATCGATACGTGGGACACAGTATCGATACGCTTGTGCCAGAAACGTCATTTTTGGCATCAAGTTGCTCAAAAATTCGAACTTATTTGAATCTAAATGCATGGAAATGATATATTAACATTATGCATGAGCATAAATTATATGCATACTCCCCCTAGCAACAAGCATAGAAGCAAATAAGAGCATATTGACAATGTGATCAATCAAATTCAAGCTAAATTTTAAGACTTAAAAGCTCTAAGGCTCAAGAAAGATTGGTTAAACCTAACTCTCGCCTAAGAGACCAAAAACGCTCTTTATCTAATGGTTTGGTAAAAATATCCACTAATTGGTTCAAGGTGTTTACATACTCTAGAACTATATCATTTTTCAAGACATGATCTCTAATGAAATGATGTCTTATTTCTATGTGCTTGGTTCTAGAATGCTGTATGAGATGCTTAGTGAGACAAATGACACTAGTATTGTCACACCTAATGGGGATGGTACCTACATCAACTCCATAATCTAAAAGTTGTTGCTTCATCCAAAGGACTTGAGCACAACAACTTTCGACTGATATGTATTCTGCTTCGGTGGTAGATAGTGCTACACTATTTTGGTTCTTAGAGAACCAAGATATAAGCATACTACCTAGAACTTGACAAGTACATGAGGTACTTTTTCTATCTATCTCACAACCTCCATAATCCGCATTCGAATAAGCATGTAAACCAAAGGAGGAATCTCTAGGATACCAAAGGCCTAAACAAGGTGTATCTCTAAGGTATCTAAAAATTCTCTTAACGGCTGTAAGGTGTGAATCTTTAGGACTAGCTTGAAATCTAGCACACAAGCAAACACTAAACATAATGTTGGGTCTACTTGCGGTAAAATAAAGCAAAGATCCAATCATATATCGATAAAGTTTTAAATCAACACACTTACCTCCTTCTTCTTTGTCAAGATTTGTAGAAGAACTCATTGGTGTAGCTTGAGGTTTCATATTTTCCAAGACAAACTTTTTGAGCATATCATTGATATACTTAGCTTGATTTATGAAGATGTCATCATTTCTTTGTTTGATTTGGAGTCCCAAGAAGAATGAGAGCTCCCCCATCATGCTCATTTCGAACTCACCTTGCATTAGCTTAGCAAAATCTTGGCAAAGTAACTCATTAGTAGAACCAAAAATTATATCATTAACATAGATTTGAACTACTAAAATGTCTTTGTCATTTTTTTTATAAAGAGCGTAGTATCCACCTTTCCTTTGTCAAAACCTTTTTCAATTATAAAACTTTATAATTTTTCATACCAAGCTCTAGGAGCTTGTTTCAAACCATATAAGGCTTTTGAAAGTTTAAAAACATGGTTTGGGTATTTTGGATCTTCAAAACCGGGTGGTTGTTTTACATATATCTCTTCATTAATAAAACCATTTAGAAAAGCACTTTTGACATCCATTTGAAAAAGCTTCAATTCATGATAACATGCAAATGCAAGAAGCATCCTAATAGCTTTCATTCTAGCTACGGGTGCATAGGTTTCATCAAAATCGATTCATTCTTCTTGAGTGTAACCTTGAGCAACAAGTCTAGCTTTGTTTCTCACTATGTTACCACTCTCATCTAGTTTGTCTAGTGTCCATACTTTAGTTCTCTCAAATTGATTTAACTCTTCTTGTATAGCCAATATCCAATAATCGCCATTTAATGTTTCTTTGATATTTTTAGGCTCTATGCATGAGATAAATGCAACATAATTACATGTATTTCTAAGAGAAGATCTAGTGGTTATCCCTTTGGATGGATCACCCAAAATCTCACCATTTTTGACATAGTTGAACTCCCTTGGATAAGTGACCTCCTTTTCTTCTAGAGTCATGTCCTTTAAGGCTTCTAGAGGTGGATCTTGTGGTTCATATTTTGTTTGAATTTTATCTACCTTTGATGATTGACCTCCATCATCATTTGTATCAAAAATTCCTACATCATCATCACAAGAATCATTCATCGGAAGGGGGTTATCATCGAAAACCACATGTATAGACTCTTCAACAACCAAAGTTCTTTTATTAAATACACGATAGTCTTTAGAGTTTAAAGAATACCCTAAGAAAATAACTTCATCACTTTTAGCATCAAATTTGCCCAAATTGTCTTTTCCATTTCAAAACAAAACATTTGCATCTAAATGGATTAAAATAGCTAATGTTAGGCGTTTTGGATTTTAAAATCTCATAAGGAGTTTTCTTTAAAATTGGCCTAATCATTACTCGGTTGACAATGTAACAAGCGGTATTAGTGGTTTCCGCCCAAAAATACTTTGGCAAATTATTTTCACTAAGCATGGTTCTAGCCATTTCTTCTAAAGTTCAATCTTTCCTCTCAACAGCCCCATTTTGTTGAGGAGTGCGAGGAGTGGAAAAATTGTGGCTTATACCATTTGAGTTACAAAAATCCTCAAAACCTAAATTTTGAAATTCGGTACCGTGGTCACTTCTAATATGAGAAATAGATTGACCAACATCATTTTGTGTAATTTTTGAAAATATGATGAAATTTTCTAAAGCCTCATCATTGGTACTTAAGAATAGAACCCAAGTGTATCTAGAGTAATCATCTACTAAAACAAATGCATATGATTTTCCACCCAAGCTCATAGTTCTAATAGGACCAAAAAGATCCATGTGGATCAATTATAAAACTCTACTAGTTGAAACATCATTAATAGGTTTAAAAGAAACTCTTTAATGTTTGCCTTTTCAACATGCATCACAAATTTTATCAAGAGAAAATTTAATTTTAGGCAAACCTCTTATTAGATCTTTGAAACCAATTTTTCTAAAACACGCATGCTTGCATGCCCTAGTTTTCTATGTCATAGCAATGAGTCATGTTCATCTTTAGTAACAAAACATGCATTTGAAATATGAATGTCATCTAAATGCACCATGTAAATGTTTCCTATGCGATGACCAATAAGCACAATTTTGTTAGTTTCAATGTTTAAATTTTTACAACCATTTGAATCAAAAAAAACATTGAAACCTTTATCACAAAGTTGGCTTATGCTTAAAAAATTATGTTTAAGACTATTAACATATAAAATATTTTCAATAAGTATAGAAGAGTAATTACCAATGGAACCAATTCCTTCAATTTGACCTTTGGAGTTGTCACCAAATGTCACTAATCCTCCTCTATTTAGATTTAGTTCCAAGAATCTACTCATCTCCGGTCATGTGTCTCGAGCATCCACTATCAAGTTACCATGAATTTGCACTTGTACGATTAGCCTTGTAGCAATGCTCCCCCTACAAACAAAGAATTATGTCTTGATTTTTAGTACCCAAATCATTTTGGGTCCATGAGTGTTAGCTCCCAAATACTTGGTTCCTTTTGCAATCCAAGAAGTAATAGCTTGTATATTATTAGAAGTAATAAGTTCCTTAGGAACCCATACCCTCCTAATATTTTTACCTTTAAATGTCCTTTGGAAGCTTCTTTTTTTGTATCTATTAAAGTTTCTTTTAACATAGCTGGGTTTTGAAGAACTTCCTTTTTCAACATAGTTATTCCTAACTTTGTTTAAAGAAGCTTTAAGATCACCAACTTCCTTTTGGTGATCATCATAAACTTTGGAAAGAAGTTTGTTTAAATCTTGATTTTTCTTTTCAAAATCATTTAATTTTCCTTGCAAATCCAACACCTTCTTTTCAAGTTCCGAGTTAGTTTTAATCAAAGAATCATTTTGATTTTTCAAATCACAAGTCATTTTCTTATTTTCAACTGTGATTCTTTGTAAATCCAACACCCTCTTGTAACTAGTTGTATTCATCAAGTAATTCACCATAAGTAAGATTATGCAATGAGTTAGAGGTTACCTTTGGATCCTCTTCGAAGGCCATGAGGCACAAGTTTGCAACTTCTTGCTCCTCATCACTTGACGAATCTTTATCGCTCCAAGTGGCCATATGGGCCTTGTGCTTCTTTTTCTTCTCAAAGCCTTTCTTCTTAAGTTGGGGACAATCGATCTTGATGTGTCCCAGCCTTTTGCATTCATAGCATATTAAGGGGTCATTTTCTTCTTCTTTGCTTTTGATTTTGAAATCATTTCTTCGATTTGACTTTCTTCACGGGTTAAATTTCATGTAACGAGTGAATTATTTGGCTATCATGGCCAATTCCTCATCTTCTTCATCACTTGATTCACTCTCTTCTTGTATAGCTTTGAGAGCAATTCTCGTCTTTTTCTTTTCTACTTCTTTTTTTCTTCTTTCTTATTTTCTTCATCTCCTTTAGTCATCATCTCGTGTGTAGGCAATGAACCGATGAACTCATCTAGTTTGAGAGTTTTGAGGTTCTTTGCTTCTATGATTGCCGTCTTTTTCTAATTCCATGAGTTGGGCAGAGAGTAGATCATCTTCCTCACGAGTTTATCTTCTAAAATTATTTCTCCATAGCAATTCAATTCATTTACGATTATAAAAAATCGATTGGACATAGATTTAATGTCTTCATCGGGGTCCATCTTGAAGTTTTCATAATCGAGATTGAGAAGTCCAATTTTGGTCTCCTTTACCTCGTTGGCTCCCTCATGTGTTACTTCAATTTTGTCCCAAATTTCTTTTGCATTGGAACATGATGACACACGTTCATATTCATTCGGGCCAAGAACACAAAATAAGAGATGCATCGCCTTTGCATTTGTGGAGATTTTTTTATTTTCATCATTGCTCCATATATCCATGTTGCTTGTTGGTGTAGTATAACCGCTTACGATGATCTCCCAAGCTTCAAGATCAAAAGCTTGAAGAAATAACCTCATCTAGTTCTTCCAATAGGCATAATGTACTCTATTGAAATAAGGCGGTTTTGAGATGGATTGAGCTTTGTAGAAATGGTTGTCAAAAGTAGAGGCCATTGCTTTGCTCCTTGATTGATTTAACACCTTAAGGATCATCTCAACAGTGGTTAAACCTTCGATTGAGCCTCGCTCTGGTACCAATTGATAGGATTATCAATCAATAAGTTTGACCAAGATGGGGTGAATTGGCAAATAAAAATTTTGGTGGAGCTAAAAGAAAATTGTAAAAAATTGAGACACAACGATATATAGAGGTTCAAGCTTCTAACCAAGCTCTACATCCACTACCTTAGCATCACACTAAAGATTTTCAACAATTCACTATGAATTCTTTCTTTTTACCGGTTCAAGGGCTAACCGTTACAACAATTAAGATTTTATACCCAAAATCTTAAGATCACTCACAAAAGAAAGAGATAATTTGCAAACTTGAAAATCCTTACAATGATGGATGTTTGCACAATTCTAGCTCACTCACAAACCCAATACTTGAATAAAAAGATTACAAGAAAGAACAATCAAGTGGGGTGTAAAGATTTGACACTAAAAGCTCAAAGAAAGTTGGATTTTGCTTGAATAACTTTTTGGATAGCTTTCTTGATGTTGTTGGAGCTTTAAGAACATGTATATATAGCTTCTCTATCAATTTTAGCCATTGTGGATGTTGGGGATGTCAAAATAGCTGTTGGTGTATGTTTTTCTTCAATAAAAGCTGACAGCCTACCATCCGTATCGGTACACGAAGAGACGTATTAGTACCTAAAATTTGAAAAAGAAGCCATTGTGCAAACACATATCGATACGCTTTGAGGCGTATCGAAACGGACAAAGAGTAAATTTAGGGACGTATCAATATGGTACAACTGTATCTGTACGAATTTTGCTCACTGGAATCTGAGGAAAAAGTCTAGCAAAAAATGCATCGCTACGCCTTGTGGCGTATCGATACGAGTAACTAAATTTCAAAAATTTATGATTTCAATAACAGACAAGGTAACAGTCATATTCGAAATTTAAAAATTTAACACCCCGTATCGGTACGATGACTAGGTGCATCGAAACGGTTGTTCGGTACGCCCACACCCATATCGAAAAACTAAGCTTAAAAACACAAACCCAGATGAATGCCGTATCGAAACGGGTACAATCGTATCGGTACGGATAACCAAGAACACAAGCCCAAATAAAGCCCGTACAGAAACGGGGTTAACCATACCGAAACGATATTGCGATTGAAATTCTAGTAGTGAAAAACCGTATCGAAACGCTATGATGCGTATCGATACGCCTGGGCGATTTTGGTTATTTAAGTATCAAAACACTTAGAATATTTTTGGGGTTTTAATTTTTTGACTTAAAAACAATTTTAGGTACAAATCATTGTCATTTTTTGAGACTTTTGAATACTTAAAAATTATTTACTTTTGCAATTTAGTCCTTAAACAATTTGTTATATCAAAATCAAATATAAGTTTTACGCATTGCCCTCCTCATGTATTGTATCTCCTCATGTATTGTATCATCTGAACTTGTATAAGGACTGTAAGACGATTCAACAAAGTGGTGGCAACATGAGCAATTGTGAACTTGAGCTTTGGTTTGCTTGGATTTTTGAGAAACAACACCCCTAAAGTTTTGATCGAACCTATGCTAGCAACCATCTGCCAAATGAACCAATTTGCCACAAAGTTTGCATTGATATCTGGGCCTTCCTTTGGGTTTTCCTCCATTATTCTTTACCATTTCAACATTATCACTTGACTGATTGTCCTCAGGAACTTCATCAGCCTCAGGAGCTTTCTGCTTGATATTAAGTTTGGTGAAGTTAATACCAACAGAGAATCTGGATGAAGTTAATACCAACAGTATAAGGATCCTTGCTTGAAGTGATTGTAGCCACAGATGGCTCATATTCAATAGGCAGCCCATTCAGTATAGTTGCTATGTGTTCAACATTAGAGATTATACTACCACAAGTGGCCAATAAGCCACACAATTCTTTTATGGCCATAGTGTATTCTCTCATGGTTTGTGTACCCTTCTTTAAAGAACGTAATCGGCAATGTAAGTTCATAATTTTTGTGGTTGAAAGACTGAAATATAGTTTGGTTATGGAATTCCAAATAGCAGCTGTTGTTTTTGAGCCAAAAAGCTGAGGCAAGATAATGGGAGAAACTGTAGATAATAGCCAAGAGGCTAATGAACTATCTTGCTTTATGTACTGAAGATATGCAGGATTAATAACTTGTTCACCTGCACGATTGTGAACAAGCTTGACAGGGATCAACATCGATCCATCAAGCAACCCTTCAAGACCAAGCTCTCGTATGGTCAACGTGATTTGCTGCTTCTAGAGAAGAAAGTTGGACTCTGTCAAGCAGACGTTCACTCGCTTATTGAAGAAGATTTGCGCCTCAAGAATCTAGTCACCTTTCATCTGGTCAAGAACAACTTCTGGTGGAGCCATCGAGAGATAGGAGAAACAAAACAAGAAGGAGAAGAAGATTGAGAAACTAATCGAGATGAAGAATGCCGAAAGATATTTTGCAAACTAGTCGAACCTAATCACTGATACCATGTTAGAAGTATTGAGATAAAACTCATTTTTATTAATCTTTCGGTGAACCATACAAGGAGCTTAGCTTCTAATATATAGAGCTAGCTTTGAGCAGTTTTCTCAGCAACTGCTTCTAGTTACAACCGTGTAACAACCTAACAGATTCTAACTACACCTTGCATGACTTTGCATGGCATGCGTGGCTTGACATACACATGACTCACACGTGAATCATCATGGTTCAACATTCTCATGGTAAGATTTTCACACTTTCTTGAGTTAAGACTTACCTATTCTTTATAGTTTATGTAACTAGTGCTAATATTTGTTAATTTAGGACACTGTGGTGGGTGGAACGGATACTACTTCAACTACGACAGAGTGGGCAATGGCAGAGCTAATGCAACATCCAGAAATAATTGAAAAAGTGAAGAAAGAATTAGGTGATGTTGTTGGCCTAAACAACACCGTTGAAGAGTTTCACTTGCCTAATTTAAGGTACCTAAATGCAGTGATAAAAGAGACTTTTCGCCTGCATCAACCCCTACCCCTTTTTGTTCCCCGTTGTTATGGCCAATCACTCAATCTCGGTGGCTATACCATACCAAGGGGAAGCAGGGTCTTCCTAAATATGTGGTCCATTAACATGGACCCCGATCTTTGGGACAATCCTTGAGAATTTCGATCCGAGAGGTTCTTGGATGACCCTGAGAAATTCGATTTTCGTGGAAATGATTTCCGGTATCTGCCATTAGGGTCTGGAAGGAGAAAGTGTCCCGGTCTTTCCCTTGGGTAAAAGATGCTATCTTTCATATTGGCCTCATTGCTGCATTCATTTGAGTGGAAATTACCACAGGGAATAGAGCTTGAGCAGTCCAGCAAATTTAGAATCGTTGTTAAGAAAAAGATCCCTTTACGTCTTATTCCCATGCCCAGATTGATTATTTTTTTTTTTATCTTTCAACAAAAAAAAAAAACCCATGCCCAGATTGACTAATCTTGAGCTCTACAAGGAGTAAACTGTTATAAGCTATTATCGTGTTTCTTTTGTTATTTACTTTAATAAAAAATCAAGTTATATCCATTTTTCGGTTACTTGGTAGACATACCGTATTAGAGTTTGAATAATATAAATTGATCCTCCCTCTACTTTTTAATGTACACACATTTTAAAAATTAATTGAAAATTTATAACCTATATCAATAAGGGTATAACAAAAGAAGGTTTGTAACAACGTAAACTTAACTCGGAATATCTAATGAGTTTAAAGAGTCACACCCGAATTCTAAGAACAATACACGACTTGAAACTCAATAAAATCATCTTTAAAACAAGTGTATTACGAAAATCTAACACTAGTTATTATAAAAATGTGTGCAACAAATAAATACAAGTTGGAGTTTTATAATATAATAATATTTAAAATCAAAAGTAATAACTTATAGTTATAGATCCAAAGCACGAAATATATGATGCTACTATATACATGTCCTCTAAAAACAAATAAAAACAAATAAGTACAGTTCATTGAAGTTGTTTGTTGTAACTCTTGAAGCAATGTTGATGCTCTGACTAGGCTCAAAATATATTAACGTGTGTGGAAGGTGAAATTCGATCAATAAACTTTGCAACCTCAGTAATACACAACTGGTCATAGATGAAGCGTTTACAAAATTTTATTCAAATCTTCTTCTTTTTTTAAATGATTTTTTTGTCAAATCTATTAGTCTTGTGATTGAAACTTAAATAATAATTTTCAGTAGTTTTACATAAATATTACTCCATATAAAAGAATACAAATACATAAACACCATTAATATAGTGTCTATTATACCCTTAAGTAAAAGTTATCTGATTATTACTCAATTGAGATAGTGTCCAATTAACCGACGATAATAGACTCGATAAAAAAATTAAATATTAATATAGTCATAAATAAAAATTGATCAACTTTCCCATCAACTTTCCCTATTCAAGATTAAATATGCTATTTAATTGTCATGGATGCCAATTGAAGATTCATAAACTCGTCATTTAAAAGATTTAGACAAATAAAAAATTTAAAAAGACGTCAGAGGGTAATTTAAAAATAAATGGAATAGAATTCGTTGCTAAATTCAAATTGGAAGAGAATAAAGACAAAACAAAATTTCAGTTTTCAAAACTTAAAAAAAAATGTTATCCTCGAATGATACGTAAGTTCACAATGAAACTGGTATTTGAATCAGATATCTTAAGTTGTAAATATCTTAATTTAAAAAAATATGCTAAATTCAAAGTATTATGTAAATATCTTAATTTGTAACTTAGAATCAGATAATTTTTTTTGCTGAAATAAGCATTAGAAATTTAGGATAGTAGGTAATGCAATCAAACAACGAAACTGGTATTTGAATTTAGGATAGCTCTAGTCCACAATGCTGACATCGCGAGGAAATATAAAAAAAAATGTATAAATTAAGTCGTGATATTTGACTGGGAGTGCAGGTGCGGCTGGCAAAGGCGACGCCATTGTTTCGGCTCTGCCTTTCCCTATGTCCCTGCCAACGTTGGAGCTTTGGAGAAGCCCAATATTATAGTGCATTATTTTTGGACTGACGTTTAGTCCCATTATTGGTCACCATTGTCCACGACAGTCAGTCCAACTTCATACAATAATATCGCTGCCTTGAATTGAATCACAAATAAAAAAGTCTTGAATTTTACAAATCATTATATTTTTAATTCGAAAGGAGTGAAGATTATCTAATATTTAAAATCAAAATTAAATGTGAAATAACATTCAGTTAATCTAGTGGGATTAGACGCTAAGTTCATTAAGCAAGGCAGTGATTGACTAATCCTGATTGGGCATTGCAGAGGCTCTTTATGGGGCAACTCTCCAACCCAATTTTCTTCATTCATAACGCAAGGATTAGAGTCCCTGACATTGCCTAAGAGATCTAGTAACCCATCCCACTAGACCAACTAGTTGCTAAATTTAGTATCATTGAAAATTTAATATTTTAAATAAAAGTTAATTCTAATGTTATTCAAATATATATATATATATATATATATATATATATATATTCGTAAAGATTTATTTATCCTAAATTAAATCGTAAATTCTATGCCTACAATTTAAAGCTCTAACCTCCTATTCCTATACTAAAACTCTAATCTCCTAAATTAACCCGTTTGTTGAAACGAAAGTTTCTACTTCCGTTGTACGGGATAGTAATCATTTATTTATTGCGTAGAAGGTTTTTTTTTACAATGGTAACTGAATTTTATTAAAAAAATTATAGAAGATATCACAAATACAACGCATCAAAAATGGAGAATATTAGCGACTAGTCCACCAAAATCTCGTACAAAAATCCAAAAGTGCAAAGAAAAGTAAATACTTTCGTAGATATTAGCATACCGTCAAAATTCAAAAGCCTTCCTGAATCTCATTGTCTCCATCCAAACGAGACGCATTATGGGGCGAAAAAGGAGCGGTGAGTGAACTAAACTATCAGGCAGATCGCTCGCTACCTAGGACTGATTACATCCATAAACATCCATCAACCGAGTGTGGATCTATCTTTCTATGACCACCGACAGAATTATAATCAGAAATTAGCGCTGTGAAGATCTTTGTACTAGCACTAAACTACATCTAAAGTATGCTGAAATCATGTCAAAACGACATATAAAATGAAATCACAAAAAATAAAAAAAAGGCATGCCACAAAAACAGAGAAAAAAATATATCACAAAAACAAAAATTCTCATTAAAACTATAAAAAAAATAAGAAAATAATAAACCTGGTAGTCGACAATCAATATTAAAATTAGTTGTCGACCACCAGTTAAGGAAATAAAAGAAAAGAGAAGGTTGCAGCAATAGGAACGATGCAGAGAAAAAATTAGGTTAAAAAATGAGAAAGGAGACAAAGATGGGATTGCGTAGGTTTTTTTAAAAGAAAAATTAAGAAATATAAAATTAAATTTAGAGTGATATTAGCAGTGGCATTGACTCTGACTGTTATGCTAGTGGTTAGCCCTCTCGATTGACTTGAATTCTATCAAATTACAAGCACGTGCATTTAAAAACGTATATCATTGAATGTGTTTGGTGGCTTTTGTCTTCCTCTTCTGATGACTTTAAACATTCAATATTTTATGGGGGATAACCCAACATTGTATAAATCATGGTCACTTCTCATCAACATTAGCCATTGCACTTCCTCCTTATCTCAGTGTTTCGACTTACAATTCCTCCCAAAGCAAAAGGATGTTGCAAATAGCTTACACCTCATATTCATGGCTGTTGAATGCTAGCAACCAAAAAGATGGACTGTTGTTCCCAGTAGCTTTCTCATTCCTGGTTGCCGTGCTGGGAATTTTACTCTGGCACGTATGGACCATAAGGAAGCCAAGGAAAGCAATCGCTCCACTACCTCCGGGGCCCCGTGGGTTGCCAATACTGGGATATCTTCCTTTTCTTGGAACTGATAATCTCCACCTGGTGTTTACTGATTTGGCTGCAGCTTACGGTCCTATCTACAAGCTTTGGCTTGGGAACAAATTATGCATAGTAATCAACTCACCGTCGCTAGCCAAAGAAGTGGTTCGTGACAACGACATAACATTTTCGGAGCAGGATCCTCCTGTTTGTGCAAAGATTGTTACCTTTGGCCTTAATGATATCGTATTTGATTCTTATAGTAGTCCTGACTGGGAAAGAAGAGAAAAGTGCTGGTGCGTGAAATGCTTAGCCATGGTAGCATTAAAGCTTGTTATGGTCTAAGGAGAGAACAAGTGATGAAAACCATAAAGAATGTTTATCAAAGTGCTGGCAAGCCTATTGATTTTGGTGAGATGGCATTTTTTACATCGATCAATGCAATGATGAGCATGCTGTGGGGTGGAAAATAGGGAGGAGAGCAGAAAGGGGCCGACGTTTGGAGCGACTTTCGAGAGCTCATAACGGAACTCATGGTGATATTGGGAAAACCAAACATTTCTGATATCTTTCCGGTGCTTGCAAGGTTTGACATACAGGGATTGGAGAGAGATATGACGAAAATCGTGGGGTCTTTCGATAAACTTTTCGACTCGGTGATTGAAGAAAGAACGAGCTATGGCAACAAATTCGACAAAGATGAAGTAAACACTGAACAAAAAGACTTCTTGCAGCTTCTTTTGGAACTCAAGCAGAAGAATGACAGTGCCTCATCGATTACAATGAATCAACTCAAGGCCCTACTAATGGTAAGCTTGTTGATATTAGCTATATGCCATCTTTCTTTTGAATCACCTTTCATTTGCAGGGTGCTAACAAGTGTTTTTGATCAGGATGTTGTGGTGGGTGGAACTGATACAACATCAACAATGATGGAATGGACAATGGTTGAGCTAATGCAACATCCAGAGTTTAATATCCCAAATTTTTGGTTAGTGACCAAAATGAAAATTTTGAAATTTTGGTGGTCAAAGTATAAACTTCGGAAAAGTTCAGGGACTAAATTATAATTTTAAAAAGTTATGTATCTTAGTCCCGTAAATGAATAGATCACCCCCAAGAATGAAGTTTTCGTGTTACTCAGATTTTTCGTATGAAGTTTGAATTTTTGGCTATAAAGCGATAAAGTTCGGAAAATATTCGAATAATTGGATCGAATCGGATATTCAAGATATTTCAGAGGATGATAAGGCAAGGTTAAAAATTTCATTTTAGTCCCGGGTATTCTTGCATTAATTGATCCGGGCTCTACTCATTTGTATATTAGTTCTAAAGTAGTATTTGAAAGAAACATACCAATAAAACCAATTTTGAATGATGTAGTTGCTATTAATCCCCTAGGACAAAGCGTCAAAGTAGTTCGGATATGTAAAAAGTGTCCTATAAGGATACAAGGAAGAGAGTTTCTAGCCGATCTTATAGAATTGCCTTTTCAAGAGTTTGAAGTTATTCTTGGAATGGATTGGCTATTGTCATATAACGCTACGGTTGAATGCTAATTAAAAAGGGTAGTCTTAAAAGGACCAAATGGTTTAGAAATAGTATTTTAAAGAGAAAGGCAGAATTATTTGAGTCATGAGATTGCATCTGTAGCTGCTGGAGAATTGTTATCACGTGAGTATGAAACTTATTTAGCTCATGTGATAAATGCTCCAGAGACAAAGTTAGACTTGGAAAATATACCCACAGTGCAGGAATTTCCAGATATTTTTCTGGATGAATTACCAGGATTACCTCCGGATCGAGAGGTGGAATTTGGTATTGATGTGCTTCCCGGAACAACACCAATATCAATAGCACCTTATAGGATGGCTCCTATAGAACTCAAAGAGCTAAAGGCTCAATTACAAGAATTATCGGATAAAGGCTTTATTCGACCAAGTATATCACCATGGGGAGCTCCAGTCTTATTTGTGAAAAAGAAGGATAGACCAATGAGGTTATGTGTGGATTACCGTCAATTGAATAAAGTGACGGTGAAAAATAAATATCCTTTACCAAAGATTGATGACCTATTTGATCAACTTAAAGGAGCAACGGTGTTTTCTAAAATTGATCTTCGATCGGGGTATTATCAATTGAAGATCAAGGAAGCGGATATATCAAAGACAGCTTTCAGAACTCGATATGGGCATTATGGGTTTGTAGTAATGCCTTTTGGACTTACAAATGCACCGGCAGCTTTTATAGATTTAATGAATCAGATATTCTAGCCATATTTGGATCAGTTTGTGGTGGTATTCATAGATGATATATTGGTTTATTCAAAAACCAAAGAGGATCATGATACTCATCTTCGAGAAGTTCTTTAGATCCTCTGAGAAAAGAAGTTATATGCAAAGTTGTCAAAGTGTGAATTCTAGCCATCTGAAGTAGCTTTTCTTGGACACATTGTTTCTGAGGAAGGAATTCGAGTTGATCCTAAGAAGGTTCAAGCAATACTCGAATTCCACAAAGTGTCTCTAAAGTGAGAAGTTTCTTGGGATTAGCGGGTTACTATCGGCAGTTTGTGAAAGATTTTTCAATCATCACCACTCCAATAACTAAGCTATTAAGGAAAGATGTGCCATTTATTTGGATAGATAAATGTCAGGAAAGCTTCGACAGATTGAAGAAGAGATTAACAGAAGCTCTTGTTTTGGTACAACCAGAATCCGAAAAGGATTTCACCATATATAGTGATGCATCCCATAATGATTTGAGTTGTGTATTGATGCAAGAAGGTAAGGTTGTAGCATATGCTTCTCGACAACTCAAAACTCATAAGAGGAATTATCATACTCATGATTTAGAGTTGGTTGCAGTGGTGTTCGCTTTGAAGATTTGGCGTCACTACTTATATGGTGAAAAGTGCTACATCTTCACGGATCACAAAAGTTTGAAATATTTGTTGTCTCAAACGGAGCTTAATTTGAGGCAAAGAAGGTGGATAGAATTGATCAAGGACTATGATGTAATTATAGATTACCACCCGGGGAAGGCTAATGTGGTAGCAAATGCACTTAACCGGAAAACATTTTCTGCCTTGAGATCATTGAATGCTCAACTAAGGTTACAAGATGATGGTGCAATAATGGCTGAGCTTCAAATCAAGTCTACTTTGTTCGAAAAGATTAAAGAGTTACAAGCAAAGGATAAAGAATGCTTGGAAAAGAAGAAGCAAGTGGAACAAGGTGAATCTAAAGACTTTGAAGCAAAATCAAATGGATGCTTATACTGCAGAGGACGTGTGTATATTCCTGAAGATGAGGAGTTAAAAAGGGAAATACTTTCGGAAGCACATTTTAGTCTTTTAACTATGCATCCGGGAGGTAAAAGAATGTATCAAGATGTAAAGAGTCAATTTTGGTGGCCTGGAATGAAGCGAGCAGTCACCGAGTTTGTTGCTAAATGTTTAACTTGTCAAGAAGTTAAGGAAAAACATCAAGTTCCATCGGGATTGCTTCAACCGATTTTAATTTCACAATGGAAATAGGAAAGAGTTAGAATGGATTTTGTAACAGGTTTACCTTTGACATCGAGTAGGAAATATTTGATTTGGGTGATTGTGGACCGATTGATGAAGACGACACATTTCATACCAGTTCGAACAGACTACTCCTTGAACAAGTTGGCAGAGTTATATATTAAGGAGATTGTTTGATCACATGGAGTTCCTATGTCTATCATTTCTCATAGAGATCCAAGATTTACTTCGAGGTTTTGGAGTGCGTTACATGAAGCATTGGGAACTCGGCTACGCTTCAGTAATGCTTTCCATCCCCAAACAGATGGACAGTCGTAAAAAAACTATCCAGATACTTGAAGATATGCTCAGAGCATGTATAATTAATTTTGCAGGTTCATGGGAAAAATATCTTCCATTAGCTGAGTTTGCCTACAACAACAGTTATCAAACAAGTATAAAGATGGCACCTTATGAGGAATTATATGGAAGAAAATGTTGAACACCATTGAATTGGTTTGAGTTGAAGGATCGAAAGATCATCGGACCAGACCTTGTTCAAGAAACGGAGAATAAAGTAAAGATAATTCAAGATAATCTCAAGGTTGCTTCTGACAGGAAAAAGTCGTATTCAGACCTTAAAAGAAAAGATATTGAGTTTGAAGTTGGAGATAAAGTATTCTTAAAGGTTTCGCCCTGGAAAAATATATTACGCTTTGGACGAAAAGGAAAGCTTAGTCCAAGATATATTGGCCCTTATGAAATCTTAAAAGCGTTGGTCCAGTGGCGTATCAACTAGCTTTACTACCGGAGTTGAGTAAGGTTCATAATGTATTTCATGTATCCATGCTTCGGAGGTATCGATCGGATCCTTCACACGTTATTACACCATAAGAGATCTAGATTCAACTGAATTTAACCTACGATGAAACATGTAAGAATTTTAGCTCGAGGAGAAAAGCAATTAAGGAACAAGAAGATTCCTCTAGTTAAAGTTCGGTGGAGAAATTATAAGGTAGAGGAAGCTACTTGGGAGACAAAAGAAACAATGAAAAAGTAGTACCCGTACCTTTTTGAACCAAGTAAGTAAGGAAAATTTGAGGACGGATTTCTTAAAGGGAGAATTGTAATATCCCAATTTTTTTGTTAGTGACCAAAATAATTTTTTTGAAAGTTTGGTGGTCAAAGTATAAACTTTGGAAAAGCTTAGGGACTAAATTGTAATTTTCAAAAGTTATGTATTTTAGTCTCATAAATGAATAGTTCACCCCTGAGAATTAAGTTTTTGTGTTACTCGGATTTTTCATACGGAGTTTGTATTTTTGGCTATAAAGCGATAAAGTTCGGAAAAATATTCAGATAATTGGATCGAATCAGATATTCAAGATATTTTAAAGGATGATAAGGCAAGGTTAAAAATTTCATTTCCATGTCTTAAAATGGTAGGATTTAACATGGACCATTGGATTTAAAGTAGGTTTCGATGTTAAATATGAGCCATTGGATGAAAAATGGCGAGATGGTAATTTTGAGAAATTTCAAGGGTAAAGTTGGTAATCACTAACTCCTTGGATTGGTAGGTAAACATGTGGTATGATATGAAGCATTGGATTTCAAGGGTAAAAAGGTCACTAGATATTAAAATGAATTTTAAATTCAATTTAATTATATTAAAGACAAGTGGCTAAATTCGAAAGAAAAGAAATTTCAAGACAATTCTCTTATCTTTTCCTCTCTTGTTCGAACACTCCTAAGGTAAGGGAGAAAAAAATTATTTTGATTTTTCAAGCTTATTTGGTTAGATTTTGGATGAAAGCATGAAACATAAAGTTGATCTACATGAAATTATCTATCTCTTGGTACCATTTGTTCATGCTTTCCTTGCTTCGAACCTTAGTTTTGTGATTTGGTTGGATGAAGGGGATGTTTAAATATGATGAGTTAATGTTAGATTTTGATGTAGTTGTAAAATTATATCCAAGATTGTATAATGATTAAAACTACTTGAAAGTATCTAAATCCTAAATTGTTTGAAGTTAGGGTTTTGATAGGAAGTTGAGTTTAGATTGATTTTTACATGGAAATAATTATAGAAGCTTGAAAATAAGATTTAGAAGTTGAATTCATACTTGAGTCAAGTTGGAAATTTTGACTAGAGTGACCCTTCAAATTCGCCTTTTAGAGGAAAATTTGGGAAAAATTATGGAAAATTTTCCTAAGGCTAGAAATGATGATAAAATGATGTTACAAGGCTTAGAATGTTGTTAGACCAATTTGGAACTTTGTGAAGTTTTAGGGACCTTTTCGCAAATTTTGGGAAGTTTAAGGATTAAGGTAAAAATGTTGAAAAGTTGAGGTATGATGCTGAAAATTGATGTTAGAAGATTCATTTGGATCATTTTAGAAGTTTTCAAAGTGTTGAAGATCAAATAGCAAATTAAAGAAAAATATGGGATTGAAATGGAAATTGATTAGAAAGTTATGTATTAAGCTTGAAAGTATTTTAGAATATTTGGAAATGTTGTTTAGTGCTTGAATTTAAAGTTTAATGGATATTTTTAGGAATTTATTCCTAATATGTGCTTATATTGGATAGATACTAACATACGCTTTGAAATGTATGTATTCGGTAAACAGTGAATTATAGATCTTGACCGTCATCAAGATCGTAATACGAGCAAACCTAAAGAGAAGGAAAAAGTTCGGGAATAAGGTTAAATCGACAGTAAGATTTCTAGTGAGGCATCAAGTGAGTGCAATGCATACATAACATGATACATAGATGTTTTATACATCACTGGTAAGACTTGCGACGAGTCTACCTGATTTATATATTGGCATGATTTTTATGTCATTGATCATATATTTGACATATTTTAAGTATGTCAAAGGTTGAAAACAATGCATCGATCACTAGTTATTGATGATGGTATACTATGAATGTTATTTCAGGTATGAACTGCCCAATGTTAAATTATATTGATTTACATTGCCATGGATGGAATAAATATGGAATTTATGCCCAAATGAGTCAATTGAGGGAAATGATATAGTTGGCATGCCATAGAGTCCAGTAGCACGCTGTATAACCGGGATTGCACTATAGTGTATATAAAGGACACTTAGTGTATGGCAAGCACAGCCTTATAAATGTGCGAGAAGCACTTCGGTGCATATTTGACTCGTGTATCCAGGGTCCTCATAAGTCTGTATTTGGGTTATGAAATCGAGCTATTAAATCGGGCTATGAAATTAGGTTATGAAATCGGTAAATATTTAATAAACGGGTTAAAGAGTTTACACACTCTTAAAATTATGGAAAGTATATTGGTAAAAAATTGTATATCCTGTGTATATCATACTTATGTATGATTAATATGATGGTAAGATATATCCAGTGATTTAAATGCATGAAAATGATTACATATTATTAGTTATGGTTATGTTCTTTGCATTGAATATTATTGTTGCCTCACTAAGTATATACTTAGCGTGTGATGGTTTTTACGCGTAGCTAAAAGACATGAATCGGAGTAAGGAGTGGGCATCCTATTATCCAGAGTATATTAACGGTATCAGTAATAACATCCTTTGATGTATTTTGATATTTCTAGTTGGCGTGTAAATATTAAAATTTACTGGTTACATACTAGTTTATATATATATGGTATGTAATGATATATGGACGAGTTTATGTTTATAGTAGATGATGAATAATCATACTATAATTAAAATCGGGTAATAACCAAATAGAGATAAATTAAGTAATCGGGTAGATTTTTGTTTTAGGCAATTTTTAGGCATATATATTCTATATATATTATAGGTAATAATTGTTAAGTTGCTACCTGAAATCGGATTTAATTCGATAGGATAAAAAATTCGATAAATGATTCTACGTGAAAAAAATATATTGTGATACTCTAATTGGTATTTATTATAGAATACTGATTAGGGCGTTACACAGAAGCAATGGAAAAGGTGAAGAAAAAAATAGCCGATGTCGTTGGTCTAGACGGCACCGTCGATGAGTCTCACTTGCCTAATTTGCGCTATCTAGACGCCGCAGTAAAGGAGACCTTCCGGTTGCACCCACCGATGCCCCTCCTTGTACCCCGTTGTCCAGGGGAAACAAGCACTGTTGGTGGCTATAGCGTGCCAAAGGGCACTAGGGTCTTCTTAAACATTTGGTGTATTCAGAGGGTTGCACAGCTTTGGGAAAATCCTATGGAATTCAAACCTGAGAGGTTCTTGGCTGACAAGTTTGATTATTTAGGAAACGATTCCTGGTACATGCGGTTCGGTTCTGGAAGAAGAATGTGTGCCGGAGTATCTCTGGGGAGAGGATGCTATATTCCTCGTTAGCTGCATTGATCCATGCTTATGACTGGAAATTGGCCGAGGGTACAGAAAATGACTTGACTGGCAGATTTGGAATTATTATGAAGAAAATGAAGCCTTTAATTGTTGTTCCTACACCAAGATCATCTAATCTCCAGCACTATATGAAGTAACTGTACTGTTGTATTTCTTTTGTACCACTGGTATGCCTGTTTAGCATGATTAGGTAACAATATTATGGTATGTAATAAGTTTGGTAATAATGATGAAGAACCACGTGTTTTATACGCCATAACCCTTGAGCAAAATACCGGTGCCGTGTATTGAGTGAAATCAGTACATCTTTATGCTAAAATGTGTTTTTACGTTTAAAACGTTCTTTTTTAGTAGAGTTCGTGTACATTATATAGTTCATGTTTTGAATTTACGACTCTACATCATGTCGTTTTCAAAGTTTTCCTTCTTGCCATTGCACCCAAGTCTTATTGGTATGTTTAAAATGTTCTTGGTGATTCGTTTGATATTTATATTAATAAAGGAATTATTAGTCATTAATGTTAGCAGGTGGTCCCCTTCACTATTAGGGTCCTTCGGTACAGGTTTTCCATCGAGTTTTTGGCTGCCGGAGAAGTTGCGTCGAACGATCAATCCTTGTACTTCAAATGAGCGTTTAGATGCCTGATTTGGCCCAATTTCTCCTCGAACGGCTGTTCTCACTCAAACCGTCAAAGGAACAGTTGTGCCGAACGAAACCTAAAATGCCAGAGTCCAAATAGAACTCAAAGCTTGTTCAGATATCTATGTCAAACAATGAAGACGCGGTTAATTGAAAATGCCTATCAATTCCATTTCTCAAGAGATCCGGACAAAGAAGATAAATGGTTTATGACCAAATACACTTCAATGGAAATGAAGAATACCTTTGAATTAAACAATATATAACCATATCTGTTTGGAATTTCAAATAAACCGCATATTACCTTACTGTTCTTATATAGCAGCCTCCTTTCAAGTTTCCAAAGTACATTTGATTGTGATAATAATATGATCTTTGGGAGATAATTGGTATACCGAAGTTGCATGGAAACATCACTTCTCAAATCCGGAATGCATTTATCGTCATGAGTTAACTTCAAAGTGGTCGTAAAAGAAGATTTTTTTCTATAAATATTCAATTTATCGTTGAGAGTTTTCTCTTAGAAAATTGTTATTAATCCAAGAAATAAATAAACAGTAAAAAGAATACTATATATATATATATCAAACAATACAAAATAAAATAACTCGAAAGTAAATCGAATGAAAAGGAAACCAAACCGATATCATTTATTTGTTGAGGCATGTGTATCACATAGTTTTCTTAAGACAGATTCGCCTGCTCCTATGGTGCTTGAGAAACATTGGACGTCTATCTCCCAGGATACAGCTACAGAATAAACACAGCAGTATCACATCTGCAGTGATCAGCGAACCGTAACCTCGCCTTCTTCTATCTCCAAAACTAATTTTGAAAATCACATAGTAAAATAATAGAAAATTCTCTGTGTTTTGTGTTGTGTTTTCAAGTTGTGTTTAACCTAGTAGGTTTACACGGTATTTATAGGGTTTTCACATAGTGAACTATTAGGAAATTTTGACCTAATGGAGCATCTAATATGGAGAATCAATTGATTCTTTTAGAGAGCAATTTCCAAAATCACTACCCTTTTAATTCCAAAAATAGAATTTGACAAATATATGCTATTATTTGAGGAAAAAATTATTTTAAATTTGGGTCAAAATATCCGCATGCCCACGTCGTGCACGTATGCACATTTACGAACCAACAAATAGTTCCACGTTTCCCCCCAACAGCGCTTGGATCAATTTCTCATTCAAAACTCCAAACATATCAAAAACTTTCAACAATCCTCCACATGAATGAAATTGATCATTTAATCAAAACCATTTTGACTCGATGTGGTGTTAGATTCCATGACCGATAGCTGCATGGGATAGGTAGGTGTCCACCCTTGAACCTTCCTTTGTGAAAGTATATTTACTTTACTGGCTGATCAGTAGACGTGATGTCCTTGAACTGTCTGTCGTTTGTGTAAACGATGATATACCTCACACAACTACCTCCCTCACGAGGCTTTTAGTTTTCATGGTTATGTTTATATGGCCGTGAACATCTCCCTGGTTCTACAGGAATTTGAGAGAACTATGCCCCAATAGTCTACTTGAGGCGGCCCCACTTCACTCTCACATAGGTGACTTATGTTGCTCGGCTCACCAAAACACACAATGATTGTAATGGCCCAATTTTGGAAATGGGGATCTAGAGCTTGGCAGTGAATTTTAGCCACCGAAAGCTACCGCACGTGCTGCATGCACTGCCATCTACGAGTGGGCGAGCTTCGGCAGTAGGTGGGAACCGAACCAGTAAGTTGACTAAGCTAAAACAACCGATTGACTAAACCAAACCAGTCGAATAACCAAACTGGATCAGTCAGTTGACCAGCCGTTGACCGAGCCACGTTGACCATTGACCGAATCGTATTGACTGACCCGTTGACTTTTTTAGGGGATCCTACTTGGGGATTTCTCAGCGTTCTGAGTCTGTTGGAGTAGTCTGTTTTGCCAAATTCAAACTCGGTAAGCTGTTTTTATGTGTTTGACCTTGTGAATTGAATAAGGGATGCATGAAATTAATGTATTTTCATATTCGTTTTTATATGGAGATTATTTGGGAAGTTTATATTAGGATTTTTTGCTAATGATTGAGGTTAGTACACCTCGAACTCCGAAATACTTCATGAGCATCATAAGTGTAATTGTCTTGCTTGTTAGTGGTTGCAAAATAGGTTGATGATAGATACGCATGTGTTGAGACCGGTATTATGAGACTTTTATGTATGAGATGCATGAGGAGTTTGGGAATATTTTGAGACTCATATGAGCTTTAGGGATTATGTAGGGCCATTTGAATATTCCTATAACTATCTGGTTGATTGATTTACATGTTGTGTTGCTTGAGTGCTTGAGATATGAATTGACATGTTCGATGGAGATTATACTAAATGGACTGATAATTGGTATTATTCAAATAAATGATCATAAAGCCGATAATTAATATTAATTGATTAATACGTTAGTAAACAAACCCTAATGACTTTCATAAGCTTTAGGGATCAAATAAAGTGTTGTAAAATCGTAGTCTAAGGAAATGGTACGAACCCGTGTGTAGGGTATCAGTATGAGCTTTGGCCGTATCGGTACGTGATTGGGGGTTGTATCGGTACGGGTTAATACTTGTGGAAATTAAAGATTTCTAGTAAGCTATTTTAGTATCGGTACGCGTGAGAGTATCAGTACCTAGGGGTATCGTATCGACACTCGTATTCGAGTGTCGGTACCCACTGAATGAGATAATTTATAATGCTAATAAAAAGATAAAAATGGACGTGAGATGTTAATGAGAAAATATGGATTAATAGAGATAATTAATGAGGATGATTAATGTACACTTCTATAATAATTAATAACTTGATAAACGTTGGGTGACTTGATGGTAATAGCAACTGAAGGTATCCTTGGTGGATTGTGTGATGTTGTGTGCCGTATGGTAGACGTGTTCTTGCTATGTACCGATAAAGAAACCTAGATGATTGAGTTACCATTGGTTAGTGGGATCCAAATACCTAGTGTGAGAAATAGTGTGTTGCAACACCATGGTTAAAGATTACCGAATGTATGATCCTAGCGCTTAGTGGTACCAAGCATCATTCAAATATGCTTGATGAGAGATTCTGAGCATAAGTGTACGATCCCAACGCTTAGTGGTACCCGGCCTTACCCAAAAGAGTGTATGATCTTGATACTTAGTGGAATCGGGCCTTACTCAAAGTGTATAATCCCGATGCTTAGTAGGACCATGCCTCACTCCTATATTATGGTTGAATACTTATATTCTATGAGAAGCTTATGCTTTATTGCTATGTTTTTTGGTTAGGCGGCTAGAAGTAGGCCACATATATATGATGCTATATTGCCATGTTATGAGTATGGTTGGGCCTTGTGTGCCATGTATAATAATTGCTTTGATAAAAGCATGTGTTTAGGCGACTAGTGGTAGCGTCACATGCTTATTTATCTCTCTTTATTGCTCGTACTAGCTTGCATGCTTATGTTTATGATTAGCATAAAGTATAGTAGAGTAGATGTGTACCACTGAGCTTTGTAAGCCCAGTCCTCGGAATCGTTGTTTCCATGCGTAGGTTAATTGTCGGATCGTGGGATCGATTAGCCTTATTAGTACGAGATTCCAGTATGTGGTGATTTCTAAAGTACGATACTTGTGTTTAGTGGGTTGTGTATTCATAGGACCTTACGTGGTGGAATCTGTATTCCTTATTTTGAAATTGTATTAATCAAACCGAATGTTCAAATGTTTTAAATTAAATTGAAGCTCTTTTATACAATTTTGATTATTTATCTATATTTTCCACTGTTGGCTTTAAATGTTTTTGAGAAATACCTTGTTGGACTAAACCGAGTTAAAATTTTTATGGTTTTAGGTTGGGCTTGAGGCCCAAATATGACATCCGGATCGAGGGTGTTACAATGGTCATTAAAAGCTTTGCTTAGCCTATACCACTTTTGATCATTGTTTACATCATAGGAACGAACTCGGGAGAAGAACCCCTACAATGACCGCGCAAGGTCTATGCAATTAGGTTGTCCCTTTGGACCTAGATCTTGGGATCTCCAGTCAACTAGGTAAGGTTTTCCTTTATATATAGCCTTAAATTTTCCTTGTCTTTAGTCTCATTCTTTTCAATGTTTCTCAACTTGATCTCGATTTAACCTTTTGGTTAGAGGATCCGCTATGTTATCTTTTGATCTTACAAAATCAATAGACATAGCTTTATTTGAGATCAGTTGTCTAAAGGTATTATGTCGACGATGCATATGTCTCGACTTACCATTATACATAAAGCTCTGTGATCTACTAATTTTCGCTTGGTTATCATAATATATGCATATTGTGGGAACATGCTTTGGCCATTCAGGAATATCCTCTAAAAAATTTTGAAGCCATTCGACTTCTTCTCTAGACTTGTGACTCAGATTCCATTATGGATCTGGTTATAACCGTTTGTCTTGAAGATTTCCATCCACTTATGCCTTTGATATCTTGAATATCAAATATTCAACTGGCATCGAAGTATGCTTCTAAACAGTAGGATCTCTGGAATAGTGCAATCCATAATCTCGAGTATATCTAAGATATCTCAATACCCTCACAATTGTTTTCCAGTGATTTTCACCTGGATTAGTTGTGAATCTACTCACAGTAAAAGCAATATCTGGTCTAGTGCATCTAATAAGGTACATTAGATTGCCTATGACCCTTGTATATTCCACTTGATCAACATTTTGACCTTTATTCTTGGAGAGATCTTGGCTCGTGTCTATTAGAGTTTTGGCTATACCAGAATCATTCTTGCCAAATTTCTTAAGAATTTGTCTACATAGTGTGATTAAGTCAATATGAAACCTTCAGATGACCTGTTTGATTTGGATGCCCAAAATCATATCATCTAGTCTCATATTTTTCATGTCAAATCTTGAATTTAACATGTCATTGATACGTTTTACCATTTCATTGCTACTTATAACAATGAGTATGTCACCAACATAGGATCATATATCCTAATGTTGGTAGGTTTGACATGCACACATTTGTCACACTTATTTGGCATCATGACAATATTTTAGTTTCAACCTTATGTTGAACATTTGGACTATCTTCATTAATAGTTTCTAAAGTTAGTTTCGTTGAACTTGGATCAACTTCCTTAGTTATACAAGGAATTATATTTTCAAAGAATGTGGCATTCTTTGATTTCATTATCATATTCTTGTGAATCTCATGATTCTTTGATTTGCACAAAAGAAATTGATATGCATTGCTATGATCTACATAGCCAATAAAATATAATCCACCATTTTAGGGATCTATTTTCTCTTGCTTTGGTAATGAGGCTATTACCTTATCATGACACCATCCACATTTTTAAGTACTTGTAGGAAGGGTTTATTCTCTTCCATAACTCATATGGTGTGTTATCTTTTTAATTGTGGGAAACCTTATTTAAAAGGTAATTAGCTTATAGAACAACTTCCCCCACATGTTAGGCACATTATAGTAACAACATTACTCATATAGAGCTTCTCCCCATCTTAATCCTTTAATTAAGTTTGGGTATCAACATCATGCTCATAGATAACAATTTTCTCTATAGCTTTATCTTTGCTTTTAAGCAAATGCACATAATACTATTTTTGTGTTATCGTCAATGAAGGTAATAAATGTATTCTTTCAAACAATATTTTGTCATTTCAATTGTTATGCCACTAACATTGACCTCGTTTGGAAGTTTATAGTCTGAAGACTTGTTCCCCATCTTATGGCAATTGAAGCATTTATCCTGAAATTTTACTTTTTGAGCACACCGCCTTTTTGGTCTCAAATAAGACCTTGTCTACAGTTTATTTTCTTGAAGTCCTTTTTGACTTCCACTATATTTGCCCTGGCAATATTTGTCACAAAAATATTTGCCTTAGCAACATTTGAAGGTGGTAACAACATTTACCTTATCCTCTCCAATATTAGGAGGATCATCCTTCATATATTGACCAAGTTTAACATGGTCAAATAGACAATATTCTTTGTTGCCAAGTTTTGAAATTCTTTCCATTGAATCTCACTGGTTTTCCATTGTGACTCGTAGTCACAAACCAAAAACATAGATTATTAATCTATTAAACGTAATAATGAACAATGCACTAGGTAGGTAACTTATAAAAATAGAGGTGGTGCAGTAGGCACACTTAAATATTAGGTCTTTCAAAGAACCAATCCTAGACATACACTTTCATATTGTTTTTCAATTATCCATTTATGGGTTTCATTCTCTTATGCTTAAGGAAGTTCTTGAAGACATTCCAAGCATGAATTATCTTTTCAAATGACTAACGCCTGAACAGATTCACTTATCAACATTCTTTTTGTAAGAATATCGCGAGTGATCAATTAAAGTCACTGCCTTTGACTTACAACAATTTGTAATCAATCATTAAGAATTTGGTAACTAAGAATTTCTTAGCATCGACATCTTCCATTTTGTATTTATGGTCCAACGACCCTCACAATTCTTTAGCCACTTTTAAACTCTATACACTTCATAACATGCATCAGACTAGGCTTTAAGAATGTAATTTTGACATAGAAAACAAAGTTCTTCTATGCTTTGATTCAAGACCTCGGTCGGAATCAGCAATTTGGATTTAGTAACCAATGTTACTTCTAATAATAAATTCTATTAGAACATATTTTCCACTTTGTTTGAAAGGAGATCAGTAAACCCGTTAAAACGGCAGGAATTAAATTCCCGAAAATAAATTTATTTACAACATCTCAATTTGCTAACAGAACAAGATTCTCAATAAATAAATTCAATGATTTATTTATTTATAAGGTAGAATCATACTAGATTCCCAAGAAAATAAATTCAACGATTTATTTTCCTTACAAAATATAATCACACAAGATTCTCACGAAAATAAATTCAACGATTTATTTTCCTTGAAAAATAGAATCATACTAGATTCCCCATAAAATAAATTCAATAATTTATTTTCCTTATAAAATTAGAATCAAGACATGATTCTTACGAAGAAATAAATTCAATGGTTTATCCCTTCCTTTTTCCAATGTTATATCTACTATTTAATGGTGGGATTAGAAGCACTTAAACCCGAAACAGAAATATTAAGGCAACTCGGTTCTGTTTAACAAAGAGAAATAAAAAAAAATAATCCTTTGATTTTAATTTTGTTGTTTTTTGTTTAGAAAGAAAGATCAAGCAAACCCGTTAAAACGACAGGAATTAATTCCCGAAATGAATCAAGATTTCGTATGGACATCCTTTTCAACTCTGTAAAATTTCTCAAAAGAAATTATTAGTATGAAAATAAAATCCATCGTGTCTCCAAAAACACAAAAAATGACATAAAATATTCTTTATTTGTGTCATTTAATATTCTATATTAAAAGATCAAAATTGATGACTTTTAACGTAATATTACTTTAATAATACGTGTCATAATAATACCATAAATTAAGGTATTAATATTACCAAAATACTTGCATATATGTATTTTATGGTTTTATTTCCTTTTCAAGAAGAGTCAACATATATGAATTTAATAGTACCATATTTCAAATATAAATTATTAAGGAATATTAAAATTTATCTTAATAATGAAATATTGAAACGTTTCTGTCACGAAACCTGCTTGCTTCGTTCGTGGTGTTCTATGTTGAAGCCATAGTATCGCTGATCTTAACGTTTCTTTCCTTTGGGCATTAACTGCCATGAAACATTCAAACTCTTTGTAAGACAAACAAAGAAATGATCAATTATCAAATATGAAAATAATTAGGCACTTCGATTTGAAGTCATATAAATGCTAAAAAAATGCACGCATGTAAAATACAAATAACAACATTGGCTTTCCTTTCTATGTGCGTGCGTCAAATTTTTCTTCCTATGAATTATTGTTCAATAATTTGTTCGTCTTGGATTAAAATTTAAATCTGTCTTAAGATTATTAAAAATTATTATTAATCCAAGAAATAAATAAGCAGTAAAAAGAATGCTGAATATATATATATATATATATATATCTCAAACAGAGTACAAAATAAAATAACTTGAAAGTAAATCGAAAGCAAAGGAAATCAAACCAAAACTATTTATTTGTTGAGACATGTGTATCACACAGTTTTTTTAAGACAGATTCGCCTACTCCTATGATGCTTGAGAAACATTGGACGTCTATTTCTCAAAATATAACAACAGAATAAATATAGCAGTAGTACATCTGCAGTGATTAACGAATCGTAACCTCGCGTAGGCTTGCAGACAGGTAAGTCTATTTTGAATGCTGGGGCAGCCCGAAGAATCGCATTGCTTTCAAAGAAATTGACAGGCTTGAGCTCAAAGCCCAATGTCACAACTGGCATTACTGGGAAATCTTCTTGGCATGGAATATGATGGATCCCCAAGGTGTACCACAACACGATATCTTTATTTTCGATAGGACTATCCCTGTTGTCGAAAACATGTTAAAGCATACAATCAATGGCAAAACCTATGCATTAAAAGACTTATTGAATTGTTGAGTTTTATACCTTTCAGACCACACAGCAAGAGTGTCATCTCCCCTGCTTTGATACACTGAAAGCCCAATAGCCCATTGTTCACTCTTATTATAGAGAGTCACCCATATCTGTTCAACAAAGTGAAAACTTTGAATCCAGACAAAGGAAAGATAAAGGTGTTACCTGGTTGTTGGTGAAGGCACTTCTTAGTTGAGGAGGATCATCATGATCAAGCAAACTAGCTGCAGTTCTCCGGGAACTATTTTGTATCCGGTTGGATTTCCCAGCCTAGACCTTCTAGAAGGATTACTCATATGGAATTCTAATGGATCATACAATTTGAGCTTAATCTGTGCATGTTTTTCAGTCTTTGCTATTTTCCTCAACTTTCAAGTAACTCTTCCCAGGGGATTCCCCTGGTAAACACTCCCTTTAACCATCAACATTCATGAGAGTCCTACTTGTATGAAGTTATAAATCATATGAAAAAAATAATGGCAAACACTATTGTTCAGGGAGACTTATGAAAAATTAAAACGGCATAAAACAATGACCTTAATCCTTATTAAACCATCTGATTGAAACTCCCAATCGAAGACGTAATCATAGTTTCCCACAGTTGCAGCCATACCAGCGACCAGGGTTACTTTCAGTCTTGTCTCCCTAATCTATAAGTACAAAACCAGTCATGTAATTTTTAAATGTATATCATAGTGATGATTGTATCATTCTTTCTATCATTGGAGTAATTAATTACCTGGAAATCATGGAGTTGGGTTTCCGAATGTCGCCAACTGATATCACCAGCATAATGCTCGAACATGCAAATCATGTTGGGCTGAACATATGGTTTTTCATTAGAAGCAGCAAAAACGCCATCCATGTAGTATCTAGGACAGTCATTTAGCGGCATAAGTGGAAGGGCTGACATCCCTAACCCGAATTCACCAGCATCCATAAACGACTTAAAATACCAGGACTCTTCTAGGTCCATTTAAGGTACAAAAAGTTCTGAAGAGAACCCTTTGTACATCACATTCCTTAGCTCACCATTCTCCGAGTCCCACACCATGGCTCATGAAATCACCAAACCAGCTCTTTTGTCATCCTTGAGATGAAACACCCAGTTCGCCCACTTAACACTATGCCCATCTTCAACTCTAAAACATGGTCCTTTTGGTTGTTCCATGGAAATTGGATTTAGTGGTTCCATCTCTGGTTCCTTCTCATGAGCTTTGTACCTGTAATCAGTGTTGGTACTTTTTGGAATCGGGATATGTAATATCCCCTTATTGGATTAGTGACCAAAACGTAAAGAATAAAAAGTTAGTGGTTTTAGTTTAGTGATTAAAACGTAAAGTTTTAAAGTTTGGTGACCAAAGTGAAAAGTTGAGAAAAGTTCAATGACCAACATGGTAATTTTTCCAATAATTATTTTTATTCAATAAATAAATAGATCATCTAAGGGTGTGGACTGAATATAAAAACTTTGGTTTGATCTGATGTTTCTATTATTGGGAAATTACGGTTAAAGTTTAAGTGTAATTCGGGTAATTGTATAAGCTCAGAATTTTATGAAAATTTGAAGGAAGTCTTAGGAAGACCCGAGGAGTGTAACATTGAAGTTTTGAATCGTTTTTAATCGATTTAGATTCGATTCTATTCAGTATTTTGTATAGGTGATGGAATGACATTTTTGAAAATAAACTATTGCATTAATGGCATTTTAGTCATTTCACCTATACTTATTAATAAAAATTGATTATGGAAGAGGATAAAATATAGGTGTTGGCTTGTGATTGGTTATAACTAAGGGGTAAAATAGTCATTTGACTATTTTAGAGATTTTTATTATTATATAGCCTATTTGAAGACAATTGGCATTAATATAAAAGATAGAAAAAGCTAGAAATTGTGTTCATCTTTCTCCTCAAAACCGAAACCCCTAGCAAGGTAAGAGCAAAATTTTCAATTCAATTTTTGGCTTGATTTTTTTGATTTTTGGCTAGAGACATGAAACAAAAAATTGATCTCCCTTGAATTCTCTATCTTTTGATACAAGTTTTGCTTAGTTTCTATGTCTCTAAGTTGAGATTGATGATTAGGGTGGTTGAAGAACATGTTAGGTTTTCATGTTTTAAGGTTCAATCAAGTTGGAAATGGTGTTGTAGTGTTGTTTCCATGCTTGAAATGATGAAAATCTCTTGGAAAACCTATAGGGACCAATTCGGCAATATGAAGAAAAATAGGGGAAATTTTGTAAAAAATTATTTGATGATGGAAATGATTAGAATGATGTTTCCTAAGTTGAATTATGTTATTGGAATGAAGAAAACATCATGTTGGGACTATTTTGTGAATTTTGCAATTTGGGTGAAATAAATGAGAAATTGGAAAATATTCAAGAAGCATGGTTATATTGTTTGCTATGATATAAGGATCATTTTGGTATTAAATTTTTTTAAAATTGAGATAAAATGTGAAAGTTTCCAAATTTTAGATTATAAACCCTAAGAGAGAGAATTTAGGGTTTAAAGTGAAATTATCAAACTATTGGTTGTAATCTGCAATTGGAGATGAGATTAAAGTTTAGGAAGCATTGTTGTTGCAAAGAAGTACTTGGTTGAAATGTTAAATCTTCCATCTTGGTATGTACATCTATTAGCAAAGGTTGGACATGTATTTAAAGTTGCTTGTGTTATGTATTTAATGTACATACAGATAACAAGCGAGTTCGAGATCAAACGAGCGAAGAAAGAAGATAAAAAATGCAATCGAGCTTAGTGAGGCTAGTATAAATTATACTTTTGAAAGTGTCAAGGTGAGTGCAAAGCATGTATAGCATGATCTTTATGTCATTTATCATATAATTATGTTAGAAATATGTCAAGAAATCGAAATATATGCATGGATCACTACTCATTCATGGAATGTTATTTTGGGTATGAATTGCTCAATATGTACATATGTTGCCAAGAATGAAATTATGATTGATATAAAGTCCAATGTATGAGATAGGAAATTAAAAGTATCGTTGGATATCTATAGAGTCATAAACAGATGTATAAACATTTTAGCACTCACGGTAGAGTGCAATTTATTGTAAGCACTTCAGGTAAAGTGCAAATTATTTCCTAATTGTATACTCCGGTAAGTATACAGAAGCACTTCAGTACTAAGCACTTCCAGTAAAGTGCAAATAATATACTATACTGAAGTAAGTATAGAAGGGATAACTCGTGTACAAAGATTTCCTTAAATCGATACTTGGGCTAAATGAATTGAAAAATAGGATAAAAGGCTTGAAAACTCGATGATAAATATGGCAACGGTATTGGTAAGAATCAAATTTATTACCATGTGATATGTTATTATATTATATATATCATGTCATATATGCTAGTAAGCATAGAATGGTAAGTGATCATATGCATTGTTATTTTATTATATTGATATTTATGTTAAGTTGCATTCGAATTAAATGTTGTTGCCTCACTAAGTATATGCTTAGCGTATGATGAATTTCATGCGTATGTTTTAAAAGAGCTTCGAGGGAGGAGTAGCCGAGCATCGCTTTCCTATTTTGGGAGGTATATCTCCATATTCATAGTAATGTTAATGACATCCGTCCTTTCTTTTGGAAATGTACTAGATGACATGTATAATTAGTGGGGTTTGTAATAACCTATCACCAAATATGGTTGGTTAATAGTTGTTTAATATGGATGATGAACCTAGTAAGTCCTAGTATGTTTATAAATGATAATGAACAAAGTTTTTAGTAAATATGGGTCCTAAGATAGAAAGATTAAAAATTTGTCCAGAAAGATATGCAAAAGCAGTGTGTTTGAAAAATCAGCATAAATTCCACAATTGGATTTAGAAAGTGAATCTTATATGTATGAACTATATATTTTGTCTAGTTTCTAACAAAACAAATGGTGACTAATTTCGAGTTTTATGTAAAAAGTTATGAACTTTTATTCGAAGGTAGGTCGGAAAACAAGGCAGCAGAATTTCAGAAATTCTGGGCTGTGACGTGAATTGAAGGATTTATTTGAATTTTTGTGTAATGATTTTGGGCTAATAATTTATATGGTTAGAAAGCTTAATGAATCTAGTTTAATTATAAAATTTTGGAATGAATTTTCGATGTCTATAAAAAAATTTATAAATTTTTGAGTAAAAGCAGTGCAAGCTGTCAGTTTTCTAAGTAAAAGAAATAAAAGGGTTTAATCTTAGTTAGTAACATTACTGACTCGTACTTGGCAACGAATGCGGAAAAGGGATGTTACAGGACACCTCGGCCTATATCAGAGAATTTCAGCACCTCCAATGTGTCCAAGTCCACCTCATGACGAGCCCTTCAATAGGCCTCATGTAGAAATTGGGTGTGCCTTCGTTAGAGTAACACAGGACCTTTATAACTCTTTTACCTTCTTCATTTAGCCCGAACCAGCCTGCTGAAGGCGTCAAGCATGTCAATTCTAACGATGAAATCCCTCGGGCTGCAATGGATTTGTTGAATTCTGCATTAGAAAACGGCACTTTAGACGCTGCCAAGATGTCCTCCACAGATAGCATTGGATAACCTGATCCTGGGCCGTTCTTGAGATTTTAGTGGTCCTAGGGCGAACCTAAAAATTGGGCCCTAAATTAGGGATTTAAATTACAGTTGCGATCTTATATTTGGTCAAGTTGCGTTTATCACGGTTGCAGACATAACGAATGTTATTTCTATAACCGCGGGTATCACAATTGTGAAAAATTTTAATAACATATGTTATTGTGGACATAACTGTTGCAGGTATTGTGGTTTTGGATGGTGTCTCTACCGCTATATTATAATCTCTGTTGCAGTTACATACCCCTATTTAAATGCATGTCTATAATATCAAGTATTGAAAAAATAAATTTTAAGAGTACATCTATAATAACAAGTATTAAAAAAAATAAATTTTAAGATTATGCTCATAATAATAAATAGTGGGGAAAAATAGGTCCCCTAATAACAAGTATTGAAATTTTAATTTTAATATTTGTTATTACGAGCATACTCTTAAAAATTGAATTATTTTTAATATTTATTATTAGTGGCTCGATTTCCCTCCAATATTTATTAATATGAGCATACTCTTACGATTTAATTTTTTTAATACTTGGGGCCCTCAAAACTTATCCAGCCATATATATATATATTCATTACTGTTTTTTTATCCACCCGTAAGAACTAAGAATTATATTTTTAATTTTTTTTTTGTGTGGGCTCTGGGCGAGCGCCCCTATTGCCCTGACCTAGCCTGATCTTGGGTTGATGTCATGGCTAGTGTCACGTCTAGAATCCAAGTCCACAGTAAGCACATGGGATTGGCCATTTAACATAGCCAAAACATATGCTTTTCTCGGAGGAAATGGGTCAACTTTTCTCCACCTAAGAACCTGCAACTTGTCTGACTCATCAAGTATTAAAGAGTGAATAATAGGGAAGGTAGAAGAGAAGGGTTCATAGGATGAGAGGATGGTCCGGACACTATTGATTTCCTGCACAGTAAGAGGGTCTAGTGGATGGTGAGGGATCTCAGCTGCGTGGTCTATCGGTTTCTGAACTTGGGCATCCAAAACTGAGCAGGCCTTGGAGTTGGAGAATATCCGATTCTTGAAAGTGCATAATGTAGTTTGCTTTGAGTTATCAGGCGATGATGAATTGCAAGGAGGGTACCAAGAACCCTCGAAAAGGAATAGAGCTAAGCACAAAATGAAACAGAAATGAAGAAGAGATGAAGTTTTCACCGTTATCACCCTTACAAGTTGAACTAGGTGATGAGATCAGAAAGAGAGGGCTTTAATTGTTTTGTATGTCCATATTGTCACGCTTAGGAAGAGGCGATGACATTAATCCCACATTAAAAAAAAGAGATCTTGAGATATATAAATGGTGGCGCTTCACATCTTATCAGATATGTCGTTTGGAAGAGAGTAATGGCCCCGTGAAAAATGGTATCAAAGCGCCCTTTAACTGTCCGATTTCACGCCGAACGCCTATGAGCGGAGTAGGCAGGGTGAACAACCGTCTTGGGATATATAAACAGTAGCACTCCTATCAGACATGTCTTTTGGAAAGAGGGTAATGACCCGTGATAATATACTTACACAATATGAGTGATTAAGCAGTCCCAGCAGACCTTTGTCATTTATCATTTATGGCATACAAAAATGTTAACTCTCCCCAGTTTTGAATCATTGTCCTTTTTATATATCACTTTATGATAATGGTCCATTAGAAGGAAATTAAAGTTTTGATTTGAGGACAGTGATAGACTGGTGCAAAATGTAAATTACGCAAATAGTTCTTTGGTGGTAGGATTTTTTTGGTAGGTCTGGGGTGCGGTTAAAAGGTAAGTTTCGAAATTTGTCATTGAATTAAAAATGTTAGACTTCTCGATAATATTTTTTGATTTTTTTGAGTTTTTTTGCAAGTATAGATACTTATATTGTAAGTATCGATACTTAATTTTTTTGATAAATTTTTAGTTTGGGACAAAGTAAAGTATCAGAAACTTACAAAATAAGTATCGATGCTTGCAAAAAAACTCAAAAAATCAATCGAAAATGTTATCAAGAAGCCTAACATTTTCAGTTTGAGGACAAGTTTCGAAACTTATCGTCTTTTAGCAGCACCCTAGATATGCCGCATGTTAGACTCACCTTTTTTTGAGTCTTTTAATTATAAAAAGTTATAAAATGATGCTTATCTTGAAAAATAGGGTAAACAACTTAAATGAACACGGAACTTTTAGGGCTCTTTCAATTTGGTCACCAAAATTTTAAAATTTTTATTATACTGAACTTTTAGTTCATTTTCAATATGTTCTTCATAAAATAATGGGTAAATTACACCAATCATCACTCAACTTTATTCTCACTCTTATTTTGTTCACTAGAGTTTAATTTTTTTAATTTAATAACTTAACTTTTGAATTGTTTCTATTTTGGTCACTCTCGAATTAAATTGTATATACAAATAGGAAAATTCGATTTTAGTACGGATTTTTAAAATAAATTACTTTGATTCGGTTACGGTTCGCAGTTTTAAGCAAAATTAATTAACTGATATGATTTGTTATGTACAATATTTATAAATTTTATGCATTAAAATATCTTATAGTCTAGTGATTTTGATACCCTTCTAATTTTTTAAAGATTTTTTTGGCTCTGGGTAGGATTACTAATTGTAAATTCTCAATTTTTGACTTTCTAGTTGTTTGTTCACTTTTATCACAACTGAACAATTATTAAATTTATCATATCATCATATTTGATATTTTAATAAGCAAAATAAAAAATATTAATTAACTTTCGGGTTTAATTGGTACAATATAAATTCGAGAATTAAATAATCCAAAATTATCAATTAACCACAATAATTATTTAAGGATTAATCAAACCCGATTTTGTTACAAGTTTTTAAATAAATTATTTTGATTCGGTTACGGTTCACAATTTTAAACAAAATTGATTAACCGGTCTGATCAGTTATATACAATATTTGTAAATTTTATGCATTAAAATATCTTATACTCTAGTGATTTTGATGCCTTTCTGATTTTTTAAAAACGTTTTGGCTCTAGGTAGGATACTAGGCACAAACTCTCAACTTTTGACTTTCTAATTGTTTTTACATTTTTATCACAATCGAACAATTATTAAATTTACCATATTATCATATTTGATATTTTTATAAGAAGAGTAAAAAATATTACCCGAATCAAATATTCAAGTTAACCGGCCAATCGATTATCTAATTTAACCGGTACAATATAAGATCAAGAATTAAATAATCTGAATTTACCAATTAATCAAAGTAATTTTTTATGGATTAATCGAGGTCGATTTCGATACAAATTTTTGAAAATAAATTATTTCGATTTGGTTACGGTTGATAGTTTTAAGAAAAATTGATTAACTGATATGACGAGTTATATACAATATTTGTAAATTTTATTCATTAAAATATCTTATAGTCTATTGATTTCGATACCCTTCTGGTTTTTTTTAAAAAAAGTTTTTTCTCCAGGTAAGATTAATAGGTGTGAACTCTCAATTTTTTACTTTTTAGTTGTTTTTACACTTTTATCGCAATCGAGCAATTATTAAATTCATCATATTATCATATTTGATAATTTATTAAACAAAGTAAAACATCATTTCCAGAATCAAATATTTCGATTAACTAGTTAATCAATTATTCGATTTAACTGATCAAATTTAAGACCGAGAATTGAACAACCAATTAACCAAAATAATATTTTCCAGAGTCAGAGTGATCATTTGTGAGACGAAATAATAATTGGATCTACGGTAGTTGTATCTCCTCCCTTTATTTAATTTCGAGGATAAATTTTCTTTTTAGGAGGGGAGAGTTGTAATGACCCAAATTTCTGAGTCAACAAATGGGTGCTGACCCGGGTTATAGACCTTTGTATTGGATTGAGTAATAGGGCATGTAGGCCAAGTTTGGGTCTTATTAGATGATAATTGAGCCATATTGGCTTGCATAGTGACCATTTTGAAAAAAAGAATAACCTTGAAAGCTTTATGATGTAATAAGATCATCTTTTAAAACAAAGTTTGATCTATTTTATTTGGTTTGTCATCACATGTGGGTTTAAGGGGACAAGAGTGTTGTGGGTGATATCACCACTTTCCTATTCTTTTTCTCTTTCTTCTTCTTCTTTCATCTTTTTCTCTCCAAGAACCCATGGTTATTTTGATTTAAATGAGTCAACTTTCACACTCATTTCTTCCATTCAGGATTCAAAAAACAAATATGTTGATATTCTCTCCAAGAGCTTCAAGAAAAATATAATATTGTGGTGGAAAGGTAAGTGTTGTATTTATGGATTTTTAAAAGGTTAAATCTTTGAAGGTTCCAATAGAGTTTTCTCGTGATTTGGAAATTATAATTTCATAGCTAAGCTCACCATGGTAGTTGGTTCAAGCTTTGATTCGATTTTCATAATTATCTGGCATGTGGAAGAGGTTAAAGGGTCTTTCCAAGCTTAAGGCAAGGAGGAAACTTGAGGGAAGTGAGTGGGTGAAGCAAATTCAGGATTTTTGCTAAAAGGTCAGTACATCTCTGACTCCTTTAGTTCTTGAAGATCATAAATTGATGCTTTGCTTGAAATTATAGTGTTGATGGGTGTTGTGTTGGTGAAGCATGGCATGGGAAATCAAAGTAAGGATTTTGATGATAAAAACATTGTTAGATGGCTCTAATGTGCTTATAATTAAACTAGTAATATTTCAAAAACCTTTTGGGATAAATCAAATGTGTTTAGAGACATGTTAGAGCGATTTTTGAGTCTCGAGAAAATAGTTCTAGGCTTAAGTATAAGTACCAGATGAACTGGAATCGGTACAGGGTGTTTTTGTCTTAAACAAGGAAAATTGTGCTTGTATACCGGTACTACATTCAAGTAGTACCATTACGAGACCCCAAGTAATGGTATGATCGATCCTATACCCAGTACTGGCATGCTTTCTTGAGTTTTCCAGTAGCGAATTTCGGTATCAATACAACTGGGAGAGTACCGATACTCGACGTCTAAGTAGTGATACAGTCAATCCAGTACCAATACCGATAAACATTTCCCAATTCCAGTAGTGTTTTTTCATACCAGTACGCGTATGGGAGTAACGGTACCCAAGGGTGCCGTACCGGTACGCGTGGTCCAGTACCGGTACCCACTAGGCAATCTGCCCAAAAAATATGATTTTGAGTTTGAGATACTGCTAAAATATGGATGATGGTTTAATAAACTCCTAGTGAGGTTAAATGACTTATAGAATTGAGTTTTCACCCCCTATATACGAGCAAGACGAAATAAAGGCTTGCTTGATTATTCTAGAGTACTCTAATGAGTTGAGATAAAGATTAATACTTCCCATAATGTATTATAGGCTTGGTAATGATAAATTGAGTGGTGAACCAAGTTGGTTAATGTTATGCATTGGGTCATTTGCTTGATAGCTTTGCTTGGAGCCATCTACATCTTGGTCAGATGTATTAATGCTCGATGAGCATATCTCATTTTATGATGGTTGCATAGGAATTCGAATGTCCTAGAGTAAGTACTACGATACTTATATAAAGGGATGTATACTTAGGGCTATGTGAGCAAGTACATCCGACGTAATCAAGGGATATGTGATCTGAGTGCAATTATATAAGGGGATGCTTACTTAGGGCTATACGAACAAGTACATTCGACGTACACATGGGTTATATGATCTGGGTGCGGTTAGTAACATATTCATGGCTATGGTGATTCAAATATGGTATTTAACTCGACGGCTATACGAGCTCAAATAATCTTGATGGCTTGGTGACCTTATGCAAGAACATCTTGTGGCTGATGTGATCCAAGTATGTTCAGGACATGTTCGTGGCTATGGTGGTCCATTCAACCGACGACTATGTGAGCACGGGTAACCCAACGGCTATATAAACTTGAGTAAAGTAGGGCTTCATTGGCCATTTTTGTAATGGCCCAAAGTATAGCCTAGTAGTATGTTACTAAATTATTGATAACTCAACTTAATTTAATGATACCCTTAAATTTGATTATTAAATAAGATAAGGACCTATTAATAAGTTTGTAAAGTATGTTAGCTAAAATGGAAATGACTCAAATGAATCCATGTTAAGACTTAGTGCTTGCATGAAAAAATTCTAGTAATTGGAGAGTATGTACACTTGTTTTGCTTTGTTGAAGACATTTGGAGGGGGGAGATTTTTGAGCTGGAACTTGGAGGGGGGAGATATACCAAAATTTTCATCTCTTTCTCCCTTACAAGGCCAAACCGAAATCTAAGATTTTAGTGAGAGAGAGAGCTCATTTTTTGGAGTAGTTGCTCAAATTAATGGACCTTATGCGCATAGATTTATGATAGGAGGTAACTATCTTGTTCTTTTTTTATTCATGTGAAAGTCTTGCTTGATAATTCGATATGTATGTGGATATAATATATGAGATGGGTTTACATGTATGGTAGAATTTTTTAACTGATTTTTTACTAGGAAGATCATGTTTAGTATGCATTTCGTTGAAAGAAATATTGTTATCAATCTTATGATAGACTATTTGAATGAATTAAGTAATGAATTCATATGTTTTGCAACCTTTGTAGCATATTTCGAATTGATTATGTTGTTTGAAAATGAAATTTAAGGTCGTTGAGTGTAAAGTGATTGAATATGTTCCTAATTGTGTATGCATATAATGCTAGGATTTGAATTAGGAGTTGTTAATGTTATTAGTTCCATTAGGGGGCTGTCTTTCTGAATATACATGTGAGTGTGTACATTTAAATGCTATGTTTTGTGTACATAAATTGTTAAGGACTGCTTTAGAGATCTATGAACAGAGGAAAATCTGTTTTGCTTGTAAGTGGGCTGATTTGTGCGATAACAAGTATATTTGGGACTGTTTTGAAGTAGGTAATTGTGCAAAAATGAAACAGGGCAGAATTTGCAATTATAGTAACCTTAGGGGACTGTTTTGAAGCATGTATTGGTATGATTATGAGTAAAGGGCTGTTTTACATCCATGTAAAAGTGTTTGGGACTGTTTTGAAGTATCTAAGCATAAATGTTAATGTGTGGACTGTTTTGCATTAATATAAAAGTTAGTGGACTGGTTTATGAGTATATATGAAAATATGTATGTTAGGGGACTGCATTGCCTTGATATATAAGTTGGTGGACTGTTTTGTGATGTATATGTGTTAAAGTATAAACAATTGGGACTGCATTGCATCGATTTGAAGAATAGTGGATTGATTTGTGTGAAATTAATGTAATACATGTGTAATCTAGTAGTTTTATCAGTGAATAGTTGTTAAGAATTATTATAACGCATGGTTATGCCCCTTGTTAATTTTAGAGCAAGAAGGAGCTAGGAAAAGATTTGGATAAGTAGCAAGATATGATTACGGGTTCAAGTATCCCGTAACTCTGGGATAAGAGGTGAGTGTAGTTTAAAGTCTCAGGATTGGTTAAAAACCTTCCCGAGCACCTTCTCAATTTAATTACGTTTCTTTATGCTTGTGTTAAACAATGCTTAAGCTAAGCTTGGATCTAAGGTAAGTGGCTACTTGTTAAAGTACCCTATGCTAAGCAAATATTTGATAATAAGTATGTTTGAATTGAGGATTGAACTTGTGTTTGTATTTATGTACAAGCTAAAACTAGAAGAAAATCAAGATATGACCTATTGGTTAAATGACATTAAAATTATATGCATGATGAAATCTATAGGTGTATTTATGCGTATCATAAGTTAAGTAATATGAGTTGTGATCCGATATTCTGATAAGAAGCAATGCTCATTCGTTTATGCTATGATAAGATTATAACATGTACATGATTACATGAATATGGAGCTAAGCTCAATTTTGATATGATAAGATAAGAAGATGTGAAAAGCCTTGGTCTCAAGTCGGTCTTAGGTATAGTTGGCATGCCATAGAGTCCATAGAGCTCATGTTTAGGGTGGACTACGGTCCTTATTTGGCGACAGTAGGAGGGAAGTGTTATGGTCACTTGGCGACAGTATGAGGGATTGACCGGTACTATGTACCTTTCTGTTGGCGACAGTTGGTTGGGGATTCGAGTACCTAGGTTGTTGCTTGATTTCAAGGCTATATTGTAGCGATGTCCTTTTTTAAATCGCTAAATAAAAACGTGGGTTTTCGAAGTGTTTTTGAAAGGTGTTCGTGATTTTTTGGATATAAAATATTTATTCCGTGGGGTTCTAAAAAAACTCATTTTAAAAAAATGGAGTCGCCACCGGCCACTTAGGTAGGCCGGACACCATAACACCAGAGATTCAAAAAGATTGGGTTCGGGAGTCGGTTACGGATGGGGAAGGATTAGCACCCCCATACCGCCCAAAATTGGTACTTTAATAATTACCGCTTTGTTAATATTGGATTTTCTGGGTTAAAGTGACGATTATTTTAAAATTCGGTTATAATTGCGAATTAATTTTAAAGGCCCCGTTATCCGAGAATAAACGCCCAACCACTATCACTACGCCTGATACTGGCCCCGTTTACGCTCGGATAAAAGGGCACCGCATTGACAATTTATATCATTATGCAATCTTAGAACACATAAACAAACATTCATAACGACGTAGCATTAAAACCCAAATACTATAATATAAAACAAAAATGATTAAAATGCATGAACATAACATTGCATGATGATAAAAACAAAATAAAACAAAATATGAACAAGAAAATGCTTGCTTCCAAAATTAGACTAATTAATTTTAACATGCTTAAACACATTAAAATGAACCACAACTATAACATGCATGGCATAGACCTAAGAAGGGTACGAAATTAACAAGTCAACAATACCACAAAAATACACTAAAACCCTTATCAATGACATAATTAGTATGTAAAAATAACTACAAAGACATTACATATAACAAACAATATCATACTATCAAGTAACCTACAAAGAAGCGAAATGGACATAAAAACATGGTGTTTATGAGACCAATCACACCGTCATTGAAATGACCATAATAAGCTAACATGTAAACATGATATGCACATTAAGTTAAATATAACAACAAAAAAGACATATGTAATCTGAGCGATCAAATTAAAGCACAAAAAATGATATAATACACTATAAAACATAAATAGACTAGGCGTGAATGAAACATATGTAAATATGATGTGCAACACAATACATTAAAATAGATAAAAGGAATAAAAGATATAAAAGTTTAAAGCATCAGAAGGACTAAAATGGAAAAGAAACAAAACCTAAAAATAGAAATTAAATAGTCAAAGACATAATTAAGGACTTGATTAAAAACTGAATTAAACTCCAAAGGACCTATCGAGTAATAAACCCATGCGGTAAGCTCAAAGTGCAAGAAACAGAAACACGGAAGGACTTCGAAGGTATTTATGCCATTTATAATCTGATCCAACTTAATTTCGGGGTTGAATTGAATGAAAATGAAATGCAGATGCTAATTTGAAACGAAAAAGGGGATGCAAAAGCATGCGGCAACAGAGAACGGGGATTGAAAACGCAATTGTGTCAGGGCCGAAAGTAAAAGTGGGAAAAAACAAAAGGACCCTTCGTGTAATTAAACCATTTAACTATATAAAGGTTATTATTTGTTTTATAACCGGTAATATTAAACCTAAACCTAAAAAATTATTCAGACCCCCTCTTTTTCTCTCAACAACTCGACATCGCCGTTCACCCCTTTCATGGCCGATGTCGTCTCCGGCGGTGGTGGAACCCAAACTAGCTTCAGAAAAACTCTCCCCTCTCTCTAAAACCCTGGTGTACGCTTAGTTTTTAGGGAAAACACTCCGATTTTCCTAGATCTGAAAAACCCGAAGCCTTTTTGGAAGAAAAAAATCTCCTTTTCACCACCCCGACATCTCTCCTCTCGACCGATTCACCCTAGGAGTGGGCTTATCACCGATGCGAAGGTGGATCGACGTTCAGAATAAGGGAGAAGATAAAGAGATAGATGCGTGGGGACCTTTCATCGGAGATCCTAGTCTCGGCCACCGTACAAGGTGACCGGTCGAAGCCTAAAAGGTATACTCTTCCCTTTTTTTGTATTTGGTATTGTTTTTGGTTCGAATGAACACGCAAAAAAGAAAAAAAGAGACTACCTTTTTTGGAATTTCTTGTGTATTTTTTAGATCTTGTTCCAACCCCCCCCCCCCGTCCAAAAGAGGGTAGACCTCATTACATATATGCTCTTTTTTCCTTTTGGTAGATCTAATAATAAAAAAGATTATCTTTCTGAGATTTGGTTGCTGATAATCTGTTCTTTTGCCTCTTTTGCACGTCTGGTGGTTGGACTGATGGTACGGCAGAGTGGTGCCGGCGTGGAGAGAGTATGGCAGCATCATCTTCGGCTGGATTCACTCACGGCCGTTGGATCAGATCTGATCCAACGGCTGTGATTACATGGGGGATGAGCGGCCTAGATCGAGCCTTGAAATGCGTGGTGTTTGCTGGAGATGACGACACGTGGCATAGGATATCGAACGGTCTCGCGCGTGCGTTGCACGCGCGAGTGAGAAGCCGAACGGCCTGGAAGTGTGTTTCACGTGCGCTGGACAGCTCTCCCAAGGCTGATCGTGGCCGTTGGATCTGGATTTGATCCAATGGCCCTCCTTCAACTGCTGCAAAGAAAAATATGATATTAGATATCATATAGGGTTTTAGGGTTAATTAGATGGGATTGGGCTGGCCGAAAATGGGCCTTGTAAATTACATATATATATTTTGTAATAATATGGACTTGGACTGTTATTATAATATTTGGGTTTTATATTTTAGATTTTATTTTACATTAGTCCAATAATAATAATAATAACAATAATAATAATAATAACAACAACAATAATAATAATAATACGACGTTACATACATACGTACACGTGCACACCCATATAAGTGTAACATACGAATACACATGCAAACATTAATGTAACATACTAACATACATATATATATAATCATACACATAATTAACATAACATCTACACACATTAAACAAATACGCTCGTACTCTATAGATACATACGCGACACACATACACCATTAATACGTATACATACATAGCTTATAATATACATGCACACACCGCACCTTATATATATATTAGTAACACTCATGCAAATAATAAACATATAATATAATAAATATACATGCAATACTAATATGTATTTACAAGTAAAAATGAGTGATTACATATATTAAATACAAAATAATGAAATTTAAAAGAAATTAAAGGATTACCTTGATAACTTGTATGACAAGTAAATTGTGACTATGATATATTATGTTTTAGATATGTTATATCTATGATATGCTATGATTATGCCATGTTTGATATCTTAGGTGTCAAGTAAGTTATGTTTATGACATGCTATGTTTGATACTATGATAAAGACAGACTAATGAAATTTGCAAGATAAACAAATGAACTACGTTTGATGAATCATGTGAAACACATTTAATTTATATGATATTATGTTTAATATTATAAGATAAGTAACTTTGAGGTGAGGTATTATGGTCGATATTTGATGTAGCATTTAAACATAAAATTGATGGCATGCTATGTTGATAGCTTCTATTATAAGCAACTTAAGTTCATGAAATGCTAAGCTAATAACCTATTTGATAAGAAAAACCATTGCTTATGATGTGCTATGATTATAATATGTTTGATGTCTTATAAGATAAGAAATTCAGAATTAGAATAACTTATGTGATAAGTGACCATATTTAAGTGATGCCGTATTTAAGAAGAATTGTAAATCCACAAGTTAATTAATTAAATCAACATGAAAATTTGCGTATTAAGTAATTAACGTTTGACTGAAAGTTGTGTATAATTGGATTAAGAATTAGTGTCGTGTTCGAAACTTTGTGGTTACGATTAAAGTATTCATGAAAAACTTATAAACTAAATAAATGGCTTGGTGTATAATTACATACATGAATTATGGACAAAGTGAGATAAAATCCAAGTATGTCTTGGACTGTTTTGAAACTATAATTGTTTATCTACAATTTAAGGACTATTTTGACTAAATCCAAGTATTCCTTGGATTGTTTTTAAATCTATATTTGTTTACATACAACTTAAGGACTGTTTTGACTAGTTCCAAGTATGTCTTGGACTGTTTCGAAACTATAATTGTTTACATACAATTTAAGGACTGTTTTGACTAGTTCCAAGTATGTCTTGGACTGATTTGAAACTATATTTGTTTACATACAATTTAAGGACTGTTTTGACTAGTTCTAACTAAGTATGTCTTGGACTGATTTGAAATAATTGTTTACATACAATTTAAGGACTGTTTTGACTAGTTCCAAGTATGTCTTGGACTGATTTGAAACTATAATTGTTTATATACAATTTAAGGACTGTTTTGACTAGTTCCAAGTGTGTCTTGGACCGATTTGAAACTATAATTGTTTACATACAATTTAAGGACTGTTTTGACTAGTTCCAAGTATGTCTTGGACTGGTTTGAAATTATATTTGTTTACATACAATTTAAGGACAGTTTTGACTAGGTCCAAGTATGTCTTGGATTGATTTGAAATTTTATTTGCTTATATGAAATTAAAGGATTGTTTTGGTTAAGTTTATGTGTATAATGGACTGTTTTGAACTTATATTTGTATATACATGATTAAAGGAATGTTTTGGTTAAACACATAAATATATACAAGTATAAAAATGTATACTCATGAATTAAAGGTATTGCGGAGGTTTCAAACTAAAAGATTTACAGGTGAAATAAGTTGCTTGAATCACAAGGCTATGATAAAAACGGATCAAGAAAGTTTTGGCAAATGATGAGTCATGATAATGAACTTACATAGCAAGTAATGTATGTTTTGAATATCCAATTGGGTGAATAGCTATGCTCTAGTTGATTATCTCTATGTATACATAGACAAGCTTAAGTTCGAATCACCATGTGTAAGTGTAATTTCTTGATTGAATGTTTTGACCTAGAATGGTTAGTTTTGGCCCAAGCTTAGAATTATTTGTGCATGGGTAAAGGATATAAGTGAAAGGATCGATTATTGTTCCATGCTTTTGAGGCTTCAAGCTACCTCACTAAGTAATCATACTTATACATCCATTCTCTGTCTTTCAGGTTAAGTTCATTTTGGTTATCTATGAGCTTGGACAAGATCATCGGAAGTCAAGATAGTATGTTTTGAATTTCTTTAAAGAACACCTAGATGGTGGCACATAGTTGTTAAGTTTCATAATGCATTTAGATCCCATCTTGGCTATATATGTATATAAGTTTGATAAGTGTTCAAAGTTTTGTATTGGACTTTTAATTATTTTCTTGGTGATTGCTTGCTTTATGTGCTTTAATAATTAGTATGAATGAGTAAATGCTGATAGCTGAGCTATACTAGAGATATATATTCGAATGTTTACTTGTCGAAATAATTATGAGAGTTATGATACTTTTCTGGATTGAGTTTATGAATGATTGGTAGGACACCTCATAGTCCGAATAAAAATTAATGGTTATAATCAAAATAATTGTCATGCCAAGAACTAGTGATTGATGTGTATTTTATATGATATGTTGTTTAATTACCTGTAAAAGTCTTAATTTGATAGATCATTTTAATGGCATGTGTGTTGTAAATTCGAATATGTATACTATATTGAGATAGACCCCAAATAAAAGTGGTGTCGTTAAAATGGACAGATTAATGGCTAGAATAAGTAAGTGGTTAGATGTCAATGAATTTTTGTAAATGGTCTATAATACTTCATGATTGCCTATTGGTTAAGCTACGTTAGACATAATGTTCAAATACTTGCTACCATGATATGTTTGTTTGGGTTAAATCTTGCGGTCTGAATTTTACCTTAAAGATAAGGGCATATTATGAACTAGTGGATGAAGTGCATTGTGTAATGTATGTATAGTCTATGGTATGTAAATATATGATTGTATATGATTGGAAGATTAAGTTAGATCTTTGAAGCAATTTTAAAAAGTTTTAAATTATTCTATTTTTCGAAAGTATGTTCAGTTGACTATGCTAAATTTGATCAAGACTTATTGTATGTTTGCTTGGTAACACGTCCTAAGCCGGTTTATTTCCTAGACCGGGTAGGGGATATTACATTTTTTTAGTGATGTATGATTTTAAATTATGCATGTTGTTATGGATGTTATAGATGATAGCTTGTGGTTGTTTTAACCTCAATAGACTAAGTGATCTCGAGTATCGTGAAACATTGTGGGACATGTAAGACTTCTTGTAGAATTAAGAATGCCTTAAGATAGGTGGTCTAAGAACTCTAGCTTGTGTAAGCTAGATGATGACTCATAGATAGTGAAGTCATATCTATGCTCTCTAGAATATATTTATATCGCATGCATATTTTATGATAATCACGAATTATGGTTGAGTAGAAATGTACCACTGAGCTTTGTAAGCTTAACATTTAGAATTGTTGTTTCCGTTCTCAGGTTAGTGGGTTGATCGTGATAGAGGAGCACATCGTGGAGAGATTTCCCAACACCGCATCACCTTAGAGTACAATACTTAGTATTTAGTCTTGGGCTTATGTATTCATAGGAACTTAAAAGTGTAGCGTTTGTACTCTATTTTGAATACTATTTTGATATTTGGTGTTTAAACTCAGAGCTCATGTTTTGTAAATAAATTTATATTGTTTTTTTAATTAAGAATGATTTAATATTTTTAAATGATGGCTAAACTTGAGGTTTTCAAATGGAAATTTGTTGGGTCTGATTTTGGGTGACCTGAATGTAATACTTTGGATCCATATAGGGTTTTATATTTAGTGGTATTAGAGACTAGGTTTAGCCAGTTCTGGGAAACCCCGAGGTGATATGGAGGTCGGGGGTAAGGTGTCTAGTGATTAAAACCCCTAAATTTAAGTTATAGTCTTCCATGACTTGGAATCTTGATTGTGCTACATTGTTTCCTTGTGATTTTAGATACGATGGCGGGTGATGCCGATCATGACCAGGAAAGTTGTGAAGAGAGCCATGTCTCTTAAGAAAAATACTTTGGTAAGGAGTCTCTCTTGAATGTTGGGGACACGAGCCTCCTGGGAGATACCGAAAGCGGAGGGGCGAACCACCTCTATATCCTTACATCTGCACTCTTGCAAGTTGTGCAAGCTATTCCGAGGTCTTCTAGCATGCTTTGCAAGGCCCCAATGGAGAGTCTTTGCCGATATAGACCTAAGGACTTTGATAGTTCAAGTGAGGATGACCCTATCAAAGCTGACCAGTGGTTGAGACACCCAGAGGATCTTGAGACAGATGAATGGTGGTTCGGAGGATGACCTTGATTGCATTATCGCCCTTCTTAAGGGTAATGCTCATGAGTGGTGGGTGACTATCATGTTGGGATTGTAGATTGTACATCCAACTTGTGATATCTTCTTGGACGAGTTCAAAAAGAAGTACATTAATGAGGTTTACATGGGTGAGATGAGAGATCAGTCTATGTATATAGTTTAGGGAGACTGATCAATATTTGAATATAAGTTTAGGTGTAAGAGTTTAGGCATGGATTACAGATTGACCTTCAGATACATGTGACAGCGGCTCTACTTGGGACATTTATTACGTGTTTTGAGTGCTACGTAATTGGTGCAAGCAAACACGTCGAAAGTATAAAGTGATGAATAAAAGAGTACCATCTCCACAAGGACTGGGATGAAGGACTTGTGCTTTTGATTCCCTGCACTGAAATAAGAAGGAAGTTATAGTGATAGAGAGAGATAAAGAGGTATCTAAAACAAAGAAAATAAAGATTGAAGACAAAAAAGGGAATCAATGAGAGAGTAGGTTGGCTTATTAGGATTGAGAGTATGTCAGATGAGTTGTTTTGGCAGGTTGAATATCAGAGGCAAGTGTGTTGCTTTTGCAAGTAGATTGACGTGGCAAGTAATTGCCCAGGCAAGTAGTTTGCTAGAAGTAGGACTCTCCGTGACTAGTGAAATGCAATAGCAAGTGGTTGAGTCAGAGTAAGACTCTTCTCGGCAAGTGATTGCCCTGGCAAGTTAATTATTGCGGCAAGTGCAATACCTTGGCAAGTTAGTTGTGTCTCCAATGCTCGGCAGAGTGTTTTCACCACCTTCACATTATTTCTAACTTGAAGGCTGACACTTGTGAAAACCTTAGTGATACGTTTGTCACACATTACTTTACCAAGGATGAACACCGTCTCTCCTTGAACTCTTGTTAACCGCTTGAAATCTGCTCCTTCTCCAAGCTTCCTTCACTTTGTCACTTTCCAAAAACTTGATTCATGAAGGGATTGATTTTCTTCAGCTCTCGCAATGTTAGGAAACCTAGATTTAATTCAGTACGTCGATCTCCATAAACTCTCATAATGTTTAGAAATCAACTCGACTGAGGAACCTCTGATGGCTGTCACTTCATTAGAGGGATTCCTTCCCATGAATCACCATTGATCTTACTCTCCCTTGTGCTGTCACCGATTTAGGGATTTGAGTTTCAACAAATGATTCTCCACTCAAGCATTAAACTACTTGAATTTCAAGAATAGGAATTGAACCAACTTTATGCATTTAACTTAAACCAAAATCAAATCATCCATACAAAAACCTCTCAAAACCTAAAAACCCAAACCATCTAAGTTTATTTCATGGTCGAATGAAAAGAAAATACAAAGAAATATTTCCCCAACATGAAGGATGATGTGTGATTACAAAAATGAAAGAATAGAGGAGATGAGCTCCTCAATCCGATCACTCCTTCCACAATCAGCTTTTCCCTTTTGATCTTTCTCACAAACCGATCCCCAAATTCTCTCATTTACTTCATGTGTTTCGATCCCTTTAAATAGGTGTAGAAGTGAGTTATTGCGTGAGAATTTGGTGGAGAGTAGGCTTCTATTTTGAATTTCAAATATGGGAGATAATGTAGCTGATTTAAAATAAATAAAATGGGGATAATATCCTTTGCATTTTGAATTTGAATTGGTCGGTTGGGAATCCTAACCGATTTAATCCCTTCTTGCCATGGCAGGCTTCGGCAATTGGCTCGGCAAATCGTCCTGCACCACAAAAGAGCAAAAGAGTAGCATTTTTTCTACAAAAAGTAATAAAATACATGTCCAATCCTATTAAACTAAGGAACTACGAACTTATTCATGGATGACTATAAATGCAACTAAAATGAGCTTAAGTTTAACAATAATATGAGTAAAAAAGGTAGGAAAAACAATACTTTTCAACACCTAACACACCCCTAAACTCGAACTATTGCTTGTCCTCAAGCAATGAAAAATTAACAAACACTTGCCAAAACATCAAACACGAACAAGTTGTGTACATAACTTCAATCTTCAGAACCATGGCAACTAGCATTAATTACCTTTGTGACTTTAGAAAAACATAGAAAATTACTCAACATTCAGTATGATACAAGTGAAGTGTGTGCATAGTTATGTACAAGCTAATCATAGGAGTTCCAAGAAAAACCTTTTTTTATTAACTTATCGATCTAACTAGAGCCAGTTTTGGACACCTTTAGCAATTCCTTTTTTTGTACTAGAGTCGGATAGGCACCTCTAGCATTTTCAAAATCCCTAAGGCTAGAGCCAATTTTAGGCACCTCTAGCAAAGGTTTATTTATCGTTTATTTTTTTGCTAGAGCCAGTTGGGAACCTCTAGCATTGTTCTAATATTTCTTGCCTAAGGTTTACTAGGTTCTCCTAGATTAACAAATCACAATAGTTTTCATTAATGCAGCATCATAACAAAATCCTAAGAAACATTCCATGCTAAGCCTAGTGTCAAAAGTTCTCTTAACCTAATGTCGAGGTAAATAAATCATCAACAAATATCATAGCAGGTTATTAACAAGTTTAATCAAGCAAAATGTCCTAGCAAGTGACACAAACTATCATGAGAATTGCATGCTAACATGAAAAACATCAGCTGAAAAGCAAATGAAAGCAAATACAGCTAAAAATGAAACAACCAAGACAATGCCCCCCAAACTCGAGGAAAACATTGTCCTCAATGCATGAAAACAAAATGAAAACAATAAGAAAAAATAAAAATAAGAATGCAAATGCTAGTTAGAGAGGTCATCACCACTATCTCGAAGTTTTTTGGTGGCCATGTACTTAACACGCTTTCCGGTACGTGCTGGTTGTTGTCTTGCTGGTGGTGTAGGGGTTAGAGCTTCAGTTTCCTCTACCTCATCGTATCGGCTTCCTTAAGTGGTGAAGCTTTACGCTTCATAGGCTTTGGTGGTTGTGTATCTGATGGTAAAGACATCAATAGAGAGGACGTGGTCTCTTCAGAATCTACAGGATCAATAGTCGGTTTAGTGCACGTCAGTTCAGTCATTGGTTTCTTACCTTTATCCTTGGCATCAGTTGTCGTGATAGTTTCCTTCTCAGCTAGGCTAGACTTGCCAGCCTCACTTGCCATGGCAAGTAACTCTATCGGGAACACAGAGAATGGTATTTTGCAATCAGGGTACTTCTCTAAAATGATTCGTGCTAGTACAACATCTTGATCCTTGATATACCGCAAGAGCTTCATTTCTCGCTCCTCCATGCTTTCCAACTTTCCAACAAAGGGCGTATTATGTCGACCATCCCTTGGGAACTTTCTGGGGCAAATTCATTTGGTGTAGTGTCTTTTGTTGCGGCATGTGCACTTACCGGGGCAACTGGGATAGTTGGTTTTGGTGCAGCTGGTCGTGGCATTCCTTTTTGTATCAATCGCATGTATTGTGCCTTTGTCCACCTACTCCTCTTTGGCAGTCGTTCATCAATTGGCTCGATTGGTACCTTTTCTTTCTTGCACAAAATAGATATTAAGTTGGTAAAATATAATGCTCCTACATCCTTTTTACTACATGCATAAATCTCATTCACAATTATTTGCCCAACATTAATAACACGCTTATGAATAATAGAGTGCAATAATAACAATCGGGATAACGAAATAATGGTGTTGTGTATGGTAGGCATTAAGCGAGTCTTAATAAAGTTAATACATAACTTAGCTTCTGGTTTTAGCATGACGCGGTTTACCATTCCTTTAAGCTCTCCCTTGTTCCATTTCGTTCCTTCAATGGTAAGATCCTTCAAAACTTGGTCTATCTTCTTGTGAGTCACGTTCTCCACGAACTTAGCGTGTTCGTCTTCTTTGAAAAACAAACCATAATTGGCGTTGATGGTGGTAGCGTCGAGAAGAATGACATTGCCACGTACAAATACAATCGGGTTATCTAGACTAAAAATATGAGAATAAAATTCTCTTACCCATGAGACTTTTACTCTGGTTGGTTGTTCATAGAATATTGGCCATTTGTGACTCTCGATTGTGGCATATATGGACTCATCAAGACCAAAACTCAGGTGAGTCATTTCATAGGCAAAGCCCTGCTCCTCTCGAACTCGTCTTGTCGCGAACTTCTCTTCGAACTGCTTCTGTACTGTCACCGTGGTAAACTTACGGTATGATGGTTGTGGCGTGCGTGAGGGACCAATTTCGTCCATGGTTTTGAGGTTTGTAGTCTTGATTTCAGTTCAAGAAAAAGAAGAAAAGAAAAACTCAAGATTTCAACAATGGAGAAAAGAAAGTGTGAAGAAGATGAAGTGAATATGAGAGAATAAATGAATGGGAAATATGGAGGGTTGGTGTTATAATGGTGAAGTGAATGGAGTGTGATGGAAAAGTGAAAGGTTGAATGAAGTCTCATCAATGGGTGAAAAAGAAAGTAATGATGAAAGGGGAAGAGAGTGATGCGGCTAGGGTTAAGGAAAAAATAGATGAAATATTACTAGGATTTGAAAATAATTAGGTATTTAAACCTACATTAAACCCGTCCCTTGATCTCCCTTGGGAAAAATTCCCTGCAAATTCTTCAATCCTTCTCCACTTTGAACTATTGGCCTAAAATAAATAAAAGAAAGAGATTAAAATAAAATAAAATAAAAAGAATGGATAAATGAAAAGAGAAAAATTAAAATTCAAAAATAAAATAGATAAAAGAAAGATAAATAACAAAATTCAAAAACAATTTAAAATAAACAACCTAACTAACCTAAAATAACAAATTGAAAATTTAAAATAAAGATAACCAAAAAATTAATTATGCAAAAATCCAAATAAATAAAGAGATAAATAAAAACCCCAAAACAAATTAAAATAATAAAAATCCAAAAATACAAGTCCCATAAAATTAACTGAAAAATAAAATGAAAAATCCTTAGCAAGAGCATTTTTATGCATCTCCCAAGGAGATTGTGAGCTTGTCTCTTTCAACATGGCTTCCAACATAGTGCTTTAGGCATAATAACTGCTCATCTCGGAATGTGTCATAAATCTCCAAGTGATCATCATCTTTGTTGCTCCCTTCAAGTCTGGATAAATGATCGACAACCTGGTTTTATGTTCCTTTCATGTCCTTAACTTCTACATCAAACTCTTGTAAATGCAAAATTCATCAAATTAAACGAGGTTTAGCATCTTTTTTAGAAATTAAGTACTTAATTGCCGAATGATCAGTGTGAACAATTACCTTAGTGCCAATCAAATAAGGCCTAAATTTGTCAAATGCGAATATAACTGCCAACAGTTTATTTTTCGTAGTTGTGTAGTTCAATTGAGCACCGTTAAGTGTTTTGTTAGCATAATATATTACATGGAAAGTTTTACCTTTCCATTGACCTAAGACAGCTCCCACTACGTAGCCACTTGCGTCACACATTAGTTCGAGGCGGGGTCCAATCTAGTGAAACGACTATAGGTGCCGTGACAAGTTTCTATTTTAGCTCCTCAAATGTTTTGGCACAAGATTCATCAAACTTGAAAACTCTATCTTGTTCAAGCAAGTTACATAGATATTTAGAATTTTATAAAAAGTATGAATGAACCTTTTGTAAAAACCTGTATGTTAGAGAAAACTTTAGATACCTTTGACTGAATTTGGTGGGGGCAATTTTTCAATCACGTCCACCTTTGCCTCGTCCATTTCTATGCCCTTGTGTGAGATCTTGTGGCCCAACACGATGCATTCATTCACCATGAATTGGCACTTCTCCCAGTTTAGCACTAGGTCAGATTCTTCACATCCTGTCAACACCTTGTCCAAATTGCCAAGGCAATTATCAAAGCTATCCCTGAAAACTGAGAAGTTGTCTATAAAAATTTCAAGGAAACCCTCCACAATATTTGATAAAATTGCCATCATACACCTCTAGAAGGTTGGTGGTGCATTGCAAAGTCCAAATGGCATTCTCCTAAATGCGTATGTGCCGAATGGGCATGTGAAAGTGATTTTCTCCTTGTCTTCCGGTGCTACGACAATACAATTATAACCTGAGTATCCATCAAGAAAATAATAGAATGGTTTTCCTGCAAGATGATTAAGCATCTGATCAATAAAGGGTAAAGGAAAATGATCTTTCCTAGTAGCCTTATTTAACTTACGATAATCCATGCAAACTCTCCAACCTATGAAAGTCCTAGTAGGAATAAGTTCATTGTTTTCATTACTATAACACCCCCTACCCGGGTTGGCAGCAAATCAGTTCGGGAGCATTACTAACGTACATTACAAGCAAGAATAGGCTAACTCATCCTTATTAGATGAGTTACTTAACTAGCAAGTAAACAAAACAATTATTACTTGTCATATAAGCAATCTTATTTACATACATTATAGGTTACCAAAATTTCACTTTACATTGTCATTCAAGCATCACATTTTGAGACCTATAAGCAAACAAGTTTCCATTTTCATTTCATTGTTCATTAACTTGATTTATGTAACATTACTTACATAGCATACTAAACATGATCATTTGAACGTACCTTGATTCCAAGCAAGCTTATGCCATCTTACCATTCGGCATTTACCATTCAACTTATAAAAATACATATTCAACATGTTATGCATATTCAAGTGACTATATCATCTCACAAGGCATTCGAATAGTACAAGGCTAGATGATCACTTTGAACATTCATTATAGACATAACCATATACGCAGCAAATACTTACAATACATGAAATTCTAGTTCATTGCTTAATTCATATTAGTAACCAAGTTCACAAAATAGTAGGCCCATTCAAGACATATATACATATACAAGTTCAAGTGTTCAAAATGCATGCACTAGACATTATATTCCAGTAAGTGACACCAACTAGGGGAGTACAAAACAAGTATGTCCATACTTTAGCTATGCTTGTGTCTTGCTTCCAGCTCAAGAATTCAGGCTTCAGGATCAAGCTACGATCGAATCCTTTAACCTATGGTTGGGAAGGATGAAAACGAGAGTGATAAGTACAAGATTGTACTTAGTGAGGTAGCAACTAGATCTAACCAATTTACAAGACAAGCATCACTTAGCCAAGTTTAAGCCTAGTCCAAGTTGGAAGCAATTCGATTTTAAGCTTTATACATGCTTATCATTTCAAACAATACACTAGGCACAATCGATGCAAGTAGGATTATAAGTCATCAAATACATGTAATTCAAGAATCCAAGTAGTTCAAGAATCCAAGTAGTTCAAGTATCATGTAATTCAAGAATTCAAGTAGTTCCAGTATCATGTAGTTCAAGAATCCAAATAGTTCAAGTATCATGTAATTCAAGAATCCAAGTAGTTCAAGTATCATGTAATTCAAGGATTCAAGTAGTTCAAGTATCATGTAATTCAAGAATCAAGTGGTTCAAGTATCATGTAATTCAAGAATCAAGTGGTTCAAGTATCATGTAATTCAATGTATCAATAAGATTTATCTTTAATTATTTCTTATTTGCTTTCTTTAGTTTATGCCCTTGGTATTTAGTTGTCCAGGTAATCGAGTCTCCAACCAACTGGCACCACAAGATGTACCGTAGTACTGGTCAACCCTTCTACTGTCGCCAAAGACCACACAAATGTACCCTCCGTCTGTCGCCAATTAGGGGCCTTAGCCCTGGACCAGTCCACCCTGACACAATAAGCTCTAGACTCTAAGGCATGCCCTTCTACCTATTCAACTAGCAACCAAGGTTGTTTGATTACACTTTATTTATTCAAGAATTATCAAGCTTATACAAGTTCAAGATCATGTAGTCAAGAATCATTTCAAGCAAATATAGCAATATTATGCTTTAGCCCTTAGGCCAATTGAGCCTTAGCTCTTAAATTTCATTTCACATTTCATGTGTTTCATGGTCAAGGCAAACCATTCATGTTCAAGGCAGTACATTTCATGTTTCAAGCAATGCATTTCATGTTCAAGACAATACATTCAAGTGGCATTCGATAATCTACACCCAAGGCATTCAAGTAGCATTCATGTAGGCAAGTTTCATATATTATCATATTTCATACTTCCCTTAATATTTATGTTCAAGTTAAATTAGGTTCATAATCATGGCATATCCATAGCAAGAAAATAATCATGCATATTTGGTTAGGACCTAAGTCCTAACCCTTTTTATAAACTACACTCACAATACTCCAAGCTTAGCTAGTCTTGGATCCAAACTCATTTGTTTCTAGCTTTCGAATGCTCCTCCTTAGACCCTTCTCCAATGTTCCCTTCTCGTTCTAACATTTCATACAAGTAAATCATGGTCAAGACAAGCACATTCATTTATTCTAAACAAGACAACAATACACATAATTCATTCAACATACATTTCAAAACATCAAGGCTGCTGCCTGGCAGCTTGTGCATTACTTACTAAAATATGCATAACTTTCATTCCGTATGTTGGAATTTCAATTGATTTATATCGTTAGAAAGATAACTTAATTGTCCTTCTAACCATATAGGCTTTGCATTTTAATTCTTTGCCAATTAATACAGTTTTTTACTTAAAGACATGGTAATTACAACACTGGACAGTTTGCACTGTCCCTAGTGTTTCATTTCTACAATCCATTATACAATTCAGAATTAAATTATGTTTTCTCCTAATGAATTTATACATATTAAGGTACTATCCATTAAATTTTCAGCCTTAAATTCCATTTTTACAATTTATAGAGAATTTTCAAAGTTACTGCCCAGAACAAGGTATTCTGGGCAGATTACTCCAGCTTAAGTTTCTAGCCTCTTTAATCATTTAGATAACACTTCTAACATGCCAATTCAACTTATATACATATTCTTACATGTCTAGGTCAGTTTTATTCACCTACCAATGTGATCAAAACAGGGCATTTTGCAAAATCAAGCATGTTTACTCAATCTTATCTAGAAATGTGATCAAAACAGTTTCACTCCTTGTTACATTCAATCATACTAATTTGGCATCAAATTTTCCAGCAATCATAGCAATTTCCAGCAAAATTCCAGCATGAACATTCAAGTTTCTAGCAACCATTCACATATACTTAGAAATTTAATCAACAACACTCAATATTTCAAGAATCTTAGAGCTAACATCACAATAACATTCATATCTTCCATCCTAATCAAATCAAGTAACAATAACATCAAAATTCAAGATTTAAACATGGAATTCAAGTAATAAATCAAGCATTTACCTTCCTAACAAGAAGCTATTCAACTAACTCCTTCAAATAAGCTAGTTTGATCAACAAAACCGCACTCTCTCACTATTTTCTCTCAAGATCGACTATGGCAGCAAGGATGAATGAAGGAGATGAAATTTTGCTTAATTTTTGATTCCAACTAGCCGGCCAACTCTCTCCCTTAATTGCCACATGTGTAATTACCTTGAGACATGTACTCCACTACCTCTAAATGGTCTAATTACCATGCAAATTCTTTGTTTAATTCTTGTTTCATTTTGGTCCTCTTAATTTGGCTCTCAAACTTGTTAGTTGTAACATTTTAATCCTTTAATTATGTTAGCTAATGTTCTTCCCTCAATTAATTTCCAATTCTTTTAATTTGACTAACACCTAGTTCAATTAGTTAGTCACTTAGATAGTGGTAACTTTTCTAAGCCCGGTTTAGGGTATTACAATTACTTACCACAATCATACCTCCCTTTTTCGGAACACATTATACCAGATTTTCCCAAGAGCTTTCGGAGATAGGTTATGTGATACCAGAGTCTATATACTTTATGATTTCCTTCATCATGACTTGCTTCATGGTTGGGTTAAGTCTCATTTGAGCTTTAACAAAATTACTATGGCCCTCCTCTAACAGGATCTTGTGTGTGCATACTGTTGGGATGATCCCCTTCAGATCTGCTATTGTCCAACCTATTGCCTTTTTGTGCAACACCAATATATCGATCAGTTTTTGTTCCTGTTCAGGCTGCAACTTAGAAGAAACTATTACAGGCAATGTATCACCCTCTCCCAAATAAACATACTTTAATTGCTTTGGAAAAGGTTTTAACTCTAAAATAAGGGGTTGCTCAATGGAAGATTTCTCAGGTTTAAACTCTATATTTGAAAAATCAAGGCATTCAAAACTCTTACCTGGTTGATTCACAACCCAATTTACCTCATGTTGCTTTATAGTGTTTAGCTCGGTCTCCTCTATTTCTTCTATCTCTATTTCTTCTATATCGTCGACGTGCTTAAGCATTCCTCTAGATCGTCGACATGCTCAAGCATTTTGAACACTCTGAGTGTGACTTGCTGCTCGTTCACCCTCATAGTGAGTTCTCCTCTTTCAATGCCAATCAAGGTCCTCCCCGTTCTAAGAATTGTTTCCCAATAATGATGGGTGCAAACTCATCTCCTTCGCAATCTAAAATAATAAAATCAGTGAGAAAAATAAATTTATCAACTCTTACCAGAATATCTTTGATTTTTCCCTCGGGATGCATATATGATCTATCGGCAAGCTGCAATATGATTGTGGTAGGCCTCGCCTTGTCTATGCCTAATCGTTGGAAAACAGATTTGGGCATAAGATTTATGCTTGCTCCAAGGTCATATAGAGCTTTTTCGATGTAATGCTCGCCAATGGAACATGGTATTGTGAAACTGCCTGGATCTTTAAGCTTAGGGGGCAGTTGGTTGTATAACATAGCCATGCATCTCTCTGTTAAGGAAACTATCTCAAACTCACTCAACCTCTTACGCGTAGACATTATTTCTTTAAGGAATTTGGCGTAATTAGGCATTTTTTCCATTGCCTCAACCAGTGGTAAGTTGATGTAGACTTGTTTAAGAATGTCCAGAAACTTCTTAAACTGGTACTCATTTTTCTGCTTCTTTAGCCTCAGTGGAAATAGTGGTGATGGTCTGTTCTCTTTATCTTTACTCATCTCGACTGGATTGGATGTAGTAGATAGACTTGTCGTGGCATGTAGAATTATCGTGGCATTCGCTTTTGGAGACTCTCCTTCATCAACCAGCGCATGCCCATCCTCCTCGGGTTGTATAAGATCTTTGCCCATCTTAGCTCTGCTTTTGGTAATGATTACTTTACACTACTCATGTCATGATCCTCGTGCAACCTCAGTATTGCTGGGCAAGGTTCCCTGTGGCCTCATGCTTATGGCATGTGCGAATTTTCCAACCTGAGTTTCCAAAGACTTGATTTATGCTTCCTGACTCTGCATCTGTATTTCTGTCTTGTTCATAAAAGAGTCGTTGTTGACTGTTGCTGCGGTAATTGATTCTAATGTCGTGGCATGTTCTATCTAAATCTTGGTGTTTCGACATTCTGTCGAGATGTATTGTTGTAGCCATTCTTATTATTCCATGAAAAGTTTGGATGTTGCTTCTATCCTGGATTGTATGTGTTGGAATATGGATTGTTGTTTCTGTTGTAGTTTCTAACGTAAAAACTGGATTCTGGGTTTTATGGACAATTAGAAGAATCATGGTTATCATTACAAGAATCTCAAGATAAATCTACTACCTTTACCTCTTGTGTGTTGCTGGGACGCTGCAGATTCTTAACCATATTGGTTAATGCTACCAATTATGCCGAGATGGCATCAGTTGAATCAAGCTCAATTGTTGTGGCATGTCACCTTGCTTGTCCCCTCCTAGTTGTTGAGAACTGATAGTCATTGTTGGTAAGTCTATCAAGAATCTCAAATGCTTCTTCCGATGACTTATCTAGAAGTGTTCCAATCGCCGAGGCATCTAGCATCATCCTAGTTGGTGCGTTGACACCATTGTAGAACATCACTACTTTCATCCATTCTCAGAATCCATGCATGGGGCACTTACGAAGAAGATCTTTGTAATGATCCCAAGCCTCGTACATAGATTTGCCATCTGCTTGGCAGAAAGAAGTGATATCATTGCACAATTTATCTGTCATACTAGTAGAATTGTAACTGACAAGGAAACTTCGGTATAGATTTGTCCAAGATTCTAGAGTTCCTAGTGATATGTTGTTGAACCATGTTCTTGCCCTATCCCTCGGTGAATAGGGAAAAAGTCTAAGTCTGAGGATATCCTCATGGACTTCTTACTGTCTGAAAGAATTGCAAACCTCTAAGAAAGATCTTAGATGTTGCCTGGCATCTTCATTTGCTGAGCCACCAAATTGCCCAATTGAATTTAGCATATTAAACATTACTAGCTTCAATTCAAAGTTTGTGGCTTGAATCTCAGGAGTAGCAATTCCTAGATTGAGATCACCAAGGCCTGGTGGTAAGTGATCTCAGATGGGTCTGTTTCGTACTCAAATTGGTTGATTTGCTACGGCTGGTTCTTCTCTTACCGTGGTATTTTGATTGCCATTAGCAATTGGATCTGCTATAACTGTGCGTAGTTCTCTTCTTCTCTTACGGGTTACTCATTCAATCTCAGGTTCAAGTGGATAGTCTTGTGTTGTTAGTCTTACCCTGGTCATACACAGACGCAAAACCAATGGGTATTAGCCACTTGAAACAAATAACAAAATAAAAGAAAAGAAAAATAATGCAAGAAATTAAAGGTAAAGTCGTAATTTCCAGTCTTAGGCAACGACGTCAAAAACTTGTTGCATGTTTTGAGTGCTACGCAATTGGTGCAAGTGAAAGCGTCGCAAGTAATAAAGTGATAAATAAAAAAGTATCGTCTCTATAGGGACTGGGCCGAAGGACTTGTGCTTTTGATTTCTTGCACTAAAATAAGAAGGAAATTATAGTGATAGAGAGTAATAAAGAGGTATCTAAAACAAAGTAAATAAAGATTAAAGACAAATAAGGGAATCAACAAGAGAGTAGGTTGACTTTTGATTTGGCAGGTTGAATGTCGGAGGCAAGTGAGTTGCTTTGTCAAGTAGATTGTCGTGGGAAGTAATTGCCCATGCAAGTAGTTTGTTGGAAGTAGGACTCTCCGTGAACAATGAAATATAATAGCATGTGGTTAAGTCAGATAGGACCCTTCTCGGCAAGTGATTGCCCTAGCAAGTTAATTTTTTCGGCAAGTACAATGCCTTGGCAAGTCAGTTTTGTCTCCAATGCTCGGCAGAGTGTTCTTCACTTTCTTCACGTTATTTCTAACTTGAAGGGCTGACGCTTGTACAAACCTTGGTGATATGTCTGTCACACGTTATTTTACCAAGGATGAACACCATCTCTCCTTGAACTCCTTTTAGACGCTTGAAATCCGCTCCTTCTCCAAGCTTTCTTCACTTTCCGTAAACTTGGTTCACGAAGGGATTGATTTCCTTTAGCTCTCGCAATGTTAAGAAACTTGGATTCAATTCAATCTGTCGATATCTATCAACTATCGTAATGTTTGGAAATTAACTCGATTGAGGAACCTATAATTGCTATCACTTTATTAGAGGGATTCTTTCCCATGAATCACCATTGATCTCGCTCTCCCTTATATTGTCACTGATTTAGGGATTTGAGTTTCAACAAATGATTCTCCACTCAAGCATTAAACTACTTGAATTGCAAGAAAAGGAATTGAACCAACATTGTGCATTTAAACTTAAACCAAAATCAAATCATCCGTACAAAAACCTCTCAAAACCTAATAACCTAAACCATCTAAGTTTAGTTCATGGACAGGTAAAAAGAATACAAAGAAATATTTGTACGATTACAAAAATAAAAGAAAACAGGAGATGAGCTCCTCAATCCGATCACTTCTCTCACAATTAGCCTTTCTTTTTTGATATCTCTCACGAACTGATCCCCAAATTCCCTCTTCTACTTCATGTGTTTAGATCCCTTTAAATAGGTGTGGAGGTGAGTTGTTGTGTGACAATTTGGTGGAGAGTGGGCTTTCATTTGGAATTTCAAATATGGGAGATATTGTACCTGATTTAAAATAAATAAAATGGGGATAATATCCTTTGCATTTTGAATTTGAATTGGTCGGTTGAGAATCCTAATCGGTTTAATCTCTTCTTGCCACAGTAGGCTTCGGCAATAGGCTCGACAAGTCGTCCTGCTCCACAAAAGAGCAAAAGAGCAGCATTTTTTCTACAAAAAGTAATAAAATGCATGGCCATGTCTATTGAACTTATGCATGAATGACTACAAATGCAACTAAAATAAGCTTAAGTCTAACAATAATATGAGTAAAAATGGTAGGAAAAATAGTACTTTTCAACACCTAACAACATTCTTAGAATTCGCTACTAGTTTGAAAGCACTGGAATAACTTTAGATATATGGCACCGAGTCAGATTAAGGACCCTAGGGATTAGACTTTGGGAGCTCAAATCATCATAGGTCATTCTCAAACTCTGTCTAGGAGGTTTTTGCTCCAAAGGGTTCAAATAGAGTTGCTTCAGATCAAGTACGGAGAGTCGCTAATGGTTCTAGATCGAGGTTTCATAGGGGTTCTTTGACTTTTGCAAAGGCTCAAATAGAGCGTAGCTTTCACCAGTTTACGAGCATTGCAGCCGACAATATTTTAGAGTGTACTTCCTACTTTGGAGGGTTTGCTATTAGTGCCAGGCATAGGTCATATGGTGAAAGACTGTTCGATCTTGGACGATGCTACCCAGTTCAGTCTTGGAGGTTGGCACTTGCCCATTGGGGTCAAAGTTTTGCCAGAGGCAATGCTAGCGCATCATCTGGGTACCATGGTAGAGGCACCATGAGATGTACCACCAGAGTTGACACCCGACTTGATACTAGACAATATACCGCTCATGCTAGAGATGACAGCTTTACTACCAATGATATGTCAGATATCTTTATTTCATTTCAGCTTCAATGTTGTACTAATGGAAATATGATTTCTTGATCATTTAATGGTATTGATTTTCGTAGAGTAAGTGCTAGTAGGTAAGATTGTTACTGTGGATGAAGATTAGAGAGTGAGAGTAACTGTCCTCGTGGACTTGTTAGATTTTCTCTCTCTCCTTTATGAATGTTACCTTATGCTTAAAATTGATCGTTGGAGCATGATGTATGCCTTAGTTTTTGAGATAGAGTCTCGAATCTTCGGGGTTCAGAATGAACCAATTTGATGGTAATGGATGGGAGGAACCAATAGCTTTCTAGCGTGAATATCTTGCTTCTGTGATGTTAGTTCAAGAACGATTGTATAAGTTGCGAGACGTTGATGCATTTTTTAAGAATCTTTGAGCTTACCTCCTGGATGTGAGTTAAAGTCCATAATGGAGGTAATGTTGATTTTGGTGTCGGTGTCTTTCACCTTGTAGTATGGCACAGTAGAACTTATAGAGCAAGAACTCTTTAAAAAAGAGAGTCGAATACGGGTGTCATCGCCGATTGGTTTACCTTGAGACGTGCTTGGGTTTTTTTCAATAGGGGCAAATCGAGGGGATTGTGAGTTGAATATCATTGGCTGATATGTAATGGTGAAAGATTACTACCCATTTCTTGAGGATGATGACCATGTAATTAGTCGATGAGTTTTGAGGTTTTTGTATGATGGTTTGGAACTCGAGTATAGTAAGTTGAAGATTAAAGAGAGGTCGCGACAATGTTGGTATTGATTTGAATATTTGCCCTACTGAATATTTTGATGGTTGTGTTCGCGTATGGTAAGTCAGGGTGTATATGATCAGACTAACGCAGCGGAAGTGGGTTTATTGGCTATGATTATATAGAAATGTGGCTCTAGTGTTCATTCTTAATCATGAGGCCGACTTGGAGGAAGGTATTCAAAATCTTTAATAACGTTCTTTGTGGTTGTCGACTATGCTAACGCTTGGCAAAAGATTGATAATTCCGTGTAAATATGCCAATATAATAATGCCAAGTATAGGTCTTTTGCGTGCAAGTATACATGGTCAGCAAGTAATACAGCTGTAAGCTGAGTATCGAATCCACAGGGATTGACCAAGAACTTAATTGCTCAATATTTATTTGTTAGAGGGGAACAAAAGTGTTTGAAAATGCTTTGGATTTTAAATTCAAAAGATAGCTAAAACAAAGTAATAAAAACAGGAATAGTTTGGCAAACGAAAAAAGAAGTATTCAAATGAATGATGAGCATTGGCAAAGGATGCATGGATTTCATGCTAACTATGCCAGCTTATAATAATGTCCTGCATTGGATTTATTGCCGAGCAGATTAAAAAGTAGTATTGCCTCTATCGATGGCAATACCCTAAGTTAATCATGATAAAACCCCTATATGTCTATAGTGAAGCTTTTCATTAATTAACTTGATTAAGTTTCAATCTGTACTCTTAAGAGGTAGAGTCACTTTATGTGTAAGTGTCATCTACTTTAATATCTTCAGTCGAAGCTTCTCTCCTTAGTACTTGACAACTGATTGTTACCCCCTAAGTCTGTTAATATATTAAGGAATAATAAGCATACAATGCCAACTATCTATGATAAAGAATTTAAGGAAATGAAGTGCTAACAGATAGATAATAATGCCAAGTCATTTAAATTATTAAAAACCAAACATAAACTGAGTGTTAATTGCAAATATCGCCAACCAACTGTAAAAGCTTAGTTCATGGTTGAGGGATCCATCCACAAAATATCATCGTATCTCAACATCATCATTCAAATGAAAATTAAACTTAGAGAATGGGCAGAGAAGGAGGTCCATTGATGTAGCCCTTCAAAAGCTCCAGAGCTATCGGTCTAAGTTGGTCAAACCACGTCGCCTCTAGCTTCCTCTTTCACCACAGTGCAACCTCTCGATGTCTCTCGATTCATGGATTGGTTCTCCTTTAAATAGGCATGCTTGGAAACCATAGGTTGGGTTTGAAACTTGAAAAATCATATAAGCACCAGGATAGACGAGTTATCATCTTATCTCATGTTTATATTTTAGGGGTGACGTGTACTTGGTTCAATGACAACTTTGACCGAGCATCGAACTTTAATCCTTTGCCAACCGAGCTTGGCAATTTCTGGTCTAACTGTGCCAACTACGACTCAACAATTCTCTTCTTCTTTTCCTTCTTTCTACTCCTGTGCTGATTTGCCATGCCTGTCTGCCTCTGACCTGCTTCAATACCAGCAAAAACAACCCGTCACACTGGCAAAAGAACAACTCCTAACTCCTTATGCAAATGCATGATTTTAACAACTAAATGCAAACATATATACTTAAGGACGAGCAAAAGCATTGTGAAATAAGCATAAAAATTAGTACTTTTAAGGAGTTAACACCCCCCACACCTAGCTCATTGCTTGTCCGCAAGTAATGCAACTAAAAATCTATAAAAATAGAAAAATAAGAGAGTACCTCGACAAAATTGTAATGATTTCCAACACCTTCCAACTAGCAAAATATGATCCCATGTCTATCCTTGGATATCTAGTGCAGTAATGCCAACAGATAAGTAAATTCAAGTGCAACAATATAATTCTAGCCTAAGGTCATGAAATTGCATGAAGTGCGGGGAATATGCATCAAATTTACTTAACTCCCTTAGTTATCTTTACTACCCAAACTCAGAATTATTATATTGTTTCTTCTTCTTCTTCTATTTTTTATTTTCCAAGGGTGTTTTTAAGTTGGCATTTAATTAGGGTCACGTCTAAGAGGGAGCAAACCACGAATACCCACGTTAGTCCAGATTACATCACAAAGCTAACCCATTACACTCATACGCTAAAGTTTTGTTGGCTTGAGAACTAAGAGTGAGCAAACCACGAAGACCCAAGTTACTTATTGTCTCTAATGCAGAGGAGTGTTCTAAAATATTCCAGCCTTTGGAAAAACATTGTTTTCTTATTCTTTCTTTCTACACTGGCATCTTTTTTTCTTTTTTTCTGAGTTCAACTTCAAGAATCCTAAGTTTGCCTAGGGAACTAGATGCATATCACGTGTTTAAGTGAGACTAAAGTTTCCTAAGCTAGAGATCAATTACCAAGCTACTGGGCATCACTAACCTGCTGGCATACAGTTTCTAAGATCAAATTTCTTCATTGGATAGATAAGTCTAGAACAAATTCTACTAAACTAGCAGTGTTGGCAAAATTATTAGTACAAAAATTGACCGAGGCAAAGAGAAATTTTTTTAATAGTTTGGTATGCATGCTTCCTACATGGAAAACTAATACAAATAAAATGAAAACTGAAATATAAACATGCATGAATGTCATGGCAATATATGTGAGGCAACACACACCCCCAAACTAAAGGTGTGCATTGTCCGCAATGTATGAAAACAACACATATATACAAATGAAACATAAAATGCATGAGTATGTGAATAAAATGAAGTGAAAATCAAGGAGTTTATGTGGAGGAGGGCTTCCCTTTAGAGGGTTCTAGCCATAAGATGCGGGTCTTTCTCTTTACAAAGTTTCCTCTATTGGGAGCCGTGTGCTTCTTTCGTTTAAGGTCGGGCTTTGATGCCGTCGTGGAAGCTCCGATATCATAGAGAACTTCCTCAACAATCTTTGACGGCTTAGAGACAACCAAAATGTTAGTGGCAGTAGATGATGCAGGTGCGACAGGTTTGGCATTCTGCCTGGCAATACAATCCTACACTCACTCAAAGAAATCCTTTCAAAACAGAAAAAAGATAAAAAAAATAAATAAAAAATAAAAAATGATTAAAGTACTAAAAATCAAAGAAAAACATCTAACCTACTATGTACACAAATCAAACGATGATGGTGGGGTTCACTAAATCTTTGCCAGGAGAACAACCTCTTTGGCATTCTTTTGACTACATTCTAAATAGTGCTTCAACCTTTGGCCGTTTACCTTAAAAATTGTTCCATTCTTCAAATCCTTGATGTCAGCTGCTCTATGAGCATATGGTTTGACAACTTCGAAGAGACTCGACCATCAGACTTAAGCTTCTCTGAAAATAACTTTAACCTTGAGTTGAACAACAAAACATGTTGACCTACCTCAAATTGCTTGTCACGCCACCGTTTTGTTTTTTCCTTGTAGAGTCTGGCATTCTCGTAGGCTTGCGTTCTGAATTCCTCCGATTCATTTAGGTCTAATAAGCGTTTTGTACTAGCAACCTTCCACTCTATATTAAGATTTTTGGTTACCCAATAAGCTTGATATTCCAATTCCACCGGCAAGTGGCATGCTTTCCTAAAAATGAGCCTGTAAGGGGAGGTTCCCAACGGAGTCTTAAAGGCTGTTCTGTAAACCCAAAAGGAGTTATTCATTTAGGTCTAATAAGCGTTTTGTACTAGCAACCTTCCACTCTATATTAAGATTTTTGGTTACCCAATAAGCTTGATATTCCAATTCCACCGGCAAGTGGCATGCTTTCCTAAAAATAAGCCTGTAAGGGGAGGTTCCCAACAGAGTCTTAAAGGCTGTTCTGTAAACCCAAAGGGAGTTATCTGGTCTCAGAGACCAGTTATTCCTTGTCAGATTCACAGTTTTCTCCAAAATATTCTTGATCTCTTTATTTGAAATCTCTATTTGGCCATTCATTTGGGGATGGTAAGTTGTGGCAATTCTTCGCTAGATTCCATACCTATACAGAGCTTTAGACATTAAATTACATTTAAAATACGTTCCTTCATAATGGATGATGGCTCTTGGGGCACCAAATCTAGTAAAGATATGTTTGTGCAAGAACTTGGCAACAATCTTGGCATCGTTTGTTGGTAAAGCAATAGCCTTAACCCATTTTGAAACGTAATTCATGGCCACAATGATATAAAGATTGCCAAATGATAGGGGAAAGAGACCCATGAAGTCTATTCCCCATATGTCAAACAACTCTACTGGCATAATGTTCTAGAGTGGCATTTGATGTCTGCTAGATGTGTTACCCGTCCGCTAGCATCGGTCACATGCCTTGGCAAAACAATGAGCATCCTTGGATAGTGTAGGCCAAAAGAATCTTGATTGTAAGTGATAAGTGTTCAAAAGTACTATTTTTATTACCCTTTTTACTCATATTATTGTTAGACTTAAGCTCATAATAGTTGCATAATTAGTCATTCATGCATTAATTCATGTTTCTTTCCACCGTTGAGCTTGATTACATAACTTGGTGATTTTTGTGGAAAAAGATGCTGCTTTGGTGTGTTTTTGTGTGTGTATGTGCAGGATCACTTGCCAAAGCAATGTTGAGCTAGTTGCCAGGGTAATGCATGAAGGAGACGCCGAGCCAGTTGCCATGGCATTTGTCGACAAAGAAAAAATGCAATAGGGATGTCGAAATTAATGACTTTACAAGCCCAAGATGACATGGAGCAAGGCCCAAGCCCAAAGGAATTTGATTGCCATGCAGAGATTAAAGAAGAATTAAATTCCAAGAAGATAGGAGAAGTTCTAATAGGAATAAAATTATAATAAAGAATTATATTCTTTAAAGATAATTTAATTCCAACTCAAACTCCTCCTCAAAGAAGGACTTTGGCCTAGCCCTATAAATAGCAAGGAGATTTCGACAATCCAAAAAGAGAGAGCAAGGGGGAAATTTCGACAAGAGAGCATTAGGGGAATTTCGACTTCTTCTTCTTCTTCTTTGCTTCTATTAGATTCATGGTTTGGGGATTATTCTTTGTATATCTTTTGAACCCAACCATGAACTAACTTGATCGGCTATGGTTATTGTGTTTTGTGGTTGTGAGAAACTATTGGTTTTTGTTTAGGTAATAAGAGTTTGTACTTTTCTATTTCAAGGTTTATTCATTCTTGATTCTTATTATTGTTTGCGAGTGAATTGGGAGAGGATCTCGTGATTTCATCCATTTATCTAATATCGGGAGAGTTAGATTCAAGAAACGAATGAATATGATCTTTATTCAATCCAATGATGGTGAAGATTAATCCCGGCTTAGGAATAAGTTAAGGATTTCAACGGCTAAGAGGAGTGCAAGATTGGTTGTTGTTCACCCTTGATTCACGCAGGATGTATTATCAAGGCATGCACAAGTAGCTAGAGTTTCGACTTAGGGATAAGAAGAAACCATTGAAGAACGCTCCGCCGAACCTTGAAGTTGCTGCCCGATCGCCCAAGTAGTTGCCCAACTAGTCGCCCAGCAACCATCAATTAGTTGCCAAGGCAACCCCCCACAGCAAGTCGCCACGGCAACCGAGTTGCCCGTGCACTCTTTACCAAGACAATCCAATCGGCTATCACACCTCAACTCACGATAACCTAGCCTATCTCTCTCAATCGATCTCATCTTTTCTTTTACTTTATTGCTTTCTAGTTTAGTTATTAGTTAAACTCCTTTAATTGTGTTTTTACTTTTCACAAAGGCAGTAACTTAAGCAAAGTGGCCCAAACCAATCCTCGTGGGAGACGATACTACGATACTCATATCACTTTATTACTTGCGACGTGTATACTTGCACAATTGCGTAGCACTTATCACACGCAACAAGTTTTTTGGCGCCGTTGCGGGATTGGCAATTGGTGTTAGTTGTTTTTGTTATTGCATTTTTTCTCTCTTAATTTTACTAACTTTTCTTTTTGTTTGTTTTATAAAAAAAAAAAATTAGGGTGCGCTACTAAGTTAAGGAACATCAACATGTCGGGAAATAAAAACCAATCTATTCGAGAGATGATGTTGGAAGATATGAATCAATTCAATCAAGAGTTCCTTGCACCCTTTGATGATTACCTATACCAACCGAGAAAAGCCCAAAGAACTTATACCATGGAAAATCTTGTGCTATGTGTGGAGAACATCATGTGTTTGAAAATTGCCCTCACATTTTCGGTGCATATAACTACATGGAGGACCATAGAGGGAACCAGCAGCAAAATTCTTCATGGTATGATCAAAAAGCTCAAATTTTTTTTTTTTACCATAACAATTTTGCCGCAAAGAATGATATGCCATGGCAATGTAGTCCTTTTCAAGAGCATTCCAATTCCTTGGAGGAAACGTTACTAGCTTCATTGGCTAGACTTGACGGATCAATTGAAGAGATTCGAGAGCTATCAAAATCTATGGATACGAGGATAACTCAATGGGATGCAACCTTAGGGGATTCAGAAGATCAATTTGGGAGATCCACATATGTCATGGATAACATGCACCAACAATTCATTCCTAGGGATACTGACGTCCTAAGGCAAGAGGATAAGGAGCAATGCAAAGAAATCTCTCGATGTGTGAGGAACAACTAGAACCTCAAAGTCAAGAGGATGCCAATGAGAGAGACTGCCCAACACATGATGAGCATGAACAACAAATTGCCTCGGCAATGATTGAGGAGCCTGAAGCGAGCAATGCCGCGACAACACTCGGTGAAGCTGAGAACAATAATACTACAGCAAATTCTAAGGAACCTGATGCCCGAAGGTTACAACGTTGATGTTGAAGCGAGGAATCTATAGATTGCTCTCATCTACAATTGCCACGGCAATTACTCGACCACATACAAGATCAACGAGATGATAATACTTTGCCAATGGAATATGAGCAGGTAATAGTTGAACCTTTTGAATTCTTTAAAAACTCACCTCGTCCATTGCGGGTATGTCTTGAGGAACCGAGGTTGGTAGATTTGAAGCCATCGAAATCTCTACCGATGGAGATGTTTGAGAGGCCAAAAGAAAAAGGTGTTTGGATTCATAAAGCTCTTGTAAAATTGATTCTTCCCTTGACTTAGAGAAAAATTTGACAACTGATTGCCACGGCAATTGGCTTGAGCAGCAATTGCCACGACAACAAAGGCTACATCCAACCATGATAGAAGTCGACAAGAATGAGGTAATTGAATGGTTGAGAATGGATATAATTTTTCCTATTAATATATTTGTGCCTTCGGGAATAGTAGCAAGGTGGAGAGTATACATGGACTACAAGCGAACAAAGAAGAAAGACACCTCCACCATGGTAACATAAAGGGAGTAGTGGCAAGCACATTTGCCAAACTCTTTTTTGGGCAATATTATCACCCGATGGAGGGTGCGGATGGACTATAAGAAGTATCAAAACGGCAACCTTCAACACCGCAACAACTCCTAATACGCACGCCTGCAACCATGGACGCGCACGCCTCGGCAACCCCTGACGCCTCGGCAACCATGGATGTGCATGCCTCGGCAACCCTCGACGCCACGGCAACTACTGATACATTTATTTTTATTTTTATTTTTTGAACTATTTTGTTCTATTATTTTTTGTTATTTTTTCTCTTTATTTTTTAGGATATATTTTATTTTTCTTCATTATCTTTAGTTTCGGGTTTCTTTATTTTCTTTTCCACAACAAGACTCACAACCACCATGATAAGGAAATTTACTGCCGACTACTCGCCACAACAACCACAACGGAAATCGGCGATGCCCGAGCAACAACAATGGCTTCGGCAACTATCGATGCACATGCAAGTAAACCTGCATCGGCAAACATGGACCAAATCAAGGCAATGCTATTCACGCGGTACTAGCCTCAAGCATTCAACCACCGACCGAAAATTGAATCAAGCAAACGGCACGAAGGAAACTCATCAATCGAGGTGACGACCTCTCCGACTAACTCATTTCATTTAGTTTCTTTTAAATTTTGTTTCACTCTTACATGCATTGAGGACAATGCTTCTCTCGAGTTTGGGGGGGTGTTGGTTTCTAGTTAGTTTCATATTTAGTTGCATTCATCTTTAGCAATCACATATAGGTTGCATATGTTACTTGCCATGCCTTTAATTTGATTTAATTGCTTAAGACTTGTTGAATATCCAATGATGAATTTTTGCCTTTGTACTTAATTGAAATAACCTTTAATTTTAGGATTGCATGAAAAGAACTTGGAGTTTTACTATGATGCTGAATTTTTTTTTTTACACGGTTGTGGGTTGTTGATTCAAAGAAACTTAGTGAACTTAGGTTGCTTAAAATTTGGGTAAATTTAAAATTGAAAATTAAAAGTTAATTTCTTGCTAGAGGTGCCCAAAACTGGCTCTAGTAGTAAATACACTTTCTTGCTAGAGGTGCCCAAACTGGCTCTAGTAGTTAATGCACATTAAAGAATCGCTAGAGGTGCCCGAAATTGGCTCTAGTCGACTAAAATAAAATGAGGAATTGCTTACTTTGCTAGAGGTGCCCGAAATTGGCTCTAGTGAAAATAAAAATAAATACCCGATAATTGAATTAATAAAAGCCTGTAGTTCACATAGAATCTTGAAAATCAACTTGTTCACAACTACGCACACACATTGTCACGAGCACTATAGTTTGGTTCCGGGTAATTTTTGTGTTATCCGAAAAATTAAAAGGTGATCATACTTTGTGCCACGGTTCCGAGGTTTGAATTCAAGTTTGAAGCATGTCTTTGATGATTAAAGTCTTGGCGTGTAATTGTTAGTTTGCATTGCTTGAGGACAAGCAATAGTTCGAGTTTGGGGCGTGATAAGTGTTCAAAAGTACTATTTTTATTACCCTTTTTACTCATATTATTGTTAGACTTAAGCTCATAATAGTTGCATAATTAGTCATTCATGCATTAATTCATGTTTCTTTCCACCGTTGAGCTTGATTACATAACTTGGTGATTTTTGTGGAAAAAGATGCTGCTTTGGTGTGTTTTTGTGTGTGTATGTGCAGGATCACTTGCCAAAGCAATGTTGAGCTAGTTGCCAGGGTAATGCATGAAGAGAGACGCCGAGCAGTTGCCATGGCATTTGTCGACAAAGAAAAAATGCAATAGGGATGTCGAAATTAATGACTTTACAAGCCCAAGATGACATGGAGCAAGGCCCAAGCCCAAAGGAATTTGATTGCCATGCAGAGATTAAAGAAGAATTAAATTCCAAGAAGATAGGAGAAGTTCTAATAGGAATAAAATTATAATAAAGAATTATATTCTTTAAAGATAATTTAATTCCAACTCAAACTCCTCCTCAAAGAAGGACTTTGGCCTAGCCCTATAAATAGCAAGGAGATTTCGACAATCCAAAAAGAGAGAGCAAGGGGGAAATTTCGACAAAGAGAGCATTAGGGAATTTCGACTTCTTCTTCTTCTTTGCTTCTATTAGATTCATGGTTTGGGGATTATTCTTTGTATATCTTTTGAACCCAACCATGAACTAACTTGATCGGCTATGGTTATTGTGTTTTGTGGTTGTGAGAAACTATTGGTTTTTGTTTAGGTAATAAGAGTTTGTACTTTTCTATTTCAAGGTTTATTCATTCTTGATTCTTATTATTGTTTGCGAGTGAATTGGGAGAGGATCTCGTGATTTCATCCATTTATCTAATATCGGGAGAGTTAGATTCAAGAAACGAATGAATATGATCTTTATTCAATCCAATGATGGTGAAGATTAATCCGCTTAGGAATAAGTTAAGGATTTCAACGGCTAAGAGGAGTGCAAGATTGGTTGTTGTTCACCCTTGATTCACGCAGGATGTATTATCAAGGCATGCACAAGTAGCTAGAGTTTCGACTTAGGGATAAGAAGAAACCATTGAAGAACGCTCCGCCGAACCTTGAAGTTGCTGCCCGATCGCCCAAGTAGTTGCCCAACTAGTCGCCCAGGCAACCATCAATTAGTTGCCAAGGCAACCCCGTTGTGCAAGTCGCCACGGCAACTGAGTTGCCCGTGCACTCTTTTACCAAGACAATCCAATCGGCTATCACACCTCAACTCACGATAACCTAGCCTATCTCTCTCAATCGATCTCATCTTTTCTTTTACTTTATTGCTTTCTAGTTTAGTTATTAGTTAAACTCCTTTAATTGTGTTTTTACTTTTCACAGTGCAGTAACTTAAGCAAAGTGGCCCAAACCAATCCCTGTGGAGACGATACTCGATACTCATATCACTTTATTACTTGCGACGTGTATACTTGCACAATTGCGTAGCACTTATCACACGCAACAGTAAGACTTTGGTTGCGGTCTTCATTCCAGCAAAGTGGCCTCCATATGGTGCTACATGGCACAACTATAGAATATTGTGTTGCTCATCTTCTGGCACACAACGGCGGGTCACTTGTTTAGCATATTGTTTGAACAAAATTAGCTTATCCTAATAATATTGTCGAACATCTCACAAAAAATCATTTCCTGGCATTACTTTTCTGATTCGGTGGCAAAATATTACTTACCAGGTAGTTGACTATGTTAGCATACCATGGCAAAGAATCCACTGCAAGTAAATATTCATTGGGGAATTTATCCCTTATGGCAGTAGCTCTACCATCCTCAGGTTGATGCTCTAGTCATGATAAATGGTCAGCTACTAAGTTCTTATTCCCCTTCTGGTCTCGAATCTCGATACCAAACTTTTGCAGCAAGAGTGTCTATCGGATCAGTCTTGGCTTGGCATCTTTTTTTGCCAAGAGATATTTCAATGCCTATTGGTTTGTGTACACCACCACATTGTTACCTACCAAGTAAGATCTGAACTTGTCAAATGTAAATACAACCATAAGAAATTCTTTCTCGGTTGTGGTGCAGTTTAGCTGGGTTTCATTCAATGTGCAGCTAGCATAGTAGATGGTATGGAAAATTTTGCCACGCCTCTATCCCAACACAGCTCCAATGGCATAGTAGCTGGCATCACACATGAGCTCGAAGGGCTCAGTCTAATCTAGTGCCACGACTATGAGGGCATTAATCAACCTATCTTTAAGTTTCAAAAATGCTTTTAAACAAGAATCATTAAATGCATAAGTGGTATTTTGTTCTAAAACCAATCATAAAGGTTTAGAAATTTTTGAAAAATCTTTGATGAAACGACAATAAAAACCTGCATGTCCCAAAAAAACTTTTGATACCTTTAATACTTGTATGCGGTGGCAATTGTTTGATTACCTCCACTTTCACCTTGTTTACTTCCAGGCCTCTCTTGGTTACTTTGTGACCGAGAACTATGCCCTCCTTCATCATGAAATGGCATTTTTCCCAGTTCAAGACCAGGTTAGTCTCAATACATCTCATCAAAACAACCTCTAAACTCTGAAGGCAATCCTCGAATGTTTTGCCAAACACTGATAAGTCATCCATAAAAACTTCTAGATTGTTTTTGATCATGTCTGAGAAAATTGCCATCATGCAACATTGAAACATTGCTGGAGCATTACAAAATCCAAAGGACATTCTTCTAAAAGAGAATATCCCATATAGATAAGTGAATATGGTTTTCTCCTGATCTTCTAGAGTGATGGCAATCTGATTATAACCCGAGTAGCCGTCTAGGAAGCAAAATGGTCTTTCCTGGTAGCATTGTTAGCTTCCTATAATCCATGCACACTCTTCATCCTGTCACGGTTCTAAAGGGGATCAACTCTTCTGTACTATTCTGAACCACAGTCATTCCTCATTCTTTGGTACGCATTACATCAGACTGACCCATGAGCTATTAGAAATGGGATAAATTATCCCGGCATCCAGCCACTTGATAACTTCTTTTTTTAACTACCTTTTTATACTTGGGTTCAGTCTTTTCTGGGCCTCAATTGTTTTCTCATGATAATCCTCCAAAATGATTTTGTGCATGCAAATAGTTGGTCTTATTCTTCGAATATCAGCCAAGGTCCATCCCAAAGCTTGCTTATAATTGCTTAAAATTTCCAATAATCTTTCCTCCTAATCATTAGTAAGATCAGCAACAATGATCACTGGAAAAGTTGAGTTATTACCTATGTAAGCATATTTGAGGTGGTCTGGCAAAGGTTTCAGTTCCAATTCTGGTTGCTCCTTAATGGATGGCTTAGGTGCCTTGATTTCTCTGCCAGCCAACTCTAGTGGCTTTGGTTGTCCAAATTAACTTACGCCTTTATTTTCCAAGGCTGTTCCTCAGTTTCTTCACTCGTCTCAACTTCATTATCTAGTTCTCTGGCATCATCATCTGGGTCTTGGCAAATCTAGGCCACGTCTATAGTGAAAATGGGCACCATCATCTCATCAGCTTGAGATTTCTCAGGTTTATTTGCGCTTTTAAGAGCTTGAAACATATTAAATGCAACATGTTGGTCATTCATGCGCATTGTAAGTTCACCATTGTAAACATCAATTAGGGCCTACCTGTAGCAAGAAATGGTCTACCCAATATAATTGGGACATTAACATATGCCTCATAATCTAAAATGATAAAATCAGCTAGAAATATAAATTTGTCTACCTTTACCAACACATCCTCAATCTTACCCTTAGGATGTGCAAAAGATTGGTCTTTCAGCTGAAGTGTTACCATGGTAGGCCTTGCTTCAATTCCAAGATTTTTAAAAACTGACATGGGCATCAAATTGATGCTGGCTCCCAGGTCACACAGTGCTTTGCCCATGAATCTATTGCCAATGGTACAAGGAATAGTGAAACTTCTTGGCTCTTTTAGCTTTGGTGGAAATCAATTGAATATCATTGCACTACATCCCTCAGTAATAGTTACGGTCTAAATCACAGAATTTCCTCTTTTTGGACAAGATGTCTTTCATAAATTTAACATAGTTGGGCATTTTCTTGAGGGCTTCCACTAATGGTATATTAATATGCAATTGTTTAAGAACTTCCAAGAAGCGCTTAAACTAATGGTCCTGCTTGTGCTTCTGGATCCTTTGTGGAAAGGGTGGAGGTGGATAAGCGAATGTTGGCTCTATCGACTTTGGCAAGGGCTTGGTGGCATCCGAATAAGGTTCAGCATTGCTCGTGTCTGCTTCTAAAGGAATTTCATATAGTCTTCCCAAACATGATATCATAAGAAGTCATAATTGATCAAATGAAGCTTCGAGCATTTGCATTCTCCTTAGCCGGCAACACAAAGGATTAGCTATTCAATATAAGCAGTCTAGTGCGATCCAATAAAAAGAAAAAAGTGGAAACAGATTCAAGTCGAGCAAAGTGGGAATGAGATTCCAACATAAATAGTTAATCTTTGGTTTAATCACTCTTAAGCACTTGTTTGGGCCAATATATCTTTTCTTCAATAACCTTTAACCATAGCTTATGTTACGTGACTATAAAGTCCATCTTGATCATGCATAGATATCTGAGTTGAAGAATTTATCTTCAGAATTAATACCAACTCATGGGGGTTAACTCTTTTATTTACAGAAGATTTTAATTTTTTCAATGCATGATATGATAGTGAAATATGAAAAAAAATAAAATGAGGGTTCAAGATGAAAACCCACAAAGGGCATCTTGAATCAATAGTGAATTCAAGTCGAAAACCTAAAAAGACTGCTCAAATATGAAATCAATTCTTCATGACTGGCACACGAGAAGCGGTTCCCTATAAGTTTGATGAAGTTCCATCATCCTAAAAGCATTCGCAAGGGTTTGAATTTAGTGTGCAGCTTTAGAAGTCACAGACAAAGCTACTATGATCATTCGATCATTTCTGAATAGTTCAGTGAACATTGAAGGAATCATGTCTTATTCAAAAATAGCAAATTTCCTAAACACGTTAACATCCAATTGACTTACACCTTGTAATTACCATTAGTCTTGACTCATAACGAGAAGCTATAAACTATAAAGATTAAAAGATTAGTTGATTTGTTTGATATTCAATGAACTTGAATTTTATGAAAAAAAAAAGAATCATTCTATTGTCATGAGAACATGCATCTACATCATTGACTTACATTTCATCTTGTAGATGCATCTTTGCATCAAATAGTCACAACATTTGCATGACATTTACATCATTGGTAAATTTGTAGGATAATGCTCATTTAAGCTTTTGTAGTTTTGATCATGTATAGGGTCCTTTATTTTTTTCATATATGTTGTTTCTGAACATTTTCAAAAAATCTCGGTTGTTCTCACATGAGGATAGTTTTTCAAAAATCAATATTGTGAAATGTTTTCAAACTTTCACACTGTTCTTTTGAGAATGTTTTCTCACATTTTCTACACTCATCTCTTAAAGATATTTTTCAAAAGCCACTTTTTAAACGGTTTTCAAACTTTCACAATCCTCTCTTGAGGACTTTCTCAAATCTCTCTTGAGATACTCTATAAAGGTTTTTGATATTTCTCTTTCGATGATCTTTTTATCACATTTTATCCTCTCTAGAGGACTTTTCAAAGATATCTCTCGATATACATTTCAAATTTTCATAATCCTCTCTCGAGAATGTTTTTCTTTAAAGAAATCATGACTTTCCTCTCCTGGGGAAGCTTCTTTCAAATCTCTCTTGAGATACATTTATTTTCAAAACTTTTCTTCAATATGTTTTTAAGTTTCCCTTGGAATAAATTTTGTCTCCCTTAAGACCGTTCCCATTTGGAACAAATTTTGTATTTCTTGAGACGGTTCCTCTTGGACAAAATTTTTGTTTCCCATGAGACTATTCCCCTTGGAACACAAACTTGTCTCCCTTGAGCCCATTCTCCTTGGAACTCAAATTGTCTCCCTTGAGAATGTTCCCCTTAGAACACAAATTTGTCTCTCATGAGACTATTTCTCTTGAAACACAATATTGTATCCCTTGAAAACGTTCCTCTTGAAACACAATTTTGTGTCCCTTAGATTATTTCTCTTGAAACACAATTTTGTCTCCCTTGAGACCATTCCCCTTGGAACACAATTTTGTCTCTCTTGAGATCACTTCTCTTGAAACACAACTTTGTCTCCCATGAGATTGTTTCTCTCGAAACACAATCTAGTCTCTCTTGAAATCATCTCCCTTGAGACAATCCTGGACTTTTATGATTAAGTCACTATTGAGGAAATTTCAATTCTTTGTTGAGAATGTTTGCAAAACATTTCATAGTGATATCTTTGAGCCTCTCTTGAGACATGATTTTTTCCAAAATTTGGGCATAAAAATATGCATTCAAGACAAGTGCATCCATTTCATGTAGATATAAAGATGCATTTAGGACAATTTATTTTTCATAATTTGAAATAACATGTTTTCACGAAGTATAAATTTTAGACAAAGATTTGCTTGATGTCAAAATCTCAAGTATGAAGATTAAGTCCTTTGGGCCATTTGTAAGACCTTTGAGCATGATGCTAAGACCTTCATGAATGAAGTTTAAATATGAAATGATGATAAAATATAAAGATAAATCCTTCAGGTCATATATAAGACCTTCGAGATAGGGTATTGTCAATTACTTCTGAGATGGAGTGTCATCAATTACCCTAAACACTAACATGAATGTCATCGATTACCTTCAAGATTGAGTGTTAGCAATTACCTCTAAGATGAAGTGTCATTATTTACCTTCAAGATACAGTGTTATCAATTACCTTTGAGATACAGTGTCACCAATTACCTCTAAGATGGAGTGTCATCAATTACCACCGAGATGGAGTATCATCAATTGCCACTGAGATGTAGTATCATCAATTATCACCGAAATGGAGCGTCATAAATTACCTTCAAGATGAACTGTCACATAAACCCATTACCTCAAAGATGAGTAAATGAACCCGTCAAAACCAGCATCCCCAAAGATGAAGGAATAGAATCTTACACCCAAACTAGAATTCTAACCAGTATCCTCAAGATAGGCGAGTGAAATATTATATCGAGAAACGAATTCTCAAAATACAACATCCTCAAGATAAGCGATGGGCATCTCATACCGAGAAATGAATTATCAAAGTCCAGTATCCTCAAGATGAACGAGTGAAGTGTTATATTAAGAAATGAGTTCTCCAAGTCTAGCATCCTCGAGATGAGCGAGAGACATCTTATACCGAGAAATGAGTTCTCAAAGTCCAAAGCCCTTAAGATGAGCGAGTGGCATCTCATACTGAGAAATAAATTCTCAAAGTCCAGTATCTTTAAGATGAGCGAGTGAAGTGTTATACCGAGAACTGAGTACTCGAAGTCTAGGATCCTTAAGATGAGCGAGTGGCGCCTCATAACAAGAAATGAATTCTTGAAGTCCAGCGTCTTCAAGATGAGAGAGTGAATTTTTATACCGAGAAATAAATTCTCGAAGTCCATCATCCTCAAGACGAGTGAGTGGTGTCTTATATAGAGAAACTAATTCTTGAAATCTTGTGTCCCCAAGATGCGAAAGTGGAGTCACCACAACAAATTTAATTCTCACCAGAAAATTTTGTTATTTTTGGGTCATATTCCTCTCGCTCGAGCGATGGACAAAGAGGGAAACTGTAAGCAACAATTTTATCTGGGCATAATTAATTGGCCCAAACAATTAAAATCCAAATCCTAAACTTGAGTCCAATTCATTCTTACTGGTCAAACGCAATACATCTACCATAAATATACCTCAGTCAAATCAATTCCCCACATCACTATTCTCACCGAGAATCACCCAAGCTCTCCTTGTCAAATTAAACAAACCACCCTTGAATATCTCAACTCTCATATCCTCCAAATTTACCATGATCCCATGATTCTCGGGTAGGTGGTCTTCACTTTCATATTTAAATACTTCAAGCAAACATAAAGGGGAATTGGCTAAGGCATCAATGGGGAAGGATCTACAGAGGTTGGCCACGAATTAGGATGCAGCTATAGTTAAATATAAAACAAGAGAAATCAAATAGAGGAGGCCTCTCGGCCATAGCTCTCATCAAGCCTCACTATTCAGGCCCCTCGATCACTAATCAACACTAAGCATCACCCCCCACCGTGCATTAATCCCCATCAGTGTCGACTGGCTTCACAACACCACTAATCACACACAATCTGAACCTACAAGAGAAAGACCAAGAAGGGTTGAGAAGAAGAGATAAGAAATCAGACCGAGAAGACAAACAAAAAAATAACTTACCCATTCGGGCATTGACAAATTCTGACGACTGAATATTTTGTTCTTGAATCTAAATGGTGAAAGCATGAAATCAATGAGGCGAACCTCATACTTTGAAATCAAGTTGATCCGACGGTGGATGAAGGTGATCGAGAGGAGGGAAGCCGGAGGGTTCTTGGCTCTTTTTGTGGCGTTTGAAACGAATTTAGGGGAAACCAAGGTCAGAGTCATGCTCAGGGAGGCAAGGCGAACATACTGATAAATTTTGTTTCAAGCGGTCATAGTTAACGATGGCCAGTGATGGACGAACGATGGTTTAGCAATAGTGTGCTGTGAGAGAACCCGAAAGAAAAAGGCCTTCGGCCACGATTCACGAGAGGCGATAGCTAAGGAATTAGCGGGACGTTAGCTACGGATTAAAAGAGAGGTATGAGAAGGAAAACACAGAACCAAGAGAATGGTGGAGGCCTCTTGCTCGTTGCCCACTAGCAACATCACCATGGCCTCTTAGTCATTGCTTAATGCCAAACCATTTCACAATGCTGCCCACGGTAGTCTAATATTCCCTATGACTATTGTCCATTGCCCAAGCCGTAAACTTCACCACAGTCGAGTTGTACCCACATTCTTTACCTCACAACTAAACCCAAGCAGACGGTGACCAACACTCGAGCAAACAATGGCTATCATAGTCCACTATCGAAGCAACGATAGAAACAACGATGAAGGTAAATGATAGAAATGACAATAGTGAATGCACTTCCGAGATGATTTTTGGGTCAGTAATGTGAGAACCAAAACCATAGAAGTGAGAAGAAAAGGGAAGTGCCGAAGACGTGGCAATACGGCGATGGCTGACAACTCGAACAATGATGGTTTAGGTTGCTCAGAAAGGGATTTATGATATCTTTTGCAATGCCCCGAAGAAGGGCTTAGGAGTTTTTGCAGTGCAGTCGAGTTTAGGTTCAGACAGGGTGAACCGAGTTTGGCGATTAGAATACATTTCGAGAAAATAAATATTTTAAAATGGGAATTTCAAAAGGGATAAAATTTGTTTTAAGCTTTTAAAAATGTTTAATAATTATATTAATTATTTTAGGGTTGAAATTGAAAATCAATTTAATCGATTAAGATGATATTTTGGATTTAGTGACCAAAATGTAATAAATGCAAACATGTTTTAATGACTAATTTGTAAAAGGGGTTAATACTAAGAACCCTTAGAGAGCTAATTTTCCTAAAAATATTAATTGGGTTTTCTACCATAATTAACAAAAGAAATTGACGGTTAATTGTTTTGCCAAAAGCATTTTCCCTCATTTTCTATTTTCTTAATATTCTCCTCCAAAACTTTCTCTCATTTTCTCACCATTTTCTCTCCACTAGATTTTTGAATTTTTTATTGTTTTCAATTCGGATTGTACCATTATATTCCTCTTTTTTTTCTTTGCAAAACTTTGTCAAAGATTTCTAAAAGATTTCTCTAAATTCCATTTTATTCGACAAAGGAAGTTTACGTCATATCGTGGTGGAAAAACTCCAAAGATGATTTTCTTCTCCTCTCTTAAAACTAAGGTTCTTTATTGATATTCTCTAGTAATTGGCTTTTAATTGATGTTTAATAACTTAGTTTTGCTATTTAATTCTTGGAAGTGATCTTAATTGGTGTTTTTGGTATTTTGCCTAAAATCTTGATTTGTGAGTTAATTGATGGAGATTTGTAATGAGTTAAATCATATTTTGGTTGTTTAAAAACAATGTGAGATGAGATTTTTGTAATCAATCCTGAAACTATTTAATTGCCTATTTTTTAAGGTAGTTTAAGGTGGTTTTTGGGGGTTGTTATGGTTGAATCTTAGTTGATGGAGGTATAAGGGTATTTTGGTTATGTTTTTTGGATGTTCTTTGATGATGTTAAGATGCTAGAAACGTTAGGTTGTGGCTAGAGATTGTTTGGTTATTGATAGGAGTAGTTTTCGATGTTTTTGGATAGTTTTTGGTTGTAATTTCATGGAGGTTGTATGGGATTATTGTAGGCTGATGTTAGAACGCATTTTAATGCATTGTACCTCTGGTTTTGTGTTTCCAAAACACGGGAGGATCAAGCCTAGCTTACCTTATGGGAATTGGATCGTTTCGGAAGCTTGGAACGCAACAACAAGCAAGGTGTTCTGTATCGGTGAGTGTAAAAGTGTTTTAACACACCAAAGGGGTTTGATAATGGTTTTGGGAGTATAGATTAAGCCTAGCAAACTTAACTAAGCTTGGAAGTAAGTTTTCCCTATTTCACCTTTTGAATATCGGTAAAGGTATAAGGCATGATTTACATGTTTTGGTTTAACAGCATGAATTGGTTTACTTACTGTTTTATTCATCGTTTAAAAGATATGCAATGATTTATCAAGTATGTGGATGGCTAAGGGTTTACTTATTGTTTTATTCATTGTTTAAAAGATATGCAATGATTTATCAAGTATGTGGATGGCTAAGGGCATTGAGAAATGGTTTCTAAATGGAATGTGGTTGTTGCCTTGGGCAATGTGATTTTGCATATGGAAATGTTTTGTTAAATGCATATGGAAAACAATAAGTAAATTTGTTTAAAATAGTATATTGCCTATGTGAAAAATGGAAATAAAGTATCAGATATAGTTGGCATGTCATAGGGTTTAAAGTGCACTATAATATAAGTCGATCACCCTGCGACCCACAAGTATATAGTGAGGCAGCTTGAGCTGATAAATCATCACCTGTGGTATGCGGTGAGGCTACCCAAGTTGATGGAGTACCTTGCTTAGGGTAGAGGTGAGACTATCCGGGTTAAGGTATGGTATTTGGTAGAGGTGAGTCTACTGGAAATCCGTGTATCTGATGTGGTTTTATAAAGGAACAATGATTTTATTGAGAGTCGCTGTAATTTCCATTATATGAGAAGCAAGTGGGAAAGCTTTATTTTGTATATGGTTGTTATGCATGTCATGATTTGGGAAGAAAGAAGTAAAATGCATTGGCTTTTACATTCATATGTTATTGCTATAATGTCATGGTTTTAACAAGTATGTCAATGCATTGATGAATGTTAGAAGAGCAGTATCACTAAGCATATGTTTGCTTACGCTTTAATTCTTCTTTTCAGAAAACTGAGGATTGAGGAAGCATTTAGAGCGAGGGGATCCTAACACATCATTGTTATTGAGTATGGTTTTAGTTTAAAACTTTTGTTAATAAGGCAATGTGTTATCCAAGTTTGGAGCTTTTGTAATTGGTTGCTATGGATTTTTTAGGTTTAACTTGTAACCTCTGGACTCGGCCTAGTCGCAAGACTGACCCGAGTGAGTCACATTAGGTTTACCGAAGTAAACCGTGAGAAGAAATCCAAAATGAATGATTCTTTTTTTTATCTTGTCTAAATGCGTAATTAATACCCTACATGTTCATGCGGACAGCAAGTGAAAACTCAACTCAATTGGGCGTCGAATCGACATCCGATTGGTCACAAATATAATTTAGTGACCAAATTGCAATTTTAGCAAAATACAGGGACTTTACCAAATTTTATGTTACCATCCTTTAATTAAACAGTGTTCATGTTCCCATGTCACAAATCAACTCAATACGTTCATCCAAACTCACTCAATTGAACCACATCATTCATGGACCAAAACGAAAGAAAACAAAACTTCATTTCCAAGACATTAACGAATTAACTGCTATGCGTACCGATACTCAACCAGCTGTACCGGTACGCAGGTCCACATAGACAGCCCTTATCGGTACGGACCAAAGGAGTGTCGGTACTCGGGTTTCGATCCAAAAAGTAGGTTTCCAATAGCCAAGTCTCGTACCGATACACATGTGCTCGTACCAGTACCCTAAGCTCAAAAAGACCAACCGTGCCGATACACCTGTGCACGTACCGGTACCTTAAGCTTCAAAAGACCAACCGTACCGATACACGAGCCCGAGTATCGGTACACTGTGCCTAGAATAGCCTAGCCGTACTGATACAAGGTCATGTGTACCGATACGTGAGCACTAGGAAGGTCACATTTGCTGGTTTAAACATGCCTTTCACCAAACCAAAGCACACTCACATGCCCCTAACAAGCATCCAACATACCCGAGAAGCAAAACACAGCATAGCATCATAGTTTCAACAACTATTCATAGCATCTTGCATCGAATGTAAATCTATAGGCATGCATCATAGATAACCATCCAAGCAATATACCAAACCACAAACCAATATCAAAATCAAACCATATAGGCCATCTACAAGTCAAGAGCAATCAAACAACCTTGCTCAAACAGGGAGTTCATCAAAACATCTCACAAAACCAAATTGAGTACACCATTGCCCTTATTACTTATATCCTAATCCAAAATACTTTGGTAAAAAAGTATTGCTAGGATCCCTTGCTTTCCCCTGCCTCCCAAACCTTTAATTCTCTGCATTGATGGACAAAGAGAGTGTAAGCACACTAGGCTTAGTGAGGAGTGCTCAACTACAACACACCATCAATGCATTTAAAACTATTTTCCAATAACACTTTGAAAATCCCATTTCAAACCATGTTTTTCAACATATAAAACATCATGCCTTTAAAATCATGCACTTTAACACTTTCAAAACCAGCATATTAAACTATATACAACATGTATCATTAACCAACAGCAAATCCCATTGCTAACTCAATTTAAGCCTTCCCATGCATAACAACCATATGCAAAGCTTAAAGAGTAAACATGTATAAATCACATTATACAACATAAACCTTTCAATGATACATTAACAATTATATTGGCTTACGAGTGATCATTAAACAAATCCATTAACAAAAGAGTTCATCGGATACACGGATTCAACAAGTGTTCAACCAACACTTCAAGCATCTCAACCAGAATAACGATACAATAACAATCGCGATACATTACCAACCGGGTACCTCTACAACCCTTGGGGACACCAACCCTTTTCATCGGTTAGACGCTTAATCCACTAACGGGAGTTTACGGTACTGTTTAACCCCTTACCTTTAGGGTACTCGGGTGGAGTTTTCAGTACACGGATCTAAACCCCTCAATATCCAAGGCGACTTATTATAGTCCACTCAATCCTATGGCCGGCCAACTATATCTGATAACAATTTTAAAACCACATCACTTTCCAATATAATTAACCATTTACCTCACTATTTTAAACAAACATTCACCAAACCATTATTCCAAAGCAACATCACATGCTTTAAACACAAATATAAACAATATATTTATAAGGATCACTTACCATGTGCATCATTCAGCATTCCATGCTTAAAAACAGTATATCAAATACTTTAAAACTTGCTTAAACAGTAGGTAACATGTAAATTACAACAAGTGCATAAAACCATTTCAAACTAGCACAACCGAGAGAGAAAATCCACATTTACTTACTTCCAAGTTTAAACTAGCGTATCAAGCTAAGTTTAAACTCCCATAAACCACCTTTAAAATATTCCAAAGCTGGAATTCACGTTCTCACTCACCGGTACGCGAAACCTCAATTCACCGATGCGAAATCAATCATTTGAAGCCTCCAACGCTTCACTAATCACCTCCGGATCAACCTCCCATGTTTTAACCACATTACAACATAGGATTAATGCATCTCAATGCATCCAAGACACTGCAACAACAAATCCTCTCAGATTTCCACAATCCTCTCAAAATTACCCATCCACAACAACCGAAATCGTCATCTAAACCTTTCAAAACACAACTCAGCCACAACCTAACACCTCCATAACCATCAACTAACACTCAAAAATAGGATTAACACATCCAAATACTTCTAGCAACTAAACAGTCACAAAAACTCCACAAAAACATCAATCTAGCAACCTAAACAATCAAGGATTCAAGAGTTTCGGGATTCCATTGACAAAAACGATTTAAAAACATCATAATACCTCCAAAATATGTTCCAAAACAATCTTAATCACTGGAAAACAGATTCAATCCGAATTTTTTACTATCTCATCAATTAACCCTATTAAATTAATATAAAACACCAAAATTAGATTATAAACTATAAAACAAGGATCAAATGCTTGGGAATTTCAATAAAGAACTAATCAATAGAGGAGGTCACAGACCTTACCCCTATTGAGTGATTTCCCCCTCAATTGGCTTGTTAAAAGCTAAGAAAACACAAGATTACAATGTGGTTTTGCAAAACAAAGTTGAATAAACAAATACAAATCAAGAATCTGAGTAAAAAGAATCTCTCACCTCTAGTTTTTGATAAAATCTTGAGTGTTTGGTAGAAAATGAGTTGAGAGAAAAGATAGAGAGAAAAGTTATGTAAATTTCCATTGTAAATTTCCATTTTAATCAATAACTAACTTAATAACTAAATCCTTTTTAATTAGCTTTTAAAACACATGTTAAAAATGATTTAATTAAGGGAGGAAATCACCAGCAAAAACATGGTAAAATAGCTCCTTAAAGATTCTAAGAATTTGACCCTTTTCATTTTAGTCACCTTTAAAACCAGTTTTCAAAAATTGCATTTTTGGTCACTAACCAAAATGTAACACTTCCCTCCATCATTTTCCAAAATTGACTTCACCAATATTAATCATATATTAAAAGATGATTTTTAACCATTTTTCCAAAATTTTATCCCACCGAAAAATATACGATCCCAAATCCAACTCGAATTCCTAACTCGGTCCACCGAACCGTCTAATCAACCCACAAAACTGCTAGGCCCAAAATTAGGGCGTTACATAACTCTTTTTGTTTGCTAGTTTGTTGTTTTGGATTTTGAAGCATGTTGATGGATTTATATCTTGGTTGATATGCTTTACATCTTGCTATGTCATGAAAATTATGATTTGTGGAATTACATATGCCTATGTTGGATGCTTAAACAATATTTGAATTGCCTATTAAAATAATAGATGATATGCTGGGATTAAATTGATCTTTGGTTTGCTTTCTGAGTACGTTGATTCAAGTGTTTAGGCAGCATGCCTATAGTTTATACTTTTATATCTGAAAATATATAATTGATGGTTTGGTTAATTGCGGATAGTTTCCAAATAAGCTAAATGTGTTTAGTATGCATGTTAGGATGTTTGGGACAAATTTTAGTTGGTTTGGAGGTGTAAAACCAGATAAATTGGGCATTACAAGCCTTCTCGTATTGGTACGGTGCCTCTCTGTATCGGTACGCAAGGCCTAAATCAGTCTAGGAAGTGGAAATTTGGTCGAGGTATCGGCACAGGGTGAGCCGTATCGATACAGTTTTTAGCTACTGGAATTTGTGATTTTGGCCAATTAAGCCTGAGTACCGATATGCCCCATGGTCGTATCAGTACGACCCTTGTATTTTATAGCCTGGGTACCGGTACACATGTTTCGGTATCGGTACGGCCTTGTGTATAAAGCCTAGTATCGATATGGTATCCCGGGTACCGATACGTCAAGCCGTTATGTTAATTGATGTGATACTTTAGTTTTAGATTCTTTCATTTTAGTCCCTATTTTGATTGAATGCTAATTAGAGGCGTTTGGATGATCCGTTTTAGCTGGAAATTAACATGTATACATGAAACCTGGCTAATTAAGAGTTGGTAACCTAAAATCCAAGTAAGCCCTCATTATTTTCTAGAGTTTCAATTTGGTCCCTAGAATGCATATACATGCAATTGGACATCAATTCGATGTCCGATTCGAGTGAGATTTTAACCGCTGCCAGCATGTACACTCTAGGTTGTAAAGATGCATCTAGACAAGATAAAAAATAATCTTAATTCGAGTTTTTTTGTTTAAATTTGCTTTGATAAACCTAATGCATCTCTTTTGGTTTGACCTAGCGCATAGGCCGGGTTAAGGGGTTCCAGTTTTACAAGAAAAGCAAAATGAAAATGGGAGGAGAGACCCTATGTTTTAACTTGATTTCAGTTGACCCACATGAACGCATGGTGACTCGGCACCAAATTCGGCTATCTGACCCATTTCAACAATCAACCCAGCACTAGGCCTAGTAGCATCGGAGTGTAGCCCAAATTGAAATCCAATTCGTAAGCTTGGATTGTTTGCTGTCATGTCAATTTTTTTTGTTTTGGTTATATTATTTTTTATTAAATTTCACAACCTCTTTTATTTAATTTGAATATTTGTTTCATAATCAATATTATTGCTCGTTAATTTATCATTATACTAACATTTTTTTTCGAGACAACATGAGATCTTTTTAAGTATCAATTTTTAGGCATCGTGTGGTGCTCTAATTTTTTTCACTCGTAACTAACTCCTAAATCTGATCATGACTTTAGTTCAACCGCATATTAGACCTACAAGTTTTGGTACCCAACAAAAACTTATGGATGATGACTCCAACCATTGTCGAATCTTTATAAATCCAATCAATTTCGACCCGAACAAAAAATGACATCGACGTGCATCACATAAGTTATTTGAAGTTGGCTGAGAGGGGAAATTATAGGGTGAGACACCCTTATGGTGCAACTAAAATGAGACGGATATACACTAATTCTTATTCGGTTGGTAATAATTTGTGTAGTTACATAAATTGTTACAATCTACACAAATTTTTATCATTTGAGTAAGAATTTAGGTTATAATATAAGAATTTATGTTACCTAAAGTAAAATCAACACAAATTTTTACCAGTTAATAAGAATTTATGTAGTTACACAAATTCTTACTCAATTAATAAGAATTTTAAAATATACAAATTCATGAGCTTGAGATGTTTGTTGACTTGTCATGTCTTTAAAAAGTATCATGGGGCGTAGTTGGTTATGATTGGGGCTGATCATTTTGTTTTTTGATTGAATTAATGTTGGTGTCGGTTGCTTTGTGTTTGTTTTGGGCCTTTGTGATGTCTTTTGTAATCCACTTTTATGTGGATCTTTTTAAAATAAATCTTTATTTTCTTATCATAAATAAATATTTATTTTGTGGAGCGAAAAAACTGTGTAAATAAATCTTTTATGTGATGATTTTTATTTTTTATTTTCTACTTAATTTAAAAAGAAAATTATTTATATAAGAGTAAAAAAAATTATTGCTCTTCTTATTTTTTTTTCTTCTAGTTTAAGGCTGTATTTGGTAGAGAGAAAAAGTGAAATGAAGAAAGGAGGAAAGAAAAGATTAAAAAGAAAATGAATTTAATGGTTACTTGGTAGAGTGAGAAATTAGAAGGAAAGAAAATAGAATGAGAAGTAGTTTTCTTTACTCCTATACAAATAATTTTCTTTCAAGATTGGATGGAAAATAGGAAAAAAAGTGAAAGTTATCTCACTTTAATAATAAAATTATGAAATTATTTTAAAAAATTCTAATTTTGTTTTACCATATTTATAATTATTTTTTATGATTTCATCCAGTATTTTTATTATGATTTTACTTTGTTCAGTTTAGTCCCTAAAAATTTTATTAATCTAAAATTTACTTTTATTTGTTTTTTTATTTTATTATTAAATTCAATATTATTAATATAATAATATTTTTGTTCACTTTAGTCCCTAAAATATTTATTTAATCCGAAATTGAACCTTATTTGTTTCTAATTTTTATAATTTTATCTAATATTTTTACTATAATTTTATTTTTGTTCAATTTAATCCCTGAAATTTTATTTAATTTGGAATTGACCTCTATTTTATAATTCAGTCCATTATCTTATAATAGTAAGCTTTACATTTCAGTCACTAATTTTATAATTGCAATTAAAGACTTGTTTTAGCTCGGATTAACCTAAAACTTGGTCTATATGTCAATGGTGATATTTATTTTATAAAGAAAGGTTTAATTTCACTTTTTGAAAAACTGGCCCCTGTATTTTATGAATGTTTTCAAAATGGCCCATAAACTACTTATTTTGTTGCAATTAACACTATTTTAAATTTGATTTCATCACGAATTTATCATTAAGTCTAACGGAAATTAATGAGTCTAAAACGAACCTGAAATTGAGTTTTAACTTAAAATCCAACTTATGAATTATTTATATTTTAGTCCCTAAACCTCGATTTGATTAAATTTACTTCGATTTAAACTTCTTTTTAGCAAAATAGAGGTAGACATTGTTTCTACTTATATTAAACTTTTATTTAAGTTTTGAATTTTTTTTCTTGTAAAATTACTAAAATGCTTTTTTGTTAAATCGTTTATTTTCTAAAGTTTTTAAAGATTTATTTTCTCGGTGACTTTAGTTAATTGTTTCTCCTTTATGTTCGTGTTGGTTGTTTACTTTCATGTAATCAAATATGTTTGTTTTTTCTTAATTTGTTTTATGCCACAAATGGGCCATTTGTAGCATTCGATATTCGAGATGGATTCATTTTTACCGTGTATTATGTGTTATATTGACGGTCAAACTCTCGGGATTAGATTATAAAAATATTAGACTAAATTATAAAAATTAGAAATAAATAGAGGTTAAGTTCGGATTAAATAAAAATTTTATGGACTAAGCTGGACAAAAAATAAAACCATATTAAAAATATTGAACTCAATTATAAAATAATAGAAATACATATAGGTCAATTTTGAATTAAAGAAAAAAATTAGGGATTAAATTGAACAAAAATAAAACTATATGAAAAATGTTAGATTAAATTATGAAACTTAGAAACAAATATGGGTCAATTTTAGATTAAATAAAAAAATTAGAGACTAAATTGAATAAAAACAATCAAATTAAAAATATTGTACTAATTTATAAAAATTAAAAATAAATTATAATTTTTAAAAGTTAATTTTCTTTCCTCTCTCTTTTCCACTGTACTAGATAATAGAGAGGAAAAAAACTTATTTTTCTTCTAGTTTTTTATCCTTTCAACTAAGCACACCGATGGAAAAAATATATATTTTTCATCCTTTCATTTTTCCATCACTTTAGTTTTTCATCCTTCTAATTTTCTTCCTCTTTGCCAAGCAAATCCTAAGATATTGACCAATGAGTTATCAAGATAATATTAAATTATATATATATATATTAAAATTTTTATATTTTTAATTTTTAAATAACTTGTAATTATATATATTCTTTATATTTTTTTTATTTTTATAATTTCATTAAATATTTTTTTGTAGTTTTCTATAATCTTGTACTTTTTAATAATTTTAATGATTTTGATTTTTTCTTGAAAAATATGTATAATTATTTTTATATTTTTATAATTTGTACTCCATTAAGTTCTTAACATAAAAGAAAATAATTAATTATGACATTAATATCAGGGACAGAGCCAAACTTAGAAAATGAGAAGCCTAAAGTCACCTAAATTAAAATTAACAAGAATCTAATAATTATTTAATTCAAAATTTAAGAAAGATAAGATTTAGTTTGACAAATATTCAAATTAACAAGATTGAAATTAGGCAAAATAATTCGGAGGGCCACATGCCTCATCCATGTCCTTAATAATTTCGTCCTTATTTATGTAAAAGAAAATCCAATTAAACCGTTGTGGATGACACATGTCATAATTACATCCGTAAGCCATATTAGTAAAAAAGTAACCGTCAAAGTTAACGGATAAACTTGATTAGTTAATTTTTTTGTACGTTAGCTCAATTGAATGCAAAACTTTTCATGAAAACTTAACTGATTTTTTCTTTTACTAAAAACATTTTTTCACCATTAAGCCTTAATTTTTTTTACTCTAAGATCTAAATTAATCGGTTAATTATATATAAACATGAGTTTGGACAAATTTTTTAACGAAGCAATATCATTAATTATTTATTACTATGACTATATTAACATTTGAATAACATTTTTTATTATTAAAATTTGAATATTATTATTTAAAAAAATGAAAGTACAGTTATATCTATGTTAAATTTACATGTTATATGTTGTTTAAATTATTCAATTTTAATTACTTCCTTTAGGTATTAACTATTTTTAAGGTATTAATTAAATCATGAAATTTCGAGTTACCCCTTTATTTTTTTAATAACAGAAATTTAATATTTAACTACTACTGATGCGTTAACATAAGCATTCAGGTATTTTCATTCAGTTGGTAGTTAATTGTTTTAGAAAAAAAATAAGTTTTATCACTATTTTCATGTAGACTTTATTTTTTTGACATAAGATAAGTTCATTCATGCATGGGAGAAACGTACAGCAGTAACGACAACCCGGGGAAAACAAGTCATCAAACAGGCAACAAACAAACACCCAACATAATGGGGAGCCAAAAGCAAACAACATGAAACACCAAAAAACCTAAAACAAGAAACAAAGGAAGAAAGTATGAGATAAAGAAAGAAAAAAACCCGAAGCACTAGGATCAATCAGGGGCTCGATCAGGTGACACTTCTACAGAGCTTCATTCGGAGGCAAGCTTCTTTTCTCGTGAGAGCAAAAGATCTAGTCATCAGAAATGCTGAGGGCGCCCAACTGTGAACTTAGGGTACAAAAAGATTGGGGTCGACCACAAACGAGAGGCGAGTACCCTTAGCCGGGAGTGGGAGAATCAGGGGAGAAGAAACAGACCAACTAGGATAAATCCAAGGATCAATCGTCACCAAAAATACATCAATAGAAGAGAGAATGATCCTTGGGGAAGGAGAGAAATACACTGTCATCCATCGAACCTTCCTCCAAACGAAGATGGCAAGATCAAAAATCATTATTCAGTTTGCCGCAGTCATAAGGCAACTCTTGTAATTTCCTTCCTCAACACCATTCACCAAAACAATATCCTGGTCATAGCAAATAACCAGATGAGGAATTTTAGTCAGGTTGATGCTAAAAGGGTCTAGACCTTCTGACCGTTCTCACCAAGCTCAAGAGAGCTGATAAATATGTTCTCACCCGTAGGTCTCTTCTTATCAAGTCAAAAATTCACCATAGGATGGCAGGACATGAAACAACTTGACAGCTATGTTACTTTTCTATCTCTTTTCCACCAATCCCTCTCTTGACAAATCAACCTTAAACATAGAAAGCAACAACATAGGACAAGGAAAGCAACAACCTAAGACATGAGTCATATTGTTGCTATCGACTTGAATGGACAAAATAACCTTTTGTATAGTTGAAACTCAATCCTTTTCACATGGACCAAATGACAGCTCAGAGAGTTTAAAGGATTCGGAGAAAGAGACAAAAAAGAATACAGAATATGGGACTGGCACAATCCCATGAAACTCGAATGTCAACACTGAAACAAGATTTTCAAATCCTTTCTTCGAGATTTCATCAAGGAACCATGTACCATCTATCGAGCTGACCAACGAGTCCCTAGGTGCCAAGTTCTTGCCACAATCAACCCTCTGAGCCGTGTCATCTTCCTTCTGAGTTCCTGCACACTTCTTCACAGTTGCTGGACCATGATCTTTTGTTGGGCTTGACATAACCATCCCAATACTTTTGTTCCTCTTCTTGATCCCCAATAAGTAGAGAAGCGCATCATCATCATCAAGGTCGTAGAATTTGGTTTTTTTCGGTTCTGATAACTGGTTCGATCGTCCATAGCCCCTGCATACAAACATAGTAGCTTGGAAATCGGTGTTAGCTACGGTGGTGCCTCCATGAGTACCAAACTTTCAGGAGGCCATGCAGGAGGAGCACCACCTTAGGATCTGTTCCAATCTGGGTAACAAGAGGATTTAAGTTTGTGCCCTCGTTGTAACTTTTGTAAATATAGGTCGATAGACGTTAGAGCAGGCCAGATGAACCCGAGCCAGTCTAGGGAGATAAACTCCCAGCCAAAACGATGACCCCGAGCCCAGAAGGTAAAATGTTCGAGCCAACCAAACCAGCAAGGGAAAAAGAAGTGTCGAAGGAAGGATAATCCTTAAATGAAAACTTAAAACAGCAATAAGCGAGGGCCAGATAGTAATATACTGGCCAGAATACTCACCTTAAGTATAAGAAACCTTTGAAACGAGGCAAAAACCAGAGAACTTAATCACTCATATCCTTATGCACGAGGGAGGTTATCGATGACGATGGACTAGGATAGTGAGTAACCTATGTATTACCTACATCCGCTAACTTAGCTAAACCATCAGCCACTTTATTACTATCCCAGAGAACATGGTTTAACCGAACCACCCAACTATGGAGTCACAACTCTTTCAAATGCCACACCAAAGAACAAGCCCCCATCGAATCTACATCGTTCCTAAGGATCCGTAGTGCATCAAGACTATCGAGCTCAAGGATAATTTGACGGAACCCATGATTCCAAGCACTCAATAGTCCAACATATGCACCCTAAAGTTCATTCTGAAAAGCAGAACAAATACCTATGAACTTTGAAAATCCGACCTGCCATAAACCAGAATGATCACGTGCAACTCTTCTGCAAGAAGCAAAATCATCCGACGTCTGAGCGCCATCTGTGTTAAACTTTATCCAGCTCTCCTCCGACACAGACCAACTTCTCCGGTTACACAACAAACCAGGTACATGAGAGCTAGAAGCATGAGTGTTAGCTAATGCTTTCGTGGACAATAACACCAAATGACAGCTACGATCCATAATAGAACCATCCTCATCTAACTGGCTTTCAAAGGCGACTGAATTTTGAACCAGCCATCTATTCCAAACTAAGGCACCAAAAAATAGATCCCAATCCTTCACCTCGGCAACAAACCTCGCAGGCGTTGATAGATTAATTACCACCCATTCTTTCACCTCCATTGACATAAACTCATGGAGTTTATCCTGCTTAACTATCACAACCCATACTTCGTAAGCGGAGGGACATAATCATAAAACATGATTGATGTCTTCTACCATAAGGCCACAAATCAGACATCGACTATCTGCTGAGAAATGTCTCTGCACTCTCTCTTCGTTCGTCATAAGCTTATTACAACATACCAACCAAAGAAAGATACTAATTTTTTGCAAGCCACGGAAATAATGAAAGATACGCCAAGATGCATCTACAGCATCACCTTGGCATCCCAGTTGGACCTTGTATGCGGACTTGATCAAAAAATGACCATTGTTCTCACCTTACCACCCCGTCGAGTCACATAGAAAAGTCAGTTTCGGGCCTTAATCGCTGCAATATGCAACAACACATAGGTCGACAATAAATTTTAGAACACCCCTAGTTCTATTCACCTCTCGCGGTAACCATATCAGCCACTGAGTTTCGCCTCACATTAAGTGCACTACTTGGTGCAACGTAATTAAGCAAAGGGCCAAGATCACACACCTAAGCATCCAACCAAAAATCCGCACTGATGTTGTTCCCGATACTACAATGAATATTTGCTCGGACATCTTCCCAGACAATGCTAAGGCCCTTCCATAGGTGAGAACGATTACGGGAGAAAGCGAAGTCGGGACCCCATCGCACACTTGTATTTACAAGAGAAATCGTACCCATAAGGCATCCTTATGGGTAAGCAAACTAAAGGCTAGCTTCATCAGAAATGCTTCATTTTGAGTACCAATTTTACAAAATTCAAGACCACCACAACCTATGGGACGGTCTACGTCATCCCATTTAACTAAATGAACCCTACCTTTCTTAGAGCCCCCATATAAATCTTCTAATCAAGAGCTCAATTGTTTCACAAGTTTTCTTTGGGATCATTGTCGATTGCATGGTGTACGAAGGAATTGCCACGAGAACCGCCTTAACCAAGGTGATTCTACTCACCAAATATAACACCTTCGCTCATAAGATGCGGACGTCACCCTTTGATACAGCAATGGCACACCTAGATATTTACCTAGATCACATACCTCTTGAAACCCAAACTCGAGCTGGTCATATCTTTGATATTCTTTAATACATTTTTGGAAAAGAAAATGGTCGGTTTGGCACGACCCACTCTATGCCCCGATGCCAGATAGAATTTATCCAACACTCATCTAATAACCGCCTCAACAAAATATATCATATCATCAGCAAAGAATAGATGCAAGATCTTTGGCCCCTGTTTGCAACTTTTGAACGGTTTCCAATTACCTTGGTGAATTTTGACATGAATAGCCTGAGCCACTCTCTCCATGCAGAGGACAAAGAGGTACGGTGATAGGGGATCCTCTTATCTTATGACCCAAGAAGGTGAAAAAAAATCCATCATTGACCCGTTTCATAGAATTTGCATTGAAACCGTCGATACACATGATTAGGAGCCTCAATTTATTAGGGATACCCAAATCAGATAAGGTATCATCAATGAAGTTCCACTCCAGTCTATCATAAGCCTTATCCAAATAAAACTTGATAGCCATCCACCCTTTTTCCCCGTTTTTTGCCTCATAGAATGGATCACATCCTGGGTAATGATTATATTGTCCATAACTGATACCCAACATTTGTTGATCTGAACACCAAGAAATAGAAACAAGCTTTAGGGACGATATAGAGTTCTTTCTCCTCCTTGCCATAACCGAGGCATGATAAAATCGTGTATTGTGATCTCCTTGGACTTTCCATTGTGCACATGCTTTCTGATGCCGAAAACTCTCTTCTTGCTCTATGACTTCTTCAAGATCAGCTCGCAGATCTCGTTCAAGAGCAATTAAAGAATCTGAGTGTCTTGTCACTAGCGCTCGATCTATACCCCTTAACCGTGCCTGTAATCTCCTTTTCCTCCTACCGATGTGCCAAAAAAACTTCCATATTCCACGTGGTCGCCTCAGATTGAAAGCTATTAATATTTTGCTCCAAGGAAATACCATCTTTCCATACTGAGCTCAGAAAATCTTTGAACCAGGTGTGCTTGTGTCAAACGCCAATATACCGAAGCGGACGATTCTAATTTTTATGACTTTCCCCTGGTAATACCTGAGAACAAGAGGTCGATGATCTAAACCAAGGCGTTCAAGATGTTGCACGAAAGCCTATGGAAAATGAGATAGCTAAGAAGAGTTTACAAGGCATCGGGCCAACCATTGATAAAGATTTTCACAAGACCAAGTAAACGAAGGGCAAGAAAATCCAAGATCAGTCAAACCAGCGCCAAAAATAATGTCCACAAAAAGATGACTCCCACCATGATGTGTATGTGCACCACCTACATGATCATCATTCGAAAAAATTATATTAAAATCACCGCCCAACACCTAAGGTACACCATCCCCCGGTTCAAAGCCTATAATTGGCGCCAAATATGCTTTTGTTTCGATGATGAAGGGCTAGCATAGACCACTGTGAGCTGAAAATCTGCATCACTTCCAATTTCACAAACATTGGCATTAATAAACTGATTCAAAATATGAAGTACGTCAACATCCATGGAGTCATCCCACATCAACCAAATGTCGCCACTAAATCCATGAGATTTAACATGAAATGAGTTCACAAACCCCAAAGCAAAGATAGCTCTATCCACACGATGATCACTAATACGAGGTTTAAATAAACCAACAACATTTAGATGTTTTTCCGTCACAAATGACTTGAAATGCCTTCTAAACGTCAGGCTTGTAGCATCCTGACAATTCTACACCATTACATTAATCATTAATAAAAATTGCAATAGGGAAAACACACTTACCGCTAGCTGATAACCACGGCTTCCACGTGGTCCTAGAACTCAACATTATCCTCAAATTGGGAATTCGAAATAGAAGAATTATCCTCTAAATCTAATTGTACTGTGTCAACATTACCATTGTTATCAGCCGGTCTAACATGTACTAAACTTGCATTTGCTTCAATTACGTTCAATTGGCCCATCATACTACTAACAAAGTCAGCTACCCTTTGGCTAGAAGCATTTCGAAATTCAACTTACTTCTAAACCTTCAATCCCCGAGTGACTGCACCTAGCGCATCCTTGTTTGTGCTGCTTCGCGACTTACCCCAGTTAGTACCCGATTGCGCCAACTCCGTATCACCTTGCTCCTGGATGTTCACTGTCGTACGCCGACCAGACTTAACCGTTGGGTTATGTGAAGTAACCTTGGCCGCTTGACCTTTAATATTAGGAATTACGCTGCCTGGCGACTCCTTCTCCTTTACCCTTAGACTTCTTATCCGGAGTCGACACCATGTACGCAACATTTTTTGAACTCCCCTATTATCACTATTGCTACGAATCGTTCTAACCTCTCTCCGAGGATTTCTCTCTTCCGTGTTACAGCCAACCATCTCTGGACCTACCCATTAGGCTCAGTCTTGACATCCCTAGTGGTCACCAAAGCTACATACCGCGATCCCATGATATTACCTAAAGTATTCGCCGAAGGGTTTCCATTTTTACCACTAGTATCAGCTCTTCTTCTATGGTTCTCCACCACCATCCATGGTCCAAATAAATTCTCCTCATACACCTCAATCCTATTAGACGAAGCCCCTTCCGAGGTGGTAGCAGCAGCACCCTTCGTTTGCACTTTGTGCGACACACAACTCTCCTTAGTATGACCATATACCCCGCATTCATAACATATTTGTTGCAGTCCCTCGTATTCTAATTTTTAGATGACATCATCAATCCCAATCTATAAAAGTAAGACTTATTGAGATCCACCAATATTGTTAGTCTCACAAACTTACCCCTTCTGCCAGCTTGGGTATTATACTCAACTTTGACCACTCTCCCAATAAATGATGCAATGTAGAAAAATAAACTCTTAGTATAATATCGGAAAGGAAGACCTAGCAATCGGACCTAGATGATAACATGAGACGAATGCTTTTCTAAAGTAGAAAATGACATACTCCAAGGTTGAATGGTGAGATAACATCCATATATTGTCCATGATCCTTCTGTAAGGACCTTAGCACAATCCTTCTCATCAGAAAATCAAGATAAAAAGTAATTGTTATCTAATTCAATTAGTTGAATTTCCCCTGCCGGTTTCCATATAGCATGGATTATTACCAATAAAGTTTTATAACCAATCGCTTGTCCTAGAAGACGAACGATAATCACATTGCGCATATTTCTATAAACTTGATCATGGACCCTATCTGAGAATTGGGTTGATAAGATTGCACAATCCCTATCCATAATCATATCTTCCTCCATAATGACTACCCTTCTTCAATCATATATATTGTCGATTTGTCACCATCACCATATGCATTCGACCTAGCTTCCATACTCACATAGAAGCTCTTCCCAGCACCATAAGCCCCATGCATACCATCGGTACCACCTCTAACACCCGACCGGTTCTCCATATTTCTCTGATCCTCAAGCATAACACTAGGCCAAGGGAATTCAGCACCATCAGCATCCATGCCTATCGCATTCGATGCACCCTCGAAAACAACATGGTTCATATTTCTCTTACTTATAGGCTAGTCTTCTGAGGGTCGAGGATGCTGGTCGCTCAAGAACCCGTTGAGATGAGATATGATGGATTTGTTTCAATGGTTGGCCATTGGGTTATCATAGAGTAGCATGCACGTCCTGCCGGTAGGATTTTCTTAGAGGCATTAGGATTTTTTAATACCAAATATACGAATGTTTTTTTCTATTTTATGCTACAAGACATGTGATAAGAAATATTTAATAGGGAAATTGATATTACAATTTACTTGATTAAATAATCTCTTTTAAGAGAATTTCCTTAAAAATAACTCTTCATTTAAGAATATAACATTATTACATATTAGTTAAATAAGCAAATCTCCTCTATTTTCTATCCCTTAAACATTAAATGAGATATTCTTAAATGAGTTTGTTACTTTTAAGGGAGTTCTCTTACATAAGGTTATTTAATCAAGTAAATGGTGATGCTTGTCGAATAGTGATGCACTTTAGAGCAAGTATACTCGTCGAATCAAGTAATAAAGTGATAGAATAGAGTGTCGAACCCGCGAAGATTGGATCAATAACTACGAAGTTATCAAACTTAAGAATGTGTGTGCAAGAATTGGTTGTTAATTTATCAAAACTAAAAACAATTAAAGTAAAGATAGCTATGATTAAGACGAACAAATGTTGCGGCAAATAATAGATAATTATGGAAGCTGGGTTTATTGCTAAGGATATATGCTTGATTACTTATTTCAACGCTTTAGCGAATGGCGATACATGTTTGCGTAAACCATTAAGATCTTTATCTACTCGACAAGATTTTCTAAAGAACTTCTGACTCTCTCGATGCCCAGAAGTTAATAACATTGAAACTAAGATGATACATGTCTATGTGAACCCTAACAACTCTATTATTTATTTAAGAACTCCCTTTTAGTCATTGAAACCCTAAACTTATGTCTAAGTCAGATTAAGACTAAGTTAACAGCTTAACCTCTCTCAATAGATCTTACAATAACTATACATGAAGAACGATGAATAGAATAGATAAAGGGAAACAAACTATAGCATTAAAATAAAATAATCAAAACATAAAATCCTGGGAAGCAATAAATCCAACTAAAGTCTTTAGCTCATGTCTGAGCCTAAAACATCGATAATAAAATAAAAGTATGGCAGTTTATCAAGCAGGGGATAGAAAAAGGCTAAACGTCCTCGACGATCTTCCTCCGTGTTGTCCAACTATGCTACGGGTCTCCCACTCCTTCAGCCTCTCTCGATAGCATCGTTCGTGAGGAGATTTCTCTAGCTTTGACTCCAGTGGTTCTCCAAAAGCTTCGGAGTAGGACTATTGTCTAAAATTGTGCTCTCTTTGTATTGGCGTCCAAGTCTCCCTTATATAGGCTGTGAAACTAAGGTTTTTAAGAGCCTTAAAGTGCGTGCAACTTCATTAAAGAAGGCCATTGATTTCTCGATGTCTTTTAATGTTTTGTATCTAGGAGAAAGCCCACGTGGGTCAAAGTAGATTCATCTTCAACTCATTATGCCTCGTCAACTCCATCCATGAGATATACTACTCATTTTCTCCAACATTCTTCTAGTGTCCTGCACATACACCAGAAAATACTATATTTCCCATAAAAGCACCAACATATATAACATGCAAACTATATGTAATCTAACCTAAATGCAACTAAATGAACTTAAAAACATACAAAAGTCAAGTAAAAAATGGGTGCGCAAAATAGGATATATTCACAGTCATCAAATACACCCAAACTTGAACTATTGATTGTCATCAAGGAATGCTAAAAACAAAAACAAAACAGTAAACAGACCATAATTCCCAAGGTTTCACTAAGCTATGATGACAAGGATTCCAAGACATTATGCAATAGTAATTTATTCCTCAACTATATTAATGAGATGCAATGCATTAGAGCTTATAGTTCTGTTCTAAGGATCAATTCTACTGTAGATGCAGTGGGTGCAAAGTTACATACATTTATCACTTAATGAACTTAGAAAAATTTAAGGATTGCTCTTTATTATTGCCTTGACATTTTCTTTTCTTTTTAAGCATATTATTTTACTCCACTTTCATTCTTTTTAAGTTGAAAAACTATATCACTGGGCTTCAGCTTATCACTACTACTCTTCAGACCTGAAGATGGAGTGGAGCAAATAGCCCATCCTCGAGCCCTATGAGCAGAGCACCCCGTGAAGACTTTCATTCACTCTTATGCCAATACTATCATTCCTACCATGGAAGTTAAATGGAGAAAACACAACTCACCTAGTGTACTAATATAGCAAGATACAAAGAAGAGTGTCACTCAACAGTTTTATTAATGTTATCAAGTTTTCAATTTTCATTATTTTCTTGATTTTTCTGGGAGTTTTTAAGCTTTTATTTTGCTTTATTGAGCATTCAGTTCATTCATATTAATTCATGCTTTGGCAACAGAGAGTCGACCTAGAATTTCCCTAAGGTTTCTTAAGCTTTTAAAAGGCATGCAACATGTGTTTTACGGGTTATAGCAAATTCAATACTAAGTTCAAAACATGAAAGCTCTTAACACATTGCAAAGCATTAAGCATAGATTAATCATAGGAACTCATGATCAACGCAGCAGCAATTTTTAGAATCAAAGGAATCGTAGCAAAGGAAATCATCAGAAATATATTAAACTATTTACAAGTTAAAAATTTTAAAATTTTACCTAAATTTAACCTAATATATACATGGGATAGTACTCCCCCAAACTTGAGAAGAGCATTGTCCCCAATGCAAAAAGGAAACAAGAAAAACAAAAGAAAAACAAATATGCAGATGCAATATGAAAAACTAAACTAAAAATAAAAGAAAAAGAAAACTAACCCATAGAGATATTTAGGGAGGTGGTTCCCGGATAATGATGCCCTTGCCTTTATCTCGGGCAGACATGTGTTTTTTGGCAGGGCGGGAAGAGGCACCAACTTCAGTATCTGGTCGTTGTATCCTTCGGGTAGTGGTGGTGGCAGGCGTAGGTACAAGGACTTCAGATGGTAGCGAGGGAAATTCCATCAGTTTATTCAGAAATAACTTTTAAAAAAATAACTATTGCCTCAAATATCTTCTTTGAATCTACAAGAAATATGGACGCAGAGTGGTTTGGAAGGTTTCTGCCAATAATTATTTGATAGTAAAGGATTGTAATGAATGAACTAGTGAAGGCGCTATTTGAGCATATCCCTTTAGTTCCTTTACTTACGATGAGAGCAAGCCTGGAAGCGTATCCATAATGGTGTCCCCTGTCCACTGTTCTACTCCCGCCTTTGCACAACGTGCTATGATTAAGTTGGGGAAGAATAAATCATGTGGCTTGCTCATTGATGCAGCTCTTTCAACGATGGCAGCGTGAATCAACTGCGCAGGGAAAATGTCACTTTCCTTAACAAGAGATTCCAAAAGTAACATTCAACGGAAGGACAATTTTGGGTGAACAAAAGACGGTTGTTAATGATGTAGGCCCAAAATCTCGAATCTGGATGAAGTTGCCGCCATTGCACCATTCTCTCATGACCTTCTCCAGTCCATTTAGTTCTTGTAGCACATAGATTTCGTAGAATCGTGGGTATGTTCGAGTTGTATCAAGGACCATGGAAGTCATGGGGGCTTCCTAGTGGTCAGAGAATTGATAGTAGTCGTTAATAGGCAATAAAGAAATCCACTAATTTTCCCTTAACTTGTACCAGTTTCTCTCTATCATGGCCGATACCGGTGCAAAATTCTTATACCCAGGAGACATTTATTTCACCTGGCTGAAGAATAAATGTGTCACACTTCTACTTGTGAATCATATGCAACATATCTGCATCGAATAGTAGCCTATAAGTAGGGGCGAATTCCAAACCATCTTCTTCATAATCCTTTGTTGGCACACTAGTTCATTTCTTTGCTGGAATGAGCTGAAGATGAAGTGGTTTGCAACCACAGATGTTGGAGGTGGGCTCTGTGGTGTGGCAATCGGTCTGTTGGGGTTAAATGCAATGGTGACAGAGTTTGAGGATGAAGAGTTGTGCACCATAATACTTGGTTGAAGACAAGGAAACAGAGAAAGGTGAGACATTTATATAAAAATGGAAATTGAATAATCAGAGATCTGCTCTTCTAAAGTTTTTGGTTATAATGTAGAAAAAAGGGCTAGGGAGAGGTGAATTGTTGGTAAATTTATGGGGGGGGGATTAATCATCCATTAATGTTGATTATAGAGTGAGTGATGGAGTGAATGGGGGAACAACGTGTGGAACATGTTAAGGTTGTGGTTGTCATTGGGAAGTGGAATCAGTAAAAGTATGAGAGAGTGTGAGATGTTATAAAAAGGAATAAAGTCTCTTTTGTTTCCATACCGGCCATCAATGTATTTTGGTAGGAATGTAACTTCTAATCATTGTTTGTCCAAAAGACTAGAAAGCCCTTCCCTTCTCGGTTGTTACCTGAATAACTGCCATCAAATTAAAACATGAAAAATAGAGTTTAATTCAATGGGTAATAAAAGAAATATTAAATACTATAAAAATAAATTACAGGAAAAAATAACAAAATTTAAAATTGCATGAAATTAAATGCAAAAAGGTAAATGGAATAGAATTTGGATGTGTTAATCATCTAATAACGAGATCACGGGTTTATCGCGGTGGACTGGCTTGCCTTTGTAAATCTTTAACCACTTCAACACCTTAGCCAGCATGCCTAGGCATCGATCTAGGAATGGCAATGAGTAGTATTCCCAAGAACCATCTGAGATAAAGTAGATGAGTCCATCGTGCCATTTGATGATCTCCTTTATATCCACAATCCTCATAATTGGATTGAGTCTTCGTTGTGGTTCTATCGAGCTGTTGTGATCATCTGCAAGAAAAATCTTATGCATACACAAGGTAGGGCTTATACTCTGCAAGTCAGCAATAGTCCAATAAATATCTTTCTTATGTAGAGATAAGACATACAACAATTTAGTTTCTTGGTCAGATGTTAAGCTAGCAGATATAACAACAGATAACATATCATTCTCCCCTAAATATGTATATTTTAATTGCAGGGATAAAGGTTTAAGATCAAGTACTGATAGATGCTCAAGCGAGGGCTTGAGAGATTTGAACTTAGTATAATCCAAAGGTTCAAAAGTCATACCTGGTCTGGTAAGCACATCATTGGATTGTTCTATCTCTACCTCACATTCGTTCTCATCTTCTTGTATGGCCGCTTCAAATTCAGTTTGTTCCGCAACACTAAGCACATTGCTGCAACATATCTCTTGCAATTTGTTTTAATTAGGATTTCTTCACTATCCATAAGTCGGCATTCTTTATAGTCATCTGCATACTTGAGTGTGCTGAAGACGTTAAGTGTAATCTTTTGGCCATTCATCTTTATAGTAAATTCACCTTTTTCACAATCAATCACAAAGCGCCATGTGGCTAGGAATGGTCTCCCAAGGACAATGAGAGCATTCTTATTAGTTTCACAATCAAGGATGATAAAGACTACCGGGAAAACAAACCTATCTACCTTAACTAAAATATCTTCAATTCTGGCCTCGGGTCAGATTTGAGAGCAATAGTCCAATTGAAGGATCACCAATGTTGGCTTAGCTCTTTTCATCCTTAGTCGTGTAAAACAAATTTTGGCATCAAATTAAGACTCACATCGAGATCACATAAGGCACGGCCAAAATAGTTATGGCCTATAGAGCATGGGATGGTAAAACTGCCAGGGTCTTTCATCTTGGGTGGTAAATAACTTAGCAAAGCCATACTGTAACACCCTATTTAGTATTCTATACCCAATACTAATTAAAGTGTCCCATAAAGAATATACCAACATTTCATTCTTTATATTTATAAGACAAATTATAAATTATCCCTTCTACTATTTATCGCCTAAAATCGTATTATAAATTTTTATTCAATCAAATTAAGTCCGATTTTAGGCAACAACTTAACAATTCTTATCGATGATATATGAGGGAGATAACTGCCTAAAACAAAAATCTATATGATTACTATATTTTACCATTTTCTAGTCATTACCCGATTTTAACTTTAATATGACTACTCATCATTAGCGATAAACATAAACTAGTATGTAACCGATTAATTTTAACATATACATGCCATCTAAAAACATCAAAACACATAAAGGATGTAATTACTGATATCGTATTTATACTCCGGATAAATAGGATGCCCGCTCCTTACTTCGATTTCTGCTTTTTACCTACGTGTGAAAACCATCACACGCTAAGTATATACTTAGTGAGGCAATAATAATATTCGGTGCAATATAACATAACTATAACAATAAATAATAACATGTAACCGTATTCATGCAGTTTGAATCGCTAGATATAACTTACCTTTATGTTAATCATATATCAACATAATATAAACTGGATATAAATTTCTTACCAATATACTTGCCATAACTTTAAGAGTGTATAAACTCTTTAGCCCATTTATCAATTATTTACCGAGTAAATCATAGCCCAAATATAACCTATAAGGACCATAGGTACGCGAGTCAAAGATGCACCGAAGTGCTAATACACATAAGGTCATGCCCACCATCTGCACGTTTATAAGGCCATGCTAACCATATGCACATTTATAAGGCAGTGCTAACCATACACTAAGTGTCCTTTATATATGCTATAGTGCTATCCCGGATATCCGAATATGCAACGTGCTGCTAGACTCTATGGCATGCCAACTATACCATGTCCCTCAATGACTTATTTGGGCATAATTTTCGTATTTAATTCATCCATGGCAATGTATATCAATATAATTTTAACATTGGGCAGTTCATACTCGAAATAACATTCTTAATATACCATCATATATAACTAGTGATCCATGCATTAATATTAATCTTTTGGCATATTTAAAATATGTCAATCATATGATCAATGACATAAATATCATGTCAATATATAAACCAGGTAGACTTATCGCAAGTCTTCCCAATGATGTATAAAACATCCATGTATCATGTTATGTATGCATTGCACTCACCTGATGCCTCACTACTAATCTTACTGTTGCTTTTAGCTTTACTCTTGAAATTTTTCCTTATCTTTAAACTTGCTCATACTATGATCTTGATCACGATCACGATCTATAAATCATCGTTTGCCAAATACATATATTTCAAAGAGTATGTTAGTATCATTCTAACATAAGCACATATTAGGAATAAAATTCCTACAAAACCTTCACTATCCATATCCATCACAAATTCACAAAACAATCTCAAATCTCATAAAATAACCATAAAATGAATTCTTTTAAAATTCACCTCAAATTTCCAAATTATTCAAAATGGTCCCTTGCCATTGAACTTAAAATTCAAACACTTAACAACATATTCAAGTATCCCAAGAATACATTCATGCTTAACACATTAATTTCTAATCACTTTCCATAACATGCTCAATTTTTCCTTAATATGTCATTTAGTCCTCAACACTTTAAAAACTCCCAAATTGATCCAAACAACATTCTAAGCCTTGTAAAATCATTCTCACATCATTTCTAGCCTTAGGGAAATTTTGCATAATTTTCTCTAATTTTTCCCTTATAGGCCGAATATGAAAGGTCACTACATCCAAATTTTCCAACTTGATTCAAGCATGAATTCCACTTCTAAACTTCATTTCCAAGCTTCTATAATTATTCCCATGTCAAAATAAATCCAAATTCAACTTCCTATCAAAACCCTAACTTAATCCAAATTAGGATTTAACTACTTTCAAGTAATTTCAATCATCATACAAGCTTGGATATGATTCTACAACAACAAATTCATCAAAATCTAATCTTAAATCATCATATTTAAACATCGCCTTCATCCATCAAAATCATAAAAGTAGGGTTTTCAAGCAAGGAAAGCATGAATAAATGGTACCAAAAGATAGAGAATTTCATGGAAATCAATTTCATGTTTCATGCTTTCATTCAAAATCTAACCAAATAAGCTTGAAAATCAAAGAGAAATTTTTTTCCTCTTACCTTTGGGGTGTTCAAACAAGGGAGAAAGATGATGAAATTGTCTTGAAATTTCATTTGTTTTCAATTTAGCCATTTGGCATGTATTTTAAAAATCCAAATAAAATATCTCTTTTATAGGAAAATGATCATTTTGCCCTTTTAATCCAATGATTCATATCTTGCCACATGTCTACCTACCCATCCAAGGGTCAAAAATAAACCAAGTAGTTAGTGATTACCAACTTCGCCCTTGAAATTTCCCAAAATTACCATCTTGCCATTTTTCATCCAAAGGCTCATATTTAACATGGAAAACCTACTTTAATCCAAGGGTCCATGTTAAATCCTTTCATTTTAAGACATGGAAAAGATATTTTTAACCTTACCTTATCATTTTTTAAAATATCTTGAATATCCGATTCGATCAGATGATCCTAATATTTTTCCAAACTTTATCGCTTTATAGCTACTTATACAAGCTCCGTACGAAAAATCCAAGTAACACAAAAACATCATTCTTCGGGGTCAACTATTCATTTACGGGACTAAAATATATAACTTTTGAAAATTACAATTTAGTCCCTAAACTTTTCCAAAGTTTATACTTTGACTGCCAAACTTTCAAAATTTTCATTTTGGTCACTAACCAAAAAATTGGGATATTACACATACACCCGCCCGCAGTAGCATTAGTTTAAACTTCACCTACCATTCTTTTCTTTTTCATGATCTCTTTCAAAAACTTTGCATAGATTGGCATTTGATCAATGGCCTCTAGGAAAGGGACATTGATATGCAACTGTTTGAGCATGTCTAAAAACTTATAGAATTGGGCATCTTTTTTTCTGAGCCTTCAATCGCAGTGGGAATAGAGGTGGTGGTCTAGGCTCATCGCGTGGTTTACTAGATGCGGTAACATTCTTAGCTATGTCATCCTTTCCATCAGTAGCAAGGCCACTCATTGTATCAGACACAAGAGTTATTTCCCTAGGTGAAGTAGCATCGATGGATAGCTTGCTTAGAGTGAAATCAACAAGGGAATCTCCCCAAAACTTGGCTTCTTTCCTCAACTGGGTACCACTACATAGTGTAATGGCATTGTATTGCTCTGTATTAAAGGCTTTAGTGACTTCGGTGTCACTAGGTAATCCACCTGGTGGTCTCATCTTTAAAATTTGGGCAATTTGTCCAACCCGTGTTTCCAAGGATTTTAAAGAGGTGTTGTTGTTATGTATGATTGATTACTGGTTTTACAACATGGTTGTCTGCATTTTGAGCATGTCACTATAGCTCTTTAAGTGAGCAACTTGATCCTACAAAATAACTCAGGCAATTTCCATAAAATTTTGATAAGTATTACCAAAATAATTGGAATTGGAGTTAGAAGCTCAATAGTTCTGCCTCTGAGTCTTTTGTTGGAATCCAGAAGGATCTATTATGGTATTTTGTCGTGCTCCTGAATTACTTGTATTGCCTCCCCAACCAAAATTTGGATGTTGCCGCAACCCTAGGTTGTAGGAGTTGGAGTAAGGATTGTTGTTGCAATTAGAGTTCCCTACGTCGCATCCAGATTCTTGTTGCTAGTGTCATTTACTCCACTAATGTTCCCATCACAATGATCATAAGTGTATTGTATTAGTTTAGCCTCGCAGACATTAGATGTCCGTTGTATGTTCTTGAGCAGGTTAGTGATGGTGGAGAGCTGAGCTGCTACACTCTGGGAATCTTCCAACTGGATTGTTCTAGAAGCTTTAGGGCCTAGCTTCAACCTCCCCCTTGGGAGCTGGTAGCCGTTATTGGCTATTTGGTCCAATAAGAAAGCCTCGTCAGGTTCTTTTTCATGCAAAATTCCATTGGCTGACGAGTCAATCATCATCCTTGCAGGTCCATTGATGCCATTATAGAGCGTCATGATTTGTAGCCAATTATGGAACCCAAGAATTGAGCACTTACATAGCATATTTGTAACATCTCTTCCCGTATCCATCATTGAATACGAGACATAGATGTCACAAAACATTTGTAGAACCGTAACATATTTATAATTCGGTAAAAAATTGTTTTATAAAGGAAAATATTACAATTTAACTTTTATTTAAAAATTTAATTAATCACATAAAGTTAAAACTTTATATTTTCATCTTCAAATCAAATTTAATTTCAGACAACAACTTATTAATTTAAGTTAACTTTATATAATTAATGAAACTGCCTAAAAACTGTCTGATTCAAAATTCATCTAGATTCCAAATAAAATACAATTTATATCAGAGCTCGCATAACCTTTTAATAAACATGCCAACTAGTGAATATCAAATAACCTCAAATATTATATTACTGATACTGATGTACTTGTTCTTGACAGATGATGTCCACTAGTGCTCATTACTCCAAACGCTCCACTTTTCCTACACGTGAAACAGTCACACGCTAAGTATTTACTTAGTGAGGCAATAATTCGAATTTAAGTGCAATTGTCATAATATCAATGTCAATATTAATAATTAACAATACATGTGATCACCTTACTATTACAAGCTCGTTAGCATAAATAAATATGTAATAACATATATGTATGTTAAAGTGATAAGATTAGATCTTACCAATACCGTAGCCATTTCCATCCGTAACCTTTCAATGCTTACTAGTACCATTTTCCATTTCTATCTGCAAGCTTTCAAACTTATCTTCTTGTTTTTTTATTCTTTTCAATTTATTTAGCCCAAGGTATCGAATTAAACCTATGTACACGAGTCATCCCCCTATAATTACTTGAGTATAGTGTATTATTTGTACCGTAGTACTTAGCACCCTAAGTGCTTCCGTATACCCAAACCTTGCATGAGTATACCCTCATTAAGTATTTATAAAATTACACCGTAGTGCTTAGCACCCTAAGTGTTTCCGTATACCCAAACCTTACATGAGTATACCCTCAATGAGTATTTATGAATATTGCACCGAAGTGCTTAGAATATTTATACAGCTGTTTATGACTCTATGGATATCCAACTATACCTTTGAACCTCTATATCATATTTGGGCTTTATATCATCAAATATTTCATCCATGGCAAGGTATATCAATTTATATTAACATTTAACAGTTCATAACCAAAATAACATTCATATTATACCATCATCAATAACTAGTGATCAATGCATTTATTTTCAACCTTTGACATATTTAAAATATGTCAAATATATGATCAATGACATAAATATCATGATAATATATAAACTAGGTAGACTCATCACAAGTCCTACCGGTGATGTATAAAACATCCATGTATCATGTTATGTATGCATTGCACTCACCTGAGCCATTTATTTATATGCCTCACTAAGTCCTCTTTAGTCTTTTTCTTCATTACCCCTCGAACCTCTCATGATTCGAACTTAAACTTCATAAATCAAATAAAAGAAATATTTGTTAGATCTCAATCTAACAATATCTTAGACGTACTATTATTATAATCACCTGAATATAACATTTATAAATATTTTCATTTCATCCTTGCACTGTTCAAAACTTATTACGGTCCTTAATGACCAATTTGGACATTCAACAATTATTCATGCTCTAAATGTTCCAATTCTTCTATTTCAAAATCATTCGAATCATTTTCCATAAAGTTTCAAACTTTACTAATGTGACTTTTTAGTCACTAATTTTACCAAGGTACTTGAATTTAAACTTAATTCAAGTAATCACCTATTACCAATAATTACAACACTCTCTCTTTTATTTTCCATTTGACCGAATTGGTCACTAAACTTTAGAAATTTTTAAATCCTCCTATTTTAGTCCTTAATAAGCTTGAATCATCAATTCTAGCTCATTTTCATCTAAGCCACCATCAGAACAATAATTTCCAAGATAATCCTTTATTTTCCCATTCTTGCCAAAATGGTCATTTTTCATCATTTCAAGCCAATTTGATCGCATTTCCAATAATTTCTCTTTAATCCTTCTTTAACAAAATAATTCCATAAACATCCTCTTAATTTTCTTAAATTGCCGAATAGGTCCCTAGACTTTTCAAAATTTTCATTTTGGTCCAAAATGCTAAAATAAGCTTTTAACATCACAATTTTATCATTTTCACCACCAAAATAATTTTTAACAATTAAATCCTTAATTTATTGGAAATGCCAAAATGGTCCTTAACATTTCTAAAATATAAAATTTGGTCCTAAATTTTCAATTCAAGCTTGAAACATCATTTTCTATTCATCTCCATCATCAATTAAATTTTGACAATTTAATCCCAAATTTTCCAATTAGTCCCTAAAGGGAATTTGACCTTCAAACATCAAGATTGAACTTCCATCATCAATATAATGTTTCAAACATCATAACCTAACCATTTTCATCCTTAATTCTCAAAACCTAGCAAATCCCTAAATTTCAAGATTAGGGTTTATAACTTTCCACATGAATTTAGCTTGATTTCAAGTTTGATATCAACAGTACTAAGCTTAATTCATCATCTACTACTTGAATTCCATCAATTTTCCATGAAACACTAATTTCTCTCTCTTCAAACCCTAATCCAAAACTTCATAATTCCATGAAATTTTACTATCAAAACGTAGAGAATGAAGAGTAGATCACTTTACCTCAAACAACCTTGCTTGAATTCTTGACCAAATGCCTTGAATTTGAGCTAGAAAATTTTTGAACCTTTTCCCCCATATTTTCTCTTCCATTCGAAATGGTAAGGAAGATGATGAACTTTTTGTTCATCAATTTTGACTTATTTTCTAATATAAAATCATAATTTGCCACTTGTTACTTGAAAAATGAATTTTTATTCATTTTTCACCTTTTCCAACCCCCTTAACTAAATAAAAATTACAACTAGTTAAAAATTATGCCATTCCATTAATTTTGAACTAGGTTGGTTCCAATCCAACCGGTCATCATCATTAATTAATCATAAAATATCATTTATGATTTTTGTTCGATCTAATTTCCCAATTTTCACCTTCTACGATTTTTCCTTTATCGAACTATCAACTCTAACTCAGGAATTACATATTTCCTTAATTCCATAAATAGATCTATACTTTCATACAAAATCCTCCACTTTAATAAAGTCAAACTTAGAAATTTGACTTGATCCAAAAATATCAATAATTACCTAAAATCTCTATCGGGTAACATCTTTCTTGAAAATCCTTCATTAAGCATTTATAATAAACTTTTATAACCTTCCTCTATCTGATGATGAAATCTCATAATTATTCGATTCAATTCGGATATCCAAATTCCATTTAAACTTTGACTGTAATTTCCCAATAATAGAAACATCAGATCCAACCAAAGTCTTCACAATTGATCCACACCCTTAGGTGATCTATTTATTTATGAAATAAAACCCTTAACTTTTGGGAAATTACCGCTCTAGTCCCCAGATTTTTACAAAGTTTATACTTTAATCATGAAATTTCCAAAAATTACATTTTGGTCACTAACTTTTTAAACTTCAATTCCCATTCCGAATTCACTTGAATTCAACCAAACTTTAAGAACACCTTATTCAATTCACTATCTATCACATGAGACCTTTAAGCCTTAGAAATTTCCTTTTCAAAACCTATAATTAGAAAAATACTAACTTTTGCATTTTTGTCATTTTAGTCACTAAGTTAGCTTTTAAGCTAATATCTTAGTACTAAATGACCCTTAATTAAATTATTAAATTTTGGGGTATTACAATATCTTTGTATTTGTCCCAACATTCATACATGGATTCATTACCATACTGCTGGAAGGAGATGATTTTAATGCGCTTCTGATTGTGCATGTTCAGTGGATCATATCTATGCAGAAACTTGATGCACATGTCATCCCATGATGTAATAGATTCTGAGAACAAGTCTTCAACCATGCCTTGGCCCGACACCACAAGGAGTAGGGAAATAGCTTGAGTCTCAATGCATCGTCAAGAATCCCTGGTTGTTGAAAACAGTCACAAAATTCTGAGAAAGCTTGAATGTGTTCTCGAGCATTCTCTCTTGATGATCCTCCAAATTTTCCAACGGAGTTGAGCATGTTAAACATAAGGGGCTTTAACTCAAAGTGAGTTGTCCCTAGATCAGGCACAATAATCGATGGATTAAGATTGTTGATATCAGGCTCAATATTCATTCTAATGGGCCTTTGAATTCTGGGAGGCGGTGGATCCTCTTGTTGAACCTGTCCATTATTCAAGGTTGCATCAACAACTACTTTTGGTGAAATGCCTTGATCCTCTGTGCTTCATTCCGCCTTGCTTCGTGTTTGCATGTATGGTCCATCTTCAACTATGTCCCAAAGACGGTAGTCTTTGCTCTTCATGAAGAACGTCATTCTATGCTTCCAACAAGCATAGTTATCACCGTTGAAGAAGGGTGGCTTGTCGATGGATAGCGCCATGGAAGCTGGTTGATTGATTGTTGTATCGAGCTTCCCGGATCACCTCAATAGAATGTTAATTCCTCTCGATAGAGCTTTTCTCTGATACCAATTGTTATGCTTGATGGATCAACCGAAAATGCTTGCCAAGTGGTGGAGAAGTCAAATTTTGGGTGTTGGTGGTGGAAGCAAAAACATAGGAAAATTGCACAAGGATTTAGAGCGGTTCGGCTTTCTAACCAAAGCTTACATCCACTACCTTAGCTTCCCCACTAAGGATTTCAACCAATTCACTCAGAATTCTTCCCATTTTCTAGGCTTAGGAGGCAACCTTTTACAACACTCAAAGCTTATACCCCAAAGCTTGAGTAAACCCTCTTTACAAAGAGAAAATTCAAAGCAAACTGAAATCCCTCTCTTAAGGTATGTGTTTGCACTCTAAAGCACTCACCCAAAACCTAAAACACTTGAGCATATATAAACATTTAAGCTCACAAGTTTTGTTTAAACAAAGAATGGAAAATTTAAGCTCTAAGACAAATTTTCATCATAAGGTTGTTGGCAATAAGATCATTAGTTGTTGCTGAAGCTTGAGTGTCCCTTTTATACTCCCAAATGAGTTCCTAGCCGTTGGATACCGTTGGGATTGAATTAGAGCCATTGGAGCCGTTATTTCCCACTCAAAATGCAGCTTTGTAGCTATCCGTATTGATATGCGGGTTACTCGTATCGGTACGCCTTCTTGGAAACTAGCCGTTAAGCTCTTGGCTTCCTTCTAGTATCGGTACGCGTATATCTATATCGGTACAAGTACTAGCCCTTATGCCCATTCTGGATATGCGTATCAGAACCCTTGGACCATATCGGTACGCGTATCGGTACACCTTGGCTTGTTTTGGTATGCTCTGCAATTTGAAATATCGTTGGGAAATAGTCGTTGTGGGTGTTGAAAATGGGATCGGTATGCATACATGCGTATCGAAACAATCCTTCCCGTATTGGTACGCCTAGGTACGTATCGGTACGATTTTTGGTTACTGGAAAATTACTGTAGCTGAAACCCTTGTACATTATCAATACGGGGTATACCGTATCGGTACGCCTGTGTTGAAAACAACATTTTGGCTACTTTAAAACATTTAAAATCATTTCCAAAACCTCTCAAAAACTTTACAAACTTATTTTCAAGTTGTTTGGACTTAAAAACATTTTTGCAATCTTTTCAATTTAGTCCAAAACTATTTTTCAATTGTTATATCAAAACAAAAATCATGACAATCTCCCCCTTTTTGATATAATAAAACCAACTTGAAATTTTGTTTTTGAGATTCCCCCCCTTAGTAAAAATAAAATTTGAATAAGCGATTGATTCTTGGAAATCTTATAAGCTCCCCCTTATTCATTTGAGAAATCAATTTTTCAAAACATTCTCCCCTTTTTTGTTATATCAAAAATGGTTTAAACTTTAATGTCCAATAACAATGGAGAGTTAAAAAATTGACAAAAATAAGTTTTGTTTTAATATTGTCTCCCTCATTCTCAAGCATCATTCAAATGTTAGTCCAACATTTATGATAAACTAGTTTAATTTAAATAATTAAATTAAAATAAAATAAACAAAATTCAACTAAATTTACCACACTTGAACCAAAAGTAGGATGTGAAGCCTTCCTTCTTCAAGTGTTCCTCCTTGTGTGTATAGAGCTCTTTCTTAATTTTATCACATATCGATCAAGGCTCCATCACACCTACAAAAGACAATCATTTGATTTTTGGTATCCAAATTGCTTTGGATCCATAGGCATTAGTTGCACATAATTTAGTCCCCTTAGGAATCCATTTTTCGATTTCATCCTTTTTAGTTGAAGTAATTAGTCCTTTTGGGACCCAAATACTTCTAAAACATTTCCTTTGATAAATCTAGGGGCACTAGATTGTCTCACATAAAAGTTTGATTTTCCCAAATTGTTTTTTTTTTCAAGCTCTTTGGAAATCAAATCTTTTTCTTTCTTAAGATCATCTACCTCAATTTGATTATCTTTTTCTTTCTTTTGAAGCAAATTTTGTAAATCCAAGACTTTAAGTTCAAAATATTTTAATTTTGCTTCAAATTCCAAATTGGTTTTCACAAGCAAATTATTTTCATTTTTCAATTTAGAAATCAACTTTTTGTTCTTAGAAAATGAGGCTTTAAGTTCCAAAACCAATTTGTTATAGGCATCTTGCAACTCATCGAATGTATAAGAATTTGAATTTGAACAAGATGAGTTAGAAGTTACCTCCCCCTCATTGAGGGCCATTAAGCATAGATGGGCTTCTTTATTTTCATCGGTGGAGTCTTCACCACTCCATGTAGCCACATATGCTTTCTTTGATGATAATTCATTTTTGTTGAAGCGAGGGCAATCAAATTTGTTGTGCCTCATTTCCTTGTACTTGGAGCACTTGAGGGAATCCACCATCTTCTTTTTCTTCAATTCATGCTTTGATTCTTCTATGTTGCTCTTCATGAATTGAGTGAATTCTTTGAAGAGATGGGCCATCTCTTCATCCTCCTTACCTGATTCTTATTATTGACTTGTGGAGGGATGTAGAGCAATGATGTTGACATCTATTCCTTTCTCTTGGATTATCTTCTCATTCTTCCTTTTTAAGGGTAGAGACATCATTTCATAGGTGAGAAGAGATCCTACGAGCTCGTCAAGCTTGAGCTTATTTAAGTCTTTGGTTTCAATGATGGTCGTATTCTTGTTCTCCCATAATTCGGGAAGTGAGTAAATCAACTTCCGAATGAGCTTTTCTTCCGAAATCTCCTCTCCAAGACTTTTGAGTTGATTGACGATTGTAGAGAACCAGTTGAACATGCTCTTGATGTCTTTATATGGGTTCATCTTGAAGTTTTCATGTTCGAGGTTGAGTAAGCTGATCTTTTTCTCCTTCACCTCATTTGTCCCTTCATGGATACCTTCAAGACCTTGGCACTCTCACAAGAAGATAGTTTGGCATACTCGTCCGGGCCTAATGCACAAAATAGAATGTGCAAAGCCTTGTAATTGAGCTCTATCTTCTTGCGATCTTCTGTGATCCATTCTACCTTGCTTTGTGTTCACATGTATGGTCCATCTTCAATTATGTCCCAAAGACGGTAGTCTTTGCTCTTCATGAAGAACATCATTTTATGCTTCCAACAAGCATAGTTATCACCGTTGAAGAAGGGTGGCTTGTCGATGGATAGCGCCATGGAAGCTGGTTGATTGATTGTTGTATAGAGCTTCCCGGATCACCTTAATAGGGTGTTAATTCCTCTCGATATAGCCTTTCTCTGATACCAATTGTTGTGCTTGATGGATCAACCGAAAATGCTTGCCAAGTGGTGGAGAAGTCAAATTTTGGGTGTTGGTGGTGGAAGCAAAAAGATAGGAAAATTGTACAAGGATTTAGAGTGGTTCGGCTTTCTAACCAAAGCTTACATCCACTACTTAGCTTCCCCACTAAGGATTTCAACCAATTCACTAAGAATTCTTCCCATTTTCTAGGCTTAGGAGGCAACCTTTTACAACACTCAAAGCTTATACCCCAAAGCTTGAGTAAACCCTCTTTACAAAGAGAAAATTCAAAGCAAACTGAAATCCCATTCTTAAGGTATGTGTTTGCACTCTAAAGCACTCACCCAAAACCTAAAACACTTGAGCACATATAAACATTTAAGCTCACAAGTTTTGTTTAAATAAAGAATGGAAAATTTAAGCTCTAAGACAAATTTTCATCATAATGATGTTGGCAATAAGATCATTAGTTGTTGCTGAAGTTTGAGTGTCCTTTTATACTCCCAAATAAGGTCCTAGCCGTTGGAGATCGTTGGGATTGAATTAGAGCCATTGGAGCCATTATTTCCCACTCAAAAATGTAGCTTGTAGCTATCCGTATTGATACGCGGGTTACCCGTGATCGGTACACCCTTCTTGGAAACTAGCCGTTAAGCTCTTGGTTGCCTTCCAATATCGGGCGCGTATATCTATATCGGTACAAGTACTAGCCCGTTATGCCCATTACGGATATACGATCGAAATGCCTTGAACCATATCAGTACGCATATTAGTACACCTTGGCTTGTTTTGGTATGCTCTGCAATTTGAAAAATCGTTGGGAAATAGTCGTTGTGGGTGTTGAAAATGGGATTGATATGTATACATGCGATCGAAACAATCATTCCCGTATTGGTATGCCTAGGTGCGTATCGGTATGATTTTTGGTTATTGGAAAATTCTTATAGCTGAAACCCCTTGTACATTATCAATACGGTATCGGTACGCGCTTTGTGTTGAAAACAACATTTTGGCTACTTTAAAACATTTAAAATCATTTCCAAAACCTCTCAAAAACTTTACAAACTTATTTTCAAGTTGTTTGGACTTAAAAACATTTTTGCAATCTTTTCAATTTAGTCCAAAACTATTTTTCAATTGTTATATCAAAACAAAAATCATGACAATCTCCCCCTTTTTGATATAATAAAACCAACTTGAAATTTTGTTTTTGAGATTCCCCCCCTTAGTAAAAATAAAATTTGAATAAGCGATTGATTCTTGGAAATCTTATAAGCTCCCCCTTATTCATTTGAGAAATCAATTTTTCAAAACATTCTCCCCTTTTTTGTTATATCAAAAATGGTTTAAACTTTAATGTCCAATAACAATGGAGAGTTAAAAAATTGACAAAAATAAGTTTTGTTTTAATATTGTCTCCCTCATTCTCAAGCATCATTCAAATGTTAGTCCAACATTTATGATAAACTAGTTTAATTTAAATAATTAAATTAAAATAAAATAAACAAAATTCAACTAAATTTACCACACTTGAACCAAAAGTAGGATGTGAAGCCTTCCTTCTTCAAGTGTTCCTCCTTGTGTGTATAGAGCTCTTTCTTAATTTTATCACATATCGATCAAGGCTCCATCACACCTACAAAAAGACAATCATTTGATTTTTGGTATCCAAATTGCTTTGGATCCATAGGCATTAGTTGCACATAATTTAGTCCCCTTAGGAATCCATTTTTCGATTTCATCCTTTTTAGTTGAAGTAATTAGTCCTTTTGGGACCCAAATACTTCTAAAACATTTCCTTTGATAAATCTAGGGGCACTAGATTGTCTCACATAAAAGTTTGATTTTCCCAAATTGTTTTTTTTTTCAAGCTCTTTGGAAATCAAATCTTTTTCTTTCTTAAGATCATCTACCTCAATTTGATTATCTTTTTCTTTCTTTTGAAGCAAATTTTGTAAATCCAAGACTTTAAGTTCAAAATATTTTAATTTTGCTTCAAATTCCAAATTGGTTTTCACAAGCAAATTATTTTCATTTTTCAATTTAGAAATCAACTTTTTGTTCTTAGAAAATGAGGCTTTAAGTTCCAAAACCAATTTGTTATAGGCATCTTGCAACTCATCGAATGTATAAGAATTTGAATTTGAACAAGATGAGTTAGAAGTTACCTCCCCCTCATTGAGGGCCATTAAGCATAGATGGGCTTCTTTATTTTCATCGGTGGAGTCTTCACCACTCCATGTAGCCACATATGCTTTCTTTGATGATAATTCATTTTTGTTGAAGCGAGGGCAATCAAATTTGTTGTGCCTCATTTCCTTGTACTTGGAGCACTTGAGGGAATCCACCATCTTCTTTTTCTTCAATTCATGCTTTGATTCTTCTATGTTGCTCTTCATGAATTGAGTGAATTCTTTGAAGAGATGGGCCATCTCTTCATCCTCCTTACCTGATTCTTATTATTGACTTGTGGAGGGATGTAGAGCAATGATGTTGACATCTATTCCTTTCTCTTGGATTATCTTCTCATTCTTCCTTTTTAAGGGTAGAGACATCATTTCATAGGTGAGAAGAGATCCTGAGCTAGCTCGTCAAGCTTTGAGCTTATTTAAGTCTTTGGTTTCAATGATGGTCGTATTCTTGTTCTCCCATAATTCGGGAAGTGAGTAAATCAACTTCCGAATGAGCTTTTCTTCAAATCTCCTCTCCAAGACTTTTGAGTTGATTGACGATTGTAGAGAACCAGTTGAACATGCTCTTGATGTCTTTATATGGGTTCATCTTGAAGTTTTCATGTTCGAGGTTGAGTAAGCTGATCTTTTTCTCCTTCACCTCATTTGTCCCTTCATGGATACCTTCAAGACCTTGGCACTCTCACAAGAAGATAGTTTGGCATACTCGTCCGGGCCTAATGCACAAAATAGAATGTGCAAAGCCTTGTAATTGAGCTCTATCTTCTTGCGATCTTCTGTGATCCATTCTACCTTGCTTTGTGTTCACATGTATGGTCCATCTTCAATTATGTCCCAAAGACGGTAGTCTTTGCTCTTCATGAAGAACATCATTTTATGCTTCCAACAAGCATAGTTATCACCGTTGAAGAAGGGTGGCTTGTCGATGGATAGCGCCATGGAAGCTGGTTGATTGATTGTTGTATAGAGCTTCCCGGATCACCTTAATAGGGTGTTAATTCCTCTCGATATAGCCTTTCTCTGATACCAATTGTTGTGCTCGATGGATCAACCGAAAATGCTTGCCAAGTGGTGGAGAAGTCGGTTTTTGGGTGTTGGTGGTGGAAGCAAAAAGATAGGAAAATTGTACAAGGATTTAGAGTGGTTCAGCTTTCTAACCAAAGCCTACATCCACTACTTAGCTTCCCCACTAAGGATTTCAACCAATTCACTAAGAATTCTTCCCCTTTTCTAGGCTTAGGAGGCAACCTTTTACAACACTCAAAGCTTCTACCCCAAAGCTTGAGTAAACCCTCTTTACAAAGAGAAAATTCAAAGCAAACTGAAATCCCATTCTTAAGGTATGTGTTTGCACTCTAAAGCACTCACCCAAAACCTAAAACACCTGAGCACATATAAACATTTAAGCTCACAAGTGTTGCCTAAATAAAGAATGGAAAATTTAAGCTCTAAGACAAATTTTCATCATAATGATGTTGGCAATAAGATCATTAGTTGTTGCTGAAGTTTGAGTGTCCCTTTTATACTCCCAAATAAGGTCCTAGCCGTTGGAGATCGTTGGGATTGAATTAGAGCCGTTGGAGCCATTATTTCCCACTAAAAATGTAGCTCTGCAGCTATCCGTATCGATACGCGAGTTACCCGTATCGGTACACCCTTCTTGGAAACTAGCAGTTAAGCTCTTGGTTGCCTTCCAATATCGGTACGCGTGTATCTGTATCAATACAGGTACTAGCCGTTATGCCCATTCTGGATATACGTATCGAAATGCCTTGAACCATATCAGTACGCATATTAGTACGCCTTGGCTTATTTCGGCACGCTCTACAATTTGAAAAATCGTTGGGAAATAGCCGTTGGGGTGTTGAAAATGGGATTGATATGTATACATGCGTATCGAAATGATCATTCCCGTATCAGTATGCCTAGGTGCGTATCGGTATGATTTTTGGTTATTGGAAAATTCTTATAGCTGAAACCCTTGTACCGTATCGGTACGCCTGTGTTGAAAACAACATTTTGGCTACTTTAAAACGTTTAAAATCATTTCTAAAAGCTCTCAAAAACTTTACAAACTTATTCTCAACTTGTTTGGACTTAAAAACATTTTTGCAATCTTTTCAATTTAGTCCAAAACTATTTTTCAATTATTATATCAAAACAAAAATCCTAACATAGTATTCATCAAATACAAGTTCAACAATCAAATCCTTAAACTGTACAAAGTTGACTTTTTGGTCCCTATTACAATCTAATTAGGGATTTTCATTCCAATCAGCTTAAAACAACATATAGAACCATTTATTCTTCAATCATGTTCTAAAATTCCATACCCTAACATAAACCCTAATTTTCAAATTTTAGGGGTTTTGCATCTAGACATAAAATTAATTCAAATCAAAGCTTGTAAATATCATTTCTATACCTGATTCAACTAAACCAAGCCTTAATTCAAAAAAATCCATAAACCCTAAAATTTCTCTCTTATCAAACCATGAACACTTCTTCATAGTACCATGTAAAATTACTACCAAATAAAAGAGAATTGAAACAAGGATTAATTTTTCCTTCATGAACTAACCTTAATTCTTGCTTGAAATGCTTTAAATTTGAACTTGAAAAAATATTTTTTTACTCCCCAAAACCTCACAGTAGCAACACCCAAAGAAACCTAATTTTTCTATATTTTGGCTTTTTAATTATGCCAAATGCCTTATTTCTCACCTTTTTAATTTAAAACATCTCTTACATAGCAAAATGACAATTTTACCCTTATAATCCAAGTTTCCAAATTGATCCTATCTTCAATCAATGGCTAGGATTAATTCTTGAGATCGGAAATTACTAAAATGCCCATACCAATTTCAAAATATTTTAAAATTGCTATCCTTGCCAAATGACCAATTTTCCCTCCAACTAGTCTTTATTTACTAGTTTGTTTCAAAATTGCGATTCCATTACAATCTAACTAAATTAGTTCCTTCCTGACTGGCCACTATTCTACTGCTATTTTAACTTTACCAAGCTATCGGATTTATTCCAAAAATTCTATATTTCCAAATTCAGAAAATTAATACTATTATCTCATAAAAACTTCCTTTCCTAAGGACTTAGACTGAATTTTCCTAACTCAGTCTATTATTCCGATAATTATCGAAAATCCCCATCGTGTAAAATTTCTCTTAGAAATCCTTTATCAGAAATCCATATGAATACTCTCTACTCTTACTAAGTCCAAAATATCGATCAGAAACACTTTTATGGGACCTTCCCGAAGGTCATTCATCCTAGTGTTTCCCTAGTCTGAGCACACTTAATAATTTTATTCGATCCAAATTCGATACCTTATACTGCATTTTCATTCTCGGGACCTATATCATATTTTACTCACTGGCCGAATTTATCCATCTACATGATAAAATTTAGTTATTGGGAAAATTCTTTAGTATGGATTTAAACTTTTCCTTTCTTTATGATTTAGCAACCAACTTTTAAAAATTGTCATTTTGGTCACTAAACTTTAACCTTCAATTCCCATTCTAATTTTTATTAGATTTCAACCAAATTTTGCATGTACCATAATCGGCTTATTCTCTATTTTATGATACCTTTAAGCCTCAGAAATTTCTTTTCTAAAGCTCCTGATTAAAGAAATCCTAACTTTTCCATTTTTGTCATTTTAGTCACTAAGTTAGCTTTTAAGTTACTAACTTAGTACCAAATGACCTTAATATTGTTTAAAAAAATTTTGGGGTGTTACAATTCTCCCCTCCTTTAAAAAATTTGTCATCGAATTTTCAACTCATGTTTGATCCACTATTACAAGTACTACTCCTGTCAGATTTGTCCCAATGTTTCTATTATCTTTCCTTGATCCCAAAAATTCGTCAATTGACGAAATCTAGCAACATCTTACTTTTCTTATATCAGCCTTATGCCAATTAATACTATTGAGGAGCAGCATCAAGTCGTGCAATCAACACATCAGTAATATGACATCCTATGAGCATATATTTATTGACAAACTTGTAATAAATATAGTTTAGTATCCAAAACCGGCTAAACTTGTAGCTCTGATACCACTAAATGTAACACTCTTAACGTATACTCGTAGTACAAATACACTTTAAGGAAGTCACAACATTTTCTGATAGAATTTAAGACTCGTAATTTTTTTCCTTTTTTTACACATTCATTTAACACCAAACTAGTATGAAAAATTTAAACCTTTTTCGGCATTAACATATGTGCAGTTAGCTACTTTTGACCCTGAATTAGTTTATAAAACATATTAATCAGTTATTAAACTAAAAATATAACTCAGGGTGTAAACTAGGTATAATGCCTAAATCCCCTTTTTTAATTCAAAACCATTACACGATAACCGATAAATAAAAATTTTAATCAAGTAAACTCATTTGCCGAAATTTCACGTACTTTCTAACAGTCTTTATTACCATGATTTAATATCCATACTGCTCAAACGAATTTCTCACAATACTATTTCTTCATCTTATTTTTATCAAGTTAAGATTCATTATTAAGGCTGATTATTAAAGTTGACTTTTAGTCTAATCCTGGCTTCACAAAATACTAACGTATAAGAGATACATGCCCACTAGAAAATATCATAAAGTAGAATGCCTTACTAATATTTGATAGATTGCAGCTTGATCAGCATATCTAACTCCTCTTGAAATATGCTTCTAGACAACCTACGTGTGAAACATACACACGCTAAGTATTCACTTAGTGAGGCAAAAATTTATAAAATTATCAAATAACTAAAAATCATGTAATTACAAGACTTAATCTTATGTCTGAATTATCTTAAATTGATTGACAAATTATGCTATTCTAGGTGCAACATCACTACTTGTCATAAATCAATACACCTTTCATAACATACTATGATTAGTTTCAATTAACGTGCCAAATCATACTTTGACATAGTTCTAATTCCTTACTTAGTAGAGCAAACAAAGATATACAGACAATATTTAGCTTAACATAACCAAAGAAGTAAAGATACCATAGAAAAATACAAAAAATTCAAAAGTATAGAGAACATGTTATTTCTCGTACTTAATACCAAACCTCTGTTGAAATGTGTCATGAACTGAATTGTCAAGTCTATTAACTCGACTACCTATATTTTCATTAACTTTTCAAAACTGCCCAAAGTATACTATATGAGATCAAGGTATGTGAGTCGTCTGAAATATGACACCGTAGTGCCTAACTTGAACATGACATATGAGTACGTACTCAAGGACGCTCTTTGCTCCTCATAAAAGCTCCTCGTTAGTGCCATTGGCACTATGGGCTTAGATCCCCAGGGTGCACACCAAGGGCTTGGGTCCCCAAGGTGGAAGTGACACCGTAGTAGTCACGAAACGTACTTGTATCTTACATGAGATGCAGCTGCTAAGACTCTATAGATATCCAACTATTTTTTTACCTTGAGTAACATAGCATATCAAGTTTATTTTATCTTTTACTGACATTTTATGTACCAGATTTAACATATACATGTGATATGATTTCTAAGGATTGACTCGTCACAAGTCTTCCCTTCTATTAACTTAAAATACATATATTGCACTCACCTGGGATATTTGATAGAATGACTCACTAAACACTAGTTCAATCCTTTTCTTTTCTTTTCTTACTCGTACCTTGAACTTCCATCAATTCGAAATTGACTTCATAAACCACATGAATACAATAAGACATTTGTTAGATTCAAATCTAACAATACTTTAAACATATTATCTAATATAATCATTCGAATATAAAATATCCAAATATTTTCCTTTCTTCCTTTTACTTGCTAAATATTTATCATAATCATTGGTGACTAACTTAAACTTCAAACGTTTCTTCCAAACTCTTTAAACTAACATTTAGATGCAAAATGTATCAAATTCCATTTTCTGGCAGCTCGTGCTACCTTCAGAGAAATACTTCTATAGGGCAGAATAAACACCAGATCTTAATTTCCATTATTTAGTAAAAACTAGATTCGATAACGAATCCAACAATATAAGCTAAATAAATTAATAAAATCTACAAAAATTATGAAAAATCACTAAATTCACATCACATATTGTTTAGACAGAAAACTTCTCTATAATTTTTTCTGACCTTCATTCGAATAAAAATTCATATCCTTTAACACGAAACTCGGAATCAGTTTCCATTTGTTGGAAAGGAAACTAGACTGACAAACCTTTATATCGGTATAAAATTCACCATCTTGTGCTACCTTCAGTTGCCATTTTTGGCAGCTTGTGCTACCTTTAGAGAAATACTTCTACTGGGCAGAATAAACACCAGATCTTAATTTCCTTTATATAGTAAAAACTAGATTCGATAACGAATCCAACGGTATAAACCACATAAATCAATAAAATCTATAAAAATTATGAAAATTCACTGAATTCACGTCACAGATTGTTTAGGCAGAAAACTACTTTATAATTTTTTTTCTGGCCTTCATTCGAATAAAAATTCATATCTTTTAACACGGAACCCGGAATGAATTTCCTTTATCGGTATAAAATTCATCATCTAATCAATTTTATAGAATTTATGGTTAATTTCTAAACTTACTGCCGTAATTTAAATTCAACCTAACTTCCCATAATTAGTTTCTAAAATTTACCGTAACTTCTCCTTATTTCATTACTTGTCAATTTAGTCATATCATTTTACTTCAAATGACTAAATGAAGCTTGTATTCATAAGTTTTCTTTACATCTACCATCAAAAACTACATTGCCGGATTGGTCCCTAAACTTTCATACTTGGCTGAATTAGTCCTTCAAATAATTAAGCTACTATTCCCTTCCTTTATTCAATTCAAGTACTTAAATCAATAATATAACTTTAGTAATCATAAATTTTCAATATCACACTTCAATCCCTAAACTTCTTCATGCTTTACATTTTGGTCCTTATATCATTCAAGAACTTTATTTTGATCCAAACATCAAAATTAAACTTGTACAATATCAAACTCTTCAATTACAATCACTTAAATTAATTTTCCAACATAGTATTCATCAAATACAAGCTCAACAATCAAATCCTTAAACTTTACAAAGTTGACATTTTTGTCCCTATTACAATCTTATTAGGGATTTTCATTCCAATCACCTTAAAACAACACATAGAACCATTTATTCTTCAATCATGTTCTAAAATTCCATATCCTAACATAAACCTTAATTTTCAAATTTTAGGGGTTTTGCATCTAGACATAAAATTAATTCAAATCAAAGCTTGTAAATATCATTTCTATACTTGATTCAACTAAATCAAGCCTTAATTCAAACAAATCCATAAACCTAAAATTTTCTCTCCCTTCAAACCATGAACACTTCTTCATAGTACCATGTAAAATTACTACCAAATAAAAGAGAATTGAAACAAGGATTAATTTTTCCTTCATGAACTAACCTTAATTCTTGCTTGAAATGCTTTAAATTTGAACTTGAAAATATATTTTTACTCCCCAAAACCTCACAGTAGCAACACCAAAAAGAAACCTAATTTTTTTCTTTATTTTGGCTTTTTAATTATGCCAAATGTCTTATTTCTCACCTTTTTAATTTAAAACATCTCTTACATAGCAAAATAACCATTTTGCCCTTATAATCCAAGTTTCCAAATTGATCATATCTTCAATAAATGGCTAGGATTAGTTCTTGAGATCTGAAATTACTAAAATGCCCATACCAATTTCAAAATATTTTAAAATTGCCATCCATGCAAAATGACCAATTTGCCCTCCAACTAGTCTTTATTTACTAGTTTGTTTCAAAATTGTCATTCCATTACAATCTAACTAAATTAGTTCCTTCCCGAAACGGCCATTATTCCTATTTTAAATTTACCAAGCTTTCGGATTTATTCCAAAAATTCTATATTTCCAAATTCAGAAAATTAATACTATTATCTCATAAAAACTTCCTTTTCAGGACTTAGACTGAACTATGAGTCTATTATTCTCAATATTCGAAAATCCCCATCGTGTAAAATAGAAACTTTATCTAAATCCATATGAATTTTACTCTTACTAAGTCCAAAATATCGATCAGAAACACTTTTTGGGATTCCAAAATTCATTCATCCTAGTGTTTCCATATTCAGAAACTTAATAATTTTATTATCTCATACCTTAAACTTGCTTTTTAAGGACTTGGACCTATATCATATTTTACTTTGAATTTATCCATCTACATGATAAAATTTAGTTATTGGGAAAAAATGGATTTAAATTTTCTTTAAAACCAACTTTTAAAAATTGTCATTTTGGTCACTAAACTTTAACCTTCAATTCCCATTCTAATTTTTATTAGATTTCAATCCATAAGAATATTCTCTATTTTATGATACCTTTAAGCCCAAAATTTCTTTTCTAAAGCTCTGATTAAAGAAATCCTAACTTTTCCATTTTTGGGATTTTAGTCACTAAGTTAGCTTTTAAGTTACTAACTTAGTACCAAATGTTTAATATTGTTTTAAAAAATTTTGGGGTGTTACAATTCTCCTCCTTTAAAAAATTTGTCATCGAATTTTCAACTCATGTTTGATCCACTATTACAAGTACTACTCTGTTTGATTTGTCCCAATGTTTCTATTATCTTTCCTTGATCCCAAAAATTCATCAATTGTGAAATCTAGAAACATCTTACTTTTCTTATATCAGCCTTATGCCAATTAATACTATTGAGGAGCAACATCAAGTCATGCAAATCAACATCAGTAATATGACATCCTAGGAGCATATATTTATTGACAAACTTGTAATAAATATAGTTTAGTATCCAAAACCGGCTAAACTTGTAGTTCTAATACCACTAAATGTAACACTCTTAACGTATATTCATAGTACAAATACACTTTAAGGATGTCACAACATTTTTGATAGAATTTAAGACTCGTAATTTTTTCCCTTTTTTTACACATTCATTTAACACCAAACTAGTATGAAAAATTTAAACTTTTTTTCGGCACAAACATATATGCGATTAACTAGTTTTGACCCTGAATTAGTTTATAAAACATATTAATCAGTTATTAAACTAAAAATATAACTCAGGGTGTAAACTAGGTATAATGCCTAAATCCCCTTTTTAATTCAAAACCATTACACGATAACCGATAAATAAAAATTTTAATCAATTAAACTCATTTTCCAAAATTTCACATACTTTCTAACAGTCTTTATTACCATGATTTAATATCCATACTTCTCAAACTAATTTCTCACATTAGTATTTCTTCATCTTATTTTTATCAAGTTAAGATTAATTATTAAGGTTGATTATTAAAGCCGACTTTTAGTCTAATCCTGGCTTCACAAAATACTAACGTATAAGAAATACATGCCCACTAGAAAATATCATAAAGTAGAATGCCTTGCTAATATTTGATAGATTGCAGCTTGATCAGCATATCTAACTCCTCTTGAAATATGCTTCTAGACAACCTACGTGTGAAACATACACACGCTAAGTATTCACTTAGTGAGGCAAAAATTTATAAAATTATCAAATAACTAAAAATCATGTAATTACAAGACTTAATCTTATGTCTGAATTATCTTAAATTGATTGACAAATTATGCTATTCTAGGTGCAACATCATTACTTGTCATAAATCAATACACCTTTCATAACATACTATGATTAGTTTCAATTAACGTGCCAAATCATACTTTGACATAGTTCTAATTCCTTACTTAGTAGAGCAAACAAAGATATACAGACAATATTTAGCTTAACATAACCAAAGAAGTAAAGATACCATAGAAAAATACAAAAATTCAAAAGTATAGAGAACATGTTATTTCTCGTACTTAATACCAAACCTATGTTGAAATGTGTCATGAACTGAATTGTCAAGTCTATTAACTTGACTACCTATATTTTCATTAACTTTTCAAAACTGCCCAAAGTATACTATATGAGATCAAGGTATGTGAGTCGTCTAAAATATGACACCGTAGTGCCTAACTTGAACATGACATATGAGTACGTACTCAAGGACGCTCTTTGCTCCTCATAAAAGCTCCTCGTTAGTGCCATTGGCACTATGGGCTTAGATCCCTGTGGTGCACACCAAGGGCTTGGGTCCCCAAGGTGGAAGTGACACGTAGTAGTCAGTTAAACGTAGTAGTCACTATGGATATCTAAAACGACTCTCATGTTGTAATACTTGGGCATTATCTTATCATGAGATCATGTCAAGTTTAGAATAATCATATTGGATATAAGACTCTATAGATATCCAACTATTTTTTTACCTTGAGTAACATAGCATATCAAGTTTATTTTATCTTTTACTGACATTTTATGTACCAGATTTAACATATACATGTGATATGATTTCTAAGGATTGACTCGTCACAAGTCTTCCCTTCTATTAACTTAAAATACATATATTGCACTCACCTGGGATATTTGATAGAATGACTCACTAAACACTAGTTCAATCCTTTTCTTTTCTTTTCTTACTCGTACCTTGAACTTCCATCAATTCGAAATTGACTTCATAAACCACATGAATACAATAAGACATTTGTTAGATTCAAATCTAACAATACTTTAAACATATTATCTAATATAATCATTCGAATATAAAATATCCAAATATTTTCCTTTCTTCCTTTTACTTGCTAAATATTTATCATAATCATTGGTGACTAACTTAAACTTCAAACGTTTCTTCCAAACTCTTTAAACTAACATTTAGATGCAAAATGTATCAAATTCCATTTTCTGGCAGCTCGTGCTACCTTCAGAGAAATACTTCTATAGGGCAGAATAAACACCAGATCTTAATTTCCATTATTTAGTAAAAACTAGATTCGATAACGAATCCAACAATATAAGCTAAATAAATTAATAAAATCTACAAAAATTATGAAAAATCACTAAATTCACATCACATATTGTTTAGACAAAACTTCTCTATAATTCAAAATGACCTTCATTGAATAAAAATTCATATCCTTTAACACGAAACTCGGAATCAGTTTCCATTTGTTGAAAGGAAACTAGACTGACAAATTTTTATATCGGTATAAAATTCACCATCTTGTGCTACCTTGATTTGCCATTTTTGGCAGCTTGTGCTACCTTTAGAGAAATACTTCTACTGGGCAGAATAAACACCAGATCTTAATTTCCTTTATATAGTAAAAACTAGATTCGATAACGAATCCAACGGTATAAACCACATAAATCAATAAAATCTATAAAAATTATGAAAATTCACTGAATTCACGTCATGCATTGTTTAGGCAAAAAAACTACTTTATAATTTTTTTTCTGGCCTTCATTCGAATAAAAATTCATATCTTTTAACACGGAACCCGGAATGAATTTCCTTTATCGGTATAAAATTCATCATCTAATCAATTTTATAGAATTTATGGTTAATTTCTAAACTTACTGCCGTAATTTAAATTCAACCTAACTTCCCATAATTAGTTTCTAAAATTTACCGTAACTTCTCCTTATTTCATTACTTGTCAATTTAGTCATATCATTTTACTTCAAATGACTAAATGAAGCTTGTATTCATAAGTTTTCTTTACATCTACCATCAAAAACTACATTGCCGGATTGGTCCCTAAACTTTCATACTTGGCTGAATTAGTCCTTCAAATAATTAAGCTACTATTCCCTTCCTTTATTCAATTCAAGTACTTAAATCAATAATATAACTTTAGTAATCATAAATTTTCAATATCACACTTCAATCCCTAAACTTCTTCATGCTTTCTGTTTTGGTCCTTATATCATTCAAGAACTTTATTTTGATCCAAACATCAAAATTAAACTTGTACAATATCAAACTCTTCAATTACAATCACTTAAATTAATTTTCCAACATAGTATTCATCAAATACAAGCTCAACAATCAAATCCTTAAACTTTACAAAGTTGACATTTTTGTCCGCATTACAATCTTATTAGGGATTTTCATTCCAATCACCTTAAAACAACACATAGAACCATTTATTCTTCAATCATGTTCTAAAATTCCATATCCTAACATAAACCTTAATTTTCAAATTTTAGGGGTTTTGCATCTAGACATGAAAATTAATTCAAATCAAAGCTTGTAAATATCATTTCTATACTTGATTCAACTAAATCAAGCCTTAATTCAAACAAATCCATAAACCCTAAATTTTCTCTCCCATCAAACCACGAACACTTCTTCATAGTACCATGTAAAATTACTACCAAATGAAAGAGAACTGAACAAGGATTAGTTTTTCCTTCATGAACTAACCTTGATTCTTGCTTGAAATGCTTTAAATTTGAACTTGAAATATATATTTTTACTCCCCAAAACCTCACAGTAGCAACACCCAAAGAAACCTAATTTTTCTTCTTTATTTTGGCTTTTTAATTATGCCAAATGTCTTATTTCTCACCTTTTTAATTTAAAACATCTCTTACATAGCAAAATAACCATTTTGCCCTTATAATCCAAGGCTCCAAATTGATCATATCTTCAATAAATGGCTAGGATTAGTTCTTGAGATCTGAAATTACTAAAATGCCCATACCGATTTCAAAATATTTCAAAATTGCCATCCATGCAAAATGACCAATTTGCCCTCTAACTAGTCTTTATTTACTAGTTTGTTTCAAAATTGTCATTCCATTACAATCTAACTAAATTAGTTCCTTCCCAAACGGCCACTATTCCATAAATATTATTTCATGATTTTCCATGGCTTATGGAACATACTCTGAAATTTCAATTCGACATGATTTCTCAATATTCACAAAATACTTTTACTACGATTTTACCTTTACCGAGCTATCAGATTTATTCCAAAAATTCTATATTTCCATATTCAGAAAATTAATACTATTATCTCATAAAAACTTCCTTTCCTAAGGACTTGGACTGAATTTTCCTAACCCAATCTATTATTAAAATAATTATCAAAAATCCCCATCGAGTAAAATTTCTCTTAGAAATCCTTTATCGGAAATCCATAAGAATATTCTCTACTCTTACTGAGCCCAAAATATCGATCAGAAACACTTTTATGGGACCTTCCCAAAGGTCACTCATCCTAGTGTTTCCCTGGTCTGAGCACACTCGTCCTCGAATTTTCAACTCATGTTTGATCCACTATTATAAGTACTACTTCTGTCAGATTTGTCCTAATGTTTCTATTGTCTTTCCTTGATCCCAAAAATTCATCAATTGACGAAATCTAGAAACATCTTACTTTTCTTATATCAGCCTTATGCCAACTCATACTATTGAGGAGCAACATCAAGTCATGCGAGCAACACATCAGTAATATGACATCCTAGGGACATGTATTTACTGACAAACTTGTAATAAATATAGTTTAGTATCCATAACCGGCTAAACATGTAGTTCTAATACCACTAAATGTAACACTCTTAATGTATATTCATAGTACAAATACACTTTAAGGATGTCACAACATTTTCTGACAGAATTCAAGACTCGTAATTTTTTCCCTTTTTTTACACATTCATTTGACACCAAACTAGTATGAAAAATTTAAACTTTTTTCGGTATCAACAAACATGTAACATATGTGCAGTTAACTAGTTTCGACCCTGAATTAGTTTATAAAACATATAAATCAGTTATTAAACTAAAAATACAACTCAGGGTGTAAACTAGGTACACTGCCTAGACCCCCTTTTTATTTCAAAACCATTATGCGATAACCGATAAATAAAAATTTTAATCAATTAAACTCATTTTCCAAAATTTCACATACTTTCTAACAGTCTTTATTACCATGATTTAATATCCATATTGCTCAAACTAATTTCTCACATTACTATTTCTTCATCTTATTTTTATCAAGTTAAGATTCATTATTAAGGTTGATTATTAAAGCTGACTTTTAGTCTAATCCTGGCTTCACAAAGTACTAACGTATAAGAGATACATGCCCACTAGAAAATATCATAAAGTAGAATGCCTTACTAATATTTGATAGATTGCAGCTTGATCAGCATATATGACTTCTCTTGAAATATGCTTCTAGACAACCTACGTGTGAAACATACACACGCTAAGTATTCACTTAGTGAGGCAAAAATTTATAAAATTATCAAATAACTAAAAAATCAGGTAATTAAAGGACTTAATCTAATGTCTGAATTATCTTAAATTGATTGACAAATTATGCTATTCTAGGTGCAACATCTTTACTTGTCATAAATCATTACACCTTTCATAACATACTATGATTAGTTTCAATTAACGTTCCAAATTATACATTGACATAGTTCTAATTCTTTAATTAGTAGAGCAAACAAAGATATACAGACAGTATTTAGCTTAACATAATCAAAGAAGTACATATACCATAGAAAAATGCAGAAAATACAAAAGTACAGAGAACCTGTTATTTATCGTACTTAATACCAAACCTATGTTGAAATGTGTCATGAACTGAACTGTCAAGTCTATTAACTTGACTACCTGTATTTTTATTAACTTTTCAAAACTGCCCAAGGTATACTATTTGAGATCAAGGTATGCGAGTCGTCTAAAATAGGACACCGTAGTGCCTAACTTGAACATGACATACGAGTACGTAATCGAGGACACTCTTTGTTCCTCATAAAAGAACCTTGTTAGTGCCATTAGCACTATTGGCTTGGATCCCCATGGTGCACACCAAGGTCTTGGGTCCCCAAGGTGGAAGTGACACCGTAGTAGTCACGAAACGTACTTGTATCATACATGAGATGTAGCTGCTAAGACTCTATGGATATCTAACTATACCAAAGACTCTCATGTTGTAATACTTGGGCATTCAGCTATCATATCATGTTCAAAATGATCATATCAAATATCATGTCAAGTTTAGAATAATCATATCAGATATATTCAATAATCATCATTGGGCAGTTCGTACCCCGTATTACGTCAGGTGTAACAAATGATATAAATACAATAGCTTTCATCATGTTTCATAAATAGTTACTAAATCAATGATCAGGTACCAATCAGGTCGTACTATTTTTTACCTTGAGTAACATAGCATATCGAGTTTATTTTATATTTTACTGACATTTTATGTACCAGATTTAACATATACATGTGATATGATTTCTAAGGATTGACTCGTCACAAGTCTTCCCTTCTATTAACTTAATATACATATATTGCACTCACCTGAGCTATTTGATAGAATGCCTCACTAAACACTAGTTCAATCCTTTTCTTTTCTTTTCTTACTCGTACCTTGGACTTCCTTCAATTTGGAATTGACTCCATAAACCACATGAATACAATAAGACATTTGTTAGATTCAAATCTAACAATACTTTAAACAGATTATCTAATATAATCATTCGAATATAAAATATCCAAATATTTTCCTTTCATCCTTTTACTTGCTAAATATTTATCAAAATCATTGGTGACTAACTTAAACTTCAAACAATTCTTCCAAACTCTTTAAACTAACATTTAGATACAAAATGTTTCAAATTCCATTTTTTGGCAGCTTGTGCTACCTTTAGAGAAATACTTCTACTGGGCAGAATAAACACCAGATCTTAATTTCCTTTATATAGTAAAAACTAGATTCGATAACGAATCCAACGGTATAAACCACATAAATCAATAAAATCTATAAAAATTATGAAAATTCACTGAATTCACGTCACAGATTGTTTAGGCAGAAAACCGCTTTATAATTTTTTTTCTTGCCTTCATTCGAATAAAAATTCATATCTTTTAACACGGAACCCGGAATGAGTTTCCTTTATCGGTATAAAATTCACCATCTAATCAATTTTATAGAACTTATGGTTAATTTCTAAACTTACTGCCGTAATTTAAATTCAACCTAACTTCCCATAATTAGTTTCTAAAATTTACCATAACTTCTCCTTATTTCATTACTTGTCAATTTAGTCATATCATTTTACTTCAAATGACTAAATGAAGCTTGTATTCATAAGTTCTCTTTAAATCTACCATCAAAAACTACATTGCCGGATTGGCCCCTAAATTTTCATATTTGGCCGAATTAGTCCTTCAAATAATTAAGCTACTATTCCCTTCCTTTATTCATTTCAAGTATTTAAATCAATAATCTAACTTTAGTAATCATAAATTTTCAATATCACACTTCAATCCCTAAACTTCTTCATGCTTGCCGTTTTGGTCCTTCTATCATTCAAGAACTTTATTTTGATCCAAACATCAAAATTAAACTTGTACAATATCAAACTCTTCAATTCCAATCACTTAAATTAATTTTCCAACATAGTATTCATCAAATACAAGCTCAACAATCAAATCCTTAAACTATACAAAGTTGACATTTTGGTCCCCATTACAATCTAATTAGGGATTTTCATTCCAATCACCTTAAAACAACACATAGAACCATTTATTTTTCAATCATGTTCTAAAATTCCATACCCTGACATAAACCCTAATTTTCAAAATTTAGGGGTTTTGCATCTAGACATGAAATTAATTCAAATCAAAGCTTGTAAATATCATTTCTATACTTGATTCAACTAAATCAAGCCTTAATTCAAACAAATCCATAAACCCTAAATTTTCGCTCTCATCAAACCATGAACACTTCTTCATAGTACCATGTAAAATTACTTCCAAATGAAAGAGAATTGAACAAGGATTAATTTTTCCTTCATTAACTAACCTTGATTCTTACTTGATCCAAGGCTCCAAATTGATCCTATCTTCAATCAATGGCTAGGATTATGTAACATCCCTTTCCCATATTCGTTACCAAATACGAGTCAATTATGTTACTAACTAAAATTACACCCTTTTATTTCTTTTACGTAGAAAACTGGCAGCCTGCACAGCCTTTACTCAAAAAAAATTTAAAATTTTTATAGACATCGAAAATTCATTCTGAAATTTTGTAATTAAACTAGATTCATTAAGATTTCTAACCATATAAATTATTAGCCTAAATTCATTACACAAAAATTCAAATAAATCTTTAAACTCGCGTCACAGCCTAGAAACATTGAAATTCTGCTGCCGTGTTTTCTGACCTTCCATCGAATAAAAATTCATAACTTTTTACATACAACTCAAAATTTGTCACCGTTTGTTTTGTAAGAAACTAGACAAAATTTATAGTTCATAAATATAAGATTCACTTTCTAAGTCCAATTGTGGAATTTATGCTGATTTTTCAAATATACTGCTTTTGCATACATTTCTGGACAGATTTATAATCTTTCTATCTTAGGACCCATATTTACTAAAAACTTAGTCCATTATCGTTTATAACCATAATAGGACTTGCTAGGTTCATCATCCATTTTATATCAACTCTTAAACCCACCATATTTGGTAATAAGTTATTTCAAACCCCAATAATTATACGTGTCATCTAGTACACTTCCAAAAGAAAGGATGGATGTCAGTAACATTACTATGAATATGGAGATATGCTTCCCAAAATAAGCAAGTGATGCTCGGCTACTCTTCCCTCGAAGCTTCTTTAAAACCTACGCATGAAATTCATCATACGCTAAGCATATACTTAGTGAGGCAATAACATTTAATTCAAATGCAACTTAACATAGATATCACTATAATATAAATAAATAACAATGCATATGATCACTTACCATTTTATGCTTGCTAGCATATACGACATGATATATATAATAACATATTACATGGTAATAACTTTGATTCTTTCCATTACCGTTGCAATATTTATCATCGAGTTTTCAAGCTTTTCATCCTGTTTTTTTTTCAATTCATTTAGCCCAAGTATCGATTTAAGGAAATCTATGTACACGAGTCATCCCCCCATACTTACTTGAGTATAGTGTATTGTTTGCACTTTACCGGAAGTGCTTAGCACCAAAGTGCTTCTTTATACTTACCGGGGTATACAATTAGTAAATAATTTGTACTTTACCTGAAGTGCTTAGAATGTTTATACAGCTGTTTATGACTCTATGGATATCCAACTATACTTTTAATTTCCTATCTCATACATTGGGCTTTATATCAATTGTAATCTCATACATGGCAACATATATACATATTGAGTTCCGTGAATAAGTGGTGATCCATGCATATGTTTTCAATTCTTGACATATTTCTAACATGTCAAAACTATATATATAATTAATGACATAAATATCATACTATGAATGCATTGCACTCACCTTGACACTTTCAAAAGTACAATTTATACTAGCCTCACTAAGCTCGGTTGCACTTTTTATCTTCTTTCTTCACTCGTTTGATCTCGAACTTGCTTGTTATCTGTATGTACATTAAATACATAACACAAGCAACCTTAAGTACATGTCCAAACCTTATTAATACATGTACATACCAAGTTGGAAAATTTAACATTTTCAACCAAGTACTTCTTTGCAATAACAATGCTTCCAACACTTTAATCTTATCTCAAATTGCACATTGCAACCAATAGTTTGATAATTTCACTTTCAACCCTAAATTCCCTCTCTTAGGGTTTATAATCTAAGATTTGGAAACTTTCACATTTCATCTCAATTTTCAAAAAATTCAGTACCAAAATGATCCTTGTATCATAGCAAACAACTTAACCATGCTTCTTGAATATTTTCCAATTTCTCACTTATTTCACCCAATTTACAAAATTCACAAAATAGTCCTAAAATGATGTTTTCTTCATCCCAATCACATAATTCAACTTAGAAAACATCATTCTAATCATTTCCATCATCAAATAAATTTTCACAAAATTTTCCCTAATTTTCTTCATATTGCCGAATTGGTCCCTATAGGTTTTCCAAGAGATTTTCATCATTTCAAGCATAGAAACAACACTACAACACCATTTCCAACTTGATTGAACCTTAAAAATTAAAACTTAACATGTTCTTCAACCACCCTAATCATCAATCTCAACTTAGAGACATGGAAACTAAGCAAATCTTATACTAAAAGATAGAGAATCCAATGGAGATCACTTTCTTATTTCATGTCTCTAGCCAAAAATCAAACAAATCAAGCCAAAAATTGAATTGAAAATTTCTTCTTACCTTAGCTAGGGGTTTCGACCTCCTTGGAGAAAGATGAACAAAGCTTTAAAATTTTTCTTTCTTTTGTTTTAATGCCAAATGTCTTCAAATTGGCTATATAATAATAAAAATCTCTAAAATAGTCAAATGACTATTTTACCCTTTAGTTATAACCAATCACAAATCAAAACCTATATTTTATCTTCTTCTGTAATCATTTTTTATTAAAAAGTATAGGTGAAATGACTAAAATGCCATTAATGAAATAGTTTATTCTCAAAAATGTCATTCCATCACCTATACAAAATATTGAATATAATTGAATCTAAACCAATTAAAAATGATTCAAAACTTCAATGCTATGCTCCTTGGGTCCTCCTAAGACATCCTTCAAATTTTCATAAATTTCTAAGCTCATATGAGTACCCGAATTCCACTTAAACTTTAATCGTAATTTCCCAATAATAGAAACATCAGATCAAACCAAAGTTTTTATATTCGATCCATACCCTTAGATGATCACTTATTTATGGAATAAAAATAATTATTGGGAAAATTACCATGTTGGTCCTTGAACTTTTTTCAACTTTTCACTTTTATCACCAAACTTTAAAACTTTACGTTTTAGTCACTGAACTGAAACCAATAACTTTTGATTCTTTAAGTTTTGGTCACTAATCCAATAATGGGATATTATAATTCTGTCCCCTTAAAAAATTCATCTTTGAATTTTTAGAACGTACCTGGATTAAACAAATGCGGGTATTGTTCTTTCATTCGCTCTTCGGTTTCCCAAGTGGCTTCTTCCACTTTATGATTCTTCCAAAGCAATTTAACCAATAGAATCAATTTGTTTCTCAATTTTTTCACCCCATGAGCTAAAATCTTTACTGGTTCTTCCTCAAATGTCAAATCAAGGGTATGGATCCGACCTATATTTGCAAAGCATCGATACATGAAAAACATCATGAATCTTGCTCATTTCTGGTGGGAAAGCCAATTAATAAGCCACCGGTCCAACTCTTTTCAAGATTTCATACAGACCAATAAATCCGGGACTAAGCTTCCCTTTTCTTCCAAATCTCATTATTTTCTTCCATGGTGAAATTTTCAAGAATACTTTGTCTCCCATTTGGTATTCAAAGTCTTTTCTTTTTAAATCTGAATAAGCTTTTTGTCTATCGAAAGTTGCTCATAGATTATCTCAAATTATCTTCACTTTTTCTTCTACTTCTTGAATCAAATCAAGCCCAACAATCTTGCGATCTTCCAACTCAAACCAATTTAATGGTGTCCGGCATTTTCTTCCATATAAAGCTTCATATGGTGCCATTTTAATACTTGACTGATAACTGTTGTTATATGCAAATTCAACCAATGGCAAGTACTTTTCCCATGAGCCTGCAAACTCAATGACACAAGCTCTAAGCATATCTTCCAAAATCTGAATTGTCCTCTCTGATTGTCCATCAGTTTGCGGGTGAAAGGCAGTACTAAAATGCAATCGAGTACCCAATGCTTCCTGTTGTGCATTCCAGAATCTAGAAGTAAACCTAGGATCTCTGTCAGACACAATGGAAATAGGAACTCCATGTAATCTAACAATCTCCCGATTATACAAATCTGCATATTTACTCAAAGAGAAATCTATTCTGACTGGTAGGAAATGTGCTGATTTGGTTATTCTATCCACAATCACCCAAATTGAGTCTTTCCTACTCGGCGTCAATGGTAATCCGGTTACAAAATCCATAGTCAATTTTTCCCATTTCCATTATGGAATAGCAATTGGTTGAAGTAACCCTGATGGCACTTGATGTTCTACTTTAACTTGCTGACAAGTTAAGCATTTAGATACGAATTCCGTTATAGCTCTTTTCATTCCTGACCACCAAAAACGGCTCTTCAAATCCTGATACATTTTATTTTCTCCCGGGTGTATCGTTAAAGGACTATAATGTGCTTCTGTAAGAATTTCCTTTTTCAATTCCTCATCTTCAGGAATATAAGCACGTACTTTATAATATAAACATCCATTGGTCACTTTGAAGTCTGTAGATTCTCCCCTTTCAGTTTTCTTCTTTTTCTCTAAACAATTTTCACCTTTTTCCTGTGATTCTTTTATTTTGTCTATCAATGTAGACCCGATGTTCAGCATAGCAAGTAAAACACCATCATCCAATATTGATAATTGAGTATTCGATATCTGTAGAGCTGAAAACATCTTTCGGCTAAGTGCGTCTGCCACCACATTAGCCTTTCTCGGGTGATAATTAATAATTGCATCGTAATCCTTAATTAGCTCGATCCATCGCCTTTGTCTTAGATTCAGCTCTTTCTGTGTTAAAAGATATTCCAGGCTTTTATAGTCTATGTATATATAACATTTTTCATCATATAAGTAGTGGCGCAAAATTTTTAAAGCAAAAACAACTGCAGCTAACTCTAAATTGTGAGTAGGATAATTTCTCTCATGAGTTTTAAGCTACCTAGAAGCATAAGCCACCACTTTCTCGTCTTGCATAAGTACACAGCCCAGACCATTATGCGATGCATCACTATACACCACAAAATTCTTACTCGATTCAGGTTGAACTAACACCGGAGCTTCTGTCAAGATTTTCTTCAATCTTTCAAAGTTTTCTTGACATTCTTTAGTCCACTAAAAGATACATTCTTCCTTAGCAATTTGGTAATAGGTACTGCAATCATCGAGAAATCTTTCACGAACCGACGGTAATATCCTGCCAATTCGAGAAAACTTCTAACCTCTGTAACATCTTTAGGAGGTTTCCACTCCATGATAGCCTGAATTTTTTAAGGATCAACCCGAATTCCCTCACCGGATACTATATGTCCAAGAAATGTCACCTCAGAAAGCCAAAACTCATATTTAGATAACTTGGCATATAACTTCTTCTCCCTCAAGATCTGAAGAACTATTTTGAGATGAACATCATGATCCTCCTTGGTTTTAGAATAAACCAGGATATCATCTATGAATACCACCACAAACCGATCCAGGTATGGCTGAAAAATTCGGTTCATCAAATCCGTAAATGCTGATGGGGCATTAGTTAATCCAAACGGCATTACCACTAACTCGTAATGTCCGTATCAAGTTCTGAAAGCCGTCTTTGGAATATCTTGCTCTTTAATCTTCAATTGATGATAACCCGATCGAAGATCAATCTTAGAGAACACTGCTGCCCCCTTTAATTGATCAAAAAGATCATCAATTCTTGGCAATGGATATTTATTCTTTACCATCACTTTATTAAGTTGACGATAATCAATACACAATATTATCGATCCATCTTTCTTCTTTACAAATAATACGGGTGCTCCTCATGGTGATATACTTGGCCGTATAAAACCTCAATTCTATAATTCTTGTAGCTGTGACTTGAGTTCCCTGAGTTTAGAAGGATCCATACGATATGGTGCCATCGATATAGGTGTTGTACCAGGTAATACATCAATTCCAAATTCTACCTCTCTATCTGGAGGTAATCCCGATAATTCTTCTGGAATACATCTGGAAATTCCTGCACCGTAGGTATATCTTCTACTTTCACTTCCTGCTTCAAGGTATCAATTTCGGGAGTTGAATATGTTTCACAGCCATCCACCAACATTTCATTCACAACAACAGCCGAAATAACATCACTACGACGATTCGGCTTCTCACCCACGAATAATATTTGTGATCCATCTGGTGCCTTTAAAATTAATCTTTTTAATCGGTACTCCACCACAGCATCATATGCAAATAACCAATCCATCCCCAATATTATTTTGAATTCACAAAACGGTAATTCCATAAGGTCGGCGGGGAGATCCATATTCTAAATTTTAATAGGACACTGACGGCAAATTCTTTTGACCTTAGCACTCTGGCCTATCGGATTGGTTGCTACCACCTCACTCGTAATTAGTTCTACTGGAATGTTTCTTTCTAGTATGATTCTAGAACTAATATATAAATGAGTGGAACCATGATCAATTAGTGCAAAAATAGGTCTATCAAAGAGTTCAAGCATGCCTGGTATCACATCGGGATCATCTTTACTCTCTGTGGTCTTGATATTATATACACGAGGAGGAGCTTTGCCTTTCAGATTCGATGCAACTTCTTATGCACCTTGATGAGAATTCCAACCTCGGTTTCCTTCATTTCTCTGAGAAGCAGCCACCGATTGGTTTTCTTGTAATTTTGGACATGCTCGTTTGAAGTGACTCAACTTTCCACATTGATAACATACTGTCTCCGGTGCATACCAACATTGACCAGAATATCTTCTTCCACAAGTTTTGCATTCCGATTGGATCCAAAATTCACCACCTTTAGTTCCACTCGTTCGATTGTGGACTTGTTTGGATTTACCAGCAAAAAGATTCTTCTTTATGGACGACATTGATCCAGTTGATCCTTGCTGCTGAAATCCTTTAGCACGTTTAGACCAGGGTAAAACACCAGGACCTCCAGAGCACTTGGTTGATTGTGCTTTCTTATCTGAAGCTTCTTCCTGCTCTACTCTTTCTGTTCCTTTGGCTCGATTGACCACCTCTTAAAATACAGACAAATCAAGAGCAACCAAGAATTTCTTATACTCCAGATCTAGACCTCCCACAAATCTGATAACTCTGTGCTTCTCAGTCGGAAGGAACTCTATAGCAAACCGGCTAAGCTTATTAAACTCACATTCATACTCATATATTGATATGCCTGCTTGTTTCAAATTCAGAAATTGATTCCTCATATCCTCGATAAAAACATCACCAACGTACTTGTTCCGGAACTCTTGTAAAAAGAATTCCCAAGTAATTCGTTCCCGAGGAATCTGAGCAGTAATGGTGGTCCACCAAATTTGAGCAGGTCCCATCAAAAGTGATGTTACACCTTCAAATTTTCCTTGATTATCACATCGATAGTATCCAACATAATTTTAATATCATTCAACCCGAAGTCCGCAGACATCGGGTCAACATCAGAATCACCTTGAAATTCTGATGCCTTCAGCTTCCTCAACTCCGTTTGCACAGATATTGGTTTTTGTCTATTTATAATATCATCTAATGCCTGCAGGAATAGTCAACGATCCTGAACCAGCATATCTTGATGTCCTTGTGCATGTGTTTGAATTTGATATTGCTCCTGAGGTACATTCTGATTTACCTCGTTACTCCCACTCTGTACAGGGACCTCCTGTTCAAACGCATGTCTAGAACCCTGATGGTCCGACATCTGAACAGAACACATTTTCAACAAATTTCTTAATATAAAGTAGCATTACTAATTATAGAGCATCAGAGTATCTGCACATAATCATCAGTAATTATGACATCGTAGTGGCATGTATACAATTCTCACTCATTTTTAAACTCAATTTCTATCCAGAATCGACTAAACTTGTAGCTCTGATACCAAAAAATGTAACAACTCTTTCCCGTATTCGTTACCAAATACGAGCCAGTTATGTTACTAACTAAGATTAAACCCTTTTATTTCTTTTACGTAGAAAACTGGCAGCCTGCACTACCTTTACTCAAAAATTTATTAAAATTTTTATAGACATCGAAAATTCATTCCAAAATTTTCTAATTAAACTAGATTAATTAAAATTTCTAACCATATAAATTATTAGCCTAAATTCATTAGACAAAAATTCAAATAAATCTTTAAACTCACGTCACAGCCTAGAAACGCTGAAATTCTGCTGCCCTGTTTTTCTGACCTTCCATCGAATAAAAATTAATAACTTTTTACATACAACTCGAAATTAGTCACCGTTTATTTTGTAAGAAATTAGACAAAATTTATAGTTCATACATATAAGATTCACTTTCTAATTCCAATTGTGTAATTTATGCTGATTTTTCAAATATACTGCTTTTGCATACATTTATGGACAGATTTATAATCTTTCTATCTTAGGACCCATATTTACTAAAAAACTTAGTCCATTATCATTTATAACCATAATAGGACTTAATAGGTTCATCATCCATATTATATCAACTCTTAAACCCACCATATTTGGTAATAAGTTATTACAAACCCCACTAATTGTACATGCCATCTAGTACTCTTCCAAAAGAAAGGATGGATGTCATTAACATTACTATGAATATGGAGATATACCTCCCAAAATAAGCAAGTGATGCTCGGATACTCTTCCCTCGAAGCTCCTTTAAAACCTACGTATGAAATTCATCATACGCTAAGCATATACTTAGTGAGCCAATAACATTTAATTCAAATGCAACTTAACATAGATATCAATATAATATAAATAAATAACAATGCATATGATCACTTACCATTTTATGATTGCTAGCATATACGAAAAGATATATATATATATATATATATAATAACATATTACATGGTAATAAATTTGATTCTTACCATTACCGTTGCCATATTTATCATCGAGCTTTCAAGCTTTTCATCCTGTTTTTTACAATTCATTTAGCCCAAGTACCGATTTAAGGAAATCTATATACACGAGTCATCCCCCTTATACTTACTTGAGTATAGTGTATTGTTTGTACTTTACCGGAAGTGCTTAGCACCGAAGTGCTTTTGTATACTTACCGGAAGTATACAATTAGTAAATATTTTACACTTTACCTGAAGTGCTTAGAATGTTTATATAGCTGTTTATGACTCTATGGATATCCAACTATACTTTTAATTTCCTATCTCATTCATTGGGCTTTATATCAATCATAATCTCATACACGGCAACATATATAAATATTGAGCAATTCATAGCCAAAATAACATTCCGTGAATAAGTGGTGATCCATGCATATGTTTTCAATTCTTGACATATTTCTAACATGTCAAAACTATATATATAATTAATGACATAAATATCATACTATGCATGCATTGCACTCACCTTGACACATTCAAAAGTACAATTTATACTAGCCTCACTAAGCTCGGTTGCACTTTTTTATCTTCTTTCTTCACTCGTTTGATCTCGAAATTGCTTGTTATCTGTATGTACATTAAATACATAACACAAGCAACCTTAAGTACATGTCCAAACCTTACTAATACATGTACATACCAAGTTGGAAAATTTAACATTTTCAACCAAGTACTTCTTTGCAATAACAATGCTTCCAACACTTTAATCTTATCTCAAATTGCATATTGCAACCAATAGTTTGATAATTTCACTTTAAACCCTAATTATCTCTCTTAGGGTTTATAATCTAAGATTTGGAAACTTTCACATTTCATCTCAATTTTCAAAAATTTTAATACCAAAATGATCCTTGTACCATAGCAAACAACATAACCATGCTTCTTGAATATTTTCCAATTTCTCACTTATTTCACCCAATTTACAAAATTCACAAAATAGTCCTAAAATGATGTTTTCTTCATTCCAATCACATAATTCAACTTAGAAAACATCATTCTAATCATTTCCATCATCAAATAAATTTTCACAAAATTTCCCCTAATTTTCTTCATATTGCCGAATTGGTCCCTATAGGTTTTCCAAGAGATTTTCATCATTTCAAGCATAGAAACAACACTACAATACCATTTCCAACTTAACATGTTCTTCAACCACCCTAATCATCAATCTCAACTTAGAGACATGGAAACTAAGCAAATCTTATACCAAAAGATAGAGAATTCAATGGAGATCACTTTCTTATTTCATGTCTCTGGCCAAAAATCAAACAAATCAAGCCAAAAATTGAATTGAAAATTTCTTCTTACTTTAGCTAGGGGTTTCGGCCTCCTTGGAGAAAGATGAACAAAGCTTTAAATTTTTTCTTTTTTTGTTTTAATGCCAAATGTCTTCAAATTGGCTATATAATAGTAAAAATCTCTAAAATAGTCAAATGACTATTTTACCCTTTAGTTATAACCAATCACAAATCAACACCTATATTTTATCCTCTTCTATAATCAATTTTTATTAAAAAAAGTATAGGTGAAATGACTAAAATGCCATTAATGAAATAGTTTATTCTCAAAAAATGTCATTCCATCACCTATACAAAATATTGAATAGAATCAAATCTAAACCGATTAAAAATAATCCAAAACTTCAATTCTATGCTCCTCGGGTCTTCCTAAGACTTCCTTCAAATTTTCATAAAATTTCGAGCTCATATGAGTACCCGAATTCCACTTAAACTTTAATCGCAATTTCCCAATAATAGAAACATCGGATCAAACCAAAGTTTTTATATTCGATCCATACCCTTAGATGATCTACTTATTTATGGAATAAAAATAATTATTGGGAAAATTACCATGTTGGTCCTTGAAATTTTCTCAACTTTTCACTTTTGTCACCAAACTTTAAAACTTTACGTTTTAGTCACTGAACTAAAACCACTAACTTTTGATTCTTTACGTTTTGGTCACTAATCCAATAATGGGATATTACATATTAATTCTTGAGATCAGAAATTACTAAAATGTCCACACCAATTTCAAAATATTTCAAAATTGCCATCTTTGCCAAATGAACAATTTGCCCTCCAACTAGTCTTTATTTACTAGTTTGTTTCAAAATTGCGATTCCATTACAATCTAACTAAATTAGTTCCTTCCTGCCTGGCCACTATTCTATAAATATTATTTTATGATTTTCCTTGGCTTATGGAACAGCCTCTGAAATTTCAATTCGATCCGATTTTTCGATATTCATAAAACACTTCTACTATGATTTTACCTTTATCGAGCTATCGAATTTATTCCAAAAATTTGATATTTCCATAATCGGAAAATTAATACTATTATCTCATAAAAACTTCCTTTCCTAAGGACTTAGACTAAATTTTCCTAAATGAGTTTATTATTCCGATAATTATCGAAAATTCTCATCGAGTAAAATTTCTCTTAGAAATCCGTTATCGAAAATCCATATGAATATTCTCTACTCGTACTGAGTCCAAAATATCGATCAGAAACACTTTTATGGGACCTTTCCAAAGGTCACTCATCCTAGTGTTTCCCTAGTCTGAGCGCACTTAATAATTTTATTCGATCCAAATTCGATACCTTATCATTTTCATTCCCGGGACCTATATCATATTTTACTCACTGACCGAATTTATCCATCTACGGGATAAAATTTAGTTATTAGGCAAATTCTTTATTATGGATTTAAACTTTTCCTTTCTTTATGATTTAGCAACCAACTTTTGAAAATTGACATTTTGGTCACTAAACTTTAACCTTCAATTCCGATTCCAATTTTTATCGGATTTCAACTAAATTTTGCATGTATCGTAATTATTCTCTATCTTATGATACATTTAAACCTCAGAAATTTCTTTTCTAAAGCTCCTAATTAAAGAAATGCTAACTTTTCCATTTTTGTCATTTTAGTCACTAAGTTAGCTTTTAAGTTACTAACTTAGTACAAAATGACCTTAATATTGTTTAAAAAAATTTGGGGTGTTACAGTTCAGGTCAAATTGTCATCCCTATTTCTCGATAGCTCTTACAATAACTACGCATGAAGAATGATGAAAAAATAGATAAAGGGAAACAAGCTATAGCATTAAAATAAAATAATCAAAACATAAAATCCTTGGAAGCAATAAACCCAAATAAAGTATTTAGCTTATGTCTGAGCCTAAATCATCCATAATAAAATAAAAAAGTATGATAGTTTATCAAGCAAGGGATAGAAAACGGCTGAGCGTCCTCGACGATATTCCTCCATACTATCCAACTGTGCTGCAAGTCTCCCACTCCTTTGGCCTCTGTCATGAGGAGATTTCTCTAGCTTTGACTCTGGTGGTTATTTGAAAGCTTCAAACTAGGACTGTTGTCTGAAATCGTGCTCTCTTTGTATTGGCATCCAAGTCTCCCTTATATAGGCAGTGAAATTAGGGTTTTTAATAACCCTAAAGTCTGCGCAACTTCATTAAAGAAGGTCATGGATTTCTCGTTATCTTTTAATGTTCCGTATCTAGGAGAAAGTCCACGTGGGTCAAAGTAGATTCATCACCAAATCTTTAAGCCTCGTCAGCTCTAGCCATGAGATCTACTACTCATTTGCTCCAACATTTCTCGAACATCCTGCACATACACCACAAAACACTACATTTCCCATAAAAGCACCAATATATATAACACTTAAGCGAAGGCAATGTAACTCCCAATCTACATGCAAACTATATGCATTCTAACCTAAATGCAACTAAATGAACTTGAAAACATTCAAAAGTCAAGTAAAAAAAGAGTGCCTAAAATAGGATATCCACACAGTCATCAAATGTCAATATGAATTACCTATCAAATGCTCTTATCTTATGTCGTGTGGTATAGGATAGAAAAAGCCTTATTCAACTATAAGGGCATGTTTGGTTCTATAAAATAGAGACTATTTTCATTTTTCTTAGAAAATAAAAAATATTGAAAAAAACGCGTTTGATTGTAAAATCAAAAAATGAATTCTGGAAAATGAAAACAAAAATAAGTAAAAATACGAAAACATAAAATAGATGCTTTTAATATTTTTTATTAAAGTTTTTTTAGAAATTTAAAAACGAAACGTAAGTGATACGAGATCAAATCATTCTAGAAGTATTTCAAATCATTCTAGAAGTATTCTTTTTTGTTTTAATGACATTTAACTATTTTGTTTTAGCATATTTCAAACTATTGTAAAAATATTTTTTTGGGTAAAATACATAAATAAATTTCATATATAATGGCATCTTAAGTAAAACGACACAATAAGAGCGACTTTTAGTGGCATTTGCTTATAAACGCCGCAAGTGTTTGGTACTTTTAATGGTGTTTGTTTTTATAAACGCCTCCATAGATTTGAAAAAAACACTTATTTCAAACTCAGTTTCATACTCTCCCCAAATAAACAAATCCCTAACATCTGATTTCCTCTGTCTTCGATTTTCCTCTCCTCTTCACCTCTCTTCATGTTCTATTTGTAACGTCGTAGGCTACCGACGGAAGGAAAGAGATGGGAATCGGATTTATATTAATGGTGAACAAGCAAGGGCAGACTCGTCTAACCCAGTACTACAAATTGCTCACCCTCGAAGAATGGCGTTCCCTCGAAGGCGAGATCGTTCGCAAGTACTTGGCCCGTAACGAGCAACAGGTAATAATATTTAATGAAATAAAAGCATGTAAATCTCCTTTTTTTTTTAGAAAAGATCTGAGATTATTTCCCCATAATTTTACTTCCCTTTTGTTTGTTTGGAAAAACCTGACTTTGAATTTGGAATGTCCGCTTTATTTAACATAATTGTGCTCTAGTCTTTGTGTTTGGATTGAGAGAAACTGGAAAACCAATTTAGTATTCATTTAGGAAATTAACTTATTGATATTTCTATTTCAGATGTCGCGTTGATGAAGCTGAATTTGAAGGAGCCTTTTCGTATTCATTCTGGAATAGCACATACCTGGTGGGCAACTCATGAAGAACCATCTCTGAAAAATAGCCATCCTCGGACATCTGGTTTTAAAAACGATTTCTTGGTTGTTCATAATGGAGTTATTACAAACTAAGAGGTTGCTTATGAAGAACCATCTCTGAAAAATAGCCATCCCGTTTTTACTAAAAAAAGGGGGTCAAAATCAGATTCACGCCAATAACGGTAAAAATCGGCCGCTATTTAACAGGTCACAGTAGATTACGCTATTGCCTGCAAATCATGAGGCCATTATCTTTTTTTCAAAAAACATGTCTGATAAGATGTACAACGCCACCGAATTTATATCCCAAGACTTTCATTTTTCTTTCGATGTAAGATTAATGACCCCGCCTTTTACGTTAACAAAATAAAACTAACTCAGTTAAAACTAAAACTCGAGCTAAATTGATATCAATTGAAACTAAAACTCGAGCTAAATCGATATCAATTGAAACTAAAACTCAAGCTAAATTTAAGCTTAAGCCTTCAAACGAAGAAAGATGGTAATAATCTCAATCTCAGCCAAAAGAGTTATGAATTGTTTACAGCCCCAAGTTCTCACGTCTAAGCCACAATTTTTAAGAGTTTTGCAGCCCCAATGTCTCACGTCTAAGCCTCAATTTGTAAGGGCAATAAATATAATACACTTGATATTAGCCGTAAGGCCAAGAGTGGTTTGCACTGCGAGTTCTACCGTCTAAGTGCCTATTTATAGGCTGCTTCTCCCCTCTGCTTTATATATTTTAACGATGTGGGATTGTGGGTGAGTGTATTATAAGCTTTTCTAAACGGTAATAGCTGCCTCTCTCCCCAAGTTATATATAAAGATGGGTAAATATCCATTTCAGGCATATCACCTTTTAGTTTTATTATTTTAGTCTTTAATTTTCTCTTGATTTAGAGTGCAAAGTTTACATGTTATTTAATTTAGTCCTTTAATTTTAATAATCTACAAATCTAAGTGTTAGAAAGCACTCTAAAAATCATTAGAAGTGACTTTAAATAATTACAATTATAATTATTGTTTAATACAGTAAGTTGTGTGAATTTAAAAAAAATTATGACCGCAATGACATCCGTTATGACAAACACAACGCGACCGAAAACGTGGTTGCGAACATTATCTAAATCCTTGCTTGTGTAGAAAGAGATAATGTTTTCTCGAATTGCAATTATTTTCCTCTCTATACAAATTTGAAACTACATTGTTTGTCGAAAAAAAAGAAACTACTTTGTTCAGCTAATAACTAAATCTATGCGAGTTAATGGTGCAACCTTAGTCTTTGGCTCTTGCACTTTCTTAATAATTTTGGGGTCAGAAATATCTATTTCCTCTCCAATATATGACATGACAGACGATTCAGTCCTTATATGTTGTTTTGTTGGAGAAGTGTTATGTTAGTCTTTGTTAATCAACTTTAAAGCTACTTCTCATAAACTTTAGAATATCAGTACTGTGTAATTTTATTTTTAGGTGTTTTACTAATTATCTTGCAGGTGACCAGTCTGTCACCTTCAGTCAAGTTGTGCTTGAAGTTATGAGGCATCTTGAAGGAGCATATGCCCTTATATTTATAAGGCATCATTACCCGAATGAGTTTGATTGCTTGTAAACGTGGTAGTCCATTGCTCTTAGGTGTGATAAGTATCTGAAAAGTATAAGTGTTGCCTACTTTAATATACTTGTCATAGCTCATCCTGTTGAACAATGTTTTTCGTTTATTTATTGCTAACATACTTTCATTGAAGGTGTTGTTTGTTGGGATTTCACTTGGTTATTTTAACTGATGTGTAAGAAATTTGATTTATATTCAGACATACTTCTTCAATATGATATTTCTGGAGTGGCATCCTATTTGTTTTTGTATAAATTCTTCCGATGTCTAACATACAACGCCCCTTATTCATTCTACTTAAATTCTAAAGAGAATATGCTCTACACTTTTGGTTTAGTCAAGAAAGGTACAGAATGTGATTATTTGCAGGCCTGCCATTAACATTGATGAGAAAATCTGAATGGTCAATAGTCCGCATTCTTCATGCAGGCCTTACTATTAGCATGACATTTCAATTTCAGGAGTCGTAATTTGCGGTGTATAGTATTGTCTTAAATTTCATCAAATGTTTTTTTAAAATAATCATAATATTGTCTTTCTGCCTTTAGGAAGCTGCAGATGCTGCTAAGAGTAAGAGTGTTATGATCAGTGTTATAGACTTGATTCAGAAAAGGTTAAGCAACTATACAATGCAGTCAACCAAGACGTTGATGTAGATGAATAGACTTTGAACATTGAGCATGCCACAATCATAATTGTTACCAAAATTTTCATTGTTGTCATTGTATTGCTTCTTGCTGCCATACTCCAATTCTGTTTGTTTGGTATCCTTGAAACTCAAATCTCAGAATTAAAGAATTCGGTGACCGGTGATTGTTTTACTATTTAGCAATCGGTTAAAATCTATTCCATTTTTTATACTTTTTATACATTTAAAATTTAGTCCTTTTACATTTCAGATTTAAGAATTCGATTTTAATTGTCAATGGTGTTAAAATTGTTCTGTTATGTCATTTTGAAATAAAAAATAGTAATTGTCAAAAGGAAAATTCGCGGCCTTTGTGGTGAAAACGCCACTAAATATCGCAACATATAGCAGTGTTTGAGGAAAAAAAGTCACTATATCCAATCACATTTAGCAGCATTATGAAATTCAAACGCCGCTATATAACTCGACCTTTTGCAGCATTTTTTGTTCACAAATGCCGCTAATTTTTGTGGCGTTTGATTTAGCGACGCTTCTAGTGGCGCTTTCTAGCGCCTGGAAAGTTTTTACGGAGCTTAGAAACACCGCTATAGGGCTAAAAAGCACCTCTAAAAAACTATTTTTGTTGTAGTGATCCTATGTGACCCAAGTTCGAGTCTCCCCTTGACCATTTTTACTTCTTTTTTCTCTGGCATTTACTGTATTATAAGATATATATAAAATTGTGCAGCTTATATCATCAAGGGCTAGTTGGCATAGTGGAAAAGGCTAGAGGATTTCCCTTAGAGCTCCTAAGTTCAAAACCTACCAAGTTTATTATTCATTTTAACAAAATAAATTAAAAATTAGAGTAAATTCATCCAATCCGATGATGACATGTGTCGTCATCTAATTGGTTGGTTAATTTTATTTAATTAAAAATTAGAGAAAATTCATCCAATCTAATGATGAGATGTGTCGTCATCTGATTGGTTGGTTAATTTTATTTAATTAAATTAAAAATTAGAGTAAATTCATCCAATCGAGTGATGGCATGTGTCGTCATCTGATTGGTTGATTAAATTTATTTAATTAAATTAAAATCAAGACCAAATTGATATAATAGGTAACTAACGGGACCAAATGTGTAATTATACAAATTTTTGTTAATTGCCATGTCACCTCCTTCGTTAGATTTTAACTGTTGTTGGTTTGATTATGACTAATTTAAAAGTTCGGTGGTGTGATTGTCCATTTTTTTAATTGGATGGTCAAAATAGAACAATTGTATCCAATTAAAAAGATGGACAATCACACCACCGAACTTTTAAATTGGTCCTAATCAAACCATTAGCCGTTAAAATCTAACGAAGGGGTGACATGACAGTTAACAAAAATTTGTATAATTACACATTTGGTCCCGTTAGTTACCTATTATATCAATTTGTTCTTGATTTTAATTTAATTAAATAAATTTAATCAACAAATTAGATGACAACACGTGTCATCACTCGATTGGATGAATTTACTCTAATTTTTAATTTAATTAAATATAATTAACCAACCAATCAGATGAAGATACATGTTATCATCGGATTGGATAAATTTACTCTAATTTTTAATTTATTTTATTTAATAGTTAGATGGTCAGACAATTAGTTTACCCTAAATAAATAAATCGTTATATTTTGTAACTCGTGGATAAACTTCTTCAAGGTAAGAAGTGTCTGCCTTTAATTTGGGATTGTAAAAATATTACAGCAGAGTGGACATTCCCGTTAACAAGTGTCGTAAAAGAACTATTCACAGGTTGAAAAGTGACATTTTGAGTCCACCACCAACATTGAACTGCTAAAATATTAAACAGAGTTTATCTTTCAAATAAATAAATAAATATATATATATATATATCCTCTTGAAGAAATTAAGAATTAATATCACTTTAAAAAGGCATATCTAAATTCATTCAACTGCCAATCATTTATTTTGCGTTTTTTATATTTAAGTGGAAAAACAAAGAGATGATAATATCTGGCAAGATTTGTTAAGAACTAAATCATCATTTTACCTCCACTTTGAGACTAATTAAATTACATGGACTAATTAAATATTATAGTGCACTACATGGTTCATATGACAGATTTAAATTAATTTATTTCTTTTGCGTACCAAATTCGTTTGGACTTTGGAATAATGGACGAACAAAAATGAAATCGTTTCTCACCAACACCAAATGAAATGAGGCTGCCATCATCTTCACGTGGAAGCAAAATCATTTTACGTATCTGATGACTCGAATTTTAATCTTAGTTTGGTTTAAACATATACGTTTAACAATCTCTACTTATTTAACTCGAATGGATTTAAACTCTGAATCGTTAAAATTTGTACCAACTCGAATTTTGCGTTATTTTTTTATTAAGTAGAGATAATACATTCTCATGTCGAGATTTAAGCCTATACAAGATAAGACAAGATGAACATCCTCAGGGGCAGAGCTAGAATCAAATATCTGAAGGGGCCAAAATTATTGAATTTTAAAAATATAAGAGTTTATTAAGTATTTTAATTCAAGATTGAGTGACAATACCTAATTTACGTCATATTTAAATTTTAAATGGACCTAAATTATCATTAGACAGAAAATTTGAAGGGGCAAAATTAAAATTTTAGATAAATTAATTACAAATATTCAAAAAATTAATTTTTAACATGAATTTCTAAAAAATTGAGGGCCCTAAGGATCTCAAATCATGTGTAATTTTGACAACTAACCATGTATGACTTTAAGTCAAAGTTATCGGAACTAAAAATGGTTTAATTTTATCATGACCAAGCCCGAAAAACTCCAACCTCAATCTCAAAATGACAAAAATATGAGACAAGTTAAACTCAAAAGTAATCAAATCCGAAATTAAATTCAATCAAAATCATGAAATAAATGAGCATGACTAGGGTAGGGGTGTGCAAAAAAAACTAAAAACCGACACCGATTTCGAAATCTGAAAAAACGAATCGAGAAATTCGGTTTCGGTCCAAGTTTTTGTTCTTTAAAAAGAAACCTATTCGGTTACAGTTTACAGTTTTAGGACAAACCGGGTAATCATACCGACCGGTTATATAATGTATATTATTATTATATTATATATCATTTTAATATTTTATATTAAAAAATTAGATTTTCTTTTCTTTTTTCATTCACCAAAAATAAAACAATAATTTTATTTTATGAAGTTTAAGTGTTTAACTTGCTATTATTAAAAAATATATTAATAACATGTGTTGGTTTTTAAAAGTATATACTTTTTTTCTAACATATTATTCAAATTTATATTTTTAATAAACAAAATAAAAAACCATTACCATAATTGTCCCGAACCGAATATTTCGATTAACAGAATAAATGGTTAACCGATTGAATGGTTACGGTTTAGGGTTGAGAATTGGGTGATCCAGACTTACCGATTAATCGAAATAATTTGCTAATGGTTTACAGAACCCGGTTTTGCACACCCTTAAGCATGACCACATTTTTATTTAGAGATTTGTATATATAAGTAGGGCTATGCAAAAAATCCGAAAAACCAAAACCAAAATCAAAACCTGAAAAAATTGAACCAAAAATACGGTTAACCAAACCGAAAAAATGAGTTTTTGTAGTTTTTTTTAAATATTATTTCAGTTCGGATACGGTTTATAGCTTTGAAAAAAAAGCGGGTAACCAAACCGGCCGGTTATATAATATACAATATATATTTATACAATTATATTAGCAAAATTTTAGGTTATTTTTAATTTATTCCCCTCCAAATATTTACATATTTTTATTGCCCTACGAGTAGAAAGTCAACGCAAAATATTGATTTAGGATGTATTCTGCCGCAGAATATTGATTTGGGAAGTCAATAATTAAAGATAATTTATTTTCAAAATATTTTTATTACCCTTTGAACCGTACATTAATTTTTTTTAAGTGTTTATTGTTTTCAAAGGATTTTATAGTTTTAAATTGATTTTATTAGATTTTTATGTTATTAAGCCTTAGTTTTTGCATATACTATAATTATGTTTTATTAAATTTGTTTTAGTATTGAGAAGATATCGGCATTTTGCGTCAAATTTTTGAAAGATATATTTTCTTTGACTATGTTGTTAAATTTTATTTTAATAAGAAAAGAAAAAAATCATTATCCGGCCGAACCGAACCGAATATTTCGGTTAAGCGGTCAATAGGTTAACCGGTTTAGGGTTAAGAATTGAACAACCTGAATTTATCAATTATCCAAAATAATTTGTTAACGGTAACCGAACCCGGTTTTGCACACCCCTATATATAAGTACCTAGTTTGGATAAGGTTTATACATTATTTAAAAAAAATGGCTTGAGGCGAGTAAAACTCAATTCGACTTGAAAATTTGATTTTTTTTATTTTGAGTTATTCGAGTCAACTTATTTGAGTCAACTTGAATTAGTGGTTCGATTTTTACCAATTCAAAAAACCGAATTTCCTTATTTTTACTATTTGGTCATTGACTTCCTTGTTTCTTCAATTCATCCTTCGTTTTAAGTCCAATTTTTATCAGATTTGAACTACGTGCTCCTCAATCACTGTGGAATACCTATGTCACTGGAATTTCTCTTGTTTGATTTTTTTTCTTTCTATTTTTGCAATTTAGTCACTCAACTTCACATAGTTTCTTTGTTTCTTTAATTCCTCCTTGTTTTAAGTCAATTTTGATCAAATTTGGATCACATTCTCACCAATCACTATATAATACCTATGTAACTTCGATTTTTCTTTTTGACAATGAATATAATCTTTTCATAATTTAGTCATCCAACTACAATGCTTTGCAAATTATTTCTTTCCAATAATTTAGTATATGAATCAATGAAAATATTGTATAATCTTTCAAAGCCCCACATTTTCCCCTAGATGAACTTGAAACAACCAACAAAACTTTCAAAAGGTTATTCAAATAAATCTACGAATGTTGTAATTTATAGGTCAAATTATGGTGTTTGTCTCATTACTATTTTCAACATGAGGCTATTATAAATGTTATTCCCTAGAACAAATCACTAACAACATAAAAATCTTTATTTATCACCTAAATTTTACAGTGTTAGTGATTTTAGACTAAAACATGACATTCATAAATAGTATGAATATGATGAAGAGGTTAAGGCTAATGTTGGAGGGGCCTTGAAGGACCATTGTGGTGAAGTTAGAGCTCTTTTTTTTGGTCAGGTATGTGCAAATGACTCTAGTGAAGCTGAACTTCTTTTTATTGATGTCCTTAGATATATTAATTGAAGTTGAGTGGCTAGGTAAGGTCGGTCTAGGACTAGTAGTTGAATTTGATTCCCAAATGGCATTGTTATGGCTAAAATATACAATTTCGAGTCCTTGATCACTTTGAAGTGTTTTTATAGATCTTGATCGACAGATTAAGAAGGTAAAGGAACACAATTTCTGCCATTTAACCCGGAAGAACAATCATATAGCTGATTATTTCGTGGAAGTGGGTCTGAAAAGAAATACCATATATAAAGTTCGATGGTAATTGCTGTAGTTGAGATCTAGATTGTTTTTTTTTTGGATTTTATTTTCTTTGTTTCATTTTGGTCCTGTATGAACTTTGTGTTGCTCGAGTTACTGTCAACTTCACGCTTAATATCAATGAATATTTTGCTTTGCAAAAAATAAAATTTGTACAAAAATTGAACAACTCGACTCGAATAAAAAAATAAATAAAATTTGAATGAGTAAATAAAATTTATCAACTCGACTAACTCAAAATATTTTAAATCGTCTCGACTCAATTGAATATTCACGCCTAATTTAGACAATCTTTTAAATAACAACAAGACTGAAAGAAAACTTACTTTCTATTACCAAATTAAGAAAATATATTTGTTTATGGCGCGCAATAGAGATGTGAATATAAAGAAAATGACATTAATATAAGCGAATTCGGATATATATAAAAGGGAAAGTTGTCTGTACAATCACTAAATTATAGGATAAATTATATTTTGACTATTGAATTATGAATTTTGTCACCCTGGTCATTTACTTTTTTAAATAGCATCAATCAACTCACTGGCCATTAAAACTTGCCCAAATACTAACATGTCAGTTAAAAAATTTGTGTAATAACACATTTAGTTCTTCATATTTATATATTCAATCAATTTAATCATAATTTTAAAATTTCAATAAATTCAACCCTAACAAATCGCTTCAATTTAGCTCTAATTTTATTTATAAATATTTAATAAATTTGACTCACCAAAAAGATGATAACATGCGTTACCATCTTACCATATTGGTGAACAATTAGAAAATGAGATTTGTTACTAGAGATTCAATCAATTCAGTCTTAATTTAAAAAATTTAATAAATTTAACCCTAACAAATTACTTCAATTTGACTCTAATTTTAATTATAAATATTTAATAAATTTGACCCACCAAAAAGATGATAACATGCGTTACCATCTTATCCTATTGGTGAACAATTATTCTTAAAAAAAAAAGATTGGTGGACAATTAGAAAATGAGATTTGTTACTAGAGATTCAAACCTGAGCACCGTATCTTAATTATTTTATTGGTGAAAATTAAAGGATAAAAATTAACATTAAAGAGAACTCAACGAGTGGTCTGTTGTTAATGCTTAATTGTAGTTTTTCTTTTAAGGTCATTTAATTCTATTACAAATAGTATTAAATTGTGCTTTGGAAATGATATTTTGCCCTCACTATTTAGCCTAAAAATATTGAGCAATTTTACTCATTTAAAATATCTCTAAGCAAATGTTTGCTTTAGAAACACTCTCTTTGGTTTTCATCAACCTTCCATGAGTGTTGTTTTCAGTTGAGAGAAGAGTAGTACCACCAGAGTCCACTCTATCTTTCGAGCGTACAAAATTTGAAGAGTTGTGCTAATCTCAGGGGGTCAGTCGCCCATTGTAGCGATTACACACATCGAGCCAAATTCGTTTCTAAGGCAGTGGTTTTCCACGACATGGTTATTGTTCTTTTGGTTATTTTATTTAACATTTTCCAGTCAATGCTACTACCTCGTTTTGCATCAGTATATTTTGCAACAATGTAGAACCAAACTTTATACTGTTGTTCAAACATGAACGATATTAGTAACACGATCTCGCAATTCACAGTACAATGTCATTGCACCTCAGACAAGATTTTAGTAAAATCTTACCTTTAACTTGTGTCTAAAAATATCAACTATCAATATTGTTGGTCGGAAAAATGCCAATGGCGATATTGATATACGGTATAAACCGACACGGTAGATAGTTGATATATTTTTAAATAATCATCGTTTATCAACTTAGCATGGTAAAGATTTCTAATATTGCCAACCGATATAGATTATTATAGATGATGGTTTACAAAACGTTGTTTTCGAACGTTTACAAAACGTTGTTTCGAACGTTTACAAAACGTTTTATTGCCTTTACTATGTTATTGGTTTAAAGCTCATATGAAACGTTTGTTAATTGATCTATTTAAACGTTTTAGAGAAAGCAAAGTTGGTAATAAAATTATATTGCCAATCAAACGTTCATCAATAAATTATAGCATTATTATATTTGTTCATCTTCTCACTTAGAATGGTTTTTAGAATTCATATCTGTCTAAACGTTTGAAATGCATAAAAGGATTTTAATGTGTAGCTATGTTTTATTGCTATGGTCTAGGATATAGCATAATAAAAATAGGTATTTAGAAAACAAAGGTGTTTAAATTTTTATGCTTTAAATGCTATAGTATTTTTAGCAACCATCCTTTTAAATGCTATAATGATATAAACGTTGAATTGTTGGTAACATAGTGAGAATTATGTGTATATTAATATGTAGTGAAAAAGCGTATTTTATAGCAGCAGGTATTTAATGTTATAATTATATTAATAATTATTAATTATTAATATAATGTTTTTTATTGATGAAAGATGTGTTTTGGCATATAAAGTAGGCTTTAAATGGTTTTTAAAGATCTTATTTGATGATAGTCATGATGATTACAATAAATAACAAATTTTAAGAGTGCAACTAAAATGGTAATATTATCGGTTACACTAGTTATTATGTAAAAGTTTTTCTATTAATATCATTGAAGATTATTTTGTCAGTTACACTAGTTAGTGTTAATATTTAACATACTAATATTTTTTTTTGAGAAGTTTATTTTATGAAGATAACATAGTAGCTGAAATTTTAGAGAAGTGCAAAGTTGATGACATTGAAATGAAAAACTCTCCAAATCAAGTGCTCTTCAATAGAGCTGTCTATGTCTTGATCCAAATTCCACAATTAGTTGAGGGAAAAGTGGAATACTAAAGATAAGTACTTTATTATTATCAGTAAATTTTGAGAATTTTATGAGAAAATTTACTGTTAGTAAATTGTTTTAAGACTAATCTTGTGAAATTTCCTCTACTTCTAAGAATTGATAGATTTAAAAGAGGAGTCGATTCATGTGAAATGATTGTCACGATAGTTTTCATGATCGATCCGTTTAAAGTTGATGATAAGGAGATTGAAGTTACAAGCATGGTGAAAAAAGGCAAGTATACTATGACATTACGATTCTACCCATGAGGTCAGACTATTTAGACTTGTTACTTGTTAATTCATGCTTAGAATGATACATGAATTAGATTAAATAAGCCTTTTTAAGCTAGCCTTTAAACTTAATGGACATATTATGGACTGAGATAAACAACTAGTATAAGTCTAAGACTAATATTAAGGTAGTAGTGAGCCAAAATGTGTATGCTTAATAAGATACTATTGTAAGTAAAAGTATTAAGAATAATTCTTTAAGAGACCTTAATTAAAGAAAGAGAAAATTCATAAATGGCTTCAGGGGCGGATCCAGGATTTTACATTTGGTAGTTCACCGACCGACAATAAATATAATCGCATATAATTCAAAAGTAAATTATATAAGTCATCAAAAACTACATTCAAAAGTCATAGAAAATTCAAATTACAAATTAATAGTACATAAAGATAGACTACAATTGTTCACGATGAGCCCTCATATTTTGGTACCGACGTACAATAGCATCCGTGCTAACTTCCACAAACAAATATTTCTCTATAAAAGTAACCAAACAATCATTCAATAGTTGATCTCCCATGCTATTACTCAATCTATTTTTTACGGTAGTCATTGCTGAAAAAGCTATTTCTACTATTGACGTTGCCCCGGGAAGAAGCAACACTAACTTCAAAAGTAAGTAGACTCTTGAATGAGTTTCATGCTTCTTTGTCTCAACAAGTTTGTTGGAAAGTTCATTTAGGTTCTTCACATCCCAAAATCTCTCATCATTTCGAATATCGGTTATGAAATTCCCCAATGAATATTCAAAAAACAACAATTCGACTTCTGAAAATTCTCTAGGATAGAATTCGGCAAGTCATCGTATTTTCTCCTTGTCAAAAGAAGAAAACCGATTTGAGGGATGAAAGCAAGACATACAAACAAGTAATTCCTTACTTACCTCACTAAACCGATTTTCAAGTTCTTGCAATTGTAGATCAATTACACTGAGAAATACTTCGACTCAAAAATGGTGGAGATTTGTCACTGGTGGTTGCTTACTTCCACGATAATGACTCCTTCCCGGGATAACATACTTTGCCTCCATGTCAGGAATCTCCACTTTATGTTTAATCATAAATGATGTAACTTTTTCATGAGCTCATCCCATCCGTTCTCTCTCAAATCTTAAAGATTCTCCTTAGTTACATCAACCATGGACATCGCATTTACAATGTCTTGCTCCTTTTTCTGTAAAGCCAAATTTAGCTCATTTGTAATCCCAAAAATAGACAACATCAAGAGTGCCACAAAGATGAAATCAAATGACATCATTAAATGGGTAAGTGACTCGGCTGTGTTTGTGTCATTCCAGTCAGAAATTTCTCTAATGGCATCAAGTGACTCAAGGATAGAAGGATACAACGAAATCACATTCAAAATTGTTTTAAAATGTGATCCCCATCGAGTATCTCTAGGTCTACTCAAACCAAGCTATTGATTTAAACCAGTTCCTGATTCTAACTCACCCAAAGATAATGCCTTAACAACACTCTCAGCTTGCTCTTCTCGGAGAAATTCTTTCCTTTTAGGTGAACCACCAACAAAATTCAACAAAGTGCAAGAACATCACCAAATAGCCAACAAACATCCCTATTCTTTTGAGCTACAACAGCAAGTGTCAGTTGAAGTTGATGCGCAAAGCAATGAACATAATATGCACTTGGAGATTCATTCAAGATTAAAGTTTTAAGACCATTAATTGAACCTTGCATGTTACTAGCGCCATCATAACCTTGACCTCAAACACTAGACAAGCTTAAAGAGTGATCCATACGTAATGAATCAACTGTAGCTTTTAAAGTCAAAGAAGCAGTATTTGCAACATGTAAAATACCAAGAAACCGCTCTTGAACTTCTCCTTTTTTGTTCACATAAAGCAAACAAAGTCATTTGCTCCTTATCAGGAATGTCTGCAGACTCATCAACAAGGATTGAAAAAAATCCACCATCAAGTTCTTCCATAATTGCTTTAGTTGTCTCTTTTGCACAAGCATTGATTATGTCTTTTTGAATTGAATGAGAAATTAATTGACAATTACCGGGGGCATTTTTCAAAACCACTTTTCTATAATCAGAATTATGCACTGAAAGAAATTGCAAGAGTTCAAGAAAATTACCCCTGTTAAATGATTTCTCATTTTCATCGTGGCCACGAATAGCCAACCCTTGAAGCAAAAGCCACTTCAAGCATGCAATTGAAGGTTCTAATCGCAAACGATAAGCAGTCATTAATTCCTCGGATTGTTTAGAGAAGCATGATGAAATGGAAGACTTTTGATTCTTAAAATCATTCAACCTCTCCAATGCTTGATTGTGAGCACTCATATGTCAACCAACATGCTTAGCAAATGCATCAATTCTATTCCAAGCTCTAAAACCCGCACCAACAAAAGCATCTCCCCCAGGTGAGTTATCATCCTTGAATAAATAGCAGAAAAAACAGAAATTTGCATCCTTCTCAACACTATACTCAAGCCAATATCCATGTTTTTTAAACCAATTAGGGATAAAACGACGGCTTTTCCCGAAAAAATTATTTTAGAAAACTCGTGATTATCGGGTTGACAAGGTTGTCTTTGGATATATTCTCTTCGAACTATATCCCTATCATCAGGATGAAAATCACTCATTTTCTCCTTTTTCTTGGGTCATGTGGGAGATTAATAACATATCATTCCTTCAATCTTCCTTCGTCAATTGGTGTTTCGCCCTTAGGAATCGAACTAGCTTCAACATGTTCAACATGATTTTGAAGAGTATCTTGGTTTCTTCATTCTCATCGGATGATGTAACATTGTTTGATGGAGAGGAAGATTGCAAACTCGCTTGAGATGGTGAAGGACTTGGAGTAAATGTACCTTCAATATCTTTTTGAATTCTTTTTGAAAAAAAAAACTTGAAATATCTCTATGATTTGTTCTCTTCATTCTGAAATTAGATTATAAGAAAAGTTTCATTAAATAAAAAATAAAAGTAACTAAAATCACACGAATATAATAAATCAGTTGTTTCTTTTCAATTTGTCACTAGAAATGCTCGTTGTTTAAATTCTTACTGTTTTTCTTCTTTTGATGCACTTCATTGAGTTTTTTTTTCTAAGAATATATTATGGGATTAACTCTAAGTTTAATTTTACTACTGCTAATACATTCTTCAAAATTTAGTTCTTAACAACCATGAAGCTTCAACAATAAACTTGTGACTTGTCTATAGACTACAGATTTCAAAATTTGATAAAAAAGATACCTATAATAGACCACTACCTGCATCACAAAATCGGATCAATTCCTTGACTTAACTGAAAGCACATCTAATTAAACATGATTGCCTTACAATTCAACATCTATCTATCGTTTCTCACGCAAATTGCAACATCCAAAAGTCTCCACTCTAACCAATTTATGAAACAACATTACCCAAAGACACAACAATGGAATCAAGCAAATTAAACATCCTACCAAAGCCAACGACAATCACCTCAAATTCAAGCATACACAATATCAAATTGTTACAATAAAAAAACCCACAGCAATCAAGATCTGAAAATTGAATAGGTTGCCTAACTAATTGCTTCAAGTCGGGATAAACCCACATTCATTTAGAAATAATATAAACAAATAAAAACCCAAATGAAAAATATAAACGTGAAACTAAAAGAACTAAAGAAAAGAAGTGAGATTATGAACTTTGTAAAGAGCAAAAAGAAACTTACCAGTTAAATTTTGAAAGAGATGGCCACTTCAGATATGAAGCAAGAAGCAAATTGAGAGAATTGAAAGAAAAAATAAAATTTTTCCAGTGCTGTATTGTTGTCAGGATATTGAGAGAAGCATAAGTTTGTAAGTTTGAGGGAAAAGACCGAGAGAATGAATTGGAATTTTGGTAAGGTAACCAGAAAAAAAAAATTTAATTTTTTTTATTTGGGAGGTCACGTGACCTAGCAGGTATAAGAATACATCCGCCCCTGAATGGCTTATCGAAAAGCATTATGAAAATGCATGTCTAGGATTGGTTATATGAAAGACCTTGTATTTAAGCGTGACTAGTGCACAACCTCTCTTTCATGGTAACCTACCTGATGCATTGTTCTTTAATGTGCTAACTTTTATAAAAATACTATGACAAATAAGATCTCTTTAATATTAGTGTAGAAGAGTTGAGATTAATTTGGTTGAGTAGAATGCCAAATTTAGTCATAGTAAATAAAATATGTGATGATCTCTTTAGGGCTAATATATTGAATATTATGAATGAGAATATGATAGACATTAGTTCTACTAAAAGATTGGTTGTAGCTATTAAATCTCTTTGGGTTCTTTTCCTAAGAAGGAAAGAGATGCTTTATCTTAGGAGTTGTGTTGAAATATTTTGTAATAAACTTGAGATGATTTTTTTGTGTTTAGGAAAAGCTAAAAACTCCTCATAAACATTTTTATAATTTTTTAAACAGATCTTATGAAGAATTAGGAAAACTGAAATTCCTTTTAAATGAGAAAAAGTCATGAATGGCTACTGATGAAATATAATGAATTTCGTAATCGTTTGAGATTATGCATACTAATCTTAATGATTAGTAACTTCTTAAAACTTTGAAAACATAATCATGTGTAAACAAGGTTTGAGTTTGTTATAACATAGTTTTATGGTTAAAACTCACAGCAAATTTTACTATAGTATGATTGAGTATTTGTTTACGCGTTGTCCAAGACACTTATTAATTTATTTTTATCTTAAAAATATTAGAAATGTGGGGGTGCCTTAAAATAATGACTAAAGTCAGAGAGGAACTTAGTTGATCCGCTTACCAAAAAGTTAAGCCGAAAATTGGTTCTAGATTAGACGAGGGGGTGAGATTAAAGCTCATTGGTTGAGGAATTCATGGTGGATACCCAACTTAATTATCTATGTTCGATGTGGTCAAACGAAACCATGGAAAGACTCATAGTGTACATTTCTACCTACCTATCCCTAGGACGAATAATGTACATGCACAGGATAAGCTCTATTGCTCTTAATAAATTCATAGCCCAAACTTTGGGTGGTCTTAGTGAGAAAGACTTGATGAATTTACTGTTTTTGGATGAATATCTACTCTTAATAAGTTCATAACCTAGTGTGGAGTGGGTGGTTCTAACGCGAAAGACTAGATGAACTTGCCGTTAGAGAGGAAGAGTTTGGGTGATCCTATTTGAGAAAGACTTATTGAATTCACAGGTTAAAGAGGTTGAGTATTTATTCTTAATGAATTCTTATCCCAGAGTTTGAGTGGTTTATTTAAGATGAACTTGAAGAAATTCACCTTATTTATTGTAAGGATGAGCTATCGTAAAAGTTCTTAATTATTTCATAACCCAGATTCGGGTGGTTTATATTGAGATAAATCTGATGAAATAACCTACGTAAGTGAGAAGGACTACCCACCTTCTATGAAAAACATTGGGCCGTTGTTCTAGTACACTTACTAGAATCCTAAGGAAAGATGGCTATATATACGCATTCGTATATATACTTTGTAGACACATCGAGGACTTCGGTAGATGAAGAGGTTAGTTGTGTGTTATGAGTTCACCCTAATCTTAGAAAGTTTAAGGTTCGTTCACTTATCTAAAAGAACAATTACTCATCATCACTATGTTCTAGTTCTAGATACATCCATTAATGCTTAAGCAACTAATTTTCGCTATTGTTCTTCTCACGTTCTAACCTCAATGCTCTCATTTTTACGAAGGATACTCTTTCGCATTAGTGGGAAAATGTTGTTAATGCTCAATTGTAACTCTTCTTTTAATGCCATTTACTTTTATTATAAATAGTATTAAATTGTGCTTTGGAAATGACGATTTGTCCTCACTATTTAGCCTATAAATAGTGAGCAATTTTACTCATTTTAAAATATCCCTAAGCAAATGTTTGCTGTAGAAACACTCTCTTTGGTTTTTCATAAACCTTCCCTGAGTGTTCTTTTGAGTTGAGAGAATAGCAGTACCACCGAAGTCCACTCCATCTTTCAGGTGCACAAAATTTGGAGAGCCGTGCTAATCTCAGGGGGCATTCGTCCATTGTAGCGATTACACGCCGGTGAGAATTTGCTTCTAAGACAGTTATCGTTCTGTTTGGTTATTTTATTTAATATTTTTTAGTCAATGCTAATGCCTCGTTTTGCAGCAATATATTTTCCAACATGGTCCTAGTGGAAAAGCGGATATTGTTCATCCCAGGATATTCGTGTTCAAATCGTTTTGTCTGCAAGGTGTATGTGCACTGTCAAATGGTGGGGAATATATATGAACAAATACTATCGTATAATTACCTTAAGACTATTTAAAAATATAACATTAAAGAAATTCAAGCTTAGAATCATTAGATGAGTGTACATTAATGGTTGAAAGTATATTCTTTTTCTTATAAATTTTCATACTTGCACACATTAAACGTATTTTAAATAAATTAATAAAAACTTTGCTCGATTAGAAACACAAAAACTGTCAAAATATATTTTGACAATATTTTCTCAAACCACGTAGATGCTCTCATTTAGGGGCGGATCCAGGATTTTACATTTGGTAGTTCACCGACCAGCAATAAATATAATCGCATATAATTCAAAAGTAAATTAAATAAGTCATCAAAAACTACATTCAAAAGTCATAGAAAATTCAAATTACAAATTAATAGTACATAAAGATAGACTACAATTGTTCACGACGAGCCCTCATATTTTGGTACAGACGTACAATAGCATCCGTGCTAACTTCCACAAATAAATCTTTCTCTATAAAAGTAACCAAACAATCATTCAATAGTTGATCTCCCATGCCATTACGCAATCTATTTTTTTATGGTAGTCATTGCTGAAAAAGCTCTTTCTACTGTTGACGTTGCCACGGAAAGAAGCAACACTAACTTCAAAAGTAAGTAGACTCTTGAATGAGTTTCATGCTTCTTTGTCTCAACAAGTTTGATTGAAAGTTCATTTAGGTTCTTCACATCCCAAAATCTCTCATCATTTTGAATATCGGTTATGAAAATCCCCAATGAATATTCAAAAAACAACAATTCAGCTTCTAAAAATTCTCTAGGATAGAATTTGGCAAGTCGTCGTAATTTTTCCTTGTCAAAAGAAGAAAACCGATTTGAGGGATAAAAGCAAGACATACAAACAAGTAATTCCTTACTTACCTCACTAAACCGATTTTCAACTTCTTGCAATTGTAGATCAATTACACTGAGAAATACTTCAACTCGAAAATTGTGAAAATCTGTCACTGGTGGTTGCTTACTTCCGCGATAACGACTCCTTCCCGGAATAACATACTTTGCCTCCATGTCAGGAATCTCCACTTTATGTTTAATCATAAAAGATGTAACTTTTTTCATGAGTTCATCTCATCCATTCTCTCTCAAATCTTGAAGATTCTCCTTAGTTACATCAACCATGAACATCGCATTTACAATGTCTTGCTCCTTTTTCTATAAAGCCAAATTTAACTCATTTGTAATCCCAAAACTAGACAACATCAAGCGTGCCACAAAGATGAAATCAAATGACATCATTAAATGGGTAAGTGACTCGGCTTTGTTTGTGTCATTCCAGTCAGAAATTTCTCCAATGGCATCAAGTGACTCAAAGATTGAAGGATACAATGAAATCACGTTCAAAATCATTTTTAAATGTGATCCCCATCGAGTATCTCCAAGTCTACTCAAACCAAGCTCTTGATTTAAACCAGTTCCCGATTCTAACTCACCCAAAGATAATGCCTCAACAACACTCTCAGCTTGTTTTTCCCGGAGAAATTCTTTTCTTTTAGGTGAACCACCAACAAAATTCAACAAAGGTGCAAGAACATCACCAAATAGCCAACAAATATCCCTATTCTTTTGAGCTACAACGCAAGTGCCAGTTGAAGTTGATGTGCAAAGCAATGAACATAATATGCACTTGGAGATTCATTCAAGATTAAAGTTTTAAGACCATTAATTGAACCTCGCATGTTATTAGCACCATCATAACCTTGACCTCGAACACTAGACAAGCTTAAAGAGTGATCCATAAGTAATGACTCAACTGCAGCTTTTAAAGTCAAAGAAGTAGTATTTGTAACATGTAAAATACCAAGAAACCGCTCTTGAACTTCTCATTTTTTGTTCATATATCGCAAACAAAGAGTCATTTGCTCCTTATCAATAATGTCTGCAGACTCATCAACAAGGATTGAAAAAAATCCACCATCAAGTTATTCCATAATTGCTTTAGTTGTCTCTTTTGCACAAGCATTGATTATGTCTTTCTGAATTGAAGGAGCAATCAATTGACAATTACCGGGGGCATTTTTCAAAACTACTTTTCTATAATTAGAATTATGCACTAAAAGAAATTGCAAGAGTTCAAGAAAATTACCCCTGTTAAATGATTTCTTATTTTCATCGTGACCACGAAAAGCCAACCCTAGAAGCAAAAGCCATTTCAAGCATGCAATTGAAGCTTCTAATCGCAAACGATAAGCAGGCATTGATTCATCGGATTGTTTAGAGAAGCATGATGAAATGGAAGTCTTTTGATTCTTAAAATCATTCAACCTCTCCAATGCTTGATTGTGAGCACTCATATGTCCACCAACATGCTTAGCAAATGCATCAATTCTATTCCAAGCTCTAAAACCCGCACCAACAAAAGTATCTCCCCCAAGTGAGTTATCATCCTTGAATAAATAGCACAGAAAACAAAAAGCTGCATCCTTCTCAACACTATACTCAAGCCAATATCCATGTTTTTTTAAACCAATTAGGGATAAAACGACGGCTTTTCCCCAAAAAAATTTGTTTTAGGAAACTCGTGATTATCGGGTTGACAAGGTTGTCTTTGGATATACTCTCTTCGAACTATATCTCTATCATCGGGATGAAAATCACTCATTTTTCTCTTTTTTCCTGGGTCATGTGGGAGATTAATAACATCACATTCCTTCAATCTTCCTTCATCGATTGGTGTTTCGCCCTTAGGAATCGAACTAGCTTCAACATGTTCAACATGTTCAACATGATTTTGAAGAGTATCTTGGGTTTCTTCATTCTCATCGGATGATGTAACATTGTTTGATGGGGAGGAAGCTTGCAAACTCGCTTGAGATGGTGAAGGGTTTGGAGTAAATGTACCTCCAATATCTTTTTGAATTCTTTTTGAAAAAAAACTTGAAATATCTTTGTAATTTGTTATCTTCATTCTGAAATTAGATTATAAGAGAAGTTTCATTAATAAAAAAATAAAAGTAACTAAAATCACACGAATATAATAAATCAGTTGTTTCTTTTCGATTTGTCACTAAAAATGCTTGCTGTTTAAATTCTTACTATTTTTCTTCTTTTGATGCACTTCATTGAGTTTTTATTCTAAGAATATATTATGGGATTAACTCTATGTTTAATTTTATTACTGCTAATACATTCTTCAAAATTTAGTTCTTAACAACCATGAAGCTTCAACAATAAACTTGTGACTTGTCTATAGACTACAGATTTCAAAAATTGATAAAAAAAAGATACCTATGACAGGCCACTATCAGCATCAGAAAATCGGATCAATTCCTTGACTTAACTGAAAGCACATCTAATTAAACCTGATTGCCTTACAATTCAACATCTATCTATCGTTTCTCACGCAAATTGCAACATCCAAAAGTCTCTACTCTAACCAATTTATGAAACAACATTACCCAAAGACACAACAATGGAATCAAGCAAATTAAACATCCAATCAAAGCCAACGACAATCACCTCAAATTCAAGCATACACAATATCAAAATGTTACAATAAAAAAACCCACAGCAATCAAGATCTGAAAATTGAATAGGTTGCCTAACTAATTGCTTAAAGTCGGGATAAACCCACATTCATTTAGCAATAATATAAACAAATAAAAACCCAAATGAAAATATAAACGTGAAACTAAAAGAAATAAAGAAAAAAAGTGAGATTATGATCTTTGTAAAGAGCAAAAAGAAACTTACCAGTTAAATTTTGAAAGAGATGGCCACTTCAAATATGAAGCAAGAAGCAAATTGAGAGAATTGAAAGAAAAAATAATTTTTTTCCAGTGCTGTATTGCTGTCAAGATGTTGAGAGAAGCATAAGTTTGTAAGTTTGAAGGAAAAGACCGAGAGAATGTATTGGAATTTTGATAAAGTAACCAGAAAATTTTTTAATTTTTTATTTGGGAGGTCACGTGACCTAGCAGGTATAAGAATACATCCGCCCTGCTCCATTCCCTCTCATTGACTAATCATTTATTTTGCCAAAGCTTAGCAAAAACAAGTAATAGCACCCAGTCATTATGCATTGAAATTGCCGTTGATCACCAGTGATCGGCAGAAACAACTGAAAAGATTACGAAAAACCAGGTTGTTTCACATCAGTCCAGGAGGCAACTATTTAGATTAATCCTAATCTCACCACACGCTGGATTTGTCTGTCTTGGTACAGTTCTTTCAATGGACATCTTTGTTTTGTCTCTGGTATAAAACCCAACACCAAACTTTCTTTCCATTTTCAGATTGTCCTGCAACAAAATCACAACTTGGGAGTATTGAGAAAATGAAGCTAGCTTGGTCACCCGAGACAGCATCCAACGCTTATATTGATACTGTTAAACTCGTAAGCATTAATTAAGGAATCTTCTGATATTCTCTGATGTATGCTTAATTATTGTTCCTTTTGATTGATCAGTTCCCTTTCTGTTGTTTTGTTTGCAGTGTGAACTTCATCATGATATTGGTGTAGCAGAGCTTGTTTCAGCCATGGCCGCGGGCTGGAACGCGAGATTCATTGTGGAGACATGGTCACAAGGTGGAGCTACAGCAATGAGCATCGGCCTGGCCATTGCTAACAGCCATACGAACGGAGGACATGTATGTATAGTCCCCGATGAAAGATCGAGGTTAGAACACGTTCAGGCCCTGGAAGTGGCCGGCATGTCACCGGAGTAATTGTTGGAGAGCCTGAGGATTTAATGAGTGGGTTAAATGGTATAGATTTCATGGTAGCGGATAGCCAGCGAAACGACTTTTCCAGGGTGTTTCAGCTAGCAAAATTGAGTAACAAGGGAGCAGTTATGGTATGCAAGAATGCCAACTCCAGAAGAGATTTGAGTTTCAGTTGGAGAAGTATCATCGACGATAGATCACGGCAGCTCATACATTCCGTTTCTTCCGGTAGGGAAAGGATTGGATATCGCACATGTAGCAATCGGTGGTGGAAATTCCGGTAAAAGGAGGTGGATCAGGCAGATTGATCGTCAATCGGGGGAAGAATGTGTAATTAGAAAGTAGAAGAATATCCGATTACTCATCTAGAAATAATTGTATTTAGTTCTCCACAATTTTTTTGTTCTTTACTTTTGACATGTTTTCAAGCTTAGAATTAGGGGAGTGAAATTTAATTTGACTCGAAAAAATTAATTTCTCCTAATTATTATAGTTGAGTTGTTCGAATTTCTTATTCGAATTTACTTTGTACTTTAAAAGTTTGAATAACCGAAAAATCGAATATTAAAACTACATTATTTTGGTCTTTAGCTAAATATTTTGATTTGCATTGTGATTTGGTTCTTTATTTTTTCTTGTTTCTTTAATTTCATCTCTATTTTAAGATATCAAATTTGAATACATCCTCCTTAACACAATAAAGTACATATGTAACTTCATTTTTTAACCACAAATTTTCTCTTTTCTTTCAATTTAGTCTCCCAATTTTTCGTTTTATTTAATTTGATTTTCCAACTGCAACTCTTTGCTAATTTAATTTGACTCAACTCTTATAAGGCTCACAAACTCGACTAACTTATTTTTTTCACTCACAACTCAATTCTACTCAATCAGATGAATACTCACCCCTTGTTAGAGCATTCAAATAACTTTGTTGAATCAATTCGTAAGGCTTTCAGGTAAATTTTACCCCCCATATTTTCTACTTTCAACAATCTATTTCCCATCTCATTTTTCTTTCCCATAGACAAAGAAGCAATTATTTACATGACAATGATTATTTGCAAAATGACCCTATAACAGTAAATCTTCGAAATATCATTAGCAATGGCAATACTTAAACATGTAATCAAATTCTTGGTGTGTAATATCGTATTACAGTGATGTGCCTTCACAGCCTATATTGGATAAATGGTGATATAACATTCAATAGCTAGTAGTTCTTTTGGCCAACCATGAATCATTTTAAGGACAAAACACTCCTTTTAAGTTCCGTTCCTGGCTGTCTGTTTCTCCACTGAGATTTGATGACCTTCAAACACTATATAAACTTTTGACCAGTCGGCAGTCATGAAGCCACAATTTAGTCCCAACTGTCCCGACTTCTTCTAAACACTTTCTTGTCGGAAAGGACTTTCTTGCTTTTAAGGCGTTTTTGCTCCCCAATTGTAGCCCTGCAAGAAGAATGGAAACACAAATAAATTTCAATCCCGATCGAATTACAAGGAATATGTTTGAAAAAATAATATGAATATTGCAGGTAAAGCAGGTGGAAGCTGCCACAAGTAAATGTGATGAAGACTTACATCTTTGCAATTTTCTTCTTTTGCTCTTCTGATGGGGGTGGTGGCACATAAGCAGCAGCATCAATGATTGCCTGTTTGGTTCAAGCAAGGGCAAAAATATGATAAAATGACTACCATATTCAGAAATCAAAAGATCAACAGCAAATCATACAACAGCAGAAGTATGACACTAAAGCACATGAGATATGTTCAATTGCTTCTTTGATGGATTACAACCAAAAACTAGGCATGGCAGTTTGCTAATAGCAGAAAATTATAATTGCTAAAGAGAACTGTTTCAGCACCTGTAGTTTTTCCAGAGCATCATCAATGTTTCCCCTGAACAAAATATGACTCAAATGAATACATGTTTAATGAATTGAAAGAAAACTGAACAACAAAAACAAAAAGGGGTGAAAAACAAACTTCTGTGTCCTAGTTTTTGTTGATGATATCACAATTTCTCCATCCATGTTTATCCTGTTTTTTTCCTGTTCATAATGAGGTGAGGTCATTGAGAGATGAGAATTCCTGGACAAAACCAGATCTAGGGAAATCTAAACTGCAAGCAAATGTTTCTTAAGGGGTCAGTACAAACATGTGGAATTTATGCGACTTCGGTTAAAGCTCCTTAGTTGAAGACTAATTCATAGTAGTAGGATCAGGGCCATCTCTTATATCTGCAGAGCATTTTCGGTACTCAAACTTGAGCACTTTCAACCACGTTGAAGCTGTTTTTAGCTCATTTCAGGTCATTCAATTAGCATACACTCAGGTTCAAAAGAAATTCTCAAAGAATCAAGTTTATCTGAATCCCATTTCATCCATATACAACCTAATCATTTCCGCGCCAAATTTAAGGCCTCCAATTGTATCATGCCACTCTTCTTCTTCTTCTACCTTTAATAAGTTCCCAGTATACTTGGCTAAAAGTACCATTCAATTTCCTTTAAAATGATCCTGAATTAGCTATGGACTTCACCTTTTTACTGCTACGATGGTTTAACTGTGATCTCATTAAAACAATTTTAAATTACTACCATATAGAAGCTACATTGCTTGTTGATACTAGCATAACTGCACTAACAAATCAAGCTAAAATTAACACAGAGAAGAAGGAAAGCAGAAAACATAATAGTTGCATGCTCCATATAGTCTTGGCAGAACATTGCTTAAAGCCCTCTCCATGTTCAACCGTGGCACGATTTTTTGGAGTTCTATTTCTGAATTCATAATATGTGAGAATTAAGTATAAGATAAAGGGGTTGTTAAATAATTCAATCCACAACCAATCAGTAGGATCTCTATGAAGACATTTCAGTTCTTATCTTGAAGGCAAATGAGCATTCTTCAAAAACAATAGATAACAAAAACAAACCAGTTGCATAATCCTCTCTCCGATCCTATCACTTAGCCAATAAGCTTGTTGTACATTGAACCTCATGTCCACCTTGGTGTTAACTGCCTTCAGCAACAAAAGTAATCCAATATAAATCTTGGCAACAGAGTACTTAGGGACTACAATGGAACGAACTCTGAAACATAAAGAAGATACAATACCCTTATTTACATTTTGACCACCAGGGCCACCACTCCTTGCAAAACTCACTGAAACATGATCTGTAAAGACTTGGTTACGTTTAATTCAGCATATAAAATCAGCACAAGGGTTAAAAATAACAATTTTCAAAAGTACCGGAAGTTGAAGAGAGGATGGATGAAAATGATTAGAACAGTAAAATTCGTGTACATTTTAAGAGTGAAAACAGAAAGCAAATAAAATTCATTGGTACCCAGAGTGATTTGAGGAATGGGTTCATTCCCGGCAGCGCTGGCTCGCTCTTCTGCTTCCTGAAGGAGCTGTTGGACTTAAGAGAGACGAGCAGAGACTTTTCGGTCGGCATCGGCGTCGGATGCGGCACAACGAATCGGGGTGAAACTGATTCCAAGATTTGGCGTAAGTCGGACGGTGGCGTTAGAGGGAGAGGGAAGCAGAGGGCGAGCGGAAGAAGAGATAGAAATTGAAGATAGAAGGGGATGATGGAGGAGTTGTTTCATAATCATGTTTGCACTTGTCCTAATGACTGCCATGTGGAACTCTATAAAATGCACTCCAAAATTAGAGTTCAAAAGACAGTAGGGGTAAAACTTTTTTCCTTCAAAAAAGATGATAACAAAGGGAGTTAAGTTTGGGGTTTGACAGATTGTGGTGATTCAAAAGGTTTCTGAAGTTCATCTGGTTTGGCTTTATGAAATTGGGACTTCGGGTTTTTGGAGTATTGAGTGAAATCACTGGCATAGGTTCTCTCTTATTTTATGTGTTTCATTTGACAAGGCACGTGGCGCATTGTCTTAAATGGATTACCATCTCCCGAAGACCTGTATTGCCCTAACAATGTTATCTTGGCTAATGGACACAGCCAAACTCGATTATAACTCAAAGTTGAATCCCTTTGGTTTTAGGTGAGGTTAATTCGAATTGCATTAATTTGATTCAAAATTTTACATTAAGGTTTTTTCTTTAAACTAACATTAAGTTTTGAGGACAATATACATAGGATAAATTATATAAATCATCACTTAATTTTTTTTTCTCTTATTTTGGTCATTAAAATTTAATTTTTTTATTTAATCACTCAACTTTTGAATTATTCTTATTTTGATCACTCTACCATTTAATTATAAATGGTGTGATACATAGTTTTTTTATTAATATTTTATTATGACATGAATTTTTATTAGTATAACAACCAACATAGAATATAAAGTTAAAATATTAAAATTTACAAACCCCATAAACCTTCAATGGTCCCACCCTCACCAAACCTCAAATTTCAAACCCTAAACTCTAATCTATCTCACCCTCACTAAATCTCAAACCCTCGTTAATCTTACCCTCACTAAACCCTAAATCCTCATCAGCCTTACACACTAAAATCCCAAATCTTCACTGACCTACCTACCTATCTATCAATCATAATTTGTGTAAGTTATGTACAAGTGAATAAATTAAAAAAATAGTCGGAGATAAAAAAAAAAGATGTAATACAAGCATATCAGGGATAAAATAATTTATTTTTGACAAATTATTAAAGCAGCATTTTGAAGGTTGACACATTAGGTGACTTGGGTGATTTTTCAAATGAGATAAAATAGTTTTTGGTTAAAATAAAATATGGAAAAATGTGGTAAAATACTTAATTGATATATTAAGTATTTTGGTAAATTCAATTTGAAATAATTAAATTTAATTATGGGACATTTTGCTCTAGTGACTAAAATGAAAAGTTTACAAAACTATTTTGGTGACTAAATCATAAAAGGGTCAAAACTTAGAATCTTTAAGGAGCTATTTGACCAATTATTTTTATCATATTTCTCTCTTAATTTAGGCTATTTTTAAAGTGTTTTAATTGGTTTATTAATAAAATAAAATATGATTTATTAAAAGAGATTTTAGTTTAATAAAAATACTTTTTCACGTAACAACTTTTCATCCAACTTTTCTCTCATATTTTCCTAGCAACCAAACTAATATTTTCACTTCAAAATCCTTAGGAATCAATTCTTATTGATTTCCTTTTTTTCCTAATTGATTTCTTTAATTCCTATTGCTAAATTCATTTGGATTTCAATCAAACATTGCCAATTAAGGGAGAAATCAACAATTAGAGGTGATTTTCGTTTCTCTCCTCTAATTAAGGGTTCTTTATTGAAATTCCCAAGTTCTTGGTCCTTTGTTATTGATTTTTGTTATGGAATTATGTTTTAAACATGGATTTGTTAATTAAATTGAGTTTTGTGTGGAAATTGAGTAAAAATGAATTTGGATCTGTTTTGTAATGATTCTAATTGGTTTAGATCTATTTTAAGATGTGTTTTGATGTAAAAAGGAAAGGCTAATAAAAGAAATCCCGAAACTATATGAATTGCTAATTTTCTAGGTCGTTTAGAGTTAATTTTTGGTGTGATCTTGGTGTTGTAGTGTTGCTGGAGGTATAAGGACGACTTTAAAATGTTTTTTGATGTTAATTGATGTTGTCAAGGTGTTGAATTCATTAGGTTGTGACTGGGATTTGTTTAGATGAAGTTTGGTGTTATTTTTTATTGTTTCGAATAGGAATTTGGTGGTTTACAAGTATGTGAAGTTGAAATTGTTGTTTGTTGGGGATTTGTGATGCATGAAAGTGCATTAATCCTCTATTTTTGTTTGGGTAAAGAAGATGAATCGAATCCTTTGGCTTTTAGAGACATCGTAGAAGCGTCAGAGGCTTGAAAGCATTATCGGCAAGTGGGCGATTGGTTGTTGGTGAGTGGAATTATGATTTACTACCTTAAAAAGGTTTGAAAGAAGTTGTGGGAGTTTAGATTAAGTTTGAAACACTTATCTAAGCTCGAAAGTAAGTATCGATTGAGCTCTCTCTCGTTTTCAGCTTTGGAAAATACAATTTCATGCACATGTTTATAGATTTGATTACTTACTATTATATGTATGTTTTAAAATCAAAAGATGATGCAAATGATTATATATGTTAAGTTTTATGAAAAGCAAATGATTTATGAAAGCATGTTGAGGTTGCTTGAATACATGTTGAATGTATTGATAGAAATAGCTTGAGTAATGCATATGTAAAACAGTAAGTTGATGAGATTTAAATGAGTATATTGATTAATGACTGTGGTAAAAATGTAATCGGATATAGTTGGTATGCCATAGGATTGTTAGTGCATTGTAAAAATTCACCTCATGTGTGTCGAGGGATTGTAAGTGTACCGTTAACTCCACCATAAGAACCGCAACGGTTGAGGTGGGTAAAGGTTTTGTTTTCTCCTACTGGTGGATTCATACATCCAAAGTGTTGAGGTGGGTAAAGGTTTCGTTACTCCAGTTTGAACTGTAAAGGTGGGCAAGTGTGCCATTACTCTGGTTGAGGTATATATGTGAAGTAGTTGTAGGAACCACTTGTGAATCTGTGTATTCGATGTGTTTTTGTAAGTTGGAAGGAACTTGTTTTGAGTCACTTGAAAGCCAATATACTAATTGATGTATCATGTGAAATGGATTATATTTTGTATAATGTGGATTATACATGTGAGACTTTTTAAGCTTGTTATGTATAGACTTTGGCAATTGAAGCTTAAATTGAGGTAGATATGAATCCATGATACATGTGTTTTAAATGATTTTAAATGTGCATTTGAAAGAGATTGTTGAAGTATGAGATGATTTTTCCACGAACAAGTAGATTTGGTTTAAATTAATATGGTTTTACATTGTATTGATGAGTGTTTTAACAAATCCCTCACTAAACTTATGGCTTACACTCTCTTTTCTCATCAATACAGAGAAATAGGCCACTAGGACAGTAAGGGTGCAAGGAATGATCTAAGGGTTGTGACTTTTCAAAGTATGGTTTTATATGGACTAAGTAGTAATAAAAGACAATGTGACCAAGATGTGTTTGGGAGGTTTATTTTGAGGACTCCCTGTTTGTAAAAGTTTGATATGATGTTTTAGACTTTTATGAAGTATAAACTTTGGTTTTGAGGGGTTTGGGAACAATATGCATGCTTGGGTAAAGATCATACCTATAAGGAAGTGTCATGAGTATGCCATGTTGCGATTGATGCTCTACCATGCTGTAATGTTTGAGAATTTGATGTTTGTGAAGTCTTATGACGTTTAGATGATGTTTGGAGTGTGTTAGATTGAGCCAAAGTGTCATATATTGGACCAAGATGTCATTATAGGTTTGTCCGTACCGATACGGGTCCTCAAGGATCGTACGTGGGGACCGATCTTGGCTCAATCTGGGGAAAATAGCCTAGGCGTACCGATACTCCTGGTAATCGTATTAGTACGCATAGCAAAAAATTAAGCCTGGTTTCGGTATACGGGTTACCGTATCAATACGGTCTTTAGCTACTAGAATTCTAATTTTTCAAAATCAGCCACCCGTACCGATACGGCTGAGGACCGTATCAATACGCCTATGTATTTTTACCCGTATTGAAATGTGAAGAACCCATACCGGTACGCTGGTAGTTAATTTATTTGAGATGCTTCTTGAATGTTTTCTTTGCATTTTGGTCCATATTTCTTGTATATGCAATTAAATTAGTTTGTATGGTTAGTATAGTTGTAATTTAACATGAATGCATGAAATATGACTATTTAAGGATTGGTAACCTTAATTTCACGTAAGTCTTCTTAATTTGCTAAAATTACGTTTTAGTCCCTATGTTGTGAAATGATACAATTGGATGTCAACTTGACGCCTGATTGAGTTATAGTATTCACCATAACCAGCATGTATACTTTAGGACTAATTGATGCATTTAGAAAATATAAAAAGAAAAAATGGACCGTTCGAATATAAATCTTTTGAGTTTGTCTCGGCAAACCCTATTGTAGCTCGCTCCATTCGGTCTTGTGATTATACTGGTCAAGGGAGTTACATTTGTTGGTATCATAGCTATGTTATGATTGTTGGGAGGTGAGTTATGGTTTTATGATTATTGTTGATGAATATTTTTGCTGATTACTTTGCATGGTGTTTGAAATTGTGAGATTATGTGCTATATGCGAATGTCTGAAGTGTTTAGCTTGGGGGACACATTGCTTTATTACTGCTAGAGTTAAATGATTTTGTTTTTAAATCAAAAGTGACTTGGATTCTTGCTGCAAGCTGGCCTAATTATTTTGTTTTATTGTATTATCATGTTTTAGACTCATATTTTGCGAATGGGATCGAGACGTGAGACGAGAGCTCATTTGGGCAGTGTAGTAGATTGATATGAGGATGAGTTACCTTTACCACCATCAAATCCCCTTGCTAATGTTGAGGTTGAGGGTGGTGCGCCTCAGGCACCACAGAGACCTATCTTTGGTGATATGGCACCGTTAGTCCAAGCAATGATTGGAGCTTTCCAGGCGGCCATAGCTAGGGTACAAATACATGTACCGACGTTTGTAGCTGGGAATACTAGGCTACCCTTGGAGCGTCTGCAAAGCTTAGGTGGTACAGAGTTTAGAGGTTTGGCTTTGAAAGTGGCTGAGGAGTGGTTTGCTAGCACCGAGAGGATCCTTGGTCAAATGGAGTATTCTAATGCTTGCAAGTTGGGTTGTACTGTGTCGTTACTCTAGGGAGATACTTACAGTTGGTAGACAACTGTTGTTGCAGGTGTGGCACCTGCGAATGTAACTTGGGAGTTTTTTTGCGCTGTCTTCCGCAATAAGAATTTGGGCACCCATTATCGAAATGAGAAGAAGAGGGAGTTTATGACCTTAGAGCAAGGAAACATGTCAGTTTTAGAATATGAGATCCAGTTTGTCCAGTTGAGCAAGTATTCTCCCGAACTAGTTCCTGATGAGCGCCAGCATTGCAAACAGTTCCGTTATGGACTGGTGAAGGAAGTAAAGATGTATATATTGGCTACTGACTATACGAAGTTTGATGTCTTGGTTTCCTGAGTGAAGGACATTAAACAGAATTTAGGGCTATTTGCTCAATCTGGGAGTTCTTCTATTAAGAAGAGACATATTGAGATGGATGGTGGCCGAGACCGTTATAAGAGGCATAGAGACAGGAGATACCGACCTGATCAGAGGCTAGGTGGAAGCAATGTTAGACGAGGTCCACAAGGTCAGAATGCTTATGTTGGAGTACCTAAGTGTAGGAGGTGTGGAATGAAGCATTCTAGGGAGTGCTAGGATGCCTTGGGTACATGTTGGAGTTGTGGCTCACGGGATCACCTTAGGCGAGATTGTCCACAATTGGTTGGTGAGGGGCAAATTGTTGCACAAGATGTTATGCCACAGAGAGGTCATGGGTGCGGTTGTAGACATTTTTAGCGTAGAGATGATGGCCAGAGAGTAGTTGCTCACACCATTGCCTAAGTATGGTGGACCAGGGAGAGTTTTTGCACACCGTGTGGGACAAAATGATACCGATGTGATTGTAGGTGCATTTACTTTACAGTCCATACCGTTGCTTTCTTTGATAGATTCTGGTTCTACACATTCATATATCCTGCATGATTATGCTTGCTTGCTTGATATACCTGCAGTGGTGTTAGATGTTGGCATGAGGGTAACCAATTCTTTTGGTGAGATAGTTATGGCTAGGAGGATGTTTAGGAGGTGTCCTTTGATGGCTCAAGGGCATATATTTGAGGTTAAACTGATGGAGTTGCCTTTCACAATTTTGATGTAATTTTAGGGATGGATTGGTTATTTGAAAATCGAGCTGTGGTAGATTTTGAGTCCAAGCGAGTTTCGTTGAGACTTGCTGAGGATTATGATGAGGTAGTTGTGGGTGAGAATGTCAAATTCTTGTCCAATGTTGTTTCAGCTTTGGAAGCGCGAAAGATGATAGAGTCTGGGGTTCAAGTATACCTAGCTTATGTGATGAACCCGAATATGAAGAAAGTGCATGCTCAGGATATTTGCATAGTTTTCATTTTTCTAGGAGTGTTTCCAGAAGAGTTGTCAGGTTTGCCGCCAGATAGGGAGGTAGAATTCTGTATTAAGACGTACGCAGATGCAGCTCCAGTGTAGATTGCACCGTATTATATGGCACTGAAGGAATTTAAGAAGCTAAAGACGTAATTACAAGAGTTGTTGGATCGGGGTTTTATTTGGCCTAGTGTTTCACCGTGAGGAGCATCGGTATTGTTTGTAAAGAAAAAAGATGGCACGATGAGAATGTGCATTGATTATCGGCGACTGAACAATTTAACGATTAAGAACAAGTATCCTTTACCGAAGATTGATGACCTGTTTGATCAATTTTGGGGTGCTATCATGTTTTCCAAAATTGATCTGCGGTCTGGTACTATCAGTTGAATGTGAAGGATAAAGATGTATCGAATACGACTTTTTGTACGTGCTACGAGCATTATGAGTTTCTGGTGATACCATTTGGGTTAACAAATGCACCAGCAGCGTTCATGGATATAATGAATAGGGTGTTCCATGAGTTTCTGGATCAATTCGTAGTTGTGTTCATTGATGATATTCTAGTGTACTCACGCACCGAAGAAGAACATGACCGACATCTTCGGATTGTGTTGCAGGTTTTGTTGGACAATAAGCTTTATGCTAAGCTAAGTAAGTGCAAGTTTTGGATCAAGCAGATGGTTTTCCTTGGTCATGTTGTCTCAGCTGAGGGTATTCATGTGGATCCGCAGAAAATTGAGGTTGTTGTGAATTAAAAACGACCAAAGTCGGTGTCAGAGGTTCATAGCTTCCTGAGGTTAGTAGGATATTATCGATGCTTCATGGGTGGCTTTTCGAAGATTGCTGCTTCTTTGAAGAAGTTGTTTGCAGAATGATGTAAGTTTTGAGTGGACGGAAGGTACACAACAAGCTTTTGACAAGCTAAAAGAAGCTTTGATGCGTGCATCATCTTGATTCAACCTGAGTTATGAAGGAGTTTGTTGTATATAGCGACACATTCTATGTGGGTTTGGGGTGTGTTCTGGTGCAAGAAATAATGTTGTGGCTTATGCATCTAGACAGTTGAAGGTGCACGATCGCAACTATCCTATGCATGACATTGAGTTAGCTGCAGTGGTGTTTGCATTGAAGATTTGGCGACATTATTTTTACGATAAGAACAGTACCGTGTATACGGATCACAAGAGTTTGAAATATCTGATGTCATGGAATGAGTTAAATCTTAGGCAACGAAGGTGGTTGAATTTGCTTAAGGATTATTATCTGACAATTGAGTATCATCCGGGTAAGGCTAATGTGGTAGCCGATACTCTAAGTAGAAAGGTGGCGGTGGATTTGAGGGAAATGTTTGCACGTTTGAGTATAACACGAGATGGTGGGTTGTTGGTGGAGTTGCAGGTGAAGCCATCGTTGATATAGTTGATTAAGGAGAAGCAGCCATATGATGATTCATTGGTGCCACATATCAAGGACATCTTGGATGGTGACGAAACGGATTTCTGTTTCAGTAGTGAAGGAGTTTTGTCTTTCAAGGGTCGAGTAGTGGTGACGAATGATGAGGAGTTAAAGCACACTATCTTGACTGAGGCACACTTGAGTCCTTTTGCGATGCATCAAGGGAGTACAAAGATGTATCGAGATTTAAAAAAATATTTTTGGATTGGTTTGAAGAAAGATGCTACGGATTTTGCGGCTCGTTGTATGGTTTGTTAGCGTGTTAAGACTAAGCACCAGTTTTTTTCGGGTTTGTTGCAACTGTTAAAGATTCCGAAATGAAAGTGGGAAAGAGTTACCATAGATTTTGTGTCTGGTCTACCTTTGACGCCATCAAATAAAATTTTTATTTGGTAATTGTATACAGGTTTACGAAGTGTGCACATTTTTTGGCAGTGCATATGACGTATACTTTGGATAAGATGGCGGAGCTGTACATTGCAAAGATTATGAGGTTGCGCGAGGTGCCTAAGTCTATTTTATTAGATAGAGATATGTATTTTACAGCAAGGTTTTGGGAATGCTTGCATAGGGCTTTGGGTAGGCAATTAAATTTTAGTACTTTGTATCATACTCAAATAGATGGTCAGTCTGAGCTCGTTATCCAAGTGTTGGAAGATATGTTGTGGTGTTGCATCATAGATTTTCAGGGTTCATGGGAGAAGCAGCTGCCTTTATTTGAGTTTGCCTATAACAATACTTATCAAGCCAGTATCCAGATGGCTCCATACGAGGCTTTATATGGCAAGAAGTGTCGCACGCCACTTTGTTGGACGGAGGCAGGGGAGAAGTATGTTTTTTACTAGATGTGTTAAAGGATACCAATGAGAAAGTGAAGCTTATAAGTGACCGGTTAAAAATGGCTTTGGATCGGCAAAAGTAATATGCTGACTTGAAGCGTAGGGAGATAGAGTATGCGGTGGGTGATCGTGTGTTTCTAAAGGTTTCACCTTGGAAGAAGGTGATGAGGTTTGGTTGGAAGGGCAAGTTAAGCCCTAGGTTCATTGGGCCTTATGAGGTGTTGGAGCGTGTAGGTCCAGTGGCATATAAGTTAAGGTTGCATGTTGAGTTAGAAAAGATACACAATGTTTTCCATGTATCGATGCTTCGGAGGTATAGATCAGATCCTTCGTATGTGATCCCAGTTGAGGAGATTAAGTTGCATCCGGACTTAACCTATGATGAGGATTCGGTGAGAATTCTAGATTCAAGCAGCAAAGTCCTTCGAGGAAAGACCATAGACTTGGTGAAGGTGTTGTAGCGACATCGTGGAGTTGAGAAAACCACTTGGGAAAGCAATAAGGACATGTTGAAGCAGTTTCCTCATCTTTTTCCTCCAGGTAAATTTCAAGGACGAAATTTCTTAAGATGGGGAGAGTTGTAATGCCTGAAAATTGGGCTTAGAAGTTATTTGGATCAAATAGATGGTTCGGGAGAACCGAGTTAGGCAAATCGAGCAAGTTTCGAAAATTAAATCGTATAAAATGGTTTTTGGTCAAAATCAAATATGGAAAAATGTGGTAAAATAATTAATTGATATATTAACTATTTTGGTGACTAAATCGTAAAAGAGTCAAAACTTATAATCTTTAAGGAGCTATTTGACCAATTATTTTTATCATATTTCTCTCTTAATTTAGGCTATTTTTAAAGTGTTTTAATTGGTTTATTAATAACATAAAATAGGATTTGTTAAAAGAGATTTTAGTTTTACAAACACACTTTCTCACGTAACTACTTTTCTCTCAACTTTTCCCAGCAACCAAACTAAATTTTTACTTTAAAATCCTCAGGAATCAATTCTTATTTATTTCCTTTTTGTTTCCTAATTGATTTCTTCAATTCCTATTGCTAAATTAATTTATCAACGATTAGAGGTGATTTTCGTTTCTCTCATCTAATTAAGGGTTCTTTATTGAAATTCCCAAGTTCTAGATCCTTTGTTATTGATTTTTGTTATATAATTATGCTTTAAACATGGATTTGTTAATTAAATTGAGCTTTGTGTGGAAATTGAGTAAAACGGATTTGGATCTGTTTTGTAAAGATTCTAATTGGTTTAGATCTATTTTAAGATGTGTTTTAGTGTACAATGGAAAGGCTAATCAAAGAAATCTCGAAACTATATGAATTGTTAATTTTCTAGGTTGTTTCTAGTTAGTTTTTGGCGTAATCTTGGTGTTGTAGTGTTGCTGGAAGTATATGGATGAGTTTAGAATGTTTTTGGATGTTAATTGATGTTGTTGAGGTGTTAAAATCATTAGGTTGTGGCAGGGCTTTGTTTAGATGAAGTTTGGTGTTGTTTCAGATAGGCGTTTGGTGGTTTAGAGGTAGGTGAAGTTGAGATTGTTATTTGCTGGGGCTTTGTGATGCATGGAAGTGCATGAATCCTCAATTTTTCTTTGGTTAAAGTAAGGGAATCGAATCCTTTGGCTTTTAGAGACATCGCGAAAGCTTCGGAGGCTTGAAAGCATATCGACAAGTGGGCGATTAGTTGTCGGTGAGTGGAATTATGATTTACTGCCTTAAGAGGTTTGAAAGAAGTTGTGGGAGTTTATATTAAGTTTGAAACACTTATCTAAGCTTGAAAGTAAGTATCGGTTGAGCTCTCTCTCGTTTTCGGCTTTGGAAAATACAATCTCATGCACATGTTTATAGATTTGATTACTTACTGTTATATGCATGTTTTGAAATCAAAAGATGGTGCAAATGATTATATATGTTGAGTTTTGTGAAAAGTAAATGATTTATGAAAGCATGTTGAGGTTGCTTGAATACATGTTGAAATGTATTGATAGAAATGGCTTGGGTAATGCATATGTAAAACAATAAGTTGATGAGATTTAAATGAGTATATTGGCTAGTGGCCGAGGTAAAAATGTAATCGGATATAGTTGGCATGCCATAGGATTGTTAGTACGCTATAAAAAGTCGCCTTATGTGTGTCGAAGGGTTGTAAGTGTACCGTTGACTCCACCATGAGAACCGCAGTGGTTGAGGTGGGAAAGGTTCTGTTTTCTCCCGCTGGTGGATTTATACATCCAAACCGTTAAGGTGGGTAAAGGTTTCGTTACTCCGGTTTGAACTGTAAAGGTGGGAAGTGTGCCATTTACTCCTATTGAGGTATGTATGTGAAGTGGCTGTGGGAACTACTTGTGAATCCGTGTATCCGATGTGTTTCTGTAAGTTAGAAGGAACGTGTTTTGAGTCACTTGAAAGACAATATGCTAATTGATGTATCATGTGAAATGGATTATATTTTGTGTAATGTGGATTATACATGTGAGACTCTTTAAGCTTGTTATGTAGAGGCTTTGGCAATTGAAGCTTAAATTGAGGTAGAGATGAATCCATGATACATGTGTTGTTAATGATTTTAAATGTGCATTTGAAAAAGATTGTTGAAGCATGAGATGATTTTGCCATGAACAAGTATGTGTTTTAGCAAATCCCTCACTAATCGTATAGCGTACGCTCTCTTTTCTCATCAATACAGAGAAATAGGCCACTCGGACAGCAAGAGTGCAAGGAAAGACCCAAGGGTTGTGACTTTTCAAAGTATGGTTTTATATGGACTAAGTCGTAATAAAAGGCATGTGACCAAGATGTGTTTGGGAGGTTTATTTTGAGGACTCCCTGTTTGTAAAAGTTTGATGTGATTTTTAGACTTGTATGAAGTATAAACTTTGGTTTTAAGGGGTTAGGAACAATATGCATGCTTGGGTAGAGATCATGCCTATAGGGAAGTGTTTTGAGTATGCCATGATGTGATTGATACTCTACCATGCTATCATGTTTGAGAATTTGATGTTTGTGAAGTCTTATGATGTTTAGATGATGTTTGGAGTGTGTTAGATTGAGCCAAAGTGTCATATGTTGGACCAAGAGGTCATTTTAGGTCTATCCGTACTGATACGGGTCCTCAAGGATTGGTACGCAGAAACCTGTCTCGGCTCAATATGGGGAAAATATCCTAGGCATACCGATACGCTTGGTAACTGTATCGATACAGATAGCAAAAAATTAAGCCTGGTTTTGGTACACGGGTTACCGTATCGATACGGTCTTTAGTTACTAAAATTCCAATTTTTCAAAATCAGCTACCCGTACCGATACGGATGAGGACCATATCAGTACGCCTTTGTATTTTTACCCGTATCGAAACGTGAAGCAACCGTTCCGGTGCGCAGGTAGTTAATTTAGTTGAGATGCTTCCTAAAGTTTGTTTTCTTTGTATTTTGGTCCTTGTTTCTTGTATCTACAATTAAATGAGTTTGGGTGTTTAGTATAGTTGTAATTTAACTTCAATGCATGAAATATGACTAATTAAGGATTGGTAACCTTAATTTCATAAGTCCTCTTAATTTGCTAAAATTACACTTTAGTCTTTATGTTGCGAAATCGAATTTTAGTCTTTATGTTGCGAAATCGAACAATTGGATGTCAATTTGACGCCCGATTGGGTTGTAGTATTCACCATAACTAGCATGTACACTTTAGGACTAATTGATGCATTTAGAAAAGATAAAAAGAAAAAAATAGACTATTCGAATGTAAATATTCCTGGTTTATCTCAGCAAACCCTAATGTAGCTCTTTCGAATTAGTCTTGCCATTAAACTGGGTCAGGATTGCAAAGACTTTGTCATAATCATCATCATTTGAAAGTAATCGAGATATTTCACCATCTATATGAGGAGCAACTCTACTAAGATCCTCATTTAGCTAACCATCACTATAAAACCTTCAACATATTAAAAAATATATCATGTAACATCCCAAAGTTGGGCTTAGAAGAATGTTACCACTTTTGATTCCTAAGAAATTTATTTTAATGTGTAATAAGGTAGCTAATTTAAAAGCACATGACCAAAAAAGAGAGAGATGAAGGAAATGATGCTCAAATACAAAGACTAAACCGAGTAATGTCTTAATTTGTGATCTTGCATGCTAAAAAGGAAAAGTCTTAAGGACTTGAATATGTGTCACATGCATGTATTAAAAGAATTCGGTAGTGGAATGAGAGAATCAAAATATCAAGTTGTCATCTTCTTCATCTTGTGAACCAAAACCATTAGAGAGAAAGGGAGTGAGAGAAAGCTTGCTTGAGGTTTTGTTTATACTACTGCTTGAGGTTTTGTTTATACTACTTTCTTATTTGAATCTTGTTCGATTATGCTTGGGAGAAATGTAATTGCTTTGTTTTTCCCCTATTCATGTGAATATATATATATATATACCAAATTGTAAATATGTATTTTTTATCATGAGAATGGTTAGAATTATTAAGGATTTATGTTATATTTATAAGAGCTTTGGTGCATTTAGATAGTAATATGCTTGTAATGCATAAAAAGGGACATGGATAGTATGTTAGGGGCTGTTCAAATAGGTCCTTGATGATTATGAATTTGATGTTTGATCTTGATTTGGATGATATTGCTTGTTAAAAATTCAATATGAAACTGTTTTGTTCACACAGATGTGTATGTAAGAGTTAAGGACTGAATTGATCATGTAAGTATTGCCTAAAACTACTTAAATAAAATCTAAATGTTTTGGGATTGTTTTGCAAGTCGTTATGGGCTGTTTTGTGAACAAAATGGACTGATTGAGCATGAATTTGAGTATATATGAAAATAAGGCAGAATTTCAATTATATGAATCCTAGATGACTGTTTTGATGTATATGAAAATGTATGTATGTATGTATGTATGTATGTATGTATGCTACCCTGTTTTGATTAATTAAATAAGAAAAATGCTTTAAGAATGCATATAGGGGTTGTTTAACAAGTTTAAGGAGTGTTTTTCATGAGTAAAAATGCATAATAAACTATTTAGGACACAAAAAATAAGGGATCGTTTTGTACAAATTATATGTGTACACATGAATATTGGACTGTCTTTGATACATGGAAAAGTATATAGGACTATTTTAGTGCATGTATTTGTACTTCTATGATGTTAGAGTTGTTTTGCATACCTAAGGATTTTGGTGGATTGGTTGTGAATGATTGAATACCATAATTGATTCTAATATATAGTTATATTCCTTATTTTACTTAGACCAAGAAGGGAGGATTGATGAAGTAAGGCATCAAGTAGACCAAGACGTAGAAAAACAGAAAGGAATTGTAATTCGGGAATAAAACTAGCTCGAAATATCTGTGAGTGTAGTTTAAAGTCTCGGGATTGGCTAGAAACCTTCCCGAGCAACTTTTGTTATTTTAAATATAGTATTTTATACTTGTGCTAAGCTAATCTTAAATGAGCTTGGATAGAGATAAGTATCTGAATGGTAAGGTCTATACATGTGTGTGATGTGTTATGTTTGAATCAATGATATTCTCAAATCGAAAACTACCCACACTTGAATATACTTAATAGTAGTCCATGCTATTTGAGTAAGATGGTTGATGAAGTGTAGAGAAATTCATATGACTATAATACATGCCTAATATGAAAGAACAATAAGCTTTGTTTATGGGATATTTTGATTACGAAGTTATGCTCATTTTGTCTCTGACATGATAAGTTATAAGCCTTGATGGCATGATTAGTAAGAATATGGGGCAATGTTCATCTTTGATAAGAATATGACAAGTTCATGACTATATGAATATGGAGCTAAGCTCAATTCCGATTCTATTATGAAAGATATAATTGTAAAGCCTTGGTTTCGATTCAGTCATAGGTATAGTTGGCATGCCATAGAGTCTATAGAGCTCGTGTTAGGGGTGAAATACGGTCCTGGACTATGGTTCTTATTTGGCGACAGTAAGAGGGATTGACTGGTACTGTGAGTACCATTTTATTTGGCGACAGTTGGTTAGGGATTCGTGTACCTAGGTTGATACTTGATTCTCAAGGCTAAATTAAAGACAAAATAAAGAAATTTCAAATAAATTAAATAATTACTTTAATACCTTATATAACAAGTAACTTTTGTTTATGATATGCTATGGTTGATACCTTATATAACAAGTAACTTATGTTTATGATATGCTATGGTGGATACCTTATATGACAAGTAGCTTATGTTTGATGCCATGCAAAAAGGGAAATAATGAAAGTTATAAGTTAAAATAGTGAATTTCGGCAATAAATTGTATAATAAGTAAAAATGGACCTATGTGACCTTTGAACAAGTTCTTGATTAAATTTTATGTGTTGATAAAATGCCTAATTATACACGTGACTTGGTTTAAATACTTGTATGATACGTAATAAGCTTACAATGGAATTTCAGTGTATTCTTTAAGTTAATGGTTCATATTAAGTTTGAATACTTTAACTATGAGATGCTATGCTTGATAATTTATATGATAAGTAACATATGTACATGGGATACAATGTTCGAAATGTATTGGATTGTTTTGATAGAAATGATCATGTCTTGGACTGTTTTGCAATATATATATATATATATATATATATATATATATATATACACACATGTTTAGTGGATTGTTTTGATAGAAATGATCATGTCTTGGACTATTTTGCAATATATGTTTGTATACACATGTTTAATGGATTGTTTTGATAGAAATGATCATGTCTTGGACTGTTTTGAAAAATATATTTGTATTTACATGATTGGTGGACTGTTTTGCATGAATTCAAGCATGTTATAAACTGTTTTGAATGTCTAAATGTATACACATGATTAGTGGACTGTTTTGCATGAATTCAAGCATGTTATGGACTGTTTTGAATGTCTAAATGTATACACATGATTGGTGGACTGCTTTGCATGAATTCAAGCATGTTATGGACTGTTTTGAATACATAAATTGTAAACATATGACTGGTGGACTGTTTTGGATAAACTCAAGCATGTAGTGAGTTGTTTTAAATATATATAGATATATATATATATATGTATGTATGTACATAAATCGGGACAGTTTTACATATAAACAAGTATGTATTGAAGTGTTTTGAATATATATATATATATAAGTATCTCTTAAATATGACATGATACGTATGATATCTTATATGCTAAGCAACTTGCGTGTTGATATGCTAGTTTGACAACTTATGAAATACTATGTGGGATAGCTTGTGTGACAAGTATCACCTACTTATGAAATGCTATGTGAGATAGCTTATGTGATAAGTAGCACTTGTCTTTGATATACTATGTTGGATAGCTTGTGAGATAAGAAACCATGATTTTGATATGCTATGTACGAAGTTTGAGTGTTAAGTAATTCATGAATATGATATGTTATGCTTAATGTCTTATATTCCAAGAAATTCATGACATTGTAAACCATGATTGATGACTTTAATAACAAGTAATTCATGTGTTAATAGGCTAAGTTAAAAAGAAACCAAGAAAGTTTATAAGATAAATTACTAAATTAAGTAATGTTTTTCTATTGATATTTGATTATCATCTAAGTGAAGAAATACGCTTGTTCAAATGCTCTTGTATATAAGTTTATGTATTTTTGAATACCTTCTTTATATGTATGAAAATGCTTTGCTTGAGCATCTATATATATATATGCGTCGTACTAGTGATCAACTATACTTGTGTATGCTTTGTTTGAGCACCATGTTGGTATAGTTGTACATACCTTACTTGAATACCATGTATCAGTATAAGTGCTCGTTTATGTGACTTGTCCTAGAATGGCTAACCTCTTGTCCAAGCATAATACGTTGTAGGGTTATATAGAATTTGATGAAAGGATAGCTTTTGGTTTCATACTATAAATCTCTTTAAGCTACCTCACTAAGCATATGCTTACTTTATCCTTTTAATGCATTTCAGGATGAACTTGCTCATGTGTACTTTCTGAGCTCAGACGAGATCACGAGTATCAAGGTGTATGTTCATATCCTCCTTAAGAACTCCTAGATGGTAGCACATAGTTGATAAAAATGCATTGTGCATTACAATTACCTGTTTGATTTCATATGTTAATAAGCTTTATAAGTATTCAAAGCTTTGTAATGGGCCCTTAATTATTTCATAGTTGCTTGCTATACATGTTATATTAGTTAGTATGATTGTTCGAATAACTATATGTGCCTTAAGTTGTTAGACCACCTTAATGTCATGCGTGTATGTGGGCTGATGTCTATATATATCTTTTAACATGTGTTAAACCTAAAAAGGCAATGTGGTTTCTACGATTAGATTAATGGTTAAAATGAATAATTGGTAAGTATGTCTTGAATACATGTAAAGTATTTCTATGTGAAAGTTATATGTAGCTGGATATGATTGGTTCAAGCTTTGAAATAACTTGATCTTAGCATTTGATCGTAACTATCACCTATTTGTAAATGGTTTATAAACCTCATATTTGCTTGTTGGTTAAGCTATGAGAAATATGAAGTTCGAATGTTTGTTTGTTGGTTAAGCTATGAGAAATATGAAGCTCGAATGTTTGCTTGTTGGTTAAGTTATGTTAGACATAATGTCCAAACACTTGTTACCATGGTTATATGTTTGGTTGTGATATGTGATGTTTAGATAGTAATCTTAGATTATAAGTTTGAATTTTAAATAATATAACATATAAGTTTAAAGATCATTAAACTATGGTTTTTTTATGTTATCCTGAACAATCTTAAATATTGATCAATATGTCTTAGAAATGATTTGTTATGTATAATATGTAAATATACATGCTTAAGCATGAAATGTATTGTGGTCTTAATCTTTGAAAGTTACTAAAAGGTTTTAATTTCCCCTAATTTCTGGTTGCATGCATAGTTGAGATTTGTTAAGACGTCTTATGTCTATTTGGATTTTTGTTTAGTAACACTTCTTAAACCGGTTTCCTCCTAGATCGGGTAAAGGGTGTTACATATCAAGTAACTAAGATTTAAAAATATAAATTCAAAACTACAAAAATTATGTACCTTGGATTTAGTGAATGAGCTAGACAATGAAGAGGACTATAACTCTTTGTCCAATGAGCTTTAAGAATCCCATAAACAACATGGTAAAAAGGACTAAAGCCTGAAAGAGAACAATTTTCTTTCTTGTAAATTTCACACTTCATTTTCTCGATCATAGAGTCCGACATCTTATATACCAAATGAAGGCATAGTTTATCAGTGTCACACACTCTAAGAATGTCATAGATAGGCCCTGCAAAATTAATAATGTAAGTCACTTGATCTCACCAATCATCACTCACAAGTTTCTCCTTCACAAAGTTTGCCTTCCTCGTGTCATCCTCTCTATAAGAATTTCATTTATCACTTATGGCCATTTCTTGAAGTCCCCTTTTCATGAGCTTAAACCTCTTAAGCATCACAATGATAAAGGCAAAATGAGTATTGACAACTGAAAGTAACTTAAGAGGACTAAATCTTTGGAAGATTACCAATATTATGTTGTGATTCATGATGAAATTCTTGATTTGTAGACATCCCCATGAATTTCAATAATTCCATGGCACAAGTCATATGTTTCCCCATTTCCCTCAATTTTTTTTGTTGACTAATGTTCTTCAAGGCGATATTAAGAGTATGGAGAACACATGGTGTTTAATAAATATGAGGATACATGCTCTCAATAATCTCTCATGCCCCTTGCAAATAGTTGCATTGTTAGTTATAATCGTCAATCAAAGTATCCATTTATAGGGATAGATATTTGATTACAGATCCCAATTTTTCTCCAATTTTATTTTCACCAATTTGGTCGCACCGTGAACTTTTCGGGTCGAAACAAAACGAAATTTGGGTCACAACTTCTAAAGGCTTCGGTAATAGCCACATACTCAGCTTCGGTAGTAGAGAAAACAATTATAGACTACAAAGTGACTTTTTTAATTAATTGTACAACCACCAATTAATTCAAATTATCCTAAAAATCAATCAAACCATTAAGGAACAACACATTTTTCCTCATTACAAACCACTTAACGCATATTTCATGACCAAAAAACATATAAGCATGCTTCAAACATATTAATAACAAGAATCATACCATTCTCTTGCAAAAGTAAGCCACACAATTGAAAAATATACTAGTGTTTTGCATGTGGGCTTTGACAATTTGATGGGCTCTGGAGATGAAGATAGTTCTATGTAGTAGCTTGAGGCCCTCAACCGTCCATGAAAAATTTTCTCATTACTGGATTTTTTTTTTATGATTCAACTGGAATAATTACTTCTTCATCAGCGGGTTTTGTTAAGCGGGCTAGCCAATTACAATGAAAATTAATTGTTGGAATGTTCCGGGTTTAGGGATGTCCCGATCGGTTTGATGTCTCTGTTATCTATTATGGGACATTAATTCATCTGTATTATTTTTTATGGAAACTAAGCTTAGTCTAATAAAATAGAGAAAGTTTGTCGCTTATACAGCTTCAATAATGGTATTGAATCAGTTCGATTAGGAGAAGTAAGGGTCTATTGGGCTCAAACTTGATCAATCGAATATCGCCACGTGGGTTGAATTGCTTCTCGAAAGGAATTTGAAAAAATCAAAAAATAGTAGAAAATTTGCACAATCATTTTTAGAATAGTTCGACTTCTCAACTAAGTCTACATCCACTACCTTAGCACACCACTAAGAATTTTCCATTTCACTACTATGATCCCAACTTTTACAGAATCAAGAGTAACCTTTACAACCCTATCTTTTCAATGGCTAAGACAGAACCACTCTAGTTTTTCTAAGGCTAAACTAAAACCTCTCCCTTTTACAAGGTAATTTGTGTAAACAAAGAAAATCTCACAAGGTGGGTGTTTACGAGTGTTTAAGCTCACAAGAGTACAAAGGATTTACAATTAAAGCACTCTTTACTAATATTTACAAGAGAAATAAGAAGTTAAAGACTTAAAGATTATTTCTCTTGATCATGAAGCTTGAATATTTCTCTAACCATCTTCAATTATCCCAAGTCTTCTTTTAAAGTGTGGAATGAGCTACTAGTTGTTTATGGCCGTTGGGATGGTTTGGAGCCGTTAAGATAAGAAAAATCAGTATTAAATATAGTTCTGAAACAAATGGTATCAGTATGCGAGCTTGGGTATCGGTACCTACCAAAAAGAGAAAAAGTCGTTGCAACATTTAAGTTGTGCGTACCGATACATAATATGCCTGTATCGGTACATGTCATAGCGTATCGATACTAGATTTCCTTACTAGAATTCTAGATAGCTTCTGTATATTGTACCAAAAGTAGGGTACCAGTACGAGCATTTGGTTTTTGACACTTTTGAATATTTAAACATGTGTACAAGTCAAAAACACTTACAAAAACATTTTTCATTTGATATATCAAAATATATGTTCAACAGGTTCTATAAATGGGATAGAAGGATGATATTTCTATCTCTCTAAGGTCTTTCTCGAATCACCATGTAGATGTAATGGTTGATGATGACTCAAATGGTAATTTATGGCACTTCACTAGATTCTACAGAGCATCGGAAGTTGGCAACAGACTGAACTCTAGGAATTTGCTCAGATTATTGAATGACACACCACATATACCTTGGTGTGTTGCTGGTGATTTTAACGAAATCTTGTTGGTTTCGAAGAAACAAGGATGCCTTGTTAGCAGCTCTACTCAGATGTAGAATTTTTGCGATGCTTTATGGGATTTAAACCTTGAGCATTTGGGATACAAAGGTACTTAGTTCACATGGGAATAGGGACGCATAGTGGCTAATAATATTAGTGAACGCCTTGATCGAGGTGTTACTAATTCAGAATGAGGGATCTATTTCCAAACTTCCAGATTGATCACCTTCCCTACTCTTTCTCCGATCATTGCCCCATTCTTATAAATACAAACTCATCTTTTGGCTCTACACAAAAATATGGCACTTTAAATTCGAAGTGGCTTGGCTTCTGGAAAATTTCAATCGTGATACATGGACCCTCCAATTATATCCCTCGTACTTGTGGAGGCATTCAACAATATATTTGCTCGCTTCAGTTTTCCTCACAGTAGACATAATTGAGCGGTGTATGTTGTAATGCTTAATCGCAGCCTTCGCTAGTTTTTTAGTCCTGAAGACCATTTCAAATAAAAAAAGATTACCTCAGGCTTCCCTTGTCGAGTGAGCGTATGTAACTCGTCTAAATTTGGAGGGGCCATCAAAATTCGTTGGACACAACCAAACTACCTTAGGACACGGTCGCTCGGATGCCGCTTCAGTTTTCCTCACAGTAGACATAACTGAGCGGTGTATGTTGTAATGCTTAATCGCAGCCTCCGCTAGTTTTTTAGTCCTGAAGACCATTTCAAATAAAAAAAGATTACCTCAGGCTTCCCTTGTCGAGTGAGCGTATGTAACTCGTCTAAATTTGGAGGGGCCATCAGAATTCGTTGGACACAACCAAACTACCTTAGGACACGGTCGCTCGGATGGCACTCAACTACAACGTAGTAGATGAGGGGTATAGTGGCCGTCCAAACAAGCCTCGTGTCCTCCAAAAATTTCAAGAGGCATTCGTAGACTTCTAAATCCACGTACGGTGTCCATAAAAATTGAACAATATACAATTATAACTACGTATTAAATTTAATTTAAATAAATACACCACATTTAATAACAAATACACTTAAAATTGTTACCTTATTCCATATTCATTCTCAATATCGTGTTTGATAGCGCTCAGACCCTTGGGAACACCAATATGAATTAAATGATAGCTCTGCATAAAAAACAAGAAGATAATTTTAATATTAAAAAATGTATAATAAAAAATATACTCTTTTCTTACCTCTGGCAGAATAGAAAACTATATGGACTAGGCTGGCTAAGCTAAGGGCGTAAAAATGACATTTTCCACCATGCCTAGGACTGAAGCAACAGCAAACAACCCTAATGTTGTACTTCTAAAGATTAGTGTTCTTGTACATCTCCTTAAACAAAGATGCCAAAATCGCCGATCCCCAGCTCAATTTACCGACATCTTCAAAATCCTGCAAATGTCGCAACCAAAACGTGTGAACTTTGTTGCGGGATTTGTCAGGCATCAATATACCGCCGATTATTTGTAAAATATGAGCGCGAGCATATGCCTACAATAGGAAAAATATATTAGCATATGTAAATTTAATTGTTTTACTAAAATTAACTAAAAATTTTATTTTTACCTTCTTCACGTCTTCGTTCGCATCATCCGATAAATTCTTAAAAGTATCTAGTAGCCAAATTAGTTTCACCCGTCCACCATCTAGTGACTATGGCACAGCCTCTAGCAAATCCAAACATAGGCCGTGCCAATCACCACTACTGTGACTGGTGATAACCTCTCCATCAACAGGCAAACCGAGGATATGGGAGACGTCCTCTAGAGTAATCGTCGCTTCGCCGCACGAAAGGTGAAATGTGTGTGTCTCCGACCTCCACCTATCTAGAAGAGCTTTGATCAAATCAACGTCCAATTTTTCACCTCTAACAATTCTGGATGCGTGCAGAAATTCGATCTCATCGATATATTTTCTAGCTCCGAGTGGGGTTCATTCGACATCTAATTGTAAGAAACGTCCAGGCGCTGTTCCACCCATTTCTAAAAAAATTAAACAAATATAAATTAAATCCACTTTTAATTACAATAATCGAAAACATGTTTACTAAACTAAACTAGATAAAATTTACATTCCTCCGATGATAATCGAAAATGTGTTTGTGATCCAACTTTATCAATCCCGCCATTATATCACACAAGAGAAAACAACCGAGAAATTGAGAGAGAGACTAAAATTGAGAGAGAGTGAATTTTGATGTGGGGTAAAAGGTAGGGGGTCCATTTTATAGTGAAAATCGCATCGGTTGGGTTGCGAGTATTTAACAAAACTCGCGTCCTGTAGAACGCGAGTTCCTAAATTTGCGCCCCACCAAACACGAGTTCTGAATAAATTTAACGCGGTAATTAAAATTTTCAACCGTTCAACTTATTATCTAGGAACTCGTGCCCCACCAAAAGCGAGCTCTATCCTTCCCTAGATAACGCGATAAATTCACTTCGTTTCGTATGAAAATCTCGCCAAACTCGCGTCCTGGTAAGCGCGAGTTCTTTTAACAGTTTAAAAAATAGGCCAACATATAAGTGGCACCACTTCAGACTGAAACTTACGTCTGCCTAAATGCGAGTTTTGAAAACGCGTTTGACAAACCGCGAGTTTTTATTACGTGGTCCGAATGAGGGGTATTTTTCTAAATGTTGTTCAAAGAGGTAGATTTCCAATTAAATTCCCTAAAGGGGATATTCAACCAATATTGCCTTTTCAAAATTGAGTCTTACTTGATTCTCCCAAGCCAGTTTTACGAACGTGGCATATTGTCTTTTGATACTTTGAATCCAAACTACACAACTAAGATTTTTTTTAATTATAAATTATGATTTTCTGTTGGAAGGAGCTACAAATAAGATGAGATCAATAATTTCGAACAAAAAAAAAAAAGAAGATGAGATCAATAAGTGTTGTTGATAATAAATGACGATAAAGGTTCGATAAAATAAGGCCAGATAGCTGCAGAAAGAGAAGTAGTGATGACAAGATGGACAATAGGCAAAAGAAAAGGCTCGGGTGGAAGTTCCTAGCTTTTTTTTTTTTTTTGAATTATTACTTTAAAATATTGAAAAATACTAAAATAAAATATTAGTTACATTTGAGTGTTGAATGCGCTATTTTCCAATAATTTTATGATGTCGCATCACTCTCTTAACCGTAGCTAGGCCTGTAAACGAACCGAACAAACACGAACGAGGGTGTGTTTATGTTCATTCGTTTAATTTTAATCGAACAAACGAATAAACACGAACAACTAACGAATGCAATTTCTCATTCGTGTTCGTTCGTTAAGGAATGTAGCTTGTTCATGTTTGTTCATATTCGTTTGTTAAAATAATAAATGAGCATAAACCATAACAAACAGTAACCACATAAAATTCATTAATATAAGCTGCAACTTCAGAGTTAATTTGTTCGAGTATGACAAAAACATGCATAAATCGTAAATAAGCTACATGAAAAAATATTGCATGGATTTGATAAAAAAGACGCAAAAGAATGATAATTCGAAAAGAAAAAAATAGAATATGATTGTGTTAGACTTATTTTGATTTTGATATAACCAAGTTAAATTTCAAGGACTAATTTGTAAAAAATTGTAAACTAATGTGTTTAATTTAAATTTGTCAACAAGATATTTTAACTTGTAAAATGATTCTAAAAAGGTTTGACTTTATTCTTATATTGAATATTTTAGAAGTTAATTTTTAGCCAATTTTATAGGATTTCACAAAAAAAAAATCGATATCCCTAAGGAGGTTTCCAAACTTTTCGGTCAGTAAAGTCTGGAATCCAAACTTGGGCAATAGGTTTCAATACCTCATGAAAGGTTTTGAAACCTTTCACCAGCTTTCGATACCTTTCATGCAAGGTTTCGAAACCATGCTTTAAAACGACTACTTTTCCATTTAAAATTCCCCTAAAAGTTTTGAAACCTTTGCAAAAGTTTTGATACCTCTATGCAGGTGAAGTATTTAATGATTATCTTTAATAATTTATAATGACTTTAAACTCCCTCTAAAGTCTTACGACGATTAAAAAAGTTTAAAAACATATAAAAAAGGGTCTTCAAACACTGATCTTTTAAATCTGAAACTACTTTCGTTTTACATATTCAAAAATATTCAAACAATCTAAATTCAATTGCAAAAATAAACCATTGATTTAAAAAATGTCAAACAAACACGAAATAGGGAGCATACAGGGGGAAAAAAATATCAAAACATGGTCTTCTATTGAGTAAAAATTGAGTACAAACTGGTCCTCTAAATCTGAAATTACTTTCGTTTTACAGGATTTGTTCTTGAACAATTGCAATTAGATTCATTTAAACTCTTCCAAATGAATCCAATTGTAAAGTTTGATATTTTGTCCAAATTAGAATTTTTATATCATCTAAAACTAATTGCAAAAAATAAGTATCAAGAAAGCCAATCTGAATATTCAAGCAATCAAAATCTAATTTGTCCTCGGTTTTTCATATTTCTTGTAAACACTAGTCTTGTTCTTCATTGTAATTCATTTGCTTGTGTTTCTTGGGTGTGTGAGAGAGCTTAAACTTTGCAAACACATTTCTTGCGAAGATTTTCTAAGTTTGTTTCTTTGCACTTAATTTTGAGAAAGGATTCAATAGACTTTGGGGTAGAAGTCTATTAAATTGTGTAAGGTTACTCCTTCTCTTAAAAAAAGAAAATTAGTAAATTTATAAAATCTTTAATGTGGTACATATAGTGGATGTAGAGTCCATTGAGGGAGTTGAACCACTCTAAACATTCTTACAATTTTTTATTCTTTGCAATTAGTTTCAACATTTCTTTAAAATTTTAATTCACCCCTCTTAGCTATATTTGATAGATTGTTACACTCAACAGATTGTATCAGAAAAAATAGAAAAATATTTGAAAAAAGTAAAATAAAAAAAGATTCGATAAAAGAGAAGAAGAAAAAGAAAAAAATGATGGTTTCATCCAAAACAATAAAGTATTTAAAATAAACAAAACAAGGAAAGAAGAGAATAAAAGAAGAGAATAAGGACGGAAAAGAAGAAAAACGACAACGGCTTATCTGATTGTTGATTTTTGACGACCCGGTAGTGTGACGGTAATGCCCGTGCTAAGGTTGGTGAAACTTGGAAGGCAGAGCAAAAGTAATTTAGGATCTTTTTTAATCTATCTTGAAATGAAATGGATGGTGAGCTACTGGGTGAGAAATACATATGTGAATACTTTTAGACGAACGGATTACCGAATGTTCACGAATGTAATCCTCTCATTTAATTAAACGAACATAAAATTTTGTTCATGTTCGTTCGTTTAATAAATAAATAAATATAAACGAACTTTCCATTGAACGATTCACTGAACGTTAGATTCGTTACAACCCAAACAGTAGCTAACGACGTGATGTTCACTTTGAAACAGAATAAAAAATTTAATAGTCATTTTGTAACATTTAAAGTTGGATAACGAAAATGAACAATATATTAGAAGTTATATGATTCAGTTCGATTCAATTTGGTAAGCTATTTTAGTAACCCATCGATTTTTAGTTATCTTTGATTTTTGAAAAATTTTATTTTATTTTATCAAAATAGGTTTATTTTATGACTTTTAAACATTAAACCGTAAAGTTATAAAGTTTTTTTATAAATATTTATTAAAACTTAATTTTCAAGTAAATAATAATAATTAATAATGCATCTATAATATTTTAAATATAAAATATTTATTTTACATTGTAAAAATAATTAAAATTAAATAAAAAAATTTTAATTTAAATAACTACGGATTGTAAATTTTTTAATTATAAATCTTCAAAATATTTTGATTCGGATCGATTTTTGATTTGCTATGCTCATCCCTGCAATATATTAGAGTCCGACTATTTTAAACTTTACCCCGAAAGGAAACTTAATTCAGATCCACTCTACTCTGTTTTGTATGGTTGGTTGGCGTTCCCCCAAAAACTAGAAATAAAAAATCTAAAAAATTAATTTTCATTTTTTCCCTTAAATAATATGAGAATTATCAAAATTTAAAGGAAAAGAGAAGGGAAGGGAGACAGAGATAAACAAGACCCCAACAACGAAAAAGAGAAAAAATGAAATTTAAAAAAACATGAAAGTGATACCAAAACTAGAACCTTTTAAAGCGCGTGCAATTTACTCTCCAACCTCTTGTTCGTGACAACCAGTGTCATGTAGTAAATGTCTCCGTACGTTGGACTCTTGTGTTACCTTGCTCCAGTTTACATCAAGCCATCAACATCTAGCCCTTCCCTTTCCCCCCACGCTAACCTCGACGGCGCGTTTCGGCGCGTCATCACGATACTCCTCTTTATCGTATTCCCTTTATTTCTCCCTTACCCTACGTCTCTACCCATTTCACCTCTCTTTTTCTCTCTTTTGCTTTGAAATTTCTTCTGCTAAAGAAAACGGAGACCAACAACAAAAACTGCATGGAAAGTCGCCGGGAAGTCAAGATCCGGCCAGTGCTGGCGGATTTCCCCGGTTAAATGCGAGAATCCATAAAATGCTGTCGTTTTAATAATCCAGGGGAACGAGGAGGAGACGAAGAAAGTGATGACAAAAACAACAACGACGTCAACAGAAACAAAGACAAAGACAAGAAGCAGAATCTTTCAGTGAAACTCAGAAAAGAGTTGCCAAATTTTCCATCTTTTTCATCGTAACTATCTCTGCAATGGCTGCCGCGACTAATACAACCACCACTCCGGTGGACTCAGCCTCGGCCGACGAGTTAGCTACCAAGGCCGTGCAGAAAAGGTACGAAGGGTTAGTCATGGTTCGAACCAAGGCTATCAAAGGTAAAGGAGCTTGGTATTGGGCTCATCTGGAGCCCATGCTCGTTCATAACACCGATACCGGACTCCCCAAAGCTGTGAAGCTCCGGTGTTCTTTGTGCGACTCCGTTTTCTCAGCTTCCAATCCTTCGAGAACAGCTTCGGAGCATCTAAAGCGGGGAACTTGTCCCAAATTCAACTCTCTTGCTAAACCCATTTCATCTGTTTCTCCATCTCCGACAACGGAGGCAACTCCAACCTCAACTCAAAGTAATAGAAAACGAAGTGCATCTTCGGTTACTGTAACTGCCACTGGTGGGGTCCTTGTTGCCTCGGGTTCTGGTTCAGCTTCAGGTCTGGGTTGTTCTTATCAGGCGACTCCGTTGGCCATTGTTGATCCTTCAAGGTTCTGTGGGGAGTTAGCTTACTCGCCGTCGCCAGGGGCGGTTGTGACAGTGAGTGGTGGAAATTTGTTACCACAACACCAGCAACATTTGGTTTTGTCCGGAGGGAGAGAGGATTTGGGCGCTTTGGCTATGTTGGAAGATAGTGTAAAGAAGCTAAAAAGTCCTAAAGCATCACTTGGGCCAACTTTAAGCAAGTCCCAGACTGAGTGTGCGGTTGGTTTTCTAGCCGATTGGATTTATGAGTGTTGTGGGTCGGTTTCATTTTCGAGTCTTGAACATCCAAAGTTCAGAGCTTTTCTTAATCAGGTTGGGTTGCCACCAATTTCAACGAGGGAGCTCGTTGGGAGTAGATTGGATGTTAAGTACGAGGAAGTGAAAGCTGAATCCGAAGCAAGGATTAGAGATGCCATGTTCTTTCAGGTTGCAGCTGATGGGTGGAAAGTTGAGAGCTTTTCTAGTGGGGAAGAGAGCTTGGTGAATTTGGCCGTGAATTTGCCTAATGGGACTAGTTTGTATAGAAGAGCAGTTTTTCTCAGTGGTTCAGTTCCTTCTAAATATGCAGAGGAGGTGCTGTGGGAGACGATAACGGGACTTTGTGGGAATGCTGTGCAGCAATGTGCAGGGATTGTTGCTGACAAGTTCAAGGCTAAAGCATTGAGGAATTTGGAGAACCAGCATCATTGGATGGTTAATCTTTCATGTCAGTTTAAGGGTTTTAATAGTTTGATTAAGGACTTCAGCAAGGAGCTTCCTTTGTTCAAGGCAGTGACCCAGAATGCCTTGAAGCTTGCAAATTTCATAAACAATATGAATCAAATTCGAAGTAGCTTTCAAAAGTATCAGTTGCAAGAGTGTGGGAGTGCCAGGTTATTGAGAGTGCCCTTGCGTGATCATGAAAGCTTGAATTTTGGACCCGTGTTTACTCTGGTTGAAGATATACTCAACTCAGCTCAGGCACTTCAGTTGGTTTTGCTTGATGAAACATATAAGATGCTATCCATGGAGGATCCACTTGCCAGGGACGTTGCAGAGATGATTCGAGATATGGGGTTTTGGAATGACTTAGAAGCAGTACATTCATTGGTTAAATTGATCAAAGAAATGGCTCATGAGATTGAGACCGAAAGACCACTAGTCGGGCAATGCCTGCCACTTTGGGATGATCTTAGAACCAAGGTGAAGGATTGGTGTTCAAAGTATCAGATTGCAGAAGGCCCAGTAGAGAAAGTAATTGAAAGACGGTTCAAGAAAAACTACCACCCGGCTTGGGCTGCTGCGTATATACTTGATCCACTTTATTTGATTAAAGACATGAGTGGAAAGTACCTTCCCCCATTCAAATGCTTGACACCTGAACAAGAAAAGGATGTTGATAAGCTTATAACCAGGCTTGTATCCAGGGAGGAAGCTCATATTGCTCTTATGGAACTTATGAAATGGAGAACAGAGGGGCTTGATCCTGTATATGCTCGAGCTGTGCAGATGAAGGAGAGAGATCCGATCACAGGGAAAATGAAAATTGTTAACCCGCAGAGCAGTAGGCTTGTGTGGGAAACTTATCTTACTGAATTCAAGTTCCTAGGGAAAGTTGCAGTTAGGCTTATTTTCCTTCGTGCAACTTCACGTGGATTCAAATGCAGTTGGTCTTTGTTGAGATGGATAGCTGCACATGGACATTCAAGGGTAAGCATGGAGAGGGCTCAAAAGTTGATATTTATCGCAGCACACAACAAGCTTGAGAGGTGCGGTTTTTCCAGCGATGAAGAGAAGGACGCAGAGCTTTTCTCATTGGCAAATGGTGAGGATGACGTGCTGAATGAGGTTCTTGTTGAAACATCCTCAGTGTGACATTTTTTCACGTTTTTTCCCCATTTCTTTAGAAATTTGTAGGATTTTTTTAATTCTTTTGACTAGTTTTACTTATTTAAGAAGGTTTTGGGAGAGTCAGGTGGGAGGAAGAGGGCATTCATTGGGATTAAACATTGTATTCCTACCACTTCTGAGCCTCACAGTTTGAGCATTTTCCCATCTTTTACCTTAGCTTGATTTTGGGGCTTTTGGATTTGCAGAAAAAGAGTCTTCTTGTTTGTTAAAGATAGAGAATGCTGCCTGAATAGAATTTCAAGAACAGGAAGAACATTGTAAATTTTTTTCCTCTAGCAGTTTTGGTATCTATAAAGGGGAAAGATTTATGATTTCTCCTTTGCTTCATAACATAACTTTAAATTTTCTTTTGAGGTTTACAAACAAGACATATGCTTACACATCACGCTCTTATGTGGTCTAGTTTGGCTTATATGCTATATTCCATGTATGATTTTTTTTTTGTTTATGTGATATTGGTGTGGTACTGCAATTCATGTGTATATTAATGATATTGGTTATCGAATTCTATGTATTCCATTTATAATCTTGCTTAAAGGCTTATGAGCCTTTATTTGTGTTTGTAAGAATCCGAAAAAAGCTATTTATCGTCTATGTTGATTCACCATTCTAGTGTGTTCTTGATGAAGTAATCGATATTTTAACCACGGTTACCTTTCTGTCTGAAAAGGTTTGTAACATTGTTTCTTTATTTACATCTTAAAGTGGAACTCAACTTTTGTTATTGATATAATGAACAGCTGGTCCCTTGTTTCCAATATTTATTTGAGTCATGGATCCTCTGTGTGATCATCTCATCTCCTTCGCGAACAAGCTTGATCGACACTCTTTCTTCGTACAAATTCACACGTCCTATTTTTGCTATCATTTGTGCTTTGAGTGTATGGGGGAAATGATGTGGGAAGGTTTTTCATGAAAAACCTTTCACTGTTCTAGTCTTTGGTACTTGAACTTTGCTGCTGGATGGTCCATCATATGTGCCTGTAGGACTTTCCAGTTTTCACCAACTGAAGTTTGAATGAATTTCCGAGCTTAGGTTCATTCTCATAGTCAAAACAGGTGAATTGCTGGACCGTGCTTGTATTTTTACCTCGGGTGATACCCGAACTTGATAAAATTTCTGTGCTTCGAGTGTCCGTTTTGTTTAGTTTTTGTGACGTGATGCAATCGAGCATTATTTTGGTGGGTGGAGAACTACTTTGAAACTAGATAGGTTCATTTCTTCTTTGGACATGTGAAACTAGATAGGTTCATTTCTACTTTGATAAGATCAATCATTGTAAGTTTGAACCCGAAACGAGCGATGAAATTGTTTAATTGTGCTTAATGTCTCTTTTGATTGGCAGAAGCATGTGACAAAGATATTGTCGGACCGGAGAGACCGCCATAAAAGATAGATGCGTTACGGTTGTTGGATCATGATTAGAGAGGAATTTGGGTGAAGGATCCAAGGATGTGAAGCGTTTGGCAGGGATGAGGCAGTTCAGTGGAGGGCAAAGCACTGTTTTCGGTAGGGTGGGTCAGCGACCTCGGAAGGACCTGAAGACCAGACCATTCTAGCTGGAGAAGCACTTGTGTTCTGACTGTTTCCATCTTGTCTTACAAATCTCCTATTTTTTTGTCTTTGGGAGATTAGAATGTCCCACCATGAAAGAAGTGGGAGTCCTTTTCTATGCTTTGGTTGTTTATTTTTTCCCGTCAAATCATCTTTGGAGTAGCTTGTCTTTTAAACATTCCAAAGCTCAGGATGTCCCTGCAGTCATTGGCTGATGCCTCCCATGATTGCGAAACCAAAGGATGATTGTCGCCAACACCCTGAGTCCGATTCATCGGTTCCTCATTCTTCTGCAATTTTAGCCCCTTCTTCACTGTAAAAAAAATGAAAAACAAGAGCAAAAAGACAGTTTAATTATATCTTTTTATGGCATTATATATCGGCTTGACATGGTTAATTAAGTTGGTAACTGAAGCATGAAATTGTAGATGTCTTGGTCAGGAAAAAACAAAAGGTTGGGGAGAGACTACAACATGCAGTTGTAATTGTGTCATAAAGAGGAAAAGAAAGTGAAAAGAGAAAGGCATTGAATTGCATATATTAGCAAGGGAAAGCAGGCAGATAAGTAGTCAATTGACAATGGCAGGTCATCAACCATTGCACTTTCTTCTAATTATAGTAAGCTATCACTGCTTGCATGTTGGAAACCAAATATAGATTTATTCAACAAAATATCAGCAGCTTTCCGTTCATTTTTCATTCTCAATCATAAAAGAAAAAGAAAAATTAAATAAAAAAGCAGTTTCAACTTTAAACTATCCTTTTTGGCTTAAAGCCTCGATGGAATTAGATTCACCCACCTCCACCACCAGCACCACCACCCACGGTTAAAAAAGCTGAAATATACTAGTACATACATAATTCACCCTCCGAAGGAGGTTAAAAAAGTGGTGTGGTTTGTGGGTTGTCGTTTTTACCATTCCAAGAGATACAGAATTTGCTGTCGGCAAGAATAGTTTATTAATGCTGACTGCTCACCAAACTCACCTACTAATCCTCTCCTTTTTGCTTTTCTCATCGTATGGTATCCGTTACTCCACTCGTTTTTGTGTTTGGTTAAAAGGGAAAAAAGAAATATAATGATTAGTATAGGACGATAGACGCTCTCTTTATACAAAGAATCTTTGCCTCTACCAATGCTTATCATCATCATTCTTGTTTTCACTCATTATTTTCTTTTGAATTTTCCTTGCCATAAAGATGTCTCGTATAATCATCCTTAAGGGAGTAAATGAGCCGAGTTGACCTTGAATAATGTTGACTTCTTGTTGGCTCGTTAAAAATTTGGGTCGAGTTTGAGCTTGAATCATTTGAGTTGAGTTTTTTCGAGCTCGAGTCGAATTTAATTGAATCGAGTGTTGACCGAGTCAGACTTGAGTAACTCGTGATCTGTCTTATCTCCTTTACATTTCTATTATTATTATTATTATTATCCAACAACATACATTTTAATTTTTAGTTTAAAAAATTAAAAAATTTAGTATATTATATTTTCGAGTAGCTCGCGAGCTCTTTGAGTCGGTATTGAGTAGCTCGACCCAGCTCATTCAGAACTCGAGTCGAGTATTGACCGAATCTTGAACGAATCGGACTCGAGTAGCTCGTCTATCTCGTCTCATTTACAACCATAATCACAATATCAATTTCAGTCCATCCAAAGCTATCAAAGATACTATCAAATTCATATGTACTACATAGGTCTAGTACAAAACAATCCTTCTATTATGAATTTTTTATTTATAATATTAAAATTCGAACTCTTATTATTTAAGAGAATTAATGTTTTTATCCACTAAGCTGTATTAGTCACTGTTGGTTCACATGGTGATGTATACATATAATAGCCATATATGTTTATGGTATATTAGATTTTACATGCAGCCAAAAAGTCTTACCTCTTTATGTTTCATTCACCTGCACACCCCCACTTGAGTTATTATTGTTATTTATGTCCTCCTATCTTCACCTGTCAAGGAGTCAAGAAAATATATATATGGGAATTTTAAAATTTACTTACCTTTTGAAGCGTGGCCCCATGCCTAAAGATCTGATAATTGATTATTCGTATATTGATAGCTAAATACTAATAAAATATTATTTGTTTACATCTTATTTATATCATTTCCAATTTATACTTTGGCTTACTATCTCGTTTAAGTTGAATTAATTTTGAAAATATTGTGACAAAAACAAAAAGGAGTGCAGGATCTGTCGTTACTGTAAAATTTTAGAACGACATTATTATTCAAGAAAGGTCAATATGACTGATATTACATTACATCAACACTAAAGTCAATTTGAAGTTGAATTCTTTCTTTTTTTTTAAAAAAAATAAGACGAATGATTTTTTATCTCATCTAACAAATTTTTATTTAAATTATTCTTTTTCTAAATCCTAGTTTTTTTATAGCTGCAGTAAGTTTTTCTTATCACCTTTTCGCTTAATCTTTAACGACAAGCAGTTTTAATATTAATTGTTGATCACCAATAATTATTATTTTTTTGTTTTTTTATGTTTTGTTTTCTCAATTTTATTAAAAGATTTTACTCTTGTAGCACGTGTTTTCTCTGCTTTTGTGACACGCTTTTCATTAATTTTTGTGGTTCGTTTCATCTATCGTTTGGCACAATTTTAGTATACCGTAGCAGTCGTTTGGTGGTCGTATAGAGATCCTCACGGCGCTAGCTTTCTAATTTGATTTTGGCGGTGGTCATAGAAAAGATTGATCCCCACTCGTTCGATGGTTTGTTAGTCGATGTAATCAGAATTGTATAGCGAAGCAATCTGCCTAATAGTTTGGTTCGCTCACCACTCATTTTTCATCATGTAAAGCGTCTCGTTTGGCTAGAGTCAATTAGATTCATTAAGGTTTTTGGGTTTTAATGGTATTTTAATCCACATGGAAATGTTTGCTTTTCTTTGCACCTTTGTATGAGATTTTTAGTGGACTATTTTTTCCATCTTTTTGATGTATTATATTTATAATATCTTTTATGGTGAATAATAAATCCAGATGTCATTGTTCAAAAAAATGACAAATTAGGTAACTCAGTCTATAACATACAAATTTATTTAGGCTAAATTACGCAAATCACTATTGAATTTTACTCTTAAACTTATTTTGTCCACTGAAATTTTAAACCGTTTAATTTACTCACTGAAGTTTAGACATTAAACTTTTTTGTTACTCCTTTGTTAATTTTTTGGACAACATTTATTTCCCTACGAAAGATAGAAAACTTCATCGACACGAGGAAAACAATATACTGAGAAACGAGCTCCATCTGAAGTCGGAGGAGAGAGATCGATGAGAGAAAAATTAAAATGTTTTTGTCTTATTCATGAACTTTGAGGTTTTTTCTTTCAAAATGAAGGTCGGGTTCAGACTCACAGGGCTAAAATAAAAGCGGCGGTGAAATTTGGGACCGAACGACCACCATCTACCGTTGATGATGGTGAAAGGTGTCCACATCATAACAATGTCAAAAATCCATTTATTTATATAAAAATTTCAATTTAAAAATAAAAATTATTAATTAATGAAGTATAGTAGAAGTCCTTGTACTATGCTTAAAAGTTCATTTTAGTCCTCTACGATAAAAAGAAATATTTTAGTACCTAAAATATACTTAAAAGTTTATTTCAGCCCCTCAACTATAAAAAGGAACAATTTTGTCCTTGCATGTTTGAAAAGTTAACATTTTGGTCCCTATACGTTTTAAAATGTTAAAGTTATTATTAGTTGACTTAGATATTTTGGTTTAAATACTCTTTAGGTCCCTCTTAATTTTGAACTCGAGCAAATTAATCTCTCTCAAAATATTTTTGTGTGAATTTTTACATAAACTTTTTAAACACTTATAAAATCTAAATACAAAATTAATTCATATTCTAACTCCAAAATTGTCTTCACTTAAAATCTTGTTACAATTACAAATCAAAACATAAAAAATATTTAAAATATTTAATTGGAAAATGGTAGATTGCATTTTGTTATATTTTTAGATTTGGAGTGAAGGTTTAATTGAAAAAATGATAAAAAAATCATAAAAAATTTAAAATTTCACTAAAACTTAAAAAAACAAAATTATGAAAAAATATTACAAAATTTTGGTTTATTTCATTTTAACAAAATTATCCAATCATAGTTGGACATGTGTCGTGTACTAACAAAAAGGGTCAACATCATCATAGATTGTTCTCATTTACTCACTTTCAAAATGTGAATTGAATAAATTACTTTATTTTTTCAAGAGGGATCAATTTACTCAATTTCAAAATGGTAGATTGCATTTTGTTATATTTTTAGATTTAAAAGGTTTTGAAAAAACCAAAAAAATCATACAAATTTTAAACTATAAAACTTAAAAAACAAAATTAATAAAAATATTACAAAATTTACATTTATTAAAATTTAACAAAATTATTCAATCATAGTTGGACTAAAATCGTGTACTAACAAAAAGGGTCAACATCATCATAGATTGTTCTCATTTACTCACTTTCAAAATGTGAATTGAATAAATTACTTTCTTTTTTCAAGAGGGATCAATTTGCTCAATTTCAAAATTGGCAGGGACTTAAGGAGTGTTTAAACCAAAATACTTAAGCCAACTAGCTATAAATTTAAAATTCTGGACCAAAATATTCACTTTTCAAATACTATCATGAAATTAAAATTAAAATTTCCAATATCGAGGGACACTGTGACATTTATAAAAAAATCTACTATTTTTTAGTTCATAAAAATATTCTTTTTAGTCTTTAAAACAAATTAATTATACGAATTTTATAAAAATTTATAATGAGATAACCTTTCTAACTCAGATTTTTTCATTTACAATGCTCGTTTGCATTTTCAATTACAAAGAAGTTAATTCAATTGTTGTTAAATACATTAATTTGAATAGTTATTTTTTACTAATTTTTTACCTATAAATTATTGAACTGTTAATATATATATTATTTTTAATATATATTTTAAAACACTAATTATTTATCTTGTAATCACACTAAAATATTAAAAAAATACGTTTTAATATATTCCTTAAAAATTTACATGTAATTGATTTTTTTAAGAAAATAAAAAAATATTATATTTTTATATCAAAATTTAAACTCATACAAAATAAAATAATATAATATTTTTATCATTAAACCAATTAATTGATCTCAAAATTAAATTTACAATGGGGTTATATTGAATTAGTTACAACGAGGCAGAAGCATTGGGTGTATTAAAATTGGGGGTTTCAGTAATAAACGTCACGTGTCACAATGTGCTTTTGTACGATGCATTGGTTCGTACGGTAGGGTCCATGGGGGGTATAAAACACCATCATGTATTTGATTCGATTCATCATGGTTCGTTAGCACAACTTTGATGAGCGATGAAACGCATCAAAGCCGTCCAGCCAACGTGTTCCGCCTCGACGCTTGAAATAAATCGAGCAATCAGATATCGAGTGTCGGCACACAATACAATAGCTTAAAGGAACTAGGCCCCCACAGCAGGGTGTAAGAAGGTACTAAATTTTTGAAAAAAAAATAATTAAGTATTTGATTTTTTTTTTCGCTCAATTAAGTTTTTAAACTAAGAAATTTAATAAATTAGTTTTTTAATCAATTTTAATTTTAAAACTTTTGATAATTTTTAGATATGTTGGTGCAATACATCTTGTCACAGTATTTCTACTTGATATTTTCTAGAATTTTTTATTTTATTTAAAAAATTCTAAAAGACTTGTAAAATTTATAAAAAACTTTTTTTTGAAAAGATCTGTAAATGTAACAAGATAAAACTGTAATGTATCATGTACTAGTAATATCTAAAAAAAAAACTGTCAAGATTTAATGGTCAAAATTGGTAAAATGGCTTAATTGATTCAAATTTCATGGTTCAAGGGCTTAATTAGGTGCAAAAGTAGTTTTATGGGCTTAATTGATTTTTTTCAAAAGTTTAAGGGTTTCTTACATACTTAAGCTATTAATAATCGATTTATTGTAGCACTGAACTTTAATTTAGGCTTTAATTATTTCACCGAACTATTAAAAGCGACAACATGAACATATCTTAACAGTGCGCGTGCGATGGTGCAGAAAAAATAATAGTTAGTGGTATCTAAATTAAAATTTAATACTAAAATAATATTAATATTTAATTTAGTAATATAATCAATACACTCTTAAAAGTTTAATGGTATTTGACAAGTTTACCAAAGAAAACTGGACGCAACTAAAAAGAAGACCGGAGGTCATATAAAATGGCAATGGGTCAAGTCACGTGGTCAACTACTGTGTTGGGGGGATGATGATGATTCATGGGAATTGGATCTCATTGGTCAATCTCCGTACCATCTACACCATACTTATTTGGACACCTTACGTCACTTTATTATTTTATTCCCATTCCTTTTAAAACGCAAATTTCTTATTTATTTCTAAATATTCCACTGTTATTATATTAAGAATTGCATGTTCGTTAATTGTTATTTAAGGATACAAAAAATATATTGTTATTATATTCATAAATAAAAAATCATATTTTGAGGTTAATTGTATTGTACATTTCGATTTAAGATCCTGATTCTAAAGTGGTATTCAAACATAAAAAATTAATTAAAGTCTTAAAATATTAGTATCATATCAATCTGATCATTTCATTAACCTAACTATTAGTTCGAGGCATTAAATGCCAATTCATATATGATACGAAATGATATTTAAATCACATAAAACGAATTGTAATATGTTTATATATATTGTATAAACCGTTTTAATTTAATGTATTTCAAAGTATAAAAATATTAGTTTTCAAAATTTATTAACATAGTTTGTTTTTTTAAATGTCAAATTCAGATTGTTCGCGTGATATATATTTGTAATCTAAACCATATATTTTAAATTGTTTCATGTTAAATTCGAACTGATATTTAATGTTTAAGTTGACAATTATGCTAATAGAAAGCCTTGGTTAAAATGATATCGATGTTTTAAAGACTTAATTAAGATATTAAAACTTAAGGACTTGTTTAAAATTTAAATGACGGTTTGAAGACATTGTATGGAGTTAATTTCGTTTTTTTTAAAATAACAATAATAGAAAGACCCGGACCCGTTTTACTATATGTGTGATGTATGGTGTATGATGATGGGTGAGGAATATTATCCTATTCAATGCCGTTAATTTAGTGTAAAAGTTTCAACTATCAAAATAATGTGCTACTTATATTAAAGAAAAAGAAACATAAAAATAAAAGAACTTAGCAATGAATGCGTTGTCTCTTATTGAATTTACCAAAATAATATTTTTAACTAAATTTAATCCATGTTTATATGAACATTTTTTTCTCTCCCGGTTCCAGTATTTTATCTTGACTAATTCGGATCGATAAACGTTGCATAAATGTGAGTTTAGTGGGTGAGTCTTCTAGCAAGTGACAGATGATGTGTAGAGCCCAAGGGGCCTTGGTGGCACCCCTAGAGTTTTAAAAAAATTGTAATATAGTCTTGAAATATTTTTAAAATTTTAATTAAGTCCCCTCAAAATTGTTAAAAATTTTCACTAAACTTTCCAAATAATTTAAAAATTTAATTAGACCCTCACATTTTAAAAATAAATTTACTGTTAAGTCCCTCAAATTTTTTGAAAATTTTGGTCAGACCTCTAAAATTTTGAAAATTTTAATTAAGCCCCCTCAAACTATACGATCAAGATCCGTCATTGCTTCCAGCAAGAATTTTCTGCATACACAAGACCTCGAATTCAAGACTTGCTTAAGCGATACTAAACTGCTTACCACTTGAACTAACCTCGTTTGTTATATGAACAATTATTTAATTTGGCGGCGAAACATGAAGGACTTTAATGAGAATATTTACTGTTCGGGAAATATTAATCAGTCGTGTTAAATGCAATGTTTTCCATTTTTGAATTTAATAAAAAGAATGCAATAGATGAGAAACAATCACTCTTTCGAGTAAAGATATTATATTTTTTTGAATAGTCTAAAGGTGATTACATATTATATTTTTAAATTTAACACAATACACATACACTTATCGTAGACAAAACAATTTAAACTAATTTCTTCTAGAATGAACATCATCCGCTTTTTCACGTGGACACTTATTGGATTTTCATATTATATTTTTAAATTTAACACAATAATCTTACTAAATAATATATTATTTAATTACAATTGACCCCTATTAACATTGATTAAGCGAACTGGTTATCATCTAGAATGTGCTAAAACAAACAAAGAGAACCATAATTCAGACTCTAACAAAAGTACATTGTAAAGTGGTTTAATGGGGGCAATGGTCTTACCATTATATCAAACATTCTAAAATAATTGCACCCATGTGACCGCCCGGGGAATTCGAGACAGGCTAAATATGTTGCAACAATACTTATATCATCACGAGAAAGGGTCCCTTTCTTACTTTAACTTATATCATTTTATATTTTGAATTTCTTTGTCTAATAATATTCAATTATATATTTAATTGATTGTCTCGATTGACATATCGGTAAAATATATAAAAGAGAATAAAATCGAGCATGTTTAAGTGTTTAATATATTTCGATAATGTAGATATTATATCAAATTACATGTTAAAAATAAATTTAATGGAATATGTATACTATTTGTTTACATAAAGAAACATAAAACCTTTTAGCTTAGCTTTCCATTACAATCAATGGATCATTTTCATTTTCTACTTAATTTGATAACTGATTGATTGATACACTACATATTTTATTTTGTTTTAGTTTTACCAATATCAATTGAGAATTAATAATAACAAAAAATGAAAAGGGATAGAGGGGTAACTTCAGTTTACTATTTTTTTTGGTAGGGGAGTGGGGTTTCAACGACTTGTTTAATGGGGTGTGTTGAAAAGTGCTTTGGTTTTGCTTTTGTTGGTTTTGTGGGCCAAATGTCCAATTAACATTATTGATTATTTTATTGATCAAAATTTGCCTTAATATCTATTTGTCAATCTTGCTTTGATTTTATATTCCTTTCTTTTATGACGAGTATGATTATTTTAATGGGTTGAAATGTATTTTGCAATGATATTTTCGTCATTTAAAGGAAGTTCTTTTGTTAAAAGAAAAGAGTTTTAAAATCAACTTATTAGTAATGCTAACTACTAGCAAGATTTTTAAAACATGGGAAAAATACATTTCATTATTTGGGAAAAGTGGTGCATTTAGTTAAGTAATAATAGTTGATAAAGTATTAGTTCAATTGATATAATTGCTGTTATAATATTTAAGAAAATGTGAGTTTGAATTAAGTCTAAACATATATTATCTTTTAATTTAAAAATTAAACAATTTAAACATTAAATACTAAAAAAGTGCTTGGCAACTATAAGGGATATCTATAGATTGATTTTTCTATGGTTATTGATTTTATATGGGCCAACTTGCACTAGTGAACAAATTAATGCCTTTTAGTTTGAATGCTATAAAAGAAAAAGAAGATTAGAATACAAGCAAAGTTATTAACAAATACAATAATGTCATTGGCATTACACCAACGGTTTGTCAACTACAATAACAGCTAGCAATTAGAAAATTATATTTTTTAAAAGAATAGTCAGTAAATTAGTGGGGTACTAAATAAAGACAATTTAGATGCCATGTGGAAATAAATTTTTGGGTTAGTGACGAATTTGGTAAAAATGTTTTAGAAGCCTACTTAGACGTTTAACCTATTTCTTTAAATTTTAAAGAGTTTAATTTATATTTTTTCAAAAAAGGTCTAATTAAAATTTTAATAATTTTAAAAGGTTTAATGAAAACTTTAAAAATTATGAGAGTAAATTCAATTAAACTTTTTAAATTTAATGGTGATTTCTAAAATTTCGGGGAGCAAATGTTAGTTTTTCAAATTTTTGGAGGGACATGCCCCCTGTTCTCCCGTTACTGCCTATCATTGTTTTGGGTACTAGTAACAAATAAACTTCATTATCATTATATACATTGTTTAAACTATTTAAATAAAAAAATATTAAATGTTTAAGTATGCATGATTTCATATCTTTCTATATGTTGTTTTGATAACGCTATTTATCGAGCTAAACTTAATCATTAATTTCACTTTATTTTTAAATATTTGTCAAATTTAAAAGTTTTAAATCATAAGTCAAAGTTAAATATTTAAAATTCAAAATTAAATAAAGGCTTCTGAATAAATATTTTTTTATTTAAGCTTTTTATTATGATATACCCATTTTCATTTTTTTTCAAAAAATATAATTTTAACATTAAGCTTAAATTTATTCCATTTGTTCTGACAAATAAATTAAAATTAAATTTTTACAGTGAATAATACTATGAATTATAAAGTATTAGATTTTGTTACATGTATTTTATGGTCAAAAGAAAACATTTATGTAAATTTTGTAAAATATATTCAACAATTACCATAGTTTAATTGGGATTAGATAAGATTTATCAAAAAATATATGAACAAATCATATTAAATGAAGAATCAATCCTTAGAGTGGTTTTTAATTGTTTTATTTAAAAATTATAAAAAAAGTATGAAAAGACAATGATATGATTATAGTAATATTAGTTTTGTTTAAAAATTTAAAAAATCTTAAACCCAATAAAAACTTAGGCCCTGTTCGACAATTAGTGGATATCTTATAGCTGATAGTGGATTATATTAGCTGATAGTGGATTATATTAGTTGATAGCTTATTACATTAGCTGATTTGATTAGCGAATTGTATTAGATGATTGTATAAAATTATTTGGTAAAATTAACTAATAGCTGATAGTTATTTAATTATTTAAACAATCAAAATGACATACAAGGACATGATTGTATTCGATACTTGTTTGAATAGTTTATTAGTTATCAATATATAGTATTTATCAATATTAATTAGACTATAAAAAATAATTTATTTAATATAATATTACTAAGCATATTTGAATGATCTATATATCAATTTATTGTTTATATAATTATTTTTAATACAATTTAATTAATTATTAAATTTAAATACAATTATAAATGTGTGAGAATAAAAAGAAAAAAATATTAGTTTACAAATGCCATAATGTAAATACACGAGGGTGAAGAATTAAAATAGAAATGGTTAAATTTAGGTTATTTGAAGATTTTTTATAATTGTTAAGGGTAAAAGAGTCTTTATAACTCTAATGTCAAAACCTCTAATTTCAAAAAGCTCCTATTAGTAGTTTATTAAAAATTAGAAGTTTCACCCCAATTCGCTATTCACCAAACATCCAAATTAACTAATTTAACCAGTTAAACCTCTAATTTTAGCTTAAACCTCTAATTTTGGCCCAAACCGTTATTTACCAAACATTGTCTTAAACTTAAAAAACTAGAGTTCAAACTTCAAAAAGAATTCCAAACTTAGAAAAAAAAGTTTAAGGTCATATTTACCATTTTTTTGAAAAGTGTTTTTGGGGCCAAATTTTTTTTAGAGTCGTAAGCAATGCTAAATAGATAACTGTTGGTCCTGTTTGGCAACTGGCAACTAGCAAATAGCTGATAGTAGATTACATTAATTGATTTGACTAGTTGATTGCATTAACTGATTGTATAAAAGTATTTAATAAAATTAATTGATACATGTTAGTTGTTTGCTTATTTGAACAATCAAAATGATATATAATGACATGATTATATTCAATACTTGTTTGATTAGTTTATTGAATATCAATATTTGATATCTATATTTGTATTAGATTATGAAAATAATTATTTTTTTAATACAGCATTTGTTAAGCATATTTGAATGATGTATATATATTAATTTCTTGTTTATGAAATTATCTTTTTAATATAATTTTAATAATTATAAAATTTAGATGTATAAATTAAATTCTCATTTATGTAATTATCTTTTTAATATAAGTTTATTAATTATTAAATTTGGATGTATATATTAATTTCTTATTTATGAAATTATCTTTTAAATTTTATTAGTTATTCAAATTTAGGTTATTGTGAAAACCTTTTTGTAATTGCCAAGCACAAAAGAGTCTTTATAACTCCCACATCCAATCCCTTTTTCAAATTTAAAGGATTTACCCCAATTTGTTGTTACAGTCATTTGTTTACCAAACAATCAAATTAGCAGATTTGATTGGTCAATTCTTTGAAAGTGATCCAATCCTTTAATCTTGACGCGGAATCCTCTTTACCAAACATGTTAGTTTTATTTTTTAATTTTGATATAACTAAATTATTAAAGGAATAATTTGTAAAAATTTGAAAAATCATTTGTACTTTTTAAATTTGTCAAAAATTCATTTTTAACTTGTAAAAATGGTTTTCAAAACATTTGACTTAAAACAAATATTGAAAACATCTTTTTAAAGTCAAATTAGAGTCAAAATTTAATTTTTCTATAATGAGGTTTCAATATATCAGAGGTTTCGATGTCTCTATGAAGAACTCGACTCAAAATTTTCTAGAATGCTTTTACGTTTCGATAACCTTTAGAAGGTCTCGAAACCTTCATTAAGGTTTCGATGCCTCATCAACAACGACTAGTATTTTATGAAATTTTCACCTTAAGGTTTCGATGCTTTTCGAGATGTTTCAATACCTTTGTGCAGTTGAACATTAAATGCATGATTTTAATGGTTTCCAAAGGCTCCAAACTCCATTCATATCCCCACAAAGGTTAGAAAATGTCAAAATCATATAGAAGAGACCTTCAAATAGTAGAAGATCATCAAGAAAGCCAATCCAAACATTCAAGTGATTAAAATCCAATGTGTACCTTTCTTGTGAGCACTAGTCTTGTTTATTCAATTGTAATTCATTTACTAGTGTTCTTGGGTGCGTGAGAGCTTCACATTTGCAAAAATTTTGCTTAGTGAGGATTTTTCTAAGTTTGCTTCTTTGTATTCATTTTTGGGAAAATAATTCACAAGATTTTGGGGGTATCAATCTTGGTAAATTGTGTATGATTACCCCTTGTCCTAAAAGGAAAGACAAATTAGTGAATTTATGAAATCCTTAGTATAAATGCTAAGATAGTGAATGTAGACTTCATTGAGAAAGTTGAACTACTCTAAAATCATTGTGCAATTTCTTTCTTTGCATTAGTTTCTACCAAATTTTTTAAAAGACAATTCACCCCTCTTGGCTTATCTTCATGTTTGATCAACTCAATGATTGGTATTAGAGCTTGGCTCATTGGAAGGTCTGGCAATCTCTTGAGAAGATTCAAGGAGTTTTCAATCATCTAAAAAGTCAACCATGACTTCAACTTCCATTTTTGATTCTTTTGGTGATTCAAAACCTATCAATAAGCCTCTTTTCTTTAATGGAGCTAACTATTCTTATTCGAAGAATAAGATGAAGCTATTCATTCAAGAAAATGATATAGGGATATGAAAAATCATCATGAATAGTCACACTCCTCCTACCAAAGAGATGGATACTTGGATTGAAGATGAGAACAAGAATTCCAAATCAATGCAAAGAACATGCACATCTTATTCTATGCAGTTGGTCCTGATGAGTATAGAAGAGTCTCATTCTGTTCCAATGCAAAAGAAATTTGGGAGAAGTTCACTATTGAAGGAACAAATGAAATAAATGAAACCAAGAATGGTATTTTCAATCTTGGCTATGAGAACTTTAAGATGAATCTAGATAAAGACATCAGATCTATATCCGATCAATTTTCTGTTATTATCAATGGGCTCAAGGGATATGGAAAAGTCATTTCGTAGGACAAGCTTGTGAGAAAGATGATCTATTCTCTTCTCAAATCATGAAAATCTAAGAAGACGACAATTGTTAAAGCAAAAAATCTCAAGACTCTCAAATTTGATGAGCTCATTGAATCTTTGCTTACCCATAAAATGATGACAAATAAGGAGAAGATGATGAGAAAAATAAAGAAGAAAAATGGAGTTGCTCTCAAGTCTACTAAAGATGAGAGTGATTCTAGTGAAGAAAATGATGAAGAAATGAACATGCTTGCCAATTGATTCAAAAGATTCACGAGGTCCAACAAAGGGAATAAATTTCAAAGAAAGAAGGGCTTCAAGGATGAATCTAGAGAAAAAGATCCCATCATTTTCCATGAGTGCAAAAAAATCGGGACATAAAATTTGAGTGTCCTAAACTAAAAAAAGAGTTTTGGAAAAAGAAGCACAATGCTCACGTGGCTAATGAAGACTCATCCAATGAGAAAGACGTAGCCAACTTGTGTCTTAGGGAATTTGAGGATGATTCTAAGGTAACCTCTAATTTTTCTAAATCAATTGATTATACATTTGATGAATATCAAGAGACTTATGATGAATTGCTTTTGGAGTTTAAAGAGTCCATTTTGAAAAACAAAAAGATTGTTTTGAATTTGAAAAATGAAAATGACCATCTTTCCAAAAGTAACATGGAACTTGAAAGTAAGTTTGAAGAAATAAAAGTGAAAATTAATGTAACGATCCAAATTTCTGAGTCAACATTTGGGCGTTGACCTGAGTTATGGACCTTCGTGTTGGTTGGGGTAATTAGACCCATTGGGCCAAGTTTAGGCCTTGTTGGATGAGATTTGAGCTACACGAGCTTGGGTAATGACCAAATTGTGACAAGGGTGAAGATGAAAGTTTTTATGTTGCAATATTACCTTTTAATGAATGAATGGCTGATTTCCTTGGGATTTTTGGGTGTGTCACGTGAATAAAGGGGGAAGACATGATGATATCATTCTTTTCTTCTCCCACAAACCTCTCATTTTCTCTTCTTTCCAAGCTTAGTTTCCAATATTAAAGATCTAAACTTTCAACATCATTATTCCTTCCAAGAAGCAAGATTTTAGTATGTTAATCTCATCTTCATAAGCTTCAAGAAAAGTATATTTTCAAGGAAAAAGGGTAAGTTCTCCATTAATGGGTTTTTTGAAAGATTTGGGGTTGTAACCCCCTAAACCCGGTCTAGATGCCAGACTGAACCGAGTGATCTACATTAGGTTTGCCGAAATAAACCCTAACAATTTATTTAGAAAATGGTCCATTTCCCCTTTTTATCTTGCCTAAATGCATAATTAAGTGCTAAGGTGATCATGCTAGCAGAGGTGAAATTATAATCCAATCGAGCATCGAATTGACATCCAATTAGTCAGTAATACATTCTAAGGACCAAATTATAATTTTGACAAATTAAGAGGACTTACTTAAAATCAGAGTTACCAAACCTTAATTAATCATATTTCATGCAAGCCAGTTAAATTTGAACTTAAAACAATTATCCAAACTCATTTAATTGCATGATCAAGAAATAGGGACTAAACAATAAAGATTCAAACTTCAGAAAGCATATTACTCGAATTAATTAACTGGGTACCGGTACGCTGCTTGCCCGTATCGATATGGTTACATTTTACAAAGGCTATCGGTACGGTCCTCAAGTGTACCGATACGATTGTTCGATATCAAAAATAGGGAATTTTAGTAGCTAAAAGGTGTACCAATATGGTTGCCCATGTACCGACACCAAGCTTAATTTCCTTTTATGCGTACTGATACGGCTACAAGGCGTACCAATACACCTGTGCATTTTTGCACAGATTTGAGCTGAGATAAGCTCCGCGTATCGATCCCTGAGGACTCGTACCAGTATGACCTAGCTTGTAATGACCTCTTGGTCGAACATATGACACTTTAGCTCAATCTAATATGCCTCAAACATCATATAACAAGTCTAGCAACATTTCCACAATCAAGTAGGCTTGGTAGAGGATCATAACCCAACCCCTCAAAGCATGCAAATCATAACCCAACCCTTCAAAGATCCTATAGGCATGATCTCTACCCAAGCAAAGATCCTATAGGCATGATCTCCACCCAAGCATGAAAATCATAACCCAACCCCTCAAAGCATGTCTTAAAGCCACATACAAGTCCAAAATGCCAAATGAAACATGTCCAAACAGGGAGTAACCAAAATAACCCTCCCAATTACAACTTGGTCACATTGCCTCTTATTACTACTAAGTATTTATAAAACTGTACTTGAAATAGCTTCACCCTTGGATTGCCTCTTGCTTGCTCGCTGTCCAAAAATGCTTACTTCTCTGCATAGATGAGAAATGAGAGCGTAAGCTTATAATGCTTAGTGAGGGAATCTCAAAAACACTCAGCAATGCATTTAAAACCATTTTGTTTCCAAATAAGTATTAAAGCTCATGCCAAAACATCTCGTGCTTCTATTGTCTTCCCAAAACATGCACTTTTAAACATTTGCAACACATGTATCATGGATTTCTAACATAAACATCAATTTAAGCTTTCTCATGCTAAAATCTCAAAATAGCAAGATTAAAGAGCATCACATGTATAAACCATATTATACAAAATATAATCCATTTCTCATGATACATTATATCATATATTGGCATTCAAGTGAACAAAACCAATCATTTTATTTTATAAAAAACACATCGGATACACGGATTTCCCAAGTGGTTCCTTCGCTCACTTCACATACATCCTCGAACTAGAGCATGGTACTACTACCCCTCAACGGTTATAATGTATAAATCCACCAGCGGGAGAATTGGCACACTCTTGACCCCTCGATCGCTGAGGTTCTCATGGTGGAGCATGGCACACTCTTGACCCCTCGACACTCATGAGGTGACTTATTATAGTGCACTTAAACCCTATGGCATGCCAACTATATTCGATAACTTTTAATCACAACCACTTGCCAATATGCTCAATTAAAACACATTACCTCACTTTTTTTACATATGCATCAAACCAAACCAATTTCCAATACATTAAACCATGTATTCTAGTATTCTCAAAACCCTTTTCATAAATTATTTGTCATACTCAATAATCAATACATATGATCATTTGCAACATCTTTCATTTCTAAAACATGCATATAACAGTAGGTAATCAAAATCATAAACATGTGCATGAGATTGTATTTTGTAAAATCAAAAACGAGAGTGAGAACATCCGATACTTACTTCTGAGCTTAGAAAAGTGTTTCAAACTTAATCTAAACTCCCAAAATCACTTTCAAACCTTTGTAAAGTAGTAAACCACATTTCCACTCACCAACAACACAACGCTCCACTAGCTGATGCGAATTCAAGCTTCCAAAGCCTTCAAATCCTCTCCAAAAGATGAAGAATCCATCTCCCCTATTTTACCCACACAAAAATAGAGGATTAATTCATTTCCATGCATCACTAAACACAACAACACTTCTTCTCAACTTTGCTTCACTAAAAACCATCAAATACTTCCTTTAAACAACCAAAAACACAACCAAACTCTATCTAAACAAAGCCCAGCCATAACATATTGATTTAAACATCTTAACATCATCAATTAACATCCAAAAATAACAACATAGCAACCTTATATCTCCAGCAACCTTATATCTCCAGCATCCTTTCAACATCAAAAACACCTCAAAATCTAACTATTAACAACCTAGAAAATTAGCAATTCACATAGTTTCGGAATTCCTTTTATTAATCTCTTCTTGAAACATTAAAACATGTTTAAAATGTGATCTAAATCAATTAGAATCAACACAACTCAGATCCATATTCAAGATCTACTAAATTTCTTAACAAAACTCAATTAAAACCTTAAAAATCATGATTTAATCGTAAAACATAACAAAAATCAGTTGTAAAGGATCAAGAACTTGGGAATTTTAGTAAAGAACCTTTAATTAGAGGAGAGAAATGAAAATAACCTCTAATTGCTGATTTCTCCCTTAATTGGCAAGATTTGAGTGAAATCTCCAAGAAAGCAAATAGGATTTGGTGTAGAAATCAATTAGGAAATCAAAAAGAAATAAAAAAAGGAATGATTCCTGAGCATTTTAGAGTAAAATTGATAGTTTGGCTGCTGAGAAAGTTGAGAGAAAAAGTAGTTACATAAGAGAATAAATTGGTTATTAGAATCTTTTTAATCAAATTTATTTTTTTTATATAATAACCTTTTAAAAATATCCTAAATTAAGGGAAAAATCTGATTAAAAACTTTGGTAAATTAGCTCCTTAAAGATTCTAAGTTTTGACCCTTTTACCATTTAGTCACCAAAACAATTTTGAAAATTTTACATTTTAGTCACCGGACCAAAATATCCCAAAATCCGATTTTGTTACTTCAAATTGAGTTCCCCAAAACCCTTATAATATTAATTAAACATTTTCTAATATTTTCTCATATTTTATTTTAGCCAAAAACAATTTATTAAGAATTAATTCCCAAAACTAGCTCGAATCACCTAATATGATTCCCCTGAACCGTGTAATCGATCTAGCTAACATCTAGGCTCAAATTCGGGGTGTTACAAATCTCCCCCACTTAAGTAATTTTATCCTTGAAATTTACCTGATGAAAATAGATAAGGAAACTGTTTCTTCACGTCCTCCTTACTTTCCTACGTGGCTTCCTCAACACCACGATGTCGCCACAACACCTTTATCAACTCAATAGTCTTTCCACGAAGAACTTTGATGCTAGAATCTAATATTTTCACTGGCTTCTCATCATAGGTCAGATGCCAATTCAAATCAATCTCCTCAACATGCATCACATGCGATGGGTTCGATCTATAACTCCGAAGCATCGATACATGGAAAACATCATGTATCACATCATGTATTTTCTCCAACTCTGCAGGCAACCTCAACCTATAAGAAATTGGACCAAAACGCTCCAACAACTCATAAGGCCCAATGATCCTTGGACTCAACTTGCCTTAACTTCCAAACCTCATTACTTTTTTCCAAGGCGAAACCTTAAGGAACACTCTATATTCGACTGTAAACTCAATCTCCCGACGCTTCAAGTCAGCATAAGACTTTTGCTAATTCGATGCCGTCTTCAACTGATCACTAATAAACTTTACCTTCCCATTAGTGTCTTTCAGCATATCAGGCAAAGAAACATACTTCTCACCCGCCTCAGCCAACAAAGTGGAGTACTGCACCTTCTACCATGCAAAGCTTCATACGAAGCCATTTGAATACTAGCCTGATAACTATTGTTATAGGCAAACTCCACCAATGGTAATTGCTTCTCCCACATTCCTTGAAAATCAATGATGCAACACCGCAACATATCCTATAACACTTGGATAACGCATTCAGATTGACCATCCATTTGATGATGATACGAAGTCTGAAATTCAACCGCTTACCCAAAGCCTTATGCAAACACTTTATTAACTCCTCAAAAGGACTAGTTTTCATACACATATTGCCATGCTTTTGCTTGACTTTGATTACATATTTGTGCATTTTGCTAGTAGAATCATGCATTTTGATTAAGGAGTTGAGGAACATTTCCTTTGCCAGAGTAAAGGTGTATTTCTTTGTTGTGGTGAACATGGCATGTTTGGCAAAGCAAGACAATAGCAGTTGGCAGAGCAAAGCAAGAGGATCAGAAGAGAAATGCCAAGCACCCTTGGCAATAAGTTGCAAGAAGAGTTTTGCCAAGAACCCTTGGCAATACTAGCCTGAGAAAATAGGACCAGATCAAACTGCGAGAATATAGCATTGGATCAAACTCTAAAAAAATAGCACCAGATAAGATGGTAGAAAAATGTGCCAAGCTTGGTTGACAAAAAATCAGAGGCCGATGACGTCAGCCTTAGTTAGAACCAAATCAGCTCGATTTCAAAGAGGGGATAAGGAGATAACGCTCTTATCTTATCACACAAACAGTTTTCAAATTTAAACCCAATCTAAGGTTTCCACACATGCCTTTTTAAAGAGAGTTTGATCGATGAGCCAAAGAAGAGAGGAGAATGAGGTGTGGAGAGGTGACAAGGTGTTGCGCTAAAGAAGATGAAGGCTTGAACTTGAGAAGCAGTTAGCAACAATGGAGAAGGAGGAATTAGACACAATAAAATCAATGGCTTAAAGATTCTATGAGACATCTGGATCCATTGAAGGGCTGCATCGAAAGACCTCTTTCCTTGCCTTTGATCATTGCTGATCTTTTGTATTTCTTTCTTGTGTTAAAGAATGATTTCAAACTTATATTTGCTGTGATTTACCCTAGCCATGAATTAACTCTTGATTGGTTAGGGGATGTTTTGTGATGAATGCTAAGTGTTTTTAGTTTTCTTTAGTAATTAATTACTTTGGCTTTATTTTCTATCCTGCATGTGCTTTGTTTCTACATATTTATTGCCATACGATAGTTGGCATTGAATGCTGATTATCACTTAATATTTTAACAAACTTAGGAGATAAGGACTAATGCCAGGATACTAAGGAGAGAACCTTCGACAAAAGATATTCAAGTAGAGGAAACTTACATCTGAAGTGAGTCTACCCCTTAGGAGTAAAGATTGAATCTTCATCGAGTTAATTGCTTAAAATTCACTATAGACATATAGGTGTTGGCAGTCGTTAACTTAAGATATTTCCATCGAAAAAGGCAATATTAGGTTAGAATCTGCTCGACAATAAACTAGAGTTTAATATTACTAATTGCTGTTTGTATTAGCATGAAATCCAGGCATCCTTTGCCAAATCTTTGCTATCATTCTTGCACCCATTGTTTGCCAGACTGTTATCGTTTTATCACCATAATCTTCACTTCACTTTACTTCATTTTATTTTACTTTTAATTCTCTTACTTTATTCGTTAGCTCAATCTATTGCCATCATCTTTTATTTTCCAGTTCACAAGTATTAGTCATGGCAATTAATTCATGTACAATCCCTATGAAGATGATACTCAGTGTACTACTATATTACTTGTTGACCCTGTATACTTGCACGCAAAAAGACGTATCCTTGGCATTATTTACTTGCATATTTCCATTGATTCCTTAATCTTTTGCCAAGCAGTATTCCGTCGATTAGTTTTTGGCACCGTTGTCGGGGATTGCGACATAATTTATTATTTTGATTTTTACTTGTTTCGTTTCTTTTATTATTATTTCATTTTATTTATTTGTTTTAACTGGTGTATGACCAGAAACCACCCTTTAGTGGAAGATTGGCCATATGACCTAAAAATTGAAAGAACCCTACGAAGGTTAGAAAAAACTTGAGAGATGGCATATTAAGGCAATGGAGGAGCCAATGGTTACCCAAACAATTAGGGAAATCCACCAATCCACAATGGGATATCGACCGTACCTGCTGCCCCAGCCGTTAATGTAGAGGAAGAGAGACCTATCCGAGAACACTCGACACCGAACATAGACAATTTGATGCCTGAACTGATTGGTCTAGAGGTAAATACACAAAAATTTGAATTTAAACCAACGATGATATGAACATTTTTGAATGTAGGACAATTTGATGGAGTACCTATTAGAGACCCGAGGTAACACTTGAATCAATTTGTGGAAGTTTACCAGCTATTTTAGCAGCCTGGAGTATCAAAAGATATAGTGAAGCTAAAATTGTTCACATTTTCCCTGAGAGATAGAGCAAAAACATGGCTTAGTTCTTTTCCACCTGGTTCTGTCACCTCATGGGGAGATCTATCCCAGAAATTTTTGCTGCGATTCCAGCTACCTAAACTCACTGCCAAGTTGAGGAGTGAAATCATTACATTTAGACAGGCTAATGATGAGACCTTATATGATGCCTGGGAGAGATTCAATGACCTGTTGAGGAGGTGTCCCATGCATAGATTCTGAAATTGGACCCAGATGGAGACCTTCTACAATAGACTCAATGCTTATGCCAGGACTGTTGTTGATGCTTCAACAAATGGTTCGCTGCTTGACAAGAACTATACAGAGGCAATTGGCATCATTGAGAGGATCTCAACTAATGATTTCAAGTGTCCTTCTACCAGACTAGGGACTAAAACTAAAAATGGTGGGAAATTTGCTCTAGATGAACTAATATATATCCACACTGAGATTTCCAATCTTACTAGCATAGTGAGAACTTTTCAAAACAATAAAAAAATCCCAAGAGGTCAAAGCATTAGACCCATTATGAATAATATGTGGGGAGGACCATTACATGGAAGATTGCCCTGCCAACCCTGAGTTGGTAAATTTTGTTGGCAATTCCAATCGTAATTATAATACAAATTCTAATACTTACAATGCAGGATGGAGGCAACACCCAAATTTAGCTCAGGGAAATAAAGGAGGTATTCAATACAATGCTCAACAGCAGAACAACAATGCCCATCGTCAGAACAATGCCCAACATCAGAATAACAATGCTCAGCAAGGTTTCAACTAGAATGCCATGCCACAGAAGGCACAAAACAAATTTTATATAGGACAAAGGAACAACCATGGGACTTTGACAGAATATATGGAGAGGAATGATGCAACTGTCCAGAGTTCGGCAATATCTATGCGAAACTTAGAGATTCAAATCGAAATGATTGTCAATGCACTCAGCAATCAACCCAGGGAGCTTTGCCAAGTGATATAGAAGATGCTCGGTAGATAGGCAACAAATAGTGCAAAGTTGTAACTCTTTGGAGTGGCAAACAATATGAGGCTGAGATACCTATCAAGCAGCCAGTTAACTGCCAGAAAAAGAAAAGGGACCAGTCGATGAACCAAAAGAAGTAGAGAAGAAAAAAGCAGACATAAGTGATGCTAGACCTCAGTCTAATGCTAGTAAACCCTTGGAAAAGCCGACAGAGTCAACATTTGCTTACCCACCTCCACCAATTCCACATAGACTACAAAAGCACAAGCAGGATCAACAATTTAAACACTTCTTGGAAGTTCTTAAGCAGTTGCAGATCAACATACCGTTAGTAGAAGATCTTGAGCAGATACCCAACTATGTTAAATTCATGAAGGACATTTTGTTCAAGAAGAGGAAATTGGGTGATTTCAAGACTATAGCTCTCACTGAGGGATACAGTGTAATGATACTTAATTGATTGCCACCAAAGCTAAAAGATCTGGGAAGTTTTACTATTCCTTGTACCATTGGCAATAGATTTATGAGTAAGGCATTGTGTGACATGGCATCGAAGCAAGGCCTACCACTGTAACACTTTAGTTGGCAAACTGATCATTTGCACATCCTAAGGGTAAGATTGAAGATGTGTTGGTAAAGGTAGATAAATTTATATTTCTAGCTGATTTTAGCATTTTAGATTATGAGGCAGATATGGATATCCCAATTATATTGGGCAGACCGTTCTTTGCTACAGGTAGAGACTTAATTGATGTTCATAAAGGTGAACTTACTATGTATATGAATGACCAACATGTTACATTTAATGTGTTTCAAGCTCTTAAATATGCAGATGAACCAGAGAAATGCCAAGCTGATGAAGTCCATTTTCACTATAGATGAGGCACAACTCTGCCAAGACGCAGATGCTGCTGCCAAAGAACTGGATGATGAAATTGAGACAAGTGAAGACACGAAAGGACAAACCTTGGAGAATAAAGGTTGGAAGAGAAATCAAGGCACCTAAACCATCCATTGAGGAGCCACCGAAGTTGGAACTGAAATAGTTTCCAAGTCACCTCAAACATGCTTCGACACTAAAGGAAAAAGAAGTAGCAAAGCTTAAGCACTACTAGGGTGCTAAGTTCAATAAAAGGTTCTCTATACTTTCAGAAAAGAGGTACTTTGGTTTTCTAAGGTGGTTGTTCAAAGCCACCATGACAAAATATTATCTTCCATTATGCAATCGGGAGTTTGGAATACTCAAAGGAAATTGATTTTTGGCTTTCTATGTTGGTTATTCAAACAAAAGATTTCCACAGCCTACCACCCACCAACCAAGGGCCAACGACTAAAGCACTATTGGGAAGGAAATCAGATTAATGCCAAAGAGACCATTCTCCTTGTGGAAATTCAGTAACTTTTTGCCAATCCAGTATGGTCATTGTAAATAATTTAGGAGAGTTATTTTCTTTTTAGTACTTAGGATATCCCAGTTTTAAATCTTTAGTTTTTTTGTTTTATTTTTTTCTATTTTGAAAGGTTTCTTTGATTCTTAGCAAATGAAATTTTGCCAAGAGACCATGCCGAGTTTCTCTGCCAAAACACCCAAGGCTGAATTGGCCACTCAATTTCCAGGTGATGTTGTGGCATTAATTTTCTAGATTTATCAACGCCAAGAACTTATCCTTTAGAATTTCCAAAAGGCTGAGGAACAAAACCTGTCACTCAGACAGTGTATTAGGGCCAGAGGCCGTGCCCTAAGGACAACTCTTGAAGCAATGTCTGCCAATCCTTTGCCATGATATTTGGAGTTCCCAATCGAGCTTCGTGCAATTGAAGGAATACCAGTCAGCCCTCAGCTTGATCATACTCCAGCCCAACAATCTGATGCCACTGTACTAGTATCACTGCCCACTAAGATTCTGTTAAGATCAAGACCCAACACTTGGACGCTGAGTCTAAGAATGATGTACCTACCGATGATGCCACAACTGATTTGGCACTAGTAGCCCCAGCCTCTTCAGTTGCTCCTGCCACATCTGAGCTGGCAAAGGTAATTGATGAGGTCCTGCAAGATGTAAAAGCTTCTACTGCTGCCTTGAAGCCACAATTGAAGAGGAAGAAGTCAGTGGCACCAAATCGAGGATTCTATATCAGGAGAAAAACCCACTCCGCTCACTTAGATCATTATGCAGGGGAGTCCTCATCCCCTTATCTCCTTACATTCATATTTCTCATTTCAAACATGCATTGCATTTGTATATATATGTGTTTTTATGCATTGAGGATAATGCACACCTTAGGTTTAAGGGTGTGTATTGCCTCGCATTTATTGCTACGATCTGTCTGCATTCTATTATTGCCATATAGATTAGGTAGAAACAAGAATACCAATCCGTTAATTTTTTTTTGCCAAGGCTTGATTGATCTGATTAACATAACTGCTAGCATAGTTAGAGTTTGTATTAGTATACTCTGTCCGATGATGAAATTTGAATCTTTAGTTAGCATGAGCCAGCAGATTAGTAATGCCAGGATTGCTTGGAAACTGATATCTAGTTTAGGGAACTTTAGTCTCACTTAAACACGTGATATACATCTAGTTCCCTAGACAAACTTAGGACTCTTGAAGCTAAACTCAGAATAAAAAAAAGAAAAGAAAAAAAGAAAAAAGCCAGGGTAAAAGGTAAAAAGGAAATAAGGCTGTATGTTTTGCCAAAGGCTAAAAATTTTAGAACACTTATCTTCATTAGAGATAATAAGTAACTTGGGGCTTCTTGGTTTGCTCCCTTTTAGTTCTCAAGCCAACAAAACTTTAGGGTATGAGTGTAATGGGTTAGCTTAGTGATGTAGTCTAGATTAATATGGGGATTCGTGGTTTGCTCCCTCTTACTTCTCACACCAAACAGTATTATGATGCAAGCCTGAAAATATTGCCAACAAAAACCCTTGGTGAATAAAAGAAAAAAAATAATTTTGAGTTTGGGTAGTAAATTTGACTAAGGGAGTAAAAGGATACTTGATGCATATTGCCTGCACTTTATGCACACTTCATGACCTTTAACTAGAATTATATTGCAGCACTTGAATTTGCTTATCTGTTAGCATTACTGCACTGAGATATCTGAGGATAAAACCAAGGCCAGATTCTGCTTGCTAGCATGTGTTGTCAATCAGGAAAATTTTACCGAGGCACTCGTTTTATTTTTCTATTTTCTTAATTTTAGTTGCAGTACTTGAGATTAAGTAATGAGCTAGGTTCGGGTGTGTGTTAACTCCTCAAAAATACTACTTTTCATATACACATTGCCATGCTTTTGATTGACTTTGAGTACATATTTGTGCATTTAGCTAATAGAATCTTGAATTTTCGTTAAAGAGTTGAGGAACGTTTCCTTTGCCAGAGTAAAGGTGTATTTCTTTGTTGTGGTGAGCAGGGCAGGTTTGACAGAGTAGGACATTAGCAGTAGGTAGAGCAAAGCAAGAGAATCAGAAGAAAAATGCCAAGCACCATTAGCAATAAGTTGCAAGAAGAGTTTTGCCAAGAACCCTTGGCAATACCAGCTCGAGAAAATAGGACCAGATCAAACTACGAGAAAATAATATTGGATCAAACTCTAAAAAATAGTACCAGATAAGATGGATGAAAAATAATGCCAAGCTTGGTTGGAAAAAGATTAGAGGATGATGACATCAGCCCTAATTAGAACAAGATCAGCTTGAATTCAAAGAGGAGATTAGGAGATAACGCTCTTATCCTATCACACAACTAGTTTTCAAATTCAAACCCAATCTAGGGTTTCCATGCATGCCTATTTAAAAAGAGTTTGATTGATGAGCCAAAGAAGAGAGGAGAAGAAGGTGTTGGAAGGTGACAAGGTGTTGCGCTAAAGAAGATGAAGGCTTGAACTTGAGAAGCGATCTGCAACAATGGAGAAGGAGGAACTAGAGACAAGAAATTCAACGGCTTGAAGATTCTATAAGACATCTGGAATCCATTGAAGGGTTGCATCGAAAGACCTTCTTCCTCTCCTTAGGTCCTTGTTGATCTTTTGTATTTCTTTCCTGTGTTAAAGAATGATTTCAAACTTATATTTGCTTAAATTTACCTCGGACATGAACTAACTCTTGATTGGTTAGGGGATGTTTGCGATGAATTCTAAGTGTTTTTAGTTTTCTTTTTTAATTAATTACTTTGTCATTATTTTCTATCCTGAATGTGCTTTGTTTCTACATATTTATTGCCATACGATAGTTGGCACTGAATGCTGATTATCACATAATATCTTAACAGACTTAGGAGATAAGGACTAATGCCAGGATACTAAGGAGAGAACCTTCGATAGAAGATATTCAAGCAGAGAAAACTTACATCTGAAGTGAATCCACCCCTTAGGAGTAAAGATTGAATCTTCATCGAGTTAATTGCTTAAAATTCACTATAGACATATAGGTTTTGGCAGTAGTTAACTTAAGATATTTCTATTGACAGAGGCAGTATTATGTTAGAATCTGCTTGGCAATAAACTGGAGTTTGATATTACTAATTTCTTTTTGCATTAGCATGAAATCTAGACAACCTTTGCCAAATCTTTACTATTATTCTTGCACCCATTGTTTGATAGACTGTTATCATTTCATCACTGTAATCTTCACTTTACTTCAGTTTATTATAATTTTTGTTCTCTTACTTTATTCGTTACCTCAATCTATTGCCATCATCTTTTATTTTCCAGTTCACAAGTATTAATCGAGGTAATTAATTCCTGGACAATCCCTGTGGATACGATACTCGACTCACTACTATATTACTTGCTGACCGTGTATACTTGCACGTAAAAAGATGTATCTTGGCATTATTTACTTGCATATTTCCATTGATTCCTTAATATTTTGCCAAGCAGTATTCCATCGACACACTCCCAAAACTTCATTGTAAAATATAGATCCTTATCCGATACTATAGACTTAGGCACCCTATACAACCTCACAATTTTAGCAATATACAACTCCGCCAACTTATCCAAAGTATATGTCGTATGCATAACCAAGAAATGTGCACACTTTGTAAACCTATCCACAATCACCCACACAGAATTCTTCTTTGACGGTGTCAAAGGCAATCCAGTCAAAAAATCCATGATAATTCTCTCCCACTTCTATTCCGTAATCTTTAACGATTGCAACAACCCAGATGGAAACTAATGCTCATCCTTAATACACTGACATACCATCTATCGAGCAACGAAATCTGCTACATCTTTCTTTAAACCAACCCATAAATATTCTTTTTTCAAATCCTAATACATCTTTGTACTTCCCAGATGCATGGCAAATGGACTCGAATGAGCTTCAGCCAACATAGTGTGCCTCAACTCTTCATCTTTTGGCACAACTACTCAACTCTTAAAGCACAAAACACCCTCATCACTAAAACAGAAATCCGTCGGATTACTGTCTGTAATATTCTTAACATGCGGTACCAATGAATCATCATACAATTATTTCTCCTTGATCAACTGTAACAATGATGGCTTCACTTGCAACTCAGCCAACAAACCACCATCTCGCGTTACACTCAACCGAGCAAACATCGTCCTTAACTCCATTGCAACCTTCCTACTCAAGGCATCGACTATAACATTAGCCTTACCCGGATGATACTCTATCGTCAAATCATAATCCTTGAGCAACGCTAACCATCTTCTTTGCCTAGGATTTAACTCTTTTTGCGACATCAGATACTTCAAACTCTTGTGATACGTATACATGGTACACCTCTCACCATATAGGTAATGCCTCGAGATCTTCAACGCAAACATCACTATGGCAAGCTCTATATCATGCGCAGGATAATTGTGCTCGTGCACCTTCACTAAGCCAAAACTTTTCCTTCTTGCATCAGCACATACCCCAAACCAATGTAGGGTGCATCACTATAAACTACAAACTCTTTCACTGACTCAAGTTGAATCAAGATCAGAGCTTATGTCAAAGCTTCCTTTATCTTATCAAAAGCTTGTTGTCTACTCTCCGTCCACTTAAAACTTACATCATTTTGTAACAACTTTGTCAAAGGAGCAACAACCATCGAGAAATTGTCCATGAAAAGTTGATAATAACTTAATAACCCTAAGAAACTACGAATCTCTGTCACTGACTTAGGTTGCTTCTAATTCACAACAGCCTTAATCTTCTGCGAATCCACACGAATACCTTCTACCTAAACAACATGTCCAAGAAAAACCACTTGTTTAATCCAAAACTCACACTTGCTCAACTTAGCATAAAGCTTATTATCCAATAAAGCTTGCAACACAATTCGTAGGTGTCAATCGTGATCTTCCTCAATACGAGAGTACACGCTAATGTTATCAATGAACACCACTATGAATTGATCCAAGAATTTATGGAATACCCGATTCATCATGTCCATGAAAGCTACAGATGCATTAGTCAACCCAAACGACATCACTAAGAACTTATAATGCCTGTAACGCGTGCAAAAAATTATCTTCGGCACGTCTTTATCCTTTACCTTCAATTGATAATACCCAGATCTCAGATCAATCTTGGAAAACACCGTAGCACCCTGAAACTGATCAAACAAATTATCAATCCTCGGTAAGAGATACTTATTCTTAATCATCAACTTGTTTAGTTTCCAATAATCGATGCACATTCTCATCATGCCATTATTCTTTTTCACGAACAACACCGATACTCCTTACGGTGACATACTTGGTTTGATAAAACCACAATCCAACAACTCCTGAAGTTGCGTCTTCAGCTCTTTCAACTCATTCGGTGCTATACGATACGGTGCAATTGGCACCAGAGCCGTATCTACATACGTCTCAATATAAAACTCTACCTTCCTATCCAGTGGCAATCCAGGAAACTCCTCTGGAAACACCCCTGGAAAATCACAAACGGTATGGACATCCTAAACATGCACCTCTTTCATATTCGGGTTCATAATATAAGCTAGATATGCTTGACCCCCAAGCTCTAACAAACTTTACCCTTCTAAAGCTGAAACTACATTGGATAAGAATTTAACATTCTTGCCCACAACCACCACTTTATAATCCTCATCAAGTTTCAACAAAACTCGCTTGGTCTCAAAGTCAACCACAGCCTTATGCTCAATCAACCAATCTATCCCCAAAATTACATCAAAACCATGAAACAAAAACTTCATCAAATCAGCCGTAAACTTGTGACCTTGAACCATCAAAGGATATCTCCTATACAACCTCCTGGCGACCACTGTCTCTCTAAAAGAACTAGTTACTCGCATACCCAAATCTAACACTTATGCAGGTATATCAAGCAAACATGCATACTCGCGCATGATGTATGAATGTGTAGATATAGAATCTATCAAAGAAAGTAATGATATGGATTGCAAAGTAAAAATACATACAATCATATCTGTGTTATTCCTTCCCATGCGATGTGCGTAGATCCTTTTCGGTCCACCACGCTCAAGTTGAATTACCACAGTATGAGCAATAGTCCACTGATGTTCCTCATTACGTTGAAAATTACCTCGACTGCACCTACGACCTCTCCATGGTTCAACAACAGGCGCAGGAGCCTGTCCATCCCTAGGAAACTATAGACAATCACTCCTAATGTGATCTCGTGAACCACAGTTCCAACATGTACCAAGGGTACCCCAACACTCCCCTGAATGTTGCCTAACACACCGCCCACACGCAGGTGCTCGAACATAGGTATTCTGGCTGTGCTGACCACGCCCAACACTACTTACACCATGTCTCTGGTCAGGGCAATACCTCCTATCCCGATGCTTCTTATACCGGTCTCTACCAGCATCAGACTTAGCAATCCTCTTTCCCACACTCGAACTCCCTGATCGTGAGGACAATCCTAGATTATACTCTACATCCTTAGCTCGAGAAACTAAAACATCAAACATCGTGTAATTTGTAGCTAGCATATAAGTCTTTACTTCCTTAACCTGCCTATATCAGAAACGATCACATCGCTGCCGCTCATCAGAAACCAATTCAGGTGCATATTGGCTTAACCTAATAAACTGAACCTCATATTCTGATATGGTCATGCTACCCTGGACCAATGCCATGAACTTTTACTTCTTTTCATCCTAGTATTGGGTACCCAGATACTTCTTTTAGAAAGCAGCACAAAAGAACTCCCACGTCACATCTGTGGGTGCCATACACGTGATAGAAGTCGTCAACCAAGTATAGGCATCTCTCTAAAGTAAAGATACTATCCAGCCCAACTTACAAACATCTATACACTCCATCTGTCTAAAAATCCTTTTGTTACTGGCAAACCACTCCTCAGCTACCTCTGGAGCTAAACCCTTAAACTCGGTACCTCTCAAACTATGCAGACGCTCTAACAGAAGTCTTGTATTAATAGCTACCTAAAATGCTCCAGTCACAGCCTGGATCAACGGTATCATATCACCAAAACTCGGTCCCTACAGTGCCTGAGGCACACCACCATTAACTCCAGCACCAACATCAGGAATTGATGGAGGATGAGGAGGAGGTAACTTATCATTATGACCATCCACAACACTATCCATATGCGCTCTCTTCTCTCATCTCGTTCCCAATTTGTAATAACCCAATAATTGGTTAGTGACTAATTTGCAAAGAATTAAAAGTTGGTGGTTTTAGTTCAGTGACTAAAATGTAAAATGTTAAAGTTTGGTGACCAAAGTGAAAAGTTGAGAAAAGTTCAAGGACCAACATGGTAATTTTCCCAAAAATAATTTTATTCAATAAATAAATAGATCTCATAAGGGTATGAATTGAATATAAAATTGTTGGTTCGATCCGATGTTTCTATTATTGGAAAATTACAGTTAAAGTTTAAATGGAATTTGGGTAATCGCATGAACTCGTAATGTGATGAAATTTTGAAGGGAGTTGTAAGAGGACTTGAAGAGCATGGAATTTCGTTTTGGAATCATTTTAATAGATTTAGATTCGATTGAAGGTAGTATTTTAATATAGTGCACAAATGGCATTTTTGTGAATACATGGATTCATTAATGGTATTTTAGTCATTTTCCCATACTTTTTAATTAAAGATGATTATGGAAAAGTGAAATTAATAGGTTTCAACACCTAATTGGATATAATTAAGGGGCAAAATGCTAATTTTACTATTAAAGGAGATTTTTATATTAAATTTAAAGGTTTAAAATGCCATTTGTCCTATAATTAAAGTATAGAAAAGCTAGAAATTCTCTCATCTTTCTTCCTCAAGGCCGAAACCTCCATAGCAAGGCTAACAAAATTTTTGATTCAATTTTTGGCTTGATTTGGTTAGTTTTTGGTTCAAGACATGAAATAGAGAATTAATCATCATTGAATTCTCATTCATTTGGTATAATTTTTGAGTGGTTTCCATGCTTATATGTTGAGATTGGAGATTAAGGTTTATGAAGAACAAGTTGAGATTTCATGTTTTATGGATTTATTGGATTGAATATGAGGTTGTGATGTTGTTTAATGCTTGTTAGAGTGAAAATTTCCATGAATTATGTTGTGGGTTATTTTTGGGAATATTAAAAAAATTAGGGGAAACTCTTGCAAAATTTTTATTTGAATTGAAAATGATGTTAGAAGCTTGAATATGATGTTTGGAGGTTAAATTCATGCTTGAATCAAGTTGGGAATTTTGATCAAAGTGGCCCTTGGTATTCGACATTCAAGTGAAATTAGGGGAAAATTTTGGAAAAATTTTCCTAAGGCTTGAAATGGTGTAAAGATATTTTTTGTAAGTCTTGGAATGTTAATTGGACTAATGTGGAAGTTTGTAAAGTGTTGAGGACTAAATTGTAAAGTTGGGGAAAATTGTGATTAAAGTGGAAAGTGATTTGAAATTTAAGTTTATTGACAAAAGATTATTTTGAAAGTGTTGAAGTTAACATTTATATTATAATATGAAGTGGGTATTAAAGGAATTTTTAGGAATATTATTCCTAATAACTATAAATGTTAGTATAATACTAACATATACTTTGAATTGTATGTGTTGTTAAATGTTGTGTAGATCGTAATCGATATCAAAATCGAGATACAAGCAAGGCGGTAGATAAAGAAAAAGTACAAGAGTAAAGTCGAAAGTAATAGTACAGTATAGTGAGGCAACAGGTGAGTACATCTCTACTATTTTATTTTGATATGAGAAAGACTTGCGATGAGTCTATCTCGAGTGTTGATCACAAATGATATCTTTTCAATGGTTTTTGAAATGAACTATCAATGATTTTTGGGCATGAACTGCCCAATGCACTTTTATATGATATTGTGAAATGTTAATCTCTTTTGATATTTTAAATAAGTGAATGATACATGACAGTGAATGTTTAAAGCCCACTGTCTGCATTACGAGATTCTTGGTATAATTTGGCATGCCAATGAGGTGGAGTATAGTGATATAGTGATGTAGTGATGCTGTGTTCTACAGCTATGACCTAGTAATACAGTGATGATGTATAAGTCTACAACAGTTATAAAGTGATACAGTGATTTATATGTCACAACATATTAGTTGATGCCGCACATGTGCATATTCAACAGTGACTCACATACCAGGCATTCTCATTTACTTTACATTGGGCTATAGTTTAATTAAGAATGGAAGTTCAAAGAATGATCCAAGTGAAATGAATTTTCAAATAAAGAATTGCTTTGGTATAACCTCTCTCATATATATGAACTTTGAGATTTTAGAGGTTACCTATCAGTGGAATGACTTTGACAAGTCAGTTTTTACGATTTCATAATCCTATGTGATATATATATATATATATATTATATTTTGTCTGTTATGTCATTTCGTTACAATGAAATTGTTTAAATTATTTTATGTTGCCTCACTAAGTGTATACTTAGCGTGTGAATGTTTCACGTATAGGTAGAGAGCGTAAGGAGTAGCAGTAGAAGACTTCATCTTTTTGAAAGCGAAACATCACTATCAGTATGACATCTTTGATGTTGCTTTTGATATAATTAGTTGGCATGTAAATTTATAAATGTTTTAAGCCACTATGATATGACTATATTTAGTAAAGAGATAATTTAATCGTATTTTGTTTGATATCCAAATGATTTTTAACTTAGGCAGTTTTTAGGTAGCTCTATTAATTATGTGAATTAGAATTAAACTGCCTAGTTGTTGCTTGAATCTAGGTTCGAATTTAACTTACAAATATTAAGTTTAAATTTTACATGATTAAATATTATTTTAGTTAAAGAGTTAATTGTTTATATTTTTAAAGAACAAAATTTTACTGATTTTTGAAATAAGAACTATTGTACAAGTGTCATGTGACATCTCTAACTTGTATTCAGTAATGGATACAGGTAAGGGGTGTTACATTTATTGGTATCAGAGCTATAGTCTAATTGGAAGTTGTTTTTGTTGAAAAGTGTATACATGCCACTAGAATATCAATATTACTGATATGATGTTTATGTAATTGATGAATGTCGCTCCTTACTAATATAGTAGTTTGTGGTTATAGATGTTTGAGTTAGGAAGTTCTAGACGAGCTATGGAACAAGAGGTTCTGGAAGAAGCCGACAGTGGAAACAATGAGGTTAATAATAACCCTGCAGCTCTATCGGAACAAGGAAGAGAACCAGCGCAGCAGGGAATGCCTGTGCAAGATCAGGGGACTTTTCTTAGGCTTTGGAAACAGTTCTGACACGTTTTCAGCCACCAGCTCCCCCTACTTCTCGGATGTTAATTGTTAAAGAATTAAAGAGTTTTAGAGCACCTAAATTTAAAAGAGAAGCAGATGAATGTTCCGTGGTCGCCGATATGTGGCTAAATGATTTAAAGATCATGTTAGAGGGATTTCATTGCTCGGAGACTGATAAGTTGGATGTAACTATCACTTTACTTCGAGGTCAAGCTCAATTTTGGTGGACCAACGCTACGATGGACATTCCTCCCGAGCGGGTTACTTGGCAATTCTTCTTGGAGGAATTCAAGAACAAATATATTGGAGATCAATTTATCCGGGAGATGAAGCAACAATTCCTTAGCTTAAAGCAAGGAAACCAGACCATTTACAAGTACGAGTGTGAATTTAACAAGTTAAGCCGGTTTGCAGCAGAATTGATCTCTACTGAAAAGGATCGATGTGATTGGTTTATTGAAGGTTTGAATAAGAGAACAAAAGAATTATTGGTGGCATTGAATTTGCCTACCTTTCAAGAAGTGGTGAATCGAGCCAAGGCGATGGAACGTATCCATTCAGAGGATATGACAGAGCAGACATCACAATCAATGAAAAGACCAGGAACATCTTCAACTTCTTTTTCATCTAAACAAAATAAAGGTTCTAGTTCCTTGTACAAGAATAAATATGGCTCTGCTGTATCTGCTCTCAAAGGAGGCAATGTTGGAGGAAATAAGCCATCACAGACAGCTAATTCTGGTGCCGATTCATCATCCCAGTTTAGATCTTAGCCGTGTGATGTTTGTGGAAAACGTCACCAGGTATATGTTGGATGGTGACAAGAGGATGTTTTAAATGTGGAAAAGTTGGCCATTTTGTGAAAGACTGCCCTTTAATCTCTGGAGAGAGATCTGTACAGACAGAGAAATCTGTGGTGATGCCACAGAGAGGTAGAGGAAGAGTCGGATCTGGAAGGCCATCTGAGTATGCTTTACAAGCAAAAATGCACGCTCTAGCTCGAGTTTATAATATACAAACTAATGAGGATCAAGATGAATTAGAAATCATTGTAGGTACATTCTATCTTTACGATAAGCCTGTATTAGTTTTTATTGATCTTGGTTCTACGCATTCATTTATTAGTACCAGGTTAATTGGAGAGAGAGATATTCCATTAGAGTCTATCTCTAGTAATATAGTGGCAACAAACCCATTGGGTCAGAGTGTGAGAGTAAATAGAATATGTAGAAATTGTCCGATAAAAATGCAAGGAACGAAGTTTCCAACAAACCTAATGGAGTTACCTTTTGGAGAATTCAAAATGATATTAGGCATGGATTGGTTATCTTTCTACCATGCCCTTGTAGATTGTCGCTTAAAGCGATTAATCTTGGTAAATTCAGAAGGTGAAGAGATAATAGTAGTGGGAGAAAGGATAAATCCTTTATCTAATGTGATTTCAGCTGTTTCTGCTAAGAAACTGTTGCTACAAGGTTGTCAAGCTTTCTTAGCAAATGTGGTGGATACCAGACCTGTTGAAATTAAATTGAAAGATATTCCTACATTTTGAGAATATCCAAAAGTATTTCCCAATGAATTACCGGGATTACCCCCTGATCAGGAATTAGAATTTAAGATAGATGTGTTACCTGGTACTGCACCCATATCGATGGCCCCGTATAGAATGACGCCAGTTGAGCTTCGAGAGTTAAAGGCACAATTGTAAGAATTATTGGATCGGGGATTTATAAGGCCAAGTGTGTCCCCTTGGGGCGCACCAGTGTTATTTGTGAAAAAAGAAATATGGATTTATACGATTATGCATAGATTACTGCCAGTTAAATAAGGTGACCGTGAAGAATAAATATCCTTTTTCGAGGATTAATGATCTTTTTGATCAACTAAAGGGTGCAACTGTGTTTTACAAAATTGATCTTCGATCTGGATACCATCAGTTGAAGATTCGGGAAGAAGATATTTCAAAGATGGCTTTTCGAACTCGGTATGGAAACTATAAGTTTGTAGTTATGCCGTTTGGATTAACTAATGCTCCTGTAGCATTCATGGACCTGATGAATTGAATATTTCAACCATATTTGGATCGATTTTTGGTGGTATTTATTGATGATATTTTAGTCTATTCAAAGACAAAAGAGGAACATGATGCTCATCTTCGTGTTGTTCTTCAGATCTTCTCAGAAAAGAAACTATATGCTAAGTTATCAAAATGTGTATTTTGGTTATCAGAAGTTACCTTTCTCGGCCATGTGGTTTCAGTAGAGGGGATAAGAGTAGATCTCAAGAAAATACAAGCTATAGTTGAATGGAAAACTCCAAAGAATATTTCTGAGGTTTAAAGTTTCTTGGGACTGGCTGGTTATTATCGAAGATTTGTAAAGAATTTCTCGATGATTGCCTCTCCGCTAACCAAGCTATTAAGAAAGGACGTGCCATTCATTTGGATGGATAAGTGTCAAGAAAGTTTTGACATATTAAAGAGGATTTTAACTGAAGCTCCAATATTAGTGCAGCCAGAATCAGGTAAAGATTTTATAGTGTATAGTGATGCTTCTCATAACCGATTGGGATGTGTACTCATGCAAGAGGGAAAGGTATTGGCTTATGCTTCTAGACAGCTTAAGACACATGAGAAGATTTATCCCACCCATGATTTAGAGTTGGCAGCGGTTGTATTTGCTTTAAAGATATAGCGTCATTATCTATACGGAGAGCGATGCTATATCTATACAAATCATAAAAGTTTAAAGTATCTGCTAACTCAAAAGGGGTTAAATTTGAGGCAGATAAGGTGGATCGAGCTCCTAAAGGATTATGATGTGGTTATTGACTACCATCCAGGAAAAGCGAACGTGGTAGCTGATGCCCTCAGTAGAAATACCTTTTCTACCTTGAGAGCTATAAATGCGCAGCTAGCTTTGAAAGAAAATGGTGCTTTGATTGTTGAATTAAGAATAAGTCCTGCTTTAGTAGATCGAATAAATGAGCTTTAGAAAAGAGATATGGAATGTTTGTTTAGATTCAAACAAGTCGAAAATGGTGAGACCAAAGATTTTGAAGTTATGTCTGATGGATGCTTGTATTACCGAGGAAGAATTGTTATTCCCGAGGATGAAGAATTAAAGAAAAAACTTCTATTTGAGGCACATTATAGTCCTTTGACCATGAATCTAGGTGGAAACAATATGTATCAAGATCTTAAGAGTTGATATTGGTGGCCAGGTATGAAAAGAACTATAACTGAGTTTGTTTCAAAATGCCTAACATGTCAACAAGTAAAAGCAGAGTTTGCTTATAATAATAGCTATCAAGCAAGTATCAAAATGGCACCTTAGGAAGCCTTACATGGAAGAAAATGCAGGACTCCTTTGAAGTGGTACGAGTTAAAAGTTCGAGACATTGTTGGTCCTGATCTTACTAGAGAAGCAGAAGATAAGGTAAAGATTATACAAGATAATCTCAAGATAGCCGCCGATCGAAAAAAATCATATGCAAATTCAAAGAGAAAAGAAATTGAATTTCAAGAGGGTGATAAAGTGTTTCTTAAAGTATCACCCTGGAAGAAAATTCTGCGATTCGGGCGAAAGGGAAAGTTGAGTCCAAGATTCAATGGACCATATGAGATTGTAAAAAGAGTTGGTCCTGTGGCTTACCGAATTGCTTTACCTCCAGAAATGGATAAGATTCATAATGTATTTCATGTATCGATGCTCAGAAAGTATCAATGAGATCCTTCCCACATTATTACTCCAGAGGAAATAGAGATTCAACCAGATTTGACATATGAAGAGGAACCGATCAGAATCTTAGCACGTAGTGTCAAGGAACTAAGCAACAAGACAATTCCACTTGTTAAAGTTCTTTGGCGAAATCACAAAGTGGAGGAAGCAACGTGGGGAAGAGAAGAAGATATAGAAAAACAGTTTCCTTATCTTTTCAAATCAGGTATGTTCTAAAAATTCGAGGACGAATTTTCTTAAGGGGGAGAATTGTAATACCCCAATAATTGGTTAGTGATTAATTTGCAAAGAATTAAAAGTTGGTGGTTTTAGTTCTGTGACTAAAAAGTTAAGAAAAGTTTAAGGACCAACATTGTAATTTTCCTAATAATTATTTTTATTCTATAAATAAATAGATCTCATAAGGATGTGAATCGAATATAAAATTGTTGGTTCGATCTGGTGTTTCTATTATTGGGAAATTATAGTTAAAGTTTAAATGGAATTCGGGTAATCGTATGAGCTCAGAATGTGATGAAATTTTGAAGGGAGTTGTAAGAGGACTTGAAGAGCATGACATTTCGTTTGGAATCGTTTTTAATCGATTTAGATTCGATTGAAGGTTGTATTTTAATATAGTGCACTTTGTGAATACATGGATTCACTAATGGTATTTTAGTCATTTTGCCCATACTTTTTAATTAAAGATGATTATGGAAAAGTGAAATTAATAGGTGTCAACACCTAATTGGATATAATTAAGGGGAAAAATGGTAATTTTACTATTAAATGAGATTTTTATATTAAATTTAAAGGTTTAAAATGCCATTTGTCTTATAATTAAAGTATAGAAAAAGCTAGAAATTCTCTCATCTTTCTTCCTCATGGCTGAAACCTCCATAGCAAGGGTAAGAAAATTTTTGATTCAATTTTTGGCTTGATTTGGTTAGTTTTTGGTTCATGACATGAAATAGAGAATTAATCTCCATTGAATTCTCTTTCATTTGGTATAATTTTTGAGTGGTTTCCATGCTTATATGTTGAGATTGGAGATTAAGGTTTGTGAAGAACAACTTGAGATTTCAGGTTTTATGGATTTATTGGATTGAATATGAGGTTGTGATGTTGTTTAATGCTTGTTAGAGTGAAAATTTCCATGAATTGTGTTATAGGTTATTTTTGGGAATATTAAAAAAAATAGGGGAAACTCTTGCAAAATTTTTATTTGAATTGGAAATGATGTTAGAAGCTTGAATATGATGTTTGGAGGTTAAATTCATGCTTGAATCAAGTTGGGAATTTTGATGAAAGTGACCCTTGGTATTCGACATTCAAGGGAAATTAGGAGAAAATTTTGGAATAATTTTCCTGAGGCTAGAAATGGTGTAAGGATGATTTTGTAAGTATTGGAATGTTAATTGGACTAATGTAGAAGTTTTTAAAGTGTTTAGGTTGGGAAATTGTGATTAAAGTGGAAAGTGATTTGAAATTGAAGTTTAGTGACAAGGATTATTTTGAAAGTGTTGAAGTTAACATTTATATTATAATATGAAGTGGGTATTAAAGGAATTTTTAGGAATATTATTCCTAATAAGTATTAATGTTAGTATAATACTAATATATACTTTGAATTGTATGTGTTGTTAAACGTTGTGTAGATCGCAATCGAGCTCAAAATCGAGATACAAGCAAGGCGGTAGATAAAGAAAAAAGTACAAGAGTAAAGTCGAAAGTAATAGTACAGTCTAGTGAGGCAACATGTGAGTGCATCTCTACTATTTTATTTTGATATGAAAAAGACTTGCGACGAGTCTATCTCGAGTGTTGATTCACAAATGATATATTTTCAATGATTTTTTGAAATGAATTATGAATGATTTTCGGGTATGAACTGCCCAATGCACTTTTATATGATATTGCAAAATGTTAATCTCTTTTGATATTTTAAATAAGTGAATGATACATGACAGTAAATGTTTAAAGCCCATTGTATGCATTATGAGATTCTTGGTATAATTTGGCATGCCAATGAGGTGGAGTATAGTGATATAGTGATGCTGTGTTCTACAACTATGACCTAGTGATACATTGATGCTGTATAAGTCTACAGCTGTTATAAAGTGATACAGTGATACAGTGATTTATATGGCACAACATATTAGTTGATGCCGCACATGTGCATACTCAACAGTGACTCACATACCATTCAGTCTCATTTACTTTACATTGGGCTATAGTTTAATTAAGAATGCACGTGCAATGAATGATCTAATTGAAATAAATTTTCAAATAAAGAATTGCTTTGGTATAACCTGTCTTATATATATATGAACTTTGAGATTTTAGAGGTTATCTATCAGTGGAATGACTTTGACAAGTCAGTTTTTACGATTTTATAATCCTATGTGATATATATATATATATATTATATTTTGTCTGTTTATGTCATTTCTTTACAATGAAATTGTTTAAATTATTTTATGTTGCCTCACTAAGTGTATACGTAGCGTGTGAATGTTTCACGCGTAGGTAGAGAGCGTAAGGAGTAAGGAGCAGCAGTAGAAGACTTCATCTTTTTGAAAGCGAAACATCACTATCAGTATGACATCTTTGATGTTACTTTTGATATTATTAGTTGGCATGTAAATTTATAAATGTTTTAAGCTGCTATGATATGACTATATTTAGTAAAGAGGTAATTTAATCGTATTTTGTTTGACATCCAAATGATTTTTAACTTAGGCAGTTTTTAGGCAGTTCTATTAATTATGTGAATTAGAATTAAACCGCCTAGTTGCTGCTTGAATCTAGGTTCGAACTTAACTTAGAAATATTAAGTTTAAATTTTACATGATTAAATATTATTTTAGTTAAAGAGTTAATTGTTTATATTTTTAAAGAACAAAATTTTACTAATTTTTGAAATAAGAACTATTGTACAAGTTTCATGTGACATATGTAACTTATATTCAGTGATGGATACGGGTAAGGGGTGTTACAAAATTCTCAAAAATATGTGTTTAAAGCATGATAATGCAACAAAACAAAACAATTAGGTTAGCTTGAAGCAAGAATCCAAGATGCACATGTTTCAAAACAAAAATCAGTTTGCACTTGTAGTAATAAGGCAATGTATCCCCAAGCTTTTACCCCAACATAGAACATTTCAAACACAAACACAAAAAATCAAACACCGTGCATGTTATTCAACAGATTCATATAGTAACAATACATCAAAGAACCATAATCCACCTCTCAACAATCACAACCTGGCTTTGATACCACCAAATGTAACCCCTTGACCCGGTCTAGATACTAGAATGAACCAAGCAAGCTACATTGGGTTTGCCGAAACAAACCTGAATGATTTATTTAGAAAAAGGTCCATTTTTTCTTTTTTTATCTTGACTAAATGCATATTAAATCCTAAGGTGATCATGCTAGCAGTGGTGAAATTATAATCCAATCGAGCGTCGAATTAACATCTAATTAGTCGATAACACATTCTAGGGACCAAATTGTAATTTTGACAAATTAAGAGAACTTATTTAAAATTAGAGTTACCAAAAATTAATTAATCATTTTCATGCAAACCGGTTAAATTTCAACTTAAAACAATCATCCAAACTTATTTAATTGCATGATCAAGAAACAGGGACTTAACTGTACGGTTGCTAAGAGACGTACTGATACGGTTGCCCGTATACTGACACCAAGCTAAATTTCCTACTGTGCGTACTGGTACGGCTGCACGACGTACCGATACTCTTGTTCATTTTTACACAGATTTGAGCCAAGACAGACCCCGCGTATCTATCCCTGAGGACTCGTACCGGTACGACCTGGCCTATAACGATATCTTGGTCGAACATATGACACTTTGGCTCAATCTAACATTCCTCAAACATCATACAAACATCATATAACAAGTCTAGCAACATTTCTACAGTTAAATAGGCATGGTAGAGGATCATTCACATCATAGCAAAGCCATGCAAAGATCCTATAGGCATGATCTCTACCCAAGCATGCAAATCATAACCCAACCCCTCAAAGCATGTCTTGAAGACACATACAAGTCCAAAATTGCAAATGAAACATGTCCAAACCAGGAGTAACAGAAATAACTGTAACCCCCTTAGCCCGGCCTAGCCGAAAGCAAACTAAAAGGATCACATTAGGTTTGCCGAAGCAAATATGAGCTAATAACCTAGACCGATCTATTTTTTTTATTTTTATCTTGTCTAAATGCTTCGATTATTTCCATATGGTGAACATTCTTTAGCGGAAACGTTACATTGAAATTAAATTTCATAACAGGGTTTAATTGTTCAAAAACACACATTGGGGACTAAAACATAATTTCCCCAAATTACTGGGTCTTTGTTAAGATTTAGGTTACCAATCCTTTATTAGTCCAATTCCATGCTCACATGTTAAATTCTAATTCAAAACAATAATTCGAAATCATTCAATTGCATACATAACATCCAGGGACTAAATTGCAAGATTTCCAAACTTTAGAAACTGAAAAGAACAAATTCAACAGGGCGTACCGATACGGGCAAGCCTGTATCGATACAAATCAACTACTATAACGACTACCTCTATCAACACACGAACCCATGTATCGATACGGTGTGTTAACCCACCCGTACCGATACAGCCTTAACCCCCTACTGATCCTCTTGTAATTTCTTAAAACTTCAGAATTCTAGTGATAGATTCCCGTACCGATACAGTACCCCTCGCATTGGTACGACTCTCTAAAACTAAAAGGGGCGTTCCAATACGCAAACCCATGTACCGAAACCAGTAAAAAATTTCCCTTAAGGTGTACCGATACGGTGTCTAGGATTAACGACACCCTTTTTTATTTTTCGAAGATTAGAGCCTCACCAGACTCTTGTACCGATCCTTGGGTACTCGTATCGGTACACAAAGGCCTGTAATTACCTCTAGGTCTAACATATGTCACTTTGGCTCAATCTAAACACATTTATACAACATCTAAACATCATAAGCATGCTTAGAGACCACATACTAGCAATTTAAGCAATCCTAACAAGTCTAACTCAATCATCCATAAAGTCTATAGAAATGCTCCCTAATCAACATTCAAAACTTAGATGCATCCACATCTCAAGCACTTTAAGCCTATTACAAATCCAAACCAACATATGAAACTTATACAAACAGTGAGTCTAGTAAAAAGTCCTCCCAAAACAACTATTGACACATTGCCCTTATTACTACTATGTATAGTTAAAACCATACTTTGTAACCAAGTCCTTGGATGTCCTTCATTGCTTGCTTGCCGCCTTTTGATCTACTAATCTACATTGATGATAAAGAGAGCGTAATCACATAATGCTTAGTGAGGAGCACTCAACACAAAACATCATCCAACGCATTTTAAAACTGGGTTATTCCCTAAACCTTTCGTAAACATTTTATTACAAAAATCATCATGCCTTACTTTTAACATATGCACTTAATCCTTTTAAAAAGATGCATATTAAACCATTTGCAACATGTGTCATGGATTCTATAGCATACTCCCATATGTAACCCTCAATTTAAGCCTTCCCATGCATAACATCCCATATGCAAAGCTTAAAGAGTATTCACATGTATAAATCACATTATACAACAATCCATCAACATGATACATCATCTCATTATATTGGCTTACAATTGATCCTTTCTCTGTCACATTTCTTTCATCAAACTACAAGAAATACACGGATTTCCCAATCGATATCCCAATCAATTAACAACCCAATGGCATGGAGTAAATGCAACAATGCATTACCTCTACACTACTACGGCTCATCCTCCAATTTGGAGTAAACGCTTTCAATGCAACACCTCTACGGTCGCAGCCGAAGTAAAAGTCATTAAAGCATTACCTCAACAATATTTGGGTTCACATGGTCAAAGTAAATACTTTCAACACATCACCTTTACGAAACCATGGGTGACTTATTATAGTGAACTTTAAATCCTATTGACGGTTAATTATTTCCGATAACATTTTTATAACATTTTCAAACCATCACTTGCCAATATAGTTCGTTTCATTAACATCAACTCACTGTTTTCATATGCATTAATTAAAACCATTTCTTCAATGCTTTCAACCAAGCATTACCGATGTTCAAAAACATTATCAAATCAAGCATTACTTCCAAATGCATCAACACCATTTCATAACCATTTTCCAGCATTAAGCCATGCTTAAATCATGCATAAACAGTGAGTAATCTATCTATAAAACAAGTGCATAAAATCCATGAATGTTGCATGCGTATTCGTCATATCCATGAATGCTGCAGGCATATTCGTCAGCCCAAACGACATGAACAAGAACTCATAATAGGCTTACCTCGTACGAAAAGCAGTCTTTAACACATCTTTATCCTTAACCTTCAACTGATTGTATCCAGATCTTAGATCAATCTTGGAAAACACCGTAGCACCCTAGAATTGATAAAACAAATCATCAATTCACGGAAAAGGATACTTATTCTTAATCGTCAACTTGTTCAGTTGCTGATAATCAATGCACATCCTCAAAGTGCCATCCTTCTTTTTCACAAACAACACCGGTGCTCCCCACGGTGAAACACTAGGTTGGATAAAACCACGATCCAACAACTCATGGAGTTCCGTGTTCAACTCTTTAAACTCCTTTGGTGCCATCCGATACAGTGCAATCGACACCGAAGCCGTATCAGCGTATGTCTCAATATAAAACTCCACCTCTCTATCTGGTGGCAATCTAGGCAACTCCTCCAAAAACACGCTCGAAAAATAAAAAATAGTGTGGATATCCTTAGTTCGCATTTCCTCCACATTCGGGTTCATAACACAAGCCAGATACGATTGACACCCACACTCAAACAACTTCTATGCCTCTAAGGCCAAAACCATATTGGACAAGAACTTAACATTCTCACCCACTATGACCACTTTATAATCATCAACAAGTTTCAACGAAAATTGCTTGATTTCAAAATCAACCGCAGCCCGATGCTTGAACAACCAATCCATCCCTAATGTCACATCAAAACCATGAAACGATAGCTTCATAAAATCAGCCACAAACACATAGACTTGAACCATCAAAGGACATCTCCGATACAACCTTATCGTAAAAACCGTCTCTCCAAAAGAACTTGTTACTTGCATACCTACATCGAACATTTGTACTGGTATATTAAGCAAATACGCATACTCATGCAAAATATATAAATGCGTAGAACCAGAATCTACCAGAGAAAGTAATGACATAGACTGTAAGGTAAAAGTACCTGCTATCACATTCGTGTCATTCTTCCTTTCACGTTACGCATAGATCCTCGCTGGTCCACCACCCTCGGGTTAAACTATCACTGTATGCGCTATAGTCCTCTGTCCATCCTCCCTATGTTGGAAATTACCTTGACCGCGCCACGACCTCTCGGTGGTGCAACAACAGGTGTAGGAGCCTGTACACCTCTAGCTAACATCGGGCAATCACACCTCATGTGATCCTTAGACCCACAACTCCAACAAGCCTTATCCGTAATAGGCGCAGAAGTTGGACCAACTAGTTCCACCTGCGTGCAATCACGTCTAACATGATCTCTTAATCCATAGCCCTAACAGACTTTTGATTATCTCCAACAAACCCCTGAGTGCCGCTTCCTACACTGTGCACACTCAGGTAACTATCCTTTACCAGCTCGATTCTCACCACAACTTAACTTCATACGATGCCTTTGATCATGGTGCCTCTTATACAGGCCACCACTGGGACCAAAATCTAAAGGTTTCTTCCCAGAGCCAGAACCTCCAGTATGAAAAGATAAACCAAAACTCTTCTTGATATCCTTCACCAATGTAACCAACACGTCAAAATCTGTGTAATCAGTGGCCAACATGTAGGTCTTAGCATCTTGCTCCAGCCCATAACAAAATCGATCACAGCGATGCCTCTCATCCGGCACCAACTCAAGTGCATACTAACTCAGTCTCACAAACTGCACCTCGTACTCAGACATTATCATACTACCCTGAACCAAGGCCATAAACTAGCATTTCTTTTCATCCAAGTATCTAACTCCAGATACTTCTTTCTAAAAACAGTCTGGAAAAATTCTCATGTCACATTGTCGGGTTCCATGCTCGCGATCATAGTGGTCCACCAACTGTACGCATCACCTTGCAACAGGGACACAACACATCCCAGCTTACGGTTATTACTACACCCCATCTGAACCAAAATTTGTTTTGTACTGGCAAACCACTCATCGAATGCCTCGAGTGCCAACCCTCTAAACTCAACACCTCTAAGACTGTGCAAACACTCTGACAACAACCATATTAATAGTAGTAGAGGGTGCTGATGTGGGTACATAAACTTCAGCCATCGCAGCCTGGAATGCTCCAGTCATTGTCTGAACCAAAAGCGCCATATCACCAAACACTGGACCAGGTGGTGCAGGTGGTACTTGCTCCACTCCCTCAGGAGAATTAAGCGGAGGAGGTGGCAATCCCTCAGGATGCAAATCTCACCCTCAACTCCCTGCCCACCGAAAACAACATTTTCGCTCGATTGTAATTATCTCCTCGGTGGCATTGTATAAAAATGTATCTAAGGCATGATAATTACACCAAATGAAAAAATCAGGCCAGCTTCAAGAAAAGATCCAAGACTTCCATTTCAAACCAAAATTATTATTTTATAACAATAGTAATAAGGCAATGTGTCCCAAAATACCCCAACATGGCATATATCAAACATCGTACATATAAATAATCACCGTGCATAGCAAACAACATTAACAATATCCTAATTTTTTTGTAAACCCAGCTCTGATACCACCAAATGTAAACCCCTTAGCCCAGCCTAGTCGAAACTGAACTAAAAGGATCACATTAGGTTTGCCCAAGCAAACACGAGGTAATAACCTAGACCAATCCATTTTTTCTTTTTATCTTGTCTAAATGCTTCGATTGTTTCCCTATGGTGAACATGCTTTAGCGGAAATGTCACATTGAAATCAGATTTCATAACAGGGTTCAATTGCTCAAAAACGTATATTAGGGACTAAAATGTAATTTCCCCTAATTACATGGTCTTCATTATGATTTAGGTTACCAATCCTTTATTAGTCCAATTCCATACTCACATGTTAAATTCCAATTCAAAAAAATCATTCAAACTCATTCGATTGCATACATAACATTCAGGGACTAATTTGCAAGATTTTCAAACTTCAGCAACTGATAAGCAGAAATTCAACCGGGCATACCAATACCGGCAAGCCCGTATCGATATGGATCAACTACCATAACAACTACCTGTACCGATACACGAACCCTCATACTAATACGGTGTGTTGACCCACTCGTACAGATATAACCTTAACCCCGTACCGACCCCCTTTGTAATTTCTTAAAACGTCAGAATTCCAGTGATCAATTCCTGTACCGATACAATACCCCTTTTATTGGTACAGCTCTCTAAAAATAAAAGGGGTATTCCGATACGTAAACTCGTGTATCGATACTGGTACAAAATTTCCTTTAAGGCGTATCGGTACGGTGGTTAGCCGTACCAGTACGCAGAGGCCTGTAATGACCTTTAGGTCTAACATATGACACTTTGGCTCAATCTAAGCACATTTATATAACATCTAAACATCATATAACATCATAAGCATGCTTAGAGACCACATACAAGCAATTTAAGCAATCCTAACAAGTCTAACTCAATCATCCATAAAGTCTATAGGCATGCTCCTTAATCAACATTCAAAACTTAAATCCATCCATATCTCAAGCACTTTAAGCCTATTACAAATCCAAACCAACATATGAAACTTGTACAAACAGGGAGTCTTGCAAACAACCCTTCCAAAACAACTATTGACACATTGCCCTTATTACTACTATGTATAGTTCAAAGCGTAATTTGCAACAAAGTCATTGGATGTCCATCATTTCTTGCTTGCCTCCTTTCGATCCACTAATCTGCATTGATGATAAAGAGAGCGTAAGCACGTAATGCTTAATGAGGAGCGCTCAACACAAAACATCATCCAATGCATTTTAAAACCGGTTTATTCCCAAAACCTTTCTTAAACGTTTTAATACAAAAACCATCATGCCTTACTTTTAACATATGCACTTAATCCTTTTCAAAACATGCATATTAAACCAATTGCAACATGTATAATGGATTCTACAGCATAGTACTATATGCAGCCCCCAATTTAAGCCTTCCCATGCATAACATCCCATATGCAAAGCTTAAAGAGTATTCACATGTATAAATCACATTATACAACAATCCATCAACATGATACATCATCTCATTATATTGGCTTACAAGTGATCATTTCTCTTCTCATTTCTTTCATCAAACCGCATCGGATACACAGATTTCCCAAGTGATATCCCAATCACTTAACAACCCAATGACATGGGGTAAATGCAACACATGCATTACCTCTACACTACCATGACTCATCCTCCATTTTAGAGTAAATGCTTCCAATGCAACACCTCTACGGTCACAGCTAGAGTAAAAGCTATTGAAGCATTACCTCAACAATATTGGGGTTCACATGGTCAGAGTAAATACTTTCAACACATCACCTCTACGAACCATGGGTGACTTATTATAGTGCACTTTAAATCCTATGGTCGGCCACTTATATTTGATATCATTTCTATAACATTTCCAAACCATCACGTGCCAATATAATCCATTTCATTAACATCAACTCACTGTTTTCATATGCATCAATGAAAACCATTTCCTCAAAACTTTCAACCAAGCATTACCAATGTTCAAAAACATTATTAAATCATGCATTTCTTCCAAATGCATCAACATCATTTCATAACCATTTTCCAGCATTAAATCATGCTAAAATCATGCATAAACAGTGAGTAATCGATCAATAAAACAAGTGCATAAAATTCATTTACCAAATCGAGATCAAGAGAGAATTCATCCTTTACTAACTTACGAGCTTAGACCAACATTTCAAGCTCGATCTAAACTCCCAAATACAACTTTCAAACCTTTGAAAAGCTGTAAATCACATTCTCACTCACCGCCACACAAAGCCTTGCTTGTCGATTTGGTATATACACCTTCAAAGCTTTCGAAACGTCTATTCAAGCTTGAGGACCAACTTCCCCTATTTTATCCATACAAAAATAGAGGATTCAATGCATGAAAATTCATTCAACATCCCAACAACATCAATTCACATAAAACCTCAACATACTCTACTCAATTTCACTCTACAACAACCGAAATCAACATCAAACATCTTTCAAACTTAACCCAACCAAAACCTAACGTTTCAACTCATCCATAAACATAAATTAACGTCTAAAAACACATTAACATCATCCTTATACCTCCAACATTCAATAAACCTCCACAACTCCTCAAAAACTCATAAATAACAACCTAGAAAATTAGAGATTCACATAGTTTTGGGATTCCAATGTTAAAATCCACTTATAAACATTATTTAACATCAAAATCATTATTAGAATCAATCAAGAACTCAGCAAAATAGATCCTATACGAAAATCCACCAATCTAATCAATTAACCCTTGATTAAACCAATTTTCCATAATTAACTCATCAATTCAAGTTAGAAATCATATGTAAAGGATCAATAACTTGGTAATTTAAATAAAGAACCTTGTATTAGAGGAGAAGAACGAACCTCACCTCTAATGGCTGCCTTTCCCCTTAATTGGATGAGTTTTCTTGAGAAAACAAGATCAAATCAAATAGGTTTTATTAGGAAACCATTAAAGATTAATTTGAAATCAAAAGAATGTTGAAATCTTGAGTTTACTTGAGAAAATTGAGAAAATTGAAGTGGAAAAGAGTGTTTGGCAGGAGAGAATTTGAGAGAAAAGCTTTTGATGAAAAGTTTGTTACATCAAATTGTTTTTAGCCTTTTTAATTATCCAATTAATTCTCCAAGCCTTTTTATATTATTTTAAAATCATTTAAAATAGCCAATTAAGGGAAAAATTCTGATATTAGACTTTGGGTAAATAACTCCTTAAAGATTCAAAGTTTTGACCCTTTTACAAAACATTCACTAAAAATAGTTTTAAAACTTTATATTTTGGTCACTAACCAAAATCTCAAATTTTGAAATTCCTTTTTCCAAAATTAACTTTCCCAAAATCATTTATATATTAAATAATTATTTTAAAAATATTTTTCATATTTCTATCTCACCCAAAAATATTTATTTCGAATGAAATCCCGAAACTGACTTGAATTCTCTAATCCAACCCATCGAACTGTCTAATCAACCTAGAAAACTTCTAGCCCAAAACTGGGGTGTTACAATAACCCTCCCAATTACAGCTTGTCACATTGCCTCTTATTTCTACTAAGTATTTATAAAACCGTAGTTGAAATACCTTCGCCCTTGGATTGCTTCTTGCTTGGTCGCTATCCGAAAATGCTTACTTATCTGCATTGATGAGAAAAGAGAGCATAAGCTTATAAAGCTTAGTGAGAGAATCTCAAAAAACACTCATCAATGCATTTAAAACCATTTTGTTTCCAAATAAGTATTAAAGCTCATGCCAAAACATCTTATGCTTCTATTGTCTTCCCGAAACCTGCACTTTTAAACATTTGCAACACATGTATCATGGATTTCTAACATAAACCTCAATTTAAGATTTCTCATGCTAAAATCTCAAAATAGCAAGCTTAAGGAGCATCACATGTATAAACCATATTATACAAAACATAATCCATTTCTCATGATACAATATATCATATATTGGCTTTCAGGTGACCCAAAACCAATTCATTCTATTTTATAAAAAACACATCAGATACACGAATTTCCCAAGTGGTTGCATGTTACTACTACCCCTCAATGATCATGATGTATAAATCCACCAGCGGGAGAATTGGCACACTCTTGACCCCTCGACCGCTGTGGTTCTCATGGTGGAGCATGGCACACTCTTGACCCCTCAACACTCATGAGGTGACTTATTATAGTGCACTTTAAAACCTATGGCATGCCAACTATATCCGATAACTTTTAATCATAGCCACTTGCCAATATACTCAATTAAAACACATTACCTCACTGTTTTACATATGCATCAAACCAAACCAATTTCCAATACATTAAACCATGTATTCTAGTATTCTCAAAACTCTTTTCATAAATCATGCGTCATACTCAATAATCAACACATATTATCATTTGCAACATCTTTCATTTCTAAAACATGCATATAACAGTAGGTAATCAAAATTATAAACTTGTGCATGAGATTGTATTTTCTAAAACTGAAAACGAGAGCAAGAACAATCGATACTTACTTACGAGCTTAGACAAGTGTTTCAAACTTAATCTAAACTCCCAAAATCACTTTCAAACCTTTGTAAAGCAGTAAACTACATTTCCACCCACCAACAACACAACGCTCCACTAGCCAATGCGAAATCAAGCTTCTAAAGCCTCTCTAAAAGATGAAAGATCCATCTCCCCTGTTTTACCCACACAAAAATAGAGGATTAATGCATTTCCATGCATATCTAAACACAACAACACTTTTTCTCAACTTTGCCTCACTAAAAACCATCAAATGCTTCCTATAAACAACTGAAAACACAACCAAACTCTATCTAAACAAAGCCCAGCCATAACCTATTGATTTTAACATCTTAAAATCATTAATTAACATCCAAAAACAACAACATAACAACCTTATATCTCCAGCAACCTTTAAACATAAAAAACACCTCAAAATCTAACTATTAACAACCTATAAAAGTAACAATTCGCATAATTTCGGGATTTCTTTTATTAATCTCTTCTTGTAGCATTAAAACATGTTTCAAATGTGATATAAATCAATTAGAATCAACACAACTCAGATCCATATTCAAGACCTACCAAATTTCTTAACAAAACTCAATTAAAAACTTAAAATCATGATTTAATCATAAACACATAACAAAAATCAGTTGTAAAGGATCAAGAACATGGGAATTGCAGTAAAGGATCAAGAACTTGGGAATTTAGTAAAGAACTTGGGAAATGAAAATCACCTCTAATTGCTAATTTCTCCCTTAATTGGCAAGATTTGAGTGAAATCTCCAAGAAAGCAAATAGGTTTGGTGTAGAAATCAAAGGAATCAATCAGTAAATCAAAAGGAAATCAAATAGGAATGATTCCTGAGCATTTTAGAGTAAAATTTATAGTTTGGATGCTGAGAAAGTTGAGAGCAAAAGTAGTTAAGTAAGAAAATAAATTTGGTTATTAAAACTTTTTAAACAAATCTATTTTATTTTTATATAATAAACTTTTAAAAACCTTTTAAAAATAGCCTAAATTAAGGATAAAATCTGATTAAAAACTTTGGTAAATTAGCTCCTTAAAGATTCAAAGTTTTGACCCTTTTACTATTTAGTCACCAAAACAGTTTTGAAAACTTTACATTTTAGTCACCAGACAAAAATGTCCCAAAACCTGATTTTATTACTTCAAATTTAGCTTCCCAAAACCCTTAGAATATTAATTACACATTTTCTAATATTTTCCATATTTTATTTTAGCCAAAAACAATTTATTAAGAATTAATTCCTGAAACTTGCTCGAATCGCCTAATCCGGTTCCCCTAAACAGTCTAATCGATCTAGATAACATCTAGTCCCAAATTCGGGGCATTATATGGGTTTTGAGAGTTTTTTATCCATTTCTTTAGTTGTAAATTTGTAGTTAAAGCTTCCCATAGCTGTTGTCTTAAGTATGGTTTCGTTTTTCATGTTTGTTTGATAAGAGGAGATGATTTGGGGTTCTTCCAAGCTTGGGTCAAGAGAATGAAGTTGAAAAAGCTATGTGGGTGAGTTGATTTTAGGAGTTTTGGCTTAAGGTCAGTACATCTCTGACTTCTACTTTTCTTGAAGATCATAAATTAATTGCCTTACTTGATTGTATGTTAGGATTGCTAGATTTGGTGTTTATGGTTGTTTAGGTGCTTTTTGGGTAGATGAGACTTTTAAATGATAAAACTCGGATTTGATGTTAATCATGTGAAAAATGGTAGTAAACCACCTAAATGACTTCCATAAGATGTAGGATCGAGTTAAAGAGTTGTTGGTTGAGATTTGGGGCTTTGGGGATGATTTCCAGAGCTTAGAAAGCCATTTCTAGGCTTCAGTACCGGTATGTAGGGAGTAGTACCGGTACCCTAGTGTTCTGGATTTAAGAACACTATTCATTGAAGATGAATTAGTATAGGGGTACCGGTACGGTGTTTAACCCGTATCGGTACACCATTCAAGGGAGTATCGATAAGAGTCTACTCGTACGAGTATGTGAAGGCTGGATAAAATTCTAGTGAGCTAATTTCGTATTAGTATGCTGTGAGTACTGGTACCCAAGGGTACCATACCGGTATGCGAAGGCCAGTATTGGTACCTGATGGTACTCTAAGGAGTTTTCACCTTATTTATTGGTTAATTTGTCCCTATTTAGTTAACCATTGGATACTTTTAGCATTTTTATCTTTTTATTTGCATTTCCTAAACTCAGTAGCTCTTTCTTGATTTATCCTTGATTTTATCATTTTTTTGCTGCTATAGTCGCTGCATTAGTTCTTCCAGAATTGCAGCCAGAACTATCGCTGCATTGGGATGTCACTGTAATACGGATGTAGCTACATAAGTGTTGTTTAGATTGCATCTAGGAATGTCGCCGCATTGACAACTATCAGGATAAGATCAAACGACAATGAGCTGCCAGTTAGTTACAAAAACTTCTATCCGAACATGATGTCGGTGCATTAAAATAGTAATTGTTGCTGCATTAACAACTGTCGGGATAATATCAAAGGACAATGAGATGGCAGTTATTTACGATAGCTATTTTATGGACTGAATGTCAGTGCATTAAAATAGGATTACTACCGAATTGCGTCTAATATTGTTGGCACATTGAAAGCTGTCAAAAAGATAAGATCAAAGTACAATGTGCTGGCAATTTGGTGCAACTGCCTTGTACGAATTTCATAGTTTCAAATCCATGAGTGACACTTGTATTTACCCTATTGGAAAGAAATGAGGCTTCTTGATATATATCATCTTATCCTTACCTTTTCCAATATTCATCATCTTTTAGAGTCATATCTTATCATCTTTTCCCTCCATTTTTGGGAGCTTTTCCCTCTTGGCTATGGCTTCTTAAGCTCTCCCCTAGGTGAACCGAAGTGAGATCGATACAAAACTTCTCATGACAAGAAGAACCAGTTGCAAAGCAAGAAGGATTTGTGAGAACATTTCGAGTTAAATAGGAATAGAATTCTCCATTTGTTCTTAACATTTCTTTTGCTTAAAAATTGATGATTATTGTTTATATTCATTTAGTATGAAAGCACTTTATAGATATTGATTGAATGACTATTTTATCAAGCTTTTCCTTTATATTTAATTTTTGGATTTGAATGTTTTATGCATGAAAGTGTTTATTGCAATCACTTACATCTAGAGATACAGTGATAGTTCAGATTAACAAGCAATTAATATGAAAATTGGATGAGGATACAACGAGAGTTGATCCACTTGTTCTTGTATTTGCTTTATTAGCCATCACCAGAGGGTGTGATGAGTGGGATTATATAAGTCTTTGATTCAAAGGTAAAAGTTAAGTTCGTAAAATATGCAAGGGCTTTATTACGATGACAATCATCTATTTCATATATTTTTGCAAGTACTTGATAATCTACTAAGTTTCACTAAGGGGGTCCTGGTTTTATCATTATTATATTTTATTTTTATTTTCTTGTTATTGCTCTGACAATATTTCTCACAATTATCTCATATTTTCTTTAATGTTGCATTGACAATTTTAAGCATTTAAACAACCATCCTCATAGGATCGATATCATACAGATTTGCATCTGTCTACTATACTTGCATCGATCGTGTGCACTTGCACAAATCGTGTGATGTCTTTTCACCGATCAAGTTTTTGTGCCATTGCCGGGGATTGTTTTCGTTTGGTGTTTTTTTGTCATTGTATTTTTTTACTAACTTTATTTTTTTTATTTTTTAGGTGTGCTAAAAAGAGAGAGCAACAAATATGTTGAAGGATAGACGTCGAACCATTCGAGATTACACTATGTCCAACTAAAACTTTCAATATCCCATTCCAAGAGCGGTTCAAGTAAAAGCTACCCCGTGCATTATTGAGTGGGATGAAGTTTCTGCTCTTAGAGCTCAAATTTCTTCTCTGGAAAACAAGATCAAAAATATGCAAGGGACTAATGAAGTTACATCTATTCAAGTCGCTCAACAAGTTAATGTCCCTGCATTTAGCTGTGAGATTTACGGTGACAACCATATTTATGAAGACTATTCACAACTCCTATGGAACAACTCTTATGGTAATTCCTATAATGCTTCTGCATGCAATCAACAATATTGGGGAAATCAGAATTCTAGGCAAAATGTTAAGACATTCCGATATGGGAATACTTGGTCCGGAGGCACTTATAATATAAGACAAGAGAATTACACTCCACTGCAATCATAATTTATCCATTAATCTCAGATGCATCAACAACAAAATCAGGTGTAGCCACAATATATTCAGATCCCATATCTGCATGCTCAAGCTCCTATGCAGCAAAAATATACTCAAGCTTCCACGTCTGATCCCTTTGCAGCTCTTGAAGCTTTGATGTGAGAGCATATCACTCGAACGGAAGAAATTGTTTAAGGGGAGTCCTCATCGATTTGCGCATTAGATTCAAAATTGGGAAAACTTGCATCCATAATAAATACTAGACTGCAAGGCACTGATCGAAGTGATATGGAAAACTTTAATATTAAGGGGAAAGAACACTCTCAGGATATCACTCTAAAGAGCGGTAAACAGACTAGTGAGCCAGTTAGGGATTCGGATGTAACATTTTCAGAAAATGATGGAGTGACTCCTAATAAAAAGATCGCTGCTGAAGAAATTATTGATGTACCAGCAAAACCTGTTACAAGAATTTTCACTCACATGCCAAATATGCAACAATTGACATTGTCGATGCAACCTGAAGTGTCGGTGCAATCTGACTGTCGACGTAATCTAAAGTGTCTCCACCTCCACCTTTGCCCTGACAAGTTCATGACCACGTCCAGGGTCAACAAGATGGCAATACTTTGTTAATGGAATCTAAGCATCTATCTCTTGAGGAACTAATAATTCTAGATTTGAAGCTATCAAAAGAAGGGATGATCATTTTAGAGAAGACATTCTATCCGTGGTGATTTGCATCGATATTAGTGCTGCACCAAAATCTCTACTGATGGAGATGTGTGAAAAGCTTGAACAAAGTGGTGGTTGGATGCTTGAAAATTTTCAGAGAATTGGTCATTCACTTGATTTACACATAATTCTAGCAGAGGATTCCTACGATAATTGGTTGGAGTAGCAAATGGCACCGCAACGAAGGCCACATCCAACTATGATGGAAGTCGATGAGAATGAAGCATTGAAATGGTTGGATTTCAAAAATGTTGCTCACCTTGAATTTATTCCTTCCAAGATAGTAAAAAGGTGAAGGGTATGCATGGACTTCAATGGAACACGAAAGAAAGTGTAACACCCTGAATTTGGCCTAGAAGTTAGCTAGGTAGATTAGACGATTCTGGTGAACCGAATTAGTCGGTTCGATCTAGTTTCGAGAATTAAATCGTAATATTTTTTAACATGAAATAAAATATGGAAAAATGGTGAAAAATACTTAATTATTGTTTGAAGGGTTTTGGAAAACTCAATTTAATGAAATAATTTTGAACTAAATGGCATTTTTGGTTTGGTGACTAAAATATAAAGTTTTTAAAATTGATTTGGTGACTAAATTGTAAAAAGGTCAAAACTTAGAATCTTTAAGGAGATAATTTACCAATGTTTTTAATCAGACTTTTCCCTTAATTAGGCTATTTTTAAATGGTTTTAAAATGTTTATTAAATGAAAATAAAATAGATTTTGTTAAAAAGATTTTTAAAAGATGATTTGCTTTTCTCACATAACCACTTTTGCTCTCAACTTTTCTCTTAATTTTCCTAGCAGCCAAACTACCTCTTTTGCTCCAAAATGATCAGGAATTAACTCTTCTTGATCTCATTTTGATTTCTCAATTAATTTCTTTGATTTCTACATCAAATTCTACTTGCTATCTTGGAGATTTCACTCAAATCATGCCAATTAAGGGATAAGCCAACCATTAGAGGTGATTTTTGTTCTTTACTGAAATTCCCAAGTTCTTGATCCTTTACAATTGGTTTTTTATTTGTGTTGATGAATAAATTAAGATTAAAAGGTTTAAAGTTAGTTTTAATAAGAAATTGGTGGATTTTTGTTATATATATGTTTTGTGGTGGTTTTAATTGATGTGGGTCACATTTAAGACATGTTTTAATGCTATGAGAAGAGATTTATAAAAGGAATCCCGAAACTAATTGAATTGCTAATTTTCTAAGTGGTGTAGAGTTAGATTTTGAGGTGATTAGGGTGTTAGAAGGTTGCTGGAGGTATAAGTTGAAGTTGAAAGTGTTTTTAGATGTTGATTGATGTTGATTAGATGTCCAAATCGTTAGTTTATGGCTGGGCTTTGTCTAGGTTGTGTTTTGTGATGTTTTCGGTTGTTTTAAGGAGGCGTTCTATGGTTTTTGGTGAGGCGATGTTGGGAATTGGTGTTGCTGGGATTATGGATGAACAATGATGAATAGGGAGATTGATCCTGCAGCGAGTGGTGAAGTTTCAGTAGCTTTGGACGCTTGATTTCGTATCGGCAAGTGGAGCTTTGTGTTTTCGGTGAGTGGAAACGAGGTTTACTTCTTATTAAAGGTTTGAAAGTGATTTTGAGAGTTTAGATTAAGCTTGAAATGATTTTCTAAGCTCGAAAGTAAGTATTGGACATTTTCGCTCCCCTTTTCGGTTTTGCAAAATACATTCTCATGCATATGTTTATGATTTAGAATACCTACTATTATATGCATGCTTTGAATAGAAATATGATTCAAATGATCATTTATTGATGATACATGAGTATGGCAAATGATTTATGTAAAGAGTTTTGAGGATGAGTAATGCATGGTTTATTGCATTGAAGATTTTTTTGGTTTGATGCATATGTAAAACAGTGAGGTAATATGTTTTAATAGAATATATTGGCAAGTGACAATGGTTAAATGTTATCAGATATAGTTGGCAAGCCATTGGGTTTAAAGTGCACTATAATAAGTCGCCTCATATGTGTCGAGGGGTCAAGAGTGTGCCAATTCTCCCGTTGGTGGATTTATATATCATAACCGTTGAGGGGTAGTAGTACCGTTTGCTCCGATTCGAGGATGTATGTCAAGTGGTCAAAGGAACCACTTGGGAAATTTGTGTATCTGATGTGTTTTACAAAATAGAAAGATTTGGTTTTGGGTCACTTTAATGCCAATATATGAATTGATGCATTATTATAAATGGATTATGTTTGTATAATGGGATTTATACATGTGGTTCTCTTTAAGCTTTGCTATTGAATGATTTAGCATGTGAAGGCTTAAATTGAGGTTTGCTTGATGTTATACTAGAAATCATGATACATGTTTGATCAAAGAGTGTAACCCCCTTAACTCAGTGTAGCCGAAACCGAGCTAAAAGAGTCATATTAGGTTTGTCGAAGCAAACTTGAGCTAACAATCTAAATTGGGTCTATTTTTATTTTTATCTTATCTAAATGCACTGATTAAAATCCTAAGGTGAACATGCATCAGTGGATACGTTGCAATGAAATCAGATTTCAAAACAGGGTTCAATTGCTCAAGCATGCACCTCGGGGACCAAAATATAAATTTTCCAAAATTACAGGGACTTAATTAAAATCCAGATTAACAATCATTCATTAATCCAATTTCATGCTCACATGTTAAATTCTAGCTCAAAATGAACATCCGAGCTCATTTAATTGCATACTTAACATTCAAGGACCAAAATGCATAAATTCCAAACCTCGGCAGACAAAACACTAAAAGACAGCACTGCATACCGATAAGAGTATGATCGTACCGATACGGCATAACGAACTTAACTACTACTCGTGTTGATACATATTAGCCCGTATCGATACGGTGTGCGAGACAACCTATACTGATACGGTGATACCCCGTACCGATCCCTTAATAAAATATTTTGAAGCCCAAATTCTAGTAGCTAGAAAGCATACCGGTATGGGAGCCCATGTACTGAAACCAGTATAAATTTTCCTCTAGGCGTACCGATACCTTTTGTTTATTTTCGATGATCTAAGCCTTCCTAGACCTCGCGTACCGAAACCCAAGGACCCGTACCAGTGCGCGAAGGCCTATAATGACCTCTAGGTCCAACAGAGGACACTTTGGCTCATTCTAAACACAACTATTACTTACCTAAAAATTATTAAACATCAGAGGCATACTTACACGAATCTTTTAAGTAATTTAAACAAGCCAATCAAGCGTAGATCAAAATTCGATAATATCTATAGGCACGCTTCCTACTCAACATCTGAAACATAAATCCAAGCACGCATCAAGCATTTTATGCCTTAAACCAAACTAAAACAACATTTTAAACTTGCACAAATAGGGAGTTTAGCAAACAACCCTCCCAAGCAACAATTTACCACATTGACTTTATTACAACAAGTCTAAATCAAAACCATACTTTCAAGAATCAAGTCTTTAGAGTCCCCCTTGCTTACTCGCTGCCTCCATCCCTTTAATTCTCTGCATTGATGGAAAAAAGAGCATAAACACACTAGGCTTAGTGAGGAGTGCTCTAAAAAAACCACCATCAATGCATTTAAAGCTGTTTAACAAACCACTTTGAAAACACCTTTCAAAACATCATCGCAACATCATGCCTTGTTTTCAATGCACTTAATCATTTCAAAACATGCTTAATACCTTATGTAATCACATATTATGAATTCACATGCATAACCGCATATGCATACCTTAATTTAAGCCTTACTATGCATTCCATCACAATGCAAAGCTTAAAGAGCAAACATATACGTACCATATTATACTTCATCATATATACCTCAATTTAAGCCTTCCCATGCATTCAATCCCAATGCAAAGCTTAAAGAGCAACCATGTATAAATCATATTATAATCACATTCCATCAACATGATACCTAATCAATTATATTGGCTTACAAGTGATCATCAACCAAGTACCACTTCACAAATTATTACATCGGATACACAGATTTAACAAGTGTTCTCTCAATACTTCCCACATCTCAACCAAAGACCATCTAAAGGTCCACCAATGGGATTTTTGGTACCCATAAACCCCTCCACTGTTATGGTACCCGTGATGGAGTTTTCGGTATACATAAACCCCTCAACACCACTCATCGGTTGGATGTACTATCCACTAACGGGAGTCTTCAATACCATATAACCCCTCAACGTTAGGGTTATTGGATGGAGTTTTTAGTACACATAAACCCCTCAACATCTAAAGCAACTTTTTATAGTGCACTATCAAATCCTATGGCTGGCCAAATATATCCGATAACAGTTTCATATGCATCAATAAAAATCACTTATCATTAACTCACTGTTTTCATATGGATCAATCAAAACCACTTATCCAATGCATTCAACCATGCATTAACCAATGTTCAAAAACATTATCAAAACACGCATTACTTTCAAATGCAACATCATCATTACATAACCATTTTCCAACACTAGACCATGCTCAAATCATGCATATATAGTGAGTAATCAAATCATTAAAAAAGTGCATCAAAACCATTTACCAAACCGAGATCGAGAGAGAAATCATCCTTTACTTACTTCCGAGCTTAGACCAGTGTTTCAAGCTCAATCTAAACTCTTAAACACAACTTTCAATCCTTTGAAAAGCTGTAAGCACGTTCTCACTCACTGACTACACAAAACATTGATTGTCGACGCGAATCCAAGCCTCCAAGGCCTCCAAAACCTTACTTAAATCTTGAGGATAAACCTTCCCTACTTTAACCACACAAAAGCAGAGGTTTCAATGCATTAAATGCATTCAACAACCCAACAACATCAATTTACTCAAATCCTCATCAAATTCTACCCAATTTCACTCCACAACAACCGAAAACAACATCAAACACCTTCTAAACTTAACCCAACCAAAACCTAATGTTTTAATCCATCAATTAACATCAATTTATATCCAAAAAAATTAAAATCATCCTTATTCCTCCAACACTCATTAAACATCCACAACTCCTCAAAAACTCATAACTAGCAACCTAGAAAATTAGATATTCACCTAGCTTCGGGATTCCAATGTTAAAATCAACTTATTAACATTATAAAACATCAAAATCCTGTTCTAATCAAATCAAGATCCCATCAAAATAGATCCATAATGAAGATCAAGCAAACACATCAATTAAAACTTGATTTAACCATTTTCCATAATTAAATCATTAAAACTCATCAGAAAATGTCTATACAGGATCAATAACTTGGGAATTTAATAAAGAACCTTATATTAGAGGAGAAGAATGAAGCTCACCTCTAACCTTGCCTTTCCCCTTAATTGGATGAGTTTCTTGAGAAAAAAATCAAATCAATAAGGTTTTGTTAGGAAATCATTAAGAACTCATTTAGAAATAAAAGAATGTTGAAATCAAGTAGTTACCTAAAAAATGAAGTAGAAAAGAGTGTTTGGCTGGAGAGAATTTGAGAGAAATCGTTTAGAGAAAAGTTAGTTACGTAAAATTTACTTTTGAAAATTAATTATAAAATTAATTCTTCGAGCCTATTTATATCATTTTAAAACTTTTTAAAATATCCAATTAAAGAGAAAAGTCAGATATTATATTTTGTCCAAATAGCTCCTTAAAGATTCTAAGTTTTGACCCTTTTACAAAACAGTCACTAAAAATAGTTTTAAAACTTTACATCTTGGTCACTACCCCAAAATATCACTTTTCGAAACTTCTTTTTGCAAAATTTATTTCACCAAAATCATCTACATAATAAGCCATGATTTTAGGATATTTTCCATATTTGTTTATATCTCAAAATTGTTTATTTCAAATTAATTCCAAAACTAACTCAAATCCTCTAATTCGGTCCTCTGAACCGTCTAATTAACCTGGAAAACTCCTAGGCCCAAAACCGGGCGTTTCAAAGAGTTTAATATGCATATTTGGAAAGACAAAAGGAGTATGAGATATTTTGGGATGAGAATCATTACGTGTTTTGAAAGCAAAATGTTTAAATGTATTGGTGAGTGTTTTTGAGCATCCCTCGCTAAGCTTTATATGCTTACACTCCTTTTTCTCATCAATACATAAAAGTAAGCATCCAGACAACGAGCAAGCAAGAAGCAATCCAAGGGTTGAGCTAATTAAAGTACAGTTTTATAAATACTACGTAGTAATAAATGCAGTGTGACCAAGCTGTAATTGAGAGGGTTGTTTTGGTTACTCTCTATTTTGGATATGTTCTATTTGGTGTTTTAGACTTGTAAATTGATATATGCTTTGAATTGGGGGCTTTAGGAAGATTTTAGAATGTGGGGTAGAAATCATGCCTATAGGTTTGCTTTGATGATTGCTTATGCTTTTATGATGCCTATGTTTCAATGTTTCTACGGTATTTTGTAGTTCATTAGTTGGTATGACGTTTACATGTTGTTTGGAGCATATTCGATTGAGCCTAAGTGTCATATGTTCAACCAAGAGGTTATTACAGACCCAATCGTACTGGTACGAGTCCCTAGGGATCAGTACGCGGGGTCTATTACAATTCAAAAGTGTGTAAAATTGCACAGGGGTATCGATATGGCTAGCTCCGTATTAGTACGTCCCTCAAAAAAATAAACTAGGTGTCGTTAAACGGACAACCGTATCGTACACTTTTTAGCTACCGGAATCCTCTACTTTGACATCAAACCACAAATATTGGTACGCGAGAGGACCATACTGATACTCTTTGAAAAGTAAACTTGTATCGATACTGGCATGAGGTGTATCGGTACCCAGACTGTTATTTCTAGTAATTGCTTTACTAAAGTATGAATCTTTGTAGTTTAGTCCTTGTTTCTTGTATATGCAATTAATCAAGTTTGGATGATTGTTATATGTTGAAATTTAGTTGACATGCATGTAAACTAATTAATTAAGGTTTGGTAACTTTTGATTTAAGTAAGTCCCCTCAGTTTTCTAGTATTGTATTTTGGTCCCTAAATAGCAAACGTGTTTAATCGGATGTCTAACCGACATCTATTTCCTTCGATATTTCACCCACAACTAGCATGCTCGCCTTAGGGATTAATTATGCATTTAGACAAGATAAAAGGAAAAAATGGACCTTGGTTTAAGTATTTCATTCGGGTTTGTCTTGGCAAACCCAATGTAGCTCGCTCGGTTCGGTCTGACATCTAGGCCAGCTCAAAGGGTTACATTTGGTGGCATTAGAGCCATGTTATCATTGTTAGTATATAGGTTATATTAGTTTGAGATATTGTTGTTGAATGATAATGTGGAATGACATGCATGGTGTTTGATTTTGTGTTCCTATGGTTAAAATGTGTTATGTTGGGTGTAAAAGCTTGGTTACACATTGCCTTATTACTAAGAATGCAAAATGATTTTTGTTTTGAAACATGAGCATCTTGGATTCTTGCTTCAAGATGGCCTAATTGTTTTGTTTTGTTGTTGCATCATCATACTCTAGAATCATATTTTGAGAATGGATCGAGACAAGAGACGCGGACTAACATGGGTAGTGTTGTGGATGGACATAACAATGAGTTACCTCATTCTCTACCGATTCCTCCTGTTAGTGCTAGAGTAGAGGCCAGTATGCCTCAGGCACCACATGGATCGATTTTTGGATACATGACACCATTGATTCAGGCTATGACTAGAGCGTTCTAGGCAGCTACGCTGGAGTGTATGCACTTGCACCAAAACCTATAGTAGCTGTTAATACGGGACTTCCATTGGAGTGTTTGTATAGTTTGGGTGGTATTGAGTTTAGAGGCTTAGCTCATGAGGCAGTTGAAGAATGGTTTGTATATACATAGAGGATTCTTGGTCAAATAGAATGTATGAATGTTTGTAAGTTGGGTTGTAAAGTGTCTTTGCTTCATGGAAATGCCTATAGTTGGTCGTTGACTACTATCGCGGGTATGGCACCAGCGGATGTGACGTGTGAGTTATTTTGCGCTGCTTTTGGGAAGAAATATATGGGTTCCTGATATTAGGATAAAAAAGAGAGTTCATGGTGTTGGTTTAGGGTAATATGACTGTATCGGAATACGAGGTCAAGTTTGTTCGATTGAGCCAGTATGCACCCGAACTAGTTTCTGATGATCGATATGGGCTGGTCAATGAGGTGAAGACTTATATGCTGGCTTTAAATTATACTGATTTTTATGTATTGGTTACTCGAGCTAAGGATATAGAGTATAATCTTGGATTATCCTCTTGTTCGAGAAGTTTTAGTGTTGGGAAGAGGATCACCGAGTCAGATGCTGGTAGAGATTGGTATAAGAAGCACCGAGATAGAAAGTATCACCCTGACTAGAGACGTGGTAGAGGTAGTGCTGGGCATGGTCAACTTAGTCAGAACACGTATGTTCTAGCACCCGAGTGTGGGCGGTGTGGTAGGTGACATTCAGGAGAGTATTGGGGAACTCGTGGTACATGCTGGAGCTATGGTTCGTGGATCACATAAAATGTGATTGTCTATAGTTGATTAAGGATGGACAGGCTCCTACACCTGTAGTTGTGCCGCAGAGAGGCTGTTGGTGTGGTCGAGGTAATTTTTAGCGTAAAGAAAAAGGCTAGATGACTGTTGCTTATACAGTGGCAGTTCAGCTAGAACATGGTAGATCCACAAGGATTTGTGCGCATCACGAGGGAAGAAATACTACAGATATGATTGTAGGTACTTTTACTTTATAGTCTATATTATTACTTTCTTTGATAGATTCTGGTTCTACATATTTATACATCTTGCATGAGCATGCATGTTTGCTTAATAAACTTGTAGAAGTGTTAGATGTAGGTATGCGAGTAACTAGTTCTTTTGGAGAGACGATAGTTGCTAGGAGGTTGTTTAAGAGATGTCTTTTGATGGTTCAAGGTCATGTGTTCGCGGTTGATTTGATGGAGTTGCCATTTCATGGTTTTGATATAATCCTGGGTATAGATTGGTTGACCGAGCATAGGGCTATGGTCAATTTTGAAACCAAGCTAGTTTCATTGAAACTTGCTGATTATTATAAAGTAGTGGTTGTGGGCGAGAATGTTAAATTCTTGTCCAATTTGGTTTTGGCTTTAGAAGCGCAAAAGTTGTTAGAGCTTGGGTGTCAAGCATATTTGGCTTATGTTATGAACCCGGATATGAAGGAGGTGCATGTTTAGGATATCCGTACCATTTTGCGATTTTCCAAGAGTATTTCCAAAGGAGTTGTCTGGTTACCACTGAATAAGGATGTAGGGTTTTGTATCGAGACGTATGCAAATACGGCTCTAGTGTCGATTGTACCGTATCGCATGGCACCGAAAGAGTTAATAGAGTTGAAGACGCAACTTCAAGAATTTTTGTATCTTGGTTTTATCTGACCAAGTGTGTTGCCGTAGGGAGCACAAGTGTTGTTCGTGAAAAAGAAGGATGGCACTATAAGAATGTGTATTGATTATCGGCAACTGAACAAGTTGACGATTAAGAATAAGTATCCCTTGCCACAAACTGACAATTTGTTCAATCAATTTTGGGGTGCTACAATGTTTTCCAAGTTTGATATGAGATCTGGGTATTATCAATTGAAGGTAAAGGATAAAAACGTACCAAAAATAGCTTTTTGCACACGTTATGGGCATTATGAGTACTTGATGATGCTGTTTGGTTTTGACTAATGCACCTGCAGCTTTCATAGAAATGATGAATTGGGTATTCTATGAATTTTTAGACCAATTTGTGGTAGTTTTCATTGATGACATTCTCGGGTACTCTCGTACCGAGGAGGATCATGATCGAAACTTTCAAATTGTGTTACAAGCCTTGTTGAATAATAATCTATGTGCTAAGTTAAGTAAATGTGAGTCTTGGATTAAAGAAATGGTCTTTCTTGGTCATGTTGTTTCGGTGTAAGGTATCCATGTGGATCCACATAAGATTGAGGTGGTTATGAATTGGAAGCAACCAAAGTCTGTGATGGAGGTTCGTAGTTTCTTGGGGTTAGCATAGTATTATCGTCATTTTATAGATGGTTTCTCGAAGGTTGCTGCTCCTTTGACTAAGTTGTTACAAAAGGGTGTACATTTTGAGTGAACGGAGGGTAGACAACAAGTTTTTGAGAAATTGAAGGAAGCTTTGATGCAAGCTCCGATCTTGATTCGACCTGAGTCAGAGAAAGAGTTTTTAGTTTGTAGTGATGCATCCTACGTTGGTTTGGGGTGTGTGTTGATGCAAGGGGAAAATTTGTGGCTTATCCATCTAGGCAGTTGAAGGTGCATGAGTGCAATTATCCTACGCATGATATAGAGCTTGCCACGATGGTTTTTGTGCTAAAAATTTGGAGGCATTATTTGTATGGTGAGAAGTGTACCGTGTATACAGATCATAAGAGTTTGAAGTATCTGATGTCGCAAAAGGAGCTGAATCTTAGGCAATGTAGATGGTTGGAGTTTCTCAAGGATTATGATTTGACGATTGAGTATCACCAGGGTAAGCCTAATGTGGTAGCTGATGCCCTGCGTAGGAAGGTTGCGGTGGAGTTGAGGGTAATGTTTGCTCGATTGAGTGTGATGCGAGATAGTGATTTGTTGGCTGAGTTACAAGTGAAACCATCATTGGTATAGTTGATCAAGGAGAAACAACCATATGATGATTCGTTGTTACCACATGTTAAGGATATTATGGACGGTAATCTGATGGATTTTTGTTTTAATGATGAGAGTGTTTTGTGCTTCAAGAGTCAAATGGTTGTGCCAGAAGATGAGGGGTTGAGGCGCACTATTTTGACTGAGGCTCATTCTAGTGCTTTCTTTATGCATCTGAGAAGTACAAAGATGTATCAAGTTTTGAAGAAGGAATATTACTGGGTTGGTTTGAAGAAGGATGCATCGAATTTTGTTGCTCGGTGTATGGTATGTTAGCTTGTTAAGGCTGAGCATCAGTTTCTTTTTGGATTGTTGCAACTGTTGAGGATTCAAAAATGGAAGTAAGAGAGGATTACCATGGATTTTGTGACCGAATTGCCTTTGACACCATCAAAAAAGAATTTCGTGTGGGTAATTATGGATCAATTTACGAAGTATGCACATTTCCTGGTTGTGCATATGATGTACACGTTGGATAAGTTGATAGATGTGTATATAGTGGAGATTGTGAGGTTGCATGAGATGCCTAAGTCTATGGTATCAGATAGGTACCTGCATTTTACAGCGAGGTTCTGGGAGTGTTTGCATAGGGCCTTGGGTATACGGTTGAACTTTAGTACTTTGTATCATCCTCAAACAGATGGTCAGTCTAAATGCGTTATCCAAGTATTAAATGATATGTTGCGGTGTTGCATCATTGATTTTCAAGGAACGTGGGAGAGGCAACTACCATTGGTAGAGTTTTCTTACAACAATAGTTATCAAGTAAGTATTCGAATGGCTCCGTATGAAGCTTTGTATGGTAGGAGGTGACGTACGCCACTTTGTTGGGCTGTGGCAGGTGAGAAGTATATTTCATTGCCCGATGTGTTTAAAGGCACAAATTAGAAGGTGACGCTTATCAGTGATTGGTTGAAAGCGGCTTCAGATAGGTAGAAATCCTATGATGATTTAAAGCGTAGGGAAGTTGAGTTTGCGGTTGGGGATAAGGTGTTTCTAAAGGTTTTGCCTTGGAAGAAGGAGATGATATTTAGACATAAGGGCAAGTTGAGTCCAAGGTTCATTAGGCTTACGAGGTGTTAGAGCATATTGGTCTAGTTGCTTATAAACTAAGGTTACCCGCAGAGTTGGAGAAGATACAAGATGTTTTCCATGTATCGATGCTATGCAGGTACAGATCGGACCCATCGCATGTAATGCTTGTCGAAGATATTGAGTTGAATCTATATTTGACCTATGATGTGGAACCGGTGAAAATCTTGGATTCTAGCAGCAAGCTTCTTTGGGGGAAGAGCATTGCGTTGGTAAAGGTGTTGTAGAGACATTGGGGTATTGAGGAAGCTATGTGGGAGAGTAAGGAGGACATGAAGAAGCAGTTCCCTTACCTTTTTCGTTGGGTAAATTTCAAGGAAGAAATTTCTTAAGTGGAGGAGAGTTGCAACACCCTGAATTTGGGCCTAGAAGTTAGCTAGGTAGATTAGACGGTTCGGGTGAACCGAATTAGTCGGTTCGATCTAGTTTCAAGAATTAAATCATAATAAATATTTTTAACACAAAATAAAATATGGAAAATGGTGAAAAAAATACTTAATTATTATTTTAAGGGTTTTGGTAAACTCAATTTAATGAAATAATTTTTAATTAAATGACATTTTGGATTGGTGACTAAAATGTAACGTTTTCAAAACTATTTTGGTGACTAAATTGTAAAAGTGTGAAAATTTAGAATCTTTAAGGAGCTAATTTACCAATTTTTTTAATCAGTATTTTCCCTTAATTTAGGCTATTTTTAATTGCTTTTAAAATGTTTATTAAATGAAAATAAAATGGATTTTGTTAAAAAGAGTTTTAAAAGATGATTTGCTTTTCTCACGTAACCACTTTTGCTCTCAACTTTTCTCTCAATTTTCCCAGCAGTCAAACTACCTATTTTGCTCCAAAATGATCAGGAATTAACTCTTCCTGATCTCATTTTGATTTCTCAATTGATTTCTACATCAAATTCTACTTGCTATCTTGGAGATTTCACTCAAATCATGCCAATTAAGGGGAAAGCCAACCATTAGAGGTGCTTTTGTTTCTCTGCTCTAATCAAAGGTTCTTTAATGAAATTCTCAAGTTCTTGATCCTTTACAATTGGTTTTTGATTTGTGTTGATGAAGAAATTAAGATTAAAAGATTTAAAGTTAGTTTTAATAAGAAATTGGTGGATCTTTTTATAGATCTATTTTGTGGTGGTTTTAATTGATGTGGATCACATCTAAGACATGTTTTAATGTTATGAAAAGAGATTTATAAAAGGAATCTCGAAACTAATTGATTTGCTAGTTTTCTAAGTGGTGTATAGTTAGATTTTGAGGTGATTGGGGTGTTAGAAGTTTGCTGGAGGTATAAGCTGAAGTTGAAAGTGTTTTTAGATGTTGATTAGATGTCCAAATAGTTGTTTTATGGCTGAGATTTGTTTAGGTTGTGTTTGGTTGTAATATCCCAAATTTTTGGATAGTGACTAAAATGAAAGTTTTGAAAGTTTGGTGGTCAAAGTATAAACTTTGGAAATGTTCAGGGACTAAATTGTAATTTTAAAAAGTTATGTATTTTAGTCCCGTAAATGGATAGTTTACCCCCAAGAATGAAGTTTTCGTGTTACTCGATTTTTTCGTACAGAGTTTGTATTTTTTGCTATTAAGCGATAGAGTTTAGAAAAAAATTTGGATAATCAGATCGAATCGTAAATTTAAGATATTTTAAAGGATGATAAGGCAAGGTTAAAATGTCATTTCCATGTCTTAAAATGGTAGGATTTAACATGGACCATTGGATTAAAGTAGGTTTTCCATGTTAAATATAAGCCATTGGATGAAAAATGGCAAGATGGTAAATTTGGGAAATTCCAAGGGCAAAGTTGGTAATCACTAACTACTTGTATTATTTTTGACCCTTGGATGAGTAGGTAGACATGTGGCAAGAGATGAAGCATTGGATTAAAAGGGAAATTTGGTCATTTTATCATGAAATAGATTTTTTATTTAGATTTTTAAATTATATCACAAATGGCCAAATTGGAAACAAATGAAATTTCAAGACAATTCTTCATCTTTTTCCCCTTTGTTCGAATACTATCCAAGGTAAGAAGAAAAATTTTCTTTTGGATTTTCAAGCTTGTTTAGTTGGATTTTGGATGAAAGCATAAAACATGAAATTGATCTCCAAGAAATTCTCTATCGTTTGGTACCATTTATTCATGCTTTCCTTGCTTGAAACCTTAGTTTTGTGATTTTGATGGATGAAAGAGATGTTTAAATATGATGATTTAAGATTAGTTTTTGATAAAGTTGTTTTTGTAGAATCATATCCAAGCTTGTATAATGATTAAAACAACTTGAAAGTAGTTAAAATCCTAATTTGGTTTAAGTTAAGGTTTTGATAGGAAGTTGAATTTGGATTGATTTTGACATGGGAATAATTATATAAGCTTGGAAATGAGGTTTAGAAGTGGAATTCATGCTTGAATCAAGTTGGAAATTTTAATTACTGTGACCTTTCATATTCGGCCTAAGGGAGGATATTAGGGAAAAATTATGGAAAAATCATGTGATAATGATTCTACAAGGCTTAGAATGTTGTTTGGATCAATTTGTAAGTTTTTAAAGTGTTGATGACCAAAAAGGCATATGAAGGGAAAACTGGGAATGATATGGAAAATGATTAGAAATTAATGTGTTAAGCTTGAATGTATTCTTGGAATGCTTAAATATGTTGTTAAGTGGTTGAATTTTGAAGTCTAATGATAAGAGACCATTTTGAATAATTTGGAAAGTTGAGGTGAATTCTAAAAGAATTCATTTTATGGTTACTTTGTGAGATTTGAGATTGTTTTGTGAATTTGTGGTGGATATAGATAATGAAGGATTTTTAAGAATTTTATTCCTAATATGTGCTTATGTTAGAATGCTACTAACATACGCTTTGAAATGTATATATTCAATAAACGATGATTTGATAGATCGTGATCGTGATCAGGATCATAGTACGAGAAAATTTAAAGATACGGAAAAGTTTCAAGAGTAAAGCTACAAACTATAGTAAGGTTTACTAGTGAGGCATCAGGTGAGTGCAATTCATACATAACATGATATATGGATGTTTTATACATCATTGGTAAGACTTGCGATAAGTCTACCTGGTATATATATTGGCATGATAATTATGTAATTGATCATATATTTAACATATTTTAAATATGTTAAAAGTTGAACACAAATGCATGGATCACTAGTTATATATGATGGTATACTATGAATGTTATTTCGGGTATGAACTGCCCAATGTTCAATTATATTGATATACATTGCCATGGATGGAATAAATACGAAAATTATGCCCAAATAAGTCATTGAGGGACAGGGTATAGTTGGTATGCCGTAGAGTCTAGCAACACGCTACATATTCGGTTATCCGGGTTAGCACTATAGTGTATATAAACGACACTTAGTCTATGGTTAGCACTGCCTTATAAATGTGCAGATGGTGGGTACATCCTTATGTGTATTAGCACTTACGTGCATCTTTGACTCGAGTACCCAGGGTCCTCATAGGTTTATATTTGGGCTATGAAATCGGTAAATAATTGATAAACGAGTTAAAGAGTTTATAAACTCTTAAAATCATGGCAAGTATATTGGTAAGAAAATTTATATCCGGTTTATATCATATTGATGTATAATTAGCATGATGGTAAACATATCTAGTGATTCAAAATGCATGAATACGGTTACATATTTTTAATTATGGTTATGTTAAATTGCACTGGATATTATTATTGCCTCATTAAGTATATACTTAGTGTGTGATGGTTTTCACGCGTAGGTAAAAAGCAGAGATCGGAGTAAGGAGCAGGCATCCTACTTATTCAGAGTATAATAACTGTATCAATAATAACATCCTTTGATGTGTTTTGATGTTTCTAGATGGCATGTATATGTTAAAATTAATCGGTTACACACTAGTTTTTATATGGTTTGTATTAACTTATAAAATAGTTTATGTTTATAAGGATGATAAGTAGTTCTATTAAAGTTAAAATCGGATAACGACTAAAAAGAGTTAAATAAAGAAATCAGGTAGATTTTTGTTTTGGATAGTTTTTAGGCAGTTATATTCCTAATACGTTATAGAAAAGAAATGTTAAGTTGCTGCTTGAAATCGGATTTAATATAATAGGATAAAAATTCAGAATGTGATTCTATGCGATAAAAAAATATTTATGATATACTCTAATTAGTATGTAATATATGATACTGATTAGGGTGTTACATTTATTGGTATCAGAGCTACAAGTTTAGCCGGTTCTAGACATAAATAAGGTATATAGATAGTCGAAAATATACATGCCACTAGGATGTCAAGATTACTGATATTTGTATGGATATAATTGGATGCCCAGTAATTAGTAGTATTACTCATTACTTATAAGAGATGATTGTGACATTAACAGATGTCCGATAATCGAAATCTCATCAGGAAATCGAGCAAGATATGCATGCTCAGAGTGGAAGTAATGAGGTGAATCAAAATCCACCTTAGGGGCAACAGAATGTAGAGCCATTAACTCAGGAACAAAAAAATATTCTTGTGCAAGATCAAGGCTTATTTCTTCAGGCATTGGATGCTATTATAAATCGGCGAGCATCAGTATCAATTCCAAAGGAATTACGGAAAATGAAAGCACCAGAATTTAAAGGTGACACTAATGCTGATCCTATGGCTGCTGATTACTGGTTGAATGATATTAAGATCATGTTGAGTAGGATTCCTTGCGATGATCAAGGAAAGTTGGAAGGAGTAGTATCTCTTCTGATGGAACAAGCGAGCGTGTGGTAGAATGTAGTCACTGCATGAGTTCTTTTAGAACAGATTACATGGGAATTCTTTATGAAAGAATTCAAAGAAAAGTATATTGGGGACCTGTTCATTGAAGAAATGAGGCAGCAGTTCCTGGATTTGAAGTAATCGGGTAGGACAGTCTATGAATATGAATGTGAATTCAATAGACTGAGCCGATTTGTAGAAGAGTTTCTTCCAACCAAAAAATCCAGGATTGATAAATACATAGCTGGTTTGGATTCTCAGTATAAAAGGGTATTGGTTTCCCGCAACTTTACCACTTTTCAAGACATGGTGAATCGAGCAAAAGCTATGGAGAAAGTGGACCTTAAGGAAAAAGCGGGAAAATAGGTCCAGTGAGGAAAAAGACCTAGAAGTTCTTTTACCGCGTCGTCATTTAAACGCAGTAAAGGATTTTCACAACAACATCCAGCGACATCAGCTTATTCTGCTAAAAAGGGATATTCCAGAGGAAAGTCAAAGCAGGCTCAGACTGTTACTGCGGGTACTCAGGGCTCCAGATTTCCCCCTCTTTCAAAATGTGAACATTGTGGAAAGAGGTATTCTGGTCAATGCTGGTTCGCTGGTGGAGAATGTTATTATTGTGGACAAGCTGGTCATTTCAAAAAAGAGTGTCTAGAGCTTCACTCTGACCGGTCAGTTGTAATGCCTCAGAAAAGTAGAGGAAATAAAGGTGGAAAACTAGGAGTATCTTTGTCTATACCTGGTCGAGAAGATAAGGGTGCTGGTCGAGTATATAATATCAAAACTGCTCACGACCGAGATGATTTAGAGATCATAGCAGGCACGATCGAACTCTTTGGCAGACCTATTTTTGCATTAATTGATCCAGGCTCTACCCATTCGTATATTAGTTATAAAGTAGTATTTGAAAGAAATATACCAATAGAACCAATTTCGAGTGAGGTAGTTGCTATTAATCCCTAAGGACAAAGTGCCAAAGTAGTTCGAATATATAAAAAGTGCCCTATAAAGATCCAAGGAAAATAATTTCCAGCAAATCTTATGGAATTACCTTTCCAAGAGTTTGAAGTCATTCTTGGAATGGATTGGCTGTTGACATATGATGCTACTGTTGAATGCCAATTAAAAAGGGTAGTCTTAAAAGAACCGGATGGTTTAGAAATAATATTTGAAGGAGAAAGGCAGAATTATTTGAGTAAGGAGATTGCAGCTGTAACTACTGGAAAGTTATTATCACGTGAGTATGAAGCTTATTTAGCTCATGTGATAAATACTCCAGAGACAAAGATAGATCTAGAAAATATACCCACGGTGCGAGAATTTCCAGATGTTTTTCGGATGAATTACCAGGATTACCTCTTGATTGAGAGGTGGAATTTGGTATTGATGTACTTCCTGGAACATCACCAATATCAATAGCACCTTATAGAATGGCTCCTACAGAACTCAAAGAGCTGAAGGCTCAATTGCAAGAATTATTAGATCAAGGTTTTATTCTACCAAGTATATCACTTTGGGGAGCTCCAGTTTTATTTGTGAAAAAGAAAGATGGATCAATGAGTTTATGTGTGGATTACCGTCAACTTAATAAAGTGACGGTGAAGAACAAATATCCTTTACCAAGGATTTGATAACCTCTTTGATTAACTTGAAGGAGCAACGGTGTTTTCTAAAATTGATCTTCGATCAGGGTATCATCAATTGAAGATCAAAGAAGTAGATATACCAATGATAGCTTTTAGAACTAGATATGGGCATTATGAGTTTGTAGTAATGCCTTTTGGACTTACAAATGCACCGACAACTTTTATGGATTTGATGAATCAGATATTTTAGCCATATTTGGATCAGTTTGTGTTGGTATTCATAGATGATATATTAGTTTATTCAAAAACCAAAGAGGATCACGATACTCATCTGTGAGTAGTTCTTCAGATCCTCCGAGAAAAGAAGTTATATGTAAAGCTGTTAAAGTGTGAATTCTGGTTGTCCGAAGTAGCTTTCCTTGGACACAGTCTCCACGGAAGGAATTTGAGTTGATCCTAAGAAGGTTCAAGCAATACTCAAATGGAAAGTTCCTCAAAATGTCTCTAAAGTGAGAAGTTTCTTGGGATTAGTTGATTATTATCGGTGGTTCATGAAATATTTTTCAATGATTGCCACTCCAATAACTAGGCTATTAAGAAAAGATGTGCCATTTGTTTGGATAGATAGATGTCAGGAAAGCTTCGACAAATTGAAGAAGATATTAATAGAAGCTCCTGTTTTGGTACAACCAGAATCCGGGAAGGATTTCATAATATATAGTGATTCATCCCATAATGGTTTGGGGTGTGTATTGATGCAAGAAAGAAAGGTTGTAGCTTATGCTTCTCGACAACTCAAAACTCTTGAAAAGAATTATCGTACTCATGACTTAGAATTGGCTGCAGTGGTGCTCGCTTTGAAGAATTGGAGTCGCTACTTATATGGTGAAAAGTGTTACATTTTCACAGATCATAAAAGTTTGAAATATTTATTGTCTCAAAAGGAGCTTAATTTGAGGCAAAGAAGATGGATACAATTGATCAAGGACTATTGTGTAATCATATATTACCATATGGGGAAGGCTAATGTGGTAGCAGATGCACTTAGCTGGAAGACATTTTCTGCCTTGAGATCATTGAATGCTCAGTTAAGGTTACAAGAAAATGGTGCAATAATGGCTGAGCTTCAAATCAAGTCTACTTTGATAGAAAGGATTAAAGAGTTACAAAAAAAAGATAAAGAATGCTTGGAAAAGAAGGAGCAAGTTGAGCATGGTGAATCTAAAGACTTTGAAATAAAATCAAATGGATACCTATACTATAGGGGACGCGTATACATTCCTAAAGATGAAGATTTAAAGAGAGAAATACTTTCTGAGGCACATTTTAGTCCTTTAACTATGTATCCATGAGGCAACAAAATGTATCAAGATGTAAAGAATCGATTTTGGTTGCTTGGTATGAAATGAGATATCTCTGAGTTCGTTGCTAGATGCTTAACGTGTTAACAAGTAAAGACAAAACATCAAGTTCCATCAGGGTTTCTCCAACCGATCTCAATTCTACAGTGGAAATGGAAAAAAGTTACAATGGATTTTGTAACAGGTTTACCATTGACGCCAAGTAAGAAAGATTCGATTTGGGTAATTGTGGACTGTTTGACTAAAATGGCACCTTTCATACTAGTTCGAATAGACTACTCTTTGAACAAGTTGGCAGAGTTATATATTAAGGAAATTGTTAGACTGCACGGCGTTCCTATGTCTATTATATCTAATAGAGATCCAACGTTCACTTCAAGGTTTTGGAGTGCATTGCATGAAGCATTGAGAACTCAACTACACTTCAGTACTGTTTTCCATCCTCAAACAAATGGACAATCGGAAAGAACTATTTAGATACTCGAAGATATGCTCAAAGCATGTATAATTAATTTTGCAGGTTCATGGGAAAAATATCTTCCATTAGCTGAGTTTGCCTACAACAACAGTTATCAATCAAGCATAAAGATGGCACCTTATCAGGCATTATATGGAAGAAAATTCCAAACACTGTTGAATTGGTTCGAGTTGGAGGATCAAAAAATCATCGGACCAGATCTTGTTCACGAAATGGAGAATAAGGTAAAAATAATTCAAGATAATCTTAATGCTGCATTTGACAGACAAAAATCATATTCAGATCTTAAAATAAAAGATATTGAGCTCGAAGAAGGAGATAAAGTATCCTTGAAGGTTTCACCCTGGAAAAAAGATATTACGCTTTGGACAAAAAGGAAAGCTTAGTCCAAGGTTCATTGGTCCTTATGAAATCTTAAAAAGGGTTGGTGCAGTGGCGTATCAACTAACTTTACCACCGGAGTTGAGTAAGGTTCATGATGTATTTCATGTGTCCATGCTTCGAAGATATCGATCAGACCCTTCTCACGTTATTACACCAGAAGATATCAAAATTCAATTTAGATTTGACATATGAAGAACCTGTAAGAATTTTAGTTCGAGGAGAAAAGCAATTAAGGAATAAAACGATTCCTCTAATTAAAGTTATATGGAGAAATCACAAAGTGGAAGAAGCCACTTGGGAAACAAAGAATGTAATGAAAAAGTAGTATTCGTGCCTTTTTGAACCAAGTAGGTAAGGAAAATTTGAGGACAAATTTTCTTAAGGGGGGAGAAGTGTAATATCCCAAAATTTTGGATAGTGACTAAAATGAAAGTTTTGAAAGTTTGTGGTTAAAGTATAAAGTTTGGAAAAGTTTAGGGACTAAATTGTAATTTTCAAAAGTTATGTATTTTAGTCTCGTAAATGGATAGTTTACCCCCAAGAATGATGTTTTCATGTTACTCGAATTTTTCGTACGGAGTTTGTATTTTTGGCTGTTAAACAATGAAGTTTAGAAAAATATTCGAATAATCGGATCGAATCAAAAATTAAAGATATTTTAAAGGATGATAAGGCAAGGTTAAAAATGCCATTTCCATGTCTTAAAATGGTAGGATTTAACATGGGCCATTGGATTAAAGTAGGTTTTCCATGTTAAATATGAGCCATTGGATGAAAAATGGCAAGATGGTAAATTTGGGAAATTTCTAGGGCAAAGTTGGTAATCACTAACTACTTGGATTATTTTTGACCCTTGGATGAGTATGTAGACATGTGGCAAGATATGAAGCATTGGATTAAAAAGGCAATTTGGTCATTTTATCATAAAAGAGATTTTTTATTTAGATTTTTAAATTATATGACAAATGGCCAAATTGGAAACAAATGAAATTTCAAGACAATTCTTCATCTTTTCCCCCTTTGTTCGAATACAATCCAAGGTAAGAAGAAAAATTTTCTTTTGGATTTTCAAGCTTATTTAGTTGGATTTTGGATGAAAGCATGAAACTGATCTCCATGAAATTCTCTATCTTTTGGTACCACTTATTCTTGCTTTCCTTGCTTGAAATCTTAGTTTTCTGATTTTGATGGATGAAGGGGATGTTTAAATATAATGATTTAAGATTAGTTTTTGATAAAGTTGTTGTAGAATCATATCCAAGCTTGTATAATGATTGAAACTACTTGAAAGTAGTTAAAATCCTAATTTGGTTTAAGTTAGGGTTTTAATAGGAAGTTGAATTTGGATTGATGTTGACATGGGAATAATTATAGAAGCTTGGAAATGAGGTTTAGAAGTGGAATTCATGCTTGAATTAAGTTGGAAATTTTAATTAGCGCGACCTTTCATATTCGGCCTAAGGGAGGATATTAGGGAAAAATTATGGAAAATTTCCTTAAGGCTAGAAATTACGTGAGAATGATTCTACAAGACTTAAAATGTTGTTTGGATCAATTTGTAAGTTTTTAAAGTGTTGAGGACCAAAAGAGCATATTAATGGAAAATTGGGAATGATATGGAAAGTGATTAGAAATTAATGTATTAAGCTTGAATGTATTATTGGAATGCTTAAATATGTTGTTAAGTGTTTGAATTTTGAAGTTTAATGGTAAAGGACCATTTTAAATAATTTGGAAAGCTGAGGTGAATTCTAAAAGAATTCATTTTATGGTTATTTTGTGAGATTTGAGATTGTTTTGTGAATTTGCGATGGATATAGATAATGAAGGATTTTTAGGAATTTTATTCCTAATATGTGCTTATGTTAGAATGATACTAACATACACTTTGAAATGTATGTATTCGGTAAACGGTGATTTGATAGATCGTGATCGTGATCAAGATTATAGTACGAGCAAATTTAAAGATAAGGAAAAGTTTCAAGAGTAAAGCTACAAACTATAGTAAGGTTTACTATTGTAGACTATCTAGGTGAAATGCTGGCAAAAGTGGCAGAAAATATGTATTGAAAAACATAAGAATGTGCCAAAATGAGTCTTTTGCGTGCAAGTATACACGGTCTGCAAGTAATACAGCTGGTAAGCTGAGTATCGATCCCACAGAGATTGTCATGGAATTCAATTGCCTTGATTGTTACTTGCCTTAAGAAAAAGTTGATTTGAAATTGGTTTTAGAAAATAATTTAAAAGTAAATAAATGAAAGAAAAGTAAAGACGTTTGCAAGGAAGGTATTTTAATGAATGATGAGCATTGGCAGGGAATTCATGGTTTTCACGCTATTCATGTCATGCCAGCCGTTAACAATAACCTGTCTTGGCATTGTTTGCCGAGCAGATTCAAAAGTAGCAAAGCCTCTCTCGATGGTTATTGCTCTAAATTGATCATGTAAAAACCCCTATATCTACAGTGTTTGTTTTTAAATAAATCAATTTGATTAATATCCAATCTATACTCCTAAGGGGTAGATTTCAACCCCGAAGTAAGTTCATCTGCTTGAACGACTTCTCTCGAAGCTTCACTCCTCAGTATTCGACAACTTATTTCTTGCCACCCCATGTCTGTTAAGATATTAAGGTGCAATAGGCCAACAGTGCCAGCTCTCGCTTGGCAGAGTATTTAGGAAATATTAAAGTTTGTCGAATGGATGAAACTTTGCCAAGGCATATTTATTATTAAAAGCTAAATCATGAAAATAACATAAAAACCAAGCATCCCCCACCAAATATTAAATTAGTTCATGGTGAGGGAGTGAACCAACAATCCATAAACGTTTTCAGAATACATCATCCTTAAAAACAAAACAAAATAATTTGAGAGAGATAATGGGGTAGAAGGGGTCTCTCGATGCAGCCCTTCAAGATCCAGGCTTCTCGTCCAAGTTCGTCGGACCACCCTTCCACGGTGTAGCTGGTCGTCAATCCTCACACACACCAACTCCTCACGATCCAATCTTCTCCCCCTCTTAAAGTCTAGCTTGGTTGGTGCTTAAATAAGCATGCAAAGAAGGGATGGGACTAGCTCTTCAAATTTTAAATTCTAACTGCCAGAGGATAAGGGATTATCTTCTTATCCAGACTTGAATGAGAGCTGATCAGGCTAAGGCTAACATCATCCTGCAGACGTTGCCCTGGCATCCAAGCTTGGCATGAGTCTACCAACAAGTCTTGGTACTATCTTATCCGCTATTTTTTTAGAGATTGTTCCAATTGCTATTTTTTCGGAGCCTGATCATGTCCTATTTTTTCGGGGTCCAATAGCCTCTTGGTGTGGCATCAAGTTCACTTCTCTGCCATCCGGTGCTTGGCATTGTCTGGTCCATCTGTGCCAACAACACTCGGCATTCTCTCTGGCATTCTTTCCTGTGTTGCTTTTCTAGGCCAAATACTATACCAAACATCCAAAATTGCCACTAAAACAACCCTTCACATTGGCATAGACAAAACTCTAAACTCCTTATGCAAATGCATGATTCTAACATCCTAATGCAACTAAATGTACCTAAAAACAAGCAAAAGCATTGTAAGATTGGCATTAAAAATAGTACTTTTGGAGAGGTAACACACCCTCAAACCTAACTCATTGCTTGTGCTCAAGTAATGCAATCAAAATAAAAACAAAAACTGTGAAAAAGTTACCTCGACAAAATTTTGGTTGAATGCCAACACGTGCTGGCAAGCAAAATTTGGCTCTATTTCTGTCCCTGTATCTCAGTGCAATAATGCCAAGCAGGTAGTAATTCAAGTGCAGCGATATAACTCTAGTCAAAGTTCATGAAGAGTGCACGAGTGTAGGAAATAAGCATCAAGTTTCCATTCACTCCCTTAGACAAATTTTACTACCTAAACTCAGATTTTTTTTTCATTTTGCCAAGGGTCTCTGCTGGCATTCTTTTAAGCTTGCTTCGTGACACTATTTAGCATGGGAGATAAGAGGGAGCATACCACGAATCCCCACCTTAATCTAAACATCACTAGGCTTTCTCTTCAACTCACACCCTAAGGTTTTGGACTTGAGAACTAAGAGGGAGCAAACCACGAAGCCCCAAGTAGCTTATTATCCCTAAGGTAAAGGAGAGTTTTATTTTTTCTTGCCTTTGCAGAACATTGCTGCCTTATTTATTTCTTTTGCCCTTGCATCATTTTTTTAAATCTGAGCATAGGTTCAAAAAGTCTAAGTTTGCTAAGGGACTAGATACATCTTACGTGTTAAGTGCAACTTCAATTCCCTAAAGTATAGATCAATTGCCAAGCAATCCTGGCATACTTCTCTGCGGGCATGGCATGACAACTAAAGATTAAAGTCTCCTCATTGGACAAACACCTAGATCAAATTAGCTTGCTTAACAATTGTTAACATTTTTCAAAATTAAATCGAGACAAAATTTTCTTTTTCTTTTTTTAGTTGTTCAACATGCATATACTCTAAATGACCTCGATGACATGGCAACAAAAATTAAACATGATATGCATGGCATAAATATGAAGAAATGCACACCCCCAAACCCAAGATGTGCATTGTCCCCAATGCATGAAACAACACATATATACAAAAGAATAGAATAAAATAAAATGCATGGTCATGTGAATGCAATGTAATGAAATGTACATGAGTTTAGGAAGAAGAGGACCCCCCCTTCGGAGACTTCTTCTCGTGTGACTCGGGTCTTTCTCTTTATAAATGGCCCACGATCAGGGGTCATTCTCTTTCTTCCCTTCATTGTTGGCTCTACGGTAATGGATGCTCCAACATCTCAGAGGACTTCGTCCACAATCTTGGCAGGGTTTGATGCGGTAGGAGTAGCGGGGGCATCGGACTGCACAAGCTTCACTAGTGGCGTGGAAGGTTTCTTGGCAGACTTTGCTTTGGTAGACTTGGTTTTGGGTTCCTTTGATTCAATCTCAAAATCAGAACTGGAAGACTCAACTTGAACTGGAGATAGTGGGACTGTAGCATCAGACTCTGAACTGGCTGGACTGGCTGGCATAACTGGACTAGCTGAACTGGCTGGCATGGCTTCATCAATGGCAGAGGGCTCGACAGGGAAATTTGGGAATTCTGGCACAACATCAGGAGATATTTTCTTGAGAGTTTCCCTGATTATCACATCCATGGCCTGCATGTAATGTCATAGCTTGACATTAATCTCCTCAGCCTTTTCCATCTTACTGAGTATCATCTCCTAGCGTTGGTAGATTTGAGACAACATTGCCACAGAACCGTCTGGCACAGTCTCAGGCATTGTGTCTGGCACAGCTTTTGACATCTTTGGCTTAGGCATGGCCATTTTTGCTTTTCGCTTGGCCTTGTCCTTTGGCTCAACCGTAGTGAGGTTTCTCCATATGGTAGCAGTGATGGTCGTTCCCTTTATTATCTGGCCTTGCTCCCCATGAAGCCTAGGCACATCATGGCGTATGCAACTGTTAGAAATAAGCAAAGGGAAAAACAAACTACCTTTACCTCTCGCAACACATTTATAAGTCTATTCTATGATAATCTTTCCAATGTTGATCTTGCGCCCTTTTATGATGGAGTGCAACAAAATCAGCCTTTCTTTCGAGACCGTCTCATTGTGGGATGTAGGCAACAGGTTTGCCTTAATGAAGTGATTTTAGCCTCTCACTTGTGGCTTCAAAGCCAGTCTCTTCACCGTCCGATGGCCCGTCGATAAGACTGTCCACGTCGTGCCAGGTTCACACAGATCCGTCAACAGCTTTTTCCTTTTGGTAGCAGTCATCGAATCAATATACTCAAAATACTCATCTCCTGCACCATCCAAATCAAACATATTATTAATATATCCCTTATCAAAACGCACACACTTACCCTTAATCATCAGGAAAGACGAATCCTTGGTCACAAGGTGCGCGTAGGATTCTTGAACGATGGTGGCATAGATCTCCCCTTTTTGCTGGCAGAATAGACTCCACTTGTGCAAGTTAAGCATAGACATAAATTCTGAAGGGAAGTCAGTTGTTGCCTCCGTTTTGAATTTGAAGTGCTTCTCATAGCAAAAACTCCTCGAGGAAAAATTTGTTTCAAACTTTTTCTCGATCTCCTCGTTGAAGAATCTTTTAAAGGGAAGAGACGATGAGGCCATTGAAACTAGTTGAAGCTTGGAACAATGTTGAAATATGAAGGCAAAGGATGATTTGGGTTTGTACTTGCTTATCGAAAAGGAAGTAAAAAGTGAGAGAGATGTTTTTCCTTCTTTAATCGGCAAGAGTAAGAAAGTGAAAGGTTTTAGGTTGGTTGAGTGTTTTAATGGGAGTAGTAATTAGGGTAATGATGGGGAATAAAAAGAATTAATTTAAAAATAGGTGGAGTGATAAGGTTGAAGTGATAAGGTGATAGGTGATAAGATAGGGTAAGGATTAGAGTGATAAGGTAATTGATTTGAAATTTAAATTTCAACCAAAAATTGGGCGGTTAGGGCTTAAAGTCAAATAAAGATAACTCTCTCAATTTTTTATTGGCCGATAAAACTAGGGTTTTTCCTTCTTCCTTCAATCTTTTGCACCGTTGCATGCCAAGCTACTCTAGCACTGCGTCTGGTAGATTTTTCTGTTAAAGCCTTGGCTCCTGCCAGCGACCCTGGCAGTGTTCCTGGCATAATGAATCTGCGCAACTCAAAGGAAACCTTTCAACACAATAAAGGAATAAAAACATGGAACTTAAAAAGAAAGAAAAACAATAAAAACTAAAAACCTAAAAACAAAGAAAAACATTAACCTAATATTTACAAAAATTCAAACCTGACGGTGTTTTCATGTAACCTCTGCTAAGAGGATCACCTCTTTGGCATTGTTTTGATCACTTTCCATGTAGTGCTTTAAGCGTTGGCCATTCACCTTAAAGATTTCTCCCGTCTTCAAGTTCTTAATGTCCACAGCTCTATGAGCATAGGGCGTCACAACTTCATAAGGGCCCGTCCATCTTGATCTGAGTTTCCCTAGAAACAACTTAAGCCGTGAGTTGAATAGCAAAACACGTTGGCCTACCTCAAAATGTCTTAGCATTATCCTGCTATCATGCCAACGTTTTGCTTTTTCCTTGTAGATCTTGTCTTTCTCATACCCTTGCCTTCTGAATTCCTCCAACTCATTTAGGTCCAGTAACCTTTTTTCTCCAGCAGCTCTCCATGCCATGCCAAGTGTTTTGATGGCCCAGTAGGCTTTATGCTCAAGCTCCACTGGCAGATGGCATGGTTTTCCAAAAACAAGTCTAAACGGTGAAGTACCCAAAGGAGTTTTAAACGCAGTCCTGTAAGCCCACAATGACTCATCTAGTCTTAAGGACCAATCCTTCCTTGATGGATTAACAGTCTTCTCTAAGATGTTTTTGATCTCCTTGTTTAAAATCTCAGCTTGCCCGTTTGTTTGCAGATGATATGTTGTGGAAATTTTCTGCTGTATACCATACCTGCACAAGGCTTTAGAAATTAGACTACATTTAAAATGAGTGCCCTCATCATGAATGATCACTCTAGGGGCGCCAAATCTAGTAAAGATATGCATATGTAAAAACTTGGCAATGACCTTGGCATTGTTCGTTAGCAGAGCAACAACTTCTACCCACTTAGACACGTAGTCAACAACCACAAGAATGTATACGTTACCAAATGAGGGTGGAAAAGGACCCATAAAGTCCATCCTTCATACATCAAATAAATCCATAGGCATAATGTTTTGAAAAGGTAGTTGGTGTCTTCCAGAGATGTTTCCTGTCTGTTGGCATCGATCACATGCCTTGGCATACTCATGGGCATCCTTATATAGTGTGCGCCAAAAGAATCCTGACTGCAGTACCTTGGCAACAGTTTTTACTCCAGTAAAGTGACCTCCACATGGTGCGGCATGGCATAGATGCAATATGTTATGTTGTTCATCCTCAGGCACACACCGGCGGATTACTTGGTCAGCATACTGTTTGAACAATATTGGCTCGTCCCAATAGTATTGCCTAACTTCCCGCAAAAACCTTTTCTTGGAATTGTATGCCAAGTCTGGTGGCAAAATGTTACTTACCAAGTAGTTGACAATATCGACATACCATGGCATGGCATTAACTGCAAGCAAATACTCATAAGGAAACTCATCTCTTATCAAATTGGTCTGACCATCTTCAAGATGATGCTCTAAATGTGAGAGATGGTCAACTACTAGGTTTTCACTGCCCTTTTTGTCTCGAATCTAGAGGTCAAATTCTTGAATTAGGAGTGTCCATCGAATTAGCCTGGGCTTGGCGTCCTTTTTACCAAGAGATACTTTAATGCTGAATGATATGTAAAAACCACAACTTTGTTACCAATTAAATAAGATCTAAATTTGTCAATAGCAAATACAACCGCAAGAAATTCTTTCTCGGTCGTAGAGTAATTCAGTTGTGCTTCATTTAAGGTTCGGCTGGCATAGTAGATGGCATGGAAAACCTTGCTATGCCTTTGTCCTAAAACTGCTCCGACGGCATTTTCGTTGGCATCACACATGAGCTCGAAAGGCTCATTCTAGTCCAGTGCCACAACTATAGGGGCATTGATCAACTTTTCTTTAAGCTCCTAAAACGCTCTCAAACAAGAATCATTAAATGCAAAAGTGGCATTATGTTCTAACAACAAGCATAAGGGTTTAGCAATTTTCAAAAAGCTTTAATGAAACGCCGATAAAAACTGACATGTCCTAAGAAACTTCTTATAACTTTGACACTTGTTGGGGGCGGTAGTTTCTTAATTACCTCAACTTTTGCTTGATCCACTTCTATCCCTCTCTTAGTTACCTTGTGCCCGAGAATAATGCCCTCCAAACTCTGAAGACATTCCTCAAATGTTTTTTCCAAACACAGAGAAGTCATCCATGAATACTTCCATGTTGTGCTCGATCATATCGAAAAAAATGGACATCATGCAACATTGAAACATTGTCGGTGCATTACATAGGCAGAATGGAATTCTTCTAAACGCAAACGTCCCATATGGGCACGTGAACATAGTCTTATCTTGATCATTAGGGGCAATGGCAATCTGATTATAACATGAATAACCATCCAAAAAATAATAGAAAGCTTTACCTGCCAACATGTCTAGCATCTGATCAATGAATGGCAATGGGAAGTGATCCTTCCTCGTGGAATTGTTCAGCCTCCTATAGTCCATGCACACTCTCCATCTAGTGATAGTTCTGAGGGGGATTAACTCAGCTTCACTGCTTTGTACCATGGTCATGCCACCCTTCTTTGGCACGCATTGCACCGGGCTAACCCAAGAGCTATCAAAAATGGGATATATAATCCCGACATCAAGCCATTTTATGATCTCTTTTTTCACTACTTCTTTCATGCTTGGGTTTAGCCTTCTTTGGACTTCAATGGTCTTGCCATGGAACGCATCCAAGATAATCTTATGCATGCAAATGGTTGGGCTAATACCTCTGATGTCTGCCAAAGTCCATCCTAATGCTTGCTTATAGTCACGTAATATTGTCAATAATCTTTTCTCCTGGTCATTAGTGAGAACAGTGGCAATGATCACTGGCAGAGTTGAGCGTTCACCTAAAATAAGCATACTTTAAGTGATCTGGCAGTGGTTTTAGTTCCAATGCTGGTGGCTTCTCAATTGATGGTTTAGATGCCTTGATTTCTCTGTCGTCCATCTGTAGTGGCTCAAAATAACTCGCCTCTTCAGCCTCTAAGACTGGTTCTTATGGTTCCTCAAACAGAACAGCTATGCCATCTAAATGGCTGGCATCAAATTCTGCATCCTGGCATAATTGTGTCGTGTCCAAAGTGTAAATGGACTCCATCATCTCCTTTGCTTGGCACTCATCAGGTTCATCTGCACATTTCAAAGCTTGAAACACATTAAATGTAACTTGCTGATCATTCATGCGCATTGTTAGTCCCCCTTTATGCACATCAATCAAAGCCCTACCCGTGGCAAGAAAAGGTCTCCCCAAAATAATCGGGACATTAATATCATCCTCATAATCCAAAATGATAAAATTGGCTGGAAAAATAAATTTGTCTACCTTTACCAACACATCCTCAATCTTACCCTTGGGATGTGCATAGGATCGGTCTGCTAGTTGAAGTGTCACCGTGGTAGGTCTTGCTTTTATGCCAAGCTTTGGTAGGGAATAGTGAAACTTCCTGGATCTTTTAGCTTTGGTGGCAAACGGTTTAGGATCACGGCGCTGCATCCTTCGGTCAGGGCAACAGTTTCAAAGTCTCTCAACTTCCTCTTTTTGGACAAAATGTCCTTCATAAATTTGACATAGTTGGGCATTTTTTCAAGGGCTTCTACCAATGGAATGTTGATTTACAATTGCTTAAGAAACTCCAAGAAACGCTTGAACTGCTGATCTTTTTTATGCTTTTGAAGTCTTGCTGGAAATGGTGGAGGCAGATAGATACGTGCTTGCTCTACTAGCTTTGCCAAAACAGTGCTGGCATCAGACTGTTTGGCTTCGATGCTGGAATCAGTTTTGGCATCATCTGCTTTTGTTTCCGCTTTCTCTGTTTCCTTGGGATCATCTGCTGCCACAGGCTTCTCATCTTGGCAATTAATTGGATGCTTAGCAACCTTCTCCATCTCGCAATGCTTACCACTCCAAAGAGTTATAGCTTTGCACTGCTCATTGTCTTTGTGCCGAGCATCTTCTGTGTCACTTGGCAATGCTCCCTGGGGTCAATTGCTGAGTGCACTAGCAATCTGCCCAAGCTGGACTTCCAAATTTCTCATTGACGCAACCAAACTCTGGACTGTGGCATTATTCCTTTCCATGTACTTTGTGAGAGTGCCTCATTGGTTGAGTCTCTGCCCTTGCTGAAAATTGTTTTGGGTTTTCTGTGGCATGGCATTCTGATAGAATGCTAGCATGGCATTGTTATTCTGCCTCTGAGTATTCTGGCACTGGGCATTGTACTGGTTACCTCGATTTCCCCAAGCTAAGTTAGGATGTTGTCTCTAACCTGCATTATAAGTATTGGAGTTAGGGTTATAGTAATGATTAACATTGCCAACAAAATTTACCGATTGAGGGTTCGCAGGACATTCATCCACATGATGATTTTCTCCACAGATTGTACAGAATGGGTCTAATGCTTTGACTTCTTGGGACTCATTATTCTTTTGCAACGTTCTTACCATGCTCGTAAGGCTAGAAATCTTGGCATAAATGGATGTTAGTTCATCAACCTAAAATTTCCCATTGGTTTTAGTTCCGGTCCCAAGTCTTACAACAGGTTATTCAAAATCATTGATTGCAATCCTTTCTAAAATGTCAATAGCCTCAGTATATGTCTTGTCAGGCAATGAGCCAGCTGCTGAAGCATCAACAATCGTCTTCATTTGTGCATTCAATCCATTGTAAAAGGGTTGAATCTGAGTCCAATTCGGGGATCCATGCATAGGACACCTCCTCAACAAGTCTTTGAATCTTTCTCAGGAATCATATAAGGTCTCATCCTCAGCCTGCTTGAATGTAATAACCTCACCCCGCAGCTTGGCAGTGAGTGTTGACGGCTGGAATCTTGTCAAGAACTTCTGGCATAGGTCTGCCCATGCAGTGACTGAGCCAGGTGGCAAGGAATTAAGCCAAGCCTTTGCTCTGTCTCTCAAAGAAAAAGTAAATAACTTCAACTTCACGGTATCTTCAGGTACTCTATTTTGTTGAAATAGCTAGCAAATCTCCATGAACTGTTTAAGATGTTGCCTCGGATCTCTAGTGAGTGCGCCATCAAACCGACCTACATTCAAAAGAGTTTGAATCATTACTGGCTTAAGTTCAAAATTGACAGCGTTTACCTCTGTGCCAACAAGTCCTGGCATCAAATTGTCAATGGTTGGTGCCGAATGTTCTCTAATAGGCCTCTCATTAACAACTGGGGCAACAGATGGCGGTGGTATCTCATTGTTAAGTGGATTTCCCCCATTGTTCACCACCATTCCCTCCATTACCTTGGTTCATCTCTCAAAATCTTCTTTTTAACCTCTGCAAGGTTTTCTCAATTTTTGGATCGTATGGCCACTCGTCCACCACAGGATGGCTTTTGGTCATACACCGACAAAAATGAAAGGTAAAAATAAAAACAAAAATAAAAATAAAAGGAAGATAAGTTGAAATTTAAAAACAATTAATTTCGTTGCAATCCCCGGCAGCGGCGCCAAAAACCTGTAGACTATCTATATGAAATGCTAGCAAAAGTGGTAGAAAATATGTATTGGAAAATATAAGAATATGCCAAAATAAGTCTTTTGTGTGCAATCATACACGATCTGCAAGTAATACAGCTGGTAAGCTGAGTATCGATCTCACAGAGATTGTCTTGGAATTCAATTGCCTTGATTGTTGCTTGCCTTAAGAAAAAGTTGATTTGATTGGAAATTGGTTTTGGAAAATAATTAAAAAGTAAAGAAATGAAAGAAAAGTAAAGACGTTGGCAAGGAAGGTGTTTTAATGAATGATGAGCGTTGGCAGGGAATGCCTGGTTTTCACGCTATTCATGTCGTGCCAGCCGTTAACAAAACCTGTCTTGGCATTGTTTGCCGAACAAATTCAAAAGTAGCAAAGCCTCTCTTGATGGTCATTGCCCTAAATTGATTATGTAAAAACCCCTATATCTCTATAGTGTTTATATTTAAATAAACCAATTTGATTAATATCCAATCTATACTCCTAAGGGGTAGATTTCACTCCCGAAGTAAGTTTATGTACTTGAACGACTTCTCTCGAAGCTTCTCTCCTCAGTATTCGACAACTTATTCGTTGCCACCCCAAGTCTGTTAAGATATTAAGGTGCAACAGGCCAATAGTGCCAGCTCTCGCTTGGCAGAGTATTTAGGAAATATTAAAGTTTGCCGAATAGATGAAACTTTGCCAAGGCAGATTTATTATTAAAAGCTAAAACATGAAAATAACATAAAAAACAAACACCCCCCACCAACTATGAAATTAGTTCATGGTGAGGGAGTGAACCAACAATCCACAAACGTTTTCGGAATACATCATCCTTAAAAACAAAATAAAATAACTTGAGAGAGAGAATGGGCTAGAAGGGGTCTCCCGATGCAGACCTTCCAGATCCAGGCTTCTCGTCCAAGTTGGTCGGACCACCCTTCCATGGTGCAGCCGATCGTCAATCGTCACACACACACCAACTCCTCACGATCCAATCTTCTCCTCCCCTCTTAAAGTCTAGCTTGGTTGGTTTTTAAACACGCGTGCAAAGAAGGGATAGGACTAGCTCTTCAAATTTTAAATTCTAACTGCCCAGAGGATAAGGGATTATCTTCTTATCCAGATTTGAATGAGAGCTGATCAGGCTAAGGCTGATGTCATCCTGCCGACGCTGCCCTGGCATCCAAGCTTGGCATGAGTCTGCCAACAAGTCTTGGCACCATCTTATTCGCTATTTTTTCGGAGATTGTTCCAATTGTATTTTTTTTGGAGCCCGATCATGTCCTATTTTTTCAGGGTCCAACAGCCTCTTGGCGTGGCATCAAGTTCACTTCTCTGCCATCCGGTGCTTGTCATTGTTTGGTCTATCTGTGCCAACAACACTCGACATTCTCTCTGGCATTCTTTCTTGTGTTACTTTTCTGGGCCAAATACTATGCCAAACCTGCAAAATTGCCAACAAAACAACCCTTCACACTGGCATAGACAAAACTCTAAACTCCTTATGCAAATGCATGATTCTAACATCCTAATGCAACTAAATGTACCTAAAAAAACAAGCAAAAGCATTTTAAGATTGGCATTAAAACAGTACTTTTGGAGAGGTAACAACTAGTGAGGCATCAGGTGAGTACAATGCGTACATAACATGATACATAGATGTTTTATACATTATAGGTAAGACTTGCAATAAGTCTACCTGGTTTATATATTGGCAAGACAATTATGTCATTGATCATATATTTGACATATTTTAAATATGTCAAAAGTTGAACACGAATGCATGGATCACTAGTTATATATGATGGTATACTATGAATGTCATTTTGGGTATGAACTGCCCAATATTCAATTATATTGATATACATTGCCATGGATGGAATAAACATGAAAATTATGCCCAAATAAGTCATTGAGGGATAGGGTATAGTTGGCATGCCATAGAGTCTAGCAGCACGCTGCATATTCGGTTATCCAGGTTAGCACTATAATATATATAAAGGACACTTAGTGTATGGTTAGCACTTCTTTATAAATGTGCGGATGGTGGGCACAACCTTATGTGTATTAGCACTTCGATGCATCTTTGACTCGAGTACCCAAGGTCCTCATAGGTTTATATTTGGGCTATGAAATTAGTAAATAATTGATAAACAGGTTAAAGAGTTTATAAACTCTTAAAATTATGGCAAGTATATTGGTAAGAAAATTTATATCCGGTTTATATTATATTGATGTATAATTAACATGATGGTAAACATATCTAGTGATTCAAAATGCATGAATACAATTACATATTTTTAGTTATGGTTATGTTAAATTGCACTGGATATTATTATTGCCTCACTAAGTATATACTTAGCGTGTGATGGTTTTCATGCGTAGGTAAAAAGTAGAGATTGGAGTAAGGAGCGAGCGTCGTACTTATCCGGAGTATACTAACGGTATCAGTAATAACATCCTTTGATGTGTTTTGATGTTTCTAGATGAAATGTATATGTTAAAATTAAATTGCTATGTAATATCCCAATTTTTGCTTAGTGACTAAAATATAAATTTTGAAAGTTTAGGGTTAAAGTGTAAACTTTGGAAAAGTTTAGGGACCAAAGTGTACTTTTAAAAAGTTATGTAATTTAACCCCGTAAATGGATAATTCACCCCCAAGAGTGGTATTTTTGGGTTACCTGGATTTTTCATACGAGGCTTATGTTATTAGAATTTTGGATCGAATAAAAATTGCTAAGGGTGCTCAAACCAGAGTAGCACAAGGATGGTGACCTACTGGGAAGGTCCTATAATCATTATTTTGTCTGATAAAAAGGATTCAGTTTAAGCCAGCAATATTCGTAATCGATGTTTGAGATAAGATTTCTAAGAGGAAATGTATCCGATAAAAATTCTCAGTAATTATTGGTATATTGGATCGAATTGAAATTTTAAAGACTGTTTCAAAGATTATGGGAAATTCATAAATTATTATGTTATGAATATTTTATTAAATTTGGTGGGATTCTAACTAGATTTATTTAGAATATGATGGAGTGGTTATAAAGCTCAAAGAAAGAAAATTTTGAAATCGTATTGAATGGAATTCAAATAAATAGATCGAATAAATATCATAAATTTTTTGTGAAGGAGGCTGGTTAGAGTGGAACCAATTTGGTTCAATTTTTATGGAATGACATCTTTTTGACATGTGAGTAAATAAAGTTTAGTTGAAGGACAAATTGGTCATTTGTCATAGATGGCATTTTTGAAATATTTTGAAACATTAAGGACAACTTTGAAAGGTCAAATACACATGTATTTAATCATATCCATTGATTTTTGATGAGATTGAATCATGGCCATTGCATAAACAAGGCAAATTAGTAATTCCACTAGTTAAATGAATTTAAAATTCATTTAGCTTTACACATTGATTAAATAGAATAAAAGATGAATAAAAATCATCTTTTTATTCCAATGGGCTATTTGAAATGCTCAAGAAAGAAATGGGAAATACGGTTTTCAATTTTCAAGTCAAAAATTGAAGAATCAAGACAAGTTCTAAAAGAGATCGAAGGAGAACTAGTGATAAAAAGAAAGATAAGAACCTCGAGTAAGCTTATAAGGCATACTATTCATGTCCCAGGTGAGTGCATTTATATATTTTAAAATGCAGTTAGGAAGATTTGTGAATAGTCGACCTTCATTTAAAATAGTTTATCTATATATGTTGAGTTAATATATGTTGCAATAAAGGTATAGAATATGAAGTATGAATGACTAATCTGAGAAATGATGATGATCTATGTTTACCATGAATATTTATGATGAAGCATGAAATATGAAATGTCTATAAGTATGATTGAATATGATGTTGAGTTGATGATGAAATAAATGCCCAAGTATTGTGTATGAGAGTCCATGGTATAGTTGGCATGCCATAGAGTCTTTAGCAGCTACACCTTTATGTTCATGTTATCAAACATATATTGTGACAAAATGATTGTGTCACATGCACCCTGGCGATCCACGCCCATTGCGCCCGAGTGCATTGTCGAGGTGCTTCATGTTTATGGGGAGCAAAGAGTGTCCCTGAGTACGTACTCATCTTCACGTTCACGTTAGACATTATGGTGTCATTTCAAGATGACTCGCGTACCTCGATCTCATATAGCGTACTTTGGGCAATGATAAAAGAATCATGTCACGTAAATGAATCATGTCATGTAAACGAATCATGTTACGCATATGAATCATGCCATGAATATGAACCATGCCATGTATATGAAATATGTCATGTATACGAACCATGCCATGAATACGGAACATGCCATGTATATGAATGGAATCACATATATGAATCATGTCAGGTAAAAGAATCATGTCATGTAAATGAATCAAGTTATGTATATGAATCATGTCACGTATATGAATCATGACATGTATACAAATTATGTTACGTATATGAATTATGCCATGCATATGAATTATGCCATGTACACGTATCATGTTATGTATATGAATTAAGTCATGTATATGAATGATGTCACATATATGAATTGTGCTACGTATATGAATTATGAAACGTATATGGATTCTGCCATGTATATAATTCGTTCCATATATATGAATTATGCCATGTATATGAAGTATTTCATGTATGTGAATAATGTCATATATATATAAATCATGTCATGCATGTGAATTATGCCATGTGTATGAAATATGCCATGTATGTGAACTATGCAATGTATATGATTTACTTGATAATGATGGAGCTCTGGAAACAATACTAAGTTAGAAAAATTATGACTTGTACATGAATATTGACTGACTATGAAAACCTTGTTAGTACGATACTACCTTAGACAGAAACTATGCTAGGTTAACGTATAACATGTATTGCTTTATTTTATGTTTTGATAAATAAGATTATTACCTCACTAAGTTTGTACTTAGCGTGTGTTATTTCACACGTAGGTTATCCCAAGTAGAATGGCAAGAATGAGCTATTAAATTGGAAAATCAAGTTATATTAGAAATCACGGTATGTACATCTTAAGTTGTGAGTTTGATGTTTAGTGGGCGTGTACATATATGTAGTGGATTTAAAGAGGCAAACTGTTTTGCAATCTTAACTTTATAATGTGTTTATGCACTATTACAATGTATGAATTTAGAAATTGGTTTGCTATAAGTAGTTATATTTTCGATATAGTTAAGTATAGTTTAACCCTAATCGCGCAGTAATTTTAAAATCAAGAAAGGGTCTAGGCAGGGTACATAGTTTTCTCCCTGAATTATTTTTTATTTCAATAACACATTTATAAATTTTATAAAACAATTCAGGGTTAAAACTAGATACTATAAACTGACGTAGTTTTTAATTTAAAACCGAAAAGGGTTAGACTACAGGATAAAGTTTGAAAAAAAATATTCAAGTCAAGTTTTTCTTAATAACTCTGTAACATCTTTAGTGTATATTCGGTATACGAATATACGATAAGGGTGTTACATCTGAATGCTGTCTTTGGTACATCTTTTTCCTTGACCTTAATTTGATAATAACCCTGATTGAAGATTTATCTTTGAAAATCTGGCGACATTATCTATATGGTAAAAAGGTTTCATATTTATACGGATCATGAAAGTTTAAGTATTTGATGACACGAAAAGATTTGAATTTACGACAATGAAGACGAGTTAAAGTTTAAGTATTTATAAGGATCATGATGTGGTTATCGGTTATCACCTGGGAAGGTTAATGTAGTGACAGATACTTTGAGCCGAAATACATTGTCTGTCTTGGGCATGATGAATGCACAATTGTTTGTGGGACGAGATGGTTCCTTAACAAGAGAATGTTAGTTAAAGTCAACTTTATTGAATCAAATCAATGATTTGTAGTCTATAAATGAAAATTTTCTTAAAAAGAGAAGACAAGCTGAAACTAGGAAAGTACAGGACTATGTGTAATATCCCAAAATTTTGGTAAGTGACCAAAATGAAAATTTTGAAAGTTTGATGGCTAAAGTATAAACTTTGGAAAAGTTTAGGGACTAAATTGTAATTTCCAAAAGTTATTTATTTTAGACCCATAAATGAATAGTTCACCCCCAAGAATGACGTTTTTGTGTTGGATTTTTCATACGGAGCTTGTATTAATGGCTATACATCGATAAAGTTTAGAAATTTGGAAATCGTAGTTGGATCGAATGAAAAAAAAAATTGTTAAGTGTGCTCAGACCAGAGTAGCACAAGGATGGGTGACCTACTGAGAAGGTTCCATGTTAGTCTTTTTGGCTGATAAAAAGGATTCAATATGGGTTAATAATATTTGTGATGATTATTGTTTTAAAATTTCCAAGAGGAAATGTATTTGATAAAATTCCTGGTAATTATCGGTACATCAAATCGAATTGGAATTTTAAAGACAGTTCCAAAAGTTATGAAAAAGTTATAAAATACTATTTTATGAGTATTTTATTGTAATTAGTCGGATTCCAACTAGACTTAGTTGGATTTTTACAAGAATGGCAAACTAGTAAATAAAGAATAGTTGGAGGGCAAGTCAGTCATTTGGCAGGAATGGCAATTTTGAAATATTTTAAGTTACAAGGGTTATTTTTGGAAAAAGAAAAAGAAAGGTTAAATCTTGGCCCTTGATTGATGATAAAATCAATCTCACCCATTGGATAAAATGGTAATTTTTTAATTTCCCTATTTAAATAAATTTAAAAATCATTTACATAAACAAGTGGCATATTTGTAGCAATTTTAAATTAAAGGCTAAAAGATAAAGCTTTCTTCATCTTCCAATTTTTGAAATTAGGGGGGAAAAGGAGAGGAAATTTTTCCAAGCTCGATTCAAGCCCTAAAACTCGATTTTCAGGTAATCTTACGAATTGCAAAGTTGTTCTACTCTTCAAGATCTATCTTTTGATGTTCTTAATTCATGTAATACATGCTTGATTGATGAGAATTTTACATGAGAAGGAAATGAGGGTTTATGAACGAAATTGGGGCTTTTGAGATTTTATGATTCCATGGTTTAATTTATGTTGGAATCAAGCATATATGATGTTATAATCATGTTATTGAGTTAGGATTTAAACCCTGCATATTTTGGTTTGTATGGAGAAGATTAGAGTTTATGGATTTAAGTCTAACTTAGGGTTTGTGATGTTGGATTAATGATCTAGTAAGCTTGATTTGTTAATTGAAAGTAAAACCCTAAGTTAAATATATAGGGACCAATTTGGCAAGTTTCAATGTTAAGGGACCAAATCTGAAAATTTTGAAATTGGAGTGTATTTATGTAATTAATGATGTTGGAGATGTGAATTTGATGTTAGAATGCTAAACCGATGTTGATCGAATTAGGGACCATTTTGACAAATTGTCAAAATCAAGTAACCAAATAGGAAATGAATTCTTGGGTGGGGATTAAATCTGATTTTCAGTTAAAATAATAGAATTAAGGTAGTAGTGTTGATTTGAGGGCTAAAACGCAAAGTTAAGAAGTTTGAATTCTTACCTTTGCATTTTAGTGACTATTTTGGGCAAAGAAAGAAAATTTGAGGGAATTATTTTGAATAATTATTTGATGAAGAAGATGATGAACTTGTGGTTTGAAGCAAATGATGGGACTAAATTAATAAGTAGAAAAATAAGGAGAAGTTAGTAGGAATTAGAAGTTTATTATGGAAAGCTATGTAGAAGATTGAATTTTGGGAGTGACTTCGAAAATTCACCATAAATTCTACAAAAATGGTTAGATGATGAATTTTATATCGTTGTAAATATGTGTTCGTCTAGTTTCATCTCCAACAAACGAAAACTGGTTTTGAGTTCCGAGTTAAAAGATATGAATTTTTAATCGAATGAAGGTCAGAAAATTTATAGAGCAGATTCTGTAAGGACAGTACTGTGACGGGAGTTTGAAGAATTTTCATAATTTTTATAGATTTTATTAATTTATGTGTCTTATACCATTAGAACCGTTATCGAATCTAGTTTTTCCAATATAAAGGAAATTAAAATCCGGTATGTATTCTGCCCGGTATAAGCAAATCTTTGAAGGTAGCGCAAGCTGTCAGAAAATGGAATTTGAAACAATTTGTATTTAAATGTGAGTTAGTAAGCTCAGAAGAACTATTGGAAGTTCAAATTGGTCACTAGGGACCATAATGAGCTTTTTTAACAATACAAGGAAGAGAGTAAAAATATTTGGAAATTTTATATTTGAATGATTATATTAGACAACATGTTTAAGGTATTGTTAGATTTGAATCTAACAAATATTTTTTTATCTTATTCACGTGATTAATGAAGTCACGTCCGAATCAAAGAAGGCTTGAGGTTTTATAAAGGAAATGATCGAGTAGAATTTAGTGAGACATTCTAATAAATGGCCCAAGTGAGTGCAATGCATACATAACATGATACATGGATGTTTTATACATCAACGGTAAGACTTGTGATAAGTCTATCGGGTTTCTATATTGGCATGATATTTATGTCATTGATCATATATTTGACATATTTTAAATATGTGAAAGGTTGAAAACAAATGCATTGATCACTAGTTATTGATGATGGTATGCTATGAATGTTATTTTGGGTATGAACTGCCTAATGTTCAGTTATATTAATATACATTGTCATGGATGAAATAAATAGGGTAAATATGCCCAAGTAAGTCATTGAGGGACAAGGTATAGTTGGCATGCCATAGAGTCCAGCAACATGTTGTATAATCGGGATAGCACTGTAGTATACCTAAAGGTTACTTAGTGTATGGTAAGCACAACCTTATAAATATGCGGGTATTATGGTAAGCACAACCTTATAAATGTGCGGGAAACACTTCGGTGCATATTTGACTCGTATACCCAGGGTCCTCATAGGTCTATATTTGGGCTGATAAAATCGGGATATGAAATATAAATAATCGATAAATAGGTGAAAAATTTTTAGGTGAAAGAGTTTACAAACTCTCAAAGTTATGGCAAGTATATCGGTAAGAAATTTATATTCGGTTTATATTATGTTAATACATTATTAACATGATGGTGATACATATCTAGTGATTCAAAATGCATGAATACGGTTACATGTTATTAGTTATAGTTATGTTATACTGCACTAAATATTATTATTGTCTCACTAAATAAATATTTAGTGTGTGGTGGTTTTTCACGCGTAGGTAAAAAGCAGAAATCGGAATAAGGAGCAGGCATCCTACTTATTGGAAGTATGATCAAGGTATCAGTAATAACATCTTTGATGTGTTTGATATTTCTGGATGGCATGTATGTGTTAAAACTAGTTGGTTATTTACTAGTTTATGGTTAAAGAGAATGATAAGTAATTATATTAGAGTTAAATTGGGTAATGACTATAAAAGAGTTAAATAAAGAAACCGAGTAGATTTTTGTTTTAGGCAGTTATATTTGTTATGCATTATAGAAAAGAATTGTTAAGATGTTGCCTGAAATCGGACTTAATTGATTAGATAAAAATTTAAAATATGATTATACACGATAAATAGTAAAATGAATAATTTATAATTTTCTTATGAATAATAATGGAATAAGTTGGTATATTCTTTATGTGATACTCTAATTAATATTGGATTTAGAATACTGATTTGGGTGTTACATTTAATGGTATCAGAGCTACAGGTTTAGCCGGTTCTAGACATAAATCGGGTATATGAATAGTCAGAATTATACATGCCACTAGGATGTTAAAATTACTGATACTTGTATGAATATAATTGGATGCCTAGTAATTAGTATTGTTGCTCCTTACTTAAAAAGGGGATGATTATGACATTAACAAATGTCAGATCATCGAGAATCTTGTCAGGCAATCGATTGTGATATGCCTACTCAGAGTGGAAGTAATGAGGTTAATTAAAATCCACCTTAGAGTTAGAAGCATGTAGAGCCATTGGCTCAGGAACAACGAAATATGCATGTACAAGATCAACGCTTATTTATTCAAGCATTAGATGTTATTGTAAATCGACGAGTATCAGTATCAGTTCCAAAGGAATTAAAGAAAACATCAGAATTTAAAGGTGTCACTGATTCTGATACTATGGCTGCTGATGATTGGTTAAATGATATTAAGATCATGTTGAATAAGACTCCTTGTGATGATCAAGGAAAGTTAGAAGGAGTAGTATTCCTTCTGATGGAGCAAGCGAGCATGTAGTGGAATGTAGTCACTGCACGGGTTCTTCCAGAACAAATTTCATGGGAATTCTTTCTGAAAGAATTCAAAGAAACATATACTCGAAAGAAATATTCTACTAGAACAAATTTCAAGTGAGGTAGTTGTTATTAATCCATTAGGGCAAAACGTCAAAGTAGTTTGAATAAGTAAAAAGTGCCCTATAAAGATCAAAGGAAAAGAATTTCCAGTTAATCTTGAAGAATTGCCTTTCAAAGAGTTTGAAGTCATTCTTGTAATGGTTTGGCTATCGGCATAGGAGGCTACAGTTGAATGTCGATTAAAAAAAGATAGATCAAGGAGGTTATGTGTGGATTACCATCAACTTAATAAAGTAACGGTGAAGAACAAATACTACTAATATAGTGAAAATGCTACATTTTTAACATATCATAAAAGTTTGTAATATATGTTGTCTCAAAAGGAGCTTAAATTGAGACAAAGGAGATGGATTTAATTGATTAAGGACTATGATGTATTCATAGATTATCATCCGGGGAAGGCTAATGTGGTAGCAGAGGTACTTAGCCGAAATATAATTTCTGTCTTAAGAACATTGGATGTTTTGTTAAAATTACAAGAAATGGTACAATAATGGTTGAGCTGCAAATCAAGCTTACTCTGATGGAAAGGATTAAAGAGTTATACAAGCAAAGAATAAGGAATGCTTCGAAAAGAAGAAGCAAGTTGAATGTGGTGAAATTTTGAAGTAAAATCAAAGGTATGCTTATGTTATGGGGGACGTGTATACGTTCCTGAAGGTAAGGATTTAAAAAGGGAAATACTTTCAGAAGCATAGTTCAGTCCTTTAACTATGTATCTGGGAGAAAACAAAATGTATCAAGATGTAAAGAGTCGTTTTTGGTGGCTTGGTATGAAGCGAGCATTCTTTGAGTTTATTGTTAAATGTTTAACATGTCAATAAGTAAAGGCAGAACATCAAGTTCCATTGGGATTGCTTCAACCAATCTCAATTCCACAATGGAAGTGGAAAAAGGTCACTATAAAAAATATCGAACACCATTAAATTGATTCGAGTTGGAGGATCGAAAAATCATCAGACCAGGTTTTGTTCAAGAAATGGAGAATAAAGTATTCTTAAAGGTTTCACCTTGGATAAAATTTTACTCTTTGGACGAAAAGGAAAGTTTGGTCCAAGATTCATTGGTCTTTATGAAATTTTAAAATGGGTGGGCCCAGTGGCATATCAACTAGCTTTTACCACCGGAGTTGAGTAAAGATCATAATGTATTTCATATATCCATGCTTCGAAGATATCTATTTGATCTTTCGCACGTTATTACATCAGAAGAGATCGAGATTCAATCGAATTTGACCTATGGTAAAGAACCTGTAAAAATTTTGGTTTGAGGAGAAAAGCAATTACGGAACAAGAAGATTCCTCTAATTAAAGTCTTGTGGAGAAATCACAAAGTAGAGGAAGTAATGAAAAAGCAGTATCTGTACCTTTTTTAAACCAAGTAAGGAAAATTTGAGGACAAATTTTCTTAAGGGGGAGAATTGTAATATCCCAAAATTTTGGTTAGTGACCAAAATGAAAATTTTGAAAGTTTGGTGTCAAAGTATAAACTTTGGAAAAGTTTAGGGACTAAATTGTAATTTCCAAAAGTTATATATTTTAGTCCCATAAATGAGTAGTTCAGCCCCAAGAATGACATTTTGTGTAACTCAAATTTTTCGTACAGAGCTTGTAAAGTTTAGAAATTTGGAAATCGTAGTTGGATCGAATGAAAAAAAATGTGTGTGCTCAGACTAGGGTAGCACAAGGATGGGTGACCTACTAGGAAGGTTCCATGTTAGTATTTTTGGCTGATAAAAAGGATTCAACATGAGTTAATAATATTTGTGATGATTATTGTTATAAAATTTCCAGGAGGAAATGTATCTGATAAAATTCCTGGTAATTATCGGTACATCAGAACGAATTGGAGTTTTAAAGATAGTTCCAAAAGTTATGGAAAAGTTATAAAATACTATTTTATGAGTATTTTATTGTAGTTTGTTGGATTCCAACTAGACTTAGTTGGATTTTTACAAGAATGGCAAACTAGTAAATAAAGAATAGTTGGAGGGCAAGTTAGTTATCTGGAAGGGATGGCAATTTTGAAAAATTTGAAGTTACAAGGGCTGTTTTTGGAAAAATAAAATTAAAGGTTAAATTTTGGCCCTTGATTGATGATAAAATCAATCTCAACCATTGGATAAAAGGGTAATTTTGTAATTTCCCTATTTAAATGTGATTCTACACGATAAATAGTAAAATGAATAATTTATAATTTTCTTATGAATAATAATGGAATAAGTTGGTATATTCTTTATGTGATACTCTAATTAATATTGGATTTAGAATATTGATTTGGGTGCTACACTATGAAATTAAGCCAAATGGTTGATTATATTACTGAAGTAAAATATATGTTTCTAACAATGACAATTTGAAGAAAGAAGATATTAATAGAGGCCTATTATAGTTCATTAACTATGAAACCAAGGAGTAATAAGATGTATCAAGATTTAAAGAACTCGAAATTGTGACCGAATACCTTATAGATTACTTCAGTCTATTTCTATTCCCCAATGAAAGTATGGACGAGCAACAATAGATTGTATAACGGAATTGTCAGCTACACCAAGTAAAAAGAATTTAATATGGGTCATTATAAATCGTCTGACAAAGTTTGCTCACTTTATTACAGTTTGAATGGATTATTCGCTGGATAAATATGCAGAACTTTATGTTTGAGAGATAGTAAGACTACATGGTGTCTCAGCATCGATAGTGTCAGACAGAGACCCAACGTTTACTTCAAGGTATACGTTATTTGAAGCTTTAGGTACTAAACTAAATTTTAGTACAACTTTTCATCTGCAAACAGATATGCATTTTGAAAGGATCATACGGATTCTATAAGACATGCTAAGAGCTTGTATAATTGAGTTTGCAAAATCATGAGAAAAATACTTGCCCTTAACCAAATTTGCTTATAAAAATAGTTATCAAGCAAGTATCAAGATGGCATATGGAAGAAAATGCCGAACTTCTTTTAATTGATCTGAGTTACAAGATCGGAATGTGTAGAATAACTCAAACATTGGAAGAGTTGATTTAACACAAGACATGAAGGATAAAGTAAAGATTATTCAGCAAAATTTCAAGGCCGTCGTGGATTGACAAAAGACCTATGCAAATAAGAAGAAAAAGGATATTAAATATGAAGTTAGAGAAAAAATGTTTTTAAAGGTTTCACCTTGGAAGATGGTGATTACGTTTTTAGTCGAAAAGGAAAGTTTAGTCCCTGATTTATTGGGCCACATGAAATTCTAAAAAGAGTGGGTCCAATGGCTTACCAATTAGCTTTATCTTCATATTTGAGCAAGATTCATGATGTTTTTCACGTATCCATGCTTCAAAGGTATCAGTCGGATTCTTCACATGTAATTACTTCCAAGGAGATTGAACTACAACCGGTGAAAATCCTAGCATACAAAGTTAAAGAATTAAGAGACAAGAAAATTCTACTAGTTAAAGTCCTCTGGAGAAATCATAAAGTAGAGAACGTCATTTGAGAAACTGAAGAGAGAATGAATAAGCAATATATGAAATTGTTTGAAATTGGTAAACGTTGAAAATTCGAGGACGAATTTTCTTAAGGGGGATGAATTGTACTATCCCAATTTTTGCTTAGTGACTAAAATATAAATTTTGAAAGTTTAGGGGTTAAATTGTAAATTTTGAAAAAGTTTAGGGACCAAATTGTAATTTTAAAAAGTTATGTAATTTAACCTCGTAAATGGATAGTTCACCCCCAAGAGTGGTATTTCTGTATTACCCAGATTTTTCATACGAGGTTTATATTATTCGAATTTTGGATCGAATAAAAATTGTTAAGCGTGCTCAAACCAGAGTAGCACAGGGATGGGTGACCTGCTGGGAAGGTCCCATAATCGATATTTTGACTGATAAAAAGGATTCAGTTTAAGTCAGTAATATTCGTAATGGATTGTTGAGATAAGATTTCTAAGAGGAAATGTAGCCAATAAAAATTCTCGGTAATTATCGGCATATCGGATCAAATTGAAATTTTAAAGATAGTTCCAAAGATTATGGGAAATTTATAAAATATTATTTTATGAATATTTTATTAATGTTAGTGGGATTCTAACTAGATTTAGTTAGAATATGATGAAGTTGTTATAAATCTCAAAGAAAGAAAAATTGGAAATCGTATTGAGTGAAATTCGAATAATTTGGTTCAATTTTTATGGAATGACATTTTTTTGACATGTGAATAAATAAAGTTTAGTTGGAGGGCAAATTGGTCATTTGCCATGGATGCCATTTTTAAAATATTTTGAAACATTAAGGACAATTTTGAAAGGTCAAATACACATGGATTTAATCATAGCCATTGATTTTTGATGATATTGAATCTTGGCCATTAGATAAAAATGGCAAATTAGTAATTTCACTAGTTAAATGAAATTTTAACTTTAAACATGGATTAAATAGAATAAAAGATGAAAAAAAATCATCTTTTTATTCCAAGGGGCTGTTCGAAATGCTCAAGAAAGAAAATGGAAATAGGGTTTTTAATTTTCAAGTCCAAAATTGAAGAATCAAGACAAGTTTCAAGAAAAAATTGATTAAGTTCTAAAAGAGATCGAAGGAGAACCAGTGATAAGAAGAAAGATAAGAACCTCGAGTAAGCTTAGTGAGGCATACTATTTATGGCCCAGGTGAGTGCATTTATATGTTTTAAAATGCAATTAGGAAGACTTGCTTATAGTCGACCTTCATTTAAAATAGTATTGCATTATCTATATATGTTGAGTTAATATAGGTTGCAATAAAGGTAAATTAAATAGAATATGAAGTATGAATGGTTAACCTGCGAAATGATGAGGATCTATGTTTACCGTGAATATTTATGATAAAGCATGAAATATGGAATGTCTATAAGTATGATTGATTATGATGTTGAGTTGACGATGAAAGAAATGCCTAAGTACTGTGTATGGGAGTCTATGGTATAGTTGGCATGCCATAGTCTTTAGCAGTTGCACCCTCATGTTCATGTTATCAAACATATATTGTGACAAAATGATTGTGTCACATACACCCTGGGGATCCACGCCTACTGTGCCCGAGTGCACTATCGAGGTGCTTCATGTTTATGGGGAGCAAAGAGCGTCCCCGATTACGTACTCATCTTCACGTTCACGTTAGATACTATGGTGTCATTTCAAGATAACTCGCGTACCTCGATCTCATATAACGTACATTGGGCAATGATAGAAGAATCATGTCACGTAAATGAATCATGTCATGTAAACGAATCATGTTACGTATATGAATCATGTCATGAATATGAACCATGCCATGTATATGAAATATGTCATGTATATGAACCATGCCATGAATATGAAACATGCCATGTATATGAATTAAATCACGTATATGAATCATGTTAGGTAAAAGAATCATGTCATGTAAATGAATCAAGTTATATATATGAATCGTGTTACGTATATGAATCATGACATGTATACAAATTATGTTACGTATATGAATTATGCCATTCATATGAATTATGCCATGTACACGTGTCATGTTATGTATATGAATTAAGTCATGTATATGAATGATGTCACGTATATGAATCGTGCCACGTATATGAATTATGGCACGTATATGGATTTTGCAATGTATATAATTCATGCCATATATATGAATTATGCCATGTATATGAACTATGTCATGTAGGTGAATTATGTCATATATATATAAATCGTGTCATGCATGTGAATTATGCCATGTGTATGAAATATGCCATGTATGTGAACTATGCCATGTATATGATTTACTTGATAATGATGGAGTATTGGAAACTAAACTAAGAAAAATTATGACTTGCACATGAATATTAACTGACTATGAAAACCTTGTTAGTACGATACTACCTTAGACAGAAACTATGCTAGGTTAATGAATAACATGTATTGCTTTATTTTATGTTTTGATAAATAAGATTATTGTCTCACTAAGTTCTTAATTAGTGTGTGTTATTTCACACGTAGGTTCTCCCAATTAGAATGGCAAAAAGGAGCTATTAAATTGGAAAATCAAGTTACATTAGTAATCACGGTATGTACATCTTAAGTTGTAAGTTTGATGTCTAGTGGGTGTGTACATATATGTAGTGGATTTAAAGAGACAATTTGTTTTGTAATCTTAAGTTTATAATGTGTTTATGCACTATTACAATGTATGAATTTAGAAATTAGTTTGCTATAAGTAGTTATATTTTTCGATATATCTAAGTATAGTTTAACCCTAATCGCGTAGTAATTTTAAAATCAAGAAAGGGTCTAGGCAGGGTACATAGTTTTCTCCCTGAATTATATTTTTATTTCAATAACACATTGATAAATTTTATAAAACAATTCAGGGTTAAAACTAGCTGCTATAGACTGCCGTAGTTTTTAATTTAAAACCAAAAAGGGTTAGACTACAAGATAAAGTTTGAAAAAAATAATATTGAAGTCAAGTTTTTCTTAATAACTCTGTAACATCTTTAGTGTATATTCGGTCTTTGAATATACGTTAAGGGTGTTACAGGTTATATAATAGTTTTTATATGGTTTGTATTAACTTATAAAATATTTTATGTTTATAAGGGACGATGAGTAGTTATATTAAAGTTAAAATCGGGTAACGACTAGAAAAGAGTTAAATAGAGAAATCGGGTAGATTTTTGTTTTAGGCAGTTATATTCCTAATATGTTATAGGAAACAATTGTCAAGTTGCTACCTGAAATCAGATTTAATATAATAGGATAAAAATTCAGAATGTGATTCTACACGATCAAAAAAATATTTATGTGATACTCTAATTAGTATGTAACATAGGATACTAACTAGGGTGTTACATTGGTGATGCTTTTGGTTGTTTTAAGGAGGCATTTTATGGTTTTTGGTGAGGCAATATTGGGAATTGGTGTTGCTGGGATTTTGGATGCACAATTATGCATTGATCCTCGTTTATTGAATGGTTAAAATAAGGGAGATTGATCTTACAGCGAGTGGTGAAGATTTAGTAGCTTCAGACGCTTGATTTTGCATCGACAAGTGGAGCTTTGTGTTTTCAGTGAGTGGAAACGAGGTTTACTGCTTATTAATGGTTTGAAAGTGATTTTGGGAGTTTAGATTAAGCTTGAGATGCTTGTCTAAGATCAGAAGTAAGTATTGGACATTTTCGCTCTCGTTTTCGATTTTGCAAAATACGTTCTCATGCACATGCTTATGATTTAGAATACCTACTGTTATATGAATGTTTTGAAAAGAAATATGATTCAAATGATCATATATTGAAGATATATGAGTATGGCAAATGATTTATGAAAAGGGTTTTGAGGATGAGTAATGCATGGTTTATTGTATTAAAGATTTTTGGTTTGATGCATATGTAAAATAGTGTGGTAATATGTTTTAATAGAATATATTGGCAAGTGACAATGGTTAAATGTTACTGGATATAGTTGGCATGCCATAGGGTTTAAAGTGCACTATAATAAGTCATCTCATGTGTGTCGAGGGGTCAAGAGTGTGCCAATTCTCCCACTGGTGGATTTATACATCATAACCATTAAGGGGTAGTAGTGCCATTTGATCCGGTTCGAGGATGTATGTGAAATGGTCAAAGGAACCACTTGGGAAATCAGTGTATCCGATGTGTTTTACAAAATAGAAATATTTGGTTTTGGCTCACTTTAATGCCAATATATGAATTGATGTATCATTATAAATGGATTCTATTTGTATAATGGGATTTATACATGTGTGCTCTTTAAGCTTTGCTATTGGATGATTTAGCATGTGAAGGATTAAATTGAGGGTTTGTTTGATGTTATACTAGAAATACATGATACATGTGTGATCAAAGAGTTTAATGTGCATATTTTTGTAAGACAAAAGGAGTATGAGATATTTTGGCATGAAAATCAATACATGTTTTGAAAGCAAATTGATATATGCTTCGAATTGGGGGTTTTGGGAAGATTTTAGCAAGTGGGGTAGAAATCACGCCTATAGATTTGCTTTGACGATTGCTTATGCTTTTATGATGCCTATGTTTCAATGTTTCTGTGGTGTTTTGTAGTTCATTAGTTGGTGTGACGTTTACATGTTGTTTGGAGCATATTCGATTGAGCCTAAGTGTTATATGTTCAGCCAAGAGGTCATTGTAGACCCAGTCATATCGGTACAGGTCCTCAATGATCGATACGCGGGGTCTATTATGGCTCAAAAGCGTGCAAAGGTGCACAGGGGTATCGGTACGCCTAGTTCCATATTAGTATGCCTCTTAGAAAAATACACTAGGTGTCAATACATGGGCAACCACATTGGCATGACTTTTAGCTATTGGAATCTCATGCTTTGATATCGACCACCGGTATAGATATGCGAGAGGACCGTACCAATACCCTTTGAAAAGTAAACTCGTATCGATACTAGCATGAGGCTGATGATGCCAAAGTTGAACCAGAACCAGAGGAGGCACCTGCAGACTGTTCTAATCTAAGAAAAAGAATAAGAAGATGAAAACGCTACTGTAGAAAATTGTTACTACATCCGAGACTGTGGATGAAAATACTGTGAAGTCAAAGCTGCAGCGAGAAGAAGCACCATGCAGCCACATCGAGAGAAGAGGAACACTGAGTTAGTTTTTTTTTTAATTTTTTAAGTTACTTTATTTTATCATTGCACTTGTCATTGTATTCTATTCTTTTGCATTAGGTACAATGCAATCTTTAAGTTTGGGGGTATACACATGAGATTTGAAATGTACCCTTATTTAAAAAAAACATATTTTTAAGCAGATGCAAGGTTTATTTTGTGCTATAATTTTTTTTACATTCGATGCTTAATTCTTAATTCATGATTAACAATGAATTGGTTGGATACATGTGATGGGATGTTGTATTAGAATTCTGTTATGAATGAATTTGGTTGCTTGAGTAATTGATGTCAAGCATCATCTTTTAGAATTTGAGATGATTATGCCTATTTTCAGCTGTTGTTATGTTGATTATGTATTGTAAATAAAGAACACTCCAATATAGGTGTATAATGAAAGTAGCTTAAGGGGGATTACTCTAATGCATGCGTTAGAAAAATGAATCTGGCCAAAGGATGTCACTACATGAGTGTGTGTGAAAGCAATGAAGAACTCCCTATGGGGTTTGTTGCACAATATATTACTTCTTAGGAAATCAGGGTGCATTCATGCAATGATATCTCTCGTTGCTTACAAAAAAAGAAAAAGAAAAAAGAAAAAATATTATATGCTTATATTGTATAATTAAATAAATGTTGTTTAGTTAGAAAAAATCTATAATGTGAGGCATGATGCTAAGCACTGATGAAATTGCAAGTTTATTCATTCATATTCCTAAGTTGTCAAATGCAATCTTCTATCATGTAGATGTAATTGATTCATTGATAGTTGAGATGTTCAATTTGCTATATCAATTTGTGCTTAACCTTGTTGCATTTTAGTTTGCTTGAGGACAAGCAAAAACTTAAGTTTGGGGTGTGATGGTACTCTAAAGAGCATGTGTTTTCACCTTATTTATTGGTTAATTTGTCTCCATTTAGTTAACCTTTGCATTCATTTTAGCATTTTTTATATTTGTATTTGCATTTCCTTAACTCAGTAGATTTTTCTTGAATTATCCTTGATTTCATTAGATTTTTGCTACTAATGTCGTTGCATTAGTTCTTCCAGAATTGCAACCATGATTGTCGCTGCATTGGGATGTCACTACAATATGGATGTCGCTACATAAGTGTTGTTTAGATTGCGTCTAGGACTATCGCTGCATTAACAGCTGTCAAGATAAGATCAAACGATAATGAGCTAGCAGTTAGTTACAATAACTTTTATTTAGGCATGATGTCGGCGCATTGAAATAGTAATTGTTGTCGTATTAATAGCTGTCAATAGCTGTCAAGATAAGATCAAAGGAAAATGAGTTGGCAATTAGTTACGATAGCTGTTGTACAGACTAAATGTCACTGTATTGAAACAAGATTATTACCAAATTACGGCCAGGATTGTTGGCGCATTGAAAACTGTCAAAAAGATAAGATCAAAGGACGATGAGCTGGCAATTTGGTGTAACTGCCTTGTTTGAATTTTTGCAACTACAAATCCATGAGGGACACCTGTATTTACCCTATTAGAAAGAAAGGAGGCATTTTGATAGTATCATCTTATCAGTACCTTTTCTAATATCCACCATCTTTTGGAGGCTCATATCTTATCATCTTTTTCCTCTATTTTGGCAGCTTTCCCTCTTGGCTATGGTTGCTTAAGCTCTCCCCTGGGTGACCAAGTGAGCAACAAGAAGGATTTGTGAGAACATTTCGAGTTAGCTAGGAGTAGAATTCTCCATTTGTTCTTAACATTGCTTTTCCTTAAACATTGATGATTATTGTTTAGATTCCTTTAGTATGGAAGCACTTTATGGATGTTGACTGAATGTCTATTTTATCAAGCTTTTCCTTTATCTTTAATCTTTGAGTTTGAATTTTTTATGCATGAACGTGTTTATTGTAGTCACTAACATCAAGAGATGCAATGACAATTTAGATTAACATGCCATTACAATGAAAGTTAGATGAGGATACAACGAGAGTTAATCCACTTGTTGTTGTATGTGTTTTATTATCCATCACTGGAGGGTGTGGTGAGTGGGATTATATAAGTGTTTGATTCAAAGGTAAAAGTTAAGTTGGTAAAATATGTAAGGGCTTTATTGCGCCGACAATCATCTATTTCATATTTTCTTGTATGTACTTAATAATCTACTGAAGTTTCACTAAGGGGATCCTGATTTTATCATTCTTATATTTTATTTTTATTTTCCAGTTATTGCTCCAACAATATTTCTCACAATTATCTCATATTTTCTTCATTGTTGCACTAACAATTTTAAGCATTTAAATAATCATCCTCGTGGAATCGATATTCAAAATATTTGCATATGTCTACTATACTTGCATCGACCGTCTACACTTGCACAAATTGTGTTATGTCATTTCATCGATCAGTACCCACTGGGCAATCTACCCAAAAAGTTGAGTTTGAGTTCGAAGGGTGGATAATTCGAGGGCTTTGGTCTGATGGGCTTTTAATGTGGTAAATGAATTATAAAATTGAGAAACTGAGAATTTGCCTTTATTTACGAGCATAATATGTATGAACTTGGTAATTGAAATGGGTGACTCGTAAATTGTTAGTAACTGTAGGGTCGCTTAATGCTATATTGATGTGTGTGTGTGTATGCCATGTGGGCACTTGCCGGTTGAGTCACCTTCATTAATGTGTGTATGCCATGTGGGAACTTTCTGTGTCAATGTTGTGTACGGTATGGACACTTGTGGTTGAGTCACCTTTGATTGTTGGGATCCAGATACCCAGACAACGTGTAGCAACACCATAGTTAGAGATACCGAATGTACGTTCCCGAGGCTATGATACATGACTCATTTGAAGATACTCGATGAGAGATGCTGAGTGTCGGTGTACGTTCTCGAGGCTGTGTGACACCAAGCCTTAGTCAGAGGAAGAGTGTACATTCTTGAGGTTGTTTGATGTCGGGTATGTGACACCGAGTGTATTTTCTCACTCAGAGTGTATTTTCTCGAGGATATGTGACATCGAGCTTCACTCTAGGTTTGTGGTGGTTGACTTTTTATGCTTTTGCTCGGATGATCTAGTGAGATCTCGGGTATGGTTAGGCCTTATGGGCCATGTATGATAGTTTATGGATGTATTAATCTCGAGGGGCTGACTGACCACGAGTATTCTGAAACATCGTATATTATGTAAGACTTCTTGTAGATTTAATGATGCCGTGAGATAGGTGATCTAAGTACTCTAGCATGTGTAGGCTAGTTGATGACTCATAGATAGTGAAACCTTATCTATGCTCTCTAGACTATATTTATCTTGCATGATTATTTTATGATAATCACAAATTATGGTGGAGTAGAAATGTACCATTGAGCTTTGTAAGGTTAGCGTTCATAATTGTTGTTTTCGTTCACAGGTTAGTAGGTTGATTGTGACTGAGGAGCATATCGAGAAGGGATTTCCTAGCACTGCATCACTTTAGAGTACAATACTTGATGTTTAGTTTGGGTTATCTATTCATAGGACCTTATAATGGTTGAGTCTATAAAATCAATTTAAAATATTATTTTGATATTTGATGTTTTAAACTTGGAGCTTATGTTTTGTAAACTTATTTATAATTCTTATTTAATTAAATGAATCATGGATGATTTGATGTTTTGAAAGATGGCTAAACTTTAGATTTTCAAATGGAAATTTGTTAGGTCAATTTTGGGTAACTCGAATGTTATGATTTGGATCCAGATCGAGATCAAGGAGTTACATTTATTGGTATTAGAGTTTAGATTTAGCCAGTTCTAGGAAACCCCGGGGTGGCATAAAGGTCGTGGTAAGGTGTCTAGTGAATACAACCCCTTAAATTTATATTGTACTATTCCAAACTTGGAATCCTAATGGTGCAGCCTTATTTCCTTGTGATTTTAGAATTCAATGGATGGTGACGCCGAACATGACCAAAAAAGTCTTGAGGAGAGCCATGTCTCTCAAGTGAAAGACTTTGATAAGGAGTCTATCCCGGATGATGGAGACACGAGTATTCTAGGAGGTACATGAAGTAGAGGGGCTAACCACCCGTATGATCTTACCTCTACTCCCTTGCAATTGGTACAAAATATCCCGAGGCAATCTTATATGCCTCGTAAGACCCATGTAGAGAGGTTTCATTATTATGGACCTTAAGATTTTGAGGGAGCGGGTGAGGATGACCCGATCAAGGTTGACCATTGGTTAAGAGACACTCAGAGGATTCTGAGACAGATGAAAGGGAGTCTGAAGGATGACCTCGATTGTATTGTCTCCCTTCTTAAGGGTAATGTACATAAATTGTGGGAGATTATTGAGTTTGGACTACAGCCTGCACTTCCAACCTAGAACATCTTCTTGAGCGAGTTCAGAAAGAAGTACATTAGTGAGGTTTATATGGATGAGATAAGGGATCAGTTTTTGCACCTAGTCCAAAGACACCAATCAGTATTTGAATATGTAACCCCCTTAACCCGGCCTAGCCACCAAGACCGAATCAAGGACTTCACATTAGGTTTGCAGAAGCAAACCCGAACTAATAACCTAAACCAATCCATTTTTCCTTATTATCTTGCCTAGATGCTTAATTAACCCTAAGGTATGATATACAATAGCGGAAGATGACATCAAGCATTTGATTTGCAAGACTTATCACTTTAGGGACCAAATCATAATTTCTATTAATTAAAGGACTAAATTACAAATTTATGTTACCAACCTTCAATTAGATTCATTACATGCCACTGTGTGAATTTGCATCAAATTTGGATCATAATATCATCATTAATTGAGCATTACAAAAATAGTGACCAATTTGCAAAGAATCCAAAATACAACATGAAAATACCAGAATTAACTAACCCCGTACCGATCCAGGCTTGCACTGTATTGGTACGATTTAGCGTGGCATACTCGTATCAGTATAGTTATTCAAGTATCGATCCCTATTGCACATTTCAAAATCAGGGATTCTAGTATCTAAAACCCGTACTAGTACGGTACCCCGCGTACCAATGCTAGTATAAATTTCCTCAAAGGCGTACCGATACGACAACTAATTGTACTGATACCCTTTGTTATTTTCCCCAAATTGATCCGTATCAGACCCCGTGTACCGATCCCAAAGGACCTTATCTGTACGACTGGGCTTGTAATGACCTCTTAGCCAAACATATGGCACCTAGGCTCAATCTAACATGCTTCAAACATCAAACAACCATAATATAACATGTTTAACATTAATTCCACAATCATCCAGACATGAAAGATAAGCATTCAATCCATAGCAAATCAATCAAGATAACCTATAGGCATGGTCTCTACCCAAGCATGCAAGTCTTATCCCAAACCCACAATCAAACCATATAACCTCATACAAGTCCAAAATACCAAATAGAACATGTCCAAAAATAGGGAGTAAGCAAACAACTCTCCTAATACAACTTGGTCACATTGCCCTTTATTAATAAAAATTCATTTATTAAGACCATACTTGAAATAAACTGATTCTTGGATTCCTCTTTGCTCGCTTGCTACCCCAAAAACTCATTTCTCTGCAATGATGAGAAAGGAGAGCGTAAGCATATAATGCCTAGTGAGGGACGCTCTAAAAACACTCATCAATGCATTTAAAACCATTTGAGTCAAACCCTATTTTCAACATCAAGCTAAAACATCTCATGCCTTTTTTACCTTTGAAAAACATGCATATTAAACCATACGCATATTAAACCAGTTATTTCCTTTACCAAAACACATCGGATACATGGATTTCACAAGTGGTTCCTTCGACCACTTAAACATATATTTAACTAGAGAAAACGGTAAAATAAACCCCTCAATGGTTACAATGTATAATACCCATCCGCGGGAGAAAATACTACAATCACAACCCCTCGACCGCTGAGGTACCGATGGCGGAGAATACGATACAATCACAATCCCTAGACACACATGAGGCGACTTATTATGGTGCATTGTAAGCTGTACGGCATGCCAACTATATCTGATAACATTTAATCATTATCATTTGCCAATATATTCCATATTTAACATGACACCTCACTGTTTTTCATATGCATCGTTTAAACCAATTTCCAATGCAACAAACCATGCATTTCATAACATCAAAATACTTTTCATAAAGCATTTACCATGCTCAAATATCATCAATATAAGATCATTTGTATCATAATCCATTTCCAAAACATGCATATAATAGTAGGTATCAAATCATAAACATAGGCATGAGAAAATCAACTTTGCCAAATTGAATTGAGCGCATAATCGTCTAATACTTACTTTTGAGCTTAGACAAGCATTTCAAGCTTAATCTAAACACCAAAAAATCACTTTTAAATCTTTACAAGGCTGTAAATCTCGTTTCCACTCACCGATAACACAAAGCTTCACTTGCCGATGAAAAATCAAGCGTTTGGCGCTTCCAAACCTTCGTCAATCGCTATAGGATCAATCTCCCCTATTTTATTCACATAATAATAGCGGATTAATGCATCCATAATCCCAGCAACCAAAAACCATAAACACCTCCTTAAAATAACCGAAAACATCACCAAATACAACCTAAACAAAGCCAGCAATAAACCAATGATTTAAACATCTAATCAACATCAATTAACATCTGAAAACACTTTCAACGTTAGCTTATACCTCCAGCAACCTTCTAACACCCTTATCACCTCAAAATCTAACAATTCACAAGCTAGAAAATTAGCAATTAAATTAGTTTCAGGATTTCTTTTAAAAATCTATTATCATAGCATTAAAACATGTCTTAGGTGTGATCTACATCAATTAAAACCACCATAAATTAGATCTATAACAAAGATCCACCAATTCCTTATTAAAACTAACTTTAAACCTTTTAATCTTAATTTATTCCTCATCACACATCAAAAACCAATTGTAAACGGTCAAGAACTTGGGAATTTAAGTAAAGAACCTTTGATTAGAGGAGAAAAATGAAAATCACCTCTAATGGTTGGCTTCTCCCTTAATTGGCATGATTTGAGTGATATCTCCAAGAAAACATGTAAGATTTGATGTAGAAACCAAAGAAATCAATTGAAAAATCAAAATGAGATCAAGAAGAGTTATTTCCTAATCATTTTGGAGCAAGAGAGGTAGTTTGGCTGCTGGGAAAATTGAGAGAAAGGTTGGGAGCAAAAGTGGTTACGTGAGAAAAGTAAATAATCTTTTAAATTTTTTTTAATAAAAGATATTTTATTTTTATTAAATAAACATTTTAAAACCATTTTAAAATAGCCTAAATTAAGGGAAAAGTCTGATTAAAAACTTTGGTAAAGTAGCTCCTTAAAAATTCTAAGTTTTGACCGTTTTACAATTTAGTCACCAAAATAGTTTTGAAAACTTTACATTTTAGTCACCAAACTAAATGACATCTGAAATTATTTCATTAAATTGAGTTTACCAAAACCCTCAATATATTAATTAATTATTTTCACCATTTTCCATATTTTATTTTGTGTTAAAAATATTTATTACGATTTAATTCCCGAAACTAGATAACCGACTAATCCGGTTCACCCAAACCGTCTAATTTTCCTAGCTAACTTCTAGACCCAAATTCGGGGCGTTACAACTCTCCCCCATTTAAGAAATTTTGTAAAATCCCAAAATATAGTCTAGAAGTATGTTAAAACTTTAAATTGTGTTTCAATTAGATTAAGGATACGTTTACATCAATGATTGAATGAGTTAAGGACCATTTTTGAAACAAAGAAGAATCGAGTGACCAAAATAGAAAGGACTAAACTAAAAATCATGATTAAAAACTATGTTGCATGCTAAATAAAGATTATTTGGAGGACTTATACATGTGTAATATCCCAATTTTTGGCTAGTGACTAAAATGTAAATTTTGAAAGTTTTGTGGATAAAGTATAAACTTAGAAAAAGTTTAGGGACTATATTGTAATTTTCAAAAGTTATATATTTTAGCCTCGTAAATGAATATTTTACCCCCAAGAATGATGTTTTTGTGTTACCCGGATTTTTTTGTACGGAGTTTGTATTAATGGCTGTAAAGTGATAAAGTTTAGAAAAATATTCGGATAATCGGATCGAATCGAATATCCAGGATATTTTGAAGGATGATAAGGCAAGGTTAATTATGTCATTTTACATGTCTAATATATTTTCTTTGTGTTGGAAGAATATGTACCCCTGGATTTAAGTTGATTTTCCATGTTAAATATGAGTCGTTGGATGAAAAATGGCGAGATCGTAATTTTGGAAAATTATAAGGGCAAGGTTGGTAACTACTAGCTCAAGATTAAATCTAGGCCATTGGATGAAGGATGATGACATGAGGTACATTATGGAAATATAGAATTTTTGGAATAGATACGATAACTCGGTAAAGGTAAAATCGTAGAAGTATTTAGTGAATATTGGGATATCGGATTGAATTGAAATTTCAGAGGCTGTTCCATAAGCCATGGAAAATCATAAAATATATTTATGGAATAGTGGCTGGTTTAGAAGGAACTAATTTAGTTAGATTATAATGGAATGACAATTTTGAAACAAACTAGTAAATAAAGACTAGTTGGAGGGCAAATTAGTCATTTGGCAAGGATGGCAATTTTGAAATATTTTTGAAATGTTGAGGAAGTTTTTGGAAGATGAAATATGCATGGATTTAATCTTAGCCCTTGATTTTGATGAGATTAAATTAGCCATTGGATTTAAAGGCTAAATTGGTAATTTCACTATTTAAATGAATTTAAAATTCATTTAATAGTTACAAGTGTAAAAGAATAGTTAAAAGACGAACAAATCCAGCCATGAACAATGGAGAAAGAGGAGAACGAATAGGGAAATTTTCCAAGCTCGATTTAAGCCCCGAATCTCGTTTTTTAGGTAATCTTTCAAACTATAAAGTTGTTCTACTCTTCGAGCTCTATCTTTTGATGTAAATAATTCATAGAATACTTGCTTTGTTGATGAGATTTGATATGAGAAAGAAATTAGGGTTTATGAACAAATGGGGCTTTTATGATTTTATGAATCCATGGTTGATTTTAAGTCAGAATCATACTTGTATGATGTTAGAATCATGTTATTGAGTTGGGATTTAAACCCTACATATTTTGGTTTGTATAGAGAAGATTAGGTTTTATGGATTCAAGTCTAACTTAGGGTTTGTGATGTTGGATTAATGATCTAGTAAGCTTGATTTGTTGTTTAGAAGAAAAACCCTAAGTTAAATACATAGGGACCATTTCGGCAAGCTTCAAAATTAAGGGACCAGATCTGATTTTTTATTGAGTTTGATGTGTATTTATATTATTAATAATGTTAGAGACATAAAAATGAAGTTAGAATGCTAAACCGACGATTAATCACATTAGTGACCATTTTGACAAATTGTCAAACTTGAATGGTCTATTCGGCAAAGAGGATATGTAGGAGTAAATCTGATTTTTAGTTAAAATGATGGAATTAAGGTAGTAATGTTAATTGGAGGACTAATTTGCAAAGTTAAGAAGCTTGAATCCTTATATTTGAAATTTGGTGACCATCTCGACAAATCAAGAGATATTAGAGAAGTAAAGGTTTGAGCCTATTTTGATGAAGGATGTAAATAGAACATATGAATACAAGCTTTATTCTGGTCATTTGAATTCCGAGTTAAAAGATATGAATTTTTATTCGAATGAAGGTCAGAAAAATTATAGAGCAGTTTTCTGTCTGGAGAGTATGTGACGTGAATTTAGTGATTTTTCATAATTTTTGTAGATTTTATTAATTTATATGGCTATACTGTTAGAATCGTTATTGAATCTAGTTTCTCCAGTATAAAGGAAATTAAGATCCAGTATGTATTCTGCCCTGTATAAGTAAATCCTTGAAGGTAGCGCAAGCTGTAAGAAAATGAAATTTGAAACATTTTGTATTCAAATGTTTGTTAGCAAGCTCAGAAGAATTAATGGAAGTTCAAATTGGTCACTAAGGACCATAATGAGTTTTTGAACAGTACAAGAAAGGAAAAATATTTGGAAATTTTATATTCGACTGATTATATTAGACAACATGTTTAAGGTATTGTTAGATTTGAATCTAACAAATATTTTATTTTATTCATGTGATTAATGAAGTCAAGTTCGAATCAAAGAAGGTTCGAGGTACTATGAAAGAAAGGATCGAGCTAGAACTTAGTGAGGTATTGTGTTAAGTGGCCAAGGTGAGTGCAATGCAAACATAACATGACACATTGATGTTTTATACATCATTGGGATGGCTTGTGATGAGTCTACACAAATTTTATTGTCATTATATTTATGTCACGGAGCATATGATTGACATATTCTAAATATGTCAAAAGTTGAATATAAATGCATGGATCACTAGTTATATATGATATTATATTATGAATGTATTTCGGGTATGAACTGCCCAATTTTAAATTATGTTGATATACATTGCCCAGGATGGAATAAATATGGGAAATATGCCCAAGTAAGTCATTGAGGGACAAGGTATAGTTGGCATGCCATAGAGTCCAGCAGCACGATGCATACTCGGTTTAACACTATAGTGTATATAAAGGACACTTAGTATATATGGTTAGCACGACCTTATAAATGTGCGGATGGTTAGCACTGCCTTATAAATGCGCGGATGGTTAGCACTGCCTTATAAATGTACGGATGGTGGGCACGACCTTATGTGTATTAGCACTTCGGTGCATATTTGACTCGTGTACCCAGGGTCCTCATAGGCTTATATTTGGGCTATGGTTTATTGGTTAATAAAAGATAAACAGGTGAACAAGCTTATGAGCTTTTGGAATAAATGACAAGTATATTGGTAAGAAATTTATATCTGGTTTATATTATGTTAATATATGATTAACATGATGGTAATACATGTCTAGTGATCATGATGCATTTATGCATATATGGCATATTATGACAAATGGACAAGCATGAAAGTCTTATGACATTAGCATGTAGTAAATCATTACTAATGCAATGTGAAAGTTGATACTTTGGCATATATATATCATGTTATATAGACATAGCCATGTAGTTAAACAAACTTTAAATTATTGTTATTAACTTCCTTTATTGCCTCACTAAGTTCGTACTTAGCATGTGTTTGATTGTGCACGCATAGGTAAATCAAAATGAGAGTGAGAAGAGCATTGCATCAATATTGGAAAGCTCAACATGTAATCACAGTAATGACATCCTAATTGAGGTTTGATTATTACAGTGGCATGTATACTTGCTAAACCTATTTGAGTTGTGATTGGCCTTTAAAGTTCGGTAGGGTTTCATGATAATTGGCGTTTCTGGAAAGATACAAAGTTAAGAGTAAACTCAGGTGATGAGTTGTATGCTAAGATAATTGATTTATTATTGGAACTCGAATAAATAATTTATTTCGGTTTTAAATAAAGTTAAGCATGCTTGGGCTAGAGAAATTTTAGGATGGGTGGCCATTGAGATGTTTTCCTAAAAAAATTTAAATTACCCCAATTTTTTATTAAAGAAGTCGTAATATTTTCGACTCGTATCTGGTGTACGGATATGGGAAGGGGATTTTACAACATGTGTCAAATGCACATGAAGGCATGTGGGGAAGGGAGTCTCGGCTTTGGAGGGTGATAATACACCATTATCACTTTCTTCTTCCTCCTCTAGAAATCGATCCACCCATTGTTAGTGAGAGAATGAGAGTTTGCTTTTAAGGCTGGAAATTCAAGCTTAATTTGGTTCAAATTGTGCTTTTGATCGAGTATCTTGTGAAAGGAGACGAAGGTTCTCTTCCTTTATTTATGTATAAGTTGCTATTAAATGATGAGTAGGAAAGAAATTCCTGGTGTTATGAGATTAAATTATTAGAAGGAGATCAAATTTATATCATGCATTCCTTGATGAATTCGAATGTAAAGGTAGAATGTCTTGTATGTATAATGACATGTATGGACTGTTTTGTGAATACTTGAGCATGGAATGGATTGTTTCGAATGAATAGATACATGTATAAGTGAAAATGCCATGTTTTGTAGTTGTATGTATATATACTAGACTGTTTTTGAATATGTATGAAAGCTTACCATATGTGTAAGGGGCTATTTTGAGTATATTGAAAGCATGTTGGACTGGTTAGGTTATATATGTGTATATAAAATTTGGGACTGTCTTGAATGTAAAATAGAATATGTAGGCTGTTTTGAGTAGTTTAAAAACAGGGCAAATGCTTCAAGAATTTAATATGGATTGTTTTGAGTGTATAATGAAATGTGTGGACTGTTTTGGAACTTTTATGACTATGTATAAACAATAATGGATTGTTGTGATCAAGTATATGTGTACATACGAAATTGGGAAAGCTTTACATGTATAAGAAAAATTGTGGACTGTTTGTATACATATTTATGTGAACACATGTAATTAGGGACTGTTTTGGACACTTGTACATATCATGGATTGTTTTGTGTTTATATGATTATATACATATGTATTTTGGGCTATTATAGTATATAGGAAAGTATGATTTTGTTTATAGTATAATGGAATAAGTTTTAATGGGTATCATACTTGTTGTTGTGTTAGACCACGAACTAGCTGACGACACAAGTAATAAGTCTGGTAACATTGTAGAAAAGCAAAAAGGAATCGTGATTCGGGAGCGTACTTAACTTGGATTAATCAGTGAGTGTAGTTTAAAGTCTCGGGATAGGCTAGTAACCTTCCCGAGCATTTCTTGTTGTTTTAACTGCATTACTTTATCTTAAATTATGTTATGCATAAACAAACTTGGACTTGAGGTAAGTACCTAAATATTAGGTATGATGTGTTATGTAATACTTGATTCAAAGATTTACTCTTAATAGAACCTATGTATGTTTGTTAAGTAACCTTTGTCCTGTTATCTTTCAAGTAAGTAAAAAGAGTTATGAAATGAAAACTATGAATATATGACATGATAAGATCTAAGCCTTGTTGTAAATACTTGAATTTGAAGCTATGCTTACCTTTGAAATGAATAATAATAAGCTATGTTCACTTAATGCATTGATTATGGTTGAAAATGTTAGAGATGTTACGAAATGCATACTTTGTTCGAATGATACAAGTGGTTGAACTTGGGATATGCTATGAAATAAGCCTTGGTGGCATGATAGCAATAATATGGAGCAATTCTCATATTTGATAAGAATATGGCAAGTTCATGATTATATGAATAAGGAGCTAAGCTCAACTTTGATTTTTTTGACAAGATAAGATTATATGAAAAGCCTTGGTTCGAGTCAGTCATAGGTATAGTTGGCATGCCATAGAGTCCATAGAGCTTAGGATTGGGGTGGACTACAGTCCTTATTTTGCGATAGTAGGAGGGAAGTGTTGTGGTCACTTGGCGACAGTAGGAGGGATTGACCGGTACTGAGAGTACCATTTTATTTGGCGACAGTTGGTTGGGGATTCGTGTACCTAGGCTGTTACTTGATTTTCAAGGCCATGTTAAAGTTAAAACAATGAAATGTGCAAACCCAACTAATAATCTATTTTGATAACTTATGAAATAAATAATTCATGCCTTGATATGTTATGTTTGTTAGCTTACATGATAAGTAATTCATATTAATGATATGTTATGCTGGATAACTTACTTAATAAATAACAATCATTTATATATGATCTTTGTGTAACCTAATGTAAAAATTGTTATGCCTCATTCGAATGTTGTTAATCAATGGCTAGTTTCTTTTTTAAGTTTAAAGGCATACTTGATTCTCAAGGCTATGATAAAGGCAAAATATTGAAATTTGCAAGTTAAACAAACTAACTATGTTTGATAAATCATGTGAAAAGTATCTATGTCATATGATACTATGTTAATAACTACATGACAAGTAACTATGTTATGAGATATTATGCTTGAAAATTTAGGTGATAAGTATACATGCTCTTGAGATGCTATGTTTGATAATTTTTGTAACACATAAACATAAGTCGATGACAGGCTAAGTTCGATAGCTTTTAACAATAAGCAACTTAAGTACATGACTTGTTAAGCTAATAACTTATTTGATAAGTAAAATCATGCCTATGTTGTGCTATGACTAAGATATGTTTGATGTCTTATAAGACGAGTAATTCAGAATTAGAATAATTTATGTAATAGGAAACCATATTTAAGTAAAATTATGAATTCATAAGTTAATCTATTGATTTAACTTGAAAACTTGCATATTAAGTAATTAACGTTTAACTGAAGTTGTGCCTAATAGGATTATGAAATACTGTCATGATTTGTAACCTTGTAGTTAAGTTTAAAGAATTCCTAAAATCTTATAAACTAAATAAATGACTGGGTGTATAAATAAATATTTAATTTATTGGACTGTTTTGGCTAAAAATGAATATGTTTGGACTGTTTTGCAATGTATAAATGTGTATACATGTCATTGGACTATTTTGCAATGTATAAATGTGTATACATGTCTATTGGACTGTTTTGGATAAAAATGAAAATCTTTGGACTGTTTTGCAATGTATAAATGTGTATACATGTCTATTGGATTGTTTTGGATAAAAATGAATATGTTTGGACTGTTTTGCAATTTATAAATGTGTATACATGTCTATTGGACTGTGTTGGATAAAAATGAATATGTTTGGACTGTTTTGCAATGTATAAACGTGTATACATGTCTATTGGACTATTTTGGATAAAAATGAATATGTTTGGACTGTTTTGCAATTTATAAATGTGTATACATGTCTATTGGACTGTGTGGATAAAAATGAATATGTTTGGACTCTTTTTGCAATGTATAAATGTGAATACATGTCTATTGGACTGTTTTGGATAAAAATGAATATGTTTGGACTGTTTTGCAATGTATAAATGTGTATACATGTCTATTGGATTGTTTTGGATAAAAATGAATATGTTTGGACTGTTTTGCAATTTATAAATGTGTATACATGTCTATTGGACTGTGCTGGATAAAAATGAATATGTTTGGACTGTTTTGCAATGTATAAATGTGTATACATGTCTATTGGACTGTTTTCGATAAAAATGAATATGTTTGGACTGTTTTGCAATTTATAAATGTGTATACATGTCTATTGGACTGTGTGGATAAAAATGAATATGTTTGAACTTTTTTTTGCAATGTATAAATGTGAATACATGTCTATTGGACTGTTTTGGATAAAAAAGAATATGTTTGGACTGTTTTGCAATGTATAAATGTGTATACATGTCTATTGGACTGTGTTGGATAAAAATGAATATGTTTGGACTGTTTTGCAATGTATAAACGTGTATACATGTCTATTGGACTGTTTTGGATAAAACTGAATATGTTTGGATATACCTGTCTATTAGACTGTTTTGGATAAAAATGAATATGTTTGGACTGTTTTGCAGTGTATAAATGTGTATACTTGTCTATTGGACTGTTTTGGATAGAAATGAATATGTTTGGACTGTTTTGCAATTTATAAACGTGTATATATGTCTATTGGACTGTTTTGATAGAAATATAAGTACGTGGTTGATTGATTTAAGCATACGTATGTATGTACATGAAATTCGAACTAATTTTTATATAAACAAGTATCTCCTAATTATGACTTTGATAAGCAATTGTTCGATATCTTACAAGACAAGTAATGTATGTCTTTGAGATGTTAGAATTGATTATCTTATGTAACAAGAAAATCATGATATTAAGATGCTAAGTTAGATAATTGGTGATATTAGTAAAATAAATCAATGAAACGTTATGTGTGATTCTTTGTGCCTATATTGTGTTAAATCAAGATAGCTTGGTTCATGATCAAGTTAGAAGTATGTCTAAATTGATAATTTAAGTGAAAGAATAGAATTGAATCATCAAAACACTTAACTACATTACTTATGGTTATCAGTGCTACCTCACTAAGCCTTTGCTTACTCTATTCTTTCATCACTTTTCAGGGTAACTTTACTTTCGGTTAACTTTGAGCTTGCACAAGATCACAAGTATCAAGAAGTACGTTACGTGTCTCCTTTACGAACTCCTAGTTGGTGGCACATAGCCCTAATGTATGCATAGTCCATACAAATTATTCATTCTGGTCTTATATGTATATAAGTTTGATAAGTATCCAATGTTTTGTAATGGGCCTTTAATTATTCTTGGGTGTTGTTTGCTTTATATAATTTTAATAGTTAGTAAGATTGTGGGGTTGTTTAATTATCTGATATGAGACTTAGTTGGTAACCTTGGTTAGTAAATCTTGATATTAAATGGTTGAACATGAGAGTTTAATGATTATTAACCAATGGTTTAAGGTTAACTTGAATGATCTTAATAATAGACTAATATGCTTTAAAATGTTTAGAGGTATGCAAGTTTATAATCGAGTTATGACTAATAATGTGTATGTATGAAAAGAAATCTTATGTGTTAATAGAAACAATGTAATAACTTTGTGATCTAAAGTACATAAAATATAAGGTAATGCTACGATCTAGTGGTTGAAGTGTATTGCTTAATGTTACATGATTTAAGGTTGAAGTTAGACCTGTGAAATATTTAAAATGTTTTAAATTGCCCTTTTTTAGACATGATTAACTATTTACATTAAATTGTCAAGAAATTACGTATATTTGTTTTGGTAACACGTCCTAAGCCGGTTTATTTCCTAGACCGAGTAGAGGGTGTTATAAATTTCGTCCTCGAAATTCACCTAACAAAAAATGTAAGGGAACTGCTTCTTCATGTGGCTTCCTCTACACCTCGATGTCGCCATAACACTTTTACCAACTCAATGGTCTTCCCACGAAGAACCTTACCACTAGAATCCAAGATTTTCACCGGTTCCTCATCATAGGTCAAATCCGGATTCAATTCAATCTCTTTGATAGGCATCACGTGCGATGGGTCTGATCTATACCTCTGAAGCATCGATACATGGAAACCATCATGCATCTTTTCCAACTTCGACCTTAACCTATAAGCGACTGAATCAACATGCTCTAACAACTCCTAAGGCCCAATGAACCTCGGATTCAACTTACCCTTTCGTCCAAACCTTATCACCTTCTTCCAAGGTAAAACTTTTAGAAACACCTATCACCAACCGCAAACTCAAACTCCTTACACTTCAAATCAGCATAGGATTTATGCCTACCTGAAGCCACTTTTAACCGATCACTAATAAGCTTTGCCTTCTCATTGGTGTCTTTAAACATATCAGGCAGAGGAACATACTTCTCCCCTACCTCATCCCAACATAGCAGCGTACGACACCTTCTACCACACAAAGCCTCATACGGAGCCATTTGAATGCTCGCTTGATAACTACTGTTATAAGGAAGCTCTACCAACGGCGGTTTTTTCTACCACATTCCTTGAAAATCAATGATACAACATCGCAACATATCCTCTAACACTTGGATAACACATTTAGATTAACCATCCGACTGAGGATGATACGAAGTACCGAATTTCAACTGTGTACCCAAAGCTCTATGCAAACACTCCCAAAACCTTGATGTAAAATGCGGATCCCTATCTGACACAATAGACTTAGGTACCCAATGTGTAACCCCCTTGATCCGGCCTAGATGCCAGACGAACCGAGCAAGCTACATTTGGTTTGCCGAAACAAACCCGAACAGTTTACTTAACACAAGGTCCTTTTTTCTTTTATCTTGTCTAAATGCATAATTAAATACTAAGATGATCATGCTGGCAGTGGATAAAATTAACGATCAAATTGGGCATCAATTTGAAATCCAAATAAGCAAAATCACACTCTAGGGACCATATCGTAATTTTGGAAAATTGAAAGGACTTACTTAAATTTCAAGTAACCAAACCTTAATTAGTCAAGTTACATGCAAGCCCGTTAAATCTCAACTTAAAACAATCATTCAAGCTCATTTAATTGCATGTACAATAAACAGTGACTAAACTTCAAAGATCTAAACTTCAACAAAGCAAATAACATAATTAACGAACTGCGTACCAGTACACTCCATGGCCATATCGATACGGGTTCATTTTGCAAAAGGTATCGGTACGGTGCCATTGAGTGCCGATACTGGTGAGCTTTTTTCAAAACAAGGGATTCTAGTGACTAAAACTTGTATTGATACGTTAACCCGTGTATTGAAACCAAGAGGAAATATCAATGGTTTGTACCGATATGGGGCCAGGCGTAACGATATGCCCGTGCAATTTTGCGCTCTTATGATCCTAAATTGACACCGCGTACCAATCCTAGAAGACTCGTACTGGTATGACTAGGCCTGTAATGACCTCTTGGTCAATCATATGACACTTAGACTCATTTAAACATGCCTCAAACAACATACAAACATCATACCATCTAATACACAACAAGACACAACAATTACATTGAGATTTAAGCATCTATATACCTAAAGCTATCATCAAGGTAGTCCAATAGGCATGATATCTACCCCACATGCTTAAATCTTCCCAAAGCCCCCAATTCAAATCATAAACTAACATACAAGTCTAAATCACCAAATTGAACATGTCCAAAATAGGGAATAACCAAAACACCCTCCCAATTACAACTTTGACACATTGCCTCTTATTATTACTAAATGTTGAAACCATACTTGAAATAGCTCAACCCTTGGATTCCTTCTTCCTTGCTCGCTGCTCGAACTCACTTTTCTATATTGATGAGAAATGAGAGCGTAAGCACAATAAGCTTAGTGAGAGATTCTCGAAAACACTCATCAATGCATTTAAAACCATTTGCTTTTAAACAAGTTTTAAGTCTCATGCCAAAATATCTCATGCTTCTATTGTTTTTCCAAAATATGCACATTTAAACCTTTTGCCTCACATGTATCATGGATCTCTAGCATAAACCTCAATTTAAGCTTCCTCATGCTAGATCATCTAATAGCAAAGCTTAAAGAGCACATGTATAAACCATATTATACAAAACATAATCCATTTATCATGATACATTAACTCATATATTGGCATTCAAGTGACCCAAAAACCAAGTATTTTTATTTGCAAAAACATATCGGATACACGGATTTCTCAAGTGGCTCCTTCGACCATTTCACATACATATTAGAACCGAAGCATGGTACTACTACCCCTTAACAGTTATAATGTATAAATCCACCAGTAGAATAATTGGCACACTCTTGACCCCTCGACAGTTACGGTTCTCATGGTGGAGATATAGCACACTCTTGACCCTTCGACACATAACATGCGACTTATTATAGTGCACTTTAAACCCTATGGCATGCCAACTATATCCGATTGCATTTAACCATTGGCACTTTCCAATATATTCCATTAAAACACATTACTTCAATGTTTTACATATGCATCAAACCAAACCATTTTCAATGCACTAAACATGCATTTCTCATTCTCAAAATCCTTTTCATAAATCATTTGCCCAACTCATATAACATAAACATATGATCATTTATATCATATTTCATTTCAAAACATGCATATAACAGTAGGTAATCCAAATCATAAACATGTACATGAGATTGTATTTTACAAAACTGAAAAAGAAAGCGAGAACGTCCAATACTTACTTTCAAGCTTAGACAAGTGTTTCAAACTTAGTCTAAACTCCCAAAATCACTTTCAAACCTTTATTAAGCAGTAAACCTCATTTCCACTCACCGACAACACAATGCTCTCGTTGTCAATGAAAAAACAACCATCCGAAGCCTTTGAAACCTCTCTACTTGCAGTAGTATCCATCTCCCCTATTTTACCCACGCAAAAATAGAGGATTAATGCATTACTATGCATCTCTAATCCCAGCAACATCGATTCTCAACTTCACCTCACTAAAAACCATCAATTGCCTTCCAAAAACAACCAAAAACATTATCGAACTCAACCTAAATGACGCCTAGCCATAACCTAGCGATTTTAACATCCTAAAAACATTAATCAACATCCAAAAGCACTTATATAACCACCTTATATCTCCAGCAACCTTTAAACACCAAAAACACCTCAACATCTAACTATTCACAACCTAGAAAATTAGCAATTCAATTAGTTTTGGGATTTCTTTTATAAATTTCTTCTCATAACATTAAAACATATCTTAGATGTGATTCAAATCAATTAAGACCAACACAAATTAGATCTACAACCAAGATCCACCAAATTTCATAATAAAACTAAATTAAAACCTTTTAATCTGGATTTATTCATTAACACATAGCAAACTTCAATTTTAAAGGATCAAGAACTTGGGAATTTCAGTAAAGAACCTTTTATTAGTGGAGAGAAACGAAATTCACCTCTAATGGCTGACTTCTCCCTTAATTGGCAAGACTTGAGTGAAAATCTTCAAGAAACAAGTAGGATTTGATGTAGAAATCAAAGGAATCAATTAAGAAATCAAAATGAAATAAAAAATAGATGATTCCTTATCATTTTAAAGTAAAATAGGTAGTTTGGCTACTAAGAAAGTTGAGAGAAAAATTGAGAGCAAAAGTAGTTACGTGAGAAAAATTAATTAGCTATTAGAAATCCTTTTAACTAAATCTATTTTATTTTTATTTAATAACCACTTTAAAACCATTTAAAAATATTCTAATTTAAGGGAAAAGTTTGATTAAAAACATTGGTAAATTATCTCCGTAAAGATTCTAAGTTTTGACCCTTTTACAATTTAGTTACCAAAACATTTTTGAAAACTTTACATTTTAGTCACCAAACCAAAATGTCCCATAATCCAAATTTGTTTCATCAAATTGAATCTTCCAAAACTCTTAATATATTAAACAAACATTTTCCATATTTTTCAATATTTTATTTTAGCCAAAACAATTTATTATGAATTTAATTCCTAAAACTAGTTCGAATCATCTAATCTGGTTTGCTCGACCCATCTAATCCAACTAACTAACTTTCAAGCCCAAATTTGGGTCGTTACAACTCTCCCTCGCTTAAGAAATTTCATCCTTGAAATTTGCCTAACGAAAAAAGGCAAGGAAACTGCTTCCTCATATCCTCCTTACTTTTCTACGTGGCTTTCTCTAATTCCTGATGTTGCCACAACACTTTTACCGACTCAATGGTTTTCCCGCGAAGAACTTTGCTGCTAGAATCCAAGATTTTCACCATTTCCTCATCGTAGTTCAAATCCAGATTTAACTAAATCCCCTCAACAAGCATCACATGCAATGGGTCCGATATGTACCTCTGAAGCATCGATAAATGAAAAACATCATGTATCTTCTCCAACTCCATAGGTAACCTTAACTTAAGCAATAGAACCAACACGCTCTAGAACCTCGTAAGGCCCAATAAACCTTAGACTCAACTTTCCCTTACGTCCAAACCTCATTACATCTTCCAAGGCGAAACCTTTAGAACCACTCCATCACCAACCGCAAACTCAATCTCTCTATGCTTCAAGTCAGCATAAGAGTTTTGCCAATCCGAAGCCACTTTCAACCAATCACCAATAAGCTCCACCTTTGCATTAGTGCCTTCCAACACATAATAGAGAAACATATTTCTCACCAGCCTCAGCCCAACAAAGTGGCGTATGACACCTCCTATCATACAAAGCTTCATACGGTAGTTGCTTCTCCCACATTCCCTGAGAATCAATGATGCAACACCGTAACATATCCTCTAACACTTGGATAACACATTCAGTATGAACACCCATTTGAGGATGATACGAAGTACTGAAATTCAACCGTATACCCAAGGCTCCATGCAAACACTCCCAAGACCCTAATGTAAAGTGAGGATCCATATTTGATATTATAGAATTAAGCACCCCATACAACCTCACAATCTCAGTAATATACAAATCTGCTAATTTATCCAATGTATACGTCGTATCCACAGCCAGGAAATGCGCACACTTCATAAAATGATCTATGGTTACCTAAACAGAATTCTCCTTTGATGGCGTCAAACGCAACCCCGACACAAAATACATGGTAATTCTCTCCTATTTCTATTCTGGAACCCTCAACGTTTGCAACAATCCAATAGAAACTTGATGCTCAGCCTAAACACGCGGACATACCAAACATCGAGCAATATAATCCGCTACATCATTTTTCAAACCAACCCAATAATATTCTTTCTTCAAATCCCAGTACATCTTTGTACTTCTCAGATGTATAGCAAAAGGACAAGAATGATTCTCAGTCAAAATAGTACGTCTTAGCTCACCATTCTTCAACACAACCATTTGACTCATGAAGCACAAAACACCTTCATGATTAAAACAAAAATCTATTGTATTACCATCCATAATATCCTTAACCTACGACACCAACGAATCATCATACGGTTGTTTTTCCTTGATCTACTGTAACAATGATGGTCTCACTTGCAACTCAGCCAACAAACCTTCGTCTCGCGTCACACTTAACCCCGCAAACATGGCCCTTAGCTCCACAACAACCTTTCTACTCAAGGTATTGGCTACAACATTAGTCTTACCTGGATGATACTCATTCGTTAAATCATAATCCTTGAGCAGCTCTAACCATCTACATTGCCTAAAATTCAACTCCTTTTGTGACATCAAATACTTCAAACTCTCATGATCCGCATACTCAATACACTTCTCACCGTATAGATAATGCCTCCAGATCTTTAATGCAAACACCACCACAACAAGCTCTATATCATAAGTAAGGTAATTGCGCTCATACAATTTCAACTGGCTAGATGCATAAGCCACAACTTTCCCATCTTGCATCAACACACACCCTAAACCAATGTAGGATGCGTCGCTATAGACCATAAACTCTTTTCCAGACTCAGGTTGAATCAAGACCGGAGCTTGCATCAAAGATTCCTTCAACTTCTCAAAATCTTGTTGTCTACTCTCAGTCCATTCAAACATACATCCTTTTATAACAACTTAGTCAAAGGAGCAGCAACTTTTGAGAAACCATCTACAAAACAACGATAATAACCTGCCAACCCCAGGAAACTATGAACTTCCATCACCGACTTAGGTTGGTTCCAATTCACCACCGCCTCAATCTTTTGCGGACCCAAATAGATAACTTTTGCTGAAATAACATGTCCAAGAAAGACCACCTCTTTAATCAAAAACTCACACTTTCTCAACATAACATACAACTGATTATTCAACAAAGCTTGCAACACAATCGTAAGTGTCATTCGTGATCCTCCTCGGTACGAGAGTATACAAGAATGTCATCAATGAAAACTACCACGAATTGATCCAAGAATTCATGGAATACCCGACTCATCATATCCATGAAAGCTACGAGTGCACTCATAAACCCAAACGACATCACTAAAAACTTATAATGCCCATAAGGGTACGAAAAGCTATCTTCGGCACGTCCTTATCCTTTACCTTCAGCTGATAATATCTGTAACACCCTTACCAGTATTTAATACTCAATACTAGTAGAGAGTGTCACATAATAATTAACCTGCATTATATGTTAATCAGATTAATCAAAAATGACAATTTTCTAATTTTTCCAAGTAATCGTGTAAAATTAAATACTAATTTTAAAACCATCAAATCAAAAATCATTTTGTTTACTCTAAAATTTCCATTTTTATAATATTACCTGATTTTTATTACTAGTACTTTCTTTAAACTAGAATCAAATTAAACAAATATCAATATCGTAAACTAACCACTTATCTAGATATAATATTACAATCCATATCTAGACTAGTTTAGAAGAGTTACTATTCATTTATACATGCCAACTAGAAAACATCAAAATACATCAAGGATGTAATTACCGATACTGTATATATATATATTACCTTGGATAGTGATGCCTTACTCCTTACTCTGACCCGAGTTTCCTACCTACGCATGAAAAACCATCACACGCTAAGTATATACTTAGTAAGGCACTATATATATAATCAATATAAATCAATATACTTAAATTTATAACAATAATACAATAATCATGCAATTTTATCACTAATCATTTATTTCCCTTATGTTAATCACATATTAATATAATATAATCCAGATTTACAATCCTGTTAACTTCCTTGCCATTTCCTGAGAGTTTATCTACTCTCTAATCAATATACCATTTATTATACAGTAAAATATAGCCTAAAATAACTTGAGGACTTGAGTACATGAGTCAAAAAATGTACTAAAGTACTAAAGAACTGCACATAAGTGCTAAATAACCGTACCTATGTGCTAAATAATTGCACCTAAGTGCTAATATACTGCACTGAAGTGCTAAACCGCTAGACTCTATGGCATGCCAACTATACTCTATACCTCAATAACTTACTTGGGCATACTTTTTGATTTTTGTAATTAATTCATCCATGGCAATTATAATCAAATACTTGGATAGTTCATACCCTAAATATCATATAAGCATATTATAATCAAATTACCTGTGATCAATGCATGTAACACTTTTACCTTTGACAATTTCTACTATGTCATATATCAAGATAAATATAATCATCAAGCATATAATTATAACAGACTTATCACAAGTCTTTCAGATCAAACATAATATTTTCCATGCATGTAATGCACTCACCATGACACTTTATAAGTTGCCAATATGTACTTAGCCTCACTAAGCTTCATCTTTGATCTATGTCCTTTCCTCGATTGTTAGTTCGATCTCGATTTTGATCACTAACTATAAGTGTACTAACATGCCACAAATACATTTCAAATTATATGTTATTATCATACTAACACATAAATACAATAGGAAAAATTTTCCTACAATTATTCCTATAATTGTTCAATCTTAGTTCCATGACACAATTCATTATACCTTTAATACCTTGAGTTCTTTTCAACTTTTAATCAAAGAATGGTAAAAAATTCATTCTAATAACAATTTAAGCATAATGCTTCCATGAAAACAATTTTCACTTTAGTACCTAATTTTCCCCAAAATGTCAAATTGGTCCCCAATCTTTCCAAGATTTTTGAATTGGTCTTTAGGTTTTTACAAACTTATAAAATGGTCCAAATGATATCTTAAAGCTTATAAAATCATAATTTCATCATATCCAATCTTATGGAAATTTTTCCATATTTTCTTCTAATTTCTCTTCTTTGACCGAAATGGTCCTTTACTTTCCAATGTTTCCATTTTGGTCCTAAATTGTCAAATCAAGCTAATTTTATCATAGTCTCGTCATTTATAATAATAGAATAATTTTCACAATAATTTCCCTTTTATTTCCAAATCTAACCGAATTGGTCTTTTATCCTTCCTAAGGGAAAATTTTCATTCTAACATTAAATTAAGGCTTCTAATATCACAAATCATTCATTTCCATCATTTATTCAATTCCCTAACCAAATCCCCAAATTCTAGGGTTAAGGTTTATAACCTTGAACATAGAATTAAACAAAATTCAAGTTTTTTTTCTTCATGTTTACAACACTTGAGTTACTTAAATCAAGCTTAATTCTAACATAGTTCATGATATTCTAATTTCTCTCTCTTCAAGAACATGAACTATTCTTCATATCACCATGCAAAATTACGATCAAAAGAAAGAGCATGAAGCATAGATCATTTTCTTCTAAAACAATATACCTTGATTCTAACTTTGAAGCCTTCAATTTGCCAAAGAAAATTTCTCCCCTTTTGTTCTCTTGTCTTTCGAAATTTCCCAAGAAAGATGAACTAATTTTGTTCATCTTTTTTCCTTTTTAATCCACATGTGATAATTAAATGAATTTTAAATTCATTTAATTAGTGAAATTACTAATTTAGCCTTCAAATCCAATGGCTAAATTTAATCTTATCATAAACCAAGAACCAAAATTAAATCCATGTGTTTTTCATCTTCTCAAAATGCCCTCAACATTTCAAAATTGCCATCCTTGACAAATGACCAATTTGCCCTCAACTATTCATAATTTCATCGAATTTGCCATCTTGTAATAATTCAACTAATTCTAGTTAAATTCCAACTAGACATATTAAAATATTCATAAAATAATATTTTATGAATTTTTCATAACCTTTGGGGCTATCTTTAAAATTTCAATTCGATCCGATGTACTGATAATTACCGAGAATTTTTATCGGATACAATTTCTCTTAGAAATCTTATAACAATATTCCATTATGAATATTATTAACTCATACTGAATCCTTTTTATCAGTCAAAAATACTGACATGAAACCTTCCAGTAGGTCACCCATCCTTGTGCTACTTTGATCTGAGCACGCTTAACAATTTTTATTTTGATCTAAATATCCAAAAAAATTCTCAAACTTTAACACTTTATAGCTCTTAATACAAACTCCGTATCAAAAATTCGGGTAACATGAATATATCACTCTTGGGGTGAACTAATCATTTACGGGACTAAAATACATAACTTTTGAATATTACAATTTAGTCTCTGAACTTTTCAAAAGTTTATACTTTGACCACCAAACTTTCAAAATTTTTCATTTTGTTCACTAACCAAATTTTTTGAGATATTACAATTCTCCCCCTTAAGAAAATTCGTCCTCAAAATTTCCTTATGTACTAGGTTCAAAAAGTTACGGATATTGTTTTTTCATTGATTCCTAAGTTTCCCAAGAAGCTTCTTCTATTTTTTGATTTCTCCATAAAACTTTGACTAGATGAATCTTTTTATTTCTTAACTGCTTTTCTCTCCTAGCTAAGATCCTCACAGGTTCTTCTTCGTATGTCAGATACGGTTGAATTTTGATTTCTTCCGGTGTAATGACATGCGAAAGATTTGATCTATACCTCCTCAACATGGATACATGAGATACATCTTGGATCTTATTCATCTCGGGCGACAATCATTGAAAAAGATCTTTAATGAACCGCCGATAATAACTAGCTAATCCTAAGAAACTTCTTACTTCGGAGACATTCTTAGGGACTTTCCATTCAAGGATTGCTTGAACCTTCTTATGATCAATTCAAATTCCTTCGGCTGAAACTATATGCCCAAGGAAAATTACTTCAAATAACCAGAATCCACATTTTGACAGTTTTGCATACAACTTCTTTTCTGTAGGATTTAGAGAACTACTCAAGGATGAGTATCATGCTCCTCCTTGGTTTTAGAATAAACCAATATATCATCAATAAATACTACCACGAATCGATCCAGATACAACTAGAAAATTCGATTCATTAAATTCATAAATGCCGCAAGTGCATTTGTAAATCTGAAGGGCATTACTACAACCTCATAATGCCATATCTGATTTTGAAAGTTGTCTTTGGTATATCTGCCTCCTTCATTTTAATTGATGATACCTCGATCGAAGATCAATCTTAGAGAACACTGTTACTCCCCTTAGTTGATTAAAAAGATCACCAATCCTCGGCAAAGGGTGCTTATTCTTTATCATCACTTTATTAAACTGACGATAATCCGCACAAAATCTCATTGATCCGTTCTTCTTCTTTACAAATAGGACTTAGTTTTTCCCTAAGGTGATATACTAGGCCGTATAAAACCTCAGTCTGATAATTCTAGTAACTGAGCTTTCAACTCTCTAAGCTCTATAGGAGCCATCCTATAAGGTGCTATCAATATTGGTGTTGTTCCAAGAAGCACCTCAATACCGAATTCCACCTCTTGATCAGGAGGTAATCTTGGTAATTCATCTGGAAAAACATATGGAAATTCTTATACCATTGGTATATTTTCCAAATTTATTTTTGTTTCTAGAGCACTAATCACATTACTCAGATTATCCTGCCTTCTGCCTACAAATACCATCTTTGAGTCGTCTAGCTTCTTTAAGATTAACCCTTTTATATCGACATTCAATAATAGCATCAAATGCCGATAACCAATCTATTCCAAGAATAATCTCAAATTCTTGGAAATGTAATTCCATAAGACCTGCAAGAAATTCTACTATTTGAATCTTTAGAGGACATTTCTTGCATATTCTACTCACTTTGGCACTTTGTCCTATAGGATTGACTGTAACTACTTCACTCGAAATTAGTTCTATCGGGACATTTCTTTCAACTATTATTTTAGAACTAATGTAAGAATTAGTAGAGCCTAAATCAATCAATGCAAAGATAGGTCTGCCAAAGAGTTCGATCATACCTACTATGATCTTTGCATCATCCTGATCCTCAACAGTTTTGATGTGGTATACCTAAGTTGTAGCCTTGCTCTCTCGATTAGGTGTAGATGTAGATGTTCCCAGTTTTCCACCTTTATTTCCTTTGCCTGCCTGGTGTGCTACAATAGGCTGATTTGGGTGAAGTTCTGGACAATTCTTCTTGAAATGACCAGCTTGCCCACAATGGAAACATGCCCCAGTCAACCAGCACTGACCATGATGCCTTTTGCCACAATGCTCGCATTCTATTAGTACCCGTCTAGGATTGCTTCGATTTTCTGCCTGCATACCTCTTCTTAATTGAAGAGGCTGATACTGCAGGATACTGTTGTGGCATTCCTTTACTGTGTTTAAATGATAATGCAACAAATGAACTTCCAGACCTTTTTCCAGTCTGAATTTGCTTCTCACTTTTTTCCTCGAGGTCGACCTTCTCCATGACCTTGGCTTGGTTCACCACCTCTTGAAAGAAAGTGAAGTTACGGGAGACCAAAATCTTTTTATAATGAGAATCCAACCCAGCTATAAATCTGTCTATTCTGGACTTCTCGGTTGGAAGAAGTCTGTTGCAAATCGGCTTAGTCTATTGAAGTCGCATTCATATTCATAAACTGATCTGCCACACTATTTCAACTGTAGAAATTACTGTCTCATTTCCTCAACAAACACATCTCTAATATATTTTTCCTTAAATTCTTCTAGAAAGAATTCCCAATAATTCGTTCTGGAGGTACTTGTGCAGTTATCACGTTCTACCATATGCTGGCTTGTTCCATCAAAAGGGATACTACTCCTTCCAATTTTCCTTGATTATCACAAGGAATCCTGCTTAACATGATCTTGATATCATTTAACCAATATTCAACAACCATAGGATCTACATCAGTATCACCTCAGAATTCTGGTGCCCCAATTTTCCTTAATTCCTTTCGGACTGATACGAGTGCCCGCTGATTTAGGATTGCCTCCAAAGACTACAGAAATAAGCCTTGATCTTGTACCGGCATATTCCTTTTCTCTCGAGCTTGATGCTCTATATTCTGTTGAGCCGGCTACTCTACATTTTTTGCTGAACCTGAGGTGGGTTCTAATTCACCTCATTACTCCCACTCTGAGCAGGCATGTCCTGCTCGATTCCCTGACGAGATTCCCGATAATCTGACATCTATTCATGTCACGATCATCTATTATAAGTAAGGAGTACACATTTTAAATAACATGCATCATCACAACTCTATACAAATATCAATAATTCTTGACATCCTATTGGCATGTATTTTACTCTAACTCTCTATAGAGACTCATTTCCTATCCAGAACCGGCTAAACCTGTAGCTCCGATACCAATAAATGTAATACCCTTACCAGTATTTAATATCCAATACTAGTAGAGAGTGTCACATAATAATTAACCCGCATTCTATGCTAATCAGATTAATAAAAAATGACAATTTCCAATTTTTCCAATTTATTGCGTAAAATCAAATACAAATTTTTAAACAATCAAATCAAATTCGTTTTTAGGCAGAAACTTGATAGTTTATAACTACTTTTTATAAACGACATAACTGCCTATAAACTATCTAAAATAAAAATCATTTTATTTACTCTAAAATTTCCATTTTTATAACATTACCCGATTTTTATTACAAGTAATTTATTTAAACTAGCATCAAATTAAATAAAACTCAATATCGTATACTAACCACTTATCTAGATATAATATTACAATCCATATCTAGACTAGTTTAAAAGAGCTACTATTCATTTATACATGCCAACTAGAAAACATCAAAATACATCAATGACGTAATTACCGATACTCTATATATATTCCCTTAGATAGTGATGCCTTACTCCGACCTGGGTTTCCTACATACGCGTGAAAAACCATTACACGCTAAGTATATACTTAGTGAAGCACTATATATATAATCACTATAAATCAATATACTTAAATTTATAACAATAATACAATAATCATGCAATTTGATAACTAATCATTTATTTCCCTTATGTTAAACACATATTAACATGATATAATCCGGATTTACAATCTGTTAACTTCCATGCCATTTCCTGAGAGTTTATCTACTCTCTAATCAATATACCATTTATTATACAGTAAATTATAGCCCAAAATAACTTGAGGACTTGAGTACACGAGTCAAAAACTGTACTGAAGTACTAAAGAACTGCACTTAAGTGCCAAATAACCGCACCTATGTGCTAAATAACCGCATCTAAGTGCTAATATACTGCACCGAAGTGCTAAACCACTGGACTCTATGGCATGCCAACTATACTCTATACCTCAATAACTTACTTGGGCATACTTTTAAATTTTTGCAATTAATTCATCCATGGAAATTATAATCGAATACTTGAGTTTACCTGTGATCAATGCATGTAACCTTCTAACTTTGACAATTTCTACTATGTCAAATATCAAGATAAATATAATCATCAAGCATATAATTATAACAGACTTATTACAAGTCTTTCAGATCAAACATAATATTTTCTATACATGTAATGCACTCACCTTGACACTTTATAAGTTGCCAATATGTACTTAGCCTCACTAAGCTTCAGCTTTGATCTATGTCATTTCCTCGATTGTTAGTTCGATCTCGATTTTGATCACGATCTATAAGTGTATTAAGATGCCACAAATACATTTCAAATTATATGTTAGTATCATACTAACACATAAATACAATAGGAATAATTTTCCTACAATTATTCCTATAATTGTTCAATCTTAGTTCCATGACACAAGTCATTATACCTTTAATACCTTGAATTGTTTTCAACTTTTAATCAAAGAATGATCAAAACTTCATTCTAATAACAATTTAAGCATAATGCTTCCATGAAAACAACTGTTCACTTTAGTCCCTAATTTTCCCCAAAATGTCGAATTAGTCCCCAATCTTTCCAAGATTTCCGAATTGGTCTTTAGGTTTTTACAAACTTCTAAAATGGTCCAAATGATATCTTAAAGCTTGTAAAATCATAATTTCATCATATCCAATCTTATGGAAATTTTTCCAAATTTTCTTCTAATTTCTCTTCTTTAACCGAAATGGTCCATTACTTTCCAATATTTCCATTTTGGTCCTAAATTATCAAATCAAGCTAATTTGATCATAATCTCATCATTTGTAATACTAGAATAATTTTCACAATAATTTCCCATTTATTTCCAATTCTAACCGAATTGGTCCTTTATCCATCCTAAGGAAAAATTTTCATTCAACATCAAATTAAGGCTTCTAATATCACAAATCATTCATTTCCATCCTTTATTCAATTCCCTAACCAAATCCCTAAATTCTAGGGTTAGGGTTTATAACCTTGAACATAGAATTAAACAAAATTCAAGATTGTTTTTCATGTTTACAACACTTGAGTTACTTAAATCAAGCCTTAATTCTAACATGGTTCATGAAATTCTAATTTCTCTCTCTTCAAGAACATGAACTATTCATCATATCACCATGCAAAATTATGATCAAAAGAAAAAGCATGAAGCATAGATCATTTTCTTCTAAAACAACATACCTTGATTCTAACTTTGAAGTCTTCAATTTGCCAAAGAAAATTTCTCCCCTTTTGTTCTCTTTTCTTTCGAAATTTCCCAAGAAAGATGAACTAATTTTGTTCATCTTTTTCTTTTTTAATCCATATGTGATAATTAAATGAATTTTAAATTCATTTAATTAGTGAAATTACTAATTTAGCTTTCAAATCCGAAGTTTATACTTTGACCACCAAACTTTCAAAATTTTTCATTTAGGTCGCTAACCAAATTTTTTGAGATATTACAATATCCCTACCTTAATCCAATCTTAGAAAAGACCGTAGCACCCCAGAATTAGTCAAACAAGTTGTCATTTCTCGACAACTGATACTTATTCTTAATCATCAACTTGTTCAGTTGCCGATAATCAATGCACATTCTCACATTGCCATCATTCTTTTTCTTGAACACACTGGTGCTCCCCACATGACATGCTAGGTCAGATGAAACAACGATCTAACAACTCTTAAGGTTGTGCCTTCAACTCCTTCAACTTTTTCAGTGCCATGTGATATGGAGCAATCAACACTAGAGCCATATCTGTATAAGTCTCGATACAAAACTCTACTTCTCTATCCGATGGTAATTTAGGCAACTCCTCTAGAAACACCCCCAGAAATTCACAAATAGTACAAATATGTTTAGTCTGCAATTCCTTCATACTTGGGTTCATAACATAAGTCAGATATACTTGACACCCAAACTCTAACAACTTTCGTCCTCCTAAAGCCGAAACACATTGGATAAGAATTTAACATTCTCACCAACAACCACCACTTCGTAATCATCGGCAAGTTTCAACGAAACTCGCTTGGTTAAAAATTCAACCACCGCCCTATGCTCAGTCAACCAATCCATCCCCAAGATTACATCAAAACCATGAAACGGAAAATCCATCAAATCAACCGAAAACACATGACCTTGAACTAACAAAGGACATCTCCTATATAACCTCCTAACAACAATCGTCTCCCCGAGAATACTAGATACCCAACCAATAAGACATATCTAATGTCACAACTTCTCTAACGATGCAACAACATAAGAAAATTCCTCAATGATTTCCAATAGTAATCATCTGATCCCAGAAAACCATGTACTCCTACCACCAACCTTGGTCACTTCAAATCTAGCACAACTTCAACCTCCAAAATCCACCTTAAACATTTTTCATACTTTATGAGATCCTAACGAATCACCTTGCTAAGGCTAACTTCTATCATAACCTCATCGGTCTCTGAAAAGTTATTCGTAAGTGTGAACGCATGTATGTATAATTACTTGTATGCCCTCATAGATGCCTACGCACATGTATGCAAAACCTCTATGTCATGCAAAAATGTATGCATGTAATGACATATTTAAAAATATACATATAAGTGTTTTGTACTGTGCACGATTAACAATTTACACTTACTAACAACATTCTTGGACTGAGCTTACACAACCTAATCGCATCCTTAGAACACCTCATTCAACTTTGCCAAAACTTGTAACCACATCAATTATGAACAATTCTTTATTACAAAAGCTACTAGCACATCTTGACTATCAGTCAAGATTCATCTCGGCACCACTGAACACGAAAATGCCACTACTTTTGCCACACACAGAACCAAGTATTCATAGAATACTCATCTCGTTGCAACCACGAATTCCACTAGTGCATTCGCGATTAACACAGCATAACTACTAATTCATACCAACCACGGTCATAAACACTATTATCATAAACTACCGTGCTAATGCCTCAGGAAAAAGGACCCTCAATCGAACATACCCACAGACCAACCATTTTACAATCCAATTATCAACTCACACACTTTCTTAAATGCTTGACAAAATAGCGCAAAAAATATTTTGGGAACCGTACCAAAGTACATCTCAACATCGAACTTAACTTCACAACCAGAAGAAAACTTCGGTACATCATCTAGAACACTCAAGGAAAGGATCCTCTAAGAACACAAACTTTCTGAAGTCGAACATCTTTAACCCCTGATTAAACGACATAAACCAAGATAACATTGTAATATAAACTTCCACATCTTTTCAATCTCACTAGCCAGAGCCACATCAATCTTACTTTGGTCCTTAACATAACAACTTCTACAAGGAATGTGTCCATATTCGACCTAAGCTCTCATTTCAGTGGCATACCCAAAAATAGGAATTTATATCATGAAAATACAACAAAATAATAATTAGGCTAACTTTAAGCAAGGATTCAAGAGGTTCTCATTTCAAAACAAAATCATTTCATGCTTGTAATACTAAGGCAATGTGTCCCCAAGTTTCACCCCAACATAGCACATTTCAATAATATAACATATAATCAAACACCGTGTATATCATTTAATAGTATCACTCAACATCAATATTGATACCACCAAATGTAACCCCCTTAACCCGGCCTAGACCCTAGACCAAATCGAGCGAGTTATATTGGGTTTACCGAAACAAACCCGAATGATTTACTTAACACAAGGTCCATTTTTTCTCTTTTATCTTTTCAAAATGCATAATTAAATCCTAAGATGATCATGCTAGCATTGGATAAAATTCATGATTAAATCGGGCGTTAATTTGAATTCCAATTGACCAAAATTGCATTCTAGGGACCATATCATAATTCTAGAAAACTAAGAGAACTTACTTAAATTTCAAGAAACTAAACCTTAATTAATCAGGTTACATGCAAGCCAGTTAAATCTCAACTTAAAACAATCATCCAAGCTCATTTAATTTCATGTACAAGAAACAATGACTAAATTGCAAAGATCCAAACTTCAGCAAAGCAAAAAACCGAATTCATGAACTTCATACCGGTACACTCCATGCTCGTATCGATATGGGTTTATTTTTCAAAGGGTATCGGTACGGCGTCCTTGAGTACTGATACCGGTGAGCCATTTTTCAAACTAGGGGATTCTAGTGACTAAAACTCGTATCGATGCGCTAACCCGTGTACCAAAAACCAAGAGGAAATATCAAAGGTCTGTACCGATACAGGGCTAGGCGTATCAATACGCCTGTGCAATTTTTCATTTCTTTGAGCCTAAATAAACCCTTCGTACCAATCCTGAAAGACCCGTACTGATATGACTGGGCCAGTAATGACCTCTTGATCAATCATATGACACTTAGACTCATTTAAACGTGCCTTAATCAATATACAAACATCGTACCATCTAATACACAACAAGACAACACAATTATATTGAGGTTTAAGCATCTATATACCTAAAGCAATCATCAAGGTAGCCAAATAGGCATGATATCTACCCCACATGCTTAAATCTTCCCAAAGCCCCCAATTCAAATCATAAACTAACATACAAGTCCAAATCACCAAATTGAACATTTCCAAAATAGGGAATAACCAAAACACTCTCCCAATTACAACTTGGTAACATTGCCTCTTATTATTACTAAGTGTTTTTGAAACCATACTTGAAATAGCTCAACCCTTAGATTCTTTCTTGCTTGCTCGCTACCCGAACTCACTTTTCTGCATTGATGAGAAAGGAAAGCGTAAGCACAATATGCTTAGTGAGGGATTCTAAAAAAACTCATCAATGCATTTAAAATCATTTACTTTTAAACAAGTGTTAAGTCTCATGCCAAAATATCTCATGCTTCTATGATCTTTCCAAAATATGCATATTTAAACATTTTGCCATACATTAACTCATATATTGGCATTCAAGTGACCCCAAAACCAAGTCTTTCTATTTGAAAAAACACATCAAATACATGGATTTCCCAAGTGCCTCCTTCGACCACTTTACATACATCCTCGAACCGGAGCATGGTACTACTACCCCTCAATGGTTATGATGTATAAATCCACCAGCGGGAGAATTGGCACACTCTTGACCCCTTGACCACTACCTCTTGACCCCTCGACACACAAGAGGTGACTTATTATAGTGTACTTTAAACCCTATGGCATGCCAACTATATCCAATAAGATTTAACCATTGTCACTTGACAATATATTCCATTAAAACACATTACCTAACTATTTTTCATATGCATCAAGCCAAACCATCTTCAATGCAATAAACCATGTATTTCTCATTCTCAAAATCTTTTTCATAAATCATTTTCCTAACTCATATAACATAAACATATGATCATTTATATCATATTTCATTTCAAAATATGCATATAACATTAGGTAATCCAAATCATAAACATAATCCATTTATATCGTATTTCATTTCAAAATATGCATATAAAAGTAGGTAATCCAAATTTCTTATTAAAACTCAATTAAAACCTTTTAATCTTGATTTATTCATTAACACATATGAAACTTAAATTGTAAAGAATCAATAATTTGGTAATTTCAGTAAAGAACCTTTTATGAGAGGATAAAAATGAAATTTACCTCTAATGGCTGACTTATCCCTTAATTGGCAAGACCTGAGTGAAAATCTTCAAGAAACAAGTAGGATTTCATGTAGAAATCAAAGGAATCAATTGAGAAATCAAAATGAAATCAAAAACAAGTGATTCTGGATCATTTTAGAGTAAAATACGTAGATTGGCTGCTAAGAAAGTTGAGAGCAAAAGTAGTTACGTGAGAAAAATGAATTAGCTATTAGAAATCTTTTTAATTTTAATTAAATCTATTTTATTTTTATTTAATAACCACTTTAAAACCAATTAAAAATAGCCTAAATTAAGGGAAAATCCTGATTAAAAACATCTGTAAATTAACTCCTTAAAGATTCTAAGTTTTAACCCTTTTACAATTTAGTCACCAAAACTATTTTGAAAACTTTACATTTTGGTCACCAAACCAAAATGTCCCATAATCCGAATTTATTTCAACAAATTGAATTTTCCAAAACCATTAATATATTAAATAAACTTTTTCCATATTTTATTTTTGCCAAAAAAATTATTATGAATTTAATTCCTGAAACTAGTTCGAATCATCTAATATGGTTTTCCCGAACTGTCTAATCTAACTAGCTAACTTCCAGGCACAAATTCGGAGCGTTACTCCATGCAACCTCACAATCTTAGCAATATACATATCTGCCAACCTATCTAACGTACACGTCGTATGCACTTCTAGAAAATGTGCACACTTTGTAAACCAATCCACAATTACCCAAACAAAATTCTTCCTCGACGGCGTCAAAGGCAAACTTGTCATAGAATCTATGGCAATTCTCTCCCACTTCCATTTTGGAATCCTTAACTGCTGCAACAATCCAAAAGAAAACTGATACTTAGCCTTAACACGCTGACACACCATACATCGGGCAAAAAATTTCGCTACATCCTTCTTTAGACCAACCAAATAATACTTCTTCTTTAAATCTCGTTACATCTTCATACTACCCAGATGCATAACAAAAGGACTAGAATGAGCCTCCTTCAAAATAGTGCGCCTCAAATCAACATTTTCTGGCATAACTATTCGACCTTTAAAACACAAGACAGCATCAACATCAAAACAAAAATTTGTTGGATTACCTTCAATCACATCCTTAATATGTGGACCAATGAATCATCGTACGGTTGCTTTCCCTTGATCAACTGTACCAATGATGGTTTCACTTGCAACTCAACCAACAAACCCCCATCACGTGTCACACTTAACCATGTAAACATTGCCCTCAACTCGACCGCAACCTTTCTACTCAGGGCATCGACTACCACATTAACCTTACTTGGATGATACTCAATAATCAAATCATAATCCTTAAGCAACTCCAACCATCGATGTTTCCTAAGATTCAACTCCATTTGTGTCATCAAATACTTCAAACTCTTGTGATCCGTGTACACAGGACACTTCTGTCCATACAGATAATGTCTCCAAATCTTCAACGCAAACACCACTGCAGCAAGCTCTAAATTATGCATAGGATAATTGCATTCATGCACCTTCAGCTGTCTAGATGAATAAGCCACAAATTTCTCATCTTGCATTAACACACACCCCAAATCAACATAAGATGCATCACTACAAACAACAAACTCTTTACCCGATTCAGGTTGAATCAAGATCGGACTCACGTCAAAGCCTCATTGAATTTCTGAAAAGCTTGTTATATACTATCCATCCACTCAAAAAGAACATTCTTTTGCAACAACTTAGTCAACGGAGCAGCAACCTTTGAGAAACCATCTACAAAATTATAATAATATCCTGCCAGCCCAAGAAAATTATGAACTTCTGACACAGACTTAGGTGGCCTCCAACTCACCACCTCCTCAATCTTCTACGGATCCACACGAATACCTTTTGCCGACACAACATGTCTAAGGAAAACTACTTCCTTTAACCAAAAGTCACACTTGCTCAACTTGGCATACAACTGATTTTCCAGCAAAGCTTGCAACACAATCTGCAAATACCGATCATGTTCTTTCTCAGTACGAGAGTACACAAGGATATCATCAATGAACACAACCACATATTGATCTAAATATTCCTAGAACACCCTATTCATCATATCCATGAAATTAGCATGTGCATTTGTCAACCCGAAAGCCATCACCAAAAACTCATAATGCCCATAACATGTGTGAAATGTAATTTTCCTTATCCTTTACCCTCAACGAATAATAACAGGACCTCAGATCAATCTTAGAAAACACTATAACACCTAGGAATTGATCAAATAAATCATCAATTTGCGGAAAAAGATACTTATTCTTAATCGTCAACTTGTTTAGCTGCCTATAATCAATGCACATTCTTATAGTGCCATCCTTCTTTTGTACGAACAACACCGGTGCTCCTCATAGAGAAACACTTGGTCAGATGAAACCACGTTCCAACAACTCATGAAGTTGCATCTTCAACTCCTTCAAGTCTTTAGGCGCCATGTGATACAGAGCAATTGACATCAGAGTCGCATTCGCAAATGTCTCGATACGAAACTTTATTTTCCTCTCTGGTGGTAACCCAGACAACTCCTCCAGAAATACTCCCGGAAAATCACAAATGGTACGGATATCCTGAACACGTACCTCTTTTACATTTGGATTCATAATATAAGCTATATATGCTTGAAACCCAAGCTCCAACAATTTCTGCGTTTCTAAAGCCAAAACTACATTAGATAGAATTTAATATTCTCGACCACAACCACCACTTCATAATCATTAGCAAGTTTCAACAAAACTTGCTTGGTTTCGAAATCAACCACAACCCTATGCTCGGTCAACCAATACATATCCAGGATTACATCAAAACCATGAAACGACAACTCCTTCATATCAATCGCAAGCACATGACCTTGAACCATCAAAGGAAATCTCCTAAACAACCTCCTAGCCACTACTATTTCTCCAAAAGAACTAGTTACTCACATATCCACATCTAACACTTCTACCGGTATATCAAGCAAATGTGCTTGTTCACACAAGATATATGAATGTGTGGAACAAGAATCTATCAAAGAAAGTAATGACATGGAATACAAAGTAAAAGTACCTGCAATCACATATGTGCTATTTCTTCCCCCGCGATATGCATAGATCCTCAAAGGTCCACCACCATCAGGTTGAATAGCCATTGATTGCAACAATCCTCTGACCGTTCTCTCAACGCTGTAAATTACCTCAGCCATGACCACATCCTCTCTACGGTGCAACAATAGATGCATGAGGATGTCCATCCTTAGCCACTTACAGATAATCATATCTCAAATGATCTTATGAACCACAACTCCAAAATGTATATTGTATAACCCAACACTCTCCTCGATGATGTTTCCCACAATGCCTGCACTCTGGTACTTCAGCATAGGTGTTCTAACCCCGCTATCCACGTCCGATATTACCTCCACCACGTATCAGATCAGGATAATACTCCTATCTCGATTCTTCTTGAATTGACCACCACCAACATTCAAAAAGCAGCATTGAAGAATTCCCAAGTCACATCCCTGGGTGTCATTCTCGCTATAGTGATAGTCTACCAACTATAGGCATCTCCCTAAAGCAGGGATACAATGCAACCTAGCTTATGCACATCCATGCACTCCATCTAATCAAGAATCCTCTCGAAACTCACAAACCACTCCTCAGTTTCCTCAAGAACTAAACCTCTAAACTCAAAACCTCCCAAACTATGCAAATGTTCCAGAATCTTGGATTAACAGCTAATGTCGGAGCTGGTGCCTGAACGTGCACTGCAGCCATAGCTGCTTGAAAAGCTCCAATCATAGCCTGAATCAATAGCGTCATATACCCAAAGATTGGACTAGGTAGAACTGGCAGCACTTGCCAAGCATCCACTCCAATTGGCAAATTAGATGGAGGATGAGACAACCCATCATGATACACTATCTCACCCTTAACTTCTTGCCCTCCGGCAGCATTATTCGTATTCGACCTAAGCTCTCATCTCGGTGGCATACTAGAAAATATGTATCTATAGCATGTAAATATAACCAAAAACATAATTAGGCTAGCTTTAAGCAAGGATCCAAGATCTTCATGTTTCGAAAACAAAATTCTTTTACATTTCTAGACATACGGCAATGTGTCCCCAAGATTTTACCCCAACATATCATACTTCAGTCATAAAATCATTTAATCAAACACTGTACATGTCATACAACAATCAACAACCTCTCAACTTTCGCCAAACCTATCCTGATACCACCAAATGTAACCCAATTAACCTGGCCTAGCCGCCAAGACCGAATCAAGGATGTTACATTAGGTTTGCCGACGCAAACCCAAACTAATAACCTAAACTGGTCCATTTTCTTCCTTATTATCTTACCTAGATGCTTAATTAACACTAAGGTATGATTTACAATAGTGAAAGATGAAATCAAGCATTCGATTTGCAAGACTTAACACTTTAGGGACCAAATCATAATTTCTATTAATTAAAAATTTATGTTACCAACCTTCAATTAGATTCATTACATGCCTTTGTGTAAATTTGCATCAAATTTGGATCACAATATCATCATTAATTGAGCATTACAAAACAATGACCAATTTGCAAAGAATCCAAAATACAACATAAAAATACCAAAATTAACTAACCCTATACCGATATAGGCTTGCACCATATTGGTACGAGTAGCATGGCATACTCGTATCGGTACGATTATTCGAGTATCGATCCCCTTTGCATATTTCAAAATTAGGGGATTCCAGTATCTAAAACTTGTACCGATACGATACCCCACGTACCGATCCTAGTATAAATTTCCTCAATGGCATACCGATACGGCAGTTACTCGTACTGATACCCTTTTGTTATTTTCCCAAATTGAGCTATATCAGACACCGCGTACCGATCTCATAGGACTAGTATCAGTACGACTAGGCATGTAATGACCTCTTGGCCAAACATATAACCCTTAGGCTCAATCTAACGTGCTTCAAATATCAAGCAACCATCATATAATATGTTTAACATTATTTCCACAATCATCCAAACATGCAGGTTAAACATTTAATCCATAGCAAATCAATCAAGAGAACCTATAGGCATGGTCTCTACCCAACCATGAAATTCTCATCCCAAACCCACAATCAAACCATATAACCTCATACATGTCCAAAATACCAAATAGAACATGTCCAAAAATAGGGAGTAAGCAAACAAACCTTCCAATACAACTTGGTCACATTGTCCTTTATTACTAAAAATTCATTTATTAAAACCATACTTGAAATAAATCGATTCTTGGATTCTTCCTTGCTCGCTTGCTGCCCCAGAAATTCACTTCTCTGCAATGATGAGAAATGATAACGTATGCATATAATGCTTAGCAAGGGACACTATAAAATCACTCATCAATGCATTTAAAACCATTTGAGTCAAACCATTTTCAACATCATGCTAAAACATCTCAAGCCTTTTTACCTTTGAAAAACATGCATATTAAACCATATGCAAAACATGTATCATGGATCTCAAGCATAATTTCATATGCAAAACCTCAACTTAAGCCTTCACGTGCTTATTCTTCCAATAGCAAAGCTTAAAGAGCAAAACATATATAAATCACATTATACAAAACATAATTCATCCATCATGGTACATTGGTTCATATATTGTCATTAAAGTGACCCAAAAACCAATTCTTTCCTTTATCAAAACACATGGGATACATGGATTTCACAAGTAGTTCCTTCGACCACTTAAAGATACATTTAACTAGAGCAATTGATACAACGAACCCCTCGATGGTTATAGTGTATAATGCCCATCAGCGGGAGAAAATGGTGCAATCACCACCCCTCGATCGTTGAGGTACCCATAGTGGAAAATACGATACAATCACAACCCCTCGACATACATGAGGTGACTTATTATGGTGCACTTTAAGCCCTATGGCATGCAAACTATATCCGATAACATTTAATAATTGTCACTTGCCAATATATTCCATATTTAACATGATACCACACTGTTTTTCATATGCATCGTTTAAACCAATTTCTAATGCAACATACCATGCATATCATAACATCGAAATACTTTTCATAAAACATTTACCATGCTGAAATATCATCAATATAAGATCATTTGTATCATAATCCATTTCCAAAACATGCATATAATAGCAGGTATCAAATCAGAAACATAGGCATGAGAAAATCAACATTGTCAAACCGAAATTGAGAGCATAATCGTCTAATACTTACTTCCGAGCTTAGACAAGCATTTCAAGCTTAATCTAAACTCCTAAAAATCACTTTCAAACATTTACAAGGTTGTAAATCTCGTTTCCACTCACAGACAACATAAAGCTTCACTTGCCGATGCAAATTCAAGCGTCCAACACTTCCAAACCTTCGTCAATCACCAAAAGATCAATCTCCCCTATTTTATTCACATAATAACAAAGGATCAATGCATCATTATGCATCCATAATCCCAACAACAACAATTCCCAACACTTCCTCGCCAAAAACCATAAAATTCCTTCTTAAAACAACCAAAACATCACCAAACACAACCTAAGAAAAGCTCAGGCATAAACCAACGATTTAAACTTCTACTCAATATCAATTAACATCTAAAAACACTTTCAACTTCAGCTTATACCTCCACCAACCTTCAACACCCTAATCACCTCAAAATCTAACTATTCACAACCTAGAAAATTAGCAATTCAATTAGTTTTAGGATTTCTTTTACAAATCTCTTGTCGTGGCATTAAAACATGTCTTAGGTGTGATCTATATCAATTAAACCCACCATAAATCATATCTATAACAAAGATCCACCAATTCCTTATTAAAACTAACTTTAAACCTTTTAATCTTAATTTATTCATCAACACACATCAAAAACCAATTGTAAAGGATTAAGAACTTGGGAATTTCAGTAAAGAACCTTTAATTAGAGGAGAGAAATGAAAATCACCTCTAATGGCTGGCTTCTCCCTTAATTGGCATGAATTGAGTGAAATCTCCAAGAAAACAAGTAAGATTTGGTGTAGAAACCAAAGAAATCAATTGAGAAATCAAAATGAGATCAATAAGAGTTAATTCCTGATCATTTTGGAACAAGATAGGTAGTTTGGCTGATGGGAAAATTGAGAGAAAAGTTGAGAGTAAAAGTGGTTACGTGAGAAAAGTATATCATCTTTTAAAAATCTTTTTAATAAAATCTATTTTATTTTTATTTAATAACTATTTTAAAACCATTTAGAAATAGCCTAAATTAAGGGAAAAGTCTGATTAAAAACACTGGTAAATTAGCTCCTTAAAGATTCTAAGTTTTGACCCTTTTACAATTTAGTCACAAAAATAGTTTTGAAAACTTTACATTTTAGCCACCAAACTAAAATGTCATTTAATCCAAAATTATTTCATTAAATTGATTTTACCAAAACCCTCAATATATTAATTAAGTATTTTTAGTCACTTTCCATAATTTATTTCATGTTAAAAATATTTATTACGATTTAATTCCCAAAACTAGATCGAACCGAGTAATTCGGTTCACCCGAACCGTCTAATCTACCTAGCTAACTTCTAGGCCCAAATTTGGGGAGTTACAAAATATGAGCAAGATTTTCTACGGTTGAGCTGTTATGCCCCAGAGTTAGTTGCCATAGAGGAGTTGGGGTTTAATAGGTTTAGAGATGGATTAAAGATAGACCTTTAGATGCATGAGACAACGGGTCCACTTGAGACATTCTCAGAGTTAGCAAAAAATAGTGTGAAGGTGTAACCCCCTTGAACCGGCCTAGCTGCCAAGACCGAATCAAGAACATCACATTAGGTTTGCCAAAGCAAACCCAAACAAATCAAGCATTCAATTTGCAAGAGTTAACACTTTAGGGACCAAATTGTAAATTCAATTTATTAAAGGACTAAATTACAAGTTTATGATACCAACTGTTGCGCGTAATAAGTTCTCTGCAATTGTGCAAGTGTACACGTCGCAAGTTATAGTATAAAAGATATCGTCTCCACAAGGATTGGTGCCACTTCAAGAATCTAATCTCTTGCATTGTAAAAAGTAAAAGAACACAAGTAGAAAATTGTAGGAGTTTTAACTAACAACTAAACTAGAAAGCAATAAAGTAAAAGAAGATGTAATCAAAAGAGATAGAATAAGCTAGGTTATCATGAGTTGAGGTGTGATAGCCAATTGGATCGTCTTGGTAAAAGAGTGCAAGGGCAACTCAGTTGTCGTGGTAAATTGCGCAGTGGGGTTGCCTTGGCAACTAATCGATGGTTGCCTGGGCAACTGGCTGGGAAACTGTTTGAGTGGCTGGGCAGCAACTTCAAGGTCTGGCAGAGCGTTCTTCAATGGTTTCTTCTTATCCCTAAGTCAAAACTCTAGCTAATTGTGCATGTCTTGACAATACATCCTTGCGTGAATCAAGGGTGAACAACAACCAATCTTGCGCTCCTCTTAGCTGTTCGAAATCCTTAACTTATTCCTAAGCCAGATTAATCTTCACCATCAATAGATTGAATAAAGACCATACTCATTCATTTCTTGAATCTAACTCTCCCGATATTAGATAAATAGATAGAATTACGAGATCATCTCCCAATTCACTTGCAAACAAAAATAAAACCAAGAATGAGTAAACCTTGAATTGAAAGTGCAAACTCTTATTACCTAAAGAAAATCCAATTGTTTCTCACAACCACAAAACACAATAACCTTAGCCAAATAGATTTAGTTCATGGCTAGGTTCCAAAGAAACACAAAACAAAGAATCCCTAACATAAACCTAATGGTTGAAATCCCTTGTCGAAATCTCTCCCATTTGCTCTCTCTTGGAGTTTGACAGCTTGGTCTCCTTTAAATAGGAGATGGCTAGGTCAAACTCTTTCTTGAAGAGGAAGTTAAGTTGGAATTAAATACTTTAAAAGAATATAATTCTTTATTATATTTAAATTCCTTCTAGATCTTCTCCTATCTTCTTGGGATTTAATTTATCTTTGACCTCTTCATGGAAATCAAACTCCTTTGGGATTTAACTTTGCTCCACGTCATCTTGGGCTTATCTAGTCATCAATTTCGACTGTCGTATCATCTTATCCCTTATCGACAATTGCCCTAGAAACTAGCTCGGCATCTCCTTCATGCACTGCCCTAGCAACTGTGACGACATCTCCTTCTTATATTGCCCTGGCAACTGGTTCCAGCCTTGCTTAGGCAAGTGATTCTGCATACACACAAACAACTGTCGGCAGCACCCTTTTTCTACAAAATTAAGCAAAATATGAAATCAAGCTTGTCCACCAAGGAAACTATGCAAACATGCATGAATGGCTAATAATGCGACTAATATGAGCCTAAGTCTAGCAATAATATGAATAAAAAGGGTGAATAAAATAGTACTTTTAGACACTCGACACACCCCCAAACTCGAACTATTGCTTGTCCTCAAGCGATGTAAACTAATAATTACCAGCCAAGACTTCAATTTTCACAAACTTAGCTTTGAACTTGATTTCAATTCTCATAACCGTGGCACAAAGTATGATTGGCTTTTCATTTTTCGGACAACTTAGGAATTACTCTGAATCAAACTATAATGCTTGTGAGCGTGTGCGGAGTTTTGTGCAAGTTGATTTTTTGCATTCTATGCAAACAAGAGGTTTTCAAATTACTTCATTGGGTTCTTTTAACATGTTTTAACTAGAGCCAGTTTCAAGCACCTCTAGTGTTTTGTTTTTAGTTTTCTTAAGTTAATTAATTTATTTGACCAGAGTCAGTTTTGGGCACCTCTAGCGATCAATTTTTAGCACATACTAGAGCCAATTTTGGGCACCTCTAGCATTAATCCAATTTTTATTCCAATCCCCCATTTTTTAACTATCAACCTAAGTTCTCTAGAATTCCTTAAATCAATCAAGCCACAACAGTGCTTTATCAAGTTTAGCATCATAGTAAGATTCTAAGTGTTTCTACATTTATCCTAGAATAAAAAGTTCTATTAATTAAGTACATTGGCAATGTCATCATCGGGTATTCATCAAATCTAGGCAATTCTTGTTCTAACCAAAGGCATGGCAAGCAATTTATGTATCCTATATGCAATACTTAAGATGAATGCAACTAAACATGACAACTAACTAGTAACAATCCCCCCCAAACTCGAGTAAGGCATTGTCCTCAATGCATGTAACAAAGAAAAATAAAAAATAAAAATTAAGAAAAGTAAAATGCAAACGAGGACTTATTCCGAGAGTTCATCGTCGTGGATGATTAGTTTCCTTTTGGCCGGTGTATTGATTCTTTTGCTTGAACGCAGTGGTTGCTTTCTTGTTTCCAATGATGAAATCGATCCTCGTACGGGGGTGTCCTCATCGTCCTTATCATCAATGTCATTGGACTTTCGCTTGGGCTTGGAGGATTCGATTGGTGCGGTTTTTGTTGGTGCAATAGAGGACTCGTTCGAATCTGAAAAATCAGATAATGATTCAGTACAAGTTGATTCGGGCATAGGCGCTTTACCTTTGGCTTTTGCAGTGGTTGCTGGGGCATCTTTAGCTTTGGTTGCCGCGGCAACTTCAGTGTTGGTTGTCATGGCAACTGCTTGGGCTGGCACAGTGTAGGTTGTCGCAGCATCATCTGTTGTTGGTGCCGTGGCAACTGCTTCATTGGTTGTCGTGGCAAGGATTTCAGCAGGAAAGATGGGGAACGACAGACGGCTGTCTGGGTACTTTTTCGGGGTGACTTGGTTGATGGCATTGTTGTGATCCTTCATGTACCGTATGAAAATTAGTTGCCGGTCTTCAATTTGCCTAAGACGTTTCTCCAACGGTTGTAAGAGTGCTTCAAGTTGTCCCGGGGTTACTGTTCGAGTTGCCCGGGCATTAGTTGCTTGGGCAATAAGAGTTGTCAAGGCGGCAAGAGTTGCCGCGGCAATTGAAGGCATTGGGGATTTTACCGGTGCCTCTCCCATTAGCTTTCGAATTTGCACTCGATTCCAACCGGACTTTGGTAGGGCCTTTTCATCGTGGACTCACTTGGGACATGCATCTCCTTGCAAAGATTGGAAATTAAGCAAGGGAAGAAAAGAGAACCCTTGTCTTTTGTGCTACACACAAAAATCTCATCACAAATAATTTTTCCAATGTTAATGATGCGATTATGCAAGATACAATGTATGAGCAAAAGACGAGGTGTATCAACGGTGGTATTGTGTGTTGTGGGCATTAAAGAAGTTTTAACAAACATATTCCAAAAATTTGCCTCGGGTTTAAGCCAAAGGCGATTTACCGTGCCCTTGTATTTACCGTCGTTCCAATGAGTTCCCGGTAGAGTGAGTTCTTGAAGCACCTTGTCGAGTTACTTAGGCGTGAGTTGATCAACAAAGGCTTGATGCTCGTCCTTCTCAACGTAGAGCCCATAAAATGTGTTGATGCTTTTGGGGCTTATGAGTATAGCCTTGTCACGAACAAAAACATAAGGATTATCCGGGTTAGGTGAGTGAGCATAGAATTCTCTTACCCATGAGATGTTACCCGGTTCCGATTTATGGCAAAAGATTTGCCACTTTTGATGTGCAGTCCTTTGGAATATGAATGGTTCAAGGCCAAAATCTTGATGAGAGTTGGAGTATTCGAAGCCTTGTTCTTTGCAAATCTTTCGGCTTTCAAACTTGGAGTGAAATCTTTCTTGAACCACGGGTGTAGCAAACTTCTTGTATCTTGGTTCTTTGGAGGAACTTGGATGAGCCAAAAATTTGATTTTGGATTCCATTGATGATCTTGGTTGTGAGTTTGGTAGAAACAAAGAAAAGAAAGCAAAAGAAGCTAAAGAGTTGCAAGGTGAAAAGTAGGAATAGGTTTCTTGGAAGTTAAGGGTGATGGGTTATATAGAAAAGATAGGTAGTAAATATGGTTGGTGAGTTGATTGGAAAGAAAGAAAACAAGGGTTTTGATTGGGGGAAGGGGATGGCTAGGGGATTTGGGGAAGGGGAAGGGTGTTGACGGCTATGTAGGGTTTATTTAGGGTAAATTGGAGGGTTAATATAAGCCTTAGATTTAGCCCATTAGTTTCCTTGTTGAAGAAGCTTCCTTCTTGAATCAAATTCCTCTTTATCTTGAACTATTTTCCTACAATTCAAAAACAAATAAAATAATGATTAAAATTAAAGATAAACTAATAAAAGAAAATAAATAAATATGTGCAAAGAAATTCTTAAACCTAAAATTTAAAAATAATTAGATAAATATGAAAGAAAGATGTAGTCTTAATCTTAATGAAAATAAATAAATTTATCCTAAAAAGAAAAATAACCGAAATTAATAAATCAAATAAAAAATTAAATAGTTCAAAAAAATAAAAATAAAAAGAAAATATCGAAAGGAGAGCATGCTCATGCATCTCCTAAGGTGACCACTTCTTGGTTATGTTCCACATGGGCACCGTTGTAGTGCTTCAATCTTTGTCTGTTAACTTTGAATTCATGTTCGTCAGTGATGGACTTGATTATCACGGAACCATGGGAGAACGGTTTGACAACTTTGAATGGTCCCGACCATCTTGATTTCAGTTTTCCCGGGAAAAGTTTTAGCCGAGAATTTAATAAGAGAACTAGTTGCCATGGCGTGAATTGTCGCGGTAATAGTTTCTTGTCTTGCCATTGCTTTGTTTTCTCCTTGTAGATTCGTGCATTGTCATAGGCGAGTGCGCGGAATTCTTCTATCTCATTGAGATCTAGTAAATGCTTTTGTCTGGCACTCTCCCAATCCATATTCACGGTCTTGATTGCCCAATATGCCTTGTGTTCGATTTCCACCGGTAGATGGCATGTTTTGCCATAGACAAGTCAGAAGGGAGACATACCTAAGGGTGTTTTGAATGCAGTGCGATATGCCCAAAGTGCATCATCTAGTCTTACTGACCAATCCTTCCTAGAGGGATTTACAACTTTCTCGAGTATACCCTTCAATTCCCGGTTGGAAATTTCTGCTTGCCCATTGGTTTGTGGGTGATATACCATTGGCAATTTTGTGTGACACGCCGAAGCGTTGCAACATGTTGGCAAAAAGTCTGTTGTCAAAGTGCTTGCCTTCATCACTGATAATTGCTCTCGGCATCCCAAACTGTGTAAATATATTTTTCTTCAAGAATCATTGCACGGTCTTAGAATCGTTGGCTGGAACTGCAGCTGCCTTAACCCATTTAGACAAGTAGTCGATGGCAAGTAGAATGTAGAGGTTGCCGAATAAAGATGGGAAAGGTCCCATAAAATTGATCCCCATACATCGAACAATTCTACCTCGAGGATTTTTTGGAGCGGCATCTCGTGTCGTCTAGAGATATTTCCCGTCCTCTAGCAACGATAACATTGATTGTAAAACTCTTGGGCATCCATGTACAGTGTTGGCCAATACAAACCGGATTGCAAAAATTTAGCCGCGGTACGTGCTCCTCCAAAATGTCCTTCATAGGGTGAAGAATGGCATTGCCAGAGTACATTATACTACTCATCTTCAGGGACACATTGGCGTATAACCTTATCTGCACATTGTTTAAACAAAAGAGGTTCGTCCCAAAAGTAATGCTTAGCATCATGGCGGAACTGCTTCTTTCCTTGATGAGTAAGGCCATAAGGTAAAATACAACAAACAAGGAAATTAACCAAATCAACGTACCAGGGTATTACCGAGGCATGTGTTGCCGTGGTAACTGCTTCCATGGTTGTCGAGGCGTGTGCGTTAGGGGTTGCCGAGGCATGCGCGTCTAGAGTTGCCGAGGTGTCAAGGGTTGCCAAGGCAACTAATACTTGCTCATCCAAGAATGCATCGCATATCTCTAAATCCAATTCCTCCTCCCTATTGCGTTCTAAGCGTGATAAGTGATCAACCACTTAATTTTCTGTTCCTTTCCTGTCCTTAATTTCAATGTCAAACTCTTGTAAAAGAAATATCTAACAAATCAAACGATGTTTGGCATCCTTTTTAACAAATAGATACTTAATTACCGAATGGTCCGTATGGACAATTACCTTTGTACCAATCAAATAGGATCAGAACTTGTCAAATGTGAAAACTACGGCTAGTAACTCTTTCTCCATTGTTTTGTAATTCACTTGAGCACTATTAAAAGTTTTACTAGTGTAGTATATCACATGAAAGTTATTACATGTGCGTTGGCCTACGACTGCTCCTACCGCAAAATCACTTGCATCACACATGAGCTCAAAAGGTAGCGTCCAATCGGGTGGAACGACAATAGGTGTCGAGGTAAGCTTTTCCTTTAGGGTTTTGAATGCTTGCGTGCAAGAATCATCAAAATTGAAGACTTTATCCTGTTCAAGCAAATTGCACAAGGGTTTAGTAATTTTAGAAAAATTATGAATGAACCCCCTATAAAACCTGCATGTCCAAGAAAGCTTCAGATTCCTTTAACCGAACTTGGTGGGGGTAATCTCTCGATCATGTCCACCTTGGCTTTGTCTACTTCAATTCCCTTGGATGAAATCTTTTGGCCGAGCACAATTCCTTCATCTACCATAAAATGGCACTTCTCCCAATTAAAGACTAAATCAGATTCTTCACATCTTGCTAACACCTTCTCTAAATTGTCGAGGTAAATGTCGAAGTCATTACCAAATATGAAAAAATCATCCATGAAGATTTCAAGGAAGTCTTCGACCATGTTTGAATAGAGTGCCATCATGCATCTTTGGAAGGTTGTTGGGGCATTACACAATCCGAACGGCATCCTTCAAAAAGCATAAGTACCGTATGAGCATGTGAAGGTTGTCTTTTCTCGATCTTCTGGTGCTATGGCAATTTGATTATAACTTGAATAACCATCAAGAAAACAATAAAAGAGTTTACCTACAAGACGGTCAAGCATTTGATCAATAAAGGGTAAGGGGAAATGATCTTTCCTAGTGGCTTTGTTTAGCTTTTTGTAATCAATACAAACCCTCCAACCGGTCACAGTCCTAGTTGGAATGAGTTCATTGTTTTCATTACTTACCACCGTTATACCTCTTTTTTTCGGTACACATTGTACCAGACTTACCCATGTACTATCAGAGATAGGGTATATGATGCCGGCGTCAAGCCACTTGATGATTTCTTTCATTACAACCCCTTTCATGGCATGATTTAGTCTCCTCTAGGCCTCAATCGAAGGTTTGTGATCATCTTCCAACAAAATCTTATGCATGCACACTGTCGGGCTAATTCCCTTCAAGTCGGCAACTGTTCACCCTATTGCCTTCTTTTGTAGCATCAACATGTTGATCAGCTTCTTTTCCTTCTAAGGTTGTAACTTAGAGGAAATAATTACAGGCAATGTATTATCAGTTCCCAAGTAAGCATATTTTAGTTGCCCTGGAAACTGTTTCAAGTCAAGAATCAGTGGTTGTTCAATGGAGGGCTTTTCGAGTTTACCTTCCTTACCTGAGTAATCCAGTGGTTCAAAGTATGTATCTGGTCGATTGACTAACCAATTTGCCTCTTCTTGTTGTTCCTCATTGATCGATTCTTCGTACTCCTCAAGTTCCTCTTGATCGGTAATGTAGTTGCCGAGGCAACTAAATTCCTCGTCAAATTCAAACTCTATCGTGGCATGAAGAAGTTGGCATTCTTCCGGATCATCGGCATGCCTTAGTGTTTGGAACACATTTAGTTTAACTTGCTGGTCATTCACCCTTATTGTGAGTTCTCCCTTTTCAACATGGATCAAGCTTCTCCCTGTTGCTAGGAAGGGTCTCCCGAGAATGATAGGTGCATGCTCATCTGCTTCACAATCCAAAACAATAAAGTCAGCGGGAAAAATAAATTTATAAACTTTTACTAGTATGTCTTCAATTTTTCCCTCTAGAGGCACATAGGATATGTCGGCTAGCTGTAGCATAGCTGTTGTAGGTCTTGCCTTCCTGATTCTTATTTTCTGGAAAATCGATTTAGGCATCAAGTTTATGATTGCTCCAAGGTCACATAATACTTTCCCGACATAGTGGTTTCCAATAGAACATGGTATTGTGAAACTTCCAGGATCTTTCAACTTAGGTGGCATGCGATTGTGCAACATGGCCATGCATCCCTCTATTGCGACAACTGTTTCAAGCTCTCCTAACCTTGTTCTCTTGGACACAATGCCTTTCAGAAACTTGGCATAGTTCGACATGTGTTCAATTGCCTCAACCAACGGCAAGTTGATATGGACTTGCTTTAGGATATCAAGGAACTTCTTGAATTGATATTCTTGATTTTGTCGCTTCAACCTTTGTGGGAATGGTGGTGGAAGTCGGATATCTTCAATCCTTTCATTGGTCTAGAACCTGATTGACGGCATTACCGGGGTAACTACCGAGGTATCATCAACTGGGGTTGTCGTGGCATCCTTATCGCTGGTTCCCGCGGCATTTCCTAGTTCAGCATATGAGGCTTTGCCGCTGAGTTCATCTTGTTCTTTTAGTGGAATTTTGTTTGATGAGCGAGCTTGAGCCTCCTTAAGTTGTCGGCCACTTCTAGTGGTGATCGCCTTACATTGCTCATGGCCAGTTCCTCTTGCGACTTCAGTATCGCTAGGTAAATCTCCTTGCGTCTAGTATTTAGGTTTTGAGCAAATTGTCCGACTTGAGTTTCCAATGATTTGATTGCTGCCTCTTGGTTTTGCAATCTCATCTCGGTCCTGTTAATAAAAGCATCAGTACTTTTTATGAAGTTACTATTCTTATCCATATAAGATTCAGTTTTCAACATAAAAGCATTGAGAGAATTTTCCAAAGAACTAGATGTTCTCGGTTGTTGCTGCGGTAACTATTGTCGTGGCATATTTGCTGGAATCCCGATGCTTGTGCATTCTGATTGTTCTGGTTTAGAGCATTGTTGGGATTACTCCATGAAACTTTGGGTGCTTCTTCCAAGTTGGATTATATGTGTTGGACACCACATTGTTGTTCCAGTTGTAATTCCCCATATAAAAGCTGGATTCTGCATACATTCAGAAGAATCATGGTTACCTCCACATAACTCACAAAAGGAATCCATTACCTTGACCTCCTGTGTGTTGTTTGGTTTCTACATGTTCTGGACAATCTTGGTTAGAGTGGCCAATTGTGCCGAAATTGAATCTGATGATCCCAGTTCATGTATTGTAGCTTGGCGTCTAACTCCTCCTCTTCTAGGAGATGGGAACTGATAATCATTCTTGGAAAGCCTGTTTAGAATTTGCATTGCTTCCTCCGGTGACTTATCTAGGAGTATGCCGTTTGCCGAGGCATCTAGCATCATCCTTGTCGGTGTATTCACAGCTTTGTAAAGCATTGTTACTTGTGTCCATACTAGGAATCCGTGTAGGGGGCATTTGTGTAGAAGTTCTCTATATCGCTCCCAAGCCTCGTACATGGATTCATCATCTGCCTGTCGAAAAGAAGTAATTTCATTCCGAAGCTTATCAGTCAAATTTGTAGGATTAAATCGAGCAAGGAAATCACGACAAAGATCAGTCCAAGTTCCTATTGATCCGGCAGGAATACTATTCAACCATGCTTTCGCCTTATCCCTCAGTGAATAGGGGAATAATCTTAGCCGTAAAACATGTGGGGTGACTCCTTGTATTTTGAATGAGTTGCAAATCTCGAGGAAAGATTTAAGATGTTGTCGTGCATCTTCAATTGCTGAACCGCCAAATTGACCAATTGTGTTGATCATATTGAACATCACCGGTTTCAACTCAAAGTGGTCGACTTCAATTTCAAGTGTGACAACTCCTGGATTATGTCCTTCAAGATCTTCCTCGAGATAGTCTCGAATAGTTCTGTCTCATGCAAAAATCACTCCTCATGCTGGAACATCCTGATTCATATTGCCGTCTTGATTAGCCATTGCTACTCTTAACCTTTGTTTGAGTCTTTGCAAGGTTCGTTCGATTTCTGGATCAAAGGGATATTCTGGTGTAATCGGTCTCGCCCTGGTCATATACCAATGCAAAACCAAAGTTTGTTAACCCTTCGAATCTTAAACAATAAAAATAAAAGTGCAAGAAAATAAAAACAAAGTCGCTATTGCCAATCCCCAACAACGGCGCCAAAAACTTATTGCGCGTAATAAGTGCTCCGCAATTGTGCAAGTGTACACGTCGCAAGTTATAGTATAAAAGATATCGTCTTCACAGGGATTGGTGCCACTTCAAGAATCTAATCTCTTGCACTGTAAAAAGTAAAAGAACACAAGTAGAAAATTGTAGGAGTTTTAACTAACAACTAAACTAGAAAGCAATAAAGTAAAAGAATATGTAATCAAAAGAGAGAGAATAGGCTAGGTTATCGTGAGTTGAGGTGTGATAGCAAATTGGATCGTCTTGGTAAAAGAGTGCAATGGCAACTCAGTTGCCGTGGCAACTTGCGCAGTGGGGTTACCATGGCAACTAAACGATAGTTGCCTGGGCAACTGGCTGGGCGGCTGGGCAGCAACTTCAAGGTTCGATAGAGCGTTCTTCAATTGTTTCTTCTTATCCCTAAGTCAAAACTCTAGCTAATTGTGCATGCCTTGACAATACATCCCTGCATGAATCAAGGGTGAACAACAACCAATCTTGCGCTCCTCTTAGCCATTGAAATCCGTAACTTATTCCCAAGCCAGATTAATCTTCACCATCAATAGATTGGATAAAGACCATACTCATTCGTTTCTTGAATCTAACTCTCCCGATATTAGATAAATAGATAGAGTTACGAGATCTTCTCCCAATTCACTCGCAAACAAGAATAAAAACCAAGAATGTGTAAACCTTGAACTGAAAGTGCAAACTCTTATTACCTAACAAAATCCAATTGTCTCTCACAATCACAAAACACAATAACCTTAGCTAAAGAGATTTAGTTCATGGCTAGGTTCTAAAGAAACACAAAACAAAGAATCCCTAACATAAACCTAATCGAACAAGAAAGAAAAAGATGAAGAATGGTTGAAAGCCCTTGTCGAAATCTCTCCCTTTTGTTCTCTCTTGGAGTTTGACGACTTGGTCTCCTTTAAATAGAAGATGGATAGGTCAAAGTCTTTCTTGAAGAGGAAGTTAAGTTGGAATTAAATACTTTAAAAGAATATAATTATTTATTATATTTAAATTACTTCTAGATCTTCTCCTATCTTCTTAGGATTTAATTTCTCTTTGACCTCTTCACGGAAATCAAACTCCTTTGGCATTTAAATTTGCTCCACGTCATCTTGGGCTTATCTAGTCATCAATTTCGACTACCATATCATCTTATCACTTATCGACAATTACCCTGGCAACTACCTCGGCATCTCTTTCATGCACTGCCCTGGCAACTGCATCGGCATCTCCTTCTTGTATTGCCCTGGCAACTGGTTCCAGCCTTGCTTAGGCAAGTGATTCTGCACACACACAAACAACTATCGGCAACACCCTTTTTCCACAAAATTAAGAAAAATATGAAATCAAGCTTGTCCACCAAGGAAACTATGCAAACATGCATGAATGGCTAATAATGCAACTAATATGAGCCTAAGTCTAGCAATAATATGAATAAAAAGGGTGAATACAATAGTACTTTTAGACACTTAACACCAACCTTCAATTAGGTTCATTACATGCCTCTATATGAATTTGCATCAAAATATCATCATTAACTGAGCATCACAAAAATAATGACCAATTTGCAAAGAATCTAGAACACAACATGCAAATACCAGAATTAACTAACCCTGTATCGATATAGGCTTGCATCGTATCAGTACGAGTCCATGTGCCATACTCGTATCTGTGCGGTTATTCGAGTACCGATCCCCGTTGCATATTTCAAAATTAGGGGATTCCAGTAGCTAAAACCCGTACCAGTACAGTACCCCGCGTACCGCTCCTAGTATAAATTTCCTCAAGGGAGTACCGATACGACGGCTACTCGTACCGATACCCCTTTGTTATTTTCTCCAAATTGAGATGTACCAGACCTCATGTACCGATCCCAGAGGACCCGTATCGGTACGATTAAGCCTGTAATGAACTTTTGGCCAAATATATGACACTTAGGCTCAATCTAACATGCTTCATACATCAAACAAACATCACATAACATGTTCAACATCATTTCTACAATCATCCAAGCATGCTAGAGGAACATTCAATCCATAGCAAATCAATCAAGAGAACCTATAGGCATGGTCTCTACCCAAGTATGCAATTCTCATCCCAAACCCACTATCAAACCATATAACCTCATACAAGTCCACAATGCCAAAAAGAACGTGTTAAAAAACAGGGAGTAAGCAAACAACCCCCCCAATACAACTTGGTCACATTGCCCTTTATTACTACAAATCCATTTATCAAAACCATACTTGAAATAAAACGATTCTTGGAATCCTCCTTCCTCGCTTGCTGCCCTGGAAACTCACTTCTTTGCAATGAGGAGAAAATAGAGCGTAAGTATATAATGCCTAGTGAGGGACGCTCTAAAAACACTCATCAATCCATTTAAAATCATTTGAGTCAAACCACAGTTTCAACATCATGCTTAAACATCTCATGCCCTTTTTACCTTTGAAAAACATGCATATTAAACCATATGCAAAACATGTATCATGGATCTCAAGCATAATCCCATTTGCAAAACCTCAATTTAAGATTTCACGTGCTTATTCTTCCAATAGCAAAGCTTAAAGAGAAAAACATGTATAAATCACATTATACAAAACATAATTCATCCATCATGGTACATTAGTTCATATATTAGCGTTAAAGTGACCTAAAAACCAATTCTTTCCTTTATCAAAACACGTCGATACACGAATTTCACAAGTGGTTCCTTTGACCACTTAAACATACATCTATAACCGGAGTATACAACACATTTAACCCCTCTACAGTTATGATGGATAATATCTACAATGGGAGCATACGGCACATTTAACCCCTCGACCATTATGATATACAATCCACTAGTGAGAGAATACAACACAATTAACCCCTCGACTATTAGGGTTACCATGGTGGAGAAAACTATACAATCACATCCCCTCGACACACATGAGGCGACTTATTATAGTGCACTTTAATCCCTATGCCATGCCAACTATATCCGATAACATTTAATCATTGTCACTTGCCAATATATTCCATATTAAACATGATACCTCACTGTTTTTCATATGCATCGTTTAAACCAATTTCTAATGCAACAAACCACGCATTTCATAGCATCGAAATACTTTTCATAAAGAATTTACCATGCTCAAATATCATCAATGTAAGATCATTTGTATCATAATCCATTTCCAATACATGCGTATAATAATAGTTATCAAATCATAAACATAGGCAAGAGAAAATCAACATTGCCAAACTGAAATTGAGAGCATAATCGTCTAATACTTACTTTCGAGCTTAGAGAAGTGTTTCAAGCTTAATCTAAACTCCCGAAAATCACTTTCAAACCTTTACAAGGCTGTAAATCTCATTTCCACTCACTGACAACACAAAGCTTCACCTATCGATGCAAAATCAAGCATCCGACGCTTCCAAACCTTCGGCAATCGTTAAAGGATCAATCTCCCCTACTTTATGCACATAATAACAGCGGATCAATGCATCATTATTCATCCATAATCTCAGTAACAACAATTCCCAACATCGCTTCACCAAAAACCATAAAATGCCTCCTTACAACAACCAAAAACATCATCAAATACAACCTCAACAACGCGCAACCATAAACCAACGATTTTAACATCTAATCAACATCAATTAACATCTAAAAACACTTTCAACTTCAGTTTATACCTCCAGCAACCTTCTATCACCCTAATCACCTCAAAATCTAACAATTAACAACCTAGTAAATTAGCAATTCAATTAGTTTTGGGATTTCTTTTATAAATCTCTTCTCATAACACTAAAACATGTCTTAGATGTGATCTACATCAATTGAAATCACCATAAATCAGATCTATAACAAAGATCCACTAGTTCCTTATTAAAACTAACTTTAAACCTTTTAATCATAATTTATTCATCAACACACATTAAAAACCAATTGCAAAAGATCAAGAACTTGGGAATTTCAGTAAAGAACCTTTGATTTGAGGAGATAAACGAAAATCACCTCTAATGGTTGGCTTCTCCCTTAATTGGCATGATTTGAGTGAAATCTCAAAGAAAACAAGTAAAATTTGACGTTGAAATCAAAGAAATCAATTGAGAAATCAAAATGAGATCAAGAAGAGCTAATTCCTGATCATTTTGGAGCAAGAAAGGTAGTTTGGTTGCTAGGAAAATTAAGAGAAAAGTGAGAGCAAAAGTGGTTACGTGAGAAAAGTAAAACATCTTTTAAAAATCTTCCTAATAAAATCTATTGTCTTTATTTAATAAACATTTTAAAACTGTTTAAAAATAGCCTAAATTAAGGGAAATCTGATTAAAAACATAGGTAAATTAGCTCCTTAAAGATTCTAAGTTTTGACCCATTTACAATTTAGTCACCAAAATAGTTTTGAAAACTTTACATTTCAGTCACAAACCAAAATGTCATTTAATTTGATATTATTTCATTAAATTGAGTTTACCAAAACTCTCAATATATTAATTAGGTACTTTCCACCATCTTTCCATATTTATTTCGTGTTAAAAATATTTATTACAATTTAATTCCCAATCGAACCGACTAATATGGTTTACCTGAACTGTCTAATCTACCTAGCTAGCTTCTAGGCCCAAATTCGAGGCGTTACAACTCTCCCCCACTTAATAAATTTCGTCCTCAAAATTTACCAGACTGAAAAAGGTAAGGGAGCTGCTTCTTTATGTCCTCCTTAGTTTCCCACGTGGCTTTCTCGATACCTCGATGTCGCCACAACACTGTTACCAACTCAACGGTCCTCCCACAAAGAACTTTACTACTAGAATATAAGATTTTCACCAGCTCCTCGTCATAGGTCAAATTTGAATTCAACTCAATCTCTTTGACAGGCATCACATGCGATGGGTCGATCTGTACCTCTGAAGCATTAACACATGGAAAAAATCATGTAACTTTTCCAACTCCGCGAGTAACCTTAGCCTATAAGTGACTAGACCAACATGCTCTAACACATCATAAGACCCAATGAACCTTGGACTCAACTTACACTTTCCAAACCTCATCACCATCTCCCAAGGCAAAACTTTAAGAAACACTTTATCACAAACCACAAACTCAGTCTCTCTATGCTTTAAATCAGTATAGGATTTTTGCCTATCTGAAGCCGCTTTCAACAGATCACTAATAAGCTTCACCTTCTCATTGGTTTCTTTCAACACATCAGGTAGAGAAACATACTTCTCCCCTACCTCAGCCCAACATAGTGGCGTACGGCACCTCCTACCATACAAATCCTCATGCGGAGCTATTTGAATGCTCACTTGATAACTATTTTTATAAGCAAACTCTACCAACGGTAGTTTCTTCTCCCACGTTCCTTGAAAATCAATGATGTAACACCACAACATATCCTCTAACACTTGAGTAACACGTTCAGACTGACCATCCAACTAAGGATGATACAAAGTACTGAAATTCAACTGTGTACCCAAAGTTGTCTGCAAATACTCCCAAAACCTTGATGTAAAATTTAGATCCCTATCTAACACAATAGACTTAGGTACCCCATGCAACCTCACAATCTCAGCAATATACATATCCGCTAACTTATCCAACATATATGTTGTATACACTGCCAGAAATGTGCACACTTCGTAAAACGATCCATAATTACCCAAATAGAATTTTTCCTCGATGGTATCAAAGGCAAACCCGTCACAAAATTCGTGGCAATTCTCTCCCACTTCCATTTTTGAATCTTTAACGGTTGCAACAATCTAGAAGAAAATTGATGCTCAGCCTTAAGACGCTGGCACACCATACATCGGGCAATAAACTCCGTAACATCCTTCTTTAAACCAACCCAATAATACTTCTCCTTCAAATCTCGGTACATTTTTTACTACCTGTATGCATAGCGAAAGGACTACAACGTACCTCTAACAAAATAGTGCACCTTCAATCAACATCTTTCAGCACTACTATTTGACCCTTCAAACACAAAACACCATCATCGTCAAAACAAAAAATCTGTCGAATTACCTTTCATCACATTCTTAAAATGTGGAACCAATGAATCATCGTACGGTTACTTTTCCTTGATCAGCTGTACCAATGATGGTTTCACTTGCAACTCAGCCAACAAACCCCCATCATGTGTCACACTTAACCACACAACCATTGCCCTTAACTCTAATGCAACCTTCATACTCAGGGCATCGGCTACAGCATAGCTTTACGCGGATGATACTCAATCGTCAAATCATAATCCTTAAGCAAATCCAAACATTGACGTTGCCTAAGATTGAACTCCTTCTGTGTCATAAAATACTTTAAACTCTTGTGATCCATGTACACAATACAGTTCTTACCATACAGATAATGTCTCTAAATCTTCAAAATAAACACCATTGCAACAAGCTCTAAATCATGCGTAGGATAATTGCGCTTGTGCACCTTCAACTGTCTAGATGCCTAAGCCACAACTTTCCTGTCTTGCATTAACACACACCCCAAACTAACATAGGATGCATCACTATAAACAACAAACTCTTTACTCGATTCTGGTTGAATCAAGATCGGAGCTCACGTCAAAGCCTCCTTTAATTTCTAAAAAGCTTGTTGTCTACTTTTTGTCCACTCAAAATGAACATCTTTTTGCATCAAATTAGTCAATGCAGCAGTAACCTTTGAGAAACCATCTACAAAATGACGATAATATCCTACCAACCCAAGAAAACTACGAACCTCTAACACAGACTTAGGTGGCTTCCAACTTGCCACTGCCTCAATCTTCTAAGGATCTATACGAATACCTTCTCCCGATATAACATTACCAAGGAAAATTACTTCCCTTAACCAAAATTCACACTTGCTTAGCTTGGCACGCAACTGATTATCTAGAAAAGCTTGCAACATAATATGCAAAAGCCGATAATGTTCTTCCTCGGTACGGGAGTACACAACGATATCATCAATGAAGACAACCACAAATTGATCTAAATATTCATGGAACACCATATTCATCATATCCATGAAAGCAACAAGTGTATTTGTCAACCCGAAAGGCACCACCAAAAACTCATATTGGCCATAACGTGTGCAAAAAGTAGTTTTCAGCACATCCTTATCCTTTACCCTAAACTGATAATATCTAAACCTCAGGTCAATCTTAGAAAACAATGCAGCACCCAAAAATTGATCGAACAAATCATCAATTTGTGGCAAATGATACTTATTCTTAATCGTCAACTTGTTCAGTTGCCGATAATCAATGCACATTCTCATAGTGCCATCCTTCTTTTTCACGAACAACATTGGTGCTCCCCATAGAGACACACTTGGTCAGATGAAACCACGATCCAACAACTCTTGAAGTTGCATCTTCAACTCCTTAGGCGCCATACGATACGGAGTAATCGACACCAGAGCTGCATCCACATACGTCTCAATACAAAACTCTACTTCCCTATCTAGTGGTATCCCATGCAACTCCTTCGAAAACACTCTGAAAAATTCACAAACATTATGGATATCCTTAAAATGTACCTGCTTCATATTTGGATTCATAACATAACCTAGATATGCTTGGAACCCAAGCTCCAACAACTTTCGCGCTTCTGAAGCTGAAACCACATTGAACAAGAATTTAACATTCTCGCCCAAAACCACCACCTCATAATCATCAAAAAGTTTCAATGAAACTCGCTTGGTTTCAAAATTGACCATAACCCGATGCTTGGTCAACCAATCCATACCCAGGATTACATCAAAACCATGAAACGGCAACTCCATCATATCAACTGCAAACACATGACCTTGAATCATCAAAGGACATATCCTAAACAACCTCCTAGCATGTAACACCCTAAATTTGGGCCTAGCTGTTAGATAGGTTGGTTAGACGGTTCAGGAGAATCAGATTAGGCAATTTGAGCTAGTTTCAGGAATTAAATCTTAACAAATTAATTTTGGCTAAAATAAAATATGGAAAAATACTAGAAAATGTTTAGTTAATATTTTAATTATTTTGGTAAACTCATTTTGAAGTAATTAAATTGGATTTTGGGACATTTTGTTCTGGTGACTAAAATGTAAAGTTTTCAAAACGGTTTTGGTGACTAAATCGTAAAACGGTCAAAACTTAGAATCTTTAAGGAGCTAATATACCAAAGTTTTCCATCAGATTTTCCCTTAATTTAGGAAACTTTTAAAAGTCTTTTAAGTGGTTTTTAATTAAAAATAAAATAGAATTTATTAAAATGATTTTAAAGCTAATTTTATTTTTCTCACGTGACAACTTTTGCTCTCAAATTTCTCAGCAACCAAACTACCAATTCCATTCTAAAATTCTTAGGAAACAATCTCTTTTTGATTTCCTACCTGATTACCTTTACAATTGATTTCTGTTATGAAATTATGATTAAATCATGAATATGGTATTTAAATTGAGTTTTGAGGTGAAAATTGATGAATCTTGGTATGGATCTGATTTGTATCAATTCTAATTGGTTTATATCAATTAAGAGATGTGTTTTAATGTTAAAAGAAAAGACTAATAAAAAGAATATCGAAACTATGTGAATTGTTAATTTTCTAGGTTGTAAATAGTTAGATTTTGAAGTGATCTTGGTGTTGTAAGGTTGCTGGAGGTATAAGGACGTTATAAAGATTTTTTTGATGTTAATTGATGTTGCTAAGATGTTAAATTCAATAGGTTTTGGCTGGGCTTTGTTTAGTTGGAGTTTGGTTGTGATTTCGGTTGTTTTAGAGAAGTGTTTGATGGTTTGTAGTGAGGCAAAGTTGTGGTTAATGGTTGTTGGAAATTACAGATGCATGGAAGTGCATTAATCCTCTGTTTTTGATTGGGTAAAGCAGGGGAGTTGGATCATTTAGCTTTTGGAAAGGTTACGGAAGCTTTAGAAGCTTGATTCTTGCAACGGCAAGAGGGCGTTGTGTTGTTGGTGAATGGAAATGTGATTTGTTACTTTCTAAAGGTTTAAAAGAGATTTTTGTGAGTTTAGATTAAGTTTGAAACACTTATCTAAGCTCGAAAGTAAGTATCGGATGTTCTCGCTCTCGTTTTCGGTTTCGCAAAATACTATCTCATGCATATGTTTATATTTTGATTACCTACTGTTATATGCATATTTTAGAAATAAAATTTGTTGCAAATGATCTATATTATGATTATTAAGAATGATAAATGATTTATGAAAGAATTTTGAGAATGCTAGAGTACATGGTTTGATGTATTGGAATTTGATTTGATTTGAGGCATATGTAAAATAGTGAGGTAATGTGGTTTTATTGAGTATATTGGCAAGTGGCTGAGATTAAATGTTATCAGATATAGTTGGCTAGCCAAAGGGTTTAAAGTGCACTATAATAATTTGCCTCTTGTGTGTCGAGGGGTCAAGAGTGTGCCATGCTCCACCATGAGAACCGCAGCGGTCAAGGGGTTAAGAGTGTGCCAATTCTCTCACTGGTGGATTTATATATTATAACCGTTGAGGGCTGCTCTGGTTCGAGGACGTATGTGAAGTGATCAAAGGAACCACTTGGGAAATCTGTGTATCCGATGTGGTTTTATAAAATATAATGAAACTTGGTTTTGAGTCACTTGAATGCCAATATATAAGATAATGTATCATGTGAAATGGATTATGTTTTATATAATTTGGTTTATGCATGAGATGATCTTTAAGCTTGCAATTTAGAGATTTTGACATATGAAGCTTAAATTGAGGTTTATAATAGAATCCATGATACATGTACTGCAAATGATTTAATTGTGCATATTTGGAAAGATTGTAGAAGAATGAGATGATTTTGGCTTGGGCATAATAAACTAAATTTGAAATAAATTGGTTTTAAATGCACTGATGAGTGTTTTTGAGATTCCCTCACTAAGCTTATAGCTTACGATCTCCTTTCTCAACAATGCAAAGAGGTAAGCACTTTCGGACAACAAGTAAGCAAGAGGAGATCCAAGGGACGAAGTATTTTCAAGTATGGTTTTACAAATACTTAGTAGTAATAAGAGGCAATGTGACCAAGTTGTATTTGGGAGGGTTATTTTGGATACTCCCTATTTGTACAAGTTATATTTGGAGTTTTGGACTTGTATGATGCTTTATACCTTACCTTGAAGGGTTGGGACATGTTTTGCATGCTTGGCTAGAGATCATGCCTATACGTCCTTTGTTTGGTTTTGATATGTCATGTATGATCATTTACCATGCTCATATGATTGTGGAAATATTGCTTAAGAGGTTATTTGATGATTAGATACTATTTGGGGTGAGTTAGATTGAGCTAAAGTGTCATATGTTCAACCAAGAGGTCATTACAGGTTTGTCCGTACCGATACGGGTCCTTAGAGATTGGTACGCGAGGACCTATCTCGGCTCAATTTGGGCAAAATTTCCTAGGCGTACTGATATGATTGGTAACTATATCGGTACGCATAGCTGAAAAATTGGTTTGGTTTCGTACACGGGCAACTGTACCAGTACGCCCTTTGGCTACTAGAATTCCCTATTTTGAATATTCAACACATTTACCGATACGCTTGAGGACCGTACCGGTACACCTTTGAAATATATACCTGTATCGATACAGAAGGGATGTGTATCGATGCACAATTAGTTATTTCTATTAAAATGCTTTCTAAAGTTTGAATCTTTGCAGTTTAGTCTCTATTACTTGACCATACAATTAAATAAGTTTGGATGAATATTTTAAGTTGTAATTTAACCTGATTGTATGAAACATGACTAATTAAGGATTGGTAACTTTTGAATTAACGAAGTCTCTATAATTTTCAAAAATTGCAATTTGGTCCATGTAATGTAATTTGGATTAATTGGATGTCAAACTGATGCTCGATTGAGTTGTAATTTTCATCGATGCTAGCATGATCACCTTAGGGCTTAACTATGCATTTATATAAGTTAAAATGAAAAAAGAACCATTTTCTATGTAATTCTTTCAGATTTTTCTCGGCAAGCCCATTGTAGCTCGCTCGATTCGGTCTGATATCTAGGTTAGATTAAGAAGGTTACATTTAGTGGTATCAAAGCCAGGTTATAATTGTTGGAGGTAGGTTATGGTTTCTTGATGTTTTGTTGCTAAATTAATTTGTTGATTGGCATGCACTTGTTTGATTTTGTATGATTGTGATTGAAATGTGACATGTTGGGGGGTAAAAGCTTGGGGACACATTACCTTATTACTACTAGTGAAAAATGGTTTTTGTTTTGAAACATGTGCGACTTGGATTCTTGCTACAAGCTGGCTTAATTGTTTTGTTTTGTTGCATTATTATGCTTTACACTCATATTTTTGAGAAATGGGACCGAGATGAGAGACAAGAGCTTATATGGGGAGTGTTGTAGATAGACAAAATGATGAGTGGCCTCCTCCTCCATTGATTCCTCCTATTGGCATTGAAGTCGAGGGTGGTGTGCCTTAAGCACCGCAAGGACTAGTTTTTAGGGATATGACAACATTGATCCAGCCAATAACTAGAGCATTTCAGGTAGCTATAGCTGGAGTGCAAGTACCTGCACTGGCACCTGCAGTAGTTGTTATTATTAGGCTTTCATTAGAGCGTTTGCATAGTTTGGGAGGTACCGAGTATAGAGAGGATTCTTGGCTAGATAGAGTGTACAAATGTCTACAAGTTGGGTTGTATAGTGTCTTTGCTTCATGGTGATGCTTATAGCTGGTGGATGACCTCTATCGCGGGTATGTCACCTACTGATGTGACATGGAAGTTATTTTGTATTGATTTTCAAAAGAAGTATCTGGGTTCTCGTTACCGAGATTAGAAAAAGTGGGGGTTCATGGCGTTGGTCTAGGGTAGTATGTCTGTGTTGGAGTACGAGGTTTAGTTTGTTTGGTTGAGCCATTATGCTCCTGAGCTGGTTCCTGATGAGCGTCAGCAATGCGATCATTTTCAGTATGGACTGGTTAAGAAAGTGAAAACTTATATGTTGGCCACGGATTACACCGAGTTTGATGTTTTTGGTTTCTTGGTCTTAGGACATTGAGCAGAATCTGGGTTTGTCATCTCGTTCATGGAGTTCTTTTGCTAGGAAGAGGGTTGCTGAGTCAGATGTTGGTAGGGATCTGTACAAGAAGCATCGAGATAAGAGGTATCGTCATGATCAGAGATGTAGCAGTAGTAGTGTTGGGTGTGGGCAGCATGTTCAAAGCACCTTTGTTCAAGCACCTAAGTGTGGGCGTTGTGGAATACGACATTTAGTGGAGCGTTAGGGTACCCTTAGTACATGTTGGAGCTGTGGTTCACGAGATCACATTAGGCGTGATTATCCGCAGTTGGCTAAGGAAGGTTAGGCTCCTACACCTAGTGTTGTGTCGCAGAGAGGCCGTGGGAACAATCGAAGTAATTTTCAGCGTAGAGAGGATGGTCAGAGTACAGTTGCTCACATTGTGGCGGTTCAACCTGAGGGTGATGGACCGGCAAGGATTTACGCACATAGTGAGGGAATGAATGATACCAATGTGATTCCAGGTACTTTTACTTTGCAATCTATATCGTTACTCTCTTTGATAGATTCTGGTTCTATACATACATTTTGCACGAACATGCTTTCTTGCTTGATGTACTTGTAGAAGTGTTAGATGTGGGTATGAAAGTACTAGTTCTTTTGGTGAGATTGTAGTGGCTAGGAGGTTGTTTAGGAGATATCATTTGATGGTCCAAGGTCATGTGTTTGCAACTGATTTAATGGAGTTATTGTTTTATGGTTTTGATGTCATCTTGGGGATGAGTTGGTTGTCAGAGCACAGGGTTGTGATTGATTTTGAGACAAAAATGAGTTTCGTTGAAACTTGCTAAGGATTACGAAGTGGTGGTTGTGGGCGAGAATGTTAAATTCTTGTCCAATGTGGTTTTGTCTTTGGAAGCGCAGAAGTTGTTAGAGTCTGGGAGTCAGGCATATCTAGCATATGTTATGAACCCAAATATGAAGGAGGTGTGTGCTCAGGATATCTGCACCATTTGTGATTTTCCAAGAGTGTTTCTAGAGGAGTTGCCTGGCTTTCCGCTGGATTGAGAGGTAGAGTTTTGCATTGAGATGTATACAAATACGGCTCTGATGTCGATTGCACCGTATTGCATGGCACCGAAGGAGTTGAAGATGCAACTTCAGGAGTTGTTGGATTGTGGTTTCATCCGACCTAGTGTATTACTATAGGGATCACCGGTGTTTGTGAAAAAAAGGATGGCACGATGAGAACGTTCATTGATTATCGACAACTAAACAAGTTGACAATTAAGAATAAGTATCATTTGCCGAGGATTGATGATTTGTTTGATTAATTTTAGGGATCTACGGTGTATTCCAAGATTGACCTGAGGTCTGGATATTATCAATTGAAAGTGAACGATAAAGACGTGCCGAAGATAGCTTTTTGCGTGCGTTGCCGGCATTATGAGTTCTTAGTGATGTCGTTTGGGTTGACAAATGTGCCTACAGCTTTCATGGGTATGATGAATCATGTATTCCATGAATTCTTGGATCAATTCATGGTAGTGTTCATCGATGACATCCTCGTGTACTCTCGTACAAAGGAAGATCAGGATCGACATCTATGGATTGTGTTGTAGGTTCCGTTGGATAATAAGCTATATGCCAAGTTGAGCAAGTGTGATTTTTGGATTAAGCAAGTGGTTTTTCTTGGTGATGTTGTTTTGGCATAAGGTATAAATGTGGACCGACAAAAATTGAAGCAGTTGTAAATTGGAAGCAACCTAAGTCGATGACCGAGTTTCATAGTTTCTTGGGGCTAGTAGGATATTATCGTCGTTATGTAGATGGTTTCTCAAAGATTTCTACTCCTTTGACGAAATTTGTTGCAAAAGGATTTAAGTTTTGAATGGATGGATGGTAGACAACAAGCCTTTGATAAGTTGAAGGAAGCTTTGACGCAAGCTCTGATCTTGATTCAACCTGAACTAGGGAAAGATTTTTTGGTTTATAGCGATGCATCCTATGTTGGTTTGTGGTGTATGTTGATGCAAGGAGGTAAAGTTGTGGCATATGCATCTAGGCAGTTGAAGGTGCACGAGCTCAACTATCCTATACATGATTTAGAGTTGGCTGATGTGGTGTTTGCTTTGAAGATTTAGAGGCATTATCTTTATGGTGAGAAGTGTATTGTATACACGGACCACAAGAGTTTGAGATATCTGATGTCGTAGAAAGAGTTGAATCTTAGGCAACAAAGATGGTTGGAGTTGCTCAAGGATTATAACTTGACAATAGAGTATCATCCAGGTAAGGCTAATGTTGTAGTCGATGCCCTGAGTAGGAAGATTGCAGTGGAGTTGACGACGATGTTTGTTCGGTCGAATGTGACACAAGATGGTGGTTTGTTGGCCGAGTTGCAAGTAAAGCCATCGTTGTTGCAGTTGATCAAGGAGAAACAACGGTATGATGATTCTTTGGTACCGCATGTTAAGGATATTATGGATGGCAATCAGACAGATTTTTTCTTTAGTTTGGAAAGTATTTTGTGCTTTAAGGGTTGGGTGGATGTGCTGAAGGATGAGGAGTTGCGGCACACTATCTTGGTCGAGGCTCATTTGAGTCCTTTCGCTATGCATCCGAGAAGTGCAAAGATGTATCAGGATTTAAAGAAGGAATTTTTTGGGTTGGTCAGAAGAAAGATATGGCGAATTTTGTTACTCGATGTATAATATGTCAACGTGTTAAGGTTGAGCATTAGTTTCCTTCTGGGTTGTTGCAACCGCTAAAGATATTGAAATGGAAATGGGAGAGAACTACTATGGATTTTGAAACCGGGTTGCCTTTAACGCCAAAAAAGAACAATTCTATTTGGGTGATTGAGGATAGGTTTACAAAGTGTGCACATTTCTTGGCTGTGCATACAACGTATACTATGGGTAAGTTGGCAGAGTTGTATATTGCAGAGATTGTGAGGTTGCACGGGGTGCCAAAGTCTATAGTATCGGATAGGGATTTGCGCTTTACAGTAAGGTTTTGGGAGTGTTTGCATAGGGTGTTGGGTACGCGGTTGAATTTCAATACTTCGTATCATTCTCAAATAGATGGTCAGTCTAAACGCGTTATCCAGGTGCTCGAGAATATGTCACGGTGTTGCATCATTGATTTCCAAGGAATGTGGGAGAAGCGGCTACCATTGGTGGAGTTTGCCTATAAAAATAGTTATCAGGCTAGTATCCAAATGGCTATGTATAAAGCTTTATATGGTAGGAAGTGTCGCGTGCCACTTTGCTGGGGTGAGGTGGGTGAGAAGTTTATTTCCCTGCCTGATATGCTGAAGGACACCAATGAGAAGGTGAAGCTTATCTATGAACGGGTGAAGGCAGCTTCAGATCGACAAAAGTCATAAGCTGACTTGAAGCGTATGGATATTGAGATCGCGATTGGAGATCGAGTGTTTCTTAAGGTTTCACATTGGAAGAAGGTAATGAGGTTTGGACGTAAAGGCAAGCTAAGTCCAAGGTTCATTGGGCCTTATGAAGTGCTGGAGTGTGTTGGTCCAGTTGCTTATAGATTGAGGTTGTCTGCGGAGTTGGAGAAGATACATGATATTTTCCATGTATCAATGATTCAAAGATATAGATCAGATCCGTCGTATGTGATGCCTGTTGAGGAGATTGAATTGAATCTAGATTTGAACTATGATGAGAAGCTAGTGGCAATTCTAGATTCTAGCAGCAAGGTTCTTCGTGGCAAGACCGTGGAGTTGGTAAAGGTGTTGTGGCGACATCGTGGTGTCGAGGAAGCCACATGGAAAACTAAGGAGGACATGAAGAATCAGTTCCCTTACCTTTTTCTGCCAGATAAATTTTGAGGACGAAATTTCTTAAGAGGGGGAAAGTTGTAACACCCCAAATTTGGGCCTAGGTGTTAGATAGGTTGGTTAGATGGTTCGGGAAACTGGATTAGGCAATTCGAGCTAGTTTCCGGAATTAAATCTTACAATTTGCTTTTGGCTAAAATAAAATATGGAAAAATACTAGAAAATTTTTAGTTAGTATTTTAAGGGTTTTGGTAAACTCAATTTGAAGGAATTAAATTGGATTTTGGGACATTCTGGTCTGGTGACTAAAATGTAAAGTTTTCAAAATTATTTTGGTGACTAAATCGTAAAAGGGTCAAAACTTAGAATCCTTAAGGAGCTAATTTACTAAATGTTTCCATCATATTTTTTCCTTAATTTAGGATGTTTTAAAGGCTTTTAAATGGTTTTTAATTAAATATAAAATAAAATTTATTAAAAGGATTTTAAAAGCCAATTTCATTTTTCTCACGTAACTACTTTTGCTCTCAACTTTCTCAGCAGCCAAACAACCAATTGCATTTTAAAATTCTCTAGAAACAATCTTTTTTTATTTCTTTTTGATTTCCTACTTGACTACCTTGGTTTCTACATCAAAATCTACTTGGTTTCTTGAAGTTTTCATCCAATCCTTGCCAGTTAAGGGAGAAACCAACAATAAGAGGTGATTTTCGTTTCTCTCCTCTAATTAAAGGTTCTTTAATGAAATTCCCAATTTCTTGATCATTTGCAACTAATTTTTGTTATGAAACTATGATTAAATCATGAATATGGCATTTAAATTGAGTTTTAAGGTGAAAATTGATGAATCTTGATATGGATCTGATTTGTGTTGATTCTAATTTGTTTAGATCAATTAAGAGATGTGTTTTAATGTTAAAAGAAGATATTAATAAAATGATGGATGAGTGTTTTTGAGATTCCCTCACTAAGCATATAGCTTACGCTCTCCTTTCTTATCAATGTAGAGAGGTAAGCACTTTCGGACAACAAGTAAGCAAGAGGAGATCCAAAGGACAAAGTATTTTCAAGTATGGTTTTACAAATACTTAGTAGTAATAAGAGGCAATGTGATCAAGTTGTATTTGGGATGGTTATTTTGGATACTTCCTATTTGTACAAGTTATATTTGGTGTTCTGGACTTGTATGATGCTTTATACCTTGCCTTGAGGGGTTGGGACATGTTTTGCATGCTTGGGTAGAGATCATGCCTATAGGACCTTTGTTTGGTTTTGATATGTCATGTATGATCCTTTACCATGCGCATATGATTGTGGAAATGTTGCTTAAGAGGCTATTTGATGATTAGATACTATTTGGGGTGAGTTAGATTGAGCCAAAATGTTACATGTCTGACCAATAGGTCATTACAAGACTGCCCGTATTAGTACGGGTCCTCAAGGATCGGTATGCGGGTACCTCACTCAGCTTAATTTGGGCAAAATTGCCTAGGCATATCGATAAGCCTGGAAACCGTATCAGTACGCATAGCTGAAAAATTGGTTTGGTTTTGGTACACGGGCAATCGTACCTGTACACCCTTTGGCTACTAGAATTCCTTATTTCAAATATTAAACACTCGTACCGATACGCTTGAGGACCGTACCTGTACACCTTTGAAATTTATACCCGTATCGATAAAGAAGGGATGTGTACCGATACACAGTTAGTCATTTCTGTTAAAATTCTTTCTAAAGTTTGAATCTTTGCAGTTTAGTCCCTATTACTTGACCATGCAATTAAATGAGTTTGGATGATTACTTTAAGTTGAAATTTAACCTGGTTTTATGAAACATGAATAATTAAGGATTGGTAACTTTGGAATTAATAAAGTCCCTATAATTTCAAAAATTGCAATTTGGGCCTTATAATGTAATCTGGATCAAATAGATGTCAAATTGATGCCCGATTGAGTTGTAATTTTCACCGCTGCTAGAATGATCACTTTAGGGCTTAACTATGCATTTATGTAAGATGAAATAAAAAATATATACCGCTTTCTATGTAATTCTTTTGGGTATGTCTCGACAAACCAATGTAGCTCACTCGGTTCGGTCTAACGTCTAGTCCGAGTCAAGTGGGTTACATCTTTGTGTACTCTCGTACCGAGGAAGAACATGATTGGCATTTGCAGATTGTGTTGCAAGATTTGTTGGACAATCAGTTGTTTGCCAAGTTGAGCAAGTGTCAATTTTGGTTAAGGGAAGTAATTTTCCTTGGACATGTTGTATCGATAGAAAGTATTCGTGTGGATCCACAAAAGATTGAGGCAGTGGTAAGTTGGAAACCACCTAAGTTTGTGGAGGAGGTTCGTAGTTTTCTTGGGTTGGCAGGATATTATCGTTATTTTGTAGATGGTTTCTCGAAGGTTGCTGCTCTGCTGACTAAGTTGCTACAAAAGGATGTTCGTTTTGAGTGGACGGAGAGTATACAACAAGCTTTTGAAAAGTTGAAGGAGGCTTTGACGCAAGCTCCGATCTTGAATCAACCTGAGTTGGGGAAAGAGTTTTTTGTTTATAGTGATGCATCCTAAGTTGGTTTGGGGTGTGTGTTAATACAAGACGGGAAAGTTATGGCTTATGCATCTAGATAGTTGAAGGTGCGTGAGTGCAATTATCCTATGCATTACTTAGAGCTTGCTGTAGTGGCGTTTGCGTTGAAGATTTTGAGACATTATCTGTATGGAGAGAAGTGTATTGTGTACACTAATCACAAGAGTTTGAAGTATTTGATGTCCCAAAAGAGGTTGAATCTTAGGCAACATCGATGGTTAGAGTTGCTCAAGGATTTTGATTTGACGATTGAGTATCATCCAAGAAAGGCTAATATGGTAGCCGATACCCTGAGTAGAAAGGTTGTGGTGGAGTTAAGGGCAATGTTTGCGTGGTTAAGTGTGACGCGAGATGGTGGGTTATTGGCTTAGTTGCAAGTGAAACCATCATTGTTACAGTTGATCGAGAAGAAACAACCGTATGATGATTCGTTAGTGCCCCATGTTAAGGATATTATGGATGGTAATCAGACAAATTTTTATTTTAATGATGATGGTGTCTTGTGTTTTAAGGGTCGAATAGTTGTTCTAGAAGATGTTGAGTTAAGCACAGTATTCTAGACCTTTTTCTATGCATTCGATTAGTACAAAGATGTACCAAGATTTAAAGGAGTATTATTGGGTTGGTTTAAAGAGGGATGTAGCGGAGTTTGTTGCCCAGTGTATGGTGTGTTAGCATGTTAAGGATGAGCATTAGTTTCCTTCCGGATTGTTGCAACCGTTGAATATTCTGGAATGGAAGTGAGAGAGAATTACCATGGATTTTGTGATGGATTTGCCTTTGATTCTATCGAGGAAGAATTTAGTTTGGGTAATTGTGGATCGGTTTACGAAGTGTGCACATTTTCTGGCAATGCATGCTACGTATACATTGGATAGGTTAGCGGATATGCATATTGCTAATATCGTAAGGTTGCACGGGGTACCTAAGTCTATCGTGTCAGATAGGGATCCGCATTTTACATCGAGGTTTTGGGAGTGTTTGCATAGAGCTTTGGGTACACGGTTGAATTTTAGTACTCGTATCATCCTCAGTCGGATGGTCAGTCTAAACGTTTATCCAAGTGTTAGAGGATAAGTTATGGTGTTGCATCATTGATTTTCAAGGAACGTGGGAGAAGCAACTACCATTGGTAGAGTTTGCTTATAACAATAGTTATCAAGCAAGCATTCAAATGGCTCCGTATGAAGCTTTGTATGGTAGGAGGTGTCATATGCCACTATGTTGAACTGACGTAGGGAAAAGTATGTTTCTCTGCCTGATGTGTTGAAAGTCACTAATGAGAAGGTGAAGCTTATTAGTGATTGGTTGAAAGCGGCTTCGTATAGGCAAAAAGCCTATGCTGATTTGAAGCATAGGGAGATTGAGTTTGCGGTTGTGATAAGGTGTTTCTAAAAGTTTCGCCTTGGAAGAAGGTGATGAGGTTTGGAAGAAAGGGTAAGCTGAGTATGAGGTTCATTGGGCCTTACTGGGTGTTAGGGCGTGTTGGTCCAATTGCTTATAGTTTAAGGTTATCCAAGGAGTTGGAAAAGATTCATGATGTTTTCCCTGTGTCGATGCTTTAGAGGTACAGATCAGACCCATCGCATGTGATGCCTGTTAGAGAGATTGAATTGAATCCAGATTTGACCTATGATGAGGAACCGGTGAAAATCTTAGATTCTAGCACTAAGGTTCTTCGTGGGAAGACTGTTAAGTTGGTAAAGGTGTTGTGGCCACATCGAGGTGTTGAGGAAGCCACGTGGAAAAGTAAGGAGGACATGAAGAAGTAGTTCCCTTATCTTTTTTCCATCAGGTAAATTTCAAGGATGAAATTTATTAAGTGGGGGAGAGTTGTAACACCCCAAACTTGGGCCTAGAAGTTAGCAAGATAGATTAGACGGTTCGGGTGAACCGAATTAGGTAGTTCGAACTAGTTTTGGAAATTAATTCATAATAAATATTTTTAATGTGAAGTAACATATGGAAAATGGTGAAAATACTTAATTATTATTTTAAAGGTTTTGGTAAGCTCAATTTAATGAAATAATTTCAGATTAAATGACATTTTGGTTTGGTGACTAAAATGTAAAGTTTTCAAAACTATTTTGGTGATTAAATTGTAAAAGGCTCAAAACTTAGAATCTTTAAGGAGCTAATTTACCAATGTTTTTAATCAGACTTTTCCATCAATTTAGGCTATTTTTAAATGGTTTTAAAATTTTTATTAAATAAAAACAATATGGATTTTATTAAAAGGCTTTTAAAAGATGATTTACTTTTCTGACGTAACCACTTTTGCTCTCAACTTTTCTCTCAATTTTCCCAGCATCCAAACTACCTTTCTTGCTCCAAAATGATTAAGAATTAACTCTTATCGATCTCATTTTGATTTCTCAATTGATTTCTTTGATTTCTACTTCAAATCTTACATGTTTTCTTGGAGATTTCACTCAAATCATGCCAATTAAGGGATAAGCCAACCATTAGAGGTGATTTTTGTTTCCTTCCTCTAATCAAAGGTTCTTTACTGAAATTCTCAAGTTCTTGATCTTTTACAATTGGTTTTTTATGTGTGTTGATGAATAAATTAAGATTAAAAGGTTTAAAGTTAGTTTTAATAAGAAATTGGTGGATCTTTGTTATAGATCTGATTTGTGGTGATTTTAATTGATGTGGGTCACATCTAAGACATGTTTTAATGTTATGAGAAGATATTTGTAAAAGGAATCCCGAAACTAATTGAATTGCTAATTTTCTAGGTTGTGAATAGTTAGATTTTGAGGTATTTGTGGTGTTATGATGTTGCTGGTGTAAATCCCAAATTTTGGCTAGTGACTAAATTGTAAATTTTGAAAGTGTATGGGGTTAAAGTATAAACCTTGGAAAAGTCTGGGGACTAAAGTGTAAATTTCCCCAACAAGTAATTTTATTCAATAGAAGAGTGAATCGGATCGAAATAAGTACCTTGATATCGGTTTTAAGAATTAAGATGCAGAAAAAGGTACTGAATTTGGATCGAATGAAATTGTTAAGCGTGCTCGGGCTAGGGAATACAAAGATGGGTGACCTTTAGGAAGGTCCCATAAAAGTGTTTCTGGTCGATATTTTGGACGCAGTAAAGGTAGAAAATATTCATATGGATTTCAAATAAAGGATTTCTACGAGAAACCTTATGTTATGAAGAATTTCAATAATTATCGGAATAATAGACTGAGTTAAGAAAATTTAGTCTAAGTTTTTATGAAAGGAAATTTTTAAGGTATAAAAGTATCATGTGATAGATAGTGAGTTGTATTGGGTACTTTCAAAGGTTGTAAAAATCTGAGGAAAATTGAAATGGGAATTGAAGTTTAGTGACCAAAATGAAAATTTTGAAAGTTTTGTGGCCAAAGTATAAACTTTGGGAAAGTTCAAGGAACAAAGTTTAATTTCCAAAATTTTATGTAAGTTAACCCCGTAAATGAATAGTTCACCCCCGAGAGTGACACTTTCTTGTTACCCGAATTTTTCGTAAGAAGAAAATTTGGAAATCGTATTGAGTGAAATTCAAATATTTGGATCGAATAAATATCATAAAGAAAAATCTAAGATATTTTGGGACATGGCCGGTTGGATTGGAACCAATTTGGTTCAATTTTAATGGAATGGCAATTTTCAAGACTGGTTATAAATAAAGACTAGTTGGAGGGCAAATTGGAAATTTGCCATGGATGACAATTTTGAAATATTTTGAAACTTTAAAGGAAATTTTGAAAGGCCAATTACACATGGATTTGATCTTGGCCACTGAGTTTTGATGAGATTAAATCTTGTCCATTCGATAAAAAGGGCATTTTAGTAATTTCACTATTTAAATGAATTTAAAATTCATTTATACAAGACAAGTGGCCAAATTGGATGAAAATAAAAAGATGAAGACCATTCTTCATCTTCAAATTTCGAAATATGAGGGGGAGAAAGAAAATTGGAGAAAAATTTTCCAAGTTCGATTCAAGCCCCGAAAGTCGATTTCCAGGTAATCTTTCAAACTACAAAGTTGTTCTACTCATCAAGCTCTATCTTTTGGTGTAAATAATTTGTGGAAAACATGCTTGATTAATGATAATTTTGTATGAGAAGAAATTAGGGTTTATGGACTCAAATTGGGGGTTTTGAGATTTTATGATTCCATGTTGAAATTCAAGTTGAAATCAAGCTTTTGTGATGTTAAAATCATGTTATTGAGTTGGGATTTAAACTCTACATGTTTTGATTATTATGAAGATGACTAGGGTTTATGGAATCAAGTTTGATTTAGGGATTGTGATGTTGGATAAATGATCTAGTAAGCTTGATTTGTTGTTTGGAAGCAAAACCCTAATTTAAATGTTTAGGGACCAATTCAACAAGTTTAAAATTTTAAGGACTAAATCTGATTTTTATGGAATTGGTGTGTATTTATGTATTAGGGATGTTGAAGATATGAAATTGAAGTTAGAATGCAAAACCGATGTTAAATCGAGTTAGTGACCATTTTGACAAATTGTCAAAGTTAAGTGACCAATTTAGAAATGAGGTTTTAAAGAAGTATTAAATCTGATTTTAGTTATAATGATGGAATTAAGATAGTAATGTTGATTTGAGGACTAAATCGCAAAGTTAAGAAGCTAGAATCCATATCTTTTCATTTTAGTGGCTATTTCGGTTAAGAAGGAAAATTAAGGGGAACTATTGTGAATAATTATTTGATGAAGAAGTGATAAGTTGATGATTTAAAGTAAATAATGGGACTAAATTGACAAATATCAAAGTAAGGAGAAATTAGTATAAAGTTTGAAGTTATTTATGGAAGTTGTGTAGGAAAACTAGATTTGGCAGTAAGTTTGAAAATTCACCATAAGTTCTACAAAATGGTTAGATGGTGAATTTTATACCAATGTAAAGATTTGTTCGTCTAGTTTTGCCTCCAACAAATGGAAACTGATTTCGAGTTCCGAGTAAAAAGATATGAAATTTTAAGTGGTGAAAGGTCAGAAAATAGTATGGCAGTCTGTTCCGAAATCAGCACTGGAAATTGACTTTGAAAATTCGCCATAAATCGTACAAGTTGAATTTGGGCTATTAATTTATATGGGTGAAAAGATTATTGAATCTAGTTTCTTTCAGAATAAACAGAATCGAATTCTGAGTATTATATTATTTTATAGAAATAAATCTTTGAAGGTAGTGCAAGCTGCCAAAAAATGGAAATTGAGACATTTGGTATCTAATGGTAGTTAGCAAGCTTTGAAGAATTATTTGAAGTTCAAAGTGGTCAATTGGGGACCAAAATGAATTTTTGGACAATCTAAGGAAGGAAGAAAAAGTTTTGGAAATTTTACATATTCGAATAATTAGATTTTATAGCATATTTAAAATATTGTTAGATTTGAATCTAACAAATGGTATTTATATTTATGCAGTTAATGAAGCCGAACACGAATCAAAGAGGATTCAAGATACTATAAAGGAAAAGATCGAGTAGAATTTAGTGAGGCATACTATTATATGGCCCAGGTGAGTGCAATCTTATTTATTTTAATTATGATACGAGGAAAACTTGTGATAAGTCAACCTCAAATGTTGAAAGAAAAGGATTTGATTTACATTAAATGGTTTTGAATGGTTTTGTGAATGATTTCTGGTATGAACTGCCCTATGCATATTTTTATATGAAATTATTGATTTTGATCCATTGATATTATCGAAATGAATGAAAGGTTCATAATAGTGAATTGCTCAAAAAACCCATTGTATGATTATTGAGAGTCTTGGTATATTGGCATGCCAAAGAGGTGGAGTATATTAATATGATATTATTGTCAAGTACAGTAATGAGACAGTGAATTGTGTTCTACGGCTATGACCTATTGGTTAATACTGCTGTTAAGTTATGGCAGTGATATAGTGAGTTGTGTTCTACAAGAATGACCTATTATTATTATTAATGCCATTAAGTTAAGGTAGTGTTTACAGTGTTACACTGGCATCGATACATTGGTATTGATACATTGATATCAATACATTGATACATTGTTTTATTAATGGCACAACTAAATAGTTGTTGTCGGGCACATGTGCATACTCATCATTGACTCGCATACCATGTATTCTCATCCATAGTACATTGGGCTATATTGAAATTGAAAGTACAATGGATCGTATTGATATAACCTGTATTGTATATATATATGAATATATGAGATATTGATTTTTACAGGTTACATGATAGAGGAACGACTTCGATAAGTCATTCTATACGATTTTAAATTCTTATATGTTATATTTAGTATTTTATTTATTACGCAATTTTTATTAAAATTAAAGTGCTTTACTTTGATTTATAAGTTTTTCCTCACTAAGTTTGTACTTAGCGTGTGTTTGTTTCACACGTAGATTAAGATGGAGGATTTGAAGAGGAGTCGAGCATGCTGATCAAGCTTCAATCTGCAAAACATTAGTAAGATATTCTAGCTTATGATAATCTCTAGTGGGCATGTAATTATTAATTGCTAGTAGAGTATGATGCACTAAATTAGAATAAATGATAGATAAGTAATCACGTAAAGATTTTAAAGTCAAGAAATGGCCTAGATAGCCAATCTAGTTTTCACCATGAATTGAGCTATTGTTTTTAATAATTGCCAAATATATTTTAAAATAATTAGTTCAGGGTTGAAACTAGCTAATTGCATATAGGTTGTGTTTTCAAGAAAACCGAGAAAGGGTTAGATTTACAAACTAAAATTTGTAAATACTTGTACAAATAAAACTATAAGTCTAGATTTCTTTAAACGACTTCGTAACATCTTTAATGCATATTCGATTTACGAGTATACGTTAAGGGTGTTACAATTGGAGGTATAAGATAAAGTTGCAAGTGTTTTTAGATGTTAATTGATGTTGATTATATATTCAAATTGTTCAGTTATGGTTGGGCGTTGTTTAGGTTGATATCGAAGTGGTTTTTGGTTGTTTTCGGAAGGTTTATGGTGGTTATTGGTGAGGCAGTGTTGAGAATTGATGTTGATGGGATTAAATATGTATAATGATGCATTAATCCTCTACTTTTGTTTGGATAAAATATGGGAGATTGATCCTACAACGATTGACGAAGGTTTGGAAGCGTCGGACGCTTGATTTCGCATAGGCAAGTGAAGCTTCGTGTCATCGGTGAGTGGAAACGTGATTTACAACTTTGTAAAGTTTTAAAGTGGTTTTGGGAGTTTAGATTAAGCTTGAAACGCTTGTCTTGTAACATCCCCTTCTCGTATCCGTACACCGGGTATGAGTCGAAAATATTATGACTTTTTTAATCAAAAATCGGGGTAATTTAAATTTTTTTAGGAAAACTTCTCCATGGTCAACCATCCTAAAATTTCTCTAGCCCAAGCACACTTAACTTTATTTAAAATTGAAATAAATTATTTATTGGGGTTCCAATCATAAATCAATTATCTTAGCATACAACTCATCACCTGAGTTTACTCTTAACTTTGTATCTTTCTAGAAACACCAATTATCACGAAACGCTACTGAACTTTAAAGGCCAATCACAACTCAAATAGGTTTAGCAAGTATACATGCCACTATAATAATCAAACCTCAATTAGGATGTCACTACTGTGATTCCCTGTTGAGCTTTCCAATATTGATGCAATGCTCTTCTCACTCTTATCTTGATTTACCTCTGTGTGCACAATCAAACACACGCTAAGTATGAACTTAGTTAGGCACTAAAGGAAATTAATAAAAATAATTTAAACTTTATTTGACTTCATGGATATGTTTATATAACATGATATATATATGCCAAAGCATCAACTTTCACATTACATTAGTAATGATTTACTGCATGCTAATGTCATAAGACTTTCATGCTTGTCCATTTGTCATAATATGCCATATATACATAAATGCATCATGATCACTAGACATGTATTACCATCATGATAATCATATATTAACATAATATAAACCGGACATAAATTTCTTACCAATATACTTGCCATTTATTCCAAAAGCTCATAAGCTTGTTCACCTGTTTATCTTTTATTAACCAATAAACCATAGCCCAAATATAATCCTATGAGGACCCTGGGTACACGAGTCAAATATGCACCGAAGTGCTAATAAACATAAGGTTGTGCCCACCATCCACACATTTATAAGGCAGTGCTAACCATTCGCATATTTATAAGGCAATGCTAACCATCCGCACGTTTATAAGGCGATGCTAACCATATACACTAAGTGTCCTTTATATACACTATAGTGCTAAACCGAGTATGCAGCGTGCTACTGGACTCTATGGCATGCCAACTATACCATGTCCATCAATGACTTACTTGAGCATATTTTCCATATTTATTTCATTCATGGCAATGTATATCAACTTAATTTAACATTGGACAGTTCATTCCCGAAATAACATTCATAATATAACATCATATATAACTAGTGATCCATACATTTATATTCAACTTTTGACATATTTAAAATATGTCACTCATATGCTCCATGACATAAATATTATGACAATAAAATTTGGGTAGGCTCATCGCAAGCCATCCCAATGATGTATAAAACATCAATGTGTCGTGATATGTATGCAATTGCACTCACCTTGGCCACTTAACACAATGCCTCACTTTGTCCTAGCTAGATCATTTCTTTCATAGTACCTCGAACCTTCTTTGATTCGGACTTGACTTCATTAATCACATGAAAAAAATAAAATATTTGTTAGATTTAAATCTAACGATACCTTAAACATGTTGTCTAATATAATCATTCGAATATAAAATTTCCAAATATTTTTCTTTTCTTCCTTGTACTGTTCAAAAACTCATTATGGTCCTTAGTGACCAATTTGAACTTCCATTAATTTTTCTAAGCTTGCTAACTAACATTTGAATACAAAATGTTTCAAATTTCATTTTCTAACAGGTTGCGCTACCTTCAAAGATTTACTTATTCAGGGCAGAATACATACTGGATTTTAATTTCCATTATACGGGAGAAACTAGATTCAATAACGGTTCTAACGGTATAAGCCACATAAATTAATAAAATCTACAAAAATTATGAAAAATCACTGATTCACGTCACAGACTGTCCAGGCAGAAAATTGTTCTATAATTTTTCTGACCTTCATTCGAATAAAAATTCATATCTTTTAACTCAGAATTCGAAACCAGTTTTGGTTTGTTGGAAATGAACCTAGACTAAAAATTCTATCCAACAGTATAAAATTCATCATCTAACCATTTTTTATAATTTATGGCGAAATTTTAAACTTACTGCCATAATTCAATTCCAACATAACTTTCCATAAATAACTTCTAATTTACACCAACTTCTCCCTATTTCTCTACTTGTCAATTTAGTCCCATCACTTTACTTCAAATGACTATAATAAATCTTGTATTCATATGTTCTATGTACATCCTTCATCAAAATAGGCTCAAACCTTTACTTCTCTAATTTCTCTTAATTTGTCGAGATGGTCACCAAATTTCAAATATAAGGATTCAAGCTTCTTAACTTTGCAAATTAGTCCACCAATCAACATTACTACCTTAACTCCATCATTTTAACTAAAAATCAGATTTACTCCTTCTACATATTCTCTTTACTGAATAGACCATTCAAGTTTGACAATTTGTCAAAATGGTCACTAATGTGATTAATCGTCGGTTTAGCATTTTAACTTCATTTTCATGTCTCTAACATTATTAATAATATAAATACACATCAAATTCAATAAAAAATCAGATTTGGTCCCTTAATTTTGAAGCTTGCCGAAATGGTCCCTATGCATTTAACTTAGGGTTTTGCTTCCAAACAACAAATCAAGCTTACTAGATCATTAATCCAACATCACAAACCCTAGGTTAGAATTGAATCCATAAATCCTAATCTTCTCTATGCAAACCGAAATATGTAGGGTTTAAATCCCAACTCAATAACATGATTCCAACATCATACATACATGATTCTAACTTAAAATCAACCATAGATTCATAAAATCATAAAAGCCCCAATTTGTTCATAAACCCTAATTTCTTCCACATATCAAATTTCTTCAAACAATCAAGAATTCTATAAATTATTTACATCAAAAGATAGAGCTCGAAGAGTATAACAACTTTTTAGTTAGAAAGATTACCTAAAAACTGAGATTTGGGGCTTAAATCGAGCTTGGAAATTTCCCTCTTCTTTCTCCTCTTTCTCCATGGTTTATGGCTGGAAAATATGAACATTGTTTTCATCTTTTTACTATTAAATTACACTTGTAACTATTAAATGAATTTTAAATTCATTTAAATAGAGAAATTACCAATTTAGCCTTTAAATCCAATGGCTAATTTAATCTCATCCAAAATCAATGGCCAAGATGAAATCCATATATATTTCATCTTCCAAAACGTCCTCAACATTTCAAAATTACCATCCTTGCCAAATGGCCAATTTGCCCTCCAACTAGTCTTTATTTACTAGTTTGTTTCAAAATTGCCATTCCATTATATTCTAACTAAATTAGTTCCTTCTCAAATGACCACTATTCCATAAATATCATTTTAAGATTTTCCATGGCTTATGGAGCAGTCTACGAAATTTCAATTGAATCTATTTTCGCAATATTCACTAAATACTTCTACTACAATTTTACCTTTACCGAGCTATCGGATCTATTCCGAAAATTCTATATTTCCATAATGTACCTCATGTCATCATCCTTCATCCAATGGCCTAGATTTAATCTTGATCTAGCAGTTACCAACCTTGCCCTTATAATTTTCCAAAATTACGATCTTGCCATTTTCATCCAACAACTCATATTTAACATGGAAAATCAACTTAAATACAAGGGATCATATTCTTCCAACACAAAGAAAATATCTTAGACATGTAAAATGACATAATTAACCTTGCCTTATCATCCTTTAAAATATCCTGGATATTCGATTCGATCTGATTATCCGAATATTTTTCTAAAATGTATCACTTTATAGCCATTAATACAAACTCCGTATGAAAAATTCAGGTAACACAAAAACATCATTCTTGGGGTAAACTATTAATTTACGGGACTAAAATACATAACTTTCAAAATTTACATTTTGGTCACTAGACAAAAATTGGGACATTATAATTCTCCCCTTAAGAAAATTTATCCTCGAATTTTCAACACATACCTGATTCAAAAACAATGAGAAACTGTTTTCTCATATATTTTTCTCTTTCCCATATCGCTTTTTCGACTTCATGATTTCGCCAAAGAACTTTAACAAGCGAGAACATCTTATTCCTTAGTTCTTTGACTCCATGTTCCATAATCTTTACCGATTCTTCCTCGTAAATCAAATCCGGTTAAATCTCTATTCCTTTCGGGTAACGATATGTAAAGGATCTGATCGATACGTCTTGAGCAACGATACATGAAATATATTGTGAATCTTGTCTATTTCTGGAGGTAAGGCTAGCTAATAAGCCACCGGACCAACACTTTTCACAATCTTATATGGTCCAATAACTCTCGGACTCAGCTTCCCTTTTTGTCCTAACCATAACACCTCCTTCCAAGGTGAAACTTTTACAGAACACTTTATCCTTAACTTCATATTAAATATCTTTTCTTTCAAGATCAACAGATAATATCCACCATTCTAAAGCAATTCTAGATTGCTTCAAACTATTCTTACTTTATTCTCCACATCCTGAACTGAATCAAATCAGATTCAATCACCTCTTATTTCTCTTGTTAACTTATTATCGTTGGGGATATAAATTACCCTTTGATAATATGAACATTCTTTAGACTAAACATCAATACCTTTAATTTTCCCTTTTCACCTTACTGAATTCTTTCCAGGCATATCTTATCTTCCATCTGTAAATATTTGATCCGATTTGTCAAAGTAGGCTTGAGCTGAAGTTGTGTAATCAATACACTATTTTCCTCCAAAGATAATTGGGCATTTAATGCTTATAAGCCAAAGAATAATTTTTGGCTAAATACATCAACTAGTACATTAGCCTTATTACATCAATACACATCCCAACCTATTATGGGACGTATTATTGAATAAGGTAGAATCCTTACTAGATTCATACTTGCACTAATACTAGTACTACTATCAAATCTTCTTTCACTTTGGTAATAATATAATCGTAATTTAATCTTAGAGGAATATTATTGCTTCTTTTGACTAACATCATTGGTGCTTCCTAAGGTGATATATTGGGTCGTATAAAACCTCAATCCAATGATTCTTACAACTAGGCCTTTAGCTTTCTCAATCAAGTAAGAGCCATTCCGTAGGGTGCAATCGATATAGGTCCAATATTGGATTAAAATCCAATCCTAAACTTAGCTTGTCGATTAAGCCTCAAGCCTGATGACTCCTCTTGGGCAACCCATTTAAAACTCACAAACAATATGAATACTCTCTTAGCTTACCCTTAATGCTTGATATTCATAGCATAAGTTAAATATTTTTCACATTAGTAACAAATTACAATAAAACTCTCCATGCTTATGCATGCCAATTATCACAACCCTCACATGATTGTTTTTATGGTTTTCTTGAATCTCCAACTTAATTATAAATGCCATAGAGTTCTTAATTTTCCTTGTCTTGATCTCTTAGTGGAACTATATAATAAATTCAGCTTGATATCTTTGATGGGAATCCTCGCCACTTTTTAGAAGTGGTGAAATACATAATGATTCACTATTCCTCTTTACAAGTTGTGACCTCTGCTTAGATATTTTCTTATTCTGAACCCTTTGCATTGCATTTGGCATAATTTACTGCTTCATAGACTTTTGAAATACATAGGGCAGTCAGTACCTCTTTGTACCTGACCTCTAGCCCTCTATGAGCTGTCATAACATGCTCTCTTTCTATCTGTAGGAAGCAGTTTAGAAGCAAATCAGCTCAGTTTATTAAACTTGCAATCATACCCATAAATAATCTAATTGCCCTAATAAAGATGCAAGAAACTTTATTGCATCTCTAGGATAAACTATGTTATAGAACCCTCAAAGAAAGAACTTCTAGCTAATAAAGAACTTCTAGCTAATAGACTTTTGAATATGTACCGTAACATTACTTTATCAAATACGGGTTTAATCCTTTCAGGTGAGATAATACTTTTTCTTTGAGTCTCCTATGATTATCAATAAAGAGTTCTTTAACATAACTTTTATATCATTAAACCATAGATTAACAATCATAAGATCTCCATTAATATCTCTCTGAAAATCTAGTGTGCCAAAACTCTTAATTCTTTTGCAATCAATGCCTAAGCAGGCTGACTCATGATCGCATCTAACGTCTGGAAGAAAAACTTTTAGTACATTATATGCATATCATGTTACTCTGGTGCCTCTGCACCATGCTAAGCTGAGGGTAGAATATTATCATTAACCTTATCATGCTCGTAAATCTCTTATTGATTCACTCGTCTTACACGTAACACGATTCTTTTACCCTCACACATTGGAATTTAACATTATTATCATAATGAAGTAAGCAATTGCATCCATTCAAACAAGTAAAATCATCAGTAATTCTGACATCCTAGTGGCATGTATACACTTTTGACCTTTACCATACTTCGTTTAACTCTAGAACCGGCTAAACTATAGCTCTGATACCAATAAATGTAAAATCCCCTTCCCGTATCCATACTTCGGGTACGAGTCAGAAATATTACGACTTCTTCAATAAAAAATCGAGGAAATTTAAGAAAATAAGAAAACTTCTCAAGGGTCACCCATCCTAAAATTTCTCTAGCCCAAGCACGCTTAACTTTATTTAAAACCAAAATAAATTATTTATTCGAGTTCCAATCATAAATCAATTATCTTAGCATACAACTCATCACCTGAGTTTACTCTTAACTTTGTATTTTTCCAGAAACGCTAATTATCATGAAACCCTACCAAAATTTAAAGGCCAATCACAACTCAAATAGGTTTAGCAAGTATACATGCAACTATAATAATCAAACCTCAATTAGGATGTCATTATTGTGATTACCTGTTGAGCTTTCCAATATTGATACAATGCTCTTCTCACTCTTATCTTGATTTACCTACATGTGCACAATCAAACACACGCTAAGTAAGAATTTAGTGAGGCAATAAAGGAAATTAATAACAATAATTTAAACTTTATTCGACTTCAAGGCTATGTTTATATAACATGATATATATATGCCAAAGTATCAACTTTCACATTGCATTAGTAAGGATTTACTACATGCTAATGTCATAAGACTTTCATGCTTGTCCATTTGTCATAATATGACATATATACATAAATGCATCATGATCACTAGACATGCATTACCATCATGTTAATCATATATTAACATAATATAAACAAGTTATAAATTTCTTACCAATATACTTGCCATTTATTCCAAAAGCTCATAGCTTGTTCACCTATTTATCTTTTATTAACCAATAAACCATAGCCCAAATATAAGCCTATGAGGACCCAGGTACACGAGTCAAATATGCACCAAAGTGCTAATAAACATAAGGTCATGCCCACCATCCATGCATTTATAAGGTAGTGCTAACCATCCGCACATTTATAAGGCAATGCTAACCATCCGCACATTTATAAGGTTGTGCTAACCATATACCTAAGTGTCCTTTATATACACTATAGTTCTAAACCAAGTATGCAGCGTGATTTGGACTCTATGGCATGCCTATTATACCATATCCATCAATTGACTTACTTTGGTATATTTTCCATATTTATTTCATTAATGGCAACATATATCAACATAATTTAACATTGGGTAGTTCATTCCCGAAATAACATTCATAATATAACATCAAATATAACTAGTGATCCATGCATTTATATTCAACTTTTGACATATTTAAAATATGTCAATCATATGCTCCATTACATAAATATTATGACAATAAAATTTGGGTAGGCTCATCATAAAGCCATCCCTATGATTTATAAAATATCAATGTGTCATGATATGTATGCAATTGCACTCACCTTGGCCACTTAACACAATGCCTCACTTTGTACTAGCTAGATCATTTCTTTCATAGTACCTCGAACCTTCTTTGATTCGGACTTAACTTTATTAATCACATGAATAAAATAAAATATTTGTTATATTTAAATCTAACAATACCTTAAACATGTTGTCTAATATAATCATTCGAATATAAAATTTCCAAATATTTTTCTTTTCTTCCTTGTACTGTTCAAAAACTCATTATGGTCCTTAGTGACCAATTTGAACTTCCATTAATTTTTCTAAGCTTGCTAACTAACATTTGAATACAAAATGTTTCAAATTTCATTTTCTAACAGTTGCGCTACCTTCAAAGATTTACTTATTCAGGGCAGAATACAAACTGGATTTTAATTTCCTTTATACGGGAGAAACTAGATTCGATAACGGTTCTAACGGTATAAGCCACATAAATTAATAAAATCTTCAAAAATTATGAAAAATCACTGATTCACGTCATAGACTGTCCAGGCAGAAAATTGTTCCATAATTTTTCTAACCTTCATTTGAATAAAAATTCATATCTTTTAACTAGAAATTGAAACCAGTTTTTGGTTTGTTGAAATGAAACTAGACTAAAAATTCTTTTCAACAGTATAAAATTCATCATCTAACCATTTTTTATAATTTATGGAAAAATTTTAAACTTATCGCCATAATTCAATTCCAACATAACTTTCCATAAATAACTTCTAATTTACACCAACTTCTCCCTATTTCTCTACTTGTCAATTTAGTCCCATCACTTTACTTCAAATGACTATAATAAATCTTGTATTCATATGTTCTATTTACATCCTTCATCAAAATAGGCTCAAACCTTTACTTCTCTAATTTCTCTTAATTTGTCGAGATGGTCACCAAATTTCAAATATAAGGATTCAAGCTTCTTAACTTTGCAAATTAGTCCACCAATCAACATTACTACCTTAACTCCATCATTTTAATTAAAAATCAGATTTACTCCTTCTACATATTCTCTTTCTTGAATAGACCATTCAAGTTTGACAATTTGTCAAAATGGTCACTAATGTGATTAATCGTCGGTTTAGCATTTTAACTTCATTTTCATGTCTCTAACATTATTAATAATATAAATACACATCAAATTCAATAAAAAATCAGATTTGGTCCCTTAATTTTGAAGCTTGCTAAAATGGTCCCTATGCATTTAACTTAGGGTTTTGCTTCCAAACAACAAATCAAGCTTACTAGATCATTAATCCAACATCACAAACCCTAGGTTAGAATTGAATCCATAAATCCTAATCTTCTCTATGCAAACCGAAATATGTAGGGTTTAAATCCCAACTCAATAACATGATTCCAACATCATACATACATGATTCTAACTTAAAATCAACCATAGATTCATAAAATCATAAAAGCCCCAATTTGTTCATAAACCCTAATTTCTTCCACATATCAAATTTCTTCAAACAATCAAGAATTCTATAAATTATTTACATCAAAAGATAGAGCTCGAAGAGTATAACAACTTTTTAGTTAGAAAGATTACCTAAAAACTGAGATTTGGGGCTTAAATCGAGCTTGGAAATTTCCCTCTTCTTTCTCCTCTTTCTCCATGGTTTATGGCTGGAAAATATGAACATTGTTTTCATCTTTTTACTATTAAATTACACTTGTAACTATTAAATGAATTTTAAATTCATTTAAATAGAGAAATTACCAATTTAGCCTTTAAATCCAATGGCTAATTTAATCTCATCCAAAATCAATGGCCAAGATGAAATCCATATATATTTCATCTTCCAAAAACGTCCTCAACATTTCAAAATTACCATCCTTGCCAAATGGCCAATTTGCCCTCCAACTAGTCTTTATTTACTAGTTTGTTTCAAAATTGCCATTCCATTATATTCTAACTAAATTAGTTCCTTCTCAAATGACCACTATTCCATAAATATCATTTTAAGATTTTCCATGGCTTATGGAACAGTCTCTGAAATTTCAATTGAATCCTATTTCGCAATATTCACTAAATACTTCTACTACAATTTTACCTTTACCGAGCTATCGGATCTATTCCGAAAATTCTATATTTCCATAATGTACCTCATGTCATCATCCTTCATCCAATGGCCTAGATTTAATCTTGATCTAGCAGTTACCAACCTTGCCCTTATAATTTTCCAAAATTACGATCTTGCCATTTTCATCCAACAACTCATATTTAACATGGAAAATCAACTTAAATACAAGGGATCATATTCTTCCAACACAAAGAAAATATCTTAGACATGTAAAATGACATAATTAACCTTGCCTTATCATCCTTTAAAATATCCTGGATATTCGATTCGATCTGATTATCCGAATATTTTTCTAAAATGTATCACTTTATAGCCATTAATACAAACTCCGTATGAAAAATTCAGGTAACACAAAAACATCATTCTTGGGGTAAACTATTAATTTACGGGACTAAAATACATAACTTTCAAAATTTACATTTTGGTCACTAGACAAAAATTGGGACATTATAATTCTCCCCTTAAGAAAATTTATCCTCGAATTTTCAACACATACCCTGATTCAAAAACAATGAGAAACTGTTTTCTCATATATTTTTCTCTTTCCCATATCGCTTTTTCGACTTCATGATTTCGCCAAAGAACTTTAACAAGCGAGAACATCTTATTCCTTAGTTCTTTGACTCCATGTTCCATAATCTTTACCGATTCTTCCTCGTAAATCAAATTCCGGTTAAATCTCTATTCCTTTCGGGTAACGATATGTAAAGGATCTGATCGATACGTCTTGAGCAACGATACATGAAATATATTGTGAATCTTGTCTATTTCTGGAGGTAAGGCTAGCTAATAAGCCACCGGACCAACACTTTTCACAATCTTATATGGTCCAATAACTCTCGGACTCAGCTTCCCTTTTTGTCCTAACCATAACACCTCCTTCCAAGGTGAAACTTTTCTGAGAACACTTTATCCTTAACTTCATATTAAATATCTTTTCTTTCAAGATCAACAGATAATATCCACCATTCTAAAGCAATTCTAGATTGCTTCAAACTATTCTTACTTTATTCTCCACATCCTGAACTGAATCAAATCAGATTCAATCACCTCTTATTTCTCTTGTTAACTTATTATCGTTGGGGATATAAATTACCCTTTGATAATATGAACATTCTTTAGACTAAACATCAATACCTTTAATTTTCCCTTTTCACCTTACTGAATTCTTTCCAGGCATATCTTATCTTCCATCTGTAAATATTTGATCCGATTTGTCAAAGTAGGCTTGAGCTGAAGTTGTGTAATCAATACACTATTTTCCTCCAAAGATAATTGGGCATTTAATGCTTATAAGCCAAAGAATAATTTTTGGCTAAATACATCAACTAGTACATTAGCCTTATTACATCAATACACATCCCAACCTATTATGGGACGTATTATTGAATAAGGTAGAATCCTTACTAGATTCATACTGCACTAATACTAGTACTACTATCAAATCTTCTTCCACTGGTAATAATATAATCGTAATTTAATCTTAGAGGAATATTATTGCTTCTTTTGACTAACATCATTGGTGCTTCCTAAGGTGATATATTGGGTCGTATAAAACCTCAATCCAATGATTCTTACAACTAGGCCTTTAGCTTTCTCAATCAAGTAAGAGCCATTCCGTAGGGTGCAATCGATATAGGTCCAATATTGGATTAAAATCCAATCCTAAACTTAGCTTGTCGATTAAGCCTCAAGCCTGACAGCTCCTCTTGGGCAACCCATTTAAAACTCACAAACAATATGAATACTCTCTTAGCTTACCCTTAATGCTTGATATTCATAGCATAAGTTAAATATTTTTCACATTAGTAACAAATTACAATAAAAACTCTCCATGCTTATGCATGCCAATTATCACAACCCTCACATGATTGTTTTTATGGTTTTCTTGAATCTCCAACTTAATTATAAATGCCATAGAGTTCTTAATTTTCCTTGTCTTGATCTCTTAGTGGAACTATATAATAAATTCAGCTTGATATCTTTGATGGGAATCCTCGCCACTTTTTAGAAGTGGTGAAATACATAATGATTCACTATTCCTCTTTACAAGTTGTGACCTCTGCTTAGATATTTTCTTATTCTGAACCCTTTGCATTGCATTTGGCATAATTTACTGCTTCATAGACTTTTGAAATACATAGGGCAGTCAGTACCTCTTTGTACCTGACCTCTAGCCCTCTATGAGCTGTCATAACATGCTCTCTTTCTATCTGTAGGAAGCAGTTTAGAAGCAAATCAGCTCAGTTTATTAAACTTGCAATCATACCCATAAATAATCTAATTGCCTAATAAAGATGCAAGAAACTTTATTGCATCTCTAGGATAAACTATGTTATAGAACCCTCAAAGAAAGAACTTCTAGCTAATAAAGAACTTCTAGCTAATAGACTTTTGAATATGTACCGTAACATTACTTTATCAAATACGGGTTTAATCCTTTCAGGTGAGATAATACTTTTTCTTTGAGTCTCCTATGATTATCAATAAAGAGTTCTTTAACATAACTTTTATATCATTAAACCATAGATTAACAATCATAAGATCTCCATTAATATCTCTCTGAAAATCTAGTGTGCCAAAACTCTTAATTCTTTTGCAATCAATGCCTAAGCAGGCTGACTCATGATCGCATCTAACGTCTGGAAGAAAAACTTTTAGTACATTATATGCATATCATGTTACTCTGGTGCCTCTGCACCATGCTAAGCTGAGGGTAGAATATTATCATTAACCTTATCATGCTCGTAAATCTCTTATTGATTCACTCGTCTTACACGTAACACGATTCTTTTACCCTCACACATTGGAATTTAACATTATTATCATAATGAAGTAAGCAATTGCATCCATTCAAACAAGTAAAATCATCAGTAAATTCGACATCCTAGTGGCATGTATACACTTTTGACCTTTACCATACTTCGTTTAACTCTAGAACCGGCTAAACTATAGCTCGATACCAATAAATGTAAAATCCCCTTCCCCGTATCCATACTTGGGCAGTGCAGTCAGAAATATTACGACTTCTTCAATAAAAAATCGAGGAAATTTAAGAAAATAAGAAAACTTCTCAAGGGTCACCCATCCTAAAATTTCTCTAGCCCAAGCACGCTTAACTTTATTTAAAACCAAAATAAATTATTTATTCGAGTTCCAATCATAAATCAATTATCTTAGCATACAACTCATCACCCGAGTTTACTCTTAACTTTGTATTTTTCAGTAAACGCTAATTATCATGAAACCCTACCAAAATTTAAAGGCCAATCACAACTCAAATAGGTTTAGCAAGTATACATGCAACTATAATAATCAAACCTCAATTAGGATGTCATTATTGTGATTACCTGTTGAGCTTTCCAATATTGATACAATGCTCTTCTCACTCTTATCTTGATTTACCTACATGTGCACAATCAAACACACGCTAAGTAAGAATTTAGTGAGGCAATAAAGGAAATTAATAACAATAATTTAAACTTTATTCGACTTCAAGGCTATGTTTATATAACATGATATATATATGCCAAAGTATCAACTTTCACATTGCATTAGTAAGGATTTACTACATGCTAATGTCATAAGACTTTCATGCTTGTCCATTTGTCATAATATGACATATATGCATAAATGCATCGTGATCACTAGACATGCATTACCATCATGTTAATCATATATTAACATAATATAAACAAGTTATAAATTTCTTACCAATATACTTGCCATTTATTCCAAAAGCTCATAGCTTGTTCACCTATTTATCTTTTATTAACCAATAAACCATAGCCCAAATATAAGCCTATGAGGACCCTGGGTACACGAGTCAAATATGCACCAAAGTGCTAATACACATAAGGTCATGCCCACCATCCATGCATTTATAAGGTAGTGCTAACCATCCGCACATTTATAAGGCAGTGCTAACCATCCGCACATTTATAAGGTTGTGCTAACCATATACCTAAGTGTCCTTTATATACACTATAGTTCTAAACCAAGTATGCAGCGTGATGCTGGACTCTATGGCATGCCTATTATACCCTATCCCTCATTGACTTACTTGGGTATATTTTCCATATTTATTTCATTAATGGCAACATATATCAACATAATTTAACATTGGGTAGTTCATACCCGAAATAACATTCATAATATAACATCAAATATAACTAGTGATCCATGCATTTATATTCAACTTTTGACATATTTAAAATATGTCAATCATATGCTCCATTACATAAATATTATGACAATAAAATTTGGGTAGGCTCATCGCAAGCCATCCCTATGATTTATAAAATATCAATGTGTCATGATATGTATGCAATTGCACTCACCTTGGCCACTTAACACAATGCCTCACTAAGTACTAGCTCGATCCTTTCTTTCATAGTACCTCGAACCTTCTTTGATTCGGACTTAACTTTATTAATCACATGAATAAAATAAAATATTTGTTATATTTAAATCTAACAATACCTTAAACATGTTGTCTAATATAATCATTCGAATATAAAATTTCCAAATATTTTTCCTTTCTTCCTTGTACTGTTCAAAAACTCATTATGGTCCTTAGTGACCAATTTTAACTTCCATTAATTCTTCCGAGCTTGCTAACTAACATTTGAATACAAAATGTTTCAAATTTCATTTTCTAACAGCTTCCGCTACCTTCAAAGATTTACTTATACAAGGCAGAATACAAACTGGATTTTAATTTCCTTTATACTGGAGAAACTAGATTCGATAACGGTTCTAACGGTATAAGCCACATAAATTAATAAAATCTTCAAAAATTATGAAAAATCACTGATTCACGTCATAGACTGTCCAGGCAGAAAGCTGCTCCATAATTTTTCTAACCATCATTTGAATAAAAATTCATATCTTTTAACTAGAAATTCGAAACCAGTTTCCGTTTGTTGGAAACAAAACTAGACTACCAATTCTTTTCAACGGCGTAAAATTCACCATCTAACCATTTTTTTAGAATTTATGGAAAAATTTTAAACTTACTGCCATAATTCAATTCCAACATAGCTTTCCATAAATAACTTCTAATTTACACCAACTTCTCTCTATTTCTCTACTTGTCAATTTAGTCCCATCACTTTACTTCAAATGACCAGAATAAAGCTTGTATTCATATGTTCTATTTACATCCTTCATCAAAATAGGCTCAAACCTTTACTTCTCTAATTTCTCTTGATTTGTCGAGATGATCACCAAATTTCAAATATAAGGATTCAAGCTTCTTAACTTTGCAAATTAGTCCTCCAATAAACATTACTACCTTAATTCCATCATTTAATTAAAAATCAGATTTACTCCTTCTACATATCCTCTTTGCCGAACAGACCATTCAAGTTTGACAATTTGTCAAAATGGTCACTAATGTGATTAATCGTCGGTTTAGCATTTTAACTTTATTTTCATGTCTCTAACATTATTAATAATATAAATACACATCAAATTCAATAAAAAAACAAATTCGGTCCCTTAATTTTGAAGCTTGCTAAAATGGTCCCTATGCATTTAACTTAGGGTTTTGCTTCCAAACAACAAATCAAGCTTACTAGATCATTAATCCAACATCATAAACCCTAATTTAGACTTGAATCCATAAATCCTAATCTTCTCTATGAAAACCGAAATATGTAGGGTTTAAATCCCAACTCAATAACATGATTCCAACATCATACATGCATGATTCTAACTTAAAATCAACCATGGATTCATAAAATCATAAAAGCCCCAATTTGTTCATAAACCCTAATTTCTTACACATATCAACTCTCATCAACCAAGAAAGTATTCTATGAATTATTTACATCAAAAGATAGAGCTCGAAGAGAAGAACAACTTTGTAGTTCGAAAGATCACCTAAAAATCGAGATTCAGGGCTTAAATCGAACTTGAAAATTTCCCTCTTCTTTCTCCTCTTTCTCCATGTTTTATGGCTGGAAAAGATAAACATTTTTTCATCTTTTTACCGTTAAATTACACTTGTAACTATTAAATGAATTTTAAATTCATTTAAATTTAGCCTTTAAATCTAATGGCTAATTTAATCTCATCCAAAATCAAGGGCTAAGATGAAATCCATATATATTTCATCTTCCAAAAGCGTCCTCAACATTTCAAAAATATTTCAAAATTGCCATCCTTGCCAAATGACCAATTTGCCCTCCAACTAGTCTTTATTTACTAGTTTGTTTCAAAATTGCCATTCCATTATAATCTAACTAAATTAGTTCCTTCTCAACTGACCACTATTGCATAAATATCATTTTATGATTTTCTAGGGCTTATGGAACAGTCTCTGAAATTTCAATTCAATCTGATTTCGTGATATTCACTAAATACTTCTACTACAATTTTACCTTTACCGAGCTATCGAATCTATTCCAAAAATTCCATATTTCCATAATGTACCTCATGTCATCATCCTTCATCCAATGTCCTAGATTTAATCTCGAGCTAGTTGTTACCAACCTTGCCCTTATAATTTTCCAAAATTACGATCTTGCCATTTTTCATTTAACGTCTAATATTTAACATGGAAAATCAACTTAAATCCAAGGGTTCATATTCTTCCAACACAAAGAAAATATCTTAGACATGTAAAATGACATAATTAACCTTGCCTTACCATCATTCAAAATATCCTGGATATTCGATTCGATCCGATTATTCGAATATTTTTTTGAACTTTATCGCTTTATAGCCACTAATACAAACTCCGAACGAAAAATTTAGGTAACAAGAAAACAACATTCTTGGGGGTAAAATATTCATTTATGAGACTAAAATACGTAACTTTTGAAAATTACAATTTAGTCCCTAAACTTTTCCTAAGTTTACACTTTATCCACAAAACTTTCAAAATTTACATTTTGGTCACTAGCCAAAAATTGGGATATTACATGTATAAGCTTGAAAGTAAGTATTAGATGATTTTGCTCTCAATTTTGGTTTGGCGAAGTTGATTTTCTCATACCTATGCTTATGATTTGATACCTATTACTATATGCATGTGTTAAGTGTCTAAAAGTACTATTTTAGTCACCCTTTTTATTCTTATTGTTGCTAGACTTAGGCTCATATTAGTTGCATTATTAGCCATTCATGCATGTTTGCATTGTTTCCTTGGTGGACAAGCTTGATTTCATATTTTTCTTAATTTTGTGGAAAAAGATACTGCTTTGGTGTGTTTTTGTGTGTATGCAGAATCACTTGCCAAAGCAGGGCTGGAACCAGTTGCCAGGGCAGTACATGAAGGAGATGCCGAGCTAGTTGCCAGAGCAATGCATGAAGGAGATGCCGAGCTAGTTGCCAGGGAAATTTTCGATAAGGGATAAGATGATATGGCAGCCGAAATTGATGACTAGATAAACCCAAGATGACGTGGAGCAAAGTTAAATCCCAAATGAGTTTGATTTCCATGAAGAGGTTAAAGAGAAATTAAATCCCAAGAAGATAGGAGAAGATCTAGAAGGAATTTAAATATAACAAAGAATTATATTCTTTAAAAGTATTTAATTCCAGCTTAACTTCCTCCTCAAAAAAGACTTTGACCTAGCCCTATAAATTGAGGACCAAGCCCTCAACTCCAAGGGAGAAAGGGGAGAGATTTCGACAAGAGCAAGGGAGAGCAAGGAGGGAGAGATTTCGACAAAGGCTTCAACCATTCTTCATCTTTTTCTTTCTTATTCAATTAGGTTTATGTTAGGAATTCTTTGTTTTGTGTTTCTTTGGAACCTAGCCATGAGCTAAATCTATTTGGCTAAGGTTATTGTGTTTTGTGGTTGTGAGAAACAATTGGATTTTGTTTATGTAATAAGAGTTTGCACTTTTAATTCAAGGTTTACTCATTCTTGGTTCTTATTCTTGTTTGCGAGTGAATTGGGAGAGGATCTCGTAACTTCATCCATTTATCTAATATCGGGAGAGTTAGATTCAAGAAACGAATGAGTATGGTCTTTATTCAATCTATCGATGGTGAAGATTAATTCGGCTTAGGAATAAGTTAAGGATTTCAATGGCTAAGAGGAGCACAAGATTGGTTGTTATTCACCCTTGATTCACGCAAGGATGTATTGTCAAGGCATGCACAATTAGCTAAAGTTTTGACTTGGGGATAAGAAGAAACCATTGAAGAACGCTCCGCCGAACCTTGAAGTTGTTGCCCAACCCCCCAAGTAGTTGCCCAGCTAGTTGCCCAGGCAACCATCGATTAGTTCCCAAGGCAACCCCGCTGCGCAAGTTGCCACGGCAACTGAGTTGCCCTTGCACTCTTTTACCAAGATGATCCAATCAGCTATCACACTTCAACTCACGATAACCTGGCCTATTCTCTCTCATTTGATTACATATTGTTTTACTTTATTGCTTTCTAGTTTAGATGTTAGTTAAACTCCTATAATCTTCTACTTGTGTTCTTTTACTTTTTACAGTGCAAGAGAGTAGATTCTTGAAGTGGCACCAGTCCCAATGGAGATGATATCTTTTATACTATAACTTGCGATGTGTACACTTGCACAATTATGGATAACTTATTACGCGCAACAAGTTTTTGGCACTGTTGCTGGGGATTGGCAATACCAACTTTGTTTTTATTTTCTTGCATTTTTTATTTTTCTTGTTTAAGATTCAAAGGGTTACCAAACTTTGGTTTTGCATTGGTATATGACCAGGGCGAGACCAATTACACCAGAATACCCCTTTAATCTAGAAATCGAACGAACCTTGCAAAAACTCAGACAAAGGTTAAGAGTAGCAATGGCTAATCAAGACGGCAAAATGAATCAGGATGTTCCAGCAGGAGGAGGAGTGATTCTTGCACGAAACAAAACTATTCAAGACTATCTTGAAGAAGATCTTGAAGGACTTAATCCAGGAGTTGTCACACCTGAAATTGAAGCTGACCACTTTGAGTTGAAACTGGTGATGTTCAATATGATCAACACAATTGGTCAATTTGGTGGCTCAGCTACTGAAGATGCACGACAACATCTTAAATCTTTCCTCGAGATTTGCAACTCATTGAAAATACAAGGAGTTACCCCCGATGTTTTACGACTGAGATTATTCCCCTATTCACTGAGGGATAGGGCGAAAGCGTGGTTGAATAGTATTCCTATCAGATCAATATGATCTTGGACTAATCTTTGTCATGATTTCCTTGCTCGATTTAATCCTACAAATTTGACTGATAAGCTTCGTAACGAAATTACTTCCTTTCGGCAGGCATATGATGAATCCATGTACGAGGCTTGGGAGCGATATAGAGAACTTCTACACAAATGCCCCCTACACGGATTCCAGTGTGGACACAAGTAACAATGTTTTACAACGTTGTGAATACACCAACAAGGATGATGCTAGATGCCTCAACAAACGACATACTCCTAGATAAGTCGCCGGAGGAAACAATGCAAATTCTAAACAGGCTTTCCAAGAATGATTATCAATTCTCATCTGCTAGAAGAAGAGGAGTTAGATGCCAAGCCACAATACATGAACTGGGATCATCAGACTCAATTTCAGCACAATTGGCCACTCTAACCAAGATGGTCCAGAACATGCAGAAACCAAACAACACACAGGAGGTCAAGGTAATGAATTCCTTTTGTGAGTTATGTGGTGATAACCATGATTCTTCTGAATATATGCAAAATCCGGAATCCAGCTTTTATGTGGGGAATTACAACCGGAACAACAATAAGATGTCTAATACATACAATCTAGCTTGGAAGAAGCACCCAATTTTTTCATGCAGTAATCTCAACAATGCTCTAAACCAAAACAATCAGAATGCACAAGTATCGAGATTCTAGCAGAATATGCTACGGCAACAGTTGCCGCAACAACAACTGACAACAGCTAGTTCTTTGGAAAATTCACTCAATGCTTTTATGTTGAAAACTGAATCTTATATGGATGAGAATAGTAACTTCATAAAAAGAACTGATGCTTTTATTAACAGGACCGAGATGAGATTGCAAAACCAAGAGGCGACAATCAAATCATTGGAAAATCAAGTCGGACAATTTGCTCAAAACCTGAATACTAGGCCGCAATGAGGTTTACCTAGCGATACTGAAGTCGCAAGAGGAACTGACTATGAGCAATGTAAGGCGATCACCACTAGAAGTGGCCAAAACGGTTTGGGATGCCGAGAGCAATTATCAATGATGAAGGCAAGTACTTTGACAACAGACATATTTCCAAGATGTTGCAACGCTTTGGCGTGTCACACAAAATTGCCACAGTATATCACCCACAAACTAATAGGCAAGCAAAAATTTCTAACCGAGAATTGAAGGGTATACTCGAAAAGTTGTAAATCCCTCTAGGAAGGATTGGTCAGTAAGACTAGATGACGCACTTTGGGCATATCGCACTGCATTCAAAACACCCTTAGGTATGTCTCCCTTCCGACTTGTCTATGGCAAAACATGCCATCTACCGGTGGAAATCAAACACAAGGTATATTGGGCAATCAAGACCGTGAATATGGATTGGGAAAGTGCCGGACAAAAGCGTTTGTTGGACCTCAACGAGATAGAAGAATTCCGTGCACTCGCCTATAACAATGCACAAATCTACAAGGAGAAAACAAAGCAATGACATGACAAGAAACTATTGCCACGACAATTCATGCCAGGGCAACTAGTTCTCTTATTCAATTCTCGGCTGAAACTTTTCCCGGGAAAACTAAAATCGAGATGGTCGAGACCATTCGAAGTTGTCAAACCGTTCTCCCATGGTGCCGTGATAATCAAGTCCATCACTGACGAACGTGAATTCAAAGTCAACGGACAAAGATTGAAGCACTACAACAGTGCCCATGTGGAACGTAACAAAGAAGTGGTCACCTTAGGAGATGCATGAGTATGCTCTCCTTTCGATATTTTCTTTTTATTTTTTTATTTTTTTCAAACTATTTAATTAATTTATTTATTTATTAATTCCGGTTATTTTTTCTTTTTATGATAGATTTATTTATTTTATTTAAGATTAAGACTACATATTTCTTTCATATTTATCTAATTGTTTTTAAATTTTAAGTTTAAGAATTTCTTTGCACATCTTTATTTATTTTCTTTTATTAGTTTATCTTTAATTTTAATCCTTATTTTATTTGTTTTTGAATTGTAGGAAAAGAGTTCAAGATAAAGAGGAATTTGATTCAAGAAGGAAACTTCCTAAACAAGGAAATTAATGGGCTAAATCTAAGGCTTATAGTAAGCCTCCAACTTACCCTAAATAAACCCTACATAGCTGGCCAAACACTTAACCTTCCCCAAATCCCCTAGCTGCCACCTTCCCCCAATCAAATCCCTTGTTTTCTTTTTTTCCAATTAAACCCACCCACCATATTTACTACCTATATTTTCTATTTAACCAATCACTCTTAACTTCCAAGAAACCTATTCCTACTTTTCATCTTGCAACTCTTTAGTTTCTTTTGCTTTCTTTTCTTTGTTTCTACCAAAATCACAACCAAGATCATTCGTGGCATCCAAAATCGAATTTTTGGTTCATCCAAGTTCCTCCAAATAACCAAGATACAAGAAGTTTGCTACACCGGTGGTTCAAGAAAGATTTCACTCCAAGTTTGAAAGCCGGAAGATCTGCGAAGAACAAGGCTTTGAATATTCCAACTCTCATCAAGATTTCAGCCTTGAACAATTCATCTTCAAAAGGATTGCACATCAAAAGTGGCAAATCTTTTGCCATCAATCGAAACCGGGTAACATCTCATGGGTAAGACAATTCTATGCTCACTCACCCAACCCGGATAATCCATATGTTTTTGTTCGTGACAAGGCTATACTCATAAGCCCCGAAAACATCAACACCTTCTATGGGCTCTACACTGAAAAGGACGAGCATCAAGCCTTTGTTGATCAACTCATGCCTAAGCAACTCAACAAGGTGCTTTAAGAACTCACTATACCAGGAACTTATTGGAACGATGATAAATACAAGGGCACGACAAATCGCCTCCGGCTTAAACCTGAGGCAAAATTATGGAATAAGTTTGTTAAAAATTCTTTAATGCCCACCACACACAATACTACCGTTGATATACCTCGTCTTTTGCTCATACATTCTATCTTGCATAATCGCATCATTAACATTGGAAAAGTTATTTGTGATGAGATTTTTGTATGTAGCACAAAAGACAAGGGTTCTCTTTTCTTCCCTTGCTTAATTTTCAATCTTTGCAAGGAGATGCATATCCCAAGTGAGTTCACTGATGAAAAGGCCCTACCAAAGTTCGGTTGGAATCGAGAACAAATCCGCAAGCTAATGGGAGAGGCACCGGTAAAATCCCCAATGCCTCTAGTTGCCGCGGCAACTCCTGCCGCCTTGGCAACTCCTAATGCTCAAACAACTAATGCCTTTACAACTCGGACAGCAACCTCGGGACAACTTGAAGCACTATTACAATCGTTGGCGAACCACCTTAGGCAAATTGAAGACCGTCAATTAATGTTTATGCGGTACATGAAGGATCACAACAATGCCATCACCCAAGTCATCCTGGAAAAGTACCCGGACAGCCGCGTGCCATTCCCCATCTTTCCTGTCGAAATCCTTGCCACGACAACCAATGAAGCAGTTGTCACGGCAACCGCAACAGATGATGCCGCGGCAACCAAAACTGCGTATGCCTAAGCAGTTGCCACAGCAACCAACACTAAAGATGTCGCGGTAACAAAAGCTAAAGACACCCCGGTAACCACTACAAAAGCCAAATATAAAGCACATATGCCCGAATCAACTCGAACTGAATCATTGTCTGACTTTTCAGATTCGGACGAGTCCTCCATTGCACCAACAAAGACTGTACCAATCGAATCCTCTAAGCCCAAGCGAAAGCCAATGACATTGATGAAGAGGACGATGAGGACAACCTCGTACGAGGATCGATTCCACCATCAGTAACAAGGAAGCAACCACCACATTCAAGCAAAAGAATCAAGACACCGACCAAAAGGAAACTAATCATCCACGACGACGAACTCTCAGAGTAAGTCCTCATTTGCATTTTACTTTTCTTTATTTTTATTTTTATTTTTATTTTTATTTTTATTTTTCTTTGTTCCATGCACTGAGGACAATGCCTCACTCTAGTTTGGGGGGATTGGTATTAGTTAGTTACCATGATTAGTTGCATTCATCTTAAGTATTGCATTTAGGACACATAAATTGCTTGCCATGCCTTTAGCTGGAACAAGAATTGCCTAGATTTGATGAATATCCGATGATGACTTTGCCAATGTACTTAATTGATAGAACTTTTTATTCTAGGATACTATGATCTAAACTTGATAAAACACTGTGTGGCTTGATTGATTTAAGGAATTCTAGCGAACTTAGGTTGATAGTTAAAAAGTTGGGGGATTAGAATAAAAATTGGATGAATACTAAAGGTGCCCAAAATTGGCTCTAGTATGTCCAAACAAAAATTGATCGCTAGAGGTGCCAGAAATTGGCTCTAGTATGTGCTAAAAATTGATCGCTAGAGGTGCCCAAAACTAGCTCTAGTCGAATAAATTAATTAACTTAAGAAAACTAAAAACAAAATACTATAGGTTCCCGAAACTTGCTCTAGTTAAAACATGTTAAAAGAACCCAATAAAGTAATTTGAAAACCTCTTGTTTGCATAGAATCCGAAAAATCAACTTGCACACACCTCTGCACACACTCACAAACATTATAGTTTGATTCCGAGTAACTCCTAAGTTTTTCGAAAAATGGAAAGCCAATCAAACTTTGTGCCACGGTTCTGAGAATTGAAATCAAGTTCAAAGCTAAGTTTGTGAAAATTGAAGTCTTGGGGGGTAATTATTAGTTTGCATCACTTGAGGACAAGCAATAGTTCAAGTTTGGGGGTGTGTTAAGTGTCTAAAAGTACTATTTTAGTCACCCTTTTTATTCTTATTATTGCTAGACTTAGGCTCATATTAGTTTCATTATTAGCCATTCATGCATGTTTGCATTGTTTCCTTGGTGGACAAGCTTGATTTCATATTTTTCTTAACGTTGTGGAAAAAGATACTGCTTTGGTGTGTTTTTGTGTGTATGTAGAATCACTTGCCAAAGCAAGGCTAGAACCAGTTGCCAAGGCAGTGCATGAAGGAGATACCGAGCTAGTTGCCAGGGCAATTTTCGATAAGGGATAAGATGATATGGTAGTCGAAATTGATGACTAGATAAACCCAAGATGACGTGGAGCAAAGTTAAATCCCAAAGGAGTTTGATTTCCATGAAGAGGTTAAAGAGAAATTAAATCCCAAGAAGATAGGAGAAGATCTAGAAGGAATTTAAATATAATAAAGAATTATATTCTTTAAAAGTATTTAATTCCAACTTAACTTCCTTTTCAAAAAAGACTTTGACCTAGCCCTATAAATTGAGGACCAAGCCGTCAACTCCAAGGGAGAAAGGGCAGAGATTTCGACAAGAGCAATGGAGAGAAAGAAGGGAGAGATTCTGACAAAGGCTTCAACCATTCTTCATCTTTTTTCTTTCTTGTTCAATTAGGTTTATGTTAGGAATTCTTTGTTTTGTGTTTCTTTGGAACCTAGCCATGAACTAAATCTATTTGGATAAGGTTATTGTGTTTTGTGGTTGTGAGAAACAATTGGATTTTTTTAGGTAATAAGAGTTTGCACTTTCAATTCAAGGTTTACTCATTCTTGGTTCTTATTCTTGTTTGCGAGTGAATTGGGAGAGGATCTTGTAACTTCGTCCATTTATCTAATATCGGGAGAGTTAGATTCAAGAAACGAATGAGTATGGTCTTTATTCAATCTATCGATGGTGAAGATTAATCTGACTTAGGAATAAGTTAAGGATTTCAACGGCTAAGAGGAGCGCAAGATTGGTTGTTGTTCACCCTTGATTCATGCAGGGATGTATTTTCAAGGCATGCACAATTAGCTAGAGTTTCAACTTAGGGATAAGAAGAAACCATTGAAGAACACTCCGCCAAACCTTGAAGTTGCTGCCCAGCCGCCCAAGTAGTTGTCCAGCTAGTTGCCCAGGCAACCGTCGATTAGTTTCCAACGCAACCCCGCTGCGCAAGTTGCCACGGCAACTGAGTTTCCCTTGCACTCTTTTACCAAGACGATCCAATCGGCTATCATACCTCAACTCACGATAACATGGCATATTCTCTCTCATGTGATTACATCTTCTTTTACTTTATTGCTTTCTAGTTTAGTTGTTAGTTAAACTCCTATAATCTTCTACTTGTGTTCTTTTACTTTTTACAGTGCAAGAGATTAGATTCTTGAAGTGGCACCAATCCCTGTGGGGATGATATCTTTTATACTATAACTTGCGACTTGTACACTTGCACAATTGCGGAGCACTTATTACGCGCAACAAGTTTTTAGTTTTCTTAAGTTAATTAATTTATTCGACTAGAGCCGGTTTCTGGCACCTCTAGCGATCAATTTTTAGCACATACTAGAGCTAATTTTGGGCACCTCTAGAATTCATCCAATTTTTATTCTAGTCCCCCAATTTTTTTAACTATCAACCTAAGTTCGCTAGAATTTCTTAAATCAATCAAGCCATACAGTGTTTCATCAAGTTTAGCATCGTAGTACGATTCTAAGTGTTTCCATGTTTATCCTAAAATAAATATTTCTATAAATTAAGTGCATTGGCAAAGTCATCATTGGATATTCATCAAATCTAGGCAATTCTTGTTCCAACTAAAGGCATGGCAAGCAATTTATGTATCCTAAATGCAATACTTAAGATGAATGCAACTAAACATGGTAACTAACTAATAGCAATCCCCCAAACCCGAGTGAGGCATTGTCCTCAATGTATGTAAAAGTGAAACAAAATTTAAAAGATACTAAATGAAATGAGTTAGTCAGAGAGGTTGTCACCTCGAGTGATAAGTTTCCTTCGTGCCGTTTGCTTGATTCATTTTTCGGTCAGTGGTTGAATGCTTGTGGCTGGTACCGCGTGAATAGCATTGCTTTGATTTGATCCATGTTTGCCAAGGTAGGTTCACTTGCCTGGGCATCAGTAGTTGCCGAAGCCATTGTTGTTGCCTAGGCATCGCCAGTTTCTATTGTCGTGGCAACTGCTGAGGTAGTTGTCGGGGCATCCTCTGTTGCGGTTGTCGTGGCAAGTAGTCAGCAGTGAGTTTCCTTAGCATGGTGGTTGTGAGTCTTGTTGTGGAAAAGAAAAGAAAATAAAGAAAACCTGGAAACTAAAGATAATGAAGAAAAATAAAATAAAATATCTCCTAAAAATTCCAAAAATAAATAAAGAAAAAAATGAAAATAAAATAAAGTTCCAAAAAATTAAAAACAAAAATTAAAAATTCTTAGAAAGAGAATTTTTCATGCATCTTCTAATGTTACTGTAGATCTGAGAAAACTTGAGGAGGGTCGTTTCCGATACTTCTTATAGTCCATTCGCACCCTCCATCGAGTGATAATATTGCCCAAAAAAAGTTGGGCCAATGTGCTCGCAGTTACTCCCCTTTGTGTTACTATGGTGAAGGTATCTCTCTTCCTTGTTCTCTTGTAGTCCATGTATACTCTCCATTTGCTACTATTCCTGAAGGCATGAATATATTATTAGAAAAAGTTATATCAACACCCAACCATTTAATTACCTCAATCTCATCGACCTTCATCATAGTTGGATGTAGCTTTCCTTGTCGTGGCAATTGCTGCTCAAGCCAATTGTCATGGCAATCAGTTACCAAAATTCGCTGTAAGTCAAGGGAAAAAACAATTGTCTGAAAAGCTTTACGAATCCAAACACCATTTTCTTTTGGCCTATCAAACATCTCCATCAGTAGAGATTTCGATGGCTTCAAATCTACCAACATCGGTTCCTCAAGACATACCTGCAATGGACGAGGTGAGTTTTTAAAAGAATTTAAAAGGTTCAACCATTACCTGTTCATATTCCATTGGCAAAGTATTATCATCTCGTTGATCTTGCATAAGGTCGTGCAATTACCGTGGAAACTGTAGATTAGAGCAATCTACAAATTCCTGCTTCAACATCAACGTTGTAACCTTCTGGGCATCAGGTTCCTCAGAATTTGCTGTAGTATTGTTGTTCTCAGCTTCACTGAGTGTTGTCACGGCATTGCTCTATTTAGGCTCCTCAATCATTGCCGAGGCAATTTGTTGCTCAGGCTCATCATGTGTTGGGTAGTCTCTCTCATTGGCATCCTCTTGACTTGGAGGTTTTAGTTGATCCTCACACATCGGGGATCTCTCCTTTTATTGCTCATCTTGACTTGGAGGTTTTAGTTGATCCTCACACATCGGGGATCTCTCCTTTTATTGCTCCTTCTCATCTTGCCTTAGGATTTCAGTATCCCTAGCAATTGATTATTGGGGCATGTTATCCATGGCATATGTGGATCTCCTCAATTGATCTTCTGAATCCCCCAAGGTTGCATCCTATTGAGCTATCCTCGCATCCATTTTCTTTGATAGCTCTCGAATCTCTTCAATTGATCTGTCAAGTCTAGCCAAGGAAGCTAGCAACGTTTCCTCCAAGGAATTGGAATGCTCTTGGAAAGGACTATATTGCCATGGCATATCTGTTGTTACGGCAAAATTATCATAGTAAAAAAATTTGAGCTTTTTGATCATACCATGAAGGATTTGGCTGCTAGTTCCATCTATGGTTATCCATGTAGTCATATGCACGGAAAATGTAAGGGCAATTTTCAAACACATGATGTTCTCCACAACAAGTGCACGAGTTTTCCACGGTATATGCTTTTCTCGGTTGGTATAGGTAATCATCGAAGTGTGCAAGAAACTCTTGATTGGATTGATTCCTATCTTCCCACATCAACTCTATAATAGATCGGCTTTTATTTCCTGACATGTTGATGTCCCTTAACTTGTAGCGCACCTATTTTTTTTATTAAACAAACAAAAAGAAAAGTTAGTAAAACTAAGAAAAAATGCAATAAAAAACAACTAACACCAATTGTCAATCCCCGGCAACGGCGCCAAAAACTTGTTTCGCGCATTGAGTGCTACGCAAACAGTGCAAGTATACATGTCGCAAGTAATAAAGTGATACGAGTATTGAGTATCGTCTCCATAGAGATTGGTTTGGGCCACTTTGCTTTATTACTCGCACTGTAAAAGTAAAAACACAATTGATAGTAGGAGTTCTAATTAACAAGTAAACTAAGAGCAATAAACTGAAAGAATAGATGGAATCAAAAGAGAGGGAATAGGCCAGGTTATCGTGAGTTATGGGGTGATGATCGAATGGTTCGTCATGGTGATTGAGTAGCAGCCAGATTGCCAGGGCAATTCTGATACTATTGCCTAGCCGATTGCTAGGGCAATTTGGTTGCAATTGATTGGTTGATTGCTAGGGCAATTCTTCCGTGTTGCCTGGTCGGTTGCCAGGGCAATTCCCCCTCGTTGTCTGATCAGATTGTCTAGGCAATGCTCCCGTGATTGCCTGGGCAATTAAGAATGGGTCGATTGCCTGGGCAATTGAGCATTCACTTCCAAAGTTCGACGAAGCGTTCTTCAATGATTCATCGTTATCCCTAACGCGAAATATTGTTAATTGCACACATCTTGATAATACATCCATGTGTGAATCAAGGGTGAACAACAACCAATCTTGTGCTTCTCTTAGCCGTTGAAATTCGTAACTTATCCTTAAGTCGAATTAGTCTTCACCAACTTTCGTTTGTATGAAGACCATGCTCATTCGTTTCTTGAATCTAACTCTCCTGATATTAGATAAATAGATTATTGAATTCTGATATCCTCTCCCAATTCACTCGCAAACAAGATTGAGAACCAAGAATGAACAAACTTTGAAAATTGAATTGTAACTCAAAAACCTAAACAAAATCCAAAAGATTTCACAACCACAAAAACACAATAACCCCAACCAATCAAGTTAGTTCATGGTTGGGTTCAAAAGATATACAAAGAATAATCCCTAAACCATGAACCTAATAAACTAAAAATAAAGAAGATGATGATGTGCGATCAGCTCTCTCTCTTGTTTGATTTCCCCTCCCCCTATGCGTGAACCATCTCTATTTACAGGGGATGATATGATCGGTTTGTGATGGTAGAAGAGGTTGGATTGTATTCAAGTTTCGTGGAGATAAGATCCTAATCCAATTTAAACTCTTCAATTCTGCAGATTATGTTGTTGATAAGGATGAGTTTAAGTTGGAATTGAATTGGATAAAAGAGATAATTAATCTCTCTTATCTTTATCCTCAAACTCCTCATAAAACTCTTGGAATTTAATCTCCCTTTGAATCTCCAATTCTCCTAGGATTTATCTTCTTCCACGTCATATTAGGCTTTATCTAGTCATCGATTGTGCCACATCATCTTATCCCTTATCGATAATTGCCCTGGCAACTAGCTCGGCATCTCCTTCATGCATTGCCCTGGCAACTGGTTCCAGCCTTGCTTTGGCAAGTGATTCTGCACACACACAAAAACACACCAAAACAGTATCTTTTTCCACAAAATTAAGCAAAATATGAAATCAAGCTTGTCCACCAAGGAAACAATGCAAACATGCATGAATGGCTAATACTGCAACTAATATGAGCCTAAGTCTAGCAATAGTATGAATAAAAAGGGTGAATAAAATAGTACTTTTAGACACTTAACACACCCCAAACTCAAACTATTGCTTGTCCTCAAGCAATGCAAACTAATAATTACCCGCCAAGACTTCAATTTTCACAACTAAAGCAAAGTGGCCCAAACCAATCATTGAATAAAAAGGGTGAATAAAATAGTACTTTTAGATGATTTTGCTCTCAATTTTGGTTTGGCAAAGTTGATTTTCTCATGTCTATGCTTATGATTTGATACCTACTACTATATGTATGTTTTGGAAATGGATTATGATACAAATGGTCATATGTTGATGATATTTGATCATGGTAAATGCTTTATGAAAAGTATTTCAATGATATGTAAATGCATGGTTGTTGCATTGGAAATTGCTTTAAATGATGCATATGAAAGTATCATATTTAATATGGAATATATTGGCAAGTGATAATGATTAAGTGTTATCAGATATAGTTGGCATGCCATAGGGTTTAAAGTGCGCTATAATAAGTCGCCTTATGTGTGTCGAGGGTTGTGATTGTACCATTTTCTCCACCATGGGAACCCCAGCAGTCGAGGGGTTAATTGTGTCGTATTCTCCAGCTGGTGGATTATATATCATAATGGTCGAGGGGATAAATGCGTCGTATGCTCCCATTGTAGATATTATACATCATAATTGTTGAGGGGTTAAATGTGTGGTATGCTCCAGTTATGGATGTATGTTAAGTGGTCTAAGGAACCACTTGTGAAATTTGTGTATCCGATGTGTTTTGATAAAGGAAAGAATTGGTTTTTGGGTCACTTTAATGTCAATATATGAACTAATGTATCATGATGGATGAATTATGTTTTGCATAATGTGATTTATACATGTTTTTCTCTTGGATGAATAAGCATGTGAAGGCTTAAATTGAGGTTTTGCATATGGGATTATGCTTGAGATCCATGATACATGTTTGCATATGGTTTAATATGCATGTTTTTCAAAGGTAAAAAGTTGCATGAGATGTTTAAGCATGATGTTGAAAATGTGGTTTGACTTAAATGGCTTTAAATGCATTGATGAGTGTTTTTAGAGCGTCCCTCTCTGGGCATTATATGCTTACACTCTCTTTTCTCCTCATTGAAGAGAAGTGAGTTTCCGGGGCAACAAGCGAGCAAGGAGGAATCAAAGAATCAATTTATTTCATGTATGGTTTTAATAAATGGATTTTTAGTAATAAAGGGCAATGTGACCAAGTTGTAACTAGGAGGGTTGTTTGCTTACTCCCTATTTTTGGAAATGTTCTATTTGGCTTTGTGGACGTGTATGAGGTTATATGGTTTAATTGTGGGTTTGGGATAAGAATTGCATGCTTGGGTAGAGACCAAACCTACAGGTTCTCTTAATTGATTTGCTATGGATTGAATGTTCCTCTAGCAAGCTTGGATGATTGTATAAATGATGTTGAACATGTTATATGATGTTTGTTTGATGTATGAAGCATGTTACATTGAGCCTAAGTGTCATATATTTGGCCAAGAGGTCTTTACAGGCCCGGTGGTGCCGATACAGGTACCCCAGGATCGATACAAGGAGTATAATACAGCTCAATTTGGGGAAAATACCAAAGGAGTATCGGTACGAGCAGTCGTCATATCAGTACGCCCTTGAGGAAATTTATATAGGGGTCGATACGTGGGGTACCGTACCGGTACGGGTTTTAGTTACTAGAATACCCTAATTTTGAAATGTACAACGGGGATCGATACTCAAATAACCGTACTGATATGAGTATTCCATATTGACTCTTACCGATACGGTGCTAGCCTGTATCAGTACGTGGTTAGTTAATTCTGGTATTTTCATGTTGTGTTTTGGATTCTTTGCAAAATGGTAACTATTTTGTAGTGCTCAATTAATGATGATATTGTGATCCAAATTTGATGCAAATTCACACAGAGACATGTAATGAATCATATTAAAGGTTGGTAACATAAATTTGTAATTTAGTCCTTTAATTAATAGAATTTACATTTTGGTCCCTAAAGTGTTAAGTCTTGCAAATCAAATACTTGTTTCATTTTCCGTTGTGGTACATCATACCTTAGGTTAATTAAGCATCTAGGCAAGATAAAAAGGAAAAAATGGGCTAGTTTAGGTTATTCATTCAGGTTTGCTTCAGGAAACCTAATGTGACGTCCTTGATTCGATCTTGGAGGCTAGGCCGGGTCAAGGGGGTTACAATAAACATGTGTATGAGAATGTATTTCGTAAAATCGAAATCGAGAGTGAGATCATCCAATACTTACTTCCCAGCTTAGACAAGCGTTTCAAGCTTAATCTAAACTCCCAAAATCACTTCAAACCTTTATTAACCAGTAAACCTCGTTTCCACTCACCGAAAACACAAAGCTCTACTTTCCGATACGAAATCAAGCGTCTGAAGCTACCAAAACTTCACCACTCACTGCAGGATCAATCTCCCCTATTTTAACCATAGAATAAAAGAGCATTAATGCATCATTGTGCATCCATAATCCCAGCAACACCAATTCCCAACATCACCTCACCAGAAACCATAAAACGTCTCCCTAAAATAACTAAAAATATCACCAAACACAACTTAAACAAAGCTCAGCCACAAACCTACGATTTGAACATCTAATCAAAATCAATTAACATCTAAAATCACTTTCAACTTTAGCTTAGACCTCCAGCAACCTTCTAACACCCTAATCACCTCAAAATCTAACTATTCACAACCTAGAAAATTAGCAATTCAATTAGTTTCAGGATTTCTTTTATAAATGTCTTCTCATAACATTAAAACATGTCTTAGATGTGGTTTACATCAATTAAAACCACCACAAATCAGATATATAACAAAGATCCACCAATTCCTTATTAAAATTAACTTTAAACCTTTTAATCTTAATTTATTCATCAACACACATCAAAAACTAGTTGTAAAGGATCAAGAACTTGGGAATTTCAGTAAAGAACCTTTGATTAGAGGAGAAAAACAAAAATCACCTCTTATGGTTGGCTTCTCCCTTAATTGGCATGATTTGAGTGAAATCTCCAAGAAAACAATTAAGATTTTATGTAGAAATCAAAATGTGATCAAGAAGAGTTGTTTCTTGATCATTTTGGAGCATGAGAGGTAGTTTGGTTGTTGGGTAAAAATGAATTGTGCAACACTTATGCCACCATACTAGGAGTCTATAGAGTTGATATACTTTACTTTTACAATGAGGTGACTTGCCAAAAACCTTCACCAACCTCGATCTCAAACTCAAACCTTTTTAACCTGAAATGCATGAAAATGAATGCATTATTCATACTTTGCCTAGTGAGGTAGTCGTAAACAATAAATTAATCATAAAATGCATTCTAACATGCTTTCGTATTATCAATTACAATAGGATCATAAACATATATCTCAGTGGCAAGTTTACTCAATATTAATGGTCAATGCACTACAATAATCGATGCAATAACAATAAGCAATAGCAATTCATTTTGTATTTTAATAGGTTTCCTTGAATCGATGTAAGGTATATGGATATGCGAATCCCTACGCCGCACCAATATCAATAATGATCTATTCCCTCCGCCGTTGTAACGCCTCGATTTTTGGGCCTAGCAGTTTTGAGGTTTATTAGGCGATTCAGTGGGCCGGGTTAGGAATTCGAGTCGGATTCGGGAGTAAATATTTTTGGTGAGATAAAAATATGGAAAATGGTTAAAATTCATATTTAAATTGTAACATCCCAAAATTGGACTTAGAAGAATGTTGTTAATTTAAAAGACAAATTGAATTGTAATTAGTTTTACTTTGTTTTAAGATCATGTGATGTTCCAAAATATAGCTTAGAAATATGTTGCTTATTTGTTTGTAACTCGAATTGATGAATAGATATCATTGGATTAGATAATAAAATTAAAGTTAATTGAGGATTTATGACCAATTTGGAAGGAAAGAATGGAAGAATGACACTTATTCAAGGACTAAACCTAACACTAAGTTAATATATAGGTTTGCATGTTAAATAATTTTAATATGGGGTACTTGTGCACTTGTCCAAAGAAGGACAAGGCATGTGTAGGGGAAAGGGGTACGACTCACGGCAATTGCATGGAAATTGAAAGATGAACAAAGCTGGTTCATCTTCTTTCTCCTTTAACCATCCATATAACCGAACAAGAAAAAGAAAGAGAGAGAGCGCTATGTAGCCATGGAAATTTTGGGAGCAAGCTTGTCGATCCATGGATTTTGAATCCTTGTTTAGGCAATCAAAGGAAGAGGGTAAGCATTGCTTTGTTATTTTATTAAATTAGAGTTTAAATTAAGTTTAAATCATAAATTCCATGAACCTTGTGATATTTGTAGTTAGAGAAATAAAAGTATATGTCATGAGCTTTCTCTAGAGAGTTTGAATGAATTATGTAAAAAGATTGAACCGTGATGCTTGTATTGTTGTGGTTAGAATCAATAGGTAATAATATTGCTTGATAAGTAAGTTAGAGGAGCTGTTCGAATATTTGTGTCTGCTGTTTTGTTTTGAGTGAATGAATGTATAGATGAGAACAAGGCATAATATGTGTTTACATGAACTATAGGGACTGTTTTGAGCATGACTAATTGTGTAAGGACTGTTTTTATAAGTTTAGGGGGCTGATTTAACAAATTAAAACAGGGGAGGACTGTTTTATTAAGCCTTAGGGCTGTTTTGTATATAAATAGAAGCATGAGGGATGTTAAAATATAATTAATCAAGTAGGACATTGTATAAACTATTTTGTGAAATTATAAATGTTGAGGGACTAATTTACATTGAAATAAATGCTAGGCGGATGCTTGATGAGAATGTAAATGAATACCTATAAAAATAAAACATTTTGAATGTGTAAATGTATGTTGAGGGCTGTTAGAATACATTGAAAGTATGCTGGACTAGTTGAGTAGTATATGTACTTATACAATGGAATTCGGGACTGTTTTGTATGAAAAATGAAATGTGTGGACTGCCTTAAATAGATTAAAAATAGGGGAAACTGTTTTATTATTAGTTGGGACGTTTTACCATAATAAAAGTATATAAGCGACTGTTTTATGTATGTATAGGTATACTAATGCGTTTAGGCATGTATGCCAATGTTAGGGATTGTTTTACAATGATATGAGAATTTGTGGGCTGTTTTGTTAGCATATATGTGAATATATACATATATATGGGACTGTTTTGCATTGATATAAACAATAGAGGACTGATTTGTATTTAAGTAAAAGTAACCGGGACTGTTTTGAAATGTATGTAAATATGTGAACATGTATCTTGGGCTGCTACTTATTGCATAAGTTTACGAGACTATTTGTTATACATAAATGAGTATTTAGTTGTCATGAATGGTTTGATATGTTTTAAGAACACTAGAGAATTGTTTTGAATGTATACTTGTGTGTAAAGCAAAATGGGACTGTTTTGATTGAATTTATGGATATTCATAGTTTGTGAGTTGTTTTGTATACAAATGGTTGTTAGTGTAAATAGGAATTGTTTTAGACAATCATAAATATTTGGGATGCTTGTGTAAGATTATGGATAAGCTTGAGTAATGAATTATTGTAACACGTGATTATACTTTTGTATGTTAGACCAAGAGGGAGTGGAAACTATAAGGGCCAGAGTAGACTCAACCATAAATAGACAAAAAGGGGATCGTGGTTTGGGAACAAATCTAGCTTGGATAAAACTGTAAGTGTAGTTTAAAGTCTCGGATAGAGTGAAACTATTCTGAGCATTTTTATTTTTATAATTGTTTTTTGCATGCTCTTAAAGTCAAACGGTGCTAGTCTGGCTAAGCTTGGATATAAGATAAGTACTTTATGGAAAAGTACTCTACGATATGAAATGAATTTGGTTAAAAGCTTGTTATATGGTTGAATTGTAACACCCCCTACCCCGGGTTAGTAGCAAACCGGTCCGGGAGCGTTACCAAGCACATTACAAACAAGAACGAGGCAAGAATAGGTTAACTCATCCCTATTAGATGAGTTACTTAACTATCAAGTAACCAAGCATTTATAATTTAAAATTTGAGCAATCTCATATTTTGTTTACAAAATATTATAGGTTACCAAACAATTCAATTGACATCATCATACAACCATGATTTGAATAACCTAAGTGAGCAAACATGCTTCCCTTTTTTTTCATTGTTCCTTAGATTGATACATGTAACATTTCATACATAAATTTACTAGACATGATCATTTGTGCATACCTTGTTTCCAAGCAAGCCATATGCCAAGCCTTACCATTCGGCATTTACCATACAAACTTATAAAAACACTTACAACATGGTATGTTCACACAAGTGACTATCTCATCTCACAAGTCATTCGAATGGCACAATAGGCTAGATCAATTACTTTGAAACATTCAATATATATATCCATACGCGCAGCAAAATACCTTTCCATTAGATAGAATTTGAGTTCATTACTTGATTCACATTATCAACCAAGTTCACAACATGGTAAGCCCATTCAAGAACATATATATATACACAGGTTTCAAGTATTCAAAATGCATGCGCAAGTTCATTATATACAATCTATGTGCCACCAACTAAGGGGTACAAAACAAGTATGAACCATACTTTAGCTATGCTTGTGTCTTGCTTTGAGCTCAAGAAATCAGGCTTCAGTATCAAGCAACGATCGAATCTTTTATCCTATGGTTGGGAAGGATGAAAACAAGAGTGATAAGTACAAGAATGTATTTAGTGAGGTAGTAACTAGTTCTAACCAATTGTTATATCAAGTTAAGTGTCAATTAGTCAAGAATGATCCTAACTAAGGATTTCAAAGCATTCGATTAACATAAGAAGCAAAAGATAATAATTCATGCTTACATAATAAGAAATCAAGAAAATCATGCTTACATGACAAGAAATCAAGCAAATCATGCTTACATGATAAGTAATCAAGCAACTCATGCTTACATGACAAGAAATCAAGCAAATCATGCTTACATGACAAGTAATCAAGCAACTCATGCTTACATGACAAGTAATCAAGCTAATCATGCTTACATAACAAGAAAAAAAGTAATTCATGCTTACATGACAAGAAATCAAGCAAATCATGTTTACATGACAAGTAATCAAGCAACTCATGCTTACATGACAAGTAATCAAGCTAATCATGCTTACATTGTAACACCCCCTACCCGAGTTGGCAGGAAACCGGTTCAGGAGTGTTACCAAGAAGCAATACAAGCAAGAACAAGCAAGGAAAGGGCTAACTCATCCCTATTAGAATTACTTAACTAGCAAGCAACCAAACAATCATTTCTTATCATGCAAGCAATCATCGTTACATACATTATAGGTTACCAAAATTTCTCTTAACATCATCATTATTCGAAACCTAAACAATAAAGCATGCTTCATTTCATTTCTTTGCTCTTTATCTTGATACAGGTGACATTACATACTTAATTTATTAAACATGAATCATTAGAACGTGCCTTGATTACAAGCAAGCCAAATGCCATGCCTTACCTTACGGCATTTTGTTGATCGTAATAAGTGCTCCACAATTGTACAAGTGTACACGTCGCAAGTTATAGTATAAAAGATATCGTCTCCATAGGGATTGGTGCCACTTCACGAATCTAATCTCTTACACTGTAAAAAGTAAAAACACAAAAAGGTGATTGTAGGAGTTTTAACTAACAACTAAACTAGAAAGCAATAAAGTAAAAGAAAATGTAATCAAATAAGAGATGGAATAGGCCAGGTTATCATGAGTTGAGGAGTGATAGCCAATTGGATCGTCTTGGTAAAAGAGTGCAAGGGCAACTCAGTTGCCGTGGCAACTTGCGCAGCGGAGTTGCCTTGGCAACTAAGCGACGGTTGCCTGGGAAACTATTTGGACGGCTGGGCAGCAACATCAAGGATCAGCAGAGCGTTCTTCAATGGTTTCTTCTTATCCCTAAGTCTAAACTCTAGCTAATTGTGCATGCCTTGACAATACATCACTGCGTGAATCAAGGGTGAACAAAAACCAATCTTGCGCTCCTCCTAGCCGTTGAAATCCTTAACTTATTCCTAAGCCAGATTAATCTTCACCATCAATAGATTGAATAAAGACCATACTCATTCGTTTCTCAAATCTAACTCTCCTGATATTAGATAAATAGATAGAGTTACGAAATCCTCTCCCAATTCACTCGCAAACAAGAATAAAAACCAAGAATGAATAAACCTTGAATTGATTGTGCAAACTCTTATTACCTAAACAAAATCCAATTGTATCTCACAACCACAAAACACAATAACCTTAGCCAAATAGATTTAGTTCATGGCTAGGTTCCAAAGAAACACAAAACAAAGAATCCCTAACATAAACCTAATCGAACAAGAAACAAAAAGATGAAGAATGGTTGAAAGCCCTTGTCGAAATATCTCCCCTTTTGCTCTCTCTTGGAGTTTGACGACTTGGTCTCCTTTAAAAATGAGATGGCTAGGTCAAAGTCATTCTTGAGGAGGAAGTTAAGTTGAATTAAATACTTTAAAAGAATATAATTATTTATTATATTTAAATTCCTTCTAGATCTTCTTCTATCTTCTTGTGATTTAATTTCTCTTTGACCTCTTCATGGAAATCAAAATCCTTTGGGATTTAACTTTGCTACACGTCATCTTGGGCTTATCTAGTCATCAATTTCTACTTCCATATTATGCACTGCCCTGCCCTGGAAACTAGCTCGGCATCTCCTTCATTCACTGCCCTGGCAACTGCGTCGGCATCTCCTTCTTGTATTATCCTAGCAACTGGTTCTAGCCTTGCTTAGGCAAGTATTATGCACACACACGAAAACAACTATCGACGGCACCCTTTTTCCACAAAATTAAGCAAAATATGAAATCAAGCTTGTCCACCAAGGAAACTATGAAAACATGCATGAATGGCTAAAAATGCAACTAATATGAGCCTAAGTCTACCAATAATATGAATAAAAAGGGTGAATAAAATAGTACTTTTAGAAACTTAACACATTTACCATTCAAGACATAAAAATACTTATACACAGAGTATGATCATACAAGACTACTATTTATCACAAGATATTCGAATGGTACAAGGTTATGTGATCACTTGAACATTCATTATAAACATAAGAATAGCATCATACTTTCAATACATAGAACTTAAGTTCATTACTTCATTTACATTATCAACCAAAACCATAACATGGAAGACCATTCAAGACATATATGCATATACAAGTTTCCAAATATCCTAAATGAATGCGCTAGACAGTATATACAACTAAGTGTCACCAACTAGGGGAGTACAAAACAAGTATGTCCATACTTTAGCTATGCTTGTGTCTTGCTTCAAGATCAAGCATTTAGGCTTCAGGATCAAGCTACAATCGAATCCTTTAACATGTGGTTGGGAAGGGTGAAAATTAGAGTGATAAGTACAAAATTGTACTTAGTGATGTAGTATCTAGATCTATCCAATTGTTATATTGGGTTAAGTATTAATTAATCAAGAATGATCCTAACTATGGATTTCAAAGCAATTTGAATAGCACAAGATGCAAGAGGCAATGAATCACAATTCATACTTTATCCATTTCAAGTCAAAATAAGTATTTCGAGTAGCAAGCTTTCAAGACAAGAAATTCAAGTAACATGTCTTCAAGACTAGTAATTCAAGTAACAAGGATTCAAGACAAGTATTTCAAGTAACATGCATTCAAGACAAGTAATTCAAGTAACATGGTTTCAAGACAAGTAATTCAAGTAACATGGATTCAAGACAAGTATTTCAAGTAACATGGGTTCAAGACAAGTAATTCAAGTAACATGGATTCAAGACAAGTAATTAATCAACTCATATTTATTAGCTCATTTATATTCCTTTAAAATAATTCCTTGGTTTATAGTTTAACTAGGTAATCAAGTCTCTAACCAACTGTTGCCACAAGATGTACCGTAGTACACAAGATGTACCGTAGTATTGGCCAACCCTCCTATTGTCGCCAAAGACCACACAAACGTACCCTTCGTCTGTCGCCAAATAGGGGCCTTAGCCATGGACTGTAGTCCACCCTTACACAATGAGCTCTAGACTCTAAGGCATGCCCTTCTACCTATGACCACTAACAACCAAGGCTTTGTTGAATTATGTATCACTTATTCAAGTATTACATGTTTATGTCAAGCAATAGCTTATTCAAGGATCAATTCAAGTGATACATTGCAAGATCATGCTCATATACATAGCTCTTAGGCCAATTGAGCCTTAGCTCTACACTTTGCAATTTAATCTTGTCATTCAAGCAAGCAATTAACATATGTCATCTCTTAGGCATCAAGCAATTCATGATTTATATCATGTTAACAAGTATTCAAATCATAGAGATACATTAAGCATTCATTCGAATGGATCAAAGTCAAGGCATCAAGGCTCAAGTATTTGTTTTCACCTTTCTTCCTATGTAATTTAACCTCATACATGTTATTATTACTTCAAGTTTTAGCTTAAACCATTCTTCCCTTTTATCATCACAACCAAACTTAAATCAAACATATTAACATGGCATCAATAACAAGAAGTAGACATGCATCTTTGGTTAGGACTAAATCCCAACCCTATATTAAACTACACTCACAATACTCCAAGCTTAGCTAATCTTTGATCCAAATTCCTTTGTGTCTAGCTTTCGAATGCTCCTTCTTAGACCCTTCTCCAATGTTCCCATCTTGTTCTAACATTTCATACAAGTGAATCATGATCAAGACAAGCACATTTATTTATTTAAAACAAGGCAACAATACAAGTAATTCATTTAACATTCATTCCAAGACATCATGGCTGCTACTACTGCTAGGCTGCATGTGCACATTTTACTTAAACATGCATATCTTTCATTCCGTATGTCGGAATTTCAATTGGTTTACACCATTGAAAAGCTAACTTTATTATCCCTCTAATCATATAAGCCTTGCATTTCAGTTCTTTACCAATTAATATAGATTTTTACTTCAAGATAGGGTAATTACAACACTTGAGAGTTTGCACTGTCCTTATTGTTTCACTTCTACAATCCCAAATTCAATTTCGTTTTCTCCTAATGAATTTATACATATTAAGGATTTATCCATTAAATTTTCAGCCTTAAATTCCATTTGTAAAATTTATAGAGATTTTTCAAAGTTACTGCCCAGAACAGGTTATTCTGGGCAGATTACACTAGTTTAGATTTTTAACTTCTTTAATCACTTAGATAACACTTCTAACATGCCAATTCAACTTATATACATGTTCTTACATGTCTAGGTCAGTTTCATTCTCCTAACAATGTAATCAAAACAGGGCATAACACAAAACCAAGCATGTTTACACATTTCAACTAGTAATGTGATCAAAACAATTCCATTCTATGTGACATTTAATTCATACCAATTTAATACTAAATTTTCCAGCAAATTCCAGCAATTCATTTAACCACATAACAGCCCTTAATTGTTTATACCAACCCATGTGACCAAAATTCCAATTCAAGCATGAATTATTTATTCAACAATTACATGATTCGAACTTTCTATCCAACTTAACAACTCAAGCTATCATACAATTCACAAGAGAAACATGATAGTTCAACATGCATATCATTTGAAAACTCAAGAAACTTCCTAACATAATAACAATTCTCATAATTTAACAACATAAGTACAATCAATTACAACATTTCCACTTGATTACAAAGAGAGAATAAAGTAGTTACCCTTCTTCCAGCTAGTTCGAACAATATTCAAGTAAGGATGTGATAAATTAAGCTTCTACCAAGCTTTTCTCTCAACTCTCTCACTACCCTTTTTGCCTTCCATTGAAGAAGATGATAATGGAGAAACTTTGATTCCTTCTCTCTTTCACCAACATGACCGGTTGGCTCCTCATTTTTTCCATATGTTTAATTAATTAGATTACATGTGTTCATATCATTGGCTACTATTTCTTTAGCATGCAATCCTCAAATATTACAAACTCACGGTTTACTCCACCATAATTAGGCACTCCATCTTTCTTTCATTTCACTTTAGTCATTTTATTCTTATTTATCCTAAATATACAAATTTAATTATGGTATTTACAATGTATTATTGTTAACATTTTACTAGGCCCAGATTAGGGTGTTACAATTCTTCCCCCTTAAAAATAAATTCGCCCTCAAATTTACCTGAATTGAATAGGTGAGGATATTGCTTTTTCATGATTCCTTCAGCTTCCCTAGTTGGTTCTTCTATCTTGTGGTTTCTCCACAAGACTTTGACAAGACGAACGATTTTGTTCCTGAGCTTTCTAACTTCACGATCAAGAATTTGAACTGGTTCTTCTTCATAAGACAAGTCAGGATTCAACTCTACTTCGTCGGGCTCAAGGACATGGGATGGATTGGATCAATATTTTCTAAGCATAGATACGTGGAAGACATTATGAATCTTGTCAAATTCACTGGGAAGAGCTAATCGATAGGCCACTGGCCCTATCCTTTCAATGATTTCGAATGGTCCAATGAATCGGGGGCTGAGTTTCCCTTTTCTTCCAAATCGAAAGACTTTCTTCCAATGGGACACTTTCAAGAAGACTTTGTCTCCAACATTGTATTGGATGTCTCTCCTTTTCAAGTCTACATAGGCTTTTTTTCTATCAAAAGCTTGCTTCAATCGATCATGTATGATTTTAACTTGTTCCTCGGTTTCTCTGAGTAATTGAGGTCCCAATACTTTGTTTTCTCCCAATTCAGACCAGCACAAGGGAGTTCTACATTTCCTTCCATATAGAGCTTCAAAGGGAGACATCTGGATAGATGTCTAGTAGCTATTGTTATAAGCAAACTCTACTCGGGGAAAAGATTTCTCCAGTTCTTTCTAAAGTCTATAGCACAAGCACGTAGCATGTCTTCAAGTACTTGTATGATTCTTTCAAATTGGCCATTTGATTGAGGATGAAAGGTTGTAATAAGGTGCACTTTAGTTCCAATGGATTTTTTTTGCAATGATTTCCAGAATCGGGAAGCAAATCTAGGGTCTCGATGAGAGATTATAGTTGTAGGTACACCGTGTAATCGAATCACTTCACGGATGCATAGCTCGGCTAAGGTTTCCAACCTCATGTTCATTCGAACAGGGATAAAATTAGTAGACTTTGTGAATCTATCGACAATCACTCATACAACAACATTCTTTCTTGGAGTGGAAGGAAGACCAGTAATGAAGTCCATTGTAATTCGATCCCATTTCCACTGAGGGAATTTGATTGGTTAGAGCAATCCAGTAGGGACTTGATGCTCAGCTTTGACTCTTTAACAAGTTAAGCACTTCGAAACAAAATCTGTGATAGCCGATTTCATGTCTGGCCACCAGTATAGTGGCTTTAGGACCTTGTACATCTTAACCGATCCAGGGTGAATCAAGAAAGAGCTTTGGTGAGCTTCTTGTAACATCTCGTGTCTTAGATCTTTGTTGTTAGTAACACATACTCTATCCTTGAAATAGAGGAGTCCATTTCACTTGAGGGAAAAGTCAGAATTAGACTCAGAGTCTAGCTTGGACATGATCTTCTGAAGATCTGGATCAATTTGTTGAAGTTCCTTGATTCTCGACATTGGACTAGATTGAACTTGAAGTTTAGACAAGAATTTTCGCCATTTGGATAAACGAAAATGAGCATTGATAGCCAATGAAGCTACAAACGAATGGAAAAGATCATTAAGGAAGATTTTCAAATAGTTACTTGTAAGTCAAGAAAATTCTAATTCGAATGGATTATTCTAGGATTTAGATTTAAGGGTTTACCCGTGTATGGTCTACGACTAAGGGCATCAGCGATCACGTTTGCTTTCCCCGGATGGTAGTCGATAACTAAATCGTAGTCTTTAAGTAACTCTAGCCATCTCCTTTGCCTCAAGTTCAAGTCTTTCTGAGTTAAGAGGTATTTGAGGCTCTTGTGGTCTGTGTACAAAATTGGAGCAAGAGTCAGGACTTGTTTAATCTGATCGAAGCGTCGTTGTTGATTCTCCAACCAAACAAAGGGTGTATCTTTTCGAGTTAGCTTAGTCAAACTTGCGGCAATGGATGAGAATCCTTTGACAAAACGTCGATAATATATGTCTAAACCGAGAAAGCTTTTGACCTCACCAACATTCCTCGGAGGTCTCCAATCCAGGATAACTTGAATTTTCCTTGGATCTACTTTAATCCCTTCTGCCGAGATGACATGGCCAAGGAATGACACTTTAGATAGCCAAAATTCGCATTTAGAGAACTTTGCAAACAATTGACGTTCTCGGAGGGTTTGCAACACGATTCGAAGGTGTTCGGAATATTTTTCCTTATTCCGAGAATACACTAGAATGTCATCAATAAAGACGACTACAAACTTGTCAAGATAGGGCTTGAATACACGGTTCATGAGATCCATGAAAGCAGCTGGAGCATTTGTTAATCCGAATGGCATTACAAGGAATTCAAAATGTCCATATCAAGTACAAAAGGATATCTTGGGTACGTATTCTTCTTTTACCCTCATTTGGTAGTATCCCGATCGTATATCGATCTTTGAGAATATTGCAGCATCTTTGAGTTGATCAAAAAGATCTTCAATCCTTGGAAGAGGATATAGATTCTTAATAGTAAGCTTGTTCAATTGTCTGTAGTCAATACAGAATCTCATAGTCCCGTCCTTCTTCTTCATGAACAGGACTGGAGTACCCCAGGGAGACGAACTAGGCCTAATGAAACTCTTGTCTTGTAGCTCTTGAAGTTGCTTCTTGAGTTCTTTCAACTCAACAAGTTCCATTCGGTAAGGTGTGATGGACACTGGAGTTGTTACAGGTTGGACATCGATCTCGAACTCTACTTCTCTGGTTGGAAGGAGACCAAGGAGTTCCTCGGGAAAAACATCGAGATATTCAGATACAATAGGCACACTAGGTAAGCCGAATTCAAGTTCATCTTGTAAGACCATAGTAACAAAGATTGAGGTCGGTTTTTTGTCAATTAGAAGAATTGATTCCTTTCCTAAACCCTGGAGGTAAAGTCTCCTATTTAGGCAATCTACTCAGGCTTCATGCTTGCTTAACCAATCTAGTCCCAGTACTAGATCGAACTCACAAGTTGATAGTACATATAGATCAACAAGAAAGGGTACATTTCGAATGAATAGAGGATAGTTTCTATAGGTAAGGCTTATGTTTGTAATTCCCCCTATTGGGTTTGAAACTACAAGGCTTTGTTTTACAATTTCAGGCTTTAAGTTTAATTTTTCAATCAAGTTTGAGCTTGTGCTCTAGGTTCATCTTGTTTCTGTGGAGGATTCTGCTCCATCCTCACACTATCCTCTTCATTTGAGGAGCCTACGGGACTTTCATCATCCCGTGCGAGCCTTATTTTAGACATTCTACATTTAAATAGAACAATTAGGAATTTGGTTTAGTTAAACAAAGACACGAGCTATACAATACAAGTCTCCTAGGTGGCACATGTATCCTATATGATGCAAGAGAGCCAGGTTCAGTCCTAGAACCGACTAAAAAGCTCTGATTACCAATAAAATGTAACACCCCCTACCTGGGTTGGCAGGAAACCAGTTCGGGAGCGTTACCAAGAAGCAATACAAGCAAGAACGAGCAAGGAAAGGGCTAACTCATCCTCATTAGATAAGTTACTTAACTAGCAAGCAACCAAACAATCATTTCTTATCACGCAAGCAATCATCATTACATACTTTATAGGTTACCAAAATTTCTCTTAACATCATCATTATTCGAAAACTAAACAAGCAAGCATGCTTTATTTCTTCGCTCTTTATCTTGATACAGGTGACATTACATACTTAATTTATTAAACATGAATCATTGGAACGTACCTTGATTCCAAGCAAGCCAAATGCCATGCCTTACCTTGCGGCATTTACCATTCAAGACATAAAAATACTTATACACATAGTATGATCATACAAGACTATCATTTATCACAAGCTATTCGAATGGTACAAGGCTAGGTGATCACTTGAACATTCATTATAAACATAACAATATACGCAGCATCATACTTTCAATACATAGAACTTAAGTTCATTACTTCATTTACATTATCAACCAAAATCATAGCATGGAAGACCATTCAAGACATATATACATATACAAGTTTCCAAATATCCAAAATGCATACACTAAACAGTATATACAACTAAGTGCCACCAGCTAGGGGAGTACAAAACAAGTATGTCCATACTTTAGCTATGCTTGTGTCTTGCTTCCAGCTCAAGAATTCAGGGTTCAGGATCAAGCTACAATCGAATCCTTTAACCTGTGGTTGGGAAGGATGAAAACGAGAGTGATAAGTAAAAAATTGTACTTAGTGATGTAGTATCTAGATCTATCCAATTGTTATATTGGGTTAGGTATTAATTAATCAAGAATGATCCTAACTATGGATTTCAAAGTAATTGGAATAGTACAAGATGCAAGAGGCAATGAATCACAATTCATACTTTATCCATTTCAAGTCAAGATAAGTATTTCGAGTAGCAAGCTTTCAAGACAAGAAATTCAAGTAACATGTCTTCAAGACTAGTAATTCAAGTAACATGGATTCAAGACAAGTATTTCAAGTAACATGGATTCAAGACAAGTAATTCAAGTAACATGGATTCAAGACAAGTAATTCAAGTAACATGGATTCAAGACAAGTAATTAATCAATCCATATTTATTAGCTCATTTATATTCCTTTAAAACAATTCCTTGGTTTATAGTTTGACTAAGTAATCAAGTCTCCAACCAACTATCGCCACAAGATGTACCGTAGTACGCAAGATATACTGTAGTACTGGTCAACCCTCCGACTGTCGCCAAAGACCACACAAATGTACCCTCCGTCTGTCGCCAAATAGGGGCCTTAGCCCTAGACCGTAGTCCACCCTTACACAATGAGCTCTAGACTCTAAGGCATGCCCTTCTACCTATGACCACTAACAACCAAGGCTTTGTTCAATTATGAATCACTTATTCAAGTATTACATGTTTATGTCAAGAAATACCTTATTCAACGATCAATTCAACTGATACATTGCAAGATCATGTTTATATACACAACCCTTAGGCCAATTGAGCCTTAGTTCTACACTTTGCAATTTAATCTTGTCATTCAAACAAGCAATTAACATATGACATCTCTTAGGCATCCAAAAAGATCTTCAATTCATGATTTATATAATGTTAACAAGTATTCAAATCATAAAGATACATTAAGCATTCATTCGAATGGATCAAAGTCAAGGCATCAAGGCTCAACTATTTGTTTTCACCTTTCTTCCTAGGTAATTTAACCTCATACATGTTATTATTACTTCAAGTTTTAGCTTAAACCATTCTTCCCTTTTATCATCGCAACCAAACTTAAAACAAACATATTAACATGGCATCAATAACAAGAAGTAGACATGCATCTTTGGTTAGGAATAAATCCCAACCCTATATTAAACTACACTCACAATACTCCAAGCTTAACTAATATTGGATCCAAATTCCTTTGTGTCTAGCTTTCGAATGCTCCTCCTTAGACCCTTCTCCAATGTTCCATTCTCGTTCTATCATTTCATACAAGTGAATCATGGTCAAGACAAGAACATTCATTTATTTAAAACAAGGCAACAGTACATGTAATTCATTTAACATTCATTCCAAGACATCAAGGCTGCTACTACTGCCAGGCAGCATGTGTACAGTTTACTAAAACATGCATATATTTCATTCCGTACGTTAGAATTTCAATTGGTTTACACCATTGAAAAGCTAACTTTATTTTCCTTCTAACCATATAAGCCTTGCATTTCAGTTCTTTACCAATTAATACAGATTTTTACTTAAAGACAGGGTAATTACAACACTGGACAATTTGCATTGTCCCTATTGTTTCACTTCTACAATAAATTCTACAATCCCAAATTCAATTCCGTTTTCTCCTAATGAATTTATACATATTAAGGTATTATCCATTAAATTTTCAGCCTTAAATTCCATTTGTACAATTTATAGAAATTTTTCAAAGTTATTGCCCAGAACAGGGTATTCTGGGCAGATTACACTAGTTTAGATTTTTAACTTCTTTAATCACTTAGATAACACTTCTAACATGCCAATTCAACTTATATACATGTTCTTACATGTCTAGGTCAGTTTCATTCTCCTAACAATGTAATCAAAATAGGGCATAACACAAAACCAAGCATGTTTACACATTTCAACTAGTAATGTGATCAAAACAATTCCATTCTATGTGTCATTTAATTCATACCAATTTAATACTAAATGTTCCAGCAATCTCCCAGCAAATTCCAGCAATTCATTTAACCACAGAACAGCCCTTAATTGTTTATACCAACTCATGTGACCACAATTCCAATTCAAGCATGAATTATTCATTCAACAATTACATGATTAGAACTTTCTATCCAACTTAACAACTCAAGCTATCATACAATTCACAAGAGAAACATGATAGTTCAACATGCATATCATTTGAAAACTCAAGGAACTTCCTAACATAATAACAATTCTCATAATTTAACAAAATAAGTACAATCAATTACAACATTTCCACTTGATTACAAAGAGAGAATAAAGTAGTTACCCTTCTTCCAGCTAGTTTGAACAATATTCAAGCAAGGATGTGATAAATTAAGCTTCTAGCAAGCTTTTCTCTCAACTCTCTCACTACCCTATTTGTCTTCGATTGAAGAAGATGATAATGGAGAAACTTTGATTCCTTCTCTCTTTCACTAATATGGCCGGTTGGTTCCTCCTTTTTTTCATATGTTTAATTAATTGATGACATGTGTTCATACCCTTGGCTGTTATTTCTTTAGCATGCAATCCTCAAATATTGCAAACTCACGTTTTACTCCACCATAATTAGGCACTCCATGTTTCTTTCATTTCACTTTAGTCCTTTTATTCTTATTTATCCTAAATTTACAAATTAAATTATGGTATTTACAATGTATTAATGCTAACATTTTACTAGGCCCAGTTTAGGGTGTTACATACATAACAGGAAATCAAGCAATTCATGCTTACATGACAAGTAGTCAAGCTATTCATGGTTATATTAGCTCATTTATTATCTTTTAACACATTCCTTGGTTCATAGTTTGTCTAGGTAATCGAGTCTCCAACCAACTGTCACCACAAGATGTACCGTAGTACTGATCAACTCTCCTACTATCTCTAAAGACCACATACGTACCCTCCGTCTGTCGCCAATTAGGGGCCTTAGCCTTGGACCGTAGTCCACCCCTGACACAATGAGCTCTAGACTCTAAGGCATGCCCTTCTACCTATTCAACTAGTAACGAAGGTTGTTTGATTATAATTCATTTATTTAAGGATTTCAAGCTTTTCAAGTTCAAGAATCATGTACATTCAAGTGTACAAGTTCATGTCATGCATTATCTTTGTTTCAAGAGTCATTTCGTGTATTGCATGGCAAGATTATACATGCATCAAGCCCTTAGGCCGATAGAGCCATAACTCAACATTTCAAGCGTTCATTGCATCATATAAGCTAGCACATCAAACATTCGGTTTAAGCAATTGGTCATAATACCATGTCATATATTCAAGCATCATTGTTACCACATATACATGCTAGCATTCTAATTATACAACACTTCAAGGATGTAGTCAAGATTCATGTATTATCTTATTTCATACTTCCCTTATTAGGTCAAGATCATATTAAGTCCAATTTAACAATTCATGAATTTAGACATGCTTGTTTTAGTTAGGACCTAGTCCTAACTCTAGAATAAACTACACTCACAATACTCCCCAAGATAGCTAGTCTCGAAAGACTATTCCCTTTTTCTTGTCCCATGAATGCTCAACTTTAGATCCTTCTCCAAAGTCCTCTCCTTGCTCTAATAAATCATATAAATAGAACAAGGTCAAAACATGTAATCACAAAATCATTCAACATGGCAGCAAGGTTAACACATCACATATACAAGACAAGACAAATAGCATAGTCATATGCACACCTAATGCGCATTACCAAACTGCCTACATTCCATATTAAGCAAAAATAGGGCAGCAATTAAACTGTCCTAAAACTGTTTGCAAAACATCTTACAAAACTGCCACAAAACTGTGTACAATTATCTAAATTGTTACTACCAGGCAGCATGTACTCTGCTCACTTGAACATGCATAACGTTCATTCCGTAAGTCAGAATTTCAATTGGTTTACACTGTTGGAAAGATAACTTAATTGTCTTTCTAACCATATAGGCCTTACATTTTAGGTCTTTTCCAATTTATACAGTTTTTAGCTTAAAGACAAAGCAAATTTACAACACTTGACACTTTGCATTGTCCCAAGTGTTTCTTCTCTACAATTCATTCTACAATCCAGAATTCAGTTTTCTTTTCTCCTAATGAATTTAGACATGTTAAGGCACTGTCCATAAAATTTCCAGCCTTAAATTCCCTTTATACAATTTATGGTGATTTTTCAAAGTTACTGCCCAGAACAGAGTCTTCTGGGCAGATTACACTAGCTTAAGTTTCTAGCTTCATAATTCCTCTAAACATGATTCTAACATTGTAATTCAACTTATTTTTATGTTCTTACATGTATAGTTCAGTCTAATTCACCTATCAATGTGATCAAAATAGTGCAATTAAGCATGTTTACACATTTTTATCTAGCAAAACAGTCCCTAATCGAAACTAGTTTCAACCATGATCCCTATTCTCAATTTCCAGCAACCCATGCACATTTCTTTAGCAATCTGATCAATAACACTCACAATTTCAAGGACCATTAGAAGCTAACATCATTTTACATGCATAACAGTCATCCTATTCAAATTAGGTAATAAGAACATCACTAATTCAAGATTCAAGCATGTAATTGAAGTGAGGAATCAAGCATTTACCTTCCTCAATGTGAATTCGTATTCAATTTAGTCCTAAACATGGTTTAATCTCTCAAGGATTCTATGGATATCACTTAAGCTTTCTCTCTTCTCTCTCTTTCCTTCAATGGTAATTTAGGTTTGAAGAACAATTGAAGAAGATGGGGTTTAACCCAAATGGCCGGTCATGCTATCGTTAGAAGGACATGTGGATTGTCCAAAATCCAATTTAATTTTACCATTCAATGCTTAAGTTTTGCCTAATAATCAAGATGGTCCTTTTAATTTCGGCACTATACTTGTTGGCTATAACATCTTAGTCCTTTGGTTATTTGTTAGCTAATGTTCTTTCCTCTTAAATTTGATTACTCGGTTTAGGGAGAAATATAAACTAATCACTACAATTCGAGTATCATTCTTTTAATTTCCTCAATTAACTCCCAATTCTTTCAATTTAATTAGTACATAATTCAATTAGTCAATAGCTTAGATAGTGGTAACCTTCCCAGGCCCGGTTTAGGGTGTTACATGAATTTTATGCATATAAATGTACATATGTCTAAGCTTGACATGAGAAGACTTAAGTCTTATTGTAAGTATAAGAAATTTGAAGCCATGCTTACCTTTGAAATGAATAACAATGATCTATGTTCACTTAATATACCCTTGTTCGAATGAAATATATGGTTGAACTTGTGATATACTATGAAATAAGCCTTGGTGGTATGTTTATAAGAATACGGAACAATGCTCATCTATAATGAGAAGTTCACATGAGGTGAATATATGCCCAAATTGAAAAAGGGTAATGAGATTATTGATATTATATCATGATAATGAACTATGCTCACTCAGTTTTTAATAAAAGATGATAAATTTGAAAGCCTTGGTCTCGAGTCAGTCTTAGGTATAGTTGGCATGCCATAGAGTCCATAGAGCTCATGTTTAGGGTCGTCTACGGTCCTTATTTGGCCACAGTAGGAAGGAAGTGTTGTGGTCACTTGGCGACAGTAGGAGGGATTGACCGGTACTATGAGTACCATTATGTTTAGCGACAGTTAGTTGGGGATTCGTGTACCTAGGCTGTAATTCGATTCTCAAGGCTATGTTAAAAGTGAAATAATGGAATTCATATTCCTAATAAATAAACTATCTGACCACTTATGAGACAACTATCACATGATCTTGATATGATAAGTTTGATGTCATATATGCTAAGTAATCCTTGATTTTGATGTGTTAGGCTTGACATCTTGTATGCCAAGTATAATTAAAGAATTAATTGATTAAACTTATGTATATACTTGAGTACAACGCTATGTTAAAAAGAAATCATGAGGATTCGTAAGATAAACCTTGATATAATGAAATAACTTGTGTAACAAGAAATGTATTATAATTGGTTCACAAATAAGGTTGGTTACTAAACTCTTGTATGTTATGTTTTGCAAGTATGTAAATGACTAACTCATGTTAGGGAATATCCTCAATTTGATCATTGATTCAGGTATTAGATTGAATCATATGGGTAACTTGCAAGATATGTATGTCTTTTTCCTTGAATTTGGGTTATATGTTTATTGAGAGAGTTTTAGGTCATTCGATTGATGTACATACTTTAAACTAATTTGTATTGTGACCTTGCAAAACAATTAAGATGCTAAGAATTTACTTAAAATAAATCGAGTGAATAAATGAATCATCGTTTGATCTTATAGTTAAATTGGAGTTAGGATTTTAGTACTTTGATTGCTAAAATAAATTGAAACTATTTTGAGTAAATGTGAGTGTCTAATGGACTGTATTGATTGTAAATTTGTATATATGTGTTTAGTGGACAGATACGAATAGAATTGAACATAACATGGACTGTTTTGATTGTAAATTTGTATATATGTGTTTAGTGGACGCGGATTGGAATAGAATTGAACATACCATGGACTGTTTTGATTGTAAATTTGTATATATGTGTTTAGTGGATAGATTCAAATAGAATTGAACATACCATGGACTGTTTTGATTGTAAATTTGTATATATGTGTTTAGGGGACACAGATTATAATAGAATTGAACATACAATGGACTGTTTTGATGTGTTTAATTGTATACATGTATAACTAGGCAGTTTTGAATATATATATGAAACATGTGAACTGTTTTTGATGTGTATTTGTATAGACAAGATCAGTGAACTTTTTTTGCCTAAATTCAAGCATGTTAAGGAATGATTTTGAATGTTTAAAAGTTTATACATGTTGGTGGACTATTTTGGATAAACTCAAGCATGTAGTGGTTGTTTTGAATAAATATGTATATATACATATGTACATAAATTGGAAGGTTTTACATGTAAACCAGTATATATTGGAGTGTTTCAAAATTATATAAGTGTATCTTAAAAATGACTTGATACGTATGATATTTTATGTGCTAAGTAACTTGCGTGTTGATATGCCAGTTAAAAAAATATGAAACAAGTAAAAATGTTCACAAAATTCTATGTTTAATAACTTATACAAAAAATAACCATATTCATGATATGTTACGCTAAATAGCTTGTGTGACAAGTATCACCTACTTATGAAATGCTATGTGGGATAGTTTATGTGATAAGTACCATATGTATCTGATATACTATGTTAGATACTTGTGTGATAAGAGACCATGATTTTGACATGCTATGTGCGCTACCTTGAGTGTTAAGTAATCCATGAAATGGATATGTTATGCTTCGTTTGGACATCAGGTGTGCAAAGTTGATCAAGCCTGATACGATTACCAAATATCATAATAAGTACTCATTTGTGTGTATTAACCTACATTGCCTAACCTCTTAAACAAGCATAGTATGTCGTAGGGTTCATAGATCTTGACGAAAGAATGGACTTTTTGTTTCATTCTATAAGTCATTTTAAGCTACCTCACTAAGCATGTGCTTATTCTATTCTTTTAAATGCCTTTCAGGTTAATCTTGCCTATGAGTATTTTTTTAGCTTGGACGAGATCACGATTATAAAGGAGTGTGTTCATATTCTTCTTGAGAACTCCTAGATGGTGGCACATAGTTGTTAAGAACGCATTGTGCATTACAAGTTACTGATTGATTACATATGTTTATAAGTTTTTCAAGTGTTCAGAGCTTTGTAATGGGCCTTTAATTATTTCTTAATTGCTTGCTATATGTGTTATAATAATTAGTATGATAGTATGGTTGCTCAAATAACTATATGTGCCTTAAGTTGTTAGACCACCTTAATGTTATATGTGTATGTGGAGTGATGTCTATATGTATATCTATTAACATGTGTTGACCTTAAAAAGGTAACATAATATGTTCGATTAGAATGAAGGTTAAAAAGAATAATTGGTAAGTAAGTCATTGAATACATGTAAGTATTACTATGTGAAATTTATATGTAGCTGGATATGATTGGTTCAAGCTTTGAAATAACTTGATCTTAGAACTTGGTCGTAACTATCACCTAATTGTAAATTGTTTATAAAACCTCATGATTGCTTGTATGTTAAGCTATGTGAAAAATGAAGTTTAAATGTTTACTTGTTAGTTAAGCTATGTTAGACAAAATATCCGATCACTTGTGATCATGGTTTTTTATTTGGATGTGATATGAGATAAGATGTTTAGATGATAATCTTAGACTATAAGTTTAAGTTTTAAATAATATAACGTGAAAGTTTAAAGATCGTTAATCAATGGTTCTTATGTTACACTGAGCGATCCTTAACTTTGATCAAAATATCTTAGAAATGGTTTGCTATGTATATTATGTAAGCATGTCCACTTTAACATGTGATGTATTGTTATCTTGATCTTTGTAAGTATCTAAAAAGTTTTAAATTCCCCTAATTTCTGGTTACATGTGTAATTGAGATGTGTTAGGAAGTCTTATGTCTATTTTGATTTTTGTTCAGTAACACTTCTTAAACCGGTTTTCTCTCAGACCGGGTAAGGGTGTTACATAAATATATGATTAATATTGGTGAAATCAATTTTGGAAAATGACATTTGGAAGGGTGACATTTTGGTTAGTGACCAAAATGTAATTTTTGAAAACTATTTTTAAAGGTGTCTAAATTGAAAATGGTCAAATTCTTAGAATCCTTAAGGAGCTATTTTACCAAGATTTTGCTGGTGATTTCTCCCTTCAATTGAGTTATTTTAACATGTGTTTTAATAGATAATTAAAAGGGATTTTGGATATTAAAGTTAGTTATCATTTTAAAGAAATTTGACGTAAACTTTTCTCTCAACTTCTTTTCTGTCAAACACTCTTGTTTTCATCAAAATCCAAAGGTGAGAGATATTTTTACTTGGATTCTTGATTTATAATTGATTCTTTATCTTTGATTTACAAAACCCCATTGAATCTTGTGTTTTTCTAGATTTAATCTTGTGCTTTCTTGAAGCGACTCTTGAAGCGAGTTTCTGGTGTTTTTTGGAAGAGTTGTCGAGGTTGCCACCCGACCGTGAGATGGAGCTTGGCATTGAGATCTTTGCGGATACGGCACCAATTTCTATTGCTCCGTATCACATGGCCCTAAATGAGTTGAAGGAGTTGAAAACTCAACTGCATGAATTGCTTGATCGAGGTTTCATTAGACCTAGTATTTCACCATGGGGTGCACCGGTGTTGTTTGTGAAGAAGAATGATGGTACGTTGCGAATGTGTATAGATTATCGGCAACTAAACAAGTTGACAATAAAGAATAAGTATTCTTTTCCGCTGATAGATGACATATTTGATCAGTTCAGGGGTGCATCGGTGTTCTCTAAGATAGATTTGAGGTCTGGGTACTATCAATTAAAGGTGAAAGATGTGGATGTGCCCAAGATAGATTTTCGTACGAGGTACAGGCATTATGAGTTTCTGGTGATGGCGTTTGGTTTGACCAACGGCTACTTTCATGGACATGATGAACAGAGTGTTTCATGAGTTTTTAGATCAGTTTGTGGTCGTGTTTATCAATGATATCCTTGTGTACTCACGTACCGAGGAGGATCATGATAGACATTTACGGATTGTGCTTAGACGATGTTGGCTAATCAGTTGTATGCCAAGTTAAGTGTGAGTTTTGGCCTAAGGAGGTTGTTTTCCTTGGGAAAGTGGTGCCAGCTGAGGGGATTCGTGTTGATCCGTACAAGATTGAGGTTGTGATGAGTTGGAAGGTGTCTAAATCTATTAAATAATTTTAGAGTTTTCTTGGTTTGGCTAGTTATTACCATAGGTTTGTTGAAGGGTTTTCCAATATAGCTACCCCGTTGAATAGTTTTCTAGTATAGCTACCTCGTTGACCAAGTTTTTGCAAAAGAATGTTCGTTTTGAGTGGTCGAGGATAGGCAGCTAGGGCTTTTGAAAGGTTGAAGGAAGCTTTGACGCGAGCTCTGGTCTTGGTTCAGCCTGAATCAGGAAAAGAGTTCATTGTTTATAGTGATGCATCTTATGTTGGGCTTGGTTGTGTGTTGATGCAGGAGGGTAAGGTAGTTGCATATGCATCTAGACAGATGAAGGTGCATGAATGTAATTCCCTACTCATGATCTTGAGCTTGCCGCAGTTGTGTTTGCCTTGAAAATCTGGAGGCATTACCTTTATAGTGAGAAATGTGTGGTTTACACGGATCATAAGAGTCTAAAGTATCTGATGCCGTAGAAGGAGATAAATCTTAGGCAACGAAGATGGTTAGAGTTGCTTAAAGATTATGATCTGTCTATTGAGTATCAACCGGGTAAAGCTAACGTTGTAGCTGATGCTTTGAGTAGGAAAGCTGCTGTGGAGTTGAGAGATATGTTTGCTCGATTAAGTGTGACTTGCGACAGCGAGTTGTTAGCTGAGTTGCAAGTAAAACCGTCGTTGTCTCCTTGATTAAGGAAAAGCAACCGCATGTGAAGGATGTCATGGATGGGAATCCTACAGATTTTCATTTTAATGATGGGAGTGTTGTGTTTTAAAGGTCGGGTTGAGGTACCCAAGATGAGGAGTTGAGGCGTACCATTATGACTGAAGCGCATGCTAGTCCTTTTGCTATGCATCCTGGTAGTACTAAGATGTATCGAGGTTTGAAGGACGAGTACTATTGGGTTGGGTTGAAAAAAGATGTGGCAAATTTTGTTGCTCGATGCCTGGTATGTCAGCGAGTGAAAGTTGAGCATTAGTTTCCTTCCGGGTTGTTGCAACCGTTGAGGATACCGGAGTGGAAATGGGAAAGAATAACCATGGATTCTGTGTTTGGGTTGCCTTTGACACCGACGAAAAAGGATTCCATTTGGGTGATTGTCGATCGGTTTACGAAGTGTGCGCATTTTGTTCCAGTGCATACGACGTGTACCTTGGATAGGTTGGCCGATCTATACATATCTGAGATTGTGTGTTTGCACGGGATGCCCAAATCCATAGTTTCAGATAGAGATCCGCTTTTTATAGCAAGGTTTTGGGTGTGCTTGCATCGTGCTTTGGGAACACGACTGAACTTCAGTACTTCTTATCATCCTCAGACGGATGGTCAGTCGGAGCGTGTGATAAAGGTCTTGAAGGATATGTTGAGGTGTTGTATCATTGAGTTCCAGGGAACATGGGAAAAGTAGTTGCCTTTGGTGGAGTTTTCTTATAATAACAGTTATCAGGCTAGTATTCAGATGGCACCGTACGAGGCGTTCTATGGTAGGAAGTGCCGTACACCGTTGTGTTGAGCTAAAGTTGGGGAAAACATGTTTCCATGCCTAGTGTATTGAAAGACACCAATGAAAAGGTGAAGTTGGTATGTGAGCACTTGAGAGCGGCTTCGGATCGTCAAAAATACTATGCGGATTTGAAGCGTAGGGATGTAGAGTATGTTGTTGGTGACCGAGTGTTTTTGAATGTGTCGCCTTGGAAGAAGATGGTGCGTTTTGGGCGGAAAGGAAAGCTTAGCCTGAGGTTTATTGGACCATACGAGGTGGTTGAGTGTGTGGGTCCTGTTGCGTATCGTTTGAGGTTACCTCCTGAGTTGGAAAAGATTCACGATGTGTTTCATGTTTCGATGTTGCGAAGGTATCGGTCGGATCCATCGCATGTTATGCCGGTGGAGGATATTGAGTTAAGGCTAGATGTATCTTATGATGAGGAACAGTAGAGATTCTTCACACCAGCAGTAAGGTTCTGCGTGGCAAGACGATTGAGCTTGTTAAGGTGTTGTGGAGGCACCGCAGTGTTGAGGAAGCCACGTGTGAACGCAAATCGGAGATGCTGGAGCAGTTTTCGCAACTGATTCCTCCAGGTAAATTTTGAGGACGAAATTTCTAAATTGGTGGAGAGTTGTAACACCCCAATTTTTGGGCCTAGCAGTTTTGAGGTTTATTAGACGGTTTAGTGGATCGGGTTAGGGATTCGAGTCGAATTTGGGAGTAAATATTTTTTGGTGAGATAAAAATATGGAAAATGGTTAAAAATCATATTTAAATATATGATTAATATTTGTGAAATCAATTTTGGAAAATGATATTTGGAAGGGTGACATTTTGGTTAATGACCAAAATGTAATTTTGGAAAACTGTTTTTAAAGGTGACTGAATTGAAAAGGGTCAAATTCTTAGAATCCTTAAGGAGCTATTTTACCAAGTGTTTGCTGGTGATTTCTCCCTTCAATCGAGTTATTTTAACATGTGTTTTAAAAGATAATTAAAAGGAATTTTGGATATTAAAGTTAGTTATCATTTTAAAGAAATTTTACGTAAACTTTTCTCTCAACTTTTCTCTCCACTTCTTTTCTGTCAAACAATCTTGTTTTCATCAAAATCTAGAGGTGAGAGATCTTTTTACTTGGATTCTTGATTTATAATTGATTCTTTATCTTTGATTTACAAAACCTCATTGAATCTTGTGTTTTTCTAGCTTTAATCTACCAATTGAGTGAGAAATCACACAATAGAGGTAAGGTTCATTCTTCTCCTCTATTGGTTGTTCTTTATTAATATTCCCAACTATTTGATCCTTGATTTATGATTTATAATCTGATTTTATGTTTTTATAATGAATAATTGATTTAATTGGGTTTAATTGATGAAATTATGGAAGATTCATATTGGATCTGTTTTCCAGTGTTGAGGATTGATTTTAAACATATTTCAGATGATTTATAATCTTGATAAGTTGTTTTTAACATTGGAATCCTAAAACTCCTTGAATCCTTGATTATTAGGTTGTTAGATTTGTGTTTTTGTGGACTTGTGGTGGCTGTGTAGTTGCTGGAAGTTTATGGATGAAATAATCATGTTTTTATATGTTATTAGATGTTGATTGAAGTGTTAGATTGATAGATTGTGGTTGGGTTGTGTTTGGAAAGAGTTAGAAGATGATTTCGGCTGTTGTGGTTGGGTAATTATGAAAGGATTGTGAGGTTTTGAATGCATTGAGATGCATTAATCCTCTGTTGTAATGTTTTGAATGCATTGAGATGCATTAATCCTCTGTTGTAATGTGGTTAAAAAAGGGGAGGTCGATCCGGAAGCGAACAGTGAAGCTTTGGAGGCTTCGGACGCTTGATTTTGTGTCGACGAATTGAGGTTTCGCGTATCGGTGAGTGAGAACGTGGATTTCAGCTTTGAAATGATTTAAAGGTGTTTTAGGGAGTTTAAATTGAGCTTGAAATGCTGGTTTAAACTCGAAAGTAAGTATAAAGTGGTTTTTTTCTCTCGGTCGTGCTAGTATGAAATGGTTTTATGCACTTGTTTTGATTTACATTGTACATATTATTTAATCATGTTTTAAAGTATATGAGATACTATTTTTGATAATGAAATGATGATGGATGCACGAGGTAAGTGATCAGATCAAATCACACTTTGGAGGGGGAATTGGGAGAGAGAGAAAGCAGATCGCAAGAATTCCAACACACATTCTTCTTCATTTCTATTTTATGCGATCCATGTCTGGGATTAAATCTTTTGTATTTTCTTTTTACCCAGTCATGAACTAATTTATATTGGCTGGGGTTATTTGGGTTTGTGGTGTGATAAAACGATTGGATGGTTTAGGTTTTTGATTTCAATAAATCCAAGGTTTGCTCATTCGTGATTTCTTATTTTTCATCTTGAGAGGATCTCGAGTGTTATCTATTTATCTAGGTTCGGGAGAACTAGATTCACAGAACGAATGAACACAGTTCTCATTGAAACAATCTTTGGTGGGAACTAATCCACCTTGGGGATAAGGATCGGATTTCAGCAGCTAAAAGGAGTGTAAGATCGGTTGTTGCTCACCCAAGGTTAACGCAGAGATATATCACCAAGGCATGCGCAATCTACCAGTTCTTCTATTAGGGATAACAAGAAGACATTGAAGAACACTTCGCTAGACTTTGAAGGAGGAAACCCAGTTGCCACATCATTCAAACCAGTCCCAGTTGCCGCGGCATAAATTATGACCTTGTTGCCACGGTAATTCATTCGGTTTTAGTTGCCACAGCATTTGAGTTCCTTAGCAATCAATTGCCACGACAATCCATTCAACTATTGCACCACTAATCACAATAACACAGCCTATTCTTTTATTCGATTACTTCTCTCATTCGTTTTACTTGCTTAGTTATTATACTTGTTATTACCAAACACCTACCATTACTATTCATTTTTCATTTACGTGCAAGAAGCTAGAAATTGAAGTTTCACCAAACCCTGTTGAGATGATCAGTTACTATACTATTACTTGCGACGTGTATACTTGTATTGTTTGCGTTGCACCTAAATCACACAACATAAAGCACTCATAATTTGACCTTTGCCTAGACAGATAACATTTTAGAAGAATATGGTCAAACCCATAAGAGGTTGAGGCATCACTGCACACAAGATAACAAAAGTCGCCCATAATGTCTGCAAGATAGAACTTGGGTGAAAAAAAGGCCGAACCATCAATATAACCAAAAAGTCATGGGGCATCCCCTTTGAAAGTCAAAATCATGGCCAACTGCATTACATGCAATTCATCTCATCATCATGCAGTCAGAGTAAATGCATACATTACACATCAAGTTAGTTGCATCCATGCTAAATGCATCTGCTTCACTCATGCATAAAAAATATGTTTAAGATCATAAGCCTCAATCATGGAGGACAATAATAGATTGGCAAGCCCTCAGCCATGAAGGGGAGCCAGACCAACAAAAAATTTAAAACCTCAAGATGGAGGATAACAACACCCAACTCGAAATGGCAAACCCTCAAAGCAAAGGAAGCCAAACCAAAACTCAATCTCTAATTGAACAATTACTAACTATTGTTCACTTCTTCGCTTTAGATCTTGCCTCATCGTCAGTGGTCTAGCGGATCAGACTTCTCTTCAGATATCGACTTTGCATCAGTGGTGTAGCAGATCATCTCTCTCAGATCATGCCACTTCATCAGAGTTGTAGCTTGATCAAATCTATCTTCAGATCCTGACCCATTGTCAGTGGTGCAGAGGATCAAAATCTTTCTTCAGATCATGCTTCTTCGTCAGAGTCATAGCTTGATCACCTCTAACTTCTCAGATCATGCCTCTTCATCAGAGTCGTAGCTTGATCGCAACCAAAATCTTTCTTTCGATCATGCCTCTTCGTCAGAGTCGTAGTTTGATCGCAACTAACTTCAAGGTCATGCCTCTTCGTTAGAGTCGTAGCTTGGTCGCCTATAGCTTCTTAGATTATGCCTCTTTGTTAGAGTCGTATCTTGATCACATCTAACTTCTCAGATCATGCCTATTCATCATAGTCGTAGCTTGATCGCCTCTAGCTCTTCAGATCATATCTCTCCATCAGAGTCCTAGCTTGATCACAAACCTAACTCTCAGATCATGCCTCTTCGTCAGAGTTGTAGCTTGATCGCAATCTAATTACTGGATCATGCCTTTTCGTCAGAGATCTATTTTTTCGAAAAAAAAAAGATGAAGTAGATGAGACAACTAGATCCTGACTCTCCGTCGGTGGTGTAGCAGGTCAATAGATGAGTTCTATTTCTGTAGAAGTTGGAACATGGACCAATTAGAGTTTGAAGAAATGGTCGTGCCAAAAAGTGTGCTCTAGTTCGACCGAATGAAAATGGTTATCTTTTAATCTTTGCCCTATTGTTGTCTCACATCAATGAGCAAAGAGGGGCAACTGTAATCACCATTTTCGTCTAGGTCGAACCAAATTTTAAAATCCAAAAAATTATATAAATACCATAAATTCAAAAAAATTCAAACCAAAAGTCCAAAATGACCAATCCATTTTTATTAAATTAATTTCCCTTTACATTCCCACAAGCCCATTGCATGATTAAACCCAAGTCCCCTAAACCTTGTACCTAACTCGAACCACGGAACAATGACCCACTAGACCAATACCCTAAACCAACTAGAAACCCTAATGCACCCTAACAACACATCTACCGCCAGTGCCCCTTCAGCTACCCTTCTAAAACCATTCATCTCATGTAACCCTTGGTCATCCTAGCCATGTCGCAGCCACGCTGGCACGAAGAACTAGTGGTCATCTGCCACGTCAACAATCCCCATGTGGATGCATCTGCATTCTACAACAGCCATCCCTCAAGCTTTACGAGCCACAGTCCTCTCTCGTACAACAACATCACCAGCACATGCAAACAAACAAGGGGGCAACAGAGGGGATTTCATCAACAATTTTTAGAGTATACATGAATATAAACAAGAATTATTAGCAACCAATAGTGGATTTTAGGGATTTTTTATTTTTCTTTTAATTTGTGTGATCTTTGGTATATAAAACCGAGAACCAAGCAATGTAAAAGGGGGATTTTTTTTTAATCAATACAAAACAAAAACAAGCAAATATTCAAAGCTGGAAATTCTCCTAGGTATTCTTTTTTTTCATTTTTTGCATAGTATTAGGGTTCTTCCTTTTTCAAAACCTAAATCAAGGGTTTTTGTTTTTCGATCTCAAAAAAATTAAATAAAGGGGTTTCAAAATTTTCGAATAAAAATGTTGTTTTAAAATAAAATCTAAAAGGGATTCAAATTTTTTATATCGATTTGGTTTTCAAATAAAAGGCCTAGATCGTTGTCAAAAAAAGGAAGGAACAAATGAGGTTTTTTGAAGTTACCTGACACCTGGATTTGAAGCCATCGTGCTCCGGTTGTTGTCTGATGCTGGAGATGGCCAGTGAGACCTCGCCGCCACGGAACGACGTTGAAATAGGGGCTAGGGTTTTGAAATTTTAGAGCTTTTTTTCTTTTTATTTCGTTTTTGAAAAAAATGAAGATTATCATGCAAATTTTTGCCTTGTTTTTTATATATATGGGGAAGCCAAAACGCTATCGTTTTGGCAAGGCTCAGACCCGTGCGGTGACCTTACTCGGGAAGGATTCCCGCATTTCCCTTAATGGGTTAACTGCCTTTTTAATCCCCTATGTTCTTCCTTGTATTCACTTTGGGCATGGGTTAATACTCGTTTTAATCCCTCTCTTTTATTTTCGTTTTTAATTCATTTTATTCTATTTTCTCGAATTTAACCCTTTGTTTTTTTTTTGCACTTTTGTCCTTCATATATGTTATGTTTTTAAACTATATATTATATATTTTATATTTATATATATTATCTATATAATATGTTACATGTAAATATATATATCATTATATTATGTTATATTACATTATAATATATATTATTTATTTATTGTTAATCTATTTTCATTGTTTGATTCATCCTTAAGGTGGCCCGCAACGAGGTATGATTTGTATTATGCACAGCACGTTTAATTTAACTCCTAAAATCTAACATTTAATTTCCTTATCTAACTTTTATTTTTCCCGCAATTTTAATTTTTGTATTTATTTTACACATTTTATCTTTTGTTTGATCTGGTCCTTTTCTGGACAATTTAAACTTCGCAATTGATTTTGTGCTTTGCTTTATATATATGATTTGCTTATTTTTTATATGTTGCACTCAACTTGTTAAACTGTTAATGCAGTGCCCTTTTATTCGAGAGTAAATGTGGCTAGTACCAGGCGTAGTGGTGGTGGTTCTTTCGTTTATTCTAGAATAACGGGGCGTTTAAAATTTACTTGCATTTTAAACGAATCTTAAATCAAATTAAATTTGAACTCACAAATTTACAATTAAGGCAAATCTTATTCGACTAGGTACCAATTTTTGGGCGGTGTGGGGGTGCTAAACCTTCCCCATCCGTAACCGTCTTTATTTTTTAAAATGGAATTTTCTAAAAAATTCCCAATTCTTCAATTTTCAAATATTTTCAAAAAAAATGTGAACCCTTTCCTTTTCAGATTCCAAAAGTTGAGAGGTCGCTACATATTGTTATTGAACCTTGGATTCGAGTGGACTTTTGATACAAATGGCATGCCATATAATTCATGAGCTCATTAGTACGAGTGGCTATGGCCTTTATTGTGGTGAGGCGGAGGTATGTTGTGTTTTGGTTATAAAGGTGAGGCGGAGGGACAAGACCACTATCGATTTGGTGAGGCGTAGGAATTCGCGTATCCACACTCCCTACATCGATCCAAGGAAACCTATTGTTATTGATTATTGATATTGCCTAAATATTGCTATTACATTGATTATTGTCGTTGCATCATTTATTGTTATTATATTGAACATAGACTTGGACATATTGTGATATTGTTGCTATTGATGTTATTGAAGCATGGTTTAGATGTATTCATTGCATTTTGTATCGTTTATGACTACCTTACTAGGAAAAGTATGCCTAATGCATTCATTTTCCATGCATTTCAGGTTAACAAGGTTTGGAGTCAAGATCGAGCTAAGTTGAAGTTTTGGCAAGTCACCTAAGTTGTTAAAGTAAAGTATGTCAACCCTACAAACTCCTAGAATGGAGGCATAATGGTTGTACAAGTCACTTTTGACCATATAGATGCATTTTTGTTGTTTATGCTTTTGGTATGTTTAAAAAGCTAAAACGATAATTTTGGAAATTGGTTAAAAGTGGTTAGAATGCATATTTGGCCTAAATCATGGAAACTTAGTAAATGAATTCGGTTGACCCTAAAATTTGGCATGTTATTAGATTTAGGCTAAACAAACTTACTAGTAAAATTTTGTAGAATTTGGACAAGGTTTTGTTAGGTGAATGGCTAATAAACCAGATAAAAATTGTCATTACAGACCCTGTCGTACCGATACGAGTGGTAGTGTATCGGTACGAACTTGCACAATTCGACCCAGGTTAAAGGGCATATCGATATGGCTTGAGCCGTATCGGTACGTATTTTTGAATCTAGAATTTGAATTAAAGCTGGGCATCAGTATGGGTACATGTGAGCTGATCCCTTATTTGTATAGTCAACCTCGTACTAATACAGTTGTAGGCGTATCGGTACTCCATTTAGTCACTGAACTCTATAAAATTGAATTAAAGCCTTGTGTATCGATACCTCATGTCAGCACGTGTACAGTGTTTTGTAGCCATTTTAACGGTCATTAGTGTATTGATACGATAGGACCAGTATCGGTGCAACCTTTTGAATCTATAAAAATTATTAAGTCACGTTGATCATAGTATATCGAAACAGGATGTCTCGTATTTGTACGATCTCTTATTACAATAACTAACTTAATGAACTCAGTTAAGGCGTATCGGTACGGTCCAGCGCATACCGATACCCATACCGTTAATTCTGTTATTAAGGCTTAAAATGAATTTTGGAACTTTACAGTTTGGTCATTAAATTTTGTAAGGTTAAATTGAGCTAGTAAATAAACTCTGATCGATATGAAAATTTATAGATACACTATCTATAGTTCGAATTACATTGTGGTAAGCTTAATTTCTAAAATGGACCCTTAATTTATCAAAATTGTAGTTTAGTCCCTATAACTTGTAAAAGTTCTAGACTGATCCAAAATTTTGTAATTTAGTATCTATTGAAATAACGATCTTATTGTTTAGAATGTTGCACTATATTGCTTATTGATCCTCCATCAAATCTCTGAATATTGAACAAATTATCAGACCAAATATCGTATCGTTCTCTGGTAACATATTTCGACCTAGATTTCTATAAGGCCAGGAAAGGGATGTTACAGGATGTGTGTGTTGTGTTGCATCCAATCAATACTTAACAACATTAGAAAATTTCTAAGCATGCTCTCTATTCTACCCCTAGCATTTTCTTTCTTTTTAGCACTTGATTCTACTCACTTAAATTTTTATTTATTAAGTTGTTTCATTGGGCTTCAGCTTATCATAACTACCCTTCAAGACCTAAAAATGAAGTGAAGCAAGCACCCCATCCCCGAGCCAATCGAACAGAGTCATCTCGTGAAGGCTTTCATTCGCTCATATGCTAATACTATTGTTCCTACTAGGAAAAGTTAAATGGAGCAAACACAACTCACCTATTGTACTGAGAAAGCAAAGCAAATTAGATTATCCCTCAACAGCTATGCCTTCGGCATTTATTTGATTTTATTTTATTATCTTTTCAAATTTTTATGGGTTTTTATTAAATTAAGCCTTTATGCTACATTGAGCAATTCATTTTATTTTTCATTGTCAACTTATGTTACAGAATCAGAGAGTCTAACCTGAATTTTTTCTAAGGCCCTTAAGTATTGAAAACATGCAACGTGTTCAAAGTACTACTATAGAAGTCTCAATCTTATGTTCAATTATTAAGAGATTTGACAAAATTGATACGAATGAATCCTTGAGATATAATCATCATTGGATATCATGAAAAATGTACACAACATGCTCAAAACGGTAAAGTCATAGCAACATAAAAATAAAAAAATAAAAATACTAACTATGAACAACACTACCATCAAAATAGAGAGAAGCATTGTCCTCAATGCATCTACATGATATGAAATGTAAAATGAAATGCATAAAAACTAATCGAGGGTTTATTAAGGTTGGGAAGGTACAGTCTTTCTCGCCGTGCACTTAAAGCATGAAACAGAGCGTTGTGGCCATCCCCTCACATGGTGTCACAACCGAGTCCCGGGGCTACAACAGAGTCACTTTCACCATGCCCCATTTTCAAGCACATCAATGTTTTAGGAAGAACAGTCTTTTTTTCAATTATTTCTTTAGTTAGGAAAAAGTGTCCTCATTTCAAACAATAGAATGTTTACTCGGGTCATTTCTATAATGTTTTTTTAGCATATATGTAGGGGGTGGACAGTCGGTAGAGTTTGGGCTGATCCACTGGTAAAGGTATATATCCTACACATCATCGAGGCGGCCCCTACCGCCCAAGTCGATGGTGTGGGTGGGTTTTTCTAATATAACCCGATGCTTTCTTTTTTTCTAATAAAATAAAAACTGTTTTTCTTTCCTACAGGGAAGCTGGGGGTCGACTGTGTGCATCCGCTATGCCCCACAGTTTTGACCATGGTTTGAAGAATGGTTTTGTTGAGACTAATGTGTTGCTTGCTTATTTTGAGCAGATCAATCGAGAGAAAAGGCTGACTTGATCGGGAAGAGTTCTTTTCAAGTGTCGCACGGCTTAGCGACCGAGTGAACTAAAGGCTAAGGCCGTGACACAGAGCAAGGGGTAACTGGTGGTTATTTAGTAGCAGTGGTGTAGGCTATGTTGGGGCATCATTTGGAGATTATGGAGGAGTGGAATCAGAGGATTCCTTGTATTCAGAGGTGGTAGACATCTCATCCAGCATGTCCTCGACCTCAGCAGGAATGCTGGGTTTGAATTGACCATCTGTGAATTTGGTTTGAGTTTTTGGTGTCCCATATGGTGGAGATAGAGCATTTGGTGGACACATAGGAGGAGCAGGCTGGTCAGACGTCGCAACAAAAATATCTTTATCACTATGAACATGAGTGGGGTTGGCCTGTGTAGATTGTTCAGAGAACATAGGGACCTTGCCCTTTGCCTTGTCTTTCTTGGACGGTTGTGAGGATGTTGTAGCATTCCATGGAGTATCACCCAAAGATGGTGAACTCAAAGTGCGACCTGCTCGCTTCTTGCCTTTTCTCCTTAGAGTGGTAGTTAGCTGATTGGAGGGTTGAACGACAATATCTTCTTCTTCTGGCTGAGGAGATGGTTGCTCATCAGCATTCATTGTGTCTGGTGTAGGACGGTCTTGTGGAGGCATGACAGCAAGTAGTTGTTTTGGAAAAGCAAGGAACACAACAAAAGATGCTGGTAGTAGTTCTTAGAAAAGTACACTCGGTGTAATGTCTCTTTGGTGGACATAATTGAAGTATGGCAAGAGATACCCAGCGAGCAGGTTTGTTATGGCCGTGTTGCTCAAGCTAGATGTTGCAGCATTGGCAACAAGGCCCTTCAATCCTAGTACTTGAGCCGACGGAGTGCCGTTTTTTTCTTGTATTTTTTCACCCTCATCATTCTTACGCACCTGTGAACGGCAACAGATAGTAGTTATTAGACATTAAAAAATCAGTGGGCTAGATTTCTTACCTGTCTCCCATGCAACAATCACATTGTATGTCAACTTTCCAACGTTGATGTGGCACCCAGTTATCACAGAATGCAGTAGTAGTATTTGTTTGCCAGAGATTGAGGAGTGGTGGCCAATAGGCATTAGCCTCGTATTCATGAAGTGAATCTAAAGCTTGGGTCCGAGCTTCAGTTGTACCCTCTTCACCACTCGAGATTTTGTAGTCTTTCCTGCCATTGTGTTCCAGGAACACAAAGGTCACGTAGAACCTGGTTGTAAGTATCGTTAGACGTTGTAGCAACAAAAGGTGTGTGATCATCGGTTTTGGGCAGCAAAGTATAGAACTCATAAATAACCTTCTTGGAAAACTAGACATGTAGCTTCGCACAAAAACTGTCTTGGCTTTGGGATGAACCAGGTGCGTATAAAATTCTCCCAATCAATGTTGATATCACCTGGTTGCGTAATAGCATGGCTTGGTGCCACATACCTCTTGGTGAGGTGTATGAATGCTAGAGGAGCATATCTTATCTTATGATTGTTGTAATGGAATCTGGATGTCCTAGAGTTAGTACTATGATACTTATATAAGGGGATGTGTACTTAGGGCTAAGTGAACAAGTACATCCAACGTACCCACGGGCTAAGTGATCTGGGTGCAGTTAAAAACCTATCTTTGGTTATAGTGATCCGAATAAGGTAGTTAAATCGATAGGCTGAGTGAGCTCAAGTAACCTGATAGTGTGAGTGACCTCAGGTAAGGACTACGTGTGGCTATTGTGATCCAAGTTCATCCAGGACTTATCTATGGCTATGATGATCCGGATATGGTCCATACAACCCGGCGGTTGTATGAGCACGGGTAACCCGATGTCTGTGTGAGCACGGATAAAGTAGGGCTTCGTTGGCCATTTATGTAGATGAAGTATGGATGTATTTATGTATGTTGTGTCGGTGCTATATATGATAGCTTATGTATTTGATGGCTGAGTGATCAGGGTGCGGTTTGAACTTGCTCAATAAGCTGAGTAATCTCGAGTAATGTAAAGCATTGTGGAACATGTAAGACTTCCTATAGACTTTTTGAGGCATTGAGATAGGTAATCTAAGAACTTTAGCTATTGTAGGCTAGATGATAACTCATAGATATTGAAGCCTTATCTATGCTCTCTAGACTATATTTATCTTACATGCTTATTTTATGATAATCACGAATTGTGGTAGAGCAGAAATGTATCATTGAGCTTTGTAAGCTAAGCGTTAAGAATAGTTATTGCCGTTAGGTTGATTGTGGCCGAGGAGCACATAGAGAAGGGATTTTTCAGCACCGCATTGCTTCATAGTACAATGCTTAGTATTTAGTTTTGGCCTTATGAATTCATAGGACCTTACAAATATTGAGTCTGTAAACCCTTTTTGCTATACTATTTTGATATAAAATAATTTAAACTCGGAGCTCCTATTTTATAATCTAAATTATACAGGTTGGTTTGACTATGTGAAATTATGGACGTTTAGTGTTTTTAAAATGAAGGCTAATCTTATGGTTTTAATTTAAAAAATTAATGGGTTGGATTTTGGGTGACCAGAATGTTGCACTTCGAATTCGATGCTGGATCGGTGTGTTACAAAATTTCCTTTTTTAATATTTATTTCATATTTTTATATCCTTTATTTTTTATGAACCATGTTTTGTAGAATCCAACTTACTTTAAATGTTTTGAATAAATTAACTAAAAAAGGATGAAGACCCCAATATTATAAAAATATAATAACAAATTTAGCTTTCAATATTTACAATTTTATCAATTTAGTCCTTATTCTATTTTAATTAAATTTTAGCCTCAATTTTTTTTAAAAAAAAATTTAAATTTAACCTCAATAGATTAAAAAAATTGAATTGTTGTTTTTAATAAAAAAGTATTTACTAAAACTCTAAATGTTTAACTTTGCTGACATGGTATTACACGTAAACTTCATGCAATTTTTTAATTTTTTTAAAAAGTTTTAATTATATATTGAGATGGGGTAAAATAACTTATGGGTTACTAAATTATTGGACTGGTTTTATTTTGACCATTTAACTATGATTTTTGCCAATTAGGTTATTAAACTATTAAAATGATTTCAATCAAATCATTAATTGTTAATTTTTGACGGAATTACTGACATGATAGTTAAGTAAAATTGTATAATTATATATTTAGTCCTTATTACTTACATATTCTATTACTTTGGACCTAATTTTAATTTAATTCAATAAATTATATAATTCAATCAAATGTTGGCATGTGTTAGCATCCGATTGGAGGAATTTAGTACTAATGTTTATGTAATTCAATAAAATCAAGGATAATTTGAGTTTTATTGTTGCCGTGACGCAAGTTTGATTTATTGAAAATGTGTTCAAGGTTGATTCATAATATATTATTTTATAGCTTTTTTTTTTTTATTTTGTAATATTTTCTTAATTTTTTAATAATGTTTTCATTTTATAGCTGGAGGTCTCTTCTATCACCATGGTGTGTGTATGCAATTCACATTGATTTTATTCCCTTTTTTATGATTTTCTATAATTTCTATAAATTTCTATTTTTTAGTGTACAAATATATCTTTTTATAATTTTCATGAACATTTATGATTTTATATATTTTTTAATTTTTTATAAGTCCCATATGAATTTTCGTATTTATGATTATATTATAAATTTTATAAATTTTCTTATAATTTTATCATTTTTAATGATTTTAATAGTGTTAGATATTCCTATTTGATTTTCCTAGCTACTACCATACCCCACTACTTTAGTGTTCAACAAATGCAAATACAATGTCTGAAGCACCAATCATTATTAAGGTAGGCCTTTGTTCTTGAAAAAGAGTCGATTCTTTTCTCATGCAATATATGGAATTGATGTAGCCCTTCTCTTTTTCATGTGGATTCCATAGGGAGCTCAACAATTAGCTTTCTTTGGATTCAAAATCACAATTTCTACATGAAAGTTAAGCGCATAAATAAACATGGGAAAACAATGGGGTGTAATTGAAAATGTCAAAACTTGTCTCTTCAATTGCTCTCAAAAGGGGTTAGCATAAATTAATATAATTTATACATCTTTTGTCTTAGATAATAGACAACACTTTCCTTTAAGCTGTCCATTTTTCTTATGCTATTTATTTTCCAAACACATGCACCTTTCCTAAATTCCAAGCTTTCAACATAGTTGGTCTACGTTTTTATTAGGGGTGAGCATAATCGAGTCGAGTTAAAAAAATTGAATTAGCTGAATCGGAAAGTCTTATTTTATAACTCAAACTTCATTTTAATTTTTTTAGAGTCGAGTCAAGTCAAGTTGTTCGAGTTTCTGTTCAAATTTAATTTATGATACTAATTGATTACAATTTAAATGATTTTCTATAACCATATATATATATATATATATTTCTCATATGTGACATACATATATCAGACACGTCAAGGGACTCGATTTGAACTTGAAAAATGATCCTCTAATTATTAAGAAATCAAGTTATCCGAAATTTTATTTTATAACTTAAACTTTATTTAAATTTTTTTATTTAATCTGAATTTATTAAATTATGATTCGATTCAAATCGTGTCAGATTTTTTACGTTGAGTCGAACTAAAAGTTTTAACTTCTTAAAATCGAGTCAAATTTTTTCACCCTAACTTTCATATTCTCAACGTGGGCCAGATTAAACAAACTTGATTGTTTTATTATGGACCCATTGTTCACCAAAGTACCCATGATTAACCTCGTGATTTGTGACACGTGTCAATCATGGATGGATGAAGGTAAAGAATTCCCCCGAAAGAGAATGGCATAAAGTTTGAGAAATGATTAGAAAAGTCATTAGCAATTTCCCTCCCTTTATAAAAAGGTAAAGCGAGGGGACCCAAATAACATTGAAAGCTGAAACTTTGATTTTGCAAATTACGAACCAGCTGGCTTTGATGAACCATATAAATCATTGGACCCACCCTTCTTTGGTGAAATCCTTGTGGTTTTATTACTTCCCATCTGGACCTCACTTCAACTTTCCAAGATTGGACAATTATACCCTACCCATCTCCTACCCTTCCCACCTCCATGCTAAATTCCAGGCCCATAAATTACACCCTAGACTCACTTGAAGTTCACCCCTCACTTTCCAAGCAAGTTAGATAAGAATAACACTATGTATTCAAGCACCTCAAAATAACCAATCCATCGTATTGTAAACTAGATTGAAACAAGCTTGCTCAATATGCCCTCCAACGAATTGCGAAATTCTCTCTAATTATCTCAGTTCATTGATTGCCCATATATGCTTAATATTGTCAACGATCCATACAAATCTACAAAAAAAAAAATCAACCTTCAACATTCAAGAAAAAAATCCATATAAAAATTTAAATCACAAAGCTGGAAGAACTCTTTCTTTCCTACTCATATTCCACTCAAAGAAATTGTATTTGTGCAACACAAAAGGTGGTAGCCACACCCTAAGCATTTGGAACCAAACATGTATGAACCTGGGATTTCATATAAGAGGGTGTGGACTTTTTAGAATTTATATTATAAATATAGTGGGTGCGAAATTATAAAAAATTGTGAGTGTTAAAAATTAAATCGTCCATAGAAATTACATACATTGTATGAGAATTTGACTAGTAAAATGTTTTTCTTTGACCAACCGATAATAAAGATTATAATATAAGAATCAAACTCAAATTTAAACATGGTAAAAAGAATAAAATTATAATTTAACCATTAAAAATAAAATTACAAAACTTGATTTAATGGAAATGAAGAGACCATAAAACTTTCATTTTTATGTTTTAGGGTAAAGTACAAAGATGGTAACTAAACTTTGTTAAAAAAATAAAATGGTAATTAAACTTTCAAATGTTACAAAATGACAATTAAACTTTATGTTTTGTTACAAAATGGTAACTCGGTCGTTAAGTACTTAACGGGATTGTAATGAAACTTTTTATAATAGCACATTTAGTCCTCTATATTTATATATTCAATCAATTTAGTCCTAATTAAAAAAAATCAATAAATTTAACCTTCATTATTTATGCATTCTTTCAATTTGGTTCTATTTCTAATTAAAAATAATATTAAATATTTAAATTTGCCCTAAATGTTCTGGCTGGGTTTACTCATTTTTTGTCTTTTTCAGATCGTTGGGTTTTTGAGAGATGCCGTCGAAAAAAATCACTCAAACCGCCGCTGCTTAGTACATCATCGAGGTTTTTATTTGTTTGGTTATTTGTTTTATGGATTTGCTGAATTGCCTTCCTTTTCCAAGCTGGGAGCTTTATTTTTTGTTTTGGAGTTTATTGGATTTAATGAACTGGGTTTATTTGGTATCCAATTTATGCAATTTGCTTTCTTTTAAATGTTTGTTGAACTGGGTTTTAATGGCCTTAGTGGACTGTGTTTTTGGGAATACATGCTTTTGAGATATGGAATCAATTTCCGAAGTTATTTGAATTTCAAGGTTTAGTTCTGACATGTTGCTCTTCAAGTTTTCATTGAATAAATACGGTTTAAGTGAGTAGTTTTTGGGTGGTTTTGATATGCTAGCATGGTGGACAGATAGCTTTACACTGGAGTTTCTCCCGTGGTGCAATACAAGTTGCGGAGGTTTTACTCCAAGAGAGTGATCGGCTGGACGTTGCAGATATCTATGGTTACCAGGTTGGCTTTTCCTCAATGTTGCTGCCCAATATTATTTTCAATTATAAATAGGACCAAATTGAAAGAACATGTAAATATTGAAGGCCAAATTTATTGATTTTTTTTTAATTAGAACTAAATTGATTAAATATGTAAATATGGGGGACTAAATGTACTATTATAAAAAGTTTCATAACAGTCTCGTTAAGTACTTAACGGCCGAGTTACCATTTTGTAACAAAACATAAAGTTTAATTGTCATTTAAAAATTTAATTACCTTTTTGTTTTTTAACAAGGTTCAATTACCATTTAGGTACTTTACCCTAAATTTTATTTTTATGCATATTTTTGACAAATTCTATACATATTTGAATTTGATTTAAAATACATCAATATAATTATCATATTATAAATTTAATTCAATTTTGTGAAATGTAATGGGCATATTCTAGTAACATTTAAAAGTATTCGACAAGGAAGAACAATGGAAACCCATGTAATCAACAGACTATATAAACTGTTGGTGAAAATAATTGGGGTAAAAAGCAACCCAAAATGAAAATGAACATGATGGTCAATGAGCTTACACATAAATAAAACAAAATTAAAGTGAGTGATACGATGTTAATTTCGTGGATTGGAAAGCCTCAACAAGTTGCTTGGAATCAAGCCTAAGGCACTAGACTTGATTAAAAGAATGGGCGGCATGTTCTTGGAATTTCAAGAACAATAGGTAGTGTATTTTTTGAAAAATAAAAAATTAAAGAAAATGGATGGAAATGATAGATTAGAAGATGAATAAAAAGAATAAATCATGAAATATTAAAAAGGATAACAAAAAGAAGGATAAGTATAACAAAAAGAAAGATAAGTAATTCAAATATGAAATTTTAACTTTGAATATGACGATGGTGTGAAGTACATATCCTATGGAACCTTCCTAACCGCAATTGGTTAGGCAACCTCCGCAATACAGCTCTAATCGACCCTCCAAGACGCAATTGTCTTGGCAACTAGGAGTGTGAAGATGATCTCCCTCACCGAAACTATTAGTCAAGAAAAGTTTGAAAAACAATGAAAAAAGCACTATTCTTTTATAGGTGAAGGATGACTTCAATCTAAAGCTAAGAATGAATAAAAATTAACAAAGTAATTAGCTTGTAGAACTCTATAAATGATGTCAACAATGGAAACCTTTGATGTAGTCCCACTAAACTATTACCACTGACTCGAAAATACCACCGAATTTTAAAAATGTTCAAATCTAATACTAAACTTTACTTTCTAACACGTTTATGTCACTCCGACATTAACTCTTAACAGAACCGTTAACTCAAAAAGGCATCGTTTTAGTGCGACTGTTTTGAAGCTTAATTTAGCCCAAAACGACATTGTTTTGTTGGAGGGAAAATAATAAAATCAATGCACTTGGGGTGTTTGAACCTAGGACCTTTAGATACAAAGAGGAAGCCGGTAACACCCTAAAACCGGTGCCACATTGGGCCTTAAACCCAAACTCATATAACAAAATTTTGTGAACAAGTTTAGCCCAAATCTATAATTTCATAAACCATATTACCGTTAAAAAGAGTATACAAAATATTCAAGAGTTACTTTGGAGCTCCAATTTAAAACGTATTAATTTAAAACATTCGATATGGAAAATAAATCAAAAGGAGTTACAGATACAAAACATAAGGGTCCTATGAATACATTTCCCCTACAAATCTAAGTATTGTACTCTTCGCATATCGATGTACTAAAGTCCTACTCCGATGGCTCCTTGCAAAGTACGCAGCAACCTAAAGACATGTGTAAGGAAATAACAATTCCAAACGCTAAGCTCGAAAGCTCAGTGGATACACCTCTATTTTACTATGCTTCATGCAGATCATAAACATAAGCATGTAGTCAGACAATGATTAATCAGGCAAGAACATCATGTGGCGCTACTCTGATCGCCTAAACACATGAAATCAATATAATCAATCATTCAACGATTAAGGGCTCACAAGGCCCCACATACCATACCATACAAGAGTGAGGTCGGGTCACCTAGCATTGGTACATACACTATAGGTGAAGCCGGGTCACTCATCATCAGAACATACAACCTGGGTGAGACCGGGTTACATAGCATCAAAACATACACCCTGCTCGAAATCATCCCTCGAGCACATACAGATGAAGCCCGGGTCACATAGCATCGGTAACCTTCATTCCCTTATCTTACCATGGTGTTGCAACACATTCTCAGGCATCCGGATCCCATCAACCAAGTGCTCACATGGCACGAATTAACATTACAATACCATTACATCAATAGTTTTTATCATTACACGAGTTACGCAAGTCTAAATCCCATTTTATTCTCATTTTATTCATATACGGGGTTAGAAATTTGGTTTCTCAGTTTTACAATTCATTTCATACCTCTAGGGACCCACTGGGCCCTTTACCTCGAATTATGGAACCCCCGAACACAAACCCAAATTTCTTGGACAGATTGCTCAAAGAGTATCGATACTCCTATATAGGTATCAGTACACCCATCTAGGTACTGGTACTCCTCTACATGTACCGATACTCAAATTAGATTCAAAAGAAATAAATCTTCAAGCTGTACCAATACGCTCACCTCCATATCGGTACTCAGTATCAGTACGTGAACCACCCCATACCGATACCCTTACCTTTGTATACTGGTACGCGAAAGCCTTCCTCAGGCAATAGAATAGCAATATCGATATGCCCCCTAGCGCACCTTACGCGTAAACGTTACTGGAAATCCTATTAAGCAAGGGGTACCGATACTCAAGAAGCTGTACCGGTTCGCCTTTTATGTTTCGACTCCTTCCCTAGAGAGGGGTACCGGTACTGAACCACTCGTACTGGTACGTGAACCCAATTTTCCAGGCCTAGGGTTTGAATTCTCTTTTTTAACCCCCAAACCAGCTTGATAAACCCAAAAACTCAACCTACAACTTATGGAAGGTGTTTAGGGTCAGTTTCTACCAAATTTACAAGTTTTTAATGTCAATTATAATTTTTGCCATTAACACCCATCAAGATCATTCAAGTATGCTCAAAACACCAAAATGACATACAAAGCAATTGCCATTATGATATTCAAGAAACAAGGAATTGGAAATGTACTAACCCTCTTCAAAACACCAACAACTCTTTATATCCTTGACTTCAAGCTTTGCCCTTGCCTTAAGCCTTAGAGTGCTCACCAAGCTCTTTGACTACACCCAAATGTTATAAAACAAATTACAACACTGTCAAGAGATAAAAGAGAACTAAAAAAGATTTAACATAACAATAAAATGAGATTAAACTCCTCAATCTTGTTCATCCTCACAAAACCCACTTTAAAACCCCAAGGTTTTTATCCAACTCCAAACTTTGACATTCTTACCTCAAAAAATAGATCTCTTGATGCTGATAACAAAACCCTTAACTTAAAATCTGAGATTCACATTCCAAAGTGCAAAGATCAAACATTTACGCTTTGGTTCTTGCGGAGAAAATATGAGAATGAGAAGGGTGGGAAAGTAAGAGACAATAAGATCTCATGTACTCCCATTTTCTGCAGCACATTAATTTAGCCCCCTCCACAATTCAAAAATAGGGTGAGTTACCTTCTTACCCCTCCCTATCTCCCCATGACATCTATTAACCCAAGTCCCAAGCCCAACAACAAGAGGGAAGCCCACTAAGGCTCTACACATGGCCCAAAATACAAGGCCCTTGACTCGGAGTAACCCAACCCTCAGATTTTGAATTCGGGTCATTACAACTCTCTCCTCCTTTAAGAAAATATCGTTCTCAAAATTTACTTTTGGGAAAAGATGCGGATAGAGCAGCTCCATATCATTCTCAACTTCTTATGTGGCATCTTCGACCCCATGGTTCCTCCACAACATCTTTACTAAGGGTATACATTTGTTGTGAAGCTCCTTAACTCCTCTATCAAGCACTCTTACCGGTTTTTCTTTATATGTCAAATCAGGACTAAGCTCAATTTCTCCAAACAAAATTATATGAAAAGGATCCAAACAATAATGTCTCAACCTCGATACATGGAACACATTATGGATATGCGTCATCTCTGATGGTAGAGCTAACTAGTAAAGTACAGGTTTGACTCTCTCAACAATCTCGTACAGTCTAATGAATATCGGGATCAACTTACCCTTTCATCTAAAGCGGATGATTCTCTTCCAAGGTGATACCTTGAGGAAAACTTTGTCATTAACCTCATATTCAATTTGCTTACGCCTCTGATCCGCATAGGCCTTTTAACGATAAAAAACTGCTTGCAACCTCTTTTAATAATCTAAACCTTTTTCTCAGTTTTCTTAATCATTTATGACCCCAAAATCTTTACTTTGTTAAGCTTCGTCCAACAAAGAGAAGTTTTACATTTACGCCCATACAAGGCCTCGAAATGAGCCATTTTGATACTTAACTAGAAACTATTGTTGTAGGCAAACTCAACCAGTGGCAACTGCTCCTCCCAACTATTGTCAAAATCTATATCATAACACCGGAGCATATCCTCCAAGATATGGATAACTCACTCAGACTGGCTATCAGTCTGAAGATGAAAAGCTGTACTAAAATGTAACTTGGTATCCAATGCTTCATGAATCTTTTTCCAAAGCCAAGCGGTGAATGATGGTCCCTATATAATCGATGATGTCACTCTATGCAATCTTACAATATCCTTGATGTATAATCTAGCAAACTGTTCAAGGGTGAAATCCATACGTACAGGTAAAATGTAAGCAGACTTAGTCAAACGATCCACGATCACCCAAATCGCATCATACTTTTTTTAGGTCAACGACAACCCCTTAACAAAATTTATTATCACTCTATCCCACTTCCATTGGGGAATCTGAATGGGCTGAAGAAACCTGATGCTCTGATTTTACTTGCTGACACGCAAGACACTTGGTTACAAATTCAAATATATCTTTTTTCATACTTGGCCACCAATAGAAAGAACGAAGATCCTAGTGCATTTTGTTACTCTCGAGATACACGGTATACGGGCTACAGTACAAGAATCAGAGCAAGAATCCTAAAGATCCTTCAATGCTGGAACGCATAATCGGTCCTTAAAGTATAATAATCCACCATCTCATACCTCGAAGTTAGGTCTTTCACCCTTTTGAACTGATTCGATCTTGGCCATAAGGTCATCGTCCATAACTTGCATCTTTTTTATTTGTTGTATCAAGGTAGGTTCCACATGAAGTTAAGCTAGCAACCCTCCATCCTCGGTTATCCTTAATCGAGCAAACATCACTCTCAAATTTGACATAGACTTCCGGCTTAAAGTATCTCCACCATATTGGCTTTACCGAGATGATACTCTATGATGCAGTCATAGTCTTTCAACAACTCAATCCCTCTCATCTGCCTCAGATTCAACTCTTTTTGAGTGAGGAGGTACTTCAAACTTTTATCATCCATATAGATATAACACCTCTCCCCGTAGCGTAGAGGTAGTGCCTCCAAATTTTTAAGATAAAAATAATTGTCACCAATTTCAAATCATGTGTGAAGTAATTCTTTTTCTGGAACTTAAGCTGCCTCGAGGCGTAAGCCATAACCTTACCCTCTTGCATCAGAACACAACCTAACCTACACAACGAGGCATCATTGAAGACTACGTAATCCTTCCCCAGCTCGGGTTGCATCAACACTGAGGCCTCTGTAAGATACGTCTTCAACTGCTCGAAACTTTGTTGTTTCTTCGTATCCCACTCGAAAGGGAATCTCTTTTGTAGGATCTTGGTCACAGGCATCGCTATGATAGAAAAGCGTTTGACAAACTGCCTATAATACCCGATAAGTCCAAGGAAACTACAAACCTTCAAGATATTCTTAGGGGGTTTCCACTCAACTATAGCTTGGATTTTCTGAGGTCAACACAAATCCCATATGCAGAAACTATGTGACCAAAAATGCCACCTCGAAAAGCCAAAACTCACACTTACTGAACTTGGCATAAAGCTTCTTCTCTCTCAAGGTCTGAATGACAACACACAAATGGTAATCGTGTTCCTCATTCGAGCGCGACTAAACCAAGATGTCATTTATGAAAACCACCACAAACTGGTTTAGATAAGGCTAGAAAATCCAGTTCATTAAGTCCATAAAAGCTACAGGCGTGTTGGAAAGCCCAAATGGCATTACCAATAACTCATAATGTCTATACTGTGTCTTGAAAGTGGTATTTTGGACGTCTCATTCTACTACCTTCAACTGGTAGTAGCCTGATCTTAAATCAATCTTTGAGAACACGCAAGCACCCCTTAACTGGTGAAATAGATCATCGATCATCGGGAGGAGATAATGGTTATTCACCATTACCTTATTAAGCTATCGATGGTCAATGCACATCCTCATTGACCCATTTTTTCTTAACAAATAGGACTGGTGCACCCCAAGGTGATATGCTCGGTCGGATAAAACCCTCTCTAATAACTATTAGATTTGACTATTTAATTCTTAAAACTCGGTAGGTGCCATACGATAAGGTATTATCGAAACTGGTATCGTTCCAGGCATTACCTCAATTCTGAACTCTAACTCTCGATCAGAGGGTAAGTTGGGTAGCTCCTCTAGAAACATATCAACAAACTCTTTAACCATCCAAAGAGTCTCTAACATCGAGCTCTCAACTCTGGTATCCACCACATGAGCTAGAAAGACTTCACAACCCTGTTAAATCAACTTTTGAGCCGTCAAGGCTGACACCACATTTGAAAGGCAATGATTTCTTTCACTCCTAACCGTAAGCTGAGACCCATTCGAAACACAGAGTTTCAAACTCTTAATCATACAACATAAACTTGCACAATGCTCAAAAAGTCAATCCATCCTAAGATAGCATCAAACTCCTGAAAAGGTAGCACCATCAAATCCACAGGGAACACTGAACCTTGAACCTCTATAAGACACCTTCTATAAACCTTATCAACTAGCACATCATACCCCAATGGGCTAGTTACACGGACTCCCACCTCAAGATCTTTGGCAGGTATGCCCCACTACTCATATATCTCACTATGGATGTAGGAATAGGTAGACCATGAATCCACAAGAGTAACAATAGGAACAGAAAACAAGGTAAACATACCTGAGATAACATCAGTAGCCTCATAGTCATCTTGTGCCTTGACTGCTTACTGTCTCGCGGGGGGCCTTGCTGTTAACTAGAAGATACAACTACTTTGATGTCCCATCAAATGACTCGTCCCTCTTCTAACAAAACGGTGGCCCCTCTGTGCTATGAAAGAGTTCTTCTGGTTTTAAACTGGGACAGCATCCAAGGCCTCAAGGCAATCTCTCAAGAAGTGGTCTGGTGATTTACACCCAAGGCATACCTTGGCATTGTTGTAACACTCATCATGGTACTTACACCTACACTGGGCACATACTGGTGCATAAGATCCTCTAGACGAGCCTCCTGAACTCATAGCTGAAGAGAAGTTAGGCCTCCTATGCCCCGCAGAGGCGACCTACGATCGGACCTCTCTGACTGATTCAATACTCCACCTCTCTGGTTCTAATTTCCTCAATTCCTTCTCAAAGAGGACTAAGACTAATTAGAGTGGGAATAACTCTCTCCACTTGTATTGACATGGCCCCAATATGACTATACGTTAACCCTTGTACTTGCTCAAAAGACTTGGAACTAGCGGCCAAATCGGAGAACACCTCTAGTGGATCCGCTGTAAAAAAATGTTTGTATTTCTTTCCGTAAACCTTTTTTGAACTGCTTGTATTTCATCTTCTTCATGGCAATGAGTTCTGGAGCATACCTACTCAACTATAGGAACTTTTATTCATACTCATAAATCAATTAATTTTTTAGCACCAGATGGGTATACCGGTCTTGCAAACTATCTATATAGGCTTATCCAACATACTATTTCTCAAACTCATCAAGAAAATCATCCCAAGTGGGCTGGTTAGAATACCATCCTAACTCCATCATCTCCCAACACTTACGAGCATTCTCCTTCAGAAGAGAAATGATACAATTCAACTTGTCTCTTGGCTTCAAACCTATTTGACCCAAGATCTAATGCGTATCCCTCAATCACTGATCTGCTTTGATTGGATTATCTTGTCTCAACCTTAAGAAATCAGTTGCACCATATCTACGAAGGCTCTCGATTAAGGTATTTTTATGGGTAATAGGAGTTCTTGGGATAGCCCTCACTATCCGATCAAGCGCCCTATGTAGATAGGATAAGTAATTGGCTCCTTGATATCCCTCACCCTCTAACCTTTCATCGGTCTCCAGGATAAAATCCTCATCAAAACTCTCCTCTCGAGAGCCCTAACTCTCCTTTAGATCATGAGCTCGTCTAGGCATATTCAAACTGTACAGACAACAAACAAGATTACTCTATCTAAGTTCAGCCTTAATATGAATATGACTTTGATTTGTGGGCATGTATTCACTAGATATCCTTTTTATGACTTTCTATCACCCTAAGGTTCTTAAAACCAGTTAAATCTAAGCTCTGATACCACTAAATGTAACACCCTAAACTCGGTGGCACATTGGGCCTTAAACCCAAACCCATTTAATAGAATTTTATGAACAAATTAGCCCAAATCCATAATTTCATAAACCTTATTATCGTTAAAAAGAGTTATGTAAAATATTCAAACGTTACTTTAGAGCTCTAATTTAAAACATATTAATTTAAAACATTCGATATGCAAAATAAATCAAAAGGAGTTACAGATACAAAACATAAGGGTCCTATGAATACATTGCCCCTACAAATATAAGTATTGTACTCTTCGTATATCGATGTACTAAATTCCTCCTCTGATGACTCATGGCAAAGTACGCAACAACCTAAAGACCTACGCAAGGAAATAACAATTTCAAACGCTGAGCTCGAAAGCTCAGTGAATACACCTCTATTCTACTATATTTCATGCAGATCATAAACATAAGCTTGTAGTCAAACAATGATTAAGCATACAAGAATATCGTATGGTGCTATTCTGATCGCCTAAACACATGAAATCAATATAATCAATCATTCAATGATTAAGGGCTCACAAGGCCCTACATACCATACCATACCATACAAGAGTGAGGTCGGGTCACCTAGCATCGGTACATACACTTCAGGTGAGCCTGAGTCATGCAGCACTGTAACATAAACCCTAGGTGAGACCGAATCACCTAGCATCAGAACATACACCCTGCTCAGAATCATCCCTCGAGCACATACGGATGAGACCTAGGTCATATAGCATCGGTAATCTCTACCCCCACATCTTACCATGATGTTGCAACATATTCTCAGGCATTCGAATCCCATCAACCAAGTGCTTACACGACACGAATTAATATTACAATACCATTACATCAATAACTTTTATCATTACATGGGTTACACAAGTCTAAATCCCATTTTATTCTCATTTTATTCATATACGGGGTTAGAAATCTGGTTTCTCAGTTTTACAATTCATTTCATACCTCTAGGGACCCACTGAGCCCTTTACCTCGAATTATGGAACCCCCAAACACAAACCCAAATTTCTTAGGCAGATTGCCCAACGAGTACCGATACTCTTATATAGGTATCAGTACGCCCTTCTAGGTACCGATACTCTTTTACAAGTGCCGATACTAAAATTAGGTTCGAAAGAAATAAATCCTCAGGTCATACCAATACGCTCACCTCTGTATTGGTACTTAATATCGGTACGTGAACCACCCTATACTGATCCCCACTCGTACCGATACCCTCACATTTGCGTATTGGTACGTGAAAGCCTTTATCAGGAAATAGAACAGTAGTAATGATACGCCCCCATAGTGTACCGATACGCGAAAACGTTACTGGAATTCCCATTAAGCAATGGGTACCGATACTCGAGAAGCCGTACCGATAAACCCTTTATGTTTTGACTCCTTCCCTAGAGAGGGGTACTGGTACTGAACCACCCATACTGGTACACGAACCCAAATTTCTAGGTCTAGGGTTCAAATTTCTCCTCTTTAACCCCCAAACCAGCTTGGTAACCCTCAAAACTCAACCTACAACTTATGAAAGGTGTTTAGGGTCGGTTTCTACCAATTTTACAAGTTTTTAACGACAATTATAACTTTTGCCATTAACACCCATCAAGATCATTCAAGCATGCTCAAAACACCAAAATGACATACAAATCAATTACCCTTATGATATGAAGGAAACAAGGAATTGAAAGTGTACTAACCCTCTTCAAAACACCAACAACTCTTGCTATCCTTGACTTCAATCTTTGCCCTTGCCTTGAGCCTTAGAGTGCTCACCAAGCTCTTTAACTACACCCAAATATTGTAAAACAAATTACAACACTGTCAAGAGAACTAAAAAAGATTTAACATAACAAGAAAATGAGATTAAACTCCTCAATCCCGTTCATCCTTACAAAACCTCCTTTAAACCCCCGAGGTTTTCATTCAACTCCAAACTTTAACATTCTTACCTCAAAAGATAGATCTCTTGAAGCTTATAACAAAACCTTTAAATTAAAATCAGGGTTTTACACTCAAAAGTAAAAAGATCAAACCTTTAGGCTTTGGTTCTTGGGGAGAAAAAAGATGAGAATGAGAAGGGTGGGAAAGTAAGAGAAAATATGATCTCATGTACTCTTCTTTTCTGCAGCACATTAATTCAGCCCCCTCCACACTTCAAAAATAGGGTGAGTTAATTTCTTACCCCTCCCTATCTCCCCATTCTATCTATTAACCCAAGTCCCAAGCCTAACAATAAGAGGGAAGCCCACTAAGGATCTACACATGGCCCAAAATGCAAGCCATTTGACTCGGATTAACCCGACCCTCGAATTTCGAAATCTAGGTCGTTACAAAGTCTTAACAACTGAACCAACATTAAATTATGTAATATTGTACTACAAATATTATATATGTCAAACTACACTTGAGATTAATTCAAATTATTTTATAAAAAAATAATACTACAAATAATATTAACGTATAAATAATATAAAATATTATATATATATATCAATATATTTATAAATATATTATTTTTATATATTTTTATATTATTTATAATATAAATATATTAAGTAATATATATAATTTGGTCGAACCCAATATTTATAAAAATAATATGTTTATATTATAAATAATATATAAAAATTTAAAAATAATATATTTTATTTTTATATATTGATATATGTGTAAAAATATATTTTATATTATTTATATATTAATATTATTTATAGTATTATTTTTTCATAGAATAATTTGGTCGAACCAAATAGATAAGATTATATTATTTAAATAAAATATAATATTTATATTATTTAAAAAACTAAAATATTCATAAAAATAACATATTTATATTATAAATAATATATAAAACCCATAAATCCAAAAGTTCAAATTCTAAGATTTAGGGTTTATGGTTTGAGGTTTAGGTTTGATTGTTTGCGATTTAGAGTTTAGGGTCCAGAGTTCAGGATTTATGGTTTGTTATATGTTATTTATAATATAAATATATTATTTGTATGAATATTTTGAGTTTTTTAAAAATAATATATTTATATTATAAATAATAAATAAAAATATAAAAACAATATATTTTTATTTATATATTAATATATATGTAAATAATATATTATTTATATATTAATATTATTATATTATTATATATTTCATAAAATAATTTGAATTAATCTCAAGTGTAGTTTGGTATATATAATATTTGTGGTAAAATATTGCATAATTTCATGTTGGTTTAATGGTTAAAGCTTACCTTTTGTATCTAAAATTCTTTAAGTTCAAACCCCCATAAGTGCGTGAGCTTTATTATTTTTTTCCAACAAAAAGATGTCGTTTTGAGCTAAATAGGCTTCACAATAGCCGCACCAAAATAACGCCATTTTGAGTTAACGAATTTGTTAAGAGTCAACAACAGAGTGGCGTAAACGAGTCAGAAAGTAAAGTTTAGTGTTAGATTTGAACATTTTTAAAATTCGGTGATATTTTTAAGTCAGTGATAACAGTTTAATGGCATCTGATGTAGTTAATATGAAGTGTAGGTTGTTTGGAGGCAACGATGAAGGTTACAAATCATGTTTCAATATTGTGGTTAGTAACGTGAGTGTCTAAAAATTACCAAGTGAATTTAATTTAGGGTAAAGTACACAAATGGTCACTAAACTATCTCTAAAAATATAAAATGGTCATCAAACTTTTAAATGTTACATAATAGGCATTAAACTTTAGTTTTTGTTACAAAACGGTCACTAAGCCGTTAACTGTAGTTAATTGGGTGACGTGGCAGTTACAAAAATTTGAATAATATAACATTTAATCCTCCATATTGACACATTTAATCAATTTATTCCCAATTTAACCCTCATTATTGATGTCTAAATTGATTGAATGTGTTATGATTGAGGATTAAATGTGTTATTATACAATTTTTCGTAACTGCCACGTCTCCCAGTTAACGACAGTCAACGGCCAAGTGACCATTTTGTAATAAAAACTAAATTTTAATGACCATTATGTAATTTTTGAAAGTTTAGTGACCATTTTATATTTTAGGGATAGTTTAGTGATCATTTGTGTACTTAACCCTTTAATTTATTACTAATTATGTGTTAAAAATAGAAAAAAATAACACTCCTACGAAATGTAACATTTATGTAAATATATATATACTTGAAAATTATTTAACAAATAATTATGTGTAAAGCGGTAAATTATTTGTATCTAGATTCATTAGTCCCACGTTAGAATCTTAAGTAAAAAAAATTATTTTATTTCAAAATTATATAAAAGCGAGAAAAAGATTATCCTTATAATAATTATTAATTTAAAAACAAAATTTTAATTATTTTTATCTGAATTGATGACGATTAACACATAACATTAATTTAAAATTTTTGTAATAAGTACGCATAATAAAACCAAATGAAATGATTTAATCGGCATGTGGTCAAAATATTCATATCATCCCACCTTTAAAATGAGAGCATAATAAAAGCTATATAATATTATTATTGTAACGTATAAAAGAATGTGAGTTTAAAAACATTTAACTATATAATATTATTTTGCACGAACTTAAGAATTGTTGTTGTTCCTCGTGGTCAAGGGTTCGAGCACCAACAACTGCAGCAGCAGGGTGATTGAGCGTTCATTGTCAAATGGTTGAGAGTATATTCAGAACAGATACTACTTGTAATCACTTTAGCTTAATAAAAAAAACTATATAATATTATTTTTCTATTTGTAGGTAGGGAAAGATTTAATTAATTTATACTAACCAGTAAAACTATAGTAAAAAGACCAAATTATACCAAAAATCAATTTTTGACCTTTTATGACTTGTGAATGAGATAGAGAAAAGCTAAAATTATAACCAGCTGACCTTATGTATTACAATCTCATATTAAACCCAAACTTACGAGTTCAAATCAACCGAGTCTCAAATGGGAACTGATCTTCCAGAGAAAGTATCCTTATTACTTCTCCAAATGTGGGCTTTGATTGTCGTACAAGGCCCCCTTTAAGGTCTTTGGATATTCGAAGCCTGTTTGATCCAGCCTTCCAACTAAAACAACGACACTCGTGTCGGCAAACTAGACATGCGGCAAACTTTAGTTTATACAAATCTTTTAGTTTTAGTGGATTAGGAGTTTAGTTTAGGGTTAAAAACTTAGTGATTTAAGTTTTAGGTTTTAGAATTTAAGGTTAATGTTTAGAATTTAGGGTATAGGATTTAGAGTTTAGGGTTATAAAATTTAAGATCTGAGGTTTATAGTATAAATATGTAACTGTATATCAAAATTTTACCTTTAAGTTAAACATAATGTGTATTGACGTTATTGTAGATTTTTTTACATGCATATTGTATAATAATTATACCACTCAAATCCTTCTCAACTCATAAATTGAAAAATATAAGCACTTAATGCTAAAATTCACGTCTTTGTATGTTTTACTAACATGTCGACTGAGCTAAACCCAATCGACTATCGAAGACTCTTAAAAATTGTGGGTTTAAGTGAATTTAGACATAATGTTTTTTTAGTTGATAGAAGAATTTTTAAAATTATATTTTTTAACTGAATGATGTGATTACAATATAGTATATATTCATTAATCCTAGCCCTTTTAGTAATACATACATTGTGCAGACAAGTTGTTCAAACTTAAATCATTAGGAATAACAAATTTGATATCCGAAGAATTTGATATTTAGAGAGAGGAACCTAAATATGACGATGAAATAAATGTGGGCTGCAAGGTTTACAATAAAATGAGGGCATCCTATTCCTATGTAGACCATCAAAACAGTTGTAATTTGAAGTTTATAAAAAATGCAAGTATAGGTAAGACAAAATGTAATTTATTTCTCAAGCTAGACAGATATGTACTTTTGTTAAATAAGTAATATTGGAATCTCAGGTCAAGTATATAGAAGCCAAATCTACAGGAGCCTATAGAAAGAAGAGATAGGAATGGTTGGCTCCTGATTTTAAATATAATCAATAAAATAAGAGAGAAATAGCATTCGTTGGCTTAAATAATCATTGGCATGTTGTATTATATTATGTTAACAAGAAATGCTAAGAATTTCCTTTACAGAAAATGCTTTCGTTTCCTACAATGTGGGGTTGTGCGCAACAAGTTGAAAGCTAGCTATGCCAGCACTAACACCATATAAGAAAATACCATATACAAACTAAAACAGAATCTTATTACAAAAGCAAAAGAGCAAACTATATGCAAACAAATATCTCTACACAACATTTGCTATGCTTAAAATAAAATTATGGTTGGTTTCGGTACCCTTAGTATACAGTTTTTTTGGAATTTTCCCTCGGTAGGAAAATGAATAATATAAACAGGGACAGACACGAAATTTTATATCAGTGGTGCGAAGCTTTAGAAAATTATATTAGAAATCCAGGAGTGTGAAATTACAAAATTTTAGGAGTATAAAATCAAAGTATCAATAAAAATACAAAAAATACCTAAATTATATAGAAATTTAAAAATTCTAAGGGGTGTGACCGCACCCCAACACTTCTCAGTCCATCCCCGAATATAAACTTGAGTCCCTATGTGTATCTGCATGTGCATGTGCATGTGCAATGCATAGATATGTACATCATGAATATCGGAAATGACTTCGGCCTAAACTTTTATGGTAGGCTTGAAAGTAGGCAGGTGCAATGAATTCACGACACCGAACCCAGTTTGAATATGGGAATTTGAGACTGCGGCATTTCATTTTTGGGTGTAAAATTCACATGGATAATATATTCTAGGCAAACTAAAACAGCTTCAGGAAGTCGTATCACAAATGTGTTTTGAGAACAAATGCTGGCAGTGTAACACCTGAATTTTTATTTATATATATATTAATAAAATTAAGAGGAACAAGTATGGCTGGAAAAAAAGGGGAGAAGGAAGTGAAGTTGGGGCAATTGGGTTTGAGCCCATGATCTAAGATGCGTGAAAATGACTTAGTCATCTGGGCTAAGCTTGTTTCTGGTAAAAAACCACACAGGTTTAATATTATTTCTATTCTCGTTAGAATTCTGAGAATAAAAAGAAGATAATGGGAAAATGGGGTTATGAGGAGTAGGTCTCGGGACCTTGGGGTTGTGAACCCAAGCTTTACCCATCTAAACTAGGCCTAATCTTTCAAAATGGTTACCCTGAGTTTTATTTGACTTCTTCCAATTTATTGATATCATTATTTAATAAAAGTCTAGAACCCCCTCGGACGATTCATTTTCTACATCTGCTCTGAAAATATAGATTTCCAGAAACTCCCATAAACTATTCGAGTTTTCCATCGGCCATCACCCGATCTGCGTCGCCGCTGGGCTGTGGCCGTCATCGTCGGCGTGATCGTCTCCCCATCCTGACCGAAACCCAGCCCTCACTCGCAGGGATTCGTCGCCGTTCGTCATAAGAATCCGTTTGAAGGGGCGACGAAACTCTAAAATTTTCTTCTATTTTCTTTGATACCATTGTCGTTCGTCGTCCGTTTAAGTCACGACCACCACCATCGTTTTCCATGTTTCGACGCAATCACGAAGGTTCCTTCCGTTCACCGATCTGACATCAGATGCTCCTCGGTCGTTTTTTGGAAAACCCAGATCTAGGTAAGTTAGGTACATATTTGGTTCAATTTGGGTTGCTTTAAGCTTTTATTGGTTGATTGAATGTGTTATACGGTGGGTTTTTTTTTTAGTTTGCCATCGTTAGAGGTGTTTTCCGGCCATTTTAGGCTGCGCATGGGCGTCACGATTCGTCCGGGGCAATTTTCGGCCGCCCTAGACGGTAGCTCATGACCTAAGTCGGTTTAACGTTCAACCGGCCTTGAATCGATCTTGTAAAACCTGAACCGAACCGCCTGAGTTAACTTAGTGAGTTAACTCATCCGATTCAGCCTAATGAGTCAACTCGTCTGAGTTAACCTAGTTGACCTGACCCGACCCGACCTGAGTTGACATGACCCGGCCCGAGTTGACCCGAGCCAACTCGAGTTGACCGTTACATTAACCTATTGACTTTTGATGTCAGTATGATGTTAGCTGTAACGCCCTAAAATTGGGCCTAGATATGGGTCGGTGGTTCAAAAGAACTGATTTAGGCAATTCGAATAGTTTCGGATAAATAAATTTATAAAATTGATTTTGGGATAAAATAAAATATGAGAAAATGTTTTAAATTACTTAATAAATATTTTAAGTAATTTGGTGAAGTCAAATCGAGTTAATTAAATTTAATTTTTAGACATTTTAGTCTATCGACTAAATTGAAAGATTTTAAAACTATTTTTGGTGACTAAATTAAAAAAGAGTCAAAACTTAGAGTCTTTAAAGAGCTATTTATCCAATCTTTTTCAACAGATTTCTCTCTTAATTTGGGTCATTTTAAAAATATTTTTAAATGGTTTAATAATTGGATAAATGAGTATTTATTAAAAAGATCTTTAATTTGCTAAATATATTTTCTTACGTAACTACTTTTCTTCAAACCTTTTTCTCTCAACTTTCTCAGCTACCCAAACAAGGATTTCTACTTCAAAATCTCCAGGAATCAATCTCCATTCATTTCCTTTTTGATTCCTTATTGATTTCTTCAAAGTCTTTTGCAAAATCTCTTTGGATTTCATCAAAGATTGACCAATTAAAGGAGAAATCAGCAATTAGAGGTGATTTTCATTTCTCCCCTCTAATTAAAGGTTTTTTATTGAAATTTTCAAGTTCTTGATCCTTTGTTGTTGATTTATGTTAAGAAATTATGATTTTAATATGGATTTATTGGTTAAATTGAGTTTTCTTGAAAATTTGTTGGAAACTGAATTGGATTTATTTTGGTGATTGATTTGATTGATTTATATCCCAATTTGGATGTATTTTAATGTTGAAAGGATTGATTAATCAATGTAATCCCGAAACTATGTGAATTGCTAGTTTTCTAGGTTGTGTATAGTTGGTTTTTGGCTTGATCTTGTTGTTGTAATGTTGCTGAAGGTATAAGGACGTATTTAAAGTGTTTTCGGATGTTAATTGATGTTGTTAAGGTGTTAGAATCATTAGGTTTTGGCTGGTCTTAGTTTAGGAAAGGTTTAGTGGTGTTCTCGATGGTTTTATGAAGGTCTTGAGTGGATTCTTGGGAGTTGAGGTTGTGTTTGTTGGTTGTTGGAGGTTTGTGTTACAGAGATTTATTTTAATCCTCTGTTTTTGATTGGGTAAAGCAGGGGAGTTGAATCCTTTGGTTTTTGAAAAAGGTGCGGAAGTTTCAGAAGCTTGATTCGCGCATTGACAAGCAAGTGTTGGATTGTTGGTGAATGGAAAAGTGTTTTACTGCTGCTAAAAGGTTTGAAACAGAGTTGTGAGAGTTTAGAAAAAGTTTGACACACTTATCTAAGCTCGAAAGTAAGTATCGGTTGAGCTTTCTCTAGATTTCGGTTTTGCAAATGAAATTTCATGCACATGTTGTTGGTTTTAATTAGTCACTGTATTATGCATGTTTTAAAAGAGGAACAAGTTGCAAATGATCATAGATGATGATTCATGAGAATGGCATATGGTTTATAAATGTGTTTTTTTTAGATTGTTACATACATGGTTTAGTGTATTTGTGTTAGATTGATTTGATGCATATGTAAAACAGTGATGTAATGTTGTTTATTGAATATATTGGCAAGTGACTGTGTTTAAAATGATATCGAATATAGTTGGCATGTTATAGGGTTTAGAGTGCACTATAAAAAGTCGTCCCATGTTTGTCGAAGGGTGTTAAGTGTCCGTAATCTCCAACATGAGAATCGCAGAGGTTGAGGTGGATAAATGTTTTGTTTTTTCCCGCTAGTGGATTATACATCCAAACCGTAAAGGTGGGCAAGTGTGTTGTTACTCTGGTTTGAACCGTTGAGGTGGGTAATTATCCCGTTACTCCGGTTGAGGTATGTATATGAAGTGGTTGTGGGAACCACTTGAAAAATTCGTGTATCTGATAAGTTTTATGAAATGAAAGGTTGTTGGTTTTGAGTCACTTGAAAGCCAATATATAAGATAATGTATCATGAGAAATGGGTTATGTTTGTATAGTGATATTTATACATGTGTTACTCTTTAAGCTTATAATAAAGGTGTTGTGGTGTGAAGCTTAAATTGAGGTAGAGATTGAAATCATGATACATGTGTTGGAAAATGATTTAAATGTGCATATTTGAGATATTATGAAAAGCATGGGATGTTTTGCCATGAGATAATTACATATGATTTGATAGAAATGGTTTAAATGCATTGATGTGTGTTTTTGTGAAACCCTCACTAAGCTTATAGCTTACGCTCTCTTTTCCTCATCAATGCAAAGAAATAGCTTTCTCCGATGGCACGTGAGCAAGGAAGGATCCAAGGAACATTTTATTACAAACTATGGTTTAATATACGTTAAGTAGTAATAAGAAGGCAATGTGACTGGGTTGTTTTTGGGAGATGTATTTTGAGTACTCCCTGTTGTAATAGTTTGGACTGATGTTTTGGTTTTCTGTGATGCTTTTATATTGGGTTTTAAGGGGTTGGGAGGCTTTGAGCATGCTTGGGTAGAAATGATGACCATAGGTGATCGCTTGAGTATGTCATGCTTAGTATAGTCCCAATCTATGTTGCTATGTTTGATGATTGAATGTTTATGATGTCATATGATGATTAGAGGTTGAATGGATGGTGATGGACTCAGCCAAAGTGTAATATGTTGGACCTAGAGGTCAATATAGGTTGCCCCGTACTGGTACAGGTCGTCCCGTACTGGTGCAGGTCCCTCAAGTTTCGGTACGCGGGGACTCGTCCAGGCTCAGAGCGTTCAAAATAGCCTAGGCTTATCGATACACCTGGTAACCGTATCGGTATGCATTGCTGTAAAATAGTGCTTGTTTCGGTACACAGGTTACCGTTTCGATACGGTGTCTAACTACTAGAATTTGAATTTTCAAAATATACAAGCCCGTACCGATATGCCTAGGGGCCGTATCGGTACACATTTGTCTTTTTGTGTTGTATCAAAACGTTAAGTACCCGTACCGATACGCAGACCGTTAAATCTGTTGAAATGCTATCTAAGTTTGAAATGTCTGCATTTTGGTCCATGCTTCTTAAAAGTGCAATTAAATATATTTGAAAGATTATTTTGATTTAAGAATTAACATGAAGGTATGTAACATGACTAATTGAGGATTGGTAACTCTAATTTCATGAAAGTCCTTGTAAATCTTGGAAATTATGTTTTAGTCCCCGTTGAGCGCTTTTGAGCAATTGGATGTCGAAATGATGCCCGATTGAGTTGAAATTTTAACCATGACATGTATGAACACTATATGACCTAATAATGCATATAGATAAGATAAAAGAAAAAATGGATTGTTATATTCGTAATCTCTTTAAGGTTTATTTCGGTAAACCCTAATATAGCTCACTCGATTCAGTATTTCGGCTAGACTGGGTCAATGGGGTTACATTTGGTGGTATCAGAGCCAGGTTATGATTGTTGGAAGGTGGGTATGGTTGTTTGGTTGGTTGATGTTATTTGAATATATTGTCTGACATGTACGGTGATTGAATTTGTGAATTGTGTTCGATATGTGGTATGTTTGGGGTGTTTAAACTTGGGACACATTGCCTTATTACTACTTGAGTTAAATGATTTTGTTTTTGAATAAAAGTGACTTGGATTCTTGCTGCCAGCTGGCCTAATTAGTTTGTTTTGTTGCATTATCATATTTAGACTCATATTTTTGCGTATGGGACCGAGACGAGAGACTAGAGCTCACATAAGTAGTGTGGTGGATACATACGATGATGAGTTGCCTCCTCCACCATCGAATCCTCCTGCTGGTGTTGGAGTAGAGGGTGGTGCGCCTCAAGCACCCCAAGCACATGTTTTTGGTGATATGGTGTCGTTAGTCCAGGCGATGACAAGAGCTTTCTAAGCGACCATGGATGGAGTATATGTACCTGCACCGGGGCCTATAGTTGTTAATATTGGTTTACCTTTGGAGCATCTGCGTAGCCTGAGAAGTGTTGAGTTTAGAAGATTGATTCCCGAAGCATCTGAGGAGTGGTTTGCTAGTATTGAGAGAATTTTTGGCCAGATAGAGTGTACGAATGTACGTAAGCTGAGATGTAGTGTCGTTGTTCTAGGGTAATATATACAGTTGGTGGATAACTATGATCGCTGGTATAGAACCTGCCAATGTTACGTGAGAATTCTTTTATGAGGCTTTCAGGAAGAAGTATTTGGGAACTCAGTACAAAGATGCGAAGAAGAGAGAGTTTATGGCTTTGGAGTAAGGAAATATGTCTCTTTTCGAGTATGAGATCCAGTTTGTTCGGTTGAGTAAGTATGCTCCTAAGTTGGTTCTGGACGAGCGAGAGAGGTGTGATCGATTTCGTTACAGTTGATCGAAGAGGTAAAGACGTACATGCTGGCCACTGACTACACTGATTTTGATGTCTTAGTTTCTCGAGCAAAGGACATAGAACATAATTTAGGCTTGTCTTCTCATTCCAATAGTTTTTTTATAGGAAAAAAGAGTGCAGAGTCTGATGTTGGTAAGGATCGTTATAAGAGGCATAGAGACAAAAGGTATCGTCCTAATCAAAGACGGGGAGAAAATGGTGCTGGGCATGGTTTTTAAGGTCATAATACCTTTGCTAGAGTTCATGAATATAGGAGGTGTGGTAGGAAGCATTTGAGGGAATGATGGGGTGCTATAGACACATGTTGGAGTTGTGGATCGAGGGATGATCTTAGGAGGGATTATCCGTAGTTGGCCAGAGAGGGTCAGGCTCATGTACCAGTTGCTGTGGCATAGAGGGGTCGTGGGCGCGGCCGTGGATATTTCTAGCGCAAGGATGATGGTTAGAGAATAGTAACGTATACCGTAGCATTTCAGCCTAAGAAGAGTGAACCAACGAGGGTCTTTGCTCACCGTGTAGGATGGAATAATACCGATGTGATCGTAGGTACCTTTACCTTGCAATCTATACCTTTGTTATCTTTGATTGATTCTGGTTCTACGCATTCCTACCTTTTTGCACAAGCATGCATGTTTGTTGGATTTACTTGTAGAGTTGTTAGATGTTGGTATGCGGGTAAGAAGTTCATTTGGTGAGACAGTTGTAGTTAGGAAGTTGTATAGGAGTTGTCACTTGATGGTTCAAGGGCATGTGTTTAAGGATGATCTGATGGAGTTACCATTTCACAGTTGGTATGCGGGTATGGATTGGTTGTCTCGACACAAAGCTGTAGTGAATTTTGAAGCCAAACGAGTTTCTTTGAAACTTGCAGAGAATTATGAAGTTGTAGTTGTGGGCGAGAATGTAAAGTTTAGGTCAAATGTGGTTTCTGCTTTGGAGGCACGTATGTTGTTGGAGTTTGGGGGTCAAGCATATCTAGCCTATGTGATGAACCCGAATATGAAAGAGCCGCCCACCTAGGATATTTGCATAGTTTGTGATTTTCTAAGAGTGTTTCCGGAAGAGTTGCCTAGTCTACCGCCGGATAGGAAGATAGAGTTTTGCATAGAGATGTTCGCGAATATGGCTTCAGTGTCGATTGCTCCGTATCATATGGCACCGAAATAGTTGAAGGAGTTAAAGACACAGTTGTAAGAGTTGCTAAATCACGGGTTCATCCGACCAAGTGTGTCACCATGGGGAACACCGGTGTTGTTTGTGAAAAAGGATGGCACGATGAGAATGTGCATTGATTATCGGCAACTGAACAAGTTGACAATTAAAAACAAGTATCATTTGCCGAAAATTGATAATATGTTTGATTAGTTTAGGGTGCTATGGTGTTTTTCAAGATTGATCTGCATTCAGGGTATTATCAGTTAAAGGACAAAGATGTGCCGAAGACACCTTTTCGCACACGTTATGGGCATTACAAGTTCTTAGTGATATTGTTTGGTTTAACAAATGCACCGGCAGTGGTCATGGATATGATGAAAAGGGTGTTCCATGAGTTTTTGGACCAATTCGTGGTAGCATTTATCGATGTCATTCTTGTGTACTCGTGTATTGAGGAAGATCACGATCGACATCTTCGAGTTGTGTTGCAAGTTCTGTTAGACAACAAGCTTTATGCCAAGCTAAGTAAATGCAAGTTCTGGATCAAGCAGGTGGTTTTCCTTGGACATGTTGTTTCAGACAAAGGTATTCGTGTGGATCCGCAGAAAGTTGAAGCCATTGTGAATGGGAAGCAACCAAAGTTTGTTTTGGAAGTCCGTAGTTTCCTGGGTTGGCAGGATACTACCGACGCTTCGTAGATAGGTTTTCAAAGATTGTTGCCCCTTTGTCGAAGTTGTTGCAGAAGGATGTGAGTTTTGAGTGGACGAAAGCTAAGGAGCAAGCTTTTGACAAGTTGAAGGAAGCTTTGACGCAGGCTCTTATCTTGATTCAACCTGAGTCAGGGAAGGAACTTGTCGTATATAGTGATGCATTTTACGTGGGATTAGGGTGTGTGCTGATACAGGAAGGAAGGATGGTAGCTTATGCATCTCGGCAGTTGAAGGTGCATGAACGCAACTACCCTACGCACGACATTGAGTTGGCTACGGTGGTGTTTGCCTTGAAGATTTGGCGACATTATCTGTATGGTGAGAAGTGTATCGTGTACACGGATCACAAAGGTTTGAAGTATTTGATGTCGTGGAAGGAATTAAACCTTAAGCAATGAAGATGGTTGAAGTTACTTAAGGATTATGACCTAACGATTGAGTATCATCCGGGGAAAGCAAACATGGTAGCAAATGCCTTGAGTAAAAAGGTCGTGGTGGAGTTAAGGGCTAGGTTTGCGTGGTTGAGTTTAACGCGTGATGGTGGGTTGTTAGCGGAGTTGCAAGTGAAGCCTTCGATGTTGCAGATAATAAAAGATAAGCAACCATATGATGAGATGTTGGTGTCTCATGTTAAGGATATCTTGGATGGGAATCAGACGGATTTTGGTTTTAATGAGGACGGGGTTTGTGCTTTAAGAGTCGGGTAGTGGTGCTTATGGATGAAAAGTTGAGGCACACTATTTTGATTGAAGCATATTCAAGTCCTTTTGCTATGCATCAGGGGAGTACGAAGATATACCAGGATATGAAGAAAGAGTATTTATGGGTTGGTTTGAAGAATGATGTTGCGAATTTTGTGGCTCGCTTCATGGTTTGTCAACGTGTTAAGGTGGAGCATCAGTTTCTTTCGGGGTTGCTGCAACCGTTAAGGTTTCCCGAGTGGAAATAGGAGAGAATCACCATGGATTTTGTATAAGCTTTGCCTTTGACTCCGTCAAAGAAGAATTTTGTTTGGGTGATCGTAGATAGGTTTACGAAGTGTGCACATTTTCTGGCTGTACATACTACGTATACTTTGGATAAGTTGGCAGAGTTATACATTGCCGGGGTTGTGAGACTGCATTGTGTACCGAAGTCCATTGTGTCGGATATAGATCCGTGTTTTACCATGAGGTTTTGGGAGTGCTTGCATAGGGCCTTGGGTACATGGTTGAACTTCAGTACTTCGTATCATCCTCAAACGGATGGTTAGTTTGAACGTGTTATTCAAGTGTTGGAGGATATGTTGCGGTGCTACATCATAGAGTTTTAGGGATCGTGGGAGAAGTAGTTGACGTTGGTGTAGTTTGCTTATAATAATAGTTACCAAACTAGTATCCAGATGACACCATACGAGGCTTTGTATGGTAGAAGATGTCGTACGCCACTTTGTTGGGCGGAGGCAGAAGAGAAGTATGCTTCTTTGCCGGATATGTTGAAGGATACGAATGAGAGAGTAAAGCTTATTAGTGATCGGTTGAAGGTAGCTTCGGATTGACAAAAGTCTTATGCTGACTTGAAGCGAAGGGAAATTGAGTATGCAGTTGGTGATCGTGTGTTCTTGAAGGTTTCGCCTTGGAAAAATGTGATGAAATTTAGACGGAAGGGTAAGTTAAGCTCTAGGTTTATTGGACCGTATGAGGTATTGGAGCGCATTGTTCTAGTTGCGTATGGATTGAGGTTGCCGACTGAGTTAGAAAAGATACATGATGTTTTCCATCTGTCGATGCTCTAGAGGTATAGATCGGATCCTTCGCATGTAATGCCTGCTGAGGAGATTGAATTGAATCCGAATTTGACTTATGATGAGGAACCAGTAAGAATTCTAGATTTGAGAAGCAAAGTTCTCCGCAAAAAGACTATTGAGTTGGTAAAGGTGTTGTGGCGGCACCGCGGTATAGAGGATGCTACCTTGGAGAGCAAAACGGACATGTTGAAGCGGGTCCTCATCTTTTTCCATTAGGTAAATTTTGAGGACAAAAATTCTTTAGAGGGGGAGTTGTAACACCCTAAAATTGGGCCTAGATATGGGCCGAATCGAGCCCGTGGTTCAAGAGAACCGATTTAGGCAATTAGAATAGTTCGGGAAAATAAATTTATAAAATTGATTTTGGGATAAAATAAAATATGAGAAAATGTTTTAAATTACTTAATTAATTTTTTAAGTAATTTGGTGAAGTCAAATTGAGTTAATTAAATCTGATTTTTAGACATTTTAGTCTAGTGACTAAATTGAATATTTCAAAACTGGTTTTGGTGACTAAATCAAAAAAGGGTCAAAACTTAGAATCTGTAAGGAGCTATTTATCCATTCTTTTTCAACAGATTTCTCTCTTAATTTGGGCTATTTTTAAAGTATTTTTAAATGGTTTAATAATTGGATAAATGAGGATTTATTAAAAAAATCTTTAATTTGCCGAATATATTTTCTTACGTAACTACTTTTCTTCAAACCTTATTGATTTCTTCAAAGTCCTTTTTGATTCCTTGTTGATTTCTTCAAAGTCCTTTGCAACATCTCTTTGGATTTCATCAAAGATTGGCCAATTAAGGGATAAATAAAAAATTAGAGGTGATTTTCGTTTCTCTCCTCTAATTAAATGCTCTTGATTGAAATTCCCAAGTTCTTGATCCTTTGTTGTTGATATATTTTAAGAAATTATGATTTTAATATGGATTTATTGGTTAAATTGAGTTTTCTTGGAAAATTGTTGGAAACTGAAGTGGATCTATTTTGGTGAAGGATTTAATTGATTCATATCCCAATTTGGATGTATTTTAATGTTGAAAGGATTTATTAATCAATATAATCCCAAAACTATATGAATTGTTAGTTTTCTAGGTTGTGTATAGTTGGTTTTTGGCTTGATCTTGTTGCTGTAGTGTTGCTGAAGGTATAAGGACATGTTTAAAGTATTTTTGGATGTTAATTGATGTTGTTGAGGTGTTAGAATCATTAGGTTTTGGTTGGGCTTGGTTTAGAAAAGGTTTGGTGGTGTTCTTCATGGTTTTAGGAATGTGTTGAGTAGATTATTGGGAGTTGAGGTTGTGTTTGTTGGTTGCTGGAGGTTTGTGTTACAGAGATGTGTTTTAATCCTCTATTTTTGATTGGGTAAAGCAGGGGAGTTGAATCCTTTGGTTTTTGAAGAATGAGCGAAAGTTTCGGAAGCTTGATTTGCGCATCGGCAAGCAAGTGTTGGATTGTTGGTGAATGGAAAAGTGTTTTACGGCTGTTAAAAGGTTTGAAACGGAGTTGTGGGAGTTTAGATAAAGTTTGACACACTTATCTAAGCTCGAAAGTAAGTATCGATTGAGCTTTCTCTCGATTTCGGTTTTGCAAATGAAATCTCATGCACATGTTTTTGGTTTTAATTACTCATTGTATTATGCATGATTTAAAAGAGAAAGAAGTTGCAAATGATCATAGATGATGATTCATGAGAATGGCATATAGTTTATAAATGTGTTTTTTGGGATTGTTACATACATGATTTAGTGTATTTGTGTTTAGATTGATTTGATGCATATGTAAAATAGTGAGGTAATATTGTTTATTGAATATATTGGCTAGTGGTCGTGTTTAAAATTATATCGGATATAGTTGGCATGTTATAGGGTTTACAGTGCACTATAAAAAGTTGCCTCATGTTTGTCGAGGGGTGTTAAGTTTTCGTAGTCTCCAACATAAGACCCGCAGCGGTTGAGGTGGATAAATGTTTCGTTTTCTCCCGCTGGTGGATTATACATCCAAACCGTAGAGGTGGGCAAGTGTGTCGTTACTCCAGCTTGAACAGTTGAGGTGGGCAAGTGTGTCGTTCCTCCGGTTGAGGTAAGTATGTGGAGTGGTTGTGGGAACCACTTGAGAAATCCGTGTATCCTTTAAGTTTTATGAAATGAAAGGTTGCTGGTTTTGAGTCACTTTAAAGCCAATATATGAGATAATGTATCATGAGAAATGAATTATGTTTGTATAATGAGATTTATACATGTGTTACTCTTTAAGCTTATAAAAAAGGTGTTGTGGTGTGAAGCTTAAATTGAGGTAGAGATTGAAACCATGATACATATGTTGGAAAATGATTTAAATGCGCATATTTGAGATATTGTGAAAAGCATGAGATGCTTTGCCATGAGATAATTTCACGTGATTAGATAGAAATGGTTTAAATGCATTGATGAGTGTTTTTGCGAAACCCTCACTAAGCTTATAGCGTACGCTCTCTTTTCCTCATCAATGCAGAGAAATAGCTTTCTCGGACGGCATGTGGGCAAATGAGGATCCAAGGAACATTTCATTACAAAGTATGGTTTAACATACGTTAAGTAGTAATAAGAAGGCAATGTGACTGGGTTGTTTTGGGGAGATGTATTTTGAGAACTCCTTGTTGTAATAGTTTAGATTGATGTTTTGGTTTGGTGTGATGCTTTTATATTGGGTTTTAAGGGGTTGGGAGACTTTGAGCATGCTTGGGTAGAAATCATAACCATAAGTGATCGCTTGAGTATGCCATGCTTATTATAGTCCCAATCTATGTTGCTATGTTTGATGATTGAATGTTTATGATGTCATATGATGATTAGAGGTTGAATGGATGGTGTTGGACTGAGCCAAAGTGTAATATGTTGGACCTAGAGGTCAATACAGGTCGTCCCGTACCGGTACAAGTCCCTCAGGTTTTGGTACATAGGGACTCGTCCAGGCTCAGAGCGTTTGAAATAGCCTAGGCGTACCGATACGCCTCGTAACCATATCGGTACTCATAGCTGTGAAATAGTGCTTGTTTCGGTACACAGGTTACCTATCGATACAGTGTCTAGCTACTGGAATCTGGATTTTCAAAATATACAAGCCCGTACCGATATTCCTTGGGACCATATCAGTATGCATTTGTCTTTTTGTGCCATATCAAAACGTTAAGTACCTGTATTGGTACACAAACCGTTAAATCTGTTGAGATGCTATCTGAATTTGAAATCTCTGCATTTTGGTCCCTACTTCTTAAAAGTGCAATTAAATGGGTTTGAAATATTATTTTGAGTTAAGAATTAACATGAAGTTCTGTAACATGACTAATTGGGGATTGGTAACTCTAATTTCATGAAAGTCATTGTAAATCTTAAAACTTACATTTTAGTCCTTGTTGAGAATTTTCGAGCAATTGGATGTCGAAATGACGCCCGATTGAGTTGAAATTTTAACCATGACATGTATGAACGTTATAGGACCTAATAATGCATATAGATAAGATAAAAAATGGTCATAATCTCTTTAGGGTTTATTTTGGTAAACCCTAATATAGCTCGCTCGGTTCGGTCTTTTGGCTAGACCAGGTCAAGGGGGTTACATTAGCATTGACTATTGGCATCAACATAATGTTAGTGTTGACTACTAATGTCAGTGTTAACTTTGACAAAAAAGTCAATTTTTCTTAAAACTCGTATTCTACGTTTTTTGACGTCTTGAGTCCATTTCTAAAGTTCTTTTCGTGAATTTCTAACTTGAAATCCTCTAAATTTGGCATTGGACCCGAACATGCTTATGTGTTTAATTGTTCAGTTTAAAGGCAGTGTGACTAAGTATTGATTATGGATTATGCTTAAATGAAGGTGTTCACATATCTTAGAATCTGAGATCCTGAGGGACGTCGAGTTCGAAAATAATCGAAGATAATTTTAAGAGCTCGAATGGTGTACCTCGTAGTCCAGATAATACATTACTACCTCTTTCATGCATCATGAAACATGTGGGTAATTGGTTAATGCATGCATGAATAGGAATAAGAGTATTGTTAATTTCGTTTAAGTCAAATTGATTAAGAAAAATAAGAATGGTAATCTTGACAAGATCGTAATATATCAATGAGAAATTTAATAAAGCGAAAGGATCTTTAGTGCAATAAATTATGAATAAGACTGTAAATCTCCAAATTTGATTAATATTGTTGAATGATTCAATGACTGAAATATTCAGTTATAAAAATGCGAAAATGCCCTTAAGGTATAATAATAAACATAATACCCCTGTTGATGAATATTGATCTAGAAATCTACACTTGTTCTGGTAAACAATTGATTCATCTGGAAACCTCGATGTACTTGGAAAGTACTTAAGCCTTTGAGAAAGTAAAGTACTTGGATTTTCCCGAATCCGAAATATCTTTGAAGATAAACTACTAGAAATTTCCTCGTACGTCTGAATTAATTAGATGACAGAAAAAGGTTGAAATGATTGTATTGATCGAGATACTGAAAGAATTAAAAATATTGATATGTATGAATTGGCTAAAATAATTAAAATACCATCGGGCACCAAAACTACTAAATTAACCTGAATGACGGATATAACCTGAATATTAAAATGAATAAGTGGTTGAAAAAGACTGAAAGAATGTGGATGACTACACTTTAGGAATTGGAATACTCTCCTTACTCGAGATAAGTGGAAGCTTTGAAATCCTGAATTTCTGATAGAGTGCAAGTGACTGTAATGCCCCTATAGGTTTGAAGCTTGGCTTACGTGTGACACTTATTTCTTGATGATGTACGATAATGGACGAATACTGCATTAATACATGTTTAACTATTTAGGGCCCGATCAATGATAATTTTGCAATGCCCTGAATTTGGGCCTAGAAGTTAGCTAGGTAGATTAGATGGTTTAGATGAACCGGATTAGTCGGTTTGATCTAGTTTCGAGAATTAAATCGTAATAAATATTTTTAACGCAAAATAAAATATGGAAAAATAATGAGAAATGTTTATTTAATATATTGAGGGTTTTGGTAAACTCAATTTAATGATATAAGTTCTAGTTAAATGACACTTTGGTTTGGTGACAAAAATGTAAAGTTTACAAAACTGTTTTGGTGACTAAATTGTAAAAGGGTCAAAACTTAGAATATTTAAGGAGCTAATTTACCAATATTTTTAATCAGTCTTTTCCCTTAATTTAGGCTATTTTTAAATGGTTTTAAAGTAGTTATAAAATAAAAATAAAAAAGATTTAATTAAAAAGATTTTTAAAAGATGATTTACTTTTCTCAAATAACCACTTTTGCTCTCAACTTTTCTCTCAAATTTTCCCAGCATAAAAACTACCTATTTTGCTCTAAAATGATCAGGAATTAATTCTTTTTTATTCCAATTTGATTTCTCAATTGATTTCTTTGATTTCTACATCAAATCCTACTTGTTTTCTTGGAGATTTCACTCAAATCATGCCAATTAAGGGAGAGGTCAACCATTAGAGGTGATTTTTGTTTCTCTCCTCTAATAAAAGGTTCTTTACTGAAATTCCTAAGTTCTTTATCCTTTACAATTGATTTTTGTTATGTGTTGATGAATAAATTAAGATTAAAAGTTTTAAAGCTAGTTTTAATAAGGAAATTGATAGATCTTTGTTATAGATATGATTAGTGGTGGTTTTAATTGATGTGGATCACATCTAAGATATATTATAATGTTGTGAAAAGAGATTTACAAAAGAAATCCCAAAACTAATTGAATTGCTAATTTTCTAGGTTGTGAATAGTTAGATTTTGAAGTGATTAGGGTGTTAGAAGGTTGCTGGAGGTATAAGATGATCTTGGAAGTGCTTTTGGATGTAAATTTATGTTGATTATATGTTTAAATCGTTGGTTTATGGCAAGACTTTGTTTAGGTTGTGTTTGGTGATATTTTCGGTTGTTTTATGAAGGCGTTTTATGGTTTTTGATGAGGCGTTGTTGTGAATTGAAGTTGCTGGAATTAAGAATGCATAATGACGCATTAATCCTCTTTTTTGTGTGGATAAAATATGGGAGGTTCATTCTACAGCGAGTGGTGAAGTTTTGGTAGATTTGGACGTTTGATTGTGCATCGGCAAGTGGAGCTTTATGTTGTCGGTAAGTGGAAACATAATTTATAGCTTTGTAAGGTTTTGAAAGTAATTTAGGGAGTCTAGATTAGGCTTCAAACACTTTTCTAACCTCGAAAGTAAGTCTTAGACGATTTCGCTCTCAATTTCGATTGGGAAAAGTTGATTTTCTCATGCCTATGTTTATGATTTGATACCTACTATTATATGCATGTTTTGGAAATAGATTATGATACAAATGATCTATATTGATGATATTTGAGCATGGTAATTCTATTTGAAAAGTATTTCATGAAATGTAAATGTATGGTTTGTTGCATTGGAAATTGATTTGAATAATGCATATGAAAAACGAGGTATCATATTTAATATGGAATATATTGGCAAGTGACAATGATTAAATATTATCGAATATAGTTGGCATGCCATAGGGTTTAAAGTGCACTATAATAATTTGCCCCATGTGTGTCAAGGGGTTTATTGCGTCATTTTCTCCACCATGGGAACCGCAGCGGTCGAGTGGTTAATTGTGTCGTATTCTCTCGCTGGTGGATTATGTATCATAATGGTCAAGGGGTTAAATGTGTCGTATGCTCCCATTGTAGATATTATACATCATAGCCTTCGAGGGGTTAAATGTGTTGTATGCTCCGATTATGGATGTATGTTAAGTGGTCTAAGAAACCACTTGTAAAATTTGTGCATCCGATGTGTTTTGAATAAAGAAAAGGTTTTGCTTTAGGGTCACTTGAATGCCAATATATTAATTAATGTATCATGATGGAAAATATGTTTTGTATAATGAGATTTATACATGTTTAGCTTTTTAAGCCTTGCTCTTGGTTGAATAAGTATGAGAATGCTTAAATTGAGATTTTTGCATATGAGATTATGCATGAGATCCATGATACATGTTTTACACAAATGCAAAATCCCAAACCTTAAGCAAAGAATATGCCAATTGCCAACCAATGAGGAAAAAACCCACTGAAACAAATCTCTCCTGCAGTTTCCACTTCATGAATAGGATTTAATCAACCCCAAGTTGTATAGATTCCTTCTCACTAGGCTCCCAAGTGATAACAAAACTGCCCCACCAACCCCTACTGCTTGCTCTTCGCTTTCGTCCTTATGATAAATCAATGGCAATTCCTTTACCTCCAAGTTTCCTAAACCAAACTTTTGTCTTACTGATTTGATGATTTTGGGATCTGCTAGGTTCTCGGTTGCATCCGTTACATAAAAAACGTTTAGAGCCATGTCGCTCGTTGTTGACATTTCAGCTCTCGTCACGTTAAGACCATTTTCTCTAAATTTTCGAGTCACATCTGCCAATAGACCCTGTTTATCTAATGTGCGTAACTCCAGCCTTACTCCCTAAAATTACAAAGCTAATGCATCAGTGTCTGGAATACTGGATAAGCATTACAAGTAAATATTCAAAATGTTTTTGGATAGAAATATACCTCAGATGCTCTCATTTCAACAGCGGCATGTAAACATTGGACTAAACGATGCCTTTCGGGTTCTGAACTAATTGGGGTTCCATCTATGTGCCTAATATAAAACTCCTGTAAGAAGAATAAACGAGTTTAAGTACACAAACTGAAATCATGGAACCAAAATCTTAAAACAATATTTACTTGTAATGATCATTTAAGTACCAGATATGCCTTATCCCTAGATGTCATGATAGTCCCATGAAACACAACGTACTGCATATCTGTCAATGTGCAAACAACATCAAACAAAAGCTTGGTTCGATCCTTGCACTGAACATTCACAACTGAATAACCCATTTCCGCCCAATTCTGTACAGTGACCATAGGCAAATTAGACTTATGTTGCAAAATAGGTTTTCTTTCATAGTTGTGATCCGCAAACATCATTTGATGTAACCTTCTCTCAGTGTGGGTTACAACCATAGAAACTGAGGTTCTTGCACTACGAATTTCATTGTCTCCATTCAAGACATTCCTTAAGCGTGCTTCTATTTTCTCGATTTGCTGCGAGTCCTCAATTGGGGACCCTAAATTGCAATCTTTTACAAAGATCTTTGTTATAGATCTGATTTGTGGTGGTTTTAATTTATGTGGATCACATCTAAGATATATTTTAATGTTGTGAAAAGAGATTTACAAACCAAAACTGATTGAATTGTTAATTTTCTAGGTTTTGAATAGTTAAATTTTAAAGTGATTAGGGTGTTAGAAGGTTGCTAGAGGTATAAGGTGATTTAAAAGTACTTTTAGATGTAAATTTATGTTGATTAGATGTTTAAATCGTTGTTTTATGGCTAGGCTTTGTTTAGGTTGCGTTTGGTGATGTTTGCGGTTGTTTTAGGGATACGTTTTATGGTTTTTGGTGAGGCGATGTTTTGAATTGATGTTGCTGGGATTAAGAATGCATAATGATGCATTAATCCTCTATTTTGTGTGGGTAAAATAGGTGAGGTTGATTCTACAGTGAGTGGTGAAGTTTCGGTAGTTTCAGACGCTTGATTGTGCTTCAGCAATTTGAGATGTGTTGTCGGTGAGTGGGAACGTGATTTACAGCTTTGTAAGGGTTTGAAAGTGATTTAGGGAGTCTAGATTAAGCTTGAAACTCTTGTCTAAGCTCAGAAGTAAGTATTAAACGAATTCGCTCTCAATTTTGGTTTGACAAAGTTGATTTTCTCATGCTTATGTTTATGATTTGATATCTACTATTATATGCATGTTTTGGAAATGGATTATGATACAAATGATCTATATTGATGATATTTGAGCATGGTAATTCTATTTGAAAAGTATTTCAATTATATGTTAATGCATGGTTTGTTGCATTGGAAATTGGTTTGAATGATGCATATGAAAAACAATGAGGTATCATGTTTAATATGGAATATATTGGCAAGTGAAAATGATTAAATGTTATCGAATATAGTTGGCATGCCATAGGGTTTAAAGTGCACTATAATAATTTTCCCCATGTGTGTCAAGGGGTTTATTGCATCATTTTCTCCACCATGGGAACCGCAGCAGTCGAGGGGTTAATTGTGTCGTATTCTCTCACTGGTGGATTATGTATCAAAATGGTCAAGGGGTCAAATGTGTCGTATGCTCCCATTGTAGATATTATACATCATAGCCTTCGAGGGGTTAAATGTGTTGTATGCTCCGATTATGGATGTATGTTAAGTGGTCTAAGAAACCGCTTGTAAAATTTGTGCATCCGATGTGTTTTGAATAAAGAAAAGGTTTTGCTTTTGGGTCACTTGAATGCCAATATATTAATTAATGTATCATGATGGATAAATATGTTTTGTATAATGAGATTTATACATGTTTAGCTTTTTAAGCTTTGCTCTGGTTGAATAAGTATGAGAATGCTTAAATTGAGATTTTTGTATATGAGATTATGCATGAGATCCATGATACATGTTTTGTATATGGTTTAATATGCATGTTTTACAAAGGTAAAAAGGGCATGAGATGTTTAAGCATGATGTTTACAATGTGGTTTGATTCAAATGGCTTAAATGCATTGATCAGTGTTTTTAGAGAATCTCTCACTAGGCATTATATGCTTACGCTCTAATTTCTCATCAATGTCGGAAAGTAAGCTTTCGGGGAAGCAAACAAGTAAAGAGGAATCCAAGAATCGAGTTATTTCAAGTATGGTTTAAATAAATGAACTTGTAGTAAAAAAAGGGCAATGTGACCAAGTTGTAATTAGGAGGGTTGTTTGCTTACTCCCTATTTTGGATATGTTTCATTTGGTGTTTTGGACATGTATGTGGTTATATGGTTTGATTTGAAGGGTTAGGATGAGATTTGCATACTTGGGTAGAGACCATGCCTATAGGATATTTGGATTGTTTTGCTATGGATTGAATGTTCCTTTAGCATGCTTGATTGGTTGTGGAAATGATGTTAGATATATTATATGATGTTTGAAGCAAGTTAAATTGAGCCTAAGTGTCATATGTTTGGCCAAGAGGTCATTACAAGCCTAGTTTTACCTATACGGGTTCCCTAGGGATTGGTATGCGGAGTCTGATACTGCATAGTTTAGGGAAAATTACAAAAGGGTATCAGTACGAGTAGATGCCGTATCAATACGCCTTGAGAAAATTTGTACAGGGTTATCGTATCAGTACATACTTTAGCTATTGGAATCCTCAGTTTTGAAATAAAGCAACGAGTATCGAAACTCGACATAACATACCAGTATGCATAAGTCACGTGAAATCATATCGATACGGTGTAAGCTTGTATTGGTACGGGGTAAGTTATTTTTGTTAATTTCATGTTGTGTTTTGGATTTTTTACCAAATGGTCACTATGCTCAATTAATGATGATACAGTGATCCAATCCAATCTTGATGCAAATTCATAAAGAGTCATGTAATGAAACTAATTAAGGGTTAGTAATATTAATTTGCAATTTAGTCCTTTAATTATTATAATTTACATTTTGGTCCTTTATGTGTTAAGTCTTACGAATTGAATGCTTGTTCGTCTTCCACTATGGTGTGTCATATCTTAGGGTTAAGTAAGCATTTAGGCAAGATAAAAAAATAGACCGATTTAGGTTATTAGTTCAAGTTTGCTTTGGCAAACCTAATGTGACACATTTGATTCGGTGTTGGCGGCTAGGCCTGGTCAAAGGGTTACAAATTTGGCGGTGTTCCATTCAAATATATGACCTTGCCAATACTAATGAATGAACACTCTTGCGGTGTACCTGTCTGAAAATGGGGGATTACAATATCTTTGAGTTATGGCTATTGAATGGATTTGAAAGTCTAGTTAGCCACTCAGAATCACGAATATTGTGAAGTTTCAGTTCTACTCTTATTGGGAATCAAATTACTGAATTGCCCCTAAGAGCTAAATTGACCCAAATACCCTTATGAGCAAAATTAATTGGAACACTCAGATATGTTTAAAACCTTGAATGAGTTTGATATATCTAAAACATTGATTGATCTTGATCTACCCGAAATTTAAAATATATTATGATATACTTGAATTCCTGCATAGTCATAATATACCGGAATTCTGAATGACCTGGAGGTATAACTCTTGAATACCTGGATGAAGTTGATATTTACCGAATTCCTTTGAATATGGTTCTTGAATTCTAAAATCCGTCTAGAAAGGACTATGGTTTAGAGCCTTATTTTTGCAATTAATAAGGACATCTGAGTGATAATTTCGACCATCTAGTGTGTTCCATGTATACATGAAAGATCTTCCTGACTAGAAACCAAGTCTATCCATACTGATTCCAAGCGATCATGTTACCTAAAGCAAAAATATGACCTCTAGTTCCTGATACTTGATACAAGTAAACCCGATTCATGGGTCCTTATACTCTGGTTCGTCTGATTAAACATAGGCCTTTAACCTCATTCTTGACATATTATTACTAAATAATGATATAACAGTTACCGCTCGAGACTGCTTTACTGAGGTACTTTCGGGATATCATGAGACGTTTCTGATAAGCACATGTGCGCACAAACCTCTTGTTTTACGCTTGATAGTTGCAGTCCTGGGGAACTGTATTCCAGATTCGATTGGAGGGTAGTTAGGATGATACAAAATTTACCTGTAACGATCCGTGGGTGTTACAAAAATCGACCATAGAAATGGAGATAGGGTTCGGAAATTTTAATTCTCTTATTCATTACTTTAACTTTTGCCCATGAATTAAGGCTTCGCTTGTTATTGTTAGGGCAAACAACCATTGGGGCTGAAAAGGGCGTTGCCAAAAACTGAAAAATTCAACTATGGGAAAACGCTTGTTTAGGCAACAAAGATGGTGGACAAATGCTCATTCACAACCAAAACGGCACGTTTGGCAAGAAATTGGTGGGCAAACGCCGTTTTAAATTGCTAAGCACAACCAAAAAATGGTCTAAATTATATATTTTTTTAAAAAAAGTTATGTTAGTCAATTAGTGGACAGTTAATTAAGTGTTTGGTCATTGATGACTAAAGATTTTGTTGAAGTTCAGTTATTGGTTAATTTAATTTGAAATAAGTTAATTAATCAAATTAACCAAAATTTTAATATATAATTAATATGTTTTTAATTTTAATCTTAAATCTCATCAATGACTCATGATATTTAAAATTTAAAATTTATATTTTATTTTCACTACTAAGTACAACCCAAAAGAGAAAATAAAGGTAAAAATAAAAAAGATCAAATAAAATTATTAAAAAAGTTTCAACCAATACGAAAATCGATCGAATAAACCAACTTAGTTCGGTTCGGTTAATAATTTTTTAAAAATATTTGATTAGATTAAAAATTCCAAATTTTAAAAATTTGGTTAATTGAATGTTTGAACAACCCAAATATAATTGCAATTATATACCCTATTTATAAAATGCTTAACCATGCCAACCTATACCTTTTTCTAGTTAGGTGCCTAACGTTTATTTCGAGCCACTTTGGTGCCTAACGTTTTTTTCGTAATTCAGATCAAGATTTTCCGTTAACAGTCGTTAAAAAATATTGTCATCCAATTATAAAATGACACATGGCCTGGTTTTTTATTTATTTAATTCATGAATTTATTTAAAAATATAAATTTCTTAAAAACCCTAAAGTTTTAATTTTTTGTCAATCAAACCCTCAAATCACATCTCTTTGACCGTCCGGCTTCCATCTAGGTCGGTGGTTCACTATTCACCACCCAAACATCGCGTACCTCACCATTTGGCATCCTTTGCCCTTTAGTCGTCGGTTAGAAGCCCAAACTATCTCTTTTTTCTTCATTGTTGGATGTTCATCGATGGAGCAACCGATGGTTCATTCGTTAGCTTTCGACGATAGAATGATAGAGTTTTCAGTCGTGCGGTCTGACTAGGGATGGTTATTTTACCTGACCCAACCTGATCGAGTCAGATATTTTAATAAAAAAAATTGGGTTCGGGTTGGGTCTGGTCGGGTTTTTGTTAAGGATAAAGTCGGGTCTGGTTCAGATTTATGGTGAAAACTATTCGATCCAACCCGACCCGGGACTAATAGTGTAATTTTCTCCTAAATTTTTTAGGGATATTTGTAATAATACCCCTATTTATATATATTTTTCATAATTAGATCCTTAAAATTAAATTTTTATTTATAATTTAGTCCTTCAAATTATTATTTTTAACAATTAAGTCCCCTAAAATTATTTTTTTATAATTAGGTCCATAAAATTGATATTTTCTATAGGTCAGGTCGGGTTTAAGGTGTTTATTTTCGAGTCGGGTCGATTTTTTAAAAGAATGAGGTTGAGTTGGGTTCGGGTGGGCCAAAAACCCGACCCGTACCCATTCCTAGGTCCGACGAAGCAAGGGTGGCCGATGGTGATTGAATCGTGATGGGAGGGGAGAAATTTAGGGTTTTAGAATTTGTGTTTGGGGTTAGAGGAATTAAAGATTTTGGTTTTTTATAAAATTAAACATTTTTTGATTTTTAAAAAAATAAAAATTGAAGAAAATATCACAAATGTCACATGTTGCGTTTTTATCGAATAACAAAAAAATTTAACGTCTGATACGCAAAAACTTGATCTGAATTATGAAAAAAAATAAATATTAAAATGACTTGAAATAAATGTTAAGCACCAAATTAAAAAATAATATAAGTTGGACACGTTTATGACGCTCGTAAAACAATAGCTTGGGATATTTGTTAGGAATATGCATAATCTACTTTAGGTGCCCAAAGCCAATCAAAAGAAGGATCCTCGCTTGATACGCAAATTTCAAGAAATTACCGGCGACAACCAAGTCAAACCGCTGAACATATTGGAAAAATAAAATAAGTATATGAAAAGCTGAGCCATTGATGTAAGCAGGCCTTCAAACATATGTGACTCCAACATCAGCGTCAACCCACCTTAACCGGCGCACTTGCCGGCATGTGAGCCAAGGGGATCTAATTATATCCCCAAAGCTCACGCGGTTAACTGTTTTAACCCCAAAATTTCTATGTGCTACGTAGTTTAAGGTCAAAATTTGTCTTAGTTGTCTCCCATTCCTTTCTTCTATTTCCAATTGTGGGGTGGACCACAAGGGGATAATAGGTATTTTTGGGGTGTGGTATATTTAGGTTGAAGCTAAAAGATAATGAGTTTCGAAAGTTATCTAAGAATTTAAAATATTAAATTTTTTGATAATATTTTAGGTTGAATTTTTCATTTTTTTTTGACAAGTTTAGATACTTAATTTTTTGATAACATTTTAAATTTTGGACAAGTATCGATACTTACAAAATAAGTTTCGATAAAAAAATTAACTTAAAATATTATCAAAAAGTCTAATATTTTAAGTTTTTAAACAAGTATCAAAACTTGCTGTCTTTTAACCGCATTTTATACCTGTACTCACCGGAGATCCTAGTTTCATGTGAGAACATCGCTAAAGGTAGAAAGTTTTCTTACAAGGGGAAAAGTAGAGGGACAATTCACACGACACGCCCATAGTCCATACATTAATGGGTCTTTGACAAAACATTCGATTTTGTTTTGAAATTGTGCCCCAGCCAACCTATCTAATGCTGTTTGAGATGACCATTTACAGTTATTGTCCACTTCGATTCATTTGTTGAGTGAATCCAGACCTACAACCTTCCAGTAACTTTAAGACATGAGGGGATCGGCCGAGTGTCGTGAAAGGCAGAAAAAAAACATGGTAAAGACAAGCAGCCGACTATCGCTTTCCCTTTTTTGTGTTTTTTCCTTCTTTTTGACTACTGTGAAGTAGATTTGATTCAATTAATTAATATCTTAAGGCAAATGGTGAAGAGCCTGGCTAGTAACTTTTGGATCAATTGTCAGATAAATTGTCTTCTAAATCTGATATGGGACCTCTAATAATCTACTAAATCATTGTCTGCTCTGCCTGTCGGTATGAAGGGGGAAAATAAAGACAACTTACCCTAATGGCAATCCAGACAAAGCAAAAGTTCATAGGATGAGGACAGCACTAACGATAAACAACAGCCCTTGTCGAAAGCAAAAACAAACTGGTTTTCTAACTATGTAATTATATTATAGAGATGCGCTATCAAATACATAAACATTGATAATATCAATTTGAAATGTTTCGCATTCATTTATGATGAACAGCTCATAGAATAACTCTTACCACCACCACTTCTGCCATATGCAAAGTTATTAATTGTTGAAGACTATAAAAATTCCCAACTTATTCTGCTTTATTCATAAAGTGAGAATTTAAATCTCTGACCTTGTAAAAGAACTTAGCGTCTCATTCCTCTAAACCAACTAATAATTAATTATTTGGTTGATTACACTTTTACATGGAGCAAGATACTAATATCAAAAGAAAATAAATAAACCACCAAGAACCAGTAATTCTTTTTTTCTCCCCATCTTTTGAGAATCAACTACTGTTCCTACTGCTTTTCCCTTTTGATTGTTTCCAAGTTGCTTATTTAACATAATTGAAGATAGATGTTCTGGTAAAGAGGATGAGAAGAAGAATCTTTGATGGATTACAAACTGGGGCAAAGGATTCTTTTCAAAATCAACAAAACAATATCCAACCAAAACAGTAGACATAAATTAAAAAAAAGCGTCTTGCATTATAATTAATACTTAAAAGTGGTTGTGTACAAATGTGTAATAATAACCAGATTTTTCTTCTACCTAATCTTGTTTTCCTCTCTGCTAGCAACAAATCTATGGCATAAATTCACAAGCCCCATCACACCACGTTTTCCCACTTCTCATTCACATACTTCCCCCAAACAAAGCACAATGGGGAAGTATAAAAAAATGGTGGAGTTGCCTCCCAATCTTGTCTATATGAATTCTATCTATCTATTCGACCACCCAAACCCAACTATAACAACAACAATCACCAAATTCCAGCTTTTTTTCATATGTACACATAGTGGCGGAGTCAAGATTATCATATAGTGGGGTTAGAATAAACTTTGGGTATGAAGATTTCCATACCACTACAATATAAATATTGTTGACCCCATATTCAAACAAATTAAGTGGAGTCAATTCTAGTATTTTTATGAAAAATGGTACACTAGCTCCTTGAAAACCCATATAACTCTTTACAAATCCCACACCACAACAAATTAAGTAGAGTCAATTGACCCCCTAAACTACATGTACTGTGTACACAAATGCAAACCTTAAGCAAAGAATATGCCAATTGCCAACCAACGAGGCAAAAACCCACTGAAACAAATCTCTCCTGCGGTTTCCACTTCATGAATAGGATTTAATCAACCCCAAGTTGTATAGATTCCTTCTCACTAGGCTCCCAAGTGATAACAAAACTGCCCCACCAACCCCTACTGCTTGCTCTTCGCTTTCGTCCTTATGATAAATCAATGGCAATTCCTTTACCTCCAAGTTTCCTAAACCAAACTTTTGTCTTACTGATTTGATGATTTTGGGATCTGCTAGGTTCTCGGTTGCATCCGTTACATAAAAAACGTTTAGAGCCATGTCGCTCGTTGTTGATATTTCAGCTCTCGTCACGTTAAGACCATTTTCTCTAAATGTTCGAGTCACATCTGCCAATAGACCCTGTTTATCTGATGAGCGTAACTCCAGCCTTACTCCCTGAAATTAGGAAGCTAATGCATCAGTGTCTGGAATACTGGATAAGCATTACAAGTAAATATTCAAAATGTTTTTGGATAGAAATATACCTCAGATGCTCTCCTTTCAACAGCGGCCTGTAAACATTGGACTAAGCGATGCCTTTCGGGTTCCGAACTAATTGGGGTTCCATCTATGTGCTTAATATAAAACTCCTGTAAGAAGAATAAACGAGTTTAAGTACACAAACTGAAATCATGGAACCAAAATCTTAAAACAAGATTTACTTGTAATGATCATTTAAGTACCAGATATGCCTTATCCCCAGATGTCATGATAGTCGCATGAAACACAACGTACTGCATATCTGTCAATGTGCAAACAACATCAAACAAAAGCTTGGTTCGATCCTTGCACTGAACACTCACAACTGAATAACCCCTTTCCGCCCAATTCTGCACAGTGACCACAGGCAAATCAGACTTATGTTGCAAAATAGGTTTTCTTTCATAGTCGCGATCCGCAAACATCATTTGATGTAACCTTCTCTCAGTGTGGGTTACAGCCATAGAAACCGAGGTTCTTGCACTACGAATGTCATTGTCTCCCTTCAAGACATTCCTTAAGCGTGCTTCTATTTTCTCGATTTGCTGCGAGTCCTCAATTGGGGACCCTGAATTGCAGTCTTTTACAAAGATCAAAGACGTGATTCGACCATTGTGGGTCCATACTTTAGCATCCACCACATCGCATTGCAGGTCAGCTAAAACTGCAAATACTTCGGATAAAAGACCAATTCTATCGGTTCCGGTCAATTCCAAGGCTGTTAAGCCATTAAATCCATGGCTTCTTTCAGGATGAGTTGTCTCAAGGGACTGCAATCCAAACAAATAACAAGATAAGAATCAGCTTTATTGCAAATTAATTAAGATAGTAAAGAAGGCGTTGAAATGAAGTGTAAAAAAAAAAACTACCTGTTCAATGTAGCTAATAACGCTCTCATCAGCTAATTTGTTTCCGTTTAAATCAGTGACATGAAAAACTGCGAAAACCGAAAAGGACAAAAGTAATTAACATTCCAAAAGAGCAAACTCATATCCAACAAATCTTTTTTAATTAAGCTTACCATCCATGAACCATTGGCCATCAGATGAAATGTAAGCCTTCTTAATTGAAAGATTGAGATCTGTTAAAACCTGAACAGCATCCAATAAAATTCCGTGTCTTCTAGCACTATCAACCTGAGGAATCAAAGCAAAAAGGAGCTGGAATGAGTCAAAAGGCTTTGAAAATTCAAAAGAAAACATGAGACCGACTGGTCAAATTTTGGGGCAACACGAACAGTATGTTCACATTTGAGAGGTTTCGTAGAAGCTAACCTTAACAATAGTCGCAGTGGGGCAAACGGCATTGTCGATCACGACCCTGTAAAAAACACAAGAAAGAATTTTAAAGTCAGGGAAATGCAATTTCCAGTATGAAAGAGATCTTTGAAAAGTCTAAGAAGATTTCCAAAGCTTCTAGATAATATGAAGGGAAAGAAAAATGGGGGGGGGGGAATCAAAGTCTAAGGTTTAGAGATGATTCTGTTCACTAGCTTCCATAAGCATGGAGAATACTGTTCCAAAATAAGAGGAAACAGAAACCATAAAAACAGAACAAGGCATGAAGCCAGAACTAGAAACATCATTGAACAAACAAACAAATTATGAGGAATTTGTTGGGTTTAAAACATAAATAGTTCAAACCCAGAATTCCACAAACCTTGGTGTACTCATCCTTATAACAAGCTTTTCATATTCATCAAGGCAAGCATGCCACTCCATTTCCTCTTCTGGTTATGGCTTCCTTTTTTCTTTGATCGTTGTTTGTTGAAGAAGGCAAAAAAGGTTGAAACTTGACAGCAAAAGAAGGCCTTTTTATATGTCGAGAGATGGAAAGGAACAAGGGTGGTGGCTGAATCTAACAAGGCGAAATGCCAGATACTCTGAAAACTCTTCCCGCTCTGTGTTCCTTCGACTAAATCGATACTAACAAGCCTGGTTTTTGTCTTAGAGAAAAAAAAAGAATTTGAGAGTTTCTAAGCGCATTAAATAAAAGACAGGGAGTAGAGAGGGTCACATGGCGTGAGTAACGCCTGCCCGATGAGCCTGCCCGCGCTGACCTACACACACTCCCATTCCCATTGGTGAACTTTATTACTCCACGTGTCACTTGATCCTCGGTCGTGGTAGTTCGTAAGTCCAGCTCGGATGCCACCTGTCCTGATGCCACTCGCTTTTCGTGTTCCTGACTCAAGATTTAAAATAGTATAACGTGATGGACGGTGATGGATCTATCCACGTCGATGGTGTTGGACATCCTTGGCTTGAAAATTAAGTTTTAGTTTTGCCGACCGGAATTATGACGTCCTCACGTGACAACGCCTCCCTCCAATCCGCTTTTTCTCTGTCAGTTTATTCGGCCGGTTTATATTCTTGTACTTCTTTGTGTAATCTAATCTTTGATATCTTTTCTTTTGGCTTATAATTCCATGCAATTGCCCCCATTTCCCCTTATTTGTTAACGATGATTTTGGGCTAACAGCGCAGATTTGTAATTTCTGTGAAATTTAAATTCAAATTTTATTTAAAATTTAAAATCCTTTTATTGGTAATAAATCTAATTAGTACCAATCAAATTTTTATACATAAATTTGTTGAATATTCAAATTCATTAAAAATTTACGTTTAGTAAATTCAATAAAAATGTTAAAAAGTTATCTCAAAATATAAAATGAAAATTCTTTAAAAAGTTTTGTTGGTAATGAATTCGAAAATTTGAATATAAAAATATTATTTATAAAAGTAAAACATATCTACATGCAATCTATATTTATTATTTACAACAATAAAATAAATGGAAAATTCTAGAACGAGTAACGCACATTGATGAACACCAATAACGTAATACACCGCTGAACATATAAAGACTCGGGTTTCAGAATCCGTAGGTCGATTCACCCGAATGGTAGACGTTGGGCCAAGATTTTGGGCCTATTCGAAGCCTAAAAAGCCTTGGTGGGCTTTTTGGTTGTCTTTTGGGGCTTTTTGGCGGCCCTATGTGTGTTGGGGAAAAGATAAGAGGGACTTATGTTGCGTTTTGCCTATCTTTCAAAGGGAAGGTTGATTTTCCATTAAGTCTCCTGCAGACTAGCAAAGGGTGATATCACCCTTGTTCATTTGTCTTTCCCACATCTTTTCTTCTCATATCTTCTCCCCCAAACATAAAGTTAAAGATTGAATCTTTTGCTTTTGGAGTATGATTTTCAGAGTGATTGTTGAGGGGTTTATAATCAGCATGAAAGGATCTATCTTTTAAGGTAAGAATGGTTAAAATGGAGGTAAGTGAAGATAAGGGAGTTCTTGGAGGGGGTTGGGGAAGATGAGCGGGAATGAGAGATTTAACCATGTTTCTTATTGTTAAATCCTTCCTTTATCATCTTTATCCTTTTAAACAATGTTGTAACTCATTTTACAACATTTACTTGTACTGAAAGAGCTTGGAGAACACTCTAAAGTGTATGAGAAAAGAAAGGCTTGAGGCTTTAGGCAAAGTACTATTTTTCCATTTTTAAGAGGAATGTTAAATGCTTGAAAATGCTTGTTAATGGTAAATCCAAGATTTGATGTTAATAACTTATAAAAATGATAGCAAACCACCCTAAATGACTCTCATAAATTGTAAGACCGTCTTAAGAGGCTATTGGGTTCGAGTTGGAGGCTTTGGGGATGATTTTCTGAGCCTAGAAAGCCATTTTTGGGCTTCAGTACTAGTACACGGGAGCCAATATTGGTATCTTAGTGTTCTAGGTTCAAAAAACATTGTTTCATTAAGACGAACTTTAAAGGGGGTACTGGTACGCCATACAATTTGTATTGGTACGAGTGGACCTGTACCAGTATGCTACGGCTTAAGAAAATTTTAGTGAGCTATTTTGGCACCGGTACATTGTAAGTACTACGCAAAGACCAGTACCGGTACCCACTAGGCATTTTGCCCAAAAATGTTAATTTTTGCCTCGGGGCTAAAAAATTGTGAGGTTCGATACAATAGACCCCTATACTGTAAAAAGAGTTCTAAAACTAAAAAAAGAGAATTTGGCTCACCTGCATGAACATAATGAGTAAAAACTTGAAATACGGTTGGGTGACTCAATATTAAAGACAACTATATAACTTGCGATGATTGTTAAGATGTTGATTCGTGCCGTGCGAGCACTTATGTGGTTGAGTCCCTTGATTAATGAGATTCGGATGCTCGAGACGTGTTGCAATACCATGGTTAGAGATATTGAATGAAGGTTACTGATGTTGTGTGGCCTGGACTTCATTCGAAGATATTCGAGGGGGATTCTAAGTATGAATGTATGTTCTGATGCTATATGACCCGACCTCACCCAGTGTGTATGTTATGATGCTGTGCAACCTGGCCTTGCCCATAGAATGTACTTTCCCAATGCTGTGTAACTCGGGCCTTACTCTAGTGCTATTGTTGTATGGTATGTGTGCTTTACTCAAATGATCTATTGCGATCTCAGTTATGGTTGGGCTTTGTGTGCCACGTATGATGATTGTTATGATGTTAGCATGTGTTTAGATGACTAGTGGTAGCGTCACATGTTTATTATCTCTCATTATTGCTCGTACTAGCTTGCATGCTTATATTTATGATTAGCATGAAGTATAGTAGAGTAGATGTGTATGACTAAGCTTTGTAAGCTCATCGTTCGAAATTGTTGTTTTCGTACGTAGGTTGATCGTTAGATCGCAGGATCGAGAATCACCATCAGTACGAGATTCAACATGTGGTGATTTCCAAAGTATGTTACTTATGTGTAGTGGCCTGTGTATTCATAGGACCTTACGTGGTCGACTTTGTAACTTTTACTTTGGATTTGTATTGATCAAGTTGCATGTTCAAATGTTTTAAATGATTATAGCTCATTTGTAACGATTTAATCACTTATATATATTTTCAACTGTTGAATTTAAATATTTTTGGAAAACATTTTATTTGGGATAAACCAAGTTGAAAATTTTTATGGTAACGGTTTGGGCTTAAGGCCCAAATGTGACATCCAGGTTTAGGGTGTTATATATAGTGGTATCAGAGCTTAGGTTTATCCAGTTCTAGGAAAATCATGGGGCAGTGAAGAGTCATAAAAGGGCGTCTAGTGAATACATGCCCATAAGTCGAAGTCATACTAATTTTAAGCTGAATATCTGATGGAGTAATCTTGTTTATCTATATGTGTAGAATTTAATCATGCCTAAAGAAGCGCATAATCATGAAAAAAGTTAAGGCTCTCGTAAGTAGAGTTACAATGAGGACTATGTTCTTGACACCGATAAAATGTTAGAGGATAAGAGGGGTCGAGGGGCCAATTACTTTACCCATCTATATCGGGCCTTTTATCGTATAGTGAGGGCAATCCTTAGGCCTTCGGCTACCCCTCGTGAAGCTCTGATTGAGAGGCTTTATCGTCATGGCACAACAGAATTCCTTGGGACGGAATAAGACAATCCGATTAAGGCAGACCAGTGGTTGAGTGATACCTGCTGAATCTTATGACAAATGAGGTTGAAACCCGAGGATAAACTGAAGTGCATTCTTTCTCCATTAAAGAAGAATGCTAAAAAAATGGTGAGAAACTATAGAGTTAGGATGGTACCCTAACCGACCCATTTGGGGTGACTTCCTAGATGAGTTCGAAAGGAAATATGTGGGTGAATCCTATATATATAGTCTGAGGGATCGGTTCTCACATCTAGTTTAAGGGAACCAACATGTCTTCAAGTATGAGCAAGAGTTCCTGTAACTAAGGAGGTATGACCTAGAGTTGGTTGCTATGGAAAACATGAGATGTAAGGAGTTCCAGAGAGGATTGAGGAAAGAGATCTAGACGTACTTTTCGGCTTATCCACCGAAAGTGTTTTTTGACTTGGCCACTAGTGTCAAATCTCATGAACAAGTGCAAGGGTTGACCTATAGCTAGGTAGGAGGTCATAGAGGTTCGACTGGAGGGAATCTTTCCCACTCCAATTAGTCACGGTCTCATTCTAAGAGGTATACAGGTAATTGGAATCAAGGTAGAGAAGTATCAAATTAGTCTATAAAGTCGAACTGTAGGTTTAAGTTTATTGGCCGTTAAAGGCCTAATCCCTCCTCTTAGGCCATGAGTTATGGGGGTTCAGCTAGAGGGATGAGTGCACCTGTTTGTGGCCAGTGTGGGCATAGGTACTATGGGGAGTGCTATGAGAATGTTAAGGTATACTATGTTGTGGATTGTTTAACCAAGACTGCTCATTTCTTACCCGTACGTATGGATTTCACTATTGAGAGGCTCATACGACTGTATATTCAAGAGATTGTGAGGTTACATGGGGTATCTTCATCGATTATTTTGGACAGAGATCTGCAGTTTACGGTGAGGTTGTGAAAGAAAATACATAAAGTGTTGGATACCAGGTTGTATTTCAACACTATTTTTCATCCTCAAACCGATGGTTAGCCCGAACGAGTCATACAAATTTTGGAAGATATGCTCCATTGTTGTATCATTGATTTTGAGGGTAGTTGGGAAGAACATCTTCTATTAGGTGAGTTTGCCTACAACAACATTTTTCAATCGAGCATCAAGATGGCTCCTTTCAAGGACTTATATGGGTGCAAGTATAGAACATTGTTGTGTTGGATGAAACTCAATGAGAGGGGGATTGTGGGATTCAATTTAATCAAGAACATGGAGGAAACAGTTCAAATTATTAAGAAAAGATTGCAAGTTGCTTTTGATCGCCAAAAAGCTTATGCGGACCAGAAGCATAAGCATATTGAGTATGGAGTTAGTGACAAGGTGTTCCTCAAAGTGTAATCGTGAAAAAGAGTAATATGCTTTGGATGGAAAGACAAGTTGAGCCCCGGGTTTATTGGACCATATAAGGTGTTAGAGAGGGTTGGACCCATGGCGTACCATTTAGATATACCTCCGGAGATGGCACACATTCATAACGTCTTCCTTGTTGAGGCGTTACTGTTTTATTGGATGAAATTTTGTTTAAGGATGAGAGAGTTGTAATGGCTCGGGTTTTAGAAATCATGGGCCAATTTACTCGAATGGTAGACGTTAGGTGTTGGGCCAAGATTTTGGGCCCATTCAGAGCCTAAAGAGCCTTGGTGGGCTTCTTGGTTGTCTTTTGGGGCTTGTTTGGTGCCTTACGTGTGTTGGGGAAAGATAGGAGGGACTTTATAGTGTAGTTAGTTACGACACACGTTTGATTATATCAAAATATGTGACTCACGATGTTGAAATATTGGTGATCTCAAGTCTGAGGATCATACATGTAGTTATCATTATGAGCAATGTTGTGATTGTCACATAATAATCTAAGAAACATGCTCATAGAGGGTTAGTCTAGTATATCATTCTCTAACACATACTTATGTATTGATTTTGACATCTCCATGTCAATGACAACACTTTGTCATCAATCAACTACGTATTAGTCTCAATGTATTATTGTTGTTCAAGCTCACAATAATATTTGACTAAGGACTTTTAAAGAATAAACATATTTATTCTTAGGATTTTATTATAAAACTATTTATTTATTGCACAATAAATTAACTGAAATAATAATAGAACGTCTTATATTAATAAATGAGATAAAATGAGTATGTAATTACAATCATTTCATAATGGGTCTTTGGACATATTTCAACAATAACAAAATTGAGTCAAACATGAAAACGTATATGCCACCACTACTAGGAGTTGATAAGACAGAAAATACGTACGAAAGAAATGACTTGCTACTTGGCTTCGATGCAATCCCGAACTATTTAAGATTATTTATATCCCGCAAAAAGCGGTCAATGACACACAGAGTGAGCTTATAAAAGCTCAGTGAGGTAATTCAATAGTCATAAGATGTTACAAACATAAAGATATGAAAACTAAGTAATTAACGTTCACATATGTACTTCTATATAAAATCTATCGCTTTCATTTTTCCCTTTTTCATATAAATAATATTAACGCTAGCATGGTCTTTATTTTTTTAGACATGTAAATGAACCGAACGAACATAAATAGAGTATATTCTTGTTCGTTCGTTTAATTTTAATCGAACAAATGAATGAACACGAACAACTAAACGAATATAATTTCTTGTTCGTGTTTGTTTGTTAAGGAATGTAGCTTGTTCGTGTTCGTTCATGTTCGTTCGTTTAAATGATAAACGAACTTAAACGGACACAAACGAACAAACATAAAAGGACATATTCAAATAGATTTAAACAAACATAAAGCAAAATACATATGTGAATAAATTTAATTGTTTTAATATAATACTTTTGTTATGAAAAATAATAAATATAAATGAATATATGTGAATAAATTTAAACGGACATAAACGGACGAACATAAATGAACGGATTATCGAATGTTCACGAACATAAATGAATGAATGAACCATTTGTTCGTGTTCGTTCACTTAATTAAAGGCTTAAACAAAAAAACAGCCCTCAAACTATGCATTTTTTCTGCTTTTAGCCCTTAAACTATGATTTGGACAAAATAGGCCCTTAAACTATTATTTTTGATCATTTTAAGTCCCTAAACTATTTTTGGTCAAAATAAGTACCTAAACTATGTCATTTTTCTTCTTTTAGTCCCCAAAACTATCAATTGGTGAAAAAATCTTTGTGATGTGTCAACATCTTATTAGTCGAAATAATTTTCTTTTGACTTAAATAACCATCGAACTTAAAATGACCAGAAATGATAGTTTAGGGGCTTATTTTGATATATGATATTTTAAAATTAAAAAAAAACATAAATATTTATATATGTTAGAAAAGCTTATAAAATGATATTTTTGTAACCATGAACTTAAAGTGACCAAAAATGATAGTTTAAGGGCTTATTTTGCCCAAATTATAGTTTAGGGACTTAAAGTGACCAAAAACGATAGTTTAAGGGCCTATTTTGCCCAAATCATAGTTTAAGGGCTAAAAGCAAAAAAAGGCATAGTTTGATGGCTGTTTTTTGGTTTAAGCCTTAGTTAAACTAACAAAAATCTTGTTTATGTTCGTTCATTTAATAAATAAACAAACATAAACGAATTTCCCGCCGAACGGTTCACGAACAGTTCGCTGAAAGTTTGATTCGTCTACATTCCTAATTTTTCCTTTACTTGCTATCATTCTTTTGCCGAATGAATTTTAAGTAACTATAGATACGTGAATCGCCAACGAACTGTCACCAATATAAATGAGAATGGTTATCATCCTACTGTCGCCAATGACCAACAATATCTCTCCTACTACCGTTAATTAAAGATCGTAATCTGCTATGTTCATGTGTTCAAATGAACTCTATGACTTGTCATTTATACCCAAAACTTAATAATCCAATGACATTTTCTTGCATAAACATATCGCATACATTACGGTAAGCCAAAACAATTCTTGTCAGGGTCGGTAAGACATACATTGTACGAATAAGTCATAGCTTCAAATTTTTGTCATATAGCGTGTCGATAATTCGCATAGCCATTTCGGATATTGACATAGCAATTTACAAACTCTAACATATAAGTCATAGCTTACAATATCGGATTCGGATATGGGTATACGTACCTCGGATCTTCACACATTAGTCGAACACTATCTACACATAAATCAATTGAGTTATATATCAATGAATTCATGCAACACCTCGCAGTATATATATATATATATATATATCAGTGGCGGATCCAAAAATTCAAGAATGGAGTTCAAAATAATTTTTTTCTCAAATGAGCATGCAAGTTTTAATTTTTTCCCTCTACACACTAAATTAACTTTTAAGAAAAAATATAACACTAAAAAGAAAATTCCCCCAAAAATGGGGTGCTATTGCCCAATGGTGGCCATATATATATATATGCAACACCTACACATAGCACACATCAAACACCCAATTACACTCGCCTTATATAAATCACCCCAACTTTCCATTCAATGCCAATGAAAAGTCATCTTCCTCTTCTCATTTAGAATTAGATTCAATTTCTATTTGAGCTTTCTTATGCAAACTTATCCATTATTCTATGTATTTTTCCTTTCAAGCTTAAAATCAGAGGTAGTTATGGTGTTCTAATTTAAACTTCCTTTTCTCTCTCTACAGTACCATGAATTTTTACTCTTTCTATCTCTAGAAGTACTCTTCGAATAGAGGAATAACAAAACAGTCTTCCTTTTCTTTTTCCCCATTCGGTGAAAACCCTGGAAATTAGTTCCCATTTCCCCATTTTTATTATTAATAGGTGATTTAATATGTGTATTTTTCTCTAAAATAAATATTGTTAGTCCTGGTTTTAAAAAAAACTAGAAAAGATGCAGGGAAAGTTTTTAAAAATTTTCTTTTAAAACAAATCAAACAAGATATTTAATAATATAAGTATAATTCATAATCTAATACATGTGTATTTGATAATTTGATGCCTTAACGCAAATCTCTTACTAGTCTTCGAATTGTTTAAGTTGCAAAATAATGAAATCAAACGTATCTATTTGTAGGAAAAGATATGAATATATTTAAACTAATTAGGAGTATTATTCCAATTAAAGCACAAATATACTAATTTAAAGATAAAACACGTCATATATATTTTTAATAAAATAATAATAATAATATATTTATAAGTTGGAGCAAAAAAATTGAAATCTAACTCTGGATTGAATATATATATATGCCAACAATTTTATACATATATATTAATTGTTTAATTGATTTGTTTTTCTGTTTAATTTATGATATTAATTAAATAATCAAGTCAAAAATTTAAATACTCAATTAAATGCCTAACAATTAAAATATAATCAAATTGATTTTAATCACAAGTGAATGAATAAATATATAAATAAATATGATAAAATTAATTTTTTATTAAATAATTTATACATAATCTAATTCTATTTCTGTAAATCAAATTTTATCCTCTTAAAATTAATGTAAAACTTTATTTTGAAAAACAGAAAATTGTCAGTTGAAACTCAATAATGGCCACATTACATAATTCAAGTTATAAACTCTAACAAGATTATAGGGTCAACCTGATTCAAATTATCATTCTTTAATTATGGTTGAATTCAAAACATTGAACGACTAAGAGTTGAAATTGAGCCTATATGATGAGATCGACAACAAAACACATTTTTACAAGAATATATTAATAATTATATATACACTCGATATGACAAATACCCAACTCAACTTGAATTGACATGGCCTAAAAATTCAACCGATCCAATATTGACCCGACCCAAAATACCATAGACACAAACTAAATCTGATTCAAACCCAAATTGAACATGAACCAAAAGTAAACCGAACCAAAATGACCCGACTCGAACCTAAACTGAACAACCCGATTGCCATATCTGTCTAAAATTAAATATATGTACGTGTAGCCTTAAAGAGGTAAATACATTGATATCACGTCAAGAAAAAAAAAGAGAAAAGTTGTGACATATAATTGTTTCAGATCCTACTGGATAATATTTTGAGAAAAAGATAATTGCTTTGTGACCAGTTGTATTAGAGCAATCCCTTAACTGTTTAATTTCACGTTGAACGCCTCAACAAATGCGATAGATAAGATAAACAACGATGGCAGTTGTAATGCCCCGGTTTTGGGCCTAGGAATTTTCTGGGTGGTTTAGACTGTCCGACGGATCGAATTAAAGGATTCGAGTCAATTTCGAGATTTAATTCGAAATAAAAATTTTCGGGTGAGATAAAAAAATATGGACAAATATTCTAAAATTGTTATTTAATATATAAATGATTTTGGTGAAGTCAATTTTGGAAAAAAGGAATGTCAAAATTGGACATTTTGGTTAGTAACCAAAATGTAAAGTTTTAAAACTGTTTTGGTGACTGTTTTGTAAAAGGGTCAAAACTTTGAATCTTTAAGAAGCTATTTGCCCAAAGTCTAATATCAGACTTTTTCCTTTAATTGGATATTTTAAATGATTTTGAAATAATATAAAAAAGGCTTGGAGAGTTAATTGGATAATTAAAAAAGCTAAAAACAATTTGACGTAACTAACTTTTTATCAAAAGCTTTTCTCTCAATTTCTCTCCAGCCAAACACTCTTTTCCACCTCAATTTTCTCAGGTAAACTCATGATTTCAACATTCTTTTGATTTCAAATTAATCTTTAATGGTTTCCTAACAAAACATATTTGATTTGGTCTTGTTTTCTCAAGAAAACTCATCCAATTAAGAGGAAAGGCAACCATTGGAGGTGATGTTCATTCTTCTCCTTTAATACAAGGTTCTTTACTAAAATTCTCAAGTTATTGATTCTTTACATATGTTTTCCAACTTGATTTGATGATTTAATTATGGAAAATTGGTTTAATCAAGGGTTAATTGGTTAGATTGGTAGATTTTCGTATAGGCTCTGTTTTGCTGAGTTCTTGAATGATTCTAATCATGATTTTTGATGTTAAATAATGTTAATAAGTGGGTTTTAACATTGAAATCCTAAAACTATGTGAATCTCTAATTTTCTAGGTTGTTAGTTATGAGTTTTTGAGGAGTTGTGGAGTTTTATTGAATGCTGGAGGTATAAGGATGAATTAATGTGTTTTTAGATGTTAATTGATGTTTATGGATGGGTTAAGACGTTAGGTTTTGGCTGGGTTAAGTTTGGAAGATATTTGATGTTGATTTCGGTTGTTGTGGAGTGAAATTGAGTAGAGCAAGTTGAGGTTTTATGCAAATTGATGTTGTTGGGCTGTTAAATGCATTTTGATGCATTGAATCCTATGCTTTTGTGTAGATAAAATAGGGGAAGTTGGTCCTCAAGCTTGAACAGACGTTTCGAAAGCTTTGGAGGCGTGTTTACCAAATCAACAAGCGAGGCTTTGCATGTAGGTTAGTGAGAATGTGATTTACAGCTTTTCAAAGGTTTAAAAGTTGTATTTGAGAGTTTAGATCAAGCTTGAAACGCTGGTCTAAGCTCAAAAGTAAGTAAAGGATGAATTCTCTCTTGAACTTGGTTTGGCAAATAGATTTTATGCATTTTTTATAGATAGATTACTCGTTGTTTATGCATGGTTTAATGCTGGAAAATGATTATAAAATGATGTTGATGCATTTGGAAGTAATGCATGATTAGATAATATTTTTGAGCATTGGGAATGCTTGGTTGAAAGCATTGAGAAAATGGTTTTGATTGATGCATATGAAAACAATGAGTTAATATTAATGAAATGGATTATATTGGCAAGTGATGGTTTGAAAATGTTATAGAAATGTTATCGGATATAATTGGTTGGCCATAGGATTTAAAGTGCACTATAATAAGTCGCCTATGGTCCGTAGAGGTGCTATGTTGAAAGCATTTACTCTGACCATGTAAACCCTAATATTGTTGAGATACTTCAATGGCTTTTACTTCAACTGTGACCGTAGAGGTGATGCATTAAAGGCGTTTACTCCAAATTGGAGGATGGGCCATGGTAGTGTAGAGGTAATGCATATTTTGCATTTACTCCATGCCATTAGGCTGTTAAGTGATTAAGATATCACTTGGGAAATCCGTGTATCCGATGTGGTTTGATGAAAGAAATGAGATAAAAAAAAGATCACTTGTAAGCCAATATAATGAAATGATGTATCATGTTGATGGATTGTTGTTTAATGTGATTTACACATGAAAATACTCTTTAAGCTTTGCATATGAGATGTTATGCATGGGAAGGCTTAAATTGAGGGTTGCATATGGGATTATGCTGTAGAATCCATGATATATGTTGCATATGGTTTAATATGCATGTTTTGAAAAGGATTAAGTGCATATGTTGAAAGTAAGGCATGATGGCTTTTGAAATGAAATGTTTACAAATGGTTTTGGGAATAAATTGGTTTTAAAATGCATTGGATGATGTTTTGTGTTTGAGCACTCCTCACTAAGCATTACGTGCTTACACTCTCTTTATCATCAATGCAGATTAATTGACCGAAAGGCGGTAAGTAAGCAAGGAATGACATCCAAGGACATGGTTGCAAAGTATGGTTTGAACTATACATAGTAGTAATAAGGGCAATGTATCAAATGTTGATTGGGAGAGTTGTTTGCTAGACTTCTTGTTTGTACAAGTTTCATATGTTGGTTTGGTTTTGTAATAGGTTTAAAGTGCTTGAGATGTGGATTGATTTATGTTTTGGATGTTGATTAGGGAGCATGCCTATAGACTTTGTGGATGAATGTATTAGACTTGGTAGGGTTGCTTAAATTGCTGGTATGTGGTCTTAAAGCATGCTTATGATGTTATATGATGTTTAAATGTGTTAAGATTGAGCCAAAGTGTCCTATGTTGGATCTAGAGGTCATTTTAGGCCTCTGCGTACCGGTACAGGTACCCAAGGATCGTTGCGCGTATCAAAATGCCCCTTTTTATTTCAAAAGAGTTGTACCAGTACGAGGGGTACTGTATCGGTACGGGATTTGGTCACTGGAATTCTGAGTTTTGAGAAAATACAATGGAGATCGGTACGAGAACAAGGTTGTATCAGTATGGGTTGGTTAACATACCGTATCAATACGGGGGCTCGTATATTAGTACATGTAGTCATTTTGGTAGTTGATCCATATCAATACGAGCTTGCCTATATCAGTACACCATGTTGATTTTGTGTTAGTCTGTTTGCTGAAGTTTGGAAATCTTGCAAATTAGTCCCTAAATGTTATGTATGCAATTGAATGAGTTTGTATGATTGTTTTGAATTGGTTTTGAACATGTGAGCATGGAATCATACTAATAAAGGGTTGGTAACCAAAATCTTAATGAAGACCCTGTAACTTGTAGAAATTATGTTTTGGTCCCTAATATGCGTTTTTAAGCAATTGAACCCTGTTTTGAAATCTAATTTCAATGTGATGTTTCCGCTGAAGCATGTTCACCATAGGGAATTAATAGAAGCATTTAGACAAGATAAAAAGAAAAAAATGGACCAGTTTAGGTTTTGGCTCGGGTTTGCTTTGACAAACCTAATATGATCCTTTTAGTTCGATTTCGGCTAGGCCGAGCTAAGGGGGTTTCAGTAGTTCTTTGTGACGAGGACACTACAAGGTTAAGGGTAAAAAAATATCATACTCTAGAGAGGTAGGAAAAAAGAGGGATGACTTGGAGTAAATGATATATGCATCTAAAATTTACAACATGATCTTATTTATTTTTGAGTTTGTTTTGGTCATCTTAACATTGGTGGTTGGTTTTATGTGGATTTCTTGTTCTGGTTACTGGTTGGGCCTATGTGCTACTCTTTGTCGAAGCTTTGTCAGTTTCTCTGGTAAGAGGAAGAGCTTTGTTTCCAATGTTTTTCTAGCTGGTCCCCTCTAATTGTTTTTGAGTTTTTGGTTGATTTACATGATCTCATCCCCTTAGAGTTTTTGCATATGTGATCTGGGTTTGCTTTGTGTTTTTGTTTGTTTTCATCTTCGCTTCTCTAGAGTGGAGTTTTCCTTCGTTCTCGGCTTTCCACCAAGGTTTTCGGCTTTTCTTCTACATCTCTTTTGCCTTGTCCTGATTTTTTGCCTTAAACAATGGTAGTTATAGCTTGGAATGTTAAGGTCCCAGAAATAAAAAATAGTTAGGGATCTTAAAAATTCTATTTTTAAGCATCAGTCGAGCATTGTGTTCTTGAGCGAAACAAAACAAAAGAAGTACTTAGAGAATATCAAGATGAAGATAAAATTCCATGAAAGTCACTACTTTGATTCGATTGGGATCGCGAGAGGTTTAACCTTATGGTGGTCCAAAGAGGTTAAGGTATCTATTCTCAATGAGTGCAAAAACTTTATTGACACATCAGTTTCTTTCAAAAGAGGGGAAGAATGGTACTGTACTTTTATTTATGCTCCACCCCACAATAAAGAAAAGCCTATTCTTTGAAAGAATCTGTCTAAGCTAAGGCAACAACAGAACAGTAAGTGGTGCATAATAGAGGACTCAAATATCATAGCCGGGCATGATGATAAATTGGGAGGAAACCCTTCTATTCCTTCGTAAGCTTCATGGTACTATAATTTCATTGATAATGCGAGCTTAATGGAACTACCTCTCAAAGGGGAATCATTCACCTGGTCAAATCAAAGAACCGATTTTCACTCGAATCCGAAATCATTTTCAAAGAATTTGAAGAATGGAACTCTTAATTTCCTAAAGCTTTAGGTGTATTGGATGCAGCTATTGTTTCGGATCATGCCTCTATGTTCTTGTTCCTGGAAGGTATAAAAAAGAAAGGAAAGCGAGATTTCATTTTGAATCAAAATGGTTACTTGAAGAAGAACGTAGGACAATGTGAGTAATTCTTGGGAATCTACTGATTTTCACTCGAATCCCAAATCATTTTCAAAGAATTTGAAGAAAACTATTTTCAATCTCAATAGATGGAGAAAAAAGAAATATGGCAAGAGCAAGAAGACTGTTGAGGAAATTCAAACTAAACAATTGCACTTACAAAAGAATCTACGATTGAAGTTAATGTCACGGGGCTAGACTTCTGAACCAACCCAACGTGCGGCCTTAGTCGATGTTCTTAGACAAACGACTAAGTAAGCCTGAAATCCTTCTCCGGAAGATCGAATACTTGCAATGCACACAAACACAAGATCGTTCCAAGAGGAACCGAACAAAAGAGAAAGGCAACAAGAACAAAAGAAAGAACGCTCAAGAACGCGAAGAACACTACATAGTGTTTTTAGAGTAAATGCCAACTGTATTACTCAAATGATGGATGAATACAAGTGAGGTGGGGAGGCCTCTATTTATAGTTGAATCCCCATACAATGAATAGACGAGATCGAATCACACTAACGGCTCAGATCGAAAGCCACCTACCAAATCTACACTAACTAAGGAAACTCTATCACTATGAAATTCTTTCCTTAAGTTTGTGTTTACATTGAGAGATATTCTTATCCCTTAGAATATTCCCTGGTAAGATGACATCTATTAATTTACCAGGCTCAATGTATTTGGGCTTTCTTTTAGTCTCCAACGATCGGACCAAGTCTGGTGGTCTTCTTGGCAAGCCTAGAACCTCTTGGGTTGTTGGTTGCGCATCTGTCTCGGACCCAAATGTGCGGGCCGTGACATTCTCCCCCACCAAATTCGGCGATGCCCTCATCGCTGTCTCAGAAAGGACTTCACTTGGTTGATCTTGGATCTTCTATGGTACCTTGGCTTGCTCCCAACTCAGAATCGGGCAATGGTGTTCCCCCATAAGAACGGCTCCCCCCATAAGGAGCGCTCGACTCGGACTGGGTTGTCTTTCCATACAGACTGCTCGCCTTGGTCCCTTCTGCCGTGTAACTTTTCTTTGCTCCGCATCATTACGCACATCTTGGTGAAGTTTGAGATGTACCTCTTTCGTGGCATTCACTCTAACCGGCATCAACCCTTCCCTCGTGAAGTTTGGTGCTTCATTGCCCATTGGCAACTTTTCCCGCATTGACCCTTCTTCACACATGAAGTTCAATGCCTCTTCCACCTTGCCCAAAGGTGATTTTTCCACGGGCCTCATGTCGCTGGCTGACTCGGGCAACTCTTGCCCCACTAAAGAAGTCCCTCCAACAGTAGCTCCCAAAGAGATGTCTCCTTGGCTTGGAGCATCCTCGGCAAGCTGAATGGCAGTCAGCGTCTTGGTTCCTTTACCCTTGTCTCGGTACGTAGGCACAACGCAACGTTGTTTGCGATCCAAAACACAGACGACATCAGCACAAGGAATGATAAGAGCATCTATACGGTTAAGGAAGCTTAGTCCCAAAACAAAATCAAAGTCATCTAAATTGATTACCTTGATGTCTTCCTTGCCCTTCCATTCACCAATCTGCAGCTCAACCTTTCGTGTCGTTCCAACAATTGGAACTTCTTTAGCATTCACAGTTTTGATATTTCCAGTTGAACCCACAACTCTAAGACCAAGTTTGTCGGCAACCTTCTTGGACATGAATAGATCGGTTGCTCCGGTGTCCACTAGAGCACTCATCGATCATCCCACAATGTTGATGTTGACAAACATCAACCCTTTTTGCTTGCGTACTCTCGCCTTAGCAGAACTCAGTATCATCGAACCAAGTCTCGCAGCCTTGCTCTGTTCGGGCTCTTCCACCCCCTTGGATGGCTTGACTCAATGTGGGCATGCTCGCAACTTGTGTGGCCCCTTACATTGGTAGCACTTTAGTTGCTTCTCTACCCCCGGCTTGATTGCTTTGACACTCGCAATCGCACCAAGTCTCGTCACTTCTTCATCCGACTCCTCGGACTCGTCGCCTTTGACAGCATTAAGACTAGGGCAATCTTTCATCATGTGTTTTCCACCGCAGATACAACACACAAGACCTTCCCCATCTTTGACTCCCCCACCATAGCCCTTGCCTCGGGGCTTGAGGGACTCCGCCATCTCGAACTCGGCTATGGATTCAGCTGCGGCCATAGTCTTGGAGAGTTCCTCGACTCCCATCCTCTTCAGCTCCATTTTGGCCCATCGCTTAAGCCCGTTTTTAAAGATAAAGAGGCTTTCGACTTCAGTGATGTCCGTGATTTGGAGTTTGAGTTCAGTGAACCGTCTGGCATACTCCAGGATGGAACCTTCATGCTTGAGTTCGTACAGCTTCTCCCGAGCCTCCTGTTGGCCATTCTTTAGGTAGAATTGTTCCTTGAACTCAGCCTGAAACTCTTCTCAAGTCTTGATGAGAATATCCTTGCTCTTCTCCTCAGAGCATCTGCGTCGCCACCATAAAAGTGCAACGTCAGTTAAGTAAACAGAGGCAATGTTTACCTTATCCGCATCATCCTTGATACCTGTAGCACGAAAGTATTGTTCCATGCTCCACACAAAGTTCTCCACGTCCTGGGCCGATCTAGTTCCACTAAAATCCTTCGGCTTTGGCACGTTTAACTTTGGTCTGATTGTTGCCGTGTTTAACATACCAGTCACGGCAGCCTTGTAAACTTGAAGCTCTCCCTTGAGCCCCTTAATTTCCTCCATCATCTTCGCCTTCAAAGCCTTTAGCTCGGCTTCGAGTGCATCACTCCGTCTATCCGCACTGTCAACACACTGGTCAAGGTCTTGCACGTTGTTTTTTAGATCCTGCACGCTGCTTTCGAGCTCCTCTCCCGAAGAGTCCAGCTCGTCAAGTCGTACTCTCAGAACGTCAATCTCCTCTCGGGCATCCTTCATGGATCCTTCGAGCTTTCCCACCCTTTCTTCCAGCGTAGGCACAGTGTTGCTCGAACTGTCTCGCTTTCCATCGTCAGCCTGGGTCTCTGTACCCTTTTGTGCTGCAACATTCCCTCATTTCTTTGCCATCTCCAATCAGTGTTTGCGCTCGAACACTCGCTCTGATACCAACTGTCACGGGGCTAGACTTCTGAATCAACCCAACGTGCGGCCTTAGTCGATGTTCTTAGACAAACGACTAAGTAAGCCTGAAATCCTTCTCCGAAAGATCGAATACTTGCAATGCACACAAACACAAGATTGTTCCAAGAGGAACCGAACAAAAGAGAAAGGCAACAAGAACAAAAGAAAGAACGCTCAAGAACGCGAAGAACACTACAGAGTGTTTTTAGAGTAAATGCCAAGTGTATTACTCAAATGATGGATGAATACAAGTGAGGTGAGGAGGCCTCTATTTATAGTTGAATCCCCATACAATGAATGGACGAGATCGAATCACACTAACGGTTCAGATCGAAAGTCACATACCAAATCTACACTAACTAAGGAAACTCTATCACTATGAAATTCTTTCCTTAAGTTTGTGTTTACATTGAGAGATATTCTTATCCCTTAGAATATTCCCTGGTAAGATGTCATCTATTAATTTACCAGACTCAATGTATTTGGGCTTTCTTTTAGTCTCCAACGATCGGACCAAGTCTGGTGGTCTTCTTGGCAAGCCTAGAACCTCTTGGGTTGTTGGTTGCGCATCTGTCTCGGACCCAAATGTGCGGGCCGTGACATTAAGCAGTTGAAGGCCGAACTGGATAAGATTTAGGAAAGCGATGAAAGACATTGGCATCAACGTGCGAGACTTAACTGGCTCAAATTTGATGAAAAAACAAAAATTTCTTCCATGTTACTACCATTCCTATAAGAGGCCCTCTTACTAATGATGTTCTCGTTTGGATTGACTCTAAGGATGAGGATTATTCAGTGAAATCGGGCTACCACCATATCTTCAACGCATCTGATCCCACTCCTCGGCCTGGTCCTAGCAATGATCCCTCTTCTAACTCAGCTTTGTGGTGGTCAATTTTGGGTTTCAATGCCCCTTCGAAGATCAAGAATTTTCTTTGGAAAGCATGCCTTAATATTCTTTCTACTAATGGTAATATTAAAGCGTGGTTTCATAGCGACCGTTCCCCTTGCTCGAAATGCCCTCGGTGTGATGCTTCTTTTGATGTAGGTACTGGTCAAGCTAGTGCTAGAATTATTGTACGTGATGAATCTGGTTGTGTGCATAGAGGCAACGCTAGATCTTTTGTCGCTTCGTCTGCCTCTACTACAGAAGTACAGGTTGTTCGTCTAGGCACCATCACCACCATCGAGGTTGGCTTTACAAAGATTATTATCGAGTCTAATAACAATGGGGTTACTGCGCAACTCAATTCAAAATCTCTCTCAGCTTGGGATTCCGCAGCCATTGAAGATGATATTCTGAATATTTCTTCCCCTTTCCCCTTTTCATTTTTTCGGTTGTTAAGAGAGCCTATAATGCTATCGTCGACTGGTTGGCAAAAATCTTTAGAGCAGGGTTTTGTCCTGTAATCTGGTTTTCTGTTGTTCTGCTGGAACTTAAGAACTTTCTGTAATGTGTTTTGAAGCTATGAAATTCTTGTTTTACGACAAAAAAGGAGGGGAATGGTGCAAATTGAAGTGGATTCAGGACGGAGACTTTGGAATGTGGGACTTTTTTTGACAAATGGAATGTCGGACTTTTGGCTCCCTTTGACAACGCATCAAATCTAATTGCCTACTCATTATGCGCCCCTTCGTACAAATATTGAAACGTAAAAACAAAAGTTTTGATTAATTCCATTGCAATTGGTCTATCTGACGAATAGTAGTGTCTTGGTTTTTTAATGATTGTGATAGAAATTTTTTCCTTCTTTAAGAATGTCAATCATTTCTATTTTAACTAAATAATTATAATATGGGTGATTTGAAACTGTGACAATCATAGTGGTCGTTCATAGTAAAAAAATTCAATATATGAGACTTTTTTATTAAATCCTCTGGGATTTTTGAATTGCTTGATTTGATGTAATCGTAATGAATTGAATAAAGTAGAAGGTACATTTTGAATAACTTTATAACCTAAAAGATTTTCGTATTAAGTGTTATGTCAGCCTATTAAACTTTTAGTTTCAATCAAACCATAGACTAAAATTTCTGATTTGTCTATTATTAGGGCGGGGCAGGTTTTTGGCCGGTCCGAACCCGCCCCGATATATTAATCCCTAAACCGACTCCGCCCCGATTTATAAACCCTAAACCCAAACGCCGATCCGACCCAAAAATGTAAAAAATATATTAAATTTCGTTGAGGATAAATGATAGATTCGATCGAACGACCATTATATTTACAAAATATAAATTTTACAGACTTTAAACTATATAAAAAATAAAATAAAACCAATTAAATTACTCATATGAAGAAAAAAATACATATTTTAAAAAATAAACTCGAACCATTGACTTTTAGAATCAGATATGTTAAAATTCGAACAATATCTAACAAAAATTTACGATAAACACAAACTAAAAAAATAGCTTGAAACCCCTAAAAGTATTTATATATAGTGGTATTTTTATAAATATAATAAAAATAATAAAAAAAATACCGGGGTGAGGCAGAGAATTTTCATATCATACCCGAACTCGCCTCAACCTTATATTTTTAAATACCCGCCCAGATCTCCGAAAATCATAAAAAAACCCGATCAGGTCGGATCAGGGCACACCGAGTCAAATTGGGGACGGGTAATTTTGTCATCCAACATTGGATGAAAAAGAAGGAGAAATAAAACCCGAGACTTGAAAATAAGTCAATATTTAACCACTGCACCAAGCCAAGCTATTTTTATATGATTGGTGAAAATAATATTTGTGGTTGATACAAGATTTTTATGGAAAAATATATTAGAGTTTGAAGGGATTGAATATCGAACTTGAAATATAATTAACGCTTAATCACTAAACCAAACAAAGCAATTTTTACATAATTAACAAAAATAATATTTAAATAGGCGTTAACCAAATGGAACTCTAAAAACCTTACTTTAAAGTGGCAACTGTATCTGGCGGCGTAGAGAGTGCTTAACGGCGGGTGTGGATATTGTTTGTCAAGAATAGGGGTGATAATGAGTCTGACCGGCTCGCGAGCTATTCGGGCTCGGCTCGATCAAAGCTCGGCTCGAGTAAGTTCGATTCGGGCTCGGCTTGAGATCTTAACAAGTCGAGCCGAGCCAACCCAAAGCTCATGAACAAGCTCGGAATAATTATATTGTATATATATATGCTACATATACACTAAAAGTAATCTCTTTAGCAAAAGAAAAGCAATAAAATAAATTAGGGGACAATACACTAAAAATAAATTAACTAAAATAAATTGGGCACTCTTTTATAAAAAAAAATTATAACAAAATTGTCCATTTCGAGTCGAGCCGAACCGAGCTTGACGAGCCCGAGCTGAGCCTGACGAGCTTCAAGCCCCAGCCGAGCCCAATAATATTGTTTCCGAGCCGACCAGGCTCCACTCGGCTCGTTATCACCCCTAGTTAAAAACATCCCAGACCGGTTGCATTGGCAAGGGTTATGTCAATCCTTTGATAGGTACGGGGAGGTGGTGGATATGTTCATATTTTGTCCAAACGATCAAGGGATGGTGCAAGATTTAATTTTATCTGTATGGGCGCTTATGCGGATGCGATAAGAGTGCTAAATGGGTTTTGTAATTTTACGTTTGTATATAAACATTTTAATTTCTAATTTTTAATAAAATATAAAATTTTAATTCCTCAAGAAAGTATTATTATATTTGATGATGTCTAAATGAAGAAATATTTTTTAATTAATACAGAATAAAGAACTCAAACTAATGTTCAAGACGTAGGAGCTCCCTCACAAACGCTGGGGGTGAATCAAAGAGTACTTCACCAACAGGTTTTCCATGGCTCCAACTAGTAAGAACATCGGCAAGACCATTTTGATTACGATTAATAAGCCGAGGGCAAACCTCCTAGTCACAACCAAGCAAGGAATTGATAGCATCCACAATGGGGTTACTTTGAAGGGCGGGAGATTCCCCTTGAATGATTTTAAACATTTCATAGTTATCCGTTTCAATCAACACTTTCCAGAAACCCATATTCTTGTCATGCTTCAGGACATCATGAATCCACCAAACATCAGCCATAAGAACCAAACATCGGCCTAAGCTTCGAGACAATCCAATGCACCAATTGTCATCCTCATCTCGTATGGCTCCACCATAAGAAGCCGACTTATCCCTTATCCCAACCGCTCCATCTACATTAGCCTTAACCCAACTAGCTTGCGGCTTCGACCACCGTGCCAGCCCCACATTGTTCCTTTTACCCAGAAACTGTGATTTCTCCAAATCTCGCTCCATTCGAAAACATTCACTAATTATAGGCTCATTGCCAAAAACTCAGCCTCAAAAAGCATCTTGTTTCACCGAGTCCACAACAACCAACATAGTATTGCAAATCGTGCTTCCCGGCCAGTATAAATCTGCACAAATGTGGTGGGTATTTGCAAATTAAGCAAGATTCAGTCCTTTATCGACAAGCTATAGAAAACAACCAACTTTTCATGGCGAATCAGGTGCTACCAAATGTTCCTTGCTTCAAAACAACCCCGGGAACATGCCCAATGTCTTCCACGTCCCTGCTGAATAACATACACCGTGCATCAGTTGCAAGTTGTCGCTTAACACGTTCAGAGTTCCTAAGCAATTTCCATGCAAAGCAAGCCAAATAAACACATGGATCCATTGGGGAACTCACAAATTCCAAATAAAGCTCCAATCAACTCATTACACTCCTATATAGCCACACTAGCAACAATATAAGCTGATCGAGTGCTAAATCGCCCAGAGCTTTCCAATCTCCAACAAGGATTGTCGGCTCTATATGGCACATGTTGGGAGTGACAATCGCAATATAGTCGAGCGAAGCTCCTGGCAAAGCTCTTCCTAATCGCTGCCGATTCCAACTACCATCACACGTTACCCAAGCACCAACTTTTGAATCATCTATAACACTTGGAACGAGACATACTTCCCATAATGGTCCTTGCCTAGCGACCCAACAATCATTCCAAAATTCTACGTGATTACCATCCTAAACATTCCAGTGTATACCCTCATGAACCAAGTCCCAAATGGTATACAAACCGCACCACAACCATGAACAATTTTCGAAACAGATTGTCTTTGGTACTAATTTCGACCACTTGTATTTTGTTTTGAGGACTCGTATCCAAAGTTTGTTAGGATTGAGAATTAATTAAAATCCAATTTTCATGATAAACGACATATTTTGGCAGCGTATCTCTTTAAATCATAGACCGTCATCTTTGGCTGACTTTTGTATTGTGTTCCAATCGACCAAATGTATCTTTTTCACTATGATGATGAACCCCACACAAAGTTCCTAATCAACTTCTCCAATTCGTCACAAAGACCTTCTGGGAGCCAAGTAGATTGCATAACATAAGTTGGGGTTGCCAGAAGAATCGCCTTTGCCAACGTAATGCGCAACATAAGTTGGGATTGCCTGAAGAACCGATTTTGCCAATTTAATGCGCCATGTAAGTGAAAGAGAATGAGGAACCCAACCAAATAAGCATTTGCGGACCTTATCAATTAAATACCCATACGTTGCTTTTGTAACTCTATTACGCAGGAGGGCACTCCAAGATAATTGCCCAAGTCTGAAACTTCCAGGAAACCAAACCCTTGAGCTATAATTGCCTAAATATCAGGATCAACATTGGGAGTGAAAAAATATGAGTTTTATCCCTACTTACACAATGTCCCGAATGCTCATAAAAGTGCTGTAAAATTTGTTGAATTATATGAAGTTGCTCGACGGAAGCTTCAGCAAACAAAACAAGGTTGTCTGCAAAAAAATAAATGTGATATCCCAAGTCCACCACGACTCAAGTGAATTTGTCGCCAGTTACCGAACATCATCCCATCATCAATGGCCTATGAAAGCCGTTCCATGCCCATAACAAACATGTAGGGTGAAAGGGGATCTCCTTGACAAATACCACGTGAAGGATAAAAATTATTAGTTAACTCCCTATTCCATAACACCTGAGTTGACACAGAGGTAACACGGTGCATAATAACTCTGATTTATTTAGACAGAACACTAACATCAAGTAACGTGTCCTCAATGTATACTATTCCAACCGATCGTATGTTTTTTCCAAATCCACCTTCATAGCCATTCGACCCTTTTTACCAAGCTCTTTTCGCATCAAATGGATGATCTCCTGAGCTAGAGCAACATTATCTGTAATGTTCTTTCATGGCACAAAGCTGGACTGATTTTGAGAGATCTAACTGGGCAAAAAAAGCTTCAATCTATTCACTATTACCTTTGTTAAAATTTTATATAACACACAACAAAGGCTTATAGGCCTATAATCGCCAAGCTTTCCGGGTGATTAACTTTTGGAATCAAAACCAATAGGGTTATATTCACCTGCTCGTCAAATTGCTCTCCCAAAAATGTCGCACTAACAAATCTATGAACACTTTTGCCCACCAACGACCAAATTTTCTGATAAAGCAAAGCTTGCAAACCATCAATACCAGGCGCCTTCAATGGTGACATGTCAAAAACAGCCGCTTAACCTCATCTATAGAGACTTGCGAGCTCAAAGGCCTCAAATCCTCATCGAAAAAGCACTGGAATCTGCCCTTCATTGAGCTCGGCACAATCTATCCACCCTCACTAGTGAAGAGTTTAGCATAGAAGTCTTTAGCTTGCCTTTTCAACATCGTGACATTAAAACACCAATCCACATTAGGAAGACACAACCCTGTATGAAATTTTGTTGTATCCGAGTCATGGTTGCACGATGGAAGAAAGTTGTATTACAGTCACCATCTCTCAGCCACATGCTCCTACATTTCTGGAACCACATATTTTCCTCACCCCAAAGCAACAAATCTAAATTATCTTTCAATTCATATTTAAGATTCGATAAGAATACTAAGTCTTGAGATTCTAAGTACCTTTCAATACCTGAAGATAAACTAGCAAAAGAGTTTTCGGCAACCAATGTGACCAAATACCTCCTTATTCCAAACTCAAACGTTCGATTGAAATTGGCAGGTTCAACTAATTGCATTCACTTGAATGATTTCCAAGTAATAAAATGTCTTCCAAAGTAATGGAAATTTGATTTTAGCCTGAGTAACCATCCAAGAAGTAATAAAATGTCTTCCCTATCGGTCTATCCAACATCTGATCAATAAAGGGCAGCGGGAAATGATCCTTCCTTGTGGCATGATTTAACTTCCTGTAGTTCATGCATACCCTCCAATTCGTCATAATCCTTGAGGGGATTAGTTCATTCTTATTGTTCTAAACCATAGCCATTCTACCTTTTTTGGCACGCACTGAACTGGGCTAACCCACGAGCTATCAGACATGAGATAGATTATCCCGACATCCAACCATTTTATGATTTCTTTCTTGACTACTTCCTTCATGTTGGGATTCAACCTCCTTTGAGCCTCGATTGTTTTGTTATGGTTGTCTTCTATAATGATCTTATGCACGCAAATTGTTGGGCTTATCCCTCGAATATCAACTATGGTGACTTGAAGGGATCAATTCATTCTTATTGTTTTTCTCTGGTTGTCTTCCAAAATGGCTGTCTTTCAATTTCTCCAGCAATCTTTCCCATTGGTCCTCGATCAAATCGACAACAATTATCATTAGCAAAGTGGAATCGTTTCCTAGGTAGGCATATTTGAGGTGACTTGGCAATGGTTTCGGTTCCAATTTTGGTGGCTCCTCAATAGATGATTTTGGTGCTTTGATTTATGATACATGTATGGGGGCTAAAATGATGCATTGTAGCCAAATAGTTGAAGCTGTTTTATAAGTCTGGAATTTCAGCCGACTTGCATCGAATTTTCGAATGGGATCTGGGCACTTATGAGTCTACATGTTTTCTACAAACATATTCGTATGTCTCATAGCTTTCCAACGCATCAATTCGACGTTGGGAGCTCAAGTTATGTCCGTTTTAGTGAAGACTATGCGAGCAGAAATCTCTATACGGATTTATTACGTGAAATATTATTTATTACGATTTTTCAATAATTTTATTGATTATTTGTACTTAAATTTAATCTAGGATTCTTTATGGAGTTATTTAGATGCTTTAGGATTAGATTTGTTATTTATTTATTAGTTTTTTAGGTTAGATAAAATATGTTTATTTATTTTATTATTATGTTTACTTTTCCTATTAAGTTAAACTCTTCATTTGTAGCCTATTTAAAGGCATATTTGCTTCATTAATAAGAAGAACATCATGAAGTTTTGAGTTACAAAAAACCTTTGGCCATGGGCCATTTTATTTTCAAGGTAGATGGATTTGCCTTGTTATTTTTCGTATTAGAAGTCTTCTTCAACATAAGTTCGTCAAGTTCTTGTGATGAAGATCATCTTCACACTCTTGCTTGCCTAGGTAATTGCGTCTAGGAGGGTGGGTTAGAGCCTCTTAAGGTTGCTTGCTTAGATAATCACGTCTAAGAGGGTGCCGGAGACAAAATATCCTACAACATCTATCTCGTCATCATCCATTCATCGGAGAGATTCGTGCCATTTGCAGGTGTTTGCCTATTCAATTGCGATTAGGAGGGTGCCAAGGACAAATCTATCCAACACCGCTACCGTCAAATTCATCCTATCTCATTTTCTACATCAAGATCATGCTTTATTATCAATTTGTTGAACTTAGAGTTTGGGGTTTTCTCGGATCATATTAGTGAGTTTGCTAGATTAATTGCGATCTAGAGGGTTCTTAGATTTTGAGGTAATTTTTGGATCCTGGCTTCCGTATCAATTGGTATCAGAGCCTTAGTTTAGGTGTTTAAAACAATTATCTTTTATTGTTTTTTTAGTAGTTGTGAAAAAAGAAAAAATATATAATTCTCTATATAGATCCTAATTTTAATATTTCATTCCTTGAGACATCTCAAGAGACTTGAAGGTTATGATCAACAAATCTTAAGATTCGGGACGAATCGTTTTCAACAGGGGGAATGATACATGTATGGGGGCTAAAATGATGCATTGTAGCCAAAGAGTTGAAGCTGTTTTATAAGTATGGAATTTCAGCCAACTTGCATCGAATTTTCGGATGGGATCCGGGCACTTCTGAGTCTACATGTCTTCTTCAAACATATTTGTATGTCTCTTATCTTTCCAACGCATCTTGAAACACATCAATTCGACGTTGGGAGCTCAAGTTATGTCAGTTTTAGTGAAGACTATGCGAGCATAAATCTCTATACGGATTTATTACGGGAAATATTATTTATTACGATTTTTCAATAATTTTATTGATTATGTGTACTTAAATTTAATCTAGGATTCTTTATGAAGATATTTAGATGCTTTAGGATTAAATTTGTTATTTATTTATTAGTTTTTTAGGTTAGATAAAATATGTTTATTTATTTTATTATTATGTTTACTTTTCCTAATTTAAGTTAAACTCTTCATTTGTAGCCTATTTAAAGGCATATTTGCTTCATTAATAAGAATAACATCATGAAGTTTTGAGTTACAAAAAACCTTTGGCCATGGGCCATTTTATTTTCAAGGTAGATGGATTTGCCTTGTTGTTTTTCGTATTATAAGTCTTCTTCAACATAAGTTCGTCAAGTTCTTGTGATGAAGATCATCTTCACACTCTTGCTTGCCTAGGTAATTGCGTCTAAGAGGGTGGGTTAGAGCCGCTTGAGGTTGCTTGCTTAGATAATCGCGTCTAAGAGTCTGCCGAGGACAAAATATCCTACAACATGTATCTCGTCATCATCCATTCATCGAAGAGATTTATGCCATTTGCAGGTGTTTGCCTATTCAATTGCGATTAGGATGGTGCCAAGGACAAATCTATCCAACACCGCCACCGTCAATTTCATCCTATCTCGTTTTCTACATCAAGATCATGCTTTATTCTCGATTTGCTGAACTTAGAGTTTGGGGTTTTCTCGGATCATATTAGTGAGTTTGCTAGATTAATTGCAATCTAGAGGGTTCCTAGATTTTGAGGTAATTCTTGGATACTGTCTTCCGTATCAATTTCTCTCCTAGCTAACTCAAGTGACTCAGGTCTCATGTGATAGCTGGTGACTTCTTTCAACATAGTCGATTCTTCAAATTCTTCACTATTCACAACTTCATAATCTTACTCTATGGCATCAACTTCTATTCCCTAGTAGATCAATGCTATGTTCTCGTCAAAAATAAATTCTATTAGCTCAACAACTTGGCATTCTTTAGGTTCATCTACACACTTAAGAGCTTTGAAAACATTAAACGTAACCTGTTGGTCATTCATACGCATAATCAACTCACCTTTTTAGACATCAATTAATGTCTTACCCATGGCAAGAAATGGTCTTCCCAGTATGACCGGGACTTCAGTATCAGCCTCATATTCAAAAATAATGAAATTAGCAAGGAATATGAATTTATCTACCTTTACCAACACATCCTCAATATTATCCTTGGGATGTGCATAAGATCGATCTATTAGTTGAAGTGTTACTGTGGTAGGCCTTGCTTCTCTAATACCAAGTTTCTTGAAAATTAATATTGACATTAAATTGATGTTGGCTTTCAGATCGCATAGTGTTTTACCCATAAATTTATTACCAATAGTGTAGGGAATAGTGAAACTCTCAGGATCTTTTACTTTTGGGGGCAATCTTTTGGTTATCATCACACTACATCCTTTACTAAGTGCGATAGTCTCAAAATCACCCAGTCTCTTCTTTTCGGACAAGATTTTGTTCATGAATTTAACGTAGTTGGGCATTTGTTCGAGGGCTTCCACTAATGGTATGTTAGTCTGTTGTTGTTTAAGTACTTCCAAGAATTGCTTGAACTGCTGATCTTGCTTGTGTTTCTGAAATCTCTGTGGAAAGGGTGGTTGTGGGTAGGCAAATGCTGGCTCTGTTGGTTTTACCAAGGTGGTGTTGGCATCAGATTAAGATTTGGTATTGCTAGTACTTGCTTCCTCTTTCTCAGCCTCCTTGGTTTTTTCCGATGGCACTAATTTACCCCCATGTCAAATAATTGGCTTTTTTGTTTGTGTTGAATTCTCAACTTGTTTTCCCCTTCGGAGAGTGACATCTTTGCATTGTTCTCTCCTTTTTTTACCGAGCATCCTCTGTATCACTTGACAAAGTTCTTGGAGGTTTGGCATTAAGTGCGTTGACAATCTGTCCTATCTAAACCTCCAAGTTTTTCAAAGATACTGCTAGACTCTGGAAAGTAGCATCATTACGCTCTATATACTCCTTTAGGGTGTTCTTATTAGAAGATATTTGCACTAGAGGTAGATTATTCTGCGCTCTCTGTGGCATCATATTCTGGTTGAAACTTGGTGGTGCATTGGTGCTCTGGCATTGGGCATTGAATTGATTACCTCCCTGGATTGACCATGAAAAGTTCAGATGTTGCTTCTACCCCAAATTATATGTTTTAAAGTATGGTTTGTTATTGCAATTATTGTTTCCAACAAAATATCCTATTCTAGGTTTGCTGGGCATTCCTCTACGATATGACCATCTTCGCAAAATAGTGCAAAATGGTTTCAATGCCTTTACTTCCTAGACTTCATCAAGCTTTTGCATTATCTTCACTACATTAATAAGGTTGGCAATTTAAGCATTGATAGATGGAAGTGCATCAAGCTCCAACTTTCCAGTTGCTCTCGTCTTGGTTCCCAATCTAGTGGTAGGGTATTGGAGATCATCGGTGGTAATCATTTCAAGGATTTCATAGGCATTAGTGTAATTCTTATCTAGCAGTGAATCGTTTGCTGAAGCATCTACAACGGTGCTAGCATGAACATTGAGTCCGTTATAAAAAATTCTCCATCTAGGTTCAAGTGGAGAATCCATGCATGGGACATCTTCTCAACATATCTTTGAATCACTTTCAGGTATCATACAAAATCTCATCATCAGCTTGCCTGAAGGTAATGATTTCACTCTGCAGCTTGACAATTAATGTAGGTGGCTAGAACCTCAGTAGGAACTTCTATTATAAATCTACCAATGTAGTGACTCAACCAGGTGGCAAACAATTTAGCCAAAATTTTGCTCTACCTCTCAAAGAAAATATGAATAGCCTCAGCTTTATCGTCTCTTCAGTCGCCCATGTTGTTGGAATAGTTGGCAAACCTCTATGACTTGCTTCAAATGCTGCCTTGGATCTCCAGTAAGTGATCCATCAAATTGACCTACATTCATTAGCATTTGAATCATTATTTGTTTAAAAAAAGTTAGTCATATTTACCTCTGGACCAATCAGTCCTGACATCAAATTATCCATGGTTGGTGCAGGTATTTGAGCAACAATAGGTAGAATGAGAGGTATAACATCAAGTATTGCAAGTATTTCCTGGTTATTGACATTATTCCAGACACCTCCTAAATTATCATTCCCATTTATGAGCATTCTCTTGATGTCCTCTTCTTAAACTGCGTAGAGTTCTTTCAATTTTCAGGTCGTATTCAAAATCTTCCCTAGTAGTGTTGCTCATGGTCATAAACTAAACAAAAATAATAAAATAACTAAAAATAAGAACAAGTAAAAATCAAAACAATCAATCTCGTTGCATATCCCCGACAACAACGCCAAAAACTTGTCGATAAAATACTACATGGCTAAAGGTTGAGGATTCTGCGTAATTATTCAAGTAAATAATACAAAGAATATATCTTTTTACGTGCAAGTATGTACGGTTAACAAGTAATACAGTAGTGAGAAAAGTATCGTATCCACAAAGATTATCTATGAATTAAATGTCACGATAAATACTTGTGAAGTATAAAATAAAGATGATGGCAATTGATTGAGGGTTTAACTAAAGGAATTAAAGTGATAAAGGAAACTGAAGTAAAGACCTAGAAAGATTAGCAAACAAATGTTGTAAACATGATTGGTATGCGTGGAACCTGATGTTTAGATTTCACACTAGTAAAGATAGCAATTAGTAACATTAAACTTAGGTTCTATTGTCGAGCAGATTTTAAGTTAGTATTGCCTTTGTCGATTGAAATACCTTAAGCTCATTACTTTCAACACATATATGTCTATAGTGAGTTTTCAAGTAATTAACTTGGTGAACAGTCAACCTATACTCCTAAGTGGTAGATTTACTTCAAGTGAAAGTTTCATCTACTTGAATATCTTCTGTCGAAGTTTCTCTCCTTAGTATTTGACAATTAATCCTTATCTCCTAAGTCTATTAAGATATTAGGGGATAATAAGCATTCAATACCAATCGTCGTATAATATTAAATATGTTAACAATAAGCACATGCAAAATAGAAAATAAAACCAAAACATTCAATTACTAAAAACTAAAACACAAAGCGTTCATCGCAAACACCCCTAACCAAATTAAAAGATTAGTTCATGGCTGGGGAAACCAACAACAGATTATCATTTTCAATTATCCTCACAAAACCCAGAAATAATTCAAGAGATATGAAACAAAAAGAATGAGATCTTTCGATGTAGCCCCTCAATGGATCTAGAGCTTTAAAAAAATTGTATAGTCAAACCCTTGGTTGCTCTTTACCCTTCTCTTTTTCTCGCGTCTTCAACTCCCTTTACGGTGACGTCTTAACTCCTTTATATAGGCATAGGCTGGGCCTTAATTAGGGTTAGGGTAAGGTCCTAAGCTTCCAGTGCCAATATCTTCTGTAGTGGCGTCTTTTCTTCATAAGATTAGGGCTGATCTGGCTCTAACTTGGTGCTATTTTTTTGGGCATCTTCCTTCTTTATTTTGTCATCCGTGCTTGGCATTTTCCTTATGTATCCACTTGCTCAAATCCTGCATACCATAACTAGAAAACACCCATTCATACTAGCAATAAAAACTACACATTCCTCAACTCCTAGATACAAATGCATGAAACTACTAGCAAAATATACTAATATATACCCAAAGTCAAGTAATATCATGGAAATATATGCATGAAAAGTACATCTTTTGAGGAGTTAACATTATTGTTTGGCAATGATGAGGTGAGGATCGAAACACTACAAAAGTCTGATTTGAGCATATGGTTTAATTGTGTGGAATTATGGGCTCCATAATTTGAGGTAGAAAATCAACAGGCATGGTTAGAAGTGTGTGGTATATCGATTCAAGCATGGTCAGAAGGATCATTTAAAAATATTGCAATTCTTTTGGGATCATTGGTCCGTGCTAAGGAGGAAACATTATCTCCAAACTCGTTTGAGAGATGAAGAATTCTCATCGAGATAGAATTGCATCCGCAAAAATGACATGGTGGAAATAAAAATTGTAAGACTTGTGTATCGTGTATGGGTTGTTGAGACCGATCAGCCTGTAATGTTTGAGTGCTAGTGTGCATATGGGGATGTTGAATCCGAGAGCCACTCTAGTAGCGAAGAAGGGGAATTTTCTTTTCCAGAGCCAATAGAATTGACTCCTAAAATTGATAATAGTGCCAAACATTTTGATCAAAAGAGAGTTAAGGAGCAAAAACAGAGTTAAGTTGAAACTATTGTGCCAGAATCACTTACGCCTCATATGTCTAAGGATACTAGCATATATCGATCGAGAGACTGAGTTGGGCTCGAAATCGATCAGCCGAATTCGACAAGAGGGTTGAATTTGTTCCCGAATGAATTGACTAAAACCAAAAAATAGTGGACAATATTGCACAATGATTTTAGAGTGGTCGACTACCCAACCGCGTCTACATCCACTAACTTAGCACACCACTAAGGATTTTCCAATTCACTACTATGAATTCTTCCTTTTGAGGCCAAAGGGATAACCTTACAAACCTATCTTTTCAATGGCTAAGATAGAACCACTCTAGTTTTTCCTTAGGCTAAACTAGAACCTCTCTTTTTTATAAGGTAATTTGTATAAACAATGAAAACCTCACAAGGTGGGTGTTTACAAGAATTAAGCTCAAAAGAGTGTAAAGAATAAAACAATAAAAAATACTCTATATACAATATATACAAGAGAAATGAAGAATAAAAGACTTAAATGCTATTTCTCTTGATCATGAAGCTTGGATATGTTCTCTAACCATCTTTAAGTGACCATATGGTGTTTATATAGTGTGGAATGAGTTTCTAGCTATTTATGGCCATTGGGGATGAGACATAACCGTTGGGGATGCAAAATAGCCGTTACCTACAATTTTTTTTAGCATTTATAACAAAATGGATCGATCATTTTTCAAAAAAAATATGACCGTTACAACAAAGGGATCGATCCTTTAAATCAGGAGATCGATCCTTTTGCAGTTGGTGGCTGGAATAAAAAGATTGATGCATTCTGTCCATAAGAGGGATTGATCCCTTGATCTAAGGGATCAATCATTTTTGCCTCGAGGTCTATAAGTGACCTTTTTAAAGTGTAAAAATGAATCATATTGATTTTGAAAAAAGTCGGCTAAGTTGAAAAATATTTGAACAAGTCCAAAATATTTTTCACTTAACTTGTTATATCAAAATATTAGTTCAACAGACCACAGTGTGGAGACATGTGTACCAGACTCTTTTGGGATGTTGGGTACGGAGCAATGTAATAGGATGTGGGAAGGTAATCGAAGGGTTGATCTACATGTGATGGATAATTCGCAGGACTGGTTGGTAGATGGAGTTACTGGATTGGTGTCGCGGTCGGGGAAGCCTGTACAGATCAGGGTGTTGTTGATTATACTCGCAAAGTGGACTCTGTGTCAGTATAGCATGTGGATGAGACTCGAGTCGAGGTTGAGTGGGTTAAAAAGGTAGATACTATTGATCATATAGGGGTCGCCGTAAAGTCCAAAGCATGCCTGATATAATGCTACAATTTCTTACTCTGGGGGAATGAGCTGCGGCTGAGACAAAATTAGCAAAGAAAGGGAGGGGAAATGCCTCAGAAGAATAATCTTAAGGAATGAGCAAATGGTTCCCTTTCTGACTCGAATTTTCTTAATCGGAAGAGAATGATTTTACATGACGCAGAAGAACTTTGGAGGTTGGGAAGATTATTGGTGCAAAAACAATCGGAAGAGAGGAGGATATTGTCAAAGATTTGGCACGCATAATTGAGGCGCGAACACATAATTGAGATTTCTCATCACCATTGAAGGGATAGGAGAATTGAGGCAATTTGATTTGTGTATTTTGTTTAGAAGGTAGATTGATTAGCAAATTTGGTGAAGGTAGATTGATTTAGTGCTGCAGTTAATGATAGCGGTTTTGGTGATGAATTGAGCTTGTAAAGGAGCGGGTTCGACTGGATATGGTATTGCCTTCTATTTTTTAGGAGGATTTGTTTGAAAGTAGGGGACTATTTTCTGATTTGATGAGTTGGAGTTGATGTCCTAATCGGTGGAATTTGTCAGATCAGTAGAGGAAAATGTGGGGTTTTGACTTAAGTGTTGTGGTTTCTTTCTTATTGCACATATTCTTGCCTTTCGGTGGTTACATGGTTAGCTTTGACTGGGAATTTTTTTATTTCTCTGATTTGGATGAGTTGTCGTGATACTTGCTGGTCTTAGTAGTCTTTTGGTGTAAAATTGCCATGTATGGGATTTAATATTTGAGTATTTGTCTAATTACCATAAGTATTCTTTTTTTTTATTTAAGTATAGAGAGGTTTTTAATTAAACTTATGATTTTGAGGTTTTGTATGATTTTATTATACTATTGCGGAACAAAAAAAAATGCTTAAGATGTTGACAAGTGTCAACAATTCAAAGGCCATTAAACTCTATAAATAAAGGTAGAACCTTTCACTTTTGCAATGGATAAAGAGATAGCCATATGAGAAGTAGAGTGAGTGAAGAAGTAAACGTGTCTTTTTTGTAATTTTTTATATATATATAAACACATTCTCTTTTTTGTAATTTTTTATATATATATAAACACATTCTCTTTTTTGTAATTATCAAGTCTCTCGATTAAATCTTAGTTTTTTTTCAAGTTATTAGGGCACTTGGGTTGGTTTCAAAGATATGGTCGGTTCTGTCGATGGGTATTATTGTACACTAAAAATTATAAAATAAAAGGTTAACCGATAATAAAGATTTGATGTAGCATAAATTATAGGTCTTAGGTCCTTTGCAGATAATGTGTTAGACTCGTCAAGTTTTTAATAAATACAAAATAATTCAATATTTTAAAATTTATTTTTGAAGTAAAAAATAAAGAGTAAAGAAAGTTTTTATTTAAAGAGAAACATACTTATTCAACAAAAATTAATAATGAAAACAATATACAATAAAATGTATAATAATAATAGAAGATTAAAATTAAATAAACCAAAGATGCATATAGTGATTTGAGTTATTTTAAGTACTTGTATAAGGTTTAATGATATTTTGATCGAAATTGTTTAGCAATTGTTATTTCTCTCATAAAGGAAGAAGAACACGAAAGAGAGCAACAACACCAACACTAAAGATAGTTCCATTCATTAATTCAGTTTACTCGTCTGACCCAAAACTCAATTTAAAGAACTGCCGCAACAGTTCGTCTAGAGTTTGACTCATCCTTGAACTCAATTTAATTGTCAGGTTCAAGAAAATTAGACGATGTTCTCAATAATCTAAAATTGATTAATGTTTAGGACGCGAAAAAAGATTGATTTATAAATTCAGAATTAACGATTGTCAGAGATCAACAATGATAAACAACAACCGACGACGAGTGATTTTGATCAGATTTTGAAGGGCTAAATCAATATTTTTGTCTAAATTGCATAGGTGAAAGTTAACTATTTTTTAATGTATTGCAACATTAAAGTTTAAGACTTAATGATCAAATAATATAAATGACAGGCCCGTCCTCGAGGAGGAGCTTTAAGGGTGTCAGTCTAGGGTCCACCCCTATTTAGGGCCTACTTCTCATAATTATAAGTGTCTAATTTTAATAATAATTTATTTTTTCTCTAATATTTATTATTAGCGTCCAATTTTTTAATACTTATTATTTGAGGTCTATTTTTTTCAATACTTGTTATTAGGGACTCAAATTTTTTTAATATTTGTTGTTAGATTTACTCTTAAATTTTTTTTGATATTTTTTATTATGGGTCTAATTTTTTGCAATACTTGTTATTAGGAGCCTAATTATTACTTGTTATTAGGGATCTACTCCTAAAATATAAAAAAAACAATATTTATTATTAAGGGTCTATTCTTTCCAATACTTGTTATTAGGGCCCAATTTTTTCTCAATAATTGTTATTAGGTACATACTATTAAAATTTAATATTTTTCAACACTTATTATATCCCGATTTTTTTCTAATACTTGTTATTAGAGAAATACTCTTAATTTTTTTAGTAATTCTTATTAGGGGCCTAATTTTCAGATTCGCTCTTAGGTTACAAAATCTCAGGAACGGGCCTGATAAATGATCAAAATATAATTTTATTTTTATTATGTTTGATAATTATATTTTTGTACGTATTTCTTGAAGAAAAAAATTCACTCAAGAGAAAGGCTAATATGTTTTAATTTATATTAGTTTTATTTTATGAAAAGATAATTTAGTGTAATATTGACTTGTTTAACAGTGTTTTTTACTATCCAAAATTATTTATACTTTTGGTCAATTCACAAGATCTTATATATGCGGGTGCACATGCAGCGATATCCTTTGCTGTCCTACAAGGCTCCAAAATCTTCTTACTTTAGAGGGCAAAAGAAACTGGATTCTTTCTTTCTTGATTGACCCTGAGTCACATTCTCTGCTACTGTTTTTAGTTTCTATCCAACATAAATAGCTTTCAAATTCCAAGTGGGAACCACATGATGGCTCACCCCCCCCCTATTTGTTACAGGTTTCACGTACAAGACAAGCAAGATTTACTCGGTTAAGAGTCCATTCTTTAATGTTTTTTAAACTAGAATAAAGTACTCATCAAATTTTCATATCGTACATAATAAGTATTAAATTTTTAAATAATTTTTCAAGCAATATTTTTTAAATTTTTGTAATTTGCTATTTTTTCTTTGAATATATTTTTTTAATTTATCAGTTTAATCATATGCTATATGATTCAGAAAAATATTAAAAAATATTTTATACACAATTATTATAACTGATTCGAACTATTTTTTGTTTTAATTTTACTTAAAATATAATATTCTCAACCTTTACCCTATTCAAAAAAAATATTCTCAACCTTTACCAAATGTAATGATTTGGATTAGTAGTTAAGCAATTAAGGTGTTTTCGGAGGGTTAAGTTTGATCCGAATGTCTATTATTTTAGTTTTTTTATATTATTTAACTAATCAAGTAGTGATACGTGCTACCACATTATAGTGACACCTTATTCAGGTGGTAAAACTGTCACAATGTTATGATGACATGTGTCACTAATAAAAGTTAATATTAATGGCTTAAATTAAACATATTAGTAATAAATAATAAAAATATGAATTTATAGAATGCAAGAAATAAAATTAATTTACTATGTCGCGGTGAAAATCAACGTCTTAGTTATAATTTCATTCTGATTAGTGTAATCGTGGAATAAAAACTATCTCAAAATTAACATAATATTTCTAGATTCGTACACCTAAATAAAAAAGATGAATCTGGATCAACATTACTCTTTTTAAAGGATGAGAAAGATGACATGAGATGAGAGGAGTGTGGAAAAGATAAGCATATGACTGCATGTGAGAAAGGAAGGTGTGAAGTTTGCCCTTATAACAGAAGTAGAAGAGAGGAATAGTAAAAGGAAGTGGATTCTATTGTCTATTTAATACAATGTTAATTTCATTAACAATATGTTCATGAAGTAGCAATAGATTCAAGTTGACGAAAAATAATCGAATGCTTTTTCGATTAAATTGTTTAATTTATTTCATTTTATAAATATTTTTAAATTTTAATTTTTTATTAATTTAAATTTTATCATTTTACAACTTATGTTTTTTTTTTGCAATTTTTATTTAATTTGTAAAAAATATTAATAGTCTTTTTGATTTTTTAGTAATTTTAATGTTTGTTTTTTTTTTACTTTTTTTGGTTAAATTTTAAATTTTATTTACCTAAAGGAGCATGAGACCTACAAAGAACACACCTATAAAGAATCAGGATAATTCTCAGTCTATACAAAGTTGGGAAGTAAAAAAAAAAACATCACGATGTATACGTTTGCTATGTAAACGTATCTTCACTATATCCTTTATAAGAGTAAGTATATTTCCAGAATTCCTAATGCGATGTGGGAAATGCTGAGAATCCCTTTCAGATCAAATGCAATAAACAAACGTTGTCCAAGCCAGCTTGAGAATGATCATCTCAGAGACTTACCCTTCAAATATTGAATAGCCCAGTTCACCTCGTCCACCAAACCAGTCACCTCTTTATCGATTCTACACAGCTTTAGGATTTTCTCCCTACTACATTTGGAGAACACTCGAAGAATAGATACACAACTTGCAGTTATCAATCAGGGATATGCCCGTCCTCTGCAGCCTATCATTAGTGGGTAACCGATCCAGCAACCATCCAAGCAATTAGAGAGTGCTTCGGGATATGGAGGGGGAACCAAATGAGTTTCTACCATGGAATCTTATTCTTGTTATCCCGAATCTCCTCCCAAATCTACCTAGTCTTGACAACATTCAAATCACCAAGGGGGAAGAAGAGAGTTGATGTTTCAATCCTGCGTTTTAGGATCTTTCTCATAGTCTAGCTGTGAACTGATTTACTCTCAATCTGCCAAAACTTCCCTCCTTCAGTACATATGCGTTAACCCTGGCAACCCACATAGAGCCTTGTCCTGCAAGTATGTTCTTCATCAATTGCAATATGTATGCTTTGTTCCAACATGCCAGATTTTTCAGATCTAGGCCCCCTTAAGATTTGAGAGTGCATATCTACTGCTAACGAACTCTAGCTCCCTTAGTAGCAACATCAGACCCCTTCCAAAAAATTCCATAGTTCAGCTTGCAAAGCCTTTACAATCAATAAACTATTCTGAGAAGGACAAATCAGGTTTAACAGTTGTTGTGCCTCAAGCTGATCCTTATTGGATGCAACCCTCTAGCTGATCCCTAATATTGTTTAACATATCAAAATTTAATTATTTTATTTTATTTTTATCGAACTTTTTAATAAAATCAATTAAGCCCTGTTGTTGAATCATCATTTACCCGTGGACGGTCAACTACAGTTTTCGTTTGTCAAATAAATTGATTAATTTTCTAGAATTAAAAGTTTAATTGATTGCACAAAAAATTCAAGACTTAGATTGTTTTTTCATGCATGAGATTAGTAAAAGTGGGAGTTGCAAAATTTTAAGAAAAAAATGGTTTTCTATTTCTGTTACGGGTTGAGCATTTTGAATTTAATTTTCAAATGTTGAAAATGGGTTTGCGTTGAAATGCAAGTTTTTTATATGTTTCAGTTTCCAATTCAATTTTTATTCGATACGGATGCATGCTTGGCTCAGAGTTTTACGTTCTGGTTGCAGAAACCGAAGGTATGTGCGTAGATCATTGATGTCAAAGAGGAGCAGATAAATTGTAAGTTCTTTTTTACGAAAAACATTATGAATACCTTATGCAAATTTGTCGCTGCCAATAAACGAGACCAAACAAGATAGATTAGTTAGACTCCACTCGAGATTTTTAACAAGTTGAGTTGAGTTCAACACTTCTAGGGCTGACTCGAGTTGGAACTTCGCTCGAGTTTTTATCGAGCCAAGTCGAACTCAACACTACTCTGATTCAACTCGACTCATTTTCACTCCTAACTGGGAATTAGGGGAGACCAAACTAGCATCAAGAATATAAGGTTTCAACATGAAGATAACTGAAATTCTCTGTATCAATACAAATATTTAAGATCCTTCATGATGCAACCAGAGACTTGCACTATATATCAACGTTATACATATAATAGAGGCTTAAGGGTATTATAAGCCCTTGAACTTTTGAAAAAAAGTCAATTAAGTTCCTAAATTTTTTTGCACCCAATTAAGCCCTTAAACTCTAAAATTTTATCAATTCATCCCTTTGACCAACGTTGACTGTTAAATCTAACAATTTTTTTTTGGATCAGTTGGAGCAACGTGTCGTGTTATAGTGTTGTCACTTGACATTTTTAGAATTTATTTATTTTATTTAGAAAATTCTTTAAAAGTTCTAAAAATTCTAAAAAACTTATAAAAAATAGTTTTCTAAAAAATCTATAAATGTCACATGACAGAACAATGGTGTGTCAAATGGCAGTAATATCTTAAGAAAAAAATCATCAAAAATTGATGGTTAAAATCGGTCGAAGGGCTTAATTGATTTACTTTATTGGTTCAAGGGCTTAATTGAGTGCAAAAAAAATTATGGGCTTAATTATTTTTTTTTCCAAAAGTTCAAGGGCTTCAAACACCCTTAAGCCTATAATAGAATTAGAAATGTAGAAATACGAAAGTTCTTATGTAACACCCTAAACCTAGATGTCATATTTGGGCCTCAAGCCCAACCCGTAACCATGAAAGTTGACCTAGTTTAGCCCCAACTCACAACCCAATTCCGCAAAATCCGATAAGATCCAAAATTTTAGACATAGATAAATAGTAAAAACGTTTACATATGAGCTCCATTTAAAATTTAACATAAAATCATTAGACTCAACGGTATTAATCCAAAATAAAAGTTACAATACAAAACATAAGGGCCTATGAATACATAGCCTAAATAGTCTAACTATTACACTCTGAAAAGGCGATCCTAAAATCCTACACCGATGGTGTTTTTCCAATGCAATGTGCCAGCCTACTAACCTGCGAACGGAAACAACGATTCCGAACGCTGAGCTAACAAGCTCAATGGATACACTTCTACTCAACCATACTTCATGCAAATCATAAACTCGTGTAGCTAGAGATGATGACATGGAGAATATATCAACATGTAACGCTACCACTAGTTGCCTAAACGCATATAAATCAACAATGGATGCATCAATCTCACAAAACAAACATATACATCACACCACAAACCTGGAGTGAGGCCTGGTGTCACACAACCTTAGGAACGTACACTCTAAGTGAGGCCCGGTGTTACACAGTCTTAGTACAGATCGACCCGTACTATTACTACTTGAACATCGTACCAGTACTAGTTAAAGCTCGTACTAGTACTGCCCTCACAGTTCATCTGTGTTCTTTATCTTGAACACAAGGTGTCAGTACGGACCCATCGCGTATCAGTACTCGTGCCTAGAATTTATTTTCTAGAGCTCGAAAATCACTCCAGACACTTCAAAAACCCTCATGGTAATGCCCTAAATCGAATCTACAAGTGATGGGAGGAGATTTAGGTGGTTTTCTACCATTTTTACATGGTTTTAACTCAATTGAGAGATTAAGCCATTAGAGAGTTCTTTAACACCAAAAGCAACCAAATACCATATCATGTATACAAAGCATCATATTTATGATGTCTATGAAGACAAAGGAGTTAGATGTGTACTAACCTTGATCCTACCACTGGAAAAAAAAGCTTCTTGACAAGCTCCTCAACTCGTCCTCTTCCTCAGCTCTTTGAAAAACTCTCACTTTTCTTTCTCTACATAAGAGAGTTGCAAAATGAATTACAACTTTGCAGGGAGTGAGAGGCTAGCTAAAACTTACTCTTAAAGTTGGAAAACGGGATTAAATCCCCCCTAACCCATTTCGATCAAAACCCGCAATCCCATATTTTTCCCCCACCACTATTTTTGATAAATCTTACCTTGGTGTGTAGATCCTTGGATATTGATTCTAACTCGTTCAACTCAAATTCGAAATTTACCACTTTGATGTTGATTCTAACTCTCTCAACAAGAGTGATATCATTCTTCACTTTTCTCTGTAGAAATAAATGGGAAACTATTCTTTCCCTTTGAAAATGGGGTAATTTACCTTATAACCCCTCTTCTCATCTTCCTATCTCATTCTAAACCAAGCCCAAGTCCAAAAGATAAGAAGCAAGCCCACCAAGGCTCTCTCACAAACCAAATGGGCCCGAGTCTAAGGTCTAAGACCCGAGGCCCATGGCTTGCTTGAACTGACCCATAAATTTCAAATTTTGGGTCGTTACAACTCTCTCTTCCAAAAAAAATTTGCCCTCAAAATTTACTTGATTAAAGAGATGTGAATAAAGCAACCTCATGTCCTTCTTGGATTCCCAAGTAGCTTCCTCAATGGCGTGGTTCCTCCACAATATTTTTACTAAGGGTATACACTTGTTGCATAGCTCTTTAACTCCTTTATCTATAATCCTTATCGGCTATTCTTTATAGGTCAAATCGGTGTTGGTCTCTACCTTCTTAAGGGGAATAACTTGCGAAGGGTTAGAACGATAATACCTCAACATAGATACATGGAAGATGTTATGAATGGGCACCATTTGTGGGGGCAAAGCTAAACGGTAAACCATGGGTCCAACCCTCTCTAAGATCTTATATGGTCCAATAAATCTTAGGATCAGCTTATCCTTCCATCTGAAACGGATTACTCTTTTCCATGGTGACACCTTGAGGAAAACTTTTTCACCCCTCCGTACTCTATGTGCTTACGCTTCAGGTCCGCATAAGCTTTTTGGGGATCAAATGTCGCTTGTAATATTTCTTTAATGATCTGAAACTTTTTCTTAGTTTGCTTAATCAAGTCAGATCTTACGATCCTCTTCTCATTGAGTTCAAACATAAAGACATTCTACACTTGCTTCTATACAAGGCTTCGAAAGGAACCATCTTAATGCTCTATTGGAAGCTATTTTATAGGCAAACTCAACTAGCAAAAGATGTTATTCCCAACTCCCCTCAAAGTTGATGATGCAATAACGCAACATGTCTTCCAAAATTTGAATAATTCTCTGGGACTGACCATTAGTCTGAGGATAAAAAATGGTGTTGAAATGCATCTTGGTGTCTAATGCTTCATGAATTTTCTTTCAAAGTGTTACTGTGAACTGAGGATCCCTATTAAAAATGATCAACAATGACACTCCATGCAATCTCGCAATCTTTTGGATGTACAATCGTGTTAACATCTCGAGTATGAAATCTATACGCACATGTAAGAAATAAGTGATCTTAGTCAAAAGATCCATAATTACCCAAATTGCATTATACTTCCTTTGGCTCAACGAAAAAACCCTTCACAAATTCCATTGTCACCCGATCCCACTTCCACTGTAGAATTTGAATAGGTTGAAGCAAGCCTCAAGGAACCTGATGTCCAGTCTTAACTTGTTGACAAGCTAGGCACCTAGTCACAAACTCTGACACCTCTCTTTTCATACTTGGCCACCAATAAAAGGGAAATAAATCCTAATACATCTTGTTACTACCTGGGTGCATACCAAACGAACTATGATAAGATCCAATATTTTAGACATAAATAAATAGTAAAAACGTTTACATATGAGCTCCATTTAAAATTTAACATAAAAGCATTCGAGTCAACATTATAAATCCAAAAAACAAGTTACAATACAAAACATAGGGTCATAAGAATGCATAGCTCAAATAGTCTAAGTATTGTACTCTGAAGCGGCGATGCTGAAATCTTACACTGATCGAGCTTCTTCAATACAACGTACCAGCCTACTAACCTGCGAACAGAAGCAGCAATTTTGAACGCTGAGCTAACAAGCTCAGTAGATACACTTTCACTCAACAATGCTTCATGCAAATCATAAACACGAGCATGTAGCTAGAGACGATGATATGGCAAAAATATTTACATGCGACGCTACCACTGGTCTAAACACATAGCAATCAACAATGGATGCATCAATCTCACATAGCAAACATATACATCATTCTAAAAATATGGAGTGAGGCCCAGTGTCACACAGCCCCGAGAACATACATTTGATGTCTCATCTCTTGATGTTGCAACATACTCTTTAGGTATTCGGATCTCATAAACCAAAGGTGACTCAACCAAACAAGTGTCCATACAACACACATCATTAACATGAATACCATAACTCTATGGTTTCTAATATTAAAAAGTTACCCAATTTAATTTACCCAGTTGGTACACATTATGCTTGTATATGAGAGTTAAATCTCGATTTCACACTTTTATAAGGTATTTCATCTCATTAGGAGTCTATCGGACCATTGTCCATAATTTTCCATCCATTCAAACTCAAATTCATATTTTTTGGGTAGATTGCCTAGGTAATACTGGTACTTGGCCTCGCGTACCAATACGTTATAGCAAGTACCGATACTTGCCCTTCTAGTATCGATACACAGGCATCACAAAAGGGATAAACAATAAACCTTTAGTACCAATACACTCGCACGCGTACTGATACAAATTCTACTCATTGGAATTCAACAAAAAAGTGGGCACTGGTATGGATCAACTCGTACTAATACTTCTTGAACATTATACCGTTATTGGTTGAATCCTATACTGGTACACCCCTTACAGTTTACCAGTGTTCATTATTTTGAACATGAGGTACTGATATAGACCCCTCGCGTACTGGTACTCGAGCTCAAAATTTGTTTTTTGGAGCTTAGAAATCACTCCCAACACCTCAAAACCCTTAAAGTAAAGCTCTAAATTGAACCTACAAGTTATGGGATGAGATTTAGGTGGTTTTCTACCATTTTTACATGATTTTAATACAAGTCCCAGATTAAGCCATTAGAGCGGTCTTTAATACCAAAAGCAACCAAACACCAAATCAAGCATATAAAGCATAATATTTATGATGTCCATGAAGGCAAATGAGTTAGAGGTGTACTAACTTTGATCATACTTCTAGAAAAGAAACCTCTTGATAAGCTTTTCAAGCCTTCCTCTTCCCTAGCTCTTTGGAAGACTCTCACACCTCTTTCTCTACATAAGAGAGGTGCAAAATGAATTACAAATTTGTAGGGAGTGAGAAGCTAATTAAAACTTACTCTTAAAGCTAGAAATAAGATTAAATCCTCCACTAACCCATTTCCATCAAAAACTACAAAAGCTACATTTTTCCTCCACCATCTTTTTTCATGAATCTTACCTTGGTGTGAAGATCATTGGATGTTGATTCTAACTCCCTCAACTCAAATTTCAAAATTACCACTTGAAAAGACAAAGATTGAATATTTCTCTTTGGGTCTTTAGGAGGAAGATGAAGAAGAGAGATGAGGGAAGAAAATGGACATGAGTGATATCACTCTTCTCTTCTCTTTGTAGAAATAAATAGGAAACTAGCCTTTCCCTTTGAAAATAGGGTAATTTACCTCATAACCCCTCTTATCCTCTTCTCATCTCATTCTAGACCAAGCCCAAGTCCAAAAGACAAGAAGCAAGCCCTCCAAGGCTCTCTTACATACCAAATGGGCTTAACTTTATGGCCCAACACCTAAGGCCTACAGCATGGGTGAAATGACCCACGAATTTCAAAATCCAGGCCGTTACATCTTATGAACTCCAAAGCTAATTAGCATCTAATTCTAACCAGAGATAGTTCACAACACTTTAAGTTGAACTCTCTGGGTGAAATAGCTAATGTTTGTGATCAACAACCAAAAATATAATATATACATGGACATAGTCAAGAAACAAGATCAAGGAGCAAGGTATAATTACTCATAAAAATGGCAGGAACACAGTTTAAATAAATTGAAAACGGGGGACTAAATAAGTAAAAAAATATATTTTGGCTTAAAGGTCAAATTGGTCCTCAACAAAAAATAAAAAACCAATAAAGCCCTTATGAATTTTTTTACCCAATTGAGCCCTCATAATTCAAATTACGATCAATCAAGCCCTCAAAATTCAAATTGCGGTTAATTTAGCACTTCCATAACGTTGACCGTTACAATTGACCGTTAACTCAGAAAATGGTCATTAAGATGGTGACCCGTGGAACACTATGGAAGTGCCACGTCATAAAAATTGTAAAAATAATTTTAAAATTTTAAAAAATTTAAAATTATAAAAATTATATTTAAAATTCTAAAAATTATAAAAAATCTAAAAAATATTTCAAATTCTAAAAAAATTAAAATATATATATTTAAAAAGTTCAAGGAAATCTGAAAAATATTTAAATTTGTAAAAAAATTAAAAATATATATAGAATTATAAAAAATATTTTTTACTTAAAATAAAAAATAAAAAAATAATTATAATAATTATAAAAATATATATATATATATAAATATTTATATTGAAGTATACTTTTTTTAAATTTTTATTTTTTAATTATAAAACCCTCTAAATTTTAGAATTTTTTAAATTTCCCAAAAATTTCAAATCCTTATCCTCAAACCCTAACCCAACATTCCAAAATCACCAAATCAGTTTAATCGACGACGGAAGTTGTTGGTGCTATGATAGACGACGGTATTGGGGCAGACGACAGTGCTGGTGAGAAAAAATATCGAGGGATGACAGGTTGGGTGATGCTAGGCGTGTTGAATGGTGAGAATGGGTGCGAGGGCGATAGTGGGCTATGGCGATGGTGGTAAGACAACGAAGATGGGATGAGTTTTTCTATGCAGGGGAGTGGCCAATGGTTAAATTGGCGGTAGTGCTTGATTGAGGGATTTAGGGAGATATTTTAAAAGAAATGAAACTTTGGGTTTTTAAAAAAAATATTATTTTATGTTTTTTATAAAAAATAAAGGAAATAAGGAAAAAATAAATTAAGGGTAAACTACTAGAATTGTCACTTATGTTTAGTAAATGTACACTTTTGGTTATCGATTTTTAAAATTGACCGTTATGGTCACTTATGTTTTCGTTGTGTAAACTTATGGTCAATCAAACGTTAGTTTCTATTAAGTGCTATTAAATGAGTAACGTGGCAGTTACGAAAATTTGTATAATAACACATTTAAACCTTCATATTTACACATTCAATCAATTTAATCATAATTAAAAAAATCATTAATTTTAGTCTCATTATTTACACATTATTTCAATTTGATCATATTTTATATTATAAATAATTTAGTACTTTTTCTCTAACAAGATAGTGGCATGTGTCACCATCTTATTGAAAGAAAATAAATTATAAAACTTGGGTTTATGGTAAATCGAACCTAGGTGTAGATGTATAACACACAGACGTTCAACCATCAAGTTAAAGCCTATTACTAGATTTGATTAGCAACAATAAGTTATATATGTTATACTATTATATATGATGCCCAGGCAATTGCCCTTCTCTTCTTCTCTGGTTTTATGCCGTTTCGTCACGGAGTTGCTTGCTAGAAACCTGCAAAAAGATTCAAGGAACTCTTATATTCCATGAGCTAACAAATCCACACATTTGATAACTATTAATGAAACAAGTACTCCCTAGATTGTTCAATCCCTTCAATCTCAACGGATAACACGATTTTGCTATTCGATCTCTCATCAAAATCAACAGCTTCAACTTCTTTAAATCTAATCCTATACCTGAATCCATTCTCTTTCTCTTGCTTGATCTCTCGCGACATGCTTCAAAACCATTGCTTTTACCCCCAGGCAAGTCCTTGACTTGTTTAGACACAACAACTTTGTCAAAATCAGGATCATAGACCTGATCACGACATAAACAAAAATAAAGCTCTGATCTTTCCATGTCAATAGCTACCTCATGGCCCTTCTCATATTGGGATGCAAAAGAATGTGGCTTAAACAAGAGATCGAAGAGCAAATCAAACACATGTAAAGTCTTCCCTGACTTCCATTACAGAAAATTGCATCTGGGTATTTTAGTGTTGTGTTTATCAACTCTAGTTCTTCCATCAGGGGTTGTTTTGAGGCAATTTTAGAATGAATCATAGCCATTGAAGTCATGTCTGAGCTTGTAATCAGCTAGAGTTTTGTAGGTTTTGGGGTTAGTGTACAAAGGGTTTCTTTCATACATGCTAATACTAATTGAAAGTAGCTTCGAATTGAGAAGTGAAGCTGAGATTTTATGAAAACAAGAGAGTAAAAACCTATTAATCGGTAATAATAATATACTGTGATCTGAGAAAAAATTGATTTTCCAGGAAAATTATCGAAAAGGAAATACTAAAAGAAGAACATAGCATGAAACCAGAGAAGAAGAGAAGGGCAATGGCCTGCGCATCATATATAATATTATAGCACATATAATATACTGTAGCTAATCGAATCAAGTAATAGGCTTTAGCTTAGTGATTGAGTGTCTGTGTGCTATACACCTACACCCAAATTTTATTCACCATAAATCCAAGTTTTATAATTTATTTTCTATCAACCAGATGGTGACTTTAGCTTAGTGATTGAGTGTCTGTCTGCTATACACCTACACCCAAATTCTATTCACCATAAACCTAAGTTTTATAATATATTTTCTATCAACCAGATGGTGACACGTGTCACCATCTGGTTAAAGAAAAAATATTAAATTATTTCTAATGTAAAATAAGATCAAATTAAAAGAATGTTTAAATAATAAAGCTAAAATTAATGATTTATTTTAAATTATGATTAAATTGATTGAATGTATAAGTATGGAGGGTTAAATGTCTTACTATACAAATTTTCGTAACTGACACATCACCCATTTGCTGAAACTTAACAGAAACTAGCGTTCGAGTGACCATAAGTTTACATAACGACAATATAAGTGACCATAACGGTCGATTTTAAAATTTGGTAACCAAAAGTATACATGTACTAAACATAAATGACTATTCCAGTAGTTTTTGATGTTTTTATTCTTTTTAATTTTTACAATTTTTATAATGTTTTTTAGATTTTTTTTAAATTTTTTACGATTTAACGATATGGCACTTCTAGAGTGTGCCATGTGTCCTTCCAACTTTGACTGTTAGAGGGTACTGACAGTCAACACGATCAACGTAACAGAAGGGATGAATTGGGTACAATTTAAATTTTGAGAGCTAAATTGAGAGAAAGTTTTTTATAAGGACTTGTTTTTTTTTAATTTTTCGTTGAGGGTCAATTTAGCCTTTAAGCCTTGTATTTTTTAACAAAAGTTTTTGGAGGAGATAGCTCACAAAGCACCATGTAAAAGTGTAAAAGTAATTGAGTTTTGTTGTTGATGGAATAAATGTGAAATTATCACTTGGAAAAAAAGATAAGAAAAAATCTTAGCTATTTATTACCATCATCCAACGGTCCAAAAAATGTGTAAAAGCAATTGAGTTTTACACAATATAAGTGAATCGTAACCTATATATATAGGTTATATTTTGATACACAACCTTTTATATTCAAGCTATAAAACTTAAAACCTAAACCCCTAGCCCTAACACCCTAAAACTTAAACCTTAAACCCTAAACTCTAAGTTCTAACCATAAACCTTTAATTCTACACTCTACGACCTAAATCCCTAAACCATAACTTAAATCTCTAAATCCTAAAATTAAAGAACTTGTATAAACTAAAGTTTACACACTTGCGTATCAATATATATAGTTCAGACACCCAAGGAAGGGTTGAAGCAACACAGGCTCTCAAGCCTGACGATTTCTTTATAATCTAATATGTATTCATTTGAATTATTATTTTTCTAGAAATTTTAACTGTTCTAAGTTTCTTCAAATGTTCTAAATTTCCATGATTTCAGGATCCTTTACTCTGTTTTGATGATTGAGCATTCTCTCGGGTATTATCTTTTATAAAATTTTACACTAATACAAGACCATTAGACAATATTAAATTAATTGTTAAGATTAAATCATTTTCTTTTTTTTTCTTCTAAAAAACTTCTACATTTCTAATTTTTAACCTCAATTATTAATTTACACTCGTCCAATAGTCCTGCGTATATATGTATCATTTTATATAAAATATTGGTTTTAGGATAAGTTTAGAACGGACGACGCATACCGCTGAACACTACTAACACAATACACCGTTGAACACCATTACTTTTTAATGACTTTTAAATGATTATTAAAAATCTCAAAGGTTTGACATGTAATTAATCACATTTTAAAACAAAATTATAAGGAATTATTCCATGAATCATTTTCACCACCTCATCCATAGTCCTATCCAATTAAATAAAATCACATCTTCTTTATTTTTCACATAATATTTTCTTATAAATTAATATACGAGGAAAAAGATGATTTGTAAATTTTAATTTATAAGAAAATATTATGTGAAAATTAAAGATGATGCGGTTTTATTTATTTGGGTATGATCATGGATGAAGTGATGAGAATAGTTCATGAAATAATTTCTTTTAATTTTGTTTTAAAATATAATTAACTGTTAAAATTTTTAATAATCATTTAAAGATCATTAAAAAAAAATTAATGGTATCCCTTTCCCGCCCGTACATGCCATCCATCAATTGCGGCAAAGATGATGGGTAACTGACATTATTTGTGTACAGGTACACAAATTGTGTACCTCGAGAGTGCAACTTGGTTGCGGATAGAATTGCCAAAATGCCTACAACGGATACTCTTCAGACTCTAGTCCTCGACGCACCACCACTGATTCTACAAACTCTTCTCGCTCGAGACGTCTCTGATCCTTGTATTATAAATTTACTCTTGTTTAGTTTTATGGCTTATACCCTCTTTTAATTAAAAAAAAAGAAGTATTTGATGACCAGGCGTAAAGGATTCTCTAGAAGATTGTCTTGGGCTTTTTCTTAATTTGATAACATATTTGATCTTTGATTTGATAGTATTTATTTGGCATTAGAGTCCAGACATCCAAGCAAGGATGAATATGGTTATATCTGTTGGTTTTTTCTTAAATTGCATTTAGTCAAGACTATAATGCCAAAAAGGGTTTCTTTGGCAAAAGTCTGGTGGGTTGCGCCACAAGAGTTTCATTTTTTTTTCTTTTACTGACGGCGATAATAACGTTTATTATTTCACATTTTTTATATTTTATTTTTATTATTTTGAGTTTATTTTTAATTTATAATAAAAATTTTGCTGATATAGCACGTTTTTTTTGTATAAGGGAAGTGTTGCTTCTCTTTACATCTGAATTTTATATTTATTTTATATAAGTTTTTGCGAACATAGTCTCCATTTTTTTATCTTTGGGTGCATTGTATTGTAATATTTTTTTATTATTTTTTTAATAAAATCCAGTTCACATCGTTTAAAAAAATTAACACTATAAAATCTATGTTCTTATTCATAAATTTTGGCCAATCCAAATGCAAAACTGTTTCAAGTTCCTAGATCAAGAAAGAATGGGCGCTGCCCAGTCTCTAACAAATCCAGCTTCGACCACCTGACTCACATCCCAATCCAGAAGCAAATCGAAGTCCAGTTCATCTAAAGCCTAAAGCCTTACACCCTTCAAAGCCCATGGCTTGGCATCAAACTTTATCTTCAGCCATCAAAACCCAGACCCTACTTCCCCGTCCATCTCTGCATTTGTCTCCTTCGGTCTCAACACTTGGTAATTCCTTTTTTTCTTCATCAAATCTACTGTAATTTCTATTTTATTTTGGGTTTTTAAATGTAATTTTTATGGTTTTAGGAAACAGACCGGATTGTTTCAACTTTGAAGATTCCCAAGTACGTTGAGTTTGTTTGGATTTCTTTCGATACGTATATATTCCATTCTTTTTTGGGTTTCTACTGAGACAATGCAGATGGTCAAGGAGGGCAACAAATCATTTCCTTGGTCATTAAGATGGTATAAATCAAATGTATTAACTTTTTGTAAAGGGGAATAAATTTGTTCTACTGGGGCACTAAATATACGTACATGGCTGGGCAGTACAAATACTGGAGTTTATTTGTCTGGGCTAGTCTTAATGTTAATCATGCCTATATAGTTTTCTGGTTTTGTACTTAGTGATGTGAATTACTATTAGCTATGAGTCCTTTGCTGAAAAGCGTATCGTTTCTAGTTTTCACATTCATAGAATAGAAGTTTTGAAAGCTGGAAATGGCAATTGCCGGAATTTATTTTGACTTCAATTTTATTTTATTATGCATTTCTTTTAAGTTTTAATAATCTGCAGTTTCCTGAACTGTAGTCAAATTTGAGATTTAGTCGTACTTAATTAACATATTAAAAATAATTAAATCCTCCTACTTGTTTGATTTGAAAATTTTGTCGAATCATTGGTGGTGTTACTAGTTTCTGTCAAAAATTGCCAGCATGGCAGGTTGATTAACCGATGGTGGTATGACGTGGTTAGGGATAAGGAGCCTGCCCGGCTCGCAAGTTACTCGGACTCAGCTTAAATGAATTCGACTCGGATTCGTGCTCTGCTCGAAACCTTAACAATCTGAGTCGAGCCGATCCAACCTCGTCTCAAAAAGCTCATGGACAGGCTCGAAACCTTAACAAACTGAGTCGAGCTCAAAAAGCTCATGGACAGGCTCGAAATAATTATATATATATGATATATACTATATATGCACTAAAATTAATCTGTTTAGCAAAAGAAAAGTAATAAAATAAATTAGGAGAATATTCACTAAAAGCAAATTAACTAATATAAATTGGGCATTTTCCTTAGTTGTTTGATTTTGTATTTTCTTTGATTATGTGTTTGTATTGTAAGAATATTTCTTGGTTATTTGAATTAATCTAATTTTTAGGCACTCTTTTCCACTTTTTCGATATTGAATTTCGTTTCAGTGTTGGTTATGAAAAGGGCTTTTAACGGGACTCATCTTTTATAAAAAAACTATAGCAAAATTGTCTATTTCGAGCCGAGCAGAGCCCGACGAGCTTTGAGCCCGAATCGAGCCCAATAATATTGTTTTCGAGCCGAGCTCGAGCCTAAAATTTTCAGCTCGACGAGCCCGAGTCGAGCCCTATAGTACTGTTTCCGAGCCGAGCCAAGCTCGATCTCGGCTCAGCTCATTATCACCCCTAGACGTGGTATATGTTGGTATGAAGTGACATCTCTTCATCAGCATGTCACATCGATAATTTTTTATGGAAACTTGTAACGCTATAATGATAAGACGAGCATTTTTAAATCAAGTAAGAGGATTTAATTTTTAGCGTATTAAGTATATGGGCTAACTTTCAAACTTAATTAGAGTATCCCAGACCTGATCAGGATATTTAGACCTTTCTTTTAAGTTACAGTTTGGGTCCTTTCAGAATCCATCTAATCTTTGCAATGGGATTTTTTTTTTCAGATATTCTAGCAACTTATAATTCTGTACGTGTTATACTATGCCATATTAAGTTCATTTGCTGGGCAGGAACTAATCTGGCTGCAAAATTTTGCATGCAAATGGTATCCTCCTTTGACAGAAGATGCTCAAAGGGCCCTTGATTGGGGTGTTAATCAGAAACTAAAACCCGGTAAGTTTCCAGTTCTTTATTGTTTGTTATCTTTATAGCAGATTTTTTAATTACTTTACATAAATGCATGTTGTATGTTCTGTGAACAAAGTCGGATGTACTATATGCACAATCTTCAGTGAAGAAGATATTATTTGCCTTATATTTGGATATGTACTATATGCATTCAGTGAGTTATTGGTTCGCTTGTGTTTCATTACCATACTAGTAGTGTTGAAAGCATAGCATAATGCAACAGCAGTGAATTAAATATCAATTAAGAAATATTAAACTGAACAAACTGACATTGACATACAGTTACATAAAGCAAGCGTTGAAGAGACAATGCAATAATAAGTGTTATGATTTCATTATTTTTCATAAGCGCCACTAGATCCATAAATCTAGTGTTATTCTTCCTTTTTGAACAATATAAACAACGATTAAAGTTCACAAATGGTTACTAAACTATCCAAAATGATCTTTTTAGACACTGAACTTTCAAAAATTACACAATGAGTATTAAACTTTGGATTTCGTTACAAAAGGGGCATCAAACCCTTAGAAGTTGTTAATAGCCTAACGATGGGTTGACTTGGTATGTCCAAATAGTTACAAAGCTCAATGATTATTTTGTAACAACTAATATGTTACTTTAATCTGGGGGACATGCTTTGTCAGTCTGTCGTTAGGCTGTTAACGACTTCTAACGACTCAGTACTCATTTGTACAAAAATCTAAAGTTTAATGCATATTTTGTAACTTTTGAAAGTCCAGTTCTAAAAAAGATCATTTTGGATAGTTTAGTGACCATTTGTGATCTATAACCTTATAAGCAATCATACTGACATGCGAGAACCTGTTCCACATATCTCAACCAGTTTTTAAGAGTATCATCACAGCCACAAATGCAACCTGAGCATAGACAAGAAAGATTTCAGCAATCACTCACTACAAAGAAACTTAAACCGAATCAAATAAACCGGACCTGTCAAAAAAGGCAAAGGTGCATGATTAAAAAGTACATCTCAAACACAAAATTGGATGAACACGCTGCTAAGAAGAATGAACAATAAAATGCATGCCAAGCACACATTAAATAAGGTGACATTTTATATAGAACCGCTAACTGTTAGAATTGCTCTGCGTTATGCTATGCTTTCAAAACTATTAGTATCGTTATGATACACAAGCAAACCAATAACTGATTGAATGCATATGGTACCTATCCAAATCGAAGATAAAGAATACGTAGTCTTAACTGAAGGTCACGGATTCACCTAAAATTTTAAGGTCATACGTGAATTCAGTTCATGGTTCCTGAAGTTGAACAATTACAAATTTTGAGTAACGAAATTTATTATTTTAATAATTTCTTATGATGTTTTCATAGAGTGCACTGAGCAAAACAAAGTGGTAATCTGGATGCATCTAGGAGTTTTTGTAATACCATACACGATATAGATTCTGCATTGCTGTTGTTATTAGAGACGTGCATTGTGTGTTTGATAAAATTCTTCTATGATATTGTTGAGAAGATGCTGCAATTCATCTTTCAAATTGCAGGTGATGATGGGGAAATTACAACTCATCCCTTCTTGGCATTTGGTCTTTAGTGGAATCACCTGGTCACAAGATAATGGCGACCCTTGGCTTCAATGATGCCAAAGCCAAGGAGCTTAGTTCTTTGATTTCTGAATATGAACATTTTCTTTGGTACTTGTGAGATGCAACTTATCATTGTTATCTGAGCAGTGAATCCTGCCTTCAAACGATGTTGCTGCTCTGCCCATCCATGCATTAATGGAAATTCAAAAGAACCTGGCATTTTGCTTCGGCATTTAGCATGTGTGTTTGAGGTGTATTCTGAATGGACATAGGAAGACGATAATTGTTCTCCAACATCCAAAGAAACGTACCGAATTCTTCAATAAATTTTTAGGACATTTTTCAAGACTTTATAAAGTTCACATATAGAAGTTAGGCTATATTCATGAGGATTGGTTCCTCTGTATTACACTTGATGGATGAAAACAGATAGGAGATTGAAGTTAGTGTCTATGTATATGTAGAGCATAGCTTTGAAGCTCTTGAGATCTTATAGTGTGCTTTTCATACTTCGGTGTTGTTTACCGTGTTAACAGTTTCCAAATTCTCCTCAGAGGCAAGTCTATGCGCCTTTCCGGCTTCTTCGTGCCACCTTATTCTCACAACCATCATCAACAACAACGCCAAACATGTTGCCATCCCAACTAAAAATCCTAGCAACAACCCGCTTAGTCCAAGTGCAGCTTTGAATGCCAAAACAACACCCAAAGGTAAAGCTAAGAGATAAAATCCCCCAAGATTAGCATACATTGCTAACCATGGCCTGGCTGTTCCACGAACAATTCCTCCACAAACAGCTAAAGGGAAATTTACTACTTCAACCACTGCCATTAGCATCATCATCTTTTTCACCCCTGCTATGATTCCTTTATTATGGCTAAAAAGAGGGGCCCAAATACCTCTTGCGCCTACCATTACCAATGCACCGACGCAACCTGAAACCGAGCTCACTGCAAGCGATACATATGCCGACTGGTATGCTGTGACGGGCTGGTTTGCACCGAGCTCGTTAGAGACACGGGTGGATGCACATGTGGCTAGCGACAACATCACAGAGTAGAGCAAGCAGTCAAAGTTTAGAACAACAGCAATCACTCCGACTGCCTGCCTGGCGTTCGGTAACCTTCCTGTGAGCAAGACCAAAATCTCATAGCACCACCATTCAAGGCAGGTGGTAAGACAACATGGTCCGCTAAGCTTAAGCAGTCTAAGCCAGTCTTCCACAGGTTGATCCCACCATCCTCCTTCGCTCCATTTCGCTCCCTTTCTGTTTTCTTTGGCCACTACATATAAGACTAGAAGGATTGCAGCTATGAGATCACTTATCCAGATTGCCATCGATACCCCCTCAAGACCCTTAGCTTTTGCAAGAAAGATATTAATTGGGATGTGAAAAGCAAGCGCTAGAGCCGAGCTAAACATTATCGGGATAGTTTCGCTTTGAGAGCTCAAATAGGCTTTGAGAGGGCTTAACAACGAAGTGACAACCAAATCAGGGAGAAGATAGAAAAGATATGTCTTTGCAACAGCTGAAATGTCCTCTTTTTGGCCAAAATGGATTAGAATTTTGTCAACATGAAGCCATAGAAAAGAAATAGGCAGTGTAGTTAAGAGCAACAAGATTGTGGCCATTAGTAGTGTCTTGTGAAGGAGCCTAAAGTTTTTAGCTCCGAAGGCTTGACCACACACAGGTTCCATGGCTCCGCAAAGGCCATTCAGGACCGAGAAACCAGTGACATTAGCAAAGGAGAAACCAAGTGCTCCACCACCTAACTGAAGCTCCCCAAGCCTGCCTAGAAATGCTGTAGTTACCGCTATCTTGGCGAACCAGGTTAGGTTCATCGCCACCAAAGGAAGTGATATTCCTCTCTGTATTTTCAGCTCTGAAAGCATTATTTGTAGTAGATTGATTGGCCATTTCTTGGTGGGATTTGAAGCTAAAGGCGACTGAGACATCTCTTCCACCCTTGATGTTGCGGCCGTTGCTGACATTCTCGCTTGAATCTAGAGGGAAGTAAATTGGTGAGGTTGCTTTAAAATCGAAAAATATAGATTTCTCTTGGGAGAAAGATGGAGAAATCAGGCTTGTTTTAGATAAGATGGATTGCTTACTCCTAAAGCATCAAGCATGAGTTCCGTGAGGATGTTAGTGTGCAAATACGATGGCTTTTTTATTGCAAGTGTGTAACGGCCAAGTAATGAAGAGAGAGTTGGGTGGTTGATTTATAGTGCGTGATGATGCTCACAAATGCACTTCATTCCTTTCACTATTTTTTTTTATTTCCTTGGAATATTTATTTTTTTCTAGTTTTTTTTTTAAAATCTAGTTAACCTTTTGCCTTAGGCAGGCACCTGATTCTTTGCTCATATTCTAACTAACCAAATGCTTTGCATGCTTTCTTTAATTCCAGCAGATTATTCTGTAAATTTTCATTATATTAAACAACAGTATGCTTTAATTAGGCTTGAATCCTGTAAATTTTCATTATTATTCTATGCATATTAATCATCATTTATTATTAGTTCATTATTATTGCAATTATGAAAGGGTAAAATAAATGGAGGTTTAATATATTGAAGGTGGGAGATTTGGTATAAAAGGTGTTAGCAATAATGCTATGGTGCTTTATCTATTAGCTGCTTGGCCTTTGAGGCTGAATGAATGGAAAGTGGGGGTTAGCTCATAGCTGGGCCACCATATCTAAAGTCAGTAATAGTTTATTTAGCATTCTTATCGTTTCATTTAATAAGTTCAGTTTACATACAACTTTAGCAAAGCTTTTCTGCAAAAGCAAAAACACAATAAAGTCCTACTAAAATTAACTTTTGCTAATAACCGATCTCGTGCTGCCTTCAAATGCAAATAAAACACACCATCAGTGGGAAGCCATTACAGTTACAGACATTTAAACACCCTGTTTTGTTTCTCGCGTGGAGTCTTCAACACTTAATATGAATTGCTAATAGACACTTTGGACCTGAAAATGACATACGAAAGGATGAGTGAAATATACGGATAAGATTAAACACTCCTCTCTTCTTTTCTCTTCAGATTCATTTTATTTGTAACTTTTAATCTTATCTGTAAAATTAATTGTGTTTTACATATTATAAGATGATTTTATCCTATATATATATTATCCCGAGTTGGAGTAAGAAAGGCGGAGATTCTAGATTGAATACTGTATGGAAGTGACACTGCTAGATTGACAGATAAGAAGAAAGGAAAGGGCTACCCAATCGTTGAAACGAGGAACTTATATCTTCCGAAAGAGAGGAATTAGTATATGTCCCATGGAATCAATTGTATTTTATGTTGAAAATTCTTAGGAATGTACCGACCAAACCACAGGGATTTTAATAACAGATACAGGGAATAAAAGGAGTGCTACTTTAACAGAAGCATACCGGAAAGAAATGCTTTTTTCACTAAGGTGATAGACGCTTGGTTCGATTTCCGAAAGCTATAACCATTCTGATTTTTGAAGTGGAATCAAAATTGAATCAAATATACTAATTGAGTTTAAGATTAAGAGTTGAAATTTTATTAATGTAAATGAAGGAAATTGAGTTGGGAGGGTATTCCCATAACTAATATTTACAATACTCGATACGAATTAATCGACTAATAAATTGGATACCAATAATTATAATTAAAATTGAGTCCAATATAGATAAAAAGATAATCATCACGAACCAAATTCTACCGATTCGGATCGATTATACTAAGATTCAGAACATATTTTATTTTCTCAATTTTTTTCTCAGCAAATGTTCGCTAACAAATTATTTTATAGCCTCAATTCAGCAATTTGAATTTGGACTGGTGGAGAATTCAATGGAGATCGATTAGGGGTGGCAATTTAACTTGATTTAACATGTCCCGTCCATACCCGTACATTTTTTTCCTTAAAATTCGGGTTAAAGACAAGTTTTTAGGAAAGAATAAGTCAAGGTCATGAAACAAATTTAGTTTTAAACAAAAAATTTCTAAATCAAAACACGGCCCGAAATAATTAGAATATATTAACGAAAATGTATCATGCATATAAAAAACATTATTTACTGTTTTTTTTCTTATGATTGTCATTTCTTTTTTTACTGTATTTTTTCTTTTTCTCTCTTTCTCTGTCGCACTCTTCCCCTTTCTCTCCCTTTTCATTTTCTATATTTTTTTCAATTATATTTTTATCGTTTTTCATCCTATAACTAAACTACAAGTTCGTTTTTTCTTTCATTCTTCTTTTTTCATATTTTCGTTTCATTTTTTTCTTTAAACGCGCAAATTTCCTTTTTCATCTATGATTTTATGTTGCTTTAGGGGCTTCATGGATTTTTCCGACAACAATTTTAAGTTCAACAATGTCATCTCAACCATTTTTTTTCACAACAAATGCTGATTTGAATTCAGATTTTACTAACTTTGCATGCTTTGTTTAAATTTTATATTTGTTCTTTTTTTATCTTTTTCCTATTTTTTTATCAAAAAATATTTTATTATAGTAAAAATCATACAAGAGATATATTATCACGTGTCTCATTAAAAACCTCCCTAAATATTTGATAGAAAGAAAGTATACTATAATAATATGAATATGGACATGACACCACACTAAATAGCAAAAGAACAAAACACCAAAGTAAAAAAAACCATCAAACTACTCATCACTCACTTTACAGAGACCACTAGCGGCAACACAAAGCAACCCTAATCAAGCACTCACACCTCATCATTCGTCCTTTGTTATCATCAAAACCAGGAACGAGGCAAAACAATATCAATGTTTATCGAAACCTACAATAGTCCTCCACTCATCCCACAATTATATAGTCACCTAAAACATGACACTCTGTCTATGTCTTCTTTCGCCAAATAATAACACGGTGATGTTGCACAAGTATCTCACTCAATGATTGCAGCACCCCATACAACTAAATGCTAATCATCTGAACACCAAACTCTTTTAGCTTTTGAGACGTGATCAACTCAAGTTTCATCTCTTGAAGAAAAGTCATAAACCACAAAACCATCTCAATAAAAACTTGTACATATTTTTCTTTGTAGCTGAACCCAAACCAAATGTGTTTCATATTCTTTGTTACTGCAATTTTTCGTTGCTTGCGATAATTCGAGCTATGTTCTCGACAATATCCTCTTAGTTTCTCCAACGAATTTCCCCAAATTCAATATCGCTCGAGCCTCTTACAAAATTGTTTGTTTTCGATTTAAGAAATTAAATAACGATAATGATCCATTCGCTATCTGCTGATCTCTCAGTGGATTCTTTTGCGGATGACCTCTTTCTTTCTTTTTTTCTTATCTTCTTTCTGCAATACAACGTTCTTAGACGAAAGAGAGTTGAGAATAATTTTAGATATTTTACGCGCTTTTTAGTATCCCCTTGTATGAATCACCTCTACTTTAGAAGTTCTCTGAATTTCGGTCAACGTCCCATTTACATTACACGCCCCAATGGACATACCTACTGCCAACGAACCAATCAGGGAAACATAACAAAGCTCACCTTCTCGTGTTTCGAATATACATCCGAACCCTTCTATAATTCAGTTACTCGCAAATCGTCTTGTCATCCATTGTCCCACAAACAATTATTCTTTCATACTATCTGTTTCTCTCGAGATCCCGTATTCAGCCCCAATACCGTAATGGAGTTACACTCTTTATCCAACGCTGCATCTTTATCCTTTCTCGTCTCCCTATTCACCAACACTTCCGTCATTTACCTTCTCATTACACATAGAATCAACATCCTCTTCACCATCACATTCCTCTTTATCCACATGTAAGACCTTAAACTCTGTGACCTGTACTCTAAATACTTTATCAGCAACACTTAAATCTACAACCTCGTCACAGTTGTATTTTTTTCTTGGATATAAAATCTTTATTATTTGGTCTTTTGTAATATTTACTTTTCAAGTATTTTCTTGTATGAGCATGTTGATTTTATTCTAGTGTCGTCTTCAACTTTGTTCTTCTTCATTATTTTAATTTTATTTGAATATGTAATTCACTAATTTGTATTTTTTTTCATTATTTTTTCATCTTTGAAATTTTAATATGATTTTTAGGTTTAAATCAAATTAAATTTTTTGGTTTTTGTGTTTATTTTATTCGTTTCTCTTGGGGAAAAAGTCATTGAGTTAGGTATGTATAGTTAATTTTGGGTCGGGACAAGTGGAACATAAAAAATATCCGGGATGAATCAAGGTCAGGTATTGATTCTTACTACTCGGGTTGAGGCCGGGTTTGTCAAAAACTCACTTCGTCCCGCCCCATTGTCATCCCTGAGACTAATGGGCCATGACGCCCTAAAATTTGGGAAAATTATCATTGGACCTCCTAAAATTTTTAAAAACTTTTAATTGGTCCTTCAAAATATTTTTTAAATTTTTTTTATCCTTTTAAATTTGTTAAAGTTTCACTTTAATATATTTTTATATGTATTTAAAAAATAATTTAAATTAAATTTTTATTCTCAAAATATAAAATTTAAGTAGAGAACTTAAAATTGGATAAACAGAAATCATAAATATGTGAATTAAACGTATTTTTAAAATTTGGTTTCTCCTATAAGTAAAATCTTAAAAACTAATACAACATTGATGACATAATATATATATATATATATAATCACGTTTTTTGTTTTTGTTTCATTACTATTTTTTACTTTTATTTCTCAAATTATGGCTCTTTTTATTTTCTTCTATTTTTATAGTATTCTTAAATATAAGAAAAATGAGAAAAATTTACATCGGAGAAAATTAAAAATATCTTCCCTCTAAATTTTTGAATCAATAAAAATTTAAAATTATCAACAACCCTTCATAATAATTCAAACAGTTTTAGGCTCATACTTTATTCTATAAATAAACATAAATTCCTATTAATTTGCTCTATATTTATCTGTTCCTTCTACAAGTTGAGTGTCGAGATCTACTAAAATAATTTAATTTCATTTTCTTTTAAAGAAAATTTGAATGGAGGATTTGTTGAAAAAAGACGTTATAAATCTACATTTTTTCTATGGAGCCACATATAAACATATGTGATTTGATAACCATATATTTATTAAGATTCACATAATGGAAAACCTAGTTCTTGGGAAATCTAATTTTGCCCAGCCGCCGACGCCGTCTGGCTGACCGCGAACCCTTTACTGTTTTTGACGTCTCTACGCGATAAGGCGGGCGTTGACCCACTGAATGGGAATGAGGATGGTTCATTAGGAGAGCATATGGATATGGATGATACCAATGTTACCCGGGCTATGCAAGTCGTTGGTATTGAAGGTGCAGGGTTGCCACAACCTGATGTTGTTAACCTATAGGTTAATCATTAGTCAAAATTCGTAACCGTAACCATTAACTATCATTTTTAACAATTCAGTTAACCAAAACCGTTTAACTTTAATGGTTCGGTTAATTAACCTATAAAATGTAACGATTATACCGGTTAACGGTGTTTAACTTTAATAGTTCAGTTAATTAACCTATAAAATGTAACGGTTATACCGGTTAGCGGTTAGGTTAACGGTTCATTATGCATACCCCTACCAATAAGGGTGGTTCAAGGTTTGGAGCCTTACTTGACTTAGAGGGTGAGAAGCAGCAATATGCCAATAGATATCAACAACATTTAAGTAAAGAAGTGACCCTATAGTAACATCACCGCAACGTGAACAGGCCATAAGGAGCGCAGTCAACGCAGCTGGATCCAGTAAAAACATCGTGAGATTCTCTAGGCACTAAAATCTACAGCGGACACTCCAACGTATATTGTAACTGATCCTGTTGATACCATGGTTGTAGTGGGATCCTAGACTGAAGGCGGATCAGCGAGTAAGGTTTGCTTGGACGAGCGAATGACTAGCCTTATTGTGGCGGCTAAGGATAAAGTTGTGGCTGTGCCTTCAACATTGAAGTCAGATAAGCATTCTGCAGTTCGCATTATTGAAAAAGGATCGAAACAGGTTTTAAAGGAAAATAATGGAAGACCTTTGTATGGTCCTATTCGTAGTGCTAGCACGAAGGGGGCAATCCGTAGCTCTGCGGCAGTGAAAAATCTTCCCAAGAAAGTTAATAAGCTAAAGAAAACGGATGATAAGCCCCAAAAATCAACAGTAATGATTGATTGGGTAGTGAATCTGTCGATAGACTTATCTAAAGCAGAGGCTGCTGCTTTGGATAGTCCGAGCATCCTTGTAGGGGATCGAAGCCAAGTTTAGTGGATTGCGAATTCCATATTTGAAGGGGACCAGAGAAAGTCTCCGAATTAAACCAGGTTTGGTTGGTGGTTCATTATTATTTTTAATGATTAAAGTTATTTTTTGGAATACTCAAGGCACTCTTGGCCTTGAATTTAACTGTTTTTTAGACTGCTAGTCAGATTGCATGATCTGGACGTTGTTGCTATAATGGAACCGAGAGTGAGTGGCCTTACTGCTGATACATTCATTCCTTGGTTTGGTTTCGATTATTCTTTTCGGGTAGAAGCCAATGGTTTTTGGGAGGGATTTGAATTATATTGAAGGATATTGTCTGTCTTGATATCTTGGCTATATCGAATCAGTTTGTGCATGGTGCCTGTATGGATGTGGGTTCGAGGAGACAGTGCTTTATCAGCTTTGTGTACACTAACCCTGACCAAGGTCGTAGGGCAACTGTTTGGGCTCAACTTTAGGCGCTTGATCCAATAATAACCCTTGGTTGCTAGAGGTGATTTTAATGCTATTTGTTCTATAGAGGGAAGTCAAGGTGGTTCTAGTCGCCGATTTTGAAGTGTGTCTTAAATTTTATGAGTTTTTATTTTAGAGTGGCCTTCTTGATATGGGGTTTATTGGGCAACGATTTATTTGGAGATGTGGTTCTCTTAGTTAGAGGCTTGATCGTTGCTTGTGCAATCCTAAATGGTATGAAGTTTTTGTTGTGTAAGAGGTCTCTCACCCTTAGCGGTTGGATTCTGATCATAGACCGATCCTTCTTTCTTTTGATCAGGAAAGGTAGCGGTTGGGTATTCGGCCTTTTCGATTTGTAGCGACTTTGAATGAACATCCAAAATTTGAGCGTCTCTTGCTTGATTCTTGGCATAATGAGGTGCCCATCTTTGAGAATCTTTCTGAGTTCCAGGGGAAATTCGTCAATGAAATAAAGAGGTTTTTAAACATATTGGTCATCAAAAGTCGAGGCTTTTGGCTCGTATTAGAGGTGTCGAGTTAGCTTTAGATCAGCATGTGACTCCTTACCTGTCTACTTTAGAAGATACTTTAAAAAGAGAGCTTGCTAGTGTGCTCGAGCAATAGAAGAGTCTTTAGCATCAGAAGTCTAAAAGCTAATAGATATCATAAGGCGATAGGAACACCTAATTTTACCATGCCTCTACTCTTAGTCGGCGTCGCTGCAATACCATTATGAAGCTTCAATTGGATGATGGGTCATGGTATGAAGATGCGAATGTTCTGAAAGATCATGTGGTAGAGTTCTTTGTCACGTGGCTAGAGTTATAACCAGCCCACCGTGCGGCCTTAGGCGATGTGACTCAAGACAAACGCCTAAGTAAGCCTTTTCAACCCTCTCGGAAGATCAAACTTCCCAAGCACCGACAAACGCAAAGCGTTCTACGCGGAATCGGATCAAAAGAGATGAGCGAAGAAGAACTTCGAAAGAACGCTCAAGAACAAAGAAAGAACACAAGAACACTTAGAGGATTTAGAGTAAATGCCTTTATTCCTTGGAAACTTGGATACATAAAATGAAGAGGGGAATGCCTCTATTTATAGTTGAGTTCCCCCTAATCTGACGGTCTATACAAATTTACATCGACGGCTAAGTTTAAAGCCCACCAACCACAATGGTACAATCTTGGGAATATTTCCATCTATCTATGGTAACAAATCCTATGTATACAAGGCAAGTTTACATAGGTCAAAGTGGATGGATATGCCTTCTAGAATCTCTCACGGATCGGGCTAAGTCTGGTGGTTTCTTTGGGCCCAAGATCTCTATCTGAACCTCTTGGGAACCCTGGTGTGCACCCCGTGGTGCCAATGACTCGGGCCTTGGCTGACGGCCTGTGACAATCTCCCCCACCAAACTTGGCGACGCCCTCGTCGCGCCTCTCGAACAAAGTTGAGATCGATCCTGGAGCATCCTTCCGCGTACCTTGGCTTGCTTCCAATTCGAAATCTGGCTTGATTGTCCCCCCATAAGGACCGCTCTCCCCATAAAGAACACCGGACTCTGATTCAGTTGTCCCCCCATAAGGACTGCTCGCCTTGGCTAGCACCGCCATGCAAAATTACTCATCCCAGGCACATCTTGATCGTAGGAACTCTTTCCTACCAGTTCTGACTTGCCTCGATCTGGACTCTCTCGATCTTTGTGCACAAACTTGGATGCCTTCACGTTGAACACCGAACGAACCTTTGGAACTCTCAATGGTTGCTTCGGCCCGCACCAAGTCTTGGCAACTCCATCTGATGGGTTAGGTTTTCTGCACCCTACACCAAACAAATCCAGCAAATCAAACTGTAACACACTATCACCGTGTTCAAGACGTACCTCACTCTTTTTCCTGGCATTTACTCTACACATCAATCCTTCGTCCTGAAGTTTGATGCCCCATTCCTCATCGACAATGCAAAACCCACCGACACTTCTCTCCCATTGAAGTTCGATGCCTCGGCCACCTAGCTCATGGATGGCTCCTCGACGGCCTTCATGCCAACTGCCTCGGGCAACTCTCGCCGTTCAAGGTAGTGTTATCAACTGTCGCCTCCAACTCGATGCCTCCTTGGCTTGAAGCATCTTTGACAAGCTGAATGGCTGTCAGCTTTTTGGTTCCTCGTCCGTTGTCTTGACACAAAGGCACAACGCACCGTTGTCTCGGATCCAAGATGCACACGACGTTGGAAAACAGAATGATGAGAGCTTCAATACGGTCAAGGAAGTTTAGTCCCAAAATAAAATCAAAGTTATCTAACTCGATTACCTCAAAATTCTCCTTGGCCTTCCAATCCCCAATCTGCAACTCGATCTTTCGCACTGTTCCCACAACTGGAACTTCCCTTGAATTCACCGCCTTGATCTTACCGGTTGAGTCCACAACTTTAAGACCAAGCTTCTCGGCAGCCTTCCTGGACATGAACATATCGCTTGCCCCGGTGTCCACCAAAGCACTCCTCGATCGTCCCGCCATGTTGATGTCGACAAACATCAACCCATTCAGCTTCTGGCCCTTCCTCGCCTTGACAGAATCTAATATCATCGAGCCAAGCTTCGCAGCCTCATCACTCTCGGGCTCGTCCTCCTTGGACTTCTTGACTCGATCCGGGCACTCTCGCGCTAAATGCAGCCCTTTACATCAGTAACACTTTCGATGTACTTTTACTACCCTCGGCTTCCCTCCTTTGATGCTAGCGATTGTACCAACTCTACCGGGTTCTCCATTTGACTCGTCGTCCTCCTAGACAATGGCATCGAGGCGGCTCCTCTTCTTGGGACAGTCTTTCACTACGTGTGGACCATCACAATGGTAGCACCTTATGGATCCTCGATCCTTTCGATCATCTGGTTTCGCATACCGGTCTGGCTTGGTCGATCGCCTCTCCTTGCCATCATCGCTGCTATCTCCAGACACATCCTCATCTCTCCCACCAATACCCTTGCCATGGGGCTTGGAAGACTTGGACTCCATGGACTTGTAAGCACTATAATCGGTCAAGGACTACGCAATGGCTAGGGCTTTGGAAAGTTCTTGCACATCCCTCCGCTCTAACTCGGTCCTGGCCCATGGCTTCAATCCATCTATAAACGTGAAAAGCGCATTCTTCTCACACAAGCCGGGGATAAGGAGTTGTAGTTCACTAAACTCCTGAATGTAATCCGCAATGGATCCATCGTGTCGAAGCCTCCTAAACTTGGTCCTGGCTTCTTTCTCTGTGTTACTCGGGCAAAAATGCTGCTTGAACTCCGCTTGGAACTCCTCTCATGTTCCAACGCCCGTGCCTCCACTATTCTCATCAAGGCACCTACGTTGCCACCATAACAAAGCAACGCCAGTCAAGTAAACAACAACAATATTTACCTTCTCGGCATTGTCTGTGATGCTCATTGCCCAGAAGTACCGCTCCATGCACCAAATGAAGTTCTCAACATCTTTCACCGACGGTTCCCCTTGAACTCTGTTGGCTTCAGAATGTCCTTCATCGGTCTAGGTGTCGTCGTAGTTAACACACCGTTCCGCATGGCAGCTTGATAAACCATCACTTCCGCCTTCAGATCCACCATTTCCACCCTCAATGCCTTCAGCATGGCTTCGAGAGTATCTCTCTTTCCCTCTGACCGATCACCCTGGTCATCCAGCTCCTCGAGCCGTGTATCTACCACGTCGAGTCGCTCCGCAGAATCCTTCATAGATCTCTCAAGCCTGGTGACCTTCTCCTCGAGCGCCGACAACTTGTCCCTCGAGTTTGCTCGACTTCCTTTGTCCGCCTAGGTCTCCACACCCTTCTGGTTCGCAGCATCATTCTCTCCCTTCTTTGGTGCCATCTCAACTCGATGCTTCGTGCCTTGAACTAGCTCACATCATTCGAACAAGGCTCTGATACCAACTGTCATGTGGCTAGAGTTCCAACCAGCCCACCGTGCGGCCTTAAGCAATGTGACTCAAGACAAACGCCTAAGTAAGCCTTTTCAACCCTCTCGGAAGATCAAACCTCGCAAGCACCGACAAACGCAAAGCGTTCTATGCGGAATCGGATCAAAAGAGATGAGCGAAGAAGAACTTCGAAAGAGCACTCAAGAACAAAGAAAGAATACAAGAACACTCAGAGGATTTAGAGTAAATGTCTTTATTCCTTAGAAACTTGGATACCTGAAATGAGGAGGGGAAGGCCTCTATTTATAGTTGAGTTCCCCCTTATCCGACGGTCTATACAAATTTACATCGACGGCTAAGATTAAAGCCCACCAACCACAATGGTACAATCTTGGGAATATTCCCATCTATCTATGGTAACAAATCCTATGTATACAAGGCAAGTTTACATAGGTCAAAGTGGATGGATATGCCTTATAGAATCTCCCACGGATCAGGCTAAGTCTGGTGGTCTCTTTGGGCCCAAGATCTCTATCTGAACCTCTTGGGAACCCTGGTGTGCACCCCGTGGTGCCAATGACTCGGGCCTTGGCTGACGGCCCGTGACATCTTACACAAGCTTTTCACGTCCGAGCCTAGGCTAGCTTCGCGTGAGGATTTTAGGGGAGGGTTCCAGCAGCTTTCGGATAGCGATAGGTGGACTTTGGTTTATTCGGGGTCTTTAGAGGAAGTGCGTGAGGTGATTTTTAGTATGGAGCCTCAAACCTCCAAGTGTTGATGGTTTCAACGCTAGATTCTTTTAGAAAAACTGGTCCACAATTGGAGAATCAGTTTGTCGGTTTATATCCAAGTTTTTTAAAACTAGGGAGCTAGATGGATGTACAAATTAAACTCTTCTCATTTTTATTCCTAAATTTGCCAATCTGGAGACTATTAAGCAGTTCCGACCAATTAGTTTATGTACGGTCCTGTATAAGGTGGTCACAAAAATTCTCGTCAATCGTTTGAAGCTATATTTGCCAGGTTAGATTGACCCGACTCAGTCTAGCTTTGTCCTGGGACATCATATTACAGATAATGTTATTCTTTCTCAGAAAGTTATTCATTCTATAAGAAAAAAGACTAGGGCAAAATCTTGTATGGCGATAAAGGTTGACCTTGAAAAGACTTATGAACACATTGAGTAGAGTTTTATTGATGAGACTCTTATCGAGTTGGGCTTGCCGCACCAGTTCATCAGGTGGGTTATGGTTTGTGTGAGCTCTGTTTCAACTTAGATTATTTGGAATGAGGAGGTCACGTGTCATTTCTATGCTTCAAGTGGTATCCGCCAGAGAGATCCTCTTTCGCCTTATCTATTTGTATTATGTATGGAACACTTATCGCATGCTATTGTCAGGAAGATTACAGCTGTAGGGTGGAATTGAATTCGTTTATCTCGCAATGGCTCGGGGGTATCTCATTTGTTCTTTACATACGACCTTGTACTATTTACAGAAGCTTCTATCAGTCAGTTATCGGTCTTTCATGATATGTTAAGCTCCTTTTGTTCCTGCTCTGGCCATCGGGTGAGTGTGGCTATAACTCATATTATTTTCTCTAAGAACTGTTCATTGGATAGACATAATGTGATTGCAGACGTGTTTGGGTTTAAAATGGTAGAGGATCTAAGCAAGTATCTGGGGTGCCTCTGCTCCATAAAAGAGTTACGAAGGACACTTATCAGTTTTTATTGGAAAAAAATTAAACATAGGCTTTCTGGTTGGGCTTTGAAAACCCTTTCTTTAATAGGACGTATTACGTTGGTGAAGGCCGTACTTCTTATTATACCTACATACGTCATGCAATCTACGTGGCTCCCTAAAAAAGTTTGTGATACTAAAGAAAAACTTATTCATAGATTTGTATGGGGTTCAGATAATGGGTTGCATAAAATGGCTCTTATTAAATCGGATACGGTTTAATTGCCCATTGAGGAGGGCGAATTGGGATTCAGATGGTTGAGTCGGCAGAACCAAGCTTTACTGATGAAGATTAAGTTCCAATTGGTATCTAATGAAGATAAATTATGGGTTCATATTCCTAAAGCCAAGGATAGGATCCTCATCTCTATAAATCATCCGAATAGTTCAAGGCTTTGGAAGGGCCTGAGCCATGTTTGAGAGGATATTTGCTGTAGTATTTGATGGCAAATTCGTGATGGGTGGCATACGAATTTCTGGCGAGATGTGTGGCTCGATGGGACCGAGCATTTGGTTGCGTACTGTTTACTTAGCACTCTACCCTCTTCTATACCAGTAGCAGCTATATTGACAAATTAAGGGCAATGAGACTGGCAACGGTTAGACCAAGTTCTCCCTTGTGTCGCGCTAAATGGAATTACTTGCATGGCTCCCTCACGCAGCCCTCAGACGAGATAAGACTGGTTGGAGATGGAAGGATCATCGTCAGTTTACTACCTCATCGGCATATAGGGCCCTTAGGACGAGGCCTCACTTACATTTAAATTAGACATGGCGGGCTATTTGGAAGCTTAATGTACCGCAAAGGATACGAGTTTTCATTTGGTTAGTTTTCCAAGGTCGTGTGTTGACAAATGTCAAAAGATACTACCGTCATCTTACGCTGTCCAGTATGTGCCCGATATGCTCACAGGGAGATTAGAGTTTGGATAATGTGTTGTGGCAGTGTGGGCCTGCTTGACAAGCTTGACTACGTGTGGTGTGACATTACAAGTTGTAGGCTTTCCTTAGCTCTCCTTTTGGCCTTTGGCTTGAAGCCAATTTACGGGAAAAGGGTTTGTTCCAAGCGATGAGTGAGGGGTGGTCGAGTTTGTTTGCTATTGTGTTATGGGCTCTTTGGAAACGACGATGTACATATGTTTTTTTAGGGTCGTGATTGGCAGAGGATGTTGTCGACTACTGCAGGCGCTTGTGGGATGATGCTCTAGGGGCTGTGTAACGTATGGTGGTGTCCACAGGAGGCGACATATCAGCTGTGCGATGGAAGGCACCGAGTCATGGTTGGGTCAAAGCTAACGATGATGGTACTATTGGGGGAAGCTCGGGCATGGCGGTGACGGGGGTGGTCCTTAGGCATGCTACAGGAGCATGGTTGTTTTGTGCTTCGAGGAGCCTAAGGTCTTGTTTGGTTCTTGTTGCGGAATTGTGGGCAGCGCGTGATGCTCTTGCTCACTCCTGGCGGCTTGGTTACCGAAACGTAGAGCTTGAGTTGGATAATAGCTTTGAGGCACAAAATTGTCAGGGGGTGGTTCTTTGGCTTTGGCAGACAAAGGACTGGTTTCCCGGATTTGTGAGCTCATGGGTAGAGGCTAGAATGTACGTGTTATCCAGATTTGCCGCGAGGCAAATAGGGTTGCTGAAGCCCTTGCTAGCTTGGTTCGAGGTCATGTGGTGGGGGAGCGGCTCCATACGCAACCTCCACCTGAGGTGTTACTGTTGTTATTGGCGGATTGTACTATGTCTTAGTTTGGTCCATGTGGTTAGGGGCAGGCCTTTTATTGGTTATTTTGTGCTAGTTTTATTTATGTAAATTGTTATCGTAAGTACTCTTTTCCTCCGTTTAAAATTGGGGAGATTTTTAAAGAAATTTGCGGTAATAATCCTTCCTCTATTAATAAAAAAATCAGTTTTGATAATTAACTCTAAAGTCAAATGTCTAGTTCCGCTACTCTTATAATGGAAGAAAAAAAATCTTTGGAGATAAACAAGCCTCCTGTTACAATATCTTATCATAGTGGAGGTAGAAAGGACTGCAGCTAAGGGTGTGTTTTTGGTTGCCACTTTTTAAGTGCTTTCAAAATAAATTAAGTATTTTTTATTTCTTTTAAAAGTGATTTTTTACCCAAACCAAAAAGCTAAATTTTATGGCTTTTGTGGTGGATAAGTTAGTTTGAAAAGTAAAATTACTTTTTTACCCTCTATTATTTAATTATAATTAATTGTTAAATTAAATTTATACATAATTATAAAATAGTATATATGTTATAGTATTTATATTGAGAATAATTTTTTTATTATAGTTTATATTTTTAAATTATATTTTTATTATAATTTAAGTTGATTTTTTTCATAAATCATAATATTAAGGAATTTGAACACCACTTAAGTTCACTTATTTTACTTTACAATACTATGTCTGAAATAGACATTTTGTCTTCTCAAAATCACTTTTTGACATCAATGACAAACACTAATCCAACTTTTCAAAGTTACTTTTCTACCACACTTTTAAAATTACTTTTTTACCGCACTTTTTAAAAGCAATGTCAAACTATGCCTAAGTAAATTTATTTATTAATGGATTTCAAAGACTATGTGTCACATCCTAATATTAAAAGAAGTATCCTTTGATAAAAGGAAGAGGCATCTGGTTTTATTTCATTTCCACTTTCTAAAAAAGATAGACACCAATTCTTTTGGTTTGAAGTAGATGTTGCATTCCTGTAGGTTGGAGATACATGCACGACAACATGGTGTTATTATCATATAAATTAATGAATTGTTAATTCACTATTATTGACTGCACACAAATTTTCACCAGAAGGGGTGTTTGGATGCGAAGAAATTCAAGTTTGCATACATTGTTCATTACTGACAACAAAGGAAAATAAAATCAGGCCATTTTTTTGTTGTCCTCCTATTTTTTAGGGTTTTGCAGTGACTAAACTGAATTAATTCGCGTCGCACACTTAATTCTGGTAGGCGAGTCTCCTAATAAGAATTTTGTGCATACACAAGTCTTCAAATTCGAAATATGCTTAGGCGATACCAAGCTCTTTATCATTTAGACTAACCCGTTGGTATCAGCCATATACTTTGATCCTTGGAAAGATCCAAATTTGGCGGATATTATTACTATGAGCAAAAGGGTCGAAAATGGTCGATTTATAATCTCTGTAAAACATGTTCTTGAAGTAAATGATTGGCAAGATTCGTTTTTGGACTATAATACAACAAATTGTGCTAGAAAATTTTACATCTTTTTCTTGAATGCAAAGGGCTTTAATTATGAAGAATTCATGGTCGGAAATGATTGAGCAATATCTGGCTGGAAAGCCACCTCATCTTCCAACTCCTTTTGTTTTCTTTATGTAATTATGCAATTTTAAACTATTCTGAAATTTTCCAAATTGCAATTATATTGGACCTATAATTATTAAGTTTTAAAGATACGAGTTTTGAGCAAAGCTAGGTATAATCGTAGACCGAGAGAGAGGTCGTAAAAATCAGAGAATTCTACATACTATGTTTTTCATTATCATACAATCTTTCGACAGAGATTTATGCAAAAAGTGTTTAATTAAGTTAAACATGTGAAATGAATTAGTAAAAACTAGTAATTGATTGTATTTACTACACTTTTAGCTATTTTACTATTTTGGGTAAATTACACATATGATCATTTAAATATAGGGTTGTTGTCAATTTGACCACTATACTTTCAATTTTGGCAATTTTACCACGTAATTATTTAAATGGTTCCAATTAAGCCACCAGCCATTAAAAAATGGAAAAGTTGACTCCGACGTTAAATAAAAATGGTAAAATTACATATTTGGTCCCCATTATTTACACAGTCTATCAATTTAGTCCTAATTTTAATTTAATAAAATAAATTAATTCTTCAATTTGGTGGTGACATGTGTCACCATCTTATTGGAGGACTTTAGATATTTTCATTCAATTTAATAAATTTATTTTCCTCCTCCAATCAGGTGATGACATGTGTCACCTAATTGGAGAAATAAAAAAGAAAGCCAAGAAACTAGCCCTAGGAGGTTTCAAACAAAGGTATCATGAGTAGGAATGGCATGAGTTTGCCATTGGGCTAAGTATGTTTTGTGATATAAAATATAAAACGTAATATATGTGTTATCTGATTGTTAATGCCTGAAAAAGGAAGTAAATGTTATTTTAGGGGACTCAAACATGACACACTTATGATGCATAAAAACATCTAACCCAATTAAATAAATGTAATAATTAAATTAAAGTTAATAATGTTTTGTATATATTTAAAATTATAGTTAGTGCCCGATTTGAAATCAAAATTTTAAAATTATATTAAATTCATCTAGCAAATCCAAACTCATGAGCATAATTCAAAATTATTTCATCTAGCAAATCCAAACTCATGAGCATAATTCAAAATTATATTATGTTCGTGAGTTTGGATTCGCTAAATGAATTTAATATAATTATTAATTAATTTAAAAAATCAATTCAATGATTACATACCTAAAATTATAAAAATAAATCTGGAATTATATATATATATAATTATATTAAAAATTTTAAATTATATTAATTTTATTTAGTGAATCCAAACTCACTAACATAATATAATTTTGAATTATGTTCATGAGTTTGGATTAACTAGATGAATTTAATATAATTTTAAATTTTTGATTTCAAATCATGCACTAACTATATTTTAAAATATATACAAAATATTGTTAACTTTAATTTAATTATTAGGTCTATTTAATTGGGTTATATGTTTTTATGCATCATAAGTGTGTCATGTTCGAGTCCCCTAAAACCACTTTTACTTCCTTTTCCCATGCATTAACAATCAAATAACACATATATTACATTTTGTATTTCATATCACAAAAACATACTTGGCCTAGTGGCAAACTCATGCCACTCCCACCCTGGACCAAATTGAATAATTAATTTCTTTTATTAAATTAAAACTAGAACCAAATTGATAGATTGTGTAAATAAGGGGACCAAATGTGTAATTATACTATTTTTATTTAATATCCACGTCAACTTTCCTTTTTTAACGATTGGCGGCTTAACTGTAACAATTTAAATAGTTACATGGTAAAATTGTCGAAATAGAAAGTATAGTGGTCAAATTGACACCACCCATAGTTAAGTGGTTATCTGTGTAGTATACCCTACTATTTTTTACCGTTGTAGTGAACTTGTAAAAGTGATTCCAATGATAAGGGATAATGTTGTTCCTCTTGAGTAATCGGGATTCGAATAATATGGTCTATGTGTGTGTCAATTTATCCAAATTAAAATTAGACTGAGATATTACCTTATAATTAAATTATAAGTAGGGATGTCAATTGGGCGGGGAGGGTACGAAGGGTACTCTTCCCACACTCATCTCTATCAAGAATTTTTGTCACCATCCCCGCTCCACAACCCACTGCGAATATAAAATCTAAAACTATCCTTGCCCCGCAAGACTAAGACCATCCCTACCTCCATCACTCACGTGGATCCTGAGACACACTCAATCTCTTCTTTACCTACCCCTTGATTCATTCCTACAATATATTTATAAATATTAGTTAAAATATATATCAAATTTGTTATGAAAAAAGTATGAAATACCCGTCTTTCAGACTCTCATCACATATGTGAATTATTCTAACTATCACCATTTTTAAAAAATAATAATATACGAAATTAAATTTTGTACGAAAAATTGTACTGAAAAAACACTAAAGTCTATTGTAAAGGACCGAAAATAGCACAAATAACATATAAAATAATATTTTAATTGATCTAACAAATAAACAATATAGAAAGAACTAAAAAGAAAATAAAAATTAAAAAACAACCTTAAAAAATAAGAACAAATACCGATAGAATCTAAATAACATACAATGAAAAATAAAATAAAAAAGTAAAAGAATAACATACTTATAGTGAGGATTAAAGAGAAGAAAATAAACCTTAAAAAGAAGGCTTAACGACAGCCTACAATAAAGAAGAAACCAATAAACATATGTATATATATCCATAATTATTATAAGATAAGTCAATATAAATTATCTTAAATTTAACTCTGATTTATATTGATATTTTAAAAAATATTTATATATTTGATCTGATCAGTCTCAAACTTAATTGTGTATATATATATATATATATATATATATATATATATTGATGTTTTTCATTAATATCGCAAGACAATTCAATATGAATTACCTTCAATTTGACTATGATCCAAACTTATATTATATTTTGAATAATATTTATAATAACATGTTATAAAATCTGTTGAGCGAGTGGGGACGATGAGGGGCGGGTGGGGATGACTAGAGGCGGGTGGGGGTAGGGCGAGTACAAAAGCATATTCACGCCTTCCCCATCACCCGCGACGAATCTAATTTTTATCTTCATCCCCACCCCACAACTATCAAAATTTGTAATCATCCCTGCCCACTTAAATGCAAAGCAGGATAAATCCTCGCAAAACCTACCTCATTGACATCCCTAATTATAAGGCTAAAAAATACCATAACTTACCTTTATCGCTACATAATCTCGTCACTGGTGCAAAGCCACACTATCAAAGGGCCAATTTTGACCGCATAGATGAAAAAAACAGCCAAAACAATGAAAAGGAATAAATGCAAAGACCAAATGGACCTCACGGTGATATTAATTCGCTAGTTTTGATTTCAGGCATCTATAGATTTTTTCTTTCTTTTTATTTTAGGAATTTAATCTATATATTTTTTAAATTTTAAAAAATTTAAGTCAAATTGATAACATAGTTACTTTTTTATTAAATTCGTTGATGTGGCATTTTAAAATAAAAATACTAACTTGACAATCATATAACAAAAAAAGATGTCGTAACATGAATTTAACAAAAAAAATTGAGAGTGTTAACAATAGGAAATGAATTAATAAAAAAGACTAAATTCGTTGATGTGGCATTTTAATATATTAGTGTAGAGGGACTGAATTCTTAAAAACAAAAAAAGTAACTAAATTTTAAATGTACAAAGAATATAAGTATTTGAAGCATATTCTAACCTTTGTTTAACTGATATATAAAAAGCTAAACGGCTTAGCATGACAAGTACTTATCAAGACTAAAAATTTAACAAAAAGGACCCTTAACATCCGAAGACAAAATTAATAAATTAATCCGGCGGATTAATATATACTCTCTTTCTATTCGTTTGTATATCAAAGGAATAAAATATACTCTTTCTCTTTCTATTGGTCTGTATTTAAGTCACTTCAAGGATAAGCTGGACTGGACAGCAGCTTATTTCTTAGGGCTTTTTTTTTTTCTTTCTTTTTAAATCAGTTTTTAACTTTAAAAGCTAGTTTGAAATTAAAAGTAATGCTAAATAGTTTATTTTGTGAGTAAAAAATCACTTAAAAAATAATTTTTCACTCAATCTCAAAAATTAAAATTTCTAGCTTTTGGGTGAAAAATCATTTTTAGATGTGAAATTACTTTTTTACCCTTAATTATTAACACTAATATATTAAAATAATATTAGATATAATAATAATAATTATATTAAATTAATATTTTAATAATAAATACAGTAATTATTAAATATATTAAATATAATAATTATTAAAATAATATTAAAAATATTATTTTAAATAAAAATAAATAATAATAAACTTTAATATTATAAAACAATATTAAAAAGTTAATAATGTTAATATATTGAGTTAATACAATAATTATTAAATATATTAAATATAATAATTATTAATAAATTGAATTAATATTTAAAAAGTTAATAAATTTTACGAGAACGAATTTAAACATCATTTACGTTCATTTATTTTTACTTTACAATATCATGTCTAAAATGGACATTTTATGTTTTCAAAAACACTTTTTGGCAACAATGTCAAACACTAAAAAATTTACAATTAATTTTTTAAAATCTCTTTCTAACAACACTTTTAAAATCATTTTTAAAAGCAACAAAAAACATAGCCTTAATGCCATCAAGCTTAGATTTTTTAAGTTATATCTTTGGGCATTCAAACAAGAATTTTTGGGCTTGAATGTGAGATACAAATTGAACTAGAAAAAAGCTATTTTGTTAAAAAAAAGTCAATTGCACCACACGTTTTTAAACTATGACCTTTATTTTTAAATTGATCCCTAAACTTTTAAATATTCAAATTTCATCATTAAATTACAACCTTCATTCTAAATTGGTCACTAAACTTTTGAGCATTCCAACTTTATCCCAAAAATTTGACCCTCATTCTAAATTGGTCCCCCAAACTTTTTGAATGTTCCAATTTCATCATCAAATTATCGTTTATACCGCATCATATCATTACATAATATGCATCGGTGTTTTATGACAACTAATTTTTTTATAACAGTTTTATTAATATAAGATATGATTAGCATATAGTAATAAGTTGGGTATTAAATTAGAATGTTCAAAAAGTTTGAGGATGAAACTGGAATGCTCAAAAGTTTGGGGACTAATTTAGAATGAAATTCATAGTTTGATGATGAAATTGAAATGTTTAAAAGTTTAGGGACCAATTTAGATTGAAGGTCATAGTTTGAGAACATGTGGTGAGAAATTACTTGTTTTTTTCTCTTATATCAGTCTAGGGACTTGAATGTAATACAATATTTGAACAAGAATTAGTTTACCCTTTATATTTTTTCAAAGTTCATCGTCGGTTCTTGTATATGGTCACGAACCTTATTAAAAAGCTTAGGGAGAGAATGCTTATAAGGTAAACTTTTTTTTGAAACATCTAAAATAGGGCTGAACATTCGATCGAGTAAAGTCGAGTCGAGTAAAAAAATTTTGATTTATTCGTGTAATTCCCCAAAATTTGGCTAGTGACTAAATTGAAAGAAATTAAAAGCTGGTGATTTTAATTCAGTGACTAAGATGTAAACTTTTAAAGTTTGGTGACTAAAGTGAAAAGTATGGAAAAGTTGGAGGGCATAAATGATAGTTTTCTCAAAAATAATTTTTATCCCTAAATAGTTAGTTTACCCCTGAGAATGAGTTTTTAGTGTTATCCAGAATTTTGGCACGAGATTTCTATTAAAGTTATAATTTGATAGAGCTTCTGATAATTGTCGATAAACCATATCGAATAAAAATTCTAGAAAATTTTTAAAACTGATATATTTGAGGATAAATAAGTCATTTCACATGTCTAAGATATTTTCTTTATGTGTTTGAAGGATATGAAGCCTTGGATTTAAAATGATTTTTTCATGTTTAATCTCAACTGTTGGATCTTTAAGGACAAGATTGGAATTTTGATTTGTTTCAATGGCAGAGTTGTCAACTAGTAATGGAAGATTAAATCTTGGTCATTAGATAATAGAATTTGACAAGTGGCAAGTTTTGGGACATTGGATATCAAGGGCAAAATAATGATTTGGCTATTAAGAAGATTTTTATTTATTATATTAGATTATTAGCGCCATTTGGCATAATTAGAAAAAATAGAAGACTTTAGAAAATTTGCTCATCTTTCTCTATATTTCCGTGAGGTTTAGAGAAGGGAGAAAAAATTTTCAAGTTTGATTTTCAAGCATTTGGAGTTGGATTCAAGGTTAGCACATGAAATAAGAATTGTTCTCTATTGAATTCTTTTTTCATTTGGTACCAATTTTACGTGGCTTTTTTTGCTTCTTAGTTGAAGTTGGTGATTAGGGTTTATGAAGAACATGTTGAAAATTTATGTTTTAAGGTTCAATCATGTTGGAAATGTTGTTGTGGTGTTGTTTCTATGCTTGAAATGATAAAAATTTCATGGAAAAATATAGAATGACTATTCGGCTATTAAGAGGAAGTTTAAGGAAAATTTTGTAAAAATTATTTTGATCATGGAAATGATGAGAATGATGTTTTCCATGCTTGATTATGTCATTTGGATGAAGAAAACATCATGTTGGGGCTATATTTTAATATGGTGTTCTGTAGGGGTGTGCAAAAAAATCAAAAAATTGAAACCGATTTCGAAATCCAAAAAAACTGAATCAAAAAATTGGTTAATCGAACCAAAAAATTCATTTTGGTTCAAGTTTTTGTTTTTTAAAAAGAAACCGGTTCGGTTATGGTGTACGGTTTTGGGACAAACTGGGTAGCCGAATTGACCGGTTATATAATATATATTATTATATTATATGCCATTTTAATATTTTATATAAAAAAATCAAAATTTATTTTTTTCTCATTCCCCAAAAGTAAAACTATAATTTTATTTTATGAAGTTTAAGTGTTTAACTTACTAGTATTAAAAAATACTAATATCATGTGTCAGTTTTTAAAAGTACTATTTTTTTTCTAAAACTTATTAAAATTTATATTTTTAATAAATAAAATAAAAAACCATTACTCGAATCGAACCGAACCAAAATTTTTAGTTAACCGAATAAACAATTAATCGGTTGAATGGTTACAATTTAGGGTCGAGAATTGGGTAACCCAAACTTACCGGTTAACTGAAATAATTTGCTAATGGTTAACCGAACCCATTTTTGCACACCCCTAGTGTCAAGTTCAAATGTCAAAACATCGGGGTTCTAGACATGCTTTTGAGCAAGATGCTCGTTGCAGAGCAAAAGTAATGAGTTAAATCAAAATGTACCTTATGCTCAACATCAGGACGAGGCGCCTGCACATGGACAACAAGATATGCAAATTTAGGATCGTGGACTCTTCCTATAGGCATTAGATGCCATTATAAATAGACGGGCACCAGTATTTGTACCGAGAAAATTGAGGAAACTGAAGGCACCAGAATTTCACGGTGATACTGATATTAACCCGATGACTGCAGATTTTTGGTTGAAAAATATTAAGATCATGTTGAATAGTTTTTCGTGTGATGATCAAGGAAAGATCGAGGGAGTTGTATCACTATTGATGAGACCTGCTCGAGTTTGGTGGACCACCATTATTGCTTAGATTCCCTAAGAACAAATTACCTAGGAATTCTTCTTAAATGAATTCTAGGGTAAATAAATTGGTGACGTATTCATCAAGAAAATGAGGGATCAGTTTATGAATCTAAAGCAAGCTGTTAGATCTACGTACGAGTATGAGATTGAATTTAATAAACTTAGCTAGTTTGCTATAGAGCTCCTCCCGACTGAAGAAGACAAAGTGGAGAGATTTGTAGGAGGCTTAGATCAAGAATATAAGAGGGTCTTGATTGCTTAGTCATCCAAGTGACTTGGAGGTTCTAGTACTTTACCACCATATAAATGTGGTAAAGGGTTTCAGCAGCAGAAATCGGCTGGATTAGTGTCTTTGATAAAGAAGGGTTTTTTACTGGTAAGTCTAAGCAGATGTAGGCTAAAACAACTAGATCTAAAGGCAAGAGACCTCGAATTAATCTATAATATAAGACCTGTGGAAAAAGGCATCTTGGTTGATACTGGTTTACATAAGAGGTAGTGTGTTATCAATGTGGGAAACCAGGTCATTTTAGGTTCGAATGCCAGAACTACAAGAGGATCAATCTGTAGCTGCTCCTCAGGAGAATAAAGGAAAAAAAGGTTGTAGTTCTAGACAAGGCACATTTTAAATTGCATCCAATCATAAAGGAAAAACTTATGCTTGGGTGTATAATATCAAGACCACATAAAACAGAGATGGTCTAGATGTTATAGCAAGTATGCTTAAACTTTTTAGTAGACCTATCTTTAAATTAATCGATCCTGGTTCTACTCAATCATATATTAGTTCTAGAATTATACTAGAAAGATGCATTCTAGTAGAACTAATTGCGAGTGAAGTGGTAGCAACCAATCCAATAGGCCAGAGTGCTAAGGTAAAAAGAATTTTTCGAAAATGTCATATTAAAATTTAGAATGTGAATTTTCCTATTGATCTTATAGAATTGTCGTTCTATGAGTTCGAAATAATACTAGGATGGATTGGTTATCTGTGTATGATGTTGTCGTAGAGTGCCGATTAAAAAGATTAACTTTAAAGGAACCAGACAAATATGAGATTTTATTAGTGGGTGAGAAGCCAAATTATCATAGTGATGTTATTTCGGCTGTTACTAAGAAGAAATTTCTAGTAAGTGGTTGTGAAGCATGTTTAACTCATGGGGTTGACACTCTGAACCAGAAAGTGAAGATAGAAGATATATCTACGGTGCGAGAATTTCCTGATGTATTTCCTAATAAATTATTGGGATTACCATAAGATAGAGAGGTAGAATTTGGGATTGATGTACTACCTAGTACAACACTCATATCGATGGCACCGTATCGTATGATACCTGCTGAACTCAGAGAGCTCAAGTCCTAGCTACAAGAATTGTTGGATCTGAGTTTTATACGGCCAAATATATCACCTTTGGAGCATCGGTATTATTTGTAAAGAAGAAAGATGAATCAATGAGATTGCGTATCGATTATCTTCAACTTAATAAAGTGACGATAAATAATAAATATCCATTACCAAGAATTGATGATCTTTTCAATCAATTAAAAGGAACAGTGGTGTTTTCTAAAATTGATATTTGATCAGGCTATCATCAATTGAAGATTAAAGAGTATGATATTCCAAAGACGGCTTTCAGAACTCGTTACAAACATTTTGAGTCCGTGGTAATGCTGTTTGGATTAACTAATGCCCAACATCATTTATGGATTTGATGAACCCAATTTTTTAGCTATACTTGGACCAATTTGTGGTGGTGTTCATAGATGATATCACGGTTTATTCAAAAACTAAGAAGTATCATGATGTCCATCTCAGAATATTTTTTAGATCCTAATGGAAAAGAAATTATATGCCAAAATGTCTAAATGCGAATTTTGGCCTTTTGAAGTGACATTTCTCGGACATATAGTATCGGCGAGGGAATTTGGGTTGATCCTCAGAAAATTCAAGCTATTGTAGAGTGGAAACCTCCTAAAACTGTTGTTGGGGTTAGAAGTTTTCTTGGATTGGCAGGATATTTCTGACGATTTGTGAAAGATTTCTCGATGATTGCTGCTTCTATTACGAAGCTACTCCTATTACGAAGCTGATCTAGAAGATGTACCATTTGTATGGACTGGTGAATGTCAAGAAAGCTTTAAAAAGTTGAAGAAAATTTAATAGAAGCTCCTGTGTTATTTCAACCCAAATCTGGAAAAAAATTCATGGTGTATAGTGATACATCGTATAATAACTTGGGCTGTGTACTTATGCAGGATAGAAATGTGGTGGCTTACGCTTTTAGACAACTTAAAACCCATAAGAAGAATTATCTTACTCATGATTTTGAGTTGGTTGCGGTTGTTTTTGCTTTAAAGATCTGGCGTCACTACTTATATGGTGAGAAATGTTATATATATGCAAACCATAAAAGCCTGAAATATTTGTTAACGTAAAATGAGTTGAATCTAAGGCAAAGACGATGGATTGAGCTAATTAAAGACTATGATGCGATTATTGATTACCACCCAAGAAAGGCTAATGTGGTTGCAGACGCACTTAGCCGAAAGATGTTTTCTGCCCATGCGGATATCTGATGCTCAATTATCAGTAATGACTGATGGTGCTTTGCTTGCTAAATTGAACATCAGGTCTACTTTGATAGATAAAATAAAAGAATCACTGGCAAACGATGAAAAATGTTTAGAGAGAAAGAAGAAAACTAAAAACGGAGAATCTTCAGACTTTGAATTGAAGTCTAATGGATGTTTATATTATAGAAGACGATTCTATATCCCTAATAATGAAGAATTGAAGAAGGAAATTCTTCTAGAAGCACATTATAGTCCTTTGGCTATGCACCCGAGAGGAAATAAAATGTACCAAGATTTGAAGAACCAATTTTGGTGGCCAGGCATGAAAAGAACTATAAGAAAAATCGTGTCCAAATTCTTAACTTGTCAGTAAGTTAAAGTAGAGCATCAACTATCATCATGTCTACTTTAGCCAACTGCTATTCTAGAATGAAAATAGGAAAAAGTGACTATAGATTTTGTAATCGGGCTACCATTGATGTCGAGCATAAAAGATTCAATCTAGGTGATTGTAGATTAATTGGCCAAGTCGACATATTTCATACCAGTTAGAGCAGATTACTCTATGAGTAAGTATGCAGAGTTGTATATTCAAGAGATTATTAGATTACATGAGGTTCAAACTTCCATTGTATCTGACAGAGATCCCAGTTTTACTTTAAGATTTTGGAATGCTTTGCATGAAGCATTTGGTAATCAATTACATTTCAGTATTTCTTTCCACCATCAAATTGATGGAAAATCAGAGAGGACTATTCAAATTTTGGAGGATATGCTTAGAGCTTGTATTATCGAGTTCGCATGCTTCTAGGAAAAATACTTACCATTGGCTGAATTTGCTAATAATAACAGTTATCATTTAAGTATTAAAATGGAACCTTATGAAGCCTTGTATGGAAGAAAATGTCCTACACCATTGAATTGGTTTGGGTTAGAAGACCGCATGATCGTTGGACATAATCTAGTTCAGGAAGTAGAAGAGAAAGTACGAATGATTCGAGATAATCCAAAAGTTGCTTCAAGTTAAAGACAAAGTATTTTTGAAAGTTTCACATTGGAAGAAAATAATGAGATTTGGACAGAAAACGAAGATGAGTCCCATATTTGTTGGTCTTGTGAAGTCTTGAAAAGAGTTGGACTGGTGGCATATCAGTTGGCTTTACGACTAGAAACAAGCAAGATTCGTGATGTTTTTCATGTACCGATGCTTTCCCAAATATAGATCAGATCCTTCACATGTTATTTTGCATGAGAAAGTTGAGATTCAACCTGATTTGACATTCGAAGAAGAACTAGTAAAAATTTTAGCTTATGGGGTAAAGCAATTGAGGAACAAAGCGATTCCATTGGTTAAAGTTCTCTAGAAGAATCATAAAGTGGAAGAAGCCACCTGGGAAACTAAGAAGAAAATGAAAGAGCAGTACCCGCATTTATTTAATCCAAGTACAAGGAGAATAATTGTAATACCCCAATATTTGGTTAGTGACTAAATTGCAAGAAATTAAAAGTTGGTGGTTTTAGTTCAGTGACTAAAATGTAAACTTTAAAAGTTTGATGATTAAAGTGAAAAATCTGGAAAAGTTGGAGGTCATCAAGGATCATTTTCTTGAAAATAATTTTTATCTTGTAAATATTTAGTTTACCCATGAGAATCAGGTTTTAGTGTTATCCAAAATTTTGGCACCAGTTTCTATTAAAGTTCAATATATTTGAGGATAAATAAGTCATTTCACATGTCTAAGATATTTTTTTATGTGTTGGAAGAATATGAACCCTTGGATATAAAGTGATTTTTCCATGTTTAATCTCAATCGTTGGATCTTCAAGGACAAGATTGGAATTTTGATTTGTTTCAAGGGCAAAGTTGTCAACTACTAATGGAAGATTAAATCTTGGTCATTATATAATAGAATTTGACAAGTGGCAAGCTTTGGAGCATTAGATATCAAGGGTAAAATAGTGATTTGGCTATTGAGACGATTTTTATTTATTATATTAAATTATTAGTGCCATTTGGCATACTTAGAAAAGATAGAAGGCTTTAGAAATTTTGCTCATCTTTCTGTACATGCTGTGAGGTTTAGAGAAGGGAGAAAAAATTTCAAGCATTTGGAGTTGGATTCAAGGTTACCACATGAAATAAGAAATTGTTCTTTATTGAGTTATCTTTCATTTGGTACCAATTTTATATGGTTTTCTTTGCTTCTAAGTTGAAGTTGGTGATTAGGGTCTGTGAAGAACATGTTGGAATTTTATGTTTTAAGGTTCAATCATGTTGGAAATGTTGTTGTGGTGCTGTTTCTATGCTTGAAATGACAAAAATTTAATGGAAAAAATGTAGAATGCCTATTCGGCTCTTAAGAGGAAGTTTAGGGAAATTTTTGAAAAAAATATTTTGATGATGGGAATAATTTGAATGATGTTTTCTATGTTTGATTATGTCATTTGGATGAAGAAAACATCATGTTGAGACTCTATTGTGAATTTGGCAATTAGGGTGAAATAAGTGAAAATTTTGAAAATATCCAAATGTTATAGTTATGTTGTTTGTCATTGTTCAAGGATCGTTTTTGTGTTAAAAATAACAAATTTGGAGGTCATACGTGAAAGTCTCCAAAATTTGGATCCTAAACTTTAAGAGAGAGAATTTAAGATTTAAGGTGAAATTATCAAATAGTTCATTGCCATGTGCAATTCAAAGTTGGAATAAAGTGTAGGAAACCTTGTTATTACAAAGTAGTATTTGGTTGAAAATATTGAATTTTCCAATTTGATATGTGCATGTATTAGTAAGGTTTGGACATGCACTCAAGATTTTTTTGTGTTATATATTTAATATACATGCAAATCCAGGACCAATCGGGTGAAGAAGAAAGATAAAAAGTGTGATCCAGGCTTAGTGAGGCTATTAAAATTTTACTTCTATAAAGTGTCCAGGTGAGTGCGATAGCATACATATCATAATACATTAATGTTTTATACATCATTGGGATGGCTTGCAATGAGCCTACCCAAATTTTTATTGTCGTTATATTTATGTCATTGAGCATATGATTGACATATTATAAATATCTCAAGATTGAAATATAAAATGCAGAGATTCAAAGGTATAGTTGGCTAGCCATAGATTCATAAACAGCTGTATAAATATTCTAAGCAATACAATGCAACATTTATGTATGCTCAAAGAAGGTTGGGTATACGAGAGTACTTCGGTACATATTAAATCACTTCGGTGCAACTTTCATATATACTCAAGGAAGGTCGGAGATACGAGGATGACTCGTGTACTTAGATTCTCTTATGTTAATACTTTGGGCTAAATAAATTAAAAAACAAGATAGTAAGTGTTGCGCGTAATAAGTGCTACGCAAATGTGCAAGTATACACGTCGCAAGTTATAGTATAAAAGATATCGTCTCCACAGGGATTGGTGCTACTTCAAGAATCTAGTCTCTTGCACTGTAAAAAGTAAAAACACAAGTAAAGGATTATAGGAGTTTAACTAATGACTAATCTAGAAAGCAATAAAGTAAAAGAAAAGATGAAATCAAATGAGAGAGAGATAGGCCAGGTTATCGTGAGTTGAGGTGTGATAGCCGATTGGATCGTCTTGGTAAAAGAGTGCAAGGGCAACTCAGTTGCCGTGGCAACTTGCACAGCGGGGTTGCCTTGGCAACTAATCGATGGTTGCCTGGGCAACTAGTTGGGCAACTACTTGGGCGTCTGGGCAGCAACTTCAAGGTTCGGCGGAGCGTTCTTCAATGGTTTCTTCTTATCCCTAAGTCGAAACTCTAGCTACTTGTGCATGCCTTGATAATACATCCCTGCGTGAATCAAGGGTGAACAAAAACCAATCTTGCGCTCCTCTTAGCCGTTGAAATCCTTAACTTATTCCTAAGCCGGATTAATCTTCACCATCATTAGATTGAATAAAGATCATATTCATTCGTTTCTTGAATCTAACTCTCCCGATATTAGATAAATGGATGAAATCACGAGATCCTCTCCCAATTCACTCGCAAACAAGAATAAGAACCAAGAATGAATAAACCTTGAAACATAAAAGTGCAAACTCTTATTACCTAAACAAAAACCAATAGTTTCTCACAACCACAAAACACAATAACCATAGCCAAGTAAATTTAGTTCATGGCTAGGTTCCAAAGAAACACAAGATAAATAATCCCTAGCATGAACCTAATCGAACAAGGAAGAAAAAATGAAGCTTGTCGAAAATCCCTTGCCCTAGATGCTTGTCGAAAATTCCCCTTGCTTTCTCCCTTGGACTTGTCAAAATTTCCCCTAATGCTCTCTCTATGGATTGTCGAAATCTCCTTGCTATTTATAGGGCTAGGCCAAAGTCCTTCTTTTGAGGAGGAGTTTGAGTTGGAATTAAATTATCTTTAAAGAATATAATTCTTTATTATAATTGTATTCCTACTAGAACTTCTCCTATCTTCTTGGAATTTAATTCTTCTTTAATCTCTGCATGGAAATCAAATTCCTTTGGGTTTGGGCTTTGCTCCACGTCATCTTGGGCTTGTATAGTCATTAATTTCGACATCCCTATTGCATTTTCTCTTTGTCGACAATTGCCATGGCAATTGGCTCGGTGTCTCCTTCATGCATTGCCCTGGCAACTAGCTCGGCATATCCTTCATGCATTGCCCTGGCAACTAGCTCGGCATTGCTTTGGCAAGTGATCCTGCACATACACACACAAAGCACACCAAAGCAGCATCTTTTCCACAAAAACTACCAAGTTATGTAATCAAGCTCAACGATGGAAGGAAACATGGATTAATGCATGAATGGCTAACTATGCAACTAATATGAGCCTAAGTCTAACAATAATATGAGTAAAAAGGGTAAGAAAAATAGTACTTTTGAACACTTATCACACCCCCAAACTCGAACTATTGCTTGTCCTCAAGCAATGCAAACTCATAATTACCTGCCAATACTTCAATTTTCACAAACTTAGCTTTGAACTAAATTTCAATTCTCTGAACCGGGGCACAAAGTATGATTGGCTTTTTATTTTTAGAAAAACTGAGGAGTTACTCGGAATCAAACTATAATGCTTGTGAGTATGTGCGGAGTTGTGTGCAAGTTGATTTTTCGGATCCTATGCAAACGATAGGTTTTCAAATTACTTTATTGGGTTCTTTTTAACATGTTTTAACTAGAGCCAGTTTTGGGCACCTCTAGTGTTTTGTTTTTAGTTTTATTAAGTTAATTTAATCGACTAGAGCCGGTTTCGGGCACCTCTAGTTAAAACAAAATTTAACACATCCTAGAGCCAGTTTCGGGCACCTCTAGTGATCAATTTTTTAGCACATGCTAGAGCCAATTTCGGGCACCTCTAGCATTCATCCAATTTTTATTCTTATCCCCCAATTTGTTAATTATCAACCTAAGTTCACTAGAATTCCTTAAATCAATCAAACCACAACAGTGTTTCATCAAAATTAGCATCATAGTAAAATTCTAAGTTTGTCCATGGTTATCCTAGAATAAAAATTCTATCAATTAAGTGCATTGACAAAGTCATCATCGAATATTCATCAAATCTAAGCAATTCTTGTTCCAATTAAAGGCATGGCAAGCAATTTATGTATCCTAAATGTAATACTTAAGATGAATGTAACTAAACAAGATAATTGCTAATAACAATTCCCCCCCAAACTCGAGTGAGGCATTGTCCTCAATGCATGCATAAAATAACGAGAAAATAAAAATAAAAAATAAAAATGCATACGAGGACTTACTCCGAGAGTTCGTCATCGTAGATGATTAGTTTCCTTTTGGTCGGTGTCTTGATTCTCTTGCTTGAACGCGATGGTTGTTTTCTTGTTGCCGGGATGTCTTTAGCTTTGGTTGCCGTGGCATCTTCAGAGTTGGTTGCCGTGACATCAGCTTGGGCAGGCACGATGTAGGTTGCCGCGACATCTTCTTCATTGGTTGCCGGGGCAAGGATCTCGGCAGTAAATTTCCTTAGCATAGTAGTTGTGAGTATTGTTGTGAAAAAGAAAACAAAGAAAACCTGAAAACTAAAGATAATGAAGAAAATAAAATATCTCCTAAAAATAAAAATGAAAATAACAAGAAAAAGAAAATATTAAAAGGAGAGCATGCTCATGCATCTCCTAAGTTGACCACTTCCTTGTTACGTTCCACATGGGCACCGTTGTAGTGCTTCAATCTTTGTCCATTAACTTTGAATTCATGGTTGTCAGAGATGGAATTGATTATCACGACACCATGGGAGAATGGTTTGACGACTTCGAATGGTCCCGACCATCTTGATTTCAGCTTTCCCGGGAAAAGTTTCAGCCAAGAATTGAATAGGAGAACTAGTTTCCCTGGCGTGAATTGTCGTGGCAATAGTTTCTTGTCGTGCCTGAATAACCATCAAGAAAACAATAAAAGGGTTTACCTGCAAGACGGTCAAGCATTTGATCAATAAAGGGTAAAGGGAAGTGATCTTTCCTAGTGGCTTTGTTTAGCTTTCGATAGTCCATACAAACCTTCCAACCGGTCACAGTCCTGGTTGGGATAAGTTCATTAATTTCATTGCTTACCACTGTTATACCTCCCTTTTTCGGTACACATTGTACCAGACTTACCCACGTACTATCAGAGATAGGGTATATAATGCCGGCGTCAAGCCACTTGATGATTTCTTTCATTACAACCCCTTTCATGGCATGATTCGGTCTCCTCTGAGCCTCAATTGAAGGTTTGTGATCATCTTCCAACAAGATCTTGTGCATGCACACCGCCGGGCTAATTCCCTTCAAGTCGGCAATTGTCCACCCTATTGCCTTTTTGTGTAGCTTCAACATCTTGATCAGCTTCTTTTCCTGCTCAAGCTGTAACTTAGAAGAAATAATTACAGGTAATGTATTATCGGTCCCTAAGTATACATATTTTAGTTGCTCTGGCAATTGTTTCAACTCAAGAATTGGTGGTTGTTCAATAGAGAGTTTTTCGAGTTTACCTTCTTTACCTGAGTAATCCAGTGGTTCAAAGTATGTACCTGGTCGGTTGACTAGCCAATTTGCCTCTTCTTGTTGTTCCTCATCGACCGGTTCTTCATACTCCTCAGGTTCCTCTTGATCGGCAATGTAGTTGCCGAGGCAACTAAATTCCTCATCGAAGTTAAACTCTGCCGTGGCATGAAGTAGTTGGCATTCTTCTGGATCATCGGCATGCCTTAGTGTTTGGAACACATTTAGTTTGACTTGCTGGTCATTTACCCTCATTGTGAGTTCTCCCTTTTCAACATCAATCAAGGTTCTCCCTGTTGCTAGGAATGGTCTCCCGAGAATGATAGGTGCATGCTCATCTGCTTCACAATCCAAAACAATAAAGTCAGCGGGAAAAATAAATTTATCAACTTTTACTAGTATGTCCTCGATTTTTCCCTCTGGATGCACATAGGATCTGTCGGCTAGCTGTAGCATAACTGTTGTAGGTCTTGCCTTCCGATTCCTAGTTTCTGAAAAACCGATTTAGGCATCAAGTTTATGCTAGCCCCAAGGTCGCATAATGCTTTCCCGACATAGTGGTTTCCAATAGAATAAGGTATTGTGAAACTTTTGGGATCCTTCAACTTGGGTGGCATACGATTGTGCAACATTGCCATGCATCCCTCTGTCGCGACAAATGTTTCGAACTCTCCTAGCCTTGTTCTCTTGGACACAATGTCTTTAAGAAACTTGGCATAGTTTGGCATTTGTTCAATTGCTTCCACCAGTGGCAAGTTGATGTGGACTTGCTTTAGGATATCAAGAAACTTCTTGAATTGGTATTCTTGCTTTTGTCGCTTCAACATTTGTGGGAATGGTGGTGGAAGTCGAATATCTTCGATCCTTTCATTGGTTTGAAACCTGATTGACGACATTGCCGGGACATCTGGAGTTGCTGAGGCATTATCAACTGGGGTTGTCGAGGCATGCTTATCGCAAGTTGCTGAGGCGTCTTTATCGTCGGTTGCCGAGGCATGCTTATTGCCGGTTGCCGCGACAATTCCTGGTTCAACATCTGAGGCTTTGCCGCTAGGTTCATCCTGATCTTTTTGTGGAGTTTTGTTTGACGAGCGGGTTTGAACCTCTCTAAGTTGTTGGCCACTTCTAGTGGTGATTGCCTTACATTGCTCATTGCCAGTTCCTCTTGCGACTTCAGTATCGCTAGGTAAACCTCCTTGTGGTCTAGTATTTAGATTTTGAGCAAACTGTCAGACTTGATTTTCCAATGATTTGATTGTCGCCTCTTGGTTTTGCAATCTCATCTCGGTCCTGTTAATAAAAGCATCAGTTCTTTTTATGAAATTACTATTCTCAGCCATATAAGATTCAGTTTTCATCATAAAAGCATTTAGAGAATTTTCCAAAGAACTAGATGTTCTCGGTTGTTGCTGCGGCATCTGTTGCCGTGGCATATTCTGCTGGAATCCCGATGCTTGTGCATTCTGATTGTTCTGGTTTAGAGCATTGTTGGGATTACTCCATGAAAAATTTGGGTGCTTCTTCCAAGCTGGATTGTATGTATTGGACATCACGTTGTTGCTCCGATTGTAATTCCCCACATAGAAGCTGGATTCCGGATTCTGCATACATTCAGAAGAATTATGGTTATCACCACATAACTCACAAAAAGAATCCATTACCTTGACTTCATGTGTGTTGTTTGGTTTTTGCATGTTCTGGACCATCTTGGTTAAAGCAGCCAATTGTGCTGAAATTGAATCTGATGATCCTAGTTCATGTATTGTGGCTTGGCGTCTAACTCTTCCTCTTCTAGTAGATGGGAATTGATAATCATTCTTGGACAGCCTGTTTAAAATTTGCATTGCTTCTTCCGATGACTTATCTAGGAGTATGCCGTTTGCCGAGGCATCTAGCATCATCCTTGTTGGTGTATTCACGGCTTTGTAAAACATTGTTACTTGAGTCCACACCGGGAATCCGTGTAGGGGGCATTTGTGTAGAAGTTCTCTATATCGCTCCCAAGCCTCGTACATGGATTCATCATCTGCCTGCCGAAAAGAAGTAATGTCGTTACGAAGCTTATCAGTCAAATTTGTAGGATTAAATCTAGCAAGGAAATCACGACAAAGATCAGTCCAAGATGCTATGAATCCGGCAGGAATGCTATTCAACCATGCTTTCGCCCTATCCCTCAGTGAATAGGGGAATAATGTTAATCGTAGGACATCGGGGGTGACTCCGTGTATCTTGAACGAGTTGCAAATCTCGAGAAAAGATTTCAGATGTTGCTGTGCATCTTCAGTTGCTGAGCCGCCAAATTGACCTATTGTGTTGATCATATTAAACATTACCGGTTTCAACTAAAAGTGGTCGGCTTCAATTTCAGGTGCGACAACTCATGGGTTAAGTCCATCAAGATCTTCTTCAAGATAGTCTCGAATAGTTCTGTTTCGTGCAAGAATCACTCCTCCTCCTGCTAGAACATCTTGATTCATATTGCCGTCTTGATTTGCCATTGCTTCTCTTATCCTTCGTCTAAGTCTTTGTAAGGTTCGTTCGATTTCTGGATCAAAGGGATATTCTGGTGAAGTCGGTCTCGCCCTGGTCATATACCAATGCAAAACCAAAGTTTGTTAGCCCTTTGAATTTTTAAACAAGAAAAATAAAAAGAAAGTGCAAGAAAATAAAAACAAAGTCGCTATTGCCAATCCCCGGCAAAGGCGCCAAAAACTTGTTGCGCGTAATAAGTGCTACGCAAATGTGCAAGTATACAGGTCGCAAGTTATAGTATAAAAGATATCGTCTCCACAGGGATTGGTGCTACTTCAAGAATCTAGTCTCTTGCACTGTAAAAAGTAAAAACATGAGTAAAGGATTATAGGAGTTTAACTAATGACTAATCTAGAAAGCAATAAAGTAAAAGAAAAGATGAATTCAAATGAGAGAGAGATAGGCCAGTTTATCGTGAGTTGAGGTGTGATAGCCGATTGGATCGTCTTGGTAAAAGAGTGCAAGGGCAACTCAGTTGCCGTGGCAACTTGCACAGCGGGGTTGCCTTGGCAACTAATCAATGGTTGCCTGGGCAACTAGCTGGGCAACTACTTGGGCGTCTGAGCAGCAACTTCAAGGTTCGGCGGAGCGTTCTTCAATGGTTTCTTCTTATCCCTAAGTCGAAACTCTAGCTACTTGTGCATGCCTTGATAATACATCCCTGCGTGAATCAAGGGTGAACAACAACCAATCTTGCGCTCCTATTAGCCGTTGAAATCCTTAACTTATTCCTAAGCCGGATTAATCTTCACCATCATTAGATTGAATAAAGATCATATTCATTCGTTTCTTGAATCTAACTCTCCCGATATTAGATAAATGGATGAAATCACGAGATCCTCTCCCAATTCACTCGTAAACAAGAATAAGAACCAAGAATGAATAAACCTTGAAACAGTAAAGTGCAAACTCTTATTACCTAAACAAAAACCAATAGTTTCTCACAACCACAAAACACAATAACCATAGCCAAGTAAATTTAGTTCATGGCTAGGTTCCAAAGAAACACAAGATAAATAATCCCTAGCATGAACCCAATCGAACAAGGAAGAAAAGATGAAGCTTGTCGAAAATCCCTTGCCCTAGATGCTTGTCGAAAATTCCCCTTGCTTTCTCCCTTGGACTTGTCGAAATTTCCCCTAATGCTCTCTCTATGGATTGTCAAAATCTCCTTGCTATTTATAGGGCTAGGCCAAAGTCCTTCTTTGAGGAGGAGTTTGAGTTGGAATTAAATTATCTTTAAAGAATATAATTCTTTATTATAATTGTATTCCTACTAGAACTTCTCCTAACTTCTTGGAATTTAATTCTTCTTTAATCTCTACATGGAAATCAAATTCCTTTGGGTTTGGGCTTTGCTCCACGTCATCTTGGGCTTGTATAGTCATTAATTTCGACATCCCTATTGCATTTTCTCTTTGTCGACAATTGCCATGGCAACTGGCTCGGCGTCTCCTTCATGCATTGCCCTGGCAACTAGCTCGGCATATCCTTCATGCATTGCCCTAGCAACTAGCTCGACATTGCTTTGGCAAGTGATCCTGCACATACACACACAAAGCACACCAAAGCAGCATCTTTTCCACAAAAACTACCAAGTTATGTAATCAAGCTCAACGATGGAAGGAAACATGGATTAATGCATGAATGGCTAACTATGTAACTAATATGAGCCTAAGTCTAACAATAATATGAGTAAAAAGGGTAAGAAAAATAGTACTTTTGAACACTTATCAGTAAGCTTGAAAGCTTGTTGATATAAATGGCAACGATATTAGTAAGAATTAAACTTACTACTTTGATATATGTTAGTACATGTGATTCTACTTATGTTAATATGCATCAAAAATTTACATTGATATTTATGTCAAATTGCACTTGTTTATGGATTATTGTCTCACTAAGTGTATTCTTAGCGTGTGATGATTTTCACGCATAGGTTAAAACGGAGCTCAAAGGGAAGAGTAACTGGGCATCATCTTCATATTTTGATAGTATATTACTGTATTCACAATATACTAGATGGCATGCATAATAGTTATCGATAGATGTTCTAATAATTAGTTATGGTTTGTAATAACTTATAACTAAAATATGGTTGACCTAGTAACTTATATGATGTGGATTTTGATCTTAGTAAGCCTCATTATGCTTTTAATGTATGAAGGACTAAGTTATTAGTAACTAATGTGTTCATAGTAGAGAGAGTCAAAATCTGTCAAAAAGTTATGCAGATGTAGTGTGTTTAAAAAATCAGTATAAATTCCATGATTTAAATTAGGAAGTGAATCTTATATGTATGAATTGGAAATTGAGTCTAGTTTCTTTGAAAAAAAGTGACTGATTTCGAGCTCTGTACTAAAACATATGAATTCTTAACCAATGAAAGGTCAGAAAATAGGGCAGCAGATTTCTTAAAATTCTGCACTGTGCCGTGAGTTTAAGAATTTATTTGAATTTTTGCATAATGAATTTGAGTTATTAATTCGCATGGTTAAGAAGCTTAGTGAATCTAGTTTAACTAAAAATTTATTGAATGCATTTTTGATGTCTACAAAAAATTGTAAATTTTTTTGTTCAAAGACAGTGCAAGTTGCCAGTTTAGATTTCGATAATGGAAATTGTTTTAACTTGTCTTTGTGACATCGCCAACTCGTGTTCGAGGACCGAATATAAGAAGGAGGTGTTACAATTCGAGTTGAAACGTCCTATTTATCATTCAAACTTTATTTAAATTTTTTTTGAGTCCACTCGAATTATGAAATTTGAGTTGAGTCGAGTTTCAAATTTCTATACAAATTTAATTATAATTATTTATAATATTATAGTTCGAATTAACTCCAAATCAAATGAATTTCTCTTCATATTTGTTTTACATGTGTAAATAAAATTATTTATAATATTATAATTCGAGTCCACCTCATTCTTGAATCTTACAAATGCGAATGTGGTCTGTTTGCCTTTCCTCTTCAAATTCCTATAAAGCGATGAACACATCTACAACCTGGCCGTACACCTGCAAAACTTCCTTCAATGAAGAGTGGTGAATCCTCTTGCTCATGTTGTCGACAAAAACTGAAAACTCTAAACGACGGTGAATGTCTGTATTGTTAACCTTTGCCTGGAAAAACCTTTCTCTCATCATTTTTTTCCACCCTAAGTTTTTCATTGCACATCATATAAGTTCAAATGGTTCATTTACTAGCTCAATTTATCTCATTAATATAATATTTGATTAAATATTAACTAAAAGGAGAATTATGGATGGGAAGTATATTTCAAAAGATTACTTAATTAAGTAATAGCACTTTCTCAAGAAAATAGAGAAAAATAATTTCAAAAATTAATTTAACAACTTCGGATCACTATTTAAATAGAGTCCAAAGTGGCCTATTAAATTATTATTTGATGTTTAAAAATTATTTTAATAACCTATTATTTTTATGATTTATTTATTTGAATTTAAAGTGGAATATTAAATTAATAAATTAATTTTGAACTAATAAGGTTGAAGATTAAAATAGAAAATTAAATACATTCTAAAACGGTAAAATTGTCGTTATTTTATGAAATTAAAATTAGACCATATATGACTAATAATGCTCATATTGTTATATATTGTATGAGTTCGAATCTTGGTATGAAAATATAATACATTTCTATTTAATAAAAAATAAACTATGTAAAAATATTTAATGTTGATAAATTATTTTTTTATCATAATTAATTATACATTAAAATTAATTTGAATCTATTTCAATTGTTAGATATTTAATTGAGTATTTAATTTTGGATGTTGATTTCATGTTTCGAAATAAAGTTTATGAATATTGAAATGAATTCAATGAAATCCAAATCAGAACCACTGTGCACAATCAAAACAAATAACAGTCGATGGATGCAAATTAGAGCAGATATTTATCAGTCAATTAGTGCACAAAATGCAATCAATGTAGATGTGACAATAATGCATCAAAAGGCATCCATGCTTCAATAATATGGTTTATCAGTACATTTGTTTCTACTCATTTATTTATTTTAATATAAAAACGGTTCACTAATAATTCATCAAACGTTATATTTATTTATATCTCTATGCTAAACTAAAAAATAACATGTATCCTTAATTTTTTAGTCGAATTACAATTTAAATCCTTATAAATTTTAAAATTAAATAAATTAAACCTTGCTACATAAATTTTCACTTTAGTTATGTAATATGCCCTTGAATATTTCAAATTTAATATTTTGGCATCTATCAATATTCCATACTGATCCGAGTTGGGAAAGGGAGAAGAAGAGAAAGAGAAAGAAAAAAAGAAAAAGATAATTCCTTTTACTTGTGACATATTTTTTTATTGGTGGGACCCTGAAACAAGTGGTCAAACTCATTAGCACTGACGGAGGCAAACCAATCATATTATATTATTGTTATTTGATTGAACTTTTAATGGAATCAGAGGTGTACCATCTAACTTTGTTTCACTCCATAAATGACGGGAGCATGGTCACAACTTAGAAGACAACTTGAATAACTTTCAAGTTGAGTCTCGGAAAGAAACACTAAAAAGATAGAGACACAGCACATAATGAGTTTTATGCCAAGGTTGTTTTAAATTCGAAAATGGTCAAAATACGTTAAATTCACCAATTAAAAGTTTTAGAGGAATTCTAGTGACATAGGATGATTTTATTTAAAACTCCATTACCACAATGTACAACTGATGGTTATAATGATTTGTGTTCAACTTATTCGTATGAAGTTTAACAAATGATGCTCAGAAAACAAATTTTAAGTTTCAACTTGATAAATATATTGAATTCAACGAGTGGTCCAAGTAAAAAAGATGATGATGTTCATTCGGGATTTGAGCAACTTTGTCTACAAAGTGTGTGTATTATCAAAGGGAAAGAAAAAGTATACAAATATTACTTTATAACCGCCTAAAAACTACTAATTTTTTTATAAAGTATATTTTGTTTTTTCAAACATGTAAAGACCTTTTAAATATTCTAGGCTTGCTATGGAAATTTGAATTGATGAATTGGGTTTGGCTCCATTTTGGGCCACTTAATCAATTGTTTATCTCTCGGATCAACTTGGATCAAGCCATGAGTTTTTCTACAAATCAACTCTCAAACATACATTGACACCACAAAAGTGGAAAATATAAATATATAATATCTGATCCAGCTTCAAGCATAAATAATAAGAAATATTTTTATTGGATTATCTACACATAGATTATCATTAATTGTTTAAGGGTAAAATACGTAAATCATCACTAAACTATGCTATGTGACCTATTTTTGGTCATTAAACTTTCAAAATGTTCAATTTACTCACTGAACTTTATACCTTGATTTTTTTCATCACTCTTCCGTTAACTCTCTAACACCGTTATGACACTGAATAAAAAATAATAAAAATTGATGGGTAAAATAGCAAATCATCATTGAACTTTACTCTCCGACCTATTTTGGTAACTGAACTTAGCTCTCTGACCTATTTTGGTCATTGAAGTTTTAGATGTTATGGTCCACGTCATAACGGTGTTAGAAGGTTAACAGAAGAGTGATGAACAAAATCAATGTACAAAGTTCAGTGAATAAATTGAACGTTTTGAAAGTTCAATGACCAAAATAAGTTAGAGAGCAAAATTCAGTGACGATTTACTTATTTGACCCTTTGTTTAACTTTCTATGTGGATTGCATTTAGTTAAAATATTAGGTAAAGGTATTCTATGGATCTAAGGGTGTGCATTCGGTTAATTCGGTTAACTGGACGAGCCGAATTACCCAAAATTCATTAACCGAAATTTTTTCTTTTAACCGTTAACCGAACCGAAATTTTTCAATTTTTTTTAACTAAACAGAATAAAATTCGGTTAATTCGGTCGATTTTCAAATTAATCGAAATTTGTTATAAAATTTTGGGTAAATTACACAATTGATCACTAAATTATGCTAAAATAATATTTTTAGTCATTGAACTTTCATTTTATGCTAATTTGATAAAAGTTTAATGACCATTTTATAATATATCAAAAAATTTAATGATCATTTTATAATTTTTAAAAGTTTAATGACCAAAAATAAAAATATGTAATATATTAATATTTAATATATAATAACTTCGGTTAATTAACTGGTTTTGAACCGAATTAACCAATAACCGAAGATTAAAAAAACTCTTAACCGTTAACCAATTTTACCTAAAATTAACTGACCAATTAGCCAAAAAAAATCAGTTCGGTCGGTTGTTAAAACTGAATAATTCACACCCCTATATAGATCCATATACTATAACGCTAAGTATATTTTACATTTTATAGTTTTTATTTTTATTTTACACTTTATGTGTCTAGGTTTTGTAGTTGTCCCATTCAACAATATTGTTTTAAAGATTTGGACTTGATTCTCCTTAAAGTGTAACAAGCTTTACCATTACATCCAATACTTATTGACTTACCCTATGTAGTTCTAAAATGAACATCAATGCCTCGTACAATCGCAACAAAAACTGATTAATTTTATGGGTAACTATTCCATGCACAGGCAGTGGAAAATAAAAAGTTTCCACAATCACCTTAGTTTTAAGGTTTAGGAACTTTGTTTAGAGTTTAATGTTTAGGGGGTTTAAGTGTAGTAGTTTTAAAATTAGGGGGTGTTGTTAGAATTTAGTGTTTATATGTTAAAACCTAAATCATTAACCATAATACCCCAAAACATAAACTCTAACCTCTAAACCCTAAATTCTAATCCTAAACCATAAATTCTAAACCCCTACACTTAAACTCCTAAATCCTAATCTGAGTCTTTAACCCTAAAATTAAGGGCGCTTATAAAAACTTATCGTTTCCATCGCCAATACATAAGATATTTTCCTTCACTTTATAAAGTGAATGATGTCGACATTACTTCAACATATGACATGGAATTTTGTGATGTGAAATGTTCACCCAACTTATTGTAATTTTAAAAAAATTGAACATGACATTTAAACGAACAAAATTTAATAAATATTTCTTTTTCGGGAAATATCTTAAAAAACAACCCCAACTAAGATTATGTAGAAAATATCTCATTTTTAGCTAACGTAAGATAAAATTCGCATTTAGTTAAAAGCGAAATTTGAACTCACTTTTAACTAAACGTGAGTTCCGTGTTGAGTGGGTAGGTAAGAAATAAAAATTTTAATTTACCAAGTTTTTTTTAACACAAAACTCACTTTTAGTTAAGTGTGAGTTTAAAACTATATCTTTGTAACAAAATATCTCTTTTTATGACTTGGCAAAACTATATTTAATAGTATTTTATGACCGGCATATCTTGGTAATAATAAAATATAATTTCATTTTATGACAATCTGTATTATCGAGGAGGAAAAATAGGGTGGGAGTTAATTGGGTTCTACCGCCGTCGGGGTCTTTAAATTTAATGTTGATTGACCCGCAAGGGGTAAGCCCGGACCAGTGGGTTGTGGTGGTGTTCTTAGGGACGATAGTGGCAAGATTTTGACACTTTTTTAGGACTGCTAGGCACGTTTGAGTCTAATGAAACAGAGCTCCAAGTCATTCGATATGCCCTGATATTCTTTAAGAATTCGGTTTGGTGTGATCTCTCTTATTGTGGAATCTGACTCCGTAGTCGTTGTTGCTTGGGTGATGCATAATGAACATCGGCCTTATTTTTAGTCGATTGATGAGATGTGTGGCCAATTACGGAATATGTACTTTCATAATGTTGTCCGAGAGGCAAATAGCCTTCCCGATACACTTGTGAAAGGGGAGTTGAGTGTCATGGCCATGCCGTCTAGGCCCAGATCGGCATGCCACACGACACTTCAAAGGGACTCATCCTAGACAAGTTAACCTTCAACACGTCCATTGTCCAAAGGCTTATCTTGAAAGCGTCAACTCATAATCCGTCAGGCAACACACACATCAAATACCGTATCCCGCAGGACCTAGAGAATGCTATGTGCCAACCCCTAACTTTCGCGACAAGCACGATATAGGGCCCTATGGCCCTAAATCGTCCCTAAAATATCATCTTAGAGAGATATTGTGCCATCCGCTTGGCCCCAATGCCCGCACACCTGGGCCCTACATGAGCCTAGAAGATGGTCACTTACACTAAGGCAGCTCGGCTGCTAGCTATGGCGAGGAGGATGACGGAGACCCAACACCAGATCACTTCCCCCTAAAGAGCTAAATAAACTTACCAAGTATGACGCAAGTAGACGTTGCTTCGTCCCAACCGATGACACTTTTGGATAGGGTCTTCATGCCTTCCAAAGCATCTTGACTTGCATCCTTGACTTGGTAACTTCTTAAGGATTGCTCATATCAATGCTCGGTCTACCTTTGCTCGATTTTAAATGGGCTTGTCAAGGAAGGATCACAATACAATAAGAGATAGCCTTGACATTCTCTCGCACTTTCTCTATTGATATCCTCATCGATGTAGTCCAAGAAGGAGTGGTTCTGACATTCTCCCCCATTTTTTCTATCGATGTCCTCATCGATGTTGACACTAGTTCTTCATCACCTAATGAGTCGATATGGACACCTATGGCATCTCATCTTCGATATAGGCTTAATTTAATATGTTTTTCTAGTCCCATCATCTGACCATTCAAGCGAATAATTCAAGCCTCGATCCTATGTTCTCTCGATCTCCTTATGACCACATAGCACATCCGTGACCATTTAGACCGATCATGAACTCATTATGACTCGATTCCACTTTTTCAATATCGAGTGCTAGATTCACGCTCCCCCACTTTTACTCTGATTGTGGCTCGAGCAAAAGACAAGTAACGAACCATTGACCCACTCGAACATGTACCTTATAGTTTCTTTGTGCAACACGATCTAGAAATAGAGCTACAAAACACAAAGTAACATACCTGGCCATATGCAAGTGAACTATGACTCGTCATGCAATGGCTTACTTCTCGGCATTAACCACATTTTCCAAACGTGTCCCACCTTATAGTGAGACCTTTTAAGCATAGAATGTGTCACCATATAGCCACTATCCAAGTAGGTAAGTACAGGCTCACATTGCACTTAGTTGCTTACTGATGTAAAATGATCTCTAGTCGCCACCACGATGCATAAATGTACTTTGTCTCTTTGCCTTTCTTTATATTGCATGTACTACAAGACATACAAGTGAATACATCAGTGATAACATATTTACACAAGTTTGGTATGATACCTGGTTGGTACACATTGCCTTACGCATTCACCATTTGCCAAGTGAATGTACATCAATGCTCACTCGAACAACCTTGTTTGTGAACTCATGCATCATGTTTTCAAGTAATTTAAAACACATTTTACCACAAGCCAACCCGTTTTGAAGTTATCCAACATTAAGCGCACAATTTGTCTTGTTTCTCCTCCACACTATTTGTCGACGTCCTCGTTGACTATAACAGAAAGACTCATTGGTTAATTAAAGGCACCATTGTATCCTGTAAACACTAACTTTTCATCCATGTCACAATTATCCACCCTGCCTACTCCAATTACCAAAGCGCTTGGCGTGATTCACAACGTTTTCCTACCCTGCCAACTCCAATTACCATAGCACTTGGGTTGAGTCTCAAAGTTTTCCTACCCTGCCTACCCCAATTACCAGGGCACTCGACATAGAGTCCAAGTTTACTACCCTGCCTACCCCAATTACCAGGGCGCTCAGCGTAGAAGAATACCTACCCTGTCTACCCCAATTACCAGGGCACTCGGCGTAGAATAATACCTACCCTGCCTACAACAATTACTAGGGCGCTCGATGTAGAAGTTTACCTACCCTGCCTACCCCAATTATTGGGGCGCTTGGCGTAGAAGTTTACCTACCCTGCTTGCCCCAATTACTAAGGGGCTTGGTGTAAAAGTGTACCTACCCTGCCTAACCAAATTACCAGGGCGCTTGGTGTAGAAGTTTACCTACCTTGCCTACCCTAATTACCGGGATGCTTGATGTAGCATCTCGATTATCCTACCCTGCCTATCCCCATTACCAGGGTGCTTGGTGCAGAGTCGAATATATCCTACTATGCCTACCCTAATTACTAAGGCGCTTGGTATGGAGTCGTAAATATCCTACCCTACCTAACCCAATTACCAGGGCGTTTGGTGTAGAGTCGATCGTCAAAGGGACACCATCTGTGTAGAAATGCTAAACCAACCTGGTTCAAATAGCCTGTCATTGATACCAAATGTCACGGCCATGCCATCTAGGCCCGGATCGACATGTCGTACGTCACTTGAAAGGGACTCATCCCAGACAAGTCAGCCTTCAACACGTCTATTGTCCAAGGAATAAACTCAGATGCATCAACTCATGATCTGTCAAGCAACACACACATCGAATACCGTATCCCGTAGGGCCTAGCGAATGATAGGTTCCAACTCCTAACTTCTACGACAAGCACGATATGGGGCCCTCTGGCCCCAAACTGTCTCTAGGAGATCATCCTAGAGAGACATTGTGCCATCCGCTTGGCCCCAATGCCTGCACACCTGGGCCTTCCATGAGCCTAGGAGAATGTCACTTACACCAAGGCAGCTCCGCTGCTAGCCATGGCGAGGAGGATGGTGGAGACCCAACACCAGACCACTTCCCCCTAAAGAGCTAAATAAACTTACCAAGTATGATGCTAGTAGACGTTGCTTCGTCCCAATCGAGGACACTTTCTGGACATGGTCTTCATGCCTTCGAAAGCATCCCAACTTGCATCCTTGGCTTGGTAACTCTTTTGGGATTGCTCATATCAATGCTCAGTCCGCCTTTGCTCGGTCCCAAATGGGCTTGTCAAGGCAGGATCACAATACAATAAGAGATAGCCTTGACATTGAGTGTGTTTGTGGTTTCAAGCTTGTTAATTGGGCTGCTCTTTTCTGTCTGTTTTCGGCTGTGGTGTTGAATTCTCATAGATGTTTTTATGCTTTTTCATGTAATTTCTTGGCTCCTGGTGCTTTTATTCAATGTTGTTGGGTTGTGTTATTTTGTCTTTTATCTTAGTGGGTACTCTTTTTCTCCACATAAGATTAGAAAGCTTTTTAATAAGACCCACGAATAGTATTTTGTATGATTGCTTCTAATAAAAATCATACATTACTGATAAAAAACAATATGTATTAGATGATATAAGATATTTAAAACTATATTTGTATAAAGAACAAATAAAATAAAAAATATTTTTATTTTAAATTATTTTTTATAGTTAATAATAATATATACCAAGTCATACCAAAATACTAATAAAATAATAACGAGTGACTAAAATAGGTCAATATATAAAATTTAATGAGTAAATTGATCGTTTTAAAAGTTCAGTGATCAAAATAGGCCAGAGAATAAAGTTCAGCGATGATTTTGTAATTTACCGTTTTTTATATGATCTTATATCTCTAATACATATTGTCATTAAATATCTCATTTTTCTTTATAGATTGCTTTGGAATTAAAATATCCTAAAAGTTATCTCCCGACTGTAAAGAGCTTAGAGGCGTCTCTAAGGTTATTAAAGGAAATACATGTCGTTGAAGAACAGTGCATGCAAAAATAGTCCAAGTAGTATCTTGGGTGCCCAAAGAACCTATGCATGCTATAAGTATTAAGTTCGAACCATGCCTGTCACATCCCAAAACTAGGATCAATATTTTTGGACGTGTTGATCTGGGAATTTATTCGGGGTTTTTAAATGAAATTTTAGGGTTTCATTGAGGAAATATGAAATTCCTTATTAAATTATAAAGATCTAGAAGTTCAAGGTCAAAAGTGGAAATTCTGAAAATTGGGATGCAATTCTTAGCTCTCGTATGTAGGGGTGTTAATAAAGTTGTGCAGCTCGTGAGTAGCTCAAATTCGACTCGATATTCGTAATTGACTCGTTTTATAAGCACTCCTAGTCTGCTAGTCATATGCAGTTTAGTTTCTTTTAGCTTTTTATTTATTTACATTTTAGCTTGTTATTTCTGTTATATTTACATTTTAGTCCCATTTCACTTATTTGCATTTCTATATTATATATTTTATAGTTTATATTATAGTTATATATATATATATACATATATTAAAAAAAGTTCTTTCACAATGCATAGTATATATATTGTAGCATATTACATAAAATATACATTTTATTAAACTTATCTTTTACACCTTATATAGTATGTTTTATGATTTAATAATTTCCTTGAGATTTACTAGAACATAATGGACTAACTATCAAATTTTTTCTCTAAATATCAATATATTAGCACTTCTAGAGTTTGGAATTAAATTTGTACGGCAAAATATTGACATGTTTTATTACCGCATAGATAGTAGTATGAGATAATAGTATATTAGCAGGGCCGGTCTTAGAGCAGGTTAAATTGGTCGACTGCCCAAGGCCCTATTTTCCCTAATTTTAATTACTTAAATAGGTATAGTAGAAAGGGTCTTAACATTTGTTTATAATATTAGATAAAGACTTCCATTTTGAGTTATAAATAACAAGTAAGAGAACAATAGTATTGGCCATAAATGACCAGTGAAAAACAAAGATAAAAAACTAATTTTGATTATTTTTTATATAATGGTAACTCAAACTCTCAATCCTCATAAACTAAATCGCTAATCTTTTCAATTTCTCAAATACTTCACTCCATTCTTCAGTCCACTGCACTATTTTCGATTTCTTTCTCTCTAATTTCTTAATTTTTTAGGCTTCAACGAATAAATTTTTCAATTCAACATCAACTTGGAAGTGCACCATTAGATCTTGGCATCACATATCAAAATGACTGTTCAAGAGATCAAAAAGAGAGAAAAAAAAGGAAAGTTTGAATCCTAATTTTTTTGTTGATATATTTATTTTGTTAATTGTTCATAATTTTTTATTGAATGTCATCTAGAAAATATAAATTTGGGCATGAAAAAAGGAAAAAAGAAAAGAAAATTATAAAAATTTTAAGACAATCAAGTCATGTGAAAGAATTAAATCTAAATGAAAATGTTAATGAGTCTAATGTTGTTGATGAAGATATTTGAATAGAGAAAAATATTTTTCTTCTTTAGACATTTTTTATCCAAGAAATTGGAAGTCTTGATAATAAAATAAGAGATTTATTATTGGAAAAGGGATTTATGTTGTACATTTAATATGTAGCGATTAAATTATACTTTTATATTATAACTAAATAAATGCCTATTTTTTATAATTTGCCTAGGACATCAAAAATATCAAGACCGATCCTATTTATCAATTCTTCTGGGGTCTCAAACAATTGAAATGTAATTTATGGTCACGACTTCTTCCATTTTAAGAAGAGAATGAATGATATTCCTTTCCTTTATAAGAATAGAATTGAATAAAATTTTGAAGTGTACGACGGGTACGTAAACAATGATCTTCATACCATATCTGATAACAAATGTATACTATTTGTAGAGTTATTTAGAACTGCCATTTCGTTATTTGTCTTCATGTTTCCACTAATGGTTGTGAGTCTGATATCCCAAACATGGCTCGAAATATTAGGTCAAATCTGAAACGTGAATAAGTCGCTAGAACGACTTGATTCGACCGAACTTTGTTACATAACTAAATTCATTTCAACGCATTCTTATCACCAAAGCATGCATTCAGTTAGACATACTTAATTTTAGAAACATTCACGATTGTCAAACTAATCACTGACCAAATCATGCATAAAATAGACAAAATTATCAATTTTGGAGTTTAAGTATCGATGCTCAGTCTCGGGGTATCGACACTCAAGGCAAAAAAAAAACTCAATTCTAGGCTCAATATCATAATAACCTATGTAGTATCGATATTTGTTTTGAAGTATCAATACTCATGTAACGACCCGGATTTCAAAATCCGTGGGTCGGTTTAACCCGAGTCTTGAGCCCCGCATGTTGGGCCGAGAAGTTGGACCGTTGGGGGCTTGAGTGTTGGGTTTGTGGATGAGGTGGGAAGAGGATGGAGAGGTAATAAAGTAAATTCTTGTCAATTCAAAGGAAATGGCTGAATTTCATTTATACTCATGCAGAAAAGGACAGGGTGTGACCTCATTCTTGTCCCTTTTATTCCTCAATCTCTCTTCTTCATCTTAAGCTAGAAGAAAAAGGGTAAAAGTTTGATCTTTGTTGTTTTGGAGGCAAATCTCGAAATTTGGGTTTGAGATAAGTTGTCCAGCTTTCAAGGATCTACGAATGAAGGTAAGAATTGTTAGAAATGGTGGAGGAATGTGTTCTTGGGTTTATTGGGGGTTTGTGAGAGACAGGTTAAAGGTGGCTTTAATCTCGTTTTTCCAGCCCTAAGAGTAAGTTTAGTTTGATTCCTTATCTCCTCCAAGTTGTAACTCATTTTACAATTCTCATGTAGTGAAAGAGGTTGAGAATTCTTCCAAGGAGCTTGGGAAGAAAAAGGCTTGAGGTGTTGGCTTAGAGCATCATTTTCAGCCTTTAAATCAAGGTTAGTACACTACTAACTCCTTTAAATCAAGGTTAGTACACTACTAACTCCTTTGTTGCTTGAGTTGATGTTTTGGTTGTTTGGGTGTTTAAAGACCCTTTAATGACACAATCCATGGTTTATGTTAATAACATGTAAAAATGGTAGTAAACCACCTTAAATGCTCTCATAAGATGTAGGATCGAGTTATGAGGGTTTGGATTAGTAAAATTGCATGGAATTATGAAGTTTTGGATTAGGGTTTGAAGAGAGAGAAATTAGGGTTTCATGGAAATTTGATGGAATTCAAGTAGTAGGTGATGAATTAAGTTTAGTTGTGATGAAAACAAGCTTGAAATCAAGTTAATTTCATGTTGAAATTTACGAACCCTAATCTTGAAATTTAGGGTTTTGTTAGGGATTTAGAAATTAATGATGGAATTGAAGTATTTGTGATTCAAAAAGCTTGATTTTGATGCTAGAATGAAAAATTCATATTTTGAAGAACTTAGTGACCATTTCGAAGATGATGGAAAATAAGAGGACTATTCTTGAATTTTAGTTTGATGGGGAAAATGATGAATTTGTGATGAGAAATTTATTTGATGATGGAAATGAGTAGAAAATGATGCTTTGGGCTTGAATTGACAATTTAGGACCAAATTGTAAAATTTGAAAAGTTAAGGATCTTTTCGGCAATTCAAAGAAAGTATGGATTAAATTGTAAAAAAAATTATTTTTGGTGATGAAAATAGTGGAGTTGTGATATTAGTATCTTATTTTAGCATTTTGGGACCAAATTAAATATTTGAAAAAGTTCAGGGACCTATTCGGCTATTTGAAGAAATAATGGTATGGTTTTGGAAATTTTACTTTGAAGGGAGGCTGATCTGTATATTGTTGAAATTATGATCAAATTAGCTTGAATTGATGAAAAAAGACCATTTTGGCAAGAATGAGAAAGTAAAGGATTAAAATGGAAGAATTAAAAATTAAGGCATGAATAGTTGCCAAATGTTCAAAATGGTCACTAAGGACCCAAAATGAGATACATGGCAAACATTAATATTTTATTTGGCAATGTTAGACTCGAATTAAGTAAGTATATAGTAATAAGTATGTTCGATTGATTTCTACAGTTGCAAGAAATACTGAGGAAGGTACAAGTATTCAAGGAAACAAAAAGATTAATGAGTAAGCTTAGTGAGGCAAGAAAATAAATGGCCCAGGTGAGTGCATTCTACTTACTCTATTTATGAAATGACAAAGACTGGTGATAAGTATTCTCGATTATTGAAAGAAAAGGATTTGAATTTTATTAAATGATTTTGAAATGCTTTATGAATGATTTTCGGGTATGAACTGCCCAATGCATATTTTTACATATTGAAGTGATTATCTTGATCCATTGATATTATCGAAAATGAATGAAATGTTCATAGTAGTAAATTATTTGAAAGCCCATTGTATAAATATTGAGAGTCTTGGTATATTGGCATGCCAAAGAGGTGGAGTATATTAATATGATATTACTATCAAGTACAGTAATGAGACAGTGAGCTGTGTTTTACGGCTATGACCTATTGGTTAATACTACAGTTAAGTTACGATAGTGATATAGTGAGTTATGTTATACAACAATAACCTATTATTATTTTTATGCCGTTAAGTTACGGTAGTGTTTATAGTGTTACACTGACATTGATACATTGGTATTGATACATTGATATCAATACATCGATACATTGTTTTATTAATGGCACAACTAAATAGTTGTTGTCGGGCACATGTGCATACTCATCATTGACTCGCATACCATGTATTCTCATACATAGTACATTGGGCTATATTAAAATTGAAAGTACAATGGATCGTATTGATATAACCTGTATTGTATATATATGAATATTGAGATCTTTACAGGTTACGAAAAAGGGGAATGGTTCTAATAAGTTAGTCTTTATAATTTTCAAATCCTTTTTGATAGTTATATTGCACTCTAATTATTTCCATTATTATTTTGCAAATAAATGTTTTAATTATTTTATATTGCCTCACTAAGTTATACTTAGCTTGTGATTGTTTCACGCGTAGGAAAAGAGAAGTGTTGGGAGTAAGGAGCATTAGCGAACATCATCAACCGAAAACAGGTACATCAGTATCAGTAATAGAATTTTTATGTTGTTTGATATTTACTAGTCGGCATGTATAGTAAAATGTGAAGCTTGCTCTGATATGAATCGTATTTTATTTACTATCTAAATGGTTTATAAATTAGGTAGTTTTTAAGTAGTTTTATTAGTCACATGATATAGAAATTAACTGCCTAGTTGCTGCTTAAATCTAGGTTCAAATTTAACTTGAAAATATTAGTTTTAAATTTTACGTGTATAAATATTCTTTTAGAAAATGGTAAATTACTTATATTTTAAAGAAACAAAATTTTATTGATTTTGAAATAAGAACAATTGTACAAGTGTCATGTGACATCTCTAACTCGTATTCAGTGATGGATACGGGAAATGGGTGTTACAGTTTATTTGGATAAACTATGAAGGGGGTACCAATATGGTGTTCAACCAGTACGAATACGCCTTGCAATAAGGTATCAGTACGAGTTGACATGTACTGTTACCGGTATGCGATACCGGTATGCATAGGCTGATGAAATTCCAATAAGCTTAATTCATATCGGTATGCATGTGAGTACCGGTATGCGAGGGCCAGTACTAGTACCCTCTTGACAATCTGCCTGAAAAATACATTTTGAGTTTGAGGGGGCTTATAATTCGGAGACTATGGCCCAATGGGCTTCTAATGTGGTAAAATAAATAGTAAAACTTAGAAACTAAGATTTAAATCTCTTATACGAGCATAATGATGAATAGCTTGGTAAAACCTTGGGTGACTTGTTTGTAATAGCAACCCTAGGGATCTTGGTGGATCGTGTAATGTTGGGTGCCAAGTAAGGGCACTTGTTTGAATCTCCATTGATTGTTGGGACCCGGATACCCAGTGAGAGAAATAGCGTGTTGCAACACTATAGTTAAAGATTGTCGAATGTATGATCCTGAGGCTTAGTGGTATCGGGCCTCATTCGAGATGCTCAACGAGAGATTTCGAGCATGAGTGTATGATCCCGAGGCTTAGTGATATCGGGCCTCACTCCAGGTTTGTTGGTATGATGCTTATGATTTCTGTGTGAGATTTAATGCATCCTTGTTGATTGTTATGTGTTTAGGGTGCTAGAGTTAGAGCCAAACGTTATTATATTGCCTTGATATCATCTCTAGCTGCATGCTCTTACTTATGATTTGCACAAAGCATGGTTGAATGGAAGTGTATCCACTGAGCTTTGTTAGCTCAGCGTTTAGAATTGTTGTTTCCGTTCGCAGGTTAGTAGGTTGACGCGAATCGTTGGAACATCATCGGAGTAGGACTTCAGCATCGACTTGTGTCCAAGTACAGTCTTAGATTATTTGAGCTATGTATTCGTAGGACCCTATGTCTGTATTGTAACTCTACTTTGGATTTTAAATCGTGAGTCGAATACTTTTTAATTATGTATCTTAAAATAGAGCTCTCATATAACGTTTTAACTATTTATCTACTTTGAAATGTTTGAACTTATTGGATTTTTATGAAATGGGTGTGGTTTGGGCTAAACTAGATTGAAAACCTTATGATAATAGTTTGGTATTGAGACCCAAATGTGACATCCGGGTCTATGGTGTTACAACTCACTATTAAATATAAAACCCGATGATCAAATACGGTTTATATAATATTGATAGTCACGCTTAAATTTCCAGATTTTAAGCTCAAAAATGCCACTTTCTCAAACATGCATGTAACCTTAGTAATACACAATGAAACCGATGCACACAATTTTAACATGCTTCATAATGTCTAAATCACTATATAAACAATCATAACACCACCAAACCTTTCAATTGACATGTTGATAGCACGTATACATGTAATATTTTCAAGTATTAATTCTATTAATATTAGAATTGATTATTACACTTTAATGTGTTTGTGCTAACATGTGCAAGACCTAGGGCGTTATGTGGACTTTTATAATCTTGGAGGCCAAGTCACTTGCTTAAAGACAAACCTCGGATAGTGGCAGTAGGCGTATGGCATGAGGAGACTAAAGTTGTACCAACGTTGAATTTCACTTAAGCTGGGATTTTGCTTTGAATATTTTTAACTGGATCTAAAGACTTTTAGAGATTAGGATATGGTCTTCTTCTTCTTATTATTATTTAGAAAAAATGAAAAGATTTTCCGTTTTATTTAATGTATGATACCGGGTGAAGGGAATAAATTTGATTCGTATTTATGGTATTTTTACCGGGATAAAAATTCTCTGCACCTTTGTATGCCCCAACATTAATAAATTAAATTTTAAATCTAAATCTAAATTCTAAGTTTTAAACCATAAACTCTAAGCCCTAAAAATACATCATACCTCTAATTCCCTAAACCCTAACTCTAAACCCTAACCTTAAATCTATTTTTTAGTATGAGAACATAAATAGAGGCATCGAAAAGTGATAGAGAATTCTATTCTATTACCGGAAAACAAACTAATGTAATTTTACTAAGAAGTCACTATTGCAAATCAATCGCCACAACAAAATCAAATTCCCTCTAATACTCTAATTGGAGTGAAATTTTTGCGTCGTATCTTGTATGGCGAAAAAGACAGGATTTTTAGTGTAATGTTTTTTTTTTGTTTCTATACCTATTTTATTATATGAAAATATGAATAAAGAAAAACATTACAATAACATTTACTATCATTTAAATAAATGATTTATATTCAATACACTAGCGGCGGAAACCTAAAGTTTTCACAAGTGTCTTAGTTTTAAGGTTTATGGTCTTAGTTTAGGGTGTAGGGTTTAGGGATTTAGGTGTAAGGGTTTAGAATTTAGGGATAGTGGTTATAATTTAGAGTTTAGGGGGTTTAGAGGTTGGGGGTTCAATTTTTAGGGTAATATAATTAGGATTTAGGTTTTAACTTATAAACCCTGAATTATAACCCTAAACCTTAAATTTTAACCACTATCCATAAATTCTAAACCAATACACCTAAACCACTAAACCCTACACCCTAAACTAAGACTCTAAACCCTAAGATTAAGGCATTTTTGGAAACTTCAGTTTCCACCGCCGGTGTATGAAATAATTATCCTTAAATAAATAGGCTTTTTAGTGTTATTCTAATTGAGTACCGATCATTGATGATACTTAGGAAATTATATCAAGCATAAGGGTGTAAATAAATAGAGCGTTCGACGAACTATTCGTGAACCGTTCGTTTATGTTCATTTATTAAGCTAAATAAACGAGTATGAACAAAATTTTATGTTCGTTTGATAAGTGAACGAACACAAAAATAGGTGTGTTCGGTTCGTTTATGTTCACGAACAAGCTCGTTTATAGGCTCATTTATAAGCTCGTTTATAGGCTCGTTTATAAGTTCGTTTATAGGCTCGTTTATAAGCTTGTTTATTGTAGATGTATCTAAATACTGCTTTTTTTTGTTGCTAAGGATGTTATATAAGTTCATGTTGAAATGTAAGTTTTATTTTGTTGCTTTTATTTATTTTATTTATTGTTAATTTAGGTAATATTTCTTAACATATAAACGAACATGTTCGCGAACACTTAAATGAACACGTTTGTGAATATTTAAACGAACATGTTCGCGAACACTTAAACGAACACGTTCGCGAACACTTAAACGAACACGTTCATGAACACTAAACAAACAAACATGAACACCTTAAAAAATAAATAAACGAACACGAGCACAATATTAAAAATTTAAACGAATACAAATTGAACATGAACACCTTTAAAAATAAACAAACGAACACGAGCATAATCTTGTTCGTTCAAGCTCGGTTCATTTACACCCCTAATCAAGCATATATAAACATAAGAGAGTTGGAATTGAAGCTATTTCAAAACTATCACCCCCAATTTTGTCCCAAAAAAAAAAAACTATCACCCCAAGAATAAGCTTATCTTGTTGTAAGTATCAATTAATAATGTGGAATTTAGAAAACTGAACTCAATAGTCAATACGCCGTATTGCAGGAAACGTAAATATGACTCAAATCACAATAGATTACCGAGACTTAAAAGAGTTGGGGAAGAGAAGAGTGTCGCATTTATAATGGCTATGGATCTTGAAACGTTAATATTGTGAGAAAGAATTTGCATCAGTAAGTAGTCAAACCCTTCCCACAAGCCACGGTTAAAGTCTTCAAGGTCATTCTTTATTTCTTTTCGAAAAGTGAAGGTTCATTGTTCTATATTCTAATAAAACAAGAAGATCAAATAATTGTTCAAACTTGCTATGTTTGAGAGATAAGAATAAACTCCAGCTACAGTTCTAATTTCCCAGACCCCGAAATTCAATATAATTATAGTTGTTTTCGAATATATATATATAGCCAGAAAGTTGGACATGCATCAAGCTTTGACATCTAAAGGAGAGGAGGGTTAATGAAAAAAGAGATGTAGAGAAGTTGGATTTCTTTGTAGATAAGGACTGTGTAATAAGGTTATTTAAGGTGAGTTAAAGTAAACACATTAAGATAAGGTAAGAAAGAGAAAGAGAAGTGGGGACCTCACATCACCGCCATTAAGGCCCTTAAGCACGCAGGCTTTGTCAAAACCAAAACCAAAACCAAATCCAAATCCAAATCCAAATCCAAATCCTAATCTAATTCGGTAATTCCTTTCTATATATCAAACCCCAACCCCACCTTTGTCTCAACTCTCAACTCTTTCGGTTTATGGGTTCTGGTTTAGAGAATTAAAGAAAGAAAGAGTCGTCCAGGGAGTAGTCTCTTGTTTTATACCCTCTTTTACTTTAATTATTTTGCATGCTGCATGCTTTCGTTTTTTCTTTGGTGAGTTTTGTCTTTAATCACTTCTTTCAACTAAGGTCCCCGTTCTATATGTGAGAGCTTCGAGATTGCAAAACAAGTGCAAAAGTAAAACCAATGGATCCTGTTACCTCACATGCTCTTTTTCTTCCTCCTTTCGATTTTAGAGACTTCTATGTTCACCATCAGCAGCAGCATCAACAACAAGAACATCAGTTCCACCACCAAAATTCCCAAGACGAACAAAGTGATGGCAGCGGTGGCATAAATAAACGGGAACGCGAAGATAGCAACAAAAGCGGTAGCAGAGCCAATAACGAATGCAAAGACCTTAGACTTCAAGGCTCTGGTGAAGGAGAGCTCAATAGAAGACCACGAGGCAGGCCTGCTGGGTCCAAGAACAAGCCTAAGCCACCACTCATCATCACCCGTGACAGTGCCAACGCTCTTCGCATCCACGTTATGGAAATAGGAGATGGGTGTGACATTGTTGAAAGCGTAGCAACATTCGCTAGAAGACGCCAGAGAGGGCTTTGTATAATGAGAGGAACCGGAAGCGTCACTAATGTAACCCTCCGGAACCCAGCCTCGGCCGATGCAATTTTCCCCTTACATGGCCGATTTGAGATACTGTCATTGGCTGGATCATTCTTGCCTCCACTAGCACCGCCTGCAGCAACGGGTTTAACCATATGTTTGGCTGCTGGACAAGGGCAGGTGGTAGGTGGCAGTGTTGTTGGCACCCTTACATGTTCAGGCCCCGTTGTGATTATGGCAGCTACTTTTAGTAACGCCGCATATGAGCGGCTCCCATTGGAAGAAGACGAGCAGCAGCTACGAATGCAAGGGGGTGCAATTGGGTCACCAACCGCAGGTGGAGGGCAACTGCAACAGCAGGAGCAACAAGTATTGTCCGAGTCAAATGCGCCTTACTTTCATGGACTAACATCTAATCTTCTTAATTCTTTTCTATTACCAAATGAGGCATTTTGGGCTTCTGCTCGCCCCCCATTCTAGCCAACAGTTTCCAGCACCGAATGTATACTAAAGTTTAACTAATTCAGTTTCAGCTTTGGCCATAGGATCATCTCAGGTTTCGTTTTCTTTTACTGTCAGTTTTTCTTTATCAGTCTCTTTTCATGGATTCTTTGTGCATTTTATTATCTTTCAATGGAAAGCTAAGAAGATTAACACCAACAGAAATGCATGGGAACAACTGCCAGGTAGCTTAGGTTACTTGCAATGTTCATAACTTTATTTTTATTTTATTTTTGCAACTCCAAGAAACTCTCCCACAAAATGTTTCCCATTGAACAAGCTGCTATCAGCCATTTCATTGTTTTGCTCATTTTAACTGGGTAATTTATATTTGGCTTAAGGGTGTAAGAAGTCCTTGAACTTTTGAAAAAAATTTAATGAAGCCCTTGAATTTTTTTTGCACCCAAATTAAGCCCTTGAACAAAGAAATTGAACCAATTAAGCCCTTTGACCAATTTTGACCATTAAATTTGAACATTTTTTTTGATCCACTGTTGCTGTGCGCCGTGTCACAATATTTCCACTTGACATTTTTCAGAATTTTTATTTTATTTAAAAAATCTTTAAATGTTTTAAAAATTCTAAAAAACATAAAATTTATAAAATACTTTTTGATTTTTTTTGTAAATGCAACATGATAGATCTATAGTGTATCATGTCCCAGTAATATCGGAAGAAAAACTATCAAGATTTAATGGTCAAAATTGGTCAAAGAGCTTAATTGATTTAATTTCTTGGTTCAAGGGCATAATTGATTAATTTTTTTTGTTCAAGGGCTTAATTGAGTGCAAAAAAAAAGTTTAGGGGCTTAATTGATTTTTTTCAAATGTTCAAGGGCTTCTTATACCCTTAAGCCTTTATATTTTTATCACTAATCTTAATATCCACTTTCAGTTGCATCACAAACCTTTGATTTAATCAAATTATATCATACAATTTTTATTACTTATAAATTAAATCACTTATATTGAGGTCATTATTCTAATGAAAAAATAAAATTGACACTTTTATTTAACATATTTTTTACATGTCATCAATAAATAATGTTTAATTAATAAATTAAATATTTTTTGTTAGGGTTTATGGGAAACTTAGTTATTTTTATTTTGTATTTATTTAAATGAAAAGCTTTAGAAAATTCTTACAGAAAATTATTAAATTAAAAATTATTTGATGGTGATATGTAAAAGATATGTTAAGTAAAAATGTTAATTTTAGTTTTTTGTTAAAATTGTTTAATGATTTTAGTATAAGTAACTTAATTTATTAATAATAAAAGTTGAATGATGTAATTTGATAAAATTTAAAAAAATGTAATGTAAATGAAAATTAATATTAAATTTAGTGAACTAAAATGTAAATTACTCTATTTAAACTTGATTGCTTATTCATATACACACAATTATATAGTATTATTGTAACACCCTTAACATATACTCGTAGTACGAATACACATTAAGGATGTCACAATATTATTTAACAGAGTTCTAGACTTATAATAAACTTTTTTTACGTCATACGAATAATTCATATTTATCAGACTATTAATCAAACTTATACCTTTTAAAAAATTAATGAATAAATTGATACATGCCCACTAGAGAATATCATAAATTAGAATGTCTTACTGATGTTTGGCAGATTGCAGCTTATGCTTGACTCCTCTTCCGGTAAGTTTCCAATAACCTACGTGTGAAACGACCCACGCTAAGTATTCACTTAGTGAGACAACTATAAATTAAAGTAAAGCATTTCAATGTATAGAAATAACATAAATAAACAAAATACTATTTATATCATATAAAAATATAGAACCGTATAAAACTAATTTATCAAAGTCATTCCTCTATCACATAGCAATGCAATATGGTTCCTGCAAAATGGCAAGCGAGTCCCAATTGCAGTTTATATCATATCATCAAACCTTTATTTTATTAATCAAATATACATTAAGCCTTTTAACTTAACTGTCTGCATAAATGCATTTCATGTATTATAGCCCGAAGTACAATATAATGTGATACTTTGGTACACGAGTCATCATAACCGACATCGTAGTGTCTACAACGCCGTAGCGTCTAATGATGAGTACGTAGTCGAGGATGCCCTTTGCTCCTCATTATCACACATTTTGTGCTAGTTGACACCAAAGTGTCCAAACAACACCGTAGTGTCTGCAATATCGTAGCGTCTGATGTCAACACCGAAGTTATAAACATCACCGCGGTGTCTGCAACGCCGTAGCGTCTGATGTCAACACCGAAGTGTCTAAACAACATCGTAGTGTCTACAACGCCGTAGCGTCTGATGTCAACACCGAAGTGTCTAAACAACACCGTAGTGTCTGGAACGCACCGTAGTGCTGGAACGCAGTTACTAAGACTCTATGGATATCCAATTATACAAAAGACTCTCACACTAGTACTCGGGAATAACAATATAATACTTTCACATTCAATATCCAATCCATCAATATATCATTCATAGTTCGATATTGGGTTGTTCATACCCAAAATCTGAAATCCGATTTATCTTAGATAAATCATTATGCCATATCAATGTATCACATATGCCATTTAATATTTCATGCCATTTACATAACTTTGATCAACATACATTTTCATTAACATCAAGGTCGACTTCTCGCAAGTCTCCCTCATATCACATATATAAAATAAGTAAAAATGCACTCACCTTGGCCACTTAACACTATGCCTCATTAAGTCCTTGTTCGATCCTTTCTTTTATAGTAGCTCGAACCTTCTTTGATTCGGACTTAACTTCATTAATCACATGAATAAAATAAAATATTTGTTAGATTCAAATCTAACAATACCTTAAACATGATGTATAATATAATAATTCGAATATAAAATTTCCAAATATTTTCCTTTCTTCCTTGTATTGTTCAAAAACACATTATGGTCCTTAGTGACCAATTTGAACTTCCAATAATTCTTCCGAGCTTGCTAACTAACATTTAAATACAAAATGTTTCAAATTCCATTTTTTGACAGCCTGCGCTACCTTCAAAGATTTACTTATACAGGGTAGAATACATACTGGATCTTAATTTCCTTTATACTGGAGAAACTAGATTCGATAACAGTTATAAAGGTATAAGTCACATAAATTAATAAAATCTATAAAAATTATAAAAATTCCTTACATTCACGTCACAGAACCGTCTAGGCAGAAACTGCTCTATAATTTTTTTGACCTTCATTCGATTAAAAATTCATATCTTTTAACTCGGAACTCGAAATCAGTTTCCGTTTGTTGGATACAAAACTAGACTAACAAATATTTACAATGGTATAAAATTCATCATCTAAACATTTTTCTAGAATTTATGGCGAATTTTAAAACTTACTGTCATAATTCAAATTTCTAACATAACTTCCCATGAATAACTTCTAATTTACACCAACTTCTCCTTATTTCTCTACTTGTCAATTTAGTCCCATCACATTACTTCAAATGGATAGAATAAAGCTTGTATTCAGAAGTTCTCTTTACATCATTCATTAAAATAAGCTTAAACCTTTGCTCTTCTAATTTCTCTTAATTTGTCAAAATGGTCACCAAATTTTCAATATAAGGATTCAAGCTTCTTAATTTTGCAAATTAGTCCTCAAATCAACACTACTACTTTAATTACATCATTTTAACTAAAAAACAGATTTACTCTTTCTACATATCCTCTTTGCCGAATAGACCATTCAAGTTTGACAAGTTGTCAAAAATGGTCACTAATGCGATTAATCATCGGTTTAGCATTTTAACTTCATTTTCATGTCTCTAAAATCATTAATAATATAGATACACATCAAATTCATAAAAATCAGATCTGATCCCTTAATTTTGAAGCTTGCCGAAATGGTCCCTATGTATTTAACTTAGGGTTTTGCTTCCAAACAACAAATCAAGCTTACTAGATCATTAATTCAACATCACAAACCCTAAGTTAGAATTGAATCCATAAACCCTAATCTTCTCTATACAAACAAAAATATGTAGGGTTTAAATCCCAACTCAATAACATGATTCTAACATCATACAAGCATGATTCTAACTTAAAATCAACCATGGATTCATAAAATCATAAAGGCTCCAATTTGTTCATAAAACCTAATTACTTCCATCATCAAAAAAGAAAGTATTCTATGAATTATATTCATGAAAAGATAGAGCTCGAAGAGTAGGATAACTTTGTAGTTTGAAAGATTACCTGAAATCGAGATTCGAGGCTTAAATCGAGCTTGTAAAATTTTTCTCTTCACCATGGTTTTGGAGGGTATTTGGCTGATAATTCTTTTATATTTCATGTATTTAAGACACTTGTATTATAAAAAAGAAATTTTTAATTCAATAAATTCCATATTCCAAAAATACCTTCCAATTAGATCTATATTTCTAATTTGCTATTTTGTATCATTCCAACTAGACTTAGTTGGATTCTAATAAGCCACTATTCATCAATAAAAGAAATCTCAAAATTCCTTCCATGTCCTTTTCGGGCAAAATGACCAAGATGCCCTTTACCGATCAACTTATTCACAAAATTGCCATTCCATGTCATTTCAATCGATTTAAATTTTTTCGAACTTTTTAACATCCAAATATCCATAAAATGATATTTTATGGCTCTTCTAAGGTCCATAGAACTATCTATGAAATTTTAGCTCGATCTGATTATCAGAATATTTTTTCGAACTTTATCACTTTATAGCCATTAATACAAACTCCGTAAGAAAAATATGGGTAGCACAGAAACGTTATTCTTGGGGGTAAACTATTCATTTAAGGGGTTAAAATATATAACTTTTTAAAATTACACTTTGATCCCTGAACTTTTCCAAAGTTTACACTTTAGCCACAAAACTTTCAAAATTTACATTTTGGTCACTAGCCAAAAATTTGGATATTACAATTCTACCCCCTTAAAAAAATCCATCCTCGAATTTTCAACACGTACCTGGTTCAAAAAGGTGAGGAAACTGCTTTCTCATGTAATCTTTTCTTTCCCAAGTCATTTCCTCAACTTTATGATTTTGTCAAAGAACTTTAACAAGAGAAATTGACTTATTTCCTTAGTTCTTTGACTCCATTTTTATCATGTTTTTTCTAAAGATCTTTTATTCAATCTAATAAAGTAGACTTTATTCTTATCTCAAAAATCAAAGCGCCATCTTCATTTAATGCCAGTCTCGCATTCATAGCTCTTAAGGTAACAAATGTCTTTCAACTGAAGGCGTTAGCTACCACATTAGCTTTTCTTGAATGATAGTCAATGATCATATCATCATCATTAAGAAGCTCGATCCACCTTCTTTGCCTAAAGTTCAACTCCTTTTTGGTTAACAGATACTTTAAACTTCTATAATCTGTGTAAATATAGCATCATTTACCATATAAAAAATGACGCTATATCTTTAAAGCAAATACAACCATTTCCAGCTCCAAATCATGAGTAGGATAATTCCTCCCATGAGTCTTAAGTTGTCTCGAAGCATAGGCCACTATTTTTTCTTCTTACTTAATTACACTTCCCAAACCTTTATGAGAAACATTGTTATAAACCACATAATATTTGTCCGATTCTGGTTGTACTAATAATGGGGCTTCGATTAATATCTTCTTTAATGTCTCAAAGTTTTATTAGCACTTATCTGTCCAACATAATGACATATCTTTCCTAAATAGCTTGGTCAGTGGGGAGGCAATCATCAAGAAATTCTTTACAAACTTTCGATAATAACCAACAAGTCCCAAGAAACTTCAAACCTCAGAAACATTCTTCAGAGGTTCTATTCAACTATAGTTGCCACTTTCTTGGGATTTACTCTTATCTCTCATGCCAAAACCACATGACCAAGAAAAGCAACTTCCGGCAACCAAGATTTACACTTTAACAGCTTAGCATATAACTGCTTTTCTCGAAGAGTCTGAAGAACAATGTGAAGATAGGCATCATGTTCTTCCTTTGTATTCGAATTGAATATATTTTCCTTTCAAGTCTGCATAAGACTTTTGTCGATCATCAGTCTTTTTAAGATTATCTTGTATAATCTTTACTTTTTCTTATTTCCTTTATAAATAATCACTACATGGTCGTAAAGAACTATATTCCTTCTTAACGAATAATTTTGGAGCTTCTAATAATAACACACTGGATTGATTATAACTCTAGTCTAACAATTCTTACAGCCGAGCTTTCAGCTCTTTTAATTCCTTCTAAAAAATTTTCCAGGTCACTTGTATTGTAAGTACTACTCTGTGGCATTAGTCCACCCAAATACAAACACGTTCCCTTAGTAACAATATTACTTCTTCTGACTTTTCAATTTTCATATTTTTCAGACCTTCCAATATGATTTTTATCATCTTTAACTTCAGATAAGTAGTCATCAATTCACCTTTACTATAAAATTTAGGGCACTCAAAAACTTAAACTTTTAACAATCAATTCCCTAACAAATATAGATACTGGGGGTTAAAACCTCTCATGTATTGCTTCTAATATCTAATATAGTATTCCCTGCTCTTGTACTTGAGCTCCCTACTACACAAGTAGCTCAGCCAAGTCAGAAATCGAGAACAGTACGTACTTTACTTCATTTATACTACTACGGGTCTCTTTCTGACCCCAATCATTTATATTTCCAAGTAAAGATACTTCTTCTTCTTCTTCTTACTTTTTCATATCTGAATATCTTAATTTATCAAAGATATTCTTAACATCATTTAATCATAAACATACAGTCCTACGATTGTCTTTTACCTTGAAATGTGAGTCCTTAATATCTAAATTTCTTTGTAACTTATGTCATTATAAACATAAGTGTATATATAGATGTTAAGGACTAACATCTTATAATTACTGCATCAGCTCCTTATAATGCAGATAACTCAACCCAAACTGAAGTTGATTACAATACTTATTTCACTTCACTATACTCGCTATGGGTCCTTTATTGAACTTTGAGATTTGTCGATTGACGAAATCCGGTAGTGTCTTACTTTCTTTACTATAATCTTATTCTATCTTATACTAATGAGGAGCAGCTTCAAGTTATACAATCAACACATCAGTAATATGACATTCTAGGGGCATGTATTTATTGACAACTTATAACAAACTTGGTTTAGCACCCAGAACCTGCTAAACCTGTAGCTCTGATACCACTAAATGTAACACCCTTAACATAAACTTGTAGTACGAATACAAATTAAGGATGTCACAATATTATTTAACAGAGTTCTAGACTTATAATAAACCTTTTTTACGTCATACAAATAATTCATATTTATTTGACTATTAATCAAACTTATACCTTTTAAACAATTAATGAATAAATTGATACATGCCCACTAGAGAATATCATAAATTAGAATGTCTTACTAATGTTTGGCCGATTGTAGCTTGATCAACATGCTTTACTCCTCTTCCGGTAAGTTTCCAATAACCTACGTGTGAAACAGCACACGCTAAGTATTCACTTAGTGAGGCAACTATAAATTAAAGTAAAGCATCTCAATGTATAGAAATAACATAAATAAACGAAACACTATGTATATCATATAAAATGTAACACCCTAACTAGTATTATATATTAAATACTAATTAGAGTATCACATATTTTTTCGCGTAGAATCATATATTTGAATTTTTATCTTGTCGAATTAGGTCCGATTTCAGGCACCCATTTAACAATTCTTATCTAGGATATGTAAGGGATATAACTGCCGAAAAACTGCCTAAAACAAAAATATACTCGGTTTAACTTTAATAAAACTATTCATCATTTGCTAGAAACATAAACTAGTTTATGAGTTAATAGAAACCATATAAAAACTAGTATGTAACCGATTAATTTTAACATACACATTGAAACACCCCCTAACCCGGTTTAGGAATAAACCGAATTAGAAGTGTTTAGAAACAAACTTTTTAGCAAACATATAACATTGGAACAAAAAAATATGACGACTGAGCATTTCACAAATGAGTATATAAACTGGATTCAAGGTAATTTAAAACTTTTACAAGTTGGATAGACATTCCATTTTAAGTCATGAGCAGTCAAATCATACACATATTAACAAGGACTCTTCAGTCAACAGACCATAACTTGTTTTGATAAATTAGTTACTTCAAACCATAACATTTATCACTACCGTACAAACTACTACGGTCGACTTTTGGACATCACATGCATAACATAGCTTAGTCAATAAATAATTATTTGAGACATTTTAAACTGTATACAAGGAGCTCTAGTCACCTTGTTTACCATTAACTAATTAGATCAACACTTAATTCAATTCTAGACAAATACAGATAACTTTTGCATAGCATGATTAAAACATAGGCCATATACATTTAAACATTTACTCACTCCAATCATTAAACTAGCCCTTTTTAACTATACTACTTTTACTTAAGGTTTAACTCAATGCTTTACATAATCAAGTTTGTAACATACATACTCTCAAGATGGTTGAGCTCTTAAGAACATCATAGGCAACTAAACAACTGATTACATTCAATACATAGAAATCACTAAGTTTTAGCATAATCATTCTCATGTTCATCACTTTTAATCTTATTTAAGTTATAAGGTGTCCTACCCAATTTATTCATGATCCAAACCCTTTAAGGCATCATAAATCACGTGGCTTGTAAGATGGTTAAACACTCAATTATGACACTAGTATTACTTAGCTATCAAGCAACTACTAAATCATGCCAACTATTAAATCACATGCAGCATGCCATCACCAAGAAATAATAATAATGGTAATAAGGGCCCATTACAAACTTGAAAACTCATTAGGCTTATATACATGATAAGCCATAAAAGGAATTTAATATATCAATGCATGCTTAACCACTATGTGCCACCAACTAGGAGTACAGTAAGAATTTGCAAACATACGTCCTGGTTCTTGTGATCTCGTCCAAGCTCTTCAGATAAACAAAGGTAAGGAAACCCTGAAATATTAGAAAGAAAATGGTAAACAATTGCTTAGTAAGGTAGCACTAATAACCATAAGTATTTATAGTTAAATGTTTTAAGATTACAAATCTATTCTTTCACCCAAGATTGTCATTTTAAGCATGCTTCTAGCTTGATAATAAACAAATCCATTTAATTTAACGCTGTATAGGTACATAGGATCACACATGACATAACAAGGATTTATCTTCACTAATACCATTAATGGTCCAACTTAGTCTCTTAATATCATGGCTTGTTCATTACATATAATGTTCAAACTTTACACCTCAAAGTCATACATTACTTGCCTAGTAAGATATTGAGAAACTTCTTATCAATTCCTGATCAGGAGATACTTGATTATAGACCATTTAGTTTTAATCTCATGTACATACATACATCTGCTTAATTAATCCATCATACTCTTGTATTTCTATAATAATATTCCAATAGTTATGTATACACACTTATATATATAACAAAGCATTCCAAACATACTTAATTCTATCCAAAACAATCCAATGAACAAGTATACATTACTTATACATGGCAAAACATCTCATACATAATCAATTCTATTCGAAACAACCCAATTAACATGTATACTTTACTTATACATTGCAAAACAGCTCAAACATAATCAATCTATTCGAAACAATCCAATTAACATGTATACATTGCTTATACAATGCACATCAACCCAAGCATAATCAATTCTATTCAAAACAGCCCAATTAACATGTATACTTTACTTATACACTGCAAAACAGCTTAAGCATAATCAATTCTATTCCAAAACAGCCCGTGAATTAAATATTTATCTATATACTCAATCGTTTATTTAATTTATAAGATTCCATGAATTCCCTAGTCTTAACCACGAGGTTACAAGTCATGTCCATATTTCATAATTCTATTATACACAACTTCAGTTAAACATTAATTACTTATTATACAAGTTTTAGAGTTGAGTCAATAGATCAACTTCTGAATTCATAATTTTACCAAAATGTGATACCACTTATATATGGTTTCCTTTCACATAAATTATTCTAATCCTAAATTACTCATCTTATAAGACATCAAACATATATTATTTATAACACAACATAGGCATGATTTTTAATTGTCCATAAGTTATCAGCTTATCAAGTCATATACTTAAGTTATTATTATTAAGTGTTATTGATTTTAGCATGTCGACGACTTATAAATATGTGTCACAACCATTATTAAACATAGTATCTCAAGAGCATGAATGCTTATCACCCAATTGATTAAGCATAACATATTATAAGTACGAATTTCTTATCAAGTACACTAACAAACACAACATGTCACGACATGAATAGCTTATTTCATAAGTTATCACAATAGATTATTAGTTGGTTTGTACATTTTATTGATATTAACTTTGACATAGCCTTGTACTCAAGTATATACATAAGTGTAATCAATTAATTCTTTCATTATACTTGGCATACAAGATATCAAGCCTAACATATCAAAATTAAGGATTACTTAGCATATAAGACATCAAACTTATCATATCAAGATCATGTGATATTTGTCTCATAAGTGGTTAGATAGTTTATTTATTAGGATTACGAGTCCCATTATTTCACTTTTAACATAGCCTTAAGAATCAAATTACAGCATAGGTACACGAATCCCCAACAAACGGTCGCCTATAAAATGTTATTCGCAGTACCGGTCAATCCTTCCTACTGTTGCCAAGTGACCACAACACTTCCCTCCTACTGTCGCCAAATAAGGATCGTAGTCCACCCCAAACACGAGCTCTATGGACTCTATGGCATGCCAACTATACCTAAGACTGACTCGAGACCAAGGCTTTAACAATTATCATCTCTTATAACATAAAGTGAGCATAGCTCTATATCATATATCACATCTAGGTTTCATTACCCCTTTCTCAATATGGGTGTATAGGTCTGTTCACCACATGTGAACTCAACATTTCTTTTCTCTTGCTCGAATGGCCTTATAGCCAAGATCACTTTTGTCATATCATATATAAATAGCTTTCTTTGTGACTAAGTTATCAAACTCACATAAAATTTAACATAATCAAGACTTGTTCCTCATTTCACAAAACAACCATTTCTATTCATTTATGTGTCTTTCGAACCAAACAAACATTCCCATAACATTTTAAGCATTTTAAATCATAGTCATGCTTCCAACCAAATTTTCATGTCATAAAGGGCTTTTCACTAAAATACTCACCTTGCCTCCAAGCTTGTGCATTCATAGCGTAAATTAGTCAATTTAAAGTAATTATAAATAGAAGGCAATGCTCGGGAAGGTTATTATCCCATCCCGAGACTTTAAACTACACTCACAGTTTAACTCGAGATACTTTTGCTCCCGAATCACGATTTCTTTTAGCTCTTCTACGACTTGATCTACCTTAAGCCTTACTTCATCATTCTCTTTTTGGTCTAAGCATAGCAAAGAATATAACTTTGTATTAGAATCGATCTCTAACATTTAATCATATACAAATAGCTCACTACTCAACTATCCATTTAATTTCATACGAAACAATCCCATTCACTTATCATACACACTTATATATATATATATATTAAAACAATCCTTAACATACTTTTATGCACTCAAAACAACCCTCTATTTATTCATGTAACACAATATAGGACAATTATACTTTTATACATACTTGTTCACCAAAACAGTCCACTAATCCTACTTATATGTCCAAACAATTTCTATTCCAATTATACACTCAATTTCATGTTCGAAATGATACAGAGCAGTCCAACAGCCCTTAGATTTAGTATAAGAACAGCCCCAAAGCAGTCTTTATATTTTCAAATCGATCCATATTAGCTACAATATTCAAAACAGTCCATGTCAGTTATAAACCTTCAAAACAGTTCCTAATGGTTTATATAGATAAAAATAGTCCCTTATTCTTACTTATTTACATATACGCACATGTATCAATTAGAATAAGCCACTAGTTCAATAATCAAGCAAGTTTAGCACCTTAATTATGCTGTGGAATCGCATATCATGACAACTCACTCATATATAGCATTCAATTGGCCAAAAAATCCACAATAGTACATAATTTTACATATTACATACACGTTTTAACTTAATACATGCATCAAGCAATGAAAATCGATTTAAGTTTCGATTACAACATGTGCACTCAAAACTGTCCAACTCATTCAAAACAGGGCACACTAATATCAGCATTTATTTGCTTCAATTTAAACAATTCTGAGTCTAAACATCAACCAAGTTCATTAACAAACCAGATTAAAATTTGTATCGTCTTCCGAATCCATAAGGATTTTAAAACAGCCCCTAATCTGAATTTCTTCAAGCAATCATACGACCAAGCAACATGTCATACATTATACATACAATTCGTCTAAATTAGAGATCACTATACACAAAATGCATACCAACAATTCTACTACACCTAATACTAAGGAAAGATCATAGCAAAGTCAAACAAATTTATAGAAGGAAAGATGGCTTCTTACTTTTCTTCACCGAGCCAACTAGGAAATCCCAAAGATTGCTCCAATGATGTTTCATCTTAATTTCTCCTCACCATTTCAAGTCTAACCCTCTCTATATCCTTAATGTTTTGGTGATTAAGAAATAAGAAGATGATATCTCCAAGTTCTTTCCTTGGCCGACCCTTAATACACATGCATTCTTGAATGCATGCCAAGTGGGTAAGCCCTTAGGCTCTAGGTTATTTTACATGCAAAACCTTTATTTATCAAACCATTCGAATTAGTCCTTACGAATTTGGTCATCCTTCTTTTATTCCTTTAAAAAACAATCCTAACTCCTAATTAGACCATGTATGTACATGTGTATTAATATGTGAATATACAAATCAATTGTAAATACCAAAAGGAATATTAGATTACTTCCAAGCCGGTATTTGGGGCATTACACACATGCCATATAAAGACATCAAAACACATCAAAGGATGTTATTACTGACACCGTTATTATACTCTGGATAAGTAGGATGCCCGCCCCTTACTCCGATTTTTGCTTTTTTCCTACGCGTGAAAACCATCACAAGCTAAGTATATACTTAGTGAGACAATAATAATGTCTAGAGCAATATAACATAATTAATAACATGTAACCGTAATCATGCATTTCGAATCTCTAGATATGTCTTACCATCATTTATTTATGTATCAACATAATATAACTGGATATAATTTCTTATCAATATACTTGCCGTAACTTTAAGAGTGTATAAGCCCTTTAACCCGTTTATCAATTATTTACTGATTTCATAGCCCAAATATAAACCTATGAGGATCCTGGGTACTTGAGTCAAAGATGCACCGAAGTGCTAATACACCTAAGGTCATGCTCACCATCCGCACATTTATAAGGCAGTGCTAGCCATACACTAAGTGTCCTTTATATACACTATAGTGCTAACCCGGATACCCGAATATGCAGCGTGTTGCTGGACTCTATGGCATGCCAACTATACCCTGTCCATCAATGAATTATTTGGCCATAATTTCCGTATTTATTCCATCCATGGCAATGTATATCAATATAATTGAACATTGGGCAATTCATACCCGAAATAACATTTATAGTATACCATCATATATAACTAGTGATCCATGCATTTATGTTCAACCTTTGACATATTTAAAATATGTCAAATATATGATCAATGACATAAATATCATGCCAATATGTAAACCAGGTAGACTTATAGCAAGTCTTACCAATGATGTATAAAACATCCATGTATCATGTTATATATGCATTGCACTCACCTGATGCCTCACTAGAAATCTTACTTTCGATTTAACCTTATTCTCGAACTCTTTCCTTGTTTTTAGACTTGCTTGTAGTACGATCTTGATCACGGTCACGATCTATAAAATCATCTTTTACCAAATACATACATTTCAAAGCGTATGTTAGTATCATTCTAACATAGGCACATATTAGGAATATAATTCCTAAAAATCCTTTATTATTCATAACCATCACAATTTCACAAGAAAATCTCAATTTTTATATGATAACCATAAAATGAATTCTTTTAGAATTCACCTCCACATTCCAAATTATTCAAAATGGTCCATTGCCATTGGACTTCAAATTAGTCATTATACAACATATTCAAGTATCCCAACATTACATTCAAGCTTACTACATTGACTTCTAGTTAATTTCCATTTAAATCTCATTTTCCTATAATATACTATTTGGCCCTCAACACTTTATAAACTTCTCAAAATGATCCATTTGAATCTTCTAATATTAATTTTCCAACATTTTCATCCTAATCCCTTAATTTCTCAAAGTATGCAAAAAGGTCCTTAAAATTTAACAAAGTTCCAATTTAATCCAAACAACATTTTAAGCCTTGTGAAATCATTCTCACATCATTTCTAGCCTTAGGGAATTTTTCCATAATTTTCCCTAATATTCTTCAAATATGCCGAATATGAAAGGTCACTACATCCAATTTTTCCAACTTGATTCAAGCATGAATTCAACTTCTAAACTTCATTTCCAAACTTCTATAGTCATTCCCATATCAAAATCAATCTAAATTCAACTTCACATCAAAACCCTAGCTTTAAACAAATTAGGATTTAGCTACTTTCAAGTAGATTCAACCATCTTGCAAGCTTGAATATGATTCTACAATAACTTCATCAAAAACTAATCTTAAATCATCATATTTAAACATCCCCTAATCCATCAAAATCACAAAACTAGGGTTTCAAGCAAGGAAAGCATGAATAAATGGTACCAAAAGATAGAGAATTTCATGGAGATCAACTTCATGTTTCATGCTTTCATCCAAAATCCAACTTAATAAGCTTGAAAATAAAGAAGAAAAGCTTTTCCTCTTACCTTGGTAGTATTCGAACAAGAGAGAAAAAGATGGAGAAACTCTTGAATTTTCTATTCTTTCATTTTAATCCCTTTGTCATCTTAATATAAAAATATCTAATAAAAATTTCTTTTTATGTTGAAATGACCAAATTGCCCCTCTTAATCCAATGCTTCAAAAATTTCCACATGTCTACCTACTCATCCAAGGGTAAAAAATAATCCAAGTAGTTAGTGATTACCAACTTTGCCCTTGAAATTTCGCAAAATTACCATCTTGGCATTTTTCATCCAATGGCTCATATTTAACATGGAAACCTACTTTAATCCAAGGGTCCATGTTAAATCCTACCATTTTAATACATGTAAAGGACATTTTTAACCTTGCCTCATCATCATTTAAAATATCTTAAATTTTCGATTTGATCCGATTATCCGAATATTTTACTAAACTTTATCGTTTAATAGCCAAAAATACAAACTCTGTATGAAAAATCTGAGTATCACGAAAACATCATTCTTGTGGGTAAACTATTCATTTACGGGACTAAAATACAAAACTTTTGGAAATTACAATTTAGTCCTTGAATTTTTCCAAACTTTATACTTTGACCACCAAACTTTCAAAATTTTCATTTTGGTCACTAACCCAAATATTTGGGATATTACAATTCTTCCCCCTTAAGAAAATTCACCTCGAATTTTCCTTACTTACTTGGTTCAAAAAGGTACAGATACTACTTTTTCATTGTTTCTTCTGTTTCCCAAGTAGCTTCTTCTACTTTGTGGTTTCTCCACAATACTTTAACTAGAGGAATCTTCTTGTTCCTTAATTGCTTTTCTCCTCGAGCTACAATTTTTACATTTTCTTCATTATAGGTCAAATCTGATTGAATCTCAATCTCTTCTGGTGTAATAACATGTGAAGGATCCGATCGATATATCTGAAGCATGGATACATGAAATACATCATGAACCTTACTCAACTCTGGTGGTAAAGATAGTTGATACGCCACTGGACCAACCCTTTTTAAGATTTCATAAGGGCCAATGAATCTTAGACTAATCTTTCCTCTTCGTAAACAAAACGTAATATCTTATTCCAGGGTGAAACCTTCAAGAATACTTTATCTCCAACTTCAAACTCAATATCTTTTCTTTTAAGATCTGAATATGAATTTTGTCTGTCAGAAGCAGCCTTGAGATTATCTTGAATTATCTTTACCTTATTCTCTGTCTCTTGAATAAGATCTAGTCCGATGATCTCTCGATTCTCCAACTCGAACCAATTCAACGGTGTTCGACATTTTCTTCCATATAATGCCTTATAAGGTGCCATCTTTATACTTGATTGATAACTATTGTTGTAGGCAATCTCAGCTAATGGAAGATATTTTCCCATGAACCTGCAAAATTAATTATGCATGCTCTGAGCATATCTTAAAGTATCTGGATAGTTCTTTCCAATTTTCCATCTATTTGGGGATGGAAAGCAGTACTGAAGTGTAGCCGAGTTCCTAATGCCTCATGTAGTGCACTCCAAAACCTCGAAGTAAACCTTGGATCTTTATCAGAAATGATCGACATAGGAACTCCATACAATCTAACAATTTCCTTAATATATAACTCCACCAACTTGTTCAAGGAGTAGTCCGTTCGAACCAGTATGAAATGTGCCGTCCTAGTCAAACAGTCCACAATCACCCAAATCGAATCTTTCTTACTTGACACCAATGGTAAACCTGTTACAAAATCCATTGTAACTTTTTCCCATTTCCACTGTGGAATTAAGATCGATTGTAGCAACCCTGATGGAACTTGATGTTCTGCCTTTTCTTGTTGACTTGTTAAGCATCAGCAACGAACTCAGAGATAGCTCGTTTCATGCCAGGCCACAAAAATTGACTCTTTACATCTTGATACATTTTGATGCCTCCTAGATGCATAGTTAAAGGACTGAAATGTGCTTTTAAAAGTATTTATCTCTTTAAATCCTCATCTTCAGGAATGTATATACATCCCCTGTAGAATAGGCATCCATTTGATTTTACTTCAAAGTCTTTAGATTCACCACATTCAACTTGCTTCTTCTTTTCCAAGCATTCTTTATCCTTTGCTTGTAACTCTTTAATCCTTTTTATCAAAGTAGGCTTGATTTGAAGCTCAGTCATTATTGCACCATTTTCCTGTAACCTTAGCTGTGCATTCAATGATCTCAGGGCAGAAAATGTTTTATGGCTAAGGGCATCTGCTACCACATTAGCCATCCCCAGATGATAATCAATGATTACATCATTGTCCTTGATCAGTTCTACCCACTTCTTTGCCTCAAATTAAGCTCCTTTTTAGACAACAAATATTTCAAACTTTTATGACCTATGAAAATGTAGCACTTTTCACCATATAAGTAGTGACGCCAAATCTTCAAAGCGAGCACCACTGCAGCAAACTCTAGATCATGAGTAGGACAATTCCTCTCATGAGTTTGGAGTTGTCGAGAAGCATACGCTACAACCTTGCCTTCTTGCATCAATACACATCCCAAACCATTATGGCATGCATCACTATATATAGTGCAATACATTCGGATTCTGGTTGTACCAAAACATGAGCTTCTGTTAATGTACCACCCTCTTCCCGTATTTGTCACCAAACACGAGTCGAAGATATCACATAACAAGTTCAAACAATTTCTCACATTTGCAAACAAAATTGGCAGCTTGCACTGTATATAAACAAATTTTTTTATAAAATTCTATAGACTTCCAAAATTAATTCAGTAATTTTTTAAATAAACTAGATACATCAAGCTTTCTAACCATATAAATTATTAACCCAAATTCATTATACAAAAATTCAAGGAAAATCTGAAAGTCACGTTACAATGCAGTTTTTAGGAAAATCTGCTACCCAGTTTTTCTGATCTTTCATCGAATAAAATTTCATATCTTTTTGTACCGGACTCGAAATCAGTCACCGTTTTTTTCAATAAAACTAGACTCAATTTTTAGTTTATACATATAAATTTCACATTCTAATTCAATCTATAGAATTTATGGCAATTTTTCAAACTCACAGCCTAAAACAGAGTTTCTGGACAGCTTCAATCTAAGTCCATTATAAGTTCTCTAATTACTCACAAGTCATTCCATTTCACCTACTAATAATGCTAAACCATATTTAGTTATACCTATACATTCATACATAAAGTAGTTTAAAATCTCTTTTACACAAAATATGCGTATTCATTATTATACATGCCACTACTCAAAATATGATGTCGGATGTCAAAGCATTACTAAGATAACCTATAATCTCCCTTTGATCTCGGGGTGATGCCAAAATATCCCTGCTTACGAACCGTATGATCAACCTACGTGTGCATAGGCAAAATACACACAGGCATTATAAGTAGTTATAAAATCAAGTAACAAAATAAATGAAAACATGGTTAATTTAGTTCAAAACAAGCCTTATATATAATTTTAAATCATCATATATAAGAAATAGTAATATCCATATACTTTAACTTTGTAATTGGCCCAAGAATAGTATAAAGAGAAACTGAAGTATGCAAGGTCGGTACTCCTTGAGTACTAGTCACCAAGTGACGATAAACATATAGACACATAAAGTACCGATAACATATAGACACATAAGTGTCAAAATCATATAGACACACGTAGTCCTTGACTACTAGACCTCTAATGGCATGTCACTATATTGTAACTCTCTATCATAACTTGGGCAATAAATCCATATCATATACTTATAAAATTTGTCATTATAAAATCATATAAATGAAAATCATAAAAAATTATCAAAACATATTTGAAACATATAATTGTACTCACCTTAAATGCCTCACTAATTTCCTTGTACCAAATGGTTCACTTCAGTATTTCCTCTTTATGTCCTGACTTGTTTCGATCTTGCTTGTTATCTGTATGTATGTATATAAAATACATAACACAAGCACTCTTAATTACTTATTCATATTATACTAAATAATGAAAAGTAACTAGATAACTTTCCATTATACACAAAATTATCCCGATAGAACTTTCTATATTCGAACCAAAATTCCTCACACTTTTCCATAATTCTTCAACTTCTTCAAACTTTACATTTTAGTCCCTAAGGACACTTTTAAGCTTCCAACCACCATTTTCAAGCTAAATCCTTATAATTCTCACCATTTACACTTTAGGAACCAAACTTTAAAAATTTACATTTCAATCCCCAATATTGTCAAAAATTACATAATGGTCCCTAAATCAATATAAACTTCAAATTCAACCTTCAAATCACTTAACTTAATTTTTTCAACCCAAAATACTTCAAAAACAAGCTTAACAGCCAAGTCCCTAAACTTTCCAAAATTTACATTTTGTCCCTAGTGTCAAATAATTAGGGATTTCATTCGAAACACCTTGTATCATCATTTTGAACTATTCTTCCTTCATTCACCACTTAAAATTCCTAACTTAACATAAACCCTAATTTTTCCATATTTCAAGAACATAAGAATTTCTATATTTCAAGAACATAAGAATTTCTTCATTCTAACAACTAATTCAAGCTTGTATAGCATATTTCTCACCATTTCCATCATCAATAAAAATTTTGACATAGTTTCCCCTAATTATCCACCAGAACCGAATGGTCACTAGTTCAATTTCCATGGAATTTTCAATGTTTGAACCATGAAAACAACATCACAAGCTTATTTTCAACAAGAAAAACCATTAAAACTCAAGTTTACTACATGTCCTTCATCCAACCAAATCACCAACTCAATCTTAGAGACATGGAAACTAAGAAAAAATTATACCAAAGGATAGAGAATTTGATGGAGATAAATTATTGTTTCATGTCTCAAGTCTAAATCTAACTAAATAAGCTTGAAAAATTGAATAAAAAATCCTCACCTAAGCTCTTGTTGAATTCGGCAGAAAAGAAAGAAGATGGAGAGAATTTGTCAAACTTTCTTTCTTTTATTTAATGCCAAATGGCATATTTAATTACCAAAAATTCAATATAAAAATCTTTTAGTAATTAAAAGACTATTTTATCCTCCAACCAAAGTTTATTTTACAAGTCTTCTTTCCAAATACCCCTCTATCACATTGGAACTAATTTAGTTCCTTTCTAACTAGCCATCCATAAAAAAATCATAAAATTTTATATCATGATTTTTATTCGATCCAATTATCCGAAAATCACTAATACGATTTTCCATCAATCGTATTATTAATTCCAAATCCAAAATCTCATATTTCTAAATTCCATAAATAATTAATATTGTTATAATCAATCTCCTATATTTATGGAGTCAAATTCTAAAATTTGAACTCGATCCAAAAATACCGATAATTATTCAAATTTTCTATCAGATAAAATTCTCTTAAAAATCCTTTATCGATAATCCATACGAATATTCTCTATTTTTTCTAAGTCCAAAATATTGATCAGAAACACTTTTATGGAACCTTCTCAGAGGTCACCCATCTTAAAATTTCTCTGGCCTAAGCACACTTAACAAATTTATTCGATCCAATTTCAGTACCTTTTTCCCTATCTTAATTCTAAAAACCGACATTAAGGTACCTAATTCAATCCGATTCACACTCATACTGGCTAAAATTACTTATTGGAGAAATTACTCTTTTGGTCCTTGAACTTTTCATAACTTTTCACTTTAACCACCAAACTTTTAAAATTTTTCGTTTTAGTCACTGAACTAAAACCACTAACTTTTGATTTTTTTCACTTTAGTCACTAAGCAAAATTTGGGGTATTACAATTCTTCCCCCTTAAGAAAATTCGTCCTCGAATTTTCAAAACGTACCTGTAACAATGTCAAGTGCATCCTGATCATCCTCAGTTCGAAGGTGATAAACTCTTGCTGGAGTCATGTATTCCTTGATAAAAGCAACTTCAGTTATTCTCGGTTGATTGATCTTAACAAATCCTGAATTACCCTGATATCTCCCTTTTTTTATTCTGAACAACCGACTTTTCTGACTTTTTGAATCTACTATCAATCTTTGGACAATCCCGAAGAAAATGATCAGTAGCACGACAACCAAAGTAAGCTCCCGTGACTAATCGGCATTGTCCAAAATGAAATTTGCCACAATAATCACATTGAGGTGGACTTTGATATTTCCTTGAACTTCCTATCTTTGCAGTAGAAACTTGCGAGCCTTTGGATTTTTCTGGTCCAAATCTTTGTTTGGATGTATTAGCTCCTAAACGATTATCTTGATATAAAGTATTGTTTCTCTTCGAAGATGTTGAACCAAAAGATTCTCCATATTTCCTTTTCTGTGACTGAGTAGTCTGATTCGCATCATTTTTGCTCTAACTTTTTCCATTCCTTTAACTCGATTGACTACTTTTTGAAATTCAGTAATGTTCATAGCAATCAGTATCTCCTTATAATCAACATCCAACCCTTCAATGAAACTGAGGGTACGATATTTCCCTGTGGGAATTAACTCTAAAGCAGACCGGCTTAATTTGTTAAATTCACATTCATATACCGTCCGGTCGCCTTGCTTGAGATTCAAGAATTCATTTCTCATTTCCTGAATAAACATGTCACCAATACTTGTTGCGGAACTCTCTGAGGAAAAACGTCCACGTAATCTCTTCTCGTGGACAAGTAGTGACATCGGTCCACCAGATACGAGCTTGTCCTTTCAATAAAGACACAGCTCCTTCCATCTTTCTTTGATCATCGCAATGTAACCCTTCCAGCATAATCTTTAAATCATTGAGCCAATGATCTGCAGTAATAGGATCTCCATCGGTAAAATCTGGTGCTTGCAATTCCTTTAGCTCTTTAGCAATGGAAACTCGGGGAGATTGATTAGTTATCATCTCCAAAGCCTGTAGGAAATTTCCTTGATCCTGTACTGGTGCTCTAGGGTGAACTGCTACATCATCTGCAGGTTGTACTGGAGGTTGAACATAACTAGCTCCTTGACCAACATCAGTAATATTTTGACCATCTATATGGGTCGCTTGACGTGAATCTTCACCCTCAGACATCTGTACTAACCATAACATTTAACATTAGTAAGCAGGAGCATCAAACATACAAATGTCATCATTAGTAATTTATGACATCCTAGTGGCATGTACACAATTATATACTCATAACAAATTCAGTTTAGCTCCAGAATCAGCTAAACTTTAGCTCTGATACCAATAAATGTAACACTCTCTTCCCGTATTTGTCACCAAACACGAGTCGAAGATATTGCATAACAAGTTCAAACAATTTCTCACATTTGCAAACAAAATTGGCAGCTTGCACTGTATATAAACAAATTTTTTTATAAAAATCTATAGATTTTCAAAATCCATTCCGTAAAATTTTAAATAAACTAGATACATTAAGCTTTCTAACCATATAAATTATTAACTCAAATTCATTATACAAAAATTCAAGGAAAATCTGAAAGTCACATTACAATGCAGTTTTTAGGAAAATCTACTGCCCAGTTTTTCTGATCTTTCATCGAATAAAATTTCATATCTTTTTGTACTGGACTCGAAATTAGTCACTGTTTTTCTAATAAAACTAGAATCAATTTGTAGTTTATAAATATAAATTTCACATTCTACTTCAATCTATAGAATTTATGGCAATTTTTCAAACTCACTGCCTAAAATATAGTTTCTGGACAGCTTCAATCTAAGTCCATTATAAGTTCTCTGATTACTCATAAGTCATTCCATTTCACCTACTAATAATGCTAAACCATATTTAGTTATACCTATACATTCATACATAAAAGTATTTTAAAATATCTTTTACACAAAATATGCGTATTCATTATTATACATACCACTACTCAAAATATGATATCGGATGTCAAAACATTACTAAGATAACCTGTAATCTCCCTTTGATCTCAGTGTGATGCCAAAATATCCATGCTTACGAACCGTACGATCAACCTACTTGTACACAGGCAAAATACACATGCTAAGTATAACTTAGTGAGGCATTATACGTAGTTATAAAATCAAATAACAAAATAAATGAAAACATGGTTAATTTAGTTCAAAACAAATCTTCCATATAATTTTAAATCATCATATATAAGAAATAGTAATATCCATATACTTTAACTTTATAATTGGCCCAAGAATAGTATAAAGAGAAACTGAAGTATGCAAGGTCGGTACTCCTTGAGTACTAGTCACCAAGTGACGATAAACATATAGACACATAAAATGCCGGTAACGTATAGACACATAAGTGTCAAAATCATATAGACACAATAGTGTCAATATCATATAGACACATAGGTGTCGAAACATATAGATCCGAAGATCAGTGTGCAGCAACACGTAGTCCTTGACTACTAGACCTCTAATGGCATACCACTATACTGTAGCTCTCTATTATAACTTGGGCAATAAATCCATATCATATACGTATAAAATTTGTCATATATAAACAATTCATAACTCACCATATAAAACATATTAGGGCAGTTCATACCCTATCATATACTAACCTTTGTCCTTTGCCTGTGAAAATATCATATAACTTGTACAAAACCATGTTGTCATCTCAATAAAATCATATAAATGAAAATCATAAAAATTTATCAAAACATATTTGAAACATATAATTGCACTCACCTTAAATGCCTCACTAATGTCCTTGTACCAAATGGTTCACTCCAGTATTTCCTCTTTATGTCCTTACTTGTTTCATTCTTGTTTGTTATCTTTATGTATATAAAATACATAACACAAGAACTCTTAATTACTTATTCATATTATACTAAATAATGAAAAGTAACTAGATAACTTTCCATTATATTCAAAATTATCCCGATAGAACTTTCTATATTCGAACCAAAATTCCTCACTTTTCCGTAATTCTTCAACTTCTTCAAACTTTACATTTTAGTCCCTAAGGAAAATTTTAAGCTTCCAACCACCATTTTCAAGCTAAATCCTTATAATTCTCATCATTTACTCTTTAGGACCCAAACTTTAAAAATTTACATTTCAATCCCCAATATTGCTAAAAATTACATAATGGTCCCTAAATCAATATAAACTTCAAATTCAACCTTCAAATCACTTAACTTAATTTTTTCAACCCAAAATACTTCCAAAACAAGCTTAATAGCCATGTCCCTAAACTTTCCAAAATTTACATTTTGGTCCCTAATGTCAAATAATTAGGGATTTCATTCCAAACACCTTGTATCATCATTTTGAACTATTCTTCCTTAATTCACCAATTAAAATTCCTAACTTAACATAAACCCTAATTTTTCCATATTTCAAGAACATAAGAATTTCTTCATTCTAACAACTAATTCAAGCTTGTATAACATATTTCTCACCATTTCCATCATCAATAAAAATTTTGACATAGTTTCCCCTAATTATCCACCAGAACCGAATGGTCACTAGTTCAATTTCCATGGAATTTTCAATGTTTGAACCATGAAAACAACATCACAAGCTTATTTTCAACAAGAAAAACCATTAAAACTCAAGTTTACTACATGTCCTTCATCCAACCAAATCACCAACTCAATCTTAGAGACATGGAAACTAAGCAAAAATTATACCAAAGGATAGAGAATTTGATGGAGATAAATTATTGTTTCATGTCTCAAGTCTAAATCTAACTAAATAAGCTTGAAAAATTGAATAAAAAATCCTCACCTAAGCTCTTGTTGAATTCGGCAGCAAAGAAAGAAGATGGAGATAATTTGTCAAACTTTCTTTCTTTTATTTAATGCCAAATGGCATATTTAATTACCAAAAATTCAATATAAAAATCTTTTAGTAATTAAAAGACTATTTTATCCTCCAACCAAAGTTTATTTTACAAGTCTTCTTTCCAAATACCCCTCTATCACATTGGAACTAATTTAGTTCCTTTCTAACTAGCCATCCATAAAAAAATCATAAAATTTTATATCATGATTTTTATTCGATCCAATTATCTGAAAATCAACTAATACGATTTTCCATCAATCGTATTATTAATTCCAAATCCAAAATCTCATATTTCTAAATTCCATAAATAATTAATACTGTTATAATCAATCTCCTATATTTATGGAGTCAAATTCTAAAATTTGAACTCGATCCAAAAATACCGATAATTATTCAAATTTTCTATCAGATAAAATTCTCTTAAAAATCCTTTTCGATAATCCATACGAATATTCTCTATTTTTTCTAAGTCCAAAATATTGATCAGAAACACTTTTATGGAACCTTCTCAGAGGTCACCCATCTTAAAATTTCTCTGGCCTAAGCACGCTTAACAAATTTATTCGATCCAATTTCAGTACCTTTTTCCCTATCTTAATTCTAAAAACCGACATTAAGGTACCTAATTCAATCCGATTCACACTCATACTGACTAAAATTACTTATTGGAGAAATTACTCTTTTGGTCCTTGAACTTTTCCTAACTTTTCACTTTAACCACCAAACTTTTAAAATTTTTCGTTTTAGTCACTGAACTAAAACCACTAACTTTTGATTTTTTGCACTTTAGTCACTAATCAAAATTTGGGGTAGTACAGTTAATATCTTCTTCAATTTGTCGAAGCTTTCTTGACACTTATCTGTCCAAACAAATGGTACATCTTTTCTTAATAGCTTAGTTATTGGAGCAGCAATCATTGAAAAATCTTTTACGAACCGCCGATAATAACCAGCTAATCCCAAGAAACTTCTCACTTCGGAAACCCTTTGCGAAACTTTCCATTCTAGTATTGGTTGAACTTTCTTAGGATCAACTCGAATTCCTTCTGCAGAGACTATGTGTCTAAGGAAAGCTACTTTAGACAACTAGAATTCACACTTTGACAGCTTTGCATATTATTTCTTTTCTCGAAGGATCTGAAGAACTACTCGCAGATGAGTGTCATGATCCTCTTTGGTTCTGGAATAAACCAATATATCATCTATAAATACTACCACAAAATGGTCCAAATATGGCTAAAATATCTGATTCATCAAATCCATAAAAGCTGACGGTGCATTTGTAAGTCCAAAAGGCATTACTACAAACTCATAAAGCCCATATCTAGTTCTGAAAGCTGTCTTTGGTATATATGCTTCTTTGATCTTCAATTGATGATATTCCAATCGAAGATCAATTTTAGAAAACACCGTTGCTCCTTTAAGTTGATCAAAGAGGTCATCAGTCCTTGGTAAAGGATATTTGTTCTTCGCCGTCACTTTATTAAGTTGACGGTAATCCACACATAACCTCATTGATCCATATTTCTTTTTCACAAATAAAACATGAGCTCCCCAATGTGATATACTTGGTCGAATAAAACCTCGATCTAATAATTCTTGCAATTGAGCCTTCAACTCATTGAGTTCTGTAGGAGCCATCCTGTAATGTGCTATTAATATTGGTGTTGTTCCAAGAAGCACATCAGTACCAAATTCCACCTCTCGATCAGGAGGTAATCCTGATAATTCATCCAAAAACATCTAGAAATTCCTGCATCGTGGGTATATTTTCCAGATCTATCTTTGTTTCCGGGGTATTTATCACATGAGCTAAATAAGCTTTATACTCATGTGATAATAATTTTCCAGCAGTTATAGCTGCAATCTCTTTACTCAAATAATTCTGCCTTTCTCCTACAAATATTATTTTTGAACCATCTGGTTCTTTTAAGACTGCCTTTTTTAATCGGCATTCAATTGTAGCATCATCTGCCGACAGCCAATCTATTCCAAGAATGATTTCAAACTCTTGGAAAGGAAATTCAATAAGATTGGCTGGAAATTCTTTTCCTTGGATCCTTATAGAACATTTTTTATATATTCGAACTACTTTGGTGCTTTGTCCTAGGGGATTAATAACAACTACCTCACTGGAAATTGGTTCTACTGGTATATTTCTTTTAAGGACTACTTTAGAACTAATATACGAATGGGTAGAGCCTGGATTAATCAATGCAAAAATAGATCTGCTAAAGAGTTTGATCATACCTGCTACGATCTCTGAATCATCTCGATCATGAACAGTCTTGATATTATATACTCGACCAACACCATTATCTTCTCGACCAGGTATAGACATAGATACTCCTGCTTTGCCACCTTTATTTCCTTTATTCTTCTAAGGTGTTGCAACTGATCGATCAGAGTGAAGCTCTGGACACTCCTTTTTGAAATGACCGGCTTGTCTATAATAATAACATTCTCCCCCACCAAACCAGCATTGACCATAATACCTCTTTCCATAATGTTCACATTCTGGAGGAGGACAAAATCTGAAACCCCGAGTACCCGCAGTAACAGTCTGAGTTTGTTTTTATTTCCCTCCTGAATATCCATTCTTAGCGGAAGAAGCTGATGTTGCTTGGCTTTGCTATGGAAAACCTTTACTACGTTTAAATGACGACGCAACAAATCAACTTCCAGATCTTTTTCCTGACTGGACATGTTTTTCTGCCTTTTCCTCAAGGTCCACTTTCTCCATAGCTTTTCTCGATTTATCGTCTCTTGAAAAGTGGTGAAGTTACGGGAGACCAATACACTTTTATACCGAGAATCCAACCCAGCTATGAATTTATCAATCCTGGATTTTTCGGTTGAAAGGAACTCTTCTGCAAACCAGCTCAGTCTATTGAATTCACATTCATATTCATAGACTGTCCTACCTGATTGTCTCAAATCTAGGAATTGCTGCCTCATTTCTTCGATGAACAGATCCCTAATATATTTTTTCTTTAAATTCTTTCTAAAAGAATCCCCATGTAATCTATTCTAGAGAAACTCGTGCAGTGACTACATTCCACCACACACTGGCTTGCTCCATTAGAAGGGATACTACACCTTCTAGCTTTCCTTGATCATCGCAAGGAATCCTACTCAACATGATCATGATATCATTCAACCAGTAATCAGCAGCCATAGGATCTGCATCAGTATCACCTCAAAACTCGGGTGCTTTCATTTTCCTTAATTCCTTCGAAACTGATACTGATGCTCGCCGATTTATTATAGCATCCAATGCCAGAAGAAATAAGCTTTGATCTTGTACAGGCATATTTCTCTGTCCCTAAGCTAATGGCTCTACATTCTGCTGCCCATGAGGTGGATTCTGATTCACCTCATTCTTCCACTCCGAGCAAGCATATCTTGCTCGATTGCCTGACGAGATTCCGGATAATCTAGCATATGTTAATGTCATAATCATCCTTTATAAGTAAAGAGTAACAATATTAATTACTAGGCATCCAAAATTTTCATATAAATATCAGTAATCTTGACATCCTTGTGGCATGTATATAATTTCGACTACATATATACTCGCTTTATTTCTAGAACCGACTAAACTTGTAGCTCTAATACCAATAAATGTAACACCTTATCTAGTATTCTATATTAAATACTAATTTGAGTATCACATAATTTTTTCCCCGTAGAATCATATATTTGAATTTTTATCCTATCGAATTAGGTCTGATTTCAGGCAGCCATTTAACAATTCTTATCTAGGATATGTAAGGGATATAACTGCCGAAAAACTACCTAAAACAAAAAATATACCCAATTTCTCTATTTAATTCTTTTCTATTTGTTACCCGATTTAACTTTAATATAACTATTCATTATTTGCTATAAACATAAACTAGTTTATGAGTTAATACAAACCATATAAAAACTAGTATGTAACCGATTAATTTTAACATATATATGCCATCTAGAAATATCAGAACACATCAAAGGATGTTATTACTGATACCGTTATTATACTCCGGATAAGTAGGATGCCCGCCCCTTACTCTGATTTCTGCTTCTTTCCTACGCGTGAAAACCATCACATGCTAAGTATATACTTAGTGAGGCAATAATAATGTCTAAAGCAATATAACATAATTAATAACATGTAACCGTTTTCATGCATTTCGAATCACTAGATATGTCTTACCACCATTTAATCATGTATCAACATAATGTAGCCGAATATAATTTCTTATCAATATACTTGTCGTAACTTTAAGAGTGTATAAGCTCTTTAACCCGTTTATCAATTATTTACCGATTTCATAGCCCAAATGTAAACCTATAAGGACCCTGGGTACTCGAGTTAAAGATGCACCGAAGTGCTAATACACATAAGGTCATTCCCACCATCCGCACATTTATAAGGCAGTGCTAACCATACACTAAGTGTCCTTTATATACACTATAGTGTTAACCCGGATACCCAAATATATAGCGTCTTGCTAGACTCTATGGCATGCCAACTATACCCTATCCCTCAATGACTTATTTGGGCATAATTTCCGTATTTATTCCATCCATGGTAATGTATATCAATATAATTGAACATTGGGCAGTTCATACCCGAAATAACATTTATAGTATACCATCATATATAACTAGTGATCCATGCATTTTTGTTCAACATTTGACATATTTAAAATATGTCAAATATATGATCAATGACATAAATATCATGCCAATATGTAAACCAGGTAGACTTATCGCAAGTCTTACCAATGATGTATAAAACATCCATGTATCATGTTATATATGCATTGCACTCACCTGATGCCTCACTAGAAATCTTACTGTCGATTTAACCATATTCTCTAACTTTTTCCTTTTTTTAGACTTGATCACGTTCACGATCTATAAAATCATCGTTTACCAAGTACATACATTTCAAAGCTTATGTTAGTATCATTCTAACATAGGCACATATTAGGAATAAAATTCCTAAAAATCCTTCATTATTCATAACTATCACAATTTCACAAGAAGCTCTCCATTTTCATATTATAACCATAAAATGAATTCTTTTAAAAATCACCTCCACATTCCATATTATTCAAAATGGTCCCTTGCCATTGAACTTCAAATTAATCATTATACAACACATTAAAGTATCCCAACATTACATTCAAGCTTACTATATTGACTTCTAGTCAATTTCCATTTAGATCTCATTTTTCCTATAATATACCATTTGGTCCTCAACACTTTATAAACTTCTCAAAATGATCTAGTTGAATCGTCTAACATTAATTTTCAGCATAATACACCAACTTTCCAACATTTGCATCCTAATCCCTTAATTTCTTAAAGTATGCGAAAAAGGTCCTTAAAACTTAACAAAGTTCCAATTTAATCCAAACAATATTTTAAGCCTTGTAAAATCATTCTTACATCATTTCTAGCCTTGGGGAATTTTTCCATAATTTTCCCTAATATTCTTCCAATATGCTGAATATGAAAGGTCACTACATCCAAAATTTCCAACTTAATTCAAGCATGAATTCAACTTCTAAACTTCATTTTCCAAACTTCTATAATCATTCCCATATCAAAATCAATCTAAATTCAACTTCACATCAAAACCCTAACTTTAAACAAATTAGGATTTAGATACTTTCAAGTAGTTTCAGTCATCATACAAACTTGGATATGATTCTACAACAAAAACTTCATCAAAAACTAATCTTAAATCATCATATTTAAACATCCCCTTCATCCATCAAAATCACATAACTAGGGTTTCAAGCAAGGAAAGCATGAATAAATGGTACCAAAAGATAGAGAATTTCATGTAGATCAACTTCATGTTTCATGCTTTCATCCAAAATCCAACTTAATAAGCTTGAAAATCAAGAAGAAAAAATTTTCCTCTTACCTTGGTAATATTCGAACAAGAGAGAAAAAGATGGAGAAACTCTTGAATTTTCTATTCTTTCATTTTAATCCATTTGTCATCTTAATATAAAAATTTCTAATAAAAATCTCTTTTTATGTTGAAATGACCAAATTGCCCTCTTAATCCAATGCTTCAAATTTTTCCACATGTCTACCTACTCATCCAAGAGTAAAAAATAATTCAAGTAGTTAGTGATTACCAACTTTGCCCTTGAAATTTCCCAAAATTACCATCTTGCCATTTTTCATCCAATGGCTCATATTTAACATGTAAAACCTACTTTAATCCAAGGGTCCATCTTAAATCATACAATTTTAAGACATGGAAAGGACATTTTTAACCTTACCTCATCATCCTTTAAAATATCTTAAATTTCCGATTCGATTCGATTCGATTATCCGAATATTTTACTAAACTTTACGCTAATAGCCAAAAATACAAACTCCGTACGAAAAATCCTAGTATCACGAAAACATCATTCTTGGGGGTAAACTATTCATTTACGAGACTAAAATACATAACTTTTGGAAATTATAATTTAGTCCCTAAACTTTTCCAAAGTTTATACTTTGACCACCAAACTTTCAAAATTTTCATTTTGGTCACTAACCCAAAAAATTGGGATATTACATAAAAATATAGAATTGTATAAAACTGATTTATCAAAGTCATTCATCTGTCATATAACATGCAATACGGTTCCTGTAAAATGGCAAGCGAGTCCCAATTGCAGTTTATATCATATCATCAAACCTTTATTTTATCAATCAAATATACGTTAAGCCTTTTAACTTAACTGTCTTCATAAATGCATTTCAGGTATTATAGCCCGAAGTACAAAATAATGTGATACTTTGGTACACGAGTCATCATAACCGACATCGTAGTGTCTACAACGTCGTAGCGTCTAATGATGAGTACATACTCGAGGACGCCCTTTGCTCCTCATTATCGCACCTTTTGTGCTAGTTGACACCGAAGTGTCTAAACAATACCATAGTGTTTGCAACGTCGTAGCGTTTGATGTCAACACCGAAGTTCTAAACAACATCGTAGTGTCTGCAACACCGTAGCGTCTGATGTCAACACAGAAGTGTCTAAATAACACCGTAGTGTCTGGAACGCAGTTACTAAGACTCTATGGATATCCAATTATACTAAAGACTCTCACACTAGTACTCGGGCATAACAATATAATACTTTCACATTCAATATCCAATCCATCAATACTATCATTCATAGTTCGATATTGGGCTGTTCATACCCAAAATTTAAAATTCGATTTATCTTAGATAAATAATTATGCCATATCAATGTATCACATATGCCATTTACATAACTTTGATCAATATACATTTTAATTAATATCAAGGTCGACTTCTCGCAAGTCTCCCTCATATCACACATATAAAATAAGTAAAAATGCACTCACCTTGGCCACTTAACACGATCCGTCACTAAGTCCTAGTTCGATCCTTTCTTTTATAGTATCTCAAACCTTCTTTGATTTGGACTCGGCTTCATTAATCACATGAATAAAATAAAATATTCGTTAGATTCAAATCTAACAATACCTTAAACAAGATGTCTAATATAATCATTCGAATATAAAATTTCCAAATATTTTCCTTTCTTTATTGTACTGTTAAAAAATTCATTATGGTCCTTAGTGACCAATTTGAACTTCCAATAATTCTTCTGAGCTTGCTAACTAACATTTAAATACAAAATGTTTCAAATTCCATTTTTTGACAGCCTGCGCTACCTTCAAAGATTTACTTATACAGGGTAGAATGCATATTGGATCTTAATTTCCTTTATACTGGAGAAACTATATTCGATAACGATTCTAACATATAAGCCAAATAAATTAATAAAATCTACAAAAAATTATGAAAATTCCTTACATTTACGTCACAGAACCATCCAGGCAGAAACTGCTTTGTAATTATTTCGACCTTCATTCGATTAAAAATTCATATCTTTTAACTCAGAACTCGAAATCAGTTTCCGTTTGTTGGATACGAAACTAGACTAACAAATCTTTACAACGGTATGAAATTCATCATCTAAACATTTTTCTAGAATTTATGGTGAATTTTAAAAGTTACTGCCATAATTCAAATTTCCAACATAACTTCCCATGAATAACTTCTAATTTACACCAACTTCTCCTTATTTCTCTACTTGTCAATTTAGTCCCATCATTTTACTTCAAATGGCTAGAATAAAGCTTGTATTCATATGTTATCTTTACATCCTTCATTAAAACAAGTTTAAACCTTTACTCCTCTAATTTATCTTAATTTGTCAAAATGGTCACCAAATTTCCAATATAAGGATTCAAGCTTCTTAACTTTTGCAAATTAGTCCTCAAATCAACATTACTACCTTAATTCCATCATTTTAGCTAAAAATCAGATTTACTCCTTCTACATATCCTCTTTGCCGAATAGACCATTCAAGTTTGACAAGTTGTCAAAATGGTCACTATTACGATTAATCATCGGTTTAGCATTTTAACTTCATTTCATGTCTCTAACATCATTAATAATATAGATACACATCAAATTCATAAAAATCAGATCTGATCCCTTAATTTTGAAGCTTGCCAAAATGGTACCTATGTATTTAACTTAGGGTTTTGCTTCCAAACAACAAATCAAGCTTACTAGATCATTAATTCAACATCACAAACCCTAAGTTAGACTTGAATCCATAAACCCTAATCTTCTATATACAAACCAAAATATGTAGGGTTTAAATCCCAACTCAATAACATGATTCTAACATCATACAAGCATGATTCTAACTTAAAATCAACCATGGATTCATAAAATCATAAAAGCCCCAATTTGTTCATAAACCCTAATTTCTTCCTCATATAAAATTTCATAAACCAAGCAAGTATTCTATGAATTATTTACATCAAAAGTTAGAGCTTGAAGAGTAGGATAACTTTGTAGTTCGAAAGATTACTTGAAAACCGAGATTCAGGGCTTAAATCAAGCTTGTAAAATTTTTCTCTTCTTTTTCTCTTCAACATGGTTTTGGAAGGTATTTGGCTGATAATTCCTTCATATTTCATGTGTTTAAGACACTTGTATTATAAAAAATGAATTTTTAATTTAATAAATTCCACTTTCCAAAAGTACCCTATAAGTATATCTATATTTCTAATTTGCAATTTTGTAACATTCCAGCTAGACTTAGTTGGATTCTAATTAGACACTATTCATCGATAAAAGAAATCTCAAAATTCCTTCCATGTCCCTTTCGGGCAAAATGACCAAAATGCCTTTACCGATCAACTTATTCACAAAATTGCCATTCTATGTCATTTCAATCGATTTAAATTTTTGCCCTTTTTAACATCCAAATATCCATAAAATGATATTTTATGGCTCTTCTAAGGTCCATGGAACTATCTCTGAAATTTTAGCTCGATCTAATTATCAAAATATTTTTCTGAACTTTATCGCTTTATAGCCATTAATACAAACTCCGTAAGAAAAAATAGAGTAAAACAGAAACGTCATTCTTGGGGGTAAACTATTAATTTAAGGGGTTAGAATACATAACTTTTAAAAATTACACTTTGATCCCTGAACTTCTCCAAAGTTTACACTTTAGCCACAAAACTTTCAAAATTCACATTTCGGTCACTAGCCAAAAATTGGGATATTACAATTATAGTTGGAAAAAAGACATAAATATTGTGCTCAACTTTTTTATTGTTTAAGAAAATGTCAGGGGACAAAAGGAATGATAAATTAAAGCTCGACTTAAAGAGAAGGTTTTTATTAGTTTAGGGGTGGTAACTATTTACGAGAAGAAGGCAAAGAGCAAAGAGGTATGAGTAGGGGTGGTCATTTGGTTGAGTCGAATCGAACCAATGAATTTCGAGTTGAGTTAAACAACCATATCTTATAACTCAAACTTTACTTTAAATTTTTTCGAATCAAGTTGTTAGAGTTTTGTTCAAATTTAATTGTAAAAGTTTATTATATTATGGTACTAATTAGTTCCACTTTTAAAAGTTTTCTATAACCACATACAAAATACATACATATTTCTTCATATTTTTTCATATGTGCACCACCTGCGGAGTTTTTTCATTCCACAAGCGGGCTTCAAATGATGTCACGTGACATTTTATGGTCACTAAACCCTACACACTAAAAATCAAACCATATATTATATACCCAAATCTCTAACTCTAACTATTAAAAGCTACCACTAAACCCTAAAATTCTAATCCTATACCTAAACTATAAAAATGCACCATTCGTGGAAAATTTTATTTTTCCACCGCCAGTGCATCAAATCATTATATATATATATCAGGCATAATTGAAGATACTCAATTCAAACTTGAAAACTGATTCACTAATTATTAAAAATTTTGAGTTATTCGAATTCTCATTTTATAATTCAAACATTATTTCAATTTTTTCGGAGTCGAGTTAAAAGAAGTCGAGTATTTTTACTTATAGTCAAGTAAAATAATTCGGATTTTTTTAGTTAAGGCGAGTTTCGCACACCCTAGCTATGGGAATGTTAGTTTCCAAATTTATGCTTTTTGAGAGTGTCTTAGGTTTGTTTTAAAAGATATGGAGACATGAAATTATTTGGGGTAATGGTTTACACGTGCACTACTCTGAACAAGCTCTTTTTCGAGGTAATACTACAAAACACTTGCATAGAAAAGGCAACGAGTGGGGTACTGGGATCATAAATTTAGCAATCTTTTGTCTCTCTCTTCCTGTCTAGTTTTTGGATTTAGAGAACTGGAGATTGGGCCGCTGTTCAAAGATTGAATTATCCAAAAATCCAGTTCAAATTTTGTGCACTGCAACTCTCTCTTAAAAATCCACAGCTGGCCGTTGTTGTCTAAAGAGCTAAGCCTAGTCTTATCCATTCACTCTTCTACTGTATTTCTTCATAGAATTCTTTGTCTTGAGCTTTTTCCTCTCTGTTACCCAGCCCATCTCCACTTTGTTATGTTCTTCCATTTTCAGTAACTCACGAGTTGACAGTTAAAACATGTATTCTTAATTTACCTTCTCTAATTTAATCAAGTCTAGAGAAATAACAATGACAAGTAATTAAGACCCCGGCTCATTTTCATTTTGTAGAGCTTTTGATTATAAACTAGTTCCATGTCGAATTGTTTGAATTAGTTTGATTTATAAACTGGTTTAGAACTTATGATATAGAATTTAAGGTTAGGGTTTAAAGTTTTGTTTTTTAGTGTTATCAAAAAGGGACAGAGGATTTTTGTTCGTCACTACAGGTATTACGGTTGTACATTTTTCAAAGAACAAATGCTATTGCGAACATAATAATTGTGGGTATCCCGATTTTTAACGATACCAAAACCGATGTATAATAACTACTATTGAGGTTGCGAACCACTGTTTAAATCCCTGCATATTATCATACCATACCTCTATAGTTGGAGTTTATTCTTATCTCTCAAACATAAGAAGTTTGAACAATGATTTCATCTACTTGTATTATTAGGATATAGAACAATGAACCTTCACTGTCAAAAAAGAAAGAAGAATGAACCTGCAAGACTTTAGCCGTGGCCCGGAGGGTTTGACTACTTACTGATGCAAATTCTCTCTCTTAATATTGAATTGAAATCTTTGTTGTTTTTGGCGTCCTATTTATGTCTCGTACTACAAGTTTAAATTCAAGGTTTAAGTTATTGATCACATAAGTAAGCAACACCCTCAAACGGTGGTTTGAGACTGTTTAGATGGTGGAGATGAGGGGATTCCGCTCAAGTTTTTTAGAGGTACATATTTGGGTTGTTGAGAGCTTGGTCCTTATTTGGATATGCATGGCCCCTTATAAGGGCTTGGGAGAGGTAAGGACACTTGTCAACAGGGAAGACATGTGTCCTTAGTAAATTGTCATAGCTCGGGTGTCGATATGGATCACATGCATCATCACATTGTCTAGGGTAGCATTCGCATATCGAGTTCGCAAAAGGGTACTAATTGATTGTTCGCGTGGTTGTGGTTCGCTGGTACGTTTGCATGTTGAGTTTGCAAAGGGTTGTAATTGGGTGTTTGTAGGATCGTGGTTCGCTTGTACTAAATTTGCCCCCCAGGCGAGGGAAGGTTATAAAGTGACCTTCGCAAGCCTGGGAACTCATGTTGGGCTTCTAGAAAGAATTTGAAAAATGAAATTTTTTGTTTGAAATATTGCGTTGGCATCTCCTTCTTTCGATTCTCTTCACGAATTTTGTGTTACATTTTTTTGAAAGACTGTTCGCAAAAGGTGAAATATTACGTTGGCATCTCCATCTTTCGATCCTTGCCCCTTATGTACAAATAGTTCGCAGGAAGCGAATTATTGCTTTCGCATATTAAAGTTCTCTTTAATTAGAAGAACATCAATTTTCTCAGAATAGATTATATGTATTCGTATAGTTACCTAGAGTTGGAAGGATTCTTGCCCCCGGGTGAGGTAGTCTTAATCGCTATGTACTTATTAACACATTTATTAATTTATTATTTTATCACGCGCTTATTTGGAAGCGGTAGACACTTAGCCTTCTTGTTTTCGTGAAACGATATCACTAACTTGCCCCTATGTCGCTAATTATGAGCGATTTCATTGTTTTCTGATTTTGAATATACGTTGGAAGTAATAATTTATTGTGATGGCATATGTTAACTTTTTTGGTGGATACTTAGACGATTCGTTCTTTTCTTTGGCTCATTTTTGTAAAGCGGTATACGAGAAAGCGGTATACGAGTAAGCTGATTCATTAATTCACACTTCTTAAAAGTGGTGGACGCTTCGACGATCATGTGTTTCTCGCTTTTGAAAAGTGGTGGACTAGTATGCTGATCCCTTACTTCTTAAAAGTCGCAGACGCTTAGACGACCCCTGTGATTCCCGCTTCTGAAAATCGGAAGAAAAGTAAGCTGATTCCTTAATGCACACTTCTTAAAAGTGGCAGACGCTTAGATGATCCTGTGATTCTCGCTTCTGAAAAGCGGCAGACGAGTAAGCTGATTCCTTAATGCAAACTCTTTTAAAAGTGGCGGACGCTTAGACGGCCTTGTGATTCTCGCTTTTGAAAAGCAGTGGACGAGTAAGCTAATTATTTAATGCACACTTCTTAAAAGTGGCGGACGCTTAAACGACCATGTGGTTCTCACTTCTAAAAAGCGACAAACAAGTAAGACGATTCCTTAATGGACACTTCTTAAAAGTGGTGGATGCTTAGACGACCCTGTGATTCTCGCTTCTGAAAAGCAGAGGATGAGTATGCTGATTCCTTAATGCACACTTCTTAAAAGTGGCGGATGCTTAGACGAGCCTGTGATTCTCGTTTCTGAAAAGTTGCAGACAAGTAAGCTGATTCCTTAATGCACACTTCTTAAAAAGTGACAGATGCTTAGACGTCACTGTAATCCCTAGTTTTGGGTCTAGCGGTTTTGCGGTTCAGTTCGAGGGTCCAGTGGACCGGTATTAGAGGTTCGAGTTAGTTTCGGGATTAAATCAGATTAAATATTTTTGGAAGTGATCAAAATATGAAAAAATGTTCTAAAATCATTATTTAATATATTAATGATTGTGGTGAAATCAATTTTGGAAAATGTGTTTTGGAAATCAAATATTTCGAACTAGTGACCAAAATGCAAACTTTGAAAATTGTTTTTAGTGGTTGTTTTGTAAAGGGTCAAAACTTTGAATCTCTAAGGAGCTAATAGCCCAAAAGTCTAATTTTAGACTTTATCCTTTAATTGGCTCTTTTAAAAAGTGTTTTGAAAAATAAAATGGCTTGGGGAGAATTAATTGGTAATTAATTATTTTAAAATAAAATTCACGTAACTAACTTTCTCAAAAAACTTTTCTCTTAAAATCTCTCCAGCCAAACACTATTCTCTTCTTCTAGATCTCCAGGTAAATCTTCTTTTTCTTAAATCTTTTGATTTCCAATGGATTCTTAATGGTTTCTAAACAAAAACCTTATTATTTTAACTTTGTTTTCACATGTAAAATCAGGCAATTAAGGGAGAAAGCATCCATTAGAGGTAAGGTTCGTTCTTATCCTCTAATGAAAGGTTCTTTACTGAAATTCCCAAGTTGTTGATCCTTTACAATTGTTTTCTATTGAGTTTTGATAGTTTAATTGAGGAAAATTGGTTTAATTGTGTTTTGATTGGTGAAATTAGTAGAATTTCGAATTGGATCTGTTTTGATGGGTTCTTGATCAGGTTAGATCATGATTTTGATGTTTAATAATGTTAAAAGCTTGGATTTAACATTGTAATCCCGAAACTAGTTGAATCTATAATATTAAAGGTTGTTAGTTAAGAGTTTTTGTGAGGTTTTTGGTGTTTAATCATTGCTGGAAGTAAAAGGATGTGGTAAAAGGGTTTTAGATGTTACTTGATGAATTTTGATGTATCGAATCGTTGTGTTGTGGCTGGGTTAAGATTGAGAAGTGTTTGAGGTTGATTTTGATAAGTTTCAGATAATTTTTGGGTGGGCAACTTGTGAGTTGCGGGATTTTTCTTTGAGGCAGAGGTTTGGATGCATTTTAATGCATGTTCCTCTAGTTTTGTGTGGCCAAAACAGGGGATAATCAAGGCGAAGCATCTTGAGGTGGATTGTTGCTTGCCGGGAGCTTGTTTTGTGTTGGTGAGCAAAGTGAAGTGAGATCAGTGAGTGCAAATGGTTTAAAAAGTCTTTCAAAGGTTTGAAAGTGGTTTGGGAGTTTAGGATAAGTTTGAAACACTTACCTAATCTCAGAAGTAAGTTTCCCTCTTTTGCTCTTTAATACGGTTCGGATATGAGCATGTGTAATTCATGTTTTGGTCGTAAACATGGTTTGTTTTACTTACTGTAAATGCATGATTTGGAGTACATATGCAGTGGTTTAAAAGTATATAAAATGCTAGTGAGTATTGTTTTTCATTCCGGTCAGAAATGTGGTATTGCTTTGGCAATGTGGTTTGCATATGTGGTGATTTCGTTAATGCATTGTAAAACAATGAGAAAATGGTTTTGTAAATGATATATTGGCTATGTGACATGGTGAGAAAACATTTGGATATATTTGGCATGCCATAGGATAAAGTGCACTATAATATGTTTAAAATCGATCGTGGGTAAAGGTCCTTGAAGTATAACAGTTGGCTACTCGGACTATGATGTTATCACTTGGGTTGAGCGGTCGATTCCCTTGTTGATGTTAATATTGCGGTCGGAAAGGTTGTCATATCATGCGGTTGGCATGGTATGGGTATTGATGGCGGCCGGTCATTAAGGTAGATCTGTATATCCGATGTGTAAGGTTAACGGTCGGCTAATCAATGATAGTGGTTGACTATCTGGGGTCACTATAATTGCCAATATATGAAAGTTCATGTATTGAACCTATTTTGTAATGCTTTGGGGTTTAAGCATGATAATATTATTTAATGCTTTGGGATTTAAGCATGTGGTTTATAAAGGTTTTGCATAATGTTGATATGCATGTTTTAATTGGAATCAATGTGATGCTTGGGTTGTAAGCATGGTTTGAAAACAAGTGTTTGGTTTTCAAGGGTTTTAATTGCATCATTGTTTTAAGAGCATCCTCACTAATCATGTGTGCTTAAGATCTTTTTTTCCTAATGATGCAGAGCATTGAGGTTTGGGGCAGCAAAGGCAAATTCTAAGTGATCCAAGGACAAGACTACCTTGAGTACGAAATCAGTTTTAGTTTTCGGTTAATAAGGCAATGTGTTCGCCATGTTTTTGGGATATGTAATTCTGTTTTCCCTGGTTTTTGAGAATTTTTAATGATGTGTTTAGACTTGGATTATTGCTGATGAACTTGTTAATGGTTTTGCTTGTGATTGATGCTAGGTGATTACCTAGGTATGCATCTAGATAGCTTTAGTTGTATGCTATGCTTAGATGATTCTATCATATTGACTATGGTTTTAGAGATGTGTTGAAATGATGTACATGCTGGAAAATATTCAATTGAGTGTTGTGGTATGTTTGCAAATTGGTTTAGGGAGCATGCCTATAGGTTAATTCTTTTGGAAGCATATGATTGTTGTAGTTGCTAAATCCTGATGATAGCGATGGAATATGATTTGAATAATGTTTGTATGCACATATGAGAGTTGTTAGGATCCAAATGCATCTAGACTTGAGTGAAAAACCAGTTAAAAATGACATTACATGCCCAAGTGTACCGATACGCGGGGGATCGTATCAGTACGGCTAGGCAATTCTAAGTACTGCATATTGGTACGTATGTAGGGGCTTCGGTATGGTTTAATGTTATTGGAATATTGCTTTTTGAACCAAGCCCGTGTACCGAAACACATGCTGGTCGTATCACTACGATGTTTGGCAACATTAAATTGGATTTTTGTATTCGAAGTAGCATATCGGTACGATACACAGCGTACCAAAACGAGGATGCAACATCGTATCGATATGGGTCCTCACGTATCAATACAGATGGCTGTTAATTCAATTAATGTCATGGAAGCTTGGTTCTATTTCCTTTCAATGTGGCCCCTGAATCTTATTTTGGCAATTTCCTGAGGTTGGATGGTCAGATTGAGTTGGAAATTGATATGCAAGTATGTAATCTGGCTAATTGAGGATTGGTAAACTCAATTTCTTAAATGGTCCTTAATTTTACTAGATTTACATTTTGGTCCCTAAAATGTATTGTACGCAATAGGTTGCCATTTCGTGACCCGTTTCCCTTGTAATCTCATCCACTGCGAGCATGACCACTTAAGATTAATAATACACATCTAGACAAGTTAAAAGAGAAAAAAAATGGATCAGTTTTTATAGATGATATACTCGTGTACAACCGTACACATTAATCACTAGTTCTTAGTATGCCTTTATCTTCTATGTTTTTCAAAAAATAAACAAAGTTATTACATTGTTTCCACTAACACATAAGATTCCTTTCCATGCATACACCTTATTAATCTTAACTCGATTATAAGCTTACATACATCTAATCATTTTAAGACATATCAATCTATGATTAAGATCGTTCAAGTTAACATCAAACCATTGATTCATAATCTTTAGACTTCCGTGTAGTACCATTTAATATCAAGATTTACTAATCACGATTACCAACTAAGCAACTCATATCAATACCAAACATATATCCTTAGCAACAAGCACTCAAAGGTTAAACCAATTCTAGCCATTTGAACTACGCCATTTTTATTTGGGGTTTAACACACGATAATATATATACTTTAGATTGCAACACACATGCCATCAAGGTGATCTATCAAATTAGGAATCTTATAGATATTTAAACAACCGCACAATCTTACTAACTATTAAATCATATAAAGCAAGCAACAACCAAGAAATAATTAAAGGCCCATTACAAAACTTTAAATGCCTATCAAACTTATATACATGTAAAGCCAAATTGAATGACCTATATGCACTATAAATACATTTCGACTATGTGCCACCAACTAGGAGTTCTTAAAGGAGATACAAAACGTACTTCTTGCTACTTGTTATCTTGTCCAAGCTCAAAGTTAATTGAACGCAATGTCACCTTAAAAAGTGATGAAAGAATAGGGTAAACAAACATTTAGTGAGGTAACAATAATAACCGTAAGCAATGTATTAAACATTTTGGTGATTCAATCCTATTCTTTCACCCAAGATTTTCTAATTGTGCAAACTTCTAACTTGATCATGAATCAAGCTATCTTGATTTAAACGTTCGAACTAGTATACTCATTTATCCAAGGTTTATAAGAGTCCAAGCAACTGCCGATTTAATCAAATAACAAAGCAATATAGACACAAAGAATCACATATAACATTTTATTGACATGTTTTATTAAACTCACCAATTATCTAACTTAGCATCTTATAATCATGTTTTGCTTGTTACATAAGAAATCAAACATAACATATCAAAGACATATATTACTTGTCATGTAAAATATTTAACATAGCTTATCATAGACATGTGTTGCTAATTATATAAGATATCAAACATAGCTTATCAAAATCATATTTAGAAGATATTTGTATATGTCCAAAACACTCCAATACATACTTGTATATATGCAATGTAGTTCCAAATTCATGTACATACATATATATGCTTAAAACAAGCCACTACATGCTTATACTTAATCAAAACAGTTCAATATTCTTGTATATATAAAAGTAGACATTCAAAACAATCAAAGATATATTCATATCTATCAAAACAGTCCACAAAACATGTATACACAAATATACATTGCAAAACAGTCCAAGATATATTCATATCTATCAAAACAGACCACAAAAATGTATACACCAATATACATTGCAAAACAGTCCAAGATATATTCATACTATGAAAACAGTCCACAAAACATGTATGCACAAATACATTGCAAAACAGTCCAAGATATATTCATATCTATCAAAATAGTCCACAAAACATGCATACACAATATACATTGCAAAACAGTCCAAGATATATTCATATTTATCAAAACAGTCCACAAAACATGTATACACCATTATACATTGCAAAACAGTCCAAGATATATTCATATCTATCAAAACAGTCCACAAAACATGTATACACAATATACATTGCAAAACAGTCCAAGAATCACTCACCATGTGCATCCTTCAGCATTTAATGCTCAAATACAGTATATCAAATACTTTTAAACATGCTTAAATAGGTAACATGTAAATCAAACAAGTGCATAAAACCATTAAACAGAAGCACGACCGAGAGAGAAAATCCACTTTTACTTCCGAGTTTAAACCAGCGTATCAAGCTTAGTTTAAACTCCCATAAACCACCTTTAAAACATTCCAAAGCTGGAATCCACGTTCTCACTCATCGGTACGCAAAACCTTGATTCACCGACGCGAAATCAAGCATCCGAAGCCTCCAACGCTTCACCAATCACCTCTCGATCAACTTCCCCTATTTTGACCACATTACGACAGAGGATTAACGCATCTCAATGCATTCAAGACACCGCAACAACAAATCCTCTCAGATTTCCACAATCCTCTCAAATTACCCATTCACAACAACTTAAATCATCATCTAAACCTTTCCAAACACAACCCAGCCACAAACTAACAATCTAACACCTCCACAACCTTCAAATAACACTCAAAAACAGGATCAACACATCCAAATACTTCCAGCAACTAAACAGCCACAATAACTCTACAAAAAATCGACCTAGCAACCTAAACAATCAAGGTTTCAAGAGTTTCGAGATTTCATTGATAAAAACGATTTAACATCATAATACATCCAAAATATGTTTCAAAACAATCTTAATCACTTAAAAACAAATTTAATCTGAATGTTTTACTATTTCATCAATTAACCCAATTAAATCAATATAAAACACCAAAATCAGATTATAAACTATAAAACAAGGATCAATTGCTTGGGAATTTCAATAAAGAACTAATCCATAGAGGATATCACGGACCTTACCCATATTGAGTGATTTCCCCCTCAATTGGCTTGTTAAAAGCTAAGAAAGCACAAAATTACAATGAGGTTTTGCAAAACAAAGTTGAATAAACAAATACAAATCAAGAATCTGAGTAAAAAGAATCCCTCACCTCTGGTTTTTGATAAAATCTTGAGTGTTTGGCAGAAAATGAGTTGATAGAAAAGGCAGAGAGAAAAGTTATGTAAATTTTCTTTTTAATCCATAACTAACTTAATAGCCAAATCCTTTTTAATTAGCTTCTAAAACACATGTTAAAAATGATTTAATTAGGGGGAAAATCACCAGCAAAAACATGGTAAAATAGCTCCTTAAATATTCTAAGAATTTGACCATTTCCATTTTAATCACCTTTAAAACCAGTTTTCAAAAATTGTATTTGGTCACTAACCAAAATGTCACACTTCCCAACATCATTTTCCAAAATTAACTTCACCAATATTAATCATATATTAAAAGATGATTTTTAACCATTTTTTCCAAAATTTTATCCCACCGAAAAATATACGATCCCCAATCCGATTCAAATCCCTAACCTGATCCACCAAACCGTCTAATCAACACACAAAACCATTAGGCCCAAAATCAGGGCATTACAACTCTCTCTTACTTAAGAAATTTCGTCCCCATAATTTACCTAGAGGAAACAGACATATCCGACTTGTATTCCTACGTGGCCTCCTCAATACCGCGATGCCTCCACAACACCTTAACGAGCTCAACAGTCTTGCTACGCAATACCTTACTGTTGATATCAAGAATCTCTACCGATTCTTCATCATAAGATAGGTCCGATCTCAACTCAATCTCTTCTATAGGTATAATATGCGATGGATCTGACCGATACCACCGCAACACCAAAACATGGAACACGTCATGAATCCTTCCCAACTCATGAGGTATCCAATAAACCTCGGGCTAAGCTTCCCTTTTTTGCCCAAACTGCAAACTTTTTTCTAGGGTGACACTTTCAAAAACACTCGATCACCAACAATGTATTCTATGTCCTTACGCTTCAAATCGGCTTAGTATTTCTGATGATCCGCAGCTGCTTTTATGTGCTCACATATCAAACTTACTTTTTTGGTTGTGCCTTTCAGGACATTAGGCATAGATACAAGCTTTTCTCCTGCTTCTGTCCAACACACAGGCGCATGACATTTCCTACCATACAACACCTCATAAGGTTCCATATGTATGCTAGCATGATAACTATTATTGTAAGCAAACTCCACCAACGGCAATTGCTTCTCCCACGTTCCCTGGAACTCAATAATGCAACACCTCAGCATATCCTCAAGAACCTGAATCACGCGCTCCAATTGACCATCCGATTAAGGATGATATGAAGTATTGAAATTTAACCGAGTTCCCAAAGCACGATGCAAACTCACCCAAAACCTTGCGGTGAATCGCGAATCTCTATCCAAAACTATATATTTGGGCACCCTGTGCAAATACACAATCTCATAGATGTATAAATTATCCAACCTGTCCAAAGTATATGTAGTATACTTCGTAAACCGGTCAACAATTACCCAAATGGATTCCTTTTTGGTCGGTGTCAAAGGCAGCCCAAACAAAAAATCTATGGTGATATTTTTCCACTTCCATTCTGGTATTCTCAACGGTTGCAACAATCTGGAAGGAAACTGATGCTCAGCTTTTACCCGCTGACAAACCATGCATTGAGCAACAAAATTAGCCACATATTTCTTCAGTCCAACCCAATAGTACCCCTCTTTCAAACCTGATACATCTTAGTACTACTGGGATGCGTAACAAAAGGACTAGCATGTGCCTCATTCAAAATAGTAAGCCTTAACTCTTTATCTTCAAGCACTACAATTCGACCCTTAAAACACAACACCCTATCATCATTGAAATGAAAATTCATAGGACTCCCATCCATGATATCCTTCACATGCGGCATCAAACTCTCATCATACGATTGCTTCTCCTTAATCAACTGTGACAAGGATGGCTTTACTTGCAACTCAGCCAATAGCCCACCGTCACGTGTCACACTCAAGCGAGCAAACATAGCTCTCAACTCCACTGCCGCTTTTCTGCTCAAAGCATCAGCCACCACGTTGGCTTTACCTGGATGGTACTCAATAGCCAAATCATAATCTTTCAACAAGTCCAACCACCTACGTTGTCTTAGGTTCAATTCTTTCTGGGACATCAAATATTTCAAACTCTTATAATTTGTATAAACCACACATTTCTCCCCATAGAGGTAATGCCTCCAGATTTTCAAGGCAAACACAACCGCGACAAGCTCAAGATCGTGAGTGGGGTAATTACGTTCATGCACCTTCAACTGCCTAGATGCATACGCAACTACCTTACCTTCTTACATCAACACGCAACCAAGCCCAACATACGACGCATCACTAAAAACAATGACGATCTTAGATATTAATTCATATCAAGCCTTAGAAATCGTTGAGTCATCAAAGGATAGAGGGAAAGCCCAATTTTAGGTGAGTTTTGTTATTTGAGTTTTGAATGTGTTATGGATAGTTTTTTGAATACTTGGGAGATTAAAGTCTAAACACTTGAAGATTTAGGGTTCCATGTAAAATAGAGAATTTACTACTTTGTGTTCTTGTTGCTTGTTTTAATGAATCTCTTATTACATTTCATGTTTGATAGAGGTTTCATGGTAGAGTTAGTGAAACAGAAAGGATTATTAAGGAAGCCAAGTTCGAAATAATAATTCAGGACACTTTATAATTTCAGGGTATTCAGTGAGTGTAGTTCAAATCTCGGGTTTGGTTTAGTACCATCCTGCTTGCATATGTCTTATAATTGAGTTGTGAATGATAGGTTATATTTTCTCCTAGTAAAAGATGTATTCATAAGCTTTAGATAGATATAAATCAATGTCTTTCAAGACTCTGTTTGAAATATTTTTCATAATAATGCTTGATAGGTTTAATGTACTCTTGATGCTTAACATATTTATGTTGCTAATTAGGTTGATCGGTAATGTTCGGAATAGGTTTAAAGATGTTACACACAGAGTTTTTGTCGGTTCAATATATTTGATACCGGTACTCAACTATCCAGTTCAATATATTTGATACTGGTGCTCAACTATCGGTGCCAGTATGACTCAACTATCGGATTCGATACCCTTAAGAAATCCAAAATTTTAGTAAGCAATTTTTGTACTGGTATAGACCAACAGTACCAGTACCCTATTATACCTCCCTATACTCAACATCGATTATCGGTACCCGAGTTTTTTTAAGTTAGTTAAAAATTGTTTCAACTTTATAGTCTTGGGTTTTGTCCCTTAAGCTTACACGGTATGATTACTAACTTGCTAATGTTTCATGAAAATATGTTTTTAATTTGATTTCAGGAGTATGCCTATAAGATCTCTAAAAGCCTTAAATTTCCAATATTCATGTTTTGGTCCCTAAACGTTAATCAAGATCCATTTGTCATTAATTATCATAATTATGATATAATAAGACTAATTTCAGCAAAGGAATTGTTTAGAAGTTTCTTGTTAATCATCTGAACTCTGAAAAATTTACACTTTAGCCCTTAAACTTTTGAAATAATGTAAATTAGTCCTAAATGATAATTAACTTATAACTCCCAATAATGATTGTTTTGTTCTAAATTTGCATGTCATTGATATTGTTTTGATTATTTAATTCTCTATTTTGAATTTTGGTGACTTCTTCGATTTGGTTTTCTACCGGACCGGGTAGGGAGTATTATAGTTGGTGCTAAAAAACTCTTACTTACTAAATACTTAATTTTGTAATTATTTATTCTAAATTGTTGTGAATCAAAAATTGGTAACATTAACTGATTATTCACAGTATTCTCGTAGAAGGAATGTTCAATGGTGAATCCTTTTAGGCGTTAGTCATTTGAAAATCTAAGCCATCCTAGGAACAACTTCAAGAACTTCCTTAAGCATAAGAAAAAGGAACCCATAAACGAATGATTGAAAAAAATATGAGAGTGCATGTCTAAGATTGATTCTTTGAAAGACTTGGTATTTAGGTGTACCTTGTGCACCACATCTCTTTTCATAAGTTACCTATGTGGTGCCCAATTCATTATTGTTCATTTTACTAGACCGTATGAACTTTTGTTTCGTGTTTTTAGTTTACTAAATTCATGTCGTCTAACAAAAATTGGAAATTGTTTTTTTGTTTCTTTTTTTTTGAAAAGTAAAGTATGATTTTATTGAAGTAATCATACTAATACATTGCCACGAGCCTTGTTAAAAAACTTCCCTAAACCTAATGCAGGAAAAAGACTGCACAATGCCAATGCCAATGCCGAGGCTTACAAATTTCCAGAACCCACAACATACAACTCGCATTTATGGAACACGACCATACCAGAACTAAAAACGGATCCAACCAATACCACCCGTAAATCACACCCATAGACAGACCGCTTAAAATATCAAACTGCAAAGACCTTTAACAACACAACAATACTAGAAGACTAGTAGAGCACACCAGTGAAGCATTAAACCTTACTTTCAATTGGCAAAGCATTAACCCTGGGCATCAAGGGAAAAGAGGCCATACAAATCTTACCTATCCATGAAAAGCAGAGGGTAACTTCCCCGACTCCAGCTTTAGCCAATGTATCAGCATCATAATTTCTTTCCTTAAAAACAAGCTCAATCTTCTAAGAGTTTGCATGACACAACTGCGAGCATAAAGCCACACCATCTTTGAACACACGAGGCGCAAAAGCCGGATTATTGATCCATGACACCAACAATTGGCTATCAGATTTGATCACCACGTTGAACGACCTAGCCCATGGCGAAGATTCAAGCAAAGAACAAACTTCCTTTAAAGCCACAAGTTCTGCGGTAGAGGGATCAAGATATCCTGCAGATTTAGAAATTTTAGTAAGAGTGTTACCAAGATAATCTCTAAGAATACCACCAATTCCCGATGGACCAAAACACCCACACACAGCCCCATCAATGTTGAACTTGATCACCCCCTTTTGGGGACACTCCCAACAAGATGCACGAGACTTTGGAATTGCCCCATTGGATATGACAGCCGAGGAAGGGCAAAGAATGATATCAAAAATGAACTTGAAAGACTCAAGCCATTTACTTTTGCACCAACTAATTCTTAACAATGCAGTGTTAAACTATTGCTCAAAATCGAGTTTAGCACCTCTAAAAACCATGTTATTATGGAATAACCACATGGACCATAAAATTCCAAAGAATGCCATCACCCAAATCGGTTTGAAACCAGATTTGATTGGGGTAGATTACCACAATAGGAGAAAATCCTTCAACTCTTTTGGGTATAACGAAAAAATATTCCATAGCCAGCACCATTTTAACCAGATGTTCCACGAAACATTACAGTGAATAAGCAAATGATTTATAGTTTCTATGGCAGCTGAGCAGAATAAACATGAATTTGAGTTTGAAGGCATCGACCCACGCTTTTCTAGTTCTACTTTTGTGGGAATCTGACCACGTAGTGATTTCCAAGTGAAAGCCTCAACTTTTGGGGGAACGAGATTACACCACAGGATTCTCTAGACAGGGTCCCCATGACTATCCTTCCTAAGGACCAGATTTGAGTAAGATTTGGGGGCTATACCGACCACAAGAGGGACCTAACCATCTTACAAGACCAGAAATATTATTTTTTTACAGATACACTATAAATAAGAGACATAAAGTTGTTCCAAATGCTAGCTTCCAAGTATCGTTATAAAACAAGCCAAAATCATTAACTTTACCAATTTTTTTCACTGCCAAAGCAAAAATTCTCGAAAACAATTGGTTAAGAGGATGATCACCAGTCCGACGGTCAAACCAGAAATTGATATATCTACCATCACCAAGAGCAAACCTCAAATTCACGGTGAAAGCATCCGATGGATCTCCAAGCGGCTTTACAATATTTTCCTATATCCAAGAAGAATTTCTAGGAGGGGCCTGATTTGGAATCAAACTATAAGTATCGTAACCATATTTCACATCAATAATGTTTCTCCATAAACACCCCTGCTCGCTCCCAAAACTCTAGAGTCATTTGTTCAGGAGATATCTGTTTTTAACACCGATATCCAAAAATCCAAGAGCACCAACTTCTTTAGGTTTGCATAGAGTATTACAATTTATCCAATGGATAGATCGATTATAGTACGAGCCCTAAAGAAATCTCACAATCAATTTGTTGATCTTTGAACTCACAGCTTTTGGCATTTAAAACAGCGACTAATAATACACAAGCAAGTTTGATACAACTGACTTAATTAATGTGATTGTACCTCCAAAGGATAAAAATTTCGATTGTCACCCTTCAAGTTTCTTCTGTACTTTATCAACATGTTGCCATAAGGCAACAAAGTTTCGATTGAGACCCAAAGGGAGGCTGAGATAATCAGTTGGCAAAGCTACATTGCTACATTTCGGTTGAGATGGCATGAAGTGTTGGGAACACTTGTTGAATCCGTGTACCCAATGTTATATTTTGAAAGTTAAACTTGGTTAATGATCACTTGGAAGACAATATAATTGATGATGTATCTTGAGACGAATTATGTTATTTAATGTTGGTTTAAACATGTTTTACTCTTTAAGCCTTGCATTGGTAGTATGCATGAGAAAGCTTAAATTGAGGGAAGCAAATGGGATTTTGTTGTTAATCCATGATACATGTTGCATATTGTTTAATATGCATGTTTTAGAAATGTTAAGTGCATGGTTTGATAAGGCATGATGTTGAAATGATGATTGAAAGGTGTTTTGGAAAGTGTTTTTTCAAAAAGATTGTTAAATGGTTTTAAATGTATTGATGGTGGTTTGTTTTTTAGCATTCCTCACTAAGCCTAGTGTGCTTACGCTCTCTTTTTCCATCAATGCAGAGAATTGAAGGTTGGAGGCAGCAAGCATGTGAAGATAAGTCCAAGGAATTGTGTTTACAAAAGTATGGCTTTGATTTAGACTTGAAGAAATAAAGACAATGTGTTCCTTTGTTGTTTGGGAGGGTTGTTTGCTAAACTCCCTAATTGTGCAAGTTTATGTTGATGTTTTGGATGTGTAATTGGCCATTTATGCTTGTTTGAAGTTTGGTTTGCGGCTTTTACATGTTGAGTAGGAAGCATGCCTATAGATGATGTGGATGATGTTGTTAGGCTTGTTAGGTTTGCTTAAAATGTTGGTATGTTGGTGTTAAGCATGTTCTTGAAGTTGTATGATGTTTAGGTATGTGTTGAATGTGTTTAAATTGAGCCAAAGTGTCATATGTTGGATCTAGAGGTCATTATAGGCTACCGCGTACCAGTATGGGTACCCAAGGATCGGTACGTGGGGTCTGGAAAGGCTCAATTCATCGAAAATTATCAAAGGGCATCGGTATGCCTAGCAACTGTAACGATACGCCTCAAGGAATTTTTGTACTGGTATCGGTACACAGGTTTGCATATCGTTACACCCCCTATATTTTTAAAGAATTATACCGATACGCGGGGTACCATATCGATACGCGAATTGGTCATTGGAATTCAGAGATATAAGAAAACACAAGGGGGATCGGTACATGGTCAAGACTGTATCTGTACGGGTGGGTTAGCACATCGTATCGATACGGTGGTTCGTGTATCGGTACATGTTGTCGTCATGGTCATTAAGTCGTATCGATACTCCCTGTTGTATTTGTGCTTTTGTCTGTTGAGATTTGAAAATGATACAATTTAGTCCCTTATTGTTATGTATGCAATTTAATGAGTTTGGATGATTGTTTTGAGCTACAATATAACATGTGAGCATAAAATTGGACTAATAAAGTTTTGGTAATCTTAATTTTAATTAAGTCCCTATAATTTATGGAAATTACATTTTGGTCCCCAAAGAGAATATTCGAGCAACTAAATCCTATTTTGCAATCTAATTTCAATGTAACAATCCGCTGAAGCATGTTCGCCTTAGGATTTTAATTAATGCATTTAGACAAGATAAAAAGGAAAAAAAGACCCAATTTAGGTTATTAGGTCAGGTTTGCTTCGGTAAACCTAATATGATCCTTTTAGTTCAGTTTCAGCTAGATTGGGCTAAGGGGGTTATGTTTGTTGGTATCAAAGACATGTTTATGAAAAATTGGGATGTTGTTGTTAATTGTTCGATGTTGTTTGCTATGCACGTTGATTTTTTATTGTACAATGATTGATATATACCATGTTGGGGTAATTTTGGGGACACATTGCCTTATTACTGTAGTTACAAAATGATTTTGGTTTGAAATAAAAGTCTTAGATCCTTGCTTGAAGCTGGCCTGATTATTTTTGTTTTGGTGTAATTATCATACCTTAGATACGTTTTTATACGTTACCATCGGGGAGAGAATTGCAATTAAGCGAAAATGATGTTGCCGAAGGGTAGGAAGTCGAGAGTGAGACAGTGCATCCTGAGGGAATGCCGCCTCCTCCACCTAATCTTCCTGAGGGAGTAGAGCAAGAACCACCTGCACCACCTAGTTCAGTGTACGGTGATATGATGCCTTTTGTTTAGACGATGACTAGAGCATTTCAGGCTACAATGGATGGAGTTCATGTACCAGCACCTGCTACTGTTGTTAGAGTATCTGCATAGCCTAGGACGAGTTGATTTTAGAGGGTTCGCACTCGAGGCATCCGATGAGTGTTTTGCTAGTACTGATCGAATTTTGGATCAGATAGTGTGCAATAATTTTTGTAAGTTGAGATGTGTTGTGTCCCTATTGCAGGGTGATGTATACAGTTGGTGGACTACTGTGATCATGGGTATACAACTCGGTGATGTGACTTGGGAGTTCTTCCAAACTACCTTTAGAAAGGAGTATTTGGGAGTTAGATACTTGGATGAGAAAAAACGTGATTTTATGGCCTTGGTTGAGGGCATTATGACAGTATCTGAGTATGAGGTACAGTTTGTAAGGTTGAGTCAGTATGCGCCTGAGTTGGTGCCGTATAAGAGCTATCATTGTGACTAATTCTGCTACGGTTTGGAGAAGGATGTTAATACATACATGTTGGCCACTGACTATACAGATTTTGACGTGTTGGTTACATAGGCGAAGGACATTGAGCAGAGTTTGGGTTTATCACATCGTCTAGGAGGTTTTGGCTCTAAGAAGAGGACTACAGATTTTGGTTCTGGTGGTGGTCAGTCTAAGAGACACTATGATAGGAGGTATCGCCCTGAGCAGAGACAAGGTAGAGGTAATGTTGGGCGTGGGCTGCAGGGCTAGGGTACTCAGGTTAGAGTATTGTACAATGCCTGTTGGATATGTGGATCGCGAGATCACTTAAGGCAAAATTGTTTATGATTGGCCAGGGAGGGACAGGCTTCATCAGCTGTTGTTGTTAATTCTTCTTGGAGTTGTAGATTTATGGACCATATGAGACATGATTATCCTTTGTTGGCTAGGGGTAGGCAAGAACATGCACCTGTTGTTGTACCACAGAGGGGCCATAGACACAGTCGAGGTAATTTCTAAAGAAGGGAGGAAGGAAAAAGGACTGTGGCGCATACAGTAACGTTCTACCTTATGGTAGTAGATCTGCGAGGATCTATGAGCATTGTGAGGGGAAAAATGAAACGGATGTGATAATAGGTACTTTTTCCTTAATTTCTCTGATAGATTTTGGTTCTACACATTCATATATTTTGCATGAGCATGTGCATTTGCTTAATATACTGATAGAAATGTTAGATGTAGGTGTGCAAGTGACAAGTTCTTTTGGAGAGACAATTGTTACAAAGAGATTGTTTAGGAGATCTCCTCTAATGGTTCAAGGTCACATGTTTGTGGCAGATTTGATGGAGCTGTCGTTCTATGTTTTTATGTGATCTTGGTATGGATTGGTTGTCTAAGCATAGGGATATGGTTGATTTTAAGACCAAGTAGGTTTCATTGAAACTTGCTGATGATTATGAAGCGGTAGTTGTGGGTGAGAATGTTAAGTTTTTATCCAATGTGGTTTTGGCTTTGGAAGCACAGAAGTTGTTGGAGTGTGGGTGTCAAGCATATATGGCTTATGTTATGAACCCGAATATGGAAGAAATACAGACCAATGATATTTGTACTATTTTTAATTTTCCTGTGGTGTTTCCGGAGGAGTTTCTTGGATTGCCATCAAATAGACATGTGAAGTTTTATATTGAGACGTACGCCGATACGATTTCAGTGTCGATTACACCATATCACATGGCACCAAAAAAGTTGAAAGAGGTGAAGATGCAACTCTAGGAGTTGTTGGACCGTGATTTCATCTGACCTAGTGTTTCACCCTAGGGAGCACCGGTGTTGTTTGTGAAAAAGGATGTCACTTTAAGGATGTGCATTGACTATAGGCAATTAAACAAGTTAACGTTTTAAAATTAGTATCATTTATCACAAATTGATGACTTGTTTGATCAATATTAGGGTGCTATGGTATTTTCTGAGATAGATTTGAGATCTGGATATTATCAGCTGACGGTTAAGGATAAAGATGTGCTGAAGACTACTTTTCGTATGAGGTACCGGCATTATGAGTTCCTGGTGATGTCGTTCGGGTTGACGAATACGCCTGCAACATTCATGGACATGATGAATTGGGTGTTCTATGAATTCTTGGATTGATTCGTAGTAGTGTTCATTGATGATATTCTTGTGTACTCTTGTATAGAGGAGGATCATGATCGACATTTGTGAGTTGCGTTGAAAACCTTGATGGATAAGCAGCTTTATGCCAAGTTGATCAAGTGTGAGTTTTGGATTAAGGAAGTGGTTTTTCTTGGTCATGTTGTTTCAACAGAAGGTATCCGGGTGGATCCGCAAAAGGTTGAGGCAATTGTGAATTGGAAGCAACCTAAGTCAGTAACAGAAGTTCATAGGTTTTTGGGCTTGGCAAGTTATTATTGTCATTTTGTGGATGGGTTCTCTAAGGTTGCTGCCCCGTTAACCAAGTTGCTGCAAAAGGATGTATGTTTTGAGTGGACGGAAGCTAGACAACAAGCTTTTGAGAAGTTGAAGGAAGCTTTGACACAAGCTTGAATCTTGATTCAACTTGAGTCGGGAAAAAAGTTTGTGGTTTATAGCGACGCATCCTACGTTGGTTTAGGGTGTGTGTTGATGCAAAGTGGGAAGGTTGTAGAATATGCATCAAAGTAGTTAAAGGTGCACGAGCACAATTATCCTACGCATGATCTGGAGCTTGTTGCGGTTGTGTTTGCGTTTAAGATATGGAGGCATTACCTTTATGGTGAGAAGTGTAATGTTTACACGGATCATAAGAGTTTGAAGTATTTGATATCACAAAAGGAATTGAATCTAAGGCAACGTAGATGGTTGGAGTTGCTTAAGGGTTATGATTTGACGATCGAGTATCATCAAGGCAAGGCGAATGTTAAGCATTGAGTAGAAAAGCTATTATGGAGTTGAGGGCCATGTTTGCAAAGTTGAGTGTGACGCATGATGGAGGTTTGTTGGCTGAGTTGCAAGTGAAGCCATCTTTGTCGCAATTGATTAAAGAAAAGCAACCTTATGTTAAGATGTTGGTATCATAAGTTAAGGATTTCATGGATGGAAATCCTACGGATTTTCACTTTAATGGTGATGGGGTGTTGTGTTTTAAAGATAAAATAGTGGTGCCTACTGATGTTGAGTTAAGGTCGATAATATTGACCGAGGCACATAATAATCCTTTTGCTATGCATCCCGGTAGTACCAAGATGTATCGAGATTTTAAGAAAGTACTATTGGGTGGGTTTGAAAAGAGATGTGACTAATTTTGTTGCGACATGTAAGGTATGTCAGCGTGTGAAGGCTGAACACCAGTTTCCTTTCGGGATGTAATACCTCAAAATTTTGGCTAGTAACCAAAATAAATAAAATGAAAGTTTGGTGGCTAAATATAAACTTAGGAAAAGTTTAGGGACTAAATTGTAATTTTTGAAAGTTATTTATTTTAGTCCCGTAAATGAATAGTTTACGCCTAAGAATGACGTTTTCGTGTTACTCAAATTTTTCGTACTACTCAAAGTTTTCGTACATAATTTGTGTTAAATGCTATAAAAGGGTTAAGTTCGAGAAAATTTTGGATAATCCGATAGAATCGAATATTTGAGATATTTTGTTAGATGATAAGGCAAGATTAATAATATATTTTCCACGCCTTAATTTGGAAGGATTTAACACGGACCATTGGATTTAAGTTGATTTTCCATGTTAAATATGAGCCGTTAGATGGATAATGGCAAGATTGTAATTTTGGAAAATCACATGGGCAAAATTGGTAATTACTAACTAATTGGTTTATTTTGAACATTGGATAAATATTTTTTTTAGGATGATCAATCAATCTAGACGGTGGCCAAGAGGGGGTGAATTGGCAATTCTAAAGTTTGGAAGCAAATTGAAATATCTGGACAATGTGACACAAGGATTTATAGTGGTTCAACCTTCTAACAAGGTCTACGTCCACTACCTTAGCTTCCTACTAAGGATTTTCAACAATTTCACTATGAAATTCTTCCCGTTTTCTAGACTTAGAAGGCAACCGTTACAAGTTCAAGTTTCTACCCAAAGCTTTGAACAATTCACTCTTAATACAAAGAAAGAAATTTGGCAAATGAAATATCCTCACAAGATACAAAATTTGCCCAATTAATATTTCTCACAACCCAAACTTGAAACAAAGATATACCAAAGAATTACACAAGTTGGGTGTACAAGATAAGACTCTAAAAGCTCAAATGGTTGGCTTTGGATTGAATGCTTGAATTTTGTTCAATGGAGGTTCAAAAGTTGTTGATGCTGCATTGGAGACTTGAATTTATATCCTCTCATCGAATTCTAACTGTTTGGGTGGTTGAGGTATTGAATATAGCCGTTGGGGACCATTTTTCCCGCAATAAATATTGTCTGGTCACCTACCGTATCAGTACACGAAGGCCCATATCGATACCTGTTACAAGAAAAATATAGCCGTTGTATAGAGCTTATCGATACGTGAGAGGTCGTATTAAAACGATCATAGTGTAAAATTAGGGGCGTATCGAAATGGCAAGGTCATATCGGTACGACTTTTGCTCGCTGGAATCTAACTTGAAAAATTGCATCGGTACGCCTAGGGGTGTATTGATACGGTTAACTGAATATTTAAAAGTTTGTCGATTCCAATGCTGACAAGGCTACCGTCAAAAATAATAAATGCAAAGATCTTCAAGATCTCAACACACCGTATCGTTACGGATGGGACCGTATCGGTACGAATATAAATTTCTTAAACCCAGATTTCATCTCGTATCAAAATATTGTAAGTTGTATCGAAACACTTTAGAAAATCATTTGCCCAGATGAATGTCGTATCGAAACAGGTGAGGTCGTATCGATACGCGTATCTTAAAATGCAGGCCAAGTTGAAGACCGTATCGAAACGGTCAAGGCCATATCGAAACACTTTTCAAAAACCAAATTCCAGTAGCTAAAATTCGCATCGAAACACCAAGGGGTGTATCGATACGCCTGGGCGTATTTGTGTATTTTGGCTTGAAAACACTTAGAAGAACTTTGGGTTTAAGTCTTTAGCTTTGGAAAACTTTCCCTTGTCATTTTGTAAGACTTTTGAGTACTTAAAAATTTATTTTCTTTTACTATTTGGTCCTTAAACAATTTGTTATATCAAAATCAAATATAGGTTTTACAATCTCCCTATTGTTGATATAACAAAACGAAAGTAAATTTTTTAAGTTACTTGGAAAATTTTGAAAATACTCCCCCTTACTTTAAGCTTAACTTTTGAAAAATTTTATCTTAAATTCCTTCTCCCCCTTTTTGTTAGATCAAAATGAATGGGATATAAACTTAAGGTAATCAAATAACTCCAAGCAATATAAATCAAACAACATATTCATTTAAATATAAAGGATAAGCAAATCCAACTCAAATCCTAAAAGCATAAACCAAACGAAATTAAAGCATAGGAGTTCATAAAAACATAAAACAATATGTGCATGAACTAATTCTAATATGATATGATATGTAATGCAAAATGCCTAAGGATCGATCCTATCGTCTCCATCATCTTCATCTTCGTCATCTTCATCCTCATCATCATTGGCTTGAGGCCCAAGGAATTGACGCCATTCTCCATGAAACACGGTAAGAATGATATCCATTGAGTTTTGGTGATTTTCAATAGGTGTCACTCTTTCGTCCAAGCATGTGAAGCGTGTGTCAATCGCGGAAAACCTGAAATTCATGGTTGTGTGCAAGTTGGTGAATTGTTCATTGAGGCATGCCATGAGACCATCAAGATTAGGTTGGGCCACCGGAGCTTATGGAATGAGAGCCTCTTGAGGAGCCATCACCAGATCCGGTTGACCACCTCCTAGAAGATCGGTGTTCCGAATCCATTCTCCATTCTAGTATGTGAACCTTTCATGTCAAAGAGAACGCCCATCAATAGGATCGGTGAGGGGTCCCGCAAGGTCATAGGAGCAATCAGTACCCATCTTGTGAAAGATGTAGCTCAAGGCGGTGCCATAGGTGAAGGATGTAATCATAGAGGTATGGAAATGTTGCACAAGAAAGATGATTTCCGTGAACATAATCTGAGCAAGGTTAGGTCGCTTCTCCTCACAAAAGCAACGGAGCCAAAAGTAATCAACTTGGCGGATAGTGGAAAACTTGTTACCGGATGGACGGAACCAGTAAGTGATCACGAGGTGTAGGACGCGGTCATGGGCATCTACCACGGTCACGGAGCTGGAAAGGACATGTCTCAACTCATTCTCATCATCAACTCCCGTATCCTCAAAACCCAAATAGTTTGCTAAAACAGTTGAATCAATGCGAAATCTCTTACCCATTAAATAAGATTCAACAGTAATAACCAAAGATTTATTTTCATTGAAAATACACCGGGCATTGGAATAAAAAATCAAAACAAGGCTTCGGTATAAAATCCCGGGTATACCCAAAAAAGCCATAAATTTCCATTCTTGCATTAAACGAAGATATTTAAATGGAAATCTTTCGGATTGAAGAAAAGAGATCGAAGTAACACGCTCTTGGTGAATTTTATAACTTTAATATTTTTTAAAACGATCCATGGCATTTAGAAATTGAGGTTCATTAAAACAATTTTGATAAATATAGGTGAGATTGGGTCGATTACCATTATGGTCAGGCTTGTAACTAGGAGGATTGGAACTAGAGGCTATTTCTTTTCTTGTGCGTTTCTTTGGTGCCATAATCTGAAATCCAATCAAACCAAAAACAATGTATGCATACATCAACTCATTCAATCCAAAGATTAATCCAATGTTCAAGGTATTAAAAATATATATAGTATAGTTTAAAATGATATACAAGTATAAAAATAATTTTTGATTAAAGAAAATTTCAAAAACAGTGTGAAAATTTATACGGTATAATAAAATATATTTGAACCAAAAATTTTCAGATTTTAAAAAGAATTTTTACAAAAACATTGAAAGCTATACTATGCATATTCGAAATATATGATTATAATGTAAAAACAATGTATAAATATGTACGAAAATAAAAAAAAAAGGTTAGGGTTTATACCTTGAAGTTGGGATTAAGGATGAATGAAGAGATGTTGATGCACAAACTTGATGATTTTTGCTTGGGTGTTTGATGTAAAAAACAAAAGCCCTCAAAGGATTTGAAGAGTTGTGTGAAAAATTGTGAAGGATTTGGAAGATTTTATAGAGAATTTTAGTTCTAGGGTTTTTGAAAAAGAAATATGTGCTTGAATTAAAGTTGGAAACCTCTTTTAATGCCCGTATAACTGCCCAGTGACTACGCATACCGATACGCCATGTAGCATACTAAAACGCAGTATCAAAATGCTTATTAGCGTGTTTCGATACATGACTCGTACCGGTACATGTAAAAATGTATCAAAACACATATCAACAACCTGTATTGATACAAAGAATACCGTATCGATACGTCTGTGCCATAAATGATAATTGGCAGTAGGTTGGTCAATAATTCGATTTGTATCGAATCGAAATGCATGAAAATGATATGAGATCATCATGTATGAGCATAAATAGATACATACCCCCCTAGCAACAAGCATATATGCATATAGGAGCAAAAACACATAAGCAATCAATCAAACAAATTTAAGCATATTTTTAAGACCAAAAGAGACTCTAAGGGTCAAGAAATGCTAGTTAAACCTAACTCTCTCCTAAGAGACCAAAAACGCTCTTTGTCCAATGGTTTGGTAAATATTTCCGCTAATTGGTTTGAGGTGTCTACATATTCTAGTACTACATCATTTTTCAAGACACGATCTCTAATGAAATGATGCCTTATTTCTATGTGTTTGGTTCTAGAATGTTGGATGGGATTCTTACTGAGACAAATGGCACTAGTATTGTCACGCCTAATGGGGATGGTACCTACATCAATTCCATAATCCAAGAGTTGTTGCTTCATCCAAAGGACTTGAGCACAACAACTCCCTACCGATATGTACTCCGCCTCGGTGGTAGATAATGCTACACTATTTTGCTTCTTAGAAAACCATGATATAAGCATACTACCTAGGAATTGGCATGTAGCAGAGGTATTTTTTCTATCTATCTTACAACCTCCATAATCCGTATGCGAGAAGGCATGTAGGTTAAAGGAAGACTCTCTTGGATACCAAAGACCTAAACAAGGAGTATCTCTAAAGTACCTAAAGATTCTCTTAAGACTATAAGGTGTGATTCTCTAGGACTAGCTTGAAATCTAGCATACAAGAAAACACTAAACATAATGTCAGGTCTACTTGTGGTAAGATAAAGCAATGATCCAATCATAGAGCGATAAATATTTAAATCTACACACTTACCTCCTTCATCTTTGTCAACCTTTATGGAAGAGCTCATTGGTGTGGCTTGAGGTTTCACACTCTCCAAGCCAAACTTCTTGAGCATGACCTTGATGTACTTAGCTTGATTGATGAAGATGTTGTCCTTTCTTTGTTTAATTTTATCCCCAAGAAGAAAGAAAGCTCCCTCATCATGCTCATCTGAAACTCACCTTGCATCAACTTAGCAAACTCTTGGCAAAACAATTCATTACTACAACCAAAAATTATATCATCAACGCATATTTGAACTACTAAAATGTCTTTGTCATTTCTTTTAATAAAGAGTGTAGTGTCCACCTTTCCTTTTTTAAAAGCCTTTTCAATTAGAAAACTTGATAGTCTTTCATACCAAGCTCTAGGAGCTTGTTTCAAACCATATAAAGCTTTTGAAAGTTTAAAAACATGGTTTGGGTAATTTGGATCTTCAAAACTGAGTGGTTGTTCTACATACACTTATTCATTAATAAAACCATTTAAAATGCACTTTTACATCCATTTGAAAAAACTTAAATTCGTGATAACATGCAAATGCTAAAAGCATCTTAATGGCTTCCATTCTAGCTACGGGAGCATAGGTTTCATCAAAATCAATTCCCTCTTCTTTTGTGTATCCTTGAGCAACAAGTCTAGCCTTGTTCCTCACTATGTTTCCACTCTCATCTAGTTTGTTTCTAAAATCCCATTTAGTTCTATAGTAGATTTATTACTAGGTCTATCAACTAATGTCCAAACTTGACTTCTCTCAAATTGGTTTAGTTCCTCTTGCATAGCTTTTATCCAATAATCATCATTTAATGCTTCTTTGACATTTTTAGGCTCTATGCATGAGATAAATGCAACATTACATGCATTTTTAAGAAAAAGTCTAGTGGTTACCCCTTTGGCTGGATCACCCAAAATCTCACCACCTTTGACATAGTTGTACTCCCTTGGGAAGCTCACTTCCTTTTCCTCTATATTAATGTCTCTCATGGCTTCTAGAGGTGGATCTTGTGCTTTTCCTTCTTTGGTTGGAACTTCATTCACCTTTGATGATTGCCCACCATCATTGGCTTCAAAAATTCCTACATCATCATCATCACAAGAATCCTTCCTCGGAAGGAGGTTATCATCGAAAACCACATGAATAAACTCTTCAACAACCAAAGTTCTTTTATTAAATACACGATAGGCTTTAGAGTTTAAAGAATATCCTAGAAAAATAGTTTCATCACTTTTAGCATCAAATTTACCTAGATTATCTTTTCCATTGTTTAAAACAAAACATTTAAAACCAAATGGATGAAAATAGCTAATGTTAGGCTTTTTGGATTTTAAAATCTCATAAGGAGTTTTCTTTAAAATAGCCTAATCATTACTCTATTTATGATATAGCAAGCCATATTAGTGGCTTCCGCACAAAAATATTTTGGCAAATTGTTTTCACAAAGCATGGTTCTAGCCATTTCCTCTAAAGTTCAATTTTTCCTTTCAACAACCTCATTCTGTTGAGGTGTTCTAGGGGCTGAAAATTTGTGCCTAATACCATTTGAGTTACAAAAATCCTCAAAACCTAAATTTTGAAATTTGGTACCATGGTCACTTCGAATGTAAGAAATAGTTTGACTAAGGTCATTTTGAGTAATTTTTGAAAATGTGATGAATTTTTCTAAAGCCTCATCTTTGGTACTTAAGAATAAAACCCAAGTGTATCTAGAGTAATCATCAACTAAAACATATTGCATATGATTTTTCACCCAAGCTAGTTGTTCTAATAGGACAAAAGAGATCTATATAGATCAATTGTAAAACTCTACTAGTTGAAACATCATTACTGCATTTGAAAGAAACTCTTTTGTGTTTGCCTTTTGCACAAGCATCACAAATTTTATCATTTGAAAACTTTATTTCAAGCAAACCTCTTACTAGATCTTTTGACACCAATTTTTCCAAAACACCCATGCTTGCATGCCCTAGTTTTCTATGCCATAACCATGGATCATGCTCATCATTTGCAACAAAACATGCATGAGAAATGTGCATGTCATCTAGATGCACCATATATATGTTTCCTATGCGATGACCGAAAAGCACAATTTTATTTGTTTCAATGTTTAAAATTTTGCAACCGTTAGAATCAAAAACAACATTGAAACCTTTGTCACATAATTGACAAATATTTAAAAGATTATGTTTTAGATCGTTGACATACAAAACATTATCAATGAGAATGGATGAGTGATTACCAATGGAACCAATTCCTTCAACATTGCTTTGGAGTTGTCACCGAAAGTTACTACTCCTCCACTCTTTGGCTTTAGTTCCAAGAATCGACTCTTGTCTTCGGTCATGTGTCTTAAGCATCCACAATCAAGGTACCATGAGTTTGCACTTGTAGCCTTGGCCTTGTAGCATTGCTCTCCCTACAAACATGGAATCAATTTTTGATTTTTGGTACCCAAATCTTTTTGGGTCCATGAACATTAGTTCTCAAAATCTTGGTTCCCTTAGAAATCCAAGAAGCAATCTCATTAACATTGTTAGAAGCAATAACATCCTTAGGAATCCACACACTTCTAACTTTCTTACCATAATAGGGCCTTAAGTGCCCTCCATGTTTGTATCTATTAAAGTTCCTTTTAACATTGTTGGGTTTTGAAGATTGTCCTTTTTCAAAACTTGATTTCCCAACATTGTTTAAGGAAGCTTTGAGATCATTTACCTCGTTGAGGTAATGATCTTTTAACTCGGAAAGAAGGTTATTTAAATCAATGTTTTCTTGTTCAAAATACTTTTGATTATCTTGTAAATCACTAACCTTCTTTTCAAGTTTCGAATTGGTTTTAGATAAGGAATCATTTTGGTTTTTCAAATCAATGATAGTTTTCTTATATTTCAAAATAGATTCCTTATATTTTCAACCAATTCGTCATAAGCCTCTTGTAACTCATTATATCCATCAAATAATTCATCATAACTAAGGTCATTTAATGAGTTAGAGGTTACCTTAGGATCCTTCTCAAAGGCCATGAGACATAGATTTGCAACTTCTTGTTCCTCATCACTTGACAATTCTTCATCGCTCTAAGTGGCTATATGGACCTTCTGTTTCTTCCTCTTCTCGAAGTCTTTCTTCTTGAGTTGAGGACAATCGATCTTGATGTGTCCTGGCTTCTTGCATTCATAACATACAATAGGATCCTTATTTTCTTCTTTTTTTCTTGCTCTTGAAATCCCTTCTTCGTTTGAATTTCCTTCTCCGGTTGAATCTTATGAGCCGAGTGAATCGTTTGGCTATCATAGCCAATTCCTCATCTTCCTTCTCACTTGAATCACTCTATTCTTGTGAAGCTTTGAGAGTGATTCCCATCTTCTTCTTCTCTACTTCTTTCTTCTCGACCATCATTTCCTCATTCTTCTTTTCTTCCTCTCTTTCTTTCTTCATTATCTCATGGGTGATAAGTGAACCCATAAGAGCATCGAGCTTTAATGTCTTAAGATCCTTTTCTTCTATGATGGTCGTTCTTTTACCATCCCAAGACTCAGGAAATGAGTAGAGTATTTTTTGAACTAGCTTCTCCTACAAGATGATTTCTCCTAGACCTTTGAGGCCATTGACATTGATGGAGAATCGTTCGAACATTTTGGAGATTTCTTCATCTGAATCCATCTTGAAATTTTCATAGCTCAAATTAAGAAGTCCAATCTTGGTTTCTTTAACTTCATTGGTGCCTTCGTATGTGATTTCTAGATTGTCCCATATTTCTTTGGCACTTGAACAAGATGGCATCTTGGAGTACTCGTCTGATCTATGTGAGAAAAATAGCATATGCATTGCCTTATCATTGATTTGGATATTCTTCCGATCTTCATCGGTCATCTCGTGCTTGAACTTTGGAACTAACCGATCACCTTCTATCTTTATCGAGATTATTGGCTCATCTTCCACTGCGTCCTATAGGAGGTAGTCATGGGATTTGATGAAGTACTTCATACAGTTTTTCCAATAGGGATAGTTATCCCCATTGAAGTATAGAGGTTTGGTGATGGATTGAGACTCGTAAAAGCTGTTACCGGAGGTGGATGCCATGGCTTTGACTTCTATTGATTGAATCACCTTCTAAGATTGCCTCAATGGTTGTTAGACCTTCGGTTGAGTGTGGCCCTAATACCAATTATTAGGATGATCAATCAATCTAGATGGTGGCCAAGAGAGGATGAATTAGCAATTTTAAAGTTTGGAAGCAAATTGAAATATTTGGACAATGTGAAACAAGGATTTATAGTGGTTCAACCTTCTAACAAGGTCTATGTCCACTACCTTAGCTTCCTACTAAGGATTTTCAATAATTTCACTAGGAAATTCTTCCCCTTTTCTAGGCTTAGGAGGCAACCGTTACAAGTTTAAGCTTTCTACCCAAAGCTTTGAACAATTTACTCATAATACAAAGAAAGAAATTTGGCAAATGAAATATCCTCACAAGATACAAATTTTGCCCAGTTAAGAATTCTCACAACCCCAAACTTGAAACAAAGATATACCTAAGAATTATACAAGTTGGGTGTACAAGATAAGACTCTAAAAGCTAAAATGGTTGGATTTGGATTGAATGCTTGAATGTTTTTCAATGGAGGTTAAAAAGTTGTTGTTGCTGCATTGGAGACTTGTACTTATACCCTCTTATTAAAATCTAACCGTTTGGGTGGTTGAGGTATTGAATATAGCTGTTGGGGACCATTTTTCCCACAATAAATAAAGTATGGTCATCTATCGTATCGGTACACGAAGGCCTATATCGATACCGGTTACAAGAAAAATATAGCTGTTGTATAATGCATATCGATATGTGAGAGGTCGTATCGAAACAATCATAGTTTAGAATTAGGGGCTTATCGAAACGGCAAGGCCATATTGGTATGAGTTTTGCTCACTGTAATCTGACTTGAAAAATTGCATCGGTATGCCTAGGGGCTTATCGATATGGTTAACTAAATATTTAAAAGTTCGTTGATTCCAATGCTAACAAGGCAACGGTCGAAAATAATAAATGAAAAGATCTTCAAGATCTCGACACACCATATCGATACAGATGGGACCATATCGGTACAAATATAAATTTCTTAAACCCAAATTTTAGATCGTATTGAAATAGTGTACGTTGTATCAAAACACTTTAGAAAATCATTTGCCCAGATGAATGTCGTATCGAAACGGGTGAGGCCGTATCGATGCGCATAGCTTAAAATGCAAGCCAAGTTAAAGACCGTACCAAAATGGTCAAGGTCGTATCAAAACGATTTGCAAAATCCAAATTCTAGTAGCTAAAATCCATTTCAAAACACCAAGGGGTGTATCGATACGCCTGGGTGTATTTATGTATTTCGGCTTGAAAACACTTAGAAGAACTTTGGGTTTAAGTCTTTAACTTTGGAAAACTTTTCCTTGTCATTTTGTGGGACTTTTGAGTACTTAAAAATTTATTTTCTTTTACAATTTGGTCCTTAAACAATTTATTATATGAAAATCAAATATAGGTTCTACAATTTTGACAAGTGGTAAGCTTTGGAGAATTGGATATTAAGCGTAAAATAGTCATTTGACTATTAAGGAGGTTTTTTTAAATATGATTAAATAATGACATTTGGCATGAAAAAAAAAGTGTGAAATTTTGGTTTATCTTTCTTCTCCATGTACGTGAGGTTCAAAGAGCAAAGGTAAGAATTTCCATTTTTTATTTTTCTCCCTAAAAGGCTTGGATTTATGGTTTAGTTATGAAATGCAAAGTTGATCCTTTTTTAATTCTCTATCATTTAGTATAAAATTTCATGGATTAGTTAAGCTATGCTCATGAAATTGAAGGATTAAAGTTTAGGGTTTATGGATATAAGTTTATTTTTGGTTTGATTTTGAAGGATTATGTGTTTAATTAGCTTTCCTAAGCTTGATTCAAGTGTAAAGTAAAACCACTAATTTTGGCAATTCAAGGTTAATTTAGGGTTATTGGATTCAAGTTGAATTTGGAGTTTGTCATGAAAGTAAAATGTTGGAATAATGTAATTGAAACTTAATTTAAAGTGTTGGAATGGTGAAAGGATGTTAAAGATCAAATTTATGAATCTGCAAAGAAATTTTAGTATGTGACATTGAGTTTGGAAATTCACAATAAATTCTACAAAAATAATTAAAAATTGATCCTTATATCATGGTATTCGTGATTCATACTAGTTCCGTTTAAAATAAATGGTGGCTGATTTTGATTTGTATATCAAAAGATATGAATTTTTAAGTGATGAAAGGTCAGGAAACAAAGTAGCAGTCTGCTCCAAATTTTAGCACTGGAATTCAATTTTAAAAATTCGTCATAAGTCATACGAGTTGAATTTGTGCTATACATTTATGTGGTTGAAAATCTTATCAATCTAATTTCTGTCAGAACGAACATATTTAAATTATGATTTGTAGATTATTTATAGAAATATTTCTTTGAAGGTAACGGAGACTGATAGATTATAAAATGAGTACCTTATTGGTGTTATTAATTTGTGCATGTAAGGGATGGATGTGAAACATTCAAGTAAACACGAGAAATCATAAATTAAGTAGATAAAGCAATGACCAAGCTTGACGTTCTCTTAATACACGCATTTTAGTTTGGGAAATGAAGTGTCAAGGTGAGTGCATTTATCTGTTTTAAAACGTATTTAGGAAAACTTGCGACAAGTCGACCTATATGATTTTATATAATTAATAATATTGGTTTTCATATGAAATATGATATTTTCACAGGCATAAAGTAAATGTTTGGTACATGATTGGTATGAACTGCCCTATTGTGTTTTGCTTATGATAATTTTTACTATCATATATCGATAATTATGTTACCGGAGTAATTAATGGTATGATTAATATTGATTTTTATGTGTGAAACAAAATATTTTCACAGGAAAAAAGAGATGGTTTTTGTAACGCCCCGGTTTTGGGTCTAGTTGTTTTGGGGTTCGATTCGAGGGTCCGGTAGACCAGTATTAGAGGTTCGAGTTAGTTTCGAGATTAAATCAAATTAAATATTTTTGAAAGTGTTAAAAATCTAGAAAATGCTTTAAAATCATTATTTAATATATTAATGATTGTGGTAAAATCAATTTTGGAAAATGAGATGTGGAAATCAGACATTTTGAACTAGTGACCAAAATGCAAACTTTGAAAACTGTTTTTAGTGACTGTTTTGTAAAGGGTCAAAACTTTGAATCTTTAAGGAGCTAATAGCCCAAAAAGCCTAATTTCAGACTTTATCCTTTAATTGGCTATTTTAAAAAGTGTTTTTGGAAAATAAAAGAGGTTGGCGTGAATTAATTGATAATTAATTATTTAACACAAAAGTAACGTAACTAACTTTCTCTAAAACCCTTTTCTTTCAAAATCTCTCCTGCCAAACACTATTTTCTTCTTCTAAATCTTCATGTAAATCATCCTTTTCTTAAATCTTTTGATTTCTAAAAGATTCACAATGTTTTTTTAGTAGAATCTTATTGTTTTAACTTTGTTTTCACATGTAAAATCAGCCAATTAAGGGAGAAAGCGTCCATTAGAGATAAGGTTCGTTCTTCTCCTCTAATTAAAGTATATTTACTGAAATTCCCAAGTTGTTGATTCTTTATACTTGTTTTCTAATGAGTTTTGATAGTGTAATTGAGGAAAATTGGTTTAATTGTGTTTTGATTGATGAATTGGGTAGATTTTCATATTGGATCTATTTTGTTGGGTCTTTGATCAGATTAGATCATGATTTTCATGTTTAATAATGTTAAAAGCTTGGATTTAACATTATAATCCCGAAACTAGTTGAATCTCTAATTTTAAAGGTTGTTAGTTAAGGGTTTTGTGATGTTTTTGGCGTTTAATCATTGCTGGAAGTAAAATGATGTTTTAAAAGGGTTTTTAGATGTTAATTGATGAATTTTAATGTATCGAATCATTGTATTGTGGCTGGGTTAAGATTGGAAGATGTTTGAGGTTGGTTTCGATAAGTTTCAAATGGTGTTTGAGTGGGCAACTTGTGACTTGCGGGAATTTGCTTTGAAGCAGTGGTTTGGATGCATTTTGATGCATGTTTCCTCTGGTTTTGAGTGATCAAAACAGGGGATAATCAAGGCGAAGTAGCTTAAAGGGGATTGAGACTTGTCTTGTTTTGCTATGGCGAGCAAGGCGAAGTGAAATCGGTGAGTGGAAACTGGTTTTAATTGATTCCAAAGGTTTGCAATTGATGTTAGGAGTTTAGGTTAAGCGTGAAACACTTACCTAAGCTCGAAAGTAAGTTTCCCCTATTTTTCTCTTGAATATCGGTTTGGATATGAGCATGTTGTTTCATGTTTTGGTTTTAAACATGGTTTGATTTACTACTGTAAATGCATGGATTTGTAAACATATGCAATGGTTTAAAAGGGACATGAAATGCTAGTGAGCATTGGTTTCATTTCGGTTGGGAATGGGGTATTACTTTGGTAATGTGATTTACATATGTGGTGATTTTGTTTAATGCATTCTAAAACAGTAAGTAAATGGTTTAGAAAATGATATATTGGCTATGTGACAAGTTAAAAAACATTCGGATATAGTTGGCATGCCATAGGATTAAAGTGCACTATAATATACAAAAATTGATCGTGGGTATGGGTCCTTGAGGTATGGCAGCTTAACTAGGCCACTCGGACTATTGTGACATCACTTAGGGTATGCGGTTTAACTAGGTAGCCTAAGATGATGGTGACATTGCTTTTAACTAGGAAATGTCGGTAAAACTCTCAATTTAACTAGGCTAGGTTGTCAAATCTTGCAGTTTAACTAGGCATGGTACAAGAATCTGTGTATCTGATATGTCTATGGATAGGGGTGACTATCCAAGGTAAGGGTTGTGTACCCGAGGTCACTATAAATGCCAATATATGAAAGTTCATGTCTTAAACCTTTTTATGATTTAATGCTTTGGGATTTAAGCATGGTAATATGATTTAATGCTTTGGAATTTAAGCATGAAACGTATACATGATGTTGCATAAGGATTGTTATGCGTGTTTTGATTGGAAACAATAAAAATGCTTTGGTCGTTAATAATGTTTTGAAACAAGTGGCTTTAGTTTTCAAATGGTTTAAATGCATCATTGTTTTTATGAGCATCCTCACTAAGCATGTGTGCTTACGCTCTATTTTTCCTAATGATGCAGAGCATTGATGTTTGGGGGCAGAAAAGGCAAAGTCTAAGTGATCCAAGGCTACTTTGAGTATAAACTCAATTTTAGTTTTCGGCTAATAAGGCAATGTGCTCGCCAAATCTTTTTGGGATTTGTAATCATGTTTTCCCTGGTTTTTGTGCATGGTCAATGTTGTATTTTGGAGTTGGATTGTTGTTGGCATGTATGTTAATGGTTTTTCTTATGGTTGATGATAGATGGTTGCCTAAGTATGCATCTAGTAGCCTTGTTTGATTGACAAGCTTTGATGATTTTAACATGTTGATAATGGTACTAAAGATACGTTGGAATGTTGCATATGTTGGTTAATGTTCAAATGAGGGTTTTGGTATGTTTGGTGATAGTTTTGCATGAAGGTTAATGTTTCGATTTGGGGCCTTGGGGAAAATATAAGCATGTTGGGTAGAAATCATGCCTATAGGATTACCTTTGCGGCCGTAATGCCTATGCTCTTATATCGTAGTGGTCTTTGGTTGATATGACATTAGTACGTTGTTTTAATATGATGCTTTGAGTGTTAAATGATGTTTAGGGTTAATTTGGATATGTTTAGAAGGGTTATAAGGTGTTTTGAATGTGCAGAATCTGTAAACCTACAGGAAAGTTTTGAAACCAGTTAGCAGGTTTCGAAATCACGGGCCATTTTTCTCCAGGTAAGTATCGAAAACAGCCCCTGCATTTCGAAACCAGCAGTCCCAATTTGGCTACTGAAGTCCAGGTTTTGAAACCACTTGTACAGGTTTCGATATTAATCGTGGGGACTCATCTGTTAAACTAAAAAATAGTTTCAAAGGTTATATTTTGGTCCATGGTTGTTATGTATGCAATTGGATGAGTTAGGATGATCATTTTAAGCTTAAATTTGACATGTATACTTGTAACCTGACTAATTGAGGATTTTTAAATCTAATTTTAAGTAAGCCCTTGTAATTTTATAGATTTACATTTTAGTGCCTAAAATGCATACTTGTGTAATTGGTTGCCTTTTCGATGTCAGTTTCTTTTGTATTTTCATCCGCTGTAAGCATGATCACTTTGGTTTAATATTATACATCTAGACAAGGTAAAAAGGAAAAATGAACCATTTTTTGTAATATTTCTTTAGTTTGCTTTGGCAACCCTAATGTAGCTCACTCAGTTTGGTCAGGCATTTAGGCCGAGTCGAGGGGTTACATTCATTCGTATCAGAGCCAGGTTTCAAAAGGTTAAGTTGTTGTTGCTTGATTGATTGTTATTGTTTGATATGCACGGTGATTGTGTGCATATACGGTGATTGTTTATGTCATGTTGGGGTATGAATTGGGAACACATTGTCTATTACCGAGATTTTAAAATGTTTTATAAGGTTGTCTTGGACCCTTTTCCTTATGTTAGCCTAACTTTAATGTGTTTTGATGCTTTTTTTAGCATGGCTCGACGTGAGACTCGTTTGATGGCTGGTAATGCCGAGTCTAGGCAAAATAATGACAAAGGATTAAATCCTCGTATTACCTTACCTCCTTCTCTGTTGGTTCCTCTTGTTAATGATTGGGTAGATGGTTTACCTCAGGCTTCGCAAGGGCCAGTTTTTGGAGATTTAACTCTGTTAATTCAAGCAATGACGGGAGCCTTTCAAGCGGCGATGGCTAGAGTGCATGTGCAAGCACCACCACCTATTGTGGTGGTTAACCCTAGATTACCGTTAGAGCGTCTTCGTAGTTTGGGAGGTGTGGAGTTTAGGGGTCTAAACCCTGAGGTAGCCAAAGAATGGCTAGAGAGTACGATTCGTATTCTGAATCAGATGGGCTATAATGATGGGCGTAAGTTGGGATATACCGTGTCTCTATTACATGGTGATACGTATCATTGGTGGGTGACCACAATTGTTAATGTTCCGAAAGTGGATGTAACTTAGGAGTTCTTTTGAAGGGCTTTCAAGAATAAGTCCCTTGGTCCTTAGTATTTGGATGCAAGAAAGCGCGAGTTTATGGCTTTGGAACATGGTGGCATGTCTGTGGCTGAGTATGAGGTGAAGTTTGTCCGCTTGAGTCAGTATGCTTCATAGTTGGTTTTGAATGATCATGAGAGGTGCAACATGTTTTGCTATGGTCTTGTGAAGGATATCAAGACATATCTATTGACGACATACTATACAGATTTGGATGTGCTTGTGAACCGTGCCAAGGATATTGAGCAGTCTTTGGGTGCATCCTTGTCATCAGCAAGTAAGAGTTTGGATAAGAGAGTGGCTGATTCTGGTTATTCTGGGAAGGAGAATAGGAGGTTGTGGGACAAGAGGTTCAAGCTAGAGTTTAAGCGTGGCAGTGGTGACCATGGTAATCAGGGTCTACGTATTATAGCTGAGTGCGAGCGTTGTGGTCTACGTCACACGGGTACATGTTGGGGAAACACCAGAGGTTACTGGGAATGTGGATCTCAGGATCATATAAAACGTGATTGTCCTCGTGCAGTGAGAGATGCGCCAGTACAAGCTGTTACACCTACTAGGGGCCGAGGCCGTGGTAGGGGAAATTTCTAGAGGCGAGAGGATGGACAGAGGGTTATAGTATATGCATTTTCTGTGCGACCAGAGAATGGTGGACCAGCTCAGGTTTATGCTCATCGGGAGGGGCACAAATACACCAATGTGATCACAAGTACCTTCACCTTGTAATCTTTATTGTTGTTTTCTTTGATTGATTCGGGGTCTACTCATTCATATTTCTTAAGTGAGCATGCATAATTGCTTAATGTTCCTATTGAGATCTTAGATGTTGGTATATTAGTAACTAGTTCCTTTGGGGAGACGGTTATGACTAGAAGGTTGTATCGACGTTGTCCTTTGGCAGTACAAGGTCATGAGTTTGCCGTAGATCTGATGGAATTGCCATTCCATGGTTTTGACATTATTTTGGGTATGGATTAGTTAAGTGAGCACAAGGCGATAGTGGATTGTGAATCCAAAAGGATTTCCTTGAGGTTAACTAATTGTTGGCTAGAGCGTGAAATTCTTGTCTAATGTTGTTTCGGCTACTCGAGCGGAGAAGATGATGTTTGATGGCTGCCAAGCTTATTTGGATATTGTTATGAATCTAAAACCCAAAGGTGTTCGAGTGCAGGACATTTGGACTGTGTGTGATTTTCTAGAGGTATTTCCTGAGGAGTTATCGGGTTTACCGCTTGACAGAAAGTTAGAATTCGGTATAGAGACATATGAGGGTATGACTCTGGTGTCTATTACTTCTTATTGGATGGCACCGAAGGAATTGAAAGAGTTAAAGATGCAGCTCTAGGAGTTGTTGGATCATGTGTTCATTTGATCGAGTGTTTCACCCTAGGGTGCTCTGGTTCTTTTTCTGAAGAAGAATGATGGATCGATGCGTATGTGCATTGATTATCGCCAGTTGAATAAGTTTACGGTGAAAAATAAGTACCCATTACCACAGATTAATGATTTGTTCAATCAGTTTCGTGGGGCAGCGATGTTTTCAAAGATTGATTTAAGATTAGGGTATTATCAGTTGAAGGTTAAAGATGTGGATGTGCATAAGATCGAGTTTTGTACAAGGTATGGGCATTACAAGTTCCTGGTAATGTCATTTGGTTTGACAAATGCCCCGGCTGCTTTCATGGATATGATGAATAGGGTGTTTCATGAATATCTTGATCAGTTTGTGGTGGTGTTTATCGATGATATACTCGTGTACTCCCGTACCGAGGAACAACATGATCAGCATTTAAAGATTGTGTTGCAAGCTTTGAAGGATAATTAGTTGTATACCAAGTTGAGCAAGTGCGAGTTTTGGCTTAAGGAGGTGATGTCTTTTGGTCATATGGTTTCTATGGAGAGTATCCATGTTGATTCACAGAAAGTTGAGGCTATTCTCAATTGGAAACAACCTAAGACGGTATCCGAGATTCGTAGTTTTCTTGGGTTGGCTGGTTATTATCGGTGCTTCGTAGATGGTTTTCTAGTATTACGGCACTATTGACGAAGTTTTTACAGAAGAATGTTCCATATATGTGGACGGAGAAGCAGCAACATAGTTTGGAGGAGTTGAAAGAAGTTTTAACACATGCTCCTGTGTTGATCCAACCTGAATCAGGGAAGGAGTTTGTGGTTTATAGTGATGCATCATACGTTGGTTTGGGTTGCATGCTGATGCGAGCTGGCAAGATTGTAGCCTATGCGTCGAGATAGCTGAAAGTTCATGAGCGAAATTACCCGACTCATGACTTGGAGTTTACGACTGTGGTGTTTACCTTGAAGATTTGGAGACACTAACTTTATGGCAAAAAGTGTGTGGTTTTTACGGATCATAAGAGTTTGAAATACTTGATGTCTCAAAAGGATTTGAACCTTAGGAAACATAGATGGTTGGAGCTGCTTAAGGATTACGGCTTGACGATCGAGCATCATCTTGGTAAGGCCAATATGGTTGCTGGTGCGTTGAGTCCTAAGGTTGCAGTTGAGCTTAGGGCGATGTTTGCAAGGTTGTGTGTGACACAAGAAGGTTGTTTGTTTGTTGAATTGCAAGTTAAGCCTACATTGTCACAAATAATTAAAGCTAAGCAACCGTATGATGATTCTTTGGTTCCCTATGTTAAGGACATATCGGATGGCAAACCATCAGAGTTTTATTTTAATGATGGTGGTGTTTTATGCTTTAAGGGCCGAATATTAGTGCTGGTTGATTTCGGAGGTTAGGCATACTATTTTGGTGGAAGCACATTCTAGTCATTTTGCTATGCATCCTGGTAGTACTAAGATGTATCATGATTTAAAGGAAGCGTACTATTGGATTGGTTTGAAAAAAGATGTGATGGAGTTTGTATCTAAGTGCATGGTGTATCGGCGGGTTAAAGCTGAACATCAGTTTCCATTTGGGTTGTTGCAACAGTTGAGAATTTCGAAGTGGAAATGGGAGAGAATCACCATGGATTTTGTGTCAAAGTTGCTGTTGACACCAGCCAGAAAGGATTCTATTTGGGCGATTATTGATCAGTTTACAAAGTGTGTATATTTTCTGCCAGTGCATACGACGTATACCTTGGACAAGTTGGCAAATCTGTACATTGCTGAGATTGTGCGTTTGCACGGGGTACCAAAGTCCATTGTTTCTGATAGAGATCCAAGGTTTATGGCAAGCTTTTGGAGATGTTTACACCATGCTTTGGGTTCGAGGTTGAGTTTCAGCACCGCGTATCACCCTCAGATGGATGGACAGTCTGAGCGTGTTATCCAAGTTTTGGAGGATATGTTGAGGTGTTGTATTATAGAGTTTCAAGGAACCTAGGAGAAGAATTTACCTTTGATTGAATTTGCTTATAATAATAACTACCAAGCGAGTATCCAGATGGCACCATATGAGGCATTGTATGGCTGGAGGTGTCGTACACCATTGTGTTGGGCTAAGGCAGGGGAAAACAAGTTTCCTTACCGCATGTGTTGAAAGACACGAATGGAAAAGTAAAGCTTGTGTGTGATCGCTTGGAAGCGGCTGCGGATCGATAGAAATCTTACACGGATTTGAAACGTAGGGAGATTGAATATGCGGTTGAGGATCGTGTGTTCTTGAAAATGTCACCATAGAAGAAGGTGATGCGGTTCGGACGTAAGGGTAAGCTTAGTCTGAGGTTTATTGGACCATATGAGATTGTGGAACGTGTTGGTCTTATGGCTTATCTATTGAGGTTGCCTCCTGAGCTAGAGAAGATACATGATGTGTTCCATGTATCTATGTTACGGAGGTATCGGTCGGATCCTTCGCATGTTATGTCGGTGGAGCATATTGAGTTGAGGTCAGATTTTTCCTATGAGGAAGAGCCAGTGGAAACCCTTGATTCCAGCAGCAAGGTTCTTCGTGGCAAGACGATAGAACTGGTTAAAGTCTTGTGGGGACATCGAGGTGTCGAGGAAGCCACTTGGGAAAGCAAAGCGGATATGTTAGAGCAATTTTCGCATCTTTTTCTTCTAGGTAAATTTCGAGGATGAAATTTCTTAAGAGGGGGAGAGTTGTAACACCCCAGTTTTGGGTCTAATTGTTTTGGGGTTCGGTTCAAGGGTCTGGTAGACCGATATTAGAGGTTCGAGTTAGTTTCAGGATTAAATAAAATTAAATATTTTTGAAAGTGATAAAAATATGGAAAATGTTTTAAATCATTATTTAATATATTAATGATTGTGGTTAAATCAATTTTGGAAAATGAGATTTGGAAATCAGACATTTTGAACTAGTGACCAAAATGCAAACTTTGAAAACTATTTTTAGTGGTTGATTTTGTAAAGGGTCAAAACTTTGAATCTTTAAGGAGCTAATAGCCCAAAGTCTAATTTCAGACTTTATCCTTTAATTGCCTATTTTAAAAGGTGTTTTGGAAAATAAAAGAGGTTGGAGATAACTAATCGATAATTAATTCTTTAAAACAAAAGTCACGTAACTAACTTTCTCTAAAAACCTTTTCTTTCAAAATCTCTACAGCCAAACACTATTTACTTCTTCTAAATCTTCAAGTAAATTGTCATTTTCTTAAATCTTTTGATTTATAATGGATTCACAATGAATTTTAAATAGAATCTTATTGTTTTAACTTTATTTTCATATGTAAAATCAGCCAATTATAGGAGAAAGCATCCATTAGAGGTAAGGTTCGTTCTTCTCCTCTAATGAAAGAATCTTTATTGAAATTCTCAAGTTGTTGATCCTTTACAATTGTTTTCTAATGAGTTTTGATAGCGTAATTGAGGAAAATTGGTTTAATTGTGTTTTGATTGATGAAATGGGTAGATTTTTGGATTGGATATGTTTTGCTGGTCTTTGATCAGATTAGATCATGATTTTGATCTTTAGTAATGTTAAAAGCTTGGATTTAACATTGTATTCCCAAAACTAGTTGAATCTCTAAAGGTTGTTAGTTAAGGGTTTTGTGATGTTTTTGGTGTTTAATCATTGCTGGAAGTAAAAGGATATTTTAAAAGGGTTTTTAGACGTTAATTGATGTAGTTTGATGTATCGAAACATTGTACTATGGGTGGGTTAATATTGAAAGGTGTATGAGGTTAGTTTCGATAAGTTTCAGAGAGTTTTTTAGTGGGCAACTTGTGAGTTGCGGGAATTTGCTTTGAAGCAGTGGCTTGGGTGCATTTTGATGCATTTTCCTCTAGTTTTGTGTGATCAAAACTAGGGATAATCAAGGCAAAGTATCTTGAAGGGGATTGAGGCTTGCCAGGAGCTTGTTTTGCTTTGGGGAGCAAGGTGAGTCAAATCAGTGAGTGGAAACTGATAAGTGTTCAAAAGTACTATTTTTATTACCCTTTTTACTCATATTATTGTTAGACTTAAGCTCATAATAGTTGCATAATTAGTCATTCATGCATTAATTCATGTTTCTTTCCACCGTTGAGCTTGATTACATAACTTGGTGATTTTTGTGGAAAAAGATGCTGCTTTGGTGTGTTTTTGTGTGTGTATGTGCAGGATCACTTGCCAAAGCAATGTTGAGCTAGTTGCCAGGGTAATGCATGAAGGAGACGCCGAGCCAGTTGCCATGGCATTTGTCGACAAAGAAAAAATGCAATAGGGATGTCGAAATTAATGACTTTACAAGCCCAAGATGACATGGAGCAAGGCCCAAGCCCAAAGGAATTTGATTGCCATGCAGAGATTAAAGAAGAATTAAATTCCAAGAAGATAGGAGAAGTTCTAATAGGAATAAAATTATAATAAAGAATTATATTCTTTAAAGATAATTTAATTCCAACTCAAACTCCTCCTCAAAGAAGGACTTTGGCCTAGCCCTATAAATAGCAAGGAGATTTTCGACAATCCAAAAAGAGAGAGCAAGGGAAATTTCGACAAGAGAGCATTAGGGAATTTCGGCTTCTTCTTCTTTGCTTCTATTAGATTCATGGTTTGGGATTATTCTTTGTATATCTTTTGAACCCAACCATGAACTAACTTGATCGGCTATGGTTATTGTGTTTTGTGGTTGTGAGAAACTATTGGTTTTTGTTTAGGTAATAAGAGTTTGTACTTTTCTATTTCAAGGTTTATTCATTCTTGATTCTTATTATTGTTTGCGAGTGAATTGGGAGAGGATCTCGTGATTTCATCCATTTATCTAATATCGGGAGAGTTAGATTCAAGAAACGAATGAATATGATCTTTATTCAATCCAATGATGGTGAAGATTAATCCGGCTTAGGAATAAGTTAAGGATTTCAACGGCTAAGAGGAGTGCAAGATTGGTTGTTGTTCACCCTTGATTCACGCAGGGGATGTATTATCAAGGCATGCACAAGTAGCTAGAGTTTCGACTTAGGGATAAGAAGAAACCATTGAAGAACGCTCCGCCGAACCTTGAAGTTGCTGCCCGATCGCCCAAGTAGTTGCCCAACTAGTCGCCGAGGCAACCATCAATTAGTTGCCAAGGCAACCCCGTAGTGCAAGTCGCCACGGCAACCGAGTTGCCCGTGCACTCTTTACCAAGACAATCCAATCGGCTATCACACCTCAACTCACGATAACCTAGCCTATCTCTCTCAATCGATCTCATCTTTTCTTTTACTTTATTGCTTTCTAGTTTAGTTATTAGTTAAACTCCTTTAATCCTTTAATTGTGTTTTTACTTTTCACGGTGCAAGTAACTTAAGCAAAGTGGCCCAAACCAATCCCCTGTGGAGACGATACTCGATACTCATATCACTTTATTACTTGCGACGTGTATACTTGCACAATTGCGTAGCACTTATCACACGCAACAAGTTTTTGGCGCCGTTGCGTCGGGATTAGCAATTGGTGTTAGTTGTTTTTGTTATTGCATTTTTTCTCTCTTAATTTTACTAACTTTTCTTTTTGTTTGTTTTATCAAAAAAAAAATTAGGTGCGCTACTAAGTTAAGGAACATCAACATGTCGGGAAATAAAAACCAATCTATTCGAGAGATGATGTTGGAAGATATGAATCAATTCAATCAAGAGTTCCTTGCACCCTTTGATGATTACCTATACCAACCGAGAAAAGCCCAAAGAACTTATACCATGGAAAAATCTTGTGCTATGTGTGGAGAACATCATGTGTTTGAAAATTGCCCTCACATTTTCGGTGCATATAACTACATGGAGGACCATAGAGGGGAACCAGCAGCAAAATTCTTCATGGTATGATCAAAAAGCTCAAAATTTTTTTACCATAACAATTTTGCCGCGCAAGAACAGATATGCCATGGCAATGTAGTCCTTTTCAAGAGCATTCCAATTCCTTGGAGGAAACGTTACTAGCTTCATTGGCTAGACTTGACGGATCAATTGAAGAGATTCGAGAGCTATCAAAATCTATGGATACGAGGATAACTCAATGGGATGCAACCTTAGGGGATTCAGAAGATCAATTGGGGAGATCCACATATGTCATGGATAACATGCACCAACAATTCATTCCTAGGGATACTGACGTCCTAAGGCAAGAGGATAAGGAGCAATGCAAAGAAATCTCTCCGATGTGTGAGGAACAACTAGAACCTCAAAGTCAAGAGGATGCCAATGAGAGAGACTGCCCAACACATGATGAGCATGAACAACAAATTGCCTCGGCAATGATTGAGGAGCCTGAACAGAGCAATGCCGCGACAACACTCGGTGAAGGCGAGAACAATAATACTACAGCAAATTCTAAGGAACCCGATGCCTGAAGGTTACAACGTTGATGTTGAAGCAGGAATCTATAGATTGCTCTCATCTACAATTGCCACGGCAATTACTCGACCACATACAAGATCAACGAGATGATAATACTTTGCCAATGGAATATGAGCAGGTAATAGTTGAACCTTTTGAATTCTTTAAAAACTCACCTCGTCCATTGCAGGTATGTCTTGAGGAACCGAGGTTGGTAGATTTGAAGCCATCGAAATCTCTCCTGATGGAGATGTTTGAGAGGCCAAAAGAAAAAGGTGTTTGGATTCATAAAGCTCTTCAGAAAATTGATTCTTCCCTTGACTTAGAGAAAAATTTGACAACTGATTGCCACGGCAATTGGCTTGAGCAGCAATTGCCACGACAACAAAGGCTACATCCAACCATGATAGAAGTCGACAAGAATGAGGTAATTGAATGGTTGAGAATGGATATAATTTTTCCTATTAATATATTTGTGCCTTCAGGAATAGTAGCAAGGTGGAGAGTATACATGGACTACAAGCGAACAAAGAAGAAAGACACCTCCACCATGGTAACATAAAAGGGAGTAGTGGCAAGCACATTTGCCAAACTCTTTTTGGGCAATATTATCACCCGATGGAGGGTGCGGATGGACTATAAGAAGTATCAAAACGGCAACCTTCAACACCGCAACAACTCCTAATACGCACGCCTCTGCAACCATGGACGCCAAGACGCCTCAAAGAACCCCCGACGCCTCGGCAACCATGGATGTGCATGCCTCGGCAACCCTCGACGCCACGGCAACCATCGATACATTTATTTTTATTTTTATTTTTTGAACTATTTTGTTCTATTATTTTTTGTTATTTTTCTCTTTATTTTTTAGGATATATTTTATTTTTCTTCATTATCTTTAGTTTCCAGGTTTTCTTTATTTTCTTTTCCACAACAAGACTCACAACCACCATGATAAGGAAATTTATCATCGACTACTCGCCACAACAACCACAACGGAAACTGGCGATGCCCAGCAACAACAATGGCCGGCAACTATCGATGCACATGCAAGTAAACTGCATCGGCAAACATGGACCAAATCAAGGCAATGCTATTCACGCGGTACCAGCCTCAAGCATTCAACCACCGACCGAAAAATTGAATCAAGCAAACGGCACGAAGGAAACTCATCAATCGAGGTGACGACCTCTCGACTAACTCATTTCATTTAGTTTCTTTTAAATTTTGTTTCACTCTTACATGCATTGAGGACAATGCTTCTCTCGAGTTTGGGGGTGTTGGTTTCTAGTTAGTTTCATGTTTAGTTGCATTCATCTTTAGCAATCACATATAGGTTGCATATGTTACTTGCCATGCCTTTAATTTGATTTAATTGCTTAAGACTTGTTGAATATCCAATGATGAATTTTTGCCACTGTACTTAATTGAAATAACCTTTAATTTTAGGATTGCATGAAAAGAACTTAGAGTTTTACTATGATGCTGAATTTTTTTACACGGTTGTGGGTTGTTGATTCAAAGAAACTTAGTGAACTTAGGTTGCTTAAAATTTTGGGTAAATTTAAAATTGAAAATTAAAAGTTAATTTCTTGCTAGAGGTGCCCAAAATGGCTCTAGTAGTAAATACACTTTCTTGCTAGAGGTGCCCAAACTGGCTCTAGTAGTTAATGCACATTAAAGAATCGCTAGAGGTGCCCAAATTGGCTCTAGTCGACTAAAATAAAATGAGAAATAGCTTACTTTGCTAGAGGTGCCCGAAATTGGCTCTAGTGAAAATAAAAACAAATGCCCCGATAATTAAATTGATAAAAGCCTATTGTTCACATAGAATCTTGAAAATCAACTTGTACACAACTACGCACACACATTGTCACGAGCATTATAGTTTGGTTCGGGTAAGTTTTTGTGCTATCCGAAAAAATTAAAAGGTGATCATACTTTGTGCCACGGTTCCGAGGTTTGAATTCAAGTTTGAAGCATGTCTTTGATGATTAAAGTCTTGGCAAGGTAATTGTTAGTTTGCATTGCTTGAGGACAAGCAATAGTTCGAGTTTGGGGCGTGATAAGTGTTCAAAAGTACTATTTTATTACCCTTTTTACTCATATTATTGTTAGACTTAAGCTCATAATAGTTGCATAATTAGTCATTCATGCATTAATTCATGTTTCTTTCCACCGTTGAGCTTGATTACATAACTTGGTGATTTTTGTGGAAAAAGATGCTGCTTTGGTGTGTTTTTTTGTGTGTATGTGCAGGATCACTTGCCAAAGCAATGTTGAGCTAGTTGCTGTGGTAATGCATGAAGGAGACGCTGAGAGCAGTTGCCATGGCATTTGTCGACAAAGAAAAAAATGCAATAGGGATGTCGAAATTAATGACTTTACAAGCCCAAGATGACATGGAGCAAGGCCCAAGCCCAAAGGAATTTGATTGCCATGCAGAGATTAAAGAAGAATTAAATTCCAAGAAGATAGGAGAAGTTCTAATAGGAATAAAATTATAATAAAGAATTATATTCTTTAAAGATAATTTAATTCCAACTCAAACTCCTCCTCAAAGAAGGACTTTGGCCTAGCCCTATAAATAGCAAGGAGATTTCGACAATCCAAAAAGATAGAGCAAGGGGAAATTTCGACAAGAGAGCATTAGGGGAATTTCGGCTTCTTCTTCTTTGCTTCTATTAGATTCATGGTTTGGGGATTATTCTTTGTATATCTTTTGAACCCAACCATGAACTAACTTGATCGGCTATGGTTATTGTGTTTTGTGGTTGTGAGAAACTATTGGTTTTTGTTTAGGTAATAAGAGTTTGTACTTTTCTATTTCAAGGTTTATTCATTCTTGATTCTTATTATTGTTTGCGAGTGAATTGGGAGAGGATCTCGTGATTTCATCCATTTATCTAATATCGGGAGAGTTAGATTCAAGAAACGAATGAATATGATCTTTATTCAATCCAATGATGGTGAAGATTAATCCGGCTTAGGAATAAGTTAAGGATTTCAACGGCTAAGAGGAGTGCAAGATTGGTTGTTGTTCACCCTTGATTCAACGCAGGATGTATTATCAAGGCATGCACAAGTAGCTAGAGTTTCGACTTAGGGATAAGAAGAAACCATTGAAGAACGCTCCGCCGAACCTTGAAGTTGCTGCCCAGTCGCCCAAGTAGTTGCCCAACTAGTCGCCCAGGCAACCATCAATTAGTTGCCAAGGCAACCCCGTTGTGCAAGTCGCCACGGCAAACCGAGTTGCCCGTGCACTCTTTACCAAGACAATCCAATCGGCTATCACACCTCAACTCACGATAACCTAGCCTATCTCTCTCAATCGATCTCATCTTTTCTTTTACTTTATTGCTTTCTAGTTTAGTTATTAGTTAAACTCCTTTAATCCTTTAATTGTGTTTTTACTTTTCACAAAGTCAAGATAACTTAAGCAAAGTGGCCCAAACCAATCCCTGTGGAGACGATACTCGATACTCATATCACTTTATTACTTGCGACGTGTATACTTGCACAATTGCGTAGCACTTATCACACGCAACAGAAACTAGTTTTAAATGATTCCTAAAGGTTTGCAAATAATGTTGGGAGTTTATGTTAAGTGTGACACACTTACCTAAGCTTGGAAGTAAGTTTCCCCTATCTTGCTCTTGAATATCGGTTTGGATATGAGCATGTTGTTTCATGTTTTGGTTTTAAACATGGTTTGATTTACTACTGTAAATGCGTGGATTTGTAAACATATGCAATGGTTTAAAAGGGACATAAAATGCTAGTGAGCATTGGTTTTCATTTCAGTTGGGAATGGGGTATTACTTTGGTAATGTGATTTGCATATGTGGTAATTTTGTTTAATGCATTGTAAAATAGTAAGTAAAGGGTTTTGGAAATGATATATTGACTATGTGACAAGTTAAGAAACATTCGGATATAGTTGGCATGCCATAGGATTAAAGTGTACTATAATATATAAAAAAATTGATCGTGGCCATAGGTCCTTGAGGTATGGTGGTTTAACTAGGACACTCGAACTATTGGGACATCACTTGGGGTTCGCAGTTTAACTAGGCAGACCAAGCTGATGGTGACATTGCGATTTAACTAGTCAATGTTGGTAAAACTCGTGGTTTAACTAGGTGAGGTTTTCAAATGTTGCGGTTTAACTAGGCAATGTTTGGGGTATGATGCGGTTTAACTAGGTATGGCACGAGAATCTGTGTATCCGATATGTATATGGATAGGGGTGACTATCCAAGGTAAGGGTCGTGTACCCGGGGTCACTATGAATGCTAATATATGAAAGTTCATGTGTTAAACCTATTTTATGATTTAATGCTTTGTGATTTAAGAATGATAATATGATTTAATGCTTTGGGATTTAAGCATGGTAATATGATTTTATGCTTTGGGGATTTAAGCATGGTAATATAAATTAATGCTTTGGAATTTAAGCATGGAACTTATACATGATGTTACATAAGGATTGTTATGCATGTTTTGATTAGAAACAATGAAAATGCTTTGGTCGTTAAGCATGTTTTAAAACAAGTGGCTTTGGTTTTCAAATGGCTTAAATGCATCATTGTTTTTATTAGCATCCTCACTAAGCATGTGTGCTACGCTCTCTATTTCCTAATGGTGCAGCGTATTGAGGTTTGGGGGCAGCAAAGGCAAAGTCTAAGTGATCCAAGGACAAGACTATTTTGAGTATGAACTCGGTTTTAGTTTTTAGTTAATAAGGCAATATGTTCGCCAAATCTTTTTGGGATTTGTAATCCTATTTTCCCTGGTTTTTGTGCATGGTCAATGTTGTATTTTGGAGTTAGATAGTTGTTGGTATTCTTGTTAATGGTTTTGCTTATGGTTGGTGATAGGTGGTTGCCTAAGTATGCATCTAGTAGCCTTGTTTGATTGACAAGCTTTGATGATTTTAACATGTTGATAATGGTACTAAAGATACGTTGGGATGTTGCATATGCTGGTTAATGTTTGAATGAGGGTTTTGGTATGTTTGGTGATAGTTTTGCAAGAAGGTTAATGTTTCGATCTGGGGCCTTGGGGAAAATATAAGCATGTTGGGCAGAAATCATGCCTATAGGATTACCTTTGTAGCTGTAATGCCTATGCTCTTATATCAAAGTGGTCTTTAGTTGATATGACATTTGTACGTTGTTTTAGTATGATGCATTGAGTGTTAAATCATTATGGGGTTAATTTACATATGTTTAGAAGGGTTATAGGTGTTTTGAATGTGCAAAATCTGTAAACCTACAGGAAGGTTTCGAAACCAGTTAGCAGGTTTCGAAACCAGGGGCCATTTTTCTCCGGTAGGTATCGATGATATGTTATAGAATGAATTATGGTATAATGGAGTAAGAACTTCTCTATTATTTTGGTTTACCGATGATGAGATTTTTACCATCTATAAAATGATATCTTGCAAAGGTAATGGTATTGTTTTATTGCCCAAGATTACCATGAGAGTTACAGTATAGTGGTATGCCATAAGAGACTAGCAATCTGGGACTGCATTGTAGCTACAATTGCCACATAGTGGCTAGCATTCTGTGAATGCATTGATTTTCAGATCTAGTAGTCTGGGACTACCGTCACTTCGGTGACTAGTGCTCTGGGGGAGCACAACGAGCTCGTATTAATGTAATGTTTGCCTTTCTCCTTAAGGGAAATAGCTAGTACTCTAGGAGTACACGATCTCGTATACTTAGTTTCTCTCTATACGTACTTCTTGGGTTATTGGTATAAAAGAACTTTTACAGAATGATTTTTATAAATATTTCATCTTTTCTTTAAAGCAATAATGATTTGAAATAGTTTTTAAGGGAATTGTTTATACTATGTTATACTTAAAGACTGATTATTATTTAATTTTATGGTTACCTTATAATGTCTCACTAATATCGTACTTAGCATGTGTTTTGCCTGTGCACACGTAGGTGGTTCGAGACATTGGGTGTAAGTAAGGCGTTGCATCAAGTTCAGAAAATTTTCATCAAGCTACTTCAGTAATGACATCCTACTTGAGGTTTTTAATTAATTTTAGTGGCATGTATAAATAAGATAAATTTGTCTATTTTGGTTCAAAGTCTGTTATTTATCAAACAGCTAATTTATTTTTCGTAAAGTAAAGAAGCTCTGATTTTGTGTGCAAGTTAATTTTAAATATTTTTAAAGGTTTTAAATTTATAGAATTTTTGAAATAAAAAAAATCATGCTATTGTTTTGTGACATCCCTGACTCTTATTCGGGAATCGAATACGGGAAATGAGGTGTTACATTTATTGGTATCAGAGCTACAGGTTTAGTCGGTCCTGGATCCAAATCGAACTTGTTATCATTCAGTAAGTGTATACATGCCATTAGGATGTCATTACTACTGTATAGATGCTTGAGTAACTTGATGCAACTGCTTATTGAATTGATTGTATAATATTATAGATGTCCGAAGTTGAGAGATCGCATCGAGCGATCGTACAGTTGGGTAAAAAGAAATGAGGCCTATAAAAGTAGTAACAAGGTTAATTGTTAACCGTTTTTCGCTCAATATGATGTTAATGTGCTGGCGTAGTTGGAAATGCCTAGTTAAACCAAGGTTTATTATTTCGAACCTTGAATATGATTTTAAATGAAATTCAACCCTAAGTTCCTTAAACTTTTATTGCTAGAAAGCTGGGAAGTCTTGAAGTGTGAGACATCAAGTGGGGTATTGATGGAAAACCAATGTCGCTAGACTATTGGTTTGATAAATATAAAAAATGTACAAAAGCACTTCGTTGTGATGATTTGGGAAAGCTCGATGTGATAGTAACTTATCTCTTAGAACATAGCACAAGAGTAAGTTAAATCTGTAAGAATTACTCGATAGTAATTCAAAGAAATTGAATTTTAGTAAGCTTAATGGAGCTGCTTCTTATGAATTTTAGCTTGAAACGAATAGTTCTCAAAGGAACTAGAATGTTTGGAGATCGTAATAATGAGGGAAAAATCAGATTTTTCTGATCAATGTGGTTCAGCAGTATTTTTTTGGAAAATGCTATCACAAGGATGTAAGAACTTTCTAGCTTATGTTGTGAACATATAAATATTCAAAGGTGAACTTGAAAAGTATCTCAACTATCAATGAATAACAGGATGTGTTCCCTCAGGAATTGCGAGGGTTACCATCTGATCATGAAATGAAATTCAAAATTTAGGTTTTCTCTAGCACTGGACTTATATCAAAGGTACTGTACAAAATGGCTCTTACAAAGATAAGAGAGTTAAAGGTTCAGTTACATTAAATATGAGATTGAGGTTTTATACGACTTAATTTATTACCTTAGGGAATTTTAGTAATGTCTGTGAAAAAGGAAAATGGCTCAATGAGATTATGTATTGATTATTGTTAAATAAATAAAGTGGTATTAAAGAATAGATAATTTATGTTATAGATTGATGACCCCTTCAATCAATTGAATGGAACAAAAGTGTTCTCCAAAATTAATCTTCATTCGAAGTATATCAATTGAAGGTCAAGGAGGAGAATATTCTTAAAAATTGTTTTCAGGATAGGATTTAGGCACTATGAGTTCATAGTGGTGCCTTATTGGCCATGCTAATGCTCCAGCAGCATTCATGGATTTGATAAATAGAGTGTTCTAATTGTAATCAGATTGGTTTGCTATGGTAATCAATAATGATATATTTTAAGTACCCAAAGACTAGGGAAGATTATGATTTATAGTTTTGTTTGGTATTACGAATTTTACAAGAAAAAAATTGTGTGTCGAGTTGTTCAAGTATGGATTCTAGATATTTGAGGTTGTTTAAATATGAATTTTGAATATCTGAAGTTGTATTTTTAGGCTATATTGTCGAGACTGATGGAATTTGATCGGATTAAAAAAATGGATTCTGACAGAAGTTATAATGTTAGTATAGAGAGACTTTACACTTTGTAGTGATGTTTCCCATAATAGATTGGGATACGTACGGATAAAAAGGTGCAAATTAATGGCATGTGCATCATGGCAACTCAAGATTCATGAGATAAATTATTCAACTCCTGATTTGGAGTTAGATGCAATAGTATAAGCTTTAAAAAATGGTGTCATCATTTATATGGAGAACGATGTTATGTCTTCGGGATTATAAAAGTTTGAAAATGCTTGATGAACCAAAAAGGATCAGAACCTGAGGTAGAGGTGGTAGATAGAACTCCTCAAGGATTATGATATTGCGATTGAATACTATCTTGGAAAGGCCAATATAGTAGCCAATGCACTTAGTTGAAAGATATTCTCTACTTTAAGAGTAATGAATGTGCAACTGTAATTCAAAAAGAATGATATGTTAATTACAGAACTTTAGCTTAGACCTACTCATTTAGGTCAGATTAAAGATTTTCAGTTAAAAGATGGAAAAAATGTAGGCAAGTTTAAAACAAATTGAAAATGGTGAAAATAAATACTTCAAAGTTAAGTATGTCGGATGTTTGAGGAAAATATTATGTTCTTGATGATGATGATGAGTGGACACTAAAACGTCTTACTGAAGAACACTGCAGTCTATTGACGATGCATCCAGAAGGGAATAAGATGTATTTAGATCTGAAGAGCAAATATTGATGGCCATATATAAAAGGAAAATAATTGGATTTATGGTTACATACTTGACAGGCTAGCAACTGGAAGAAAATCATCAAGTACCATCAGAAATGTGGTAACGTATTTCCATTCCCTAGTGGAAGTGGAAAAGAGTTACGATGGATTTCGTAACTAGGTTATCAATGATACCAAGAAAAAATGATTTGATTTGGGTAATTGTGGTCAGATTCAATAAATCTATAATGAATAAATATACTGAGCTCTAAATCTGAAATATTGTGAAGCTACGTGATGTACCTATTTTCATTGTGTGTGATTAAGATCTAAGGTTATCTCTAGATTTTAGAGTTTCTTGTATAAGGCATTAGGGACTCGACATAAATTTTAACACTATTTTGCATCCATAGAATGATGAACAATTTGAAAGGTTAATTTAGATTTTGAATGATATGTATAGTTTTTATTTGATTGAGTTTGAAGGCTCCTGGAAAAAGTATGTGCCACTAGATGAAATTTCTTAAAGTAACAATTATTAATCGAGTATAAAGATGACTTCCTTAAAAGTGTAGTATGAAAGAAGAAGTTCATAAACATTTACGAATAGTGCTACAAGCCTTGTGGGAAAGGTAGTTATATGCAAAGTTACCCAAATGTGAATTTGATTAATTCAAGTTGCATCTCCAGGTCACATTGTCTCAACAAAAAGGATCCGAGTAGATCCTAAGAAAAATAAGATGGTAGCACTAGTATTAATACAATCTGAAGTTAATAAGGATTTCATGTTATTTAATGATATGTCTTATACTAAGTTGGGATATGTATTAATGTAATAAGGCTAATATAGTGGCTGATGTATTTAGCCGAAAGTCTTTCTTTTCCTTATAAGCATTAAATGTCCAACTATCTTTGGAAGAGAATAGTGTATTGATTACATAACTTCATCTTAAGTCTACTTTGACAAATTGGATCAAAGATTTACAGATGAAAGAAAAAATATGCTTGGAAAAAATTTAATAAGGTCAAAAGGGAAAATTAAAGACTTCGATGTTAAGTCTAAAGGATGTTCATATTATCAAGGGATAATTTATATTCCCGGTGATAATGAGTTAAAAAGAAAACTAAAAGGTGTTTGGATCTGATTCAGTTCAGGATGTGGAGAATAAAGTAAGAATGGTTCGAAGCAATTTTAGAATTGCTTTAGAATGATGGAAATTATATGTTGATCTTGAAACAAAATATATTTAATATGAAGTTAAGGATAAAGTATTCCTTAAAAGTTTCACCTTTGAAGAAGGTGTTATGGTTCAAACCAAAAGTAAAGCTTAGCCTATGATTCTTTGACTTATATTAGGTTCTGAAGAATAATTAAAATCCTTGAAGTCTTCCATATGACGATGCTTTTGAAGTGTCGATTTGATTCTTCACATATTATAATACTAGAAAATGGTTGAGATTTAATTAAATTTCACTTATGAAGAGGAACCGACAAAGATCATGGCTTATGGAGTCAAAGAATTGAGAAATAAAAGAGATTTCTATAGTAAAGATTCATGAAAGAATCACAAAGTGGTAGAAGCCATATTGGAGATTGATTAGAGAATTAGCATGTATGTGCTAAAATTCGAGGATGAATTTTCTTAAGGGGGAGAATTTTAATACCTCAAAATTTTGGCTAGTGACCAAAATGAATAAAATGAAAGTTTGGTGGTTAAAGATAAACTTAGGAAAAGTTTAGGGACTAAATTGTAATTTTTGAAAGTTATGTATTTTAGTCCTGTAAATGAATAGTTTACCTCCAAGAATGACATTTTCGTGTTACTCAAATATTTTGGACAGAATTTGTGTTAAAAGCTATAAAAGGGTTAAGTTCAAGAAAAATTCGGATAATCAGATCGAATCGAATATTTGAGATATTTTGTTAGATGATAAGGCAAGATTAATCATATCTTTTCCATGCATTAATTTGGAAGGATTTAACATGGACCATTGGATTTAAGTTGATTTTCCATGTTAAATATGAGCCATTAGATGAATAATGGCTAGATTATAATTTTGGGAAATCACAAGGGCAAAATTGGTAATTACTAACTTATTGGTTTATTTTTTACCATTGGATGAATATTTTGATAAGTGGTAAGCTTTGGAGCATTGGATATCAAGGGTAAAATAGGCATTTGACTATTAAGGAGATATTTTAAATATGATTAAATAAAGCCATTTGGCATGAAAATAAAGAAAAGAAAAGTGTGGAATTTTGGTTTATCATTCTTCTCCATGTACGTGAGGTTCAAAGAGCAAATGTAAGAATTTCAATTTATGATTTTTCTCCCTAAATGGCTTGGATTTAGGGTTCAGTTATGAAATGCAAAGTTGATCCTCTTTGAATTCTCTATCATTTGGTATAAAAATTTCATGGAATAGTTAAGCTATGCTTATGAAATTGAAGGATTAAAGTTTAGGGTTTATGGATATAAATTTATTTGTGGCTTGGTTTTTAAGGATTGAGTGTTTAATTAGCTTTTCTAAGCTTGATTTAAGTGTAAAGTAAAACCCCTAATTTTGGCAACTCAAGGTTAATTTAGGGTTATTGGATTTAAGTTGAATTTGGAGTTTGTCATGAAAGGAAAATGTTGGAATAATGTAATTGAAGGTTAATTTAAAGTGTTGGAATGGTGAAAGGATATTAAAGATCAAATTTATGAATCTGCCCAGAAATTTTAGTATGTAATAGTGAGTTTGGAAATTCACCATAAATTCTACAAAAATAATTAGAAATTGATCCTTATATCATGGTATTCATGGTTCATTCTAGTTTCGTTTAAAATAAACGGTGACTGGTTTTGATTTGTATATCAAAAGATATGAATTTTTAAGTGATGAAAGGTCAGGAAACAAAGTAGTAGTCAGCTCCGAATTTCAGCACTGGAATTCAACTTTAAATATTCGTCATAAGTTGTACGAGTTGAATTTGTGCTATATGTTTATATGGTTGAAAAGCTTATCGAATATAGTTTCTGTCAAAACGAACAGAATTGAATTTCAAGTTGTAGATTATTTTATATAAATATTTCTTTGAAGGTAGTACAGGCTGACAGATTATAAAATGAGTACCTTATTGGTGTTATTAATTTATGCATGTAAGGGATGAATGTGAAGCATCAAGTAAACATGAGAAATCATAAATTCAGTAGATAAAGCAATGATCAAGCTTGAAGTTCTCTTAATACACGTATTTTAGTTTGGGAAAAGAAGTGTCACGGTGAGTGCACTTATCTGTTTTAAAACGGATTTAGGAAGACTTGTGACAAGTCAACCTATATGATTTTATCGAATTGTTAATAATGGTTTTCATATGAAATATGCTATTTTCACAGACATACAGTAAATTTTTGGTACATGATGGGTATGAACTGCCCTATTGTATTTTTCTTATGATAATTTTTACTATCATATATCGATAATTATGTTACCGGAGTAGTTTATGGTATAATTAATATTGATTTTTATGTGTGAAATAAAATATTTTACAGGCAAAAAGAGATGGTTTTGTACATGATAGGGTATGAACAACCTTATTATATTTTGTTTATGATAATATTATTATCATACATCGATAATATGTATATAAGAATTATGGTATAATGGAGTAAGAACTTCTCTATTATTTTGATTTATCGATGATGAGATTTTTACCATCTATAAAATGATATCTTGCAAAGGTAATGGTATTGTTTTACGAAGTGTGTAATTGGTCATTTATGCTTGTTTGAAGTTTGGTTTGAGGCTTTTAAATGTTGAGTAGGAAACACGCCTATAGATAATGTGGATGATGGTGTTAGGCTTGTTAGGTTTGCTTAAAATGTTTGTATGTTGGTGTTAAGCATGTTCTTGATGTTGTATGATGTTTAGATATGTGTTGAATGTGTTTAGACTGAGCCAAAGTGTCATATGTTGGACCTAGAGGTCATTACAAGCTACCGTGTATCGGTACGGGTACCCAAGGATTGGTACGGCGGGTCTGGAAAGGCTCAATACATTGAAAATTAACAAAGGGCACGGTATGCCTAGACACCGTATCAATACACCTCAAGGAATTTTTGTACTGGTGTCGATACATGGGTTTACGTACCGGTACACCCTCCCTGTATTTTTAAAGAACCGTATCGATACGCGGGGTACCATATTAGTACGTGAATTGGTCACTGGAATTCAGGGATTTGAGAAAACACAAGGGGGATCAGTACGAGGTCAAGACCGTATCGGTATGGGTGGGTCAATATACCCTATCGATATGGTGGTTCGTGTATCGGTACATGTTATGGTCGTTAAGCCGTATCGTACAGGCTTGCCCGTATCGTACTCCCTGTTGTATTTGTGCTTTTGTCTGCTGAGGTTTGAAAATGATACAATTGTTATGTATTCAATTGAATGAGCTCGGATGATTTTTTGAGTTGGAATATAACATGTGAATCCTAAATAATCAAAAAAGGGGTTTGCTTTGACAAACCTAATATGATTCTTTTAGTTCGGTTTCGGCTAGGCCGGGCTAAGGGGTTAAAAAAAGACTTGGGATGAGAATCCCTAATAGTTAGAAACCACCATAGAAAGCTTACAATACCCCGCATCACCCGTTACAGGTGCAACTCTTATGAGATAACTTCTAAGACACTACCAACCTTGAAATCAAAAGAAACCTAATGCTTAAAGTGTCAAAAAAATCAGGACAACAATGCACCATGCCCTTTAAAATATGCACACCCTCTATATAAAAAATAATCAAATAAACAACCACTCACATTGGCCTAAATAATATTAAAACGGATTCTATTTCCTCTCACATTGAATCCTAAATAATCAAATGGGAATTCACGGAATCATACTCTTATAATATAAGGATTTGCTTAACTTCATGATTGTCACTATTCTTATTAGTTATTACCATCTCAGTCATCTGCTTCAACACACCAATTTATGGTCCTACCAACCTCAACGGACCAAAGCAACCAAAAACATCAACGGGCAAATACTACTATTGTCATTCCAATCTAACAATCTCTTCCACAACTTCTTTTTCATATTCAATGATTTGAATTCCTATGCTTTTTTTCCAAGGCTAACACTTTCCTAGCACTATCTACCTCCAACTAATTAATACTTGCTACAACTTATTTCACCTGACCTTTAATTAATCAAACTCTGGTTGCCATAAAAGATTAGATAACAAGGGATAACATGTAAAAATACATGTGAAATTAAATAATGAGAACAATTATATCCAACAACATATGCAAAATGGAAATCCGATAATTAAACTTTGGGGAATAAACAAAGTATAATGAAAAGGTTCAGGGTTTAATTCAATTAAGGTGTAATAAATAAATATACATTATAACTTTTGCATACTCGAAGAATACTACAAGTACATAGGTGACAGCGGGGGTAAAATCGGCAATAACGACGATAGAGTTCGCGGAAGCAAAACCGAAACTAATCGCTAATATGTTTTGTCGTGCAGCTCCTCTATATTTCATAAAGCAAAGTTTAATAAATCAAATATGTCATGATGAATACTAAATAAAATTAAAATTTTAAATACATACCCAAAAACTCCGGTAAAAGACCTAACAAGGCGATCCTCCAAGTGATCGGGCTCTTTAACCCCTACAAAATTGATCTTTTTCAAATATAAGAAAATTTGTAACACGGAAAGAAAATATTTTTAAATTTTAAAATATACATATCTAAGTAGATCGCCAAGGGATAAATGAACACCAAGGACATAATAAATCAATATGCTATTAGTATCGACATGCTGGTATTGATCGAATAATTTTTCTTGTAGAAGATGTTAATAAAACATTGATAGTTTGGAAAATCACCATCAAAATAACCCAACGAATCGTTATGTTGCATATAAAATATTTAGCATTAGTATGTGTTTACAATCAAAGTTAATCATAATGGTTATGTGACTGTCATTATAAGTTATGCTCAAACATAAGATGTTAACTACTCAGACTTTAGACACATTCTTTTCAATGGTTAGAGTAATATTAATTTAATTATTTACTTCTATAATTTGACTTTTTATTCATCTAAGAATGTTTTTCTTCAACAAAATTTTCAGGAGAAAGTCAATAAGATGCAATTGCCAAAATATTTGGCAATTACTTAATGTTGACTTTTTCATGAAAATCTTGATAAAGAAAAATATTCCAAGATGTATATAAAGTATAATCATAAAAATAAACAATCAAAATAAAATTACTTTAACCATTGGAGAGAATGTGCTCGAGTCTAAGTAGTCAATATCTTTTGTTTGAGCATACCTTCTTGTGATAGTCACATAATCATTATGATTAACTTTAACTGTAAACACCTAATAATATTAAATATTTTATACGCAACATCATGATTTGTTGGGTTATTTTGATGGTAATTGTCCAAGCTATCAATGTTTGGATTAACATCTTCTACAAGAAAAGTTACTCGATCGATACTAGCATGCCAATGCTAATAGCATATCGATTCATTATGTCACTAGCTTCATTTTTCCTTTAACGATCTATTTTGATAAGTATATTTTAAAATTTAAAAATATTTTTTATTTCGTGTTCGTTATAAAAATATATTTGGTTTTCTTATATTTGAAAAAAAAAACAATTTTGTAGGGGTCAAAAACCCTCGATGACTTGGAGGATCGCTTTGTTGGGTCTTTTGGCTAGAGCTTTTGGGCATATATTTAGAATTTCTAATTTCAATTAGTATTTATTAGAACGTATTTAATTTATTTGAACTTGGCCTTGTGAAATATAGGGGAGTTGTAGGGCAAAACATATTCGCGGCTAGCTTCGCTTTTGCTTCGTCGAGCTCTAGTGCCACTATTTCCAATTTGGCCCCGTCGTTACCTATGTATTTACAATATTCTTTAGGTACGTATAATTTATAATGTATATTTTTTTATTACATCTTAATTTAATTAAACTCGAATCTTTTCATTATACTTTGTTTATTCCCCAAATTTTAATTATCAGATTTCTTTTTTATTTCCAGGTTGGTAGTGTCCAAGAAGTGCTCTCATAAGCATTGTACCTATATGAGGTGATGGAGGATATCATAAGCTTTCTACAGTGGTTTCCAACTATCAGAGGAGTCTATTTTGAAGAAAATTTAAAAGATGTAAGGGTGGCAGTGTATGTTCGGTTATTTTTTGTGTAGTTCATGTCCATTTTATGGTCTATGTTCACGATTCATGGCTCTCTCTCCTAACAATATCGTCTCTAAATTTCGAACTTGGGTTCATTCCTTGAAAATGCAATTTGTCTTGTTATTGCACCCAACATTTGTTGATTATGTTTAATTTTTTAGCCTCGGTCTTTGGCAAGATACTGTTGATTCAAGTTCTGTTATAGGAACTTTGCGACAAGAAGTTTTCTTGATTAATTTCATTGAAGATGCATGGTTCGGTCCTTATAATGGTGCGTTTCGCTTCATGATTCTCAATAGCAGAACTTGAGATTCGATTTTGAGGGGGCCAACTAGAAAATTTTCTTAATAGATCTTATATATATAGTACAAAATTTTGATGGTTTTTTCATTATGTTTCTTTAATATAGAAGTACATGTTAATGAAAAATTTTTAAGAAATAATTAAAATCTTCAAATATTTGAAGGGTCCTAATGAGACTTTTAAAATTTTCAAATGACTAAATAATGATCTTTTAAAATTTTGAGGGGCCATTGAGATATTTGAAAAGACCTAATTATATTTTTAGAAAATTTAAAAGGGCCAAATGATAAATTTTCAAAATTTGGAGAGCGTAGTCGCATCAAGTTTTGCCCATGTTTATTCTTCAAGGCATTTTATGAAGGACGATGAGGTACTTTGTCGCTTGGGGATGTTTTAGGAGAGTTGCCTACATAGTGTCAATTTGATTGAGTTGCTTTCTTTGCTTTTTCGATGATGTTTTGTTACGATAAATGTGCTTGGTGTTTGTTTGGTTATCTTAGGTGAAAATTAGACGTGTTTTTTTGTAGTTGAGGATGCTAGTTTATTGTTCGGCATCCTCTAATTTTGATTGCCCATTTTTCAGGTAATTAATTTTTATGAATAAAATTCATTGTCTTAGCAAAAAAAATATTAATTAGTTAGTTAATAATATGTTAAGTAAACGGTTACTTAGTAAAAGTAATTTGCGTATATAAAGAAAACATCAATCTAATAATATATATAAATCAAGTTTCTTCTCCACCTTGCTTGGCCTAATGTTTCTCGAATTTTCGGCTCCTTTTAGATCACCTTCATCCTACACACGCCAGAAACTACCTTTTATCCTTTGGATTTTACATTTACATTAATTGACATCAGATCCGGAGATGTCTAATCTCTAAACCACTTAGCGTGTTAAGCACTAATGATCCATGTATGACTACAAAACGAAAAGAAAATGGAAATGCTAGAGCTAGCGGCGCATCCTATGTATGCTAGGTTTGCTCGCTAGAGGAGCTATCTACCTCCAGGTTGACCTTTGCGGCTTCTCCATTTGACAAAGTGCATCTTGGAAGTGGGAACCTACTTTCGTTGGCATTTCTCAGGCAATGTTGTCCGTAGGCTTTCACGTGATATTTGAGGGCCAAAGCTTCTTCAAGAATGCACCTCGTAGGCTTATAGAAAGAATTGCTGACAAGTATATTAGAGGTGCTCCATCCCCATCACTACGACGTTCCAAGGTGACGGGACAAACTCACAGGCTCTCGTGGTGAGGTATAGCTTCTTCTAGACGGTTGTAAAGTCTCACTGGTTGGCAAACCTTCACCGGTGAATCTAGCAAGAAGCTGATATCTCGTTGATCCCTCAACGTAACCCTTGGATGTGTGTGGCGAGGAATTGGTATCCATTTTCTTCGCTTTCTTGTAATTGCAATTCGAGAATGGAGCGTTGCATGGTGACATTGGCACTTTCAAAGGCTTTTGTTTCTATTGATTTGACCATTAATGTTGTCGATCATAAAAATCTGGTACGCTAGTGTCTCCAGTAGGAAAGCCACCATGATTAGCTAGTTATCTAGAATAGGAGGATCTACACGTTCACTGCACAAATTGTTAATGCCACAATAAAAAGGCACCAAACAAGGAAAGTGGATAGGAGAAACATTGTGGTTGATGAAGATTTCAAATGTTTCACCCCATGTAGATTTGGGGCATAGAGTTACAGACAATACAATAATCGGAGTGGGGAAGCAGAGATGAAGAAGAGAGGGGTAAAGCCCTCTTAGCTTGGCCTTGTCCAAGCATATCATGTCTATTCCGACCTTGCCTTTCTCTCATTGTGACATGGGTATTTATAGTCTTTTGGCACTATGGATGATTGGACAGTTCAGTTCGATTCAATGGGTCATGCTTAGTCAATGGGCTTAAGTCAGACTTGGGTCGAAGTTTGGTTGAATTTGGGTTAAAGCCCAAAGTCATAAAGGGTCAAAGTTTCAAGCTAAATCAGTTTATCCAAAGTATTGGGCGCCCTTAAAGGACCTATTCTAGTTGGGCCTAGGTTGGGTCTGAGCTAAACTAAGATGGGTTGCTAAGGAAAAGAAAATGGTTGTTAGGCTTTAATGGGCTAACATATTAGGAATTTGGTTTGGGTTTAGACTAGTTTTAGGAACTAGTGTTTCATCTTTTGGATAGAATGGAGAAGTGTGGTCTGCGACTCAACGAAAAAGAAGGGATGACAATGTGTGGATCGCATGAAGATGATCTACGACCTTAAAAAGAGAAAAAGGAAAGTACAAGAGAAAATAAAGAAGAATCGAACACTTACCTTGGCAAGGGGTGGCTTATAGTGGAGCAATAAGATGCTCATTTGGCTTCAATCAGAAACGACCAACACAACGAAAGTGAAGTGCACGGGCACTAGATCCAGACGACGGACATTATGGAGAGCAACATGGTGGTCTCCTATGCAATAATGGTAGGCGGGAATAAAGAAAATGGTAAAGAAAATTTGAACGTTTTTCTTATCTTAACACTCAAACGGCGGTCATAATGGAGAATCAGAAGGTGGGGTTTTAATGGCGACACAAAGGAAACATGTTCGAGATGGCAAAGCCTCGAAAGAAGAGACAAAAGGTTGCAAGTCCAAGTCTCCACAACTTGATCCTTTTAGACAAGGCTCGTGTTGATCTTTGGAAAGGTTTCATTTAGTGCCAGTTTAGCATTGTTTTTGAAAAGTGCGGTGGAAAAGAACTTTTGTACAGTGCTTTTGGATTTTTTTTATTTGAGATATAAGTGCTTAGTATTGTTGTCTAAAAGTATTTTTGAGAAGATAAATGATCATTTTAGACATGATGTTGTAAGTTTAAAAACATATATTTAAATGTTATTAAATTCTTTAATGTTATAATATCAATTTAAATTTTGATAAAAAATATTTTTACTAATAAATAATATTTTTCTAAAAAATTGATCGAAAAAATATATAAAAAATTTAAACTAATAAATAATTTATTAATCATATAATTATGTCTTTGCTAAAAAAATATAAGTTTATAAAATTTAAAATAAACACAACATGAGATAGCAAATAAAGGTTAAAATTATAATTTGGCTTTCAAAAGCACTTCCCCAACTGTAAAAGATACAAATTTTAATTTTTTTCGTTTGTGTTGAAAAATATTTTTCAAACGCAGTTTTTCTCCAAAAGCAGTCTATTTATCATTGCTTATGACTCTAAAAAAAATACTTTTAACTCTAAAAGTACTTTTAAAAAGCAATGGTGAACGAGGCCTTAATAAGGTGCTAGGAGTATCATGGCTATACATTTTCTTTCTAACATCATCCGCCTCCGTAAACAACGAATTGCATGTAGACAATTACTGAGAACTTAATTACTGGAAATTTTTATGATAAATAAATAAAACTAAGGTGCAACTGTATCGAAAATTCTTTAGGGCCAAACTTTTATTTCCAAAGAGATTGAGATTTGTGAGTGTGAAATGACTTTTCTTTTTTTTTTGAGCATGTGTGAAAATGACAAAAGCTGCATGAAATTGGGAAGAATTCTATGGTTTGGATTGTGGGGACTCATACTATGTTACAGTAAGCTAAATAATATAAACCATTAAGCCTATATTATGTTAAATTAGCATCAGAACAAAAGATTAGTGGTTCGAGTACTCACCGAAGGCGGACCTTGCTGGAAACTTGCAACCCGGTTCAACTTTGTTTCGAAGGTGTCCAACTTCAATTATGCAAACCCTCGCAAACCACAAAAAAAAGTCAATGAAATGACACCATATAATCTGGTTGTTTTATTTTATGTTTTCAATAGGGAATTACTTAAGCGTTATTGTTATGATGTGAGGATATCCTTGTTTTGAGTTTGATCAAATACCTGAGTTTCCTGAGTAAAGCAGAGAGCTTCTCCACCAGTTTTGCAACCTCTTGAACCTATATTACGAGCAATAAATAAGAGGCTATGTTAGCTCTTCCAATCGACAAACGAAGTAATAATTTGTGCAGGTTTTACAAGCGTATAGCAGACCTGCTTATAGAAAGCTTCCATTCCCATGTCGAAGTTGTGTCTTCCCATTTCGATTTCGATTTTTCAACGGAACATGGCTGAACAGTAGGGGGCATGCAAAAAAGTTTGACTGAAAACAACCCTCTTTCAGAACTCAACCTCTCATCAACTAACATGACAGATGGTCTTCATGGTGGAGCATTAAAAGCCCTGTGTTTCAGACTGTCTGAAATTATGAGTTCCAAGATATTATTCCTTTGTTTTTCAAAAGCTTATTATTATCTTATGTATACAGTATATGGTAGTTCAAAAGCTTATTCACAAGATCCTTTCCAGTCATACAGAATTTTATACCCCTCTGATAAGTACCTGAGATTTTTAACTCCCAAATGTCATGACATAGACTGTTAGGTGACATTTCTCAATTTCGGACATGATTTCTCGGCCAGTCCTTTTTCTTATAACGACACATGAGAACAAGAGAGTTGGAAAGAGACTTGAAAATTAAGGTAATTCTGAAATTGGTGAAATGCAGAGGTTGAGCGTGGCAATGACTGAAAGTCTGAAAACCCACGCATTTGGAAGAAATGATAAAAACTCGAGTTTCAAAGACATATCAAAGAGCTTATATGGACATATAGACAATGGTATTGATTTTAAGATGAGAAGTATTGATCGATGCCGACGTTGAAGGCATCACTAGAATACAATACATGCCAAGATAAGCATCAAAGGAGTAAGTGGGATATATTATTGCATGGGGATATGATTCCATAAGTACGCAGGTGAGCTGTTATCCACCACCCTTTGGAAGTAGAGAGTGGGTTCTCTTTTTTATAACCAAAAATGACATTGGCTTCCTTCAGAGGATCAGATTTTTTAGTTGGTTTCAACTTTTATCCCACTAATCTGCTGCATTTATGTTGAAGAAGAAGACATTTTTGTTTCCAATAATGTAAGGTTGGGAAAACCTACTCAATTACTAAGGGTGGTTGTTTAAACTTCAAAGATTATTAATCGGTGGATGAAACCCATAAAGTGTAGCTACAGTATCGTTTTCTTAATATGATCTAATAATTGGTTCAAAAAAAGGTATCCTTTGAGTTAAAGTTTTTTACTTTTGATTCTGAATAGTAATAATTTTAAAATGATTTTTTGTTAGATATTTTTTATTTGTAGATCTTGTTTTTCTCATTTTAGGTAGGATTTGAATTTGGGATTCAAATATAAATATTGTTAATATTTTAAAAATAGTGGAATTATATTCTTAGACTTTATTTTTTATTTTGTTTGGAGGGTCAAATTAATTTTTTTACCTAAGAAATTCCAAAAACAACAAAAAATACTCAAAAGTATAGTATTCAACCTTGGTTTTCTCACCATTTTATCCCTAAATTTTAGTTTGTCAAAAATTAAAATTTTCAGCTTTTTTGCAAAACTTTAATTTGCCAACAAAAAAAAAAAAACGGGGCCTTAGCCATAACGGAATCATTGAGTACAATAAAAGCAATACAAGGCGGGCATTCAAAGTAAAAATAAGTACATTTGGATTGAAATGACCAATGCTGCAAGTGTATTCGCAGCTTAATTAGCCGTGCCAGGAATGTATGCCACAGAGATGTGTGGGTGTTGAGCCAGTAAAGATCGTGCCTCACGTAGATGATCAGCAAGCAAGGATAAAACAACCGACGAAGAGTTTAGTTGATCAAATTTGAACTTAAAATTAAAATATTAATTATATATTCAATTTTCAATTAACTAACTAATTTAAAACTGAATTAACTAATTATTAAATTTTAAAAAAAATAATTATTAATCGATCAAATATTTAATTAACTGAACTAAAATTTTAATTCAATTAATTAATTAATTTTGACCATAACAATAAACACCCTACTATCGAATTTTTTTTTGGATTTCTCTACGCATCAAGATTCCCCTAATTTCATACTTTCAATTTTCTCTTTTTGTCAGCTTGGTGTCAGAGATTCGGTCTAGTTTTGTCAAAGGATCGGTAGAAAGGTATGATTATACGTTATAAACAATCACTATTAAAACCACAATATTACTTGTATCTATTTTATTTTATTTTATTTTATTTTATTTTATTTTAGTTTAGAAATGTAGCCATTGATTGCAATTTCAAAATGCTCGTTGGGAGTTGTGCGTCTTCTCTTTCCTTAGTAAATTTGCTTCTATTTTGGTTATTTTTTTTTAAAGCAATCGGTATGTTTATTGATAAGGGAAACATATAATTATGCACAGTAATATTAGTTTCATTAAAAAAATATTTTTAAGTTAATTAGAAGAAAAAGAGTGTTGCACATCACTGCTTAAAAAATACAAAATACAACTACAATAAATGGCTATCTTTAGAACACAAAGACTTCATCATGTAGAACAAAAAAAAAATCATTTCCTTGCAGGATAGCAACCTTTTTCACCCATCCTTCATAACACAATAGAAATTGCAACAGTTTTGTTTCACTCAGCAAACTACACGAGAATTTAGGCACCCACATCACTACCCTGAATTATTTTGGTTAGTTAGTAAATTTCACCCGCTAAATGATTCTGAATTTTATTTAGACTATTTAGTTATTCCCGGATGGTCTACAAACAATTTAGAAGGTAATTGATTGACTCATGTTTGAATTTTATTTTGATTATTTCACTCATGTTTGTGATTTATCGAATTTTTATTTATTTATTTTATATTTTTAAATAACAAATTAAGATCGAGGTTGAAAGGAATAAAAATTTCATTAAATTATAACTTTTAAAAGGAAAAAAAGCGATTCACAATGTATATTTTACACTAAAATCTAAAGGATTTTAGTACATCGATGAAAAACAATCAAACAAAGCACCAAATGCATAGACAGGGTCGTTCTTGAGTGGGGCCTGCGACGACCCAGGGCCCATCACTATCCTGATAATTTAATTTTTCTCTAATATTTATTATTTTGGTTTAATTTTTTTAATACTTATTAATAGGGGTTAATTATTAAAATTTAATTTTTAATATTTATTATTAGGGTTTAGTTTTTTTCAATACTTGTTATTAGAGACCTATTTTTTCAATATTTTCTATTAGATTTACCCTTCAAATTAATTTTTTTCAATATTTGTTATTATGAGTCCAATTTTTTTTCAAATACTTATTATTAGGGCCTAATTTTTTGTAATACTTGTTATTATGAGTCTACTCTTAAAATATAATTTTTTTTAATATTGTTATTATGGTCTAATTTTTTTCTTCAATACTTATTATTAGAGTTTAATTTTTTATAATATTTGTTATTCGGTACATACTATTAAAATTTAATTTTTTCCATTACTTGATATTAGAGCCCCATTTTTTTCTAATACTTATTATTAATATTTTACTTTTAAAATTATTTTTAATACATATTATTAGAAGTCTAATTTTTAGGTTCGCCCATATGTCACAAAAATCTCAATAAAGGGCCTGTGCATAGATAATCACCCATATGCAAGGCCATTTTGGTCAGCATAACTTTGATCTTTGAATGCCTCACCTCAACCATATTCATATAAAAAAAATGTGAAAGAAAAGGGAAAAATAGGGGAAAATAAAGAGGGAAATGAAACACGGACTATTCAAACTTTAAATAAACATAAAATTTATTTATTTATTCAACTTAATACACTAACAATACAGGAACAATCCACAAATAATTTATTGAACTCATTTTAAGTGCTACCTGGTTGCAGCATGCGAAAACATCGATAGATGCGTAAGAAATAAGAATAAAAGGTAGTGCTCTGCAGAGGAGGAATTATTACCTGCAATTTTTATGAAAATAATGCAAAACTTGAAGAGGACTTTGAGCCTTAATTGTTTGGTCCCCACTCCCCAAAAATAACACCTCCTACATGTCCTGCAGTGTACTTTCTTAAGGGTAAACACTAAATTTCATCACAGAATATTCTTTTCTCCTATTTTGGTTATTAAAATTTAAAAAATTTTAATTTAACCACTAAACTTTCGATTTACTTCTATTTTGGTCACTCGGACGTTAAATCAGAATTGGAAGGGTGACATGATAACCACGTGTGCAGATGTAGACTACTTTTTGATGACATAACAACCACATATCATCCACTTTATTTTCCTCTTTACCTTTCTTTTTTTTTATTTATCTTCTTCCCCAAAAGATGAAAGTCTTGCACTTTCATTCATGCTTCACACCGGCTTTGGAATCACCATTTTCGGTGACTTATTCGGTCAATAGAGACACCGACGAACTCGCCTCATCGTCTTCAACCCCTATATAATTTTAAATTTCTCCAAAATCACTTTAAAATTGATGAAACTCAACCCAAAATCTAAAATATCACTTTGGTGTAAAATATCCATTGTCTGATCAACGCGGAATCAGGATATTCATCTCGCTTCCTCCTCCTCCACATCCCCACCTCACTACTGTTGGGATTTGGAAGAAGATTCCCCATCGTCGAGAAATCAAAGGTAATCCAAGACAAGTGTTTTTTTCACAAAAAAAATGAAGAAAATTTTGGGACCATTTCATTTTTTAAAGATAGATGTTCAACAATAACATCATTAAGCATTTAACGGCATAGTGACTAAAATATGAGCAAATAAAAAATTTAGTTAATAAAGTAAAAATTTATAAACTTTTTAGTAACTAAAATAGGAGTGAGAATGAAGTTTAGTGATGAAATTATATAATTTACCCATTTTTAATCATCCTCAATCAGATTCAAAGACTCAAACGAATCCCTCTAAATTTCTTTGACCACCCTTAAAGGTTGAGGCTCTTCACCTTGGAACGTAGCCTTACATATCTCTTTCCATATAACAGAAGCTGTAAGCCATCTTAAAGAAAAGAATCACATAAATGTAACACCCTTAATTTTTTGACGTCGGGAGTCGGTTGGTGATGTCATCAATTTTCTAGTCTCAAAAACATTGTTTCAATATTTAGAGTTGATCTTAATGTCAAACCGGCTCAAAAAGAGTTTAAATCAAGAAAATAAGTGAATAGTTAAAGAACTGATTTTTCATTTAAGCATTATATAAATATGTTCAACTTTCATTTCATGTGCGTAGTGTCCAGGCTCGGTTCGGCATGCTGAGCGGCACTTGAAAATGACTCATCCCCAGACAAGTTAGCCTTCAATACGCCTTTTACCCAATGACTTAACTCGGAAGTGTCATCTCTTGACCCTTCAGGCAACAAGCACACTAAATATCGAATTCTGCGAGGCATAGCGAATGCTACCTGCCAACCCCTGACTTGCATGACGAGTTCGATATAGGACCCTCTGGCCCCAAACCTTCCTTAGGAGATCATCCTAAAGAGACATTGTGCCATCCGCTTAGCCCCAATTCCTGCACACCTAGGCCCTACATGAACCTAGGAGAATGTCACTTACACCAATGTAGCTCAGTTGCTAGCGCATGGCGAGGGGGATGGTGGAGACCCAACACCAGACCACTTCCCCCTAAAGAGCTAAATAAACTTACCAAGAATGACGTGAGTAAACGTTGTTTTGTCCCAAATGAGAACACTTTCTGGACAGGTCCTTTATTGCCTTCCTAAAGCATCCTGACTTGCATCCTTGACTTGGTAGCTAATCAGGGATTGCTCATGTCATCGTTCGGTCTGTCTTTGCTTGGTCCTGAATGGGCTTGTCAAGGCAGGATCGCAATACAATAAGGGATGGTCTTGACATTCTCCCCCACTTCCTCCATCGATGTAGTCCAAGAAGGGATGGTCCTGACATTTTCCCCACTTCTTTTATCTATGTCCTCATCGATGTTGACACCAGTTCTTCATCACCTAATGAGTCGATATGGACATCTGTGGCAGCTCATCTTCGATCTGTTCTTGATTTAATACGTTTCTCTAGTCCCATTATTTGAACATTCAATCAAATAATTCAAGCCTTGATCCTGGTTTCTTTCTATCTCCTTATGACTACGTTGTACATCTAGACCGATCATGAACTCATTATGACCCAGTTTCACTTCTTTTCATGTCGAGTACTAGATTCATGCTCCCCCACTTTTACTCTAATTGTGGCTCGAGCAAATGACAAGTAACGGACCATTAATCCACTCGAACATGTTCCTTGTAGTTTCTTTGTGCTACACGATCTGACCATTACCCTACACAAATACAAAAGTAACATACCTGGCCATGAGCAAGCAAGTTATGACTCGTCACTCAATGGCTTGCTCCTCGGCGTTAAGCATCTTCGCCAACTGTGTCCCATATCGTACCAAGACCTTCAAAGTACTGAATGTTTCATCATACATCCATCATCATATTAATCCAAGTTTGTAAGTACATGCTCGTGTTGCACTTGGTTGCTTAATAATGCAAAGATGATCTCTAGTTGCCAACACAGTACATAATTGTACTTGTCTTTTGTCCTTCTCAATACATCTTGTATTACAAGATATACAAACAATTTTATCAATGATAACATATTCACACAAGTCTCGTATAATACCTGGTTGGCACACATTGCCTTACGCCACCATCAATCATGGTATGTCTTTGTATGTATACCTCATGTTTTTTGATTATTTGAGAACACAACCTCTACGACAAGCTATTATCATATACTCGCGAGGCTCTCTTCTTACCCTATTATAGCTGTAACCCCCTCGACCCGACCTAGACGCCCGAGTGAGCTACATTAGGTTTACCGATGCAAACCGAAGAAAGGTTACAAAAAGTCAGTCTATTTTTTTATCTTGTCTAGATGCGAATTATTAAACCTACATGTTCATACTAGCAACGGTTGAAATCTCAAGGAAAACCAAGCACGGAAGAACCACCGATTGTATACCACACTTTACAAGGACTGGATTACAAAACTGTTAATTTTTAAGGACCAAAATTGAAATTAGAGATACCAATCCTCAATTAGTCCATTTATATGCCCGCCTGTCAAATGTCAAATTAAAACGATCATCCGAGCCCACTCAATTGCATTCACAAAACTTAGGGACCAAAACGCAAGAAAATAAAAGATGGATTCCATGACATTACCTGAAATAACTGCCACTCATACCGATACGAACACATCTGTACTGATACGATGTAGCCATACGTACCGGTACCTGATGTGCTATATTGGTACGCCACATCAGCGTACAAAGATATCAAACTGTACCGATACGGTCCTTTAGTGTTTCGGTACGTGGGTTTTCCTTTAAAAAGTAACTTTCCAATAATGAGTCCCCGTACCGATACACCCTCTATCGTACCGGTATGCCAATCTTAATTTGCTTGCCCATACCGGTAGTCAAATGCCCGTACCGATGCTAACTGTCCTTAATTGCATATACGTACCGATACGTTCCCCCAAGTATCGATACGCACTGGCCTGTAATATCATTTTAGCTGATTTTACATAAAAACTAGATACATTTAGGTCCTAACAACTTGCATACATACATATAGGCATCCAACAATTCAATTACCATCACTTGCACCAAGATTTAGCTACCATACAAGCTTAAGCCACCAAAAGGAATAATCTAGAGGCATGCTCCCTAAAACACTCCACCATTCATACCAAAATGCACAAATAGGCCAAACAAGCATTTCCCAGCACAAGCATCAAACCATCACCATATTCATATCACATTCAACATGTTAAGATCACCAAAACATGCCAACCAAGCAAAACCATCTATATGCATACCTAGGGAACCATATATCATCAACTATAGGTTCGATGCATAAAAGGCATTACAACATTAATCAAACTATAAAAACGCAACATTACACAGGCTTAAAACAAGGGAATAACAGAACTACAAATCCTAAAATCCGAGGCGAACACATTGCCTTATTAACCAAAAACTAAAACCGAGTTCAGACTCAAATAGTTTTGTCTTGGAATCGCTTTATCCTTGCCTTTGCTGCCTCCTAGCTTTAATGCTCTGCATCATTAGGGAAAAGAGAGCGTAAGCACACTTGCTTAGTGAGGATGCTCTTAAAACAACGGTGCATTTAAACCTTTTGAAATTAACACTTATTTTTTTAAACCACGCTTACGACCTAAGCAAGTCCAATGATTCCATTCCAAAACATGCATATCGACCATATGCAAACCAATTAATACCTCATGCATAGATCCCAAAGCATTAAATACAATACCATGCTTAACTCCCAAAGCATTATAAACAATAACATGCTTAAATCCCAAAGCATTATAACATAAACCACGCTTAAATTCCAAAGCATTATAACATAAACCATTAATAGAAATCTCATATATTGGCAACTATAGTGACTATGGAAAGTCGACCACTATCATTGATTAGCCGACCGCTAATCTTTAGTCAACCGACCGTTAACTTTATACATCAGATACGTGAATCTCCCTTAACGACCGACCGTCATCAAGACTACCCCATGTTGACCGCATAACTTTATAACCTTGCCGACTGCAAGCAATACATCAACAAGGGGAACCGACCGCTCAACCTAAGTGATCAAACATTGCCCGAGTAGCCGATCGCTATACCTCAATGACTCTTAACCCACGATCGATTTTTTGACATATTATAGTGCATTTTATCCTATGGCATGCCAAATATATCCGAGTGTTTTCTCACCTTGTCACATAGCAAATATATCATTTATAAAACCTTTTACTCACTGTTTTACAATGCATTACAAAAAATCCCACATATGCATATCACATTGCCATAGCAATAACACATTCCTGACCGGAATAAAAACCAATGCTCATTAGCATTCAAAACACTTTTAAAACATTACATATGTACTTTAAAACTATGCATTTACTATTATCAACCATGTTTACGACTAAAACATGAATCACATATGCTCATATTCGAACCGATATTAAATAGCAAAGGATGGAAACTTACTTTCAAGTTTAGATAAGTGTTTCAAACTTATCCTAAACTTCCAAATCCACTTTCAAACCTTTGAAATACTTTTAAAATCCACTCACTGATTTCGCTGCGCCTTGCTTACTATCGCAAAACAAGTTCCCAGTAAGTCTAGAATCACTTCAAGATGCTAAGCCTTGATTCTCCCATGTTTCGATCACACAAAACCAGAGAACACATCCATTAAAATGCATCCAACTCTCTATTTCAAACCAAAAACCCGCAGTTGTCAGGATGCCCACTCAAAACTCATCCAAAACTTACCGAAATCATCCTCAAACACTACTCAATCTTAATCCAGCCATAATATAACGATTCAAAATTTCAAACCGCATCAATTAACATCAAGAAACTCATTCACAACATCCTTTTACTTCCAGCAATGATTAAACTCCTCAAACAACTCAAAAACTCCTAACTAACAACCTAACCAATTAGAGATTCAACAAACTCCGGGATTCCATTATTAAAAACAACTCATCCACATTATAATACATCCAAAATATGATTGAAATCAATCCACAACTCTGGAAAAACAGATCCAAATCGAAAATCACAAGATCAATCAATTAAACCTCAATAAAGCCAAAATCCATACTTAATTAATCAAAACCTATTAGAAAACATATGTAAAGAGCCAAGAACTTGGGAATTTCAGTAAAGAACCTTTCATTAGAGGAGAAGAACGAAACTTAACTCCAATGAATGAGTTTCCCCTTAATTGGATGGTTTTTCCTCTTGAAAACAAAGAAATCCAATGAGATGTTGGGAAAACAATTTGAGAAATCATTTAGCAAATAAAAGAGTTAAGAAATTAAGATCATTACCTTAAATCTCTGCTGAAAAATGAGTGTTTGGCTGGGAGTGTTTTGAGAGAAAATATGAGAGAAGAAAAGTTACATCAAATTTGTTTTAAGAGAAAATAACCACCTTAACTAAATCTCTTTTAATTCATTTAATAAAAACCTTTTCAAAATAATCCAAATTAAGGAAAAACTCATATTAGACCAAATGGTAAAATAGCTCCTTAAATATTCAAAGTTTTCAAAAATTGCATTTTGTTCAGTAGCCAAAATGTCACCCTTCCAAAGCTTATTTTCCAAAATTGATTTCAACAATATTTCTAATATAATAAAATATGATTTTTAAATATTTTTCCATATTTTTATCTTTCAAAATAATATTTGTTCCCTAATTTGACTCGAATCTCTAACCTGGTCTATCAGACCGTCTAACTAGCCTTAAACCGCTAGGCCCAAAACCAGGGCGTTACATCTCTCCCCCTCTTAAGAAATTTCATCCTCGAAATTTACCCGGAGGAAAAAGATATGAAAATTACTCCAACATATCCGCCTTGCTTTCCCATGTGGCTTCCTCGACACCCCGATGTCGCCTCAAGACTTTAACCAGTTCTATCGTCTTACCTCGTAGAACTTTGCTGCTGGAATCAAGGATTTCCACCGGCTCCTCATCATAGGATAAATCTGGTCTCAACTCTATATGCTTCACCAGCATAACATGTGAAGGATCTGACCGATACCTCCGTAACATGGATACATGGAACACATCATATATTTTCTCAAGTTCGGGAGGCAACCTCAACCGATAAGCCATATGACCAACTCGCTCAACGATCGCATACGGTCTAATAAACCTTAGACTAAGCTTACCCTTACGTTCGAACCGCATCACCTTCTTCCACGGTGACACCTTTAAGAACACACGATCGCTCACCGCATATTCAATTTCTCTACGCTTCAAATTCGTGTAAGACTTCTGCCGATCCACAGCCGCTTTCAAGCATTCACACACAAGCTTAACTTTATCATCCGTGTCTTTCAATACACGTGGCAAGGAAACATGTTTTTCCCCTATCTCTGCCTAACACAAGGGTGTACGACACTTCCGACCATACAATGCCTCAAATGGTTCCATCTGTATGCTCGCCTGATAACTGTTATTATAAGCAAATTCAACCAATGGTAAATGCTTCTCCCAGGTTCCTTGGAACTCAATTACACAAAACCTCAACATATCCTCCAAGACCTGGATAACACGATCAGACTGCCCATCCGTCTAAAGATGATACACACTACTAAAACGCAACCTCGAACCCAAAGCTGGATGTAAACATCTCCAAAACCTTGATGTAAACCTCAGATCCCTATCCAAAATGATGGACTTTGGTACCCCTTGCAAGCGCACAATCTCAGAGATAAACAATTCCACTAGCTTGTCCAAGGCGTACGTCGTATGCACTGGCAGAAAGTGTTCACACTTCGTAAACCGATCAAAAATCACCCAAATATAATTCTTTTTAGTCGGGGTCAACGGCAACCCGATCACAAAATCCATGGTGATTCTCTCTCATTTCTATTTCAAAATCCTTAACGGTTGCAACAACTCAGATGGAAACTGATGTTCAGCTTTCACCCGCTGACACGCCATACACTTGGACACAAACTCTGCCACATCCATTTTTAAACCAACCCAATAATACCTTTCCTTCAAATCCCGATACATTTTGGTACTACCAGGATTCCAAGCAAAAGGATTAGAATGTGATTTCGTTAAAATAGTATGCCTGAGCTCAGGGACTTCCGGCACCACTATTCTACCCCTGAAGCACAATACACCATCATCATCAAAATGGAAATCTGTCGGATTACCATCTGCTATGTCCTTAACACGAGGAACCAAGGAATCATCAAATGGCTGCTTAGCCTTAATCAACTGTGACAACGTAGGCTTAACTTGCAATTCAGCCAACAACCCACCTTTTCGTGTCACACTCAACCTTGCAAACTTCGCCATAAGCTCAACCACCAGCTTACGACTTAACGCATCTGCAACCACATTGGTTTTTTCCAGGGTGATACTCAATAGTCAAGTCGTAATCCTTAAGCAACTCCAACCACCTTCGTTGCCTAAGGTTCAAATCCTTTTGAGACATCAAATATTTCAAACTTTTATGGTCCGTAAAGATCACACACTTCTCAACATAAAGATAGTTTCACCAAATCTTCAAGTCAAACACCACAACAGCAAGCTCCAAATCATGAGTTGGGTAATTGCGCTCATAAACTTTTAACTGCCTCGACACATAGGCCACAACCTTCCCATCCTGCATCAGCACACAACCCAAGCCAACGTACGATGCATCACTATAAACCACAAACTTCTTCCCAGATTTTGGTTGAATCAACATAGGAGCTTGTGTTAAAACCTCCTTCAACTCCTCAAAACCCCGCTACTAATTTTTCGTCCATACAAAAGGAACATTCTTCTGCAACAACTTTGTCAACAAAGCTACGATACTAGAAAACCCTTCCACAAAACGACAATAATAACTAGCCAACCCAAGAAAACTACGTACTTCTGACACGGTCTTAGGTTGTTTTTAATTAAGAATAGCCTCAATTTTTTACAGATCAATGTGAATACCCTCCGCGGATACCACATGAAGAAACATCACCTCCTTGAGCCAAAACTCACACTTGTTTAACTTAGCATACAACTAATCATCCTTCAGGATTTGCAAAACTATTCGCAGATGCTGCTCGTGCTCTTCCTTGGTACGGAAGTACACAAGAATATCATGCCCTTAGAGGGATTGGGTCGGGGCATCTCGTACCCTTATAGAATCGAGCGCTATAGAGTAGAGTTTATCTCGACTCTCTTGTAGCATCAAGCACTATAGGTCGTTGCATCTCCCTTAGGAGGTATCTCATACCCTTGGAAAATTATTATAAGTGGAGTCAAGGTATCTCACACCCTTGTAGAATCTAGCGCTATGGAGTGGAGTTTATCTCAACACTCTTGTAGAATCAAGAGCTAGGGTGGAGACATCTCATTTAAGATGCATCTCATACCCTTGGAGAGATTATTATATGTAGGGTCAAGGTATCTCATACCCTTGTAGAACCGGGTGCTATAAAGTAGAGTTTATCTCAACACTCTTGCAGCATCAAATGCTATGGTAGAGGCATCGAACGCTATGAGGCATCTTATACCCTTGGAGAGATTATTATGCATAGGGTTGAGGCATCTCACACCCTTGTAGAATCGAGCGCTACAAAGTGGAGTTTATCTCAACACTCTTGTTGCATCGAGGGCTATGGGTGGAAGTATCTCCTTTTATGTTCTCGGAGGGTTTATCTTAAGAAGTGCAGAAGTATTCTCTTTTGGGTATTCGTGTATTTGTAAAAATAGTTTATGTATACATCTCCCTCAAAAGGTAATTGTTTAGCTGTAAGATTCAGTCCTTGTAGAATCGTGATGTTTCAGGCATTGATGGGATTGAGGTATCTCATTTCATAGGTGATCATTTGTTTGGAGAGTTTGCGTGCCTCTATTTGTATAGGATATAGGCTTCTCCGTCCTTGTAGAATCGTGATGCTTTGAGCATCGATAGAATGAAGGTATCTCATTTCAGAGTTAATTATGTGCTAGTAGAGTTCACATGCCTTGGCTGACATGGAATTTGTAGTCATTTTCATCCTTGTAGGAATGCAAAGCTCTGAGCATTGATAGGAAAAAGGTATCCCTTACTTTTGTAGAATTATGTCACTCGTTGTATTATGCAATATGGGTCTTCCTATGTAGTGACATATGTTATTTTGAGTAATAGAACGTTGCAGCTTAGAGGTGGGGAAATAATAGGGCGAATATTACAATATCTTGTAGAAATAGGTGAGGCAGGTGAGACTCTCATCTTCATCATGATATTAGTAAAGGTGGCTTACAAACATCGGTGTTATGTGTTCGAGGCTTACCTTGATGATTGAAATTTTTTGACGTTGGCGATGGCAGTAAGATCTCACTTAGATATAAAATTTCTTAAGGTGGAGCGTATTCGAGGTGAGGGGTATCTCACTTAGATGTAGCTTGTATGCCCCAAATTTGATCTTCGCAGTTACTTTGTAAGGACTTTTCTATTTGGGGTTCATCTTTCCTCTTTTTCATACGGGCACACTTGCCTTGGTGTTCCTCATGACGAGGTCTCTTACTTGGTATTGTCTATTTCAGACCTTAGAGTTGTAGTATCTGGTGACCTGGTTATTTCGATCCTCGAGTTAGATTTTTGCTGCCTCTCTAATTTCTTCCAAAAGGTTTAAGTTGGTTTGGAGCATTTTCTCATTGCAGGTGGGATTGTAGTGGAAGGTCTAGAATGAATTTGCTCCTACCTTGGATGGGATCATCGCCTCAGATTCGAACATCATATTGAAGAGGGTTTTGCTAGTGCTTGAGTGAAATGTTGTTTGGAGACCCCATAATGCACTAGAGCGTTCTTCTAGCCAAGGGCTTTCAGCGTTGTCAACTTTCTTTTGGAGGTCAACGATGATCTTCTTGTTCGCGACTTTAGCTTGGCCATCCATCTAGGGAGTTTTGATAAAACTTTTGGAAGGGATGATTTTCAAGCTTGCGTAAAATTCTTCAAACTAATTTTGGAACTGCATTCTGTTGTCGGTGATGATAATATGTGAGAGTCCATATTGGCATATAAGGGTGGTGTGAAGTTCTCGATTTGTTTCTCCGTGATTGTGGCTAAGGGTTTGAATTCTATCCACTTGGTAAAAGACTCGATAGCTACCACAAGAAATTTTTTCTACCTACGGCTTTCGAGAAGGGCCCTAGGATATACATTCCCAATGTAGCGAATGGCCAAGGGCTTGAGACAGCCTACAGTGCTTCTGCGGAGGTTTTGTGTATTGGCGAGTATTTTTGACAAAGCTCACATCTTGTCACGATGTTGAGGGTATCTTTGTAGATAGTTGGTCAGTAGAAACCTTGCAGGATGACCTTTTGTGCTAGGCCTTGGCTCCCTTTGTGGTGTCCGCATATGCCTTTGTAAATCTCGCAGAGTATTTAGTTTGCCTCTACAAGGCCTAAGCAGCAGAAGAGAGGCTAAATGAAACTTCTTTTGTACAAGGCACTGTTGATTAGTGTATACCACACGACTTTTCTTCTTAGCTTGGCCCAACTTTTAAGATCCTTAAGCTCTTCTCCACTGGCAATAATTTTCATGATAGGGTCATCCAGTCAAGATCTTCCTTGATGCTCATGACAGAGTTTTGGGTATAATTGGGGTACACCTTGTGTTCAAGGAGGACTTTCCCTCTTTCCTTGATCTTATTGGAGTCGGCCAGCCTAGATAAATATATGCGTGAGAGTTTTTCGATCGAGCTATTTCTTAAAGATCAGCGATGTGGAATTTGTTTATTGAGGACGTTTCGAGCTAGTGGTATTGGGGGAGGATAGGATCCTTGACTTCATACTCTCCTCTGACTTGTTTGGCAACTAGTTGGGAGTCGGTGTACAGGAGAATCTTCTTAACTCCTAGTTTTAATGCTAGTTTGAGCCCACTATATGTGCTTCATACTCTATAGGGTTATTAGAAGCTTCGAACCCAAAAGAAAACTGTATTATTATTCCTCTCCTCATGTACCATTTTTTCATGAGGATCCATCCATGAACAAGGCCCACTAGTGTATGTTGGATGGGCTTTTTGATTTCTTTGTCACATTATCCTGCCCTAGACTTTCTTCAGTGTAGGTGGTACGTTGTAACACCCATTTCCTGTACTCATCACTGAGTCGAGTCAGAGATGTCACTTATCTTTTATAAACTATTAAACACTTATAATCCATATAAATTTGTTCCTTTTAAACTAATACAATTTAACCTTTAATCCCATTAGCTATTTAATCGCGTAAAATTTAAATATTTATTTAACATCCAAAATCAACCTAGTTTTAGACAGCAACCTAACAATTCAATTCAGTTTCATATCAATAACAAAACTGCCCAATTTAAAAATCATTTGGATATCCAATAAAATACGATTAAATTTTCTACTAAACACGCAAATTAGTATATTTAGTTACTAGTATCCACTATAAGTCCATATTTATGTTTATTCTACTACAACCATTCCAAATATATTCATATCAGAGCAGCCAAGACATTTATAATATACATGCCGACTAGTAACATCAAAAAGTAACATTAAAGATGTCATACTGATACTGATACTGATGATCTGTCCTCCAAATAGATGATGTATGCTGCCACTCCTTAATCCTTATGCTCCTTTTTACCTACGCATGGAACATTCACACGCTAAGTATACACTTAGTGAGGCAACATAAAATAATTTAAATATTTTACTATAAAGAAATGATATAAACAAACAAAATACAATATATATAGGATTACAAAATCGTAAAACTGACTTGTCAAAGTCGTTCCACTATTATGTAACCTGTAAATCTCAAAATTCATATATATATATATATATATATGTAAGACAGGTTATATCAAAGCAATTCTTGATTTGAAGGTCCATTTTCACTTGAATCATTCTTTGCACTTTCACTCTCAATTAAATTATATCCCAATGTAAAATAAATGAGAATGCATGGTATGTGAGTCACTGTTGAGTATGCACATGTGCGACATCAGCTAATATGTTGTGCCATAATAAATCACTGTATCACTGCTGTAATTAACAACATCACTGTATCACTAAGTCATAGTTGTAGAACACAACGTCACTGTATCACTATATCATTATACTCCACCTCATTGGCATGCCAAATTATACCAAGAATCTCAATAATCATACAATGGGCTTTTAACCAATTCACTATTATGATCTCATCACTTATTCAATAATATCAATAGATAAAGACATATCACTATAACATATAAAAATGCATTGGGTAGTTCATACCCGAAATCATTCATAATCCATTTCAAAGTAATTTAATATGTATATAGTTTACGATTCAAACCCTTTTTCTTTTCAACACTCGAGGTTAACTTATCACAAGTCTTCCTCGTATCATAATAAAATAAGTAGGATTGTACTCACCTGTTGCCTTACTAGTAAACTGTACTATTACTTTCAACTTTACTCTTGTACTTTTTCTTTATCTACAGCCTTGCTTGTATATCGATTTTGATCCCGATTACGATCTACACAACATTTAACAATACATACGATTCAAAGTATATGTTAGTATAATACTAACATTGATACATATTAGGAATAATATTCCTAAAAATTTCTTTAATACCAACTTCATTTTATAATATCAATGTTAACTTCAAAACTTCTAAATCTTTCAAAATAGTTCGTTTCCATAAATCTTCAATTCCAAATACTTAATAACACTTTCAAGTATTCCAACTATACATTCAAGCTCAATACATCAATCTTTAACTCAACTTCCACTTAATTCTCATATTTCCTTAAAATTACAATTTGGTCCTTAACACTTTACAAACTTCCCTATTAGTCCAAACAACATTCCAAAGTTTGAAATTCGTTCTTACACCAATTCTAACTTTAGGAAAATTTTTCCATAATTTTCCCCTAATTTTCTCTAAAAGCCAAATACCAAAGGTCACTTTTTCCAAAATTTTCCAACTTGATTCAAGCATAAATTCAACCTCAAATTATCATATTCAAACTTTTAACATAACATCATTTCCACTTCAAATAAATTTTTTGCAAGAGTTTCCCCTAATTTTTCAATATTCCCAAATAATACCTAAAACAAGAATCATGTTGTTTTCATCAATCCAAGCATAAAAACAATCTCACAACCTCCAATCCAACTTAAACAATCCGTAAAACACAAAACCTCAATTTGTTCTTCAAAACCCTAATATTCAATCTCAACATAGAAGCATGGAAACTATGTAAAAATTATACCAAATGAAAGAGAATTCAATGGAGATTAATTCTCTATTTCATGCTTCAACCCAAAAATCAACTAAATCAAACTTAAAATTGAATCAAAAAATTTCTCACCTTAGCTACGGAGGTTTCGGCCAAGAGGAAGAGAATAGGAGAATTTCTAGTATTTTCTTTCTTTAATTCTAATGCAAAATGGCATTTATTTAACTTAATATAATATAAAAATCTTCCTTAATAGAGAAATTACCATTTTGCCTCTTAGTTATGACCAATTAGGTGTTGACACCTAATATTATCACTTTTCCATAATCAATTATAATTAAAAAGCATGGGCAAAATGACTAAAATGCCATTAATGAATCCATGTATTCACAAAAATGCAAATTGTGCACTATATTAAAATACTGCATCCAATCGAATCCAAATCGATTAAAAACGATTCCAAAATGAAACGTCATGTCCTTCAAATCCTCTTTCAACTCCCTTCAAAATTTCATCACATTCCAAGCTCATACGATTACCTGAATTCCATTTAAACTTTAACTGTAATTTCCCAATAATAGAAACATCGAATCGTTCGATTCACACCCTTATGTGAAATATTTATTTATATAAAAAATAATTATTGTGAAAATTACCATGTTGGTCCTTGAACTTTTTTTAACTCACTTTGATCACCAAACTTTAACATTTTACGTTTTAGTCGCTGAGCTAAAACCACCAACTTTTAATTCTTTGCGAATTAGTCACTAACCAATTATTAGGGTATTACATATGTGGGCCCGAGAAGAAGGTGTTGTTTGCGGAGGAAGTGAAGGAGTATTCTGCTACAAAGTTTGCCAGAGCTTGGGCCTTGATAGCCTTTTGAGGGGTGAACTCAATGTTAAACCCAGTCAACTTGATGCTCTATTTTACAATCCTTCTGAACGAATCAATTTGCTGGAGTATTTCCCTTATTGGTTGGTCCGTGAGGACTCTGCCAAACTCAATCAACTCGATGCTCTATTTTATAATTCTTCTAGAGGATTCAAATCGACAGACTTTCCTGGTGGCCACTACTAGTGCAAAAATAATTTTTTCTATCTTTGAATAATAGACTTCCCCGCCCTACAGTACTCTGCTGACATAGTAAATAGAGTTGGCCTTGTTCTATCTCCTTGACCAAGACTGTGGCTATCGTCTCGTTAAAGACGACCATGTAGACTAACAACTCGTCTCTTTCCCATGAAGATGTGAGGATTGAGGGAGTGCTCAGATATTTCTTTAATTTTTCCAAGGTGATCTAGCATCTTGGCGTCCATTGAAGATGTTGGAGCGGAGGATTTTAAAGAAAGGCAGGCATTTCTCTGCCATTTTGAAGACAAAGTGATTAAGGGCAATTACTCTTCTAGTTAGTCTCTGGACTTCTTTAATATTGGCGGGGGCTTCATTTTTTGAATGGTAGTGATCTTTTCTAGGTTGGCTTCAATTCTTGTGTCCGAGATTAAGAAGCCTAGGAATTTCCCAACACCGACTCCAAAAGCGCACTGGCTGGGTTTAGGCGCATGTTGTACTGCTTCAACACTAAAAATATATCCACCAAATCCTTAGTGTGTTGCTCCATGGATAAGCTCTTCATGATTATGTCGTCTACATACACCTCCATGTTTCTTCCAATTTGGTCATTAAAGATTTTGTTTACCAACATTTGAAAAGTAGCCTCAGCATTTTTCAACCTGAAAGGTATCATTTTGTAGCAAAAGAGTTTGTCCTTTATGATGAAGGATATCTTTCTTGATCTTCAGGGTTCATGCAAATTTAGTTGTATCATGAGAAGGTGTCTATGAAGCTCATGTATTTGTGCCTAGCGGTGGAGTCTACCAATTTGTCCATGGATGAAAGTGAAAAGTTGTCTTTAGAAAAAGCCTTATTGAGGTCCGTGGAGTCTATGCACATTCACCGGCTTCTATTTGACTTCTTCACCGTTACTACGTTAAAGAACCATTCTGTATAAGTCACTTATTTGATGAAGCACGCGGACAGTAGTTTACCCATTTTTGTCTCGCTCCTTGAATCATGTCTATGGCTAGCTTTCTCTTCTTTTGATGTACCAGCTTTGTGGTCAGACTAATGCACAACGAGTGCACTGATAAAGGAATCTATTCCTGGTATATCTGTTGCAGACCACACGAAGACTTCAGAGTGCACTCTTAGGACTGTAACCCTCTCGACCCGGCAAAAACGCCCAACCGAACCAATAAGGCTACATTAGGTTTGCCGTAGCAAACCGAAGAGATTCAACGAAAACCCGGTCCAATTCTTTTCTTTTTATCTTATTTAGATGCCACGTATTAACCCTACATGTTCATGCAGACATCAGGTGCAACCCCAACTCAATCAGACATCAATTTTACATCCAATTAATCACATTTGCAATTTAGGGATCAAATTGCAAATACAGACAAATTCAAGATTAAAGCTCACTTTTAAGTTACCAACCTTTAATTAGTCAGGTTCCAAACCTTTAATTAGTCAGGTTCCAAACCTTCATCTCAAATTTTAGCTCAAACTGATCATTCCATCACGTACTGTCGCATTGACAAGATTTAGGGACTAAAATGCAAAGAAAGCAAAACTGCCAAACTGACATAACGAAATTTGGCCTCGGGTATCGGTACTGGAGTTACTGTACCGATACGCTTGAAAATGCTCTATATTGATACCCCACGGCCTGTACCTATACGCAATAACGAACTTACCTAACTTTTGAATTTTTAAACATCCGTACCGGTACGCTTACGTGGGTATCGGTACACGGGTTTGGATTGAAAAAGTGAAATTCCAGAGGCTAGAACGTGTACCGATACTCCCTTACCCGTACCGGTACGCCAGGCTAAAATTACCTAGGCGTACCGGTACACATATACGCGTACCGATCCCCCAAGCTGAAATATGTTAAGATGTACCGATACGGTCCCCAGCGTATCGATACGCCTGGAACTATAATGTCATATTTTGCAGGATTTTCACCCCAAAAGCATTCCCAAATCATTCCAACATCCTTATAACACAACACCAGCATGCCAAGCATATTACAAGCATTCAGGTTTCACAAGATCAACTTCGCAACATAGCATCATGAATCAAAAGATGATCTATAGGCATGCTCCCTATTATGCAACCAACCAATATCTCAAAAGATAAACCAACACCAAAAATAATCTTTAAAGGCCATTTACATCCCAAGAGCAACTAAAGAAACATTCTCAAACAGGGATTTCCACAAAACATCTCCCAACACAACAAGTACCTCATTGCCCTTATTCATTATAGTCTAATCCAAAACATACTTTGTTAACCAAGTCTTGCTAGGATCCCCTTGCTTCTTGCTGCATTCCAAGACCTCAATTATCTGCATTGTTAGACAATGAGAGCGTAAGCACACTAGGCTTAGTGAGGAGTGCTCAAAAATATACACCATCAATACATTCAAAACCATTTACTTAACATCATCTTTTAAAACATCATGCCCCTTTTAAAACATGCACTTTACATCATTAAAACCAGCATATTAAACCATATTCTACATGTATCATTAATCAACAACAAGTCACATTGCTAACCCTCTACTTAAGCCTTCCCATGCATTACTACCAAATGCAAAGCTCAAGGAGAAACATGTATAAATCACATTGTACAACATAAACCTTTCAACGATACATAAACAATTATATTGGCTTTCAAGTGATCATTAAACAGGTCCAATAACAAAAGAGTTCATCGGATACATGGATTCAACAAGTGTTAACCAACACTTCAAACCATCTCAACCAGAATAGCAACACAATCACAATCGCAGTACATTAACAACCAGGTACACTTTCAACCCACAGGGACACCCACCCTTTCATCGGTTAGATGCTTAATCCACTGACAGGAGTATTATGTACTGTTTAACCCCTCTACCATTAGGGTACTTGGATGGAGCATTCGGTACGCCGTATAAACCCTTCAACATCCAAGGCGACTTATTTTACAGTGCACTCAATCTTATGGCCGGCCAGCTATATCCGATAACAATTTTAAAACCACATCACTTGCCAATATAATTAATCAAATAACATTTACCTCACTGTTTTTAACAAGCATTAAACCATGCCCTTTCCAAAGCAACAACCATGCTTTAAAACACAAGTATAAACCATACTTACAAGGATCACTTACCATGTGCATCCTTCAGCAAAACATGCTTAAAACAGTATAGCGAATACCTTAAAACATGCTTAAACAGTTGGTACATGAACATTAAAACCAAGTGCATAAAACCATTCGAACAAGCATGACCGAGAGAGTAAAACCACTTTATACTTACTTCCGAGTCTAGTTAAGCGTTTCAAGCTCTACCTTAACTCCAAAAACTCTGTTCCAAAACATCAAAACACTTTAAACCACGTTTTCACTCACTGATACGTGAATCCTCGATTTGCCGACGTGAAAGCAAGTATCTGAAGCCTCCAACGCTTCTCCAATCACTTCCAGATCAACCTCCCCTGTTTTTACCACAAAACAACAGAGGATTAATGCATCATAATGCATTCTAAACACAACAACCACAATCCTTCTCGGACTCCCACAAAACCGTCACAAATAACCCTTTACAACAATCGACAACCTAACCAAAACACTTCGATTCACTACCCAGCCAACATCTATCAATCTAACATCATTTTCAACCTCAAAACACTTCCAAAACAACCTACCACCTCCCGAAACCTTACAATCACAAGAACACCACAAAACCTCAAAACTAACAACCTAAACAAATAGAGATTCTTAAGTTTCGGGATTCCATTGATAAAAACCACTTATCAACATTATTAAACATCCATAATATAAATCAAAGCATCATTACTTACTGGAAATTAGATCCAATCCGCGAATCAACTTATTTTCCCCAAATAACTCAATTAAACATTAGAAAACCATCAAAATCAGATTAGAAACACAAAAACAAGGATCAAATGCTTGGGAATTTCGGTAAAGAACCATACAATAGAGGAGATCTCGAACCTTACCCCTATTTTGAAGTTTCTCCCTCAATTGATTTGTGAAAAGCTAAGAAAACACAAGATTATTGTAAGATTTTGTATAAACAATCTTTATTAAACAAATTGAAACAATAAAATCAAGTTAGAAACCAGCTCTCCTCTGGAATCTTAATGAAACCTGAGTGTTTGGCTAAGGAGAGAATAGAAAGAAAAAGGGTTGAGAGAAAATAACGTGATTTTTTTTGGAAAGTAATAACTAACTTTTAACAAAATTCTCTTTAATTACTAATTAAAACACATGTTAGAATCAGTTAAATTATGGGAGAAATCATCAGAAACCAATTGGTAAAATAGCACCTTAAAGATTCTAAGTATTTGACCCTTTACATTTTAGTCACTAGAAAATCACAGTTTTCAAAACTTTCATTTTGGTCACCACCCAAAATGTCCAACTTCCAAATCTCATTTCCCAAAATTGATTCCACCATTATTAAATAAATAATTAATAATGATTTTAGAGCATATTTCCATAATTTTTCCAACACCAAAAATATTCGATCGTGAAACGACTCGAATCTCTACTCCGATCCATCGGACCGTCAAATAAACCACCAAACCGCCGAGCCCTAAAACCAGGGTCTTACAACTCTCCCCCACTTAAGAAATTTCATCCTCGAAATTTACCTGGAGGAAACAGGTGCGGAAACTGTTTCACCATATCCGACTTGTGTTCCCACATGGCCTCCTCAACACCGCGGTGTCTCCACATCACCTCAACCAGCTCGACAGTCTTGCCACGTAGCACATTACTACTGGTATCAAGAATCTCTACCGGTTCCTCATCATAAGATAGATCCGGTCTCAACTCAATCTCCTCTATCGGCATGACATGCGATGGATCCGACCTATACCTCTACAACACCGAAACATGGAAAACATAATGAAGCTTTCCCAACTCCGGAGGTAACTCAACCTATACGCAATAGGACCCACACGCTCCACAACCTCGTATGGTCCAATAAACCTCGGGCTAAGCTTCCCTTTTCGCCCAAACCTCAACACCTTTTTCCAAGGCGACACATTTAGGAACACCCGATCACTCACAACGTACTCTATATCTCTACGCTTCAAGTTCGCATAGGATTTCTAGCAATCTGCAGTTGCCTTCAAGAGCTCACAAATCAACTTTACTTTTTTGGTTGTGCCTTTTAGGACATTGGGCATAGATACAAACTTTTCTCCAGCTACACAGACATACGACATTTCCTACCATACAACACCTCATAGGGTGCCATCTGTATGCTAGCATGATGACTGTTATTGTAAGCAAATTCCACTAACGGTAACTGCTTCTCCCACGTACCATGGTACTCAATAATACAATACCTCAACATATCCTCGAGAACCTGGATCACGCGCTCCGACTGACCATCCGACTGGGGGTGATACGAGGTACTAAAATTTAACTGTATTCCCAAAGCACGATGCAAACTCTCCCAAAACCTTGCGGTGAACCGTGGATCCCTATGCAAAACTATAGATTTGGGAACCCCGTGCAAACGCACAATCTTAGAGATATACAATTTCGCAAACTTGTCCAAGGTATACATGGTATACACCGGCACAAAATGGGCACACTTTATAAACCGATCCAAAATCACCCAAATGGAATCTTTTTTGGTCGGCGTCAAAGGTAGCCCATACACAAAATCCATGGTGATTATTTCCCACTTCCATTCCAATATCCTTAACGCTTGCAACAACCCGGAATGAAATTGATGCTCAGCCTTTACCCGCTGACAAACCATACACCGAGCAACAAAATCCCATATCTTTCTTCAATCCAACCCAATAGTACTCCTCCTTCAACCCTCGATACATTTTAGTACTACCGGGATGCATAGAAAAAGGACTAGCACGTGCCTCAGTCAGAATAGTACGCCTCGACTCCTCATCTTCAGGCACCACTATTCAACCTTTAAAGCACAACACCCCATCATCACTGAAATGAAAATCTATAGGATTCCCATCCCTAATATCTCCCACATGAGGTACCAAACTCCCATCATACGGTTGCTTCTCTTTAATCATCTGCGACAAGGACGGCTTCACCTGTAACTCGGCCAACAAACCCCCTTCATTTGTCCCACTCAACCGAGCAAACATGGATCTCAACTCCATAGCCGCATTTCTGCTCAAAGCATCCGCCACAATATTGGCTTTCCTCGGATGATACTCAATGGTCATATCATAATCCTTAAGCAACTCCAACCATCTACGTTGCCTAAGATTTAGCTCCTTCTGGGACATCAGATACTTCAAACTCTTATGATTCGTGAAGACCACACATTTCTCCCCATAGAGGTAATGTCTCCAAATCTTCAAGGCAAACACTACCGCGACAAGCTCAAGATCATGAGTAGGGTAGTTACGTTCATGCACCTTCAACTGCCTAGATGCGTACGCCACTACCTTACCCTCTTGCATCAACACGTAACCATGCCCAACATACAACGCGTCACTATAAACAACGAACTCCTTCCCCGATTCTGGTTGAACTAAGACCGGAGCTCGCGTCAAGGCTTCCTTCAACCTTTCAAAAGCTCGATTTCTATCCTCCGTCCACTCAAATCGAACATTCTTCTGTAGCAACTTAGTCAAAGGAGCCGCCAAACTAGAGAACCCTTCCACAAACCTTCGGTAGTAACCCGTCAAACCAAGGAAACTCCTAACCTCCGTCACGAACTTGGGCTTTTTCCAACTCATTACAGCCTCAACCTTATGCAGATCCACAAGGATTCCTTCGGCCAACACAACATGCCTAAGGAACACAACTTCCCTAAGCCAGAACTCACATTTGCTTAACTTAGCATAAAGCTGATTAGCCAATAACGTCTGTAGCACAATTTTCAAATGTCTATCATGGTCCTCCTCGGTATGGGAGTACACAAGGATATCATCGATAAACACAACCACAAACTGATCCAAAAACTCATAAAACAAACGATTCATCAAGCCCATAAAAGTAGCTGGTGCATTAGTCAAACCAAAAGCATCACAAGAAACTCGTAATACCCGTACCTCGTACGAAAAGCTATTTTAGGCACATCAACCTCCTTCACCTTTAACTGGTAGTACCCCGACCTCAAATCTATCTTGGAAAACACCGAAGCTCCCCTAAACTGATCAAACAGGTCATCTATCTGTGGTAAATGATACTTTTTCTTTACCGTCAACTTATTTAGCTGCCGGTAATTTATACACATCCATAACGTACCATCTTTCTTCTTAACAAATAGCACCGACGCTCCTCATGGTGAGATATTGGGTCTAATGAACCCACAATTAAGCAACTCATGCAACTGCATTTTCAACTTCTTCAATTCCTTCAGAGCCATGCGGTACGGAGTAATCGATACCAGTACCGTACCTGCAAAGACCTCGATGCCAAACTCTACCTCATGATCAGGTGGCAACCCCGACAATTCCTCCAAAAAAACACCCAAAAGCTCACATACGGTGCGAACATCCTGCAACCTCAACTCCTTTGATCCAGGATTCATAACATAGGCCAAGAAAGCCTGACATCCCGAATCTAACATTCAACTTGCTTTCAAAGTCGAAACAATATTAGACAAAAACTTGGTATTCTCGCCAACAACCACCACCTCATAATCATCCGACAACCTCAAGGATATTCGTTTGGTCTCAAAATCCACCACATCCCGATGTTCGGTTAACCAATCCATACCCAAAATCACATCAAAACCATGTAATGACAACTCTATCAAATCCATGGTAAGCACATGTCCCCGAACCATCAGCGGACACCTACGATACAACCTCCTAACCACATCTGTCTCCCCACGAGAACTAGTCACTCTAACACCCACATTAAGAATTTCAACAGATATATCAAGCAACTCAGCATGCTCACTCAAAATGTATGAATGAGTAGAACCTAAATCAACCAACGAATACAACGATAGAGACTAGAGGGTAAAAGTACCTGAAATTACATCATTTCTATCAATCTCCTCCATGCTTCTTCTCTAGAGACGAGAAGGTAGAGAAGAATGTTGAAGAAAGGTCTAAGGACGAGGCTTGGTGGTTCACTCGTCATAGGACGGGAAAAGAGCCATGATAAACGGTGGTGGAATGTAGAATCAGGCGATTTTCCCTTGGTTGGCTTGAGGACGAGAGTCGCAAATGGTGTAGAATGGGTAGTCGGAGTCATGTAGGAGAAGAGAGAAAGAATGGTCAATGTAAAAGAGTCGTCCTATTTTTCTTCGGTCTTGGAGTATTTATATACACTTATTGTTGTAGATGGAGCGATGTTTGACTAAATGTGCCAGACCTAATGATGGCTATTGATGGGTTGACAGGTGGTAGCTCAGTTGTTCAGGCTATGAGCTCAGTCGTATATGATGGTTGCTGATAAGTGTTCAAAAGTACTATTTTTATTACCCTTTTTACTCATATTATTGTTAGACTTAGGCTCATATTAGTTGCATAATTAGTCATTCATGCATTAATTCATGTTTCTTTCCAACGTTGAGCTTGATTACATAACTTGGTGATTTTTGTGGAAAAAGATACTGCTTTGGTGTGTTTTTGTGTGTGTGTAGAATCACTTGCCATAACAAGGCTAGAACCAGTTGCCAGGGTAGTGCATGAAGGAGATGCTGACGTAGCTGCCAGGGCAATGCATGAAGGAGATGCCGAGCTAGTTGCAAAGGCAATTTTCGACAAAGAATAAGATGATATGGTAGTCAAAATTGATGACTCGATAAGCCCAAGATGACGTGGAGCAAAGTTAAATCCAAAAAGATAGGAGATGTTCTAGAAGGAATTTAAATATAATAAAGAATTATATTTTTTAAAGATATTTAATTCCAACTTAACTTCCTCCTCAAGAAGGATTTTGACCTAGCCATCTCCTATTTAAAGGACCAAGCCGTCAAGGAGAGTTAAGGGAGAGAGAGAGAATTTTTGACAAGATCAAGGGGGAGATATCGACTTCAAGGCTTCATCCATTCTTCATCTTTTTCTTCATTGTTCCATTAGGTTTATGCTAGGACTTCTTTATCTTGTGTTTCTTTGGAACCTCGCCATGAACTAAATCTATTTGGCTAAAGTTATTGTGTTTTGTGGTTGTGAGAAACAATTGGATTTTGTTTAGGTAAAAAGAGTTTGCACTTTTCTATTCAAGGTTTATTCATTCTTGGTTCTTATTCTTGTTTGCGAGTGAATTGGGAGAGGATCTAGTAACTTCATCTATTTATCTAATATCGTGAGAGTTAGATTCAAGAAACGAATGAGTATGATCTTTATTCAATCTATTGATGGTGGAGATTAATTCGGCTTAGGAATAAGTTAAGGATTGCAACGGCTAAGAGGAGCGCAAGATTGGTTGTTGTTCACCCTTGATTCACACAGGGATGTATTATCAAGGCATGCACAAGTAGCTAGAGTTTTGAGTTAGGCATAAGAAGAAACCATTGAAGAACGCTCTGCAGAACCTTGAAGTTGCTGCCTAGACACCCAAGTAGTTACCCAGCTAGTCGCCCAGGCAACCATCGATTAGTTGCCAAGGCAACCCCGCTGTGCAAGTTGCCATGGAAACTGAGTTGCCATTGCACTCTTTTACCAAGGCGATCCAATCGACTATCACACCTCAACTCACGATAACCTGGCCTATTCTCTCTCATTTGATTCCATCTATTCTTTTACTTTATTGCTTTCTAGTTTAGTTGTTAGTTAAAACTCCTACAATCTTCTACTTGTGTTTCTTTTACTTTTTACAGTGTAAGAGATTAGATTCTTGAAGTGGCACTAATCCCTGTGGAGACGATATCTTTTATACTATAACTTGTGACGTGTACACTTGCACAATTACAGAACACTTATTACGCGAAACAAGTTTTTGACACTGTTGTCGGGGATTGGCAATAGCAACTTTTTTTTTATTTTTCTTGTTTAAGATTCAAAGGGCTAACAAACTTTGGTTTTGTATTGGTATATGACCAGGGCGAGACCAATTACTCCAGAATATCCCTTTGAGCCAGAAATCAAACAAACCTTGCAAAGACTTAGACGAAGGTTAAGAGTAGCAATGGCTAATCAAGACGGCAATATGAATCAAGATGTTCCAGCAGGAGGAGGAGTGATTCTTGCATGAAACAGAACTATTCGAGACTATCTTGAAGAAGATCTTGATGGACTTAATCCAAGAGTTGTCACACCTGAAATTGAAGCCGACCACTTTGAGTTGAAACTGATGATGTTTAATATGATCAACAGAATTGGTCAATTTGGTGGCCCAGCAACTGAAGATGCACGTCAACATATTAAATCTTTCCTTGAGATTTGCAACTCATTCAAAATACAAAGAGTCACCTCCGATGTTTTACGATTAAGATTATTCCCTTATTCACTGAGGGATAGAGCGAAGGCATGGTTGAATAGCATTCCTGCTCGATCGATAGGATCTTGGACCGATCTTTGTCGTGATTTCCTTGCTCGATTTAATCCTACAAATTTGACTAATAAGCTTCGTAATGAAATTACTTCTTTTCGGCAGGCAGATGATGAATCCATGTACGAGGCTTGGGAGCGATATAGAGAACTTCTACACAAATGCCCCATACACGGCCCAGTGTGGACACAAGTAACAATGTTTTACAACGTTGTGAATACACCAAGGATGATGCTAGATGCCTCGGCAAACGGCATGCTCCTAGATAAGTCACCGGAGGAAGCAATGCAAATTCTAAACAGGCTTGCCAAGAATGATTATCAATTCCCCTCTACTAGAAGAGGAGGAGTTAGACGTCAAGCCACAATACATGAAATAGGATCATCAGACTCAATTTCGGCACAATTGGCCACTTTAACCAAGATGGTCCATAACATGTAGAAACCAAACAAGACACAAGAGGTCAAGGTAATGGATTCCTTTTGTGAGTTATGTGGTGGTAACCATGATTCTTCTGAATGTATGCAGAATCCGAAATCCAGCTTCTATGTGGGGAATTACAACTGAAACAACAATGTGATGTCCAATACATATGATCCAGCTTGGAAGAAGCACCCGAATTTTTCATGGAGTAATCCCAACAATGCTCTAAACCATAACAATCTGAATGCACAAGCATCAGAATTCCAACAGAATATGCCACGGCAATAGCTGTCGCAGCAACAACCGACAACATCTAGTTCTTTGGAAAATTCTCTCAATGCTTTTATGTTGAAAACTGAATCTTATATGGCTGAGAATAGTAACTTCATAAAAAGAACTGATTCGTTTATTAACAGGACCGAGATGAGATTGCAAAACCAAGAGGCGGCAATCAAATCTTTGGAAAATCAAGTCGGACAATTTGCTCAAAACCTGAATACTAGACCACAAGGAGGTTTACCTAGCAATAAGATCAAGACGAACCCAGAGGCAAAGCCTCAGATGCTGAACCAGGAATTACCGTGGCAACCAGCAATAAGCATACCTCAGCAACCGACGATAGGCACGCCATGGCAACCCCAGTTGACAATGCCTCGGTAACTCTAGTTACCCCGGCAATGCCATCAACTTGCCATTGGTTGAAGCAAGTCCACATCAACTTGCCATTGGTTGAAGCAAGTCCACATCAACTTGCCATTGGTTGAAGCAATTGAACAAATGTCGAACTATGCCAAGTTTCGTAAAGACATTGTGTCCAAGAGAACAAGGCTAGGAGAGTTTGAAACAGTTGCCGCAACAGAGGGATGCATGGCCATGTTGCACAATCGCATGCCACCCAAGTTGAAGGATCCCGAAAGTTTCACAATACCCTGTTCCATTGGAAACCACTATGTCGGGAAAGCATTATGCGACCTTGGAGCTAGCATAAACTTGATGCCTAAATAGGTTTTCTAGAAACTAGGAATCAGGAAGGCAAGACCTACAACAGTTATGCTACAGCTAGCCAGCATATCCTATGTGCATCCAGAGGGAAAAATCGAAGACATACTGGCAAAAGTTGATAAATTTATTTTTCTCGCTGACTTTATTGTTTTGGATTGTGAAGCAGATGAACATGAACCTATCATTCTCGGGAGACCATTCCTAGCAACAGGGAGAACCTTGATCGATGTTGAAAAGGGAGAACTCACTATGAGGGTGAATGACCAGCAAGTTAAAATAAATGTGTTCCAAACACTAAGGCATGCCGATGATCCAGAAGAATGCCAACTTCTTTATGCCATGGCAGAGTTTTACTTCGACGAGGAATTTAGTTGCCTTGGCAACTACATTTCCAATCAAGAGGAACCTGGGAAGTATGAAGAACCGATCGATGAGGAACAACACAAAGAGGCAAATTGGTTAGTCAGTCGACCAGGTACATACTTTGAACCACTGAATTACTCAGGTAAAGAAGGTCAGCTAGAAAAGCCCTCTATTGAAAAACCTCCGATTCTTGAGTTGAAACAGTTGCAGAGCAACTAAAATATGCTTACTTGGGACCCGATAAAACATTGCCTATAATTATTTCCTCTAAGTTACAGCATGAGCAGGAAAAGAAGCTGATCAAAATGTTGACGCTACACAAGAAGGCAATAGGGTGGACAATTGCCGACTTGAAGGGAATTAGCCCGGCAGTGTGCATGCACAAGATTTTGTTGGAAGATGATCACAAACCTTCGATTGAGGCCCAAAGGAGACTGAATCATGCCATGAAAGAGGTTGTAATGAAAGAAATCATCAAATGGCTTGACGCCAGCATTATATACCCTATCTCTGATAGTACATGGGTAAGTTCAGTACAATGAGTACCAAAAAAGGGAGGTATAACGGTGGTAAGTAATGAAAACAATGAACTCATTCCAACCAGGACTGTGACCGGTTGGAGGGTTTGTATGGATTACCGAAAGCTAAACAAAGCCACTAGGAAAGATCACTTCCCATTACCTTTTATTAATCAAATGCTTGACCGTCTTGCATGTAAACCCTTTTATTGTTTTCTTGATGGTTATTCAGGTTACAATCAAATTGCCATAGCACCAGAAGATCAAGAAAAGACAACCTTCACATGCCCATAAGGTACTTATGCTTTTCGAAGGATGCCGTTCAAATTGTGTAACACCCTGGTAACCTTCCAAAGATGCATGATGGTACTCTTTTCAGACATGGTCGAAGACTTCTTTGAGATCTTCATGGATGATTTTTCCATTTTTGGTAATGACTTCGACAGTTGCCTCGGTAATTTAGAGAAGATGTTGGCAAGATGTGAAGAAATTGATTTAGTCCTCAATTAGGAGAAGTTCCATTTTATGGTAGATGAAGGAATAGTACTCGGCCACAAGATTTCATCCAAGGGAATTGAAGTAGACAAAGCCAAGGTGGACGTGATCGAGAGATTACCCCTACCAAGTTCGGTTAAAGGAATTCAAAGTTTTCTTGGACATGCAGGTTTTTACATGAGGTTCATTCATAATTTTTCTAAAATTGCTAAACCCTTGTGAAATTTGCTTGAGAAGGATAAAGTCTTCAATTTTGATGATTATTGCGTCCAAGCATTCAAAACCCTAAAGGAAAAGCTTGCCTTGGCACCCATTGTTGTTCCACCAGATTGGACGCTACCTTTTGAGCTCATGGTGATGCAAGTGATTTTATGGTAGGAGCAGTCCTAGGCCAACGCACAGGTAAGATCTTCCATGTGATATACTACGCTAGTAAAACTCTTAATAGTGCTCAAGTGAATTACACAACAACGGAGAAATAGTTACTAGCTGTAGTTTTCGCATTTGACAAGTTCCGATCCTATTTGATTGGTACAAAGGTAATTGTTCATACGGACCATTCGGTAATCAAATATCTATTTGCTAAAAAGGATGCCAAGCCTCGTTTGATTCGTTGGATATTACTTTTACAAGAATTTGATATTGAAATTAAGGATATGAAAGGAACAGAAAATCAAGTGGCTGATCACTTATCACGTTTAGAACGCAATAGGGAGGAGGACACGGATTTAGAGATATGTGATACATTCTCAGATGAGCAACTTTTAGTTGCATCGTTAACCATGGGTGCGCATGCCTCGACAACCCTCGACACCGCAGTAGCTCATGACGTGCACTCCTCGGCAACCATGGGTGCATATGCCTCGGTAACCCTCAACGCCTTGGCAACTCTTGACGCGCACGCCTCGGTAAACACTGATACGCACGTCGCGGCAACCATGGATACGCACGCCTCGACAACCATGGACGTGTATGCCTTGGCAACTCTAGACGCACACGCCTCGGCAATCTTGGGAGCAATGGACATGGCATCACATGCCTCGACAATACCCTGGTACGCGGATTTAGTTAATTTCCTTGTTTGTGGTATTTTACCTTATGGCCTTACTCACCAAGGGAAGAAGCGGTTCCGCCAGGATGCTAAGCATTACTTTCGGGACGAGCCTGTTTTGTTTAAACAATGTGCAGATCAGGTCATACGCCGATGTTTCCTTGAAGAAGAGCAGCAGAATGTACTCCGGCAATGCCATTCTTCATCTTACGGTGGACATTTTAGAGGAACTTGTACCACGGCCAAAGTTTTGCAATCCGGTTTGTATTGGCCAACACTGTACAAAGATGCCCAAGAGTTTTACAAGCAATGTGATCGTTGCCAGAGGACGGGCAATATCTCTAGACGATATGAGATACCGCTCTAAAACATCACCGAGGTAGAATTGTTCCATGTATCGGGGATCAATTTTATGGGACCTTTCCCATCTTCATTCGGCAACCTCTACATTTTACTTGTCGTTGACTACATGGCTAAATAGGTTGAGGCAGCTGCAATTCCCACCAACGATTCCAAGACCATGCAAAGATTCTTGCAGAAAAATATATTTACACGGTTTGGGATGCCGAGAGCAATTATCAGTGATGAAGGCAAGCACTTCGACAACAAACTTAGGAGATGCATGAGCATGATCTCCTTTCGATATTTTCTTTTTATTTTTCTTTTTCTTAACTTTTTTATTTTTTTCGAATTATTTTTTTCTATTATTTTCAGTTATTTTTTCTCTTTATTTATTTTTGGAATTTTTAGAAGATATTTTATATTTCTTCATTATCTTTAGTTTTTGGGTTTTCTTTGTTTTGTTTTCTTTTCCACAACAAGACTCGCAACCACCATGCTAAGGAAATTCACTGCTGACTACTTGCCACAACAACCACAATAGAGAATGCCCAGGCAACAACAATGGCTTCGGCAACTATTGATGCCTAAACATGGATCAAATCAAGGCAATGCTATTCACACGGTACCAGCCACAAGCATTCAACCACCGATCGGAATGTGAATCAAGCAAACGGCACGAAGAAAACTTATCACTCGAGGTGATGACCTCTCCGACTAACTCATTTCATTTAGTTTCTTTTAAATTTTGTTTCACTTTTACATGCATTGAGGACAATGCTTCTCTCGAGTTTGGGGGGTGTTGGTTTCTAGTTAGTTTCATGTTTAGTTGCATTCATCTTTAGCAATCACATATAGGCTGCATATGTTACTTGCCATGCCTTTAATTGGATTTAATTGCTTAAGACTTGTTGAATATCCAATGATGAATTTCTTCCACTGCACTTAATTGAAAGAACCTTTAATTTTAGGATTGCATGAAAAGAACTTAGAATTTTACTATGATGCTGATTTTTTTACACAGTTATGGCTTGTTGAATAAATAAACTTAGTGAACTTAGGTTGCTTAAAATTTGGATAAATTTAAAATTAAAAGTTAAATTCTTGCTAGAGGTGCCCGAAACTAGCTCTAGAGTAATTGCACTTTCTTGCTAGAGGTGCCCAAAACTGGCTCTAGTAGTTAATGCACATTAAAGAATCGCTAGAGGTGCCCGAAATTGGCTCTAGTCGACTAAAATAAAATGAGAAATTGCTTACTTTGCTAGAGGTGCCCAAAATTGGCTCTAGTGAAAATAAAAATAAATGCTCCAGTAATTAAATTGATAAAAGCCTATTGTTCACATAGAATCTTGAAAATCAACTTGTACACAACTACGCACACACATTGCCATGAGCATTATAGTTTGATTCCGAGTAATTTTTGTGCTATCCGAAAAATCAAAAGGTGATCATACTTTGTGCTACGGTTCTGAGGTTTGAATTCAAGTTTGAAGCATGTCTTTGATGATTAAAGTCTTGGCAGGTAATTGTTAGTTTGCATTGCTTGAGGACAAGCATTAGTCATTCATGCATTAATTCATGTTTCTTTCCACCGTTGAGCTTGATTACATAACTTGGTGATTTTTGTGAAAAAAGATGCTGCTTTTGTGTGTTTTTGTGTGTATGCAGAATTACTTGCCATAACAAGGCTAGAACCAGTTGCCAGGGCAGTGCATGAAGGAGATGCCAATGTAGTTGCCAGGGCAATGCATGAAGGAGATGTCGAGCTAGTTGCCAAGGTAATTTTTGACCAAGAATAAGATGATATGGTAGACGAAATTGATGACTAGATAAGCCCAAGATGACGTGGAGCAAAGTTAAATCCAAAAGGAGTTTGATTTCCTTGAAGAGGTTAAAGAGAAATTAAATCCCAAGAAGATAGGAGAAGTTCTAGAAGGAATTTAAATATAATAAAGAATTATATTCTTTAAATATATTTAATTCGAACTTAACTTCCTCCTCAAGAAGGATTTGACCTAGCCATCTCCTATTTAAAGGACCAAGCCCTCAAAGAGAGTTAAGGGAGAGAGAGAGAATTTTTGACAAGATCAAGGGGGAGATATCGACTTCAAGGCTTCATCCATTCTTCATCTTTTTCTTCCTTGTTCCAATAGGTTTATGCTAGGACTTCTTTATCTTGTGTTTCTTTGGAACCTAGCCATGAACTAAATCTATTTGGCTAAGGTTATTGTGTTTTGTGGTTGTGAGAAACAATTGGATTTTGTTTAGGCAATAAGAGCTTGCACTTTTCTATTCAAGGTTTATTCATTCTTGGTTCTTATTTTTGTTTGCGAGTGAATTGGGAGAGGATCTCGTAACTTCATCTATTTATCTAATATCGGGAGAGTTAGATTCAAGAAACGAATGAGTATAATCTTTATTCAATCTATTGATGGTGGAGATTAATCCAGCTTAGGAATAAGTTAAGGATTTCAACGGCTAAGAGGAGCGTAAGATTGGTTGTTGTTCACCCTTGATTCACGCAGGGATATATTATCAAGGCATGCACAAGTAGCTAGAGTTTCGAATTAGGGATAAGAAGAAACCATTGAAGAACGCTCTGCCGAACCTTGACGTTGCTGCCCAAATGCCCAAGTAGTTGCCCAGCTAGTCTCCCAGGCAACCATCGATTAGTTACCAAGGCAACCCCATTGTGCAAGTTGCCCTTGCACTCTTTTACCAAGACGATCCAATCGGCTATCACACTTCAACTCACGATAACCTGGCCTATTCTCTCTCATTTAATTCCATCTATTCTTTTACTTTATTGCTTTCTAGTTTAGTTGTTGGTTAAAACTCCTACAATCATCTACTTGTGTTTCTTTTACTTTTTACAGTGCAAGAGATTAGATTCTTGAAGTAGCACCAATCCCTATGGAGACGATATCTTTTATACTATAACTTGCGACGTGTACACTTGCACAATTGCGGAGCACTTATTACGCGCAGCAGTTGCTTTATCGTTGCGCGGTGTCCGAGTGTAGGAGTCTCCGAAGGTTGATGGGTCCAGACATTTAGGAGCATTCAAGGGAGGAGCTTCAGGCTCCGTGATGCTTTGAGCGTAATACGAGCATGGTGGTTTTGTCTTCGGAGGTGTTTGGAAGAGGTACAACAATTTCATTACTTTCTCATCTAGTATTTTTTCCATCTACCAATGGCCGAAAGCTGAGAAGTGAAATTGGGACTATAATTTATTGGTTTTCGACCATAACACTTATGCATGTCTTATAACTATTTTAAGTTGTTTGTAGCCAAAGAAAAGTCATGATGATTGTTGATATCGAATTTGGGGACACAAGACAAAGAGGATGGAAAGGCCGTTGAGGGAGAGGTTAATGGAAGGTGATGGCGATTCACCTGAGATTTAACAGGCGGAGAGCCGCCGGGGACAAGTTCAGCGTTCTTGGTGATATGTCGAGAGGATAGAAATAAAAAAGGGGGAATGTTCTGTGTAGAAATGTGTCTATTTTCCCCTTTAGAGAAAGTGCTCACCTTTTACACCTCTCTGACACCCTTATCATGTCGACGGTTATTCATGGTACTTTTATGGGCAATGCCAGTATGGCTCTATGATGGCTCATCTGTGGGCCTTTAGTAGTAGATTCTACTTATGGGACGACGGTCATGTCTGTCAGCGTGTTTCGGGGATTGATGATTTGGGGGTCTGTCGAAGATTGAAATCTACAAGGGCAGAAAAATATTTAAGTTGAAGGCTAGAGCTTAGTGGAGACAATGGTGCTTTACCCGGAGACAATGTCAGGAGTGGTATCTTACGGGGGATTCAGAGGAGGTACAACAAGTACCTAAACTATTTTTTTTGGTTACAACAAGTACATAAATCTTTGCAGCATGTGTAATAACCCATCTTAATACGGGCTTTCACTTTTATAAAACTGAAATGAATAAATTAAATCCAAGTCTTGTTTATTAAACAAATATCCATTTACAATATCAAAATCCATTCAAAATTCAAAAACCCAATTACAAGACCTAATGCCTATAAACTTACCAACACCCAAATCGAGAGCGCAACATCACAAGCCCAAACAAAACCTAAAAAAACCTAGCCAATATGAGATGCTAACACTAAACATCCATCATATCTTAGAGAGATCTGACAGCACATATTGCTCTAAAGAGATCATTCGGCTCTTTTCATGTAGACGTGCAAGCCACGACTCTAGTTGATTCACTTCCTGTATGGAATACATGCAGCTTCCAAAATCTTCCCACAGGCTCTTTGGAGCAGTGACCCTCATGAGTCTTGCCATCGTATGGAGTAGTGACCTTTTTTCATCTGTCGTACTCCTTGTCAGCCCCCAAGAACGGCACATACAACCAAAAATAGAAAGAAATCAAATTCTTTCTGCAATCAATGAGCCTTTTTGTATCATTATTATTTTTTGAAAAACGTAATGTGAATTGATTATAAAAATTGAATGTAAACATCAATGTAATGTTATGTTTTCTATCAATAGAAAGCAAGAAGTATTCGAGAGGTATTAAAGCATTTCTCAATTTTTATTTCTTAGTTTCGAAAACACATAGAACAATAGAAAATGGGTTAGGGCTTACCATAGGGGTTGTTAGGGCCTCTATCATTTCTTGTAGCCGAGGTTTCCACCACCGATGAATAGTGGGCTCCCAAAGTTGAACCTCTCGGCTGATTCATTGTCGTTTGGGTTTAGAGCATTGAATGAAATAAAAAACGAACACATTTTTTAGGTTTTTTGAAAAAAATTTGGACCCAAGTGGTTTTTGTTAGATTCTTGAAGGTAGGGTTGTTTTTTTAAGATTTTGAGGTTAGATTTAGGTGTAGGTGGTCGAATGCGTTCGAACGTTAGGTTTAATTCTTTATCAGATTTTGGTAACGATCAACGTGATAGATATTTATCAGATTTTGAAATTTCAGATGAACTCGATGAACATTGCAAGAACCTGAAGGATAGGCGAGAGGATTTTGGAGGGGGTTGATTCGTTGTTTAAGGGAGGATGAAATGAATGTGTTTAATTTTTTATGTTTCATAATTAAACTTACATATAATTATTTGTAACTCTTAATTTATTAATTTTATTATTCATTATTGTTCTTGCATATCATTATTAGTAACATTTAATTCATTAATTTTGCACTTTAATCACTTTTTGTTTATTGCATGTTATTAAATATAAACTCAACGTGTTATTAAATTGTTTTTATTTTCTATATTAAAGAATTCGATCAAATTCTTTTAATATTTGTTACTAAACATATTGAAAATAGTTTTTTTAAAAGGAAGGGCAGGCTTCATGAAATAAAAAAAAAACCCTCTAAACCTATTAGGGGGAAAAGTACCCTATTTTATTAAGGATCTTGATCTCGTCTACAAGCAAGTTTAACCATGAACCCAAAACACCAAAATCTTATAGCCTCCTAAATTTTTCTAACATAAACGACACATATTACACGCAGACCTCATGCTATACAGTTAACATTATCAATAAGGAGGAGGTCTTCAGCTCTCTCGATGCCTTGATGCGCCAAACGGTGAGCTTCAACATTAGCTTCATGATATGCAAATTGAATTTTCCACCCATGATCTGTTAGAAGGGAAGAGCAATTCCTTACCAATGAGTGGAACGGTGTAGAAGCAAATTGAGGGTTTGTTATCTAATTAACAGACAACGTGCTATCAGATTCAACAACAAGAGTATGTGATCGAGCCCACACCGATGAAGAGAAAATAGAGCAAGCTTCAAAGATTGCTTTCAACTCTACCTATGATGAATCGAACAGGCCAATTGAATTTGCAAACCGAATCATAACACTCCCATTATGATCCCTGAGGATACACCAATACTTGCATAACCAAAGCTCCCACGAACGGCAGTATCAACAATGAACTTCAAACATCCATATGAAGAGGGCACCCAAGATCCCGAAACATGCCTACTAAGTTTTGCATTTCTTATAAAAACTGTACATGGATTATGAAAAAAATCTGAAATAGATATGATGGAGCTTCGCCAATTGCTTTTGGCCCAATGACCTATCCTAAGAATAACAATATCATATATCTCAGATTCAGTCATACTTTTGTTATTCTTCAATGGGATAGTCAAGTTATAAAGTTAAATTGTTAAATAGGGTAAATTGTGTAAATCATCACAGAACTCTACTCTCAAACCTATTTTGGTCACTGAAGTTTCAAAGCATTCAATTTACTCACTGAAGTTCAGACATTGAACGTTTTTTGTTACTTTTCTCTTAACTTTTTGACAATATCCATTTACCGACAAACAGAGGAAATTCTCCAAGATCTGAACGATGGAAAGCTTCTCATAGGCCTAAATGAAACAATATAACGAGAAACAGGCTCCATCCAACGGTGGAGGAGGGTGGTCAACAAGAGAGAAACCATAAGGTTTTTGTCTAATTTGTGGACTTCAGGCACTTTTTAGCGAATTAAAGGTCGGATTCAGACTCAGGAGGGCGAGATGAAATGACTAGTGATAATTTGGTACCAAACGGCCACCATCTACAGTGCGCGTCCGACGACGGTGAACGACAGAGTAACAAAACCTTCCAATTTCTGAACTTTAGTGACCAAAAACGTTCAATGTCTAAACTTCAGTGAGTAAATTGAAAGTTTTAAGACTTCAATGATCAAAATATGTTTGAGAGTAAAGTTCAATGATGATTTACATAATTTACCCTGGTATATATTAACTAAGTATATATTTTCTCATATTGAAGAATGAATCATGATCGCTCTAGGACAATCTATGTGCAAACTTACCACCGCGACTCCACTGGCAAGTTTTTTCATCATATTTAAATCTAATTCTTAAATTTTGAGAGTAGGAGGGCTAATTTTTAAATTTGGACATAGTACATGGACCTTTGGCATATTTAAATATAAGTATAATTAACTTTATGACATCCAAATCCACAAAAAATTGAATTAAAAATATTAAATCATATATTGAATATATGTGTTTGCTAAATTCGGATGACCAAGGTTCGAATCTCTTAGAAGCAAATATATTCTCCATCTGGTAAGTTAAAGTTAAACTCAAGTATCTGACTTTTTAATCCACATTTATAATGAGTAATGCATATTTGGATAATGGATATCTCATAAGATGTTTATCTACATCCGTAATGAATAATAATTTTAATTTTAGAATCCACAAAAAATTGATAAGATATTTGTAAATAATCTATTCAAATATTTTATTTTGATATAACTTAAATAAAAATATTTTTGGACTTAAACTAATTTGCAAAAGTATTTCAAAAGTCCATTAACTTGAAAAATATGTTTGAAAGGTTTTTAAAGGGGTTTGACATGTTTAAATACTTTCAAAATAGCCAAAGTGTCAAAAACATGCTTTGAGTATCAGTACGATCTTCCTTGTACCGATACCCAATAGCTCGTACCGATACGGTCGCCCGTGTACTGATACGCCCTTTGTTCCCCATATTTTTAGATTTTTCAATAGTTAAACATCATACTGATACGGCCTAGTCCATACTGATACGAGTGGTCCCATACTGATACACAAGTATCGCGTATCGGTACCCCGTGTTATAAATACCCAATGACTCTTTCTTCTTTGAGACAGGTACCGATACCGAAGGTCGTGTACCAGTACCAACATGCCCAGAAGTGCATTTAATGTTAGAAATAAAATCTCCAACGGCTCTAATCAATCCGCAACAGCTAGAAACGGTTATGGAGCCTTTAAAGGGTTTAAAATACCTATTCAAGCAGCCATGGAACAACAAGAAACATATTGCCAACATTCTTTTGTATAGAGAAATTATGTTTGTGCTTAAATTGACAATTTTATTGTAAAAACACTAGTGAGCCAAATTGTCACATTTGCTCAAATGTTTGGTTTTGGGTGAGAGCTAAATTGTGTAAACTCTTTGCCTTGTGAGGTTTTCCTAGTTTGCTAAATTTGTATACTCTTTGTGAGAATGCCTCAAAGCTTTGGGTATAAGCTTTGAGGGGTTGTAAATGTTATCTCCTTGAGCCTAGAAAAAGGAAAGACAAATTAGTGAGTTTGTGGAAAATCCTTACTTTGGATAACTAAGGTAGTGGAGTTAAACTTGGTTGAGAACTCGAACCACTATAAATCATTGTGCAAAATTTTAATTTCCTATTGCTTCCACCATAAGCACTCAAAAGTCAATTCACCCCCTTTTGACAATTTCGATTGATCATTCGAGCCCAAAATAATCAGATTCCCAGAAGATAGCAATTTTTTCTTCTTTTTATTGATACAAATGTTTGGTTGGACTAGACATGTTAAAATATTAGGCTTCTTGAAATCCAAGAGGTTTTAGACAAAATATTAGGCTTGCAAATTTAGGTTTGTCTAAAAGAAAATGGCTTAAAGTAGGGCTAATATGAGGCCTTTTGTTCTTGACCCATGGATCTAGCTTATTCATTTATAAGCGTTAGATTAAAAAAAGTAAATAGTATTCGGTGAACTGGCTACCTTAGGAATAGGGTAAAAAGCTAGTCAAAACCAGCATCATCCCTTAGTTGAGCCGAAAAACACTGAAAAGTTAGGGTAAGGACATTCTCAAACACGTTGGAAGCACTCAAGGGGTCATTGTGTGGGATTTTGATTTTTGAAGGAGATTTAGAAGGAAGCAAGCTATAAGGTAAGATTCTTGTTCTTATATATTCTTAAAATTTGAGATTATGGTTTTTTTTTGAGATTTCTGAAAATTTCAGAATATGGTGTTTTTGGAGATTTTTTAAAATTTGAGAATATAGGGTTTTTTGGAGCTTTATCAAGTGTTGGGTTTGATGTTTGGAGTATGTTGATTGATGTTTTTTGTCGGTTGCATAAACTTGGTTTGGCATATGATTTGTTAAAAAAGACGAAAATAAAAAGAGAATGATTAAATTGAATTGATTCAAAGAATAGAGGAACTGGTTCGGAGTATGTTGATTGATGCTTTTCATCGGTTGCATCGAACAGTGATTTGTAATGAGTTATTTATGTTTGAATGCTATTTGATTCCATAAGCTTATTAGTTTTGTTTCATTTTTTTTGTACAAGTGTGAAACATGTTCGTTAATGCATGTGCTTCTGTATGCTCAGTTTCATTGTAGCAACATTCTTTTGTTATAGATTTTTTTAGTTTTATTTGTATGTAAATTACGCCCTTCAGCTGAGATAATATTGTATTTGTTTCTCTACTTGAACAAAATAAGCATAGAAGTTAGCATAAAAACTTGCAAAATCCCTATTGGACTGAGGTGTCTATATTTCACATAAAGTCAGTGATTTATGATACATTAAGTATAATTGCTAGGATTCTAGTGCAAAGAAAATAGTGATAAAGATATTTTCATATAAATATTTGTGTGTCAGTTTGTGTAGGATTTTACAAGCCTGTAGATAATGTTAATTCTTCATGAGATTTCCGTTGATGTAGATTCATTAAAAGGTTGTTTCAACAAACTTATGTGGCCTGTGTCTAGTGAAATAAGGGAAGCTTTTGGTTCAAGTTGAAATTCAACTATGATTTTTTAAGAAAAAATATACCACTGAAAACCACACCTTTCTGTATGGGTGATGTTTGTATTTGTTTCTCTACTCCTACATATGTGTGCATAGAGTTTAGCATATAAAAGAAACTTGGTCGCAAAATCACTGTAGGACTTAGATGTCTATATTTCATTCAAGCTCAAACTTGTTCATTCCTTATTGCAGTAGACATTGGCCATTTAAATTTGTGCATTCTTATTAAGAGTCCATGTATGTAATGATTCTTGTAATAATTTGTTTTTGGCATATGCTTAGTCAGTATGCAATTTTTGGTTGTAAGGGTATCCTCTTTGTATTTTCATTCTAGAAATAAGAAGGGAGCTGTGTTTAGTTGAGCCGGTTCTAGTAAGATGAAACGAGTTTGGCAAACAAAAAATTATTTAAAATGAAAACTAACTAGGCTTATTATATCAAGTTTGCCTATGGCTTTTGTTTCTCCTTTACAAGTGTATGCCTTTTTTCTCTTTATACTTATATTTGCAGTTCAGAAGTCTAAAAAGGAATTTTTTAATGAACTAATTGTCCTTTTTCATCATTTATTCCTTTCCTCCTTCCTTCATTTATTAATTGGTTTACGTGGATTGTCTATGGTAGTAATAGAGAAGTTAACAATACTTGTTGTCGGTAAATGATGTAACTAGTTTGGAAACTGAAATTTTTGGCCGTCCAATACTTTATGATGTAACTAGTAATTGGTTGTTGGAAGTAGTTAGGAATAGTTGTTGTCTCTATTTGATGTAAGTAGTAAGGAAATTGAATTTGTTTTGGTCTATTAGTATATGATGTTGAGTATTATCTATTTCTAAAAACTAATGTGACATTCATTTCAGATTGAAGTAGTTGAGAATGGATGAACTTAGATATGTCGACGTAGAAGGGGTGAATGATGACACAATTGTGGTGGATGAGGCATATAAACCATTGAGTGCATATTTTAACTTCTAGTAAGTTAAAGTTGAATGAATATAGCATTCTTGAAATTGTTAGTTCGTTAGTAATATGTATTTCACACTCTTAACTTTGAAATGGTGTATTTACAGTATAAGTGAATGTAAAGGATGCAAGGGAGGAAAGAAGAAAATGAACAATGTGGTAAGTGAGAAATTTGAAATACTATTATGTGTTGTGTATTGGCTTGTAAAGTGTACATATTATAAAAATATAATATTTGTAGGAGTGATACAGGAGAGAAAAGCACTAGGATTGAAATAGGCAAAAATGACTGATGAGGAAAAGAATCCCTATTTTGATATGCAAGTGGAACATAAGCAAGCCTATATGGAATGGATAGCAAAATGCAAAGTGAAGGCAAAAGATAAGAAGGTAAGTGTAAGTGTATTTTTGTTGTTAGAGAAAGTGTTTAGGGTTTAAAATTTTTGTTAAATAATATATTTAAGTGTAACATTGAATTAATTATTGTTATATTATATGCCTTAGGAGATGTCGTCAAGGTGTAGCATGAAGAAGCTGTTAATTTTATTTAAAGTGATGCGGAGGTTGAAGATTAATGGTGTTGTTGCTGAATTAGGGTTTATCCCTTTGATTGGAATGAAACCTCGAGCAATTCATCGTGAGCTATATCGCGAGTTAGCTGAGAACTTTTATGTTGAAAGCTCCATGAAGGAATTTAATGGACACAAACTTCCTTTAATGATAGAAGATGTGGAGGTTGTATTGGGCTAAAGAATGAAGGTGTTGACGTTGTACACGTCATGAGGAAATTTAATGGAAAAGAACTAGCGCTGAAACATAAAATCAGTACGAATGTGACATATCATAAACTTGAGGGCAAGATACTAAGTGGTGATATTGAGGGAGATGAATTGAAAGCATGTGTGTTTTTGTACATTGTTGGTGTTTTCTTATGTCCAAACGCGAACACCATGCCTTCCTTAGAACATATGAAGTTATTGTGTTCAGTTGGGTTGAAGGAAAACTAAATTGGTGTAAATTTGCATATGAGAGGTTGATTGGTGGGGGTAGCCAAATTTAAAGATCGTGCAAGTCAGACTTACTAGACCGGATGCATTGCTATCCTAGAGGTAATTTATTTTTAGAAGGATGTTTCGTTGCAGTAGTACGTAATTTACCCAAGTTTTATTTTGAAAATAATTTTGTGTGTAATATGAAATGTAGGTGACATTCTTTGATTATTGGTGCGGAATTCCGAGTAGAGGCTATGCTGCTGCTGACCGTGTTGGTCGCATCCATGCATGGGGGAAGAAAGAAGTAGGCAAGCTTGTTTCTCGCTTAAAAGGAGATCGTCCTGCTAAAAAATTAAAGTAAATACATTATTAAATTTTGTATTGGGCATATTCATTATTGGGCAGATTTGTTATTAGGCATATTGTAAAATAGATCACATGAAAGTCTAAAATTGAATAAATGTGAACGTAAACTATCATACGCGTTATATGCTAGTAAGGGTATGCAAAGATTGCATCAAAACATAATGTAATGTTAAGCATTGCTGCATCAAAGCAAGAAATGAATCACAATTGCATGATAACAAATACTGTAAAGCATAGTTGCTTCAAAACGTGAAGTGAATCACTGTAGGCCAGTCTATAAAGATGTAAATAAGAAAATGTGACCTTGCCAAAAAAGGAAAGGAGAAGACGTATAGTAGCACTTACAATTATTTAGTCTCCATTTCAACAAAAAGAAATGCATTAAGATACTCTAACTCGTAAAATTGAGATACTGCAAGACATAAAGTTAAATACCGTAAGCAACACGTAACACATTTGTATTGACAATAAATATAATTTTAAAATTAGATGGCCTTAATGAAATATTACCATGGATGTCGGAATCGCTGATATGTTGTAAACTTGATCGTCTTTGATAAGTGTTCAAAAGTACTATTTTTCTTACCCTTTTTACTCATATTATTGTTAGACTTAGGCTCATATTAGTTGCATAGTTAGCCATTCATGCATTAATCCATGTTTCCTTCCATCGTTGAGCTTGATTACATAACTTGGTAGTTTTTGTGGAAAAGATGCTGCTTTGGTGTGCTTTGTGTGTGTATGTGCAGGATCACTTGCCAAAGCAATGCCGAGCTAGTTGCCAGGGCAATGCATGAAGGAGATGCCGAGCTAGTTGCCAGGGCAATGCATGAAGGAGACGCCGAGACAGTTGCCATGGCAATTGTCGACATGAGCAAAGGTGATATGATAGTCGAAATTGATGACTAAACAAGCCCAAGATGACGTGGAGCAAAGCCCAAACCCAAAGGAATTTGATTTCCATGCAGAGATCAAAGAAGAATTAAATTCCAAGAAAGGAGAAGTTCTAGTAGGAATACAATTATAATAAAGAATTATATTCTTTAAAGATAATTTAATTCCAACTTAAACTCCTCCTCAAAGAAGGACTTTGGCCTAGCCCTATAAATAGCAAGGAGATTTCGACAATCATGGAGAGAGCGAGAGGGAATTTTCGACAAGTCCAAGGAGAGAAAAGAGAGGGGAATTTCGACAAGTCCAAGGAGGGCAAGAGGAGAGAATTTTCGACAAGCATCTAGGGCAAGGAGGATTTCGACAAGCCTCATTCTTCATCCTTTTCTTTCTTGTTTTATTGGGTTCATGCTAGGGATTATTTATCTCGTGTTTCTTTGGAACCTAGCCATGAACTAAATCTATTTGGCTATGGTTATTGTGTTTTGTGGTTGTGAGAAACTATTGGTTTTTGTTTAGGTAATAAGAGTTTGCACTTTTCTATTTCAAGGTTTATTCATTCTTTGTTCTTATACTTGTTTGAGAGTGAATTGGGAGAGGATCTCGTGATTTCATCTATTTATCTAATATCGGGAGAGTTAGATTCAAGAAACGAATGAATATGATCTCTATTCAATCTATTGATGGTGAAGATTAATCCGGCTTAGGAATAAGTTAAGGATTTCAACGGCTAAGAGGAGCGCAAGATTGGTTGTTGTTCACCCTTGATTCACGCAGGGATGTATTATCAAGGCATGCACAAGTAGCTAGAGTTTCGACTTAGGGATAAGAAGAAACCATTGAAGAACACTCTACCGAACCTTGAAGATTGGTGCCCAGACGCCCTAGTAGTTGCCCAGGCAACCATCGATTAGTTGCCAAGGCAACCCCGTTGTGCAAGTTGCCCGTGCACTCTTTTACCAAAACAATCCAATCGGCTATCACACCTCAACTCATGATAACCTGGCCTATCTCTCTCTCATTTGAATTCATCTTTTCTTTTACTTTATTGCTTTCTAGATTAGTCATTAGTTAAACTCCTATAATCCTTTACTTGTGTTTTTACTTTTTACAGTGCAAGAGATTAGATCCTTGAAGTGGAACCAATCCTTGTGGAGACGATATCTTTTATACTATAACTTGCGACGTGTATACTTGCACACTTGCGTAGCACTTATTACGCGCAACAAGTTTTTGGCGCCGTTGTCGGGGATTGGCAATAGCGACTTTGTTTTTACTTTCTTGCACTTTCTTTTTATTTTTCTTGTTTAAAATTCAAAGGGCTAACAAACTTTGGTTTTGCATTGGTATATGACCAGGGCGAGACCGACTTCACCAGAATATCCCTTTGATCCAGAAATCGAACGAACCTTACAAAGACTTAGACGAAGGATAAGAGAAGCAATGGCAAATCAAGACGGCAATATGAATCAAGATGTTCGAGCAGGAAGAGGAGTGATTCTTGCACGAAACATAACTATTCGAGACTATCTTGAAGAAGATCTTGATGGACTTAACCTAGGAGTTGTCGCACCTAAAATTGAAGCCGACCACTTTGAGTTGAAACCGATAATGTTTAATATGATCAACACAATTGGTCAATTTGGCGGCTCAGCAACTGAAGATGCACGACAACATCTAAAATCTTTCCTCGAGATTTGCAACTTGTTCAAAATACACGGAGTCACCCCCGATTTCTTACGACTAAGATTATTCCCCTATTCACTGAGGGATAGGGCGAAAGCATGGTTGAATAGCATTCCTGCGGGATCAATAGCATCTTGGACTGATCTTTGTCGTGATTTCCTTTCTAGATTTAATCCTACAAATTTGACTGATAAGCTTCGTAATGACATTACTTCTTTTCAGCAGGCAGATGATGAATCCATGTACGAGGCTTGGGAGCGATATAGAGAACTTCTACACAAATGCCCCCTACACGGATTCCCGGTGTGGACTCAAGTATCAATGTTTTACAACGCCGTGAATACACCAACAAGGATGATGCTAGATGCCTCGACAAACGGCATACTCCTAGATAAGTCGTCGGAGGAAGCAATGCAAAATTTAAACAGGCTGGCCAAGAATGATTATCAATTCCCATCTACTAGAAGAGGAGGAATTAGACGCCAAGCCACAATACATGAACTAGGATCATCAGATTCAATTTCGGCACAATTGGCCACTTTAACCAAGATGGTCCAGAACATGCAAAAACCAAACAACACACATGAAGTCAAGGTAATGGATTCTTTTTGTGAGTTATGTGGTGATAACCATAATTCTTCAGAATGTATGCAGAATCCGAAATCCAGCTTCTATGTGGGGAATTACAATCGGAACAACAATGTGATGTCCAATACATGCAATCTAGCTTGGAAGAAGCACCCAAATTTTTCATGGAGTAATCCCAACAATGCTCTAAACCAGAACAATCATAATACACAAGCATCGGGATTCCAGCAGAATATGCCACAACAACAGATGCCGCAGCAACAACCGACAACATCTAGTTCTTTGGAAAATTCTCTAAATGCTTTTATGATGAAAACTGAATCTTATATGGCTGGGAATAGTAATTTCATAAAAAGAACTGATGCTTTTATTAACAGGACCGAGATGAGATTGCAAAACCAAGAGGCGGCAATCAAATCATTGGAAAATCAAGTCGGACAGTTTGCTCAAAATCTGAATACTAGACCACAAGGAGGTTTACCTAGCGATACTGAAGTCGCAAGAGGAACTGGCCATGAGCAATGTAAGGCAATCACCACTAGAAGTGGCCAACAACTTAGAGAGGCTCAAACCCGCTCATCAAACAAAACTCCAGAAAAAGATCAAGACGAACCTAGCGGCAAAGCCTCAGATGCTGAACCAAGAATTGTCGCGGCAACCGGCAATAAGCATGCCTCGGCAACCGACGATAAAGACGCCTCGGCAACTTGCGATAAGCATGCCTCGGCAACCCTAGTTGATAATGCCTCGGCAACTCCAGATGTCCCAGTAATGCCGTCAATCAGGTTTCAAACCAATGAAAGGATCGAAGATATCCGACTTCCACCACCATTCCCACAAAGGTTGAAGCGACAAAAGCAAGAATACCAATTCAAGAAGTTTCTTGATATCCTAAAGCAAGTCCACATCAACTTGCCATTGGTGGAAGCAATTGAACAAATGCCAGACTATGCCAAGTTTCTTAAAGACATTGTGTCCAAAGGAACAAGGCTAGGAGAGTTTGAAACAGTTGCCGCGACAGAGGGATGCATGGCAATGTTGCACAATCATATGCCACTCAAGCATTATGCGACCTTGGGGCTAGCATAAACTTGATGCCTAAATCGGTTTTCCAGAAACTAGGAATCGGGAAGGCAAGACCTACAACAGTCATGCTGCAGCTAGCCGACAGATCCTATGTGCATCCAGAGGGAAAAATCGAGGACATACTGGAAAAATCGAGGACATACTGGAAAAATCCAGATGAGCATGCACCCATCATTCTTGGGAGACCATTCCTAGCAACAGGGAGAAACTTGATTGATGTTGAAAAGGGAGAACTCACAATGAGGGTGAATGACCAGCAAGTTAAACTAAATGTGTTCCAAACACTAAGGCATGCCGATGATCCAGAAGAATGCCAACTTCTTCATGCCACGGCAGAGTTTAACTTCGATGAGGAATTTAGTTGCCTCGGCAACTACATTGCCGACCAAGAGGAACATGAGGAGTATGAAGAACCGGTCGATGAAGAACAACCAGAAGAGGCAAATTGGCTAGCCAATCAACCAAGTACAAACTTTGAACCACTGGACTACTCAGGTAAGGAAGGTAAGCTCGAAAAACCCTCTATTGAACAACCACCAATTCTTGAGTTGAAACAATTGCCAGAGCAACTAAAATATGCATACTTAGGGACCGATAATACATTGCCTGTAATTATTTCTTCTAAGTTACAGCCTGAGCAGGAAAAGAAGCTGATCAAGATGTTGAAGCTACACAAAAAGGCAATAGGGTGGACAATTGCCGACTTGAAGGGAATTAGCCCGGCGATGTGCATGCACAAGATCTTGTTGGAAGATGATCACAAACCTTCAATTGAGGCCCAGAGGAGACTGAATCATTCCATGAAAGGGGTTGTAATGAAAGAAATCATCAAGTGGCTTGACGCCGTCATTATATACCCTATCTCCGATAGTACGTGGGTAAGTCTGGTACAATGTGTACCAAAAAAGAGAGGTATAACAGTGGTAAGCAATGAAAATAATGAACTTATCCCAACCAGGACTGTGACCGGTTGGAGGGTTTGTATGGACTATCGAAAGCTAAACAAAGCTACTAGGAAAGATCACTTCCCATTACCCTTTATTGATCAAATGCTTGACCGTCTTGCAGGTAAACCCTTCTATTGTTTTCTTGATGGTTATTCAGGTTACAATCAGATTGCCATAGCACCAGAAGATCAAGAAAATATAACCTTCACATGCCCATACGGTACTTATGCCTTCCGAAGGATGCCGTTCGGATTGTGTAACGCCCCGACAACCTTCCAAAGATGCATGATGGCACTCTTTTCAGACATGGTCGAAGACTTCCTTGAGATCTTCATGGATGATTTTTCAGTTTTTGGTAATGACTTCGACGGTTGTCTCGGTAATTTAGAGAGGGTGTTAGCAAGATGCGAAGAAACGAATTTAGTCCTCAATTGGGAGAAATGCCATTTTATGGTAGATGAAGGAATAGTGCTCGGCCACAAGATTTCATCCAAGGGAATTGAAGTAGACAAAGCCTAGGTGGACGTGATCGAGATTACCCCCACCAAGTTCGGTTAAAGGAATTCAAAGTTTTCTCGGACATGCAGGTTTTTACAGGAGGTTCATTCATAATTTTTCTAAAATCACTAAACTCTTGTGTAATCTGCTTGAACAGGATAAAGTATTCGATTTTGATGATTCTTGCACTCAAGCATTCGAAACCCTAAAGAAAAAGCTTGCCTCGGCACCCATTGTCGTTCCACCAGATTGGACGCTACCTTTTGAGCTCATGTGTGATGCAAGTGATTTCGCGGTAGGAGCAGTCCTAGGCCAACACACAGGTAAGACCTTCCATGTGATATACTACGCTAGTAAAACTCTTAATGATGCTCAAGTCAATTACACAACAACGGAGAAAGAGTTACTAGCTGTAGTTTTCGCATTTGACAAGTTCCGATCCTATTTAATTGGTACAAAGGTAATTGTTCATACGGACCATTCAGCAATCAAATACTTATTTGCTAAAAAGGATGCTAAAGCTCGTTTGATTCGTTGGATATTACTTTTACAAGAATTTGATATTGAAATTAAAGACAGGAAAGGAACAGAAAATCAAGTGGCAGATCACTTATCACGTTTGGAACACAATATGAAGGAGGACGCGGATCTAGAGATATGCGATGCATTCCCGGATGAAAAAATTTTAGTTACCTCAGCAACCCTAGACGCCTCGGCAACCCACGACGCCTCGGCAACCATGGATGCACACGCCTCGGCAACTCTCGATGCCGCAGCAGCCTTTGACGCACACGCCTCGGCAATTTTGGGAGTAGTCACCATGGTAGCACATGCCTCGACAATACCCTGGTACGCGGATTTAGTTAACTTCCTTGTTTGTGGTATTTTTCCTTATGGCATTACTCACCAAGGGAAGAAGCGGTTCCGCCATGATGCTAAGCATTACTTTTGGGATGAGCCTCTTTTGTTCAAACAATATGCATATCAGGTTATACGCCGATGTGTCCCTGAAGAAAAGCAACAGAATGTACTCCGGCAATGCCATTCTTCACCCTATGGAGGACATTTTGGAGGAACTCGTACCACGACCAAAGTTTTGCAATCCGGTTTGTATTGGCCAACATTGTACAAAGATGCCCAAGACTTTTACAAGCAATGTGATCGTTGCCAGAGGACGGGCAATATCTCTAGACGACATGAGATGCCGCTCCAGAACATCATCGAGGTGGAATTGTTCGATGTATGGGGGATTGATTTTATGGGACCTTTCCCATCTTCATTCGGCAACCTCTATATTCTACTTGCCATCGACTACGTGTCTAAATGGGTTGAGGCAGCTGCAGTTCCCAACAACGATTCCAAGACCGTGCAACGATTCCTGCAGAAAAACATATTTACACGGTTTGGGATGCCGAGAGCAATTATCAGCGACGAAGGCAAGAATTTTGACAACAAACTAATTGCCAAGATGTTGCAACGCTTCGGCATATCACACAAGATCGCCACGACATATCACCCATAAACCAACGGGCAAGCAGAAATTTCCAACCGAGAATTGATGGGTATACTCGAGAAAGTTATAAATCCCTCTAGGAAGGATTGGTCATTAAGACTAGATGACGCACTTTGGGCATATCGCACTGCATTCAAAACACCCTTAGGTATGTCCCCCTTCCGACTTGTCTATGGAAAAACATGCCATCTACTAGTGGAAATCGAGCACAAGGCGTACTGGGCAATCAAGACCGTGAATATGGATTGGGAAAGTGCCGGACAAAAGCGTTTGATGGATCTCAATGAGATAGAAGAATTCCGTGCACTCGCCTATAACAATGCACGAATCTACAAGGAGAAAACAAAGCGATGGCACGACAAGAAACTATTTCCACGGCAATTCACGCCAAGACAACTAGTTCTCCTATTCAATTCTCGGCTAAAACTTTTCCCGGGAAAGCTGAAATCAAGATGGTCGGGACCATTCGAAGTCGTCAAACCATTCTCTCATGGTGCTGTGATAATCAAGTCCATCTCTAACAACCATGAATTCAAAGTTAATGGACAAAGATTGAAGCACTACATTGGTGCCCATGTGGAACATAACAAAGAAGTGGTCAACTTAGGAGATGCATGAGCATGCTCTCCTTTCAATATTTTCTTTTTCTTTTTCTTTTCTTTTTATTTTCATTTTTATTTTTAGGAGATATTTTATTTTTCTTCATTATCTTTAGTTTTCAGGTTTTCTTTGTTTTCTTTTTCACAATAAGACTCACAACTACTATGCTAAGGAAATTTACTGCCAAGATCCTTGCCCCGGCAACCAATGAAAAAGATGTCGCGGCAACCTACATCGTGCCTGCACAAGCTGATGCCACGGCAACCAACCCTGAAGATGCCACGGCAACCAAAGCTAAAGACATCCCGACAACCACTGCAAAAGCCAAAGGTAAAGCACCTATGCCCGAATTAACTCCTACGGAATCATTTTCTGATTTTTCAGATTCGGACGAGTCCTCCATTGAACCAATAAAGACTGCACCAATTGAATCTTCCAAGCGAAAAGCCATTGCGTTCAAGCAAGAGAATCAAGACACCGACTAGAAGGAAACTAATCATCTACGATGATGAACTCTCGGAGTAAGTCCTCACATGCATTTTTATTCTTATTTCTCATTATTTTATGCATGCATTGAGGACAATGCCTCACTCGAGTTTGGGGGGGATTGTTATTAGTAGTTACCATGTTTAGTTATATTCATCTTAAGGATACATAAATTGCTTGCCATGCCTTTAATTGGAACAATAATTGCTTAGATTTGATGAATATTCGATGATGACTTTGCCAATGCACTTAATTGATAGAATTTTTATTCTAGGATAACCATGGAAAAACTTAGAATTTTACTATGATGCTAAATTTGATGAAACACTGCTGTGGTTTGATTGATTTAAGGAATTCTAGTGAACTTAGGTTGATGAATGCTAGAAGTGCCCGAAATTGGCTCTAGCATGTGCTAAAAAAAATTGATCACTAGAGGTGCCCGAAATTGTCTCTAGGATGTGTTAAAAAAATTTTAACTAGAGGTGCCCGAAACTGACTCTAGTCGATTAAATTAACTTAAGAAAACTAAAAACAAAACACTAGAGGTGCCCAACACTGGCTCCAGTTAAAACATGTTAAAAAGAACCCAATGAAGTAATTTGAAAACCTCTTGTTTGCATAGAATCCGAAAAATCAACTTGCACACAACTCCGCACACACTCACAAGCATTATAGTTTGATTCCGAGTAACTCCTAAGTTTTCCAAAAAATAAAAAGCCAATCATACTATGCCTCGGTTCAGAGAATTGAAATCAATTTCAAAGATAAGTTTGTGAAAATTGAAGTCTTGGCAGGTAATTATGAGTTTGCATTGCTTGAGGACAAGCAATAGTTCGAGTTTGGGGGTGTGATAAGTGTTCAAAAGTACTATTTTTCTTACCCTTTTTACTCATATTATTGACTTAGGATCATATTAGTTGCATAGTTAGCCATTCATGCATTAATCCATGTTTCCTTCCATCGTTGAGCTTGATTACATAACTTGGTAGTTTTTGTGGAAAAGATGCTGCTTTGGTGTGCTTTGTGTGTGTATGTGCAGGATCACTTGCCAAAGCAATGCCGAGCTAGTTGCCAGGGCAATGCATGAAGGAGATGCCGAGCTAGTTGCCAGGGCAATGCATGAAGGAGACGCCGAGCCAGTTGCCATGGCAATTGTCGACATGAGCAAAGGAGATATGATAGTCGAAATTGATGACTAAACAAGCCCAAGATGACGTGGAGCAAAGCCCAAACCCAAAGGAATTTGATTTCCATGCAGAGATTAAAGAAGAATTAAATTCCAAGAAGATAGGAGAAGTTCTAGTAGGAATACAATTATAATAAAGAATTATATTCTTTAAAGATAATTTAATTCCAACTTAAACTCCTCCTCAAAGAAGGACTTTGGCCTAGCCCTATAAATAGCAAGGAGATTTCGACAATCATGGAGAGAGTAAGAGGGAAATTTCGACAAGTCCAAGGAGAGAAAAGAGAGGGGAATTTCGACAAGTCCAAGGAGGGCAAGAGGAGAGAATTTTCGACAAGCATCTAGGGCAAGGAGGATTTCGACAAGCCTCCTTCTTCATCCTTTTCTTTCTTGTTCGATTGGGTTCATGCTAGGGATTATTTATCTTGTGTTTCTTTGGAACCTAGCCATGAACTAAATCTATTTGGCTATGGTTATTGTGTTTTGTGGTTGTGAGAAACTATTGGTTTTTGTTTAGGTAATAAGAGTTTGCACTTTTCTATTTCAAGGTTTATTCATTCTTGGTTCTTATACTTGTTTGCGAGTGAATTGGGAGAGGATCTCGTGATTTCATCTATTTATCTAATATCGGGAGAGTTAGATTCAAGAAATGAATGAATATGATCTTTATTCAATCTATTGATGGTGAAGATTAATCCGGCTTAGGAATAAGTTAAGGATTTCAACGGCTAAGAGGAGCGCAAGATTGGTTGTTGTTCACCCTTGATTCACGCAGAGATGTATTATCAAGGCATGCACAAGTAGCTAGAGTTTCAACTTAGGGATAAGAAGAAACCATTGAAGAACACTCTGCCGAACCTTGAAGATTGCTGCCCAGACGCCCTAGTAGTTGCCCAGGCAACCATCGATTAGTTGCCAAGGCAACCCCGTTGTGCAAGTCGCCACGGCAACTGAGTTGCCCGTGCACTCTTTTACCAAAACAATCCAATCGGCTATCACACCTCAACTCACGATAACCTGGCATATCTCTCTCTCATTTGAATTCATCTTTTCTTTTACTTTATTGCTTTCTAGATTAGTCATTAGTTAAACTCCTATAATCCTTTACTTGTGTTTTTACTTTTTACAGTGCAAGAGATTAGATCCTTGAAGTGGCACCAATCCCTGTGGAGACGATATCTTTTATACTATAACTTGCGACGTGTATACTTGCACACTTGCGTAGCACTTATTACGTGCAACAGTCTTCATTCTAATGATATGGTTGGTCCTATGTGAAACGTAGAAACAAACACGCGTTAACTTATAATACCATGACACATACAAGAATAAAGGAATAATGACTCATATTTCATTTAGGCCCGAACATGTTTAGGTCTTCCTTTCCATTTCATCTTCAAAATAACTTGGCATTGTCCCACGAGAATGTGTTAGAAGTTGAAGCTTCAAACGAGGAAACGCGTTTTTATTATGGCCCTCAAGATTACAAAAAGAAAAATGGTAGGTTCTTGAGTTTGACACTTGAATTTTTTGATTTTGTTTTCGTTTCACTTGTTTCCTTCGCGGGTCTCGAACATTGCATTTGGTATCCTTCTGAGATGATGATTCTGTCAACGTACACAAGTGATCAAATTCAACAGTTAATCTAACTATCTCATATTTTATGATCCGAAAGGTTTCCTCAGTTTGCGATACAATGAATCACAATCGCGATGACAATGATCGTAGAGACTCAAATCAAGACATTTGCTTCAACTTTGGAGACACATTGAAGTCCATAAAGACAGAGCTAAAATCTTTGCATTTTTTGTCCACCGAGGTAGAATCAAAGATTTTGGGAGCTCAGAGAAATCTTCAAGCTTAAGAAGAAGCAGTTGATGGCGATACAGAAGGTCGATTGACTCAAATTTCCTACAAGAACACGTTAGGTTCTGCGTGTCCACATGAAGCACAACTTCATACATTTTGGTTGGATCCTTATACTTTGTTAAAAGAAAAGTTTGTGATTCTCCAATTTCAACAATCGGATGTATAAGACGATACAATGTCTCATGTTTAAGTTCGATCTAAAATTTTTCGAACGATGGCCCGAGTATACAGTTCAGTTGCATTCCCTTCAAGTTCAGTCAATTTCGTAATTTGGAAAAGCTTAGTTTGTGAAATGAAGAAATCTTCATTCAACTCTTTAATGTACATCTCATTAATGCCATTTTCAATGGCGCGAAAAACATCTATATATGTCTTCTTAGACTTCAGCACAATAGCCACCTTTGTGTTGGCCAGCGCAACATTTATGGCCTCGCAACATTTTTGGGTGTTTGTATACCCATTTAATTGTGGTTGTGAGCATTCATTGTACCAATAAATTTGGTGGTTCAAATAGTAATTGCCTTAGTGTTTTTATTTTTACGTATGTAATTTCAAAGTTTTATTACCGAATATACTGGGTTACTTTTATAAAATGTAAGAAACCATTGGTGACACCTAATTTTTTTACGAGAAATTTTTGACTATTATAGGTCCTGGTTTTAAAACCACCAATGCGAGGTTTGAAACTTGTAACCAAATAATGTTTTCCCACAAGTCTGCCTTAGTGGTCTTGAAACCACCATTAAAGTATAGGAACCTGTAATCAAACATTATTTTCAAAACATTCTGCCTTTATGGTTTCGATACTACTAGGGTTGCTTCAAAACCTTTTACCAAATCTTTATTCCAAGACATTCTTCACTAATGGTTTCTATACTAAGGTTTCGATAATAACACAGGTAAAGATTTCAGTGCGTACGTTTCTTATTACCATTTCTATAACAAACCATGTATATTCCGTAATAATTTTTGTAGCTACTAAATTTCTCATCGCTTTAGTAAGAAAATAGGTTTCTTGTAGGCTAATTTGTATGTACACAAATGCTTACCCTAGGTTGAGCTTTTTTTGATTTTGGTGATCATTGATAAGGATTTTAGTACGTACCTTTTATATTACCACTTCTGTAACAAATTATGTATAATATGTAATCATTTCTATACCTATTGAAATTCTCATCATTCTTGTAAGAAAATTGGTTTTGTTGTATGCCAATCTATATAGACACAAATGCTTACCCTAAGTTGAGCTCTTTTTAGTTTTGGTGATCCCGAGTAAGGATTTCGGTACATAACTTTTGTATTACCACTTCTATAACAAATTATGTATAATATGTAATAATTTCTGTACCTACTAAAATTCTCATCATTCTTGTAAGAAAATAGGTTTTCTTGTAGGCAATCTGTATGTACGTTTTGTATTACCACATCTGTAACAAATTATGTATAATATGTAATAATTTATATACCTACTGAAATTTTTATTGTTCTAGTAAGAATATAGGGTTTCTTGTAGGCCAATCTGTATGTACACAAATGCTTGCCTTAAGTTGAGCTTCTTTTGGTTTTGGTGATCTCGGGTAAGGATTTCGGTACTTACCTTTTTTATTACCATTTCTGTAACAAACTATGTATATTCCATAATAATTTTTATACCTGTAACGCTCCGGTTTTGGGCCTAGGTTGAGTAGACGATCCGGTGGATCAAATTAGAGGATTCGAGTCGATTTTGAGATTAATTTAGAATTAATATTTTTGATTGAGGAAAAAATATGGAAAAATATCCTAAAATCATTATTTAATATGTATATGATTTCGTTCAAATCAATTTTATAAAAGGAAGTTTCAAAAAGTGACATTTTGGGTTAGTGACCAAAATGTAAAGTTTTAAAATTATTTTTAGTGACTATTTTGTAAAAGGATCAAAACTTAGAATCTTTAAGAAGCTATTTTTCAAAGTCTAATATTATACTTTTCACCTTAATTGGATATTTTTAAAAAGGTTTTAAGGGAGTTTAAATAGGCTTGGAGAATTAATTCTATAATTAATTCCTAAAAACTATTTTATGTAACTAACTTTTCTCCAAAAGATTTTCTCTCAAATTCTCTCCATCCAAACACTCTTTTCTAGTTCAATTTTCTCAAGTAATCACTTGATTTCAACATTCTTTTATTTCCAAATGGATTCTTAATGATTTCCTAACAAAACCTATTTGATTTGAACTTTTTTTCTCCTGTAAATTCATCAAATTAAGGGGAAAGAAAAGGTTGGAGGTGAGATTCTTTCTTCTCCTCTAATAAAAGTTTCTTTACTAAAATTCCATGTTATTGATCCTTTACATATGTTTTCTAATGATTTTAATGATTTAATTATGGAAAGATGGTTTAATCAATGTTTAGTTGGTGTATTTGGTTAATTTTCGTTATGGATCTGTTTTGCTGGGTTCTTGATGTGATTTGAATATGATTTTGATGTTTTATAACGTTAATAAGTTAATTTTAACATTGGAATCCCAAAACTAGGTGAATCTCTAATTTTCTAGGTTGTTAGTTGTGAGTTTTTGAGGAGTTGTGGATGTTTTATGAATGCTGGAGATATAAGGACGTGGTAATTATATTTTTGGATGTTAACTGATGTTAAATGAAGATTGAGATTCATGGTTAGTGGTTGGGTTAAGTTTGTAGTTGTTTGGGTGTTGTTTTCGGTTGCTGTGGTTGGGTAATGAAGTGGAATTGATGAGATTTAATATATAATGTTTTTGCTGGGCTATGAATACATTTTAATGCATTGGATCCTCTGTTTTGTTGTGGAAAAGTAGGGGAGGTTGAATCTCAAGCTTGAACCGAAGTTCCAGAAGCTTTGGAGGCGTAATTGTCGCATCGACAAGCGAGGCATTGCATATCAATGAGTGAGAACATGTTTTACATCTTTTCAAAGGCTTGAAAGTTGTGTTTGGGAGTTTAGATCAAGCTTGAATTTAAGCTCAAAAGTAAGTAAATGATGATTTCTCTCTAAAACTCAGTTTAGCAATTGGTTTTAATATACTTGTTTTTATGATTTGATTACTCACTGTTATATGCATGATTTGAGCATGGTTTAATGCTGGAAATTGATTACATAATGGTGATGATGCATTTGGAAGTAATGCATGTTTTGGAAATGTCATTGAACATTGGTTAATGCATGGTCTAATGCATTGGATAAATGGTTTTGAGTAATGCATATGAAAATAATGAGTTAATGTTAATGAAATGAATTCTCTCGGCAAGTGATGGTATGAAAAGGTTATGGAAATGTTATCGGATATAGTTGGCAGGTCATAGAATTTAAAGTGCACTATAATAAGTCGAATGTGGTTCGTAGAAGTGGTATTTCAATGGCATTTACTCTAAGAAAGTCCATAGAGGTGATGTATTAAAAGTATTTACTCTGACCATTTGAACCTCAATATTGTTGAGGTAATACTTCAATGGCGTTTACTTTGGCTGCAACCGTAGAGGTGATGCATTGGAAGTTTTTACTAAAAATTGGAGGATGAGCTTTGGTAGTGTAGAGGTGATGCATGTGTTGCATTTACTCCATGCCATAGAGCTGTAAGTGATTGGGATATCACTTGGGAAATCTATGTATCCAATGTGGTTTAATGAAATAATGAGATTTGGAAAGGATGACTTGTAAGCCAATATAGTGAATTGATGTATAATGTTGATGGATTGCTTTGTATAATGTGATTTATATATGTGAATACTCTTTAAGCTTTGCATATGGGTTGTTATACATGGGAATGCTTAAATTGATGGTTGTATATGGGATTATGCTATTGAATTCATGATATATTTTTCATATGGTTTAATATGCATGGTTTGAAAAAGGTTAAGTGCATGTTTTGAAAGTAAGGCACAATGGTTTTCGAACAAAGACGAATGTAAAAGGTTTTGGAATAAATCGGTTTTAAAATGCATTGGATGATGTTTTGTGTTTTGAGCTCTTCTCACTAAGCATTGTGTACTTACTCTCTTTTTATCATCAATGTAGACTAGTGGATTGAAGGGCGACAAGCAAGCAAGGAAGGATATCCAAGGAGTTGGCTGCAAAGTATGGTTTGATACAATATATAGTAGTAATAAGGGCAATGTGTCAAATGTTGTTTTGGGAGGGTTATTTGCTAAACTCCCAGTTTGTGCAAGTTTTAAATGTTTCTTTGGACTTGTATATGGCTTTATATGTTTGGGATTGCTTTGGATTTATGTTTTGGATGTGAGTAGAAAGCATGCCTATAGATTTTGTGGATGATTGAGTTAGATTGGTTTGAGTTGCTTTAAGATGTTGTTATAATTCATTAAAGTATGCCTATGTTGATGTACGATGATTAGGTAAGTGTTAAATGTGTTTTGAGTGAGCCACAGTGTCATATGTTGAACCAAGAGGTCATTACAGGCCTTTGCATACCGGTACAAGTATGCGAGGATAGGTACGCGAGGGTTGAAACGCCTATATTTTGAGGCTAAAATGTACAGGGGTATCGGTACGGTTAGCCGAGGATCGGTACACCTTTTGGAATTTACGCATGAGAATCGGTACACTAGTTTGAGTACCGGTACAATCTTTTCATTTTTATAGCATCATATCGATACACAGGGTATTGTACCGGTATGCATTATGCTCATTGAAAACCTGAGTTTTGAGATATCACAAGGGGATTGGTACGAGGTCAAGGCCGTATCGATACGGGTGGGTCAACACACCGTATCGATACAGTGGTTTGTGTATTAGTACGTGTATCCATTAGGGTTGTTAGGCCGTATCGGTATGGGCTTGCCCGTATCAGTACGCATTGCTGTTTCTTTGTGCTTTTGCCAGTTAAAGTTTTGAAGTTGTGCAATTTGGTCCCTAAATGCTATGTATGTAATTAATTGAGCCTAGATGATCATTTTGAGCTAGAATTTAATTTGTGAGCATGAAATGAGATTAATGAATGATTGGTAAATTGGATTTTTAATTAAGTCTATATAATTTGCATAAATTACATTTTGGTCCCCTAAGTGCATATTCAAGAAATTGAACCATGTTTTGCAATCTGAATGAAAAAAACATTTCCGTTGATGTATGTTCACCTTAGGATTTAATTGATGCATTTAGAAAAGATAAAAGAAAAAATGGACCGGTTTACGTTATTAGTTCGGGTTTGCTTTGGCAAACCTAATGTGATTCTTTTAGCTCGGTTTTGGCTAGACCGGGTTAAGGGGATTACGATACCTACTAAAATTCTCATCCTTTTAGTAAGAAAATAGGGTTTCTTGCAAGACAATCTGTATGAACACAAATGCTTACCCTAAATTGAGCTCCCTTTGGTTTTGGTGATCTCAGGTAAGAATTTTGGTACATACGTTTTTTATTACCATTTCTGTAACAAACTATGTATAATATGTAAAAATTTCTATTCTTACTGAAATTCTCATTCTTCTTGTAAGAAAATAGGTTTTCTTGAAGGCCAATTTGTATGTACACAAATGCTTGCCCTAAGTTGAGCTCATTTTGGTTTTGGTGATCTCAGGTAAGGATTTTGGTACGTACGTTTTTTATTATCATTTCTGTAACAAACTATGTATAATATGTAATAATTTATGTACCTACTGAAATTCTCAGCGAAAATAGGTTTTCTTGTAGGCCAATCTTTATGTACACAAATGCTTACCCTAAGTTGAGCTCCTTTTGGTTTTGGTGATCTCTGGTAAGGATTTCGGTACGTACCTTTTTTTATTACCATTTCAGTAACAAACTATGTATATTCCGTAATACTTTCTGTACCTACTGAAATTCTCATCGTTCTAGTAAGAAAATAGGTTTTCTTGTAGACCAATTTGTTTGTACACAAATGCTTACCCTAAGTTAACCTCCTTTTGGTTTTGGTGATCTCAGGTAAGATTTCGGTACGTATGTTTTTATTACCATTTTTGTAACAAACTATGTATATTCCGTAATAATTTTTGTACCTACTAAAATTTTCATCGTTCTAGAAAGAAAATAGGTTTTCTTGTAGGCCAATCTGTATATACACAAATGCTTACCCTAAGTTGAGCTCCTTTTAGTTTTGGTAATCTCGGGTAAGGATTTTGGTACGTACATTTTTATTAACATTTTGTAACAATTTATGTATATTTCGTAATAATTTCTATACCTACTGAAATTGTCATCATTCTAGTAAGAAAATAGGTTTTCTTGTAGGTCGATCTGTATGTACACTTATGCTTTACCCTAAGTTGAGCTCCTTTTGGTTTTGGTGATCTCGGGTAAGGATTTCAGTACATACCTTTTATATTACCACTTTTGTAACAAATTATGTATAACATGTAATAATTTCTCTACCTACTGAAATTCTCATTGTTCCTGTAAGAAAATAGGTTTTCTTATAGGTCAATATGTATGTACACAAATGCTTGCCCTAAGTTGAACTCCTTTTTTTGGTGATCTCGGGTAAGGATTTCGGTACATATGTTTTTCATTACCATTTAATTAACAAACTATGTATATTCCGTAAAAAAAATTGTACCTACTAAAATTCTCATCATTCTAGTAAGAAAATAGGGTTTCTTGTAGGCCAATATGTATGTACACATATGCTTGCCCTAAGTTTAGCTCCTTTTGGTTTTGGTGATCTTGGGTAAGGATTTTGGTATGTACATTTTTTATTACTATTTTTGTAACAAATTATGTATAATATGTAATATTTTCTGTACCTATTGAAATTCTCGTCGGTTTTGCAAGAAAATAGGTTTTCTTGTAAGCCAATCTGTATGTACTCAAATGCTTACCCTAAGTTGAGCTCCTTTTGTTTTGGTGATCTCATGTAAAGATTTTAGTACGTATGTTTTTTATTACCATTTCTGTAACAATTTATGTATATTCCGTAATAATTTCTATACCTACTGAAATTCTCATCACTCTTGTCAGAAAATAGGTTTTCTTGTAGGCCAATCTGTATGTACACAAATGCTTGCCATAAGTTGAACTTCTTTTGGTTTTGGTGATCTCGGGTAGGGATCTCAATACGTACATTTTTTTATTACCATTTCTGTAACAAACTATGTATATCCCGTAATAATTGTTGTACCTACTGAAATTCTCATAGTTTTTGTAAGAAAAAAGGTTACCTTTTAACATTTATGTTGGTACACAAATCTTTACGTCGTAAGACTTTATGTGTATACCGTTTTTCTTACAGTTACTATAAACATTTATGTACAAACCTCATAAGAATTTATATACAAACCTGCTATGTAATATCCCAATTTTTGGTTAGTGACCAAAATGAAAATTTTGAAAGTTTAGTGGTTAAAGTGTAAACTTTAGAAAAGTTTAGGGACCAAAGTGTAATTTTCAAAAGTTGTGTATTTTAAACCCGTAAATGAATAGTTCACCCTCAAGAGTGACATTTTCGTGTTACTCGAAGTTTTCGTACGGAGTTTGTATTAGTGGCTATAAAGCGATAAAGTTCAGAAAAATATTCGGATCGAATCGAATATCCAGGATATTTTGAAGGATGATAAGCCAAGGTTGATTATGTCATTTTACATGACTAATATATTTTCTTTGTGTTGGAAGAATATGAACCCTTGGATTTAAGTTGATTTTCCATGCTAAATATGAGACGTTGGATGAAAAATGGCAAGATCATAATTTTGGAAAAATTACAAGGGTAAAGTTGGTAACTTCCAACTTATTGGTTTATTTTTGACCATTCGATGAATAAATTGACATGTATCTGGTTGAGAAGGAACTAAGTTAGATTTTTACGGAATGACAATTTTCAAACCAACTAGTAAATAAAGACTAGTTGGAGGGCAAATTGGTCTTTAGGCAGGGATGGAAATTTTGAAATATTTGAAGTTACAAGGGTTATTTTTGAAAGAAGAAATTTAAAGATTAAATCTTGGCCCTTGATTGATGATAAGATCAATCTCAACCATTGGATTAAAAGGGCATTTTAGTAATTTCACTATCTAAATGAATTTTAAATTCATTTATGCAAGACATGTGGCCAAATTGGATGAAAAATAAAAGATGAAGACCATTTTTCATCTTAAATTTTATAAATATGAGGGGGAGAAAGAAAAATGGAGAAAATTTTTCCAAGTTCGATTAAAGCCCCGAAACTCGATTTTCAGGTAATCTCATCAACTACAAAGTTGTTCTACTCTTCAAGCTCTATCTTTTGATGTATTTAATTCATGGAATCCATGCTTGATTGATGATAATTTACATGAGAAAGAAATTAGGTTTTATGAATTTAAATTGGGGGTTTTGAGATTTTATGATTCCATGATTGAATTCAAGTTGAAATCATGTTAGTATGATGTTAAAATCATGATATTGAGTTGGGATTTAAGTTCTACATGTTTTGATTATTATGAATATTATTAGGGTTTATGGATTCAAGTTTAATTTAGGGTTTGTGATGTTGGACTAATGATCTGGTAAGCTTGATTTGTTGTGTGGAAGCAAAACCCTGAGTTAAAATTATAGGGACCAATTCGACAAGCTTCAAAGTTAAGGGACCGGATCTGAATTTTATGAAATTGGGGTGTATTTATGTAATTAATGATGTTGGAGATGTGAAATTGATGTTAGAATGCTAAACCGATGTTGAATTAAATTAGGGACCATTTTGACAATTTGTCAAAGTTAAGTGATCATTTCAGAAAGGAAGTTTTGAATAAGAATTGAATCTGATTTTTAGTTGAAATAATAGAACCAAGGTAGTAGTGTTGACTTGAGGACTAAATTGCAAAGTTAAGAAGTTTAAATCCTTACGTTTGCATTTTAGTGACTATTTTGGGCAAAGAAAGAAAATTAAAGGGAAATATTTTAATAATTATTTGATGAAGAAGATGATAAATTGATGGTTTGAAGCAAGTGATGGGACTAAATTGATAAGTTGAAAAATAAGAAGTTAGTATAAATTAGAAGGCTATTATGGAAAGCTTTATAGAAGAATGAATTTCTGGCAGTGACTTTGAAAATTCACCATAAATTCAACAAAAATGTTTAGATGATGAATTTTATACTGTTGTAAAGATGTGTTTGTCTAGTTCATTTTCCAACAAAAGGAAACTAATTTCGAGTTTCGAGTTAAAAGATATGAATTTTTAATCGAATAAAGGTCAGAAAATTTACATAGCAGTTTTGGGTCAGAACAGTCTGTGACGGGAGTTTGAAGAATTTTCATATTTTTTAGATTTTATTAATTTGTGTAGATTATACCGTTATCTAATCTAGTATTTCCAGTATAAAGGAAATTGAGATCCGGTATGTATTCTGCCTGGTATAAGTAAATCTTTGAAGGTAGCGCAAGTTGCCAAAAAATAGAAATTGTTACTTTGTGTATCTAAATGTTTGATAACAAACTCGGAAGAATTATTGGAAGTTCAGAATGATCATTAGGCCCCAAAATGAGTTTCTAAATAGTACAAGGAAGAAAGGAAAAATATTTAGAAATTTTATATTTGAATGATTATATTAAGACAACATGTTTATGGTGATGTTAGATTTGAATCTAACAAATATTTTATCTTATTCATGTGAAAATGAAGTCAAGTCCGAATCAATGAAGGTTCGAGGTTCTATAAAGGAAAGGATTGAGTAGAATTTAGTGAGGCAAGTTAATAAATGGGCTAGGTGAGTGCATACATGTTTTTAAATGTATGTTGGTTAACATACATGTTATAGGAAGACTTATAATAAGTCGATATAAAAGGTAAAAAAATTTATAAAGCATACATGGTTTTTTGGCATGATACTATATTTTAATGATTTAAAGATTATGGCCTATTTTATGATCACAAATGTTTTTATATCATGACACGTGATGGACAAGTTATTTAATACGATTTTTAAATGACAGTATACCATGAATGTTACAAATGCATATTGGAGTATGAACTGATCCAGTATGAAGATGTTTTACATGATATATGTATGGAATTTGGTTTACTTGCCATTATTTGCAGGAATTGTATTTCAAGTTTGCCCTTGGTAATAAAATGTCGAGTAGGATAATATTGTGGTATACCATTAAGAGTATTATAAAGTTATTGACACTTCAAGTGTATTATAAAGTAACAGACACTTGAATGTGTATTATAAAGTTATAGACACTTGATTGTGTTTTACAAGTATGCCAAGGATTGTACTTTTCAAGTACGCGACTCGAATATTAGACACTTGATATTTACCTTGGGCTATATGATTGCACGAGTTAACATATGTTTTTATGTTAAAGAACGAATACGTATGCTTTCTTACATAGACATTCCTGCATTACAAAGTATGTGATTTTAATGATTATCACGTTTAAAAACGTATCATGCATTACAAAGTATTTTATATATGTCATCATCTTATGCCTCACTACTTTCGTACTAAGCATGTGTTGATTTTGCAGACGTAGGTAAATCAGGATGAAAATGAGAGGATCATTGCATCAATATTGAAAAGCTCAACAGATAATCACAGTAATGACATCCTAATTAAGGTTTGATTTTTATAGTGGCACGTATATTTGCTAAACCAATTTGAGTGTGATTGACCTTTAAAGTTCGTTATGGTTTCAAGATAATTGACGTTTCTGGAAAGATTCAAGGTTAAGAATAACCTTAGGCGATGAATAACCTTAGGCGATGAATTTTATGCTAAGATAATTGATATATGATTTGAAGCTCGAATAAATCATTTATAACGGTTTTAAATAAAGTTAAGTGTGCTTGGGCTAGAGAAATTTAAGGATGGGTGACCACTGGGAAGTTTTGAAAAATTTTAAATTACCTTGATTTTTGGATTAAAGAAGTCATAACATTTCTGAATCGTATCCAGTGTACGGACACGGGCAGGGGTGTTACATTTATTAGTATCAAAGCTACATGTTTAGCCGATTCTGGAGTTAAACTAAGTATGGTAAAGGTGAAAAGTGTATACATGCCACTAGGATGTCAGAATTACTGATAATTTTACTTGTTGGAATGGATGCAATTTCTTACTATGATAATAATGTTAAATTCCAATGTGTGGGTGTAAAAGAATCGTTTCAGGTGTTTAGGCGAGTGAATCAACAAGAGATTCACGAGAGTGATAAGGTTAATGATAGTATTCTACCCTCAGCTTAGCATGGTGCAAAGGCACCAGAGTAACATGATATGCATGTTCTGGGTTAAGAGCTTTTCTTCCAGACATTAGATGCGATCATGAATCATATTGCTTAGGCACCGATTGCAAAAGAATTGAGAGTTCTGACATACTAGATTTTCAGAGAAATATTGATGAATATCCTATGATTGTTAATCTATGGATTAATGATATAAAAGATGAGATTGAAGGAACTCTGTATTGATGATCAGAGGAGACTCAAAGAAAAAGTATTATCTCATCTAAAAGGGTCAAACCCGTATTTGATAAAGTAATGTTATGGTACATACTCAAATGTTTATTATCTAGAAGTTCTTTCTTTGAGTATTTCGTAACAAAGTTTATCCTAGAGATACAACAGAGTTTCTTGCATCCTAATTAGGGCAATTGGATTATTTGGTATAAGTGCAAGTTTAATAAACTGAGTTGAATTGTTTCTAAACTGCTTCCAAGAGGACCCGTCAGGCTTGATGCATAATCAAGAGACTAAGTTTAGGATTGGATTTAATCCAATATTGGACCTATATTGATTATACTCTACAAAATAGCTTTTACTAGATTGAGAAAGCTAAAGATCTAGTTGCAAGGGTCATTAGATTGAGGTTTTATACGACTCAGTATATCATGTTGGGAAGCTCCAATGAGTTAGTCAATGAAGCAGTAATATTCTTCTAAGGTTAAATTTCGATTCTATTATTACCAGTAAAAGAAGATTTGATGGTAGCACTAGTATTAGTGCAGTATGAATATAGTAAGGATTCTGATCTGATTTATTTCAGGAATACGAAGAATAAAGTAAGAATGGTTTGAAGCAATTTAGGATTGCTTTAGAATGATGGAAATTATATGTTAATCTCCCTTGTTAAAGTTCTTTGGTGAAATTATGAAGTCGAAAAAATGACTTGGGAAAGAGAAAAAGGATATGAGAAAGTAGTTTCCTCACCTTTTTGAATCAGGTACGTATTGAAAATTCGAGGATGAATTTTCTTAAGGGGAGAGAATTGTAATATCCCAATTTTTGGTTAGTGACCAAAATGAAAATTTTGAAAGTTTAAGGGTTAAAATGTAAACTTTGGAAAAGTTCAAGGACCAAAGTGTAATTTTCAAAAGTTGTGTATTTTAACCCCGTAAATGGATAGTTCACCCTCAAGAGTGACGTTTACATGTTACTCGAATTTTTTGTACGGAGTTTGTATTAATGGCTATAAAGCGATAAAGTTCAGAAAAATATTCGGATCGAATCGAATATCAAGGATATTTTGAAGGATGATAAGCCAAGGCTGATTATGTCATTTTACATGTCTAAGATATTTTCTTTGTGGTGGAAGAATATGAACCCTTGGATTTAAGTTGATTTTCCATGCTAAATATGAGTCGTTGGATGAAAAATGGCAAGATCGTAATTTTGGAAAAATTACAAGGGTAAAGTTGGTAACTTCCAACTTATTGGTTTATTTTTTACCATTGGATGAATAAATTGACACGTGGCCGGTTGAGAAAGAACTAAGTTAGTTAGATTTTTATGGAATGGCAATTTTGAAATCAATTAGTAAATAAAGAGTAGTTGGAGGGCAAATTAGTCTTTAGGCAGGGATGGCAATTTTGAAATATTTGAACTTACAAGGGTTATTTTTGGAAGAATAAATTTAAAGATTAAATCTTGGCCCTTGATTGATGATAAGATCAATGTCAACCATTGGATTAAAAGGGCAATTTAGTAATTTCACTATCTAAATGAATTTAAAATTCATTTATACAAGACATGTGGCCAAATTGGATAAAAAAAAGATGAAGACCATTTTTTCATCTTAAAATTTTGAAATATGAGGGGGAGAAAGAAAGAAAAATGGAGAAAAATTTTCCAAGTTCGATTCAAGCCCCGAAACTCAATTTTTAGGTAATCTCATCAACTACAAAGTTGTTCTACTCTTCAAGCTCTATCTTTTGATGTATTTAATTCATGGAATCCATGCTTGAGTGATAATAATTTACATGAGAAAGAAATTAGGGTTTATGGATTAAATTGGGGATTTTGAGATTTTATAATTCCATGATTGAATTTAAGTTGAAATCAAGTTAGTATGATGTTAAAATCATGATATTGAGTTGGGATTTAAGTTCTACATGTTTTGATTATTATGAATATGATTAGGGTTTATGGATTCAAGTTTAATTTAGGGTTTGTGATGTTGGATTAATGATCTAGTAAGCTTGATTTGTTGTGTGGAAGCAAAACCCTAAGTTTAAATTATAGGGACCAATTTGGAAAGCATCAAAGTTTAGGTACCAAATCTGAGTTTTATGAAATTGGGGTGTATTTATGTAATTAATGATGTTGGAGATGTGAAATTGATGTTAGAATGCCAAACCGATGTTGAATTAAATTAGGGACCATTTTGACAATTTGTCAAAGTTAAGTGACCACTTCAGCAAGGAAGTTTTGAATAAGGATTGATACTGATTTTTAGTTGAAATAATAGAACCAAGGTAGTAGTGTTGGCTTGTGGACTAAATTGCAAAGTTAAGAAGCGTAAATCCTTACCTTTGCATTTTAGTGACTATTTTGGGAAAACAAAGAAAATTAAAGGGAAATATTTTGAACAATTATTTGATGAAGAAGATGATAAATTGATGGTTTGAAGCAAGTGATGGGACTAAATTGATAAGTAGAAAAATAAGAAGAAGTTTGTATAAATTAGAAGTCTATTATGGAAAGCTATGTAGAAGTTTGTATTCTGGCAGTGACTTTGAAAATTCACCATAAATTCTAAAAAATTGTTTAGATGATGAATTTTATATCGTTGTAAAGATGTGTTCGTGTAGTTTCTTTTCCAACAAACGGAAACTGATTTTGAGTTCTTAGTTAAAAGATATTAATTTTCAATCGAATAAAGGTCAGAAAATTTACAGAGCAATTTTGGGTCAGAACAGTCTGTGATGGGAGTTCGAAGAATTTTCATAATTTTTGTAGATTTTATTAATTTATGTGGATTCAACCGTTAGAACAGCTATCGAATATAGTTTTTCCAGTATAAAGGAAATTGAGATCCGGTATGTATTCTTCCCGGTATAAGTGAATCTTTGAAGGTAGCGCAAGTTGCCAGAAAATAGAAATTGATACGTTGTGTATCTAAATGTTTGATAACAAGCTCGGAAGAATTATTGGAAGTTCAGAATGATCATTAAGGACCCAAATTAGTTTCTGAACAGTACAAGGAAGAAAGGAAAAATATTTTGAAATTTTATATTCGAATGATTATATTAAGACAACATGTTTATGGTGATGTTAGATTTGAGTCTAACAAATATTTTATCTTATTCATGTGATAAATGAAGTCAAGTCCGAATCAAAGAAGGTTCAAGATTCTATAAAGGAAAGGATCGAGTAGAATTTAGTGGGGCAAGCTAATAAATGGCCCAGGTGAGTGCATACATGTTTTTAAATGTATGTTGGTTAACATACATGTTATAGGAAGACTTAAGATAAGTCGACCTAAAAGGTAAATTTTTTTATAAAGCATACATGTTTTTTTGGCACGATACTATATTTTAATGATTTAAAGATTTTGGCATATTTTATGATCACAAATGTTTTTATAGCATGACACGTGATGGACAAGTTATTTAATACGATTTTTAAATGGTGGTATACCATGAATGTTATAAATGTATATTGGAGTATGAACTGATCCAGTATGAAGATGTTTTACATGATATATGTATATATGTATAAAATTTGGTTTACTTGCCATTATTTGCAGGAATTGTATTTCAAGTTTGCCCTTGGTAATAAAATGTCGAGTAGGATATTATTGTGGTATACCATTAAGAGTATTATAAAGTTATTGACACTTCAAGTGTATTATAAAGCAACGGACACTTGAATGTGCATTATAAAGTTATAGACACTTGATTGTGTCTTACAATTATGTCAAGGATAGTACTTTTCAAGAACGCGACTCGAATATTAGACACTTGATATTTACCTTGGGCTATATGATTGCACAAGTTAACATATGTTTTTATGTTAAAGAATGAATACGGTATGCTTTCTTGCATAGACATTCCTGCATTACAAAGTATGTGATTCTAATGATTATCACGTTTTAAAAAGTATCATACATTACAAAGTATTTTATATATGTCATCATCTTATGCCTCACTAAGTTTGTACTTAGCGTGTGTTGATTTTGCACACGTAGGTAAATCAAGATAAAAGTGAAAGGAGCATTGCTTCAATATTGGAAAGATCAATAGGTAATCACAGTAATGACATCCTAATTAAGGTTTGATTTTTATAGTGGCATGTATAATTGCTAAACATATTTGAGTGTGATTGACCTTTAAAGTTCATTATGGTTTCAAGATAATTGGCGTTTCTAGAAAGATTCAAGGTTAAGAATAACCTTAGGCGATGAATTGTATGCTAAGATAATTGATATATGATTTGAAGCTCGAATAAATCATTTATAACGGTTTTAAATAAAGTTAAGCGTGCTTGGGCTAGTGAAATTTGAGGATGGGTGACCACTGAGAAGTTCTGAAAAATTTTAAATTACCTTGATTTTTTTATTAAAGAAGTAATAACATTTCCGACTGGTATCCGGTGTACGAATACGGGAAGGGGGTGTTACATGCTACCTGAAGAACATGTCATCCTAATTTTAGCCTTAAATTACATGTTTCACAGTAGAACTTCTCTGCAAATTTGAACTGGACAAAAAAAATAATCTAATTTAAAATGAGTTAGGCCCGGGCTCTAATGTTTAAAGTTTGAGCTCAAGTCGACCCGCTTTCTAAGTTTCTAATATGTTGTATTATTTTATTTTTATATATTATATAATTTATATAATAAAAATAAATTTATAATAATATATAATACTGTAATGTAAACAATAAAAAAATATTAAGTTGTTCGTGTATAGAAAAGTAAAAAGAAATTAAATTTAATAAAATATAAATAATAAAAACTATATACTATTTTTAAAAATAGAATAAACATTCTTTTTAAAAAATAAAAAAGACAATACGAGTAGGTCAAAAATAAATTTAAATTAAATATTTATCAATATGAATGAGTTTAAACAAAATTTTAAATTTGTATTTCGAATCAAACTTAGAAAAAAAAGAGTAAAATACATTAACATTTTGTACAAGCATAACCCGTAAACACCTCTAGGTTAGACATAATAGTTAGTGATATCTACGCAATGCAATGAATAAGGTGACTTCGCAAGATCCATTATATATTAGCGGGCCATATATTGTTGGAAATACAAAATTGTAGCATCCCTTTAAATCTTGATAGAAATGGTGAAAACCCCTGAATCAAGTGGAGTTGTAGCTTTTGTCATACATGAAAAGTGCATTGAAAAGAAAACATATATTTTGGTATTTAAACTTAGTTTTAAAGGTAAGTTTGGTAACTGAGTTTTTCTAGTCTGGTAAGATACTTAAACTTGGATTTTATGATATAAATCACCTTAAAACTCTCACCCGTTAAATTTTTTATTAAAGTTCAAATTGATACTTGAACTTAGTTTTTTGGTTCAAATTAGTATTTAAAGTTTGCTTTTTCGATCAAAATGGTTTAAAAAAACCATAAGGGTAACATCCCGAAATCCGGGCTAGGAGAATCGGGTAAGTATATTGGTTCGGTTTAGAAAATTTTGATAATTTAGTTAATTAAATTAATTCTAGATATTTTAAATAAGAATTAAAATTATAATTTGATAATTTTGAGTATTTGATTGATTATAAATTTATTTATTTTTCGTATTAAATAAGGGATTTTTAATTTGACGGCTTTGAATAAGTCAATAATTTGACATGTGTTTTAAATGACTATATTGATAGGGAATACATGCTAAGAATCTTTAAGGACCAATTATGTCATGTGGTCTCTTTAAAGCAATTTTTAATTTAGTTTTAAAATAAAAATGGTTTAATTTTCCTAAATCATTCCTATTTTTAATTGATTTCAATCTTAAATCATGTTTATCTTCAAAATTCCATTTTCTCCTTTGGTTTGGAAGATCACGTCAACTTTTGAGAGATCTTCTCCAAAACCTTGAATCATCAATTGCAAGTTATAATAATGATTCTTATTGAAATTTCTACTTGTTATGTATTCTTAATCTTTGATTTAATTGTCTTTTAATTGATTTAATTGGAAGTTGAAAGTGAAATTGAGCTATGAGTGATTTCTTATGAAATCTTGATGTGTTGATGAACTAAATTGAAATTGATTGGATTATAGTGTTTCCCAATGGGTTAGGTATAATCTAAACTCAATTTTGTAAAATCAATCCCGAAACTAAATTAATTGATTAAATTAGCTTTAGTGTTCTTAAAGAATTTGAGTTGGATGATGGTGTTTTGGATTCCTAAAGGTTAATTACTGTTAGTAAGATATTTTTGATGATATTTGGGATGCTTTTGAGGTAGGAATTGATGAATAATGGCTCAGTTTAAGTTAGAAAGGTTTGGAAGGTTAATCTTGGAGATTTTCGGTTTGTGGATTATGATTTAGGTTAGATAACGGCAATAGTGTGATTGTTGCAAGTTTAGGGATGTATGTTGATGTTATATTATTCGATCGATCGTCCATATGTGTATATGCCACGCGAGGTCGGGTTACTGTAGTCATTGATTCGTAAGGTCGGGTGACTACATTCATGTGTTGGATGTGAATCGTTAGGTTGGGTGGCTAATGGCTATAAGGTATATAGTTTGTTTTGATGAGGGTGGGAACCATTCAGCCCACATTTTGAAAGTTTGATCCGTCGATTTTTTTTTGAACAAATGAGAAGTCGCAATTAATTATGCCAATATAACACAAGTATATGACATGTTAATTCGATTCTATGTTTATGAAAGTGGTTTCAAATGAGATTTTAAATTCTGAAAATTATGTACTATGTTTATACATGTAAAACAACATTGTTTTTGGTTTTCTAAAAATACATTGATGTGTATTTGTCGAGCCCAATCACTAGACATTTGTACTTATGCTCTCTTTCCATCATTGCAGAAAATTGAGCATTTGAGTGTTGTTATCAAAGCAAGATTGACTTCCAAGATAATGTGGGTTGTTTTCCCTATTGGATTTATTTTGAGGGTTGTAATCCCCTTTTGGTTTGTTGTTTTTAATGTTGTTTGCCAACATGGAGTTGGTGGGATTTAGATGCCTATGTTGATATATTGTTTGAAGCATGTCTATTAATTGGATTGGATTTTTTTTAGCAGGGATATTTGAGGATTGATGTTCCATGGTATGAACATGTTGCTTGAGTCATAATAGGCTTATAATTCTATTTTTTCTATGAGGTGTAGCCCTAAATGCATTATTTGCCTTTTGGTTATTTTAAATTTGGATTTATGCAAGCATAGGACGCATGCCTATTGTAACACCCCTAAAATTGGCTTAGTAGAAAACCAAATTTCGATGACTAAAAAATTATGTTTCTGATAAAATAATATGAATTTCAAGAACTGATCATGTGGTTAAATCTTTCAAGTACGACATGAATTATGGTTTGAGTATGCTTAAGGACTAAATTGAATGAATTAAGTTACCAAATTGTAAGAATTGAAAGGTAGGTGTCATAAGTTTGATGATTGGAGTGTAGGGTGACTAACCATGTGAATAACCCACAGAGGGATTAGTCACCCCACCCATGTTCATGTATGAAGAGGATTTCTTCAAGTTTAGGTTTGCTAAAACAATGAAATTAAACAAAGAAAAGAAAGAAAAAAGAGTTAGAAGCTTACCGGTGAAGTGGAAACGATGCAAGCACCTTTCCATCTTCTTCCTCCTTTGAACATGCTAGCACACCCATTGTTGAAGTTTGATAGTGTGAGTTTTTAATTGAGATAGCAAACTCTCTTTAATCCTAAGTTAGTTTCAAGGTAAGCCCATATATTGAATCTTTTTTTTGTGTGGTTAATTTCATGGAAATTTATCCAAGAGAGATATGGTTAAATCCTAACAAGGAATTCATGTTCTTAAGTTATTCATGATTAAGGTTTTAGTTTAAGGATAGAAATTCCATGTTTTCAAATTGCTAGAAACTCTAGCTTTGTGTATATCATGGAAAACATGTCAATATTAATGGATTCCCATTTCTTTTAAGCTAGAGCGATCTATTGGTGGCGACGAATCACCGAGCACCTTCAAGCAAGTTCAAGCCCTAGCAAAAGAGTTGTCATTCGAGGGCCGAAATAGCTTCGAATTGTCTGGTGAGTGTAGTTTATGTCTAGGGTATGGCTATGTGTCATCTCGATTGTATTTGATTGAATTGATGAATTTGCATAATTTATGTGTCAAGGCTCCTGTAGAGCAAAGGTAAGGAAATTGCTAATGGTAAGCCTGGTAAGCTTATATGTGTTATATGATTTGATTATGAACATGACATGAATGAAAATGCATGACACGATGATATATGACATGAACCATGATTATCCTTGAAACATGAATTATGATATGCAAGTTATTAAGTATGTTACAAGAGAACTAAGGCTCTAATATGTTACATGAAATACCCTAAGAATCATGAAACTATGAAATTATAATGTTATGAACCCCTTGGATACAAGTTTACTTTGGATACAATTGGATGCCATAAAATTTATTGAGCTCATGTACAGGTGGACTACGGCCCTTGTGTTACGATCCTTATATGGCGAGGTAGAGGGATGTATGTTTTGGTCTTTGGCGAGGTGGAGGGAATGAACACTCATGTCTAGGCGATGTTGGTTGAGAATTCTTGTATCATTAGTTACTATGATCCAGGCAAATAGATTAAATTAAACATGTACTTATGAAATATGCAAGTATGAACTTATGGAACTATGCATTGAATCATGATGATACAAGTAATCATATGGTATACCATGGTACATGAGTGCATATGAAGTATTGATTATATGTTATGTTTTCAACTACCTCCTTGGGCTAAATAAGACTAACATGCTCATTTCATGCATTTTCATGTCTTAAAGTGCCCTAGAGATCAATCGTGCAAGGAAGGTTGGAAGTCACTCCCTCAAGTATTTTGTGTAATGTACATAGGCTCTCCTTAACTCATAGTATGGTTGTATGTGGTACAAGCATGTTTAAGTGTGTTTTGGCATGTAAAATAAGTAAATGCTATGTTATATGATGCATGGAACTTAAACTAGCTATGGATATGCAAGTATGTTTCAAAATATGGATCTAATGGTACTTACAAGGCTAAGTGAATCATATGCATGCTAAAACATTGATGGACATGATATATATTTAGTTCAACATGTTAGAAATTTGGTGTATGAGTTTGAAATGATCTAGACATAATTTGGTTAGGTTTTGAATCAAAAAGGTAAGTGAAATCTGCAAATTGATAGGGCATACTGGTACCCTATCTAGTGCGTATCGGTATGACCAAGCCAAAGATGACAATTTGGTAACAAATGTACCGGTACGATCAACCGTATTAGTACCAATTTAAACTATTGGAATTTATTTACTCATAGCGTATCGGTACGGTACCTTAGCGTATCGGTACGGGTGTATCAGTATGCTACCTTTGAGTGTTGGTAAATATGTAAGCGTATCGGTATGGTACCTTTAAGTACCAGTACGTATGTCTGTTAAAACGGTTATGAACCTGGAGTAGTTTTCAAACTTTCCATTTTAGTCCTAACTAATTAAAGTGTTAATTATATGAGTTCTAGACCTCCATTTGAGTTGAAAATCTACGAGTAAGCTCATTAAGACATGAATTTAGAGAACGTAGCTTTGAATACTGAAAATGTCATAATTTCTTATGTTTTACGATTTAGTCCCTAAAGCTTAAATCTCTTGCAAAACGACCCCTAAGCATGAAATGAAGACATGTTATGAACCGACATGACTATGTATGACAAGAAGCATGTGTTTTCTACATGATGACATGAATATTATATGAATTAAGTGTTTGTATACTCCGATTTGATTTTTTGGTAACGTCTTCGACTCAGTTTCTCCCAGACTGGTGGACTAATATATTCGAGATTTTTGCAAGTACTGCAGATATGGGTCTAAATATGTCAAGACGGAGGAAGAAAAGTGTACAATGATTATTGATGGTTTGTGTGATGAATTGTGTGTTATGTTTACTACTCTGGGAATTACTGACTTTCAAGAATTGGTTAACTGAGTAATTGTTACTGAGTCCACTCAAAAGATTCAAGAAAAAGAGATCAAGGACGATAAGATAAGAGATCTCAGGATGAGTCTCCTCTCCCTTTGCCTCTGAAAAGGGGCAAAAATCAAGGCGTGGATCAACCTACCTTTCAACAACCTTCTAGGTCTAGCTATGTTGCTAAGCCTCAGTCTATGACTTATTTCGCTACTCGGGCAGCTTCAGTTAAAAGTACTGGGAGCTTGGTTCGAAAACCTCATCATCCTTTATGCACATATTATTAGAAGTGACATTTGGGACAATGCTAGAGAAAGTCAGGATCATGTTTTTTTTTGTGGCAAAAAGGCCATTTTATCCGAGATTGTCCTCGGTATTCGGTTGCACCGTCTCTAACAGTTTCTCAGACCCAATCATCTAGGGGTAAGAGACCAAATCAAGTGCAATTAGGAGCTTTTGGGAGACTCCCATGGTCCAGTTGCTTCCTCATGAAATCAAGAACCCAAGACTCTTGTGCAAATGTACCATGTTCGTAGCAAGGAAAAAGATGATGATCCTGATGTCATTACAGGTATGGTTGAATTATGTTCAGGCCTTGCATATTCTTTGATAGACCTTGGATCTACGCATTCATTTATTAGCACTGCATTGATAGAAAAGTTCGAATTGAACCCTTAATCTACTGCTTCTAAAATTATAGCTACAAATCCGTTAGGAGATAGTGTTTCTATCAAGTTAATATGTAAGAATTTTCCCTTAATGATACAAGGGATTCATTTTCCGGCCAATTTGATGGATTTTCCCTTTCACAAATTTGATCTAATTCTGGGACTTGATTGGCTTAGGGAACATCAAGCGTGGGTAGACTGTTCTAATAAGAGGTTGTACATTCATGGTTTGATTAGGGAGAGCGTTACCTTGTTATATGCCAAGCATGAAAGGAGAAAATCCAAGATCTTTGTCATCTCTAGTGGACACAAGAATGATCCAATAGTGGAAGACATCACTACGGTGCATGAATTCCCTGATGAGTTAACCAATAAACTTTCAGGTTTACCTCCGACTCGAGAAGTAGAATTCAGATTTAAAGTGCAACCTGGGACTACTTCAATTTCCATCACACCTTACAAGATGACTCATATTAAACTCAAGAAGTTGAAAAACCAATTGAAAGAATTATACGATAAGGGCTTTACACGACCGAGTACCTCACCATGGGGAGCTTCAATTTTGTTCGTCAAGAAGAAGAACATTACTATGTGTCTTTGCATTGACTACCGTCAATTGAACAATCTCACCATCAAGAACAAGTAATTGTTGCCAAGAATTAAAGATCTGTTTGATCAATTCAAAGATATCATAGTGTTTTTTTAAGATAGATCTTCGGTCTGGGTAGTATCAAATAAAATTTAAGGAAATAGAAGTTTCCAAGATGGCTTTTTGAACAAGATATGGCCACTAAGAATTCTAAGTAATGCCGTTTGGGATTACAAATAAACCTACAGCATTCATGGATCTTATGAATCAGGTTTTCAAACCCTATCTTGATAAGTTCATTGTGGTATTCATAGATGATATCCTAATCTATTCCAAGACCAAGTTTGAACATACAGAATACCTCCGAATTATACTTCAAACTTTTCAGGAGAAGCAACTTTATGCCAAGTTCATCAAGTGTGAATTCTAGTTATCCGAAGTCTTTTTTTTGGGTCATCTCATATCTTATGCGTTTATCCAAGTTGAACCAAAGAAAATATAAGCTATCCTTGAGTGGAGAGCTCCAAAGAATGTTAATGAAATTAGAAGTTTTCTCGAGTTGGCTGACCACTATAGGAGATTCGTCTAAGGATTTTCTATATCAGCTGCACCTCTAACAAGATTATTAGATAAGGATGTACCTTTTTTCATGGACCGAGAAACAACAAAGAAGTTTTAATCAGATAAAACATGTTTTGACACATGCTTCAGTCCTAACCCAACCTGAATCTGGCAAGGCCAATATTGTAGCTGATGCACTCAACCGCAAGCGTTCGCCTGGTAATTTCAAATTATGATTTCTATAAGTATAGAAGTTTGAACAATTCTATGAACTCATTCACGACCCTTTGTATTGTAGCTGGGAGGGCTATTAATGCGTGTTTTAGACTCAAGAAAAAATATAAGTTCGTAGCTGAACTCCAAGTTCAGTTTACCATTGTTTCAAGGATCAAGGAACTTCAAGAATCAAACAAGGAATTGCAAGTTATTGTTTCCAAGATTCAGGACAAGCCATATCCTGATTTCTCATGGAATTATGAAGGGTTGTTATGCTATCAGAATCGAATATATATTCTCGATGATGAATTCCTTAATGTGGAGATGCTTAAAGAAGCTCATAGTAGACCATTCTCTATTCACCTAGGATCGTTGAAGATGTACAAGGATCTTCAGGAATTGTATTGGCGGTTTATAATGAAGCAAGCAATTACTAACTTTATATCCAAGTGTCTAACATGCCAAAAAGTCAAAGCTGATCATTGTGTTCCTACGAGACTATTGCAACTTATTAAATTACCATAGTAGAAATGGGAAAAGATCACCATAGACTTTGTAAGCACTAGTTTACCGTTGACCCTTATGAAGAATGATGTTATATGGGTCATAGTAGATCGATTTACCAAGTTAGCACGTTTCCTACCCGTAAAATGTATTTTAGTCTTGCTAAGCTTGCTGACTTGTACGTTAAGAAAGTAATAAGACTGCATGGATTACCCAAATCCACCGTCTTTGATCGTGATCCATATTTCGCATCTCAATTCTAGAAGACCTTGCAAGGGGCTCTAGAACCAAAGTGAATCTTAGTACGGCTTTCCACCCTCAATCTGATGGACAATCAAAAAGGGTAATTCAGGTAAGTTTCAACATAAGTTAATCAATGATAAGCATGCAACCAAGTTCCAACCCTATTTCTTCCTTGTAGATCCTAAAAGACATGTTGCGAGCATGTATGATTGATTTTAAAGACACATGGGAGAAATCTCTACCTCTCATCGAATTTGCGTACAATAACAGCTATCAAGGTTCGATCAAGGTGGTCCCCTTTGAAGCCATGTATGGGAGGAAGTGTAGAACACCTCTCTTGTAACACCCTAAACCTGGATGCCATATTTGGGCCTTAAGCCCAAACCTGTTACCATAAAAATTCTCAATTCGGTTTAGCCCAAAAAGGTATTTCTCAAAAATATTTAAAGTCAACATTTGAAAATATAGATAAATAATCAAAATATTGCAAAGGAGCTCCAATTTAATTTAAAACATTCGAGAATTTGATTTGATTAATACAATTTCAAAAATAAGGATTACATACTCCATCACGCAAGGTCCTATGAATACATAACCCACTAAACACAAGTACCATACTCAAGATATCACCACATGTTGGAATCCCGTACTAATAGTACTCTACGAACCAATGATCAACCTACGCACTGAAACAACGATTCTGAGTGCTGAGCTTACAAATCTTAGTGATACACATCTACTCTACCATACTTCATGCTAATCATAAACATAAGCATGCAAGCTAGTATGAGCAATAAAGAGAGATAAATAAACATGAGATGCTACCACTAGTCACCTAAACACATGCTCTCATCATAGCAATCATCATACATGGCACATAAGGCCCAACCAACTCATAACATGGCAATATAACATTATATAAATGTGGCGCTATCTCTAGCCGTATAACCATATAGCATAGCAAGAAAGCATAAGCTTCTCATAGCATATAAGCATTATTCCACAATATATGAGTGAGGCCTGTGACCACTAAGCATCGGGATACATACACTCTAAGTATGAGTGTGAGGCCTGCGACCACTAAGAATTGAGATACATACACCCATGCTCAGAATCTCTCATCAAGCATCTTCGAATGAGGCATGTGACCACTAAACATCGGGATACATACGTTTGAGAATCTTTAGCCATGGTGTTGTAACACACTCTTTCTCTCACTGGGTATCAGGATCCCATCAATCAATGGTAACTCAACCAAACAAGTGCCCATAGTTGGCATGCATCACCAAACGATCCACCAAGGATCCTTATGGTTGCTATTACAAACAAGTCACCCAAGACTTTACCAAATTAATACATTATGAAAGTATTCATTAATCATCATCGTTAATTATCTCTATTAATCCATATTACCTTATTAATATTCCACGTTAATTTCTATCTTTTTAGTATCATAATAGATTATTATGTTTAGTGGGTACCGATATTCGAATACAAGTACCGATACGCTACCCTTAGGTATCGATACTCACTCGCGTACCAATACAGATATTGCTTACTGAAAATCTTAGAGTTTCACAAGTACCGATATGGTTGACATGTACCAATACGACCTCCAATCGCATACTAGTACTGCTGAAGCTCATATCGATACCTTATTCATAGGTTAGCGCAATTCCCTCAAATTATGATATTACCATGCTTTATTCGATCCCTAAAGCTTATGAAAGTCATTAGGATTTGTTTACTAACGTATTCAATCAATTAATATCAATTACCGACTTTATAATCATTTAATCGAGTATTTATCCCTTAAGCATAATTCCTATCAAACTACATCAATCTATTTGAGCAAGCATACAAGGCATCATGATTATCATCAATCAACCAATCACCAAGTAAAATATACAAACATCTCAAACGACCACCTTACACAGTCTCTAAAAGCCTCCATGAGTCTCATCATATTCATAACATCATCATGCATCTCAGATATATCAAGTCTCATAATACCAGTCTCTACTCGTGCTTATTAATCATGTACCTATTTTGTAGACACTAACACGCAAAGCAATCACATTTATGATGTTAATGAAACAATAGGAGTACGAGGTGTACTAACCTTAAGTGATTGTCGATAAATACTTACTCGACCTCCTTAAACGCTTATCTTGATCCAATGTTCGAGCCTGAACAATCCTCATCAATATACAATACAACAAAAATTAGCTAATGTAATATCCCAAATTTTGTCTAGTGACCAAGATGTAAATTTTGAAAGTTTAGGGGCTAAGTATGAACTTTGGAAAAGTTTGCGGACTAAAGTGTAAATTTCCCCAACAAGTGATTTTATTAGGTATAAGATTGAATCGGATCGAAATAGGTACCTTGATATCAGTTTTAAGAATTAAGATGCAGAAAAAGGTCCCGAATTTGGATGAAATGAAATTGTTAAGCGTGCTCATGCCAGAGAAATACAAGCATGGGTGACCTTCGGGAAGGTCCCATAAAAGTGTTTTTGATCGATATTTTGGACTCATTAAGAGTAAAGAATATTCGTATGGATTTACGATAAAGGATTTCTAAGAGAAATTTTACTTTTTGAAGATTTTCGATAATTATCGGGATAATAGACTAAGTTAAGAAAATTCAGTCTAAGTCATTAAGGAAGGAAGTATTTATGAGATGATAATGTTTATTTCTCGAATATGGAAATATGAAATTTTTGGAATAAATCTGATAGTTCAGAAAAGGTAAAATCGCAGTAGAAGTTTTTCACGAATATCGGGAAATCGAATCGAATTGAAATTTTGAAGACAGTTCCAAAGATTATGGGAAATTTATAAAATATTATTTTATGAATATTTTATTGTTGGATGGATTCTAACTAGATTTAGCTAGACTATGATAGAGTGGCTATAAAGTTCGTAGGAAGAAAAATTGGAAATCGTATTGAGTAAGATTCAAATATTTGGATCACATAAAATGTCATAAATAAATATCTAAGATATTTATGAAGAAGGATGGTTGGATTGGAACCAAATTGGTTCAATTTTAATGGAATGGCAATTTTCAAGACTTGTTGTAAATAAAGACTAGTTGGAGGGCAAATTGGACATTTGCCATGGATGGCATTTTTGAAATATTTTGAAACATTGAGGGCAATTTTTAAAGGTGAATAACACTTGGATTTGATCATGGCCATTGATTTTTGATAAGATTAAATCTTGACCTTTGGATTAAAAGGGTAAATTAGTAATTTAACTAATTAAATGAATTTTAAATTCATTTAATTTTAACATGTTGATTAAATAAGTAAAAGATGAACCAAATTTGTTCATCTTTCTTGAAATATTTCGAGCTAAAGGGAGAAAAAAAGGGAGAAAATTTTCCAAGCTCGATTCAAGCCCCGAAACTCGACTTTCAGGTAATCTCTTCAACTACAAAGTTATTCTACTCTTCAAGCTCTATCTCTTTGTGTTAATAATTCATGGAAAACATGCTTGATTGATCAGAATTTTGCATGAGAAGAAATTAGGGTTTATGGAAAAAGTTTGGGGCTTTTGGAATTTTATGATTCCATGATGAAATTTAAGTTGGAAACAAGTTGTTATGATGATAAAATCATGTTTTTGAGTTGGGATTTAAACCCTACATATTTTAGTTTGTATGAAGATGATTAGGGTTTATGGATTCAAGTTTGATTTAGGGTTTGTGATGTTGGATAAATGATCTAGTAAGCTTGATTTGTTGTTTGAAAGCAAAACCCTAAATTAATGTATAGGGACCATTTCGTCAATTCTGAAAGTTAAAGGACCAATCTGATTTTTTATGATTTTGAAGTGTATTTATGATATTAATGATGTTGGAGATGTGAAATTGAAGTAAGAATTCTAAACCGATGTTGAATTAAAGTAGTGATCATTTTGACAATTTGTCAAAGTTAAGTGACCAATTCGGAAATAAGATTTTGGATGAGGGCTAAATCTGATTTTTAGTTGAAATAATAGAATTCAAGTAGTAATGTTGATTTGAGGACTAATTTGCAAAGTTAAGAAGTTTGAATCCTTACCTTTGCATTTTAGTGACTATTTTAGCAAAGAAGGAAAATTAGAGGAAATTATTGTGAATAATTATTTGATGAAGAAGATGATAAGTTGGTGGTTTTAAGCAAGTAATTTGACTAAATTTACAAATACCAAAGTAAGAATAAATTAGTATAAATTTTGAAGTTATTCTTGGAAATTGTGTAGGAAAACTGGATTTTGGCAGTAAGTTCGAAAATTCACCATAAATTCTACGAAAATGGTTAGATGGTGAATTTTATACCGATGTAAAGATTTGTTCATCTAGTTTCATTTCCAAAAAATATAAATTGATTACGAATTCCGAGTTAAAAGATATGAATTTTTAAGTGATTAAAGGTCAGAAAACAAAGCACCGGTCTGTTCCGAATTTCGGCACTGTAATCGACTTTGAAAATTCGCCATAAATCGTACAAGTTGAATCGGGACTATTAATTTATATGGATGAAAATATTTTTGAACCTACTTTCTTTCAGAACAAATGGAATTGAATTCCGAGTTTTATATCATTTTATAGAAATAAATCTTTGAAGGTAGTACAAGCTGGCAGAAAAATGGAAATTTAGATATTTTGTATCTAAAGTTAGTTAGCGAGCTCGGAAGAATTATTTGAAGTTCGAAATGGTCATTAAAGACCAAAAATGGGTTTTGGACGATATAAGGATACAAGGAAAAACTTTTGGAAATTTTGTATATTCGAATGACTAGATTCGATAGCATGTTTAAAGTATTGTTAGATTTGAATCTAACGAATGTCATTCGTATTCATGTGATCAATGAAGTTGATCTGAATCAAAATAGGGTTCGAGATACTATGAGGAAAAAGATCGAGTAAGCTTAGTGAGGCAAGATAATAAATGGCCCATGTGAGTGCATTTATATGTTTTGAAATGTATTTTAATAGATTTTTAAGAATTTTATTTACTTGATTTTATTAAAATGATAACATGGTTTTTCTATAAGTTATATGATGATTCACAGGCAAAGGAAAAAGGTTAGTACATGTTAGGGTATGAATTGCCCTATTATGTTTTATTTTGATAAGTTAGCATTGAATAATGGTGATATATGAATCATTTATCAAATGATAATTTACAAGTCAATTATATGAAATTATTTTCCCAAGTTTATGATAGAGAGTTACAGTATAGTGGCATGCCATAGAGGTCTAGTAGTTTGGGACTGCGTGTAGTTACACACCGATCTTCGGATCTATATGTTTTCGGCACTTATGTGTCTATATGATATCGACACTCAAGTGTCTATATGATGTCGACACTTATGTATCTATATGTTTCCGGCACTTTTTGTGTCTATATGTTATCATTACTTCGGTGACTAGTACTCTACGGAGTATCGACCTTGCATACTTCAGTTTCTCTTTATACAATTCTTGGGCTACTTATACGAATGAAATACTTAATAATCACTATTTTTGTATATATGATGCCTTTATTGGTTTTAAAGTATAAGAAAGATTTGATATGAACTTGCTTAACCATGTTTTCATTTACCCATTATTTAATTTTATGACTTATTATATTGCCCCTCACTAAGTTATACTTAGCGTGTGATTATTTCACTCGTAGGAAAATGGAAGCATTAGGAGTAAGGAGCATTAGGGAACATCATCTATCGAAAACAGGTACATCAGCATCAGTAATATAATTTTTATGCTGTTTGATTTTTACTAGTCGGCATGTGTATTAAAACATGAAGCTTGCACTGATATGAATCATATTTTATTCAAAATCTAAATGATTTTAAATTAGGCAGTTTTCAGGCAGTTTTATTATTTATATGCAAATAGATCAAATTGTTAAATTTCCGCCTGAATCTAGATTCAAAATCGAATGTGAAAATATTAAGTTTAAATTTTACATGATTAAGTATTTTAAAAATTAAATGATAAATTGTTTATGTTTTAAAGAAACAAAATTTTTACCAATTTTTAAAGTGAGAATTTCTTTACAAGTGTAATGTGACATCTTTAACTCGTATTCAGCGATGGATACGGGAAAAGGGGTATTACATTTATTGGTATCAGAGCTATATGTTTAGCCAGTTTTCAGCTTAAACAAAAGTGATTTTATGTTAAAAAGTTTATACATGCCACTAGGATATCAATATTATTGATCTGATGTTTATATGATTTGATTATGTCGCTCCTTACTAATATGAAATGAGATAAGTTATAATTGATATTTGAGTCAAGAAGATTGAGATAAACTGGTAAATGGAAGGTTCTGAAAAGAACTAATAGTGGTAATAATAAGGTTAACCATAACCTTTTGGATTAATTGGAACAAGAAAGAACACTAACACAATAAGGAGTGTCTGTGCAGGATTTGGGAAATCCTGAATTTCATAGTAAAAGTGGTCCAAAGACTGCCGACTTATGGTTTAATGTTGTTAAGATTATGAAGAATAGTTGAATTGTTCCGATGTGGAAAAGTTAGAAGGAGTCATATCCCTGTTGAGGGAACATACTCGAATTTGGTAGGCGAACACCATGTAGATAGTACTGCTACTGAGTTGATCTGATATCAACCGAAAAGTGCAGATGTGAATAGTTTATGATGGGTTGTCCAGAAGAGTATGCTAGGAAGTTTACTCAGATTGAAAAATATACGGTTATTCCACCTTAAGTATGAGATTGTGGTGGAAGTCAACCGAGGATAGCAATGCAGGTTATTACTTCAAAGGAAAATGAGATATAATCAGACTCGATATATGAAGAAGTACCAATGAGATTTTTTTTGCATATGGAGTTAGAGAGTTAAGGAATAAGAAAATCTCTTTGGTTAAAATTCTTTGGAGAAATCATAAAGTTGAAAAGGTCACTTGGGAAATTGAGAAAAAGATAAAAGAGCAATATTGTATGTTGAAAATTTGAGGACGTATTTTCTTTAGGGGGAGCAATTGTAATATCTCAAATTTTAGCTAGTGACCAAAATATAAATTTTGAAAGATTAGGTGTTAAAGTATAAACTTTGAAAAAATTTGGGGACTAAAGTGTAAATTTCCCCAACAAGTGATTTTATTTAGTATAAAAGTGAATCGGATCGAAATATGTACCTTGATATCGGTTTTAAGAATTAAAATAGAGAAAAAGGTCCCGAATTTGTATGGAATAAAATTGTTAAGCGTGCTCCAGCTAGAGAAATACAAGGATGGGTGACCTTTGGGAAGGTCCCATAAAAGTGTTTTTGATCGATATTTTGGACTCATTAAGAGTAAAGAATTTTCGAATGGATTTACGATAAAGGATTTCTAAGAGAAATTTTACTTTTTGAAGATTTTCGATAATTATCGGGATAATAGACTAAGTTAAGGAATTCAGTCTAAGTTATTAAGGAATGAAGTTTTTATGAGATGATAATGTTTATTTCTCGAATATGAAAATATTAAATTTTTGGAATAAATCTGATAGTTCAAAAAAGGTAAAATCGTACTAGAAGTATTTTACGAATATTGGAAAATCGGATCGAATTGAAATTTTGAAGACAGTTCCAAAGATTATGGTAAATTTATAAAATATTATTTTATAAATATTTTATTGTTCGATGGAGTCTAACTAGATTTAGTTAGACTATGATAGAGTGGCTATAAAGCTTTAAAGTTCATATGAAGAAAATTTGGAAATCGTATTGAGTAAGATTCGAATATTTGGATCAAATAAAATGTCATAAATAAATATATAAGATATTTATGAAGGAGGATGGTTGTATTGGAACCAAATTGGTTCAATTTTAATGGAATGGCAATTTTCAAGACTTGTTGTAAATAAAGACTAGTTGGAGGGCAAATTGGACATTTTCCATGGATGACATTTTTGAAATATTTTGAAACATTGAGGGCAGTTTTTAAAGATGATTAACACTTGGATTTGATCATGGCCATTGATTTTTGATAAATTAAATCTTGGCCTTTGGATTAAAAGGGTAAATTAGTAATTTCACTAATTAAATGAATTTTAAATTCATTTAATTTTAACATGTGGATTAAATAAGTAAAAGATGAACCAAATTTGTTCATCTTTCTTGAAATATTTCGAACTAAAGGGAGAAAAAAAAGGAGAAAATTTTCCAAGCTAGATTCAAGCCCCGAAACTCGACTTTCAGGTAATCTCTTCAACTGCAAAGTTATTCTACTATTCAAGCTCTATCTCTTTATGTTAATAATTCATGGAAAACATGCTTGGAGAAGAAATTAGGGTTTATGGAAAAAAGTTTGGGGCTTTTGGAATTTTATGATTCCATGATGAAATTTAAGTTGGAAACAAGTTGTTATGATGATAAAATCATGTTTTTGAGTTGGGATTTAATCCTTGATAATATTATTCATATTTGCTTTTGAGTTTTTTAAATATTTTAATCTATACCATTAAAAGCTTTTGTTTACTTATTAACGTGATATCAAGTTTTTATTAATAGTCTTAAGGTGATTACAAGACAATATTTGTTCATACATATTTTTAACCCTTTAAAATGCACGCACAGCTTGCAGACAAAGCGATTATTGTACATCTATATTGTAAAATTCAGACTGAGCTGATGTTGAGATTAATTATATATCAATTTGGTGGGAATAACAATTAAAAATTTATTCTTTGAAATAAAAATTAATATTATCATGAAAGGTATTTTTCTATTTTCATTTTTTTATATTCTTTATATAAAATAATTAAATCATCATTTAAAAACTAAACATGAGAGTAATGAATGTGTATACAAGTTATTTATTACTCCATTCATAATCAGTTATTGAATAATATTTTCGTACGACAAAATTTAATTAAATATTAAGAAAATTTCATGTTGTATTGGTATTGGGAACAAAAATTCTGTCCCAAAATTAAAAATTAAATTTTAAGGTCTAACATTAAATTATAAATATTAAACCCTACACTCTAAAAAATACACACTACACTCAATTACTTAAACCTTAATTCTAAACCCTAACCCTAATCATTAACCCTAAAGTTATTTTTTTAGTGTAGAGGCATAAATAAGGTACCGAAAAGAGCAAAGAATTTCTATTCCAGGCATTGATATCCTTTTATGGAGTTTTACTAAATTCAGGTTCTAACTTGTTAAGGATTATTGCCCTGTTTGGTAATTAGCGGATAGCAGATAGCGGATTACATTAATTGATAGCAGATAGCTGATAACATTAGCTGATTTGACTAGTGAATTACATTAGTTGATTGTATAAAAGTATTTGGTAAAATTAACTGATAGCTGATAGTTGTTTGATTATTTGAACACGCAAAATGACATATATAAACATGATTATATTTGATATTGCTTTGAATAATTTATTAGTTATTAACATTTTGTATCTATTAATATTAATTTTATTATGAAAATTATTTTTTTTAATATTATTACTGAGCGTATATGATGATGTACATATTAATTTTTTATTTGTGAAATTATCTTTTTAATATAATTTTAATAATTATTAAATTTATATGTATATATTAATTTCTTATTTAAGAAATTATATTTTGAATATAATTTTATTAATTATTAAATTTATTTGTATTTATTAATTGATATATTAATTTTTATTTATTTTTTATGGTTTGTTTGCCTAGATCGTTTGCCCACTTTGTCATTTTTTAGAAGCTGGGTGTTCCCCTTCAAGAGGGTCAGGGGTCCTCCTTGTGGTGTAGGGTGGGTCTAGATGAGATGGATCATATTCTTTTCTCATGCCCGGTGATTTGTGTTGTGTGGACGTGGTTTATTGGATGGTGGGATGTCTGTTTACCACTGCCAGGGTCCCTACGGGAGTTAATGTGTCCGAATTTGCATGGCTTGTTCGGGGGTGGGGTCCGGCAATGGTGGCTTTCATGTGTTGGGGCTTTTCTTTGGTCCCTTTGGCTAGCATGAAATGAGCTGGTATTCGAAACAGATTGCGATGGAAGAGGTTTTCTTCTTGGTTAAACTCCGGGCGTTCTATTGGATACGTGTTGTGCATAAGATTGACGAAACACAGTGGTGGAGCCGCCCTCGTTTGTGTACCTAATCGTTTGGGGCCGCATGTGTGCGGGCGAATATTAGCTGGTGTCATCCACGTCCAGGGTGTGTAAAGTTTAATATGGATGGTTCCGCTCGTGGAAAGCCGGGTTTGGCAGGTTATGGGGGTGTGTTGGGCAATGAGGTTGGGAAGATCTTGGCGGTTTTTTCAGGCCCTTTGGGGATTATGGAGTCCAATGAGGCCGAGGTCTGGGCCATTGAGTTTGCCTTGTCGTTGTTTGCTACGTCACGTTGGGCACGGGTGGTGAGTTTGGTTGTGGAGTCAGATTATCGGGTTGCTTTAGGTTGGGTCTCGTGTGCGGCTCGTTGCCCGTGGAGGCTTTGGGAGGTGTTCGTTAGTATCGATTCGCTTTGTGCTTCTTTGTGTGAGGTTTGTTTTGTGCATGTGTTTCGTGAGGCGAATAGTCTTGCAGATGCGTTAGCTAAAGAGGGGGTGGGCCGGGTGTCGATGTTTCAAGCTGTTTTGTAAGCTTTTGGGTTGGTTGTTCCTTTGTCTCTAGGGTGCGGGTGTATTCTTTTTCCTCCTCTTAGGTTTAGGGTTTTTTTTAACGAGGCACTCGTTACCTTTTCTTGTATGGTTTTGCATCTAATAAAGTCATACGTATTGAGCAAAAAAATCAATTTCTTATTTATGAAATTGTTTTTTTAATTTTATTAGTTAATCAAATTTATGTTATTTAGCGAAATTTTTTATAATTATCAAGGACAAAATAGTCTTTACAAGTCTTTTATCTAAACCACTAACTCAAAAAGCACCTTTTAGGAGCTTTTCAAAGTGAGAGGTTTTACCTCAATCCGCTATTACAATCCTCCATTTACCAAACATCCAAATTAGCAGATTTGACTGGTCAAACCTCTAATTTTAGCTCAAAAAGTTGTTTATCAAACATGGCCTATATTTCCTCAATTTTAATTTCATATTTGGTTTCTTTCTCTTTTTTTGAATTTGAAAAATAAGTTTTTTATCCCTCAAATATTTTCAATTGTTTTTACTCGACAAATGATATTTATTAAAGGGTTAGAAATTTCAACCCACGACCTAAGTTGTGAGCCTCGTTCAAAATTTCCTTAATACTACATGGAAAAAAAGATTACATCCAACTAAGTAACACTAAAATACAATCATAATTAACACAAGCGAATGTCTAATCAGACTATTTCTTCTCATGCCATAATAATCTCTCATCACCTTGTCTTCATCTCCCAAAAAAACGAATCAGCTCTAGGAAAAACTAAAACTAAACTGTGTGGTCTGAGAAAACTTACCACCACGTTTTTAATAGTCCAAGTCAACTCAATCCAACTTTCGCTCAGAAATTCGCCATGCAAATCTTTTCTCTCGGATTATATGTAAACTACACATGCTTCATAACCTCTATACTTCTACAATCACAAAAAAAAAAAAACCACCATTTCCAGGGGTACTTCAAATATTTACTGCTCTAAAGACAAAATAAGAATTAAAGTCCCCACAGCTTATCCACTTGTCACTCGTCTAATGCTTCCAAAGATCTTCATGTGCCTTCATCATAACCCACAATTAACTTTTGCATATCTTCAACACTTCCTGCAGCTCCTGCTCAAATTCACCTACACTCACTTGGTCTTCAAATTCATTATTAATCGATAAACACGCGATTTTGTTTTCTTCTGTTCTTTAGAAAATATCGGGGAAGCTACAGTAATAGCAATCCAGTTTTGTTTGACTGAAACAAATGCAATTACAGAAGTTGTGTGCAATGATTTTTAGCAAAACAATCAAGTTGTTCAGCAACCCCATAATTCGACATCATCAATGCTTGTAATGTAAATGGGAATCTCTATTGTTTCTGACCCTTAAGCAGGAGAGCTCCAATAATGGAGATTACGTACGCAATTTGCCCTTCTTTGATCCATATATTATATATCAGAAGCCTAATCAAACTAAAATAGTTTCGGGTACCTTAAATATTATAGTAATATGTCCGTAAACAGTAGTATATATTGTTGGAAAAATATTTGGTTGAAGCCAGATAAGGGTTAGAAATGAAATTTGCTTGAGGTGTGAATTGGACATTGCCTTTAAGAATATTTTGCGGTAAAGCATACCTTTCGAAATTCAATAACCACTTTTGTCAAAACGTGCAACATAAAGAGCAAAGAACTAATGAATATTCAGCTTCAAAATGTGTTGGAAATGAGAGAGACAAAAAGAAAGTGAAGAGAGATTTTAGTTTAGGATATTTTTGAAGATATATGTGCATGGTATTTATAGTACCATGCATGCCAAAAAAAGTATTAAAAATAGGCATTAATTAAGGGCAAATCCGTTAAAAAATGAATGGTTAAAAATCAGTTTTAAAAATAATAAAAATGGACCGGGCATTTGGTTCATGCGCAAAGGCAAATTGACCGATTTTAACTAATTAGACTTCATAGTCGAACCCCGTGTGCGCGAGACTGCCATTATATTTTTCTTTTATAAGCCCAATATCAAACCTATATATTTAAACCAAATACAAATATTATACAAGAAAGATTCTTTAAAATATACCAAGTAATCTTAGAATTTTACAATATATATGTATATGTGCTGAGATATATGAAAGCAACCATGACAAATGCATAGCGCACGAAGACGAAAACAATTGCATAATGTTTTCACAACAGTACATCATAATATACAAGTTGACAAACAAGACACAACCCAGAGATTTTTTCCCCGAGTATGAAGATGGCCAAACCATGATGCCTTGACTATGATGCTAGATGATAATGTGCTTTGTCTTGGCTATATCCCTAGAGGGAGAGATGATGATGAATGTGCAAACACCAATACCAAAGACAGCAATCGATTGCAGTGCAATAGCATATATATACAGAGAGAGAGAGAGAGAGAGAGAGAAAGATTGGGTGTTTTTTGGACCGATTTGACAAACAATTTCGGATGATCAAGTGGAAGGGGGAGAGATGGACCCATAGACGTGGGGTTAATAGGAGGCCACCATGATTCATTCATGTGTGAGAGCTAATACGTTAAAAATAAATTTGAGTGTATCATATTTCGGGCAGCATACTCGAAGAGGAAGAAGAATATAAGAAAATGAGGTTTAAAAGAAGGAAGATATGTATTGTTGACTATATTATATCTGATATTGCCTCAAATTCATCACCAAGTTTAGTAGTTGTAGTAAAAGAAGAAATAAGTGAAGGTCATGAGTATGTCTGGTACTCTCACTTCTTCACTTGCCTCTACCTTTTTTATAGTCCAAAAATTGAATCATTATCTTTCTTTCTCCTAATACTCATCTATGTATACTTCCATTGCCATAAGCGCATTACCATATTCCACTCAGTAGTGATCACATGTAATGTATATGTTAATTTTCTCATTCATAATAAAAATTAAAAAATAATAATATAATATAATATAATAAAACAAAGAAAAAAGAAAAAGTATCGACAGTCGACAATTAATATTAAAGTCGGTATCGTCACCGACGGTCAAACAAGATGAAAAAACAAAGTCATAACTAGAAAAAAAATTCTGACCTTAAAAAACTCTGGCAACTTTATAAATACAATAATTACCATGTTAAAATTAATATCAAATTTATAAAAGACTATTGTATACTATGTGTTTTGGATAGATAGTCTCTGTATTATAATTTGGTAATTTCTATTTCATTTACTTTTTAAAATGCGTATATTTAGTCTTTAGGTTAACTTTTTTCATTAATTCGAACAAAATTTTATGAAATTTGACCTAAAACTAAGCTAGATCTGTTTTCTTTAAACATCTTTCAATGTTCAGAAGAAGCGTTTAATTTCACGCATCATGTAAATGTGTGGATGAAGAAAGAGAGGTAGAAGAAGCCCAAAAATACTTAAGTTGATTCAACCAAAATTTCATCCATTTCTCCTACCTAAAGTAACAAGAGGGGATTAATGATGCCATCTCCTAACTGGTTTTTTTTTTCACCAAGCGAGAATTTCAGTTCAGATCTATTGATTATAGTGGGTCTTTACCACCGTTGCAAAATGTGAAGAATATCATTGCTAAAGCAGCAGCACAAGTCAATAGATCATCGAGGTGGCATCTTCATAAATCTCCGGTGTCGGTTTATGTAATAATTGCCTAGTAGCTGCACCTGCACAAAGTCTACCCTAGCATATCCCTCTTCCCATTTGTAAAAGGGTTAATTTTAGTAAAAATGGGGCCAAACGACATTACAAACACTATTGACTATTTTGGTAATAGTATGAATACAAACATAATATCATGATCATCTGCCATGAAATATTGAGAGGAAAATAAAAGGGGTGGGGGTTTTCTTCTCCCAGACCTTTAATACGAGGTTTAATTTTTAGGGGACGTTGAATTTGCGAAAAAGATTATTATTGCGATAATATTTTTTTTAAAATTTTATTTTCATATTTAGTTTGTCATTATTTTCACAGATTTAGAAAAAGATTATTTTTAATAGTAGTATTTTTTGATAAAATAGTGGGAATGTTATTTTTATTATTATTTTAATATTTGACAATTCCTATCACTTTAGACTTAAATATCTTTAAAATAATGAGTTTTCTTTATATTGGTCCACTTGTTGCATATAAGTATATAGCTAATTACTTGAGTGTAACTTTATTAAATATTTTATTTTTTATTAGTTTAATGTTTAAATAATGTTATAATATTTAAATAATATTTTAATATTTAATATATTTGTATTAATATTATATTTATGATGTCTCTAATATTATTTTTAAATATATTATCTAAATATCTATACTATAATATAACATTAATTTAAATAATATTTTAATATTTAATCAGAAATATTTAATTTAAATAATATAAAATTGATTCGAGTTTGAGTTTTATTTTTTACACGAGAGTTTGACTTGTAAGCTTATGACAATGAAGTTATCCTCTAAAATATATTTTTTTGAATAACTTAAACAATTAATTTTAATTACGAAAACATCAATTTGAAGTATATTATATGCTATGATAAAAGCAAATACAAGATATCTATATATTTTTTAAATATTTTTTAATATACTGAGTACATTAATAATATATTATAAAAGTTTTTGAAAAACTTAGATAGGATAAAAAATAGTTCTATGAATTTTCACTTAAATATTTTTAATTTACTATAAGAAATATAAATTATTAAAAAGAATATATATTACAAGGATAATTTGGTAAAATTTGCTTTCAGGTCTTATATCCCCAACCAAACATTGTAATCTCACATCTCTACAAAATAAGCCAAACAAGGTAATGCAGTATTCCCAACAATATATCAAATAATGTTATATTCTGAAAATTCTATTCTCGAAAGTAATTTTACATTCCGTGAACCGAATGTACTATTAGAAATGTGTGTTCAAAACAAGTATGTATTATGAAGATGCCAATGCCACCTTCTTCTTTCTAATAGTCCACAAACTTAAACCCATTAGCTTCAACTATAGTCATACAATTCTCAAGTTTATAGGTCCTAAAAGGCTAAGGCGATGCCATTGGGGCGTCGGAGTGCAGTCGCACCCTTATAAATTTTAAATTTTTATATAATTTAGGTTTTTTTGTATTTTTGTTGATAATCTAATTTCGTACCTCTAAATTAATAATATAATTTTTTTAAAAGTTCACATATATAAAATTATGCATCTATCTCGGATGCCCTGGAGGAAGCAATCACTTGTAATTACATACTAATTAACAATCTACACCATGCCATCGAGATGTTATAGTGTGGTCGTACCCTTACATTTTTTTATTGATAATCTACTTTCACATTTCTTATATTTTTAATATAATTTCTTAAAAGTTGCTACTCGCAATATAGAACTCCGTGTCCGTTCTTGGATGACATAGAGGAAGCTTCTACTTGTAATTACACACTAATTAACAATCTACACCATGCATACGTCCGAGCTGACTTTTCACAGCAAAATTACTAATTAATCACAGCCTCCAACCTTTAAAGGTAAAACTAGCTGCAATTGGCAAATTAATGATAGAGTTGAGCAGGTGAAGGTTGTAATTAATAGCCAGCTAGCTAAGGTTTCTTTCTAACCAACAATTGATTAATGGTCTAAAATGATGATAATTTTTGGCAGCTTCAATTTCTAACAATGGGATAACTTATAATCAGGTTTGCCTGAGAAACAGCAACTCAGAATTTCTTAAAGACCATATAATATGAAAAACAATAAAACTATAAGCCTAGACTTCAAAGCATTCTAATCGTAACTTTAATCTATGTGTAGTGTCTATTCAAATTTAAACACCTTATACCTTACCTTAAAATCAATCTGGATCTGACATATCAAAAGTGACAACAAAATTTGAAGCCTATAATGTTCGAAGCCTGTCTTTTTTTTTTTATGTAAGATCCAAACCGGTAATAAGGTAGAAAATATGTTTTGTATCAGATCCAAGCTGATATTTAATGTCCAAAATGATAGTTAGATTGACAGAATGATTGATATAATACTAGAACTTTGAGGATCAAATAAAATATTTTAAAATTTATGATTAGTTAAAAATATGACTCATAATTAAAAAAAATCGTTTAATGAAATTAATTCATAATAATTTGATGGTATCGTTTTCTTTTAAAAAATAAGTCTGGAAAATTTTCTTTGGATGTAAAATACGTGACGAGTATATAACATTCCGATATTTGAGAGAAAGCTAATACTAGCAATTAGGTAAAAGATTTGTTCAAAAAAAATTAGGTAAAAGATAGTTTTAGCAGGGACAGTTCAATCAGTTCAAAAACAAAGAAAAGTTGGGATCATAGGCACTATTTTGATAGGGCACATGGGAAATGCAAGAATTTCTCTTCATCTAAGTTGAATGTATATAGCCATGTCAGTATGCAGTGGGGTTCTCTCCATTTGGAAGATACTCCACATGTGAAAAAATTTATTTAAAAAACAATAATACTAGGATTAGCCCATATGTTTTAAACACTTAAAAATACTAGTTGTCTATAGGCTAAGCCATATGATTAGGGAGTTTAAGTTTGTTTTCTGTCATAATTAAAACTGATAATTATGAAGTTGGGGTCTTAGGTGGACGGGGAAGCATAGAACCTTCCAGCACCTTAGTTTTGGTGGGTTTATTTTCTTGTGTTCATTGATCAAACATATGGGGGTTGCTTACCTTTGCAATTATGAATCCCCAATGCCATCATTTCGACTAAAGACAAACCCCTCTATTTCTCTCATTTGCTGAGAGCTAGTCCAAAAGCCAACTATATTTATACCCATAGGAGCTTATATATATGTATCCATCTTCTTCACCCTTGTTTCTTCAATATTCCATAAGAAAATTCTCACACAAGGGATGTGTAACAGCATGGCTTGGACCCCATCATCTCATCCCATCTCTTTTTCTTCAAAGAGAAGGCATAGATCAAAACTTCAAATCTACAGGCTTTCCCGGTAATCTATATGTTTCATTTTGCATCTGTCCATGCAATGTTTTATATGTTTTGTTTAATAACGCGAACGGATTTTGTCTGAATATGCAGGAAAAGGTGCCAAGAAGATGTGAAGAAAGAGATGGAACTGCTGAACTTAAAGTTGTATTTGGAGAACCGAAGCATAATCGAAGAGAATGAGAAGTTGAGGAAGAAAGCCAGTGTTCTACATCAAGAGAATTTAGCCTTAATGTGTGAGCTTCAGAACAAGTTTCCTCATTTGGATCGTTTTTCGACCACCCTTTTGCTGCTTCTGCAAAAGCACTGATCAAAGTCTGCAGAAACAATAATCTGAACCCTTGTATACCTGCCCTTCTAAAGCCTCCTTTCTTTTCTTATTCAATTTATGTTTGCAATCTGGGAATTGTAGCATATAATGTTTTGCTTTAACTCCTAAATTAAACCGTGGAATTTAAACAAGTTTCACCAAAAATCTGGATGGGTCGATTTTACATATATTTGGCTTACTTTTCAGCGAGGGAAAGCGGAATTGAAGCCAAAATTATTGGGTAATAGGGTGGAGGGTCATGTCAGATACCTAGTAACACGGTTAGAGATGTTGCTATTACTTGTTTAAATAAGAGTAGTTTGATTTAGTAATGGAATGGAACAAGTTCTCTTCTTTGTGATTCGTGCAAATTTAAGAAATCTAATTTTGATGAACCCAACAAGTGTCCTAGTAGAAAAACGAATAATATTCATCCTAAGAGATACGAGTTTTAATCGCTTTGTCTACATAGTATATATATATTGTCAAAGGGTTAAAAATATCTATGAACAAATATTACCTGTAATAACCTTTAGACTACTCAAAAAAATCTAATCACATGTTTCAATTTGATTACAAAAGGGCACACGTTAAAAAATATAATAATTATATTTTTAACGATTTATAAAATTATTAACTAATTTATTAATGATGTGTCTTAATATAATTTATTGATAATATATAAAATTTATTATCGGTGATTAAAATAATTTTTCGTGAGCTACATTAAATTAGTGACAAGTGTAAATTATTTTTTTAATTCATAAATTTATCATAATCTTACCTCTACTTGTAAAAATATATTTTCCACCAACGATATACATTGTCCAATTAATAATATATCAAATACCAATTCATATTTCATTAGATATATATAACACCTTTCAAGACTATTAAACCTGCTAGAGCATGTTAAGACTTGCATCACATCGATGCTTTAGCCACAATCTTGCGTTCAATATTTCTGTAAATCAACGGTTCCTAAAAGCTTTTCTAATTCATTGATTGTTTAAAAAGTATATTACTTTTTTTTACTAAATTTAATATGTAAATATGAGATAAGATTCATTACCAATATAAAATTTAAATTTTAAACGAATTTTAGATTATTGAATGAGTAAAATAGAAGACAAAGATTAACCGTAGTAGATGAAAGGTTTTTAAATCGTTGGATGAGTGAAAATGGAAGACGAAGATTAACCGTAGTAGATGAGAGATTTTATTTTTACGAAAAAATAAATTATCTTTAATTTAAAAGTTTAAATCTAGTTGACCCCAACTCCTTTTCCAAGTTTCTTCATTGGTTGAAAAAATCGTCATTATAGTGGACCTTTACATTATCCAATTCGAATTAGTGGTGGAATATCGAAAGTTATAAACAATAATGATAAGTTACTATAAATTCGAACCCAATAAATGACCCCAATAGAAAAGAGGATGATGTTAATCCTAAGAGACTTAAGTCCGAGCATATGTGTGTGTAAAGTGTATGTGCGTTCTTAAATGGTTAAGAAAAAATATGAACATATATTTGCTAAATCATCACACTAGTATATTAAAAAAATTATAATTTCAATATTATAATTAACAAACATTCATAACTTGGGCTGTTAATCCTTCCTAGTTCCAAGTCAAGAAGAGAAACTATACGAAATGATTTGAAAGTTAAAATAAAAATAAGAAACCACAAAGGTCAGCGATAGCAGGCGCCACAGCCACCACTGAACCTTCACAAATCATACATTCTTTAGCTTAAATCTTTGGCCACATACTGATTCCAACTTAAGGCCTAATCCCCTTCAATTACTTGTTGAAAACCCATTGTTTTTCTGAATATAATGGATTATTATTTTGCTTGTAATCTCTCCTTACTGTTCTTAAATCTTGCTTCTTTATTTATTTCTGTCAAAAGCTCATGATTGCAATTTAGCATTCTTGAATGAAATCTCAAGTTAATGCATTACACCACTGGGTTCAGAAAATTATAGCCTGCCAAGAAATTGTGGCTGTGACATGTTAATGGAGTAATTGAATTTGTAATTTAACTCCACCTGAGGTTGGCAAACTCGGCATACACGCCAGTGGAGAGGCTTCCATAATCATTCGCTAACAAGCATGAGAAAAAAAAATGCCCTTTCGTTTATATAATCCAATGTTTTTATTTAGTTTGTTAAATATGTGATTTCTACCCGGGACGAAGCTATGTATTGGTTGGGAGAGCTTGTAACTATTTCTTGCATTTTTTACTTTTTAATTCTTAGGTTTCAATTTCAGGCCAATGACACTCTTCAATCCAAGATTTACGTTTTTAGGGGCAGTTTAAATATTTACAGGGCCCTGTGTAGTTTATTAAAATGAGGTCATTTACTTTATAATCTTAAAGATATATAAGATATTTTTTAAAAAAATTATCTTAGTAAAAAATATATATGAGGTTCTCTTTAAAGTCATTTTATTATTATTTTTCTTGTAATTTATTAAATCACAATCTTTTATTTTCTTCCTATAAACATTTAATTCAATTTATTTAGAGGCTCTCTTTTCTTGAAAGCCATGTGTGGTCGTTCATCTCCCACATGTCCAAACCCCCCTCAAAACATCAACACCTTACGATGTAGGTTAAATGATTGTAATAATAACAAATCCAAAATCAATTAGGTCTAGGTGAGAAGTGTCTCAGTTCCCAGTTCCATAGCACTTGTATAAATCTTTTTCTTTCTTTTTTCTCAATCTTTCTGGTTCCATAACACTTATAAATGTATTCCTTTTATATACTTTTGCATAGATTTATACATTAATAGTGCATTGAATATATACTAATTAATTATATAAAAAATATACTACTAATTAGTTCTACAAATATTAGCAACATGAATGCATAAAAACAAATTTCTAACTAAATATTTGCTTCCATAATAAATTTATGTAAATAAATTCGACTAAATAGGTTCAGTTAATCCTTCCCAATTAGTTCCCGGTGAAGAATTAGAAACCAAGGTATATAGTATATACAGTTGTCTTTTAAATGTAATTTTTTTTTTCAGAATTGGATTTTTAACTGTAAAATTTGTTTATTATTGTTTTGGTTAATTAAGAACTTGGAGATGGTTTAAGAATTGATGGATAAGACGTTAAAGAAAACATTAATCAGAGTGCAAACGGTGGAAATCATGTCACTTTTGAAGTATTTCAAGTAGCAAAGAGTTTAAAAAGAAGCACAAGATTTTTAACAAAATCAGAAGACATAGCCCAAAGGGCACAAAAAGTAACCCAATAAGGGTGATGAGCAATTCAGTTGTTTTTTTTTTCCTGCGGATTTATTTTCATTGCCAGAAATCAAGTTTCACTCCAACTGCCAAATGGCTTTCACTCTTTGTATGACTTAAAGTTTGTCAGCATCAAAATCTTTACTTATTAGCTGATTTGGCTAGCTGCCGAACTCTGCGAGTACAACCTGCAAAATTTTTAGCCAGGGGAGCACATTTGGTGACATTCTCCTTGTAGCATTCCATGCAAGCATTGTTCTCAACCAAACATGGCATGGGTTTCGGTTCTGTAATCTTGAGCTCTTTTTCATGGAGATCCTTATCTTTTTGTGTTACTTCTCACACCATGTTCTCCTCCTGATTCCGCAACTTCTCGACAACATTCTCACTCTCTTCAATGACAGATTGAATAGCATCTAACTCCGTACTTGAAGAGTATTGGGGTTGGTTTACAGGCAGAAATAAGGGAGGTGGAACTGGCCATCCTGTACCAGTAATCTCTCTTTGTTTTTCTGAACCATCGGGTATTTGCTTCTGATCTACCTTTGTTTCTGGTCGTCGAGGCTCTCAGGGCACCCGGGGTTTAGTTTTCTTCACTCTTTTCTTCAGCTTCTCATCATCTTCAGCAAGCCGGTTGATAAGGTTGGCGCTAATTTGGATTGAAAAATCACCCATATCCGCAATAAACCCGAGACAAAAACACCTGATAGCATCAACAACAAAACACACAGTGTATTAGAAACGTAGCATACCGAATCTTATCATCCTATAATTTCCATACGCAAGTTCTTCATCAGGACTCTAGTCTAGCTCAAAGGATTGAGCAAAAAACAAACAAAAGTAGCTCATCTAAAATAGCACAAAAACACATGTAACTCAGCTACAGAACCAGAGAATAATAAAAGGACTACATAAACCCCAAACAAGGTTTCGGGTGAAGATCGAAAAAAGTTCATCCATCGTACAACAAAACAGCAGAAATTACCCAGAAATCCATTACTCATGAGTAAAATTAGTGTCGTGATCTTAAATAACAGTAGGGTAATGGCAAACAAAGAACAATTCGAAACATGGGCACCTGCTAATTAGAAGTCACAACTTAGATACTAGATAAGGTGTTCACAGTGGGAATCTACTCTGGTGAAAGTTTGAAGATTAGAGAAACCACTGATTATCACATTGTACAGTTTTGATGCTAGGTAATGCAGTATTCCATTGTTACTCGAATTCATCAACTGTTTTTAACTAACCAAACGAATAAACCTCAACAAAAATAAAGAAGCCCAAAACAAAATACGAACTTAGAATCCAAATTCATTCCATTATGTAACAGGCTGAAGTTATTGAGGAAATAAAGAAGCCCAAAACAAAATACGAACTTAGAATCCAAATTCATTCCATTATGTAACAGGCTGAAGTTATTGAGGAAAAGAGCCGTTGGAGCTGGTTTAATTTACTGCTTTTAATAACAGTTTTATTACTTGTTTAAAATCCTGTTTAAGGCACGCGTTTTGAAGTGTGTTTATCCTTTGTTAAAACGCTGTCGTTTGCTTAAGTTTAGGGCTATTTGGATTGTAACTGTTATCCATTTGAGTTTTTTTTTTCCGAAAGTAATAGGCGAAACTGGTCTCTGTGAGCAGAGAATTCTTCTGAGGTCTCCCTTTATTCTTTTTTTATTTCTTGTTCGATTGTGTTTGGGTTCATACTCTTACAAAGGCATCAGAGCCCACGATCTTGGCATCATTATCAACATGAGAGAAACTACTGATGAACTAATGAAGGAACTGCTGGAGGGAATCACTATTATAGTGAATAAAGCATTTGATAAAGTGTTGGGTCATTCGGATAAGGAAATGAAGCAGGATTTGCTGCCGGAGTTTGGAAATCAAGAAGCCTTAACCCTCGAGACAGTCCAGACGTCAAATGAGGCATCAACCATGTCTGGTTTGATTAAGCCGAGACAAAACTTGTTGTTGACAGTCTCTGATGAAGACAAGGTGTTCGACAGATTGTCTATGACAAGGGAAGAGGAATTGGATGGTCTTGATGACTCGACTAGGACATTGTTGGAAGATGACTTGACTAAAGGGTTGTTGAATTCCTTTATGGCAAATGACATAGTCAATGATTTGAAGAATTGCCATCAGTTCTCGGAAATGGATAGGAGCCACCAAATGTCCGAATTTAAGCAATTGGAGAGCATCATTGAATGCATCTTCGAGAGAAGTGGAAGTGATGTGAAATCGAGAGAATGGAATCACAGGCTGATCGGATTACTACAATGGACATCGGGAATCGCAAAATTTCATCCTTGTCACATGGACAAGGAGTTGCAGATATAGTTATCGTTCACAATGATAAATTTCATTGGATTGATGATGCTTTGGTTGAGGTAAATGACGCTTATAGATTTAGGCTTTTAGTGATGGGAAATAATAATGTTGTTGTGGATAATACTAGGGAATTCATTGAATTGAAGTTTACGTTGAAGCCAATGGAAATATTGTTTGATAGAAGCCTTGATGTTGGAGTGGATATTATAGATACTGCAAATGTTGAATGCTATAGGACAAAGGAATTTACAACTCAATTTGGTCTTGGAGCTGTAGGATTTGACAGTACAATTAGAAGCTCTTCCGAAGATATATTTAAATCCGTTGATGTGTTTGTAGCCATGTTCACAAATGAAGCTGGAGCTGAGTGTTTTATTTGGTTATGATACTGTTAAAAGAGCTTCTATGGGTGAACCTACAATTATTGTTGTAGGTTCAGTTGAGCTAGGTGTTGCAACATCACATTGTAAACCTGAACCAAGGGTTGCAAATGTCATGAAGGTTCGTAGCAGCCAGAATATTTACAAGTCTGTACTGAAAAGGATGCTATTTAATATTCAGTGGAAAAAAATGTGAGGGGAGGCTACTGGAATATGTTAAAAAAATGAGATCAACGAAGGAATTTGGTCCTAAAGCAGTGGTAGTGTGGTCAGACTTTAGCCAAACTTGGGTCACCCGGCTCCTGTTATTCAGGGATTATCGAGAAAATTGTTGCAAGGAAGGGGGAATAGATTGCATCTACTCAATTTGTTTTTTTGGAAGACTGCATTTTTGGGTCATGAATTCAACATGGAGTGCGGAGTTAGAAGAATTTATCATAATTGTTGGTGATTGCATATATGGTTGGGTAGTGGAGTTGAAGAGATATTGCTTGTTCATGTTGCAATTTTTGACTAAGGCTAAGAGGATATTTGGTAATATATGGTCGAATCATTTAAAGGAAGAATACCAGCTGTGTTTTATTTCATCCTTGAGGTCAAGGATTCCCTTTATGCAGGGGATATGGAAACAGTTTTGAACCAGATAATTAATTTGGTTGTAGACAGAGAGGTAGAGCTGACAGTTTATACTTATGATCCAGTGTTGGAAATGCTAATCGGTGATCATGAAAGGTTCATACAAAACATAATCAATGTTATGGAAAACTCCATTAAATGCACAAAGAAAGAACACAATCTAGTTCTGCATACTAGCAAGGTTGAGGGTGATCCTTTGATTGTTCTATCTCATGCCTTGGTTCTCTTGGAAAATGTGGAATTGGATGCCATTATTGCAGCAGAAAATTCAGTTCGACTGGGACAATCGGTTCTTGCAGTGAAAAGGGAGCCAGTTCATTTTTTTTCTGTTCATACTTCGTTTTCGATCAAGGCTAAGAGAGCATGGGGACATGTTTGGTCTAACCATCGGAAAAAGGTCATGTTCGAATCCTTGAGGACAAGGATTTCCTGAAGAGGGAGGCATTGTAACAGGATGAAGTTATTGAGGAAAAGAGCCGTTGGAGCTGGTTTAATTTACTGCTTTTAATAACAGTTTTATTACTTGTTTAAAATCCTGTTTAAGGCACGTGTTTTGAAGTATGTTTATCCTTTGTTAAAACCCTGTCGTTTGCTTAAGTTTAGGGCTATTTGGATTGTAACTGTTATCTATTTGGGTTTTTTTTTTTATCGAAAGTAATAGCCGAAACTGGTCTCTGTGAGCAGAGAATTCTTCTGAGGTCTCCCCATATTCTGTTTTTAATTTCTTGTTTGATTGTCTTTGGGTTCATACTCTTACAAATTAATTGGAAGACAAAAACAAATCCCAATTCGTAGTACAAATTTAGTCTATGAACCTCAAGAAATTCCAAACAAAAAGGCGTGTAAAACTAAAAAGAGAGCAAATACAATAAAAGATTAAGAATCAAAATGGCATAATCATAAAGAGGCAAAAAGAACAAGGAATCGCCGATTGCTGACAAGCTTAGCCGTGAATTGTTTCTTGCCTCGAACTCGATCTGCGCAAAAACCCAACAAAGGGAGACTGTTCCGCGGTCTAGGAAAGGAACAAAACGGTGCAGTTTTTATTGGTGGAGTAGATATATATAATGGGAGAAGATTGAAATCGAGGTTCTTCATACCATTCACCCTGTAATAAAGGAAAGAAAGGCCTATCGCTGAGTTTTCTGTTTATTGGATATGTAATACAAGCCCATGTTCAATTAAAAACTCTCATTCTCGTCATCTTTTCTTAACCTTCCTTCTTTGATTTCTTTAAAAGAAAATGATTTTTTTATTTATAATAGAGGTGTATTCGTCTAATTTTTTTCTATTAAATAGGGAGGTACTACATTTTAGGTGTAAAGCCAAAAAAATGCCCTTAACGTTTAACTGAATAGTCATTTTAGCCCATTTTTTTGAATCAATTTAACCCCAACATTTTATTTTGGGTCAAAATGTCCCCTATGAGGATGAAAACCGTTACTCAACTGACGATAAACATTTTGAAATGACTTGACAGAGTGATGCATTAGAAGGAAAAATATTTTATATTTTATACAAATTTATAAAAATAATTTTTGACTGATGTGTCATTATGTAAAGTCAGCATATTTGTCTATATGACATTACTATCGCGGCGTGCACTGCCATGTAGGTTTGTCACGTCATTTCAAGTTGTTTATCGTTAGTTGACTAACAGTTTTCATCCGCAGATGGGCCATTTTGACCAAAAATGAAACGTTGGGGGTTAAATTGGTTCAAAAAAGAATAGAGGCCAAAATAACTATTCATCCAAACATTAGGGATATTTTTCGATATTATACGTACATTTTATACCGTGATTCAATCTCATACATGATAGGACAATATGAGCATCCTTAACCACTAGGCCAATTAGTTATTAAACTTTACTCTCAAACCTATTTTAGTTATTGAAGTTTCAAAACGTTCAATTTACTCAATGAGCTTTTAACATTAATCTTTTTGGTCACTCTTTTGTTAAATAATTAACGACGTTATGACATGGCATACAACACCGAAACAACACCCGAAGTCTTTGGCAGCTTATAAAAGGAAGAATCCAGGAAGAGAGAGAGAGTCATATGAATTCCATTTTCTGATCATCTTTAACCTCAAGCTTTTTCTTTCCATCCATAGCAGCTTAAGCTCCATTTTTGGAGATCCAAGGTGAAGCAAGGCAGAAATATATGAGGAAAAGAGGATTCAAGCGCTAGATCAAGGATAATATTTTGTTATCTTATTAAATTCTTCTTTAATTAAATGTTTGTTAGATATTTCTATTATATTCCGTGCTTTAATGATGATGTTTAACTCTTTTAAGCTTTGTATGAACTCATTGAATTCTTATCTTTCAGTTTAATATATTTTTATTAGCTTTTTCTCATACTTCTTGTTCAAAAGGATTGTAGTTTCGACTTATAATGAGAGTTAAGGCCGATCTACGTCTTTGCTTCAACAGCCGAAGATTGAATGGAAGTTAGTAAGCAAGCTTTATTTTTATTTGCTAATTGAGCCATCGTACTCCCTTGTGTATACTTGATTTTTTTGCCAAGCTAAACCGATGAGATCCAGGCCTTATCTTAATATTTCTCTACTCTTTAATACTTTTTGTTTTTGCTACCACAATTGATCCATTATTCGTTACTTTATTTATTTATTGCAACTACCATTACACTCACAATATTTCTATTGATAGAGTTGCTTGTGGCCACATAATATTTAGTCAAATACTCATCCTCAAGGGATCGATATTTAAATAGGATACTCCTATCTCTATTCTTGCATCAACATTGTTTGCTTGCACTTAGAGTGTGACTTTTTTAAACCGATCAAGTTTTGGCACCGTTACCGGGGATGAAGTTATTTGGTTTTTATTTTTCTGCTTGCAATTCCATTTTCTTTATTTAGTTTTAGTTATTTCTAATAGTTTTCTTTTGTTGTTTCCTTTTCTTTTTATTAAGTTTGTAGATGTATGATCAGTAGTGTTGCCATACCACTCTTTATACCAGATCCAGAAGTTGCGAGAAATTTTAGACGAAGAATTCGAGAACAAAGTGGGATGGAAAGATAGCCCAACAACAACGAGGGAATCTCTAACGATCCTGGAAACCCACCACTACACCCACCTGCCCAGAATAGAACAATCCGTGAGGTTGTTGTTCCCTAGTTGGACGATTTGCAACCGAGAGTTGTTAGACCACCAATTCAAGCTAGGTTACCACACAAAGATGCTAGAGAGCATATTCAATCTTTTCTTTTAATTTGTGCTTCGTTTAGCCATTAAGGTGTTCCTGATGATGCCTTACGAATGCAATTGTTTTTATATTCTTTGCTGGGTAGAGATCGCATATGGTTTTGAGGACTCCCTGTCAGAACTATTACATCTTGGAATGATCTTGCAACGCAATTAGTTTTGCGCTTTAATCCACTGACAATGAACTCGCTCCTAAGGAATGATATTACAACCTAATATTAGTTGGATTATGAGACTCTCAACAATACATGGGAAAGATATAAGTCTTTTTAACGACGATGTTCCAACCATGGCATTCAACAAGAAACCTAAATTGAAATATTTTACAATGGGTTGAATGCAACCGTATGGCATCTTGTTGACAGGTAATCTAATAGACCTTTCCTTGACCGCACTTACACCGCTGCTGTTGGTGTGTTGGAGCAATTTGCTTAGAATGATTCTCAATATCTTATTTCAAGAACTGATTCATATAAAGCTGCACTAAAAGTGTTTGAGCTTGATGATCTTTCTTCTTTAAAGGCTCAGATTTCTTCTTTGGAGAACAAATCAAGAATATGGAGGGTACAAGTGAAGTTGCTCCCATTCAACTAGCTCAACAAATTGCTACTCAGGTATGTTCTTATGAGATTTGTGGCGAGAACCATAGCTATGAAGATTGCCCACGGTATGTAGAAAAAACTAGTTATGCCAGCAACATGAGAGGCAATAACATGGGTACTTCTTACAATGCAACTAATCGGCAAGTTTGGGGTAGCTCTAATTATGCGCATAATTTATGAGTTTTTTTGTTTTGGGAATAATTCCTTTCAAAGGAATTCTAGTGTGAGCCAAGGGAACTTCAGTTATTCGCAACAACAGTTTACACCACAAGATCCATTGCAGTCATAATAGAATAGGATGCAACCACAACGTCCTACTTCACAATCTCAACAACCACAATATTGAGCACCACCTCAGACACAGTCTCAGATTAGTCATTATGCTCCTTCAACTATATCTAATCCATTTGCTCTTTTTGAGGAAATGATGCACGATTATTTTTCTTGCACAAAGGCTATAATGCAAGGTCACTCTTTATCGATACGTACTTTGGAAGTTTAGTTAGGGTACTTTGGAAGTTTAGCTGGGGTACTTAGCTACTGACATGGATTCTTGACAATCGGGCATACTTTCTAGCAATACTGAGAAACCGGTGATCAAGGGTAAGGAGCATTGCAAGCCTATTACTCTTCGTAGTGGCGAACAAACTGTTGGCTCGACGCAACAAGTTCCCATATCTACTTAAGAACAAGGAGAGTCCTCTAAATTTGATCATAATGTAGATGATGTAATCAATGATGGCAAGACGGGTAATGCTTCTTCAGTTATTACTCTATTTCCATCAGTTTTACAATCTAAGTTGTTGCCATAATTCCCAATACCGACGCAACCATCAGATAATCCTTCTCCACATTTTCCTCAGAGATTTAAGAACATTGAGTGTGATAATAAATTTTAATTTTTTCATGATAATCTACGACAACTTACAGTGCAAATCCCTTTGATTAATTCTCTTACACATATTTATAATTATATAAAATTCGTGAAGGAAATCTTGTCCAAGAAGAAGAAGCTTTGTGCTATAGAAACCATTGCGCTCATAGAGGAGTGTAGTGCGTTAATATCAACCCCTCTATCATGAAAAATGAAAGATCCTGGCAGCTTCATCATTCATTTCCCTATTGGTAATCACTACTTTAGCAAAGCTCTTTATGATTGAGTGGCTAGTATCAATTTAATGTCATTGTCTACTTTTTAAAAGTTAGACATTGAAGAAATAAAACCCACTGCAATCACATTACAATTCGCATACATATCTCTGACTCATCCGATTGGTCGAATCAAAGATGTGTTTGTTCATGTGGACAAGTTTGTTTTTCCAGTATACTTTATTAATCTTGACTATGAGGTAGACAATGATATGCCTATCATTCTTGGTCGCCCATTCTTAGCTACTAGGAAGGCATTGTTTGATGTATCAAAAGGGGAACTTACAATGTGGGTAGATAATTACCAAGTTACTTTTAGGATGTTCAATGTAGATATTGGAAGAAAAACTGAGGAATGTCATCATATTGATATTCTTGACAAGATCATTCAAGAAGGCTTGAATCATATTAGTATACTCAATGTTGAGGATACTGCACTAAAAATAGTAGAAGATGATCTCCCAAATTGTGACCATTTTGTTAAAGTACTCGTTGTGGTAATTCACCATAAATGACAAGTTAAATCTTTGGATCTCACTTGTCGAACAATTCTTACTTTCAAATTATCTATTGAAGAAGCACTTACTTTGGAACTCAAGCCATTGCCGGCTAATCTCAAATATGTGTTCCTTGGAGATGTAGAAACACTTACAATCATTGTCTCTACAACTTTGGATGCAATGCAAGAAGCTCAGCTGATAAATATTCTGAAGCAACATAAACGTCCAATTGTATGCATAGACCATTGCAGATATTAAGGGCATTAGTTTATCTTTGTGCATGCAAAAGATTAAGCTGGATGATGAAAATAAATTGTCCATTGAGCAGTAACGCCAACTGAATGAAAAGATGAAAAAAGTGATAAAGAAGGAAATTCTCAAGTGGTTGGAAGCAAGTATTATCTATGCAATTTCTGATAGTGCCTGGGTTAGTCCATTCCACTGTGTTCCTAAGAAAAGTGGCATCACCGTAGTTCGTAATATTGCTGATGAATTGATTCTTATTCATATTCCTACTGGTTTTCATATTTGTAAGGACTATAATTGACTCAATGTAGCCACAAGGAAAGATCATTTCCCTCTTTCTTTCATTGATCAAATGCTTGATCAACTTGCAGGAAAAGAGTATTACTATTTCTAGATGGATACAATCAAATTGCTATTGCACCTGATGACTAGGAGAAAACTACTTTTATATGCCCATTCAAGACTTATGCATTTCGTCGCATGCCTTTTGGTCTTTGTAATGCACTAGCTACATTTCAAAGCTGCATGATTGCAATATTTTAAGATATGATTGATAATTCCCTTGAAATCTTTGTGGATGATTTTTCAATTTATGGAATAACTTTATTCATTGTGTCGACAATCTGGAGAAAGTATTACAACGATGTGAAGGCACTAACCCGATTCTAAATTAGGAGAAATGTCAATTCATGGTCACATAATGGATTGTGTGGGGTCATAGAATATCTAAAGCAGAAATTGAGGTTGATAGAGCCAAAGTAGATGTAATTGAAAAACTACCGCCATCGACAAATGTGAAGGCAATTCGAAGTTTCTTAGGCCATGCTAGGTTCTATAGAAGATTTATCAGGATTTTTCAAAGATCACAAAACCTTTATACTTATTGTTGGAGCAAAGTATAAAATTTGTTTTTGATGAAGCATGTCTAGATGCATTTAATAAAATTAAAACATGGCTCATGAACGCCCCGATCGTTGTTGCACCCAACTGAAAGCAACCATTTGAAATAATGTATGACACCAGTGATTTTATCGTGGGAGTAGTTTTAGGGCAACACAGAGACCATGTATTTCAAGCGATATGCTATACTAGTAAGATTCTAACTGAAGTTCAAATCAATTATACTACTACTGAGAAAGAGTTATTAGCAATAATTTTACTTTTGATAAGTTTTGTTATTATCTTGTGGCTGTAAAAATTATAGTTTTTACTAATCATTCTACTTTGAGATACCTTTTTTGCAAAAAAGATGCAAAAGTAAGATTGATCTGTTGAATTTTATTGCTGCAAGAGTTTGATATTGAGATAAAAAACTGCAAAGGGTCAAAAAATCAAGTTGTCAATCATTTTTCAAGGTTGGAAGTAGCAACGAAGATGGAAATAAGTTTCTAATTGACGGTGCATTCCCTGGGGAAAAGCTTTTCGTTGTGGATGCAACACCGTGGTATGCTGATTTTATGAATTACTTTGTGTGCGAAAAAAACTCATTTAGGTGTAACTGGGCACAAGAAGGCACAATTTCTTAGAGATACGAAAAAATATCATTGGAATGAATCTTATTTGATCAAGGTGTGCAATGATAATATAATTCAACGATGTGTCCTTAAGGAAGAAATGACATCAATATTACAACATTGTCATAATGCTCTATATGAAGGGCATTTTGGTGCCATGAGAACGGCTACAAAAGTCCTTCAATTTGGATTTTACTAGCTGTCGTTATTCAAAGATGCTCATGAGTTTTCCCAATGTTGTGACCGTTGTCATCGCACAGGGTAAATATCCAAGAGAAATGAAATGCCACAACAACCAATAATGAAAATGAGCTATTCGATATTTGGGGATTGGATTTCATGGGCCATTTTCTGAATTCTTTTGGTAATCTATATATTTTAGTTGGTGTGGATTACTTTTCAAAGGGGATAGAAGCTGTGTAAGTTCCTAAAGATGATGCAAAAAATAGTTTTGAAGTTCTTTCACAAGCATATATTCACCCATTTTGGAACACCAAGAGCATTGATCATCGATCAGGGAAAACATTTCCACTGTAGCTAGGTGAAACGTTATGGAGTAAATCATAGATTAGCCATAATGTATCATCCCCAGTCCAATGGACAAGTAGAGATTTCTAATCTAGCAATTAAAAACATCTTGGAAAAAGTGGTCAATACCACTAGAAAAGATTGGTCCTCTTACGCTATTCGTACTGTATACAAGACTCGATTAGAAATGTAACCGTATCAACTAGTTTTTGGAAAATCTTGTCATTTGCCTTTTAAGCTTGAAAACAAAGCCTTGTGGGCTCTAAAGCAGGTTAATATTGATTATGAGGCAACAAGAAAGAAACGATTGATGGACATTACTGAATTAGAAGAAATTTGCTGCAATTACAAGGAAAAGAACAAACATTGGCATGATAAGATTATTTTTCAGCGACAATTTAAAGTAGGACAATTGGTTTTGCTATTCAATTCAAGACTAAAGTTGCACCCATACAAATTGCAATCATGCTGGTCTGGACCTTTTGAAGTTGCGGAAGTATTTCCATATGGCCCAGTCACAATCAAAGATACTAAGGAGGGAATTCCATTCAGAGTCAATGGCCAAAGGCTAAAACTCTATTTTGGTGACTTTGATTCTAGGAATATTGAAACCATTAAACTGGTCGAATTCTTTTGACATTTCCTTTATTTGTTTTATTGGTTTTAGATTTGGTTTTCCTTGTTTATTATTATTTTCTTTTAATTCTCTTTATTGTTTTTTTGTAGAATAAATTCTCCTTGGTCTTATATGGAATTTTCTTCTAACAACTTGTACGGCAAGAAGACTACACAAGATATGTATGATATTTGGGGGCAATTCGGGTAATTCAATTACACCGATTAATCCTTAAATCACAGCCTTTCATCATTGAGCACAAGAAATGCAGCGAACTGGTATAATTATTGTGCCACAATCAGACCGTCAATTTTCATCGCATCAGACGGTACAAATCGCACCCTTTTATTTCCTTTTTTTTTCTTTTTTACTAGGTCTAATCTTCATTGACATTTTCGTTTAGTCTCTCCAATTTCTTCTCATTTGAGGCTTCAAAGTTTGAATTTTTTCTACCAAAAATATTTTCTTTTAATCTTCGTTCTCAATCTACCATGGTCGAGAGCAAAGCGGCGCGAAAATTTTTGATGAAATCCTCTGTAAAAGATGTTCCAAGCGCATCCTCAAACTGGTTTGTGTGAGTTTTATGCTAATCTCTACGAGCCTTCCTTAAAACTGGTTTGTGTGAGGGAGAGCTCTATTCCTTGGAGTGATGCTATTATTAACAAGTTATTAAAAACTTATGTGAGTGTGGATGAGCATGTAATATTTGTGGTTGATATTAATGAAGATAATCCGGATCTACTAGGTAATATTTATGTGTTGCGGGTGCATTGTGGTCGGGGACCAATGTTGGGAATTTCACCATGTATTGGAAGTTTTTGACTCTGCCTGCAAAGATCTAGTTTTAGTTTATTAACTCCAGATTGCTGCCTTTCAACCCATTGTACGACCGTCTCGCTAGATAGAATATGCCTGATACATTCTATCGTGAAGGGTTTTACTGATAAGAAGAAGGGAATTTAGCATTTCCTTCACTGATTATGCAGTTGTGCGAATTGAGGGGAGTCAAGCCCCTGCAAAAAGATGAAAGGATAGCCAACAAGGGGCTAATCAATGAGGTAGCCATTGTGAGAATGATACGAACTACAGAGGTTCTTATGCCAAGAGTGGGCACTATGATGAGAGAGGAAAAAGGAAAAGCAAAGGTGGATGCTACAATAGAGAATACCCTCACAAGTGATGAAGTCTGGATAAAGGTTCTGACTATAGAGGAAAAACTCGATGTTGTAACGAGCATAGTAGGAAGAGTTGTAACCACAGTGCAAATACTGGAATTGGCGCATAATTCATGCTTATGTTAAGACGTGCCACAAGTCTGCTGTTGCTTCTATGAGTAAAATCACTCCAATTGCCTTACCAGAATTCCCAGAATTTCCTCCCATCATTCGTAGCTATCATTTCTCTTCCGGTGCAACCAAAAAAGAAGCACCAACCAAGTCTGTAAACTCTCATGACAATATAAGTGAGGCTGGTGACACACCAAGAGAAGAAGCATCGAGCAAAATCATTAAAGATTGTCTTTTTAACTTAAATATCCTTATAGATGAAGAAGATAAAGTCCTTGTAGAGGATATTGATAAGAATGAGGAAGATAGTTCCCAATTTAAGAAGACCACTACTGAGAAATATTTTGTTGAAAGAAGTTCTGTTGCATCTAATATTGTGGATGCAGCATCTAAAGGACCAGAGCTGAAGTCAATTGCTGCGAGAACGGCAGAAGCTGTGTCTACAATCAATGAACAAGAAGACAACCTTCTTATGATAGAGTTGTACAAAGCACCACTATTGTTCATCTATACTGTGGACATGGCTGATGATGCTGATGAAGAAGAAGAGCTCAAGAAAGAACAAGCAACTGATCATGACAAGAAGGCCTCCCTTTCAAAGAAGGAGAAGAAAATAAACCGCTCTAAATCAAAAGATAAAAGCAAAAGGAAGAGCAAAGAAGAGAAGTGGAGCAAAAGGAAGAAGCGACACTCTGCCTTATCCTTCTAAGAGACTGATAAGTTAGTTTGTTTAAATTTTTGTAGGCATGCATACCATTTAGTGTAATTTCATTTTGTTTTTTGTATTGTCATGAAATTTGCTTTGTCATTGTAATTGCATTTAGTTATAATATTATTGCATTCATCACTGTAACCACATTATGTCATTTCATTTTGTTTTCTTTTGTATTAGGGACAATGCAATCTTTAAGTTTGGGGGTATACGCATAGGAGTTGAAATGCACCCCCATTTCAAAAAAATTTTCTAAGCAAATGCAAGGTTCTTTTTGTGTTGAAAAATCTTTTGCTTGCATTCAATGTGTAAACCTTGAATCCTCTTGGATTTTGGATAATTTTTGCTTTTGTTAGTTTCTGTTATATATGCCGATGTATCTTATTAAGTATAAATAAAAGACATTCCAATGTGAGTGTAATAAAATAAAAGTAGCTTTAATGAGGAGCACTCGTTTACATGCATTAGAAAAATGAATCTGTTCAAAGGCTGTCGCTCCATGAGTGTGTGTCATAGAAATGAAGTACTTACTAGGGGTTCATTGCATAATACCTTACTTCTCAGGGTTTAGGGTGAATTCATTATTTGATATCCCTCGCTACATAATAAAAAAAAGAAAAAAACATATATAATATATAATATATTAATATCTGGTTATATGTGGCACTAAATAAATACTGATAGGTGGAAAGAATCTAAGATGATAGGCTTGATGTTATGTATTCTTGAAATGCTAGCTTTTATATTGATGCTAGAGTTGTGTATGCAATCTTCTATCTTGTCGATGCAATGAATTTATTGGTTGGTTGTAATGATTTAAGTATATAGAATGTCTTTAAACTGTTGTTGAACCTTGCTGCTTTAAATTTTACTTGATGACATGTAAAACCTCAAGTTTGGGGGTGTGATAGCTCTCTAAAGAGCATGTGTTTCCTCTAGATTTATTGATTTAATTTTCCCCACATCAGTTTTTATTGCATCCATTTATGCATTTTTATATCTATTTTCTTTATTTTGTCTAGCTTAGTCTTAGTTGCTATTTTTTCACATATTTCTGCCTATTTTGCCTTGTTATCGCTGTATTTATAATGTCCATACAGATAAATTTTTACCACTGCAGCCAACTTGACACTGTAGCGACCAACTATCTAGTCTGCTAAAAGATAAGGACGACCCTACCAACTATATTATTTGTTATAATAGATTTGGTACAGGGTCACGCAAAACGCCTGAGGTACAAGTGTCTTTCTTTGACAGCTTATAAGAGGAAGAATCTGAGAAGAGAGAGAGTGTTAACACCACAAAAGTACTGATTTTTTATGCTTATTTCACAATGCTTTTGCTTGCCTTTAAGTAGATATGTTTGCATTTAGTTGTTAAATTCATGCAATTGTATACTGAGTTAGGAGCTATTCTATTGCCAGTATGAAGGGTTATTTTGCTGGTTTTGATGCAGGACACAGGCAGGCAGACATGGCAGAGAGGCGCTGGCAAATAACGCAAGAAAGGAAGCATGAGAATTGTCGAGTAGCAGTTGGCATATATGGACCAAACAATGGCAAGCCGGGCTGGCAAAGGATTGGCATTCTATGATCAGTCAAGGGAGCTGTTGGATCTTATACACGTTAGCCCTAGGATTCAAATCGAGATTAGAGGATAACACATCTTATCCCTTTGCGCATTCAAAATTCAAACTCAAAAGCTTATCCTAGGGTTTCTACGCAAGCCTATTTAAAGGAGCTCAAGCCACCACTTGAGGGGGGATTGAAGAGAGGCTGCACCATGGTGAATCGAAAGGCGATGCGGTTTGACCAGCTAAGACCGAGAGCTCTGGACCATTCGAAGGGCTGCATCGATAGATCTCATTCTTTCCCATTCTCTTAGTCTTATTTGTTTTTATTTCAAAATGATGATGAGAAACAATGATGTTTTATGGATGGACCCCCAATCATGAACTAAGCTTTTATAGTTGGATTGAGGATGTTTGCGATTAACACTGGTTTTATGTTTGGTTTTTAATAATCTAAATTCCTAGGAATTATTTTCTATATGCTAGTACTTAATTTTCTCAAATCCTTTGCCTTACGATAGTTGGCATAATGTGCTTATTGCACCTTAATATCTTAACAGACCTAAGGGGCAACGATCAGTTGCTAGATACTAAAGCGAGAAGTTTCAAAAGAAGATGTTCAAGTATATGAACTTACTTCAGAAGTGAGTCTACCCCTTAGGAGTAAAGGTTGACTCTTAATTGAGTTAATTAATGAAAAGCTTCATTATAGACATATAAGGGTTTTATCATGGTTAACTTAGGGTATTGCCATCGATAGAGGCAATACTACCTTTAATTTGCTCTATAATAAAACCAAGGTAGGATGTTATTAAAGGCTGTCATAAGTAGGGTGAAATCCAAGCATCCCTTGCCAACGCTCATCATTCACTTGAACACTCTCGTTGCCAGACTGCTTCTATTTTCACTACTTTGTTTTCGCTATTTTTTCAATCAAAAATCCGAATCATTTCAAACACTTTTATTTTCTTACAAACAAGTAAACATTAAGCAAATAAGTTCTTGGTCAATCCCTATGGATTTGATACTCAGCTTACTGCTGTATTACTTGCTGACTGTGTATACTAGCACACATAAGACTCACCTTGGCATTATTTTGTTGCACTTTTACACTAAATATTCAATCATTTGCCAAGCGTTAGCAATAGTTGACAAGTTTTTGGCGCCGTTGCTGGGGATTGCAACGAAATTTATTATTTTGATTTTTACTTGTTTTGTTTTTTATTATTATTTCATTTTATTTATTTGTTTTAACTAGTGTTTGACCAGAAACCCCCCTTTGGTGGAAGATTGGCCATATGACCCAGAAATTGAAAAAATCCTATAGAGGTTAAAAAGAAAAGCTTGAGAGATAGCACATCAAGGCAATGGAGGAGCCGATGGTAACCCAAACAATCAGGGAAATTCACCAATCCACAATTAGATACCGGCCACACCTGCTGCCCCAACCATTAATGTGGAGGAAGAAAGACCTATCCGAGAACACTCAACATCGAAAATAGACATTTTGATGCCATGACTGATTGGTCCAGAGGTAAATACACTAAATTTTGAACTTAAACCGATGATGATACAAATGCTTTTGAATGTAGGACAATTTCATGGAGCACCTACTAGAGACCCGAGGCAACACTTGAAGTAATTAATGGAAGTTTGCAGCTATTTCAGCAGCTTGGAGTATCGAAAGATATAGTGAAGCTAAAATTGTTCACATTTCCATGAGAAATAGAGCAAAAATGTGGTTCAGTTCTTTGCCACCTTGTTCTGTCACCTCATATGGAGATCTATGCTAAAAATTTTGCTATGATTCTAGCAACCTAAACTCACTACCAAGTTGAGGGGTGAGATCATTACGTTTAGGCAGGCTGATGATGAGACCCAATATGATGCCAGAGAGGGATTCAAGGACTTGTTGATGAGGTGTCCCATGCATGGAGACCTTCTACAATAGACTTAATGTTCATGCCAGGACTGTTGTTGATGCTTCAGCAAATGGTTCACTACTTGACATGAACTATACAGAGGTAGTTGGCATCCTTGAGAGGATCTCAACTAATGATTTCGAGTATCCTACTGCAAGACTAGGGACCAAAAATAAAAAAGAAGGAAATTACTGCTAGATGAACTAACATCCATCCATGTTGATATTTCCAATCTTACTAGCATGGTGAGAACTTTGCAAAAGAATAAAGAATCTCAAGAGGTAAAGGCATTAGACCCATTCTGCACAGTATGTACATGGAATCTCAATAAGTAAGCTCTGGGATAGACCTTGGCTGATATTCGAGGAATAAGCTCAACTATTTGCATGCACAAAATAATCTTGAAGGAATATCATGGCAAAATAGTTGAGGGCTAAAGAAGATTGAGCCCAAGCATGAAAGCGGTAGTTAAATAGAAATTATCAAGTGACTGGATGCCGAGATAATATATCCTATTTTTGATAGCTCATGGGTCAGCTCGGTGTAATGTGTGCCAAAGAATGGTGGCATGATTGTGGTTTAAAATAGCAAAGATGAGTTGATTCCTTCTAGAACTATTATCGGTTGGAGAGTGTGCATGGACTATAAGAAGCTGAATAATGCCACTAGGAAAGACCATTTCCCACTGCCCTTATCGATCAGATGTTGGACAGATTGACAGGTAAGGCATTCTATTACTTCTTAGAAGTAATTCAGGATATAATCAAACTGTTATAGCTCTAGAGGGTCAGGAGAATACCACATTCACATATCCATATGTGACATTCACTTTTAGAAGAATGCCCTTTGGATTGTGTAATGCTCCAGCAATATTTCAATGTTGCATGATGTCTATTTTTCGGACATAATTGAGAACAACTTAAAAGTTTTCATGGATGACTTCTTGGGTTTTGGAAAGACATTTGATGAATGCCTTCAGAGTTTAGAGCTTGTTTTGAAGAGATGTATTAAGACTAACTTGGTCTTGAACTGTGAGAAATGCCACTTCATGGTGAAGGAGGCCATAGTTCTCGGTCATAAAGTGACCAAGAAAGGCTTGGAAGTAGACAAGGCAAAAGTGGAGGTAATCAAATAATTACCACCTCATACAAGTGTTAAAAGTATCAAAAGGTTTTTTGGGACATACATGTTTTTATGGCCGTTTCATTAAAGATTTCTCAAAATTTCTAAACCTTTATGGCTACTTTTAGAACAAAATGCCACTTTTGTGTTTAATGAATCTTGTTTAAAAGAATTTTAGGAACTTAAGGATAGATTGATTAACGTCCCTATAGTCGTGGCACCAGATTGGATTGAGCCATTCGAGCTCATGTATGATGCTAGCGATTATGCCGTTGGAGCTATGTTAGAACAAAGGCGTAGCTTGATTCTTCATACCATTTACTATGCCAGCCGAACATTGAATGAAGCCCAACTGAACTACACCATAACCAAGAAGGAATTTCTCGCGGTTGTATTTGCATTTGACAAGTTCAGATCTTACATAATAAGTAACAAAGTTGTGGTGTATACATATCACTCGGTATTGAAATAACTCTTGGCAAAGAAGGATGCCAAGCCCAGACTAATCCGATGGACACTCTTACTACAAGAATTTGATCTCGTTATTCGATACATTAATTGCTGATCATTTGTCACTATTAGAGCATCACCTAGAGGAAGGTGGAGCCACTACCATTAGAGATGAATTTCTCGATGAATACTTACTTGCAATCGATTCTATGTCATGGTACGCTGACATAGCCAATTACCTGGTAAGCAATATTTTGCCACCAGATTTGACGAGTAATGCCAGAAGACATTTTCTGTGAGATGTTTGGTAATATTATTGGGATCAGTCAATTTTGTTCAAACAATGTGCCAACCAAGTGATCCGCTGATGTGTGCCAAAGGATGAACAACACAACATTTTGCTGTTATGCTATGCATCACCATATGGAGGACACTTTGCTGCAATGAAGACCGCTGCCAAGGTATTGTAATCAAGATTCTTTTAGCCTACATTGTTTAAAGACGCTCATTACTTTTCCAAGGCATGTGATCGATGTCAGTGGACGAGTAACATCTCTAGCAGACATCAATTGCCATTCCATAATATTATGCCAGTTGAGCTATTTGACGTATGTGGAATAGACTTCATGGGACCCTTTCCCCCATTATTTGGCATCTATATATTCTCATGGCCATTGATTATGTTTCCAAGTGGATTAAGGCTATTGAGCTACGAACAAATGATGCCAAGACAATTACCAAGTTCTTGCATAAGAACATATTCACTAGATTCCTTGCCCCCAGAGCCATCATTTATAATGAAAGTACACATTTTAAGTGCAATTTAATCTCTAGAGCTTTGAGCAGATATGGAATCCAGAACGTATTGCCACAGCTTACCATCCCCAAACAAATGGCCAAGCGGAGATATCAAACAAAGAAATCAAGAATATTCTGGAAAAAAACTATGAATCCAACAAGGAAGGAATGGTCCTTGAGACTAGATGATTCATTGTGGACCTATAGAACAACCTTTAAGGCTCCATTGGGAACTTCTCCTTATAGGCTCATGTTTGGGAAGACATGACACTTGCTAGTGGAATTGGAACATAGAGCTTATTGGGCAATCAAAAAGCTTAATATGGAGTAGAGAGTTGTTGGTACGAAACACTTATTGGACATAAACAAACTAGAGGAATTCAGAACATAACCTTATGAGAATGCTAGACTCTACAAGGAAAGAACAAAATGATGGCATGAAATGGGATATTGCCAAGGCAATTTGAGGTAGGCCAACGTGTCTTGTTATTTAACTCGAAGCTAAAGTTTTTTTTCTAAGTAAGCTTAAGTCTAGATGGTCGGGACCCTTTGAAGTTGTGAAACCATATGCTCATAGAGTAGTAGATATCAAGGATTTGAAGACGAGAACAATTTTCAAAGTAAACGGCCAAAGATTGAAACACTATTTGGAAGGCACTCAAAAGGATGCCAAAAGAGGTTGTCCTCTTTGCAGAGGTTCCATGAACGTCATCGTCATGGTTTGATTTTTGTATATATTAGGTTAGATTTTTTTATTTTTAGTATTTTTCATTTATTTTCCTTTCTTTTAATTTTATTTTTCTTTTGTTGCGTTGAAAGGTTTTTCTTGAATAAGTGCAGGATTTGCGTGCCAGGCAAAAGCTTGGCATGGGGCGATTAAAAGATTGAAGAAATTTACCCTACCCGCCCAATGCTTGAATAAGCTCAGCCCAAGAGTAGAGTGACAATTTTTTTCTAAGCATTGAAATTACCTTAGCCACCTAAAATGATAAGGTGAAATTCAAAATTTCAACCTAATCACCTTATCACTTCATCATTTTCCCGCGCCATGTTATCACTTAAACCTTATCACATTATCTTTTTTTTCAAGCAAAAGCCCATCATTTTCCCTTATCAAATGGCCACATTAATCACACCCAATTAAACACTCAACTGTTAGACTTATTTTGATTTTGATATAACTAAAAGGACTAAATTGTAAAAAATTGTAAACTTGTTTTATTCGATTCAAATTTGTCAAAAATACAATTTTAACTCAAACAAATATTTTCTAAACTATTTGACTTAGTACCTATATTGCTCTATCCTCAAAAAGTCAACAAAAAGTAAAATTCAAGAGTTTTTAAGCATAGATTTTGAAACCCCCCTAAGTGGTTTCAAAACCACAATGGCAGTAGGCCTAAAACTCACATTACAGGTTTCGAAACCCCCTTTAGAGGTTTCAAAACCAGTATGCAGTGAGGCCAAAAATTATGTTTTTGGCTACAAGTTTCGAAACCCCTATAAGGATTTCGAAGCCATGGCCTGTAACGGCTAGTTTTTGGTTTGAATTAACCCCAGGTTTCGAAACCCCTGTACAGGTGAGCATTAAATGCTCGGTTTTAATGGCTTCCAATGGCTCTAAAGTCCCCCAACGGCTACAAACGGTTAGAAAAGATCAAGAGCATATAAAATGGGTCTCCAGACAGTATTGAAGCAACAAGAAATCCTATCCAAATATTCAAGCAATCAAGAATTCAATTTGACCTTATTTTTCCATCTTTCTTGTAAACACTAGTGTGTTCTTCATTGTAATCCCTTTTCTAGTGTTTATTGGGTGTGTGAGAGAGCTTAAACTTTGCAAACACTTACCTTGTGAGGATTTTCTGTTTACTCATTTTATTTGTTTTTGGAAAATGATTCAATAGACTTTGGGATATAAGTCTATTGAATTGTGTAATGTTAATCCTTATCCTAAATGAAAGACAAATTAGTGGATTTGTGGAAAATCCTTAGTGTGGTCACTAAGGTAGTGGATGTAGAATCCATTGAAGGAGTTGAACCACTATAAATCTCCTTGCAATTTCCTATCTTTGCAATTAGTTTCCACCATTCTTAACAATTCCAATTCACCACCCTCTTGGCTATATTCGATCAATTTTCACACTAAACATCAATTTTTTACCCTTTCATCTACTTAAATGTAACCCTCTTGACCCGATCTAGTCGCAAGATCGAACCGAGCGAGCTACATTAGGGTTTGCCATGACAAGCCAAAAGAATTACTTGTAAAGCGAACCATTTTTTATTTTATCTTTTGTAAATGCTTAATTAAGTCCTAAGGTGATTATACTAACAACGATGAAAGTTACAACTCAATCGGGCGTCGATTTGACATCCAATTGTTCAAAATAGCAATTTAGGGACCAGATCATAATTTTAGATAATTAAGAGGACTTCCTTATAATTAAATTTTCCAATACTTATTTAGTCATATTTCATACAATTAGGTTAAATTTCAACTTAAAATAACCGTCCAAACTCATTTAATTGCATAATCAAGAAACAGGGACTAAATTGCAAAAAATCAAACTTCAGAATGCATTTTAATTGAAATACCTAACTGAGTATCGGTACACTGCTTCCCCGTATCGATACGGGTTCAAAATTTGAAGGTGTACCAATATGATCCTCAAACGTATTGGTACGAGTATGCAATGTTCGAAATTGGGAATTCTTATAGCCAAAAGGCGTACAGGTATGGTTGCCCGTTTACCGAAACCAAGCGAATTTTCAGCATCGCTTATCGATACGGTCCCTAGGCGTATTGGTATGCCAATTCAATTTTGCCTAGATTGAGCCGAGATAGGTCCTCGCGTATCGATCCTTGAGGATCCGTACCAGTACAGACAGACCCATTTCTTCAAACATATGAGCATATAAATAGTTCATACACAACGTATCATATCTACCCCAACTTCTTATAGGCATGTTCTCTACCCAAACATGAAATTGAAGTCCCAACCCCTCAAAACCAAATGTTAAACATCAAACATAACTTGTACCAATAGGGAGTATCCAAAGTAAACCTCCCAATTACAACTTGGTCACATTGCCGTAAAACCATACTTGAAAATGCTTCAATCCTTGGACCCTCCCTTGCTTACTCGCTATTCGATAGAGTCTATTTCTTTGCATTGATGAGAAATGAGAGCATACGCTATAAGCTTAGTGAGGGAATCTAAAAAAAATTCATCAATGCATTTAAAATCACTTTAACTCAAACCAAATGTATAAGTCTCATGGCAAAATCATCTCACGCTTCTATAGTCTCTTCAAATATGCATATTTAAATCATTTGCAACACATGTATCATGGATTTCTATCATAAACCTCAATTTAAGCTTTATATGCCAAAACCTTTAAATAGCAAGATTAAAGAGCATCTCATGTATAAACCACATTATACAAAACATAATCTATTTCTCAAGATACATCATCTCATATATTGGCATTCAAGTGACTCAAAACAAGTTTCATTCTATTTTAACTAAACCATATCGGATACACGAATTTCCTAAGTTGTTCATTCGACCACTTCACATACCTCCTCGAACCGGAGCAACCCTCAGTGGTTATAATGTATAAATCCACCAATGGGAGAATTGGTTCACTTTTGATCCCTCGACCGCTTCGGTTCTCATGGTGGAGCATGGCACACTCTTGACATCTCGACACACATGAGGCAACTTATTATAGTGCACTTTAAACCCTATGGATAGGAAACTACATCCAATAACATTTTACCTCAACCACTTGCCAATATACTCAATAAAATCCACATTAACTTACTGTTTTACATATGCATCAATTCAAAACATTTTCCAATACATTAAACCATGTATTCTAGCATTTTCAAAATTCTTTCATAAATCATTTTCTATGCTCAAATCTCATCATGTATAATCATTTGTATCATCTTTCATTTCTAAAACATGCATATAACAGTAAGTAATCAAATCTATAAACATGTGCATGGGATTGTATTTTACAAAACCGAAAGTGAGAGAGAGCTCAACCAATACTTACTTCTAAGCTTAGATAGGTGTTTCAAACTTATTCTAAACTCCCAAAGCTTCTCCCAAACCTTTTAATAGCAGTAAAACACGTTTCCACTCACAAAAAATCCAAAGCACTCTTGCCGTTGCGAGAATCAAGCTTTCGAAGCTTCTGTAACCTCTCCAAAAGCTATAGGATTCAACTCCCCTACTTTAACCAATCAAAAACAGAGGATTAATGCACTTCTATGCATCTCTAATTTCTAGCAACCAACAAACACAACTTCACCTAACTAAATCCATCAAACGCCTCTCTAAAACAACCGGAATCATCACCAAACTTCATATAAACAAAGACCAGCCAAAACCTATTGATTTTAACATCTTAACAACATCAATTGACATCCAAAAACATCCTTATACCTCCAATAACCTTACAACATCAAGATCACTTCAAAATCTAACTATTTACAACCTAGAAAATTAGCAATTCACATAGTTTCGGGATTTCTTTAATTAATCTCTTCTTTCAACATTAAAACACATCTCATAAGGAATCTAAATCAATTAGATTCAATACAAAACATATCCATAATAGCGTTTATCAAATTTCCACATAAAAACTCAATTTAATCATCATATTCATGTTTTAATCATAATTCCAAAACATAAATTAGTTGTAAAAAATAAAAAACTTGGGAATTTCATTAAAGAACCTTTAATTAGAGGAGAGAAATGAAAGTCACCCCTAATTTCTGATTTGTCCCTTAATGGGCAAAGATAGAATGAAAGCTTCAAGAAATCAAGCATATTTTGTTGTAGGAATCAAAGAAATCAAGTAGGAAATCAAAAGAGATTGGTTCCTAGAAATTTTAGAAGGAAAATGATAGTTTGCCTGCTGAGAAAGTTGAAAGAAAAGTTGAGAGTAAAATTAGCTACGTGAGAAAATAAATTGTGTAATTAAAATCTGTTTTATTAGTTCTATTTTATTTTATTAATAAAGCCATTTAAAAATACTTTAAAATTAGCCTAAATTAACGGAAAATCTGAGGGAAAAGTTTGGTTAATTAGCTCCTTAAAGATTCTAAGTTTTGACCCTTTGACGATTTAGTCACAAAAAATAGTTTTGAAAACTTTACATTTTAGTCACCGGACCAAAATATCCCAAAATCAAATGTAATTCATTCAAATTGAATTTACCAAAATACTTAAAATATTAATTAAGTATTTTCTAGTATTTTTTTATATTTTATTTTAGCCAAAAATAGTTTATTAAGATTTAATTCCTGAAACTAACTCGAATTGCCTAATCTGGTTCTCCCGGACCGTCTAATCAATCCATCTAACATCTAGGCCCAATTTCAGGGCGTTACAAGTCTCCTCCTCTAAAGAAATTTCATCCTCGAAATTTACCTGGCGGAAAAAGGTAAAGAAACAGCTTCAACAAGTTCTCCTTGCTTTCCCAAGTAGCTTCCTCAACACCACGATGTCGCCACAACACATTCACCAACTCTATGGTATTTCCATGAGCAACCTTGTTGCTTGAATCCTAAATTCTCACCGGCTCCTCATCATAGGTCAAATTCGAATTCACTCAATTTCCTCAACAGGCATCACATGCGAAGGATCCGATCTACACCTCCGAAGCATCGATACATGGAAAACATCATGTATTTTCTCCAACTCCGCTGGCAACCTCAATCTATAAACAACTAGACCAACAAACTCCAACTCCTCATAAGGCCCAATAAACCTAGGACTTAACTTGCCCTTTCGTCTAAACCTCATCACCTTCTTCCGAGGCGAAACCTTAAGGAACACATAATCACCAATCGCAAACTCAATCTCCCTACGCTTCAAGTCAGCATATGATTTTTGCCGATCCAAAGCTGCCTTCAACTGATCACTGATAAGCCTTCACCTTCTCATTAGTATCCTTCAACACATCAGGCAAATAAATATACTTTTCTCCTATCTCCGCCCAACAAAGTGGCGTGCGACAGTTTCTACCATACAAAGCCTCGTATGGAGCCATTTGAATACTAGCCCGATAACTATTGTTATAGGCAAACTCCACTAATGGTAACTGCTTCTCCCATGATCCTTGAAAATCAATGATGCAACACCGCAACATATCCTCCAATACTTGGATAACACGTTTTGACTGACCATCTGTTTGAGGATGATTCGAAGTACTAAAGTTCAACCGCGTACCCAAACCTTATGCATACATTCCCAAAACCTTACTGTAAAACGCAAATCTCTATCTGATACTATCGACTTAGGCACCCCGTGCAACCTTAAAATATCGACAATATATATCTCCTCCAAGTTATCCAAAGCATACGTCGTATGCATAGCCAGAAAATGTGCACACTTCGTAAACCTATCCACAATCACCCAAATAGAATTCTTCTTTGATGACGTTAAAGGCAACCAAACACAAAATCCATGGTAATTCTCTCCCACTTTCATTCTGGAATCCTTCACGGTTGTAACAACCCAAAAAGAAACTGATGCTCAGCCTTAACACGTTGACAAACCATACAACGAGCAACAAAATCCACTATATCCTTTTTCAAACCAACCTAGAAATACTCCTTTTTCAAACCTTGATACATCTTTTTACTTCCCAAATGCATAGCAAAATGACTTGAATGTGCCTCAGCCAAGATAGTGTGCCTTAACTCCATATCTTTCAGCACCACTATTTGACTCTTGAAACACAAAACACCTTCATCACTCAAATAAAAATCCATTTAATTGCCATCCATTATGTCCTTGACATGCTCCTTGATTAACTACAACAACTATGGCTTCACTTGCAACTCAGCTAGCAAACTACCATCTTGTGTCACACTCAACCGAGCAAACATTGCCCTCAATTTAACAACAACCTTTCAACTCAAAGCATCGACTACAACATTAGCCTTTCTCAGATGATACTCTATCGTCAAATCGTAATCCTTGAGAAACTCTAACACTTCGTTACTTGAGATTCAACTCCTTTTACGACATCAAATATTTTAGACTTTTGTGATCCGTGCGTACAATGCACTTCTCACCATAAAGATAATGTCGCCAAATCCTCAACGTAAATACCACTGCGACAAGCTTAATATCATGCATAAGATAGTTGCGCTTGTGCACCTTTAACTGCCTAGATGCATAAGCCACAGCCCTTCATTTTTGCATCAACACACACCCCAAACCCACGTAGGGTGCACCACTATAAGCCACAAACTCCTTTCCTAACTTAGGTTGAATCAAGATTGGAGCTTGTGTCAAAGTGTAACCCTCATGACCCGGTCTAGATGTAAGACTGAGTCGAGCAAGCTACATTAGAGTTTGCCGAGACAAATCCTAGAGATTCACAATTGAAAGGGTCCATTTTTTGTTTTATCTTATCTAAATGCATCTTTAGGTCCTAAGGTGATCATACAAGTTTTGGTTAAAGGTACAACTCAATCGGGCGTCAATTTGACATCCAATTGCTCGAATTCGCTTCATAGGGACTAAGACATAATTTCCAATAGTTATAAAGAATTTTACCAGATTAAGTTTACCAATCCTTAAGTAGTCATATTTCATACCTTCATGTTAAATCTCATCCCAAAATAGCCATTCAAACTCATTTAATTGCACATTTACGAAATAGGGACCAAAATGCAAGGAATTCAAACATCAGAAGGCATCTCAACAGAATTAACGGTCAACGTATTGGTACAAGTGTCTACCGTATCGAAACAATACTAAAAGACAAAGGCGTACCAATATGGTCCTCAAGTGTATTAGTATGGTATTGTGTGTTTTGAAAATTCAGATTCTAATAGCCATTGATCGTATCGAAATAGTAGTCTATGTACCAACACCTTCACTATTTCCCATCTATGCATACTGATACGGTTACCAGGCATATCAGTATGCCTAGGTCTAACATATCCCTGCGTACCGAAACCCAAAGGGTGCGTACCGGTATGGTGAGACATGTAATGACCTCTAGGTCCAACATATGACACATTGGCTCGTTCCAAAACACTTTAAGGCTAAGCTAAACATCATACAATATCAACAACATACTTGATCATCAACAAAACAACTCTATAAACAAACCTCGCTTATCTAGCATACTCATACACCGAATCTAGAGGCATGCTTCCTTGTCCACATTCAAAGCATTAAACCAATCACAACTCAACCACTTTAAAACTTATTACAAGTCCAAAACAGCGATCAAAGCTTGCAACAATAGGGAGTTCATCAAAACCTCTCCCAAAAAACCCAACGACACATTGCCATTATTACTACTTATCAACGTTCCAAATAGTAATTTGAAAATCAAGTCTTGGGAATTCCTTTCCTTGCTTCCTTGCAGCCTCAAACCGTAATTCTCTATATTGATGGAAAATAGAGCATAAGCACACTAGGCTTAGTGAGGGATGCTAAAAAACCATCATCAATGCAAGATAAACTACTTTACATATCTTGGAAACCATTTTTCAAAACTCTTTGGAAATATCATCATAACATCATGCCTTAACAAAACCATGCACTTAACATTTATAAAACAACATATTAAACCATATGCAACATGTATCATGGATTCAACAGCAAAGTCCCATTTGCTACCTCAATTTAAGTTTTCCCATGCATACTACCAATGAAAGACTTAAAGAGTAAAACTTGTTTAAATCACATTAAACAAAATAATCCATCTCATGATACATAAACACTTATATTGGCTTACAAGTGATCATTAACCAAGTCCCACTTACAAAACGTAACATCGGATACACAGATTCAATAAGTGTTCTCTCAACATTAAACATACAATCTACCTGTAACCTTAGGCTCACACACGGGAGTATTCGGTACACATAAACCTCTCCACCATTGTGACACCCGTGGTGGAGTATTCGATACACATAGACCCCTAAACACCTCTCATCGGTACGATGTTTAACCCATTAATGGGAGTCTTCAGTACACATAAATCCCTCGACCATTAGGGTACTTGGATGGAGTATTCGTACACCGTATAAATCCCTCAACATCCAAGGCACCTTTTAATAGTGCACATCAATCCTATGGCCAGCCAACTATATCTGATTTCATTTTCAAACCTTTTTTATACCATCACTTGCCAATATAATTCTTTTTAACATCAACAACTCATTGTTTTCATATGCATCATCAAAATCATTTAACCAATGCAATAAACCTTGCATTAACCAATGTTCATAAACATTAACAATTCATGCTTTACTTCCAAATGCAACAACATTATTTTGTAACCAATTCCCAGCATGAAACATCCTCAAAACATGCATATACAATGAGTAATTAAACTATGTAAAACAAGTGCATTAAACATTTAGCCAAACCGAGTTTGGGAGAGAGAATTCATCCTTTACTTACTTCCAAGCTTAGACCAACGTTTCAAGCTCGATCTAAACTCCCAAACACAACTTTCAAACCTTTACAAAGTTGAAAACACGTTTCCACTCGCTGACTCGCAAAGCCTCACTTGCCGATGCGACAATCGCGCCTCCAAAGCTTTCGAAACCAACGTTCAAGATTGAGGACCAATTTCCCCTTCTTTTATCCACACAAAATAGAGGTACATTGCATCAAAATGCAATCAACATCACAGCAACACTGGACCTCAACACCTTTACCCAAATTCCCTCCACAACAGCCAAAATTAACAACAAACCTCTTCCAAACTTAACCCAGACACAATCTAACATTTCAACACAACAATTAACATCAATCAAATTCTAAAAACACAACTCTAACATCCTTATATCTCCAACATTCAATTAACCACCACAACTCCTCAAAAACACATAACTAGCAACCTAGAAAATTAGAGATTCACATAGTTTCCAGATTCTAATGTTAAAACCCATCTATTAACATTATTCAATATCAATATTCTAATACCCTTAAAACTGGGCTAGGAGTTTTACAAAGTGATCACACGCTTGATAATGTTATCTTTGAATTACTAAAGATTCAATTCGAGTCAATTAAATAAGTAAGTTAATGGAATTGAGAATGAAAGAGTTAATTAAGCTAAAAATCACTTAGCAAATGAGTAAATTAATTATATTTCAAGAAGTATGAAGGAGCATATATGAGTATTAAAAGGCTAATTAGTATGTGACTTGAATTTATTAAGAATTGTTAAGTGAGAATATTACAAGGTTTGAGATGGATTGTATATCAAGAAGTAGTATTATCAATGAAACTAAAATTTCGTGTGATAGATTATAGTGATTGAGGATTAAAGTGAATTAAATAGAAACTTTGATTGATGGCCATTTTGATAGAAAGAGGAAATAAGAAATTGCATGGATAATTATTCCTTAAATTATAGTGGAATACACTTGTTAAGGAAATAAAATGGATGAGTGGCACATGTAGGGCTGCTGATCGGTGGTTTTGAATGGGAGAAAGAAAGAGTTTCTCCTCTCATTTTCTGCCTTCACTCAACTCTACATGTATCCATCAAAACCAACCACCATGGAAGGAAAAGAGGAAGCTTGAAAAGAGGCTAAATTTGGGCAGCTTTGGTTTTTACTCTTGGAGTAAAATTCATAATTGGCAAGCCACTCCTTCACTCAATGATTTAGGTTATAAATTGCATTGAGGATTAAAGATTTAGATGCTGTAAATTTGACAAATTAGATAATGTTTTTGCTAGAATTCATCTTTGATTATGGTACCCTTAAGAATCTGATTTCATTTGTTCGTTGTTGAAGTTAGAAGCTATTTTGGAAGAGAAAACAATGATTTAAAGTTGTAGTATAAAGGTTTGAATTGGTTGTAAATTGAGGTTAGTTAGTGAAGAAAGCGTTTGAATGAATGGTGGTTGAATATAGCTGAGTTTGGATCACTTAAACTGGTTAAAAACAAGGATGGATGCAATCTGCCCAGAAAAGCTCTGTTCTGGCAGTAAGTTTAGAAATTCATAGAAAATTGAATACTCTGAGTTTGGGGATGAATTTTATGTGTGTAGAATCATATGTGAGTCTAGTTTAATATCCAACAAATGGTGATTAATTTTGAGCTCTAAATCAAAAGTTGTGAATTTTTAAGTGAAGGTAGTGCAGAAATTCTGGAGGCAGATTCTGCTCTGGATAGTTTATGTTTTGAAACTTCTAAAAATTCTTCTAATTGTTGCAGAACTTGTTAAATTATGAGACTTATACCATTAAAACCATGGTTAAATCTAGTTTGTAAAGATGTAAAGAGCTTTAAATTCCAGTGTATATTCTGTTATGGAGAAACAGTTCTTTGATGATAGCTCAAGTTGCTAAAAGTTAGAAATAAGGACTTATCTTGAAAATGGAATTGATAAATGACTAGTATATGTATAGCTAATGCTTGAATGACAATATTGGTCAACTTTATTGAGTTAAAGTGTAATGAGGGGCATGTATATTAATGGATGTATTTTTGATTATTTGAGCTAAAGATTGGAAGAAGCTGGAAGTAAGGTCAAAGAAAAAGGAAAGATTGGAATCAAGGGCTCGGTTGAATCAAGTATCGAATGGAGAAAGCTTGGATGTGTTAGTGGATCAGGATATCCCGTAACTTCGGGATATAAGGTGAGTGCAGATTAAAGTCTCGGGATAGATTAGAACTATCCTAGGTATTCCTATTTGCTTTATTTAATTTTGCTTACTAATTAGGCTAAGATTTGCCCGTACTAATAAGCTTGGATTCCAAGGTAAGTACAAAAATTACAAGCTATATGTACTTGAATATGTTTTAAATGCTATGAAAGTTATACGTACTTGAATATGTTTGAGATGCTAGAAAAGCTATATGTAATTGAGTATGTTTGAGATGTTATGAAAGCAATATGTAATTGAGTATGCTTGAGATGCTATGAAAGCTGTATGTACTTGAATATGCTTGAGATGTTATGAAATACATGCTAGTTTTGAAAACTATATGTAATTGAATATGTTCAAGAAGCTATGGAATACATACTATGTTCGAATGTTACATGTAATTAAACTTGTGGATATACTATGAATCAAGCCTTGACCATTTGATCATAAGAATGTGAAATTCTACTCAAACAAGATACTGACATGATGTGATAACTTATAAGCTTTGTTCATGTGATTGTAAGAATGTGGGGCTATTCCTATTTATGATATGATAAGATTATAACATGTACATAATTACATGAATATGGAGCTGAGCTCGATCTTAATATGATAAGATAAGAATATATGAAAAGCCCTGGTCTCAAGTCGGTCTTAGGTATAGTTGGCATGTCATAAAGTCCATAGAGCTCATGTTTGGGAGTGGACTACGGTCCTTATTTGGCTATAGTAGGAGGGAAGTTTTGTGGTCACTTGGCGACAGTAGGAGGGATTGACTGGTACTCTGAGTACCTTTCTATTGGCGACAGTTGGTTGGGAATTCGGTTACCTAGGCTGATGCTTGATTTCAAGGCTATGTTAAGACTTCATAATGAAACCTAACTAAGGTGTTATTTTGATAACTTATGAGACAAGTAACACATGTTTACAATATGTTATGTATGATAGCTTGTTTGATAAGTAAATCCTGTTTATAATATGCTATGCTTGATAATTTATATGAATGGTAACATGCTTATATGGATCCACTACCCAACAAAGTCTTAACTACTTGGCATACACAACCCCCATGATCTATACAACTACCAGTTCTGCCATGTTTCCATTATTCCCTATTTTTTAGGACTTTAACTATGTTTTCCAGCAAATAACAGTCCAAATTATTTATTATAAATAGGCTAGGATTTGTTCTTAGTTTTAGGATTAAAATTATTGATTATGGTTATTTGAAATTTCTAGTTTATTGGTTGTATTAGTGTTAAGATTCTTCACTACTACTTCTAATTAAACATTATTTTTCTGTTTTCATCATTTCTTTTTCCTTCAGAATTTGACTCTTATCATTTTGGTATTTGAGCAAGGTTCGATCTGAAATGGAGAAAACTCCCAACACCGCTTCCCAACGCCAACCAATCAATCCTTCAACCGATCCAAACATTTTCACCTCACAACCCACAATCCCTAATATTGATCCAATTGCACTACAACTTGCTGCAATTGTGGCTCAACTTGATGACATTGATAATCTACAGGCTGAAGTGGTAGATCTTAAAGCTCAAATCATGGGAGCATCCCAATTGGAATCCATTCCAAAATTACCTAACAAAGGCAAGATCAAGGTAGACGTTGCTAGTGCAAGAGAGCATCGATGATCTGCTTGGTTTGAAGTGGAAGAAAATGTTGTTGACAATCCATTAACTGATCTCGCCAAGAAAAATACATTCTGATGGTCAGCTACAACTGACAAGGCTTTCCAACAACTCAAAAGTGTTCCAATTTCAGCCCCTGTCTTACGCTTGCTAGAGTTCAATCAACCATTCACCGTCGAATATGAGGCTTCAATTGACGGAATATATTTTTTTGCTTTAGCCATACTAGTATCATTTGACTTCCCTGTTTTGCAAACTATTATTTAGATAGTCAATTGGTTGTTGGAAGCCTACTTGCGTCAATTTCTTTCATTTCGACTTGAGGACAAGTCGAGTTTTCAAGGGGAAAGTACTGATATGGATCCACAACCCAACTAAGTCTTAACTACTTGGCATACACAACCCCCATGATCTATACAACTACCAGTTCTGCCATGTTTCCATTATTCCCTATTTTTTAGGACTTTAACTCTATTTTCCAGCAAATAACAGTCCGGACTATTTATTATAAATAGGCTATGATTTGTTCTTAGTTTTAGGATTAAGATTATTGATTATGGTTATTTGAAATTTCTAGTTTATTGGTTGTATTAGTGTTAAGACTCTTCACTACTACTTTTAATTAAACATTATTTTTCTATTTTCATCATTTCTTTTTCCTTCGGAATTTGGCTCCTATCACATGCATATGAAATACTATGATAAAAATGAACATGCCTTGGACTGTTTTGCAATGTATATTTGTGTATACATGTTTAATGGACTGTTTTGATAAAAATGAATATGACATGGACTATTTTGCAATATATATTTGTGTATTCATGTTTACTGGACTGTTTTGATAGGAATAAACATTTATTGGACGTTTTGCAATGTATATTTGTGTATACATGTTTAGTGGGTTGTTTTGATAGAAATGTACATGTCTTGGACTGTTTTGCAATGTATATTTGTGTATACATGTTTAGTGGACTGTTTTGATAGGAATGAACATTTCTTGGACTGTTTTGCAATGTATATTTGTGTATACATGTTTAATGGACTGTTTTGATAGAAATGTACATGTCTTGGACTGTTTTGCAATGTATATTTGTGTATACATGTTTAGTGGGTTGTTTTGATAGAAATGTACATGTCTTGGACTGTTTTGCAATGTATATTTGTGTATGCATGTTTAATGGACTGTTTTGATAAAAATGAGTATGCCATTGACTGTTTAGCAATGTATATTTGTGTATACATGTTTAATGGACTGTTTTGATAAAAATGAATATGCCATGGACTATTTTGCAATGTATATTTATGTATACATGTTTAATGGACTGTTTTGATAAAAATGAATATGCCATGGACTATTTTGCAATGTATATTTATGTATACATGTTTAATGGACTGTTTTGATAGAAATGAACATGTCTTGGACTGTTTTGCAATGTGTATTTGTTATTCATGTTTAGTTGACTGTTTTGGTAGAAATGAGCATGTCTTGGACTGTTTTGAATGCATATGATTAGTGGACTGTTTTGGTTAAATTAAAGCATGTCTTAGACTGTTTTGAATGACTAATTGTATATACATGATTAGTGGACTGTTTTGATGTGTTTATATGTATACATGTACAATTGGACAGTTTTGAGTATTTATGAAAGATTGTGGACTGTTTTTGAACCTATAAATGTATACTCATGAATTAATGGTACTATGGATGATTTTAATCGAAAGACGTACATGTGAAATAGGTTACTTGAATCAAAAGACTATGATAAAAGAACCTAGGAAGTTTATAAGTTAAATTATGAATTGATAATGACTTGTATAACTAGTAAAATGAATCTTAGCCTATATTATGTTCTTTGTGTAATTAGTTAAACTTGGTAAAATGCTTACATGTTTGAATTGCTTGAACATCAACTTCTTATGATTTGTTGAACAACCTTGGAATTTTATACATGTGTTTATTCAGATATTTTACCTTGGAATAGCTAACTTCTTGTCCAAGCTTAGAATTATATGTGCATGAGTAAAAGATCTAAGTGAAAGGATGGATTATTGTTCCATGCTTTAGATGCTTTAAGCAACCTCACTACGTAATCATACTTATACATCCTTTCACTGTCTTTCAGGTTAAGTTTGTTTTTGGTTAGCTATGAGCCTGGACAAGATCACCAGAAGTCGAGTTTGTATGTCTCAAACTTCCTTAAAGAAATCCTAGATGGTGGCACATAGTTGTTAAGCTGCATAATGCATTTAAATTCATTTTGGCTATATATGTATATAAGTTTGATAAGTATTCAAAGTTTTGTAATGGGCCTTTAATTATTTCTTGGTTGTTTTTTGCTTATATAATTTCATAGTTGTAAGATTGTGTGGTTGTTTAAATATCTGTATGAGTCTTAAGTTGATAGATCACTTTGATGACATGTGTGTTGCAATTTGAAATATATATATATATATTATCATGTGTTAAAACCGAAATAAATGGTGTAGTTCGAATGGCTAGTTTAATGTTAGAATAGTAATTGGCTAGATGTCAATGAACCTTGTATTTAGTCTTGCTATGCAAAGGTTATATGTGTCTGGTTAGGATCGATATAAGCTTTGAATGCTCGTTGCTAAGGATACATGTTTGGTAGTGATATGAGTTGTTTAGATGGCAATCATAGTTAATAAGTCTTGATATTAATTGGTACAACATGGAAGTTTAAAGATTATTAACCAATGGTTTAATGTTAACTTGAACAATCTTAAATATGTCTCAAAATGATTATAGGTTTGCAAGCTTATAATCGAGTTAAGATTAATAATGTGTATGTATGAAAAGGAATCTTATATGTTAGTAGAATCAATGTAATAACTTTGTGATTTGAATAAAATAGAAGATAGAGGCATACTAAGAACTAGTGATTGGTGTGTATAGTTTATGAGGGTAATTACATGTTTGTACATGATTGGAAGATTAAGTTAGATCTTTGAAACAATTTAAAAAGTTTTAAATTACTATGTTTTTCGAAGGCATGTTCTGCTGATAGTCCTAATTTGATCAAGACCCTTTGTATGTTTGTTTGTTAACACGTCCTAAGCCGGTTTATTTCCTAGACCGGGTAGGGGGTGTTACAAAAATTATGATTAAAATCAATCAAGAACCCAGCAAAATAGAACCTATACGAAAACCACTTAATCATCTCAATTCAACCTTGATTTTACCAATTTCCATAATTAAATCATTAAAACACATTAGAAAACAATAAACAATGATCAAACACTTGGGAATTTCAATAAAGAACCATACATTAGAGGAGAAGAACGAACCTTACCTCCAATGGATGAATTCCCTCTCAATTGGATGTTTTTCTCTTGGAAACAATGGAAACAATGAGATTTTAGAAAACAAGATTGAAGAAACAATTTTGAAGTCATGAATTCAATAAATCAAGAGCATTACCTGAAATCTTTGATGAAAAAGAGAGTGTTTGGCTTAAGAAATTTTATGGGAAAAATTTGAGAGAAAGAAAGTTACGTCAAAATAGTTTTTAGGAAAAATAACCACCTTCCCTTATCTAAAACCTTTTTAATCTTTAATTAAAACTTATTAAAATAATCCCAATTGAGAGAAAAGTCTGATAAAACATTTAGGTAAAATAATTCCTTAAAGATTCTATATTTTGATCCTTTTTCAAAACAATCACTAAAAATAGTTTTAAAACTTTGCATTTTGGTCACTAACCAAAATGTCCAATTTCCAAATCCCATTTTCCAAAATTGACTTTACCAAAAATATTCATATACTAAATAATGATTTTTAGATATTTCCCCGTATTTTTCTCACACCAAAACTATTTATTCCAATTTAAATCCTGAATCTGACTCTAATATCTAATGCCAGTCTACCGGACCATCTAATCACCTAGAAACTCCTAGGCCCAAAACTGGGGAGTTACAACTCTTCCCCTTAAGAAATTTCATCCTCAAAATTTCCCTAATGGAAACAGATGCAGAAACTGAGCAACCATGTCCGACTTACTCTCCCACGTGGCCTCCTCATCACCCCGATGTTGCCACAACACCTTAACAAGTTCTATCGTCTTGCCACAAAGAACTTTACTACTGGAGTCAAGGATCTCCACTGGTTCTTCTTCATAAGACAAATCCGGTCGCAACTCAACGTCCTCAACTGGCATAACATGCGACGGATTCGAGTGATATCTACACAACATGGACACATGAAACACATCATGAATCTTCTCCAACTCAAAAGACAACCTCAACTAATAAGCTACAGGACCAATGCGTTCCAACACTTCATACGGTCAAATAAACCTCAGGCTCAACTTTCCTTTACGCCCAAAATGCATCACCTTCTTCCAAGGCAAAACTTTCAAGAAAACTCTATCGCCCACAGCGTACTCAAGCTCTTTACGCTTTAAATCCGCATAGGATTTCTTCTTATCGAGTCCTCTTTTAAACGATCAAAAATCATTTTTACTTTCTCATCTGTGTCCTTCAACACATCAGGCATGGAAACATACTTTTCCCCAGCCTCAGCCCCACACAAAGGTGTACGACACTTCCTACCATACATGGCTTCATACGATGTCATCTTATACTTGCCTGATAACTATTGTTGTACGCGTACTCAACCAAAGGTAATAATTCAAACTCAATAATAAAGCATCTCAACATATCCTCAAAGATCTGAATCACACGTTCAAACTAGCCATCTATCTGAGGATGATACGATGTACTGAAATTCAAACGAGTACCCAAGGCTTGATGCAAACATTTCAAAAACCTTGATCTAACCGCAAATCTATATCCAAAACAATCGACTTAGGTACCCCGTGCAACCTCACAATTTAGCAACATACAAATCCGCAAACCTATCCAAGAAATACGTTGTATGCACTGGCAGAAAATGTGCACACTTCATAACCGATCAACAATCACCCAAATGGAATCATTTTTAGTTGGTGTCAAGGGCAACCCCAACGCAAAATCCATGGTGATCCTCTCTCATTTCCACTATAGAATTTTCAACGATTGCTACATCCTGGAAGAAAACTGATGCTCAGTTTTCACACGCTGACATACCATACATCTAGCAACAAAATCAGCTACATCTTTCTTCAAACCCACCCAATAGTACTCTTTCCTTAACCCCTGATACACTACCAAGATGCATAGTAAAAGGACTAGCATGTGCCTCAGTCAAAATCATCCGTCTCAACTCCATGTCATCATACAACACCCCATCACTATTAAAGTGAAAATGTATAGGATTTCCATCCATGATATCTTTAACATGCGGCACCAACGTCTCATCATATGGCCGCTTCTCCTTAATCAACCGTGCCAAAGAAGGTTTCACGTGCAACTCTGCCAACAACCCTCCATCACGTGTCACACTCAACCTCGCAAACATGGCTCTCACCTCCACAATGGCCTTTCTACTCAAAGCATCAGCCACAACATTGGCTTTGCCCGGATGGTACTCAATGGTCAAATCATAATCCTTCAACAACTCCAACCACCTACGTTGATGAAGATTAAACTCTTTTCGTGTCTTCAAATACTTCAAACTATTATGATCAGTTTATACAACACATTTTTCGCCATAGAGGTAATGTCTCCAAATTTTTAACGTAAACACTACCGTGGCAACTCAAGATCGTGCATAGGGTTGTTGCGTTCATGCACCTTCAACTGCCTCGATTCATAAGCTACCACTTTCCCATCCTGCATCAACACACACCCCAACCCAACATAGGATGCGTCGCTATATACCACAAACTCCTTCCATGACTCAAGTTGAATCAATATTAGAGCTTGTGTCAAAGCTTCCTTCAACTTTTCAAAAGCCTGCTGCCTAGCCTCTGTCCACTCAAATCGTACATCTTTGTACAACAACTTGGTTAATGGAGCAGCAACCCTCGAAAACCCATACACAAAGTGATGTCAATAACCTGCCAAACCCAAAAAACTACGGACTTCTGATCCTGACTTTGGTTGCTTCCACTTTACAACCGCCTCAACCTTTTTAGGATCAACCCGAATACCTTTAGCTGAAACCACATGACTTGCTTAACTTGGTGTAAAGCTGATTATCCAACAAGATCTGCAGCACAATCTGCAAGTGTCGATCATGATCCTCCTCAGTACGAGAGTACACAAGAATGTCACTAATGAACACTACTACAAACTGATCCAAAAATTCATGGAACGCCTGGTTCATCATATCCATGAATATTGCAGGCGCATTCGTCAACCCAAACGGCATCACCAAAAATCATAATGGCCATACTACGTCTGAAAAGTAGTCTTTAACACATCCTTATTGATACGAAACCCAGGATTCGGGAATGACCTCAAAATCTAGGAACCCTCTAGATCATAATTAATCTAGCAAACTCTCTAATATGATATGAGAAAACCTCAATGTTCTATGTTCAGTAAATCGACAAGAAAATATGATCTTGATGTAGAAAACGAGATAGTTGTCCTCGGGCACCCTCATACTCGTAATTGAATAGGCAAACACCCTTAAGCGGCTCTAACCCACCATTCTAGACGTAATTATCTAGGCAAAAAAGAGTGCGAAGATAATCTCCCACACAAGAATTGGAAGAACTAATGTTGAAGAAGACATCGAAGGAAAATTAACACGGTGAACCCGTAAACCTTGAAAAGAAAATGGCTCATAAAAAACAATGATTTATTTCAAATATTCATCTTCTTGTCTAAAATCCATTGCTTGACACTTGCTATGCATGCATCATTTTTGGCCTTATTGTTTACATTGAACAACTTCAACTTCTTGCCCAAGATAAGTAATTTTACCCCTCTCATACGTGTATCATTCCCCCACTCCTTAAAAAGATTCTTCCTCGAATCAAAACAAACTATGAGAGAATGATCATCAACGTCAATCGAAAAGGCTCTAAAACCAAATAATACAGAATCTAGGATCTGGGAATGACCTCAAAATCTAGGAACCCTCTAGATCACAATTAATCTAGCAAACTCTCGAATATTATATGAGAAAACCTCAATATTCCAAGTTCAACAAATTGACAAGAAAACATGATCTTGATGTAGAAAACGAGATAGTTGTCCTCGGGCACCCTCCTACTCGCAATTGAATAGGCAAACACCCTCAAGCGGCTCTAACCCACCCTTATAGACGTAATTATCTAGGCAAGAGATAGTGTGAAGATGATCTCCCAAACAAGAACTGAAAGAATTCATGTTGAAGAAGACTTCGAAGGAAAATTAACAAGGTGAACCCGTCAAACTTGAAAAGAAAATGCCTCATGGACGACAATGTTTTATTTCAAATATTCATCTTCTTGTCTAAATCTATTGCTTGACACTTCCTATGCATGCATCATTTTGGGCCTTGTTGTTTACATCGAACAACTTCATGTCCAAGATAAATAATTTTACCCCTCTCATGCATGTATCACTTATCCTTAACCTTCAACTGGTAATATCCAGATCTCAAATCGATCTTGGAAAACACCGTAGCACCTCAAAATCGGTCAAACAAATCATAAATTCGCGGCTAGGGATACTTGTTCTTCATCGTCAACTTGTTTAGTTTCCGATAGTCAATACACATCCCCAAGGTGCCATCATTTTTCTTTACAAACAACATCGGTTGTCCCCACAAAGAAATAGTAGACCAAATAAAGCCACGATCTAATAGCTCACTGAGTTGCGTGTTTAACTCTTTCAACTCCTTGGGTGCCATGCAATATGGTGCGATCAACATCGAAGTTGAATCAACATATGTCTCGATACAAAACTCCATTTTTCTATCCGGTGGCAAACTAGGTAACTCTTTCAGAAACATACCTAAAAAGTCACAGACAATACGGATATCTTTAGTCCGTACCTCTTTCATATTCGGGTTCATCACATAAGCTAGATACGCATGACATCCAAAATCAAGCAACTTACGAGCTTTCATGGCCGAAACCATATTGGATAAGAACTTAACATTTTCACCCACAACTACAACCTCATAATTATCAGCGAGCTTCAACGAAACCTGCTTGGTCTTAAAATCAACCACATGTTGATGCTCGAACAACCAGTCCATGCCCAATATCATGTCAAAACCATGGAATGGAAACTCCATTAGATCAGCAGCAAACACATATCCTTGAACCATCAGAGGACATCTCCGATACAAGTTCCTCGTAATGACCGTCTCACCAAAAGAACTCGTCACTTGCATACCAACATCAAGAATTTTTATCATTATACCAAGCAAATATGCATGTTCATGCAAAACATATGAATGCGTGAAACCAGAATCTATCAAAGATAACAATGACATAGACTGCAAGGTAAAGGTACCTGCTATCACGTTCATGTCATTTCTCCCTTCGCGGTGAGCATAGATCGTTGCTGGTCCACCATCATCCGGTCAAACTGCCATAATATGTGCCATAGTCCTCTGTCCCTCCTCCCTCCATTGGAAGGTACCTCGGCCGTGCCTGCAACCCCTCGGTGGTACAACAACAAGTGCATGTGAGTGCCTACCTCTAGCAAGCAAAGGGCAACCTCATCTCATATGATCAACTGACCCACAATTACAGCAAGAACTCACTGCCACAATTGTAAGAGCATGTCCCTCTCTAGCCACATGTGGACAGTCCCGCCTCACATGATCCTTCGATCCACAAGCCCAAGAAGTATTATGCAGCGCTGAAACCTTGGTATTCTGTTCATATGATCCCCGACCAGAACCAAATCTATCTCACCTTGCATCCGATCAAAACCTTCGATCACGGTGCCTTTTAGACTGACCACTACCAGAACCAAAGTCTGTCACTCTCTTCCTAGAGCCAAAACCTCCAAAACAATGAGATAAACCCAAGCTATGCTCAATATCCTTTGTCCGTGTAACCAACACATCAAAATTAGTGTAGTTAGTGGCAAACATATAAGTTTTGACATCCTGCACCAAACCATATCGAAAATGCTCACAATGTTTCCCCTCATCTAGCACTAGCTCACATACTAGCTCAGCCTCACGAATTGTACCTCATACTCTGACACTATCATACTACCCTGAACCAAAGCCATAAACTGACGTTTCTTCTCATCCAAGTATCTCACTCCTAGATACTTCTTCTTGAAGGCATCTTGAAAAATTCCCATATTACTTCACCAGGTTCCATATTCACAATCGTAGTGGTCCACCAACTATATGCATCTTCCTGCAATAAGGACATGTGCACCCCAGCTTTCGCTCATCATTACATCCCAACTGAACCAGGATACGCTCTGTACTACCCATCCACTCCTTGGATGCCTCGGGTGTCAACCCTCTAAACTCGACCCCTCTAAGATTATGTAACGCTCTAACAACAACCCCATATTAGTAGCAATAGGTGTCAAAAAAGGTACATTAACTCCAGCCATCGCAGCCTGAAATACTCTCGTCATTGCCTGAACCAGAGGCGTCATATCACCAAACACGGGACCAGATGGTGCAGGTGGTACTTGTTCTACTCCCTTATAAGGATTAGGCAGAGGATGCGGCAAATTTTTAGGGTGTATAATCTCGCCCTTAACTCCTTGCCCTCTGACAACAGCATTTCTACTAGATCGCAACTCTCTCTTCGGTGGCATAGTCTAAAACGTATCTAAGGCATGATAATTACACAAAAACAATTAGGCTAGCTCAAAGCAAGGATCCAAGACTTCCACTTTAAACCAAAATCATTTCATAAACATAGTAATATGGCAATGTGTCCCCAAAATACCCCGACATGACATACATTTCAAACACCATACATGTAAACAATCACCGTGCATATCAAATTACAAGCACCAACAACATCCTAATTTTCGTAAACTTAGCTCTAATACCACCAAATGTCACCCCCTATATTAGGGTTTACCGAGACAAACCCCGAAGATTAACAATTGAAATAGTCCATTTTTATCTTATCTAAATGCATCTTTAGTTCCTAAGGTGATCATATAAGGTGTGGTTAAAGGTAAATCTCAATCGAGCATTAATTTGACATCCAATTGCTCGAATTTGCTTTATAGGTACTAAGACATAATTTCTAATAGTTATTAAGACTTTTACCCGATTAAGGTTACCAATCCTCAATTAGTCACATTTCATTCCTTCATGTTAAATCTCATCCCAAAATAGCCATTCAAACTCATTTAATTGCACATTTACGTAGAGACCAAAATGCAAGAAATTTAAACATCAGAAGGCATCTCAATAGAATTAACGGCCAGCGTATCGGTATAGATGTCTACCGTGTCGAAACATTACTAAAAGATAAAGGCATACCGATACAGTCCTCAAGCGTATCGAAACGGTATTGTGTGTTTTGAAAATTTAGATTCTAGTAGCCATTGACTGTATCGAAACAATAGTCTGTGTACTGACATCTTCATTATTTCTCAGCTATGCGTACCGATACGGTTACCAAACGTATCGATACGCCTAGCCTATTTTGAGCTATTTGAGCCAGAATAGATCCCCACATACCGAAACCCTGAGGGTACGTACCGGTACAATGAGACTTGTAATGACCTCTAGGTCCAACATATGACACTTTGGCTCATTCCAAACCACTTTAACTCTAAACTAAACATCATACATCATCAACAAAACACCCGTATAAACCAACCTAGCTTATCTAGCATACTCATACACTAAATCTAGACGCATGCTTCCAAGTCCACATTCAAAGCATTAAACCAATCACAACTCGACCACTTTAAAACTTATTACAAGTCCAAAACAGCAATCAAAGCTTGCAACAACAAGGAGTTCATCAAAACTTCTCCCAAAAACCCTAAACGACATATTGCCATTATTACTACTTATCAACGTTCCAAACCGTACTTTGAAAATCAAGTCTTGGGAATTCTTTTCCTTGCTTCCTTGCTGCCTCAAACCTTAATTCTCTGTATTGATGGAAAAGAAAGCGTAAGCACACTAGGCTTAGTGAGGGATGCTCAAACAACAACCATCATCAATCCAAGGTAAACTATTTTACATATCTTGAAAACCATTTCTCAAAACTCTTTGGAAATATCATCATAACATCACGCCTTAGCAAAACCATGCACTTAACATTTCTAAAACAGCATATTAAACCATATGCAACATGTATCATGGATTCAACAGCAAAGTCCCATTTGCTACCCTCAATTTAAGTTTTCCTATGCATACTACCAATGTAAGGCTTAAAGAGTAAAACATGTTTAAATCACATCAAACAAAATAATCCATGTCATGATACATAAACAATTATATTGGCTTACAAGTGATCATTAACCAAGTCCCACTTACAAAACGTAACATCGGGTACACGGATTCAACAAGTGTTCTCTCAACACTTAACAAACAATCTACCGGTAAGCTAAGGCTCACACACGGAAGTATTCGGTACACATAAACCCCTCCACCTTTGTGACACCCGCGGTGTAGTATTCAGTACACATAAACCCCCTCAACACTACTTATCGGTACGATGTTTAACGTACTAATAGGAGTCTTCGATACACAAATCCTTCGACCATTAGGGTACTTGGATGGAGTTTTTAGTACACCGTATAAACCCATCAACATCCAAGGCACCTCTTTATAGTTCACTATCAATCCTATGGTAGCCAACTAATCTGATTTCATTTACAAACCTTTTTCATACCATCACTTGCTAATATAATTCATTTTAACATCAACAACTCATTGTTTTCATATGCATCATCAAAATCATGTAACCAATGCAATAAACCTTGCATTAACCAATGTTCATAAACATTAAAAATTCATTCATTACTTCCAAATGCGACAACATCATTTTGTAACCAATTTCCAGCATTAAACCATGCTCAAAACATGCATATGTAGTGAGTAATTAAACCATGTAAAACAAGTGCATGAAACTTTTATCCAAACCAAGTTCGAGAGAGATAATTCATCCTTTACTTACTTTCGAGCTTAGACCAACATTTCAAGTTCAATCTAAACTCCCAAACACAACTTTCAAACATTTGCAAAGTTGAAAACACGTTTTCACTCACCGACTCGCAAAGCCTCGCTTACCGATGCGACAATCGCGCCTCCAAAGCTTTCAAAACCAACGTTTAAGATTGAGGACTAATTTCCCCTGCTTTTATCCACTCTAAATAGAGGTACATTGCATCAAAATGCAATCAACATCATAGCAACACTAAACCTCAACATCCTTTATCCATATTTACTCCACAACACCCAAAAGTAACAACAAGCCTCTACCAAACTTAAATCAGCCACAATCTAAAATTTCAACACAACAATTAACATTAATCAACATCTAAAAGCACAACTCTAACATTCTTATATCTCCAGTATTCAATTAACCACCACAACTCCTCAAAAATACATAACTAGTAACCTAGAAAATTAGAGATTCACATAGTTTTGGGATTCCAATGTTAAAACCCATCTATTAACATTATTCAACATCAAAATTATAATTAATATCAATCAAGAACCCAGAAAAATAGAATCTATACGAAAATCACTTAATCATCTCATTTCAACCTTTATTTTACCAATTTCCATAATTAAATCATTAAAACACATTAGAAAACATTAAACAATGATCAAATACTTGGGAATTTCAATAAAGAACCATACATTAGAGGAGAAGAATGAACCTTACCTATAATGGATGAATTTCCTCTCAATTGGATGTTTTTCTCTTGAAAATAATATAAAACAATGGGATTTTGGATAACAAGATTGAAGAATCAATTTAGAAGTCATGAATTCAATAAATCAAGAGCATTACCTTAAATCTTTGTTGAAAAAAAGTGTTTGGATAAAGAAATTTTAAGGGAAAATTTGAGAGAAAGAAAGTTACGTCAAAGTAGTTTTTAGGGAAAATAACCACATTCCCTTATCTAAAACCTTTTTAATCTTTAATTAAAACTTATTAAAATAATCCCAATTGAGAGAAAAGTCTGATAAAAACTTTAGGTAAAATAGCTCCTTAAAAATTCTAAGTTTTGACCCTTTTTCAAAACAACCACTAAAAATAGTTTTAAAACTTTGCATTTTGGTCACTTACCAAAATGTCCAATTTCTAAATCTAATTTTCCAAAATCAACTTTACCAAAAATATTCATATACTAAATAATGATTTTTAGATATATTTTCCCGTATTTTTCTAGCACCAAAACTATTTATTCCAATTTAGTATTGAATCTGACTCGAATCTCTAATGTTGGTCCATCGGACTGTCTAATCACCTAGAAACTCTTAGGCCCAAAACTTAGGCGTTACAAAAAGCTTCCTTCAACTTGTCAAATGTTTTTTGTCTACTCCCCGTCCACTCAAAACTTACATACTTTTGCAACATCTTTGTGAATACCCTGCCAAACCCAAGAAACTACAAACTTCTAACACTGACTTCGGTTGCTTCTAATTCACAACAGCTTTAATTTTTTATGGATCCGCGTGAATCCCTCGACCGAAACAACATGAAAAAGAAAACCCACTTCCTTTATCCAAAACTCACACTTACTCAGCTTGGCATAAAGCTTATTGTCTAACAGAACTTGCAATACAATCCATAGGAATCGATCGTGATCTTCCTCTGTACGAGAGTACACAAGAATGTCATCGATGAACACTACCACAAATTGATCCAAGAATTCACGAAACACCCTATTCATCATGCCCATGAATGCTGCTAGCGCATTTGTCGACCTGAACGGCATCACTAAGAGCTCATAATGCCCATAAAGCGTGAGAAAAGTGGTCTTCATCACGTCTTTATCCTTCACCTTCAATTAATAATACCCAAATCTCAAATCAATCTTGGAAAACACATAGACCCCAAAGCTAATCAAACAAATCATCGATCCTTGGCAAATGATACTTGTTCTTAATCGTCAACTTGTTCAGTTGCCGATAATCAATGCATATTCTTATTATGCCATCTTTCTTTTTAGCAAACAACACCGGTGCTCCCTACAGTGATACACTAAGCTAAATGAAACCATGGTTCATCAACTTCTATAGCTGCGTCTTTAACTCCTTCAATTTTTTCGGTGCCATGCGATGCAGTGCAATTGACACTAGTCTCAATGCAAAATTCTACCTCCCTATCCGGTGAAAAACTAGACAACTCTTCTGGAAACACTCTTGGAAAATCGCAAACAGTGTGAATATCCTGGACTCGTGCTTCCTTCATATCTGGATTCATGACATAAGCTAGATCTGCCTGACTCTTAGATTCCAACAACCTCTGTGGTTCTAAAGCTGAAACAACATTGGACAAGAATTTGACATTCTCGCCCACAACTACCACTTCGTAATCCTTAGCAAGTTTCAACAAAACCCGCTTGATATCAAAATCAACCATAGCCCTATATTTAGACAACCAATGCATCCCCAAAATTACATCAAAACCATAAAACGACAACTCCATTAAATCGACCTTAAACACATAACCCTGAATCATCAAATGACATATCCTATACGACCTCCTAGCAACTATTGTCTCACCAAAAGAACTAGTTACCCGCATATCAACATCTAACACTTTTACAGGTATATCAAGAAAGCATGCATGTTCGTGCAAGATGTACGAATGTGTTGAACCAGAATCTATCAAAGAAAGTATTGGTATAGACTGCAAAATAAATGTACTTGCAAGCACATAAGTATTATTCCTTCCTACATGATGTGCAAAAACCCTCTTCAGTCCACCATCCTCAGGTTGAACCACTACGGTATGGGAAAATACCCTTGGACCATCCTTCATACGTTAGAAATGTCCTCAATCGTGCCCATGGCCTCTCTGTGACACAACAGCAGATGTATGAGCTTGTTCTTCCCTGGATAACTGTAGACAATTATGCCTAATGTGATCTCGTGAACCACAACTCCAATAAATACCAAGAGTACCCCAACACTCCCCTTGTGTCATCTACCATATCTCTCACACTCAGGTGTTCTAGCAAAGGTATTCTGAACATGTTGTCTATGCCCTCACTATTCCTTCCACGCCTATAATCCGAACAATACCTCCTATCTCTATACTTCTTGTATTGATCTCTGCCAATATCTGATTTAACATTCTTTTTCCCCGCAGAAGAACTCCCTAACAGAGCAGACAACCCTAAATTTTGTTATATGTCCTTAGCTCAGGAAACCAAGACATCAAACTCGGTATAATCTGTAGCCAACGTGTAAGTCTTCACCTCCTTAACTAGCCCGTAATGGAAATGATCGTATCGCTGACGCTCATTTAGAACCTTCTTAGGAGCATACTAGTTCAACCGGAAAAAATGGATCTCATATTCAAAAACAGACATGTTCCCCTGCTCTAAATCTATGAACTCGTCTTTCTTCTCATCTTAATAACGAGATCCTAGATACTTCTTCAGTCAGACAGCATAGAAGAACTCCATATTACATCAGCAGGTGCCAAACCTGCAATAGTAGTCGTCCACCAATTGTAAGCATCACCCTAAAGAATGACACTATGCAACCTAACTTGCGAACATTCATACACTGTCTGGCCAAGAATCCTTTTCGTGCTGGAAAACTACTCCTCGGTCGATTCAGGAGCCAAACCTCTAAACTCAGTACCACCCAAGCTACATAAACGCTCTAAAGGTAGCTCGGTATTAACAACTACTACAAGCACCGGTGCAGATACTTACACTCCAGCCATGGTTGCCTGAAAAGCTCCAATCATACCTTGGATCAATGGTGACATATCACCAAAAATAGGTCATTGTGGTGCCTGAGGCGGACCACACTCAACTCCAACACCAGCAAGAGGAATCGATGGAGGAGGAGGCAACTCATCATCTTGTCTATCCACAACACTCCCTCTATGAGCTCTCGTCTCTCGTCTCGATCCCATTCGCAAAAATACGAGTCTAAAACATGATAATGTAATAAAATAATGCAATTAGACCATCTTGCAATAAGAATCAAAGTCGCTCTTGTTTAAAAACAAAAATCATTTAACTCTAGTAGTAATAAGGCAATGTGTCTCTAAGCCAAACACCCAAACATACCATATTTCAAACATAATCTCACAAATTCAAACACTGTGCAAAACATTCAACGGAATCATACATCAGCAATACAAAAAGCAACCATAACCCACCTCCCAACAATCATAACCTGGCTTTGATACCAACAAATGTAACCCCTTAACTCGGTCTAGTCGCAAGACCGAACTGAATAAACTAATTAGGGTTTGCCAAGACAAATCTAGAAGAATTACTTGTAATGCGCTCCATTTTTATTTTTTCTTTTCTAAATGATTAATCAATTCCTAAGGTGATCATACTAACAACGATGAAAGTTACAACTGAATCGAGTGTCAAATTGACATCCAATTGTTCGAAACAACAATTTAGGGACCAAATTGAAATTTTAGATAATTAAGACGATTTCCTTATAATTAAAGTTACCTATCCTTATTTTGTCATATTTCATGCAATCAGGTTAAATTTCAACTTAAAATAACCATCCAAACTCATTTAATTGCATAATCAAGAAACATAGACTAAACTGCAAAGAATCAAACTTCAAAAAGCATTTTAACTGAAATAACTAACTGAGTATCAGTACACTGCATCCCCTTATTGATACGGGTTTAAATTTCAAAGGTGTACCGATATGGTCCTCAAGCATATCGGTACGGGTATGCAATGTTCAAAATTAGAAATTTCAGTAGCCGAAAGGCATACCGGTACAGTTGCCCGTGTACCGAAACCAAGCCAATTTTTTTAGCATCGTGTATCGATACAGACCCTAGGCGTATCGGTATCCAAGAAAATTTTTCCTAGATTGAGCCGAGATAGGTCCCCGTGTGCCGATCCCTAAGGACGCGTACCGGTACAGACAGACCTATAATGACCTCTTGGTCCAACGTATGACACTTTGACTCAATCTAACATGCTCCAATCATCATCTAATCATCATATAAATCCTAAACATCATTTCCTCAAACATATGAGCATGGAAACAGTTCATACACAACGTATCATATCTACCTCAACTTCCCATAGGCATGTTCTCTACCCAAGCATGCAAATTGAGTCCCAACCCCTCAAAACCAAATATTAAACATTATACAAGTCCAGAACATCAAATGTAACTTGTACCAATAGGGAGTATCCAAAGTAAACCTCCCAATTACAACTTGGTCACATTGCCTCTTATTACTACTATTTATTTGTAAAACCATACTTGAAAATGCTTCAATCCCTAGACCATCTCATGCTTACTCACTGTCCAATAGAGTCTATTTCTCTGCATTGACAAGAAAGGAGAGTGTAAGCTATAAGCTTAGTGAACGAATCTCAAAAACACTCATCAATGCATCTAAAATCATTTAAACTCAAACCAAATGTATAAGTCTCATGGCAAAATCATCTAATGCTTCTATAATCTCTTCAAATATGCACATTTAAATCATTTGCAACAGATGTATCATGGATTTCTATCATAAACCTCAACCTAAGCTTTATATGCCAAAACCTCTAAATAGCAAGCTTAAAGAGCATCTCATGTATAAACCACATTATACAAAACATAATCCATTTCTCAAGTTACATCATCTCATATATTGGCATTCAAGTGACTTAAAATAAGTTTCATTATATTTTAACAAAACCACATCAGATACATAGATTTCCCAAGTGGTTCCTTCAACCACTTCACATACGTCCTCGAACCGGAGCATGTAATACCCCAAAGTATGACCTAGTAGGAAGTTGTCATTAAATACAATTCAATTATCTTGATGATTTGGATTGTCTTATTTAATTAAAAGGGGTTAGGGACCAAACTAAAAGAAAGAAATGGATGAATGATTATAGTCAATTGTACCAAACCGAATGAAATAAATAATTGAGGGCTTGCATATAAGAAAAACTTTAATTTGAACCTATGGACACTTGTACATCCAGATACATGCAAAGTGTTTAGGCAATGTAGGAATTGACGACAATTGTGGATTTGTGGGGAAATAGATCAAAGGTTTTTCACCATCATCGTTCTTCTTCTTCCTTTGAACCGAGACTTAAGAGAAAGGAGAGTTAGTGAGAGAATCTTAAGAATTCTTTACCTTGATGCATTGGTGTGATCCAATTAGACTCGGGAGGAAGGTGAAAACAATTTCCATTCCATTTTCTTGTTCTAGGCTGAAATTGAAGGGTTGATGGTTGTTTTGCTTGTTTGTTTTGAAATGTGTATGGATAAATTAATTGAGGAGTTAAATTGTACTAGATTATTAAGATAACATTTTGGCTAATTGGTGGAATATGGTGAATTGTGTGTGTACAACCACGTGATTATGTTTGAATTAAATGGATATGTACTTGTAATCTTGTAATTAGGTAATTGATGTTTGTTTTCTATGAAATTGTAGTGAATTTCGGTTAAAAGTAGATCAATTATGGTAATCTATCTTGTGAGTATAGTTTTTCACTGTTAAAGTTAGTGTATACGTGATCAGGTGTAGTGTATTGTTTTAGGTCTGCAATGTATGTATTGGGGCATAAGATTAATGTGAAAATCCATATATATGTTTGTTAGTATCCTGGAGCTGTCTTGTGTAAACTAAAGAACTGTTCTGTAAATTGGAAATAAGAAAGAAACTGTTCAATAACGATTAGGGACTGTTTTGTTAATTGAAAATGTGTAAACATGATTGATCTTATAAAATGCCCTGTTATGATCACATAGATAAGTGAATTAAAACTGAGCTAGACATGTAAGAACATGAAAATAAGTTGAATTATAATGTTAGAATCCTATCTTGAATGAATTTGAAACTAAAAATCTAAACTAGTGTAATCTGCCCAGAATACCCTATTCTGGGCAGTAACTTTGAAAAATCTCTATAAATTGTACAAATGGAATTTAAGGCTGAAAATTTAATGGATAATGCCTTAATATGTCTAAATTCATTAGGAGAAAACGGAATTGAATTTGAGATTGTACAAATGAAACACTAGGGACAGTGCAAACTGTCCAGTGTTGTAATTACCCTGTCTTTAAGTAAAAAAACTGTATTAATTGGTAAATAATTAAAATTCAAGGCCTATATGGTTAGAAATAAAATTAAGTTATCTTTCCAATGGTGTAAACCAATTGAAATTCCGACGTACGGATTGAAAGATATGCATGTTTTAGTAAGTAATGCACAAACTGCCAGGCAGTAGCACCCATGATGTTTTGAAATGAATGTTGAATGAATTGTGTATTGTTGCCTTGTTTTGAATAAATGAATGTGCTTGTCTTGACCATGATTCACTTGTATGAAATGTTAGAACGAGAAGGGAACATTGGAGAAGGGTCTAAGGAGGAGCATTTGAAAACTAGAAACAAAGGAGTTTGGATCCAAGACTAGCTAAGCTTGGAGTATTGTGAGTGTAGTTTACAATAGGGTTAGGACTTAGGTCCTAACCAAATGTGCATGATTATCTTCTTGCCATTGATATGCCATGTTAATGATCTCAATTTTTAACTTGAATATGAATAAAAGGGAAGAATGGACTAAGCTAAAATTGTGAATAAGTAATAGCATGCAAAATTGAGAAATTAATTAGAAAGAAAAGTGAAAACAAATGTATGCTTCCATGCCTTGGATATGACTTGTTATAATGTTTGCTTGATATTGCTCCTTGTAAACAAATAATTGAGCCTTGACGCCTTGACTTTGATCCATTCGAATGAATGCTTAATGTATCTCAATGATTTGAATACTTGTTAACATGATATAAATCATGAATTGAAGATCTTGCTTCATGCCTAAGAAATGGCATATGTTAATTGCTTATTTGAACGACAAGATTAAATTACAAAGTGTAGAGCTAAGGCTCAATTGGCCTAAGGGCTGTGTATATGAACATGATCTTGCAATGTATCACTTGAATTGATCCTTGAATAAGCTATTGCTTGACATAAACATGTAATACTTGAATAAGTGATTCATAATTGAACAAAGCCTTGGTTGTTAGTGGTCATAGGTAGAAGGGCATGCCTTAGAGTCTAGAGCTCATTGTGTCAGGGTGGACTACGGTCCAAGGCTAAGGCCCCTAATTGGCGACAGACGGAAGGTACGTATGTGTGGCTTTGGCGACAGTAGGAGGGTTGACCGGTGCTACGACACATCTTGTGGCGACAGTTGGTTGGAGACTCGATTACCTGGACAACTAAATACCAAGGGAATAAATTAAAGAAAGCAAATGAGAAATAATTAAAGAATAAAGCTTACATGATACTTGAATTACATGATACTCGAATTACATGATACTTGAGATTACTTGATTCTTGAATTACTTGATACATGAATTACTTGATTCTTGAATTACTTGATATGCAAGCTTGAATTACTCGAATTTCTTGATATGTAATGCTTGATCCTTGACATGGAACTCTTGAAATGATAATTGTTTATGATTGAACCTTGTATTGAATAATTTGCTACTTGGATTACTTGATATGTATTCTTGAAAAGACTAACATGTACACTTGAACTAATATGTACTTGACTTGAATGGAAATGTGTATATTGCTTGAGTATGCTATTTGGCTTGAAATAAAGATTGAGAAAAGCTTGAATTGAATTGCTTTCAACTTGGACTAAGCAACTTAGTTAATTGATACATGTTAATAAAATGGTTAGAACTAGTTGCTACCTCACTAAGTACAATCTTGTACTTATCACTCGTGTTTTCATTCTTCCCAACCACATATTAAGGATTTCGTTCGTTGCTTGATCCTGAATTCTAGTTTCCTTGAGCTCGAAGCAAGACACAAGATTTTGCTAAAGTATGGTTCATACTTGTTTTGAACTCCCCTAGTTGGTGGCACATAGTTGTATATAATGTCTTGTGCATGCATTTGGATACTTGAACTTGCATATGTATATGTTCTTGAATGGGCTTACTATTTTGTGAACTTGGTTGTTAACATGAACCTAGTAATGAACTTGTTTGTTAATGTGTAATCAAGCAATGAATTCTATGTATTGAAAGTAATGTTGCTGCGCATATTGATTTATATACTTGGAATGTTCAAAGTGATCATCTAGCCTTGTTCCATTTCGAATATCTTGTGAAATATGATAGTCTTGTATGATCATGACATGTATATATATGTACTTTTAAAGGCTTGAATGGTAATTGCCGAATGGTAAGGCTTGGCATGTTGCTTGCTTGGAATCAAGGTATGTACAATGGATGATGTTTAGTAAGTATGCATGAAATGTTATATGTGTAATCAAGTAAATGAACAATGAAATGAAAATGGAAACTTGTTTGCTTATTTAGGTTTCGAATGATGATGTTGTATGATAATGTATATTGAAATTTTTAGTATCATATAATGTATGTTTGGTTACTTGCTAGTTAAGTAACTCATCTAATAGGGATGAGTTATCCTTTCCTTGCTCGTTCTTGCTTGTATTGTTTATTAGTAATGCTCCCGAATCGGTTTGCTGATAACATTTTACCTTAGCCACTTGCCAATATACTCAATAAAAACTGCATTAACTTACTATTTTACATATGCATCAATTTAAACCATTTTCCAATACATTAAACCATGTATTATAGCATTCTCAAAATTCTTTCATAAATCATTTGCTATGCTCAAATCTCATCATGTATAATCATTTGCATCATCTTTCATTTCTAAAACATGAATCCAACAGTAAGTAATCAAATATATAAACATGTGCATGAGATTGTATTTTGCTAAACCGAAAGCAAGAGAGAGCTCAACCAATACTTACTTATGATCTTAGATAAGTTTTTCAAACTTATTCTAAACTCCAAAAACTTCTTTCAAACCTTTTAATAGCATTAATACACGTTTCCACTCATCCACAATCCAAAGCTCTCTTGCGTTGCGAGAATCAAGGTTTCGAAGCTTCTACAACCTCTCCAAAAGCTATAGGAGAAACTCCCCTGCTTCACCTAATCAAAAACAGAGGATTAATACACTTCCAAGCATCTCTAATTTCAGCAACCAACAAACACAACTTTGCCTCACTAAAACCATTAAACGCCTCTTTAAAACAACTGAAATCATCACCAAACTTCATATAAACAAATCCCAGCTAAAACCTGTTGATTTTAACATCTTAAAAAATCAATTGACGTCCAAAAACACCCCTATAACGTCATTATACCTCAAGCAACCTTACAACATCAAGCTCACTTCAAAATCTAACTATTTACAACCTAGAAAATTAGCAATTCACATAGTTTCGGGATTTCTTTAATTAATCTCTTCTTGCAACATTAAAACACATCTTGTAAGGGATATAAATTAATTAGATTTAATACAAAATATATCAATAACAGTGTTTATCAAATTTCCACATAAAAACTCAATTTAATCATCATATTCATGTTTTAATCATAATTCCATAGCATAAATCAGTTGTAAAGGGTCAAGAACTTGGGAATTTTATTAAAAAACCTTTAATTAGAGGAGAGAAAAGAAAATCACATCTAATTGTTGATTTCTCCCTTAATTGGCAAATATAGGATGAAAGCTTCAAGAAATCAAGTAGATTTTGTTGTAGAAATCAAGTAGGAAATCTAAAGAGATTGATTCTTGGAAATTTTAGAAGGAAAATGATAGTTTGGCTGCTGAGAATGTTGAGAGCAAAATTAGTCAAGTGAGAAAATGAATTGTGCAATTAAAATCTATTTTATTAGTTGTATTTTATTTTATTAATAAAGCCATTTAAAAACACTTTAAGAATAGCCCAAGTTAAGGGAAAAATCTAATGTAAAGGTTTGGTTAATTAGCTCATTAAAGATTCTAAGTTTTGACCATTTTACGATTTAGTCACCAAAAATAGTTTTGAAAACTTTACATTTTAGTCACCGGACCAAAATGTCCCAAAATCAGATTTAATTCCTTCAAATTGAATTTACCAAAATACATAAAATATTAATTATGTATTTTCTAGCATTTTTCCATATTTTATTTTAGCCTAAAATGGTTTATTAAGATTTAATTCCTGAAACTAACTCGAGTTGCCTAATCAGGTTCTCCCGAACCTTCTATTCGATCCGTCAACATCTAGGCCCAATTTCAAGGCATTACATTAAAACCTTAACCAATCCAAAGATTAAACCTTTGCACTTTTCCATCTAATTTCTTTATAAAGAAAGAAACAAATAATCACTCTGCTTCTTCCAAACATCACTCAAGTCTTCAACGTATTCCAATGGCCTCTTCATCAAAGCCTTTCAAAATCTTTTTCAATGAGGAGATTTACAAGAAAAACGAAGAGAACTTTGTATCCAAAAACTTCTATTATGAGAAGGGTTTTGAGTTCAAAAATGAAACAAACTTGGGCTATTCCCCAGAGTTTGTCACGGTGATAAAGGCACACGAGTGGGAGAAATTCTACCAACCACCAGGGGAAGTCCATGCCAACATCGTTTGAGAATTATATGCTCATCTTAAGACCAAAGACTTGCCCTTCTTGATGGTGCAAGGTAAGTGTGTTGCTTTTAATGAAGGTTGTATAAATGATATGTTTTCTTTGGATGGAACAGAGGACGAACACACCAAGTTTGTATAATCCTTGGACGATGCCAAGAGGAAGACGATGTTGAAGGAACTGTGTAAGGCTGACACTAAATGGAATATGTCATCAAAAGGCCATCAAGCTATGAAATTGTTGGCACTAAAGTCTCAGCCGCAGGGTTAGAATCACTTCTTGAAGGCAAACCTTATGCCGACCACCTACAATAAGACAATTTTAGAGGAAAGATTGGCACTGCTACACTCTATCATGACTGGTCGAAAGATTAATGTGGGACGGCTCATTATCAAATAGACGTTTAAGTTTACTTTTTCCTTTTCTAATCTCTACCATTTGCATGCAGCACAGTGTACCACAACTCGAATTATATAGCATTTAAAAGAGTAAGGAGACCACCATAACTCATGCCATGTGGAGGTAGTTAACTATTACGAAGGCAAAGGAGAAGGGCAAGCAAAAGACTGCCAAGTCTATGCCAAAGGCCAAGGTGCTAAGGGTAGAACTTGTAATTCTGATGCCAGTTGGATCAGTGGCAATGCTATTCCAGATCTACCAACGTTAGGAGATCATCCTTCAAAAGTTGGAGAAAGCTGAGGATTAAAACTTTATGTTCTGCCAGTATGTTCATGCCAGGGACTATTCCATGAAGAAAACACTTGAAGGTAGTTCGTACATGCACTGCCAGTGTTCCCTAAGTTCCTTATTGACCTCCTTGCCAAGGATGACATGCCAACTAGTCCTCATTCTGTCCACACTCCTACACAAACTAATGCCACTATCCCAGTTTCTCTAATACAAGTTGAATCTACCAGAATTGACACACCACCTGAATTTGAAAATGAAGGATTCCAAATTCAAGCTAAGGTTGCTTCCACACCTGCCTTATCTGCTTCTATTGAAGTCCCAACTACTTCTGAGCCGATGAAAATTATTAAAGAAGTTCTCCACGACCTTGGAGCTTCTACAGCCGCATTAAAACCCAACCTAGAGCGGAAGAAGCATATGGCTCCTAGCCGAGGGAGCTTTATCAAAAGAAGAACCCACATATCAAGGCCGAAAGCTCCAAAGAGGAGTCTTCCTCTTCCTAAACTCCTTTACATTTCATTTTATTGCACTTCACATGATCATGCATTTTGCTATTTTTATTGTCTTTTTTATATGTTGTTTGCATGCATTGAGGACAATGTAAACCTTTGGTTTTGTAACACCCCAGTTTTTGGCCTAGGAGTTTTGGGCTGGTTTTGTCAGTCTGGTGGACCAAAATTAGAGATTCGAGTCAAATTTGAGATTTAAATTGTATTAAATATTTTTATAAGGGATACAAATATGGAAAAGTAGTCTAAAATCTTTATTAATAATATAAATGATTTTGGTGAAAACAATTTTGGAAAAAGAAATTCAAAATAGGACATTTTGAGTTAGTGATCAAAATGCAAAGTTTGCAAAACTATTTTTAGTGGTTGTTTTGAACATGGGTCAAAAGTTTGAATATTTAAGGAGCTAATAGTCCAAAAGGGTTTCATCAGATTTCTCCCTTTGATTAACTATTTTAAATAAGTTTTTAAGAAGTAAAAATAGTGGAGAGAATTAATTAAACATAATTAAGCTTTTAATAGAAATTTATGTAACAAACTTTGTAACTCCTTTGTCTCAAATTCTCTCCAGCCAAACACATTTCTAACTTCAACTTCTTTAGGTAAAAATCAGGATTTCATGCTTCTAATTAATTTCCAAAAGTTTTTACAACAAATTCTTATTATTTCTATATTGATTTTTCATGTTTATTAAGCAATTGAGGGGGAAAATCAACATTGGAGGTAAGGATTCGTTCTTCTCCTCTAATGCAAGGTTCTTTATTGAAATTCCTAAGTTCTTGATCCATTTTATATGATTTTCATTGGGTTTTGAGTAATTAAAATCAGATTTATGGTTTAATTGGTAATTTATGATAGAAGTTGAGGAAATTCCTAGTTGATCTATTTTACTGAGTCAATAATTGGTTTATAACTTAATTTTGATGTTCAAAATGTTAATGAAGTGAGTTTCGATGATAGAATCCCAAAATCTAGAGAATCTCTAATTTGTTAGGTTGTTAGTGAAGAAATTTTAAGATGATATGGTTAATTATTGTTGCTGGAGGTCAGAGGTTGGGCTGAGTTATTGATTTGATGTTATTTGATGATATTTAGAGGTTGAGATTCGTAGTTAATGGTTGGGTTCAGGTTAGAGATGAATCAATGGTGTTTTCGGTTGTTAAGATATGTTATTGTGGAGGATTAGTTGGGTAATGTTAATTGTTGTTTGCTGTGAGTTTGGATGCATTATAATGCACTGGATCCTCTGTTATGATGTGCTTGAAACAGGGGAAAGTAATCCGAAAGTGAACCTTGGTGTTGAGGAGTTATCGGAAGCTTGATTTGACATCGATAAGGGATGCATTGCTTTGTCAGTGAGTGAAATTGATAAGAATGGATTTTCAAAGATTTGAAAAGGTTTATTGGGTGTCTAGACTAGGCTTGATACGCTGGTCTATGACTCGGAAGTAAGTAGTGAATTTCTCTCTTAACTTCGGTTGGCAAATGATTTACGAATGCAATTGTTAAATGATTGTTTACCTCATGTTTTATGCATGAAATGAGCATGGTTTAATGCTGGAAGTTGATATGAACTGATGTTAGATGCATTTGGAAAGTAATGCAAGATTTTAAAGAATGTTTATGAACATGGTTATGCATGGTTTAATGCACGATGAAATGATTTGAATAAAGCATATGAAAACAGTGAGGTATGTTTATAAAAGTGGATTATATTGGAAAGTGGTGAATTTAAAAGGTTATGGAAATGTTATCAGATATAATTGGTCAGCAATAGGATTTAAAGTGCACTATAATATGTCGTCTGTGGTTGTAGAGGTAGTACGGGAGGTACTTACTCCGATCATGTGAACCCCAATGTTGTTGAGGTAACACTTAAATGGCTTTTACTCCAGCCATGAGCTGCAGAAGTTGATGTGTCAAATGTGTGTACTCCAAGTTGGAGGATTAGCCTTGGTAGTGTAGAGGTGGTGCATGTGTTGCACAACTCTATGCCATTGGGCTGCAAGAGATTGCGAAATCTCTTGGGAAATTCGTGCATCCGATGTTAATGATGATTTTTGGAAATGATGTTTATTGAAATGGATCCCTTGAAAGCCAATATAATGTTTTAATTGTATCATGTTGATGGAATGGTTTGGACATTGTGTTTATACAAGTTCTACTCCTTAAGCTTTGCATATGGGATGTTATGCATGGGAAGACTTAAGTAGAGGGAATTGCATATGGGATTATGTTGTGGGATCCATGATACATGTTGCATATGGTTTAATACGCTAATTTTTGTAAAGTGTAAGTGCATGTTTTGAAAGAATGGCATGACTGTTTGAAATGGTTTTAAATTGCATTGGACGATGTTTTGTATTTTGAGCGCTCCTCACTAAGCAATGATTGCTTACGCTCTCTTTTATCGTAAGTGCAGATTGATTAAGTGTAAGTGGCCTAGCAAGTAAGGATGGAATTCTCAAGACTTGATTTACCAAAGTATGTTTGGGTTTAAAGTGGTAATAAAGGCAATATAGCTTGAACGTTGTTGGGAGGGTTTGAGTGTTTAATCCTCTGTTTCAGCAAATTTATATTGCTATGTTGGACTTGTAATAAGTTTGGCTTGTTGGATTTGAGACATGGTTTATGTTTTGCTTGTTTGAGCTCTAGGAAGCATGCCTATAGTCGTTCTTTGAAGTATGATGACATGAAGTGTTATCCAATAGGTGATGTATGGTTGTGGACGGACCCTTAGATATGCTGGCTGTGTGTGAGGAGCATGTTAGTGTGTTTTGGCCTGATGAAAAGCAAGTTAGGTAGCCAAAACGGACATTAGTGGTCCAGGGTTATCGGTACGGGTACCTCTGTACTGGTACAAGTAGGCAATTCAAGCCTAGCATATCGGTACACGAGTTGGTGTATTGGTACGGGTCTGGGCATGTCAATTTGATGTTTCAGTATATGGGATTCGGTACCGGCACGGATAAGCTTTTTAACGTAAGGTGTACCGGTACGGTATTTAGCTACTAGATTCTCAACTCAGGCTTGCATACCAATACTCGACCCTACCGTACCGATTCTACAAGCCGTTAAGTTAGTTGCTGAATGTTCTGAAGGTTTGATTCCTTACGTTTTGGTCCTTAAATATTGTGGGTGCAATTGAATGAGTTTGGATAGTCTTTTGAAGCTGATTTTTGTCTTCCATGCTTGAATTCTGATATATTAAATGTTGGTAACCTAAAACTTGAAGATGTTCACCTATTTTGTTGAAATTACAATTTGGTCCCTAAATTGCATTAAAGTCTAATCGGATGTCATTTTAATGCCCGATTGCGATGGGCTTCCACCTAATGACAACATGTACACATAGGATAATAATTTGGCATTTAGATAGGATAAAAGAAAAAAATGGATGTGTTTCGGTCTTATCCTTGCAGTTAACCTTGGTAAACCCAATATAGCTCACTCGATACGGTCTTGTGAATAGGCTGGGTCGAGGGGGTTACATTTGGTTGTATCAGAGACAGGTTATGATTGTTGGGGGTGGGTTATGGTTGGTTATGCATGTTGGGAAGTTGTTTGATTTGTATGTTGATTGATTTAAGTTGATTGATGTACAGGGTGATTTATTGTGTGTTATATGCCATGTTGGGGTATGTTTTGGGATACACTGCCTTATTACTATTGATGTAAAATATTTTTGATTTGAAATGCAAGTATTAGACCCTTGCTTGAAGATGGCCTAATAGTTTTTGTTTTGGTGTATTATCATTACATAGATTCTTTGTTTACGATGCCACCGAGGAGGGAATTACGTTCTAATACGAATGCGGAGAGGCAGGAGGATGAGAATAATGTTATGCCTATTCAGGGGTTGCCACCTCCTCTATCGAATCCATCTGCGGGTGTGGAACAAGTACCACCTATGCCAACTGGGCCAGCATTGGGTGATATGATACCTTTGATACAGGCAATAACGGGAGCATTCCAGGCCACGATGGCTGGAGTGCATGTGCCTGCACCAGCATCGGTTACTACTGCTAATTCGAGATTAACTTTAGAGCATTTACGTGGCCTAGGAAGGGTTGAGTTTAGAGGGTTAACGCTTGAGGCTTTTGAGGAGTGATTTGCCAGCACATATCGTATATTGGATTAGATGGGTTGTTCTGATGCACGTAAGCTGGAATGTGTTGTATTTCTACTGTAGGGAGATGCGTATAGTTGGTGGACTATAGTGATTGCGAGTATAGAGGCTAACAATGTGACATGGGAAACCTTTTAATCTGCCTTTAGGAAGAAGTATCTCGGAGCTAGATACCAAGAAGAGAAGAAGCGCGAGGTCATGGCTTTGGTATAGGGGGATATGTCGGTATTTGAGTATGAGATACAGTTTGTGAGGTTGAATCAGTATGGTTCTGAGTTGATGCTTGATGAGAGAAGCCGTTGCGACCGCTTCTGTTATAGATTGACGCAAGAAGTTAAGACATATATGTTGGCTGCTGAGTATGTTGATTTTGATGTATTGGTTTCAAGTGCCAAGAATATTGAGCAGAATTTGGGCATTACATTCCGTGCTGGGGGATCGAGTCATGGTAAGAGAGCTACTAATGCTAGTACATGTAATGGCTAGTATAAGAGGTATCAAGACCGAAGACATCGACCTGAGCTTGGGCAAAGACGTCAGCTAGGGCAGAATTTCGGAAGTAGAATACCCTAATGTGCTAAGTGCGAGAAGAGACATTCTAGAATTTGGTTGAGTTCGGATAAGGTTTGCTGGGGTTGTGGATCTCAAGACCATGTTAGACGCGACTGTCTATAGGCAGGACGAGTTAGTCCAATTCTTGCACCGGTTGCAGCTAATGCTTTTTGGAGTTGTGGGTTGACTAATCATGTGAGGTGTGATTGCCCTATGTTAGCTAGATGTGCACAGGCTCCTACCCCTGTTGTGGTTGCACCAAGAGGTCGAGAGCGTGGACGAGGACTTTTCCAGCCGAGAGATGGTGGGTGTAGGACTGTGGCTCACACCGTTACTATCCAGCCAGAGGGTAGAGGTCCCGTGAGGGTGTATGCGCATCGCGAGAGATGCAATGATACCAATGTGATTGCAGGTACCTTTACTTTACAATCTATGTCGTTATTTTCATTGGTTGATTTTGGTTCCACTCATTCATAAATTATGATTGAACATGCATAGTTACTTGATATACCTGTTGAGATTTTGAATGTTGGTGTTCGAGTAACTAGTTCTTTGGGAGAGATGGTTGTGGTTAGGAAATTATATCGAATGTGTCCTTTAATGGTGCAAGATCATGTGTTTGTTGTGGATTTGATAGAGTTTCCATTCCATGGTTTTGATGTAATTTTGGGGATGGACTGGTTATCCAAGCATAGGGCGGCTGTGGATTTTAAAACCAAACAGATATCCTTGCATCTTGCCGATTAGTATGAAGTTGCGGTGGTTGGCGAGAGTGTAAAGTTTCTGTCCAATATGGTCTCGGCTGTTAGAGCGAAAAAGATGATGTTTAAATGTTGCCAAGCTTATTTGGCTGTTGTTATGAATCCAGAGGCCAAGGGTGTTCGACTACAGGACATTCAGACCGTGTGTAAATTTTTTAGGGGTTTTCCTGAAGAGTTGTCGGGTTTACCTTCGAATAGGGAAGTGGAGTTCCGTATTGAGATATATAAGGGTACAACATCGGTGTCCATTGCTCCTTATAGGATGGCACCGAAGGAATTGAAGGAGTTGAAGTCACAGCTTCAGAAGTTGTTGGACCATGGGTTTATTCGACCAAGTGGTTCTTCGTAGGGTGCTCTTGTTATTTTCGTGAAAAAAAAGATGGTATGATGCGTATGTGCATTGATTATCGTCAGTTTAATAAGTTGACGCTGAAGAACAAGTATCTGTTACCATAGATTAATGACTTGTTCGTTCAGTTTCATAGAGCAGCAGTGTTTTCTAAGATAGATCTAAGATCGGGTCTTACAAGTTGAAGGTTAAGGACGTGGATGTACATAAGACCGCATTCCGTATGAGGTATGGGTATTATGAGTTTCTGGTTATGCCTTTCGGTTTGACAAATGCCCCGGCTGCATTTATGGACATGATGAATCGAGTGTTCTATAAGTACCTTGATCAGTTCATGGTGGTGTTCATAGATGATATTCTCGTGTACTCCCATACCGAGGAAGAGCATGATCGACATTTACGGATTGTGCTGCAAGTGCTGAAGGATAATCGTTATATGCTAAGTTAAGCAAGTGCGAGTTTTGGCTTAAAGAGGTGATGTTCCTTTATCATGTGGTTTCCGCGGAGGGTATTTGCGTTGATCCACAGAAAATTAAGGCTATTCTCAATTGAAAGTATCCTAGGTTTGTATTGGAGGTGCGTAGTTTTCTTGGGTTGGCTGGTTATTACTGCCGTTTCGTTGAGGGGTTCTCGAGTATTGCAGCACCGTTGACCAAGTTGTTGCAAAATAATGTTTCTTTTGTGTGGGATGGAGAGGCAACAACGGAGTTTTGAAAATTTAAAAGAGGTTTTGACATGCACTCCTATGTTGATTCAGCCTAAATCTGGAAAAGAGTTTGTGGGTTTTAGTGATGCGTCGTATGTTGGCTCGGGTTGTGTGCTGATGCAGGGTAAGAAGGTTGTAACCTATGCATCAAGACATTTGAAAGTTCATGAGCGCAATTATCCAACTCATGATTTGGAGCTTGCGGCTATGGTGTTTGCTTTGAAAATTTGGCGAAATTACCTCTATGGTGAGAAGTATGCGGTTTATACAGATCATAAGAGCCTAAAATATCTGATGTTGCAGAAGGAGTTGAACCTTAGGCAGCGAAGATGGTTGGAATTGCTTAAGGATTACGATTTGACCATTGAGTATCATCCGGTAAAGCAAATATGGTGGCAGATGCTTTGAGTAGAAAAGCTATGGTTGAGTTGAGAGCTATGATTGCTCGGTTAAGTGTAACTCGTGATGGGGCTTGTTAGCCGAGTTGCAAGTTAAGCTTACTTTATCACAATTGATTAAGGCTAAGCAATCGTACGATGATTCGTTGGTTGAGCATGTTAGGGACATAGCGGATGGAAATCTGTCAAATTTTCATTTTGATGATGATGGAGTTCTGTGTTTCAAAGGTCGAATAGTGATGCTGAATGATCCGGAGTTGAGGCACACTATCTTGGCAGAGGCACACTCTAGTCCTTTTGCTACGCAGCCTGGCAGTTTTAAGATGTATCTTGATTTGAATGAGGCATACTACTGGGTTGGGTTGGGTTGGGTTGAAAAGGATGTGGCTGAGTTTGTTTCCAAGTGCATGGTATGTTAGTGGGTCAAGGCTAAACATTCATTTCCATCTGGGTTGTTGCAACCGCCAAAAATTTCAGAGTGGAAATGGGAGAGAATCACCATGGATTTTGTAACAGGTTTGCCGTTGACACCGGCTAAAACATATTCTGTTTGGGTGATTGTTGACCGGTTCACAAAGTGTGCACATTTCCTTCCATTTCATACAATGTATACCTTGGACAAGCTGGTTGATTTGTATATAGCTGAGATTGTGCGCTTGTATGGTGTACCTAAATCCATTATTTTGGATAGGGATCCGAGGTTTATGGAAAGGTTTTGGAGAAGTTTGTACCAGGCTTTGGGTTCGAGGTTGAGTTTTAGCACTGCGTATCATCTTCAGTCGGATGGGAAGTCTGAGCGGGTTATCCAGGTTTTTGAAGATATGCTGAGATGTTGAATTTTTGAGTTCCAAGGAACTTGGGAGAAGCAATTGCCTTTAGTTGAGTTTGCCTACAACAACAGTTATCAGGTGTGTATGCATATGGCACCTTATGAGGCGTTATATGGCCGGAGGTGTCGTACGCCCTTGTGTTGCGCTGAGGTAGGGGAAAAGCATGTTACCCTGCCGGATGTGTTGAAAGACACAGATGAGAAGGTTAAGCTTGTATGCGACCGGTTGAAAGCGGCTGCGGATTGGCAAAAATCTTACGCGGTGATCGCGTATTCTTTAAAGTGTCACCATGGAAAAAGGTGATGAGATTCAGATGTAAGGGTAAGCTTAGTCCGAGGTTCATTGGACCATATGAGGTTATTGAACGTGTAGGGCCTGTCGCATATCGGTTGAGGTTACCTCCCGAATTGGAGAAAATTCATAATATGGTCCATGTTTTGATGTTGAGGAGATATCGATATGATCCATCGCATGTTATGCCAGTGGAGGATGTTAAGTTGAGGCCGAATTTGGCCTATGATGAGGAATCGGTAGAGATCCTTGGTACCAGCAGTAAAGTTCTACGTGGGAAGATGATAGAGCTTGTTAAGGTGTTGTGGCGGCATCTAGGAGTTGAGGAGGCCACACGGTAGAGTAAGTCGGACATGAAAGAGCAATTTCTGCAACTTTTTCCTCCAGGTAAATTTTGCGAACGAAATTTCTTAAGAGGGAGAGTTGTAACGCCCCGGTTTTGGGCCTAGGAGTTTTGGGATGGTTTAGTTGGTCAGGTGGACCGAAATTAGAGATTCGAGTTGGATTCAGGATTTAAATTAGATTGAATATTTTTTATAATGGATAAAAATATAGAAAAATAGTCTAAAATCTTTATTAATCATATAAATGATTTTGGTGAAAACAATTTTGGAAAAAGAAATTCGAAAATGGGACATTTTGAGTTAGTGATCAAAACGTAAAGTTTGCAAAACTGTTTTTAGTAGTTGTTTTGAAAATGGTTCAAAACATTGAATCTTTAAGGAGCTAATAATCCAAAAGGGTTTCATCAGATTTCTCCCTTTGATTAACTATTTTAAATAAGTTTTTAAGAAGTATAAATAGTGGAGAGAAATAATTAAACATAATTAAACTTTTAATAGAAATTCATGTAACAAACTTTGACTTCTTTAGGTAAAAATCAGGATTTCAGACTTCTAATTGATTTCCTAAAGTTTTTACAATAAATTATTATTATTTCTATATTGATTTTCATGTTTATTAAGCAATTGAGGGGAGAAATCAGCATTGGAGGTAAGGATTAATTCTTCTCCTCTAGTGAAAGGTTCTTTATTAAAATTCCTAAGTTCTGGATCCATTTTATATGATTTTCATTGGGTTTTGAGTAATTAAACTCGGATTTATGGTTTAATTGGTGATTTATGATAGAAGTTGAGGAAATTCGTAGTTGATTTGTTTTTGTTGAGTTAAGAATTGATTTATAACTTGATTTTGATGTTCAAAATGTTTATGAAGTGAGTTTTGATGATAAAATCCCGAAATCTAGAGAATCTCTAATTTGTTAGCTTGTTAGTGAAGAAATTTTGAGGTGATATGGTTAATTATTGTTCCTGGAGGTGAGAGGTTGGGTTGAGTTGTTGATTTGATGTTATTTGATGATATTTAGAGGCTGAGATTCGTAGTTAATGGCTGGGTTGAGGTTAGAGATGAATCGATGATGTTTTCGGTTGTTAGGATATGTTGTTGTGGAGGATTATAGTTGGGTAATGTTAATTGTTGTTTGCTATGAGTTTGGATGCATTATAATGCATTGGATCCTCTGTTATGACGTGCTTGAAATAGGGGAAAGTAATCCGAAAGTGAACCTTGGTGTTGAGGAGTTACCAGAAGCTTGATTTGACATCGACAAGGGAGGCGTTGCTTTTTCGGTGAGTGAAATGGATAAGAATGGCTTTTCAAATATTTGAAAAGGTTTATTGGGAATCTAGACTATGCTTGATACGCTGGTCTAAGACTCGGAAGTAAGTAAAGTGAATTTCTCTCTTGACTTCGGTTGGCAAATGATTTACGAATGCACTTGTTAAATGATTGTTTACCTCCTATTTTATACATGAAATGAGCATGGTTTAATGCTGGAAGTTGATATGAACTGATGTTAGATGCATTTGGAAAGTAATGCATGATTTTAAAGAATGTTTATGAACATGGTTATGCATGGTTTAATGCACGATGAAATGATTTGAATAATGCATATGAAAACAGTGAGGTATGTTTATAAAAGTGGATTATATTGGAAAGTGATGAATTGAAAAGGTTATGGAAATGTTATCAAATATAATTAGCCAGCCATAGGATTTAAAGTGCACTATAATAAGTCACTCGTGGTTGTAGAGGTAGTACGAGAGGTACTTACTCTGATCATGTGAACTATAATGTTTTAATTGTATCATGTTGATGGAACGGTTTGGACATTGTGTTTATACAAGTTCTACTCCTTAAGCTTTGCATATAGGATTATGCTGTGGGATCCATGATACATGTTGCATATGGTTTAATACGCTTATTTTTGTAAAGTGTAAGTGCATGTTTTGAAAGAATGGCATGACAGTTTGAAATGGTTTTAAATTGCATTGGACGATGTTTTGTATTTTGAGTGCTCCTCACTAAGCAATGATTGCTTACGCTCTCGTTTATCATCAATGCAGATTGATGAAGTGTAAGTGGCCTATCAAGCAAAAAGGGAATTCTTAAGACTTGATTTACCAAAGTATGTTTGGGTTTAAAGTGGTAATAAAGGCAATGTGGCTTGAACGTTGTTGGGAGGGTTTGAGTGTTTAATCCTATGTTTGAGCAAACTTATATTGTTATGTTGAACTTGTAATAAGTTTGGCTTGTTGGATTTGACACATAGTTTATGTTTTGCTTGCTTGAGCTCTAAGAAGTATGCCTATAGTCGTTCTTTGATGTATGATGACATGAAGTGTTAGCCAATAGGTGATGTATGGTTGGGGATGGACCCTTAGATATGATGGTTGTGTGTTAGGGGCATGTTAGTGTGTTTTGGCCTGATGAAAAGCAAATTAGACAGCCAAAATGGACATTAGTTGTCTAGATTTATCAGTACACGTACCTCTGTATTGGTACGAGTGGACATTTCAAGCCTAGCGGATCGGTATACGAGTTGGTGTATCGGTACGAGTCAGGGCATGTCAATTTGATATTTCAGTACATGGGATTGGGTACCGATACAGATAAGCTTTTTAAGGTAAGGTGTATCGATACGCGTGAGTGTACCTGTACAGTATTGAGCTACTGGATTCTCAACTCAGGCTTGCGTACCGATACTCGACCCTACCTTACCGATACTACAAGTTGTTAAGTTAGTTGCTGAGTGTTCTAATGTTCTGATTCCTTACGTTTTGGTCCTTAAATGTTGTGGGTGCAATTGAATGAGTTTGGATAGTCGTTTGAAGCTAATTTTTGACTTCCTTGCTTGAATTCTGGTACATTAAATGTTGGTAACCTAAAACTTGAAGATGTTCACCTATTTTGTTGAAATTGCAATTTGGTCCCTAAATTGCATCAAAGTCCAATTGGATGTCATTTCGATGCCCGATTGCGATGGGCTTCCACCTGATGACAACATGTACACCTAGGATAATAATTTGGCATTTAGATAGGATAAAAGAAAAAATGGATTCATTTCGGTCTTATCCTTGCGGTTTACCTCGGTAAACCCAATATAGCTCGCTCGGTATGGTCATGCGACTAGGCCATGTCAAGAGGGTTACAAGTTTGGGGGTGTGTATCCTCATATTAAGTTTGCCATGTCATTCATGTTTAAATTTTAGTTGCCACATAGATTAGTTTGCTATGCAAAATTAAAGTTTTCATACCAAACCACAAATTTTTTTTGCCTCTGTCAATTTTGTACTTATAATTTTTGCCGACACTGCTAATTTAGGAGAATTTGTGCTAGATTATCTATCCATGAAGAAACTAGAATTTAGAACTTCTATTCCAGTAGGTTAGCATTGCCAAGTAGCTTGACAATTGAACTCTAGTTTAGGGAACTTTAGTTTCACTCTACACGAGGTATGCATCTAGTCTACGAAACAAACTTAGGTTTACTTGAAACTAAACTAAAAAAACAATGCCAGGGAAGAAAGAAAGATAAGGCAGCAATGTTTTGCTAAAAGCTAAAATAAACTTGAGAGTAGTCCCCTGCCTTAGGGAAAATAATTAACTTGGGTCTTCATGGCTTGCTCCATCTTAGTTCTCAAGCCAGCATAACTTTAGGTTATGAGTGTGATGGGCTAGCTTAGTGATGTAATCTGTATTAACGTGGGTATTCGTGGTTTGCTCCCTCTTATGTCTCACGCCAAACAGTACATGACGCGACTCTAATCAAATGCCAGCATAAAAACACCATTGGCAAATAAAGAAAAAAAGAGAAAAAGAAAAATATTTATATAAAAATAAAAATTCTAAGTTTGGGTAGTAAAGTTGACTAAGGGAATTGAATAAATTTGATGCATGTTGCCCTCACTTCATGCACACTTAATGACCTTAGACTAGAACTATATTGATACACTTGAATTTGCTTGGCTTTGATACACTGAATATCAGAGGACAAACCTAAGATAATATTTTGCTAGCTAGTAGGTGTTGGAAACCATGACAATTTATGCCGAGGTACTTTTCTTATTTTTTTGTTTCTATAGATTTTTAGTTGCATTACTTGAGGACAAGCAATGAGCTAGGTCTGGGGTGTTAACTCCCTAAAAGTACTAATTTTTTATGCTTATTTCACAATGCTTTTTCTTGCCTTTAAGTAGATATATTTTTATTTAGTTGTTAAATTCATACATTTCCATAAGGAGTTAGGAGCTATTTTGTTTCCAGTATGAAGGGTTATTTTGCTTGTTTTGATGCAGGACACAAGCATGCAGGCATGGCAAAAAGGCGCTGGTAGAGAACATAGGAAAAGAAGCAAGAGAATTGCTGAGTAGCAGTTGGCATAGATGAGCAAACAATGCCAAGATCGGCTGGCAAAGTATTAACGTCTGATGATTGGTCAAAAGAGTCGTTGGACCTTGTACACGTCTGCCCTAGGATTCAAATCGGGATAAAAGGATAGCACGTCTTATCCATTTGCGCATTCAAAATTCAAACTCAAAAGCTTATCCTAGGGTTTTCACGCAAGCCTATTTAAAGGAGCTCAAGTGACCACTTGAGGGGGATTGAAGAGAGGCTGCACCGTGGTAAACCGAGAGGCAACGTGGTTCGACCAGCTAAGACTGAGAACTCTAGAGCATTCTAAGGGCTGTATCGACGGATCTCCTTCTTTCCTATTCTCTTAGTCTTAGTTGTTTTTATTTCGAAGTGATGATGAGAAACGATGATGTTTTGTGGATGGACCACCAACCATAAACTAAACTTTTACAGTTCGTTGGGGAAAGTTTGCGATTAATGATGGTTTTATGTTTGGTATTTAATAATCTAAATGCCTTGGCGTTATTTTCTATCTGCTAGTACTTAATTTTCTCAAATTCTTTGATATACGACAGTTGGCATAGTGTGCTTATTGCACCTTATTATCTTAACAGACTTAAGGGGCAACAATCAGTTGCCAAATACTAAGGTGAGAAGCTTCGATAGAAGATGTTCAAGTAGATAAACTTACTCCGGATGTGAGTCTACCCCTTAGGAGTAAAGGTTGACACTTAATCCAGTTAATTAATGAAAATCTTCACTATAGACATATAGGGGTTTTATGATGGTTAACTTAGGGTATTACCATCGAAAGAGGCAATACTACCTTTAATCTGCTCGGCAATAAAACCAAGGTAGGATATTATTAAAGGCTGGCATAAGTAGCATGAAATCTAAGCATCTCTTTCCAACGCTCATCATTCACTTGAACACTATCGTTGCCAGACTGCTTCCATTTTCACTACTTTGTTTTTGCTATATTTTCAATAAAAAATCCAAATCATTTCAAAAACTTTTATTTTCTTACAAACAAGTAAACATTAAGAAAATAAGTTCTTGTTTAATCCTTGTGGATTCGATACTCAGCTTACTGTTGTATTACTTGTTGACTATGTATACTAGCATGCATAAGATTCACCTTGGCATTATTTTGTTGCACTTTTACACTAAATAATCAATTGTTTGCCAAGCGTTAGCAATAGTCGACAGAGAGTCACGAGAATTCCATTTTTTATCATCTTCAACCTCAAGCTTTTTCCTTCCATCCATGGCAGCTTAAGCTACATTTCTGGACATCCAAGGTGAAGCAAGACGAAAATATCCATGGAGAATAGGACTCAAGTGCTAGATCAAGGAGAATATTTTGTTATCTTCTTAAACTCTTCTTTAATTATATGTTTGTTAGAGATTTCTATTATATTTTTTGCTTTAATGACGATGGTTTAACTTTTTTAAGCTTTGTATGAACTCATTAAATTCTTATCTTTCGGTTCAATATATTTTTAGTAGCTTTTTTTCTTATAGTTTGATTGTTGGATCTAATTATTGTTTGCATGAGAATGTTAAACATGGCTACTGACATTGACGAATGCAGTGACAAGTCAGGTTAACAAGTCATTACAATGAGAGTTGAATGAGGATACAAAGAAAGTTGATCCACTTGTTCAGAGGATTATAGTTTCGACTTATAACGAGAGTTGAGGCCAATCTATGTCTTTGCATTAACATTTGAAGATTGAATGGAAGTAAGCAAGCTTTATTTTTATTTATCAATTAAGCTATCGTACTCCCTTGTGTGTACTTGATTTCTTGCCAAGCTAAACTGAGGAGATCCAAGCTTTATCTTAATATTTCTTTACTCTTTAATACTTGTTGTTTTTGCTACCACAGTTGATCCAATACTCAATACTTTATTTCTTTATTGCAACTACCATTACACTCACAATATTTCCACTGACAGAGTTGCTTGTGGCCACATAATAGTCAGCAAAATACTCATCCATGCGAGATCGATATTCAAATAGGATTCTCTTATTTCTATTCTTGCATCGACAGTGTTTGCTTGCACTTAGAGTGTGACATTTTTACACCAATCATGAATCTGGAGTCCATTTAACCGTAAAACACTCCAACTTCAATGAATCCAGCGTCAGACAACTTCAATTAGTTGAACCTTCATCATTTGACATCACTTCCAGACAACAATAGTACCATTCGACTCATCTGTTCTTCCTTTACAAGTCTATTGGTTTAGTTTCTCATAGAAACTCCATAAAATTCTCAAAATTTATCCCAAAATTTTAGCCTTCTCCATCACCGATCTCAACATCCAACAATAAGATCGTCGTGGCTCTGAGATATATTATTCTCATCATCGATGCCCGTCATTTCACAGTTGGGATTCTTCATCCTACCACCAGAGGATAAAAGGTCAGAAATAAAATCACTATTTTTTTGTGATTTGCATGTTTAGGTTTGTTTACTTGGAATTTGAGGCTTCTTGGATTGACAAGAAGATGTTTGGCAATGGCTCGTGTTAAGCTCCAATGAAATTGGGTGAGGATGATTGTTGTATGGTGAAGATTGTGTTTGATGGAATGGGGTGGGGATAGTGGTTGTGTTTGGCTTAAAGTTTGCTACAAATTTCATTGGCGAGTGTAGGAGGATGGCATGGCAGACTGACAGTGAATGGATGAAAGATGGTGTGGGTATAGTGGTCAATGGATTGAATTTTTTGTGGGATTTAGATGAAACGAATGCCAAATTCAAACTCAAGGGATTAGAATATGGTAAACTGAAAATCATGGGTCTAACAACTGTCGCCGATGAAAGTCGACACAATAACCGATCGTGGTGAGCGATGATCGAAATCCGAGCTAGCACCTACATAGTTGAAAAATTATTAAAATAATCCATATCATCGGGAAGTAACTGCTAAAACAGTAAAGTGACTAAAAAAGTTCAAATTCTAAAGTTTAATAAGAAAATTGAACATTTTGAAACTTTAGTGACAAAATAGGTTTGAGAATAAAGTTCAATGATGATTTACGTAATTTACCGTAATATAAAATAAGAGTCTTAAAATTTGTCCAAGTTCACTTATATTTATAAGGATTAGTATTCCATTCACTGTTAATAAAATATCCATACGTATTGTTGTCGTATGTCTTTTATTTGGGAAAAAACACATAATGGTATTACTAAAGCTGTTAATATCATACCGGTAAACCTATCATTTTTACAGGTATATGAAGAGAACTTGTACAGATTGTTTCAGTGTACCGTTTCAACTTTTTCTAATTTGTAAAATAATTTGTAAAATAAATGCTTAACAATAAAATAATTATTGAAATTAAACATTTTTTACTTTAGATACCTAATATTTTTTATTGAAATAAGTGTTACTATTATAAGGTCGATTTGTCATCGCATGTTAAAAAATATATCACTCAATCATTGCTTGACACATTATCTAATGCTTAAATTCCTTTAATTTTTATTTAAAAAATATAAAATTCTTAATTTTTCAAAAAAACCCTACAATTCCCTAATTTTCATAAAATCCCTAAACCCTCACATCCTTAAATTCATTGATTACCATTACCGAATTAAGCACAACTGCCACCCCATCTGTCGTCGAACTCCTACTACTAATTGTCCCACTATTCTATTGTTAAGAATCGACTAACGAGTTGAAACACCCCCAACTCAGTCTAGAAGATAACCTAGTCAAAACATTTAAATCAGACAATCCAATTAATCCAATCATGATCATGTGCAAAATGATAAGTAAACATGTATCATTTTAAGCATAACATTCAATTCGTCATAATTTATGATATCCAAATTCTAATTTGATCATTAGAGATCTATTTGCAAAGTTTACTAAGTTTAAAGATTAAATTGTAAATTCCAGAAGTTTAATTCATTTCCAGAAATTAAAGACACACAATTGGAAATTCATATCATATTATACCAACATGTCCAATTGTAGCTCATTTGGGTACTTAAAACTCATTTAATTAATGCATTTATTAATTAGGACTGAAATGTAAAGAAGCATAAACTAAAACCGTTTTAACTATCTTCTATACCAATACTCACGGGGTCGTACTGGTACGCCAATTAATTTTTAAATTTCAATAACCAATTTTCGTATCAGTACGGGGCCTCGTACCGATACAAACGTACTGATACCCAAAAAAATTGTACCAGTATGCTAAGAAAAAATAAATTTCAGTAACTATTTTTGGTACCGATACGATCGACCATACAGATACACCCTACACCAAAAGGTCAACTTAAGCTTGGTCGTACCGGTACGTACAGATAACGTACTGGTACACCCAACAACATTTTGCAGCCAAGTGCGCCAAAACCCTTCTAAAACATGTTTATAGGTAGATTCAACACTTCTAAACATAAAGCATTAAAATACACTTGTCCATATTGTTAACGCATAAGTTCATGATCGAGTTCATCAGGTTTTAAACAAGGATTCAAACATATCATTCCAAACATGCTAGCTTACATTTTTATCTTAAAAAATTCATAGCAGTCGATATCACTTACCTCCCTTAAACATACATTATATTTACCTATTCATCATGCATAGATTGGTCAATTACTTTTTTCATATTTTTACTTACATCATCATAGCAGAGATGACAATGTATAGAAAAATTCATCATATCATCATAATGCATTATTCATGACTAGTTCATATGCCATCAACTAGGAGTATAGCAAAGAAGTTACATTACACAAAATGTGTTGGTGACTTGCAACCTCTCGACACGACCATTGAGCACAAAGTACTTAAACCTGAAATGCACAAAATACAATGGAATAAGCTTATATAGCTTAGTGAGGTAGTTGAAAAATAACAAATGAATGATCATAATATAATAAGTATCATGACATACTTCTTTAATCATATATCAACTTATGTCATATCATGAGCATAATACATATCATAAGCATAGTTCATATTGTAAGAATAATTCATATCATAAGCTTATCTTAACATAAAGTTTCAATATTTTTCCTTGGATTACAAATAACACGTGGATACGCAAATTCCAAACCAACTGTCGCTAAATACTGAGAATGGTCATCCCTCTAACTATCGTCAATGATCAAAACAACATCACTCCTACTATCGCCAATAAAGATCGTAATCCATTAGGTCGTAACCCATCCCACACATAAGCTCAATGAACTTTATGGCATGCCAATTGTATCCTAAGTTATATTGCATACAAGGATTCCATAGTTTATTTTCAAAGATGAAAATTAAGTTCCATATAATCATAAGTCAAGGCTTAAATCAGATGAGCGTGAAGCTCCATATCATAGCATATCAGAGTGGATGCTATTTCTTGTGAACGCATGTTTTCATGTCATCAAAATTCCATATCATATTATCACAACATACAAATCAAACTTAAACATAATATAACCTTACCAAGCTTACCATACATATCTTCCATGACTTGTTCTAATTGAGATTCCAAGAAAAACGATAACAATCATAACCAAAGTAACAATACAAATTGTTGAGCAAATACTAGCCCAACACAAATGCAATTGGGATGGCACTGAGCCAATCCCGAGTCTCAAACAACACTCACCAAAACTTTTGAGCTAAGTTTATTCCTGAATCATAATCCTTTGATTGATGGATTTAGCTTTTCCTTGAAAAGTTGATGATTCTCTGATGTTGGATTGATCTAAACAAGAGTTAACATTGGAATTTCACCTTCAAGCTTTAGATTTTGAGGTTCCATAATTTACAGTTCATGGAAAAATTTCACAATAGGTTTAGAACTCAATTCAATTCTCGTAAAATTCATTACTTAGCTTAAAACCTATCTTTTAACAACCATCCATCATCTTTTTAAATTTCAAGACTAAACAAAATGATTTCAAAAGATAGGTAGAGTTATAAGCTTACCAGAAGTATGATTAAATTGATGAATCGGTAGACTAAATTGGTGGTATTTGAGTATAAGGATTTAAAATTCTTGAGAATCCTTCATCAACGGTGAGGTGGATAGTTTAGGAAGATGACCATGTGTTTCCCTTCTTCCTTTTCCTTTAATTTTCGAGAGGTTAGAAATCCAAATGCCAAATTCCCTTATTTTCTTAAAAAAAAGTAAAGATTAAATGTGTACAAGACACATGGATAGGATATTCGCCAAGTAATGGTGAAATCACCTATAAAGCCATTACTTTCCCCACCTCTTGGACTATAACGAGCCAATTTCCTGGTTAATCTTACAGATCTGGGATTCGAGTCAGATGTATAAATTCAAGTATTAAATTAAAAGAATGAGATGTTGGAAGATAGATTTTAAATGATAGATGATCGTTTTGTGTAGGGATAGAAGGTTGAGGACTCGAGATGCGATTGTACCATTTTATTTTGGAAGAAGAGATTTTTGAAATAAAATGGTGGGAATGGAGGGGAAAATCAAAATTTTCATTTTCTCTCTTTTCTTCTTCTTTTTCCCTCCTATTCATCAAACTTTCATGTCCGATCTACCGTTATCAATGTTTCCATGCTCGACACCTCCTACGCTATTGTGTTTATCTCACTGAGACGAGTTAGTCGGTACCAACAACGTCGTCACCAGAGTCTTCATCGAAGGGGTAAGAAAAAAGAAAATTTGGGTTCTTGAGTTAAGGTGGTTCGGGTGCCCAAAATCAGAATCAAAATCACCATCATGATTTGGAGGTGCCAAAACTTAGGCCTGGAGCTCGCCGGCCATTTTTTCTCGTCGAAGGCTGCCACACACACCACTGCCTATGCGTGGGCAAGTACAGCAGTAGAGGGTGGGTGCATATCTATTCCTGTGCACTGCGCCACACTGGATTCTTCTCTAGTTGCAAATACACCCTACTGCACTGTATTACTGCCTGCAGGCGCCCCGTAGCTGCCCAGTACTGCGTCGCACCAGATCGTTGGGTCGTTGACTGTGTTGACCTGAGTTAACTAACATTGACCAGTCATTGACTTTTTTGAGGGACTATACTGAAGGTTTTTTGACGTTCTAAGTCTATTGGCGCAACAAATTTATTCAAACCTAGAATATTCAAGATCGAATATCAAAATAAGTAGAGTAATCAAGAAGCTCGAATGAGGATTTATCGCTTGTGCTTGAGGTTAGACACCTCAAACTACTAATCCTTCATGAGCATCATAAATGTGATTGGTTTGCATGTTAGTGTCTGCAAAATAGGTTGATGATAAATAAGCTTGTTAGAGATTGGTATTATGAGATTTGATAATTATGAAGTGCATGATGAGATTTATGGATATGACGTGACTCGTAGGGCTTTAGAGACCGTGTATGGTCGTTTGAAATAATTGTATAATTATTTAATGATTTGTTTGATTGATTGATAAATCATGATGCCTTGTATGCTATTTTGAATGGTTTGACTAGATTTGTTTGAAATTATGCTTAATGTACCATCCCGATAAATATTCAATTAATTGATTATAAAGCCGATAAATAATATTAAATAATTAAATGTGTTAGAAAACAAATTATAATGAATTTCATAAGCTTTAGGGATCGAGTAAAAACCTCGTAATTTTATGCTATGCTAAGACGTTTTAAGCTAGTAAGTAGGGTATCAGTACGGGCTTCAGATGTATCGGTATGGGCTTTGGCTATATCCTACGCTATTAAATGTCGTATCAATATGGGTCAACCCGAATCGGTGCTTGGGAAATTGTAATATTTTCTAGAAGGTGATTTTAGTATTGGTAAGTGTGTTTGTACCTATACCTAAGGGTATCGTACTGATACTCGTGTTCAAGAACCGGTACCCGATAAACTAAACAATCAATATTGCTAATTAAAAATAGAATAATGCGGATTAATGGAGATAATTAATAGGAATATTTATGTAATCTTCCATAATGTATTAACAACTCGGTAATGGTCTCATTCAAAGATAATGTAGGGGGATTACAAGTACAAAGTGTACGTTCTCGATGTTGTGCGGGCCCCAGGTCTCACTCAGGTATTAAAGAGTATAGAATGTACATTCCTGATGCTGTATGGCCCTAGGTCTCACTTAGAGTGTATGTTCCTGATATTGTGTGGCCGCGGTCCCACCCCATGTTTATGGTTCTACTTTGTATGCTTTTGCCTAGATGATCTTATGAGATCTCGGTATGGTTGGGCCTTGTGTACCATGTATGATGACTTTCAAGACTTGAGCATGTGTTTAAACTACTAGTGGTAGCGTCAAATGTTTATCTATCTCACCTTATTACACGTACTAGCATGTATGCTTATGTTTTTTATTAGCATGAAGTAAGTAGAGTAGATGTCTACCACTAAGCTTTGTAAGCTCAAGCTCATAATAATTATTTGCATGTGTAGGTTGGTAAATTAATCGAGAGCTCGAGGAGCACTATTAGTTTTGAATTCTAGCAAGTGGTGATTACTATAGTACGATACTTATATTTTGTGAGCTGGGTAACCATAGACCTTACGTGGTTGAGTCTGTAAATTTATTTTGAAATATTATTTTGATATACGATGTTTTAAGCTTGAAGCTCTAGTTTTGTAAACTTATTTATAACGTTTATTTAATTCTATGAGGTTATGCTTGATTTGATTTATTTGGAAAGACTAAGCTTATGGTTTTTATATAGAAATTTGATAAGTCAGCTTTTAGGTGACCATAATGTAGTACTTTGAACCCAGAAAGGGATTGGGGTGTTATATTTAGTGGTATCAGAGTTTAGGTTTAGCCAGTTCTAAGAAACTCGGGTGGTATAGGTGTTGTAGGAAGGTGTCTAGTGAACACAAGCCCTTAAATTAAGATCGTACTCCTTAATATTGGAATCTAGATGGTGCATCCAATGTTACGATGCTAAGATGGTTACGATCTGGTTCGTTTGGGCTGATTGAAGAGCTAAGTTGCTCATGTGAGTGATTATGTGGGCATGATTGCTTTGGACTATAGAGATACAAAATTGTTGAATGATGTTGGAGTTGAGGATGTGTCCTCTTCTACTACCTGAATGGTGCCTTCATTGTATGTAGTAGTCATTCTGAAGCCTTCAGATGCATTATATAAATTTGCGACATAAAATCTTTATCGTTATGCATAATTAACGTATGTGATGTAGGTATGGATAATCCCTCTCGAAGTTGACCATTAGATGCACGTTAGTTAGAAGACCCTTGTTCGCTTAAAAGAAGTCTTGTTGATGCTTGGGAAGAATCACCACCTTTCTCTGAGGCATTTCTTAGAGATAGTAGACTCAGAATCCACTAGTTCGTATGAGTGTGACCAAGGTGAGACGTTCTTGCAAGTTTGATAAAGATGTCTTCTTAAGAGTTGTTATACCTTAAGCATCGATTTGGTTAATCAAGCGTGAGATAGCTTATGATTTGAAGGGATATGCTCGAGGCTTTGGGATTTCGAGAGAACCAAGCTTTTGGTAGTAAGAATGTTGAACCATTGCCCTTCTATCATGATTTTCATAATGGTCATTTGGAGAATGGCACAACGGGGTTGTTAGACATGTTTGACCATTCAATAGGTGTAGATATAGATAGTTCAAGAACTTTCTGACTATGTGGCCAAAATTGGCATTGGTGCTCATCACTTTTCTCGAAGGACATCAACCTGATTGAGAAAGTTAGAGGTTTTTTTTTGTCTGAGTGTTTCACGCAATGGTGAATTGGACTTGTTTGGTAATAAGAAGTTGTTTCGTTTAAATGATGCATGGACCGTTGACAGTTGTTATGTGATAATGAAGAATTGTTATTCACCTCCTAAGAAGGATGGTTTGTTAACCAATTGTGGATAATATAATGAGATGGTTATGATTGAAGTGTTAGAGACTATTAATTTTGAAAAGATGTTCAAAATAAGGTTTTCTCTCTCTAAGACGTGCCATGGTAACGTTTGATGTTGGAATTGACGTACAAGATGTTTCAGCGATGTTAGGGTGAGTGCCACCAGATTCTTTGTCAAATATCAATTTGATGATTTGTTTGACATATGTGAATGTATGAAGATTTTAGAAATATAAGCATTAACAAGATAATTATCCAAATGCCTTTATGTGTGGAAGAGACTAATTACCATGTTATTAGTTAAAGAGACAAGGTGCTTAAGAATTTGTAAATGTTTTTTATTGGTATCACAGTTTCCTTGGAAACGAGCCGAGGAACATTAGTGGGGATTCAAGCTGCTCGAGACCATTTTGTTGTGACAGTGGTGCTGACTCAATTAGAGTCAAGTAAGAATTCAAGATCCTTAAAGATGTTATGTCATTTTAACAATGGTGTATTTTGTGTGGGAAGATGGAATGTTGTGCCACCCCAGCCTCAAGAAATTTTGTGTACTTAATCGCTAAGGAAGCTAAGATTTAGGATAATGATGCAAGTTGAAGTAATTAAGAACCTTTGATCCCGTGATTGGTCACCACCTAAGTGAAATGAGCTTGATGAGCAAGGGACTGCATGGAGTTCAGTTGAAGATAGAGAATTATGATGTTCCTGCGAACCAACCAATAATTTCAAGTGATGACCATATGAAAGAATGTCGATACTAGCTTTATGCGATACCGATACTCAAATTATTTAGTATCGGTACAGACTAGTGGGTACTGATACCCTTGTGTTTTGTTAGTTAAGCTCCAAGTTCAGGATTGGTTAGCCTTGGAAACTGATGGTACTTTAAAAGACATGTGTTTTCACCTTATTTATTGATTAATTTGTCCCCATTATGTTATCTTTTGCATGCATTTTAGCACTTTTATCTCCGTATTTGCATATTCTTAACTCAATAGCTCCTTTTTGAATTATTCTTGAATTTGTCACATTATTGCTGCTAGTGTCGCTACATGAGTTCTTCCCGAATTGTAGCCAGGACTGTCACTGCAATACTGTTTCGCTACATAAATGTTGTTTAGATTTCATTCAGATCTGTCGTCACAATGACAACTCTAAAAAATAAAAGATCAAATGATGTTGGCAAAAAGATAAGATCAAAGGAAGATGAGTTGGCAATTTCTTATAACAACTTTTGTTTAAACGTGATGTCAGTACAATGTTCGCTGCAATGCTAGCACATCAAAACAATCATTGTCGCTACAATGACGGCTATCAGGATAAGATCAAAAGGAAGATGAGCTATCCATTAATACAACTGTCTTGTTCAAAATTAGCTACAAATCTATAAAGGACACCTATAAACACCCAATTGGTAGATGATAATGATATATATACATTTATTCTTACCCTAGAAGAGGGAGGCTCAAACTTATCATATTTTTCCTTGGTTTTAGAGGTTTCTCTAGATAGCTATGGAGGCTTAAAGCTTCCATGAGGCAACCGACGTGAATCCGATGCTGAATTAAATGGCAAAAATGAGTGCGAGGCAAGAGGAAGCATCAATGAGCAATCAAGTTAGCCAGAAATAGTTTTCCCCATTTGGTTCTTAATGTTTCTTTTGTTTAAACGCTGAAAATTATAGTTTAATTTTATTTTGTATGAAAATACTTTATGAATGTTGCTGAATGTTTATCTTATTATGCTTTTCCTCTATCTTTTGATCTTTGGGTTTGAATATCTTTATGCACAAAAGTGTTTATTGCAACCACTGAAAATGAGAGTTGCAGTGACAGTTCAAGTTACCAATACAACCATTACAACGAATTTTATATGTGAGTGCATCAAAAGTTGACTCAATTGTTCTTGTATTTGCTTGTTAGCCATCACTGAAAGGTGTGTTGAGTGGGCTCATATAAGTCTTTGATTAAGGGTAGAAGTTGAGATTGGTAAGATATTCAAGTCCCTTATTGCATCAACAATCATCTTTTCATTTGTTTCTTGCTAGCATTTGTTATTCTATTGATGAATCGCCAAGGGAACCCCACTGCCATCATTATATTGTTTCTGTTTTAATTTCAATTCATTGCTTCGACATTACCTATATCTTTTACCTTTCATTGCTTCGACATTACTCATCGTATTTATCTTATTTTTCTACTTATTGCACTGATATTAGTAGATGTCCAAATAACCTTCCTCGTGGGATTGATATCCGACAGGAACTACCTGTCAACTACACTTGCATCGACGTGTATTTGCTTGTACAACCGTGTGATGTAATTTTACCGATCAAATTTTGGTGCCGTTGTCAGGGATGATTTTCGTTTGGTGTTTATTTTTTTATTGCATTTTTTATTAACTTTATTTTCTTTTGTTTTGTTCAATTTTAGGTGAGCTATAAAGGGAGAGCAACAAATATAACAGAGGGCAGACGTCAAACCATTCGAGATGGCATGATGTACAAAGAGGATATTTATGCATCACTCTCGGTAGAAATTTCAGAATTGGACAACAAGATAAAATCCATGCAAATGCATAGAGTAGCCTAAAAAGTCGATGTCCCTACATTCAGTTGTGAGATGGAAACCACAGTTTTAAAGACTGTCTACAACTCTTAGGTAACAACTCGTATGGAAATTCATATATTGTTGCTTCACGCAATCAACAGTCTTTGGGAAATCCAAATTTTGGTCAATTTGTTGGTACATATTGATATGGGAATAATTTCTCCCAAGGCTCTTATAATCCAAGACAAAGCAATTACAATTTACTGCAGCCATAGTATAATAAAAAAACCCAGCTACAATCACAACAAACTCCGTTGCAACCACAATATCTTCGGTTGCCACATTTACATGCTCAAGCACCTATGCAGCGACAATATACCCCAACTTCCACATCTGATCCCTACGCAGCTCTTGCCACTTTGATGAAGAGCATTTCACCCAGACGGAAGCAATTATTCAAGGAAATTCCTTATTGATTCATGCATTAGAAGCAAAACTGGGACAACTTGCTTCCACAATGAATCCTAGACCGCAAGGCACACTTCTGAGTGATAAGGAATCAGATGTACCAACTCAAGAAAGTGGAGAAGTGGATCATAACAGAAAAATTACATCTAAAGAGATTGATGATGTACCAGAAAAACCTATTCTAAGAGTTGTCACTTCATTACCTAAAGTGCTCCAATCTAATATGTTGATGTAACCTGAAATGTCAGCGCAATCCAAAGTGTCTGCGCAATCTAAAGTGTCATCACATCCACATTTGCCTCAACAAGTTTATGACTATGTGCAGGACCAACAAGATGGTGATCTTTTGTCAATAGAATATAAGCATGTATCTCTTGAAAAACCAATGATGCTAGATTTGAAGCCATCAAAAGAATGGTATGATCATTTTGGAGAAGATACTCTATCCATGGTGTTTCTTTCCATTATTATTACTGCACCAAAATCTCTACCGATCAAGATGTTTGAAATGCATGAACAAAATGGTGGTTGGATGCTTGAAAATTTTAGATAATTGGTCTTTCACTTGATTTACAATAAATTCTAGAAGAGGATTGCTATGACAACTAGTTGGAGTAGTAAATGTCAATGCAACGAAAGCTACATTCAACTATGATGGAAATCGATGAGAATGAGGTAATCAAATGGTTGGATTTCACAAATGTTTCTCATATTGAATTTATGCCTTCCATAATAGTAGCAAGATGGAGGGTACGCATGGACTTCAAAGGAAAATGAAAGAAAGACACCTTCACCAAGACAACACAAATGGGAATGGTTGCAATCACATTGGCCTAACTCTTTTTGGGAAGAATTGTCACTCGATGGAGGGTGCAAGTAGACTTTAAGATGTGTAGAAAATGACTCTCCAAGGCAACCGCCACAACAAAATAATAAATGGGCACTTATTGTGGGTGCATTCGAATTTCACTAGAATAAGAAGAGGCTGTTGATGCAAAAGTTGACCAGAATTAAAGGAGGCACCTATAGATCGAGCCAAGCTAAGAGAAAAGAAAAAGAAGATAAAGATGTTTCTGCAAAAATTGCCACTGCATCTGATGCTGTGGATGTAATTGCTGAAAAGACAATGCTGCAACGAAAAGCTCACCATGCAGCCATATCGGGAGCAAAAGGAACACTGAGTTAGTTTGCTTTTAACATTTTTTAGTTTGTTCTGATCATGCATTTCATGTAGTTGTTGTTTTCCGTTTGTTATTGCATTTTGTCATTGTAATTGCATTTAATTTTATTGTCATTGCATTCTGTTTTTTTTTTCATTGGGGACAATATAATCTTTAAGTTTGGGGCTATACAAATAGGGTTTCAAATGTATCCTCATTTCAAAAAAATTAAGCAAATGCAAGGTTAATTTTGTGCTACAAATTTTTTTCTTACATTCGATGCTTAATTCTTGAATCATGATTGTCAATGAATTGGTTGGATACATGTGATGGAATGTAGTATTAGAATTATGTTATAAATGAATTTGGTTGCTTGAGTAATGAATTTCTAGCATCATCTCTTAGATTTTAGATGAATTTGCCTAGTTCAACTGTTGTTATATACGTTTATAGATCATATTAGGTGTAAATAAAGAATACTCCAATGTGGGTGCATACTAAAATTAGCTTTAAGGCAGAACACTCTTTTGCATGCGTTAGAAAAATGAATCTGGCCAAAGGCTATCGCAGTAAGAGTGCGTGTAACCCCCTTAGCCCGGCCTAGCCAAAATTGAACTAAACAGAGCACATTAGGTTTGCCGAAGCAAAACTGAGCTAATAACCTAAACCAATCCATTTTTCCTTTTTATCTTGTCTAAATGCATCAAATTAATTCCTATAGTGGATATGCTTTAGCAGAAACATTACATTGAAATCAGATTTCAAAACATGGTTTAATTGCTTAAAAACGCACATTAGGGACCAAAACAAAATTTTCATAAATTACAGGGTCTTTATTAAAATTTAGGTTGTCAATCCTTTATTAGTCCAATTCCAAGCTCACATGTTAATTTTCAGCTCAAAACAATCATTTAAACTCATTCAATTGCATACATAACATTCAGGGACTAATCTACAAGATTTCCAAACTTCAGTAAATTGATATGCTCAAAATCAATAGGGCGTACCGATATGGGTAGCCCATATTGATACGGATTAACGAAAATAAAGGCTACTCATACTGATACACATACATTCGTATCAATACGGTGTGTTGACCCACCCATACCGATACAGCCTTGACCCCGTACCGATCCCCCTTTTCGACTTCTCAAAAACCCAATATTCTAATGACCAGAACGCGTAGCGATACGGCACCCCGCGTATCAGTATGGCTCTTTAAAATTGAAGGGATTTTATCAGTATTCAAACTCGTGTACCGACACCAGTGCAAATATTTTTCAAGGCGTACTGATACGGTGGCTAGGCGTACCGATACCCTTTATTAAATTTTGATGGATTGAGCCTTCCCAGACCCCGTGTACCGATCCTTGGGTAAATGTACCGGTACGTAATGGCTTGTAATGACCTCTAGGTCCAACATATGAGACTTTGGGTCAACCTAAATTCATTCAACATATATCTAAACATCATACAACATCAAGAACATGCTTATCACCAACATATCAAGATATTAAGCAAGTCTAACAAGCCAAATACTAGCATCCATATCATCTATAGGCATACTCCCTATTCAACAAGTAAAAACTCAAACCAAGCTTCAAACAATCATAAATAGCCAATTACACGTCTAAAACATCAGCATAAACTTGCACAACAGGGGAGTTCAGCAAATAACCCTCCCAAACAATGAATGACCACATTGTCTTTATTACTACAAGTTTATACCAAAATCGTACTTTCACAAACACAAGTCCTTGGATTCCCTTTGCTTTCTTGTTGCCTCCAACCTTTAATTCTCTACATTACTGGACAAAAAAGAGCGTAAGCACACTAGGCTTAGTGAGGAATGCTCAAAAACCAACCACCATCAATGCATTTAAAACCATTTAACGATCATTTAAAAAACCACTTTCCAAAACACTTTGGAAACATTACTTCAACATCATGTCTTATCAAAACCATACACCTAACATTTCCAAAATAACATATTAAACCATATGCAACATGTATCACGGATTTAACAGCAAAGTCCCATTTGCTACCCTCATTTTAAGCTTTCCTATGCATACTACCAATGCAAGGCTTAATACATCATCAATTATATTGGCTTACAAGTGATCATTAACTAAGTTCCACTTTTCAAACTATAACATCGGATACACGAATTCAACAAGTGTTCCCAACACTTCATGCCATCACAACCGGAATTAAAGGTACATTTATAACTGGGTACAATCACAACCCCACACATCGGTTGGATGCATAACCCTCTAACGGGAGTCTTCGGGACAAAGATCAAAACCACTCGATTGTTACCGTACTTGGATAGAGTATTCAATACACCAGATCAAAACCCCTCAACATCCAAGGTGACTTTTTATAGTTCACTATCAATCCTATGGCTGACCAAATATATACGATAACATTTTTAGACCTTTTCATACCACCACTTGCCAATATAATTCATTTTATTAACATTAACTCAATGTTTTCATATGCATCATCAAAATCATTTAACCAATGCAATCAACCTTTCATTAACTAATGTTTAGCAACATTTACAAAACATGCATTACTTCCAAATGCATCACCAACATTATACAACCATTTTCAAGCATTAAACCATGCTCAAAACATGCATATACAGTGAGTAATCAATTCATTAAAACAAGTGCATAAAAATAATTGTCAAACTGAGTTCGAGAGAGAATTCATCCTAAGCTTACTTTTGAGCTTAGACCAGCGTTTCAAACTTTTTCTAAACCCCCAAACACAACTTTCAAACCTTTGAAAAGATATAAAACTCATTCTCACTCACCGATACGCAAAGTGTCACTTGTCGATATGTTAAACACAACTCCAAAACTTTCAAAACTTCTGTTCAAGCTTGATGACCAACTTCCCCTATTTTATCCACACAAAAATAGAGGATTCAATGCATTCAAAAGCATTCAAAATCCCAACAACATCAATTCACATAAATCCTCAACATCCACTACTCAATTTCACCCCACAATAACCGAAATCAACATCAAACATCTTCCAAACTTAACCCAGCCACAACCTAACGTTTTAACCCATCAATTAACATAAATTAACATCTAAAAACAAAACAACAACATCCTTATACCTCCAGCATTCATTAAACCTCCACAATGCCTCAAAAGCTCACAAATAACAACCTAGAAAATTAGAGATTCACACAGTTTCGAAATTCCAATGTTAAAGCCCACTTATTAACAATTTTAAACATCAAAATCATGATTAGAATCAATCAAGTACTTGGCAAAACAGAGCCTATACAAAGATCCATCAATCCAATCAATTAAACCTTGATTTAACCAATTTTCCATTATTAAATCATGAAATCAAGATAGAAAATATATGTAAAGGAGCAATAACTTGGTAATTTCAGTAAAAATAACTTATATTAGAGGAGAAGAACGAAGCTCATCTCTAAATTTGGCTTTCCTCATAATTGGATGAATTTTCTTGAGAAAACAAGATCAAATCAAATAAGTTTTGTTAGGAAACAATGAAAGATAAATTTGAAAACAAAAGAATGTTGAAATCAAGTATTTACCTGAGAAAATTGAAATTGAAAAGAGTGTTTGGTTGGAGAGAATTTGAGAGAAAAGCTTTTGACGAAAAGTTAGTTACGTAAAATTTTCTTTAAAACTAATTACGAAATTAATCTTCCCAAACCTTTTTATATCATTAAAAAACCTTTTTAAAAAATCCAATTAAAAGAGAAAATTCTAATATTGGACTTTGGCCAAATAGCTCCTTAAAGATTCTAAGTTTTAACCCTTTTACAAAACAGTCACTAAAATAGTTTTAAAACTTTACATTTTGGTCACTAACCAAAATGTCACGTTTTGAAACCTCTTTTAGTAAAATTCATTTTACCAAAATCATTTACATATTAAATAATGATTTTAGAACATTTTTCCTCATTTTAATCTTACTCAAAAATATTCTTTTCGAATTAAATCTCGAAACTGACTCGAATCCTCTAGTCGGATCCATCAGACCGTCTAAACCACCTAGAAAACTTCTGGCCCAAAACCGAGGCGTTTCAATTCTCCCCCTTAAGAAATTTCATCCTCGAAATTTACCTGATGGTAACAGATGTGGAAACTACTCAATCATGTCCGACTTACACTCTCACGCGACCTCCTTAACATCGCGATGTCGCCACAACACCTTAACAAGCTCAATCGTCTTGCCACGAAGAACTTTACTACTAGAATCAAGCATCTCCACTGGTTCCTCATCATATGATAAATCTAGTCGCAACTCAACATCCTTTACTGGCATCACATGCGACGGATTCGAACGATACCTCTGCAACATGGATATATGAAACACATCATGAATCTTCTTCAACTCATGAGGCAAACCCAAACGATAAGCCACAGGAACTATACGTTCCAACACCTCATGCGGTCTAATAAACCTCAGACTCAACTTCCCTTTACACCTAAAGTGAATCACATTCTTCCAAGGTGAAACTTTCAAGAATACTTTTTCACCAACTGCGTACTCAACCTCTCTACTCTTCAAATCCACATAGGATTTCTGCCTATCCGAGGCTACTTTCAAATGATCACAATTAAGCTTTACTTTCACATTCGTGCCTTTCAACACATCAGGCATGGAAACATACTTTTCCCTAACATCAGCCCAACACAAGGGTATACGAGACTTTCTACCATACAAGACTTCATACGGTGCCATCTTTATACTAGCCTGATAGCTATTATTGTACGCAAACTCTACCAAAGGTAACTGTCTTTCCCAAGTTCCTTGGAACTCAATGATGCAACATCTTAACATATCCTCCAAAATCTAAATCACACGCTCAGACTGACCATCCATCTGAGGATGATACGAAGTACTAAAATTCAAGCGAGTACCCAAAGTTCGATGCAAACATTCCCAAAACCACGTTGTGAACCGCAGATCCCTATATGAAACAATCGACTTGGGCACCTCATGCAACATCACAATTTTAGCAACATAAAGATCCTCTAACCTATCCAAAGTATACGCCATATGCACTAGCAGAAAATGTGCACACTTCATAAACCGATCAACAATCACCCAAATGGAATCCTTTTTATTCGGTGTCAAAGGTAACCCTGACACAAAATCCATGGTGATCCTCTCCCATTTTACATTCCGAAATTCTCAATGGTTGCAACAACCTGGAAGAAAACTAGTGTTCAGCCTTCACACGCTGACATACCATACATCTACCAACAAAATTATCCACATATTTTTTCAAACCCACCCAATAGTACTCTTTCTTTAAATCTCAATACATCTTAGTACTACCGGGATGCATAGCAAAATGACTAGCATGTGCTTCTGAAAAAATCATCCGCCTCAACTCTACATCACTAGGCACCACTATCGGATCTTTAAAACACAACACCCCAACACCCCACCACTATCATTAATCAACTGCAACAAAGATGTCTTTACTTGCAACTCAGCCAACAACCCACCATCACGCATTACACTCAACCTCGCAAACATGACGCTCAACTCTATAACAGCTTTTCTACTTAAAGCATCAGCCACAACATTTGCCTTGCCTGGATGATACTTGTTGTGTGTAATAAGCAAAAACTTGTTGCATGTGATAACTGCTACGCAATTGTGCAAGTATACACGTCGCAAGTAATAAAGTGATATGAGTATCGAGTATCGTCTCCACAAGGATTGGTTTGGGCCACTTTGCTTAAGTTACTGCACTGTGAAAATAAAAACACAATTGATAATAGAGGATTTAATTAACGAGAAAAGTAAAAGCAATAAACTAAAAGAATAGATGAAAGAAAAAGAGAGAATAGGCCAGGTTATCGTGAGTTGAGGTGTGATAGCCGATTGGATCGTCTTGGTAAAAGAGTGCAAGGGCAACTCAGTTGCCATGGCAACTTGCACAGTGGGGTTGCCTGGGCAACTAGCTGGGCAACTACTTGGGCGTCTGGGCAGCAACTTCAAGGTTCGGCGGAGCATTCTTCAATGGTTTCTTCTTATCCCTAAGTCGAAACTCTAGCTACTTGTGCATGCCTTGATAATACATCCCTGCGTGAATCAAGGGTGAACAACAACCAATCTTGCGCTCCTCTTAGCCGTTGAAATCCTTAACTTATTCCTAAGCCGGATTAATCTTCACCATCAATAGATTGAATAAAGACCATACTCATTCGTTTCTTGAATCTAACTCTCCCGATATTAGATAAATAGATGAAGTTACGATATCCTCTCCCAATTCACTCGCAAACAAGAATAAAAGCCAAGAATGAGTAAACCTTGAATAGAAAGTGCAAACTCTTATTACCTAAACAAAATCCAATTGTTTCTCACAACAACAAAACACAATAACCCCAACCAGTCAAGTTAGTTCATGGTTCGGTTCAAAAGATATACAAAGAATAATCCCCAAACCATGAATCTAATGGAAGCAAAGAAGAAGAAATCGAACTCTCTCCCTCCTTGTTATCTTGTCGAAATCTCCTCCTTCTTGCCTTTGGAGTTGTTGAAAATCCTCTCCTCTTGCTCTCCCCCTGGATTGTCGAAATCTCCTTGCTATTTATAGGGCTAGGCCAAAGTCCTTCTTTGAGGAGGAGTTTGAGTTGGAATTAAATTATCTTTAAAGAATATAATTCTTTATTATAATTGTATTCCTACTAGAACTTCTCATATCTTCTTGGAATTTAATTCTTCTTTAATCTCTGCATGGAAATCAAATTCCTTTGGGTTTGGGCTTTGCTCCACGTCATCTTGGGCTTGTATATTCATTAATTTCGACATCCCTATTGCATTTTCTCTTTGTCGACAATTGCCATGGCAACTAGCTCGGCGTCTCCTTCATGCATTGCCCTGGCAACTAGCTCGACATATCCTTCATGCATTGCCCTGGCAACTAGCTCGACATATCCTTCATGTATTGCCCTGGCAACTAGCTCTAGCCTTGCTTTGGCAAGTGATCCTGCATACACACAAAAATACACCAAAGCAACATCTTTTTCCACAAAAATCACCAAGTTATGTAATCAAGCTCAACGGTGGACAAAAACATGAATTAATGCATGAATGACTAATTATGTAACTAATATGAGCTTAAGTCTAACAATAATATGAGTAAAAAGGGTAAGAAAAATAGTACTTTTGAACACTTATCACGCCCCCAAACTCGAACTATTGCTTATCCTCAAGCAATGCAAACTAAGAATTACCTGCCAAGACTTTAATCATCAAAGACATGCTTCAAACTTGAATTCAAACCTCAGAACCGTGGCACAAAGTATGATCACCTTTTAATTTTTCGGATAACACAAAAATTACCCGGAACCAAACTATAGTGCTCGTGACAATGTGTGTGCGTAGTTGTGTACAAGTTGATTTTCAAGATTCTATGTGAATAGTAGGCTTTTATCAATTTAATTACTGGGGCATTTATTTTAATTTTCACTAGACCCAATTTCGGGCACCTCTAGTAAAGTAATCAATTTCTCATTTTATTTTAGTCGACTAGAGCCAATTTCGGGCACCTCTAGCGATTCTTTAATGTGCATTAACTACTAGAGTCAGTTTCGGGCACCTCTAGCAAGAAAGTGCATTTACTACTAGAGCCAGTTTCAGGCACCTCTAACAAGAAATTAACTTTTAATTTTCAATTTTAAATTTACCCTAATTTTAAGCAACCTAAGTTCACTAAGTTTCTTTCAATCAACAAGCCACAACCGTGAAAAAAAAATTTAGCATCATAGTAAAATTCTAAGTTCTTTTCATGTAATCCTAAAATTAAAGGTTCTTTCAATTAAGTGCAGTGGCAAAAATTCATCATTGGATATTCAACAAGTCTTAAGCAATTAAATCCAATTAAAGGCATGGCAAGTAACATATGCAACCTATATGTGATTGCTAAAGATGAATGCAACTAAACATGAAACTAACTAGAAACCAACACCCCCCCAAACTCGAGAGAAGCATTGTCCTCAATGCACGTAAAAGTGAAACAAAATTTAAAAGAAACTAAATGAAATGAGTTAGTCAGAGAGGTCGTCACCTCGAGTGATGAGTTTCCTTCGTGTCGTTTGCTTGATTCAATTTCCGGTCAGTGGTTGAATGCTTGTGGCTGGTACCGCGTGAATAGCATTGCCTTGATTTGGTCCATGTTTGCCGATGCAGGTTTACTTGCATGTGCATCAGTAGTTGCCGAAGCCATTGTTGTTGCCTGGGCATCGCCAGTTTCTGTTGTGGTTGCTGTGGCAACTAGTCGGCAGTAAATTTCCTTAGCATAGTGGTTGTGAGTTTTGTTGTGGAAAAGAAAACCTGGAAACTAAAGATAATGAAGAAAAATAAAATATCTCCTAAAAATAAAAATGAAAATAAAAAGAAAAAGAAAAAAAATATTGAAAAGAGAGCATGCTCAGGCATCTCCTAAAGTGACCACTTCTAATGTTACTGCATATCTGAGAAAACTTGAGGAGAGTCGTTTCAGATACTTCTTATACTCCATCCGTACCCTCCATCGGGTGACAATATTTCTCAAAAAGAGTTGGGCCAATGTGCTCCCAGCTACTCCCTTTTGCATTACCATGGTGGAGGTGTCTTTCTTCTTTGTTCGCTTCTAGTCCATGCATACTCTCCACCTTGCTACTATTCCTGAAGGCACAAATATATTAATAGGAAAAATTATATCCATTCTCAACCATTCAATTACCTCATTCTTGTCGACTTCTATCATGGTTTGATGTAGCCTTTGTTGTCGTGGCAATTGCTGCTCAAGCCGATTGCCGTGGCAATCAATTGCCAAAATTTGCTGTAAGTCAAAGGAAGAACCAATTTTCTGAAAAGCTTTACGAATCCAAACACCGTTTTCTTTTGGCCTCTTAAACATCTCCATCAGTAGAGATTTCGATGGCTTCAAATCTACCAACCTCGGTTCCTCAAGACATACCTGCAATGGACGAGGTGAGTTTTTAAAGAATTCAAAAGGTTTAACTATTACTTGCTCATATTCCATTGGCAAAGTATTATCATCTCGTTGATCTTGCATGTGGTCGTGTAATTGTCGTGGCAATTGTAGATGAGAGCAATCTACAGATTCCTGTTTCAGCATCAACGTTGTAACCTTCTGGGCATCAGGTTCCTCAAAATTTGTTGTAGTATTGTTGTTCTCAGCTTCACTGAGTGTTGTCGCGGCATTGCTCTGTTCAGGCTCCTCAATCATTGCCGAGGCAATTTGTTGTTCAGGCTCATCATGTGTTGGGCAGTCTCTCTCATTGGCATCCTCCTGACTTTGAGGTTCTAGTTGTTCCTCACACATCGGAGAGATTTCTTTGTATTGCTCCTTATCCTCTTGCCTTGGGACGTCAGTATCCCTAGGAATGAATTGTTGGTGCATGTTATCCATGAATATGTGGATCTCCCCAATTGATCTTCTGAATCCCCTAAGGTTGCATCCCACTGAGCTATCCTCGTATCCATAGATTTTGATAGCTCTCGAATCTCTTCAATTGATCCGTCAAGTCTAGCCAAGGAAGCTAGTAACGTTTCCTCCAAGGAATTGGAATGCTCTTCAATTGATGACATATCTATTGCTACAGCAAATTTGTTATGGTAAAAAAAATTTTGAGCTTTTTGACCATACCATGAAGAATTTTGCTGCTGGTTCCCTCTATAGTCCTCCATGTGGTTATATGCACCGAAAATGTGAGGGCAATTTTCAAACACATGATGTTCTCCACACATAGCACAAGATTTTTCCACGGTATAAGTTCTTTGGGCTTTTCTCGGTTGGTATAGGTAATCATCAAAGGGTGCAAGAAACTCTTGATTGGATTGATTCATATCTTCCAACATCATCTCTCGAATAGATCGGCTTTTATTTCCCGACATGTTGATGTCCCTTAACTTGTAGCGCACCTAATTTTATTTTTGATAAAACAAACAAAAAGAAAAGTTAGTAAAACTAATAGAAAAAAATGCAATAACAAAAACAACTAACACCAATTGCCAATCCCCGACAACGGCGCCAAAAACTTGTTGCGTGTAATAAGTGCTACACAAATGTGCAAGTATACACGTCGCAAGTAATAAAGTGATATGAGTATCGAGTATCGTCTCCACAGGGATTGGTTTGGGCCACTTTGCTTAGTTTATGCCTTTGTGAAAATAAAAACACAATTGATAATAGAGGTTTTAATTAACGAGAAAAGTAAAAGCAATAAACTAAAAGACTAGATGAAAGAAAAAAGAGAGAATAGGCCAGGTTATCGTGAGTTGAGGTGTGATAGCCGATTGGATCGTCTTGGTAAAAGAGTACAAGGGCAACTCAGTTGCCGTGGCAACTTGCACAGTGGGGTTGCCTTGGCAACTAATCAATGGTTGCCTGGGCAACTAGCTGGGCAACTACTTGGGCGTCTGGGCAGCAACTTCAAGGTTCGGCGGAGCATTCTTCAATGGTTTCTTCTTATCCCTAAGTCGAAACTCTAGCTACTTGTGCATGCCTTGATAATACATCCCTGCGTGAATCAAGGGTGAACAACAACCAATCTTGCGCTCCTCTTAGCCGTTGAAATCCTTAACTTATTCCTAAAGTTTGGATTAATCTTCACCATCAATAGATTGAATAAAGACCATACTCATTCGTTTCTTGAATCTAACTCTCCCGATATTAGATAAATAGATGAAGTTACGAGATCCTCTCCCAATTCACTCGCAAACAAGAATAAAAGCCAAGAATGAGTAAACCTTGAATAGAAAGTGCAAACTCTTATTACCTAAACAAAATCCAATTGTTTCTCACAACAACAAAACACAATAACCCCAACCAGTCAAGTTAGTTCATGGTTGGGTTCAAAAGATATACAAAGAATAATCCCCAAACCATAAATCTAATGGAAGCAAAGAAGAAGAAGAAATCAAACTCTCTCCCTCCTTGTTATCTTGTCGAAATCTCTTCCTTCTTGCCCTTTGGAGTTGTCAAAAATCCTCTCCTCTTGCTCTCCCCCTGGATTGTCGAAATCTCCTTGCTATTTATAGGGCTAGGCCAAAGTCCTTCTTTGAGGAGGAGTTTGAGTTGGAATTAAATTATCTTTAAAGAATATAATTCTTTATTATAATTATATTCCTACTAGAACTTCTCATATCTTCTTGGAATTTAATTCTTCTTTAATCTCTGCATGGAAATCAAATTCCTTTGGGTTTGGGCTTTGCTCCACGTCATCTTGGGCTTGTATAGTCATTAATTTCGACATCCCTATTGCATTTTCTCTTTGTCGACAATTGCCATGGCAACTGACTCGGCGTCTCCTTCATGCATTGCCCTGGCAACTAGCTCGACATATCCTTCATGCATTGCCCTGGCAACTAGCTCGGCATATCCTTCATGTATTGCCCTAGCAACTAGCTCTAGCCTTGCTTTGGCAAGTGATCCTGCATACACACAAAAATACACCAAAGCAACATCTTTTTCCATAAAAATCACCAAGTTATGTAATCAAGCTCAACGGTGGACAAAAACAAGAATTAATGCATGAATGACTAATTATGCAACTAATATGAGCTTAAGTCTAACAATAATATGAGTAAAAAGGGTAACAAAAATAGTACTTTTGAACACTTATCAATACTCAATTGTCAAATCATAATCCTTAAGCAACTATCTGATCTTTAAAACACAACACCCCAACACCCCACCACTATCCTTAATCAACTGCGACAAAGATGTCTTTACTTGCAACTCAGCCAACAACCCACCATCACGCGTTACACTCAACCTCACAAACATGACGCTCAACTCTATAACATCTTTTCTACTTAAAGCATCGGCCACAACATTTGCCTTGCCTGGATGATACTCAATTGTCAAATCATAATCCTTAAGCGTAGGACAATACACTTCTCACCATAAAGTTAATGTCTCGAAATCTTCAATGCAAACACTACCGCAACCAGCTCGAGATCATGCGTAGGGTAATTGCACTCGTGCACCTTTAACTACCTCGATGCATAATCTACAACTTTCCAACTTTGCATCAACACCCCCAAGCCAACATAGGATGCGTCGCTATAAACCACAAACTCTTTCCCCGAATCAGGTTAAATCAAGATTGAAGCTTGTGTTAAAGCTTTCTTTAACGTTTCAAAAGCTTGTTGTCTAGCTTCCATCCACTCGAACCGTACATCTTTTTGCAACAACTTGGTCAACGGAGCAGTAACTTTTGAAAACCCATCCACAAATTATCGATAATAACCGGCCAACCCCGAGAAACTACAGACTTCCATTACTGACTTAGGTTGCTTCCACTTTACAACCACCTCAACCATTTTCGGATCCACCCGAATACCTTCCGCAGAACCATATGACCAAGAAAAGCCACTTCTTTAATCCAAAACTCACACTTGCTCAACTTGGCTTACATTTGGTTATCCAACAAGGTTTTTAACACAATTTGCAAGTGTCGATCATGATCCTCCTCAGTACAATAGTACATAAGAATATCATCAATAAACACTACAATGAATTGATCCAATAATTCATGGAACACCTGATTCATCATGTACATTAATGTCGCAGGCACATTCGTCAACCCAAACGGCATCACCAAGAACTCATAAAGCCTATACCTCATACGAAAAGCAGTCTTCGGCACATCTTTATCCTTAACTTTCAACTGATAGTGTCCAGATCTCAAATCAATCTTGGAAAACAAAGTAGCATCTCAGAACTGATCGAACAAATCATTAATCCACAGTAAAGGATAATTATTCTTAATCGTCAACTTATTCAGTTGTTGATAGTCAATGCACATCCTTAAAGTGCCATCCTTCTTTTTTACAAACAACACTAATTCTCCCATGGAAAAACACTAGGTCGGATGAAACCACGGTCCAACAACTCTTGGAGTTGCATCTTCAACTCTCTTAACTCCTTTAGTGCCATGCGATATGGTGCAATCGACACTGGAGCCATATCAACATACGTCTCAATACAAAACTCTACCACTCTATTCGGTGGCAATCCAAGCAACTCCTCCAAAAACACACCTAGAAAATCACAAACAGTACAGATATCTCCAGTCCACACTTCTTCCATACTTGGTGTCATAACATAAGCCATATATGCATGATACCCATACTCTAGCAACTTCTGCGCTTCCAAAGCTGAAACCACATTAGACAAGAACTTAATATTCTCACTCACAACGGCCACTTCATAATCGTCAGCAAGGTTCAACAAAACTCACTTGGACTCAAAATCGACCATAGCCCAATGCTCGAAAAACTCTATACCCAAAATCACATCAAAACCATGAAACGACAACTCTATCAAATCAGCCGCAAACAAGTGACCTTAAACCATCAAAGGACATCTCTTATACAACCTCCTTGTAACAATCGACTCTCCAAAAGAACTCGTTACTTACATACCCATATCTAACATTTCTTATGGTTTATTAAGCAAATGTACATGTTAATGCAAAATATATGAATGCCTAGAACCAGAATCAATCAAAGAAAGTAATGACATAGAATACAAGGTAAAAGTACATGTTATCACATCTGTGTCATTCCTCTCTTCACAGTGCGCATAAATTCTCACAGGTCCACCATCCTCAGGTCAAACTGCCACTGTATGTGCTACAGTCCTCTATCCATCCTCTCTCTGTTAGAAAATACCTCATCGTGCCCACGGCCTCTTAGTGGTGCCACAACAGGTGTAGGTGACTGCCTACCCCTAGCAAGCAACAGACAATCACATCTTATATGATCCACTGATCCATAACTCTAATAAGAATTTGTAGCCACAACTGCAGAAACCTATCCCTCTCTGGCCAAACGTGGGCAGTCTCACCTCAAATGATCTCGTAATCCAAAACCCAGCAAACAATATGCGTTGATCTGACCTGGGCACTCTACCCATGCGACCCTCGCCCAGCACCACGTCTCGTATCTGGATAGGACCTCCTATCACGGTTCCTCTTGGTCTGACCACCACTAGAGCCAAAATTTATATCTCTCTTCCCTAAGCTAGAACCTCTAAACAAAGAGATAAACCTAAACAATGCTCAATATCCTTCGCCCGTGTAACAAACACGTCAAGATTCATGTAGTTAGTGGCCAACATATATATTTTAACATCATGTACCAATCCGTAATGGAATCGATCACATCGATGCCTCTCATTCGGCACTAACTCATGTGCATACTAACTCAGTCTCACGAACTGCACCTCATACTCAGATACTGACATACTGCCCTAAACCAAGGCCATGAACTCACATTTCTTCTCATCCAAGTATCTAAATCCCATATACTTCTTTCTAAAGGCAACTTGGAAGAATTCCCATATCACATCACTGGGTTCTATGCCCGTGATCATAGTGGTTCACCAACTGTATGCACCACCCTACAGCAGAGACACAGCACATCCCAGCTTACAAGCATCATTACACCCCATCTAATCCAAAATCTAATAAGTACTGGCAAACCATTCCTCGAATGCCTTGAATGCCAACCCTCTAAACTCAACTTCTCCAAGACTGTGTAGACGCTCTAACGACAACCCCAGATTAATAGCAGCAATGGGTGCTGGTGTGGGTACATGAACTCCAGCATTGCGGCCTGGAATGCTCTAGTCATCGCTTGAACCTAAGGAATACTCTAGTCATAGCAACTTCAAGGTTTGATGAATTTGAGATGTAAGGCATGATGCTAGCTTTGATGAATTGCAAGTTTATTTATTCATATTCCTAAGTTATCGATGCAATATGCTCTCTTGTAGATGTAACTGATTCATTGATAATTGAGATGATTCAAGTAGCTAGAATGTTCATCAAATTCTGCTTAACCTTGTTGCTTTTTATTTTGCTTGGGGACAAGCAAAAGCTTAAGTTTGGGGGGTGATGGTACTTTAAAAGACATGCATTTTCACCTTATTTATTGATTAATTTCCCCCATAATGTTATCTTTTATATGCATTTTAGCACTTTTATCTTTGTATTTGCATATTCTTAACTCAGTAGCTCCTTCTTGAATTATCCTTCAATTTATCACATTGTTGCTGCTAATGTCACTACATGAGTTCTTCTAGAATTGCAACCAGGACTGTCGCTGCAATACTGATGTTGCTGCATAAACGTTGTTTAGATTGCGTCCAAATCTATCGCCACATTGACAGCTATCAAAAAGATAAGATCAAATGATGTTGGCGAAAGGATAAGATCAAAGGATGATGATCTGGAAATTTGTTATAACAACTTTTGTTTGAACATGATGTCGGTACAATGTTCGCTACAATACTAGAACATTGAAATAGTCATTGTCGCCACAATGACAGCTATCAGGATAAGATCAAAAGGACGGTGAGTTCTCCATTAATATAGTTATCATACATGAAATTCACAACTGCAAATCTATAAAGGACACATGTAAACACCCAAATGGGAGATGATAAGGATATATATATATATATATATGCATATACTATTACCCTAGAAGAGGGAGGATCATATCTTATTAACGTTTTCCTTGGTTTTAGAGCTTTCTCTTGATGGCTATGGCAACTTAAAGCTTCCATGGGGCAACCGAGGTGAATCTGATGTAGAATTAAGAGGAAAAAATGAGTGCAAGGCAAGAGGATGCATCAAGGAGCAATAGAGTTAGCTAGAAATAGCTTTCCCAATTCGATTCTTAATGTTTCCTTTTTTAAACGCTGGTGATTATAGTTTAATTTATTTTGTATGAAAATACTATAGGAATGTTGCTGAATTTTTATCTTATTAAGCTTTTCCTCTACTTTTGATCTTTGGGTTTGAATGTATTTATGCAATAAAGTGTTTATTGCAACCACTGTCAACGAGAGTTGCAGTGACAGTTTAAGTTAACAATACAGCCATTACAACGAAAGTTGCATGAGAGTACAACGAAAGTTGACTCATTGTTTTTGTTTTTGCTTGTTAGCCATCACTGAAAGTTGTGGTGAGTGGGCTCATATAAGTCTTTGATTAAGGGTAGAATTTGAGATCGGTAAGATATTCATGTGCCTTATTGCATCGACAATCATCTTTTCATTTGTTTCTTGCTAGCATTCATTATTTTGTTGATGAATCACCGAGGGAACCCCACTACCATCATTATATTGTTTCTATTTTAATTTAAATTTATTACTTTAACGTTACCTATATGTTTTACCTTTCATTTTTTTAACATTACTCATTGTATTTACCTTATTATTTTTACTTATTGTACTGACATTGGTAGACGTCCAAACAACTGTCCTCGTGGGATCGATATCTGACAGGAACTACTTGTCAACTATACTTGCATCGACATGTGTTCGCTTGCACAATCGTTTGACGTAATTTCACCAATAAGAAATCATGGGAAGTAACATCTTATAGTAATTAAATAGGTACATTGTTACAATTATATGTAAGTGTTGACTTTTGCTAACACTTGGAAAACGATTGAATATTTAGTGTAAAAGTGCAAGAAAATAGTGCCAAGGTGAGTTTTATGCATGCAAGTATACATGTTAGAAAGTAGTACAACAGTAAGCTGAGTATCGAATCCACATGGATTGACCAAGAACTTATTTGCTTAATGTTTACTTGTTTACAGAAAAAATGAAGTGTTGGAATATATTGGGTTTTTGATCGAAAGATAACAAAAGCAAAGTAGTGAAAAATGAAAACAGTTTGGCAACAAAAGTGTTCAAGTGAATGATGAGCGTTGGCAAGGGATGCCTGGATTTCACGCTACTTATGCTAGCCTTTAATAATGTCCTTCCTTGGTTTTATTACCGAGCAGATTAAAAGTAGTATTGCTTTTGTCGATGGCATTACCCTAAGTTAACTATAAATAAACCCCTATATGTCTATAGTAAGGCTTTTCATTAATTAACTTGATTAAGTGTCAACCTTTGCTCCTAAGGGGTAGACTCACTTTTGAAGTAAGTTCATCTACTTGAACATCTTCTGTCGAAGCTTCTTGCCTTAGTATCTGGCAACTAATCATTGCCCCTTAAGTCTGTTAAGATATTAAGGTGCAATAAGCACACCATGCCAACCGTCGTATGGCAAAATATTTGAGAAAATTGAGTGTTATGCCAAAGCATTTTAAATTATTAAAAATTGAACATAATTTTAGCGTTCATCGCAAACATCCCCCAACCAACTGTAAAAGCTTAGTTCATGGTTGAGGGGTCCATCCACAAAATATTATCGTATCTCAACATTACCATTCAAATAAAATTAAAACTAAGAGAATAGGCATGAAGGATATCCATCGATGCGGCCCTTCGGTTGCTCTAGAGCTCTCAGTCTTAGCTGGTCGGACCACGTCACCTCTCGGTTCACCATGGTGCAGCCTCCTCTAATTCGTTTTTCTCAAGTGATGACTTGAGCTTCTTTAAATAGGCTTGCGTGGAAACCCTAGGATAAGCTTCTTAAGTTTAAATTTTGAATGTGCAAAGGGATAAGATGCGATATCTTCTTATCCTAATTTGAATCCAGTGGCTGACGTGTACAGGGTCCAATGGCTATTTTGACCGATCAATAGGCATCAATCCTTTGTCAGCTGAGCTTTGGCATTGCCTGGTTCATCCATGCCAAATGCTACTCAGCAATGCTCTTGCTTTCTTTCCTGAGTTCTTCTTCAGCGCCACTTTGTCATGCCTGTCTGCCTGTGTCATGCATCAAAACCAGCAAAACAACCCTTCATCCTACTAACAAAATAACGTCCAACTCCTTATGCAAATGCATGAATTATAACAACTAAATGCGAACATATCTACTTAAAGACAAGCAAAAGCATTATGAAATAAGCATAAAAACTATACTTTGGAGGAGTTAACAGTAAGTTTGAAGTTTCATTTTTGATGACCTCGAAATCTTTTTGAGTGTGCTTTAGAGAATGATGTATCAAAGTAGGAGATTTTTATGGTGTAGTAAAGTGGTCAATACATTATGCCTTCTGGGAGTGACAGTTTGTACCAAACTCTTATCGTGTACTTTGAGAGTTAGTAGCAGGATGTGTGTCTGATTTCGTGGATAAGTGTTTGACTCGCCTCTAGTTGGGAGTCAACCATGATGTTCTCCAGAGTTAATACAGATGCTTAGAGATTTTCTCAGTGGAAATTAAATAGAATGACTGTGAATTTTGTAAAAGATTTGTGAGTGCACAGTTCAGTGGGGTTTACGTGTTGAATAATGGTAAATTTCTTGGTAAGTTTCATTCTCTTATTTTCAGCAAGAGCAAAATCTATGTGGAAAGTCTACTTGGATTGACTGTGTTTTGGGTCGTATGATACTATAGTGTGTACATTATATCTTTTGATATGAGACTCGAGGTTCGTGATAGAACCTTATCTCTTGGTGGGATGTCACGCAATAACATATCTTATTGAGTGTGTAACACCCCTTCTCGGCCTAGTAGGAATCTGGATGAAATGTGTTACCGGTGACCAAAATGATATTTGATACGATATTTTATTCGATAATTAGTAATTCGATAAGACTCGATGTTCAAAGTGCTATGATATATAGTACGTTAAGATCGTTAGTTCGGTATAATACAAAAATTATCTATTTTGGGCCAATTTAAAATTTTTTACATGTTTTATGGACTAATCTATAATTTTAATAAATTATGGGTCCATTTCAGAAATTAAGACTACCATGACAAATTTCTAACTATATACAGTATGTCTGTAAATTTTCAAGTCAATCGGAGATCAATTACCAGCTCAATTAAGCCTATATAAATCCAGTGACCATTATGTAAGATTTCATAATTTAATTTAAACTTCTAACAGTTTTAACAGTATGCGTATCGGTACACGCAAGGCTGTACCGGCATGCCTAGGCTAAGTTTGATATTTTAGTTATTCAATAAAGGGGCCGTATCGATACAGGGTATTGGTACACCAAGGGCCGCCGTTAAAATGGTTATGACACCATTCACCCGTATCGATACGGGGTATCAGTACACGAAGCATGACCTCAATAATATCGTTCACAGTATCAAAAAGGAGTACCAGTATGCCTAAAGTTGTGCCAGTACGGGGCTAACAATATAGAGAGAGATCTGTACGCCTATGGTCGTACCAATACTAGGCCACTAATTCAAATTCTGATCCATTTTCTCATACTATTATGGCTGAGTCGTACTGGTATACCCTTTTACCCATGCTAAATTATGCAAGTCTGTACCGATACGCCATCACCCGTATCGGTAGGTAGGGTTTGTAATGCTAGATTTTATATGGTTTATTAGCAAATTACCCAATCAAACTATGCCCAAATTCAATGAAACTTTACCAGCAAGTTTATTTAGCCTAAATCTATTAGCATGTCAAATTTTAGGATCAAATGAATCCATTTACCTTGTTTTTCCCTAATTAGGCCAAATATGTTGTTTAGTCCATTTTTACCACTTTTCAAAAGTCTCATTAGTCAAATGAAGCATACCAAAAATATACAAAGCATACATACATCCAAAGGAGCAAAAAAGAATTATACAACCTTTATGCCACCCTCCTAGGAGTTTGTAAGAATAACATACTTTACTTTAGTAGCTTCGTGACTTGCCAAAAACCTTCAAAACCTCGATCTCCAACTCAAAACCTTGCTAACCTGAAATACATGAAAAATGAATGCATTAGGCATACTTTGCCTAGTGAGGTAGTCATAAATGATATTAATGGCAATAAAAGTGTTTATACCATGCTTCAATAACAACAATGGCAATACTATGGCAATATGCCCAATGTCTATATTCAATACAATAACAATAATCAATGCAGTGGCAATAATCAATGCAATAACCATATTTAGACAATAACAGTAATCAATATTAATAGGTTTCTTTAGATCGATGTAAGGAGTGTGGATACGCGAATTCCTACGCCTCACCAAATGATAGTGGTATTGTCCCTCCACCTCACCTTTAAGACCAAAACATCACATACCTCCGCCTCACCATAATAATGGTCGTAACCACCCGTACCAATGAGCTCATGAATTCTATGGCATGCCAACTGTATCCAATCCTACTCGAATCCAAGGTTCGATAACAATAGTCTAGTAGCAATAAGTTCAGTAATAATGATTCGGTATAATAATTTGGTAACATTATTTCCATGATAATGGATCAATAGCTATTGTTCATTAACAGTGAATCGATATCAATAGTTCAATGTCAATATTTAATAGCAATATTTCAATATCAAGAACTCAATAACAATAAATCAATACCAATACTTCAATGGCAATATACAATGACCAATGATCAATGATTCAATATGCCAATGGTTCAATGATGTCGGTAACATTAATAACGGTACTACAGACAATGTTTCTTACCAATACTCATCAATAAGGCCGCCAATGATGTTCTATGCAATTTTCCCTATGCACAATATTATCTATGCAATGATTTATATTGATGATTCAATAACGATATCCAATAATCAATATAACCTTAAATGGTATTTCAATGATGTATATAACTATACAATGTTTCAATAGTCAATATGCCGATGTAATGGACTTACCCAAGTTCACCAATAGTACCCCCTCCTAGGTTTCGATGCAACAATACCTTGAGACAATGTTAGCAATGTAATGGAAAATAGCAATGAATTCGGGAAAGGCATCTAGCCAATCCCAATACTTTGACTACACTCAACTCAAAATTTGAAGCTTTCAATACTCTCATATTACAATCCCTTTGTCCTTAGCCTTCGAAGGAGATGATGGACCTTCCTTCTCCAAAACTTGAGCTAGGTAAAAGTTAGGGAAGCATTAGAATCAAAACTATAACTCAAAATCAATATTCAAGCTTACAATAGCTATTTGCCAATAATTTTCCACGTATTTTAAGATTGAAGAACATGGGTTTAGCCATAAATCTTAGTAGCTTTAATTCAAAATTAAACCTCAATCTTCCATGGATTCATGAAATTGTTTCGGGTCTTTATCTCAATGAATCAAGGGCAATCTAGCGATGTATAGAAATCAAAGAAAGATTAAGCCACCATGGGAGGTACTTGCTTGAGCTAAAGGTTGAAGATAACAATGGTGGTGCTTGCTTGATTTAGAGAGAAAATATGAAGGAAATGTGGGAATTAAGATGGTGTGGTCTCAATGGAAGTATATCCAAGTAAATGTGTCTTAAACACTTTGCTTTCATATACATTCTATGGGTTTACCTTCAATGAAAGGTAACCTTATTTCATAATTCTTTTCCTTTTTCTATATTAAAAACAAAAATAATATTCCCCCTCTAATTGCCAACCAATATCATTATCTTTTCTCCATCTATCACCTTTCCATAAGCCAATCAAAAGGTTTCCTTCTACGGAGGGAAATTCTAATATTTTAATCTTTTCATTTCTTAATAATTTCCCCTAAAATAATAACATATAATTACCCACCGAGATTATCATCTTTTCCCAACAATTTATGCCACTTCATGTGAAATGATGAAGCTAGTAGGTGACTCATCCTTGAAAGTGGGAAAATTACAAGGGTGGTCCCTCATCCTTCTACATATCACACCTTTGCCCCCCAAAGTTTCAATTTTTACAATTTAGCAACTAAATTGTTTTTAAAAGTTTTATTATGTCCAAAGTCTATAAATTGACTCAATTAGAGTCCAATACAGTATATTTGATCACACAATTTAAGTCAATACAATATTTGCACCTTTTTGGTATAAAATTTTTGAACGTCGGAACCATATTCCAGCTATAGATTGGTTTTTTGGGTGTTACAAAGTGTACATATGACATGTTCCATACACGTTGTATTTTTGAGTAAGAGTCTCCATTTTGTTAACCGAGTTAGTGGGAGCTGTAATAGTTGTTTATGCGAGTTATCACGCCAAATTTAAGGTCTATGCTTGAGGCGAGTTAAGACGTCTTTCGCCTTTAAAGGTCTTGCCTCAAGAAATTAAGTCTAATGATAGAAGTTACGTCAGAATTAAAGTCTTCTTTAGAGATTTATCGGGAGATAAATTGTTTTGATGGGTTACAGTGGTTGCTTGACCCCTATTTCTTATAATTATGAGAAGTTGTGAAGGGACCTAGTTGTACTTTCACTTTTTGGGTCTTATCGCATAAGTTAAATTTCTTTGATGACGCATTTGTGTGAAATTTTTTACGGGTACCATTTGGTTTATTGCATGCCTTTAATAATGCACCAAGTGAGGATGAATTCATTTAAGATAAAAAATTAGTTTAGATTGTGATGTACAGTTAAAAGACAAGAGTTACAATAGTTAAGGGATGTGAGAGATCAGAGTAGCACAGAGGGAAATATTTGAGGATGTTGAAGTGTTATTAAAATTTGAACATCTTCTTGGGTTTATCGGTACAAATTTCGAGGATAAATTTTTTTAAGGAGGGCAGAGATGTAACGACCCAATTTCTAGGTCAACCTTGCAAATCCATGAATCGAGTCAGATGTATAAATTCAAGTATTAAATTAAAAGAATGAGATGTTGAAAGATAGATTTTAAATAATAGATGATCGTTTTGTGTACGGATTGAAGGTTGAGGACTCGAGATGAGATAGTTAAATTTTATTTTGGAAAAAGATATTTTTTAAATAAAGTGGTGGAAATGGAGGAGAAAATTAGATTTTTCATTTTCTATCTCCCTTTCTTTTTCTCTCATTTCTTCTCTCTTTTTCTCTTCCATTCATCAAGCTTTCTTGTCCGATCTACCGCCAAAGGAGTTTTTGTGTTCGACACCTCCTAGGTTGTTGTATTCATCTCACCAAGATGATTCAGATGGTACCAACAGCATCGTCACTAGAGCCGTTGTCCAAGGGGGTGGCAGAAAAGAAAATTTAGGTTTTTGAGTTGAGGTGGTTTGGATGACCAAAAATAAGAAATCGAGGTCACCATCATGATCGGGAGGTGCCAAAACTTAAATATAGAGCTCGCCGGCCTTTTTCTGTCATTGGAGGCTGCCACACGCGCCACACACGATGCAGTCTACGCTTGGGCGTGCGCAGCATTAGAGGCTAGTGCACATCTTCTTCTATGCATCGAGCCACACTAGATTCCTCTCGCCTAGTGTACATACACCCTGGTGCACCGGATCAATGCCCATAGGTGCACCATAGTTGCCCTACGCCACGCCGCACCAGATCACTAGGTCGTTGATCAGTGTTGACCTGAGTTGACCGGTGTTGACTTTTTCTAATGGACTCTACTTGATGGTTTTTTAATGTTCCGAGTCTGTTGGTGCATTTCGTTTCACCAATTTTGTAACCAAAATATTTAGGATCAAATATCGGAACAAGTGGTGTAATTAGGAAGCTCGAATGATGATTTATCGCTAGTTCTTGAGGTTAGTTCACTTAAAACTCCAAATGCTTCATGAGCATTATAAATGTGACTGTTTTTTATGTTAGTGTCTTCAAAATATTTAGATGATAAATAAGCATGTTAGAGACTGTATTATAAGACTTCATAATTATGAAGTGCATGATGAGATTTAAGGATATGACGCGACTTGTATGGGCTTTGGAGACCGTCTAGGGTCATTTGAAATACTTGTATAATTATTTGATGATTTGTTTGATTGATTGATAAATCGTGATGCCTTGTACGCTAATTCAAATGGTTTGATTGGATTTGTTGGAAATTATGCTTAAGGGACCATATCGTTAAATATTCGATTAATTGATCATAAAGCAGTAAATGAAATTAAATGATTAAATACGTTTGTAAACAAATCCTTATGAGTTTCATAAGCTTTAGGGATCGAGTAAGACTTCGCACTCTTGTGCTATGCTAAGACGTTTTAAGCTAGTGAGTAGGGTATCGATACGAGCTTTTGTTGTACCAGTATACTGTTCAACACTGTATCGTTACGGGACGACCCCTATCGATACTTGGGAAATTATAAGATTTTCTAGTATGTGATTTCAATATCAGTACACGTGTGATGCTTGAAATATAGTATGCGCAATTAGAGCATTTATACATGCCGCTTAGGTAACTTAATTATGAGATGAGTGTCGAACCCGCAGGGATTGGAGTGATAAATTCAAAGCAATTACACTTAAGGGTTAGTGAAATAATATTGGTGTGGTGACAAAATTATAAACTAAATGCAAGAAAAGTAAAATGGTAGCCATGATCGAAGAACAAAAGATGATGTAGTAGAAAATCTAATAATTACGGATGATGGGTTTATTTCCTAAGAACTATGTTAGTTACCATTCGAATGCTATAGCGAATAAGTTATAATTATCTACTAGAAAAGGTTTTCTAATTAACTCCTAGACTTTCTCGATACCTAGAAGTTGATAACAAGATGCTATTGTAATACACGTCTGCGTAAACACTAACAACTCATTATCTATTCAAGTTCCCCTTATTAGTCGTTAAAATCATAAACTTATTTCTAAGCAAAATTAAAACCTAAGTTAACAGATTAAGCTCTACTGGTCACGTTTGTCTAACTTAACTATCTCGATATTAAGTCACATATCATTAATTACCGGCCTCTCTCGATAGCTCTTACAATAATTAAGCAGTAAGAATAATGAACATAATAGATAAGGAATAAGTGCTATAACATTGAACAAATAATTAAAACATAGAATCTTAAAAATAATAAACCCAACAAAAGAGTATTTATGTAATACCCCAAAAATTTTACTAAGTTATATAAGGGTCATTTAGTACTAAGGTTTTGGCATAAGGCTAACTTAGTGACTAAAATGATAAAAGATAAAAGTTAGTGACCAAAGTGAATATTTGAAAAAGTTTCGGAACCTATCTGGCTATTTGAAGAAATAAGGGTATGGTTTTGGAAATTTTGTTTTGAAGGGAGACTAATCTGTAAACTGTTGAAATTATGATCAAATTAGCTTGAATTGATGAAAACGTACCATTTTGGCAAAAATGAGAAAGTAAGGGATTAAAATGGAAGATTTGAAAGTTAAGGCATGAATGGTTGCCAAATGTTCAAAATGGTCACTAAGGACCCAAAATGAGATACATGGCAAACATTAGTATTTTATTTGGCAATGTTAGACTCAAATTAAGTAAGTGTATAGTAATAAGTATATTCGATTGATTTCTACAGTTACAAGAAATACTGGGGAGGGTACAAGTATCCAATGAAATGAAAAGATTAATGAGTAAGCTTAGTGAGGCAAGATAATAAATGGCCCATGTGAGTGCATTTATATGTTTTGAAATGTATTTTAGTAGACTTTTAAGAATTTTATTTACTTGATTTTATTAAAATGATAACATTGTTTTTCTATAAGTTATATGATGATTCGCAGACAAAGGAAAAAGGTTAATACATGTTAGGGTATGAATTGCCCTATTATATTTTTATTTTGATAAGTTTTATTATTGAATAATGGTGATATATGAATCATTTATCAAATGATAATTTACAAGTCAATTATATGAAATTATTTGCCTAAGTTTATGATAGAGAGTTACAATATAGTGGCATGCCATTAGAGGTCTAGCAGCCAAGGACTACAGTATAGCTATACACCGATATTCGGATCTATACGTTTTCGGAACTTATGTGTCTATATGTTTCCGGCACTTTATGTGTCTATATGTTATCGTCACTTTGGTGACTAGTACTCAAGGAGTACCGAGCTTGCATACTTTAGTTTCTCTTTATACAAATTCTTGGGCTAATTATAAAGTAAATGTATATGAAATTCACCATTTCTTATATGTGATTATTTATAAGTATATGAAAGATTTGATATGATTTTGCTTAACCATGTTTTCATTTATTTCGATACTTATTTTATGATTATTTATAATGCCTCACTAAGTTATACTTAGCGTGTGATTGTTTCACGCGTAGGAAAAGAGAAGCGTTGAGAATAAAGAGCATTAACGAACATCATCTATCGAAAATAGGTACATCAGTATCAGTAATATAATTTTTATGTTGTTTGATATTTACTAGTCGGCATGTATAGTAAAATGTGAAGCCTGCTCTGATATGAATCGTATTTTAATTAGAATTATTTATATGCTAGTGGATCAAACTGTTAAGTTGCTGCCTAAATCTAGGTTCAAAATTGAATGTGAAATTATTAAGTTTAAATTTTACGCGATTAACTATTTTTACAGTAAAAAATAATAAGATTTTCTTAATATTAAAGAATTATTTTACAAGTATCATGTGACATCCCTAACTCTTATTCAACGATGAATACGGGAAAAAGGATGTTACAATTTAGCTCATGTTTGAGTAAATATCATATGCAATAAAAACAATAAAAGTCATTGAAGTTTATCAAGCAAGAGAGAAAGAAAGTCAAGCATCCTCGAATTCTCCTCCAAACCCTCAAACTATGTTGCAGCGCTCCACACTCCTCAAGCCTCTCTCGATAGCTCTCTTCTTGTAGAGACTCCTCTTGACCTTCGACAATAATGGTTCTTCGATAGTTGAGGACAAAGGGCTATTTTCTATGATCAAGCTCTCTCTTGGATTGTTGCCCAAGTTGTCTTTATATAGGTAGAAAAAATAGGGTTACAAAACCCTAAAGCATGCATAATCTTTTTATGAGGATCTTGCTTTCTGCGTCGTTTAGTGAAGTCCATAAAGGAGAGGGGTCCACACGCAAATTGGTCATCAAGAGTTAAGGTTTATCTCCAACTCTGTTGTGATACCATGGCTTCGAGGGTTCATCACTAGAGATGCTACTCAAATGCTCCTGTCTTCCACTGCATGTGTTGCTTAATGCACGTGCACCACTAAAACAACTACATTTCCTATTAAAAGCATCAATATGTATAACAATTATGCTCACGCACCAAAATTCCATAACTATATACAAACTACTCATAAATGCAACTATATGGGATTGAAAGCATACAATATGCCAAGTAAAAGGCTAAAAAAATATATGTTATCTACTTAGTCATCAAATACCCCCAAACTTGAACTATTGCTTGTCCTCAAGCAATGACAAACAAAAACTAAAACTAAACCTAAGAACAAAATGATGGTTCAAAGGTTCTTAACTATGGTTTCAAAGGTTCCAAAACATGATGCAACATTAATTCATTTCTCAGAAAAATCAAATATAGGTGCAATATAACAAAGCTCACAGATTCATTCCTAGGATCAATTTCCATTGTAAGTGAAGTGTGTGTTGTGTTGCAATCAGTCAATACTAAATGTTACCTTAGAGAATTTCGAGGTATGCTCACTATTCTTGCCCTGACATTTATTTTCTTTTTAGCGCTTTTATTTTACTCCCTTAAATTTTAGTTCATTAAGTTGTATTATTGGGGCTTCAACTTATCATAACTGCCCTTTAGGCCTGAAAATGAAGTGGAGCAAACGCCACATTCCCAATCCGTACGAGCAAAGTCATCCCATGAACACTTTCATTCACTCTTATGTTATAGCTATATTCCTATCAGGGAAAGTTAAATGGAGTAAACACAACTCACCTAGTGTACTAAGCTAGCAAGATGCATATTAGAGTGTCCCTTGACAGCTATGCCTTTGGCATCAATTTTAGCATTTAAATTTTATTTTTATTCTTTTCTCAGTTTTTATGGGAGATTAATTGTTGGGCCTTTATGCTAACATTGAGCATTCAGTTTATTATTTTCATCTTTTTATGCTAAGGCATCAGAGAGGCAACCTAAAATTTCCCTAAGGCTTCTTAAGCATTACAAGCATGCAACGTGTCAAGTATATGCTACAACAATTTCAACCCTACGTTCAAATCACAAGAGCTTTTAACACGATGCTAACAATTTAAGAACAAATTCATCATAGGATGTCTCTATTAACACAACAATAGTTTTGTTATTCTAAAACCATAGCAAATGAACCTAAAACCAACTAACTATTAAAAATCCAAAAAAAAATTACATAAGACAACCCAATTTTTTTTTACCTAAGACAACCTCCCCCAAACTTGAGAGAAGTATTGTCCTCAATGTAAAAAAAGAACAAACATGCAATGAAAAAAATTACCTAAGGAGTTAATTGGTGCGGGAATGTGTGGATTGACGTGCATGGCTCTTTGTTCGTTGTCCAGTGTGAGGCGTGGAAAAAGCAGGCTCTTCAAGAGCATGTGGTGGTGTAGGGGATACAGGGGCTTCCTAGGGAGTATAAGCAGTGGGTGATACAGAGGAACCCGTGGATTCAGATGTGGTGGGCAAGTTCCTTAACATCTCATCAATGAGAATGGGCAGGACTCGACCAGCAGTAACCTTGGTCTGGGTCTCACTCGGGTATTACAAAGTATAGAGAGTACGTTCTTGATGTTGTGTGGCCCCGGGTCTCACTAGGCTTGTGGTTCTACTTTGTGTGCTTTTTCTTAGATGATTTGATGAGATCTCGGGTATGGTTGGGCCTTGTATGCCATGTATGATGACTTGAATGATTTGAGCATGTGTTTAGGGTACTAGTAGTTTGCCACATGTTATTTATATCTCCTTATTGCTTGTACTAGCTTGTATGTTTATGTTTATGATTAGCATGAAGTAGAGTAGAGTAGATATGTACCACTGAGCTTTGTAAGCTCAGTGCTCGAAATCGTTGTTTTTCGTGCATACGTTGATAGATTGATCGGGAGCTAGATGAGCACTATTAGTTTGGGATTCTAGCAAGCGATGATTACCAGAATACGATACTTGTATTTAGCGAGCTGCGTATTCGTAGATCCTTACGTGGTTAAGTCTATAACTTTATTTTGAAATATTATTTTGATATACGATGTTTTAAGCTTGGAGCTTTAGTTTTGTAAACTAATTTATAATGTTTATTTAATTTCATGAGGTTATGCATGATTTGATTTATTTGGGAAAACTAAACTTATGATATTTAATGGAAATTTGACGGGTCGGGTTTTGGGTGACCCGAATGTAGTACTTCAGATTCGAAGCGGGATCAGGGTGTTACATGGACTATGGCTTCCAAGTTTTACCTTTTTACATTTTGGTCCTTAATTCTCAATATCTTTATTGAATTTAATACTAAAAAACTAATTTAATCAAATGGTTCAATGATTGGTCTTAGTTTTCAAAAAATAGATTACGATTACCCACGCTTAAGAAAATTTCCTCCTAAAATTTTACTAAGATTAAATAGCTAAGGATATTGCTCTTTCATTGTCTCTTCAAGTTCCCACGGTGCTCCCTTAGACTTATCACTTCTTTAGTGGATTTTCACAGAGGGAACTACTTATTACAAAGCCGTTTGACTTCACGGCTAAGATTTGAAAATGTTCTTCTTCATATGTCAAGTTTGGTTGTTATTCCACTGATTCTGGTTCAATCATAATCAAAATAACAATAAAAATGCAACCGGTATGACACCGAGCTAATCCCAAGACTCAAACAACACTCACTAAAACTTTCGAACGGAGATTATTCCTGAATCATAATCCTTTGGTTGATGGATTTAGGTTTTCCTTGAAGAGTTGATGATTCTTCGATGTTGGATTGATCTAAACAAGAGTTGACATGGGATTCATCAATTTCACCTTTAAAGTACTTAGAATTTTGTTTTTTGCTCAGCAAATAGATTTTATTGAACTTAAAAGGTCACAAAAACCTTTAACCTAAGTTGAGAGCCTCATTAAAAACCTACCTAATTCTAAGTTGAGGAAAATAGTACACAACAACTAGGTAAGAGAACAACAACAAAATACAGGAATACATACCACATCAATAAACTGATCGCAATGCTTCTTCCCACCAAGAAAATAAATGCCAATATATTTTTGGTACCCAACACCTTGACTTGTTCGAAACCAGTTACCACCATGCTTTGAACATCTCATGTCGATATATACCTTCTTTTGCTGGATTGATCCACCATTCCATTCCTATCTCTCGGTACATACACGAACTACACAAATGAAATTTTTCGGGGCATGCGATCAATCCCATCGAATATGTTCCACCAATGACACAGTCTAAAAACCAGAATACCACTCCACTTTGTAATCACTCATTTTTACCTGTAAATACATATTAGTATTATATTATATGTTTATTATATGCATGAATGTTACTAATATATATATAAGGTGTGGTGTGTGCATGTACATTATATTATATGCATGTATACGTATTAATAATGAATGTGTGTCGCGTATGTATCTAGAGTATGAGCGTATTTGATTAATATATATAGAAGTTATGTTAATTATGGGCAGGATTATATGTACGTATGCCAATATGTTATACTTGTATAAGTATATGTTTGTATCATGTATATATATTGCTGTTATAATTATATTATTATTAATATTATTGGGCTGATAAAATAAAAAAAAATTAAATATATTAAACCCAAATAAAATTTACAGTCCAAGTCCAATTACAAGGCCCGGTTGGCCCAAATCTAAATCTTATCTAATTACAATGTGCAGGTAACTGTGGGTCGTTGGATCCAGATCTGATTCAACGGCCACGATACAACTAAGAGGTCAAAAATATCTGCCAGGCGCGTGTTCCACACGTATGGACCGTTCGATTGCCACGCGCACGTGTGGTCCACGCGCGGACGCTTTAATATCCCAAGCGCGCGTAAGATCCACGCGTTCTGACTCCTCGACTGCAGAGCTCTACGTGTCAAGATCTGGAGCCGTCTCATCAAATCGAGGCTTCATCCAAGCCGTTCGTCCTTTAAGCCATCTCGACCGTTAGATAAGATCTGATCTAACGGCCGAGAACGCGTCTGGCCGCTGGCAGAACATCCATACCGCCACCACGCCGATATTCAGCCCCCGTGTTCAGAACATGCCCAAGACAACAAGCAAAAAATGTCAGTTCAGTTCAGATCTGAAAAAGCAAGATGCAACTTGCAACAAAACGAAGACAATGATATATATGAAACGGGGATCTTGTAACAAAAAGAGGGAAGAGAACGGAGAGGGGTAACAAAAAAACAGAGTGTATTGTAACAAGTTTTTTTTCAGAAATACAAAAAAGAAGCAACGCAAGTCCAGTGGTACTTTTCTTACTTTTTTTTATTGCATATACGAAAGAGAAAAAAACAGAAACAAAAAGAAGAGAGTCGTCTTACCTTCTCTGTTTGTGGGTCTTCTCTTCCTTAAGGGATAAACCTTTCGGCTTCTCCAAGCCTGATATGGTGAACTAAAGGGAGAGGAAGGCCCCTGGTAGTTTTATTTTGGTTTAAAAAATATTTTTTTCCCTTTGTATTTTCTAGATCTAGGGCAAACAACGGTGTATCCTCTGAAACCAACCACGGATTCATGTTGAGGACGAAAAGGGGGTTATTTTGGTGTGTTTTGGAGGTCTGCCGGCGCCGGTTAGCGGCGGCCGGCGGCGGAGAACACGGCGGTCGGCCACCGGATTCTGGGTTTCAGAAGAACATTTGAGAGAAAATCAAGAACATGGTTCTTGCAAAAATCAGAAAAATGAAACAAATGGCTGAAAATCTGATTTCGGCCTAAAATGGGGTTTTTATAGTTGTTATTATTTCGTTAAATGGGTAAATTACGCACTTAATCCCACCGCGTTTTCAATATTTTCGTTTTTGTCTTGCCGCATGGTATAATTACAACCCCAGTCCCCCTGATATTTCAAAGTCTTGTAATCCAGTCCTTAAATTACACCGATTCAGATTTTAAATGGTAAAATTACCCCCTTAACCATCCCGCGTTTTTGAACTTTTCATTTTGGGTCCTTCCTTGGTCTAATTCTGATTCTGGTCCTTTTAGGTTTTGTTTGTTTCGCAATTTCGTCCCTAAATTACATATTATTGTTATTTAATTTTCGCCACTTGACTTTTGTTTTTCTTTCATTTGGTCATGTATTCTTTGTAAATATTCATGTTCGTATTATAATCGTATATGTTGATATGCTATTATTTTATTTTATGTCCCTCGTATATGACTCATATTTTATGTTTATATGTATATATGTGTTAAGCTTATGATAGTCATGTTTTTTTATCCGGTTATTCGTATTAAAGCATGTTATGTTCTATTTGACTCAGAAACAAAGCATGTTCTTGTATTTTTGTACGTATTGTATGTTTTCTTGGCTTTTAGGTTACGTGTTAGTGTGTCTTCTTTTATGTATAATATATTGTTCATATATGTTGAAATATGTTTTATTAATAGCATGTATGTCTTTTTAAATATTTGTTCGTCTATATACGTAATTATTCCTACCTTGTTATTCTGAATTGTTAAAGTTGTTTTTTATCTATTAGTTAGAATAATATGTAGATATGCATGTTTTAGTCTAGAATATCATTTATGTTAGATTCGTATTCTGTTATGTCAATATTTATTACATTTAAATATTTTTCCATGTTTTATATTTTTGCCACTAAGATTGAATATAATTTATAACTTGTTAATGCGGTGCCCTTTTATCCGAGCGTAAACGGGGCCAGGATCAGACGTAGTGATAGTGGTTGGGCGTTTATTCTCGGATAACGGGGCCCTTAAAATTTATTCGCAATTAGGACCGTATTTTAAAATAATTGTCACTTTAATCCGGAAAATCCAATGTTAATAAAGCGGTAATTATTAAAGTACCAATTTTGGGCGGTGTGGGGGTGCTAATCCTTCCCCATCCGTAACCGACTCCCGAACCCTATCTATTTGAATCTCTGGTTTTATGGTGTCCGGCCTACCTAAGTGGTCGGTGGCGACTCCATTTTTTAAAATGCGGTTTTTTTATAAAAAAAAAACCCACGGAATAAATATTTTATATCCAAAAGAATCACAAACACCTTTCAAACACCTTCGAAAAAGCCATGTTTTTTATTTAGCGATGAAAGACATCGCTACAGATGGCGACTCCGCTGGGGACTTTTTTGGTTTTTTCAAAAAATGAGAGTCAAGCTTTTTAAGTAATTATCGCTTTACTAACATTGGAAGTTCCGGATTAAAGTGGCTATTAAATTAACATTCGGTCATAATTGCGCGTTTATTTTAACGCATTTAAAATATGGCATATAAACCCGTCTTTCTAAGTGGGGGGAAAACGCTAATGCTTTCGTGGAGATATCGTTCTCCCGTATGGGCCTAGCAAGTACCTTCGGGGCTCGAGTACCTTATGCTTTCGTAAGGATATCGTTCCTTCGTACGGGCATAAGCGAATGGGTCCCCCTGAATTGAACCCGGTTGAAAGGAGCCTATAATGGGTGATGATCGGGGGCCTTGCTACTCTTAGTAGAGGACAGCGAGGACAATTCGGGTACCTCCTAGAACCAAAACTGCATGTAGAGAACACGTAGAAACCCACCCTGTTAGAGCCATGCGGATAACCTAGGTGTCTTAAATGGAATGTAAATAGGATTGTCTTGTTTGCTTATCGCATTTAATTTGCCCTTTTATTACGTACTTATCATTTTTGTCTGGTACTGACTTGTTTTCTTTTGCTTTGTTTTTGCATATCATCGCATTCGCATTACACAGGGGCATTGATTCCCGAGTGATTTCTCCTATAATAGAAGATTGTTCATGATGGACCAAAGGTTCCTTGACCTGAAGGAAGGGGGTCCAATTACAGAGTTCCATCCCAAGACTAGGACAGTGACAGCCGAAGAAGAACCATTCAAGGACACCAGAACATATTCGGTAAGCAGTGTCAATCCTAGTGATAAACAAGATGAAATACAAGAACTAAAGAAGCAGATGTCCGAGATGATGGACCAGATGAATGCCATGATGAAAGGCAAGCAGCATGTCGAACTCAGAAAAGATTCGGTCAGGGAGCAGAATGTGGAACAAAATGGTCAGAATGTCAAAACAGACAACACCATTAAATATGACAAATTGAATCCCTTTGTGATCAATTTCAAGAAGAAGACAAGTAACATATCTGGGGAAGATACCCAGGGAACAGAGGCAAAACCAGGGGAAGTTCGAGAATCTGATGACATCAGAAGACATTATCCAATACCCATGAGATACACCGAATTACTTCCGTTGCTTGTCGAAAGAAACCTTATCATACCAGTGAAGTCTGTACCAAGAAAACCTCCTTATCCGAAAGATTACAATAGTCGTGTCCGGTGCAGCTACCACATAGGCGATTCGAGTCATCACACTGAAAATTGTAGGGCCCTGAAGGATAGAGTTCGAGATATTATCAGAATGGGAATTTTGGATTTCGAAGACGAACAACCCCGATTCTTCAGCCAGCCAGCCGTTGCCCGAGGGGCAAAGTTGAAGAAGGAACAATACCCAGCCCAACGTTCGGATAACACAGAAGTGGGTCACTCAAGCGGGATAAAGTTAGGAGTCAATAATAAAAGCATCTCAGAAGATGAACTTGCACACAAGCGCGACCAGCTCGAGCATGAGAGGCACAACCTGAGCATGAAATTAAAGAGCGTACAAGACGAGTACCAGAAGCTGCACTTTGAATTCAAGAGTTTCAGTCTGGGTGACACCGCGGAAGAGTGGGTCAATGGTATGATTCAGCTGAGGAACGGTTCAGAATGCTGGAAGCAGAAATGCAAGAATAGTAAGAATAAAATCATATCATTATCAAAGAAGCTGGAAGAAGCTGAAGGCCAACGCGACTTTCTCCAAAATGAGTTGGAAAGCAGTCTGGCCATGGAAGATATCCTGAAATCAAGTCTGCACCAGGAAAGGAATGAATCACAAGCCTTCCAAATGGAAAACGCAGCACTCAAAGAAAAGATAGTGGGGCTCGAGGCTGCTTTACATACCAGTGAGATCCGTGCTGGGGCAATGACCGTTAAGCTACAAAAGGCAGAGCAAACAATAAAGGAGAAAGACCGGGACATGAAGATGGTTACGACTCAAGCCCGACAAGCAGCTCAACAGATAGCAGATTTAGCCGATGCAGCAGCACCAATAAGCCAGAATATGGATCCGGCATTGGACCGCGAAGGAAAACTGACGGGACTATTGAATGAGGTCAAGACATTAGGTGCCCGGGCTCACCGCTATCTGTAAAACCCTAATACCGGATGTAATGAAACCTTTTGATCTGAATGAAAGATGTTCTATAAGGACAAATCACTTGCGGAATCAATGCTTTATTGCATTCATGCATTGCATTTGCGTCACATTTTTTGCATTGTTTTATCATCGCATGGCACTTCATCATTTAATACATGGGGTTCGATGGCAGAATTAATTGGAAAATGGAACGAATTGAAGAGTCGAGGCTTGACCAGTTAGAAGAAAAAATCAAGAAAGAGCTTAAGAAGAAAGAGAAGATAAATGTCTTCAATACGAGGAAACTCTGCCTAGTCCCTGATTTGGTCATTCCTCCAGATTTCAAGGTTCCGCATTTTGTGATATGACGGAACCAGCTGCCCAAGATTCACTTAACCATGTTTTGTAGAAAAATGGAAGGATACATGAAGAACGAAGAATTGTTGATCCACCATTTCCATGATAGCTTTGACGGGACCAAGCAAAGAGTGTGGTATAACCGTTTGAATAGAAACCAAGTTAGGTCATGGGGTGACCTCGCTAATGCCTTCTTGGATCAATACAAATATGTTTTAGATTTAGAACCCTGTCGACAGTTTCTTCAGAATGAGAAAATGAGACCAAGTGAAAGCTTCAGGGAGTATGCATTAAGGTGGCGATGTCTGGCTACCCAAGTCTAACCCCCTATAGCGGAAGAAGAGTTGACTCCCCTATTTCATGCAACGCTTCCCTCTCCCTTCTTCGATGTGATGTTGGAGAAATCGAGAAACGGATTCGAAGATTTAATGACGATTGGAGAAAGAATAGAATACTGTGATCAAAGAAGGAAAATTGGGGTCTAAGTCTAAGGACCGAATCGAAGATAAGATAGATAAGGATGGAGACGTAAATGAGTGTCATCTCCAGGGTTCGTGTGGCCGTAAAAGAAGGAGACAGACTGACAAATTGGGGTCATCAAGGAAAATTCCTCGGATGAGCGCAAATTTGGAAGTTTTTGGAACATCTATCTCAGACATTTGGCCTCATCTGGTAGAGGGTCACTATCTTGTTCCTAGGCCGATGAAGAGTGCACCTGATCTGTATGCCCATAGTTTTGACTCGAATAGCACATGCGAATTCCATATGGGGCACGGGGCATCCCACCAGAAAATGTAGACCTTTACTGGATGAAATCAAGAAGCTGGTCAATGATGGAACCCTGACACAAGAGCTGATCAAGCAGTGGAAGACCAAGGATGAGAAGCAAATCTACATAGTGCTGAAGAAGCCATAGATGTCTCTACATTAAATACCTTCCTGAAGTAATACAAGGGATCAACTCTATGTGGCCCCCATGTGGCAAAGATCTTTTGTGATGGGGCATGTTTGTTGATTTTTATTTTCAATAAAGAACACATTTCGCTTAACATATAATGTTTTTGAAAGCATATAGATATTTTCTCGCCGTTATAGGACACTGGATATCAATTGCAAGATGTGACATTAGATAGATGTCGTGACAACAATGATGTGTGATCTTCCCCACCGGACTACAGTCACAAAGCGAGATTATTACTCTTTCGATGATATTGATAAAAAGCTCTAAATGTTAACCATGTAGAGTTGCTTGAAATTGAAACTCTAGGCATAATCTTCTAGGTAGTAAAGAAAAAAAAAAAAAAAAAGAAAAAAGAAATGAAAAATAAAGAAGGATAAAAAATAATAAAAAGTACTCCTATGTTCGAAAAACCTGGTAATAGGCTTGTTCGGATAAGAGTATGGAAATTTTGGGGCACTCCGCTGAACCGATAGGGTGGAGATATATCATCCAATTCAAGAAACCTTAGCTTCATGAGTGATGGTAATATTTTCAAATCGTGACTATGCCGAATAACTTGGGGCAGTGTTGTTTGCTCCATCGTTGTCCTCAAGACAAAGGACTGTGACGAATTGATTTCCTCAAATAATGATAAAAAAAATGAAAAATGAAAAAAATGATAGGCGATATCATGGGAGAAATTAAGACTCGCACCACCTAGAACTCTATTCCTAGAGTAATATTTCTGCGCTCAAGTGGTTATACAAGCCTACCATTTTGGGGGCGGAGTAGATAATGAGAATTGAGAAAGAGTAGTATTCTGCAGCAACGCGGTAATCATGAGGATGAACCGAGTCACCAGGGAAGATTTCACATCTTTAAATTACCAAGTGGTTGAATCTAAGCCACTCTTGCACATGATATTCAGAGCTCCTATGCTGTGTTTTCAAAATCTTGTATGTTAATCTAAATGATACCCTTCAGTGGAACACTAATCAGCAAATTGACAAGTTAAAGCAACAAAAATTTCCATGTATTACTTCAGGGGTAAGATCCAGAACACAAGGAGGCGGATACTATTGAAGCCCCTAACCAGAAATGACCTCACAATGCACAGAATGAAGATGATAACAAAGGTATAGCCTTGTGTCAGACAGCTCAAGAACAAGAAGCGAATTCCAGCCATGATGCCTTGTTTGGTTCAAGAAAATGAAAGACGAAACATGACAAGTATGAGCTTACAAAGTGTGGGAACGATAGAAAAGTAAACATTGAGTCTCCAAAGAATTAAAACACAGAAATCGATGAATGGTGTCCATCAAGAGACAACAAGAAGATTGAGGTTAAGAAGCATTTCGCTCACCCCGATAACGAAATTAACAAATACTCAGAATATTGGGTCAAAAGAATTGGAAGGTAGCCGAGCACGATCGAATGGGGCAATGCAGAACAGAAAGAATAGTAAGATTCTCTGCACGCGCATAATATAGCATTTGTTGGTGAAGCAGGCAGAAACCCTGAAGAAGAAAGGCGGGTGCTCGTGTAAAAGAACAAGAGTAGATGCCCATTGAGCAAAATTTGACAGAAATGAAGATCAAAATTGAGCATACCGCAAAAGGAAAGGAAATAGAGAAATCAGAAGAATGACTTTTCAGAACATAAGATTAACAAAGAAAAAGAAAAAGAGGAGAAAGAAAGCATAACATTACATCCATCATATAGATAGGGGCATGTCAATTTTGCTTGTTCCTAAACAGGTATTTGAAGAATTATCGAAGAATTTATCAAAGTCCATAAAACAACAGCCATGTCGACGTCAGATCCAGATATTAAATCCTTCGGGTCATCGGTAAGTCCTTCGGGCACGATGTTAAGTCCTTCGGGTCATCAGTAAGTCTTTCGAGCGTGATATTAAATCCTTCGGGTCATCGGTAAGTCCTTCGGGCACGATGTTAAATCCTTCGGGTCATCAGTAAGTCTTTCGAGCGTGGTGTTAAATCCTTCGGGTCATCAGTAAGTCCGCCGGGCATGATGTGGCAGCATATCGGCGTGAGTCCCCATAAAACAACAGCCATGTCGGCGTCGGATCCATATATTAAATCGCCGGGTCATCGGTAAGTCCCGGGCATGATGTTAAATCCTTCGGGTCATCGGTAAGTCTTTCGGCGTGGTGTTAAATCCTTCGGGTCATCGGTAAGTCCCGGGCATGATGTGGCAGCATATCGGCGTGAGTCCCCATAAAAAAACAACAGCCATGTCGGCGTCAGATCTAGATATTAAATCCGCCGGGTCATCGGTAAGTCCCGGGCACGATGTTAAGTCCGCCGGGCCATCGGTAAGTCTTTCGAGCGTGGTGTTAAATCCCGGGTCATCAGTAAGTCCCGGGCATGATGTGGCAGCATATCAGCGTGAGTCCCCATAAAACAACAGCCATAGATCCGATATTAAATCCTTCCGGGTCATCGGTAAGTCCGGGCACGATGTTAAGTCCTTCGGGCCATCGGTAAGTCTTTCGAGCATGGTGTTAAATCCTTCGGGTCATCAATAAGTCCCGGGCATGATGTGGCAAGCATATCAGCATGAGTCCCCATAAAACAACAGCCATGTCGGCGTCGAGATCCAGATATTAAATCATTCGGGTCATCGGTAAGTCCTTTGGGCACGATGTTAAATCCTTCGGGTCATCGTAAGTCTTTCGAGCGTGGTGTTAAATCCTTCGGGTCATCGGTAAGTCCCGGGCATGATGTGGCAGCATATCGGCGTGAGTCCCCATAAAACAATGGCCATATCGGCGTCGATCCGATATTAAATCCTTTGGGTCATCGGTAAGTCCTTCGGGCACGATGTTAAGTCCTTCGGGCCATCAGTAAGTCTTTCGAGCATGGTGTTAAATCCTTCGGGCATGATGTGGCAGCATATCAGCGTGAGTCCCCATAAAACAACAGCCATGTCGGCGTCAGATCCGATATTAAATCCCCGGGTCATCGGTAAGTCCCGGGCACGATATTAAATCGCCGGGTCATCGGTAAGTCTTTCGGCGTGGTGTTAAATCCTTCGGGTCATCGTAAGTCATTCGGGCATGATAAGCATATCGGCGTGAGTCCCCATAAAACAACAACCATGTCGGCGTCGAGATCTAGATATTAAATCCTTTGGGTCATCGGTAAGTCGCCCGGGCACGATGTTAAGTCCTTCGGGCCATCAGCAAGTCTTTCGAGCATGATGATAAATCCTTGGGTCATTAGTAAGTCGCCGGGCATGATAGGCGATCTTAGTAGCGTAGGTCCAAAAATGGCAATGACCTCGTAAAAAAAAAAAGGAACCTGCATTTTCAAGCCCCGGTGAAAGGTTCCATAGAGAGAGAACCCTAAATCTAAAATCTCAAAAAGAACTCCCAGTCGGAAAAATCCATTAGCGGCTCAAAAGGTTTTATATAGGAGAAACCAGCGTTGAAGGCGAAGAGTTCTATATAGGAAGAACTCCAAGCTTTAGAGTCTCAAGTGAAGGGTTCTATATAGGAAAGAGTCTGTAGCTCCAAGATCGGAAGGTGACGAAGCTCTATATAGGAAGAACTTTCGAGCCCAAGATTCAGCCAAGGAAGAGCGGAGATATCCAAAAGAACACGTTTTCCAAAGCTACAAACAGAGAAGTCGATAAAAATGAGTGCTTATTAATCTTTGCTTTGTTTCCCATTCCATGAGAACAAGCAAAGAGGGGCATCATAATCACTCATTTTTTTACTGTAAATACATATTAGTATGTTTATTATATATATGTTTAATGTTTTACTAATATTATATATATATATGGTGTGTGCATGTACATTATATTATATGCATGTATACGTATTAATGATGAATGTGTGTCGCGTATGTATCTAGAGTATGAGCGTATTTGATTAATATATATAGAAGTTATGTTAATTATGGGCAGGATTATATGTACGTATGCCAATATGTTATACTTGTATAAGTATATGTTTGTATCATGTATATATATTGATGTTATAATTATATTATTATTATTAATATTATTGGGCTGATAAAATAAAATAAAAAATTAAATATATTAAACCCAAATAAAATTTACAGTCCAAGTCCAATTACAAGGCCCGGTTGGCCCAAATCTTATCTAATTACAATGTGGAATAGCGTGGGGCGTTGGATCAAGATCGATCCAACGGCCACGATACAACTAAGAGGTCAAAAATATCTGCCAGGCGCGTGTTCCACACGTATGGACCGTTCGAGTGCCACGCGCGCGTGTGGTCCACGCGCGGACGCTTTAATATCCCAAGCGCTCGTAAGATCCACGCGTTCTGACTCCTCGACTGCAGAGCTCCACGTGTCAAGATCTGGAGCCATCTCATCAAATCGAGGCTTCATCCAAGCCGTTCGTCCTTCAAGCCATCTCGACCGTTAGATCAGATCTGATCTAACGGCCGAGAACGCGTCTGGCCGCTGGCAGAACATCCATACCGCCACCACGCCGATATTCAGCCCCCGTGTTCAGAACATGCCCAAGACAACAAGCAAAAAATGTCAGTTTAGTTCAGATCTGAAAAAGCAAGATGCAACTTGCAACAAAACGAAGACAATGATATATATGAAAACGGGGATCTTGTAACAAAAAGAGGGAAGAGAACGGAGAGGGGTAACAAAAAAACAGAGTGTATTGTAACAAGTTTTTTTTCAGAAATACAAAAAAAAAGCAACGCAAGTCCAGTGGTACTTTTCTTACTTTTTTTATTGCATATACGAAAGAGAAAAAAAACAGAAACAAAAATAAGAGAGTCATCTTACCTTCTCTGTTTGTGGGTCTTCTCTTCCTTAAGTGATAAGCCTTTCGGCTTCTCCAAGCCTGATATGGTGAACTAAAGGGAGAGGAAGACCCCTGGTAGTTTTATTTTGGTTTAAAAAATATTTTTTTCGCTTCGTATTTTCTAGATCTAGGGCAAACAAGGGTGTATCCTCTGAATCCAACCACGGATTCATGTTGAGGACGAAAATGGGGTTATTTTGGTGTGTTTTGGAGGTCTGCCGGCGCCGGTTAGCGGCGGCCGGCGGCGGAGAACACGGCGGCCGGCCGCCGGATTCTGGGTTTCAGAAGAACATTTGAGAGAAAATCAAGAACATGGTTCTTGCAAAAATCAGAAAAATGAAACAAATGGCTGAAAATCTGATTTCGGCCTAAAATGGGGTTTTTATAGTTGTTATTATTTCGTTAAATGGGTAAATTACGCACTTAATCCCACCGCGTTTTCAATATTTTCGTTTTTGTCTTGCCGCATGGTATAATTACAACCCCAGTCCCCTGGATATTTCAAAGTCTTGTAATCCAGTCCCTAAATTACACCGATTCAGATTTTAAATGGTAAAATTACCCCCTTAACCATCCCGCGTTTTTGAACTTTTCATTTTGGGTCTGCCCCTTGGTCTAATTACAGTTCTGGTCCTTTTAGGTTTTGTTTGTTTCGCAATTTCGTCCCTAAATTACATATTATTGTTATTTAATTGCTGCCACTGACTTTTGTTTTTCTTTCATTTCAGTCCTGTATTCTTTGTAAATATTCATGTTCGTATTATAATCGTATATGTTGATATGCTATTATTTTATTTTATGTCCCTCGTATATGACTCGTATTTTATGTTTATATGTATATATGTGTTAAGCTTATGATAGTCATGTTTTTTTATCCGGTTATTCGTATTAAAGCATGTTATGTTCTATTTGACTCGTAAAACAACATGTTCTTGTATTTTTGTACGTATTGTATGTTTTCTTGGCTTTTAGGTTACGTGTTAGTGTGTCTTCTTTTATGTATAATATATTGTTCATATATGTTGAAATATGTTTTATTAATAGCATGTATGTCTTTTTAAATATTTGTTCGTCTATATACGTAATTATTCCTACCTTGTTATTCTGAATTGTTAAAGTTGTTTTTTATCTATTATTTAGAATAATATGTATATATGCATGTTTTAGTCTAGAATATCATTTATGTTAGATTCGTATTCTGTTATGTCAATATTTATTACATTTAAATATTTTGCCATGTTTTATATTTTTGCCACTAAGATTGCATATGATTTATAACTTGTTAATGTGGTGCCCTTTTATCCGAGCGTAAACGGGGCCAGTATTAGACGTAGTGATAGTGGTTGGGCGTTTATTCTCGGATAAGGGGGCCCTTAAAATTTATTCGCAATTAGGACCGTATTTTAAAATAATTGTCACTTTAATCCGGAAAATCCAATGTTAATAAAGTGGTAATTATTAAAGTACCAATTTTGGGCGGTGTGGGGGTGCTAATCCTTCCCCATCCGTAACCGACTCCCGAACCCTATCTTTTTGAATCTCTGGTTTTATGGTGTCCGGCCTACCTAAGTGGCCGGTGGCGACTCCATTTTTTAAAATGCGGTTTTTTTATAAAAAAAAACCCACGGAATAAATATTTTATATCCAAAAGAATCACAAACACCTTTCAAACACCTTCGAAAAAGCCACGTTTTTTATTTAGCGATGAAAGACATCGCTACACACTTCACTACCACTTGGGAGTCAGATTCAACGATGATGCTCTTGGCTAACCAATCTAGTTCGAGGAATACCAGCAAAGTAGTCTTAATCGCCATAGTTTAACCAGCCTCTCCAACCTGATCGCCATTTACTACACATTGCAAGTCGGCTATGCCATTGACTTGAGCAACGTCATTGTTCTCTATATATTACCTCAAGAACAACACACGTATATCACACCCTAATACCAAAGTTTAGTTTCAAACAGTACCAGAAAAAAAAATTAACTCAATCTTTCAACATTTGAATGCATATAGTTCAAACAAACACCTATATAAACTTCATGTCATCAATTGCACCATCCATAACCTTCTTTATTACTCTCCATCCCTTCTTTAGAATGCAACATTCCAAGGGACCAATCACAAAAGAATTCGGCCCACCACCAACAAGCTTTACCTAAACTCCACTATCAAATATAACCAATTTCCACGCATATTCTAAACCTAAAGTGCATTACCAACACCACTGCTCCACCAAGTCCCCAGCTACTTTATAAAACTCACAACCAAAACAAGTTTAAACAATAAATAACAAGATCTAAGCCTATTGTTACGGGTTTTTCAGTCGTGACATTCTCTTCCACTCAATCTCGTAACGCCCCCGTCATGAGTTAACCGTATTCGTGATGGGCCAATTGTCATCATCCAAAGAGAAAGACTCAGTCTTAGTGGTTGCCAATAGAGAAGGTAGAAGGCGCTTTAGCCCTTTTGCTTGCTGAGAAATGCCCCCATTTTTGCCTATCTCACTTGTTTACAGCTCTTATGGGTATTTTAGTGTTGATTTCACATGATGCAATATCTAGGCCTCCTAGACCTGCTCTCTCGCCCAAGCCTCATAGCATTCATATTCCAAGCACTAAGTATTCCTTGCCTGCTCAGATGCATCAATCCACGTATACCCTTTTCCTCGCATAGAGAGCTCGAGTAGTTCTTGGTAGGAGGGAACTAAGACTTTATCTAAGGTTCATTTCTATTTGCTCTCCCGCTACGCTAGTACTTAAGAGACTATCTTAGCCCAGAGTGATCCCCCACTACCAAAGTAGAGACACCTTTATCTTGTCAGCTCCTTACCGCTCCATGGGGCTACCTTCACGTCACTTCCTTGAACTCGCTTAAGGAAATCCCAAGCTCCAACACTCGAAAAGAACAACTACACAACAACAAGGCAATGGGACCTACAAAGCCCCATTTATACCACCACTCAAAACACCAATTATAAAACCCCCTCTCTCCCACTTCACACCTCGGAACGCACCATTCTTATAGAGAGAAAGGCGCTTTTACATATTCTTAACCCAAAATGGCTGGGGATAGGTTACAAGGTATATCGACCGACAGGGAGAGGAAAGGTTCCTTTTTTCTAGGGTACTCCTGGGAACAGATCCAGTGGAGACGAGGTGGGCCTGTAGCTCAGAGGATTAGAGCACGTAGGATAGGTAAGGGAAGGAAGAAAGATCTCTGATCCAGTGGATGCTTGAAAGTAAGGTAAGCTGATCCCATGAGAAGGGTTTGAGCCGAGAGTTTTCCTTTTAGCCGTGTGACGTAGTAACTGTTGTTTTACTAATCTTTAAAGTATTGTCCTGACTGAAAGCTTTAACGTATAAATCTATCTGCTGGTAAAATCAATCATTCTATAAAGAGTGAGTTTTCATAGGTAGACTCGTCATCTGTCTCTCCGGTTTGTAACCCTTCTGTTGAACACCAATTTCAAATGCAATCTGACTGAAGTGAGCACATTTTGCTTCTTGAGTACGCCATAGGTTTAAGGAGTTCGAGCCCTGATCTCGACAAGCCCAGAAGATCGAGGAAGGCGATAAGCATAAAGACCCATATGAACTTGTAGCTTTCTTGGCCATGTGGCTATCGAAGTTTATATTATCGGACGTTCCGATCTCATTCCAAAAGTAGAGGCTGAGATGTTCCCTTAGTTGGCGAAGTTGGGTTGGGGCTCTCATTTCTTTTCTTTAAATTAAATTGAAAGTTAGAATGTCTTTCTGCTGCAAGAGAAGAAGACAACTAGCTATAATTCTCAAATTATAGTCAGACTTTCAAAGGAATCCTAACTCATAGAAGATAAATTCCCTACGGGCTAAGGGAAAAGCGGAGATGTCACCGGTAAGAACGAAGACTTAACCACTTTCTTTTGAGGAGGCGAAAGGGGCTTTGTTGAAGCGGAGCAGCTATTGAAAGAAATGAATTCACGGTGCCATTCTCGTCTACTCAGTAAGGGAATAAAGAAGCCGACTATTTCTTAAATGAAAATAAAGGACTTCCAGATCGGCAACAAAAGAGTTCCAAGATTCGCGACATCCGCTAGAGCTCAAACATTGACATTTCCCACTAGGCCAGGGGAGGAGAATATTGGCGGGTAATCCGCCTAGCTGTATCATGTTCCTCGCATAGAGAGCTCGAGTAGTTCTTGGTAGGGGAAGTAATATTGTAGATCAGTTTCATTGCTATTTGCTCTCCCGCTACGCTAGCACTTAAGACACTATCTTAGCCCAGAGTGAGGGATCCAAAGAAAGAGTACCCAAAGTAGGCAGTACTGCGAGTCCACGACTACCACTTCTGTAACTGAACTTCCTGCCCCCTGTCCACTCAGTCTCCTTTTTGGACTTCAGGAGCATTGAGTAAAGGGAGGCAAAGGGGCGACCATAGGTTCGAATCCTCTTATCTTTCTTCATTACTATCAGCCACTAGTGAGAGGCAAAGACATACTGAATGAGAAGTATCGCATCTTGTCATTCTGATTGTGGCTACTAATTCAATTGTGCATAAACGAAGAACAGCTCCAACAGCTAGACTCTGACCGTCGGGTTCTCCTACACGAGCAAAGGCCTTTGAGGGAGGACATGAGCCAACACCCCTTGCATCCCTAAGTATTTTGGGGTTATTGATAGACCCATTTTCTTTATATATGATTTGATCTCCTACCTATCACAAAGGAGGAGGTGTCGATGCAGGTTGAATCCCGATCTTATAGATTAGATGGGCCTACATCTTTTTTCTAAAGAAAGCCCTCTATAATTCAATTGTTTCAGCTCGAGCGAGATAATTAGCATGTGTTAGCAAGGGAAGAAGTAAGGGATTACTTGCTATTTTAATGCATTTCTTTGCCTCGGTTAAACACGGAAGAAAGAGCTATAAGAAAGACTGATTCACTCGCTTTCGAGAACTAAGATTTACAGCTTATTCTACGTTCGGCGAATGTTCTTCCGGGGAATTCAGCTCTTCTTTCATAGATTGGGAACAAAATAAGCACCAATAGCGTATTGAGTTAGATGAGCTACATGAGTTTCATTAGCTCCTAGCGCTGTATATCTGAATTAACTATAGGGTTAAGAGTGACTTGCTTACACTGCTAAATAACCTTCACTTTAGCGAGCTTCCGGATAAACTACATTCAACAGGAGAAACAAAACTTTGAATAGAAGGATCAGTGCCCGTAGCAGTCTTGGAATTAGGTTATGATGATCGTGATGAGCTCTACTAGAAAGAAAATATCTTATATTCATAGAGTAAGTGCTATCTAAGGGGCTTATAAGCCCAGCCCTTGAATTCCGTTCCGTAGTTCAATCCAGAACTCCAGATGTGTAAGTTGCGGCTAAGCGGCTCTGTCCTTTTCAAAGAGGTTATCCTTTTCTTTTCTGTCCCCGCTTGTTAGTGTTATAGGATAGCTCCCCATTTAAGTAAGTCACTTTTCCCGGGTACGCGGTTGCTGTCTTCTTTCTAGCCATTTGTTTAAGATTGGTAGCAGTCCCTTTTTAGCACCACCTTTCCTTTTCTTCTCTTTCAGCAGCCTCCAATCGTAGGCCAGCTGAAGACCGAATAAAGCAGTTCAAGCCTACTTCTGATCTCAACAATGACATCTCAACGATCGCAATCCGTAGGCTAAGAGGAAAGAACCTGAAACCTCCACTTCAGGATAAACAGAGTCTCGCTGGGAAGCTGAGCTAGGGCATGAAGATAGCAGCCCTAACCTTTTTATCCAGGTGACAGGGCAATTCAACCCGTAAGCTGTGGGATCGAACCGAACTCATCTGGGGTGGATGCCGACAGAGAAGTGAATGCATGGGATAGATTAAATTAACTATTCATATGCCTCTCAAAATACAAATTCTGAATGGACATCTTTGATGAGAAGGCCAGCTTTCAGCACAATTTCCTCTGGCATATTTTGAAGCTTACATAACCCCCTATCTAAGCCTTTCCTTACATCGATATCACTCTGCATGCCGAGATGCAATTGTTGTATTGACCTCCTCTTTTTCTCTAAGCAAACTGGAAACCTTCTGATAACGGGAGATGATGAGAGTGAGATGGATCTCATTGATTATGGACGCCCTGTGAGCTGTTTTCTCTAAAAGAACCGAAGATATGCTCTTTTGAGAACGAGCAATGGAGACTAAGCAAGGATATAGATAACCCCTATACGACGAAGTCTTGAACTGAATCAAGCTAAAGCAACATACACTTGAAAGAAGGTCTTTTTCTACTCGTTTACTGAGCGAATTACTTGACTAACGGTAACGGGCTCCACTAACTGACTTCACTTTTGAGCGTACCCAACTAGCCTTTTTTCCAAAAGAGATAGATAGAACTAAACTTGTACTAGCTCTAACGTCTCTCTCTGGTCCTTGCTCTGATCGACTTGCCCGTAGAACCTGCGCCTTCCCACTAATCCATAGAAGAATCCTGCTTGGAGTGAGAACTGCTTGACGGGTGCGCAACTTACTATTCATATTACATGGATCCTAGCCTTGAACACTGATCCCTATTGCTTGAAGTTTGATCCCTACTACCGAGATACAGAAACTCGTTGATACGCTTCCTGCCTATGGAACTACGGGAATTACAGATTGACTCCTCCCGCCTGGACTGCTGAACTTGATTATATTCATTAGCCCCTAGAATCAGGAAAGTCTTAAAGACTTTCGGCACAACGCAGGAATAGGAATACTTCTACCTAGACCACGTTCAACCGATTACTTTACTTGATTACTTATTGGTAAAGGTGTTGACTCTGTGTACATAATTACATTACACCTTGGTTTCTTAGATTGTGGCTTCTCCTTGATTCGGATGGAGCCTTAAATTTCGGTGAGCAGAATAAGGATTCCTTCACCACCCAGCACCCAAAACCAGTACATAACAACAACCCCGTTCTAAAAGACCTTTGAATTTATCGATTCTTTCTTTTCTTTAGAACTTCGCTTTCTCCTGAACCTGCTGGTGGTGCTGACTTGATCCGAGGTAAGCGTTAGCTTTAGCTTTCGACTTGACCTTCCGTCTAACACTCGGGATATTCGAAGAGAAGTGTTGTGGCTCACAACCTTGACTTTGTTTGAGTAGAATTCTTCTAACCCGAATTCCCTTATAGTCTCTGGACGGGATTACTTTAGCTTTGCTTCCTTAGGATCTCATTCCTTTACCCCGGCCAATGATTTGAATCTGAGTACAAAAGAAAAGCTTATTTTGAATTATCATTTCGTTCCAGGATCCGCGGCAGTTGTTGCTTGCTTCCTGAGCCTATACCTGGTGAACTCCCTAGGGCTGAGAAGAAAGCTTAGAATTCGATAAAAACATTTCCTTCGAGGGCACTCATAACTAAAGTACTGGCTCGCGAACTGCCAGAATTCGGGTTTCCCTAGTGGATTCACCAGTCTTGCGGACTCCCTTCAGCTTACTTACGATCGAAATCACTATTTTGCTTTTTGAGCTATACGAAAGAACTAGATCACGATCTCGCGGGACTAATCTCTTGAAAACTGAAAGAAAGGGAAAGCCAATCGTACGTCCTGGTCGCCGGATCGGAGGAATCAAGGTATCTTAGGAAACCTTGTTACGAAGATGCCTTGGTTTCTTCTTTACGCACATTCAAGTGCAACGGATTCATTGAATCTGTCTGTCACTTTCAATTGTCACGGTTTTCCACCCAGCTTATCTCACTCATGGGCGCTCGGCGTGGAATCGGGCAGCCAAAAGGTGACTCCAATATCATTTGTCACAGGGTCATTACCCTTTCCCCAAAAGACATGTCTAATAGTATGTGCAGCGCCACCGCATATATATTTCAAGACCTCATTTTTCCTTTCTGATGTGAGATTATTCTCTCCGCCTCTTTCTAAGCGTGACAATAAGCATATAAAGGACAACTAATTGAAATACTAACCAAAACAACCTTGGCAGAATTCATCATCGTACTACACCTCCCTAAATTCTTCTTCATTAACCGATTCTTCTACCATATGGATTCGAAACACCTTCCTAGCTGCAAACACTTTCGCATCAGACCCTAACCCTCGTACCGACACCTTCCAACCCACACAGCGAGCAGACTATACCTTGTTTTCGTTCAGATCTGCCTCCAATCTTACGATTTCGCGAACCACCTCTTGTTCTGAGCCTTGGATTTGAATTCCAAACCATTGCCAATCTAAGCATGCACCTAACATTTGCTAGCAATGCTGAAGCTCCTCCAAACGGACCATCTCTTCAACTTTTTCTTCATTCCCAATAATAGTAATACTTATTTTTTTTCCCAAGGCGAGAGCTTTGCGTGTGTTATGAGTGAAGATTTGTTTTCGAGCTACATCCGAATTTGTGGGAGAAGAGCCGACAACTTCCATCTTATCAATCTTGCTCCCAACACGTTTGTTTCTTTTTAAAGCGCGATCTCTTCTTTTCCTTTCAGCTTCATTGGGTGCTTTATCCTGAAGATCGAATAAAAAAGCGTATCTCTTATCAAATCTACGACAAGGTTCTTCTTGCATTTCAGGGAACATGTCCCTCGGTGAAATAGTAATCGCCACCGGCTCCGGAACAAAATCTCCAGGATTATTTGCTTTGTCAACTAAATTAGCCCACCACTCTTGCTCAATAGAGGCTCCATGATCATGCTCCTGACCTTGTGGAATAGTGATCGGGGATGCCAAAGGTGCTATTGTCACGCTAGAAAATGTTCCCTTTTAATCTCCAATTGACCAAGACCCATCAAATTAATATCCTCAATAGCCCGTGCATTAACTAACCCTTCAAAGCAATTCGGTTAACCGATAACGTGTATTTAGACCCCTCGAATTCCTTACTGGATCGATTCCTTACTAGATCGAATTCCTTATTTAGAATCCTTAAATTCACGTCATAGGTATTTCAATTCTTCAAGCTTTAGATTTTGAGGTTCCAAAGTTTACAGTTCATGGAAAAAATCCTCAATAGGTTTAGAACTCAATCCAATTCTCGTAAAAATCCTTACTTAGCTTAAATCTATCATATAACAACCACTTTACTTAGCTTAAATATATCATATAACAACCACCCATCATCTTTTTAAATTTCAAGACTAAACAAAATGATTTCAAAAGATAGGTAGACTTATAAGCTTACCAAGAGTATGATTAAATTAATGAATCCGTAGCCTAAATTGATGGAATTTGAGATAAGGATTTAAAATTCTTGAGAAGCTTTCATCAATGGTGCGGTGGAGAGTTGAGGAAGATGACCATGTGCTTCCCTTTTTCCTTTTCCTTTTCCTTTTCCTTTTCCTTTAATTGCCGAGAGGTTAGAAATCCAAATGCCAATTTCCCTTATTTTCTTTTAAAAAAATAAAGATTAAATGTGTACAAGACACATGGATAGGTGATTCACCAAAAAATGGTGAAATAACCAATCAAGCCATTACTTTCTCCACCTATCGGACTATGGCTTCCAACTTCTACCTTTTATATTTTGGTCCTTAATTCTCAATATCTTAAAATTGAATTTAATACTAAAAATTTAATTTAATCGAACGATTCAATGATTGGTTTTAATTTTCGAAAAATAAATTCTGATCACCAAAAATACAATTAACTATCAAACCAATTTTAGAGGTGTTACAATACTCACCGCGAACATAAGAAATGAATGACAAACCACTAAAGTTGAACATGAAGGACGGTCGAGAAATACTGTAAACTACACCTTGCAGCGAAATTGAGACTTCATTGCCACGACAGCGAGGTAGCCTTCGACGGTGATAAATATGAGAGAAGAAAAATATTTTAGTTTTTTTTAAATAAGAATTTTAGGGTTCTGTGAGAAATTAGTTTTTTCTAGAAAAATTTAAAAATATATTTTTAAATAAAAATCAAAGAAAATTAAAAATCAAGTCCCATATCAAGTAAAGATATAGTGAAACAATTTTAACGAATATTAACGAATCTTTCTCAAAATCGTAACGAATTGAAACGTTATGCACATACTTTGACAAACAAACAAAACTTTTAACACCTAAAACAAAACAAAAATATTTAAACACTCATTTTTCAATAAAATCTAAAATAAGTTTTAGATTAAGAATAAAACATGAGAATAGAGTAAATAACCTTTTTAATATATAGATATATAATATTAATGAAAATGAAAATATTAATTATAAACTAAATTTTAATTTTAGATTTAATTATACTACTATGTCATGTTGTCATTAACTGTTAACGGTAATGTTGTTAACAATAAATTTTGTTATGTGATAATGTGACATGGCCGTATAAATTTTTATAATTATTTAATAATTTTTAGTCGGAAGATGACATATGTCATCTCTATTAGAATAAAATTGATAAAAATATTTATTTTTAGAGGGATTTGAACTTACGTCTCATAAATGAGGTGACTAGTTCATAGCCATAAAGCCAAGCAATCACATTATTTAGATGTTGACAAATTTTTTACCTAAGTAAAGTATAATTAGAGGAAAATTTAGGAAAATATTTATGTATTTGAAGTGAATTAAACTTGGGTCCCGAGTATAATAAATCTAATGCATATCCATCAAAACTAGTAGAAGCCTTGCGAATAAGTTGACAAAACTTTTATTCTTAATCTTTGATTGAAATTAGTTTTATTTATTTTATGAAAAATATTAATTCTAATATATATTTATATATTTAAGTGTATATATATATATAATTAATAATATATAATGGGTTAGGACAATGGCAGAGCCACATATTGATTAGGGGTCAATTGACCCCACTTTATTTGTTGTGATATAGGATTTTCGAATAGTTCAATGCGATTTTCAAGAAGTTAGTATAAAAATTTTCATAGAAAATGTTAGAATTGACCCTACTTGATTTGTGTGGTATGGGGTCAACAATATTTATATTGTAGTGGTATGAGAATCCTCATATCTCATACTCTACTTTGACCCCCACTATATAAAAATTCAGGCTCCGCCACTGGGTTAGGATCCACTTACACACAATGTAAAACTCATAGTTTTACACGATTTTTGGATCGTTGGATGGGTGAGATTATCTTCTTACTTTTTTTCAAGTAATAATATTCACATATTATAATGTTAATCTCATCCATCTATTTCACCCATCCAACAATCCAAAAATCATGTAAAACTTAAAAACTCTTACACTGTATAAACATGTAACACCTCGATCCCGATACGGATCTGAAGCACAATATTCGGGTCACCCAAAATTGACCCATTAAAAATTCCATTTCCATGAGTTTAGCCATTTCCAAAATATCAAAGCATCAATAAATCCATGTAATTTAATAAACATCATAATTAAGTTTACAAAACAGGAGCTCCAAGTTCAAAACACTGTATATCAAAATAGTATTTTAAAAAGAGTTTCGGACTCAACAATAGTAAAGTCCTATGAATACATTAGCCCAGACTAAAGTAGCAAGTAATGTGCTATGAAGCGAACGCGGTGCTGAGAAATCCTCGTCGATGTGTTCCTCCAAAGGGTGAACTGTCAACCTACGCACGAAAAAACAACGCATCTACATGCTGAGCTAACAAAACTCAGTGGTACATTTCTACTCTACCATAATTCGTGATTATCATAAAATAAGCATTTAAGATAGTTATCACTTAGAGAGCAGAGAAAAGGGTTTACTGTTTATGAGTTGTTATCTAGACTACACTAGCTAGAGTCCTCAGATAACCTATCTCAAGGTATCAACAAATCTACAAGAAGTCGTACAAGTTCCACCATACATTACCATACTCAAGGTTACATAGCCTATCGAGTTACTCGACTCACTCAGCCTATTGAGTTAATTCATATCGTACCCTGATCACTTAGCCATTGGGTACATAAGATATCATCTATAGCATATGTACAACATACATAATACATCCATGCATCATCTACAAAATGGCCAACGAAGCCCTACTTTACCCGTGCTCACATAGTCGTTGGGTTACCCGTGCGCACATAGTCGTCAAGTTAAATGGACCATATTCGAATCACCATAGCCACGGATATGTCCTAGACATACCAGGATCACATTAGCCACAAGTAGTCTTTGCCTGAGGTCACTCAACCTATCAGGTTACTCGAGCTCACTCAGTCTATCGAGTTTAATACCTTATTCGGATCACAATAGCCACGGATAGGCTTCTAACCGTACCCAGATCACTCAGCTCGTAGGTACTCGGATATAATTGATCACGCAGATCGAAGTACATATCCCCTTAATATAAGTATCGTAGTACTAACTCTTAAGACATCCAGATTCCTTTAAAACAAACATAAGATAATACATGCTCCCCGAACATTTATACACCTCACCAAGAGGTAAGTGGCTCCTAGCCAAGCTATTAAGAAAATGCCACCAAGGCATGATACCAAGCATCTCTAGGATTTCTATCGTAATAATTCTCCATTTCACAATTATCGGGTTATTACACATTATGCCCATTTATGAGGGTTAAATTTTGGTTTCTCAATTTTACTTTATTTTACCATATTAGAAGCCTATCAGGCCTTAGTCCTCGAATTATAAGCCATTTAAACTCAAAACGTATTTTACGGGCAGATTGCCTAGTGGGTACCGATACCCAATTGAGGGTATCGATACGCCCCTCTAGGTACTGATACCCAGACCATGCGTACTAATACCAAGGTTATGCAAAAAGGGTTAAACCAACACCTCGTACCAGTACATGGGGCCGTGTACAGATACCCTTCGGGTACCGATATGCCCCTAAGCGTACTGATACCAATTTAGCTACTGGAATACATGAACAAGAGGTACCAATACCCACCTATGGTGTACCGATATGCCCCTTTAAAATCACTTGTGTTTAACATAGGGTATCGGTACAGGCTTCTTGTGTACCAATATTGAAGCCCAGAAATGGCTCCAAGGCTCGAGAAATCACTTCCCAAGCCTCTAAAACGTAACCTTTAACCCCTTAATCCAATTCTACCTCTTATGAGAGTTAATTTGAGTGATTTTCTACCCCTTTTACACCCTATTAACATTTAATCCAGAATTTACCATTAACGAAGTTTTAGTTGCCTTAATACCAAAACTAGCAATCTTAACCTATAAATCGAGCAAAGCAATCACTTTATGATCTTCAAGAATATATAAGATTCAGAGATGTATTGACCTTTAGCTAGAAATCCCGAAACCAAGCTCACCCCTTACTTCCCCAACTTCTTCTCTTGGCTCAAGCTTGAACAACCCCAACGCACTTCCATTTTTTACCACAAACACATAAAAATCGTATCGATACTTAAACCCAAGATTTATCAAGAATTTACTACGAATTTACAACCTTTAAAATCAAAGGAAAGCTTCTACAAGCCTTGAATACCAAAAATCCATAAAATGGCATCTTACCTTTTTATCACAAGATTATACTTTTCATGAAGCTCTTAGAAAGGGGATTAATTTCTTCTTCACTCATAAATCCTGAAATGAAACTTTGGAGATAAATATTTGATCTTTAAACCTTGATAGCCATGGTTTCAAAGGAGGAAAGGTAGAAAAAGAAAGAGAAAAGAAAAAGATGAGGAAAAGGGTGATCTCATAATCCCAATTTTTGTCTCCCCTCCCCCATCACATGAAGACAAACATTTTGAAAAGGGTGGCCAACCTCTTAACTAGGAATAGGTCCAAATACAACATAAACACTTCAAGTTTCGTCATCTTTATAAAATAGCCAATACCAAAGCCCAAATAGCATAATTCTCATCCAATAAGGCCCAAACTTGGCTCATCGGGTCTAATTACTCTAACCAACACGAAGGTCTAGAATCCAGGTCGACGCCCAACCGTTGACTCGAAAATTCGAGTCGTTATAAAACGGATCCTACCCCATATATAATTATATAATTCTATATCATAATATATAAATATATTAAATAAAATATTTTTGTATATTCTTAATTATATATTATATTTATATATTTACTTATGAATATTAGATGACCCAGGTTTAAATCCCTTGGTGTAAATTTTTTTATTAATTTTTTCTAATAAGAGATGGCATGTGTCATCGTTTGATTAGACGATAATTCTCCAATAAGATAATGAGATGAGTCATCATTTGATCAGAAGATACTAAATAATTATAAATATGTCACGTGGTCATGCCACATCATCACATAACAGAATCTACCGTCCACACCATAGTCATGTCATCACAACAAACAATTATGAGCGCAATGGTATAATTGAACCTAAAACTAAAATTTAGTGTTAAGATTGAATAAATTAAAAGTTTGACGGTATAAACGATACAACACCAATAGTTTGGTGATATCTGATGTAGTTTACCCTAAATTAAATTAATAATAATTTAAATTTATTAATTGATAAAGAATTGATAATTAATTAAAGCCCACATAATTTTGGACTGAATATTGAATAATTAAAATCGATTATATTTGAGATTCATTAATTACTTAATGGCCAAGGATGCTTATGTTATTTTATCTTGTATGGATTCGAATCTCGACATTTGTCTTGGGATGTAATACTTCCTTATTTAATAAAATATTTTATTATTTTTACAGTTAATTTGGTTAGAAAAATTATATGTGATCCAATATAAAAAACATATAATATTAATTTATTTTAGAAAAAAATCATTTCCAATAAACAAGACATGAAAGGCACAAAGCATTGGAACATTAACTATTTACAATACACGACAGTCTAGGCATAACGAGTTCTTTTATTGTAAGGTGGATAGTTACCAGTTGGAAGATTTTAATTTCCATGCTAATGGTAAGGTGGTTGTTTTTTCACCCGAGAACATATGGAATCCTCATTCTTTCAATAAGGAAGACAGAGCAGCAAAATGTAAACAAGGTGGGGCCTCCAATGTTCAAACAGGTACTGGTGATTTGGGTCCAGCTCAAGATATCTAGATATACAATATAATCCAACAGGAGAGGAGGCTTTAACTGAGATCCCTATTATGGCTGCCCCTGAGTCTTCAAGAATCTCGTTGGGCTCAAGTGAGTCCATTCCTCCAGTTATTATTTCGAAAACGGTTTTGGTGTCTATCAGGCCTATTGTAGCGATCTCTTTTTCGGAGTGTCATTCGTTAAAAAACAGGTCTTAAGGCGTTTGTGGTTTTTTGAATATTTAATAGCGTCTTTCGCCGGGACTTTAAAAAAAACCATTTTTATTTTAAAAATAGAGTCGCCACCGGCCACTAAGTTAGGCCAGGCACCATAAAACCAAAGATTTTAAAAAGGTTGGGTTCGGGAATCGGTTACGGATGGGGAATGATTAGCACCCCCCACACCGCCAAAAAATTGGTACTTTAATAATTACTGCTTTATTAATATTAAACTTTCCGGATTAAAGTGACGATTAAATTAAAATTTGGTTATAAGTGCGAGTAAATTTTAAGAGTCCCGTTATTCGAGAATAAAGCGATAGACTACCATCACTACGCTTGATAATGACCACGTTTACGCTCGAATAAAAGGGCACCGCATTGACGAATAATATTCCATTATGCAATCTTAACACCTATATTATAAAAATATTCGCATTGACACGGGACTAAAAAACATAAAAAAACATGAATATTACAAAATTTATCAAAAATAATTAGATGTATGAACATGAATAACCTAACATATCATAATAAAGAAAACAAATCATAAACCGAGAAAAAGAAGAAAGACATGCTTCCACAATTAAAGTAATTAACTACAACATGCTTGAACACATAAAAAAACACAAATACAAAATGTGCATGACATGCATATAATATAAGGCTAAACTAACATAGCAACATGCTAAAAAAACTAATATTTAATGCATATCATATGGCACAATTTACGTGCTTAAATTAAAAACGTATCATGAAATTAACATATAACAAAATTATCACCGCACTAACATGTAACTTAAAAACAATACGAACACAAAATCCATATTAAAATGCAAAAAAAAAAAAGCAAACTATATACAAATAAGCTAAAATAAACACAAATCAAACATGTAAGATGTGGACGAACGAAAGAAAAAAAAGCATAATACGATAAAACTAAACAAATATTATAAAACATAAAAAAAACATGAAATAAAAAAAAACACACATAAAAACACCCATGGGGCAAACAATCATACTAAAAAAAAACAACCTATAAAATATGAAGAGTAAAATATACATGCTAAGACGCATATAATATGAATGAACAAACTAAAGACATATTAATCATGGTAATGCACATAAAAAAATGAAAAGGCAACAAATCTATATATACATATATGTAGGACATCACAAGTCATACCACAAAAAACATACAAACATAGTTATTTAAAATAAAATAAAATAAAAATACACAATGAAGGACTGAAATAAAATAAAACCAAAACATAATGACAGAAATTAAATAAGTAAAAAAAGCATTTTAGGACTTAATTGAGAACCGAACGAAGCTTATGAGGACTGGTCGTGTAATTAAACCAAGGGGCAAGCTCGAAGTGTAAATAACCAAAACGCGGAAGGACTATGGCGGTAATTCTACCATTTTAAAATTGATTCTGTTTAATTTTAGGACCAAATTGAAAAGTTTTGAAAAGAAAAAGGGACCAGGATTGTGATTAGACCAAGAGGGAGACTCAAAGTGAAAATTCCAGAAACATGAGAGTCCTTATGAATCTATTTGCCCATTTTAAAAATAAAAAATAGTCTATAAATTGACTCTATTAGAACCGGTTTCAAACTTTGGTCATTTTTTTAAAATCTGTCTAAAATTAAAACCCTCTTTCTTTTTCATTTTCTCTCAAAAACAGAACCCAAAACCCATATTCCGGTGATGGCCGGCCACTCCGCCCGCCCACCACCGGCCACTGCCAAACAATTCAAAAAAGCATTAAACCCGAAACCTTTTCTATTTTAAAAAACCAAAACCACTTATTTGAAAGAAACACTCATTTAGAACACCCCTATTTTCTTAGAACCTGACACCCAACACCGATTCATCGAGTTCAGCCATAAGGGCCGACAACTTGTCACCGGTGATGGATGGCCGACAGACGAAGGGTAAACTCTCACTCTATACTCTCTATTTTTTCTTACTTGGTATTATTTTTGGTTCGAATGGACATGCAGAGGAAGGAGGGAGAAATTACCTTTTTGGAAACTTTTTGTTGCTTTTTTTTATTTATGATCTGATAACTGAGTACAAAAAGGGGTAAATCTCATTACATATATGCTCTCTTTTTTGTTGATCTTGTTTTGCTTACCAGATTTGTGAAAATAAATGCTATTACAGTGGTTGATTTTGGATCTGACTTCTGAGCTTTTTTCTGATTTTTGCATGTCTGGTTTATTGAGAGAGCCAGTGAGGGGGCGTACGGCGACATGGTGGAGGGAATCGTTTGGCTAGATTTGCTCTTGGCCATTGGATCAGATCTGATCCAACGGCTGAGATTGCTTGGAAATTGGACGGCTTAAATGCGATCTGGGGATGGGCGAGATTGCACGAGATGGTGACACGTGGTATGTGATAGCTGAACGGTCCTGCGCGTGCAAATGCAGACAACCAGCGCGTGACTCCATGAGGCAAATGAAGGGTCGATCTTCCTTTGATCTGGGTCGTTGGATCAAATCTGATCCAACAGCTCAAATGGGGTTGCACGAAGAAGAAAAGATAACATTAGGTTATCAGATATGGGTATTAGGGTTTTTGTTGTTAAATGGGTCTGGTTTGGGCTTGGCCGAAATGGGCCATGTAACTATTTAGTACTTGGGTTTTAATATGTAATGGACTGGACTCTTAATACATGGGTTCTATTATTTTATATTTGTTTATATATATTATAACTAATACTTATAATAATACTACTACTACTAATAATAATAATAATAATATATACGTATACACTCAATAATACATACATGCAAATTAACATATATACATGGAAACACATATATGTATACATACATACACATAGAAACATACCTATTCATATAGAGACGTACACATAATATATTAAAATACTCGTATATAACACACATTCATACAATCACACATACATACATACATATGCGCACCATATATTACATATATATTAGTCACACATACATAATATGTATAATATACATGCACTCACACATATCGCACACATATATTACATATATATTAACCACACGTATATAATAAGCACACACAATAATATATCATATGTATATATGCAATAATAATATCTATTAATTATTAAACACAATATTTACAAACCAGATAAAAATGAGTGGTTACAGTTGCCCCTCTTTGCTTGTTCTTGTGGAACGGGAACAAAGCAAAGACTGAAAGCACTCATTTTTATCCAACTTCCCTGTTTGTAGCTTCAGAATCACGTGTTCTTCTAAAACTCTCCGCTTTTCCTTGGCCAAATCTTTAGGCTCGTAAGTTCTTCCTATATAGAACTTCTTCACCTTCTGATCTTAGAGCTACAAGACATTCCATATACAACCTTTATCTTTGAATTTGGGATTCACGTCAAAATAGCTACCGATCTTTCTAGACTCACGCTACCAAGGTTGTCGCATCATTTCTGAAGGACTTATTAATGGCCCGAAAGACTTATCACCATGCTCGAACGACTTACTGGTGGCCTGAAGGTCTTACCATTATGCCCGAAGGTCTTACTAATGGCCCGAAAGACTTAATATCTAGCTTCACGCTACTATGGCTACCGTCATCTGGCCTCACGTTACTATGGCTGTCGTATCATGTCTGAATGACTTATTGATGGCCCGAAGGACTTATCACCATGCTCGAAAGACTTACTGGCGGCCTGAAGTTCTTATCATTATGCCCAAAGGTCTTACTAATGGCCCAAAGGACTTAATATCTAGCTTCACGCTACTATGGCTACCGTCATCTGGCCTTACGCTAATATGGCTTCTACATCATGCCCGATGGACTTATTGATGGCCCGAATGACTTATCACCATGCTCAAAGACTTACTGATGGCCCGAAGGACTTATCATCATGCCCGAAGGACTTTCTGATGGCCCGAAGGACTTACTAATGGCTCGAAGGACTTAATATCTGGCTTTACGCTACTATGACAATCGTCATATGGCCTCACGCTACTATGGTTGTCGCATCATGCCTGAATGACTTATTGATGGCCCGAAGGACTTATCACCATGCTAAAAGACTTACTAGTGGCCCGAAGGTCTTATCATCATGCTCGAAGGTCTTACTAATAGCCTGAATGACTTAATATCTGACTTCACGCTACTATAGCTACCGTCATCTGGCCTCACGCTACTATGGCTGATGCATCATGCCTGAAAGACTTATTGATGGCCCGAATGACTTATCACCATGCTCTAAAAACTTACCGGTGGCCCGAAGGACTTATCATCATGCACGAAGGGCTTACTGATGGCCTAAAGGACTTAATATTTGGCTTCACGCTACTATGGCTACCATTATCTGGCCTCACGCTGCTATGGCTACCGCATCATGCCTGGAGGACTTATTGATGGCCGAAAGACTTATCACCATGCTCGAAAGACTTACTGGTGGCCCGAAGGACTTATCATCATGCCTGAAGGACTTTCTGATGGCCCGAAGGACTTAATATTTGGCTTTATGCTACTATGGCTACTGTCATCTGGCGTCACGCTACTATGGCTGCCTCACCTGGCCTCATGCTACTATGGCTGCCGAAATCTTTCTTTCTTCAATAAAATATACTTTTTAAAACTTTTTGATAATTCTTCAAATATCTGTCTAAAACAAGCAAAAATTGGCATGCCTCTATCTATATGATGCATGCAATGTAAAGCTTTTTCTGCATTTTTCCTGCTTCTTCTTTCTTTCTTTTTCTTTTTTTCTTTTTCTCTTCTTTCTTCTCGTTTTCTTTTTTTTCTTCTTCTCTCTCTTCTTTACTCTCTTTCTTCTCTTTTTCCTCTTTTATTTTTTCTCTTTCTCTTTTTCTTAAATATGTTTTAAAAATCCTATACCCTGAAAAGTCATTCTCTGGATTTCTTTATTTCCTTTGTTTTTGCAATATGCTCAGCTTTGATCTTTATTTTCATCAATATTTCCTTAATTATTTGAATACCCGCTCTTGCTCTTTTGCACAAGCAACTCTCTTTCCTCTTCGGGGTCTCTAACTATTTCACGAATAAGCTCATCCTATTCTCTATATCATTCTTGTATAGGGATTTTTACCATTCTTCATGTTATGTATTGCCCCACTCAATCATGAGCTCAGCTATCTTCCAATTCTTTGACCCAACATTTGGAGTATTTGTCAGTTTCATCATTGGGGCGACCAAAACGCTTCTATGCTCTGAACTTAATTTCTAAATTCAATCTTCTTGTTGCTTCTTGACGGGAACCATCTCTTGATCCCTGTGCTTTAACTCTCTAGAGAATCAATGTTTATCCCTTACCTTTCCCCGTATTTTGCGACTTCATTCTCGTTCCAGTTCATTCTTTATTTTCTTGAACTGTCCCTTACCAACCAAGGTATCATAGCTGAAACCTGCTTCCTGCTCTTGAGCTATCTGACACATATATTCTTGTCATCATTTTTATCTTATACATGGAGGAGTCATTTCTCTGGTTAGGTGCCCAATAATATGCGCGACCTCGTGTTCTGGATCTTATCTCTGAAGCAATACATGGAAATCTTTATTGCTTTAAATTGTCAAATTGTTGATTGGTATTCCACTGAAGAGTGTCATTTAGATTAACATACAGGGTCTTGAAATCAGCATCTTAGTATAACAATAGAATATGAGCTCTGGATATCAAGTGCAAGAGCGTCTTAGATTCAACCATTCCACGATCATTTCAAGCATAGCTTGAGTCCATAAAGATTTTGAATGTTACGGTAATTCAAGGCTGTGAAGTCTTCCCAGATGACTCAGTTCATCCTCATGATTACTGCGTTGCTGCATAATACTCCTCTTTCTCAATTTTCATTATTTGCTCTGCCCTAGAAAGGGTGGACTTGTTTGATCATTCGAGCACAGAAATATCATTCTAAGAATAAAGTTCTAGGTGGGTGTGTGTGTTTTTAATTATACTTACGCTATTGTTCATTTTTCTCTCTTTCTCTATTTTCTTTCTTTTCTTTTTTTTATTGTTTTTTTTGTTTTTTCTTTATTTTGTTTTGTTTTTTCATTATTTTTGAGGAAATCAACTCGTCATAGTCCTTTATCTTGAAGACAACGATGGAGCAAACAACATTACCCCAAGTTACTCGGCATAGTCACTATTTGAAACTATTACCATCACTCATGAAGCTAAGGTTTATTGACTTGAATGGTGTATTGCAACCTTATTGCTTCAGCGAAGTGCCCCAAAATTTCTACACTCTTATCCGAACAAGCCTATTACCAGGCTTCGAACATAGGAGTGCTTTTTATTTAATCCACCTAATATTATTATTTTCTTTTATTCCCCATACATGTGTCCTGTTTTGATTATTAACTCTTTAGTGCATAGAAGATTATGTTTAGAGTTTTAATTTCAAGCAACTCGATATGGTTACATTTGGAGCTTTTTCGTCCTTGAACGTCATTGAAAGAGTAGTAGTATTGCTTTACTGACTACTACTCTTTGGGGAGATCACACCTCATTATTATCACAACATCCAACTAATGTCACATCTTGCAACTGATATCTAATGACCTACGACAGCGAGAGAAGATACACATCTATGTGCTTTCAAAAACATTGTATGTTAAGCGAAATGGGTTCTTCATTGGAATGAAAATCAACAAACATGATGCATGCCCTTTCACAAAAGATCTTTATCACATATGGGCCACAGGTAGTAAAGTTGATTCCTTGTATTACTTCAAGAAAGTCTTCTAATGTAGAGACATATCTGCTTTCTTAGCACTATATAAACTTGCCCCTCATCATTGGTTCTCCAATGCTGGATCAGTTCTTGTGTCAAGGTCCATTTATTGATCAGCTTCTTGATCTCTTCCAGTAATGGTCTACACTTTCTTGTGGAATGCCCTGGTGCCCTCATGTGGAATTCACATGTGCTACTCGAGTCGAAGCTATAGGCCGATGGATCATGTGTAATCTTTATCGGTTTGGGAGCAAGATAGTGACCTTCTACCAAATAAGGCCACATATCTGAGATAGATACCCCGAACACTTCTAAATTTGCACTCGTCAGAGGAATTTTCCTTGATGACCCCGAAGTGTCAGTATGTCTTCTTCTTTTACGGCCACGAGAACTTTGGAGAGACACCCATTTACTTCTTTGTCTTCATCTTCTTTCTCTTCAGTTCGATCTTTAAACTTATACCCTAATTTTCCTTCTTCGATTGCGTATTTTATCCTCTCTCCAATCGTCATAAAATCCTCAAATCTGCTTCTTGATCTCTCCAACATCATATCGAAGAAAGGAGAAGGAAGCATTGTATGGAACATGTGAGTCAACTCTTCTTCTGCTATAGAAGGCTGGACTTGGGTTGCCGAACACTGCCACCTTAGTGTATACTCCCTGAAGCTTTCGTTTGGTCTTATTTTCTCATTATGAAGAAACTGGCGATAAGGCGCTAAGTCTAAAGCATATCTATACTAACTCAAGAAGGCATTAGCAAGGTCACCCCATGACCGAACATGGTTTCTGCTCAAACGGTTATACCACACTGCTGTAGGTCCCATCAGGCTATCATGGAAATAGTGGATCAACAACTCTTCATTCTTTATGTATCTCTTCATTTTTCTGCAAAACATGGTCAAGTGAATATTCGGGCAGCTAGTTCCGTCATACTGCGCAAATTTGGGAATCTTGAAATCTGGAGGAATGACCAAATCAAGGACTAGGCAGAGTTTCCTCGTATTGAAAACATCTATTTGTTTTTTCTTTTTTAGCTCTTTCTCGATTCTTTCGTCGAGCAGGTCAAGCCTCAGCTCCTTAGTTCGTTCCATTTTCTCAACCAGTTCTGCCATCGAATCCCAGAAATTAAATGATGAAGTGCCATGCAATGATAAAATCATTAAACAATGTAAAGGATGTGATGCAAATACAATGCATTAATGCAATAAGGTATTGATTCCGCAAGCGATTTGTCCCAACAGAACATCTTTCATTTAGACCAAAAGCTTTCATTACATCAGGTATTAGGAGTTTATAGATAGCGGTGAGCTCTAGCACCTAATTTCTTGACCTCATTCAATAGTCCCGTCAGCTTTCCTTCGCGGTCTAATGCTAGATCCATATTATGGCTTATCGGTGTTGCTGCATTAGCTAAGTCTGCTACCTGTTGGGGCTACTTGTCGCGCTTGAGTCGTAAAAATCTTCATGTCTTGGTCTTTCTCCTGTATTTTTTGCTCGACCTTTTGTAGCTTGACAATTACTTCTTTGAAACTTTCATACCCAACCTGCTTGTATGATTCAGCACGGATCTTGCTGGTACGTAAAGAAGTCTTGAGCCTTTCTATATGTTCTTTGAGTAGTGTGTTTTCCCTTTGGAAGGCTTGAGATTCCTCCCCTTTCTGCTGTAGACTTGATTTCAGGATCTCGTCCATAGCCAGGCTACTTTCCAACTCCCTTTGGAGGATGTCGCGTTGGCTCTCAGCTTCTTTCAGCTTCTGTGATAATGATCTGGCTTTATTTTTACCAGTCTTGCATTTTTGCTTCCAACGTTCCAAATTGTTCTTCAGCTGAATCATGCCATTAACCCATTCCTCAGAGGTGTCACCCAAACCGGCATTCTTGAATTCAAAGTGCAACTTCGAGTACTCGCCTTGTATACTCTTCGATATTTTGCTTAGATCATACATCTCATGCTTGAGCTGGCCGTACTCGAATGCAAGTTCATCTTCTGAGATGCTTTTACTCTCGACTCCAGAATTTGTCTCACTTAAGTGAACCGCTTTTGTGTTACCCGAACCTTGGACTGGGTATTGACCATTCTTTGACTTTTCCCCTCGGGCAATGGCTGGCTCATTGTAGAATCGGGGTTGTCCGTCTTCAAAACCCAAAACTCTTATCCTGATAAGATCTTAAACTCTATTCTTCAAGCTCTGCAGTTCTCAGTGTGATAACCCGAACCTCTTATGTGGTAGCTGCACCCGATACGACTATTGTAACCCTACGGATAAGGAGGTCTCTTTGGTACAGACTTCACCGGTATGATAAGATTTCTTTCATTGAGCAACGGAAGCAGCTCGGTGTATCTCATAGGTATAGGACAATGCCTCTTTACGTCATTTGATTCTCGGGCTTCTCCTAGTCTTGCCTCTGTTTCTTGGGTATCTGCCCCAGATATGCCACATGTTTGTTTATTGAGATTGATCACAAAAGGATTCAACTTGTCGTATTTAACGGTGTTGTCTATATTAACATTCTGACCATTTTGTTATACATTCTGATCCTTGATCGATTCTTCTCTGAGTTCGACAGCTGCTTACCTTTCATCATAGTATTTATCTGGTTCATCATCTCGACAATTTGCTTCTTTAACTCTTGTGCTTCCCTTCGCTCATTACCATAACTGATACTGCTTGCCAAATCTAACCTAAAGTCTCTGAACGATCCTTCATCTACTGTCCCCGATCTAGCCTTGGGATGAACTCTGGAACTGAACCCCCTATTGTCGGGTCAGAGAACCCTTGGTCAATCATGAACAATCTCTATTATGGGAGAAACCACTCGGGAATCAATACCCTATGTAATGCGAATGCGATGATATATGCAAAAACAAAACAGAAAGGAAATGAGTTAGTACCGGATAAAAACAATAAATACATAAGTAAAGGGCAAATTAAATAAGATAAACAAACAAAACAACCCTATTTACATCCCGTCTAAAAACACCTGGGTTATCTGCATGGCTCTAAAAGGGTGGGTTTTTTATTTTCTCTACATGCAGTGTTGGTGCTAGGAGGTACCCGAATTGTCCTTGTTGTCCCCTACTAAGGGTAGTAAGGCCCCAATCATCACTCATTATAGGCTCATTTCAACCGGGTTCAATTCAGGGGGACCCATTTGCTTATGCCCATACGAAGGAACGATATCCTTACGAAAGCATAAGGTACTCGAGCCCCAAAGGTACTTTGCCAGGCCCATAAGGAGGAACGATATCCTCATGAAAGCACTAGCGTTTTCCCCTACTTAAAAGGACGGGTTTATATGCCAAATTTTAAATGCATTAAAATAAACGTGCAATTATAACCGAATGTTAGTTTAATAGTCACTTTAATTCGAAACTTCTGATATTAATAAAGTGGTAATTATTTAAAAAGCTTGACTCTCTTTATTTTTTTATTTTTTTTGAAAAAAATGGTCCCAAGCGGAGTCACCATCTGTGGCGATATCCTTTTTACGAGTGCCATTTACTAAAAAAATGGGTCTTAAGACGTTTGTGGTTTTTCAGATATTTAAAAGTGTCTTCCGCTGGGATTTTTAAAAAAAACTATATTTTATTTTAAAAATGGAGTCGCCACCGGCCACTAAGGTAGGCCGGGCACCATAAAACCATAGATTTTAAAAAGATTGGGTTCGGGAGTCCGTTACAGATGGGGAAGGATTAGCACCCCCACACCGCCCAAAAATTGGTACTTTAATAATTACCGCTTTATTAATATTAAACTTTCCGGATTAAAGTGACGATTAAATTAAAATTTGGTTATAAGTGTGAGTAAATTTTAAGAGCCCCGTTATTCGAGAATAAGCCGATAGACTACCATCACTACGCTTGATACTGGCCTCGTTTACGCTCGAATAAAAGGGCACCGCATTGACGATTAATATTCCGTTATGCAATCTTAACACCAATATTATAAAAATATTCGCATTGACACGAGACTAAAAAACATAAAAAAAAACACGAATATCACAAAATTTATCAAAAATAATTAGATATATGAACATGAATAACCTAACATATCATAATAAAGAAAACAAATCATAAACCGAGAAAAAGAAGAAAGACATGCTTCCACAATTAAAGTAATTAACTACAACATGCTTGAACACATAAAAAACACAAATACAAATGTGCATGACATACATATAATATAACGCTAAACTAACATAGCAACATGCTAAAAAAAACTAATAATTAATTCATATCATATGGCACAATTTGCATGCTTAAATTAAAAACGTATCATGAAATTAACATATAACAAAATTATCACCGCACTAACATGTAACTTAAAAAAAGGCGAACACAAAATCCATACTAAAATACAAAAAAAAACAAACTATATACAAATAAGCTAAAATAAACACAAATCAAACATGTAAGATGTGAACGAACGAAAGAAGAAGAAAAATAAAAGCATAATACGATAAACTAAATAAATATTATAAAACATAAAAAAACATGAAATAAATTAAAAAAAACACATAAAAACACTCATGGGCAAAACAATCATACTAAAAAAACAACCTATAAAATATGAAGAGTAAAATAGACATGCTAAGACACATATAATATGAATGAACAAACTAAAGACATATTAATCATGGTAATGCACATAAAAAATGAAAAGGCAACAAATCTATATATAAATATATGTAAGACATCACAAGTCATACCACAAAAACATACAAACATAGCTATTTAAAATAAAATAAAAAAAACATACAATGAAGGACTGAAATAAAATAAAACCAAAACATAATGAATGAAATTAAATAAGTAAAAAAATGCATTTTAGGACTTAATTGAGAACCGAACGAAGCTTATGAGGACTGATCGTGTAATTAAACCAAAGGGCAAGCTCGAAGTGTAAATAACCGAAACGCGGAAGGACTATGGCGGTAATTCTACCATTTTGAAACTGATTCGGTTTAATTTTAGGACCAAATTGAAAATTTTTGAAAAGAAAAAGGGACTAGGGTTGTGATTAGACCAATGAGAGACTCAAAGTGGAAATTCCATAGACGCGGGAGTCCTTATGAATCTATTTGCCCATTTTAAAAATAAAAACAGTCTATAAATTGACTCTATTAGAATCGGTTTCAAACTTTGGCCATTTTTTTAAAATCTATCTAAAATTAAAACCCTCTTTCCTTTTCATTTTCTCTAAAAACAGAACCCAAAACCCAGATTCTGGTGGTGGCCGATCACTTCAGCCGTCGTCCACCACCACCGGCCACCGCCAAACGATTCAAAGAAAACTTTAAAGTCGAAACCCTTTCTGTTTTAAAACCACCAAACCACTTATTTGAACGAAAAACTCATTTACCCCTTTTTTCTTAGAATCTGGCACCTAACACAGATTCACCGAGTTCGGCTATAAGGGCCGACAGCTTGTCACAGGTGATGGACGGCCGACAGACGAAGGGTAAACTCTCACTCTTTACTCTCTCTTTTTCTTACTTGGTATTATTTTTGGTTCGAATGGAGATGCAAAGGAAGGGGAGAAAATACCTTTTTGAAAACTTGTTGTTTTTTTTATATTTCTGATATGATAACTGAGTACAAAAAGGGTAAATCTCATTACATATATGCTCTCTTTTTTGCTGATCTTGTTTTGCTTACAAGATTTGTGAAAATAAATGTTATTACAGTGGTTATTTTGGATCTGACTTCTGAGCTTTTTTCTAATTTTTGCATGCCTGCTTTGGTGAAAGAGCCAGTGAGGGGGCATACGACGGCATGGTCGAGGGACTTGTTCGGCTAGATTTGCTCTTGGCCGTTGGATCATATCTAATCCAAAGACTGAGATTGCTTGGAAATCGGACGGCTCAGATGCGATCTAGGGATGGGCGGGATTGCACGAGATGGTGACACGTGGCATGTGATAGCTGAACGGTCGTGCAAATGCAGACAACCAGCGCGTGACTCCACGCGGCAGATGAAGGGTCAGTCTTCTTTTGATTTGATCCAACGGCTCAGATAGGGCTGCACAAAGAAGAAAAGATAAAATTAAGTTATCAGATATGGGTATTAGGGTTTTTGATGTTAAATGGGTCTGGTTTGGGCTTGGCTGAAATGGGCCATGTAATTATTTAGTACTTGGGTTTTAACATGTAATTGACTGGACTCTTAATATACGGGTTCTATTATTTTATATTTGTTTATATATATATATATTATAATTAATACTACTAATAATAATAATAATACACATACGTATACACTCAATAATACATACATGCAAATTAACATATATACATGCAAACACATATACGTATACATACATACACATGCAAACATACCTATTCATATAAGGACGTACACATAATATATTAAAATACTCGTATATAACACACATTCATACAATCACACTTATATACATACATATGCGCACACATATATTACATATATATTAGTCACACGTACATAATATGTATAATATACATGCACTCACACATATCACACACATATATTACATATATATTAACCACACGTATATAATAAGCACACATAATAATATATCATATGTATATGCAATAATAATATCTATTAATTATTAAACACAATATTTACAAACCAGATAAAAATGAGTGGTTACACCTATATGTCTTAAAAACACAAGAAGGGTGTCCCCTAGTGCCTCACATCAAAATTAGATAAAATGCACATGTGGGCCTCCTTTAAGCATCTGTATGGTAAATCAAGATTGGGAAAGAAATGGATAGGGTTAGCAAGGAGGTGGTTTGCAAATATTTGAAAGAAATAGAGTTTGAGAATGCCGCTTGTTAGCAATCTCCGAGTTCGATGCAAGGTTTTTAAGTGAGTCACCCTATTATTTTAAATGATCAAAAAATACCTGTTTTTATCATGGAATAATAGAGGATTGGGGAAGATCGAGAAAAAAGCTTCAGTGAAAAGACTCCTGCATTCCACCAAAGCTCGTGTTGTTTTCCTTCAGGAAACTAAAGTGAAGAAAATGAATGACAAAATTCTCAAAGCAATTTGTGGGTGTTCTTTTTCAGTTAATGCAGTTTCTTCCCCCGCAACTGGTTCGACAGGAGGATTGACCACCATTTGGGACCCAGACTTCTTCAAATCTGAATCATCTATTATCGAGCCCAGTTTCATAGCTATTCGGGGTAAGCTATCTACTTCAAACACTCGTTGCTTGCTTATTAATATGTATGCCCCCAACGATTTCCATAACAGAAGCGTTTTCTCCAGCATTAGCCAATGGGTTTCCCATTTGAATATCCTTGTTTTGATGGAAGGAGATTTTAACGTTGTGCGAGGGATTGGGGAAAAAATAGGAGTAAGTGTGAATAGAAGTGCTATGGTGGCTTTTTTCAGCTTTATTGATGAGCTGAATTTAATAGATCTTCCAATTCTTGGAGGAAGATTTACTTGGTCCAAGTTACAGGATAATCCCTCTTTCAGCAGGTTGGATTGATTTTTGCTATCCCCTAAGCTTTTATCGTTCTAGCCAGACTTGATCCAGAGAGTTTTACCTAGGGGAATATCAGATCATAAACCTATCTCGATTTCTATCGGCAAACAATAATGGGGTCCAAAACCATTCAAGTGGTTTGACCATTGGGCAGATGATAAGAAGCTTGTTGATGACATTAAGCAAGTGAGTGGTAGTCTGAAAGGAATAGGAATAGGAATAGGAATAGGAATAGGGCCCACGCTTTGAGAATGTAAAGCCATTTCCAAAGGCTGGATTTTGGAAACTCAAAATAATGAGATTAACGTCTATCGAAGCCTTATTAAGCAAATGTGAAAAGATGAAGGGGCTATCTGCAGAGGGGACAATGATCCAAAGCTACAATCTGAGCTTAAGCTATGTCGATCTAATTTATGGGAGCTTCTAAGAAAAGAAGAGCGTGAGTGGCTTCAAAAGTCACGCCTAAAATGGTTCGAGGCGGGGGACATGAAAACAAAATCCTGCCATTTGGTGGCTTCATCAAAAAGAAGGAATAATTACATTGAAGGTATCTCAGTTGGGAATTCCACGATTCGTGAGCCTGAATTGGTTAAGAATACTTTGGAAGAACACTTCAAAAACATATATAACTACTATTCATCCACTTTGCCAGTTTTGAATTTTGATGACTGCCTGAAGAAGTTGACTAAGGAATCTGCTTGCGCTTTAGAAAAGCCATTCTCATCGGAAGAAATCTGGTATGCTCTATCTGTTTTAGATGGCACAAGATCTCCTGGACCCGCCGGTTTCAACATGGGCTTCCTTAAAAGATTTTGGTCGAGCCTTAATGAAGAAATCTTCAATTTCTTCTCTTTTTTTAAGGGTAATGTAGTGCACTGGTCGTTTAACCACTCCTTTATAGTGCTCATCCCGAAAATTCAAGCACCAGTATCCATGGAGGGCTATAGTGTAATGCCCCGGTTTTGAGCCTAGAGGTTTTCTAGGTGGTTTAGACGGTTCGTTAGATCGGATTAGGGGATTCGAGATGGTTTTGGGATTTAACTTAGATAAAATATTTTTGGAAGAGATAAAAATATAGAAAAATTATCTAAAATCATTATTTATTATGGAAATGATTTTGGTAAAATCAATTTTGCAAAAAGGGGTCTTAGAATTGGACATTTTGGTTAGGGACCAAAATGCAAAGTTTTCAAAACTATTTTTGGTGACTGTTTTGTAAAAGGGTTAAAACTTTGAATCTTTAAGGAGTTATTTACCCTAAAGTCTAATATCAAACTTTTTCCCTTAGTTAATTTTAATGATTTTAAAATAATATAAAAGGGTGAGGAATTTATTTAATTAAATAAAAGCTTTAAAACAAAAGTTACGTAACTATTTTTTTATAAAAGGATTTTCTCTCCAATTCTCTCCATTCGAACATCTTTTTCTTCTTTAAAATCCTCATGTAAAATCTTCTTTTAGTTGATCATTTGATTTCCAATTTAGATTATGATGATTTCCTAATAAAATCTATTTGTTTTCTCATTGTTTTGCTATGAAATCCATCTAATTAAGGGGAAAACAGCCATTAGAGGCGAGGTTCATTCTTTTCCTCTAATACAAGGTTCTTTATTGAAATTTCCAAGTTCTTGATCCTTTACTTATGATTTCTAACTTGTTTTGATGATTTAATTAAGGAAAATTAGTTAAATCAAGGTTTAATTGGTGAAATTGATTTAATCCCATAATAATTCAAATTTCTCATGATTTGGATGGATATAGATCATGATTTTGATGCCGAATGATGTTAATGAGATGGTTTAATCATAAGAATCTCGAAACTAGTTGAATTCCTAATTCTTTAAGTTGATACTTATGAGATTTTGATGAGTTGTGAAGGTTTTATGAATGTTAGAGGTATAAGGATGTTAGAATTGTGTTTTTAGATGTTAATTAATGTTAATTGTTGTGTTGAGATGTTAGATTGAGGCTAGGTAATGTTTGGAAGAAGTTTGATGTATGTTTCGGATGTTAAGGGAAGGTTTTTGATAAAGGATGTTGAGCATATGTGTTGCTGTGTTGTTGATTGCATTTTGATGCAATGTACTCTTAATTTTTGTGTGGATAAAACAGGGGAAGTTGGTCCTCAAGCTTGAGCTTTGGTCTTGGAAGCTTTGGAGGCGTGAATACCCTATCGGCAAGCGAGGCTTTACGTGTTTGTGAGTGAAAACGTGTTTACAACTTTGCAAAGGTTTGAAAGTTGTGTTTGGGAGTTTAATCAAGATTGAAACGCTGGTCTAAGCTCAGAAGTAAGTAAATGATGAATTCTCTCTCGAACTTAGTTGACGAATGGTTATTTATGCACTTGTTTTAAATGGTTTGATTACTCACTGCATATGCATATTTTGAGCATGGTTTAAAGTTGGAAATTAGTTTCATAATGATGATGCATTTGGAAGTAATGCACTTTTTGTTAATGTTTATAAACATTGGTTAATGCAAGGTTTATTACATTGGTTAAATGATTTTGACGATGCATATGAAAATAGAGAGTTGTTGTTAATAAAATGAATTATATTGGCAAGTGATGGTATGAAAGTGTTTCGTAAATGTTATCGGATATAGTTGGCATTCCATGGAATTGATAGTGCACTATAAAAAGTCGCCTTGGATGTTGAGGGGTTTTAATCTGTGTATCGAAAACTTCATCTGAGTACCCTAAGGGTTGAAGGGTTTAGATCTTTGTACCAATGACTCCCGTTAGTGGGCTATGTGTCCAACTGATGTGTGGGGTTGAGAATGTACCTTGATTCTGGTTGCGATGGCATGAAGTGTTGGGAACACTTGTTGAATCCGTGTATCCGATGTTATGTTTTGTAAAGTGGAACTTGGTTAATGATCACTTGTGAGCCAATATAATTGTTAATGTATCATGAGATGGATGATGTTGTTTAAAATGAGTTTAAACATGTTGTACTCTTTAAGCCTTGCATTGGTAGTATGCATGAGAAAGCTTAAATTGAGGGTAGCAAATGGGACTTTGCTATTGAATCCATGATAAGTGCATGGTTTTAAGCAAGGCATGATGTTTTAGTGTTGTTTTAAAAGTATTTTGGGAAGTGGTTTTCAAAAGATGTGAAATGGTTTAAAATGCATTGATGGTTGCTGGTTTTTGAGCATTCCTCACTAAGCCTTGTGTGCTTAAGCTCACTTTTTCCATCAATGCAGAACATTAAAGGTCAAGTACAGCGAGGAAGCAAGGAAGGAATTCCATGGACTTGTTTTCAAAGTATGGTTTGAATATTACCTAGTAGTAACAAGGGCAATGTGTCAAATGTTAATTTGGGAGGGTTTTTGGATGAACTCCCTATTTGAGCAAGTTGTAATGGTTGTGTTGGTATTGCTTGAGCTTTAAAGTGCTTGAGATGTGGATGGATTTATGTTTTGGATGTTGATTAGGGAGCATGCCTATAGACTTGGTGAATAATTGTTCTATGATTGCTAGGGTTGCTTATCATGTTAGATTGAAGTTGTTAAGCATGCCTCCGATGTAATATGATGTTTTGAGATGCATTAAGAATGTTTTGAATGAGCCAAAGTGTCATATGTTGGACCTAGAGGTTATTACAGGCCTCTACGTACCAGTACGATTACCTCAGGATCGGTATGCGGGTTTTTATTGGGGCTCAAAATGTTGAATTAAAGCTACGGGTACTGGTACGCTTAGCCACCGTATTGATACGCCTTAAGGAAAATGAATGATTGTTCCGGTACACGAGTTTGAGAATTAGTATGATCCTTTAGATATTAGCATGTTGTACCGGTACACGGGGTACCGTATCGGTACGCAAATTGGTTACTGGAATCTTGAGTTTTAAGAAAATATGAAGGGGGTTGGTACGAGTTAAAGCCGTGCCGGTACAGAATGGTCAACACACCGTATCGGTAATGGCATGAGTGTATCGATAAGGGCATGAGTGTATCGGTACGCTGAGCTGTTATGTCTATTAATCCGTATTGGTATAGGATTGCCTGTATCGGTACGCTACCCTGTTTTTATTGCAATCTTGGTTTATTGAAGTTTGGAAATCTTGCAAATTAGTCCCTGGTTGTGGAAGCAATTGAATGATTGTGGATTAGAAATTAACCTGCGAGCATGCAATGGGACTAAACAAGGATTGGTAATTCATGTTGTAACAAAGGCCCTGTATTTGGTGAACATTACGTTTTGGTTCCTAATGTGTATTATTGTGCATTTGGGTTTTGTTTTGCAAATCGGTTATCAGTGTAATGTTCCGCTGAAGCATGAATAATTAGGAAGTTAATAAATTGCATCTAGACAAGATAAAAGAAAAAAAAATGAATTAGTTTAGGTTATTTTGTCCAGGTTTGCTTCGGCGAACCTAATGTGATCCTCTTAGTTCGGTTTCGGCTAGGCCGGGCTAAAGGGTTACATACAAACCCATAAACTTGGTTGGTTGTGTATACAAACTGTTAGCCAAAGTTCTGGCATTAAGACTCAGCCGAGTTTCAGAGAAAATCATTGGGGAAATACATTTCGTCTTTTGCCCTAGTAAACAGATATTGGACTACTCTCTAATATCCATTTAGATCATCTACTATACCAAAAGGAGAGGCTTAACAGGGGTAATCTTCAAAGCTAATTTCCACAAAGCCTACGACACGGTAGACTGGAACTTTCTGCTCTTCTTTTTGGAGAAAAAGGGTTTCAGTAAAACATGGTGTTCCTCGATAAAAATGTGCATATCTTTGGCCTTTGTATCAGTTTTGGTCAACGGTTCCCCCACCAAATCGTTTGCGATCAATCGTGGCTTAAGGCAAGGTTGTCCCATTTCTCCCTTGTTGTTCAATGTTATTGCTGAAGCCTTAAGCTCGTTGTTGCACAAAGTTGTCTCGTTGGGGCTGTTTAATGGAATCAGAATTAGCAATAGTCTAGTGGAAATATCACATCTTCAATTTACAGACGATCTTATATTATTCTGCGGTGCTAGCGAGATGGAAATAAAAAAATGTAGTACGTCTGTTGAGAGGATTCAAGGTAGTTTCAGGACTTAAACTCAACCTTAAAAAGTCCAAGCTACTTGAAATTAATATTGAGGAGTCCTCTATTGATGCCTGGGCTTCGATCATTCAGTGTAAAAGTGAGAAATTCCCATGCAGCTATTTGGGGTTACCTTTGGGTCAGCTCAAAAATTCAATCCAAATTTGGGAACCTATTATTGAGAAATTCAAGGCTAAATTAGCTGGTTGGAAAGCAAAATTGTTGTCTTTCGGTGGTCGCATAACTCGTCAAATCAGTACTATCTAACTTACCTATTTACTTTATTTACATTTTTCCTATGCCTAGCAAAATTTGCTCTTTGCTTTCGCGTTTGATTGCTAGATTTATTTGGGGAGCTACTGATCATTCAGCCATACACCAAATAAATTGCGAAACTATTTAACTTCCAAAAGATTACGGAGGGTTGGGTCTTTTGGACTTTAAGAGGAAAAATCAAGCCATGCTGTTCAGATGGATTTGGCGCTATAGTACGGAAACCAACAGTTTGTGGCACAAGGTTATCAAAGCTAGATATGAATCCAACTCTAATTCTATCCTGCCGTCTAATGCCAAATCCTTATCCCAATCTTGGATTTAGAGAAACATTTCAGGGTTGTTCTCTTCTGGCAATTTGTTCTTGGAAAATATGCATTTTCTTGTAGGTGATGGCAAGAGGATCCAATTTTGGTCTGATCCCTAGATCGTTCAAGAACTGCTGATGATTTCTTTCCCTAGAATCTATGCCTTAGCTTCGAGGAAAAATGTATTAATTGTTGATTTCAGCACTAACATTAATGGAATTTGGCAGTGGAATATTTCCCTACGTAGGAATTTGTTCGATTGGGAAAGAACTGTGTGGGATTCCTTTCTAAAATCCATTCACAATTGTCGTTCTAATCCTACTGTCCCTAATAACATAAGGTGGTCTACTGCATCAAATGGAGTTTACATCGTCAAATCATTCTGCGCTACAGGGCTACAGAATGGCAGTGAGAAAAATGCAGTTTGGAAGATGGTTTGGTCCAGCCTTTCTCCTCCAAAAGTGGAAGCCTTCATTTGGAAGGCTATCCATGGTCGTCTACCAACTAAGGTTGAACTTTCCAAAAGAGGCTGCTCGATTCAAGCTCCAACAAATTGTCCACTGTGTTCTCTTGGCCCTGAAACTGTCAATCATACTTTGTGCCAATGCAATGTGGTTTGGACCATATGACAAAAATGGTGTCGACTGTGGCAGATTCATATTGTTATCCCAAAATCATTTCGAGAATTAATTGAAATCTGGTTTGAATATCATCCTCCTCTACTTCATATGCGGATTTGGAAATTGAGCTTGTTCTGTATATCTTGGTCGTGTTGGTTTTTCAGAAACAAGTTTGTATTTAAAGGGGTAACGGTGGATACTAGTTAACTTTTTGACTTGTGTATAATGCGTCTTAGTTGGTAATGCTACGCTAAATAGCTTGCAGTGGTTTAGTGGTTCCTTACAATCGTCAAACTCAATAGAATAATTGGACCCCTCCTCCACAGGGTGCATTAAAGTTCTATATCGATGGTGTTGTTAAGGGAAACTACGGCAAAGCCGAAATTGGGGGATGCTTACGCAACGAACATAATAAATGTCTTATTTCCTTTTCTAAATTTGTAGGTATAGCTGATCCTACTACAATCAAAATCTTAGCTATCAAAGAAGCATGCACCGTTTTCGAAGATTCTTCTTGGGCTAATTCCTCTAAGCTTATTATCGAGAGTGATAGTAAAATTGCTGTTGACTGGATCTTGAGACTTCAATGCTGTCCTAGTGCCTTCAAAGCCATTGTGTCATCTTGTTTAAGCATATATGGTGGCATGGATTGGAGTATCCAACATGTGAATAGAGAGTGCAATTCATTGGCTGATAATTTGGCAAAGAAAGGGATCTCGCGTAAGGAAAATTTTTGCTTTGTACTGCCAGTGTAAGTCTAAACCCAGATTAATGTTTTGAAGTGCAAATCATGAGTATTGTTCAAGCTGTTAGAATATGACTTAAAGAAGTGTTTTGGTAACATTGAAAAGATGCACTCTTTTTCCTCCAATTACGTCTAGGGAGGTTTTCTTAATGAGGCTCGTATATTTGTTGTATATTGTATGATTCGTTGCTTTCAATCATACAATTACCTTTAAAAAACATTTTAAGCTTTGAGAAATATCATAATGTGAGTAGGTGACCCAGGGCTAATACTTGGCAATCATTTTATTCAAGCAAGGGCAAAGAGCCAAAGACATATGAGAAACTCTTGATTGCAACATCAACGATTTTCTAAGAAATGGTCACATATTGAAACATGTGTTTTGTGATGAACTATTTTATTTAATTATAAGTAGGGAGGAGCAAAATTTGACTAAATAAAGTTAATTTTTTTGTCGATTTAATCCGCAAGCCCGTAGCTCAGCCTGAACAAGAGAGGTGCATGCCCAAGAACCATAATTAAGAAGGCCAAATATAATTAAAAAAAGGGTAAAGTATACAGATGGTCATTAAAATTTTAGGGTGTTTTCATTTTGGTCACTGAACTTTTAAAATTTTTATTGGGGTTACCCAACTTTTATTTTGGTTTCATTTTTGTCCCTCCCGTTACCTTCCGTTACAAAAGGCTGATGTGGCCAATTAGTTTTCCTTTCACACAATAAAGAATATACTTTGGGTCCCACTTTCAACTGATTCCTTCTCCGAATTCCATGATCTAATGTCTGCTTCTTCATTGTTGCCTGCTGCTGCAAATCCTCAGTAGCTCAACCTTAATGAGACTTTACTCAACATGGTGTTTTTGAACAAGGATGGGAACAAGAGTCGTATTGATCATTGGCGAATCTAGACTTCTTATTAAGTGGATTCAAGAAAATTAAAGTTAAACGAACTAAGTGGGTTCAAGTGGATTAAAATATACTTAATTTTGCTCTCTACCCTCAAACTTTTCTATTTTTACACGGATTCTCTAGAACCCACAATTAACCCCACTAAACACAAGTTAAATTCGCCCATGTTCTTGATGGGAAAATCAAACCCTAGAGGAGGAGGACCACCAAAACAAAGTACACCATGGTTCCCGTCCTTGTTCAAAAAGGCCATGTTGAGTATAGTCTCATTGAGTTGAACTGTTGAGGATTTGTAGCAGTGGGAAACAATGAAGAAGCTGACACCAGATCATGAAATTTGGAGAAGAAAGAAAGAAAGAAAGAAAAGGGTCACATGAGATGGTTAAATCAACTGAAAGTAGGACCCAAAGCAGGAACAAAGCTATGCCTTGTCCCATAGGGCCATTGTCTCTCCCATTTTTTATTGTTAAAAAATATGTATGGATAGACTCCTAATTTTTGTTTATTTTGATTTGCACCCTAATTTTAGTCCCATATTTTCTACGGTTTGCTATACTTTGCCCCCTCAACCTAATATCCTGGCTTCGTCCCTGACCCAAAAAATATTATTTTATTGAGTAAAAGGAAAACTAACGAGTCACGCCAGTATTTTCTAATAGAAGGCAATGAGAGGGACCAAAATAAAACCGAAATAAAAGTTGAGTGATCCTAATGAAAGTTTTAAAAGTTTGGTGACTAAAATGAAAGCACCCTAAAAGTTCGGTGATCATATGTGTAGTTACCCTTAAAAATTGTTTTTATAACCAAATAGTATTAATTTTCTTTTAGTATTTAGAGTGTGTCCCCATTTGAAATTGCTCATTGAAATTGTTTTTTTTTTGTTTTATGTAAGTAGTTGGGTGTTTGTAACACCCCTAAAATTGGATTTCGATGATCAAAAAATTTTGATTCTGATAAAGATAATACGGATTATAAGATACAACTATGTGATTAGTTCTTACAAGTATGATATGAAATATAGTATATTTATGCCTAAGGTCTAAATTGTATAGATTTAGTGGCTAAAATGGAAGGATTGGAAAAAGTGGTGCTTGAAGTATAAAGCTTCAAGTGTGGAGTGATTAATCGTGTAATTAAACCACCAAGGGGTTAGTAAGCCCACACGTGGCCATGGAAGATGAAGTTTCTTCATCTATGGGTTTGTTTCACCCGTGTGGATTAATTAATAAAAGAAATGAAAGAAGTAGAAAATAATAAAACACTTACCTTTTGGGTGGATTGAAAACCAAGCAAACACCTCCATTGCTATCTTCTTCCTTAAGCTTAAGTAAGCACCTCCATTAATATAGTTTGAAAACTTGGATTTTGTTGGAGATAATTACTCTTCCTTAATCCTAGGACCAGTCCAAGAACAACCCATTGGTGGTGATGAATCACCAAGTTTCTCCAAACAAGTTCAAGCCCCTAATAAGGAAGTTGTCATTCAGGAGCCGAAATAGCTTCAAATTATTCGGTGAGTGTAGTTCATGTCTCAGGTATGGTTAGGTGCCATCTCGATTTCACTTATATGCTTTTCATGAAATTACCTTGTTGCTATGTCAAGGCTCCAATAGAGCAAAGTTAAGGAAATTGCTAAGGGTAAGCTAGGTAAGCTTACATACATGATACATGCCTAATTTGATGCATGAAATGAATGGAAATGCATGATATCATGTTATATGACAAGAACATGAATTATGAGTTATCCATGAATCATGAAATATGCTATGCAAGCTATCAAGCAAGTTACAAGTGAGCTAAGGCTCTAATGTGTTACATGATATGTTCAAGAACCATGAAAAATATGATATTATGAATGCCCTTGGATACAAGTGTACTTTGGATACAATTGGCATGCCATAGAATGCATTGAGCTCATGTATGGGTGGACTATGGTCCTTGGGTTACGACCCTTATGTGGCAAGGTAGAGGGATGTGTGTTTTGGTCTTTGGCGAGGCGGAGGGATTGAACATTCATGTACATAGCGAGGTTGGTTGGGAATTCATGTATCCAATGGTTACTATGATTCAAGGCAAATTGACTAATTAAATCATTTATGCATAATTTTTACAAGCAAGAATTTATATAATTGTTTTATGAAACATGATTCCAGCAAGCAAGTACTTAAGTAATCATGTTATGAATCATGAATATGCATGCATTTTTATGATCTGTTATGATCCATGTATGAATACGAAGTATTAATTATTTATTTATTTATCAACCACCTCACTAGGCTATATAAGCCTAACATGTTAATTTCATGCATTTTTAGATTCTAAAGTGCTTTAGAGATCGATCATGCAAGGAAGGTTGCAAGTCACTCCTACAAGCATTTTGTGTAATGTATATAAGCTTCCCTAACTCCTAGTATGGTGGCATATGGTTCAAAAATGTTATATGTATGTTTTGGCATATAAAATCGATAGGTACTATGTTAAATGTTGCACAGATCTTAAACTAACTATGAATGTGCAAGAATATCTTCTAACATGGCCTAAATGGTACCTACAAGACTAAATGGTTCATATGCATATTAGAATCTCTATGGACATGATTTATGGCTAGTGTAACAAGTTGGAAGTATGATGTATAAGTCTCATATGCTTTGATCATGATTTTGATAGGCTTAAATCAAGATTTGGTAATTAAATTCGCATATTGGTGTAGGGCATACCAGTACCTTATTTGGTGCATACCGGTACGGCCAAGCTAAAATTAACCATATGGTACAGGGTGTACCGGTACGGTCGATCATATCGGTACGAAAAAGGGGCTTTGGAATTTTATTAAAGCATGGCATACTAGTACAGTATCTTGATGCATCAGTACGCCCCCATGCCAGTACCAAATTGGACTACTAGAATTTGGGGATTAACTAGCGTACCGGCATGACCCTTTCTTAGTACCTGTACGAAGGTAGTTAAAATGGTTAATAAGCTGAAATAGATTTTCAAACTTTGCAAATAATTCCTAGTTTATTAAATGGCTAATTATATGAGCTATAGACCTCCCCATGAGCTGAAATTTTTCATGTAATCTTAATAAGATATGAATTTCATGTATGTGGTTTTAAATTTTGAAAAATGTATAAGATTTATTATATTTGAAATTTAGTCCCTAAACCTTGATTTTTTTGCAATATGGCACCAACCATGGATTCAAGACTAAGTATGTTCTTACATGATTGATTACATGATATGAATGCTTAGAAATATGGATTCGAAGTATGATTTCTTGAATAATGCATGAATTATGATAAGTGTACATTTTTGTTTAAGTTTTTGATAACGTCTCTGACTCAGTTATCATCCAAACCAGGTGGGGGTATTATATTTGTGGGATGAGAGCTAGAGTTTAGTCAATTCTGGGACTAAATCAAAGCTCATTACATGATTGCATATGCATATACCACCTATGATTTATTTCTGTATGATATCTGTGACTTGCAACTGACACGATCATTTATTTTCTTAAGTAGTAAACATGATGTCTGATATTCAGCTAGGACGTGATGGTGATGACCATCACGCTGACTCCTCTAATAATGAAGAGGAACAAGAAATGAGGAATCCTTTGATTCCTAAAGAATGATATAAAGATCATCCTTCACCTCCTATGTTACACCCTATTTAACATATGTGTTTTCAAAGCATGGCCGAGATGTTCAAACAATTTGTTTTTTTTTTCTATGCAACAAGGTCAAGTCGTTCAGCCAGATGTGGCTACTTCCTCGATATCTCAGGCACCAATTGATAAGTTGGCTCATCACCAAGCCTATATGTTCACTGGGTTAGATGATGATAACCCGGAGATAGCAGAGTTTGACCAAACAACTCCCATGATTTGATAAACATGAGCTTGAATATGCCTTGGCACTAATATCTAATAAAGCTCAGAATTGGTGGGAGACTACTATCCTCACCGTCCCTGAAAAGTTTATTACTTATGAATTCTTTCTAAAGTAATTCCATAAAAAGTATATTAATGAACAATATTTAGCTGATAGAAGAAGGGTATTCTTACGTCTGAAGCAAGAAAGGAGATCGGTGGAGCAATATGTTTGAGATTTTTGAAAGTATTGCAGATATGGTTCTGAGTACATCAAGACATAAGAAGACAAGTACATAGTGTTCATTGGTGGCCTATGTGATGAGCTATGCCCAATGTCACGAGATTGGGGATTACCAACTTCCAAGAGTTGGTTAATTGAGTTATCGTTACCGAGGAAACTTAGAAGGCTTGGGAAAAGAGGAGAAGATGTTAGGCACAACATGAAAAATACCTATGGGATGAATCTCGTCCCCCTTTGCCTCCTAAGAGGGGCAAGGATCAAGGTGTGGATCAGTCTACCTTTCAGCAATCTTTGAAGTTGGGTTATGTACCCAAGCCTCAGTCTATGACCTATCCAGTAGCTCAGGCAGCCTCTGTTAAAAGCACATGAGGTTCGGGTTGAGGACCTCAACATTCCTTATGCAACAATTGTTAGAAACGACATCCAGGTCAGTGTAGGAGGAATTCAGGAACATGTTTCTTTTAGGATGAGCAAGGCCATTTTATTCGAGATTGCCCTTAAAATTTGACTACCCCATCTCCTATGGTTTCTCAAACTCAATCATCCAGGGGGAAACGACCCAAGCAAGTTGATTAATGAATAATCGTCACACGAAATGTGCAAGAGAACATTGCCGATGCAAGTATAGTTAATAGGTGGATCATGTTTGATATCGATCCCACGAGGATGTGTTTTTATTTGAACTATTATATGGCCACAAATAATTTTATAAATCAAAATATTACGAGCGTAATGGTAGTTGTAACAGAGAAATAAAATAATGAACGCAAGTCCAATTTTGATAGCAAGAACAACAATTATAAGAAGGTAAAAGAAATATTAAGTGAAGATTTGGATCTCTTCAGCTCAGCTCGGTAGAACATCAAGTACAACAAGGAAATAATATACGATGGTTACTAACTTCTATTCAAATCTCAACCAATGACACAAAGATGTAGATCAACCACAACTCTCATTTTTCGTCAAAACTACAAATCCTTGAACAAGTGGATCAACTCTCATTGTATCCTTATTTAACTCTCATTGTAATGCCTTGTTAACCTAACTTGTCAATGTATCTCTCAATGTTAGCGACGATGTTTAACACTCTCATGCAAATAAATATCAGATCCAGCAATTAAAATATGAAGAAAGCTAATAATAATATATTAAACTAAAAAACAAAGTTTAAACAAGTTCATACAAAGCTTAAAGAGTTAAATCAACGTTATTAACACACAAACTATAACAAAATCTCCAATAAACATATATCTCTAAAAGTATTTAAAGAAGATAACACGTATTCCTCCTTGATCTAGCACTTGAATCCTCAGCTCCTCGAATATTTCTTCCTTGTTTCACCTTGGATATCTAGAAATAGAGTTTAAGCTTCCATGGAAGGAGAGCTTAGAAGGTTAAAGATGATAGGAAAATGAATATAGCGTGAATTCTCTTTGTCTCCTCCAAAAGTATCGTTTTATAGACTGTCAAGGTAAGGACACCTTTCCTTCAAGTGTTTCGTATGACTATCTATTGTACATAATTTGTTGTAACAGAAATTCTAGCTGACAGATTTGTCCTTATCTTTGACAGTCTAGATAGCTAGCTGCTGTAGTGTCAAGCTTGTTGTAGTGGTGAAACATCATTTGCAGGGAAATTAGTAATACATCGACAACATAGAAAAAAAGGCAAAAATATGTATAACAAGAGCAACTAAGACTTGATTTAGATAAAATGCAGAAAGTAAACATGAAAATGCATAAATGGATGCATGAAACATTGATATGGGGATAAAATAATCCATAAATCTAGAGGAAATACATTCTCTTTAAAGAGCTATCACACCCACAAACTTGATTTTTTACTTGTCCTCAAGTAAAATTGAAAGCAACCAGGTCTAACAAGAGTTTAAAGACATTCTAGTTACTTGAATCATTCCAACCAACCAATGAATCGACTCCATCGACACGATAGAGGATCACATTAACAACTCAAACATCAATAAATAAACAAGAACTTCAACAATACCTAACATCATGCCTATCATCTCATATTCTTTCTTCTTGTCAGCGTTTATTTAATACAACTTATTACAATATATCATTATACATTATTATTATTTATATAGCGAGGGATATCAAAAAATTAATGCACCCTAGACCCTGAGAATTAAGATGATGTACAACGAACCACCATGAAGTACTTCATTGCCTCGACACACACTCATACAGTGATAACCTTTGGCCAGATTTATTTTTCTAACGCGTACATTGGAGTGTTGTAACACTCTATTCCTGGTCTAGTAGGATTCCAGGTCAAAATGTGTTACTAGTGACCAAAACGATATTCATTACAAAATTTATTTGATAATTGGTGAATTAGTGATCGATATGATACAATGATCAATACATTAACACCAGTAATATGATGCAGCCACTGTCCATTTTGGACTAATTTTAAACTTTTACATGTTATAGGGACTAAATTGTGATTTTGATAAATTAAGGGTCCACTTTAGAGATTAAGCCTACCACAATGTAATTTGAACTATAAACATGTCTGTACTCATTTAGTAACTCGATTTAAGCTAATAAGCTTTAGTGACCAATTTGCAAAATCCCAAAATTCATTTTAATCTCTTATAACAATTTTAATACTATGGGTATCGATATGACATGGAATCGTATCGATACACCTCCATGCAGTTCGATAAATCAGTTGCACATTAAAGGGTGGCCGTACCGATATGAGACTTATCATATCGATACACTATATTCGTTAAGATCCAGGGATTTTATAGATTCAAAAAGCTGTACCGATACGGGTACAACTGTATCGATACGCCCTGACCATGACCGTTAAAATGGTTCAATTCACTGTACCTGTACCAATATTTAGTAACAGTACATAACTGACAATTTACTTATTATTATTGAGTTTTGATAAGGTGTTTCAGTACCGTATTATTATCGAGTTACAGTAATTTTCCAGATTCAGAATCCTGTACCGGTACAACTTGAACCATATCGGTACGCCCTTTTATCCAGTTCCAAAAATGCAAGCCCGTACCGATACGCCATTACTCGTATCGGTCCGGCAGGATTTGTAATGCTAGTTTTTATCTGTTTATTACCAAATTACCCAACCAAACCATGTCGAAGTTTAATGAAATTTTACGACCATGTTTATTTAGTCCATATCTAAGAGCATGCAAAGTTTCAAGGCTAAACGAATAAATTTACTATGTTTTCCCTCTTTTAGGCCTATTATGCATATTTGACCCTTCTTAACCATTTTTAAAAGGTCAAATTTAAGCCTTTATACTTACACAAGCCAACCATAATACATACATATCAAAAGGGGTAAAAAATGACTTGCGCAACACCTATACCACCACACTAGGAGTTTATAGAGTAGATATACTTTACTTTAACAACTAGGGGACTTGCCAAAACCTTCACCAACCTCGATCTCGATCTCAAAACCTTATTAACCTAAAATGCATGAAAATGAATGCATTAGGCATACTTTGCCTAGTGAGGTAGTCATAAACAATAGATTAATCAAGGAATGCATTCTAGCATGCTTCAATATTATCAATGACAGTAATAACATGGACATGTACTTCAATGGTAAATTTACATAATGTCAATAGTCAATGTAGCAATGATACTCGATGCAACATCAATAATCAATGGCAATTTATATTATGTATCAATAAGTTTCCTTGGATCGATGTAAGAAGTATGGATATGCAAATTCCTTCGCCGCACCAAAATCAATAGTGGTCTAATCCTCTGTCGCACCAATATGACCAAAACACATCATACCTCCACCGAATCATAATAAAGGCCGTAGCCTAAGGACCGTAGTCCACCCGTACCAATAAGCTCATGAATTTTATGGCATGCCAATTGTACCCAATCTTACTTGAATCCAAGGTTCGATAACAATAGTCCAGTAACAATAGTTTCAATAGCAATAATTTGGTATAATGAGTTGGTAGCAATATTTCCATAACAATGGATCAATAGCAATAGTTCAATTGCCATATCTTAAATTCAATAAGCAATAGCAATAATCCAGTACAATATCCAATGACAATAATGCAATACCAATAGTTACGAAAAGTGTAACCCCCCAACCTGACCTAGACGCCCAACTGAACTGAGAGAACTAAATTAGGTTTGCCGAAGCAAACTGGAGAAAGGTTACGAAAAGTCGGTCCATTTTTTTTCTTTATATCTTGTCTAGATGCAATTTATTAACCTTACATGTACATACTTGTAGCAGTGAATTTTAGAAAGAAACAAGTCACAAAAAGGCAGCCAATTGCATCATATTCATTTTGAGGACTAAAACATAAATAGTTTAAATTATAGGAACAAAATTGAAATTAAGGTTAGCAATCCTCAATTAGTCAGGTTACTTGCTCACATGACAAAAATTAGCACAAAAAGATCATTCATACTCATTCAATTGCATCATCAACATCCAGGGACTAAAATGTAAGAAAACAGAACTGCATATCCATGACATTAACCGAAATAACGGCCACACGTATCGATACGCTACCAACCGTATTGATACGGTTCTCTAAACCAACATCCATCATTTTGATACACTAACTATCGTACCGGTACGCCTAACTGAAATTAACGACCAGTTTGAAATTACTTAGCAACCGTACCGATATTCCTTATAGGTGTTTCGGTACGCGGGTTTTGATCCCAAAAGCAATTTCCAGTAGCAATGAACCGTACCGGTACACCCGTTCCCATACCAAAAATGCCTGGTATGTTCTTGCCTAGCTGTACTGATACAGTCCTCAGCATATCGGTACGCCTGGGACTATAATATCATTTTTAGCTAGGTTTTCACACAAATATAGATGCATTTATGTCCTAGCAACTTGCATACTTGCATATAAGCATCCAAAAATACATTTATCAACACTAGCACCAAGATTTAGCTACCATACAAGCTTAGGCCACCAAAAAGATTAATCTAGAGGCAAGCTCCCTAAAACACTCCACCAAACATACCAAGTTGCTCAAATAAACATTTACCAGCACAAACACCATACCAACATCATTTTAATACCATATTCAACATGTTAAGCACATCAAAGCATGTCATCCAAGCAAAACCATCTACATGCATACCTAGGTAACCACTTAACATCAACCATAGGTAGCGATGCACAATATGCATAAGAACATCAATCAAACTCCAAAATCACAACATTACTCATGCTCAAAACTAGGGAAAATAGAATTGCATATCCCAAAATCCATGGTGAATAATTGCCTTATTAACCGGAAACTAAAACCGAGTTCATACTCAAATAGTCTTGTCCTTGGATCACTTAGACTTTGCCTTTTCTGCCTCCAAGCCTTAATGCTCTGTATCATTAAGGAAAAGAGAGCGTAAGCACACTTGTTTAGTGAGGATGCTCATAAAACAATGATGCAACTAAAAACCTTTAATTCCAAAGCATTAAATCACGTACCATGCTTAAATCCCAAATCATTAAATCATATACCATGCTTAAATCCCAAAGCATTAAATCATATACCATGCTTAAATCCCAAAGCATTAATTCCTATACCATGCTTAAATTCCAAAGCATTAAAAATATATTCAACATTAGAACTTTCATATATTGGCAATTACAGTGACCCCGGATAGTCGACCACTAACCTTGATTAGCCGACCACTAATCTTTAGTTAACCGAACATTAACTTTACACATCAGATACACGGATCTCCCTTAATGACCGACTATCATCAAGACTACACCATGCTAACCGCATGGGTTAACAACCTTGCCCACCGTAAGCTTTACATCAACAAGGGAAACCAACCGCTCAACCCAAATGATAACAACATGGCCTGAGTAGCCGACATCTATACCTCAAGAACTCTTAACCACGATCGATTTTTTAAACATATTATAGTGCACTTTATCCTGTGGCATGCCAACTATACCCGAATGTTTTCTCACCTTGTTACATAGCCAATATGTCATTTACAAAACCATTTACTCACTGTTTTACAATGCATTACACAAAATTCCCGCATATGCAATTCAAATTGCCATAGCAATATCACATTCTCGATCGAAATAAAAACCAATGCTCACTAGCATTTAATATATTTTTAAGCCATTGCATATGTACTTAAAAAATCATGCATTTACAGTAGGTAAAACAAACCATGATTACGACCAAAACATGAATCACACATGCTTATATCCAAACCGACATTAAAGAGCAAAGGAGGGAAACTTACTTCCAAGCTTAGGTAAGTGTTTCAAACTTAACCTAAACTTCCAAAACCACTTTCAAACCATTGAAAGACTTTTAAGACCGTTTCCACTCACCGATTTCTCTTCGCCTTGCTTGCTACCGCGAAACAAGCTCCCGGCAAGCCTCAAACCACCTCAAGATGCTACGCCTTGACTATCCCATGTTTTGGCCACACAAAACCAGAGGAAACATGCATTAAAATGCATCTAACTCTCTATTTTAAACCAAAATCCCGCAGCTCTAAAGATGCCCACTCAAAAATCATCTGAAACTTACCGAAATCAACCTCAAACACTACTCAATCTTAACCCAGCCATAATATAACGATTCAATACATCAAAATTCATCAAATAACATCTAAAAACCCTTTCACAATATTCTTTTACTTCCAGCAAAGATTACACTCCAAAAACAACCAAAACCTTTAGCCAACAACCTAAAATTAGAGATTCAACCAATTCCGGGATTCCATTGATAAAAATAACTTATCCACATTATAATACATTCAAAATACGATTAAAATCAATCCTCAACACTGAAAAAATAGATCCAATTCTAAAATCATAATTAAAACCTATTAGAAAACATATGTAAAGAGTCAAGAACTTGGGAATTCAGTAAAGAACTTTTTATTAGAGGAGAAGAATGAAACTTACCTCCAATGAGTGAGTTTCCCCTTAATTGGATGTTTTCCTCTTGAACAACAATGAGATTCAATAAGATTTTTGGAAAACAAGTTAAAAAATCATTTAGAAAATCAAAGAATTAAGAAACAATATCATTACCTTGAATCTCTGATAAGAAAATAGTGTTTGGCTGAGAGTATTTTGAGAGAAAATATGAGAGGAAGAAAGTTACGTCAAATTGTGATTTGGAAAAATAACTACCTTTTAACTAAATCCTTTTTAATCCCCTTAATTAAAACTCTTTAAAAATATTCCTAATTAAGAGAAAACTCAGATTAGACCAAATGGTAAAATGGCTCCTTAAAGATTCAAAGTTTTGACTCTCTACAAAACAGTCACCTTTAAAAGCAGTTTTCAAAAATTGCATTTTGGTCACTAGCCAAAATGTCACCCTTTCGAAGCTCATTTTCCAAAATTGCTTTCACAAAAATTTTTAATATATTAAAATATGATTTTTAATCATTTCCATATTTTTATCTTTTAGAAAAATATTTGCTCCCGAATCTGACTCGAATCTTTAGCTTGGTCCACCGAACTGCCTAACTAGCCTTAAAACCTCTAAGCCCAAATTTAGGGTATTACACAAAGCCTATAAATTGGAATCAATTAGGATCCAATACGACATAATTGATTTCACTATTAGGGTTGATACAATATCTAGACCGATTTTCAGAGTGTTACAACTCTCCCCCCTTAAGAAAAAAATTGTCCTCAAATTTTACCTGAACTGAAGAGATGAGGATATTGCTGCTTCATTGTCTTTTTCGGTTCCCAAGTGGCCTCTTCAATGGTATGGCTCCTCCAGAGAACTTTAACCAACAATACAAATTTATTACGGAGCCTTTTGACTTCTCTTGCGAGAATTTGAACCTGTTCTTCCTTGCAGGTCAAATCTGCTAGATTTGTATAGATTCTGGCTCGATAATGTGTGAAGGGTTAGAGCGGTATTTTGGGAGCATTGAAACATGGAATACATCATGGATTTTGCTCAATTCTGAAGGTAGTGCAAAACGGTATGCCACAAGGCCAACTCTCTCTATAATTCTGAAGGGGCCAATGAATCGGGGACTTAATTTCCTCTTTTTACCAAATCTTAAAATCTTCTTCCATGGAGAAACTTTAAGGAAGGGATTTCGCCAACTTCGTACTGTATATCCCTTATCTTAAGATCAGCATAAGACTTTTGACGATAGAAGGCGTCCTTTAAACGATCATAGACGATGACAACCTGTTCTTTAGTTTCCCAAAGTAAGTCAAGACCCAACATCTTACTTTTGCCGAGTCCATACCGGCACAAAAGAGTTCTACATTGTCTACCATACAACGCCTTATACGGGGCCATTTTGATGGAAGCTTGATAACTGTTGTTGTAGGCAAACTCGATAAGAGGTAAGGACTTCTCCCAAGATCCCCCAAAATCAATGATGCATGTCCGCAACATGTCTTCCAGAATCTAAATAACCCTTTCTGACTAGCCGTCAGATTGAGGGTGGAAAGCCGTACTAAGATTAACTTTAGTACCAAAAGCCTCTTTCAAGGTCCTCCAGAATTGAGATGCAAACTGAGAATCTCGATTGGAGATGATGGACTTTGGCACTCTATGGAGTCGAATAACTTCCTTGATGCACAAGCCTACTAATTTAGGAAGCCCATAATCTATTCTAACCGGTAAGAAATATACTAACTTGGTGAAGTGGTCTACAATGACCCAAATAGCATCATGTTTTGTAGGAGTTAAAGGCAGACAACTAACAAAATCCATGGTGATCCTCTCCCACTTCCATTACGATAAATCGATAGGTTGCAACAATCTAGTAGGGACATGATGTTCAACTTTGACACGTTGACATGTGAGGCATTTAGAAACAAGGTCAACTATGGCTTGTTACATGCCTGACTACCAATATAGTTCCCAGAGATCTTTATACATCTTGACAGAGCCTAGGTTTGAAGAAAATGGACTTAAATGAGCTTCTTTCAAAATATCGATATGAAGGGTTTCATCATTAGGTACATAGACTTGGTTACGAAAATACAGTAGTCCTTCAGGATTTACCCTGAAGTCAAAATTCTCATCATCATATAATTTGGACACAATAGCTCTTGACTCTACAATGTCATAATTCTTGATAAGATGGTAGACTGAACTTGAAGTTCAGCTAAAAGACAATGATGTTTCCTTAAACGGAAGTGAGCGTTAATGGATCGAGGAGCTACAAAGAAAAGGTTTTACATTGAGTTAGAAACAATAACATTGTTTAGAATTCAATAGCCAATAACGATACTTACCAGGCATACGTTTGCGGCTGAGTGCGTTGGCTACAACGTTGGCCTTGCCTGGATGGTAGTCAATGACAAGATCATAGTCTTTGAGGAGTTCCATCCATCTTCTTTGTCAGAGATTCAACTCATTTTGAGTTAGAAGGTATTTGAGGCTTTTATGGTCGGTAAAGAGATAATATTTTTCTCTGTAGAGAAAATGCTTCCAGATTTTCAATGCAAAGACAACTATAGCCAGCTCCAAGTGATGGGTAGGATAATTCATCTCATGTGGCTTGAGTTGTCTCAAAGCATAATCAATGATATTGCCTTCTTGCATCAGAACATATCCTAACCCGAAATGTGAAGCATCACTGTAAACTATGTAGTCCTTTCCAAACTTGGGTTGGGTTTGGACCATTGCGTGTGTTAAGACTTGCTTTAATTGGTCGAAGCTCCTTTGCTGGTCCTCGGTCTAGACGAACATAGTTTCTTTTCTCAATAGCTTAGTCAGAGGAGGTGCTACAATAAAAAATACCTTAACGAATCTTCTATAGTAGCCAGCTAGACCAAGAAAGCTTCTAACTTCAATATTTCTCGGTGACCTCCAATCTAGGATAGCTTGCATTTTCTATGGGTCCACTTAGATTCTTGAAGTTGAGATAATATGCCCAAGAAAGGTAACTTCAAAGAGCCAGAATTTGTACTTGGAAAACTTGGGTTACAACTGCTTCTCCTAGAGAGTTCGAAGCACAATACGGAGGTGGTCACGGTGTTCAGCAACATTCTTAGAGTAGATCAGATTTCATCGATGAATACCACTACAAATTTATCCATGTAGGGTCTAAAAACCTGATTCATCAAGTCCATGAAAGCTGTCGGTGCATTCGTTAGCCCAAAGGGCATTACCAAGAATTTGTAGTGGCCATATCTTGTACGGAAGTCAATTTTGGGTACATCACTTTCTCTAACTTTCATCTGATAGTATCCTAACCTTAAATCAATCTTTGAAAACATAGAGACATCATTGAGTTGATCGAATAGGCCATCAATTCTAGGCAAGGGATATTTATTCTTGATGGCCACATTATTCAACTATTGGTAATCAATGCACAGTCTCAGATAACCATCTTTCTTCTTTACAAAGATGACCGAGGCTCTCCAAGGTGAGGAACTCAGTCGAATGAAACTTTATCTAACAACTCCTGAATCTGAGCCTTTAGCTCTTAAGCTCAACTACTATCATACGATAGGGTGCAATGGAAACTAAGGCTGTTATGGGTTGCATTTTGATGCCAAACTCTACTTCACGGGTGAGAGGTAAACCCAAAAGTTTGTCTAGAAAAACGTCAGGGTATTCACACATGATATCGATGTTTTGTAGTTGAGGTTCATCCTTAGCCTCCAAAGATAGAGCATACAATGATGGAGTTCGCGAATTCACCAAAGTGATGCTTTCTTTTCCAAGACCAATTTCTTCTTGCAACAATCTACCCAGGCTTGATGTTTGCTGAGCCAATCCATACCCAGTATAACATTGAATTCGTGGATCGATAATGCTAACAAGTTGGCCGAAAAAGGAATCCCTCGAATCATTAAGGGAAAAAGTTTGCACACAAGGCTTATAGTGACTCAGTCACCCAAAGGATTGGTTACAATGATCTTTGTTACACTAGGCTCACAAGATAGCTTGTATTATTTCACTAACATAGTACTTATAAAGGAATGGGTAGATCTAGGATCAAATAATGCATATACAAGATGTAAATATAATTTAATGGTACCTACAATGATATCGGGATCATCTTCCTCTTCTTTGCTCCTCACACGGTACATCTGTGTAGGAGCCTTGGTTTTAGGTCTGTATGATGCCTTAGACGAGCCACTAGGCTTCCCTAAAGATCCTTGCTTCGCTCTCTTGCCTCGAAATGACTAAGCATGGGATAAAGGATTAGCAGGTGCATAAGTAGATTTGACGGTATTCTTGGGATAGTCACGAATGAGATGTCCCATCTCGTCACAGAAAAAGCATGCCCTAAACTTCTTACGGTATTGTCCCACTGGATGCATGTGTTGGCAAAAACTGCAAACTAGATATTTTATCTCTCGTCCAAAACCACCCGTGCTATCACTAGAATTGGTCTTAGGGAAAGAATGGGTTACTGCTTGAGGCCTAGCAATATATCCAGAATGAGAAGGTTGTGAATACACATTATGCTTTAGACCGGTATACTTCCCTTTCTTGAAAGATTTAGGAGGATGAGAGTCATCTCAATATCTCTTCTAGGACTTGCCTGATCCACCGGCCTTTTGAGATTTATGTGCAACTTCAGTAGCTTTAACCCTATTTATAAGGTCCTAAAAATTGGTAATGTCCAACACCGTGAACATAGGGCGTAGGTCATCATTCAGTCCATTGATAAACATTCCACATTTCTCTTCCTCCTTCTTGATATATTCAGCTCCATACCTGCATTACTTGAAAAAATCATAGATGTACTGCTCCATAAGTCGTCCACCCTACTTCAAATGAAGGAAGATATCATGCCTCTCAGTGAGGTAGTACTCATTGATATACTTTATTCAAAATTCATGCAGGAAGAACTCCTAATCACAGCTTCCTCCGGGACTGTAAGAATGGTAGTCTCCCACCAATAGAGCGCTTCATCAGCCAACAATGCGAGAACACACTTAAGTTTGTCTTTGTCAGAACACTGTAGCTGCTTGGTCAGGATTCTTAGAGTACTTTCCAGCCAATACTCAACGATTTTAGGATCATCATCATCACGACCGGTAAAAGAGTAGGCCTAATGCCGAGGTAACTTATCAATAGGAGCTCGGGCATTATGGACAGCAACAGTAGAAGGTTGGAAAGTCTGCTCAGCCTTCATCGAGGTCATAAATATTTTGAACATACTAGCTATGTTCCTATAGCATTCAACTTGAGCAATCTGTACCTCGGGCGCAGTGTCCTATGTCGAAGGATTTTATAGAATTGGAAGGTCTCCCCCTAATCTTCTCACCATGAGTTAAGGAGCTGGTGACATGCTCGTCTATCCGAGCCTCATTACAATCAAACATCTATAAGTAAAAAGATCGAGTTAGTTAGCAAGTCACAAAATACAATAAATAACTCTTAGGTGGCATGATGCAATGCAATGACAGTACAATAAACTTCAGTTTAGCCCTATAATCAACTAAACTCTAGCTCTGTTATCACAAATGTAACACCCCTTTCCCTGTCTAGTAGGATTCTGGGTCAGAATGTGCTACTGGTGACCAAAACGATATTTGTTACATAATTTATTTGATAATTGGTGAATTAGTGATTGATATGATACAATGATCAATACATTAAAACCAATAATTCGATATGATACAACCACTGTCCATTTTGGACTAATTTTAAACTTTTACAAGTTATAGAGACTAAATTGTGATTTTGATAAATTAAGGGTCCACTTCAAAAATTAAGCCTCCCACAATGTAATTTGAACTATAAACAACATGTCTGTAAATATCCATGTTGACCATAACTCATTTACTATCTCAATTTAAGCTCATAAGCTTTAGTGACCAATTTGCAAAATCCCAAAATTCATTTTAATCTTTTATAACAGTTTTAACACTATGGGTATCGATATGACATGGGATTGTATCGATACGCCTCTATACAGTTCAGTAAATTAGTTGCATATTAAAGGGTGGTCGTACCGATACGAGATCTATCGTACCGATAAGCTATGTTTATTAGAATCTAGGGATTTTACAGATTCAAAAAGTCATACCAATACGGGTACTACCGTATTGATACGTCCTGACCATGACTGTTAAAACGGTTAACTTTACTATACCCATACCGATACTTAGTATCGGTACGCAGTTGACAATTTATTTATTATTATTGAGTTATGATAAGGTGTATCAGTACTGTATCGGTGTCGAGCTATAGTGATTTTCGTGATTCAAAATCTCGTACTAATACAGCTTGAGTCGTATCGGTATGCCCTTTTATCCAGTTCCAAATACGCAAGCCTGTACCAATACGCCATCACCTATATCGGTATGGTAGGGTCTGTAATGCTAGTTTTTATCTGGTTTATTAGCAAATTACCCAACCAAACCATGTCCAAATTTAATGAAATTTTACCAGCAAGTTTATTTAGTCCAGATCTAAGAGCATCCTAAGTTTCAAGGCTAAACAAATCCATTTACTATGTTTTCCCTCTTTTAGGCCTATTATGCATATTTGACCCTTCTTAACCATTTTTAAAAGGTCAAATTTAAGACTTTATACTTACACAAGCCAACCATAATACATACATATCAAAAGGAGGAAAAATGACTTGTTCAACACCTATACAACCATACTAGGAATTCATAGATTTTATATACTTTACTTTAACAACAAGGTGACTTGCCAAAAACTTTCACCAACCTTGATCTCAAAACCTTCTTAACTTGAAATGCATGAAAATGAATGCATTAGGCATACTTTGCCTAGTGAGGTAGTCATAAACAATAAATTAATCAAGGAATGCATTCTAGCATGTTTCAATATTATGAATGACAATAATAACATAGACATGTACTTCAATGGCAAATTTACATAATATCAATAGTCAATGCAACAACGATGCTCAATGCAATAGCAATAACCAATGGCAATTTATATTATGTATCAATAGGTTTCCTTGGATCGATGTAAGAAATATGGATAAGCGAATTCCTATGTCGCACCAAAATCAATAGTGGTCAAATCCCTCCACCGCACCAATATGACCAAAACACATCATACCTCTGCCGCACCATAATAAAGGTCAAAGCCTAAGGACCATAGTCCACCCGTACTAATAAGCTCGTGAATTCTATGGCATGCCAATTGTACCCAATCCTACTCGAGTCCAAGGTTCAATAATAATAGTCCGATTGTAACCCCCTCAACCCAGCCTAGTCACAAGACCGAACCGAGCAAGCTACATTAGGTTCACCGAAGTTAACCGAGAAGAAGAACTTGGGAAACGAAACCATTTTTTTCTTTTATCTTATATAGAGACATAATTATTAACCTATAAGTACATACTGATTATAGATGTAAACTCAACTCAATCGGGCATCGAATTGATATCAAAGTGATCACGTTTGCAGGATAGGAACCAAAACATAATTTTGCAAATATATAAGGGTTCACTTATAATTTGCATTACCAATCTTCCATTAGTCAGGTTACAAGCATACATGCCAAATTCCAACTTAAAACGATCACCTGAACTCATCCAATTGCATATATAACACCCAGGGACCAAAATGTAAATTACACTATTTTAAAGGGCCAATTTCGTAATTAAAATTACCCATCCTCAATTAAACCAAATACATGCTTACTGGTGAAATTTCAGGTCAAAATGATCATTCAAACTCATTTAATTGCAAGTATAACAATCAGGGACTAAAACGAGAGAAAACAGAAACCTTAAAACATACTTTTAACTAACTTAACCACTGACCGTATCGATACACAGGCAAGTGTATCGATACGCCTGAGCATTCTAAAAAACTCCAGCTTCTAGTAGCTCAAAACTGTACCGATACTCCTCCTCGAGTATCGATATGCTATACTTAAACCGTAGACCCATATCGATACAGTCACCTATGTACCGATACGCTAAGCCTGAAGATATGCTAACCCGTATTGATACGGGTACCTATGTACCGATACGCTTTGCCTAAGAGTACTTACCTGTATCGATACGGGCATACGCGTATCGATACGCCCTGACTTGTAATGTCAAAATTTGCTAGTTTTTAACCTTGATTTGGGATTCTAACACTTAAGCTTGCTTCTAACAATCAAGTAACATCATCATAGATCATTTACCATCAAACTACCATAGATCAATCATCAAGTAATGATCAACATGCTTCAAAGGTAACTGTAGGCTTGCTTCCTAATACTCAAGCAACCAAAACATGAACCATATGCAAAATCCAACAAACCAAGCTTATCACAAGACCAAAGCCACAATATAAACTTGCTCAAATAGAGAGCGTAAGCAATCATTGCTTAGTCTTGGAATTTCCTTTCTTGCTATATTGCCTTTATTGCTATATTGCCTTTATTACTACTTAAAACTCAACATATTTTGCTAATTCAAGTCTTGGAATTTCATTTCTTGCTTGCTAGGCCACTTGCACTCAATCAATCTACATTGATGATAAAAGAGAGCGTAAGCAATCATTGCTTAGTGAAGAGCGCTCAAAACATGAAACATCATCCAATGCAATTTAGAACCTTTTTAAAACAATCATGCCATTCTTTCAAAACATATACTTAGTCTTTATAAAGTCAGCATATTAAACCATATGCAACGTGTATCATGAATTCCACTACATAATTCCATATGCATTTCCCATTACTTAAGCCTTCTCAAGCATAACATCCCATATGCAAAGCTTAAGGAGTATAACACGTATAAATTACATCATTCAAACCAATCCATCACCATGATACAAATTAAAATATTATATTGGCTTTCAAGTGATCTGTTACCATATACATCTTTCCCATAAATCATCATTAACACCGGATACACGGATTTCCCAAGAGATTTCACAATCTCTTGCAGCCCAATGGCATGGAGTTGTGCAACACATGCACCACCTCTACACTGCCAAGGCTAATCCTCCAACTTGGAGTACACACACTCGACGCATCAACCTCTATAGCCCATGGCTAGAGTAAAAGCCATCTAAGTGTTACCTCAACAACATTGGGGTTCACATGATCGGAGTAAGTACCTCTCGTACTACCTTACAACCACGAACGACTTATTATAGTGCACTTTAAGTCCTATGATCGGCCAATTATATCCAATAACATTTCCATAACAATTTCAATTCACCACTTACCAATATAACCCACTTTATAAACATACCTCACTATTTTCATATGCATCATTCAAATCATTTTATCATGCATTAAACCATGCATAAGCCATGTTCATAAACATTCTTTAAAACCATGCATTACTTTCCAAATGCATCTAACATCATTTCATATCAATTTCCAGCATTAAACCATGCTCATTTCATGCATAAAATAGGATGTAAACAATCATTTATCTAGTGCATTCATAAATCATTTGCCAACTGAAATTGAGAGAGAAATTCACTTTACTTAGTTTTGAGTCTTAGACCAGCATATCAAGCCTAGTCTAGAGTCCCATTAAACCTTTTCAAATCTTTGAAAAGCCATTCTTATATGTTTCACTCACCGATAAAGCAACACCTTCCTTGCCATTGGCAAATCAAGCTTCTGGCAACTCCTCAACACCAAGGTTCACTTTCGGATTAATTTCCCCTATTTCAAACACATCATAACAGAGGATCCAATGCATTATAATGCATCCAAATTCTCAGCACACATCAACTAACATTTATCCAACTATAATCCCCCAAAACGCCATATTCTAAAAACTAAAAGCATCATCTATTCATCTATAACCTTAAACCAGCCTTTACCTACAAACCTCAACCTTAAAAAAGTATCAAATAACATCTAATCAACAACCTAAAGCAACCCCAAACCTTCAACAAACAATAGTCAACCACAACACCACAAAATTTCTTAACTCTTAACCTAACAAATTAGAGATTCACTAGATTTCGGGATTCTATCATCAAAACTCACTCCGTTAACATTTTGAACATCAAAATCAAGTTATAAATCAATCCTTAACTCAGCAAAAACAGATCAATTACAAAATTCCTCAATTTCCATCATAAATCACCAATTAAACCATAAATCCGAGTTTAATTAATTAAAACCCATTGAAAAACATATAAAATAGATCAAGAACTTGGAAATTTTAATAAAGAACCTTTCATTACATGAGAAGAACGAATCCTTACCTCCAATGTTGATTCCTCCCCTTAATTGCTTGTTAAAACATGAAAATCAAGGTAGAAACAATAAGTATTTGATGTAAAATCTTTAGGAAATCAATTAGAAATCAAAACTCTATGAAATCCTTATTGTTACCTGAAGAAATTGAAGCTGGAAATGTGTTTGGCTGGAGAGAATTTGAGAGAAAAGAAGTTACAAAGTTTGTTACATGAAATTATTTTTAAAAGCTTAATTGTGTTTAATTAATTCTCTCCCTTATTAATACCTCATAAAAACTTAAATAAAATAGTTAATTAAAGGGAGAAATCTGATGAAACCCTTTTTGGATTATTAGCTCCTTAAAGATTCAAAGTTTTGACCCATTTTCAAAACAGTCACTAAAAACAGTTTTGCAAACTTTGCATTTTGGTCACTAACTCAAAATGTCACATTTTCGAATTTCATTTTCCAAAATTATTTTCACCAAAATCATTCATATATTTAATAATGATTTTATAATATTTTTCCATATTTTTATCTCACATAAAAATATTTAATCTAGTGCAAATCCCGAATTTGACTCGAATCTCTAATCCTGGTCCACCGGACCGACTAAACCATCCCAAAACTCCTAGGCCCAAAACTGAGGCGTTACAACTCTCCCCCACTTAAGAAATTTCTTTCTCAAAATTTACCTAGAGGAAAAAGATGTGAGAATTGCTCTTTCATGTCGGACTTACTCTCCCACGTGGCCTCCTCAACTCCTCGATGCCGCCATAACACCTTAACAAGCTTTATCATCTTTCCACGTAGAACTTTACTGTTGGTTTTGAGGATCTCTATCGGTTCCTCATCATAGGACAAATCCGGCCTCAACTCAACATCCTCAATCGGCATAACATGCGATGGATACAAACAATACCTTCGCAACATCGAAACATGGAACACATCATGAATCTTTTCCAACTCGGCAGGCAACCTCAACCGATAAGCCACATGACCAACATGATCTAGAATTTCATAAGGCCCAATAAACCTTGGACTTAACTTTCCTTTACTCCCAAATCGCATCACCTTCTTCCAAGGCAAAACCTTCAAAAACACTTTGTCACCAACATCATACTCCACTTCCCTACACTTCAAATATGCGTAAGATTTCTGTCGATCGGATGCCGCTTTCAAGCAATCAGACACTAGCTTCACTTTCTCATTAGTGTACTTCAACACATGGGGCATAGAAATATACTTCTCCCCAACCTCAGCTCAACACAGAGGCCCAACACATGGGGCATAGAAATATACTTCTCCCCAACCTCAGCCTCAATCTTTTGTGGATCCACACGAATTCCCTCGGCCGACACCATATGTCTAAGGAAAATCACTTTCTTCAACCAAAACTCACATTTACTCAGCTTAGCATATAACTGATTATCAAGTAATCTCTGAACCACAATCTGTAAATGCTTATCATGATGTTTCTCGGTATGAGAGTATACAAGAATATCATCAATAAACACCACCACAAATTGATCCAAGAACTCGTGAAACACCTAATTCATCATATCCATGAATGCAGCTGGTGCATTGGTCAACCTAAATGGCATCACCAGGATCTCATAATGCCCATACCTTGTACGAAAGGCTGTCTTTGGCACATCTATATCCTTCACTTTCAACTAATAGTACCCAGACTTCAAATCTATCTTAGAGAACACCGAATCACCCCTAAACTGATAAAACAAATCATCAATCTACGGCAAGGGATGTTTGTTCTTAATCATCAACTTATTCAGTTGCCGATAATCAATGCACATTCTCATCGTGCCATCTTTCTTTTTTATAAATAACACTGGCACACCCCAAGGTGAAACACTAGGTCTAATGAAACCTCGATCAAGCAGCTCTTGCAGTTGCGTCTTCAACTCTTTCAATTCCTTAGGTGCCATACGATAAAGCGCAATGGACATCAGAGCCGTATCAACATACGTCTCAATTTTAAACTCCACCTCTCTATCCGGCGACAACCTTGGCAACTCTTCAGGAAAAACTCCCAAAAAATCACAAACTATATGGATGTCCTACACACGCACATCCTTAGATCCAAGATTCATAACATAGGACAAATACGTCTGACATCCAAGTTCCAACATTTGACTTGTTTCCAAAGTTGAAACAACATTGACCAAGAACTTTGTATTCTATCCAACCACCATAACTTCATAATCATCGACAAGACGCAAGGATATCCGTTTGGTTTCAAAATCCACAACCGCCCTATGCTCGGATAACCAATCTATCCCCAAAATAACATCAAAACTATGGAATGGCAACTCCATCAAATCCACGACAAACACATGATCTTGCATTGTCAAAGGACACATACGGTATAACTTCCTAACCACAACCATCTCGCCCAAAGAACTAGTTACTCGAACACCAATATTTAAAATCTCAACAGGTATATCAAGCAACTGTGCATGTTCACTCAGAATATATGAATGGGTGCAACCAGAGACAAATCAATGAAAATAATGGAAAAGATTGCAAAGTAAAGGTACCTGCAATCACATCGATATCGTTGCGTCCCTCGCGATGTGCATACACCCTCGCAGAACCTCTACCCTCTGGCTAGATGGCAACGGTGTATGCCATAGTCCTACGCCCGCCCTCTCTCGGCTAGAAATGTCCTTGTCCACGCCCTCGACCTCTTGGTCAACCACAGCTAGTGTAGGAGCCTGCGCACCCCTAGCTAACATAGGGCAATCATGCCTCACAGGATCAGTTAACCCACAACTCCAACAAGCATTAGCTACAACCGGTGCAGGAAGTGGACCAACTCGTCTTGCCTGAAGACAGTCGCGTCTAACATGGTCCCGAGATTTATAACCCCAACAATCCTTATCCGACCTCCAGCAAACCCCATGATGTTTTTTCCCACACTGAGCACACTTGGGTATCCTACCTTTGGAACTCTGCCCTAACTGACCTCTCCGCCCAAGCTCATGTCGATGTCTCTAGTCACAGTGCATCTTATACCGACCACCACCCACATTAAAATCAGCGGTTCTCTTACCATGACCAAATCCTCTAACACGGGATACCAAACCTAAACTCTGCTCAATATCCTTGGCTCTCGAAACCAGTACATAAAAAATTAACATACTTTGCAGCCAACATATATATCTTAACCTCCTGTGTCAATCTATAACGAAAGTGGTCGCAACAGCTCCTCTCATCAGGCACCAACTCGAAAGCATATTGACTCAGCCTCACAAATTGTATCTCGTACTCAGATACTAACATATCACCTTGTACCAAAGCCATGAACTCGTGTTTCTTATCATCTTTGTATCTAGCTCCAAGATACTTCTTCTTGAAGGCAGTCTAGAATGTTTCCCATGTCATATTGCCAGGCTCTATTCCCGCAATCACTGTAATCCACCAGCTATACACATCTCCTTGTAGTAGGGATACAACACATCTCAGCTTTCAATCATCAGAATAAGCCATCTGATCCAGGATACGATCTGTGCTGGCAAACCACTCATTAGAAGCCTCAAGTGTCAACCTTCTAAACTCAACCCTTCCCAGGCTACGTAAATGCTCGAAGAGTAATCCCAAATTAGCAGTAGCAACTAGTGTTGTGCGGGCACATGCACTCCAGCCATCGTATCCTGAAACACTCTTGTCATTGTTGAATCAAAGGTGTCATATCACCCAATGCTGGCCCAGCTGCCACATGTGGTACTTGTTCCACAACCGCAGGTGGATTCGACAGAGGAGGTGGCAACCCCTCAATAGGCATATCATTATTCTCATCATCATGCCTCTCTATGTTCGTATTAGAACGTAATTCTCTCCTCAATGGCATCGTAAACAAAGAATCTATGGCATGATAATACACCAAAACAAAAAAAAATTAGGCCATCTTCAAGCAAGGGTCCAAGACTTCCATTTCAAATCAAAACATTTTACATTAGTAGTAATAAGGCAATGTGTCCCAAATCATACCCCAACATGGCATATAACACGCAATCAATCACCGAGCATGGCAATCAACACAAATCAATCAACATACACATCAAACAGATTCCCAACATACATGAACCAACCATAACCCACTCCCAACAATCATAACCTGTCTATGTAACCACCAAATGTAACCCCCTAGACCCAGCCTAGTCGCAAGACCGAACCGAGCGAGCTATATTAGGTTCACTAAAGTAAACTAAGAAGAAGAACTTGGGAAATGCAACCAATTTTTTTCTTTTATCTTATCTAGAGTAAAAATTATTAACCTACATGTAGATACTGATTATAGGTGTAAACTCAACTCAATCGGGCATCAAATAGATATCTAATTGATCACATTTGTAGGATAGGGACCAAAATGTAATTATGCAAATCTATAAGGTTTTACTTATAATTTGCTTTACCAATCTTCCATTAGTCAGGTTACAAGCATACATGCCAAATTCCAACTTAAAACGATCATCCAAACTCATCAAATTGCATATATAACACCTAAGGACCAAAAATGTAAATTACACTATTTCAAAGGGCCAATTTCGTAATTAAAATTACCCATCCTCAATTAAACCAAATACATGCTTATTGGTGAAATTTCAGGTCAAATTGACATTCAAACTCGTTTAATTGCAAGTATAACAACCAGGGACTAAAACGAGAGAAAATAGAAACCTTAAAACATACTTTTAACTAACTTTACCACTGATCATATCGATACGCGAGCAAGTGTATCGATGCGCCTAAGCATTCTAAAAAATTCCAGATTCTAGTAGCTCAAAACCGTACCAATACGCCTCCTCGAGTATCGATACGCTATAATTAAAACCGTAGACCCATATCGATACGCTAAGCCTGAAGAGGTGCTTACCCGTATCAATACGGGAACCTGTGTACCAATACACTGTGCTTGGGAGTACTTACCTGTATCGATATTGGCACACATGTATCGATACGCCCTGACCTATAATGTCAAAATTTGCTAGTTTTAAACCTTATTTTGGGACTCTAACACTGAAGCTGCTTCTAACAATCAAGTAACATCATCATAGATCATTTACCATCAAAATACCATAGATCAATCATCAAGTAATGATCAACATGCTTCAAAGGTAACTATAGGCATGCTTCCTAATACTCAAGCAACCAAAACATGAACCATATGCAAAATCCAACAAACCAAGCTTATCACAAGACCAAAGCGACAATATAAACTTACTCAAACAAAGAGGTAACCACTCAAACCCTCCCAACAACATTTAAGCCATATTGCCTTTATTACTACTTAAAACTCAACATACTTTGGTAATTCAAGTCTTGGAATTTACTTCCTTGCTTGCTAGGACACTTGCACTCAATCAATCTGCATTGATGATAAAAGAGAGCGTAAGCAATCATTGCTTAGCGAGGAGCGCTCAAAACATGAAACATCATCCAATGAAATTTAGAACCTTTTTAAAACAATTATGCCATTCATTCAAAACATGCACTTAGTCTTTATAAAGTCAGCATATTAAACCATATGCAACGTGTACCGTGAATTGCACAACATAATTCCATATGCAATTCCCTCTACTTAAGCCTTCCCAAGCATAACATCCCATATGCAAAGCTTAAGGAGTATAACACGTATAAATTACGTCATTCAAACCAATCCATCACCATAATACAAATTAAAACGTTATATTGGCTTTTAAGTGATTCGTTACCATATACATCTTTCCCATCAATCATCATTAACATTTGATACACGGATTTCCCGAGAGAATTCGCAATCTCTTGCAGCCCAATGGTATAGATTTGTGCAACACATGCACCACCTTTACACTAACAAGGCTAATCCTCCAACTTGGAGTACACACACTCGACGCATCAACCTCTATAGCCCTTGGCTGGAGTAAAAGCAATCTAAGTGTTACCTCAACAACATTGGGGTTCACATGATCGGTGTAAGTACCTCTCGTACTACCTCTACAACCACGGGCGACTTATTATAGTGCACTTTAAATTCTATGGCTGACCAATTATATCCGATAACATTTCTATAACATTTTCAATTCATCACATACCAATATAACCCACTTTTATAAACATACCTCACTGTTTTCATATGCATCATTCAAATCATTTCATCATGCATTAAACCATGCATAAGCCATGTTCATAAACATTCTTTAAAACCATGCATTACTTTCCAAATGCATGTAACATCATTTCATATTAATTTCCAGCATTAAATCGTGCTCATTTCATGCATAAAATAGGAGGTAAATGATCATTTAACTAGTGCATTCATAAATCATTTGCTAACCGAAATTGAGAGATAAATCCACTTTACTTACTTCTGAGTCTTGGACCAGCGTATCAAGCCTAGTCTAGACTCCCATTAAACCTTTCCAAATCTTTGAAAAGCCATTCTTATCCGTTTCACTCACCGACAAAGCAACACCTCCCTTGCTGACGCCAAATCAAGCTTCCGACAACTCCTCAACACCAAGGTTCACTTTTGGATTAATTTCCACTATTTCAAACACATCGTAACAGAGGATCCAATGCATTATAATGCATCCAACTTCTCAGCAAACATCAACTAACATTTATCCAACTACAATCCCCTACAACGCCATATTCTAACAACCGAAAGCATCATCTATTCATCTATAACCTCAACCCAACCTTTACCTACGAACCTCAACCTTCAAAAAATATCAAATAACATCTAATCAAGAACCTAAAGCAACTCCAAACCTCCAACAAACAATAATCAACCACAACACCTCTAAATTTCTTAACTATCAACCTAACAAATTAGAGATTCACTAGATTTCAGGATTCTATCATCAAAACACACTCCATTAACATTTTGAACATCAAAATAAAGTTATAAATCAATCCTCAACTCAGTAAAAATAGATCAATTACGAAATTCCTCAATTTCCATCATAAATCACCAATTAAACAATAAATCCGAGTTAATTAATTAAAACCCAATGAAAAACATATAAAATGGATCAAGAACTTCAAAATTTCAATAAAGAATATTTCATTAGAGGAGAAGAACGAATCCTTACCTCCAATGCTGATTCCTCCCTTTAATTTCTTGTTAAGACATGAAAATCAAGGTAGAAACAATAAGTATTTGATGTAAAATCTTCAAGAAATCAATTAGAAATCAAAACTCTATGAAATCCTGATTGTTACCTGAAGAGATTGAAGTTAGAAATGTGTTTGGCTGGAGAGAATTTGAGAGAAGGGAAGTTATAATGTTTGTTATATGAAATTATTTTTAAAAGCTTAATTGTATTTAATTAATTCTCTCCCTTATTCATACCTCATAAAAACTTAATTAAAATAATTAATTAAAGGGAGAAATCTAATAAAACCCTTTTTGGATTATTAGCTCCTTAAAGATTCAAAGTTTTGACCCATTTTCAAAACAGTCACTAAAAACAATTTTTGCAAACTTTGCATTTTGGTCACTAACTCAAAATGTCCCATTTCCAAATTTCATTTTCCAAAATTATTTTCACCCAAATCATTCATATATTTAATAATGATTTTAGACTATTTTTCTATATTTTTATCTCATAAAGAAATATTTAATCCAATGTAAATCCTGAATCCGACTCGAATCCATAATCCTTGTCCACCGGACCGACTAAACCATCCCAAAACTCCTAGGCCCAAAACGGGGCGTTACACAAATAACAATAGTTTCAGTAGCAATGATTCGGTACAATGAGTCGGTAGCAATATTTCTATAACAATGGATCACTAGCAATAGTTCAATAGACATATCTTAAAGTCAATAAGCAATAGCTATAATCCAATACATTTCCAATGGCAATAATGCAATACCAATATTCCAATAGCAATATTCAATGCTCAGCGACCAATGTTTCTATATGTCAATGCTTAAATATTCCAGTGACAATAACAACGATGCGGCAGACAATGAATTGATGTAGTACTTACCAATACTTACCAATATAGCATCGACAATGTTTTATGTAATATCCTTAATATACAAGGTTAGCAATGCAATAATCAATATTCAAGGATTCGGGAAAGTTACCTAGCCTACTCCCAAGATTCTGACTACACTCACCTTGATTTCAAAAGCTTTCAAGGCTCCTGAATGACAATCCTCTTGTTCCTAGCTTGTGAAGAAGACGATGGCCCTTCTTTCTCCAACTTTTGAAATAGGTAATATTAGAAATAGATACTATGAACTCAAAATTAATATCTAAACTTTTAGTAGCTTTTAGTTAACTAAACATCCTTGGATTTGAGCTTGCGACATATGGGCTCAAACTATTAGACTCAAGCTTTCAATTCGAAATTACTCAAATTCATACAAGGAATAGATGAATTGTTTGAGGGCTTTAGCTTACCAGTATGGAGGCTATTCAATGGAGTCAAAGTATCATAGAAAGCATATGATTTTAAAATTTTATCAATAGAGGTGCTAGCTTAAGAGTTTGGGGAAGACAATAATAGAGGTGCTTGGTTCAACTTTCAGAAAGATAAACAAGAGATGCAAGAGTAAGGCTCGGTGAGATAGGGAGACTTAAGCAAATGGCTTTTAACACTTTATCTCCCCTTCTGTATAGAATTAACCGAGGCTTTCCTTCAAGTGAAGGAAACCTTAATATTTTATTACTGTATTTCTTTTCTTCCTTTTTATCTATCCCATATAACTATTTTCCCATCAATTTCAACTTTTGACATCATTCTATACCAATTCACATGAAATCACATGAAGCAATGAGGTGAATCATCCTCAAAATTGTATAATTATGAGGGTAGTCCCTCAACTTACCAATCTTCACACTTTTGCCCCCCAAACTTTCAATTTTTATAGTTTAGTCACTAAATTGTTTCTAAAGAATTCAATTAAGTCCAAAGTCTATAAATTGGACTCAATTAGGATCCAATACGGTATAATTAATTTCACAATTATGGTCGATACAATGTCAGGACCTTTTTGTTATAGATTTTCTAATTACCAAACCTAATTCTGACTAGTCCAATTTTTGGGGTGTTACAAATGTTCCCCCTTGAAGCTAATCTTATTTAACTCACATTGGAATGTCTTTTATTTATACTTAATAAGATTTACTAGCATATATGTAACATAAGCTGAACAAGGCAGAATTCATCCAAAATCAAGTAGATATATTTATCCTAAATTATAATGCAATCATCCAGCATGCATATCCAACCAATTCATCAGCAATTAGAATGATTCAAGGTTTACACATTGAATGCAAACAAAAAAATTTCAACACAAAAAGAACCTTACATTTGTTTAGAATTTTTTTAAATGGGGGTGCATTTCAACTCCCATGTGTATACCTTGAAACTTAAAGATTGCGTTGTCCCTAATGCAAAAGAAATAGAATGTAATGATAGAATGTGGTTGCAATGATGAATGAAATGATATTTAAAACTAAATACGATTACAATGACAATGTAGATGTCATGACAATACAATAAAAAATAAAATTACACTACATGGTATGAATGCCTACAAAAAACTTAAAACCTAACTCAGTCCATTAGGGCTCTTGAGAGGAGGAGGCTGAGCGGCGTTTCTTCTTTTTGCTCCTCTTTTCTTCCTTGCACTTCTTCTTGTTTTTGTCCTTGGATTTTGAGTGCTTGCGTCTCTTCTATTTCTTTAGAAGATAGGTCTCCTATTCATGGTCAATATCTTCTTTATTCTCGGGCTTCTCTTATTTGTCAGCATCAACGGTCGTGTTTGTAGTGGAAATGAACAGGGGTGGTGCTTTGTACACCACCACTACAAGAGGGTTGTCCTCTTGTTCATCTTGTGCAGAAGCAGCTTCCGATGGTCTCATAAAATCTCGTATAAACTTTGATCCTTCACAGGCTGTATCTTCAACCTTGGATGCAACCGATCTTCCTTCAACAATTTCTTTCTCAAAATCAATCTTCTCGACTTGGGTGATTTCTTCCTCGTCTTCATCCACATCTTCCATGATGGCTTTTTCTTTTTCAGCAGAGGTTGGTGTTCCATCGAAATCAGTAGGGACATTTAAGTTAAACAGACAGTCCTTTATGACCTAGCTTTATGCTTCCTTTTTTTGGTGTGTCTTCAATGTCGCGTACATTTTTGGACGAATTTACAAACTTAGCCGGGACTTCCTTATGGCTGCATCAGAAGAAAAATTATAACTACGAATGATAGCAGAAAACTTTGGAAATTTTAGGAAGGAAACTGCGGTGACTTTGTTCATTAAAGCTAGAGTAGAATTGTTTCATGTCTTGACATATGCATAGAATAAATTCTATGCTAGGTCAAGCATTTGAACTATAGTTGTAACCTTTCTCAGCGTGCTCATTACAACATCGAGTTTGTCTTCAATAGCAAGAACTTTTATCCATATTTCATTACTTTTGGGAGCATCTTTAACTCCAGCTTCCACCTTTTCTTTCCTCGTTGTAGTGCTTCGCACTATTCTCTCGATGGCAACGTAATTAATTGGCCCCTTGTTAGCTATCATCTCTTCATTAAAACTAAATGCGATTACAATGACAATGCAGATGTCATAACAATACAATAAAAAATAAAATTACACTACCTGGTATATATTCCTACAAAAACTTAAAAACTAACTCAGTATTTCAGGGCTCTTGAGAGGAGGAGGTTGCGCGGCGCTTCTTCTTCTTACTCCTCTTTTCTTTCTTGTACTTTTTTTGTTTTTGTCCTTGGAGTTCGAGCGCTTGCATTTCTTCTCTTTCTTTAGAAGAAAAGCCTCATCTTTATTCTCAGGCACCTTTTTTTTATCAACGTCATTAGTCGTGTATGCAGTTAGAATGAATAGGAGTGGTGCTTTGTATACCATCATTACAAGAGGGTTGTCCCCTTTTTCATCTTGTGCACAAATAATTTTCGTCGATCTCGCATAAACTCTGATCCTTCATAGGTTGCATCCTCAACCTTGGATGCAATCGATCTTTCTTCAACATTTTCCCTCTCAAAATTAATCTTCTCGACTTGGGTGCTTTCTTTCTCATCTTCATCCACATCTTCCATAATGATTTTATCTTTTTCAATAGAGCTTGGTGTTGTGTCAACATTATTCGGGACATTTAAGTCAAACAGACAATCCTTTATGACCTTGCTCGATGCTTCCTTATTTGGTGTGTCTTCGGCCTCACTTATATTTTTGGGAGAATTTATAGACTTGGCCGAGACTTTCATTGTGGTCGCATCAGAAGAAAAATCATAACTACGGATGATAGGAGGAAATTTTGGGAATTCTGGCAAGGGAACTAGGTTGACTCTACTCATTGCAGCTAGTGCAGATTTGTGCTATGTCTTGGCATACACATAGAATAAATTTTGTACAAGGTCAAGCATTTGAACTGTAGCCGCAACCTTTCTCAGTGTGCTCATTATAGCATCGAGTTTGTCTTTAATAGCCAAAACTTTTAGCCACACTTCATTACTTGTAGGGGGCATCCTTAGCTGCAACTTCCACCTTTGCTTTCCCTTTTTCTTTCCTTGTTGCAATGCCCACTTTTGGTGTAGGAACCTCGGTAGTTCACACCATTCTCTCGATTTCAATAATTGGCCCCTTGTTGGTTGTCATATCCTTATTTTTTAGGGGCTTGACTCCTTTTAGATTGCACAGTTGTATGATCAAGAATGGAAACACCAAGATTCCCTTTTATCATTTTAGCAAAACCAGATATCTCCTTTTGTATAATTGCACCCATATCTATCTTTCTACCCTTGATTATAGAATGTATCAAACACATTCTTTCTTAGGATACTGTGGTGATATGATTTGAAGGCAATAACCTAGAATTTACAAACTAGAACCATATTTATGTAGGGAGGATTAAGAATTTCCTATACATTGTGAAGTTCCCCACTTCGGTCCTCGACCAAAATGCATTAGCAACACATAAATCCCTAACTAGCAAATCTAGTTTTTCCTCATCAATTTCTTCCACAAACAGAGCATGTTCATCAACATTCACAGAAGTCTTTAAGAACTTGTTAATAATGGAAAAACTCTAAGGTATAGAGCTCTCCCACACAAAAACTAATTTTAAGGAAGGCTCGTAAAGACTCGATTAGAACTCTCTTACAAAAGTAGACTATGACTCCTAGGGTGAATACAAAAAGTGTCCCATTTATGAAGCTCGATGGTCTGGTAAATCAATTTCCCAGGTTCTTTTTCTTGCGAGAGAACAAGCCATCATTCTGGAAGGATATTTCGCATCATGATGTGTTCTATGTGCCGCTCCTCAGCCATTTTTGTTTGGAACACCTCATACTCAGTGTTCTCCTATTGTTCAACTTGCTCATCGGCTTGAGGTTTGGAGGTAGAGCCCTGAGTGTCTTTTGTAGAGGTCTCTATTGAACTTTTGCATGTAGATCTAGTCTTTCCCATGAAAGAGTAAAGAAAAAGATGAAAAGAAAGGATTTTTGCAGAAAAAAAAAGTCTTAAAGATTCAAAGAAGAAGAATAAAGAGAAATATAAGTGAATATGTCATTGTAATCAAATTTGTTAAATAAAAGAGAAAGAAAAAATAAAATAAAAAGGAACAATTTTTATCGCTTGATACGATAAGATTTGACGGTCTTAATTTTGACACAAAAATCACACCCGCTCGATGCATCTCCCACTCTCAACAATGGAAGGCTATGATTTAGGATAAAAATTGGTGTAATAGGATTACCTGAATTGCCCCAAAAATCATGCATATCATGTATTGCCTCCTTGCCATACAATCAGTTAGAAAAGGATTCCATACCAAAACAAATGAGGACTTATTCTGTAAAAATAAAAGGAACTTAAAGATAAACAAGGAAAATAAGAAAAAAAAACCAAATCTACATCTAACAAAACAATTAAAAGAAATATAAAAAATGACCAATTTAATGGTCTCAACACTCTTAGAAAAAAGTCACCAAAATAAAGTTTGAGTCTTTGTCCATTAACTTTGAATGGGATCCCCTCTTTACAATCCTTGATTATGACTGTACCATATGGAAATATTTCCACAACTTCAAAAGGTCCCGACCAACGTGGTCATAGTTTTTCTAGGTGCAACTTCAGTCTTGAATTGAATTGCAAAACCAGTTGTCCATGTTCAAATTTTCGTTGCAATATGATCTTGTCATGTTAGTGTTTACTAGTGTATTTGTAAATAGAGGCATTTCACAGGTAGTACGATGAATTTCTTCTAATTTAGTGATGTCCAGCAATTGTTTCTTCCTCGCAACCTCATAATCCAGATTTACTTGTTTCAAAGCCCACATAGCCTTATGTTCTAGTTCCATAGGTAAGTGGCAGGATTTTCCAAAGATAAGTTGATACGGAGACATCCCAAGTTGAGTTTTGTATGCAGTATGAACGGCCCACAATGCATCATCTAAGCGTGAAGGCCAATATTTCCTAGTGGTATTTACCACTTTTTCCAAGATGTTTTTGATAGCATGGTTAGAGATATCGGCATGTCCATTGGACTGAGGATGATACGTTGTATTCGGTCTATAATTCACTCCATATCGTTTCAACGCAACAGCCACCTGGTTGCAATGAAAATGGTTTCCCTACTCATTGATTAATGCTCTTGGTGTTCCAAAATGGGTGAGCATATATTTACGAAAGAACTTTAAAATCGTTTTGGCATCATCTTTAGGCACAACCACAACTTCTATCCACTTGGAAACATAGTCCACAACGACTAAAATATATATATTGCCAAAAGAATTTGGAAAATGACCCATGAAATCCATTCCCCAAACATCGAATAACTCAATTTCCATGATTGGCTCATATGGCATCTTATTTCTTCTAGATATTGAACCTGTGCACTGACAACTATCGTAGCATTTGATAAACTAATGAGCTTCTTTGAATAATATGGCAGTTCTCATACACTGAAATACCCTCCATATGAAGCATTATGACAATGCTATAAGATTGACATCATTTGTTTCTCAGGGAAACAACGTCCAATGATATTATCATTGTAAACCTTGAACAAATAAGGTTCACTCCAATGATATTTAATTGCATCAAGAAGAAATCTTGCCTTCTTGTGTCCAGAAACACCCGAAGGAGTTTTTCCACGTACCAAGTAATTGACAAAATTAGTATAACAAGGTGTTACGTCCACAACGAAAAGCTGGTCATCAAGAAATACGTTAACAATTTACAGTTTATGTCTATTTCTGACCCTTTTCAGTCCTTTATCTCGATGTCAAATTCTTGCAACAACAATATACATCGAATTAATCTTGTTTTTTTCATATTTCTTTGCAAAAAGATATCTCAATGCATCATGATCAGTAAATACTATAATTTTTGCATCGACAAGATAATAACGAAACTTATCAAAAGCAAAAAATACTACTAATAACTCTTTCTTAGTAGCAGTGTAATTGATTTGAGCTTCAGTTAGAGTCTTACTACCGTAGTAGATCGCGTGAAATACCTTGTCTCTTATTTAACCTAACACTGCCACCCACAGCGAAATCACTAGCATTGCACATGAGTTCAAATGGTTGCTCCTAGTTTGGTGCAACAACGCTAGGTGCGCTCACAAGCTGCTTTTTAATTTTATTGAATGCATACAGACAGGAGTCATCCAAGATAAATTTTCTGTTATGCTCCAGCAATAAATATAGTGGTTTGTGATCCTCAAAAAATCATGACTGAATCTTCTATAAAATCAAGCATGACCCAGAAAACTTCAAATGCCCTTTATAGTAGTTAGTGGAGGCAATCTTTCAATAAAATCCACATTGGTTTTATCGATCTCAATTCTTACTTTCGATATTCGATGGCCCAACATAATTCCCTATTTGACCATAAAATGACATTTCTCCCAATTCGGTACAAGAATAGTGTCTTCACATTGCTGCAATACTTTTTTCCAAATTATCGACACAATGGTCAAAATCATTCTCATACATCGAAAAATCATCCATAAAGATTTCTAAGGAATTGTCAATCATATCTAAAAAATATTGCCATCACGCACCTTTGAAATTTGGCTGGTCCATTTCAAAGACCAAAAGGCATACAATGAAAGACAAGTTTCCCGAATAAGTATGTAAACATAGTCTTTTCCTAGTCCTCTGATGCAATAGCAATTTGATTATAGTCAGAATACCCATCTAGAAAATAGTAATACTCTTTGCCTGCAAGCCGATCGAGAATTTGATCAATAAAAGAAAGAGGGAAGTGATCTTTTCTTGTGGCTGCATTGAGTCTCTTGTAGTCCATGCAAATTCGCCATCCCGTAGTAATGTGAGTCAGAATCAATTCATTAGCATCATTGCAGACTATAGTGGTGCCACTTTTCTTGGGAACACAATGGATTGGACTAACCCATGCACTATTAGAAATTGCATAGATAATACCTACGGCCAACCGTTTGACAAATTCCTTCTTGACCACTTCTTTCATATTTTCATTTAGTCGGTGTTATGGCTCAATAGATTATTTGCTTTCATCATCCAACTTGATCTTATGCATGCAAAAAGCTGGACTAATACCTTTAATATTCGCAATGGTCCAGGCAATAGCACATTTGTTCTACTTTAGAATATTTATCACCTTAGCTTATTGCATTGTATCTAGAGTTGAAAAGACAATGACTAGGAGTGTTTCGGCATCTCTAAGGAATGCATACTTGAGATTAGCTGGTAATGGATTCAATTCTAGAATATGAGCTTTTCAATAGATGTTTTAAAAAGTAGGAATTGTACGATATGCAAGATCTAAATATTCAACTTGCCATTTGTGTTGAATGTAACAATGAGCACTTCAACAATGCAATCACAATTTGGGAGATCACTTCTACCATTGTCAGCGTAGTATCCTCAACAATGAGTATACGATGATGATTCAAGTCTTCTTGAATGATATTGTCAAGATTATCAATATGATGACATTCCTTAGTATTCCTTCCAAGATCTCTATTGAACATCCCAAAAGTAACTAGGTCATTGTCGACCCACATTGTGAGTTCTCCTTTTGATACATCAATAATTGCCTTCCTAGTTGCTATGAATGGTCAGCCAAGAATGATAGGGACATCATTGTCCGCCTCACAGTCAAGAATAATAAATTCTACTGGAAAAATAAACTTGTCCACACTGACAAGCATATCTTTTATTTGTCCATTTGGATAAGCTAAAGATATGTCTACTAGTTACAATGTGACTGTAGTGGGTTTCATTTCGCCAATGCCTAAATTTTGAAAAGTTGATAATGGCATTAGATTAATAATGTCCCCTATATCACAAAGAGCTTTTCTAAAGTAATGATTTCCAATAGAGCAAAGAATGGTAAATCTTCCAGAATCCTTCTTTTTTCTTGGTAAAGGGGTTGATATTAGAGCACTACACTCTTTCGTGAGAGCAATGGTTTCTATAGCATTTAGATTTTTCTTTTTAAATAGAATTTCCTGTATGAACTTTGCATAGTTAGGAATCTGTGTAGGAGCATACACCAAGGGGATTCGCACTGTAAGTTGTTGCAAAGTATCATGAAAGAATTAAAATTGATTATCATACTCAACGTTTTTAAATCTCTAAGGAAAGGTAAAGAAGGATTATTTATCGATTGCGTCGACGTTTGATATTATGCTGACAACTTAGATTGCAAAGTTGGTGGTAGTGGAGGGATAACTAGAGGAACATTATCCATTTTACTGTCTTTTATTCCATTTATCACTGTATGATCATGTTTTGAGGATCCCCTCGCTCATGAGTAGATATGGGTGCTTGTTGTGTCGAGTCAGCAGTTTACTTGCCACTACATAGAGTAATAGGCTTGTAGTGCTCTTTACCCTTGATTACCAAACTCTTAGTATTGCTAGGAAGTGTACCTGGTTGTCAAGAGTTCATGTCAATAGCTAACTACCCAATTGAGCTTCCAAAGTATAGATCGCTAAAGAGTGGCTATAGCTTCTGTTTTAGAGAAATGTTCGCGCATCATTTTCTCAAAAAGAGAAAATAGATCAGAGATTGAAGATGGAGTGTAGTGACTAGTCTGTGACTGTAACGATGCTCCATACTATGATCGCCATACTACAATTGTTGAGTTTGTTAAGAGGGTGTTGTGGTTGCATCTTATTCTGTTGTGATTGCAACGAAGCCTGTGGTGTAAACTGTTGTTACGGATAACTAAAATTCCCTTGACGCACACTAGAATTCCCTTGAAAAGAATTATTTCCAAAGCACAATAATCCCGAATTATGTGTAGAAATTGATTTACCCCAAGATCATCGATTAGCTTTGTTGTAAGAAGTACCCATGGTATTGCCTCTCATGTTATTGACATAGCAAGCATTTTTCAATGTTATGGGCAATATTCAAAGTTGTGGTTTCGCCACAAATCTAACAAGAGAAAACAAGAGTAGCAATTTTTTGAGCTAGCTGAATGGGAGCAACTTTACTTTTTCCCTCCATATTCTTGATTTTGTTTTCTAAATAAGAAATTTGAGCCTTTAGAGAAGAGATATCATCCAGTTCGAAAACTCCCAGTGCAGCCTTGCATGAAGCAGCTCTTGAAATAGGAAATTGAGAAACATTCTGAGCAAAATGCTCCAACACTCCAACATCAACAATGTAGGTGCAATCAAGTAGATGTCCATTAGATGACCCGTCAACAAAATGCCTTGTGGTGGCATTCAACCCATTGTAGAAAATCTTAATTTGAGTTTCTTGTTGAAGGCGTGGTTGAGACATCGTTGCAATAAGGACTTATATCTTTCCCATGTAGTGTGGAGAGTTTCATCATACAATTGATAATATGCGGTAATATCATTCTTCAAGTGTGAGTTCATTTTTGGTGGATTAAAGCGTAATACAAATTGCATTGCAAGATTATTTCATGATGTAATAGATCTAGCAAGGAGTCCACAAATCCATATACGGGCCCTTTTTTGCAAAGAATATGGAAACAATTGCATGTGTAAGGCATCATCAGGAACACCTTGTTGACTAAGAGAAGCACAGATTAACATAAATTATTGAAGATGCTCTCTAGCTTGAATAGGTGGTCGAACAACTCCCGATTGCAAATCGTCCAACTAGGGAACTACAACCTCGCGGGTTGTTTGTTCGGGCTGGTGGGTGCAGTGGTGGGTTTTTAGGATCGTCAGGGATACCCTCATTGTTGACTTATCTTGCTATCTCACTTTGTTCTCGAAGTCTTTGTCTAAGAGTCCTCTCAACTTCTGGATCAGGCACGGAGAGTGGTGTGGCAGCATTTTCGGTTATACAACATCTACAAAACTGATAAAAAGAAAAGAAAATAACCAAAAACTATTAGAAACAACTGCAAACTAGATAAAAGAAACAAAAATGCAAGTAAAAACACAAAAACAAATAACGCCTTCCCCAGTAACGACGCCAAAACTTGATCGGTGAATAATCGTCACACGAAATGTGTAAGAAAATACTATCGATGCAAGTATAGTTAATAAGATGATCTTGTTAGATATCGATCCTACGGGGATTGGTATTTAGTCGAACTATTATGTGGCCACAAACAATTCTGTAAATTAAAATATTGTGAGTTCAATGGAAGTTGTAACATCGAAGTAAAGTAATGAATGCAAGATCAATTGTGATAGCAAGAACAACAATTATAAGAAGGCAAAAGAAATATTAAGTGAGGATCTGGATCTCCTTAGCTAAGCTCGGTAGAACATCAAGTGCAACAAGAAAATAATATACGATGGTTCATTTGAAAAATAAAGGGCCAAGGTCGCTTGCTAACTTCCATTTAAATCACAACCGATGACACAAAGATGTAAATCAACCACAAATATTGTTGTTCATCAAAACTACAACTCCTTGAACAAGTGGATCAACTCTCATTGTATGCTCATTCAACTCTCAGTGTAATGCATGTTAACCTGACTTGTCACTGCATCTCTCAATGTCAGTGATGATGTTTAACACTCTCATGCAAACAAGGATCAGATCCAACAATCAAAATATGGAAAAAGCTAATAATAATATATTAAACTAAAAACATAGTTTAAACAAGTTCATACAAAGCTTAAAGAGTTAAACCAAAGTCATTAACACACAAAATATAGTAAAATCTCCAATAAACATTTATCTCTAGAAGGATTTACATAAGATAACACATATTCCTCCTTGATCTAGCACTTGAATCCTCATATCCTCGAATATTTCTGCCTTACTTCGCCTTGGATCTCCAAAAATGGAGTTTAAGCCACTATGGGATGAGAGCTCGAAAGTTTGAAGATATTAGGAAAATAAATATCGTGTAAATTCTCTCTCTCCTCCAAAAGCATCATTTTATAGACCGTCAAGGTAAAGAAACCTATCTTTCAGGTGTTTCGCGTAACTATCTGTCATAACAGAAATTCTAAATGGTAGATTTGTCTTTTCTTTGATAGTCTAGGCAGTTGGCTGCTACAGTATCAAGCTGGCTGCAGTGGTGAAACATCTTCTGTATTGACATTAGTAATACAATAACAACATAGAAAAAGGCAAAATATGTATAACTAGATCAAGTAAGACTTGAGTTATACAAAATGCAGAAAATAAACATGAAAATGTAAAATGGATGCATGGAACATTGACATAGGGACAAAATAATCCATAAATCTATAGGAAATACATGCTCTTTAAAAAGTTATCGCAAGTGCAGTCGGGAGCTTCTGGGAGGCCCCGTGGTCTGGTTGCTTCCCCTACAAAGCAAGAACCCAAGTCTCTTATGCAAGTATATCACGTTAGTAGCAAGGATGAGGATGATGATCCTAATATCATTGTAGGTATGGTTGAATTATGTTCATGCCCTATTTATTCTTTGATAAACCCTAGATCTACGCATTTTTATAAGCTCTACTTTGATAGAAAAGTTTGAATTGAATCTTGAACCTACGACCTCTGAAATCATAGCTACGAATCCGTTATGGGATAGTGTATCTATTAAGTTAATATGCAAGAATTATCCCTTAGTGATTCAAAGGATTCCTTTTTTGGCCAATTTGATAGCTTTATCCTTTCAAGAATTCAATCTCATTTTGGGACTTGATTGGCTCGGAGAGCATCAAGCTTGGGTGGATTGTTCCAAGAAAAAATTATACCTTCATGATTTGGGTAAAGAGAGTATTACCTTATTAGATGCAAAGCCTGAAAGAAAGAAATCCAAGATATTTTCTATCTATAGTGGACACAAGAATGAACCAAGAATAAAACATATCAATGCGGTGAATGAATTCCCTAATGTGTTTCCCGATGAAGTTCTGGGTTTACCTCTAACTCGTGAAGTAGAATTTGAGATTGAAGTGCAACCTGGAACCACTTCAGTTTGCATTGCACCTTATAGAATGTCCCCCGTTGAACTCAAAGATTTGAAAACTCGTATACAAGAATTGCAAGACTAGGGCTTTATTCGATCGAGTATCTCACCTTAGGGAAATCTGGCATTGTTTGTCAAGAAAAAAGATGATACTATGCATATTTGCATTGATTATAGTCAACTGAACAAGCTTACCATCAAGAATAAATACCATTCGCCAAGAATTGCAGGTTATTTGTTCAACTCAAAGATACGGTAGTGTTCTCGAAGATAGACCTTAGGTCGGGATACTATCAGATGAAAGTGAAGGAATGTGACATCCCCAAGTCGGCATTTCGAACAAGATATGGCCACTACGAATTCTTAGTAATGCCCTTTAGGCTTACCAATGCTTATGCAACATTCATCGATCTCATGAATCAGGTTTTTAGACCCTATCTTGATAAGTTTGTAGTGGTTTTTATCGGTGATATCTTAATCTATTCCAAGACCAAGGCTAAACACATGGAACACCTCCGAATCATGTTTGAAACCCTTCGAGAGAAACAGCTTTATGCCAAGATCAGTAAATGTGAATTCTGGTTATCAAAAGTTTTATTTTTGGGTTATGTTATATCCTCTGCGGGTATTCAAGTTAACCCAAGGAAAATCCAAACAATTCTTAATAGGAGACCTCCGAATAATATTGGTGAAATTTGAAGCTTTTGTCAGTTTGGCTGGCTATTATAGAAGATTCGTCAAGGGATTCTATATACTAGCTGCACCTCTAACAAGATTACTGCACAAGGACAAACCTTTCTCAAGTACCGAGAAACAACAAAGAAGTTTTGATCAAATAAAGCAAGTTTTGACTCATGCTCCAGTTCTAACTCAACCAGAGTCTTGCAACGACTTCACTGTGTACAATGATGCTTGTCTCATAGGATTAGGATGTGTATTAATGCAAGAAGGCAAATTCATAGCTTATGCCTCAAGGCAGCTCAATCCTCACGAGCTGAACTAAAAATGCATGACCTTGAATTAGAAGCGGTTGTTTTCGCTTTGAAAATTTGGAGACATTATCTCTATGGAGAGAAATATTATCTATTCACAAATCATAAGAGCTTAAATTATTTGTTAATTCATAAATAGTTAAATCTTCGTCAACCTCGATGGATGGAACTTTTAAATGATTATGATCATGTCATTGAATACCATCCCGACAAGGCCATTATTGTAGCTGATGCACTCAGCCGCAAAACTTCGTATGGTAATTATGAATTATAGTTTCTATAAACGTGAAATCTTGAATAACTCCTTGAACTTATCCATGATCCTTGTTGATAGAGTAGCGTGAAAACCCCTTGGTGAAGGTGGATGACGAAATTGGTTTGATTGAATGGAGATGGCGTGATGGTAGTTGAAGGATATTTTGTCCTCAGCACCCTCTTAATCGTAATTAACCAAGCAAGCAACCTCAAGAGGCTCCAATCCACCCTTCTAGATGCAATTAATTAGGCAATCAAGAGTGTTAAGATGATCTCCAAAGATCTTCAAGAAAACTTGTTGAAACAACTTCTAAAGAAAAAAAACAAAATGAACAAATCTTGCCACAAATCACTCAGAGAGAGTTTTCAATATTATTGATCAAAACATAAGTGTTTAGTTTACAAAAGATATGAGCCTATTTATAGGCTAGTAAAATCTTAAAAGAAAAGGAAAATACAAAGAATTGTATTTGTATAAAACTATAAAACTAATAAAATAAAATAAATCCTAATTTATCTAAATCTGTTAATAAAATTAATTAAATGATAAATATGACCCTGAATCTTCTACAATACATAATGAAAACTCTTAAGCTTATTTAAATTACAAATAATCAATAAAATATTGAAAATTCATAATTATTTGAAAACCCCGCATTAAACCCGCGTGGAATTTTCTAAATGCACTGTCTTTGCTAAAATGGTTGTATATTGTTGCGCGTAATAAGTGCTACGCAATTGTGCAAGTATACACGTCGCAAGTTATAGTATAAAAGATATCGTCTCCACAGGGATTGGTGCCACTTCAAGAATCTAGTCTCTTGCACTGTAAAAAGTAAAAACACAAGTGAAGGATTATAGAAGTTTTAACTAATAACTAATCTAGAAAGCAATTAAGTAAAAGAATAGATGAAGAAAAAGAGAGAGATAGGCCAGGTTATCGTGAGTTGAGGTGTGGTAGCCGATTGGATCGTTTTGGTAAAAGAGTGCACGGGCAACTCAGTTGTCGTGGCAACTTGCACAACGGGGTTGCCTTGGCAACTAATCGATGGTTGCCTGGGCAACTAGTTGGGCAACTACTTGGGCGTCTGGGCAGCAGCTTCAAGGTTCGGCAGAGCGTTCTTCAATGGTTTCTTCTTATCCCTAAGTCGAAACTCTAGCTACTTGTGCATGCCTTGATAATACATCCCTGCGTGAATCAAGGGTGAACAACAACCAATCTTGCGCTCCTCTTAGCCGTTGAAATCCTTAACTTATTCCTAAGCCGGATTAATCTTCACCATCAATAGATTGAATAAAGACCATACTCATTCGTTTCTTGAATCTAACTCTCCCGATATTAGATAAATGGATGAAATCACGAGATCCTCTCCCAATTCACTCGCAAACAATAATAAGAATCAAGAATGAATAAACCTTGAAATAGAAAAGTGCAAACTCTTATTACCTAAACAAAAACCAATAGTTTCTCACAACCACAAAACACAATAACCATAGCCAAGTAAATTTAGTTCATGGCTAGGTTCCAAAGAAACACAAGATAATTAATCCCTAGCATGAACCCAATCGAACAAAGATGAAGGAAGAGGCTTGTCGAAATCCTCCTTGCCCTTGATGCTTGTCAAAAATTCTCTCCTCTTGCCCTACTTGGACTTGCCGAAATTTCCCTCTTGCTCTCTCTCTGAATTGTCGAAATCTCCTTGATATTTATAGGGCTAGGCCAAAGTCCTTCTTTGAGGAGGAGTTTGAGTTGGAATTAAATTATCTTTAAAGAATATAATTCTTTATTATAATTTTATTCCTATTAGAACTTCTCCTATCCTCTTGGAATTTAATTCTTCTTTAATCTCTGCATGGCAATCAAATTCCTTTGGGCTTGGGCCTTGCTCCATGTCATCTTGGGCTTGTAAAATCATGAATTTCGATATCCCTATTGCTTTTGGTCTTTGTCGACAAATGCCATGGCAACTGGCTCGGCGTCTCCTTCATGCACTGCCCTGGCAACTAGCTCGGCATTGCTTTGGCAAGTGATCCTGCACATACACACACAAAAACACACCAAAGCAGCATCTATTTCCACAAAAATCACCAAGTTATGTAATCAAGCTCAACGATTGAAGGAAACATGGATTAATGCATGAATGGCTAACTTTGCAACTAATATGAGCCTAAGTCTAACAATAATATGAGTAAAAGGGTAAGAAAAATAGTACTTTTGAACACTTATCACACCCCAAACTCGAACTATTGCTTGTCCTCAAGCAATGCAAACTCATAATTACGCCAAGACTTCAAATTTTCACAAACTTAGCTTTGAACTTGATTTCAATTCTACGAACGGGGCACAAAGTATGATTGGCTTTTTATTTTTTGAAAAGCGAGGAATTACTCGGAATCAAACTATAATGCTTGTGAGTGTGTGCGGAGTTGTGTGCAAGTTGATTTTTTGATTCTATGCAAACAATAGGTTTTCAAATTACTTCATTGGGTTCTTTTTAACATGTTTTTTTAACTAGAGCCAATTTGGGCACCTCTAGTGTTTTATTTTTAGTTTTCTTAAGTTAATTTAATCAACTAGAGCCGGTTTGGGCACCTCTAGTTAAAAAAATTTTAACGCCTCCTAGAGCCAGTTTCGGGCACCTCTAGTGAAAAAAAAAATTTTGGCATATGCTAAAGCCAATTTCGGGTACCTCTAGCATTCATCCAATTTTTATTCTAATCCCCCAATTTGTTAATTATCGACCTAAGTTTACTAGAATTCCTTAAATCAATCAAACCACAACAGTGTTTCATCAAATTTAGCATCATAGTAAAATTCTAAGTTTTTCCATGGTTATCCTAGAATAAAAATTCTATCAATTAAGTGCATTGGTAAAGTCATCATTGAATATTCATCAAATCTAAGCAATTCTTGTTCCAATTAAAGGTATGGCAAGCAATTTATGTATCCTAAATGTAATGCTTAAGATTAATGTAACTAAACATGGTAATTACTAATAACAATCCCCCCCAAACTCGAGTGAGGCATTGTCCTCAATGCATGCATAAAAATAACGAAAAATAACAATAAAAATAAAAATGCATACGAGGACTTACTCCGAGAGTTCGTCATCGTAGATGATTAGTTTCCTTCTAGTTGGCGTCTTGATTTTCTTGCTTGAACGCGATGGTTGTTTTCTTGTTGCCGGGATGTCTTCAGCTTTGGTTGCCGTGGCATCTTCAGGGTTGGTTTTCGTGGCATCAGCTTGTGCATGCATGAAGTAAGTTGCCGCGGCATCTTCTTCATTGGTTGCCGGGGCAAGGATCTTGGCAGTAAATTTCCTTAGCATAGTAGTTGTGAGTCTTGTTGTGAAAAAGAAAACAAAGAAAACCTGAAAATGAGAGGAGAGCATGCTCATGCATCTCCTAAGTTGACCATTTCCTTGTTACGTTCCACATGGGCACCATTGTAGTGCTTCAATCTTTGTCCATTAACTTTGAATTCATGGTTGTCAGAGATGGACTTGATTATCACAGCACCATGGGAAAATGGTTTGACGACTTCAAATGGTCCCGACCATCTTGATTTCAGCTTTCCCGGGAAAAGTTTTAGCCGAGAATTGAATAGAAGAACTAGTTGCCCTGGCGTGAATTGCCGTGGCAATAGTTTCTTGTCATGCCATCGCTTTGTTTTCTCCTTGTAGATTCGTGCATTGTTATAGGCGAGTGCACGAAATTCTTCTATCTCATTGAGATCCATCAAGCGCTTTTGTCCGCACTTTCCCAATCCATATTCACGGTCTTGATTGCCCGAAGACGCCTTGTGCTCGATTTCCACCGGTAGATGACATGTTTTACCATAGACAAGCCGGAAGGGGACATACCTAATGGTGTTTTGAATGCGGTGCGATATGCCCAAAGTCGTCATCTAGTCTTAATGACCAATCCTTCCTTGAGGGATTTACAACTTTCTCGAGTATTCCCTTCAACTCCCGGTTTGAAATTTCTGCTTGCCCGTTGGTTTGTGGGTGATATGCCGTGGCGATCTTGTGTGATATGCCGAGCGTTGCAACATCTTGGCAATTAGTCATTGTCAAAATGCTTGCCCCCATCGCTGATAATTGCTCTCGGCATCCCAAAACGTGTAAATATATTTTCTGCAGGAATCGTTGCGGTCTTGGAATCATCGTTGGGAACTGCAGCTGCCTCTACCCATTTAGACACATAGTCGACGGCGAGTAAGATGTAGAGGTTGCCGAATGAAGATGGGAAAGGTCCCATAAAATCGATCCCCATACATCGAGCAGTTCTACCTCGATGATGTTCGGAGTGGCATCTCATGTCGTCTAGAGATATTGCCCGTCCTCCTCCGCAACGATCACATTGCTTGTAAAAGTCTTGGGCATCTTTGTACAATGTTGGCCAATACAAACCGGATTGCAAGACTTTGTCATGATACGAGTTCCTCCAAAATGTCCTCCATAGGGTGAAGAATGGCATTGCGGAGTACATTCATTGCTCTTCTTGAGGGACACATCGGCGTATAACCTGATCTGCACATTGTTTAAACAAAAGAGGCTCGTCCCAAAAGTAATGCTTAGCATCATGGCGGAACCGCTTCTTCCCTTGGTGAGTAATGCCATACGGAAAAATACCACAAACTAGGAAGTTAACTAAATCTGCGTACCAGGGTATTGCCGAGGCATGTGCTGCCGTAGTGTCTGCTCCCAAAATTGTCGAGGCGTGTGCATCCAAGACTGCTGCGGCGTCGAGAGTTACCGAGGCGTGTGCATCCATGGTTGCCGAGGCAATTAGAATTTGTTCATCCGGGAATACATCGCATATCTCTAGATCCGCGTCTTTCTTTCTCTATTGCGTTCGCAGACGTGATAAGTGATCGCCACTTGATTTTTGTTCCTTTCCTGTCCTTAATTTCAATATCAAATTCTTGTAAAAGTAATATCCAACGAATCAAACGAGGTTTAGCATCCTTTTTAGCAAATAAGTATTTGATTGCCGAATGGTCCGTATGAACAATTACCTTTGTACCTATTAAATAGGATCGGAACTTGTCAAATGCGAAAACTATAGCTAGTAACTCTTTCTCCGTTGTTGTGTAATTCACTTGAGCATCATTAAGAGTTTTACTAGCGTAGTATATCACATGGAAGGTCTTACCTGTGCGTTGGCCTAGGACTGCTCCTACCGCGAAATCACTTGCATCACACATGAGCTTAAAAGGTAGCGTCCAATCTGGTGGAACGACAATGGGTGTCGAGGCAAGCTTTTTCTTTAGGGTTTCGAATGCTTGAGTGCAAGAATCATCAAAATCGAAGACTTTATCCTGTTCAAGCAGATTACACAAAGGTTTAGTGATTTTAGAAAAATTATGAATGAACCTCTGTAAAAAACTGCATGTCCAGAAAACTTGAATTCCCTTAACCGAATTTGGTGGGGTAATCTCTCGATCACGTCCACCTTGGCTTTGTCTACTTCAATTCCTTGGATGAAATCTTATGGCGAGCACTATTCCTTCATCTACCATAAAGTGGCATTTCTCCCAATTGAGGACTAAATCTGTTTCTTCGCATCTTGCCAACACCCTCTCTAAATTGCCGAGACAGCCGTCCGAAGTCATTACCAAAAACCGAAAAATCATCCATGAAGATCTCAAGGAAGTCTTCGACCATGTCTGAAAAGAGCGCCATCATGCATCTTTGGAAGGTTCTTTGGGGCGTTACACAATCCGAACGGCATCCTTCGGAAGGCATAAGTACCGTAGGGGCATGTGAAGGTTGTCTTTTCTTGATCTTTCGGTGCTATGGCAATCTGATTGTAACCTGAATAACCATCAAAAAAACAGTAAAAGGGTTTACGCAAGACGGTCAAGCATTTGATCAATAAAGGGTAATGGGAAGTGATCTTTCCTAGTGGCTTTATTTAGCTTTCGATAGTCCATACAAACCCTCCAACCGGTCACAGATCTTGGTTGGGATAAGTTCATTATTTTCATTGCTTACCTTTGTTATACCTCCCTTTTTCGCACACATTGTACCGGACTTACCCACGTACTATCGGAGATAGGGTATATAATGCCGGCGTCAAGCCACTTGATGATTTCTTTCATTACAACCCCTTTCATGGCATGATTCAGTCTCCTCTGGGCCTCGATTGAAGGTTTGTGATCATCTTCCAACAAGATCTTGTGCATGCACACCGCCGGGCTAATTCCCTTCAAGTCGGCAATTGTCCACCCTATTGCCTTTTTATGTAGCTTCAACATGTTGATCAGCTTCTTTTCCTGCTCAGGCTGTAACTTAGAGGAAATAATTACAGGTAATGTATTATCGATCCCTAAGTATACATATTTGATTGATCCGCAATTGTTTCAACTCAAGAATTGGTGGATTTTCGATAGAGGGTTTTTCGATCTTACCTTCCTTACGAGTAGTCCAGTGGTTCAAAGTATGTACTGGTCGATTGACTAGCCAATTTGCCTCTTCTGGTTGTTCCTCATCGACCGATTCTTCATACTCCTCATGTTCCTCGTGTTCGGCAATGTAGTTGCCGAGGCAACTAAATTCCTCATCGAAGTTAAACTCTGCCGTGGCATGAAGTAGTTGGCATTCTTCTGGATCATCGGCATGCCCTAGTGTTTGGAACACATTTAGTTTTACCTCGCTGGTCATTCACCCTCATTGTGAGTTCTCCCTTTTCAACATCAATCAAGGTTCTCCTGCCGCTAGGAATGGTCTCCCGAGAATGATAGGTGCATGCTCATCCGCTTCACAATCCAAAACAATAAAGTCAGCGGGAAAAATGAATTTATCAACTTTTACCAAGTATGTCCTCGATTTTTCCCTCCGGATGCACATAGGATCTGTCGGCTAGTCTGCAGCATAATCTGTTGTAGGTCTTGCCTTCCCGATTCCTAGTTTTCGGAAAACCGATTTAGGCATCAAGTTTATGCTAGCCCCTAGGTCGCATAGTGCTTTCCGACATAGTGATTTCCAATAGAACGGTATTGTGAAACTTCCGGGATCCTTCAACTTTGGTGGCATACGGTTGTGCAACATTGCCATGCATCCCTCTGTCGCGGCAATCTGTTTCAAACTCTCCTAGCCTTGTTCTTTTGGACACAATGTCTTTAAGGAACTTGGCATAGTTTGGCATTTGTTCAATTGCTTCCACCAATGGCAAGTTGATGTGGACTTGCTTTAGGATATCAAGAAACTTCTTGAATTGGTATTCTTGCTTTTGTCGCTTCAACCTTTGTGGGAATGGTGGTGGAAGTCGGATATCTTCGATCCTTTCATTGGTTTGAAATTTGATTGACGGCATTGCGGGGACATCCGAGTTGCCGATGCGTTATCAATCGGGTTCTTTGAGGCATGCTTATCACAAGAAGCCGAGGCGTCATCGGTTGTCGAGGCATGTTTATTGCGGTTGCCGCAGCAATTCTCGGTTCAGCATCCGAGGCTTTGCCGCTAGGTTCGTCGTGATCTTTTGTGGAGTTTTGTTTGACGAGCGGGTTTGAACCTCTCTAAGTTGTTGGCCACTTCTGGTGGTGATTGCCTTACATTGCTCATGGCAGTTCCTCTTGCGACTTTGGTATCGCTAGGTAAACCTCCTTGTGGTCTAGTGTTGATTTTGAGCAAATTGTCCGACTTGATTTTCCAATGATTTGATTGCCGCCTCTTGGTTTTGCAATCTCATCTCGGGTCTGTTAATAAAAGCATCAGTTCTTTTTATGAAATTACTATTCTCAGCCATATAAGATTCAGTTTTCATCATAAAAGCATTTAGAGAATTTTCCAAAGAACTAGATGTTGTCGGTTGTTCTTTGTGGCATCCATTGCGTGGCATATTCTCTTTGGAATCCCGATGCTTGTGCATTCTGATTGTTCGGTTTAGAGCATTGTTGGGATTACTCCATGAAAAATTCGGGTGCTTCTTCCAAGCTGGATTGTATGTATTTGACATCATGTTGTTGCCCGATTGTAATTCCCCACATAGATTTGGATTCGGATTCTCGCATACATTCGTAAGAATTATGGTTATCACCACATAACTCACAAAAAGAATCCATTACCTTGACTTCATGTGTGTTGTTTGGTTTTTGCATGTTCGGACCATCTTGGTTAAAGCGCCAATTGTGCGAAATTGAATCGATGATCCTAGTTCATGTATTGTGGCTTAGCGTCTAACTCCTCCTCTTCTAGTAGATGGGAATTGATAGTCATTCTTGGCTAGCTTTGTTTAAAATTTGCATTGCTTCCTCCGCGACTTATCTAAGAGTATGTCGTTTGCCAAGGCGTCTAGCATCATCCTTGTTGGTGTATTCACGGCGTTGTAAAACATTGTTACTTGAGTCCACACCGGGAATCCATGTAGAGGGCATTTGTGTAGAAGTTCTCTATATCGCTCCCAAGCCTCGTACATGGATTCATCATCACTGCCGAAAAGAAGTAATGTCGTTCTGAAGCTTATCGATTAAATTTGTAGGATTAAATCTAGCAAGGAAATCACGACAAAGATCAGTCCAAGATGCTATGGATCCGCAGAATGCTATTTAGCCATGCTTTCGCGCCTATCCTCGGTGAATAGGGAATAATCTTAATCGTAAGACATCGGGGTGACTCCGTGTATCTTGAACGAGTTGCAAATCTCGAGGAAAGATTTCAGATGTTGTCGCATGCATCTTGATTCTTGAGCCGCCAAATTGACCTATTGTGTTGATCATATTAAACATTACCGGTTTCAACTCAAAGTGGTCGGCTTCAATTTCGGGTGCGACAACTCTTGGGTTGAGTCCATCAAGATCTTCTTCAAGATAGTCTCGAATAGTTCATTTCGTGCAAGAATCACTCCTCCTCCCGCTCGAACATCTTGATTAATATTGCCGTCTTGATTTGCCATTGCTTCTCTTATCCTTCGTCTAAGTCTTTGTAAGGTTCGTTCGATTTTGGATTAAAGGGATATTCGGTGAAGTCGGTCTCATACGGTCATATACCAATGCAAAACCAAAGTTTGTTAGCCCTTTGAATTTTAAACAAGAAAAATAAAAAGAAAGTGCAAGAAAGTAAAAACAAAGTCGCTATTGCCAATCCCCGGCAACGGCGCCAAAAACTTGTTGCGCGTAATAAGTGCTACGCAATTGTGCAAGTATACACGTCGCAAGTTATAGTATAAAAGATATCGTCTCCACAGGGATTGGTGCCACTTCAAGAATCTAGTCTCTTGCACTGTAAAAAGTAAAAACACAAGTGAATGATTATAGAAGTTTTAACTAATAACTAATCTAGAAAGCAATTAAGTAAAAGAATAGATGAAGAAAAAGAGAGAGATAGGCCAGGTTATCGTGAGTTGAGGTGTGATAGCCGATTGGATCGTTTTGGTAAAAGAGTGCACGGGTAACTCAGTTGCCGTGGCAACTTGCACAACGGGGTTGCCTTGGCAACTAATCGATGGTTGCCTGGGCAACTAGTTGGGCAACTACTTGGGCGTCTGGGCAGCAGTTTCAAGGTTCGGCAGAGCGTTCTTCAATGGTTTCTTCTTATCCCTAAGTCGAAACTCTAGCTACTTGTGCATGCCTTGATAATACATCCCTGCGTGAATCAAGGGTGAACAACAACCAATCTTGCGCTCCTCTTAGCCGTTGAAATCCTTAACTTATTCCTAAGCCGGATTAATCTTCACCATCAATAGATTGAATAAAGACCATACTCATTCGTTTCTTGAATCTAACTCTCCCGATATTAGATAAATGGATGAAATCACGAGATCCTCTCCCAATTCACTCGCAAACAATAATAAGAATCAAGAATGAATAAACCTTGAAATAGAAAAGTGCAAACTCTTATTACCTAAACAAAAACCAATAGTTTCTCACAACCACAAAACACAATAACCATAGCCAAGTAAATTTAGTTCATGGCTAGGTTCCAAAGAAACACAAGATAATTAATCCCTAGCATGAACCCAATCGAACAAAGATGAAGGAAGAGGCTTGTCGAAATCCTCCTTGCCCTTGATGCTTGTCGAAAATTCTCTCCTCTTGCCCTACTTGGACTTGCCGAAATTTCCCTCTTGCTCTCTCTCTCCAATTGTCGAAATCTCCTTGATATTTATAGGGCTAGGCCAAAGTCTTTCTTTGAGGAGGAGTTTGAGTTGGAATTAAATTATCTTTAAAGAATATAATTCTTTATTATAATTTTATTCCTATTAGAACTTCTCCTATCCTCTTGGAATTTAATTCTTCTTTAATCTCTGCATGGCAATCAAATTCCTTTGGGCTTGGGCCTTGCTCCATGTCATCTTGGGCTTGTAAAATCATGAATTTCGATATCCCTATTGCTTTTGGTCTTTGTCGACAAATGCCATGGCAACTGGCTCAGCTGCGTCTCCTTCATGCACTGCCACGGCAACTAGCTCGGCATTGCTTTGGCAAGTGATCCTGCACATACACACACAAAAACACACCAAAGCAGCATCTATTTCCACAAAAATCACCAAGTTATGTAATCAAGCTCAACGATTGAAGGAAACATGGATTAATGCATGAATGGCTAACTTTGCAACTAATATGAGCCTAAGTCTAACAATAATATGAGTAAAAAGGGTAAGAAAAATAGTACTTTTGAACACTTATCATATATTGAGCTCCCAATATCAGATTAATGTGTTTCAAAGTGCGTTGGAAAGCTAAGAGATTGACTCACAAGTTGAAACAAGACTTCATGGTCAAAATATGCCTGAATTCCATTCAAAAAGTCAAAATAAGTCGACTAAATTTTTGGACTTGCAATTAGTCCTATTCAGACATGTATCATTCCCTCCTTCCTCAAAAGGATTCGTCATTGAATTTGAACCTGTAACAAGAGAAAAAAAACATCATAAGATGAAGAAGTTGCATTGTAGATACCTGGATCGAAGACAAGTTGTTTCTTCTCTATAGAGTTGGATAAAAAAACTTTTGTAGGTGTCAGGCAACTCAAAAGAACATATCCTCACCACAAGTTGCGTAATCCGCCATGATGTATACTTTTTTTTGGGGTGGATTACTTCTGCGAGTTTCTCAATATGGCCAAGGAACTTCTTGTCTTGGATTGAAGCAATGGTGCTCTGTAAGCTATGAAGATGAATTATCTCTTGGAAGAACAAGTGGTGTTCTTTGTCTCTTTCTGTTGGCAGACCTAGAGGTGTTTAACCTAACACATCATCAATGTATTTCAAGTGTTTAGAATTAGGTTCTTCACTATCGTATATGGTGGGAGTTATGGTTTCTTCAGCATATCATTTTAGTCCTTGCACTGGAGACTATGTAGATTCTTAGTTACTGTGGATGATTCGGTCAGTTTGAATATCTCAGTCTCTGATATGGTGCTGACTTCTTCAACATGAGTCACTGATGGTTGTTCATGATCTTGTTGGACTAGCGATGATTATTCTTCATTTGGCTTCGTTCTACTAGATTCTAATAGTGTATTAGTATGGCGGTGAAAAGATGGAGGTTGAGATGTACCTTTATCAAATGAGAAGTATTCCTTTCGCGGAACCTTGGACTTTCGTCGATGATAATGCATAGAAATGAATCTCTCTCATGACTTTTTTAAGTTATGTCCATGATCTTATCTTGGCTTCTCCATTGAGACGTCGATCTTGTTTCAGCTGTGACCACCATAGTGTTGCATAATCAATGAATACTAAGACAATCAGCAAAACTTGAAGCCATTCCAGTCCATTCACAAGTGTGGCATATGAAACGTCACATGGCCATAAAATATAGGGGGCCTACACTTTGAAAAAAAATTGCAAACCCAGAAAATCTTATTTTCCTAAAAAAAACTTCTAATTTTCTCCCTTATTATCTCAAGAATTTAATTGTAATCAATTCTTCTTAAAAACTCACCAAATTTATGGTGTTTAAAGGGAAAAATTGTTATTTATGCCCCATCCTAATTTTAATCTCTTTCAATTACTTTAGATTCAATTAGTAATTAGTAATATTCATCTTATAAAGGTTAAAAAAAGTTTCTACTACTACTTTTAATTAGTGTTTTGAATGTTAAATTTCTAATTGGGGAAATTAAAGATTTTGGAATTTTGATCAAGCTATTGTTTCTCTATTAATATTCATATCTGATCATGATGCGCATTTTGCATATCGGTTCTAGAGGACATGTAAGAGGCCTTAGGAACCAAAATGAATCTTAGTACAGCTTTCCACCCTTAATCTGATGGACAATCAGAAAAGGGGATCCAAGTAAGTTTTGTAATAAGTCAATTCATGATAAGTATAAAGACAAATTCCAATCCAAATCCTTTCCTGTAGATCTTGGAAGACATGTTGCGAGCATGTCATTGATTTTGAAGGCACGTGGAAGAAATGGGTCAAGGATCAGTATGGGTAAAATATATACCGGTACGCGTTTTTGCATATCGGTATGCATGGTCACTGGAGCTTTAAAAGGGATTTTAAATGAGTTTTTTCTAATCCAACTCAAACTCTAACTTTTCCTAAAAACCCTAGGATGACCATTCTTTATAAAAACCTTCTAAATCTCTTATTTTTCATCACAAATCATCAAAACTCTTTGGGGCTTTTGTTTTCAACGTCAAACCCTAGAAAATTTCATCAAGCTTTGTGCAAATCATCTACTCTTTCATCCATTCATCCTAATCAAGGTATAAACTTTACTTTCTTTAAATTTCGTTTTTCTTATATTTGTATATTATTTATGTTCAAAATTTATATATATAGGATGTATATATCATTAATTTTAAATATTTTACAAAATTGTTTTCAAAACTAAAATTTTTTTGTTCAAATATAAAATTATACTTGTATATTTATTTTATTGTTTACAAGTTTTATCTTTACCAAAAAAATTCTTTATACTTGTATATGATTTTAAACTATATAATATAGATTTTTATACTACCTTGATCATTGGATTGATTTATTGGATTGGATGTTGATGTTTATGCAAACATGTATTTTGTGGTTTGAATTTTTTTCAAGTTTTTCAATATGCCTCCTAAGAAAAGGTCTAGAAAAGAGTTTGGATCTATTTCTACCAATACTACCAATCCTAATCCCAATTCCAAAAATAATGGTGCAAGACCTAACCTTAACCAACTTTTCATCCAATGTTTTAATGAACCAAAAAATCCCAATGCTATGGATCGTTTTAAACATTTTTAATCTTTCAAAATACGTCGTGAGCATGTTGTTTCAATGTCTTTTATGTGCTCCGATGAATTTAACTATCGTTATCTCAATTTAATAAGACAACAGCAATTTATGACTTTTTTAAGCATACCTGGGATTATGTACAAAAACCTTGTCCTTATTTTTTACTCAAATGCCCAGTGTATTTTAAATCGAGATAAAACTGAGGTCATAGCTATTGAGTCTTACCTCATGGGGAAGGAATTTCTTCTTGATTCTTCAAAAATTGCTGAAGTTTTGTGTATGGATGATGAGGGTATAGATGATGAAAATGCTTTTGGTCAAACCTATAGTGGCACTGTAACCGTACTAGATACCCGTGAGCGTTTCCTTCACCTTCTCATCACTTGGTGGTTTTGACCATCCGGTGGTATGTGGTTCACCGTGCTTCAAGTTGATGGTTTTTGGCTACATTGTTTTCATGAGGCAACACACCCAAACCTAGCCCAAATTATACTTGTCGAGTTGGTCTTTTTGATCCAAAACCATCATGCCTCTCTTGTCTCTTCCTTCACCTATGGCACCGCTATAAGCTAGATGTTTCACAAGCTTGGGATAGATTGTTCCCAGAATCTTGGCGTGCCTCTCACCGATCCCATCGATGATCGTTCTATCTGGCGAGCAAAGTTCACCTACTACAATGGACAGTGGATTCACAATGCGAATCTTCATAGTGGTGCTCAACCCGATCCCATGAGAATGTTCATGTTGCTCTAGCAGCTCTAGTTGTTCAACGTTCCCTCGATGCTCTCATGGACTACCTTGATGGAAAGTTTGCTACCTTGGATACGAGGTTGGACTCTAGTTTCACTACTCTTGACACTCGTATGACATCCTTGAAAGCTCGAGTTACCTCCTTTGAGCGACATCAAACCTCGATGGACATGACTCTCACCGTGTTCCACACCGAATGGTGTGGTCATGCTCTTGGTGATGATCATGAGGAAGATGAAGACAAGGATGATGAAGATGAAAACAACGTTTAGGCTTTCATCTCATCTCATCCATGTCATATCATATCTTGTTAGGATTTGAGTTTAATGCATCTTTGTTTAAGTTTTTGATGACATTATGCTCTTAGGATTTGGTTTATGTTTTTAGGTTTTAAGTTGGATATTCTATGTTTCTTTGAATTATGCTTTGAATTTTATAATATCTATGTTGTTTAATTATTTTTGGAGTTATTATTGCTTTATCTATTGTATTTATGCCTTAACTGATTTGATCTAACAAAAAGGGGAGAAAGTATAAGATATAAATTTTCAAAGTTTTTCAAAAACAAATTTACTTTTAGCCTTTGTTTCCAAGTTCTTCAAAAACAAATTTACTTTTAGCCATAAAGAAAGGGGGAGCGCTTTCAAAAGACTTAAAAAGACTTTAAAAAACTTAAAATTTTATTTTGGTTTTGCTATATCAAAAAGGGGAGATTGTGAAACCTATATTTTCAAAGAATTAAAAGGACTGTTTTGTAAAAGGGATAAATTTTTAAGTACTCAAAAAAGTCTTACAAATTGACAAGGATTCGAACTTAAAATAATTTCTAAGTTAAAAACTTAAACCCCAAATATTTTCTAAGTGTTCATCGTACTCTAAATAGTCAAATTGGTCTAGGAGTATCGATATACCTAGGGTCATATCGATATGGGTTTTAACTACTAGAATTTCGTTTTATACTTGATGGCTATAGGGTACTGATACTCGTGTAGCCGTTTTAGTATGCCATTCAAACCTGGGAGCCAATTTTGCATATGAGTATCGTACAGCTTAATGCGTACAGTTACAAGGGTTAAAGACTTCCCAAATCTTTTCATTTAATATTTGATCGTTTCCTTATCAATTTAATTTGTATCATATCTTTGAAAATCTGTTAATGCATACTGATACCCATATATGCGTATCAATACAGCTTAGTGCAAAACTTATCAGGATTCCAGTGAACAAAACCAATATCGATACGGTATGGCCCATACCGATACCCTTTGTAAAATAAACACTCTGTATCGACATGGCTTCTCACATATCGATACCCATTTGTTGTAATGACTATTTTCTATCTAGGCAGGTACTAATACGAGCCTTCGTGTACCAATAACCAGTGTTGTCAGACGGTATTTATTGTAGGAAAAATAAAGCCCAACAGCTATATTTATGATCTCAGCTACCCAAAAGGTTGGAAATCAATTAGGGGGTGTAAAAACAAGTCTTCAAAGCTTCAACAACAACTATTCATCAAGTCAAAAGCATTCAAACACACAGCCAACAATCTTTGAGCCTTTCATTGTCATATCTTGTAACCCACTTGAGTGTACTATATTGTATCTATTTTATTCAAGTTTTAGGGTTAGAGTGAGCCTAGACTTGGGCAAACAATTAACCTTGTGAGGGATTTTCAGTTTGCTTCATTTGTATTCTCTTTGTGAGGGTTCTTCAGACTTTGGGGTATAAGTCTTAAGGGAGTTTGTAGCGTTATCTTCTTTGGCCTCAAAAGGAAAGCAAATATAGTGGATTTGAGAAATCCTTAGCGTGGATAGCTAAGGTAATGGATGTAAACCTTATTAAGAAGGTTGAACCACTATAATTTCTTGTGTCCCAATCTTTTTACATTTCCATTGCTTCCACCAAATTTTCATTTGCCAATTCACCCCCTCTTGGCCATTTATCATTGATTGATCATCCCAACATTACCTTAATGACCTTGTGTATGAGAGAGAGGTTGGTTACCGTGTAAGTAGTTAAGGAAGCAACGGTTTGAGACTTCATAAATGCTTTTGATTTATATCACAGTTTCCTTCGAATGAGACAAAGAACATCGGTGGAGATCTTAGCTGCGTGAGACCCTTTTGGTTGTGACTGTGGTGTTGACTCGATTAAAGTTGAGTCAGATTTCGAGATCTTCGAGTTGTTGTATTGTCAAGGCTGTATTTTTGTACTAGAAGAGGGAAGGTTGTGTTCACCCTAATAGTGTAAATTGTGGGTACTTAATTCTTAAGGAAATTGAGATTTGGACAACGACGTGAGTCGAAGTAATTATGAGCTGTTGGTAGTGTGTGATCAATGACCACTTAAGTGAAGTAAACTTGATAAGTGATGGATTGTACGGGTTAGTTCAGGTTAGAGTATCATGCTACCCATGTGGGGTGATCAAGGATCACAAGCGATGGTCGTGTAAAGGAGTACCGATGCTAGCTTTATACGATACCGGTACTTGATTCATCTAGTGTCAGTACTGATCGATTAGTACCGGTACCCACGTGTTTTGATTAAGCACCAAGTTGAGGATTGGGTAACTTTGGAAGCCGTGAGAAGTAGTGTCTGATTGTGATTAAAAAGATACAGTATTGTGTTTGAGTTTAGGTCCAATGTTTTGATGACCTTCGAGATCTTGTTGTGGTTCTTTAGAGAAAAAGGTATCAAAGCAAGAGATTCCTCCTATATAGTACAGTGGTCAGTATATGATGAATTTTGAGAGCGACAATGTTAAGTGGTTGAGATAATATATGACCTTTGTCGAGTGTTTTGAGAGACAATACGGAGTCATGTGGTTGAGATAGTGTTAAGTGGTTGACTCGTTATCAGTTGGGAGCCAAACATTGAGTTCTTTAGAGTTGTTGGGATGCTTTGGTGTTCCTTAGCGAAAATTAAATAGATGATCGAGGACCTTGTAAAGGATTTGTAAGTGCACAATTTTATTGGGATTGTATTGGGTAATGAAATAGTTTTTGGTTGGTAGCGTTTGATATTTTCAGCAAAGTAAGATCCATATGGAGGCCTGCTTGGTTTTTTTTTGGGTTGGGTTGTATGACACTGTGGTGCGTACATGTTACCTTTTGACTCAAGATTCGAGATGAAGCTTTATCCCTTAGTGGGATTTCAAATGATGATGAATCTTAGTAAGGGTAAAATTGATGTATTCTCTAAACACGTGATGGTTTGAAGAGTATGACTCTTGCGTGAACCGAGTTGTGGGATCTACTTTAGTTGTATCTTTGTTATAAAGTATGCCGAGATCTAAGATTAGCCATGAGACATATAGAGACATCTCTTGCTTTCAGAAGTCTTGCACAGGGCGAGCAATGACATTGATAAAGTATGACATTAGAGTTAGAGTCTCCTTTAGGGAGTTGTTATGTGAAGAATCGTTTCGTTTTGGTTGCAATGGCTGCTTAACCTCCTATTCTTTTGGATCCTACGGAATGGTGAAAGGATTTTGTTGTGCATCAACCTTTTGAGTTTTGCAGCATAAGTTAAGTTTCTTTGATGACGTATTGTGTGAACCTTTTGATGGGGTACTGTTGGATTTGCTTGTTGTCTGTGGGGTACCGAACGAGGATGGATTCCTTCTAAGGGAAAGAATCAGTTAATATTATGTTTGTACCGTTAGAGAACAAGGTTATATGGTTATGTATTGTGAAAGATCAAAGTAGCGCGGCGGGACTTTTGGAGGTTTTAAAGGCGTTAGTAAAGTTTCAGCATCTTTAATGGTTTTGTGGATACAAATTTCAAGGATAAAATTTCGTTCAAGACGGGGAGAGTTGTAACGACTCAAATTTGGGTTAGCGAATCGGGTCTCAGACTCCGGTATCGGGACTTTATGTTGGGTACCCAATTAAAGAATTTGGATATGGGCTTTAGGCCTTTATTTAATGGCTTTATTCAAGTTGGAAAAATGAATTTTATTGGTGGTGTTTGAAATTTAAATAGGTGTGTATGGTTGAAAAAGAGGAAGAGATTTTATGAAGAGAGAGAAAAAAAAAGTTAGGGGGAAATCAAAATAATAATGGGTGAGAGAGAATGATGAAAGGGGAGAAAAAGAAAATGGGTTTTTGACATAGGGGTTTTACTTCAATTTGAAGGTGATCCGGCCACCTTGAAGTCTCACTGCCGACACCATTGGGTCAGCGCGTCAAGACGATTGGTCTTTTCATCGTCGTCGGAGCTACCATCGAAGGGAGTAAGAGAAAAAAAGTTCAGCCAAGCTCAAAATGGTGCATTTTCGACGGAAAAAAACTAAAAATAGAGGCCACCAGCATGCTCACCAGCCAAAAAATTATGCGACTGGAGCTCGTTGATGCCGTCCGACCACCGAAAGGCCTTTCACGCATCACCCCTGCGAGTGGGCATGCATTTGCCCAGGCAGGTGCACCATGATCTAGTGCAACGCACTGTACTAGATCCCACTCGGTTGGGTACACCTGCTCCTTGCCGCACTAGATCATTGTTCGTGGGTGCACCCTGGTTATCCTGCACCGTGCCGTACTAGATCATCAAGCCATTGACTAGAGTTGATCGGCCGTTGACTTTTTTGGGGGACCTTACCTAGGGTTTCTCGACGTTCTGATTTCGTTGGACCATTCCGTTTTGCCAAATTCAAACCCGATAAGCTATTTTTATGCTTTTAACCTTTCAAATTCATTAAAGTATATGATTCAGTAATACTTATGATATTAATTGATATGCGATGATTATTTGGGATCAGATACTAGATCAAGTGGAATATTCGGGATGCTCGGATGAGGATTTTAGCGATATTGACTTAAGGTTAGTACACCTCGAACTCTGAAATGCTTCATGAGCTTCATAAGTGTAATTGGCTTGTATGTTAGTGGTTGCAAATCAGGAGACAAATAATAAGCATGTTAGAGTCTGGTAATATGAAATGCATAATGATGTACAAATATGATGAGACTCATATAAACTTTAGAGACCGTATGGGGTCGTTTGGTATGCTCGTAAAATTATTGGATGATTGGTTGACTGATTGATATATGATGATGCCTTGTGTGCTAGTTGAACGAATTAATATGTTCGATTGAATATTGGTTATAGATAATACCGATAAATACTCGATTAAATATTTATGAAACCGAATGTTAATTTTTCATTAAGTGGGTAAAAGTCGGTCAGTGGTAATAATTAATTAAATGTGTTAGCAACATCCTTAAATGACTTTCATAAGCGTTAGAGATTGAATAAAGTGTTGTAAAATCTTAATTTAAGGAAATGATACGAACTTATTAATATGGTATCGGTACGAGCTTTGGTCATACTAGTACGCGTTTGGGGGCCGTATCGATACGGGTTGACCCGTATCGGTAATTGTGGAAATGTAAGATTTCCAGTAAGCAATTTTAGTATCGGTACGCGTGTGAGCACTGATACTCAAGGATACTATAACACCCCCTTCCCATATTCGTACACCGAACACAAGTTGAAAATGTCACAGTAATTTAAAATTTTATTTTACCTTAAAAATCAGGGCTATTTCAAAATTTCAATTAACTTATGGATAACAATAACATTAAAACTAAATTCTAACATAAAAATGCAGTAATTATACATATCACATACTATTCATTATACGTAAACAAAATCATTACAAGGCAGGCTGGTTAGATAGTTTAACAAAATAGACAGATTATTTCGTACATGCCACTATTTACATACGAAATCAGGATGTTATAGGTACTGAAAATAACCTGTCAATATAGTATTTTCTTCCAAAAGATTTGATGCAAAAGCTTTGCCCAACCTTACTTCAGTTTACGTACGCGCATTACAGAAATACAAGCTGAGAATATAATCAGTGAGGCATAAGGTAAATAACATATATAAAGAACCTTGTAATGCATGATACTTTTCAAAAGCATGATAATTTTTAAATCACATACTCTGTAATACAGGAATGTCTATGTAGGAAAGCATACTTTGCTCAATTTGGTACTTATAAAACACATATAGTTTAATTTATAAAATCATATAGCCCAAGGTAAATATCAAGTGACTAATATACGAGTCATGTACTTTAAAAGTGCTATCCTTTTCTTGCTCGTAGGGCACCATGAAGTGTCAGACACAATAAAGTGTCAATAACTCGTAGGACACATTAAAGTGTCAATAACTCGTAGGACACACTAAAGTGTCAATAACTCGTAGGACATAATTGTGCCAGAAATTGTAAGACTCTAATGGTATACCACAAAAGTCTAACTCAATATTATACTACCAAGGGCAAACTTTAAAAATAATTCTTGCAAAAATGGCAAGCAACCCAAGTTTCACATATATATCACAGTAAACATCTTCATACTGGAGCTGTTCATACTCCAATATGTTCTATAACATCTCATGGTATACTACCATAAAAATATTATCATATAACTCATCATGTATGTATCATGCTATGAACATATGTAAGCTTAAAAAAATATGACATATTGTTAAAATCAAGTATCATGCCAAAATCATATTATGCCTTATAAAAAAATCTTTATCTTTTTGATCAACTTATCACAAGTCTACCTATCATTTGTATGTTAATTAACATACATTTAAAAACATGTATACACTCACCTTTTCCCTGTAATGCCTCTAATATTCGATCTCAATCTCGAACCTTTTCCTTTCCTTTGTTACTGACATGTCCTCGATTAGTATCGGAATCCCTTAAGCTTGGAAGTTTTCGGCAGCCTTGTAGGTTGAAGAAGAAATTTTTGTTCAACTTTTTTTCTTTAATTATGTCAAATGGCATATTATACACCAAATTTAATAATATAAATCATTAATAGTCAAAAGACCATTATACCCTTGAGTTATAACCAATCTCATGCCAACACATGCCTTTTCTTATCCAAAATAATTAATAATAATCAAAAAGTAAGGGTGAAATGACCTTTTTACCCTTAATGAACCAACTTATCTTCAAAAATGTCATTTTCACCTATTTCACCAAATATTGCATAGAATCGAATTTAAATCGATTAAAAACGATTCAAAAACTATACTATCATATTCTTCAAGTCTTTCTAAGACTTCCATAAAATGTTCATAATTTTCTAAGTTCGAATAATCATTCAGATAAATTTTCGAAACTTATTCCCTTTATAGCTTTTCACACAAATCTCGTACCAAAAATCTGATTCCCACCAAAATTCTTATACCAGGATAAACTATTCATTTTTGCCATAAAATTTTTTATTGGGAAAATTACCATGTTGGTCCCTAAACTTTTCCCAACTTTTCACTTTAGCCACCAAACTTTAAAATTTTACGTTTTAGTCACTGAACTAAAACCAAGAACTTTTGATTCTTTGCAATTTAGCCACTAAGCAAATATTGGGGTATTACAGATACCGTATAGATACTCGTGTTCAAGTACTGGTATATGATACACTAAATACTTAATAAATGTAAATTAAGGGTGGAAATTGATGTGTATATTAATAATTGAATTATGCCTTGATAAATGAGATTAATTATATGCTTATCCATATTGTGTTAACAACTCGATAATGTAAAATAAATAATATGTTGGTGATTGGCAACAATAGAGGGATCCTTGGGATTACGTTGCTTGCATGCCGGGTAGGCATTTGATTGATTGAGTCTTCTTGATTAATGGGATCCAGATACCCAGAGAAAAAGTTTTGCAACACCATGTTTAGAGATACCGAATGAAGGTTATTGATGTTATGTGACCCAGGCCTCATTCGAAGATACTTGATGGGAGATTTTGAGTATAGGTGTATGTTCCAATGCTATGTGACCCGCCCTCACCCAGGGTGTCTGTTCTGATGATAGGTGACCCGGTCTCACCCAAAGTGTAGATGCTCGAGGGGGATTTCGAGAAAAGGTGTATGTTTTGATGCTATGTGACCCGGTCTCACCCAGAGTGTATGTTCCGATGCTTTGTGACCCAGCCTTACTCTAGAGTTGTTGTTGTTATGTGTTTTCTCCTAGATGATCTGATGAGATCTCAGGCTTGGTTGGGCCATGAGTGTCATGTATGATAACTGCTATGATGTGAGCATGTGTTTAGGTCACTAGTAGTATGGCCACGTGTTTATTTATTTCTCCTTATTGCTCGTACTAGCTTCCATACTTATGTTTATGATTAGCATGAAGTATAGTAGAGTAGATATGTTCCACTGAGCTTTGTAAGCTTAGCGCTCAAAATCATTGTTTCTGTGCGTATGTTGATCATTGGTTCGCGAGATAGAGGAGCACTGTCGGTACGAGATTATGGCATGTGGTGATCTCCAAAGTATAATAGTTGTGTTTAGTGGGCTATATATTCATAGGACCTTAAATGTTAGAGTTTGTAATCCTTATATTGAAATTGTATTAATCGATTCAAATGTTTAAATGTTTTAATTTAATTTGAGCTCTTTTGTAACATTTTATTCATTTATATATTTATTTTTAAATCGCTGGCTTTAAATGTTTTTGGAAAGCATTTTATTTAGGGTAAACCAAGTTGAGAAATCTTATGGTTTTGGGTTGGGCTTGAGGCCCAAATGTGACATTCGGGTCAAAGGTGTTACATTATTGCTAATTCTTGAGGTTAGTATACCTCGAACTCCGAAATACTTCATGAGCATCATAAGTGTAATTACCTTGCTTGTTAGTGGTTGCAAAATAGGTTTATGATAGATAAGCATTTGTTGAGACCGGTATTATGAGACTTGTGTGTATGAGATGCATGAGGAGTTTGGGAATATTTCGAGACTCGTATGAGCTTTAGAGACCGTGCAAGGTCGTTTGAATATTCGTATAATTATATGATTGGTTGATTTATATACTGTGTTGCTTGGGTGCTTGAGATATGGATTGGCATGTTCGATGGAGATTATACTAAATGGACTGATAATTGGTAATATTTGAATAAATGATCATGAAGCTGATAATTAATATTAATTGATTAAATACGTTTGTAAACAAACCCTAATGACTTTCATAAGCTCTAAGGATCGAATAAAGTATTGTAAAATCGTAAATCAAGGAAATGGTGTGAACCCGTGTGTAGGGTATCAGTACGAGCTTCGGCTGTATCGGTACGAGATTGGAGGTCGTATCAGTACGGGTTAACCCGTACTGATACTTGTAGAAATTAGGGATTCTATTAAGCTATATTAGTATCGATACGCGTGTGAGTACCGATACCTAAGGGTACCTTATTGATACTCGTGTTCGAGTAGTGGTACCCACTGAACGAAATAACCTATTATGCTAATAAAACTATGGAAATTAACATGGAATATTAAGGATATAATATAGATTAATGGAGATAATTAATAAGGATAATTAATATACACTTCCATAATGTATTAACAAGTTGGTAAACTTAATTCGGTGGCTTGTGGTAATAGCAACCATAGGAGATCCTTAGTGGATCGAGTTATGATGTGTGTCGTATGGTAATATTGTCATTGTTGTTAGCGGTTTGGACACTTAGTTGTTTGATTCACCTTTAATTATTGCGATTCAGATACCCAGAGAACGTGTTACAATACCATGTTTAGATGATGCCGAATGTATGTTCCCGATGTTATGTGACACCAGGCCTCATTCGATGATACTCGAGGAAAGATGCCGACTATGAGAGTATGTTCCCAAGGTTGTGTGACACTGGGCTTTACCCAGAGAGAGTGTATATTCCTGAGGTTGTATGACACTAGGCTCACCCAGAGAGAGTGTATGTTCTCGAGGTTGTGTGACACTGGGCCTTACTCCAAGTTTATGGTGGTGACACTGTGTGTTTCGCTCGGATGATCCGGTGAGATCCCAAGTATAGTTGGGTCTTGTGTACCATGTATGATGCTTTGCATGATGACATCATGTGTTTAGGCAACCAGTGGTAGCGCCACATGTTTATTTATCTCTCCTTATTGCTCGTACTAGCTTGCATGCTTATATTTATGATTAACTTGAAGTATAGTAGAGTAGATGTGTACCACTAAGCTTTGTAAGCTCACAGCTCAAAATCGTTGTTTCCTTACGTAGGTTGATCATTAGATTGTGGGATCGAGGAGCACTATCGGTACAGGATTCTAACATATGGTGATCTTCAAAGTACGATACTTATGTTTAGTGGGCTATGTATTCATAGGACCTTAAGCGGTGGAGTCTGTAATTCTTATTTTTGAAATTAAATTAATCAAATCGTATGTTCAAATGTTTTAAATTTAAATTGGAGCTCCTTTGTACCGTTTTGATTATTTATCTATATTTTCAATTGTTGGCTTTAAATGTTTTCGATAAATACCTTGTTGGGCTAAACCTAGTTTGAGAAATTTTATGGTTTTGGGTTTGGGCTTGAGGCCCAAATGTGACATCCGGGTCGACGATGTTACATTTAGTTTAGGGGTAGGGATTTCTGGTTTAGGTGCAGGGGTTTAGAATTTAGGGATGATGATTAGAATTTAAGGTTTATGGTTAGAATTTAGGGTTTATGGTTACCTAAAACTAAACCTAACCTCTAAACCCTAAATTCTAACTCTAAATTCTCATCATCATCCCTAAATTATAAACCCTCGCACCTAAACCTTAAACTAGATCTCTAAACCCTAAAACTATAACGCTTGTAGGAACTAAAAAGTTTCCACCGTTAGTGTATTGAATATAAATCTATATTATTTAACACAACTTAATCAAAATATATAAAAAATCAAAAACCGAAGGATTACTAGAAGGATTTATATTCAATACACAGGCGGTGGAAACAAGAAGTTTCCACAAGCGCCTTGGCTTTAGGGTTTATAGTTAGGTTTTATTGTTTTAAGGTTAAGGGTTTATGTTTAGGGGTTGTAGTTAGAATTTAGAGTTTATGGTTTATGGTTAAAATTTAAGGTTTAGAGGTTGGGGTTTAAAGTTTAGTGTAATATGGTTATGGGTTTATATTTTAACCTATAAGCCCTAAATTATAACCCCCAATCCATATATTCTAACCATAACCCATCAATTCTAAACCACTAAACCTAAACCCATAAACCTTAAAACTAAAGCACTTGTGAAAACATTTTGTTTTTATCGTCCGTGTATTGAATAATTACCCTCACTAGAATAGCTTACCAAACCGTATAAACCCTTAGTCTATGATATGGACATAATAAAAAATCAAATTGTAATTAACTTGATACATGAACAACTCTATCAATCAATGTCTAAGATTTTCACCCGTAGCATCGGTATTTGCTCAATCCTTATGGTCGAGCTATGGGCGGTGTATGATGCCCTTTGTCATTTGTGGCAACTTGGCCTACGAAAGGTTGCTGTTGAGTCGGATAACGCGACTGTGGTGAATATTCTGCAGGGGAACTCACATGCGCTGATTGACTCTGCCTTGGTGGCTAGTGTGCGTGAGTGACTGCAGCGACAATGAGACGTGCGTGTGCAATGGACTTGCCGGGAAGCTACTGTTGTGGCCGGTCATCTTGCGGCGTTGATGCGTGGTCTACCCTTGGGGTCTCAATTCTTTGAGGAGTCTCCTAATGATGTAGCCGAGTTAGTGCAGAAGGACAGGGGGATGGGAATGGGTTAGTTTTATCTTGTTTTTTCATGCTTTTGTGTCGAGCTTGTCTCGTTGATTTCTGTAAAAACTACTATGTGCACTCTTTTTTCTCCACTTAGGTTTAGGGAGGTTTTTTAACGAGGCACGTAGTAATATATCCTTCTTTATCAAAAAAATCAATGTCTAAGCTTTAATTATTTCGGTTGAAGAGCTAGTTAAAAAAAATAGAATTAAGACCCAACCAACTAGAGTATAATTGGCATTGGTAGCAATTACACATCAAATTGATAATAACATTTGCACAAAATCATCATAGCAACGCCTTGAAGTAATACTAAATGTAGAAAGAAAAGGAAGTCTTTACTTGCGCTTTAGTCTTTTACATTAGGGTTCATTTTTCACACTTTATTAGCAAAAGTAGTAGCTTTAGAATTAGACGTCATTAAAGAATGTAAAAAATTAATAAATTATTCACTAAATTTGTTCCTTGGAGAAAACAAAAATGCTATTTATACTTCAAATGCTGGGCAAAAGACACCTAAAATTAGGACACCATGTTTCCAATTAATATAAAACGCATGCTCTAAAACAGGTGAACATGTCCCCACACAATCCCCATAACACTAAATTATTAAGGTTAATGTACAAAAGAAATGAGACTCCTTGGAACTTGTATTTGAAATATGGGACATAATTTTCTTTAAAAACTTTTGTCAAAATTTAATAATTAGACATTGGACGTTACACCCAAAGTTTTCTTCCCCTACATTCAAATTCAAGGAAGAACATGTAATTAGCACCCTATAATATACATACATATGTCGAGATTCGAATTTAAATTATAACTATGATCGAAGACGAAGAGCTTCGATCTGTCCATGGGCCAAAGGGTTTACTGGGATGGGCCGATGGTGGGTTTGGACCGGATGACGGGACCGTGGATCGACGGTGGATGATGAGTTGGGTGGGACAGACACCCTCTCGCACGACGGGCACATGGTGAGGGTGGTTGGTGGGGTCAGTTGCATGTAGAACTGAGGGGAAAGTTTCAGTGCTCTCAGCTCCACCACTTCTTTCTGCAACCGCCTGTTCTCCTCCGTCAGTTTCTCAAAACACCTCTTTAAGAACTCGCAGTCAACCTCAGTTTGCTTCAGTTTAATCCTCTTTGGATCCCACGTTTAGTAAATAGCTTCGAACCGAAAGGGTGTAACTGTCAATCAGAAAACCGGTCGGAAAACCGCTCTTACCTTGCCCTTCTGTTTTGGAACCACACTTCTACTTGTCGGGGTCGCAGTCCCAGCTGCTTAGCCAAAGCCAACTTTTGCTTCTGCAAAATGAAAGTAGTAATTATTATATTCTGTTTGGTTACCAAGAAAAATTAATATTTATATACCCCCAACCAACGAGTCAAACTCAACGATTCAGTTCAAATTACTCACTGGGTTGCGAGTGTTGTGTTCTTTAAAGGTTTCTTCGAGAATAGCTGACTGGTCTTTTGAAAGTCGAAGCTTTTTCCTGGAAGTGTCGCCATCTTCTTCATCGCTGATGCCTCCATTAGCTTCTCTTTCGCTCCTTTTTGCACTCACGCTCGATATCGTGCTGTTCGGAGATGAAACTCCGGCCTCTTCTTCACCGTGGACGGTTGAAGGCAACCGGTTCACGTCGATCCCTCTAAGAAACGGTCTAGCCTCGGCCCGGAAAGATCCCGAATTAGGATCTGCAAGCAAAGACACCATACTTTTTTCAGATAAAAAGTAGCAGATTTATAGGCTTTAATTTGCATGTGAAGATGAGAAAACTGCCACGCAAAAAAGCATACCTGGAGAAGAGACGGCATCGTTCCGTGAGGGTTTTTGAAGGGGAGAAGGAGAAGGAGACGATGAGAGTAAAGAAGGGGTTAGATTTAGGTGTAGGGAGTGGTGATTGTGGGGGAAACTCAAGCTCAGACTCAAACCCAGATCTTCTTTTCCCATCATCCTTAATATTTTCTCTTGAGCCAAACACGGCTTTTGATTTTCTTGTATGGTTGCTTTAGAGAGAGGGGGAGATGGGAGGAAAAGACTTTGGGGTCTGGGAGTTTAAGTAGAGGAATTAAGAGTTGAATGTTGATGGATGGCGGATAGAGGAATATATAATAATATTAATAATAAGATTGAAGTTCAATGATGAGGTCTTCTGAGGGGGGAGGCCAATTATCTCAATTCTCAATTATGGCCGTGGCCTCTGCTTCTTTGCCTTTCTTTTCTCTTACCATCAACCAATCAATTTTACTAACAACAGTTGGCTCTAACGGACAAGATGCTAGATATTTTAAATAATATTAAAATTTTAAATTATGATAATATAAATAAAAAAATTAAATAAAAAGGATTGTTTTTATTAAATTTTTATAAAAATTAATTTAAATTAATCGATCAATGAGTCTTATAGTGTATATTTCATGATTTTCAAACAAATTAAATTAAATTAAATATTATGTACCGAGTTTTTCATATTAAAATGTTTTTTTCTATTTTTCTTATGTGACGATTTTAGTATTGATATTTGGATTTTTTATTTTTAGTTTCAAATAAAAATATTTTTGTATATTTTTTGTGGCGATTTTCTCATATTTTGTGGCATAAATTTTATCTATCTTTATATTAGTTTGATGTTTGTGTGACAATTAATTCAATGCACACTATAATCATGAAATGTCGACGATCTAGTATGATTAAATTTTTTTTTTTAATTTTATCGATATAATCAAAAACATTAACATAATAATTTACAAGTTTAATTTTTTCTATCTTTATTCCTATATCTGTAGAGTGTCTATTTTGATAGAGACGTAAAAATTTCCAGGATGGTTGTTGCTTTTATTAACTTAACGAAACACATGTGTATTGTTCTTGTTTAAAAAATCAAATCTCATGCTCAATTTTTAATAAGTATATAGTACAATAATAAAGTATATTGTATTTTTAATGAAAGATTTTAAGATTAAATTTGAGATGACATTATTAAAAAGATAATTTTAAACTCTGAACATGAATGATAAAATAAATAAATAAAATTATGTGAGTAATAATATGTTACATTATCAAAAGGAATAATTGAATAATTTTTAATTAAATTAAATTTTATAATTTGTACACTAAAAATAAACTATGTGATGTCCCATGTTAATTTTGTATACAGTTACATGATTAATTTTTTTATACAATTACATGTAAAAAAAATAGCTAAATAATTATGAAGTGTATATTTTAAAAATAATTTCTTTGAAAGTATTACTTTTTCCTAGCATCTCTTTGAAAGCATTATAAATAGGTCAAAAACTTTTTTCCGTTATTTTTTTGTCTGATCGGTTATTGATATTTAGTGCTAGTCATCGACTTTCGATGACTCGTGTTTTCTTTTATTTTTAGATTTGATTTTATTTTTTTTTCGCACAATTTGTTGTACATTTTTCGGTCTCTGTGTTTTGTTTTCTCTCTTTTTATGACGTGTTTCTGCCTTGTGGCACGTTTCTATTGTTACTTTTGCGGGTGTTTGATGTTTGTATTGTAACTCTCAAGACGCTTGCTCTTGATTCGTGTTTATCGGTGGTCTCGAATAGTTTGATCTCTTTTGATTCGTTTTGTTGAAGTATCTGTAGCGGATTGTCGTTTTTAGGAATGAGAATGAAAGGTGGTTGTCAATTTTGAAGATTTTATCTAGTTCGTATTTTAACAACTTTCGATGGACCCTTCCTATAATGAACCTTAGAGATTTTCTTTGGTGCAAAGAGGAAGTGTCTGATTTGACCGATGTAATGCTTGTTTTTCTTTTTTAATTTACCATTTTTGGTTTTTTGGATCTTTTAAAATCTTTAATAGATCATGCTCTTGCTTTAATTTTATTTATCAACAAAATTGTCTGATTGATATGTCACACAAATAAAAAAAATATTGTAAATACAGCAAAAATTACAATCACAATTATTATTTACAATTAATATATAACCGAAGTAACTATAAACCAAATCAATTATTACGATAAACAATCGAATTGATCATTAAAATAGACTGCAGACCTAAATCAAGACATAATTTAAAAAACAATGAATTTAATTACTAATTATAGAAACTAAGTAAAAACCAATAAAAGTTGATTTTAAAGTAATTGAAATTGAATGGTAGGAGGAGGAGTTGGCTTATTGGCTTGATTGACCGAGTGGTTTTACTTTTAGCCATGTCATTATTAGGCAGGGAGGCTAGGCTAGGCTGGGCTGGGCTGGGCTGGCTGTTTGAGAGAGGAGAGAGAAAGAGGGGGCAAGGAGAAAGCAGTTCACGTGAGAAAACCTCTATCAAACTTAACTCACGTGGACCAACATGTCTTGCCTGGGAGCACGTGCCTTGTGGGTCCCCTACCTCTTTACTTCCCTCCGTCCATTCCCACTTACCCACACGGTCGTGTGTGTCCCTTAACGTCCCGACAACGCTTTCCCTCACAATCATTTGAAACTCTAGAATTCCTCTCTCCCCCCCCCCCACTCGCAACCTTAACGCTCCTTCCTTCGTAATTTGACCTCCACGCGCCATCGCTCTAGCTTCGGATTCCTCCTCTCTCTTGGAACCGTTAGCCTTAAGCCTCTTTGTATCCCCGTTGGCATGTCACTATATCTATCGAGTCGAATTAAAATATTTTTAGTTAATTTAGTTGGCGAATTTTATTTTAAGACTCAAAACTTATTTAATTCTTTTTCTTAATTAAAGTCGAGTTTTTGAAATTTGAGTTAAATTTCGGTACAAATTTAATTGTAATTATTTGTAGTGTTATAGTACGGATTAATTTAAATTTAAACAAATTTCTCTAGTTATATAGCATATACACATATTTTCATATTGTTTTGTTTTAAGTTTTTCATATTCTTTTTGTACACGTGTAAGTAAGATTTGCAATGTTCTTTAATAAAACAAATGTCATATAAAATTATAAAACTTTTAAAGAATGAATTATTGAGGATAAAATATTGATGGAAGTGTGAAGGAGACAAGGAATTGATGAGAACAAAATATTTAAAAAAAATTATAGTTGATGACCAAATTGAATAAAATGCAAAAGTAAGGGACTAAATTAAAAAATAAATTTATTGTCAAAAATATGAGTTGAAGTTACATGGATCTTCTATAGTGGTTGTGTAGCGTGTGGTTCAAATTTGATAAAATAAATAAATTTAAAATGAAGGAGAAATTGAAAAAATCATACAAAGTTAAAGGGCTAAGCTAAAAAAATAAAATACTTATTTTTAAAAATAAAAATTAAAACTAAATAGATATTCTACATTGATTTAAGAGTACGTAATTTAAATTTGATAAAAAATTAACGTAAAATAAAAAAAATCAAAGATTAAATCATAAAAAATTAAAATTTATTTTATATTTTCAAGTCGACAAAATCAAACTCAAAACTAAATTGAGTTATTTTAGTCGACATAAACAAGATGGACCGAACAGGAAAAGTTTTTTTCCCCTTTTTGCGCCGAGTTAAATCATTAGGGGGTTATGAAATTCAAAAGTAGCATGCTATAATCATTGATGCTGATTGCTGATTGCTGAAACACTAATAATTTCTTTCTCATTTTCCTTACTTGAAATCTATATGTCAAAATCTTTATCATTATTCATATAATAGTTATTGACATTACTGGCTATTTTATCTAAATATTCTATTTTTTTAAAAAAATATTTATTAAAATAATATTTTATTTAAAAAAATTCAAATTTTAAAGAATCTTTGTTAATTGGGTTGTCGCTTGATGAAAAATATAGATCATTAAACACATTTTTAAAAATATAAATGATTAAATACGTTTTTCAAAAATGGAGACGATCAAAATATTTTTGTCCATTTTGTTAAAAAGAGTATTATTTTGAAAATTAATTTTTATAAGTGTTATTTTAATAATTTTATTAATGGAGTTGATACAAATGATAAACAATTTAGTATCGCTTAAACAAATTTTAAATTTAAATTATTATATATGTAAAAAAATCTTTATTAAAAAATTTCTTTATTAAAATTAAGTGTGCAACATAGATTAATTAAAATTAATCACGGCAAAAATCATGAAAATAGAAAGAGTAACTAAAAAAGTAATTCTAAAAAAGAATAATATTTAGATAAAATTGCCGACATTATACTAGTAAATAGTACCGTCATATTTGGTTAGGAATTATGCCATTCAATAAACCATACTATTACTTCCTATCAATATCCCGCATCATATCAAAACAATCAGGGCCCTCCATCAGTCCTTTCCAAGCACATCGACGGACAAAAAATGGCGTATGGGTGATTGAATTAATGAAAATGTAGACTTATAGGAGGAGGGGCGGGCCCTGACATCTGTCGGGTGATGATGAAGATGTCCCACGTGTTCCCATATTACTCCTGACCTTAATAATAATAATAATAATGATAAATTACACCAAATGTCTTTCAACTTTAATTTTTTTATTAAAAATATCATTAAATTATAAAATAATATTATTATAATATTAAACTTTATTTTTTACTTTAATTTAAGCACCGTATGGTTAAATTATAACGGCTCATTCAATGCAAAACAACGTTGTTTTAATATAGATGCTTTGATGCCTAAGATAGGCTAAAACAACATCGTTTTGTTAGAGAAAAATTAAGAAAATATTATATTTAAGGAGACTCGAACTAAAAACTTCTAGATGAAAGGTTTCCCACCAAACCACCAAGCCAACTTAAAAACTTAATATAATTTCAACACAAATAGTATATAAATAAAATTGTAATTAAATTTAATTTCATTTATCTCATAATATAGTTTTAGAAATATATTGACTTTATAAATAAATATTACTTATAATTTATATTACAAAATTAGAATATTATTTATAATTTATATAACTAACCCCAAACCTTAAACCATATATAAAAATAAATTTCAAGCCCCAAACCTTAAATATATATAACTAAATCCTAAATTCTAAACCCTAAATCCTAAAATTAAAATATTATTTATAATACATTTTAGTATTTGTAATATAAGTTATAAATAATATTTTAGTTTTAGGGTTTGGTTTAGAATTTATGATTTAAGATTTAGTTATATATATAGGGTATGAGTTTGAGGTTTATGATTTATGATTTAGTTACATATATATTTAGGGTTTGGGGTTTAGTTATATATGTAATTTAAGGTTTGAGGTTTGGGGTTTAGTTATACATATTATAAATAATATTTTGTTTTGTAATATAAATTATAAGTAATATTTATTTATAAAATTATATCATGCGATAAATGAAATTAAGTTCAACTGCAGTTTTATTTATATACTATTTATGTTAAGATTATATCAAGTCTTTAAGTTGGTTTGGTGTAAACCTTTCATCTTAGAGGTTCTTGGTTTGAGTCTCCTCAAAAGTATTATTTTCTTAATTTTCTCTAACAAAACGACGCCGTTTTGCATTTTACGGGCCGTTAAAGTTTAATGGCGGAGTCCTTGGATTGAAGCAAAAAACAAAGTTAAATGGTATAATAGTATCGTTTTATAGTTCAGTGCTATTTTCGATAGAAAAATTAAAATATAGTGGCATTTAGTGTAGTTTACTCGATTATTATTATTATTATCATCATCATCATCATCCAATGTTTGGGGTTCTCTTTAGAGATGGCAAAGGAGCAGGACGGAGAGATTTTCTGGCCACCTCAACCCGAGCCGAAATTTAAATTATCTGTCCCAATCTCGATCCACCCAGATTCTAATATATTTTATCTCCGACCCACCTTGTCTCGACATAATAAAAAAATAACTCGACCCGAATCTTATATTTTAATAAAAAATGTGTAACACCCTTAACGTATACTCGTAGACTAAATATGCATTAAAGATGTTACGAAATCATTGGAAGAAATCTTGACTTGAATTTTTTTATACCAAAATTTAATTTGTAGTTTAACCTTTTCTCGGTTTTATATTTAAAACTATGTCGTCTAGGTGCAGCTAGTTTTGACCCTGAATTGGTTTACAAAATTTATAATTGAATTACTAAAATAAAAACAATATAATTCAGGGTGAAACTACGCAAGCTGCCTAGACCCTTTCTTGATTTTAAAAGTTTACGCGATTAGGACTAAACAACATTTTACCCCTATCAAAGATTTTGCTATTGTTAACAATTTGTATTTCTAAACTTATCCATCCATAAAAGCATATAATTACGTTGTAAACTTATGCTATAGACAATTCAACTTTAAAATACTTACATGCCCACTAGTCTATCAAATTGTGATAAAGACGTACTTACTGAACTTATTGTAGTAACTTGATTTTTCCCAAGTTTTTGCTCCTCCTCGATAGACGATTTCCAAGAAACCTACGTGTGACATAATACACACGCTAACTACAAACATAGTGAAGCAGTTAAACTTATTTATTTTTAAAATCCTGAAATAATGTAATACAGTATGTCATATATAAAAGTGCATTTCGTTTTCTCTATAACATAACAAGATATCATAATGTACATATTTCATATATTCTATCATGGTCATGTTTTCATTATGCAATCATTTGCATATCATGTATTCTATCATGTATCATGTAACATGTCTATCATATATCAATAACATTTCTAACATGTATGTCATGTAACATGTAACGTCTTTTTCATATATCATGAAATCATGTAACATCTTTTTCATGTATCATGTAATCATGTAGCATCTGTATCATGTATCATGTAACATCTTGTTATTATTATCATCGTGTCTGGCTGGAGGCCCATGGAAACCCCATAGCCTATCTTCACCGTAGTGCCTTGCAGAGTACGTATTCGAGAGGATGCTCTTTGCTCCTCATATAAGGACACTCTTTGCTCCTTATATTAAACACCTCGTTAGTGCATTTTGCACTATGGGCTTGGATCCCCATGGTGTATCTTGTTTCATTTTAATTTTGTCATTATCTGTATTTCATGCATGCATAATGCATCATCATTTATGCAAACAATAATTCGTACCTGGTATTCCATCAAGCTTGCCATGTCGAGCATTGTATCATAACATGTATTATAGAGAAATGCAATGCCATTTTCAATATAATGCAAATATTTAGAAATGCACTCACCTGGGCCATGTAATAGTATGCCTCACTAAATTCTACTAGATCCTTTCCTTTATAGTATCTCGAATCCTGTTTGATTCGTATCCAAACTTCATTAATCACATGAATATAAACAACATTTGTTAGATTAAAATCTAACGATTTTTTAAACATGTTATCAAATCAAATCATTCGAATATACAATTTCCTATTTCCTTCCTTATACCGTCCAAAACTCATTTTGGTCCTTAATAACCATTTAGAACTTCTATTAACCCTTTTCAAGCTTACTAATTAACCTTAGATACAAAATGTATCAATTCTCATTTTTTTTTGCAGATTGCACTACCTTCAAAGAAATATTTCTATAAAATAATCTACAACTCGGAATTCGATTCCGTTTGTTCTAAAAGAAACTAGATTCAATAAGCTTTTCAACCATATAAATTAATAGCCCAAATTCAACTTGTACGATTTATGACAAAATTTCAAAGTTAATTTCTAGTGCTGATTTCGGAACAGACTGTCATATTGTTTTCTGACCTTTCACCACTTAAAAATTCATATCTTTTTACTCGGAACTCGAAATTGGTTTTCGTTTGTTGGAGGCGAAATTAGACGAACAAATATTTACATCAGTATAAAATTCACCTTCTAAACATTGTTTTAGAATTTATGGTAAATTTTCAAACTTACTGCCAAATACAGTTTTCCTACACAACTTCCATAAATAACTTCGAACTTTATACTAATTTCTCCTTACTTTGCTATTTTTCAATTTGTCCCCCTTACTTGATTCAAACCACTAATGTATCACTTTCTTCTTCAAATGATTATTCAAAAATAATTCCCTCTAATTTTTCGTTCTTTTCGAAATAGTCACTAAAAATGCAAAGATAAGGATTCAAGCTTCTTAACTTTGCAAATTAGTCCTCAAATCAACATTACCACTTGAATTCTATTATTTAAACTAAATTCAGATTTAATCCTTATCAAAAACCTCCTTGTCGAAATGGTCACTTAATTTTGACAATTTGTCCAAATGGTCACTACTTTGATTCAACTTTAATTTAACATTCTAACTTCGATTTCACATCTCCAACATCATTAATAACATAAATACACTTCAAAATCATAAAAATTCATATTAGTCCTTTAACTTTCAAAATTGCCGAAATGGTCCCTATACCTTTAATTTAGTGTTTTGCTTCCAAATAACAAATTCAAGCTTACTAGATCATTTATCCAACATCACAAACCCTAAATCAAACTTGAATCCATAAACCCTAATCATCTCCATACAAACTAAAATATGCAGGGTTTAAATCCCAATTCAAAAACAAGATTTTATCACCATAACAACTTAATTTCAACTTAAATTTTAACATAGAATCATAAAATCTCAAAACCCCCAATTTAGTCCATAAACACTAATTTCTTTCTCATCAAAATTCTCATCAATCAAGCATGTATTCCATGAATTATTGACATCAAAAGATAGAGCTTGAAAAGTAGAACAACTTTGTAGTTGAAAAGATTACCTGAAAATCGAGTTTCGGGGTTTAAATCGAACTTGGAAAATTTTCTCTCTTCTCCCCTCTCATTTTCGAAATTCCATGGATGAAGAATGGTCTTCATATTTTGTTTTTAATCCAATTTGGCCACTTGTCTTGTATAAATGAATTTTAAATTCATTTAGATAGTGAAATTACTAAAATGTCCTTTTAATCCAACGGTTGAGATTGATCTTATCATTAATAAAGGGCCAAGATTTACTCTTCCATTTCCTTCTTCCAAAATTATCCTTGTAACTTTTTAGATATTTCAAAAATGCCACTAGGGTAAAATGAACAATTTGCCCTCCAACTAGTTTTTATTTACTAGCTTGTTTCAAAATTGCCATCCCATTACAATCCAACTAAATTATTTCATTTCCAACCAGCCTCTATTCCATAAATATTATTTTATGACTTTTCCATGGCTTATGGAGCAGCCTCTGAAATTTCAATTCGATCAGATCTCCCGATATTCGTAAAATACTTCTACTGCGATTTTACCTTTCCGAACTATCAGATTTATTCCAAAAAATCTATATTTCCATATTCGGAAAATAAACATTATCATCTCATAAAAATTTCCTTTCCCAAGGACTTAGACTGAATTTTTCTAACTAGTCTATTCTTCCGATAATTATCAAAAATCTTTATAGAATAAAATTTCTCTTAAAAATCCTTTATCGATAATCCATACAAATATTCTCTACTCTTACTGAATCCAAAATATCGATTAGAAACACTTTTATGGGACCTTCCTGGATGTCACCCATCCTAACATTTCACTGGCCTGAGCATGCTTAACAATTTTATTCGATCCAAATTCAGTACCTTTTACTGCATCTTAATTCTTAAAACTGATATCAAGGTACTTATTTCGATCTAATTCACTCTTATGCTGAAGTAAATTACTTATTGGGGAAGTTTACACTTTAGTCCCTAAACTTTTCCAAAGTTTATACTTTAACCCCAAAACTTTCAAAAATTACATTTTGGTCACTGGCCAAAATTTGGAATACTACAATTCTTCCCTCTTAAGAAAATTCGTCCTCGAATTTCCAAAACATACGTGTTTCAAACAATTGCAGATATTGCTCCCTTATTTTCTTCTCAACCTCTCAAGTGGCTTCTTCAATCTTGTAATTCTTTTTAGGGCCTTGACCAATGTAATTTTTCTTATTCCTTAATTCTTTAATTCCATAAACTAACATTTCTATTAACTCCTTTGTGTATCAAATCTAATTATATTTTAATTTATTCAGGAGTGATGACATGTAAATAATTCAGCCAATGCTCCCAAAACATAAGTACATATACTATAGACTTTTGCTTACTTCTAGAGATAAGACCCATTAATATACTCTTGGTCCAACTCTTTCACGATTCCTTGAGGTATAACAGTTATGGAGCCAAGTTTTTCCCTTTTTGACCTATACAAATCATCATTCCTCGAATTGATACTTTTCTTCATTTGCTCTTCTTTTAACTTTAACTGATAACATCTTGTCCAAAGATCAACTTTCTTTTTACATCTTCTACATTTCATATAGTTTGCCAATTTATCTTAAAATTGGCTTTAGAATTCTCAGATTACTGGCTTTATTTTCAGCTTTACTAACAGACAGTTCTTAAAATTTCTTATAATTCTTGTGCTATGCTTCAAATCATTTATTAACAGTCATACTATAATTCTCCAAATAAAATTATTCCTTGTCATACTGGCTTAACCCAATGATCTCACACTTTTTCTCATAAACAATGTGAGTACTTTATCAAAGCTCAGAAATTAGTGAAATCATTTCCTTATGAACTAATCACTGACTCTAATTTCTAACACCTTTCTAGGAAGTTTTCCAAACTACTTCCTCTGTATCAATATTACTTCTTCTATAGGAGTTTTATCATCCTTCATCTTCAAATAAACAATCATAACTTCTCTTTTGTTCTGACATTTAAGGCTCCCAACAATTTAAACATTTAAACAACCAATTTTTTATTATATACAGATGCCGAAGGTTACAACCTCTTAGGTACTTCTTGTTCTTGTACTTGAGCTCCTTACCGCACCAGTAGCTCAATCAAGATAGAAATCGAAACAAATTCATACTTCATTTCATTATTACTGTTATGGGTATCTTTATAATCCTTGTGATTCGAGATTCTTATTCTTGTCTATAAACACTTCTAGAGAATTTCTATTAGTCGAAACAATCCTCAACTAAACACACTTCCTCTGACTTCATTAAGGAACTAATTTCTTTTTAAAAAAAAACTAAACATTTCTTCTTATAATCACTTCTACCTTGTGCACAGATAACTAACTTATCTTAATTACACTTCAAATTTCCAAGATGATACCTTCATAATACCTTTGTGATCAATGTAACTAGGACACTTCTTACCATTCCAATGGAATACCTTTTTACAATAGTTGAGTAAGTAGCAAAGTAATAATAGATAAACTCTACACAAAACATTTATATTATCCAGCTAATTTCCAAGAAACTCTGAACTTTAGAGACATTTTTTAGTGCCTCCTATTCAAGAATAGATTGTACTTCATTGGAATTCAACTCTTATTCCTTCAGCCAATACTACATGTATAAGGAAAATTACTTCTGATAACCAAAATTAATATTCAGAAAACATTACATAAAGCTGCTTATCTCTTAATGTTTGTAATACCACTCAAAAATGATAATCATGCTCAACTTCTATCTTTAAGTATACCAGAATATTGTCCATGAAGACTACTACTACAAACGGGTCTAAATAGTATTGGAATACCCTATTCATCAACTCCATGAATACAACAGGGGCATTTGCATGTCCAAATGGCATTACCAAGAATTCGTAATGTCCACAACGAGCCCTGAATGATGTCTTTGATACATCTTCTTCTTTGACCTCCAGTTGATAATAACCCGATCGAAGATCTATCTTTGAGAACACTGTTGCACCTCTAAGCTGATCAAATAGATCTTCAATCCTTAGTAGTGGATACTTATTCTTAATAGTTACTTTATTCAATTACCGGTAATCTATACATAATTGTAGAGAACCCTCTTTCTTCTCTACAAATAATATTGGAGTACCCCATGATGATACACTCGGTCAAGTTTAATCCTAGTTTAGCAGTTCTTGCAATTGAGCTTTCAACTTTCTTAGCTCAATTGACACCATCCTATATGGTGCTATCGATACCGGTTCAATTCTAAGATAGAAATCAATCCCAAATTGTATCTCTCTATCCGGAGGTAGTCCTAATAACTCATCCGAAAACACATTTGAAATTCTCCCACAATCGGGATATCTTTAATCTTCTTGGGTAACATTTGTAATCACCACATAAATTAAACACACCTTACATCCATTTACTTAACACCGTTGTCGTACAAATCACTAACTCTAAACAGTTAGTTCTTTCTTTCACATTTACTTCAGAACCATCAGATTCTTGAAGCACTAACCCTTTTTTTACACATCACTTCCGCATCATATGTAGATTGCCAATTCATTCCAAAAATAACTTTAAATTCATGAAATGGAAGTTCCATTAAATTCGCTGGGAACTTAATCCACTAAATTACTAATGGACATTTCTTATACATTCTAGTTACTCATACACTGTGTCCAAATGGATTACTAAAAATCATATCACTAGAAATAGATTCTTTAAAAATTATTTCTTTGTGCCATTATCTTAGTACTAATGTATGAGTGAGTCAAATCTGGATCAATTAAAGTAAATACAGGCTCTCTCTCTCCATAGCCTTTGCTTTATTTAAAGAATTATGATAAACCGATAAACTCATACCTAACAACATCTCCTTATTTAACCGATCGCCCATATATTGGTTTTAAACACTTTTTAAAAGATTTTCCAAATCACTTACTCAACAGTTACTAACTCAGTGGCATTAGACCACTAGATACAAACATGTTCCCTTAGCAGGATGCAACTTCTTCTAACTTCTTAGTATATATGCAGTTTAATTCCTCTATAGCATGACTTTAACATCTTTATGCCACAAATTGGCAATTATCGGATCACTTTTCCCATTAAATTCATGAGCTCCTAACTTTTAAGCTCCTTAACAATCGACATCCTTACTGGTGCAGATACCAGGCTGGTGCAGGCACAAGTGTCTTAATTCTACTAACCACAACCTTTAAAGCTCATACTAAGGTTTCATATTTTTGTGCTAGAGTTCTCTGCTATACAAGTGGCTCTACTGAGGTAAGAGCCAGAGATGGAACATTTTATATTTCATTACTTCTACTTTGGACCTCATTTTGGTCTCAATTATCAGATGTCTAGCACAGTCCAACAATACTTGACATTACTTATTTCTACTATAACATATTCATGTTATTGAGGAGCATAATTAAGTTAAACAACAATACGTCAGTAACACGACATCCTAGGGGTATGTATTTAACATCAAATCATATTAAACTTGGTTTAGCCTCCAGAATCAGCTAAACCGTAGCTTTGATACCAATAAATGTAACACCCATAACGTATACTCATAGACCGAATATGCATTAAAGATGTTACGAAATCATTGGAAGAAATCTTGACTTGATTTTTTTTATACCAAAATTTAATTTGTAGTTTAACCCTTTCTCGGTTTCAAATTTAAAACTATATCGTCTAGGTGCAGGTAGTTTTGACCCTAAATTGGTTTAAAAAATTTATATTTGAATTACTAAAATAAAAACAATATAATTCAGGGTGAAACTACGCAAGCTGCCTAGACCCTTTCTTGATTTTAAAAGTTTTACGCGATTAGGGCTAAACAAGATTTTACCCATATCAAAGATTTTGCTATTGTTAACAATTTGTATTTATAAACTTATCCATCCATAAAAGCATTTTATTACGTTGTAAACTTATGTTGTAGACAATTCAACTTTAAAATACTTACATGCTCACTAGTCTATCAAATTATGATAAAAACGTATTTACTGAATTATTGTAGTAACTTGATTTTTCCCAAGTTTCTGCTCTTCCTCGATAGATGATTTCCAGGAAACCTACGTGTGACATAAGACACACGCTAAGTACGAACATAGTGAGGCAGATAAACTTATTTATTTTAAAATCCTGAAATAATGTAATACAGTATGTCATATATAAAAGTGCATTTTGTTTTCTCTATAACATAACAAGTATATCATAATGTACATATGTCATATATTCTATCATGGTCATGTTTTCATTATGGAATCATTTGCATATCATGTATTCTATCGTGTATCATGTAACATGTCTATCATATATCAATAACATTTCTAACATGTATGTCATGTATTTCTCCATCATGTAACATGTAACGTCTTTTTCATGTATCATGAAATCATGTAAGATCTTTTTCATGTATCATGTAATCATGTAGCATCTGTATCATGTAACACCTGTATCATGTATCATGTAACATCTTGTTATTATTATCATCGTGTTTGGCTAGAGGCTCATGGAAACCCCGTAGCCTATCTGCACCGTAGTGCCTCGTAGAGTACGTACTCGAGAGGACACTCTTTGCTCCTCATATAAGGACGCTCTTTGCTCCTTATATTAAACACCTCGTTAGTGCATTTTGCACTATGGGCTTGGATCCCCATGGTGTATCTTATTTTATTTTAATCTTGTCATTATCCATATTTCATGTATGCATAATGCATAATCATTTATGCAAACAATAATTCGTACCTGGTATTCCATCAAGCTTGCCATGTCGAACATTGTATCATATCATGTATTATAGAGAAATGCAATGCCATTTCAATGTAATGCAAATATTTAGAAATGCACTCACCCGGGTCATGTAATAGCATGCCTCACTAAATTCTACTCGATCATTTCCTTTATAGTATCTCGAATCCTCTTTGATTCGTATCGAAACTTCATTAATCACAAGAATATAAACAACATTTGTTAGATTCAAATCTAACAATTTCTCAAACATGCTATCAAATCTAATCATTCGAATATACAGTTTCCTCTTTCCTTCCTTATATTGTCCAAAACTCATTTTGGTCCTTAATAACCATTTAGAACTTCCATTAACCCTTTTCAAGTTTACTAATTAACCTTAGTTACAAAATGTATTAATTCTCATTTTTTGGCAGAATGCACTACCTTCAAAGAAATATTTCTATAAAGTAATCTACAACTTAGAATTCGATTCCGTTTGTTTTATAAGAAACTAGATTCAATAAGCTTTTCAACCATATAAATTAATAGCCCAAATTCAACTTGTACGATTTATGGCGAATTTTCAAAGTCAATTTCCAATGCTGATTTCGGAACAGACTGCCATACTGTTTTCTGACATTTCACCACTTAAAAATTCATATCTTTCTACTCGGAACTCGAAATCAGTTTCTGTTTGTTGGAGGAAAAACTAGACGGTCAAATCTTTACATTGGTATAAAATTTACCTTCTAACCATTTGTTTAGAATTTATGGTGAATTTTCAAACTTACTGCCAAATCCAGTTTTCCTATACAACTTCCATAAATAACTTCAAACTTTATACTAATTTCTCCTTACTTTGCTATTTGTCAATTTGGACCCCTTGATTCAAACCACTAATGTATCACTTTATTCTTCAAATAATTATTCAAAAATAGTTCCCTCTAATTTTTCATTCTTTCCGAAATAGTCACTAAAAATGCAAAGATAATGATTCAAGCTTCTTAACTTTGCAAATTAGTCCTCAAATCAACATTACCATTTGAATTCTATTATTTCAACTAAAATTCAGATTTAATCCTTATCCAAAACCTCCTTGCCGAAATGGTCACTTAATTTTGACAATTTGTCAAAATGGTCACTACTTTGATTCAACTTCAATTTAACATTCTAACTTCAATTTAACATCTCCAACATCATTAATAACATAAATAAACTTCAAAATCATAAAAATTTAGATTATTCCTTTAACTTTTAGAATTTTCGAAATGGTCCCTATACCTTTAATTTAGGGTTTTGCTTCCAATTAACAAATTCAAGCTTACTAGATCATTTATCCAACATCACAAACCCTACATCAAACTTGAATCCATAAACCCTAATCATCTTCATACAAACTAAAATATGTAGGATTTAAATCCCAACTCAAAAGCATGATTTTATCATCATAACAACTTATTTTCAACTTAAATTTCAACATAGAATCATAAAATCTCAAAACCCCCAATTTAGTCCATAAACCCTAATTTTTTTCTCATCAAAATTCTCATAAATCAAGCATGTATTCCATGAATTATTGGCATCAAAAGATAGATCTTGAAGAGCAGAACAACTTTGTAGTTGAAAAGATTACCTGAAAATCGACTTTTTGGGCTTAAATCGAACTTGGAAAATTTTTTCTCTTCTCCCCTCTCATTTTCGAAATTCCATTGGTGAAGAATGGTCTTCATCTTTTGTTTTTAATCCAATTTGGCCAGTTGTCTTGTATAAATGAATTTTAAATTCATTTAGATAGTGAAATTACTAAAATGCCCTTTTAATCCAACAATTGAGATTGATCTTATCATTAATCAAGGGCCAAGATTTACTCTTCTATTTACTTCTTCCAAAATTATCCTTGTAACTTTTTAAATATTTCAAAAATGCCATTGGGGCAAAATGACCAATTTGCCCTCCAACTAGTTTTTATTTACTAGCTTGTTTCAAAATTGTCATCCCATTACAATCCAACTAAATTAGTTCATTTCCAACCAGCCTCTATTCCATAAATCATATTTTATGACTTTTCCATGGCTAATGGAACAGCCTCTGAAATTTTGATTCGATCTCCTGATATTCGTAAAATACTTCTATTGCGATTTTACTTTTTCCGAACTATCGGATTTATTCCAAAAATTCTATATTTCCATATTCGGAAAATAAATATTATCATCTCATAAAAATTTCCTTTCCCAAGGACTTAGACTGAATTTTCCTAACTTGGTCTATTATTCCGATAATTATCGAAAATCTTTATAGAATAAAATTTCTCTTAGAAATCCTTTATCGATAATCCATAAAAATATTCTCTACTCTTACTAAATCCAAAATATCGATCAGAAACACTTTTATGGGACCTTCCCAGAGGTCACCGATCTTAACATTTCCTGGCCTGAGCACGCTTAACAATTTTATTCGATCCAAATTCAGTACCTTTTACTGCATCTTAATTCTTAAAACCGATATCAAGGCACTTATTTCGATCCGATTCACTCTTATACTGAATAAAATTACTTATTGGAGAAATTTACACTTGAGTCCCCAAACTTTTCAAAAGTTTATACTTTAACTCCAAAACTTTCAAAAATTACATTTTGATCACTGGCCAAAATTTGTGATATTACAAAACGCGACTAAACTCGACCCGCTCCGAAAAAATTAATAAAAATATTAAATATAATATATAATAAATATATAAAAAATATCAGGTTGGGTCAAAAAAATTTCACCCTAAATTCGAATCTGTCCCCACTTTATTTTTTCAACAATCCGCCCCTACCCCAAGCTCGATTTTTTTAATAAAAAACCTGTTTTTATCAGATCGAGTCGAATTAAATTGGAACCCAATAAAAACTGATTATTTTGCCATCCCTAGTTCTCTTATGATTCTCTTCTACCAACTTTTGATCTTTTGCTTGTACCACATGCACGTGGATTTGGTCCTTCTTTCCCATGTTACATGTCCCTAAATCCTATCCATTCCTTATATTTTCTTCTTATTATTACAATTATTATTAATCATAAGCATAAAGTTAATCTTTATTATTTACTTTTTTGTTCTCATATTCAACATTTTTAAAGTTAGATTTATCTTTTAAAATTACATTTGATCAATTTTCTTTTAAAAATGTAAAACTAATTTTTAAATAAATCAAAATATTAAAGTTCTACGGTTTGAAGTGGCAGTCCAGGTGATGGTCTATGTATACTCTATGTTAACATAAACCTCTTATTTTATATACTACATCAACAAATGATTTAAAATTATAAAAGTAAATACAAATAATTTCAAAAAATTCCATAAAATATATATATGGATTTTCATGTGAAATTTTAGTGATAAAATTTAATTTCTTAGTGTTTTTGTTTAAAAACTGATTCTCTTTGAAAATAAAATTTATCATTAAACCTTATTATTATTATTTCACAAAATAATGGGCTTCGAAAACTATCCGAGTGGTTTTAGTAAAAAATGAAATATTGTTATCCCTAAAGATCTGAGATTGTCATGTTAAATTTTAGTGATAAGGTTTAACTTCTTAGTGTTTTTGTTTAAAAAATGATTCAACTCTTTGAAAACAAAATTTATCATTAAACCTTATTAGTATTATTTTACAAAATAATGGGCTTTGAAAGCTCTCTGAGTGGTTTTAGTAAAAAAATACAATATTGTTATCCCTAAAAGATCAGAGTTCAACAATTTATCTGTAAGATATGCATGTTATCAAAGAATTAAGAAAAAAATAAACACATATTACTATATAAAATCAAACCAAATACTAAATATTGAGGTTTCGTTGGGTAAATAATCCAACTTGAAACTAAATTTTGAAATATAGGGTATGTTGGGGGAATTTTAGGAATCTAGGCCATTTTCTACAGTGCCAGGGGAGAACGCCACTTGCAGGAGGCTTTCTCAATTTTTTTTAATATTTTTTGGACCAAAAACGCCTCTTGCAGAAGGCGTTCTCTATTTTTAACATTTTTTTGAAACCAAAAAAATATCAAAAAAATAATGAATGCCTCTTGCAGGAGGCGTTCTTCCCTGGCACTGTAAAAAACGGCCTAGATTCCTAAAATTCCCCCATCATTTCCTATATTTCAAATATTAGTTTTAAGTTGGATTATTCACCAAATTTATCCAAAAATTGACTTTAAGATTTTTCTAGTAAATTATATGGTTATTTTTATGATAATTGGAAAAGAGCTAATTATTAAAGTGAAATTAATGACTCGTTTATAGATATGGCAAGTTTTCATTTGTTTTAGCATGGGAGAAATTGACAAACCCATACATGTGAAAATAATGTTTTTAATTTATGCATTGAGAGTGAAATATCCTCCCCAATTGTCATTTGGTGTTCACAATTTGCACTTAGGGATGTAAAAACATGTAATCAGATGGCTTTCAGGTTGAGTCCTGTCAGGTCGGGTCAAATCGGATATATGTCATTTCAGGTTGATTTGATGTTTCGAATCGATTCGGGTTGGGTGCGGGTTAGTTTCAGGTCAGGTTCATTTCAGGTCGGGTTCATTTCGGGCTGGGTTCATTTTAGGTCGGGTTCATTTCAGATCGGGTCAAAACGGTTCGGGTTCGAATCAGTTAATTGACGGGTTAATTCGGGCTCGGGTAGACTTCAGGTCGGGTTCATTTCAGGTCGGGTTTATTTCGGGTAGGGTAATTTCAAGTCGGTTTCATTTCGGGTTGGGTTAATTTGGGTTTCAATTTTGTATTAAGTTTGAGTTTGATACAAATAGTCGATAGACTTTAGGTTGGATCATTTCGAGTGAATTATTTAACGCCTTTCACGAACACGAATCACATTAAAAATAAATATTAGGCACTAGAATGAACAAAAATATAATCGTTATTTAAAATATTAGAGTAAATTACAAAAATTAGAAATAAATAAGGGTCAATTTCGGTGAAAAATAAAATTTTAGGGACTAACATGAACAAAAATATCATCATATTAAAAATATTGGACTAAATTACAAAAATATAAAAAAAATAGGGATTAATTTTGGTTAAAAATAAAATTTTAGGGACTAATATGGAAAAAATATTATTATATTAAAAATATTAGACTAAATTACAAAAAATGAATAGGGGTCAATTTCAACTAAGAATTATATTTTAGGTACTAGAATAAACAAAAATATTATTGGACTAAATTGCCAAAAATATAAATAAATACAGGACAATTTTGACTAAAAATTAAATTGTAGGGACTAGAATAAACAAAAATATTATTAGACTAAATTACCAATATATATATATATATGGGTCAATTTCGTCTAAAAATAAAGTTTTAGGGACTAGAATGAATAAAAATATCATCATATTAAAAACATTGGACAAATTACAAAAATTTAAAATAAATAGGGGCCAATTTCAGTTAAAAAATTAGGGACTAATATGAACAAAAATATACCCTAAATTGAATTAGGGATACTTGTGACTAAATTGAATTAAACTAAAACTTAAAAGTGAATATTAGGAGTAAAATGCAACATTTAAAACACAACGGGACTTAAAGGGTAATTAATCTCTAACCTAAATTATAGGTGGCTTATTTCCCTCTAAAATTTTGTCCTTTCCCTTTTTTTTTACCAATTATCTATTTCTTTTTTTAATTAAAATGAAATGTGGGAGGGAATCAGGGAAAGTAGTCCCGTCTGATTTTTTAGGTTAGTGACAATTATTTTTCTAGCACTTTTGACTTTAGATATTTTTATTTAAGTCCTAAATTTTTAATTTTAGGTTTTAATTTAATTCAATTGAGTCCAAATTTAGATTAATTTAACTGAAATTTCACATTTAGTTTTAGAATTTATGTCTGTGACTTATGCTTCTAGGTTTTAATTTAGCTCAATTAGATACTGAGTTTAATAAGTTAATTCCATTCAGACATTATTATTATTATTATTATTATACCATATAAATTTTGATTTAATATAATTATACACAAAATTTTGATTTGGATGTAAACATGTAATTTTACACATGAAGCTTTGATTTCAAATTCAAATGCATAAATTAGAAAGTTTAATCGAAATTAATCTCGTAAATCAATAACCCTAAACTAAACCATAAACCGTTAATACTAAACCCAAAACTATAAACCTTAAGGAATCGAAATTAATTTCATAAACCAATAACCATAAACCACTGATACTAAACAATAAATCATTGATACTAAACCTTAAACCTTAAGGAATCCAAATTAATCACATAAACCAATAACACCATCTTTACCCTATAAGGAAAAAAATTAATGGCATTAGCGCCAAAATCCTAAAATCTTCCCGACATTTATAATATTAAAATATATAATTATAATCCTAATTTTATTGAAATCAAAGGCATTCAAAAACTCTTCCTGCCATTTATAACATTAAAATATATAATTATACTCTCAAGTTTACTTCATTTTCATCAAAATTATTTATCAACAACTTTAATTTGTGTACAATAATTAAAAATTACGGCATTATAATTACAACTATGAATTTAAAACAATGGAAACGGTTAACCTTCTAATATTTGGATTTTATCAAATCAACAAAAAGTTTTCAATCTTCCCCAATAAAATTTGGTCAAATTAATCAATAAAATTTGGTTAAGTTAATAAAAAAGACAAATGAATATCTATACTTAGTAGTGTCAAGTGTGATTTGGTTAAAAGAAAACATAAATATATAGAAAACATAAATATGCTTTTATTCTTTCCTTTTTTTAATCTTAATTGATTATATATGTAGGGACTAGAAATTTGGAGTAGAATAAAATACAAAAAAAAATGATAGGGGTTAATTTGGAGTAAAAATTAAATTTTAGGGACTAGAATAAATTGGACTAAATTGTCAAAAATATAAATAAATATGAGGCAATTTTGACCAAAAATTAAATTGTAGGAACTAGAATAAAAAAATATTATTAGACTAAATTACCAAAAATAGATATTTCACTAATTCCCTCCAAAATTTTGGATGGCTTTTATCCCTCCAAAATTTTTAGACTAAAATAAATTAATCTCAAACCTAAAAATTAGTGGCTTATTTCCCTCCAAAATTTTGTATTTTTCATTTTTTACCAATTGTTTTAGTTTAATTCAATTGAGTCCCAACTTAGATTAATTTAATTGAAATTCCACATTTAGTTTTAGAATTCTTTTAATAATGTCCTTGATTTATGCTTCTAAATTTTAGTTTAGCTCAATTAGATTCTAAGTTTAATGAGTTAATTCAATTCAAACATTATTATTATTATAACATATAATAAACTTTGATTAAATATAGTTATACACAAAATTTTGATATGGATGTAAACATGTAATCGTACACATGATAACATCAACATGAAACTTAAAACTTTAATTTAGTTCAAACTTAGTAGTTCAACCTTGACAAATAATTTATATTGGATGAGTTACTAAGCATATTGAATTATTACTAAGCATTGAATTATTTAATAAAATTTAAAACTTAGTAGTGTCCAATTAATATCTAAATTCAATCTTTACTTTTTTTGATATTTTAATTGATTATATATGTATATATAACAAAAAGATTATTTAACACTTTAAATTGATTTAAAAAATAATAGTTTACATTTATCAACACTTTCAAATCATCAAATCATAGGCTTCCTCAATTACATGTTAGGTAAATCAAGCTAGGTCAATATTAGTTCAGGTCAACAATAGGTTGGGTTCAAAACAAGTCATGTCAATTAACATATCGGGTAAAATCGAATCTCGGATCGATTCAGTCGAGTAATATCGGTTATCTACCAGGTTAGTCTCGGGTTTGGGTTCGTTTCAGTTGGGTGCAGGTTGGGTTTCGGGTCTACAATAACAGGTTCAATTCGGGCTCGGGTCGTTCTCAGTCGGATGCAGGTCGGGTTTGGTTACTACAGTAACAGGTCCAACTCGTATTCGGATCAACAACAGTCTGTTACAGATCAGTTTCGGGTCATCGCATCAAACTAAATTCTGACTCGAATAGGTTTCAGTCAGATTTTCAGATCGGGTCAGCTTTTTAAATAACTATTTACACTAACTCATTAAACCCATCCATAAGTGGTATTTTCATTATCCAACAATCTTGTCAATCAGTCCCCCACCCGTCCCGTCCCTATCTCACAATCCTCTTTCAATCAAATCCCATGTGATTCTCACGTGAACGATACCCCCTAAGCTGGTTGTTCTCAATCAAAACATTTAATTACAATGTTGTCCTGTTCCCTTTTCTAAGTGTCCAATGATTTGTTTTGTGTGATTTACGTGGTTGGAATTTCAACTCTATTAAATTTCTGTTTATTGGGATGGGTCCCTTCTCTTTATTACAACTCTTTTCATTTGATTTTCACTTCAGCTTAGTCATGTCGCGTCTTTATCCTTTAGAATCTCAATCTTCCCATTGTTTGATCTCTTCTTACCAACTTGCTAGGTAGTAGTCCCCCTTTTGATCTCAGTTCCACCCTTTATTAATTAAAAACTCTTTGAACCCAACAATTCGTTGCAATAAAAAAGTGAATAATATTTATTTTAGGAGATCTAAATTTAAATTATTTTATTTGTAATGTGTGTAAATTGTCAAAACATTAAGAATATGTATAAATATATATCATCTTGTAATCACCTTAAGACTATTTAAAAAATTTAAAACTTTTCAATTCTGAAACTAAAAAGCCATTTTTAATCAAGCTAGGGGCCAAAGGGAAGTTTTACCATGTTCTTAACTAAAAATTTGTAATTTTAGGGCTTGGGATAAAGGCATCGATGGTCCCTATACTTTAGTGAAACTTCCAAATAGAATGTTCAATATATTTCGTGTATTTTGCTTGTATTTTATTATGCTCCTGAGTCTAACGACATTAATATCTAATATTTACACGACACATGGACACCTTCATGCTACCATATGACACTATTTTTTCAAAAAAAATCAACAACCAAGTCAAATTACTTAGAAACAATTAAACTATATTTAAAATTTAAAAATTAATTGAACTCATAAAATTGTTCAAGTGAAAAAGAGAGTGTTGTTATCCGTAGATAATTCGAGTTCGAGCAGCTTGTATACACAGTGCGTGCGTTATTAAAGGACTAAGATTAATGAGCATATACTATCTTGTAATGAGATATACTATCTTGTAATCACACTAAAATGTTAAAAAATTAAAATTTATAAAAATAAACATTAAGGACTACAAAACATTTTCATTTATGTTATAAATGTATAATAAGTAAAAATATTATTTGTAAAATATAAGGCCATGTTTGGTAAACAGCTTTTTGAGCTAAAATTAGAGGTTTGAAGCATTTTTAGAGGTTTGACCAATCAAATCCGCTAATTTAAATGTTTGGTAAATAGACGATTGTAATAGCGGATCGAAGTGAAATCTCTCATTTAAAAAAAAGCTCCCTTCGGAGCTTTTTGAGTTGGAGGTTTGAATAAAAGACTTGTAAATGCTATTTTGTCCTTGATAATTATAAAAAATTCTCTAAATAACATAAATTCGATTAACTAATAAAATTAAAAAATAAGTTCATAAATAAGAAATTAATATATAAATTAATAAATACATAAAAATTTAATAATTAATAAAATTATATTCAAAATATAATTTCATAGATAAAAAATTAATATATACATCTAAATTTAATAATTATTAAAATTATATTAAAAAGATAATTTAAACAATAAAAAATTAGTATGTACATCCTCATATATATACTCAGTTAATTTATTTGAAGGTACCTTGTATTGGGGGAGTGGATCAAGTACCTTGGTGTCCGGTATATACTTGAATTGATAGGGCATTGCTGGTGTTGTCTTACATTTGGCGACTTGGATAATGCTTCCAAGTTATTATTCAGCGTATGAGCATGGGAGTTTTGTTCTAGAAGCGATTGGCTTGGGAGTTGTTGGGGTGTTTGGTTTTGTGTGAGGGATGGTGTTCTAGCGTTTAATGTTCTTCTGAGTTTTTATGTTGCGCTTTTTTTTTCCTTTTCGTAATAAAGAAGTTTTTTTTTAATAAGACACGCAATAACAATTATTTTGTATGTCATTAGGCGAGCTTCGCCTTTTAATAAAGTCATACATTGCTGATGAAAAAATAATATTAAAAATATTAATTTTTATAATTTAATTAATATTAATAGATACAAAATATTAATAATTAATAAATTATTCAAACAAGTATCAAATATAATAATGTCATTATATGTCATTTTGCTTGTTCAAATAATCAAACAACTATTAGTTAATTTTACCAAACACTTTTATTGTAACGACCCGGATTTCGGAATACGAGGGTCGGTTAACCCGAGTGTTATGCCTCGAGTTTTGGGCCAAAGATAAGGCCTTTGGTACCTTATTGGGTTATTCTTTTAGTGTTGGGCTTGGGAAGGGGCTGGTGTGTTTTTAAATGTGAAGGATAGAAGGGTATTTTACCACCCAATGGTTGAAAAAATGAGGAAGAGAGTTATTTCCCTGCAGAGCATTAGCTCATGTTGTCCCCTCTTCATCTTCTCTTTTCCACACCATTGAGAGCTTGAAGTAAAAAACAAGGATTTTGGTCTTGGTTAAGTGGGAATTTCGTAGTCTGAGTGAAGGGTAAAGTTATCAGCATTCAAGGATCTCTTTTTCAAGGTAAGTTTGGTTTAGAATGGTGGAGGTTGTGGTTTAGTTGGGGGCTTGTGGAGGTGAGCGGGAATGGGGTGTGGGAGACCTATTCTTTGTGTAAATTGTGTTTTTAGCTCCTAATTTCCCCATTAGTATTGTGACATGTTCACCACTATTCCATTGTATGTAGGAGGCTTTCGAGTAACGGTACGGGTAGGATATGGTACCGGTACGGATGAGGATCGGTATGGGTGGTTTAAGTAAATGCAGAGCCAAGAGTATTAGTACGACTTGGGGATTTAATTTGTTCGAACCTACATCGAGTATCAGTACCCAAGGTAGAGTACCAGTACCATTAGGGGAGTTCCGATACACATATAGGAGTATCGGTACTCACTGGGCAATCTGCCCAAGAAATTTGAGGTTTAGTTTGGGGGTTCCATAATTCGAGGTATAAGTCCCAAAGGGTTCCTAGGGGTATGAAATGAGTTTTAAAACTGAGAATTGGATGTCCAGCCCGCATATGAATAAATGAGAATAAAAAGGGAGATTTATGTTTGAGTAGACCTTATGTTGGTTAAAGTCCTTAATGTATTAATATGGTAATAATGAGTTGTGCCATGCGTGCTCTTGGTTGATGGGATCCGGATGCTCAAGATTGTGTTGCAACACCATGGTAAGTTAAGGGATGGAGGTTACCGATGCTATGTGACCCTGGCCTCATCCATGTATACTCGAGGGATAATTCCGAGCAGGGTGTATGTTCCGGTGCTGCATGACCCGGCCTCACCCAGGGTGTATGTTTCGATGTTGTGTGACCCAGACTCATCCGTAGTGTATGTACCGATGCTAGGTGACCTGGCCTCACTCCTGTATGGTATGGTATGGTATGGTATGCGGGCTTGTGACCCCTTATTTATTGATGATTGAATTGATGTTTGATCGTGTGATCCCATGTGTTTAGGCGATAAGAGTATCACCATTGACATTTATATTGTTCTATCATTGTTGATTACATGCTTATGTTTATGATCTGCATGAAGCATAGTAGAATAAAGGTGTATCCACTGAGCTTTCGAGCTCAACATTTGGAATTGTCATTTCCTTACGCAGGTTATTAGGTTGCTGTGTAATTTACGAGGAGCCATCGGAGTAGGAATTCAGCTCATCGATATGTGAAGAGTACAATACCTAGATTTGTAGGGGCAATGTATTCATAGGACCCTTATATTTTGTAACTGTAACTCTTATTTACTTATTTCCACATCGAATGCTTATTTATTATGGTTTAAAAATCGGAGCTCCAAAGCAACGTTTGCGAAATTGTATAACTCTTATTATTATTATGGTTTATGAAGCACGTATTTGGGCTAAACTCGCTCACAGATTTTCCAAATGGGTTTGGGCTTGAGGCTTAATGTGGCATCGAGTTTTGGGTGTTACATTTAGTGTATCAGAGCCTAGGTTTAGCCGGTTCTAGGAACCCCGGGGGTATTAGAGAGTCTTAAAAAGTGTGTCTAGTGAATACATGCCCACAAATTGAAGTCGTACTCATATTAAGACTGAATATCTGATGGAGTAACCTTGTTTGTTAATTGTGCAGTTGAATATGCCTAGAAGAGTTCATGATCCAGAGGAGAGTTGGGGCTCTAACGAGAAGAGCTTCGATGATGATTTTATTTTGGAGACCGAAGATAGGTCAGAGATTGAAGGGTATCGAGGAGCCAATTACTTCTCCCATCTGCATAGGGCGCTGGATCGCATAGTGAAAGCTATCCTTAGAACTCCTGCTACCCCTAGAGAGGCCCTAGTCGAGAGGCTTCGTATATATGGTGCAACAAATTTCTTGGGGTTATGATATGATAATCCAATCAAGGCGGATCAATGACTGAGGGATACACGTTGGATCCTGCGCCAAATGAGTTTGGAGCCGAGAGACAAGTTGAAGTGTGTTATTTCTCTTCTGAAGGAGAATGCGCGTGAGTGATGAGAGATGGTGGAGTTAGGTTGGCATCCTAACGGCCCACTTGGGATGATTTCCTTGATGAGTTTGAGAAACAATACGTTGGAGAAGCTCACATGGATAGTTTACGAGACCAGTTTACCCACTTGGTTCAAGGAAATCAACCAGTTTATGAGTATGAATAAGAATTCCTACAACTGAGTAGGTATGCTCCGAAACTTGTTACCACGGAGAAGATGAAATGCAAGCCGTTCAGGAAAGGGTTGCGAAAAGAAATACAAACATTTTTGACGGTTGATCCACCGAAGGTGTTCTCTGATTTGGCCGCTAGTGCTAAGCCCCTCGAGCAGGTGCAAGGGTTGACGTATAGTCAGGTTGAGGGTAGTGCCAATCCGAGTGGAGAGAGTTATTTCTACTCTAATCAGTCTCAGTCATTTTCGAGGAGGAATCGAGGAAATTGGAATTAGAGAGGAGGAACATCCAACCAATCAGGAGGTTCGATTGTAGGTCTGCCTCTGTGGGGCGTAGGAGGCTCAACTCCTCTTATGCTATGAGTTTCAGAGGCTCGTCTAGAGGATCTTATGCACCAGTATGTGCCCAGTGTGGGCGTAAGCACCATGGGAAGTGTTACAGTAACGCCAAGGTATGCTATGGGTGTAGATCACCAAACCACTTCTTGAGAGACATCCCTGAAGCTTTGGATGCTGCCCCAGTTCAAAATCAGAAGAACTCCTTTGCAGCTCAGAGGGGTTATGGTTTTGCTACAGGAGGAGCGAGTCATGTGATGGGGCATCAGAGTGGTGGTACCTTTCAATCAACGGTGAGAGCTCCTGTGAGATAGTATGTGGTTAGGGCACAGGAGAACTGTGAGGCCACCGATGTTATCTCAAGTATGTTCACCTTGTTTTTCGTTCCTATTGTTGCTCTTGTGGATTCGGGGTCTACCCATTCCTACATCCGTAGTGGGTTAACGGAGCAGTGGGGCATACCTGCCGAAGATCTTGAGGTGGGAATTCGTGTGACTAGCCCGTTGGGGCATGATGTGTTAGTTGATAGGGTCTATAGGAGATGTTCTATAGAGTTCAAGGTTCAGTGTTTCCTACGGACTTGATGGTGCTACCATTTCAGGAGTTTGATGCCATCTTGGGGATGGATTGGCTTTTCGAGCACGATGCAAGTTTGGGTTGTAGGACTAAGAGTTTGAAACTCCGTGTTTCAGATGGGTCACGACTTGTGGTTATAGGTGGAAGAAATTTGTTTCTTTCGAATGTGGTATTAGCTTTGACAGCTCAGAAGTTGATTCAACAGGGTTGTGAGGTCTTTTTAGCTCATGTAGTAGATACCCGAGTTAATGGTCTGGTGTTAGAGGATCTGCACATGATTAGTGAGTTTATGGATGTTTTCCCTGAGGAGCTACACGGGTTACCTCTCGATTGAGAGTTAGAGTTTAGGATTGAGGTAATGCTTGGAACAACACCAGTGTTGATAGCACTGTATCGTATGGCACCCACAAAGTTGATGGAGTTAAAGAGTCAAATTCAAGAGTTACTAGAAAGAGGTTTTATCCGACCGAGTGTTTCACCTTGGGGTGCATCGATCTTGTTTGTTAAAAAAAGTATGGGTCAATGAGAATGTGCATTGACTATCGACAACTTAATAAGGTAACCGTGAAGAACCGTTATCCCCTTCTGAGGATTGATGATATGTTTGACCAGTTAAGGGGTGCGTGTGACTTCTCGAAGATCGATTTGAGATCGGGCTGCTACCAGTTGAGGGTGGTGGAAGAGGATGTTCAAAAGACCGCTTTTAGGACACATTATGGAAATTATGAGTTCTTAGTGATGCCATTTGGGCTTACCAATTCACCTGCAGCTTTTATGGATCTCATGAACCAGATTTTTCAGCCTTACCTAGAGCAGTTTGTGCTGGTCTTCATAGATGACATCTTGGTGTACTCGCGCTCAGAAGAGGAACATGACTACCATCTGCGAGTCGTCCTTCAGACCTTGAGAGAGAGGAAGCTTTATGCTAAGTACAGTAAGTGTAAGTTCTGGCTTTCTAAAGTGGCATTTTTGGGTCATATTGTCTCGACGGTTGGAATTTGTGTTGACCCCCAAAAGATCCAAGCGATAGTGGATTGGAAACCCCCTAGGAATATTTTAGAAGTTTGTAGTTTCCTTGGACTTGCCGGGTATTATAGGCGGGTTGTTAAAGGCTTCTCTATCATAGCGACGCCTATGACCAAACTCTTACAGAAATGAGTCCCTTTTGAGTGGAATGAGGAAAGACAACAAAGTTTCGAACAGTTAAAGACGTATCTTACGGAGGCGTCGGTGTTGACGCAACTCAAGCCAGGAAATGATTATTTAGTCTTCAGTGATGCCTCATTATGTGGCTTAGGTTGTGTTTTAATGCAAGAGGGTAAGGTTGTGGTTTACGTATCGAGACAGCTTAAGCCCCATGAAAAGAATTACCCCACATATGATTTGGAATTAGTGGCAGTTATCTTCGCCTTGAAAATTTGGAGACATTACCTTTACGGGGAAAAGTGTTACGTTTATATAGACTACAAAAGCTTGAAGTACCTCCTCACCCAAAAAGAGTTGAATCTGAGGCAAAGAAGATGAATTGAGTTGTTGAAAGACTATAACTGCATCATAGAGTATCATCCGGGTAAGGCAAATGTGGTGGCTGATGCTTTGAGCCGGAAGTCTATGTCAGATTTGAGAGCGATGTTCACTCGTTTAAGGATGACCGAGGATGGAGGATTGCTAGCTGAACTTTGTGTGGAACCTACCTTGATACAAGAGATAAGGAAGATACAAGTTATGGACGAAGACCTTGTGGCCAAAATTGAATCAGTTCAAAGAGGTGAAGAATCTGATTTTGAGGTGCGAGATGGTGGATTTTTGTATTTTAAGGGCCGATTATGTGTTCCAGCTTTAGAGGACCTCTGGGATCGTATCATTAGAGAGGCACACCGTAGTTCGTTTAAGGTTCATGCCGAGAGTAACAAAATGTATCATGATCTTCGTTCCTTCTATTAGTGGCCAAGCATGAAGAGGGATATATATGAATTTGTAACCAAATATCTTGCATGTCAACAAGTAAAGGCAGAGCATCAGGTTCATTCGGGCTTACTTCAGCCCATTCAGATTTCTCAGTGGAAATGGGATAGAGTAACGATGGATTTTGTTACTGGGTTGCCGTTGACACAAAAGAAGCATGATGCGGTTTTGGAGATAGTGGATCGTTTGACCAAGTCTGCTCACTTCATACTTGTGCGTATGGATTTCACCCTTAAGCGGTTGGCTAGATTGTATATCAAGAAGATTGTAAGACTGTATAGAATACCGTCATCGATTATATCGGATAAGGATCCTCGCTTCACCGCTAGACTTTGGAAGAAGATTCATGAAGCTTTGGACACCAAGTTGCATTTTAGTACAACCTTTCCCCACAGACCGATGGCCAATCCGAGTGAGTCATCCATATCTTGGAGGATATGCTCCGGTGTTGTGTTATAGATTTTGACAAGAGTTGGAAGGAGCAGTTACCACTGATTGAGTTCACCTACAACAACAATTTTCAGTCAAGCATCAAAATTGCTCCTTACGAGGCGTTGTATGAGCGTAAGTGTAGAACCCCTCTTTGTTGGACAAAGCTTAACGAGAGAAGAATTGTAGGGTCAGAACTAATTAGACAAATAAAAGAAAAGGTTCAGATCATCAAGGAAAGATTGCAAGCAGCTTTTGATCGTCAGAAGGCCTACGCAGACAGAAAATGCAAGCATGTTGAGTATGAGGTCAGTGATAAGGTTTTCCTCAAGGTGTCGCCGTGGAAGAGAGTCATTAGCTTTGGCCGAAAGGGCAAGTTGAGCCCAAGATTTATTGGACCCTACGAGATCATAGAGCGAGTCAGACCTGTAGCTTATAGATTAGCCCTGCCTCTTGAGCTGGCACGTATCCATAATGTGTTCCACGTATCGATGTTAAGGCATTTATCGTTCGGATCGTTCGCATGTGGTTTCGTTTGAAGATGTTGAGGTTAGTCCTGACCTGACATATGAAGAGGAACCGATAAGAGTTCTTGACAAAGGGGTTAAAGAGCTTCGCAACAAATGTATACCTTTGGTAAAGATGTTTTAGAGGAACCACGGAGTCGAAGAGGCCACGTGGGAAGTTGAAGAGGACATGGAGCTACTTTACCCGTACCTGTTTCCCAAAGGAAAATTTTGAGGATGAAATTTCTTAAAGGAATGAAGAGTTGTAATGACCCAGATTTTAAAATCTGAGGGTCGGGTTAACACGAGTGTTGGGCCAAAGATAAGGCATTTGGTGTCTTATTGGGCTATTCTTTTAGTGTTGGGCTTGGGAGGGGGCTGGTGTGTTTTTAAATATGAAGGATAGAAGGGTATTTTACCACCCAATGGTTGAAAAGCTGAGGAAGAAAGTTATTTCCTTGCAGAGCATGAGCTCATGTTGTCTCCTCTTCCTCTCCATCTTCTCTTTTCCACACCATTGAGAGCTTGAAGTAAAAAGCAAGGATTTTGGTCTTGGTCAAGTGGGAATTTCATTGTCTGAGTGAAGGGTAAAGTTATCAGCATTCAAGGATCTCTTTTTCAAGGTAAGTTTGGTTTAGAATGGTGGAGGTTTTGGTTTAGTTAGGGGCTTGTGGAGATGAGCGGGAATGGGGTGTAAGAGTCCCCATTATTTGTGTAAATTATGTTTTTAGCTTCTAATTTTCCCCATTAGTATTGTGACACGTTCACCCCCATCTTTTGTAGTCAAAGAGCTTGGGGAGCACTCTAAGGCTCAAGGAAAAGGGAAGGCTTGAAGTTGTTGGAAGTTTGGTTGTGTGGTGTTTCAGAGGAGGTTAGTACACTTCCGGTTCCTTTGTTTCCCTGCATATCATAAAGATAATTGCTTGTATGCCATTCTAATGATTTGAGCATGTTTGAATGTCTTGATGGGGTGTTAATGGCAAAATCCATGATTGTTGTCAAAAGCTTGTAAAACTGCTAGAAAGCAACTTAAAACTTCCCCCATAACCTATAGGCCGAGTCTTAGAGTTTACCCTGTTGTTTAGAGAGTGTTAGAATTGAGTTTCAAACTCCAGACTTAGAAATCTGGTTTCGCGTACCGATACTGAATCACCAGTATCGGTACCCTTATCTTAGAGATACATCGAGTTGTGAGAGGCATACCGGTACAGGTCTAGGAGTATCAGTACCGCTTGCTTGTTAGGAATTCTAGTAGTGTGTCCGCGTACCGGTACGCTATGGAGCGTATCGGTACCACTGTTCCTTTACTTGTAAGAGGCTTTCGCGTTTCAGTATGGGTATGATAGGGTACCGGTACGGATTAGGATCGGTACGGGTGGTTTAAGTACCGTTACCCGGTACCTATAAGGAGCCAAGCATATCGATACGGCTTGAGGATTCAATTTGTTCGAACCTACATCGAGTATCGGTACCCAAGATGGAGTACCAGTACCATTAGGGGAGTATCGATACCCATATAGGAGTATTGGTACTCACTGGATAATCTGCCCAAGAAATTTGAGGTTTAGTTTGGGGGTTCCATAATTCGAGGTATAAGTCCCAAAGGGTCCCTATGGGTATGAAATGAGTTTTAAAATAGAGAATTGGATGTCCAGCCCATATATGAATAAATAAAAATGAAAAAGGAGATTTATGTGTGAGTAGACCTTATGTTGGTTAAAGTCCTTAATATTTTAATGTGGTAATAATGAGTTGTGCTGTGCGTGCTCTTGGTTGATGGGATTCAGATGCCCAAGATTGTGTTACAACACCATGGTAAGTTAAGGGATGGAGGTTACTGATGTTATGTGACTTGGGCCTCATCCATGTGTGCTCGAGGGATAATTCTGAACAGGGTTTATGTTTCGATGCTGCGTGACCCAGCCTCACCCAGGGTGTATGTTCCGATGCTGCGTGACCAGGACTTACCTAGAGTGTATGTACCGATGCTAGGTGACTCGGCCTTACTCCTGTACGGTATGGTATGCGGGCTTGTGAGCCCTTATTTATTGATGATTGAATTGATGTTTGATCATGTGATCCCATGTGTTTAGGCGATAAAAGTAGCGCCATTGACATTTATATTATTCTATCATTGTTGACTACATGCTTATGTTTATGATCTGTATGAAGCATAGTAGAATAGAGGTGTATCCACTGAGCTTTCGAGCTCAGCGTTTGGAATTTTCATTTCCTTATGCAGGTTATTATGTTGTTGCGTGCTTTACAAGGAGCCATCAGAGTAGGACTACAGCTCATCGATATGTGAAGAGTACAATACCTAGATTTGTAGGGGCAATGTATTCATAAGACCCTTATATTTTGTAACTGTAACTCTTATTTACTTATTTCCATATCGAATGCTTATTTATTATGGTTTAAAAATCGGAGCTCCAAAGAAACATTTGCGAAATTGTATAACTCTTATTATTATTATGGTTTATGAAGCACGTATTTGGGCTAAACTCGCTCACAGGTTTTCCAAATGGGTTTGGGCTTGAGGCCCAATGTGGCACTGGTTTTTGGTGTTACATTTATACAATCAAATAATGTAATCCGCTAGTTAAATCAGCTAATGCTATCCGCTATCAGCTAATGTAATCAGCTATCCGCTAATTACCAAACAAGACCAAAATTATTATCAAAATTTTTTAAATTTATATTTCAAATATTATATAATAAAATTATATTTATGAATAATGTTAATAATATTTTTAATAATTTTAAGGTGATTACAAAATAGTATATGTTCATATTTTTTTCTTAACCTTTTGATAAGACACGCACACATTGTAAACAAATTTACTCAAACCAAGTCTTTTAGGATAAAGATTATCCTTTTTTTTACAGAGACCACTCATTGAGTTCAATATTAAAAATATTTAAATAATATATAATATAATATGAATAATTATTATCATTATTTTCTAGAAGGAACCACATCTTTTCTATCGGAAGTCGAGAAGTCGCATCATTTTTAAGCAAAACTTTTATTTTCTCCACTCATCCATTTTTTTGAGGTGGTTATCCAAAACTTTTTTTCTAGTTCTCTTTATTGTGTTGCCTGCATCGACAACCTTAATGCATTCGATTAATTTTTTTAGTTTTATTTTATTTGTTTTCTTTTTATTTTTTATTTTGGCATGTTTTTTGTCTATCTCTTTAACATGCTCTTCGATTTTTATTTTTATCATGTTGACGATTGACGAGTACAGAACACGGTGCAATTCTGTTTTAGGATGGTTGGCGGTATGCCATGCTTAGATAATGAATTAAAGAAGCTCTGATGCAGTTGGAACCGACGACACAATTTTGTGCAAGATTGTTGGAGTCTTCGAGTGAAAAAATTGTATTATCTTCTTTTATATTTAAAGGTAATTCTGTGATCAGAACTCTTTACAATGAGTATTAAGCCATGATACTTGATTTTATGAATGGGGATGAATAAATTATTGGAAGAGATTATCTTTTCTGTTTGAGATTTCATGCCCTCTTGAGATTAAAAAATTTATTTTGTTGTTTATATGGAATTTCTTTGTTCTATTTTCAAGATTATATGTTTATTAGGGTGTGCATTTTGCTATCTCTTTCCCATCTTTTCAATAAAATCAATATGTTGTTGAAAAAAGAAATCAATTGTGCGAATATTGTGTTTATTCTCAAACTTTCTAATCCGTCATCTATGTGTCAAGTTCACCCAATAAGCCTATGAACTATCCTCTACAAAATTATTGCTAACGTGATTGCTAGTAGACTTTGAGTTGTGTTAGGTAATTGTATTGACATTGCGAATGGAGTGTTTATTCCAGGTCGGAAAATTATAAACAATATTCTATTTACCTATGGATATTTACATTTACTGAAACAGAAGATCTCGAGTAACAATTCATCTTTTGCATTTAAACTAGACATGAGTAAGACCTACAATCGAGTGAAATGGCATGTTTTAGAAAAGATGACGTTACAAATAAGGTTCCATGCTTAGTTTGTTTCACTAGTGATCGATTGTGTGCAATCGATTTCCTATGTGATCATTTTAATGGGACCGTTGGTGAAGAATTTTGTCCTAAATTGTAGGATAAGACAAGGTTGTAAAAATTAAACTATTTCAAGAGAACCAAATCTCACATTATTTAGAAAAATTATGATATCCTTATTTATAAGTCACATAATTGATCTTGTAAGAGCCAAGATAAGGTGATAGACTCATGCACACAACTACACAAGAACTAAGCTTGACTTTTGTGTAGAACTTTTATTTTATTAATTTTTTGAGAGAGTCCAAAAATAGTACATGACTTAATTGATAACTTTTAAATTTAGCCAATGTAAAAATACTTCAACATTAGAATTGATTTTTAGTTTTTTTTTTAAATTATTTTGAACTATTTTTAAATCTACCAACTCGAGATTTAGGTCGTTACAACACTCTCCTCCTTAAGAAAATTTCGTCCCCGAAATTTGTATTCATAAACCAATGAAGATGCTCAAACCATTACAACTCTTTGACGTTCTCAAAGATTTCCCGCTGTGCTACTTTGATCTCTCTCACCACACTTGTCCATTATAACCCTTGTCTCCTAATGATACAAACATAATTTCAACTGATTCTTTCTCTTAGAAGGAATTCATCATCGCTCGGTACATTATAGACGACAAGTAAAACCCAACGGTACACCGACAAAACTGTCACACGAATACGTCATAAAAAAAACTCAACTTATGCTGTAGAACCCATAAGGTTTCTGCACAACAAAATCTTTCCACAACTCCACACGATCTAAAAAGACAAAATGTTACACAACCGCTGTAACCAAAACGAAGCGATCCCTCTCGTGGTGACTCCCTGAAGGAGACTCTAACTCTAATGTCATCCCTTATCAATATCATTGCTTGCCTAGTTCAAGACTTCTGAAAACTAATGGTGTCAACTCACCTCAAGCACTTACCTTAAACTCGTCACGATAACTCATATTAGTAACAAAGCAGCTCCCAAAAACATGGTTCACGTAAAAGTCTTACACTCTAAACTATAACGTGTCTAGAAAACACATCATATACACCTTCACTCAGATCTTCCATCACATGAAATCCCACCAAGGGATAAAGTTCCATCACAAACCTCGAATCTCGCGTCAAAAGGTAGCATGTACACACCGCAATGTCATACAACCCAACCCACAAACCATCCAAGTAGACTTACCGCCGAAAATATCAAACAATACTTACCAAAAAAGATACCATTACTCAACGAAAAAATTCCCTTGAGAAGGGCGATGATACCTCCCAAGTATCAACGAGACTCCTTTTAAGAGAAAAAAGGGTCCTCCAGCCAACGTGCATCCACTAATCAATTTTGAGACCAGATTATCCATACCTGCAACACAACCATTAACCACGTATAACGATGAAGATTTCTTACCACAAACTCTCCTAATGTATCCTCAGGCTTCAGAATGTCTACAACACGCAACAAAGATGCAATTCAGGTGATGGAAAGACACATCCCCGACTCTGACATCATTTAGCTAACTCACATCTCAATAATTCGGGGCAACCTCGCCCCAAAATTGCTCTCATGAGTGGCTCAACATTTAGCTCGATCACGATCGTAACCCTTTTAGCATCGCAATATTGGACGCACCATCAGGATTCCAATATTATGGAGTACAAATAATTTAAGGGCTTGTATTCACTAGACACCTCACTAAAACACCTATACCACCCTGAGGTTTCCTAGAACCGGCTAAACCTAAGCTCTTATACCACTATTGTAACACCCTTGACCCAGATGTTACATTTGGGCCTCAAGCCTAAACCAAAACCATAAAATTTCTCAAATTGGGTTTAGCCCAAACAAGATATTTTCCAAAACATTTAGGTCCAATAGTAAAAAACATCGATAAACAATTAAAATCATACAAAATAGCTCTACTTTGATTTAAAACATTTAAACATTGGACTTGATTACTACAATTTCAAAAGTAAGAACTTTAAACTCGACCACGTAAGGTCCTATGAATACATAGCCTACTAAACACAAGTACCGTACTCTGCAACACCCCACATGCTGGAATCCTGCACTGATGATGCCTTTTGATCATACGATATGATGATCAACTTACGCACAGAAACAACGACTTTGAGCACTGAGCTTTCAAAGCTCAGTGGTACACATCTACTCTATTATACTTCATGCTAATCATAAACATAAGCATGCAAGTTAATACAAGCAAAAATGAGAGATAAATAAACACGTATCGCTACCACCAATCGCCTAAACACATGTTCTCATCAAAACAATCAGTATACATGGCACAGAAGGCCCAACCATACTTAGGATCTCACCACAAACATAAAGTGACACTCGCGTATTTAAAGCATCAGGATCGTACACTCCGAGTAAGGCCTGCAACCACACAACATTAGGATTATACACTAGTAGGGATGAGGCTCGCATCCACACAGCATCAGGATCCTACATCTATTCTCATGATCTCTCATCAAGCATCTTTGAATGAGGCCCTCGTCCACATAGTATTGGGATCATACATTCAAAAATCATTAACCATGGTGTTGCAACACACTCATTCTCTCACTGGGTATTTGGATCCCATCAGTCAAAGGTGACTTAACTATCTAGGTGTCCATATCAGAACATAGCAAGAACACGTCTACTACACAGCACACAACATTACATGACCCACCAAGGATCCCTACGATTGCTATTACCATCAAGTTACCCAATGTCTACCAAGTTATTAATCATTATAGAAGTGTACATTAATCATCCTCATTAAGTATCTCTATTAATCCATTTTATCTCATTAACATCCCATATCAATTTCTATCTTTTTATTAGCATTATAGATTATTTCGTTTAGTAGGTTCCGGTACTCGAACACAAGTATCGATACGGTACCTTTGGATACCAGTACTCACACGCGTACCGATACTGGTATAGCTTACTAAAAGTCTTTAATTTCTATAAATACCAGTACGGGTCAACCTGTACCGATACAACCCTTGATCGCGTACCGGTACAGTCGAACCTCATACCGATACCCTATACACGAGTTCATATCATTTCCTTAAATTACAATTTTAAGATACTTTATTTGATCCCTAAAGCTTATGAAAGTCATTAGGGTTCATTTGCTAGTGCATTTAATCATTTAATAACAATTCCTGACTTTATGATCATTTATTTGAATATTTCCAATTATTAGTCTGTTTAATATAATCTCCATCAAACATGCCAAAACATATCTCAAGCAACACGACATGTAAATCAACCAATCGGATAATTATGTGAATATTTAAACTACCCTAAATGATCTCTAAAGCTCATACTAGTCTCAAAATATTCTCAAACTCCTCATGCATCTCATACATACAAGTCTCAATATACCGATCTTAACATATGCTTATCCATCATCAACCTATTTTGCAACCAATAACAAGCAAGGTAATTACACTTATAATGCTCATGAAGAATTTTAGAGTTTGAGGTGTACTAACCTTAAACCAAAGCAATAAATCCTTACTCAAGCTCCTCAAACTCTCCTCTTGATCCAGTATTCGTGCCTGAACAATCCTTGTAAATATATGAATACTACAAATATTAATTACTCTAATTTACTAACCAATCTACAAGGTCAAATGAGTAAAAATAGCTTATCGGGTTCAAATTTAGTGAAACAGACTGCGCCAATAGACTTAGAACATCGAGAAATCCCCAGATACAAAGACCAGCTCGGTCTGGTTTACCAAACTGGCTCGACTCTAACCTGACTTGGCTTAGACGGCTCAACTGGGCAGCTTAGATGGCTTCAACTGCTGCAGAACGAAGGCCACACATGATCAGTGATGCGTGTAGTGCGTCAGATGGTGTCAACTGACCGACAAGCTCCAGTTCGGCACGCTGATTCCTTCTAAGCTCAAAGGTGGCGACGGTTCTTGGAGGAGGAAGGAGTTTCAAAGCTCAAACCTTTGGCCAAAACTTTCTTTGTCCCATGCAGGTGAACGACGACCTTGAATATACAAGACAACTGTCATCTGATACTTTTCAGAGAGAGGAATCCAATAGTGTCGGTAACGGACCACTAGACAGCACCATTCGAGACTTACACTCTCTAACCTCAACATTTCCCCCTCTCTCACTCTTAAATTTTGAATCTGATCTCCCCTCTTTTTTGTGTAGATAACCATCCCCTTTATTGTCCACCTACCAAAAATGGGCAAACTACACAAAAGGCCATCCAACACCTCAAACACCCACACTTATTTTCTTAAAGTTTCATTTACTTTCCAAATGGTCAGTAAAACTTTTAGAATCGATCTCCCAACTTTGGAATCTTCAAATTGAATCACCAATTTATAGATCCAAAACCTGGGTTAGAGAGCCAATCTACCAACCCGAAATTTAGGTCGTTACAGTTTTTAGATTTGACTAAAAACAAAATCGAGGAAGAGAGGGAAAGACTCTGAACGAAAAAAGAGGGAGATTGTGGAGATCGGGAGAAAGGGAAACAGAGGGTGGTGCCCACTCAACCTTAGGTCGACATCGCCACCTAGCGAAGGCCAAAGGAGAAGAAAACCTAAAAATGTTGAGAGAAGACATAGACTCAAATTTTTAAAAAGATAAATTGCTTCCACACTCTCCCAAAGTGTAATTAAAAATAAAGCAAACTTAAAATAATCTTTACAAAGATTGAATATTTTCAATCATAAGCTCTCACCTAAAGAAACTTGAGCAAAAATGTAAATAATAGCTCACACATGTTTTACAATGAAAGATACACCAGTTTAGCTCTCTAAGACTCTTTGATTTTTCTGTTTTATTTTTAATATGATTCTTGTTGGTGTTGAGCTATTTTGACATTGCTTATCTATCATCTCTATGAATACTAGCCGTTTGGAGTTGTTGGGATGCAATAATGCTGTTACCTACCAAGAAAATCAACATTTATAATGCGAGAGATTGATCTTTTTTCAAAAATATGATTGTTACGAAGTAAAATGTTCAAATTTTCACTCTGGGGGATAAATCCTTTGGTGAAGTGACTGATCCCTTTAACCAGCGGATCAATCCTTTTACACTTGGAAGCTAGGATAAAACTTTTAAAACCATTCTATCTTCAAAGGGGTCCATCCCTTGCTTTTTGGGATCATCATTTTTGCCTACAAGTCTTTATTTTGTAAAGTGCAAAAACAGAAGATATTTTGTAAAAGTTTAGCTAAGTTAGAAGTGATTTTTTAAGTTTGTTTGAAATTTAATTTTTTTAATAAATTTAATAGATCTGATTAAGTCCAAAGACAATTTTCTTTTAATTTTTATATCAAAACATTAGTTAACAACCCCTTTTTGATATAACAGAATTCTTTGAGAAATTGTTTTAGATAAATCCTCCCCTTAGAAAAAGTAAATTTTGAATTGGAAAAGGAATTTCTAAAAAATGTTTAAATCAAATATTTAAGAAAATTTTGAGCCCCAATTAAAAATAATTTTCATTAACACTTCTCCCCGTTTTATATAAAAAATAATTCAATGAAAATGTTAGTACATTATAATAAAGGAGAAATAATCATAACATGAGGCAAAAATTAGATCATAAAAATCCATATGTGCTTAAAATAAAAGTCATAATGTGTCCATAAGTACCAAAGTAAAGTAGTAATAATAAACATCAAAGTACCAAATAAAAGCAACATTCAACATACCAAATAAAATACAACAAAGAACTAAAGTGAAATGTAGCAATGTCTTAGATAAATAACCATAAAGCATATTGAAATATGACGCGCATGGATCTATGATGATGATGATGGAAGAAATGAATATGAGAAGCCGGCAAACTTACGCTGGAGAGCACGAATCTCATCTCCCAAAGATGACTGTTGCACCTTAAGAACGTCGAGTCTTGAGTCAAAGTGAGAGTGAAAAGACCTGATAGTTGTATCCACATGTGTACAATAGGAACCAATAAACCTCATAATGAAATTGTAAAACTCTCTCATTATCATATCACGAGATCCCTCATCGTGGCCAATAATAGGGTCGACACTATGAGCCTCATCCATATATTCATCACCTAGAAAATCCTCGCCCACGTCATGATCCGGCTCTGATATCTCTCCTAATTCGTGCACCCAATTCATGAAAAACTCTGGCTCTCCCTTATAACCCAATCAATCCATATAATAACGATCAATGGCATTGTCTGTGGGTGGATCGATATCGGCCTCATAAGATGTATCGATCTCAAATAAAAAAAAGAGATGGCTAAGATACATACCACAAGCTAAGGTTTTCTCTTTCTTAGGGTTAATGATCTTCACCATGTTTTTGAAGATGAAGGCGTACAAGGTGGAGTTGATGACTAGTATGGATGCAATGAAGTCACCAATACTCAGACTCTCAGATAGTCGAATATTTCATGCCATATGGATGAAGCAAATGAGAGATGATAAGATGTCAAATACGGCAATATAAGAAAAAGGTAGGTGGCTTGGTTATTAAAAACACACATAAAGGAAGGAAAAAGCCATTTTTTTAGCTTCATCACCTTCAGTGGGAAGACCAAAGGTAGTAGCAAAAATATTGGCAGTGAGAGTGATATGCTTACCCATAATAAAAGATTTGATTGTTTGAATTATATTGACATCTAGTTTTTTGGAAGTAGACATTATAGAATTAGAGTAAAATACACGAACAAGAGTAGAAAAGCCCTTTATATTTGAAAAAGCTCCATTCAATTAAATTCCTCAAAATTTTCTAAGTATGAAAAAAATTAGAGCAGTAAGGAATTCAAAAATCAAAAGAACGATTTTCCTTAATCGGTGATGATGCAAAAAGGGTTCATAAATGATTGATATATCTTACATTTTGAAAAAATGAACCCAAAATATTTGAGGGTGGATGAGGGTTGGAAGATGTCCCATTTTCTTTAGAAGCCATAGTTTTTTAGGCATTTTTAGAACAAATTTGATTTTGATCAAGTAGAGATGTAAAATGATGCTTAGGAATGTTAAGTAGGAATTTTGGATGAATTGAAAACAAAAATTATGCTAAAAAACAAGGCTTGGCTGAAATGGGTTAAGGTGCAAAAGTTGGTTGAGGATTTTTGTCAAACACCTTGCGGGTTTAAGGTAAAAATAAAGGTTTTAGGTGATTTTGATCAATAAGTAACACTCATTGCATAAAAACAACAAATTTCACCCATAAATAAGTTCTCTAACCATCACCAATCAACCAATAAATCTAGTTTGAATGAAAGATTTTGAATCCAAAAGCTAAGTTTTGGAAGCTTACCCAAAGTGAACATTTGAAGCACCCAAGATCAAAATTAAGGAGGAAATCCGATTTAGTGATGAAAAATAGAATAAATACACATTGAATCTTCAAGAATCGATTTGAAACGATGAAAATTGGTAGAGTTTTGAAAAAATGGGTGAAAAGGGTGTTTGTGTTAACCTTGTAAAAAGTATAAATTTCATACCTTTTTACTTAGGTTATTGTTTGGTTTTAAGCTCATTTCATTGCATATAGATGCATTTTGCTCATATAATTGCATTTGGTGGTGTTTCATTGATTGTTCTGACATATTTGTGAAATTGGTGCTGTTTGAGAGAAAGGGTTGTTTTGGTGTGGTGATGTGCAGGTGAGTTAAGAAGTGTTGCTGGGAAAGGAAAATATGCTGCAGCATTTTGGATGACATTTTTGGGCGTACAAAAAGACAAAGAAAAAAGATATTTTATAGCCTCCACATGTGATTCCACCAGCCAGCTGTGCCACACATGTGAAGGGAGTATTCCCTATGGTACACAAGGAATTAAGGGCACAAAATCCTAGGAGCCCCCACTATATAAAGGATAGGACACCCACATTTAAAGAGAGCTTGAAAAAAGTGCTTTATGAGCTAAGCAAGAGAGAAGAAAAAAGGCGTCTGCCCTCATTCTCCTTCATCTTGGTGTACTCCATTGTTGAAGCTCTAAGGGACGATCTTGCTGGCCTTTGAGAGAAGCAACAAGCTTAAGGCAGTTTACGGTAGTCTACAACGGCTTGGGAGTTTTCTATTACTCTTAGTTTCTCCTTACATTTCTTTACTTTTCTGAAATGGGTTGTATTAAACGGATGAATTTGGATAAAATTTGCCCAGCCATGAACTAACTTTAAATGGCTTATGTTTATTATGGATGATTATGTTTCTTGTTGAATGAGTGCTTTAGCTTTTTCCAATTTCATATATGCTTTGTTCACTGTTTTATTGACTTGGGTTTGTAAGAGCTTTCGAGAGTTAGCCGTTACCTTTTTTGATGCTTAATGGTCGAGAGAGTTCAGCTTAGATCTATGTGGACAATGGGGTTTGATGTTGAGAGGCAAAACCATAACTCACCTTAGAGATAAGGATAGAGTTTCAACGACTAAAAGGAGTAGAACTTTAAGGATAGTAGCTTGCTAAGGTTCACACTAAGAGGTAGCATTCTTACTGTCAGTTTCTTACTAGAGATAGTTTAGAAACACTTGCGTAAGCTATGTCGAGCATCTTATAAGCTGGAAAATGTTAAGCATTCACGAGAACTAGGCATAGGATTCTTTGATAAACCCAACCTATCATCTTATTTGAGAGTTTCCACATGTGTGAGGATCTTTGAAGTCTTATCATATCGCTCCATTTTTTAAAACAGTTTTTGCTACAACATTTCTTTTAATTGCCCTCATCAACTCTTTCATTTACTATTCAGTTCCTGTTTTGAGTGCTTAAACTTTACTTAAATTCCCTTCAATCCCTGTGGAGACGATCATACTTATCACTATTATTACTTGTTCGATGTGTATACTTGCACCAATTGTGTATCATTTATAGTATATCACTACACACAACAAGTTTTTGGTGCCGTTACCGGGGATAGGCAATTGGTGATTTTGAGTTTAGTTTTTACACCATTTTAATTCTTCTTTTTGTATTAACTTATTTGCTGTTTGTGTTTACTTTCTTTTAGGTGTTGTGCTGTTGCATGGCCCGAGGAAGACCTGAAGAACCATTATCACCTTTTGTTCCTAAAATTGAACGTCTTTTTTGACAAAGAAGACATTTACAAAGAACTCAAAGAGCCATGTTTGGAGTTCAAAATCAAGGAGGTTAACCAGTTGAGAATCCTAATGCTGAGTCAAATCCTGGAGTCATAGCTCACCCACGTGATATTAGAGACCATTTAAATCCTATTTTGGATGATCTCAACCCTGGGATTGTAGCTCCTGAGATTCAGGCAGCCCACTTCAAAATTAAACTGGTGATGTTCAACATGTTGAACTCCATTGGGCAATTTGGTGGATAACCTCATGTAGATGCAAGACAACACATTCGTGCATTCTTGGAAGTTTGTGATTACTTTAGACAACAAGGTGTACATGAAGATGTGTTGAAGCTCAAGTTATTTCCTTATTCATTGCGTGATCAAGCACGAGCATGGTTGAGTGGAGTGCCCGCTGGTTCCATGGAGTCATGGAAAGTTTTTTGCAAGAGCTTTTTGCTACGGTATAGTCCACCCAACATGAACACCCAACTAAGGAATGATATTGCTTCCTTTTGTCAAGCTGATGATAAGTGCTGGGATCAATATAAGGGACTGCTTTGCAAATGTACGGATCATGATTTTCACGATTGGACGCAGGTTGTGATGTTCTACAATGGTGTCAATGCTCCTACGAGGATGATGCTAGATGCTTTAGCAAATGGAACTTTATTGGACAAGTCGCCTGAAGAAGCATTTGATATCTTGATAAGATAGCAAACAATGATTACCAATTTCCTACTTCAAGACTTGGAACGGGGAGAAAAACTCATGAGACACGTGAGCTTGATGCCAGTGAATCTGTTTTAGCTCAATTGTCAGCCATTACGAATATGTTGAAGAATCTTCAACGTCCTAATGAAGTGAAAGAAGTGAAGGTGGCAGTTGCTTGTGTTCATTGTGATGGAAATCATCACGTGAGCGAGTGCCCCAAAAACCACGAGTCTACCAATTACGTGGGGAACTTCAATAGGAACAACCGCAACCCCCTATTCGAACACTTATAACCTAGGATGGCGTCAGCATCCTAATCTTTCTTGGGGAAATTAGGGAAACAACAATGCTGCCAGCTCGAATCCACAACAAAATCTAACTGAACCCCTAGGTTTTCAACAAAATGTACCATGGCATAATAACAACAAGGGTTCATCATCTTCATCGAACAACAATTCTTTGTAAGCTACTTTCCAAGACTTTATGAAGACTGCAAAAGCTTTATTTCAAAACCATGCTGCGTCTATCAAGAGCCAATGAGCATTGTTACAAAGTCTTAGTTCATCTTTGAGAGCTTTGGAAACTCAGGTAGGTCAAATTGCACAAGCTTTACATGTTTGACCTCATGGCAGTCTACCTAGTGATACTGAAGTCACTAAAACTAATGGCAAAGAGCAGTGTAGAGGATAAGTTCGAGGGGAAGAAAGTGGATGATTCCAACCCTAAGACAGTGCATGAAGAACCTATATTGTAAGAGGATTCAACCCCTGAACATGACAAGAATGAAAGCTTGATAAATGACCCTACTGATGGAAGATAGAATATCACTACATCAAAAGATAGACCCCCACCAGTAGAGGCAGAAGTCAAACCCCTACCACCATTCCCTCAAAGATTGAAGAAGCAGAATGAAGACCTTCAATTCAAGAAATTTATGGATATTCTTGATCAACTGTATATCAATGTCGCATTTTTGGAGGCCATTGATCAAATGCCAACATATGCGAAGTTTCTCAAGGATATTATCACCAAGAAAAGGAAGGTTGAGAAGTGTGAGACTATTGCTACAGCAAAAGAGTACTATTACGGGTTGAGCAAATTGCCCCTAAAAGGAAGGATCCAGGTAGCTTTATCATTCCATGTTCGATAGGCGATAATTATGTAGGGAGAGCTTTATGCGATCTTGGATCTAGTGTGAATCTAATGCCCAAGTTAGTCTTTATGAAGCTTGGTATGGGAAATGCAAGGCCTACCACTGTTATTTTGTAATTGGTAGACCGATCCCATGTTCGTCTAGAAGTGATGATCGAAGATGTTGTCGTGAAGGTGGACAAATTTTTTTCCTAGTTGACTTTCTTATTCTCGATTATGAAGCTGATGATAATGCACCCATTATTTTGGGGCGACCATTCTTAGCCACCGGCCGAATTTTGATCGACTGCGAAAAGGGTGAATTCACCATGAGAGTGGCTAATTAGAAGGCGACCATAAATGTCTTCAACACCCTTAAATATGTGGATTATTCAGAGGAGTGTCAATGTCTTCAGGACATGGATTCTATAGAAAAAGAAGAAGCTGCAAAATTTTGTTGTAGTAATTTTTCAGAGGTTGAAGATTATTTGATACTCAATGAAGATGATAATGAGGAGCTCGAGGAGTTCCCAATAGAGGTGCAACAATCTAGCTTGCTCATAGCTAGACCAGGTACGTGATTCGAATCTCTAGATTTTGCTGAATTTATTCTTCCTAAACCCTCACTTAAGCATGCACCCACGTTAGAATTAAAGCCCTTACCATCACACCTTAAACTTTGCCTGTGATAATTTCCTCTAGTCTTAAGCCTGACCAAGAGCATAGCTTGATAAATGTGTTAGCTCAACATAAAAAAGCTTTAGGTTGGAATATGACTGACTTGAAGGTTATAACCCTACTATTTGTATGCATAAAATTCTACTTGATGAATGCCACAACAATTCTGTTGAACCCTAAAAAAGGCTTAATCCAGTCATGAAGAAGGTGGTGATGAAGGAAATAATCAAGTGGCTTGATGCTGGAATTATTTACCTGATTTCCATCAGTTCGTGGGTCAGCCCGGTACAATGTGTACCGAAGAAGGGAGGCACGACCGTGGTAAGCAATGAGGACAATAAACTCTTACCAACAAGGATAGTCACATGATGGAGGATTTGTATTGACTATCGAAAGCTCAACAAGGCAACTAAGAAGGACCATTTCCCCCTATTCATCGATCAAATGCTACACTGATTAGCGGGCAAATCTTTTATTTCTTCCTAGATGGATACTCAGGGTACAACCAGATTGCTATAGCACCAGAGGATCAAGAAAAGACAAACTTCACATGCCCCTATGGTACTTACGCCTTTAGAGGATGCCCTTTGGGCTTTGTAATGCTCCAGTTACTTTTCAAAGATGCATGTTAGCCATCTTCTCGGACATGGTTGAAAAGTTTTTGGAGATCTTCATGGACGATTTCTCAGTCTCCAGAGATGACATCGAGCCATGCTTGGGTAATTTAGCAAAGGTGCTTAAGCGTTGTGAAGAAGCAGACTTAGTGCTCAACTAGGAGAAATGCCATTTTATGATGGCCGAGGGGACTGTTTTGGGCCACATGATCTCGAAAAAGAAATGGAGGTGGACAAAACAATGGTTGAAGTGATCAAGAAGTTACCTCCTCCTGCCACTATGAAGGGCATTCAAACTTTCTTGGGCCACACAGGCTTCTATAATAGGTTCATAAAAGGACTTCTCCAAGATCTCCAAGCCCCTATGCATTCTGCTACATCAAAACCAGCCGTTTGTGTTCAATAACAATTGCTACAACGTATTCAAGGAAATGAAAGAGAAACTTATCACAACACCCATTGTTGTTCCCTCAGATTGGACCTCACCATTCGAGCTTATGTGTGATCCAAGTGACTATGTAGTGGGAGCGGCACTTGGTGTTTTTGAATGCAACGCAACAGTGCAAGTGTACACGTCACAAGTAATAGTATAGTAAAGATATCGTCTCCACAGGGATTGGTTTGGGCCACTTTGCTTAAGTTATTACATTGTAAAAGAAATACTATTGTAGATGTCAAGTAAAATAAACTAAACAAAATAAAGTAAATAGAAAGAAAGAAAGGATAAAGTAATCGAATAAGAGAGTAGGCCGGGTTATTGTGAGTAGTGGTGTGATTATTGAATGGACTGTCGTAGTAATTGATTGCTAGAGTCGCTCAATCGTTCCGTCAATTGGCTCTAGTCGGATTGCCTGGGCAATTTTGCGATTGCTTGGGCAATTGGGCGACAACCTTCAAAGTTCGGCGAAGCGTTCTTCAATGGTTTCTCGTTATCCTTAACTCGAAACACTGTTAATTGTGTATGCCTTAATAATACATCCCTGCGTTAGCCAAGGGTGGACGATAACCGATCTTGCGCTCATTTTAGCCATTGAAATCTGCAACTTATCCCTAATTCGGATTAGTCTTCACCATCAATTGATTGTATGAAAACCATGCTCATTCGTTTCTTGAATCTAGCACTCTCCCAATATTAGACAAATGGATGAATTCACGAGATCTTTTCCCAATTCACCCGCAATCAAATATAAGAACCAAGAATGAACAAACTTTGAATTCAATTGCAATCAAGAACCTAAACAATCTAAATGTTTATCAAAACCACGAACCTTAAATAACCCAAGCCAATTTACATCAATTCATGGCTGGGTTCAAAAGATACACAAAGAATAATCCCTAATCATGAATCGAATGGAAACAATGAAGAAAAAGATGAAGATGCGTGCTGCTCTCTCTCGAACTCGACTTCCCTATTCCCTCTTGAGGTTGGCGGCTTGGTCTTATATTTATAGGGGATTATTAGGTTAGATTAGTTGTTGATGAGGACGAGTTGAAGCTGGAATTAAATTGGAGAAAAGAGATATTAAATCCCTTTTATTTTTATCCTCAAACTCCTCACAAATATGACTTCATATCCCCTTCAAACTCTACGTGGAAGTCCTGATTTTGGGGGCTTTATCCCTTGACTTTCGTGCTTATCCTAATTGAGATGGACTGGTCCCGACATGCCTTGGCAATCAGCTTAGCATGGCCTTCAGAAATTAGCCTCATTTACCACGGTAGAGCCTTCAGTTTTCTTCCTTAATTGCCACGGCAATTCATGCTTGCCAAGGCAATCCTACCTTGCACAAAATTAACACACAAAAGTAACAACTTTTCTAAGAAAACCAACCAAAATGTAATACCAAGCATAATAACGGAGGAAACTCGAAAATATGCATGAATGGTTACAAATGTAACTAAAATGAGCCTAAGTCTAACAATAATATGAGTAAAAAGGCAAGAAAAACAATACTTTTACACACTTATTAGCCGCACTTTAAATGATGCACAAATCAATTACACAACCACTGAGAAAGAATTGTTGGACGTTGTGTTTGCATTTGATAAGTTTAGAGCATACTTGATAGGCACTAAAGTCATTGTACATATTGATCATTCAGCTATTAAGTACTTAGTGACTAAAAAGGATACTAAACCTAGACTTATTAGGTGGATACTTCTCTTGCAAGAATTTGACTTAGAGGCTAGGGAAAGAAAGGGAACTGAAAATCAAGTTACTGATTATCTTTCTAGGCTAGAGAACAAAAGTGAATATGATAATAAACTAGAAATTAAGGAGGAATTTCCTGATGAGAAAATATTATTTGTGCGGTAATTCTGTGGTCTGCTGATATTATTAACTTTCTTGTAAGTGGTATTTTGCCTCCTGATTTGAATAGCTAGGGAAGAAAGAAATTCAGACATGATGTGCTATTCTACTATTGGGATGAGCCTTATTTATTCAAGCAATGTGCTGACCAAATGATTCGAAGATGTGTCCCCAAAGAGGAGCAAAAGGGTATCTTATTCCATTGCCATTCATCCTCATGTGGAGGCCATTTTGGCGGAGCTAAGACTGCAACAAAAGTCCTACAAGCTCGATTCTATTGGCCCACACTCTTCAAGGATGCACATGAATTTCACTTGGCTTGTGACAGATACCAAAGGACGGGGAATATATCTCTAAGGCATGAAATGCCATTGCAAAGCATCTTGGAGGTGGAACTATTTGACGTATGGGGAATAGACTTTATGAGACCCTTCCCTTCATCATTTAGAGATCTTTACATCTTATTAGCTGTGGATTACGTTTCGAAATGGGTTGAGGCAATAGCTACGCTAAAGAATGACTCAAAGACAGTGTTGAAGTTCCTTCACAAGAAACATTTCACAAGATTTGGAGCCCTAAGAGCCATCATAAGTGATGAAGGCACTCACTTTGACAACAAGCTCATTGCCAAAGCAATGCAAAGATATGGGGTGCGACACAGAATTGCTACAGCATATCACCCCCAGACCAATGGCCAAGCTGAAGTTTCCAATCGAGAGATAAAGCAAATCTTAGAGAAGGTAGTCAACCCCAAAAGGAAAGACTGGTCCCCGAAGCTTATGAAGCCTTATGGGCTTATTGAACAACGTTCAAAACACCTTTGGGAATGTCCCCATTCAAGCTTGTCTATGACAAAGCATGTCATCTTCTAGTAGAGCTAGAGCATAACGCTTATTAGGCCATTAAAAAGCTCAACATGGATGCCCAATTGGCTGGAGAAAAAAAGGTTATTGGAGCTAAATGAGATGGAGGAATTTAGAGCCCAAGCTTTTGAGAATGCACGCATGTACAAATAGAAAACAAAGAAGTGGCATGGCAAGCATATTTTGCCACGACATTTCTCAGAAGGCTAACAAGTGATCCTCTACAATTCTAGGCTCAAGCTATTCCCTATCAAACTCAAGTCACGATGGTCAGGCTCATTCTAAGTGCACAAGGTTTATCCTTACGGTGTTGTAGAAATCAAGAACCTTGACGATGACACTATCTTCAAGGTCAATGGCCAAAGACTAAAGGGCTACAATGAAGCTCTTATCTTGCATGACAAGTCATCCTTGCTCTTGCATGATCAATGAGAGTTTGCACCCCTTCACTTCCTCTATTTTGCTATAGCGTTTTTATATTTCCTATGTTTATAAATAATTAGGTTTATCTTTTATTTCTTTGTCCTTTAGTTCTTTATTTTATGATATGCTTTTATTTTGTTTTTATGACCCCATGTCAGATTGTCTCCCATAGCTGCAGGTGTCACGCGAGGGCTTGGTTTAAGGAAACATTATCTTTCCAATTAGGGTTAGGGTTTTGTCCTCACCTTATTGAGGGAAGTTGAAAAGGGCCAAACTTTTCCAAGGTTTTTGGGCAACATTAAAAGGGCGAAAAGGGGTTTTATACATATTTAATTTTCAAAACCCTACTCTATCATTACACTTTTCAGATTCTCTCTCTTACTTTTTACTTTGCATTAAATTCCCATCATATCTTTCCTCTTCCCCATGCCTCATAACCGTCATACCCCTTTATCTCTCCCATCACTCTTGTCAGTTTCTTTCCCATTAAACACACATCCTTCTTCAATTTTTTTTTACTTTGCTTCCTTATTTTTCCTAAACCCATCTCTTTCTTCATCTCCTTCAACCAAGACTTTACCCTAAAAACCTAATCGCCCTAAAAACATTCTTGCCCCTTCCTTCAACCATGGTTTGCTGCAAGAACGTAATAGGCGCCTCTAATAGCGCACAAGCCCCGCAGCCCATCAAAATCAAGAAATTTCTTGATGAAGCGGCCAAGCTTCACTTCCAACAAATCAAAGAAAGAAAAGTCTTTCCCGAACAAGGATGCAGTTTTCCTTCTGAAGGTGAGGAAGGCTTCGACACTGAGTTAATGGAGGTTATCACCAAGCACGATTGAGAAGCGTTCGTCAAGCATCTAGGCAACATCTCTGTCCCACTGGTGAGGGAGTTTTATGCCCATATAACAAGCCCTACACAGTCTGGTATATACGTGCAAGAGGGCCAAATCAAGTTTACTACTGCGGCGATAAACAAATTTTATGGGCTGAGAAATTTGTCGATCAACATACCTCTTTTGTTGAAGCCGCCGATGCCCAGACGACCAAGAAAGTCCTAGAGGATTTATGCTTTAGGGGAACAGAGTTGGAACCAACCAACAAGACTGTGGAGAAGGGGCGTTTGAAGCCCCATGCTAAAGTGTAGAACCACCATATCAAAACCCGTTTGATGCCCACCTCCCATCACTCAACTGTGACCCTAAATAGGTTGTTTCTCCTACACTCTATTCTCAACACACGACCGATATATGTAGGAAAGATAATCGTCGACAAGGTGTATGCGTGCTTGAAGAGGAATTCTAGCCCTTAAATCTTCCCTAACCTGATTACGGACCTTTACAGAAAGAATGAAGTTTATGAAGATGATGAGGATGAGATACACAAGGGAAATCAAGGATTAAACACAGACCAAATCCCAGGCCTTAAGGGATTTGATGAAGATGCCCCAACAGAGACTGTTGAGGGTGGTGCGAAGAGTGTTGCTGCAACAAGGATTGCTTCCTTGATAGCTTCCACTAGGCGCATAAAAGAAGAAATGGAGGAGATGCGCAGCAACTTGCATACTTTCTTCAAGTATGTCAAGGAGAGGGATACTGCGATGAACTCCTACTTTAGGGAGATGTTGCCACACATGACCACTAATTCCCCTCCCTTCCCAGAGGCCTTGTTAACAACCCCAAAGAACCCCATGCACCAAATACGGCCACTACTCAACCACACTTCCTGTGCCCAAGAGAATCCATGCTATACATTCGACCCCTACCCAATTAGAGCTAGTTACACAAGAGCTAGACCCTGCTGATACAATAGTAAATCCTTACCTAACGAGGCCAAGCAAAGGAAAAGCCCCAATGAAGGCCCCACTACCTGAAAACCCAATAAATGATCTGGTCACTATTGAGAGTGACGATGAGGAGATGGATGATAACACTCCTGCCCCTGCACTTGCTCTGACTCCAGATACTGCAGCACATACACGATGTCGTCAAAAATGAACGGCCAATCACGTTTGGAACACTCCTACTGAGGGGAGTGACACATAGGACGACTAGCATTACCAGGACAACTAGGATGCGCAAGAAGCACCACCGCGACCAGACGAGGAAGATGAGTCCATTGTTGCGCTTAAGAAGAAGCGTATCAAGCACAAGGCCACCAAGACCGCAACACCAAAGTAGGACCATAGTGATGTACCTCCCATTGCATTGCATATAGTTTAGTTTCAGTTATTTAGTTTTCATGCATTGAGGGCACTACATCCTTCAAGTTTGGGGGTGTTAGTGTTCATAGTCAAGCATTTGCATTTGTAGTTAGGAACAAGTTTTTGCTATGGCATTTTGTTTAGCTTAAAGACAGTTTTTATGAATAAATTAAGGATGTCCAATAATGAGTATTTGTTTTTTATGGCTATGGATTATTTGAATGTACATGACTGTTGAGATTGATAGAACCTACTTTAGGGCTGGATACTTTGCGATTTATTTGTTACATGATTGCATGTTCTCTATGCTTAAGATTGTTAGAAAATTTTTATGAAAGAACTCTTGCATGCCTTGGTATGAATGATCTTAATGAACTTGAATGATAAATGAGACCATTAAAGGCTTTATTAGGCCCCCTTTTGTTTATTTCATGTGTTGAATTATGAATAAATGCTTCGGCATAACTGTATAGGGACACTCCTCTTTGTGTTGTTTGCTTGGATACTGCGTTTAAATAAATGACAGTAATAGCAAATGAGTGAATGAAAGTAGTCACGAGATTACTCTGCTTACTAGCTCAGGGATGAAATGTTTGCTCCATATTCATCTAGAGTTAAGGACAGTAGTTGTGATGAGCTGACTCCCCTCGTAGCAGTACAAAAAAAGAAAAAAAAACAAGTTAGACTATGGGAGTAAACTTGTGCTTAATTGATTAACAAATACTAGGGTATAATAGATAACTTTCCTAGAATTTTCTAACTATGTTAAGCATAGATTGGATACAATTACGCACACACATGCAAAGAATCTTGCTATAAAGAAAAGTTCTAGGGATCTCAAACTTGTCTAGCATGTTGAAGCCTATATTTTCCGAGGACTAAAATTTTGCCATAGCATTGTCTTGAGCTCATCTTTGCCATAGCATTTTCTCTGTTTTTCATAACTCATTGCTTGAGGACAAGCAATAGCTTAAGTTTGGGGGTGTGTTAACCTTGTAAAAAGTATACATTTCATACATTTTTACTTAGGTTATTGTTTGGTTTTAAGCCTATTTCATTGCATATAGATGCATTTAGCTCATATAATTGCATTTGGTGGTGTTTTCTTGGTTGTTTTTACATATTTGTGAAATTGGTGCTGCTTGAAAGAAATGGTTATTTTGGTGTGGTGATGTGTAGGTGAGTTAAGGAATGTTGCTGGGAAAGGAAAATATGTTACGACATTTTGGACGACATTTTTGGGCACACAAAAGGATAAAGAAATAAGATATTTTACAACCCCCACACGTGATTCCACCAGCCAGCTGTGCCACACACGTGAAGGGAATATTCCCTAGGGTACACAAGGAGTTAAGGGCACAAAACCCTAGGATCCCCTACTATATAAAGGATACAAAACCCACATTTAAAGAGAGCTATAAAAAAGTTCTTTATGAGCTAAGAAAGAGAGAAGAAAAAATGCGGCTACCCACTTTCTCCTTCATCTTGGTGTCCTCCATTGTTGAAGCTCCAAGGGACGATCTTGCTGGCCTTTGAGAGAAGCAACAAGCTTAAGGCGGTTCACGGCAATACACGGTGGCTTGGGAGTTTTCCTTTACTCTTATTTTCTCCTTACATTTCTTTACTTTTCTGAAATGGGTTGTATTAAACGTATGAATTTGGATGATATTTGCCCAGCCATGAACTAACTTTAAGTGGCTCGGGTTTATTATGGATGATTATGTTTCTTGTTGAATGAATGCTTTAGCTTTTTCCAGTTTCATATATGCTTTGTTCACTATTTTATTAACTTGGGTTTGTAAGAGCTTTCGAGAGAGTTAAGCTTAGATCTACGTGGATAATGGGGTTTGATGCTGAGAGGCAAAACCCTAACTCACCTTAGAGATAAAGATAAAGTTTCAACGACTAAAAGGATTAGAACTTTAAGGATAGTAGCTTGCTAAAGCTCACGCTGAGAGGTATTGCTGTAGCATTCTTACTGTTAGTTTCTTGCTAGAGATAGTTTAGAAACACTTGTGTAAGCTCTATCGAGCATCTTATAAGCTGGAAAAAGTTAAGCATTCACGAGAACTAGGCATAGGATTCCTTGATAAACCCGACCTATCATCTTATTTGAGAGTTTCCACACATGTGAGGATCTTTGAAGTTTTATCATATCGCTCTAGTTTTTAATACAAATTTTGCTACATCATTTCTTTTAATTGCCCTCATCTACTCTTTCATTTAATATTCAGTTCTTGTTTTGAGTGCTTAGACCTTACTTAAATTCCCTCCAATCCCTGTGGAGACGATCTTACTTATCACTATTATTACTTGTTTGATGTGTATACTTGCACCGATTGCGTATCATTTATAGTACATCACTACACTCAACAGTTTGCTCGATTGATGTGTTGGAACACAAATGTGTCTTATGATGTAAAAATAGTCTGCCCAAACTTTACGCCTAAAGGGATAAATCCATCATGTTTAGAGGTTCAATCTTTTTAGTTAAAGACCGAGGATCATTTTTCACATAGCTTACTATCATCCAAGGGATTAATCCATTATTTGGGGGATCGATCATTTTTCTGGGTTTATGCATTTTTGTACCAAGGGTCAAATATAAAACACTTTTCGACTACAATTAATGCATCATATGTCACTAGAATGATATGAAACAAATTTTAATGACTGAACAGTGATGTAAATGCATGATGTCAATTTTAAACTACAAATTATGCAAATTTTCAACATAGACCATTTTGGTCCTCTAATTTGCACACACTAAAGTCCATTACAAGTCATACACACACAAAGTTTGTAATGACCCAATTTTTGGGTTGATCATCCAGAGTTTGAATTCAGGTCGAATATTTAATTCAAGTACTAAATTAAAGGAATGAGGTTTTGGGAGGATTAAATTTTAAGTAAGTGATGACCATTTTGTATAAGAATTGAAGGTTGAGGTTTTATGGTGCGAATATATCGTTGTGTTTTGGATAAGGATGTTTTGAATTAAAAGGTGGGAAAGAGAGGGAGAAAATATATTTTTAACCCATTCTCTCTCTCTATTTTCACCCTTTTTCTCTCTTCCTCTTTAATCTTTAAACTCTGATCTACCGAGATCCGACCATCCGTTGTCGACACATCTAACACCATTGTGTTCATCTTGTCGAGATGAGTTCGCTAGTACCAGCGACACCACCATCGAAGTGGGTAAGAGAGAGGAAGTTTTAGGTTTTCAAGACAAAGGGTTCAAGTGTTCAAAACCAAAATCCGAGGCCACCATTAGAATCAGTATGGTCAAAAATGTTGGACTAGAGCTCGTTCTGCTATTCCTGTCGTCGAAAGCTACCACACGCACCGCTACATGCACCTCATCTTGAGCGTGGATATGCTCCAGCCGCGGTTGGAGCTATCCAGCCGGTTAGGCCAAGCCATTGGGCCAGCCACCAAGATGGCCACCTTTTAAGCTGGTCCAGAATAGGTCCACCAAGCTGAGCCATCGTTGACCCTAAACCGAGCCGCCGTTGATCACCATCGCTAGCTGTCATTGATCGCCGTCGCTAACCGACGTTAAATTTTTTTGGGGGACCCTACTCAGGGGCTTCTCAAAATTCTAAGTCTGTTGGCGCAGTCTGTTTTGCCAAATTTGAACCCAATAAGCTATTTTTTATGCATTTTATCCCCTTAAGTAGCCTGATAATATGAAATGGTTTATGTAGTCGGATTTGTTTTATCTGAGGAATTTGTGGACTCGAATATTGGAATTAAAGAGTTGTTTGGAGGATCCTGTATGGGGATTTATTTCCTTGGCTTAATGTTAGTACATCTCGAACTCCTATTACTTCATGAGCATCATAAATGTGATTGCCTTGCATGTTAGTATCTACAAATTAGGTAGACGATGAATATGCATGTTTGAAGATTGATAGTATGAAACTTGATATCTGTGAGATGTATGATTATGTTACGAATATAATAAGACTCATGGAGGCTTTAGAGACCGTGTAGGGTCGTTTGAGATGCTCGTATAATTACTTGATGATTATTTGACTGATTGATAATTGTGATGCCTTGTATGTTTGTTCGAATAGATTGATGTGTTCGATGAAATTGTGCTTAAGGGATAATATTGGTAATATTCAGTTAAATGATCATGAACCCGGTAAATAATATTAATTGATTAAATACATTAGTAAACAAACCCTAATGTTTTTTTATAAGCTTTAGGGATTGATTAAAGCGTTGTGAAATCATAATCCGAAGAAATGGTATGAACTCATGAGTAAGGTATTGGTACAAGCTTTGGATGTACCGATACCCGATTGGGGACCATATCAATACGGGTCGACCTATACCGATATTTGTGGAAATCTAGAATTTTCATTAAGCAATATCAATGTTGGTACACGTGTAAGTACTTGTACCCAGGGGTACCGTACCGATACTCATGTTCGAGTACCGATACCCACTAGACGAAATAATCTATAATGCTAATAAAAAGATGGAAATTGATGTGGGATATTAATGAGATAATATAGATTAATAGATATAATTAATGAGGATGATTAGTGTACACTTCCATAGTGTATTAACAAGTTGGTAAACTTAATCGGGTGACTTGATAATTGATAGAATCTATAGAGTTATGGTATTGTGCCAGTGCTGTATGGTAATCATGTTGATGTTGTGTGCTGTATTGGAAACTTGTTTGGTTGAGTCACCTTTGATTGTTTGGATTCGGATGTCTAGTGAGAGAAAGAGTGTGTTGCAACAACATGATTAGAGATTGCTGAATGTACGTTCCCGAGGCTATATGACACCGGGTCCCATTTGAAGATTCTCGAAGAGAGATTTTGAGCATGGGTGTACATTCCCGAGGATATGTGACACCTGGCCTCACCCAAATAGTGTATGTTCCCAGGCTATATGACACCGGGCCTCACTCCAGGTTTATGGTTATGACTTTGTGTGCTTTTGCTCTGATGATCTGGTGAGATCCCAAGTATGGTTAGGCCTTGAGTGCCATGTATGATATGTTTTTCATGATGAGAGCATGTGTTTAGGCGACTACTGGTAGTGCCACGTGTTTATTTATCTCTCCTTATTGCTTATACTAGCTTGCATGTTTATGTTTATGATTAGCATGAAGTATATAAGAGTAGTGTGTACCACTGAGCTTTGTAAGCTCAGTGCTCGGAATCATTGTTTCCGTGCGTAGGTTGATCGTAGGATCTAAGAGCACTATTTGTACGAGATTCCAACATATGATGATTTTTAGAGTATGATACTTGTGTTTAGTGGGCTGTGCATTCATAGAACCTTACATGGTGGAGTTTTTAATTCTTATTTTTTTGGATTGTATTAATCAAATCAGATGTTCAAATGTTTTAAATTAAATTTGAGCTCCTTTGTAACATTTTGATTAGTTATCTATATTTTCAACTATTTGATTTAAATGATTTTGGAAAATACCTTGTTGGGTTAAACCAAATTGAGAAATTTTATGGTAATAGGTTGGGCTTAAGGCCAAATGTGACATACGGGTTTAGGGTGCTACAAAGGCTCTAAAAAGTCCTAAACATGCATTTTGAACATTTTTACTACATGACAACATGATATTCTAAAAAACCATTCTACGAGATCATTTGGAACATGATTTCACAAAACAATCAAGTATTGTAAAGTTAAGGTAAAAAACATAAACATAAGCATATTAAGCCATAAATATGCAAGTCATGCAATGTTGACCCCCTAACTATTTTCATTTAATCATCATATAGACTTACTCATTTATTCTTGAATTATCATAAAATCACTCAAAACAACACGATCAAGTAATATTGCATGAAATTAAAAAATTTACCACTTGAACTAATGTAGGTTGATTAGGCCTTACCCTCTTCAAGTGTCCTTCCTTCCAATATGTCTAGAGCTTACAAATTTCTTCACTTTTCTCACCATAGCTCCAACACACTTGCAATAGACAATTATACATGTTTTGGTACCCAAATTCTTTTGTTTCCATTGTCATTAGTCTAAAAATATTTAGTTCCCTTGGGCATTCATTTAGCAAGGATATCCCTATTATTGGAGGAAAGTCCTTTTGGGAGGACCTATACATTTTTAATCATTTTTTTAAAAATCTAGTGAAACTATTATGTTTATTGTTAGGTTTATTTTAATTTTGATATAACTAATTTATTCAAGGATTAATTTGTAAAATTTTGATGAGTTTATTTAATACTTTTAAATTTGTCAAAATGTGTTTTTAACTTATAACAATTACTTCCAAAGGTTGGGCACTTAATGCATTAACTTTAAATATCTTTTGCAAGTGAAAACAAGTTAAACTTTGGAAATTTTATTAAATAGTTTTGATACCTCATTGGTGGTTTCGAAACCTTTAAATAAGATTTTAAATAAAATGTTTCTAGAGAGTTTTTCAATCTCGAAGCCTTGCTAAAGGTTTTAAAAGAATTCATTGGGTTTCGAATCCCCCTTAGGTGGTTTCGATACCATCTATTTTGCAACAGTTAAAATTTAATTTTCCCTCACTTCGGTAGATGCTAAGGTAGTGGCAGTAAACTTCATTGAGGAAGTTGAAATGCTCTAAAATTCTTGTGCTATTTCATTCTTTGCCTTGGTTTCCACCTAATTTTTTAAAAGCCAATTCACCCATTCGTGGCCTATCTTAGTGATTGACCAACTCAACAAGAAAAAAAACCTTGCCATTTTCAAATACTTACGCAGTTTGAAAATTCTCCAAGATAGACGATTTTTTCCTTCATACACATAGGAGTAGGACATAAAGAATTTTAATTGCCACAAATATGCACTACAACAAAATAAATTTTTAGCGGCATTTTTTGCCTAAACGCCGCAAATTTTGTACATATAGTGGTGTTTTTTGAATAAACGCTGCGATAGACTAATCGAACCCTTTGAAGACTAAATGGTTTTAAATTTTTTATCCCAACCTACAAGTTCTAATGATCGATCCCCTAGTTGAAGGGATCGATCCCTTCACCAAAGGATTAATCCTCTGAGTGAAGGAATCGATCCTTTCACTTTGTAACAATTATATTTATAAAAAATGATCGACCCCTTGCGTTATAAATGTTGTTTTTCTTGGTAGACAACAACTTTATTGCATCTATAACGACTCCAAATGACTAGTATTCATAAAGAGGATATAAAAACAAGGTTAAAGTAGCTCAACACCAGCAAGAAACATCTTGAAAAGAAAATAACAACATCAAGGAGTCTTAGAGAACTAAATTTTTGTATCTTTCATTGTAAAACACTTGTGAGCTATTATTTTCATTTTTTCTTTAAGTTTGCTTTATTTGTAATTATACTTTATGAGAGTGTATAGTTAAGGTTTTAAGATATAAACCTTGAGAGAAAATTGTAAGGTTACATATTGTCCTTAAAGGCAAGCAAATCTAGTGGATTTGAGAAATCCTTAGTGTGTACAACTAAGCTAGTGGAGTAGACTTAGTTTAGAAGTCAAACCACTTTAAAATTGTTGTACAAAATTGTCTATATTTTATGATTGCTTCCGCACTATTTTTAAGAGTTAATTCACCCTCTCTTGACATATTTTGATTGATCGATTGAGCTAACAATTGATATCATAGCGAGTCTTAATTGAAGGTCTAAATACTATTAAGAAGATTCTTGAAGTCTCTATCACTTTTATACATCAACTGTCATAAATGGATTCCACTTCTGGTAACTACTATGTTGAAGATTCACAATCTTTCTCAAAGCATCCTCACTTCAACAAAGTAAACTATTCTTATTGGAAGAATAGGATGATGATATTCATTCAAGCTATCAATTATTCTATTTGATATGGTATCATTGATGGATTGTTCATCCCTTAAAAAGGAGTGATACTTGTGCTCAAGAGCAATAAGGAATGAAACGGTAAAGACAAGAGACAAATACAACTTAATGCCAAGGCCATGCATATTCTATTTTGTGCACTTGATCTCGATGAATCTGAAAGTCTTTTCATGTGCCATTGCCAAGGAAATTTGGGACAAACTTAAAGTCACTCATGAAGGAACCAATGGGGTAAAAGAAAATAAGATCAGTCTTCTAAATTTTAGCTATTAGAACTTTAAAATGAATCCATATGAAGACATTAGAACAATGTCTGATAGATTCTATGAAATTGTTAATGGGCTCAAGGGATAAAAGAAATCATTTCGAATGAGAAGCTTGTAAGGAAGAGTACCTAAAGAATATCAAATTTGACGAACTCGTTAAATATTTTCTCACTCATGAGATGATGATGAAGGGATGAGAAAATGAAGAAGAAGAGAATGAAAAGAATAACTAAAAAAATATTAGAGTTACTCTAAAGTTCTCCATCAGTAAAGAAAATGATTGTAGTGAAGAAGAGGATGACGATGAAGATATGGTCTAGTTTTCTAGAAGATTAAAGCAATTTATGAAGAATGAATCTAAGACTGAGAAGAATCTAATTGTGTGTTATGAATACAAGAAACTGAGACATATCAAGTGTGAATGTCCTCAATTAAATAAAAATGGATCAAGCAAACACAAGAAAAAGACATTCGTTGCTGCTTGGAGTGATGAGGACTCTACCAATGATGAAGTAGCCAACCTTTGCCTCATGACCATCAATGATGGTTCAAAGGTATTTTCTAACTTATCCAATTCAAATTCCTATGAATTTGATGAGTTGCACAAGTCACTCATGAAGGAACGAATGAGGTAAAAGAAAATAAGATCAGTCTTCTATATCTTAGCTATGTGAACTTTAAAATGAAACCATACGAAGACATTAAAACAATGTATTATAGATTCTCCAAAATTGTTAATGGGATTAAGGGATAGAAGATGTAACACCCTAGTAAAAAAATGAAAAAAATGAATGAAATAAAATGAAACAAATAAAGGATTGTTGGGAGAATGCTTGTGGTGGGATTTGATCCCGTAACCTAAGGCATTTAAGCCAGTTACCCAGCCATTTGAGCTAAGGTAGCTCTTTGTTGTAAATAACCCCTATTTTCCTTTAAGCCATATCACATTGTTTTGGAAATAATAAGAGAAGGAAAAAAATAAAAATAATAAAGGAATTGCAACAAAGGGGGTTTGAACTCGTAACCTTGGCTGCACAGATAAGGGAGTTAACCATTTGAGCCAAAGTCCTTTTGTGATATAGGATTACCGTAACAGAATAATAGCCTTATCCTGGTTCGATTATCATACAAATGATAAAACCAGATTTGAGACTCTTCAACTCCTAGTTTAATTCGAATCGTCTTCCAGAAAAATCCCTAAAATTCCTCTCACCTACCCCCTAATCTGTTGTCGTCCGATCTACCACACTGCTGGGCCATGTGCGTCACCACCGGTACGTACTTGACCGCTTGACCAACCTGAACAAAACCCTTCTAGCCACTCGTTCAGCTGCCTTTGTAATCGTCGGCAATTGAGGATTTAAGGTTTGATGAACCTGGGTTTAAAACCTTTTCGGTTCGTCATTGATTTTGACCACCAAAAATGTCCATTCGTGGTTTGGATGCCATCACATCCTTCCCCTCACATAGATGAGACAGACCTTGGCCACCGATCACCCGATCGTTGACTTTCGAGCCTCCGCTGGAGTTTATCCATTTTGGTAAGTTCTAAAGAGTTTTCATGTTTTTTCGGCATATTGGTTGCTTGGATCTGGTAATGGATGGGTTGTGTTTGTTTTTCGGTTAAAAATATGCATTTTGGGACTTTTTTCGGCCATGTAAGGCTGCGCATGAGCCTACGCGCCGGCCGATGCAATTTTCAACGTCCGTGACCGGTTTGCTTGTAAACTGGTCCAGTCCAAACCAATTTAACCCGGTCTAGCCCGAACCCAATCCGTTTGACCTGAACGAGTCAACTTGTCTAAGTCAACTTGTCCGAGTTAAATCGTCTGAGTCAACTCATCTGAGTCAACTCAATTGACTCTAACCGTTGACTTTGATTGTTAACTTTGATCGGTCTATGTGTAAAGTCTGACCCTGGGAGGTAACATTCCTTACTAAAATTTTAATTATAAAAATTATTTGAAAGTTTAAAAGCTGAATCAAGTAATAAAGTGACCCCGTGCATAAATAAGTTAAGGTAATCAGTAAATCTTCAACAAAATTATGATTACATCATACAACCATAAAGACAATATAAAAAGTATACTGAAACAAAATATAGGCTCATGTCACCCAATAAGACAATTTGGAAGATAAAACATTACATCAAAATGTATGAGCTGAATGTGTAGATCCTTCAAGTGCGAAGTTCGGGAAGCCTATCCAAAAGTATCTAAAAGGGGAAAAGATTTGGGGTATGAGCTAGGAAGCCCAGTGTATTCCAATAGTGCATAAAAACATTATATTTAATTTAAACAAACATTAATCATTTCAGTAAAACATGTTACAAGATCAACCAAAGTTTTTCCTATAAGTCTTCCTACCCTCTATCCGTACTCCAGGATACAGTTTACCAGAACGGTATCATATATATATAGGCATTAACCTGAGCCCACTGGGTTTGGGTACCATCATAAGGGAATACCTTAGGTTGGGAAAAATTACCCTAGTCGAAGCATAAGAACCGAATACGTGCAGAATTACCAACCGGATCAGGGCTGCGTAATACCCCAAAATTTAATAAGTTGATTAAGGGTCATTTAGTACTAAGATAATAGCTTAAAATCTAACTTAGTGACTAAAATGACAAAAATGTAAAAGTTGAGATTTCTTTAATTATGGGTTTTGGAAAGGAAATTTCTAAGGTTTAAAGGTATCATGCGATAGATAGTGAATTTAATAAGGTATTCTTAAAGTTTGGTTGAATACCAAGGAAAATTGGAATGGAAATTGAAGTTTAAAAGTTTAGTGACCAAAATGTAAATTTTGAAAATTTTATATCTAAAGTATAAACTTTAGAAAAGTTTGGGGACTAAAGTTGTAATTTCCCAAAAGGGAAGGGGTTTTATTTCATAAATAAATAGATCACCTAAGGGTGTGAATCGAATGCGGAATTTTTGGTTCGATCTGATACTTCGATTATTGGGAAAATCGCAGTTAAAGTTTAAGTGGAATTCATATACCCGGATCGAACTAAATTTTTTTGAAAATTTACCATATGATAGAGAAAGGTTATAAAAGTCATTTCCAATTGTTGGAAATATTTTTAGTTTGATTCAAGATGAATCATACAGTTTATTTCTGGGTAAAGGATTATTTATCAGTATATTGGATCGAATGGAAATTTTGGAGACTGATCCAAAAGATATGGAAAAATTCATAAAATATTACTTTATGAATATTTTATTATAGTTGGTTGGATTCCAACTAGATTTAGTTGAAATATTTAAAAAGTTATAAGGGCAATTTTGGAAAGAGAAAATGGAATATTAAATCTTGGCCCTTGATTGATGATAAAATCAATCTCAACTATTAGATAAAAAGGGTAAAATTGTAATTTCACTATTAAATGAATTTAATATTCATTTAATAGATATATGTGTAAAATAATGGTATTCATCTTTTCCAGCAACAAACGTGAGGTCTAGGGAAAGAAAGAGAAATTTTTTTCCAAGCTCGATTCAAGCCCCGAAACTCGGGTTTCAGGTAATCTCTTCAACTACAAAGTTGTTCTACTCTTCAACATCTATCTTTTGATATCAATAATTCATGGAGTCCATGCTTGATTGATGAAAATTTACATGAGAAAAAAATAGGGTTTATAGATCAAATTGGGGCTTTTGAGATTTTTATGATTCCATGATTGAATTCAAGTTGAAATCAAGCTAGTATGATGTTAAAAATCATGATATTGAGTTGGGATTTAAGTTTTACATGTTTTGATTATTATGAAGATGATTAGGGTTTATGGATTCAAGTTTAATTTACGGTTTGTGGTGTTGAAATAATGATCTAGTAAGCTTGAATTGTTGTTTGGAAGCAAAACCCTATGTTAAATTGTGTAGGGACCATTTCGGAAAATTGAAAAGTTGAAGGACCAAATCTGAATTTTTAGAATTTGGAGTGTATTTATGTTATTAATGATGTTAGAGATAAGAAAATGAAGTTAGAATGCCAAATTGATGTTGAATTGAATTAGTGACCATTCTGACAATTTGTCAAAGTTAAGTGTCCAAATCGAAATGGAAGTTTTGTATGGGGGCTAAATCTGATTTTTAGTTGTAATGATGGAATTAAGGTAGTAATGTTGAATTGAGGACTAAATTGCAAATTTAAGAAGCATGAATCCATATCTTTTCATTTTAGTACCTATTTTGGTAAATAAGGAAAATTAGGGAGAATTATTGTGAATAATTATTTAGTGAAGAATGTGATGAGTTGGTGGTTTAAAACTAGTGATTGGACTAAATTGAAAAGTAGAGAAGTAAGGAGAAGTTAGTATAAAAGTTGAAGTTATTTATGGAAGTTGTGTAGAAAAACTGGTTTATGGCAGTAACTTTGAAAATTCACCATACATTCTACAAAAATGGTTAGAAGGTGAATTTTATATCGATGTAAAAATTTGTTCGTCTAGTTTCGTGTCCAACAAACAGAAACGGATTTCGAGTTCCGAGTAAAAAGATATAAATTTTTAAGTGGTGAAAGGTTAGAAAATAGTATAGCAGGCTGTTCCGAAATTCAATACTGGAAATTGACTTTGAAAATTCTCCATAAATCGTACAAGTTGAATTTGGGATATTAATTTATATGGTTGAAAAGCTTATTGAATCTAGTTTCTATCAGAACAAACATAATCAAATTTCGAGTTGTAGATTATTTTATAGAAATATTTCTTTGGAGGTACTCATGCATGGTTTGATTATACGGACTTATTACGGGTGCTAAGCACTTCGGAGTAATTTCATAAAAACTCAATGAGGGATATATTGTATACTCCGGTAAGTATACAGAAGCACTTTGGTGCTAAGCACTCCCGGTAGAGTGCAAATAATATACATACTCAAGAAAGGTTGGGTATGGGGGGATGACTCGTGTACATAGAATCTCTTATTTTAATACCTTGGGCTAAGTAAACTGAATTGAAATAAAAAAATAGAATGATAAGCTTGAAAGCTTGCAGACAGAGTTGGAAAAAGGTATTGGTAAGCATTGAAAGCTTACAGATGGAAATGGCACCAATATTGGTAAGATCTAATCTTATCACTTTGATATACATATATGCTATTACATATTTAATTATGTTAATGAGCATGTAATGGTAAGGTGATCATATACATTATTAATAATTAATAATTAATATTGAGATTGATATTACGACAATTGCACTTAAATTTGAATTATTGCCTCACTAAGTAAATACTTAGCGTGTAACTGTTTTACATGTAGGAAATAAGAAATGGTTGGAGTAAGGAGCATATACGGACATCATCAATCAATAATAGGTACATCAGTATCAATAAGATATCTTTTGTTACTGTTTGATATTTACTAGTTGGCATGTATATTAAAAGGGTATGCCTGCTCTGATAGAGTTTGTATTTTATTTGGTATCTGGATGAATTTTAAATCAGGCAGTTTTATTAATTATAACAAGACAAATTAAATTGATAAGTTGCTGCCTGAAAATAAATTCGATTTGAAGATGAAAATATTATTTTTAAACATTACGTGAATAACTAGATTTGTAAATAAAAACTAAATACATTGTAACATTTTTAAAGAAACAAAACTTTACCGAGTTACAAATGTAGAGGGTTTTACAAATGTTTTGTGATATCTCTGACTCATATTTAGCTATGAATACGAGGAAGGGGTATTACATTTATTGGTATTAGAGCTACAGATTTAGCCGATTCTCGGCCTAAATAAAAATGGTTTTATGTTAAAAAGAGTATACATTCCAATAGGATATCAATATTACTGATATGATTTTTTTACGATTTGATTGATGTCGCTCCTTACTAATGTAAATTGGGAGGAATTATAAGAAATATTTGAGTCAAGAAAGTGTGATGAACTGGTAAATTGGAAGCTTTGGAAGGAATCAAGAGTAGTAACAATAAGGTTAATAATAACCCTTCGGATAAATCTGAACAAGAAAGGGGCACTGGTACAATAAGAAGTGCTTGTGCCGGATTAAGGTACTGAAAAGTTTAGAAACACATGAATTGAAAGGAAAAACAGATTAAGGTCCACTGATTGTTGATTTGTAATTGAATAATCTAAGGACTACACTAGTCGGATTCCACTGTTTGGATACCAAGAATTTGGATGGAGCTTGTTTTGTTGCTCCAAGATTTAAGCTAGATTAGAAAACCATCTGAATTTACTTCATAGACAGGATTGCACATATCAGTTCGAGTTTATAACATCAGGACTGATAAAGATTGGGATGATTCAAAAATCATAAAAGGTGTATCTCATCTTTTTGGATAAACCTGTATTGATGTTGATGGGTCCTAGCTTTACACATTCGTATATAAGTAAGAATTTGAATGGTGCAATGGAGGACTCGTCCGAATCTGAAAAATCAGACAATGATTCTGTACGAGTTGATTCGGGCATAGGTGCTTTACCTTTGGCTTTTTCAGTGGTTGTCGGGATGTCTTTAGCTTTGGTTACCGTGGCATCTTCAGGGTTGGTTGCCGTGGCATCTGCTTGTGCAGGCATGATGTAGGTTGCTGCGGCATCATCTGTTGCGGTTGCCATGGTGACTGCTTCATTGGTTACCGGGGCAAGGATCTCGGCAGGAAAGATTAGGAACGGCACGCGGCTGTCCGGGTACTTTTCTAGGATGACTTGGGTGATGGCATTGTTGTGCTCCTTCATGTACCACATGAACAATAGTTTCTGGTCTTCAATTTGCCTTAGGTGGCTCGCCAATGGTTGCAAGAGTGCTTCAAAGTGTCCCGGGGTTGATGGCCGAGTTGCCCGGGCGTTAGGTGCTTGGGCATTAGGGATTGCCAAGGCGGCAGGAGTTGCCGCGGCAATTAGAGGCCTTGAGGATTTTTCCGGTGCCTCTCCCATTAGCTTTCGGATTTGTGCTTGATTCCAGTCGGACTTTGGTAGGGCCTTTTCATCGGTTGACTCACTTGGAACATGCATCTCCTTGCAAAGATTAGAAATTAAGCAAGGGAAGAAAAGAGAACCCTTATCTTTTGAGCTACATACAAAAATCTCATCACAAATAATTTTCCAATGTTAATGATGCGATTATGCAAAATAGAATGTATGAGCAAAAGACGTGGTATATCAATGGTAGTATTGTGTGTGTGGGCATTAAAGAAGTTTTAACAAACTTATTCCATAGTTTTACCTTGGGTTTAAGCCGAAGGCGATTTACCGTGCCCTTGTATTTACCGTCGTTCCAATGAGTTCCCGGTTGAGTGAGTTCTTGAAGCACCTTGTCGAGTTGCTTGGGCGTGATTTGATCAACAAAGGCTTGATGATCATCCTTCTTAATGTAGAGCCCGTAAAAGGTGTTGACATTTTCGGGCTTATGAGTATGGCCTTGTCACGAACAAAAACATAAGGATTATCCCGTTTATGTGACTGAGCATAGAATTCTCTTACCCATGAGATGTTACCCAGTTCCGATTGATGGCAAAAGATTTGCCACTTTTGATGTGCAGTCCTCTCGAAGATGAATGGTTCAAGGCTGAAATCTTGATGAGAGTTGGAGTATTCAAAGCCTTGTTCTTCGTAAATCTTCTGTCTTTCGAACTTGGAATGAAATCTTTCTTGAACCACCGGTGTAGCAAACTTCTTGTATCTTGGTTCTTTGGAGGAACTTGGATGAACTAAAAATTTAATTTTGGATGCCGTAGATGATCTTGGTTGTGAGTTTTGTAAAAACAAATAAAAGAAAATAAAAGAAACTAAAGAGTTGCAAGATGAAAAGTAAGAATATGTTAAGGGTGATGGGTTTTATAGAAAAGATAGGTAGTAAATATGGTGGGTGGGATTAATTTTTGGAAATACGAAAAAGAGGGTTTTGGTTTAGGGGAAGGGTAACGGCAAGGGGGGTTTAATTAAGGTAAGTTGGAGGCTTTATATAAGCCTTAGATTCAGCCCATTAATTTCCTTGTTGAAGATGTTTTCCTTCTTGGATTAAAATTCCTCTTTATCTTGAACTCTTTTCCTACAATTCAAAGACAAATCAAATACAAATTAAAATTAAAGATAAACTAATAAAAGAAAATAAATAAAGATGTGTAAAGGGATTCTTAAACTTAAAAAGATAAAAAAAGAAAATCTATCCTAAAAATATAATACTAATCGGAAATAAAAGAATAATTAGTTCGAAAAAAAACTAATAAAATAAAATAAAATAAGTAATCAAAAATAATAAAAGTAAAAATAAAATAAAAATAAAAATAAAATATCGAAGGGTGAGCATGCTCATGCATCTCCTAAGTTGACCACTTCTTTGTTACGTTCCACATTGGCACCATTGTAGTGCTTTAATCTTTGTCCATTAACTTTGAATTCATGTTTGTCAGTGATGGACTTGATTATCACGACACCATGGGAGAATGGTTTGACAACTTCGAATGGTCCCGACCATCTTGATTTCAGCTTTCCCGGGAAAAGTTTTAGTCGAGAATTGAATAAGAGAACTAGTTGCCCTGGCGTGAATTGCCGTGGCAATAGTTTATTGTCATGCCATTGCTTTGTTTTCTCCTTGTAGATTCGTGCATTGTTAAAGGCGATTGCACATAATTCTTCTATCTCGTTGAGGTCCAACAAATGCTTTTGTCCGGCACTTTCCCAATCTATATTCACGGTTTTGATTGCCCAATATGCATTGTGTTCGATTTCCACCGGTAGATGGCATGTTTTGCCATAGACAAGTCGGAAGGGGGACATACCTAAGTGTGTTTTGAATGCAGTGCGATATGCCCAAAGTGCGTCATCGATTTCCACCTCGATGATGTTCTAGAGCGGCATCTCATGTCGTCTAGAGATATTGCCTGTCCTCTGGCAACGATCGCATTGCTTGTAAAAGTTTTGGACATCTTTGTACAATGTTGGCCAATACAAACCGGATTGTAAAACTTTGGCCGCGGTACGAGTTCCTCCAAAATGTCCTCCATAGGGGAGAAGAATGACATTGCCGGAGTATATTCTGTTGCTCTTCTTCAGGGACACATCGGCGTATAACCTGATCTACAGCTTGTTTAAACAAAAGAGGCTCGTCCCAAAAGTAATGCTTAGCATCATGGTGGAACCACTTCTTCCCTTGGTGAGTAAGACCATAAGGTAAAATACCACAAAAAAGGAAATTAACTAAATCCGCGTACCAGGGTATTGCCAAGGCATGTGCTGCCGTGGCGACTGCTCCCAAAATTGCCGAGGCGTGCGCGTCAAGGGCTGCTGCGGCGTCGAGAGTTGCCGAGGCGTGCGCATCCATGTTGCCGAGGCGTGCGTGTCAAGGGCTGCTGCGGCATCGAGAGTTGCCGAGGCATGCGCGTCCATGGTTACCGAGGTGTCGAGGGTTTCCGAGGCATGCGCGTCCATGGTTGTCGAGGCAACTAAAAGTTGTTCATCCGAGAATGCATCATATATCTCTAGATCCGCTTCCTCCTCCCTATTGCGTTCTAAACGTGATAAGTGATCGGCCACTTGATTTTCTGTTCCTTTCTTATCCTTAATTTCAATATCAAATTCTTGTAAAGGTAATATCCAACGAATCAAACGAGGTTTGGCATCCGTTTTAGCAAATAGATATTTGATTGCCGAATGGTCCGTATGAACAATTACCTTTGTACCAATCAAATAGGATCGGAACTTGTCAAATGCGAAAACTACAGCTAGTAACTCTTTCTCCGTTGTTGTGTAATTCACTTGTGGTTGCCGAGGCAACTAAAAGTTGTTCATCCGGGAATGCATCGTATATCTCTAGATCCGCGTCCTCCTCCCTATTGCGTTCTAAACGTGATAAGTGATCGGCCACTTGATTTTCTATTCCTTTCTTGTCCTTAATTTCAATATCAAATTCTTGTAAAAGTAATATCCAACGAATCAAACGAGGTTTGGCATCCTTTTTAGCAAATAGATATTTGATTGCCAAATGGTCCGTATGAACAATTACCTTTGTACCAATCAAATAGGATCGAAACTTGTCAAATGCGAAAACTACAGCTAGTAACTCTTTCTCCGTTGTTGTGTAATTCACTTGAGTACTATTAAGAGTTTTACTAGCGTAGTATATCACATGGAAGGTCTTACCTGTGCGTTGGCCTAGGATTGCTCCTACCGCGAAATCACTTGCATCACACATAAGCTCAAAAGGTAGCGTCCAATCTGGTGGAATGATAACGGGTGCCGAGGCAAGCTTTTCTTTTAGGGTTCGAATGCTTGGGTGCAAGAATCATCAAAATTGAAGACTTTATCCTGTTCAAGCAAATTGCACAAGGGTTTAGTGATTTTAGAAAAATTATGAATGAACCTCCTGTAAAAACCTGCATGTCCAAGAAAGCTTCGAATTCCTTTAACCGAACTTGGTGGGGGTAATCTCTCGATCACGTCCACCTTGGCTTTGTCTACTTCAATTCCCTTGGATGAAATCTTGTGGCCGAGCACTATTCCTTCATCTATCATAAAATGGCAATTCTCCCAATTGAGGACTAAATCAGTTTATTCACATCTTGCCAACACCTTCTCTAAATTACCGAGGCAGCTGTCGAATTCATTACCAAAAACAGAAAAATCATCCATGAAGATCTCAAGGAAGTCTTCGACCATGTCTGAAAAGAGTGCCATCATGCATCTTTGGAAGGTTGCTGAGGCATTATCAACTGGGGTTACCGAGGCATGCTTATCGCAAGTTGCCGAGGCATCCTTATCAACTGGGTTGCCGAGGCATGCTTATTGCCGGTTGCTGCGGCAATTCCTGGTTCAGCATCTGGGGCTTTGCCGCTAGGTTCGTCTTGATCTTTTTGTAGAGTTTTGTTTGATGAGCGGGCTTGAGCCTCTTTAAGTTGTTGGCCAGTTATAGTGTTGATAGCCTTACATTGCTCATGGCCAGTTCCTCTTGCGACTTTAGTATCACTAGGTAAACCTCCTTGCGGTCTAGTATTCAGGTTTTGAGCAAACTATCTGACTTGATTTTCCAATGATTTGATTACCGCCTCTTGGTTTTGCAATCTCATCTCGGTCCTGTTAATAAAAGCATCAGTTCTTTTTATGAAGATACTATTCTCAGCCATATAAGATTCAGTTTTCATCATAAAAGCATTTAGAGAATTTTCCAAAGAACAAGATGTTGTCGGTTGTTGCTGCGGCAACTGTTGCCGTGGCATATTCTGCTGGAATCCTGATGCTTGTGCATTCTGATTGTTCTAGTTTAAAGCATTGTTAGGATTACTCCAAGAAAAATTAGGGTGCTTCTTCCACGCTGGATTGTATGTATTGGACATCACATTGTTGTTCCGATTGTAATTCCACACATAGAAGCTGGATTCCGGATTCTGCATACATTCAGAAGAATCATGGTTTTCACCACATAACTCACAAAAAGAATCCATTACCTTGACCTCATGTGTGTTGTTTGGTTTTTGCATGTTCTGGACCATCTTGGTTAAAGTGGCCAATTGTGCCGAAATTGAGTCTGATGATCCTAGTTCATGTATTGTGACTTGGCGTCTAACTCCTCCTCTTCTAGTAGAGGGGAATTGATAGTCATTCTTGGCAAGCCTATTTAGAATTTGCATTGCTTCCTCCGGTGACTTATCTAGGAGTATGCCGTTTGCCGAGGCATCTAGCATCATCCTTGTTGGTGTATTCACGACGTTGTAAAACATTATTACTTGAGTCCACACCGGGAATCCGTGTAGGGGGCATTTGTGTAGAAGTTCTCTATATCGCTCCCAAGCCTCGTACATGGATTCATCATCTGCCTGCCGAAAAGAAGTAATGTCGTTAGGAAGCTTATCAGTCAAATTTGTAGGATTAAACCGAGCAAGGAAATCACGACAAAGATCGGTCCAAGATCCTATTGATTCGGCAGGAATGCTATTCAACCATGCTTTCGCCCTATCCCTCACTGAATAGGGGAATAATCTTAATCGTAAAACATCGGGGGTGACTCCGTGTATTTTGAACTAGTTGCAAATCTCGAGGAAAGATTTAAGATGTTCTCGTGCATCTTCAGCTGCTGACCTACCAAATTGACCAATTGTGTTGATCATATTAAACATCACCGATTTCAACTCAAAGTGGTCAGCTTCAATTTCATGTGCGACAACTCCTGGATTAAGTCCATCAAGATCTTGTTCAAGATAGTTGTTGCGCGTAATAAGTGCTACGCAATTGTGCAAGTATACACGTTGCAAGTTATAGTATAAAAGATATCGTCTCCACAGGGATTGGTGCCACTTCAAGAATCTAGTCTCTTGCACTGTGAAAAGTAAAAACACAAAAAAAGGATTATAGGAGTTTAACTAATAACTAATCTAGAAAGCAATAAAGTAAAAGAAAAGATGAGATCAAATGAGAGAGAGATAGGCCAGGTTATTGTGAGTTGAGGTGTGATAGCCGATTGGATCGTCTTGGCAAAAGAGTGCATGGGAAACTCAATTGCTGTGGCAACTTGCACAACGGGGTTGCCTTGGCAACTAATCGATGGTTGCCTGGGCGACTAGTTGGGCAACTACTTGGGCGTCTGGGCAACAATCTTCAAGGTTCGGCAGAACGTTCTTCAATGGTTTCTTCTTATCCCTAAGTCGAAACTCTAGCTATTTGTGCATGCCTTGATAATACATCCCTGCGTGAATCAAGGGTGAACAACAACCAATCTTGCGCTCCTCTTAGCCGTTGAAATCCTTAACTTATTCCTAAGCTGGATTAATCTTCACCATCAATAGAGTGAATAAAGATCATATTCAATCGTTTCTTGAATCTAACTCTCCCGATATTAGATAAATAGATGAAATCACGAGATCCTCTCCCAATTCACTCGCAAACAAGAATAAGAACCAAGAATGAATAAACCTTGAATAGAAAAGTGCAAACTCTTATTACCTAAACAAAAACCAATAGTTTCTCACAATCACAAAACACAATAACCATAGCCAAATAGATTTAGTTCATGGCTAGGTTTCAAAGAAACACAAGATAAACAATCCCTAACATGAACCCAATCGAACAAGAATGAAAAAGATGAAGAAGGAGGCTTATCGAAATCCTCCTTGCCCTAGATGCTTGTCGAAAATTCTCTCCTCTTGCCTTCCTTGGTGTTGTCGAAATTCCCCTCTCTTGCTCTCCATGGATTGTCGAAATCTCCATCTTATTTATAGGGCTAGGGCAAAGTCCTTCTTTGAGGAGGAAGTTAAGTTGGAATTAAATTATCTTTAAAGAATATAATTCTTTATTATAATTGTATTCCTACTAGAACTTCTCCTATCTTCTTGGAATTTAATTCTTCTTTAATCTCTGCATGGCAATCAAAGTCCTTTGGGTTTGGGCTGTGCTCCACGTCATCTTGGGCTTGTATAGTCATCAATTTCGACTACCACATCACCTTTGCTCTTGTCGACAATTGTCAAGGCAACTGGCTCGGCGTCTCCTTCATGAATTGCCCTGGCAACTAGTTCGGCATATCCTTCATGTATTGCCCTGGCAACTAGCTCGGCATATCCTTCATGTATTGCCCTGGCAACTAGCTCTAGCCTTGCTTTGGCAAGTGATCCTGTACATACACACAAAACACACCAAAGCAGCATCTTTTCCCACAAAAACTACCAAGTTACAACGTTGGAAGGAAACATGGATTAATGCATGAATGGCTAATTATGCAACTAATATGAGCCTAAGTCTAACAATAATATGAGTAAAAAGGGTAAGAAAAATAGTACTTTTGAACACTTATCACACCCCCAAACTCGAACTATTGCTTGTCCTCAAGCAATGCAAACTTATAATTACCTGCCAAGACTTCAATTTTCACAAACATAGCTTTGAATTTGATTTCAATTCTCTGAACCGGGGCACAAAGTATGATTGGCTCTTTATTTTTTGGAAAACTTAGGAGTTACTCAGAATCAAACTATAATGCTTGTGAGTGTGTGCAGAGTTGTGTGCAAGTTGATTTTTCGGATTCTATGCAAACAAGAGGTTTTGAAATTACTTCATTGGGTTCTTTTTAACATGTTTTAACTAGAGCTAGCATGAGCTAGTTTCGGGCACCTCTAGTGTTTTGTTTTTAGTTTTCTTAAGTCAATTTATTCGACTAGAGCCGGTTTCGGGCACCTCTAGCTATCAATTTTTTAACTCATACTAGGGCCAGTTTTGGGCACCTCTAGTGATCAATTTTTTTAGCACATGCTAGAGCCAATTTCGAGCACCTCTAGCTTTCATCCAATTTTTATTCTAATCCCCCAATTTGTTAATTATCAACCTAAGTTCACTAGAATTCCTTAAATCAATCAAACCACAACAGTGTTTCATCAAATTTAGCATCATAGTAAAATTCTAAGTTTTTCCATGGTTATCCTAGAATAAAAATTCTATCAATTAAGTGCATTGGCAATGTCATCATCGAATATTCATCAAATCTAAGCAATTCTTGTTCCAACTAAAGGCATGGCAAGCAATTTATGTATCCTAAATGTAATACTTAAGATGAATGTAACTAAACATGGTAACTACTAATAACAATTCCCCCCAAACTCGAGTGAGGCATTGTCCTCAATGCATGCATGAAAGAAAAATAAAAATAACGAAAAATAAAATGCATACGAGGACTTACTCTGAGAGTTTGTCATCGTAGATGATTAGTTTCCTTTTGGTCGGTGTCTTGATTCTCTTGCTTGAACACGATGGTTGTTTTCTTGTTGCCGGTGGTGCAATCGATCCTCGTACAGGGTTGTCCTCATCGTCCTCTTCATCAGTGTCATTGGCTTTTCGCTTGGAGGATTCAATTGGTGCAGTCTTTGATGGTTCTATGGAGGACTCGTCCGAATCTAAAAAATCAGAAAATGATTCCGTAGGAGTTGATTCGGGCATAGGTGCTTTACCTTTGGCTTTTGCAGTGGTTGCCGTGGCATCTTCAGGGTTGGTTACCGTGGCATCAGCTTGTGCGTGCACGATGTAGGTTGCCGCGGCATCATCTGTTGCGGTTGCTGTGGCGACTGCTTCATTGGTTGCCGGGGCAAGGATCTCGGTGGGAAAGATTAGGAACGGAACGCGATTGTCTGAGTACTTTTCTAGGATGACTTGGGTGATGGCATTGTTGTGCTCCTTCATGTACCGCATGAACATTAGTTGCCAATCTTCAATTTGCCTTAGGTGGCTTGCCAATGGGTGCAAAAGTGCTTCAAAGTGTCTTGGGGTTGATGGCCGAGTTGCCCGGGCGTTAGGTGCTTGGGCATTTTTGATTGCCAGGGCGGCAGGAGTTGCCGTGGCAATTGGAGGCCTTGAAGAATCTCCCGGTGCCTCTCCCATTAGCTTTCAGATTAGTGCTTGATTCCAACCAAACTTGGATAGGGCCTTTTCATCGGTGGACTCACTTGGGACATGCATCTCCTTGCAAAGATTAGAAATTAAGCAAGGGAAGAAAAGAGAACCCTTATCTTTTGAGCTGCATACAAAAATCTCATCACAAATAATTTTTCCAATGTTAATGATGCGATTATGCAAAATAGAATGTATGAGCAAAAGACGTGGTATATCAACGGTAGTATTGTGTGTGGTGGGCATTAAAGAAGTTTTAACAAACTTATTCCATAGTTTTGCCTCAGGTTTAAGCCGATGGCGATTTACCGTGCCCTTGTATTTACCGCCGTTCCAATGAGTTCCCGGTTGAGTGAGTTCTTGAAGCACCTTGTCGAGTTGCTTAGGAGTGATATTATCAACGAAGGCTTGATGCTCGTCCTTCTCAATGTAAAGCCCGTAAAAGGTGTTGACGTTTTCGGGACTTATGAGTATGGCCTTGTCACGAACAAAAGCATAAGGATTATCCGGGTTTGGTGAGTGAGCATAGAATTCTCTTACCCATGAGATGTTACCCGGTTCCGGTTGATGGCAAAAGATTTGCCACTTTTGATGTGCAATCCTCTCGAAGATGAATGGTTCAAGGCCGAAATCTTGATGAGAGTTGGAGTATTCAAAGCCTTGTTCTTCATGAATCTTCCGGCTTTCAAACTTGGATTGAAATCTTTCTTGAGCCACCGGTGTAGCAAACTTCTTGTATCTTGGTTCTTTGGAGGAACTTGGATGAACTAAAAATTTAATCTTGGATGCCATGGATGATCCTGGTTGTGAGTTTTGTAAAAACAAAGAAAAGAAAAGGAAAGAAACTAAAAAGTTGCAAGATAGAAAGTAGGAATAGGTTAAGGGTGATGGGTTTTATAGAAAAGATAGGTGGGTGGGATTAGGGGAAAACGAAAAAGGGTTTAGGGTGAGGGAGAAGTTGATGACAAGGGGTTGTGATTAGGGTAAATTGGAGGCTTTATATAAGCCTTAGATTCAGCCCATTAGTTTCCTTGTTGAAGATGTTTTCCTACTTGGATTAAAATTCCTCTTTATCTTGAACTTTTTTTTCCTACAATTCAAAAACAAATCAAATAAGGATTAAAGATAAAAGAAAATAAATAAAGATGTATAAAGGGATTCTTGACTTAAAAAAATAAAATCTATCCTAAAAAAGTAATACTAATCGGAAATAATAAATAATAAAAAAATAAAATAAAAAATTTGAAGAAAAAAAATAAAATAATAAAAAAAATAATCGAAAAATAAAAATAATAAAAGAAAAATAAATAAATAAATAAAAAATATCAAAGAGAGAGCATGCTCATGCATCTCCTAAGTTGACCACTTCTTTGTTACGTTCCACATGGGCACCATTGTAGTGCTTCAATCTTTGTCCATTAACTTTGAATTCATGTTTGTCAGTGATGGACTTGATTATCACAGCACCATGGGAGAATGGTTTGACGACTTCGAATGGTCCCGACCATCTTGATTTCAGCTTTCCCGGGAAAAGTTTTAGTCGAGAATTGAATAAGAGAACTAGTTGCCCTGGCATGAATTGTCGCGACAATAGTTTCTTGTCATGCCATTGCTTTGTTTTCTCCTTGTAGATTCATGCATTGTTATAGGTGAGTGCACGGAATTCTTCTATCTCATTGAGGTCCAACAAACGCTTTTGTCCGGCTCTTTCCCAATCCATATTCACGGCCTTGATTGCCCAGTATGCCTTGTGTTCGATTTCCACCGGTAGATGGCATGTCTTGCCATAGACAAGTCGGAAGGGGGACATACCTAAGGGTGTTTTGAATGCAGTGCAATATGCCCAAAGTGCGTCATCTAGTCTTAATGACCAATCCTTCCTAGAGGGATTTACAACTTTCTTGAGTATACCCTTCAATTCCCGGTTGGAAATTTCTGCTTGCCCGTTGGTTTGTGGGTTATATGCCGTGGCGATCTTGTGTGATATGCCGAAGCGTTGCAACAGCTTGACAATTAGTCTATTGTCAAAATGCTTGCCTTCGTCACTGATAATTGCTCTTGGCATCCCAAACCGTGTAAATATGTTTTTCTGCAAGAATCGTTGCACGGTCTTAGAATCGTTGTTGGGAACTACAGCTGCCTCAACCCATTTAGACACGTAGTCGACGGCAAGTAGAATGTAGAGTTTCCTGAATGAAGATGGCAAAGGTCCCATAAAATCGATCCCCCATACATCGAACAATTCCACCTAGATGATGTTCTGGAACGGCATCTCATGTCGTCTAGAGATATTGCCCGTCCTCTGGCAACGATCACATTGCTTGTAAAAGTCTTGGGCATCTTTGTACAATGTTGGCCAATACAAACCGAATTGCAAAACTTTGGCCGCGGTACGAGTTCCTCCAAAATGTCCTCCATAGGGTGAAGAATGGCATTGCCGGAGTACATTCTGTTGCTCTTCTTCAGGAACACATCGGCGTATAACCTGATCTGCACATTGTTTAAACAAAAGAGGCTCGTCCCAAAAGTAATGCTTAGCATCATGGCGGAACCGCTTCTTCCCTTGGTGAGTAATGCCATAAGGTAAAATACAACAAAAAAGGAAATTAACTAAATCCGCGTACCAGGGTATTGCCGAGGAATGTTCTGCCGTGGCGACTGCTCCCAGAATTGTCGAGGCGTGTGCGTCAAAGGCTGTTGCGCCGTCGAGAGTTGCCGAGGCGTATGCATCCATGGTTGCTGAGGCAACTAAAATTTGTTCATCCGGGAATGCATCGCATATCTCTAGATCCGCGTCCTCCTCCATGTTACGTTCTAAACGTGATAAGTGATCGGCCACTTGATTTTCTGTTCCTTTCCTGTCCTTAATTTCAATATCAAATTCTTGTAAAAGTAATATTCAACGAATCAAACGAGGTTTAGCATCATTTTTAGCAAATAGGTATTTGATTGACGAATGGTCCGTATGAACAATTACCTTTGTACCAATCAAATAGGATCGGAACTTGTCAAATGCGAAAACTACAGCTTGTAACTCTTTCTCCGTTGTTGTGTAATTCACTTGAGCACTATTAAGAGTTTTACTAGCGTAGTATATCACAAGGAAGGTTTTACCTGTGCGTTGGCCTAGGACTGCTCCTACCGCGAAATCACTTGCATCACACATGAGCTCAAAAGGTAGCGTCTAATCTGGTGGAACGACAATGGGTGTCGAGGCAAGCTTTTCCTTTAGGGTTTCGAATGCTTGGGTGCAAGAATCATCAAAATTGAAGACTTTATTCTGTTCAAGCAAATTGCACAAGGGTTTAGTGATTTTAGAAAAATTATGAATGAACCTCCTATAAAAACCTGCATGTCCAAGAAAGCTTCGAATTCCTTTAACCGAACTTGGTGGGGGTAATCTCTCGATCACGTCCACCTTGGCTTTGTCTTCTTCAATTCCCTTGGATGAAATCTTGTGGCCGAGCACTATTCCTTCATCTACCATAAAAAGGCATTTCTCCCAATTGAGGACTAGATCAGTTTCTTCACATCTTGCCAACACCTTCTCTAAATTGCCGAAACAGTTGTCGAAGTCATTACCAAAAATAGAAAAATCATCCATGAAGATCTCAAGGAAGTCTTCGATCATGTCTGAAAAGAGTGCCATCATGCATCTTTGGAAGGTTGCCGGGGCGTTACACAATCCGAACGACATCCTTCGGAAGGCATAAGTGTCGTATGGGCATGTGAAGGTTGTCTTTTCTTGATCTTCTGGTGCTATGGCAATTTGATTGTAACCTGAATAACCATCAAGAAAATAATAAAAGGGTTTACCTGCAAGACAGTCAAGCATTTGATCAATAAAGGGTAATGGGAGTGATCTTTCCTGGTGGCTTTGTTTAGCTTTCGATAATCCATACAAACCCTCCAACCGGTCACAGTCCTGGTTGGAATAAGTTCATTATTTTCATTGCTTACCACTATTATACCTCCCCTTTTCGGTACACATTGTACCAGACTTACCCACGTACTATCAGAGATAGGGTATATAATGCCGGCGTCAAGCCACTTGATGATTTCTTTCATTACAACCCCTTTCATGGCATGATTCAGTCTCCTCTGGGCCTCAATTGAAGGTTTGTGATCATCTTCCAACAAAATCTTGTACATGCACACTGCCGGGCTAATTCCCTTCAAGTCGGCAATTATCCACCCTATTGCCTTTTTGTGTAGCTTCAGCATCTTGATCAGCTTATTTTCCTGCTCAGGTTGTAACTTAGAAGAAATAATTACAGGTAATGTATTATCGGTTCCTAAGTATGCATATTTTAGTTGCTCTGTAATTGTTTCAACTCAAGAATCGGTGGTTGTTCAATAGAGGGTTTTTCGAGTTTACCTTCCTTACCTGAGTAACCCAGTGGTTCAAAGTATGTACCTGGTCGATTGACTAGCCAATTTGCCTCTTTTTGTTGTTCCTCATTGACCGGTTCTTCATACTCCTCAGGTTCCTCTTGATCGGCAATGTAGTTGTCGAGGCAACTAAATTCCTCGTTGAAGTTAAACTCTGCCGTGGCATGAAGAAGTTGGCATTCTTCTGGATCATCGGAATGCTTTAGTGTTTGGAACACATTTAGTTTAACTTGCTGGTCATTCACCCTCATTGTGAGTTCTCCTTTTTCAACATCGATCAAGGTTCTCCCTGTTGCTAGGAATGGTCTCCCGAGAATGATGGGTGCATGCTCATCTGCTTCACAATCCAAAACAATAAAGTCAGCGGGAAAAATAAATTTATCAACTTTTACCAGTATGTCCTCGATTTTTCCCTCTGGATGCACATAGGATCTGTTGGTTAGCTGTAGCATAACTGTTGTAGGTCTTGCCATCCTTATTCCTAGTTTCTGGAAAATCGATTTAGGCATCAAGTTTACCCTAGCCCCAAGGTCGCATAATGCTTTCCCGACATAGTGATTTCCAATAGAACAAGGTATTGTGAAACTTCCGGGTTCCTTCAACTTGGGTGGCATACGATTGTGCAACATTGCCATGAATCCCTCTATTGCGACGACTGTTTCAAACTCTCCTAGCCTTGTTCTTTTGGACACAATGTCTTTAAGAAACTTGGCATAGTTCGGCATTTGTTCAATTGCTTCCACCAATGGCAAGTTGATGTGGATTTGCTTTAGGATATCAAGAAACTTCTTGAATTGGTATTCTTGCTTTTGTCGCTTCAACCTTTGTGGGAATGGTGGTGGAAGTCGGATATCTTCGATCCTTTCATTGGTTTGAAACCTGATTGACGGCATTGCCGGGACAATTGGAGTTGCAGAGGCGTTATCAATTGGGGTTGCCGAGGCATGCTTATCGCAAGTTTCCGAGGCGTCTTTTTCGTCGGTTGCCGAGGCATGCTTATTGCCGGTTGCCGCGGCAATTCCTGGTTCAGCATCTGAGGCTTTGCTACTAGGTTCGTCTTGATCTTTTTGTGGAGTTTTTTTTGATAAGCGGGTTTGAGCCTCTCTAAGTTGTTGGCCACTTCTAGTGGTGATCGCCTTACATTGCTCATGGCCAGTTCCTCTTGCGACTTCAGTATCGCTAGGTAAACCTCCTTGCGGTCTAGTATTCAGATTTTGAGCAAATTGTCCGACTTGATTTTCCAATGATTTGATTGCTGCCTCTTGGTTTTGCAATCTCATCTCGGTCCTGTTAACAAAAGCATCAGTTCTTTTTATGAAATTACTATTCTCAGCCATATAAGATTCAGTTTTCATCATAAAAGCATTTAGAGAATTTTCTAAAGAACTAGATGTTGTCGGTTGTTGCTGTGGAAACTGTTGCCGTGGCATATTCTGCTGGAATCCCGATGCTTGTGCATTCTGATTGTTCTGGTTTAGAGCATTGTTGGGATTACTGCATGAAAAATTCGGGTGCTTCTTCCAAGCTGGATTGTATGTATTGGACATCATATTGTTGTTCCGATTGTAATTCCCCACATAGAAGCTGGATTCCGGATTCTGCATACATTCAGAAGAATTATGGTTATCACCACATAACTCACAAAAAGAATCCATTACCTTGACTTCATGTGTGTTGTTTGGTTTTTGCATGTTCTGGACCATCTTGGTTAAAGTGGCCAATTGTGCCGAAATTGAATATGATGATCCTAGTTCATGTATTGTGGCTTGGCGTCTAACTCCTCCTCTTCTAGTAGATGAGAATTGATAATCATTCTTTGCCAGCCTGTTTAAAATTTGCATTGCTTCCTCCGGCGACTTATCTAGGAGTATGTCGTTTGCCAAGGCATCTAGCATCATCCTTGTTGGTGTATTCACGGAGTTGTAAAACATTGTTACTTGAGTCCACACCGGGAATCCGTGTAGGGGGCATTTGTGTAGAAGTCCTCTATATCGCTCCCAAGCCTCGTACATGGATTCATCATCTGCTTGCCGAAAAGAAGTAATGTCGTTAAGAAGCTTATCAGTCAAATTTGTAGGATTAAATCGAGCAAGGAAATCATGACAAAGATCGGTCCAAGATACTATTGATCCAGCAGGAATGCTATTCAACCATGCTTTCACCCTATCCCTCAGTGAATAGAGGAATAATCTTAATCGTAAAACGTCGGGGGTGACTCCGTGTTTTTTGATCGAGTTGCAAATCTCGAGGAAAGATTTCAGATGTTGCCGTGCATCTTCAGTTGCTGAGCCGCCAAATTGACCAATTGTATTGATCATATTAAACATTACCGGTTTTAACTCAAAGTGGTCGGCTTCAATTTTAGGTGCGACAACTCCTGGATTAAGTCCATCAAGATCTTCTTCAAGATAGTCTCGAATAATTTTGTTTCGTGCAAGAATCACTCCTCCTCCTGCTGGAACATCTTGATTCATATTGCCGTCTTGATTAGCCATTGCTACTATTATCCTTCGTCTAAGCCTTTGTAAGGTTCGTTCGATTTTTGGATCAAAGGGATATTATGGTGTAGTCGGTCTCGCCCTGGTCATATACCAATGCAAAACCAAAGTTTGTTAGCCCTTTGAATCTTAAACAAGAAAAGTAAAAAGAAAGTGCAAGAAAATAAAAACAAAGTCGCTATTGCTAATCCCTGGCAACGGCGCCAAAAACTTGTTGCGCGTAATAAGTTCTACGCAATTGTGCAAGTATACACGTTGCAAGTTATAGTATAAAAGATATCGTCTCCACAGGGATTGGTGCCACTTCAAGAATCTAGTCTCTTGCACTGTGGAAAGTAAAAACACAAATAAAGGATTATAGGAGTTTAACTAATAACTAATCTAGAAAGCAATAAAGTAAAAGAAAAGATGAGATCAAATGAGAGAGAGATAGGCCAAGTTATCGTGAGTTGAGGTGTGATAGCCGTTTGGATCCTCTTGGTAAAAGAGTGCATGGGCAACTCAGTTGCCGTGGCAACTTGCACAACGGGGTTGCCTTGGCAACTAATCGATGGATGCTTGGGCGACTAGTTGGGCAACTACTTGGGCGTCTGGGCAGCAATCTTCAAGGTTCGGCAGAACGTTCTTCAATGGTTTCTTCTTATCCCTAAGTCGAAACTCTAGCTATTTGTGCATGCCTTGATAATACATCCCTGCTTGAATCAAGGGTGAACAACAACCAATCTTGCGCTCCTCTTAGCCATTGAAATCCTTAACTTATTCCTAACCCGGATTAATCTTCACCATCAATAGATTGAATAAAGATCATATTCATTCATTTCTTGAATCTAACTCTCCCGATATTAGATAAATAGATGAAATCACGAGATCCTCTCCCAATTCACTCGCAAACAAGAATAAGAACCAAGAATGAATAAACCTTGAATAGAAAAGTGCAAACTCTTATTACCTAAACAAAAACCAATAGTTTCTCACAACCACAAAACACAATAACCATAGCCAAATAGATTTAGTTCATGGCTAGGTTCCAAAGAAATACAAGATAAACAATCCCTAGCATGAACCCAATCGAACAAGAAAGAAAAAGATGAAGAAGGAGGCTTATCGAAATCCTCCTTGCCCTAGATGCTTGTCGAAAATTCTCTCCTCTTGCCTTCCTTGGTGTTGTCGAAATTCCCTCTCTTGCTCTCCATGGATTGTCGAAATCTCCATCTTATTTATAGGGCTAGGGCAAAGTCCTTCTTTGAGGAGGAAGTTAAGTTGGAATTAAATTATCTTTAAAGAATATAATTCTTTATTATAATTGTATTCCTACTAGAACTTCTCCTATCTTCTTGGAATTTAATTCTTCTTTAATCTCTGCATGGCAATCAAATTCCTTTGGGTTTGGGCTTTGCTCAACGTCATCTTGGGCTTGTATAGTCATCAATTTCGACTACCATATCACCTTTGCTCTTGTCGACAATTGCCATGGCAACTGGCTCGGCGTCACCTTCATGCATTGCCCTGGCAACTAGTTCGACATATCCTTCATGTATTGCCCTGGCAACTAGCTCGGCATATCCTTCATGTATTGCCCTGGCAACTAGCTCTAGCCTTGCTTTGGCAAGTGATCCTGTACATACATACAAAACACACCAAAGCAACACCTTTTCCAATAAAAACTACCAAGTTATGTAATCAAGCTCAACGTTGGAAGGAAACATGGATTAATGCATGAATGGCTAATTATGCAACTAATATGAGCCTAAGTCTAACAATAATATGAGTAAAACGGGTAAGAAAAATAGTACTTTTGAACACTTATCAATAGTCTCGGATAGTTCTATTTCGTGCAAGAATCACTCCTCCTGCTGGAACGTCTTGATTCATATTGCCGTCTTGATTAGCCATTGCTACTCTTAACCTTCGTCAAAGTCTTTATAAGGTTCGTTCGATTTCTGGATCAAAAGGATATTCTGGTGTAATCGGTCTCGCCCTGGTCATATACCAATGCAAAACCAAAGTTTGTTAGCCCTTTGAATCTTAAACAAGAAAAGTAAAAAGAAAGTGCAAGAAAATCAAAACAAAGTCGCTATTGCCAATCCCCGGCAACAGCGCCAAAAACTTGTTGCGCGTAATAAGTGCTACGCAATTGTGCAAGTATACACGTTGCAAGTTATAGTATAAAAGATATCGTCTCCACAGGGATTGGTGCCACTTCAAGAATCTAGTCTCTTGCACTGTAAAAAGTAAAAGAAAACACAAGTAGAAGATTATAGGAGTTTTAACTAATAACTAATCTAGAACGCAAATAAGTAAAAGGCGATGTAATTAAATGAGAGAGATAGGCCAGGTTATCGTGAGTAGAGGTGTGATAGCCGATTGGATCGTCTTGGTAAAAGAGTACACGGGCAACTCAGTTTCTGTGGCAACTTGCACAACGGGGTTGCCTTGGCAACTAATTGATGGTTGCCTGGGTGACTACTTGGGCAACTACTTGGGCGTCTGGGCAGCAACCTTCAAGGTTCGGCAGAGCGTTCTTCAATGGTTTCTTCTTATCCCTAAGTCGAAACTCTAGCTACTTGTGCATGCCTTGATAATACATCCCTGCGTGAATCAAGGGTGAACAACAACCAATCTTGCGCTCTTCTTAGCCGTTGAAATCCTTAACTTATTCCTAAGTCGGATTAATCTTCACCATCAATAGATTGAATAAAGATCATATTCATTCGTTTCTTGAATCTAACTCTCCCGATATTAGATAAATAGATGAAGTTACGAGATCCTCTCCCAATTCACTCGCAAACAAGAATAAGAACCAAGAATGAATAAACCTTGAATAGAAATGTGCAAACTCTTATTACCTAAACAAAATCCAATAGTTTCTCACAGCCACAAGACACAATAACCTTAGCCAAATAGATTTAGTTCATGGCTAGGTTCCAAAGAAACACAAGATAAAGAATCCCTAGCATGAACCTAATTGAACAAGAAAGAAAAAGATGAAGGATGAATCTTGTCGAAATCCTCCTTGCCCTAGATGCTTGTCAAAAATTCTCTCCTTTCTCTCTCTCCCTCTTGGAGTTGACGGCATGGCCTCTAATTTATAGGGCTAGGTCAAAGTCCTTCTTTGAGGAGGAAGTTAAGTTGGAATTAAATTATCTTGGAATTATATTCTTTGAGGAAAAAGATATTGCTTTGGTGTGTTTTTGTGTGTGCAGAATCAGTTGCCAAAGCAGGGCTGGAACCAGTGCATGAAGGAGATGCCGACGCAGTTGCCAGGGCAGTGCATGAAGGTTATGCCGAGCTAGTTGCCAGGGCAATTGTCAATAAGGATAAGATGATATGGCAGTCGAAATTGATGACTAGATAAGCCCAAGATAACGTGGAGCAAAGTTAAATCCCAAAGGATTTTGATTTCCATGAAGAGGTCAAAGAGAAATTAAATCCCAAAAAGATAGGAGAAGATCTAGAAGGAATTTAAATATAATAAAGAATTATATTCTTTTAAAGTATTTAATTCCAACTTAACTTCCTCCTCAAGAAGGACTTTGACCTAGCCATCTCCTATATAAAAGAGACCAAGCCATCAAACTCAAAGAGAAGAGCAAAGGGAGGGAGTTCGATTGGGAGAAAGCTTGGAGGGAATTCGATTGAGAGAGAGTTCGACTAGGGGCTGATCGATTTCTTCTTCTTCTTCTTTGCTTCCATTAGATTCATGGTTTGGGGATTATTCTTTGTATATATTTTGAACCCAACCATGAACTAACTTGATTGGTTGGGGTTATTGTGTTTTTGTGGTTGTGAAATATTTTGGATTTTGTTTAGGTTTTTGAGTTGCAATTCAATTTTCAAAGTTTGTTCATTCTTGGTTCTTAACATTAGTTGCGAGAGAATTGGGAGAGGATCTCAGAATTCAATCATACATTTATCTAATATCGGGAGAGTTAGATTCAAGAAACGAATGAGCATGGTTTTCATACAAATGGAAGTTGGTGAAGACTAATTCGTTTTGGGATAAGTTATGAATTTCAACGGCTAAGAGGAGCGCAAGATTGGTTGTTGTTCACCCTTGATTCCCGCAGGGATGTATTATCAAGACGTGTGCAATTAACAGTATTTCACGTTAGGGATAACGAGGAATCATTGAAGAACGCTTCGTTGAACTTTGGAAGTGAATGCTCAATTGCCCAGGAAATCGACCCATTCTTAATTGCCCAGGCAATGTGATCATATAACATGAAGGAATTGCCCTGGCAACCGACCAGGCAACACGGCAGAATTGCCCTGGCAATCAACCAGGAAATTGCAACCAAATTACCCTGGCAATCGGCTAGGCAATCGTAACAGAATTGCCCTGGCAATCCTACTGCTACTCAATCACCACGACGAACCATTCGATCATCACTCCACAACTCATGATAACGTGGCCTACTCTCTCTTTTGATTCCATCTATTCTTTTAGTTTATTGCTCTTAGTTTACTCATTAGTTATAATTCTTACAATCACCTACTTGTGTTTTTCCTTTCCAATGCAGTAACTTAAGCAAAGTGGCCTAAACCAATCCTTGTGGAGACGATACTCGATACTCAGATCACTTTATTACTTGCGACGTGTATACTTGCACTGTTTGCATAGCACTCAATACAATGCCCATGTTTGCATTATTTTTCAGACCTTTCGAGAAAAGAAGTTATATGCTAAACAGTTAAAGTATGAATTTGGTTGTCAAAGCCTGTTTTATTAGATATGTGGATTTGGCAGTGAGTATAAGAGTAAACCCCGAGAAAGTACAAATTATAGTTTAATGGAAACCTCTGAAGAATGTTTTAGAGGTTCAAAATTTCTTGGTGATTGCCTCCTCATTGAACAAGCTATTGAGGAAAGAAATGCCATTCAGTTGAATAGATAAATGCCAAGAAAACTTTGAGACATTAAAGGAGATCTTAATAGAAGCCACGGTACTAGTACAACCAGAATCGGGTAAAGATTATGTAGTATATAGAGATGCTTCTCATAACGGTTTGGGATGATACTTATGCAAAAAGGAAAAGTAATGGTCTATGCTTGAGACAACTTAAGATATATGAGAGCAGTTACCTTACTTGGGATTTGGAGCTGGTAATGGTTGTATTTGCTTTAAAAGATATAGCATCATTATTTATACAGTGAACGATGCTATATTTATATAGGTTATAAAAGTTTAAAGTATATGCTTACTAAAGAAGAGTTGAATTTGACGGAAAGAAGTTGGATCGAGTCTCTTAAGAATTATGATATGGTCATTGACTATCATCCAGAAAAAGCTAATGTGGTAGCTGACGCTCTCAGTCAAAAGACAATTGTTGTCTTAAGAGTTATGAATGCAAGATTTGCATTAAAAGAAGATGGTGTTTTGATTGTCAAGTTAAGAATAAAATTTACCATATTGGATTAAATAAGATATCTTTAAAGAAAGGATAAGAAATATTGTCAAGGTTTAAACAAGTGGAAAAGAGTGAAACTGAAAACTTGGAAGTTAGGTTTGATAGATATTTGTATTATCAAGGAAGAATTTATATCTCAATGATGGAAACTATATGTTGACCCTGAAAGGAAAGATATTTAATATGAAGTTAAGGATAAAGTATTCCTTAAAAGTTTCACATTGGAAGAAGGTGTTATGGTTTAGACAAAGAGAAAGTTAAGTTCAAAATTTATTAGGCTATAAGAAATTATGAAAGGAGTTAGTCTGATAGTTAAGATTAATAGTTAGCTTTATATTTGGAAATGAACAAGATTCATAATGTATCGATGCTCTTGAAATATTGATTAGACCCCTCACATGTTGTTACTCCAGAGAAAATAGAGATTCGGCCGAATTTAAACTATGAAAAAGAACTGGTAAAGATACTAGCACATGAAGTCAACGAACTAAGAAAACAAGACAATCATGTTTGTTAAAGTGTTTTGACAAAAAAATCATAAGATTAAAGAAACGATTTGAGAGAAACAAGAAGAAAATATAAGAAAATAGTTTCCTCACCTTTTGAATCAGGTGCGTGTTGAAAATTCGAGGACGAATTTTCTTAAGGGGGAGAGAATTGTAATACCCCAAAATTTACTAAGTTTATTAAGGTTCATTTAGTACTAAGATAATAGCTTAAAAGCTAACTTAGTGACTAAAATGACAAAAATGCGAAAGTTGGGATTTCTTTAATTATAGGTTTTGGAAAGGAAATTTCTAAGGTTTAAAGGTATCATGTGATGGATAGTGAATTGAATAAGGTATTCTTAAAGTTTGGTTGAATACTAAGAAAAATTGGAATGGAAATTGAAGTTTAAAAGTTTAGTGACCAAAATGTAAATTTTGAAAATTTTATGGCTAAAGTATAAACTTTAGAAAAGTTTAGGGACTAAAGTTGTAATTTCCCAAAAGTTAAGGGTTTTTATTTCATAAATAAATAGATCACCTAAGGGTGTGAATCGATTGCGAAATTTTTGGTTCGATCTGATACTTCGATTATTGGGAAAATCGCAGTTAAAGTTTAAGTAGAATTCGTATACCCGGATTGAACTGGAAAATTTTGAAATTTTACCATATGATAGAGAAAGGTTATAAAAGTCATTTCCAAGTGTTGGAAATATTTTTAGTTCGATTCAAGATGAATCATACAATTTATTTCTGAGTAAAGGATTATTTATCAATATATTGGATCGAATGGAAATTTTGGAGACTGATCCAAAAGATATGGAAAAATTAATAAAATATTACTTTATGAATATTTTATTATATTTGGTTGGATTCCAACTAGATTTAGTTGAATTTTTACAAGAGAAAATGGAATATTAAATCTTGGCCCTTGATTGATGATAAAATCAATCTCAACCATTGGATAAAAAGGGCAAAATTGTAATTTCACTATTAAATGAATTTAATATTCATTTAATAGATATATGTGTAAAATAATGGTAAAAGTATGAACCAAATGTTCATCTTTTCCAGCAACAAACATGAGGTCTAGGGAAAGAAAGATAATTTTTTCCAAGCTCGATTCAAGCCCTGAAACTCGGTTTTCAGGTAATCTCTTCAACTACAAAGTTGTTCTACTCTTCAAGCTCTATCTTTTGATATCAATAATTCATGGAATCCATGCTTGATTGATGAGAATTTACATGATAAATAAATTAGGCTTTATGGATCAAATTGGGGCTTTTGAGATTTTATGATTCCATGATTGAATTCAAGTTGAAATTAAGCTAGTATGATGTTAAAAATCATGATATTGAGTTGGGATTTAAGTTTTACATGTTTTGATTATTATGAAGATGATTAAGGTTTATGGATTCAGATTTAATTTAGGGTTTGTGACGTCGAAATAATGATCTAGTAAGCTTGAATTGTTGTTTGGAAGCAAAACCCTAAGTTAAATTGTGTAGGGACCATTTCGGCAAATTGAAAAGTTGAAGGACCAAATCTGAATTTTTAGAATTTGGAGTGTATTTATGTTATTAATGATGTTAGAGATAAGAAAATGAAGTTAGAATGCTAAATTGATGTTGAATTGAATTAGTGACCATTTTGACAATTTGTCAAAGTTAAGTGACCAAATCGAAATGGAAGTTTTGTATGGGGGCTAAATCTGATTTTTAGTTGTAATGATGGAATTAAGGTAGTAATGTTGAATTGAGGAATAAATTGCAAAGTTAAGAAGCATGAATCCTTATCTTTGCATTTTAGTACCTATTTCGGTAAATAAGGAAAATTAGGGAGAATTATTGTGAATAATTATTTGGTGAAGAATGTGATGAGTTGGTGGTTTAAAGCTAGTGATTGGACTAAATTGAAAAGTAGAGAAGTTAGGAGAAGTTAGTATAAAAGTTGAAGTTGTTTATGGAAGTTGTGTAGAAAAACTGGTTTATGGCAGTAACTTTGAAAATTCACCATAAATTCTACAAAAATGGTTAGAAGGTGAATTTTATACCGATGTAAAGATTTGTTCATCTAGTTTCGTGTCCAACAAACGGATACTTATTTTGAGTTCCGAGTAAAAAGATATAAATTTTTAAGTGGTGAAAGGTCAGAAAATAGTATAGCAGGCTGTTCCGAAATTCAATACTAGAAATTAACTTTGAAAATTCTCCATAAATCGTACAAGTTGAATTTGGGATATTAATTTATATGGTTGAAAATCTTATTGAATCTAGTTTCTATCGGAACAAACTGAATCGAATTCTGAGTTGTAGATTATTTTATAGAAATATTTCTTTGGAGGTACTGCAAATTGCCAGAAAATGAGAATTGATACACTTTGTATCTAAGGTTGATTAGTAAGCTTGAAAAGGGTTAATGGAAGTTCAAATTGGTCACTAAGGACCATAATGAGTTTTTGAACAATACAAGGAAGAAAAGAAAATGTTTGGAGATTCTGTGCTCAAATGATTATATTGGACAATATGTCTAAAATATTGTTAGATTGGGATCTAACAAATATTTTACTTATTTGAATTATGAAGTTAAGTTCGAATCAAGGGAGGTTCGAGGTACAATGAAGGAAAGGATCAAAGAGGACTTAGTGAGGCATACTAATACATGGCCCAGGTGAGTGCAATGCATACATAACATTATACATGGATGTTTCATACATCACCGGTAGGACTTGCGATGAGTTTACATGGTTTATATATTGTCATGATAATTATGTCATTGATCATACATTTGACATACTTTAAATATGTCAAAGGTTGAAAATAAATGCATTGATCACTAGTTATTGATGATGATTTACTATTAATGTTATTCGGTTATGAACTGCTTCATGTTAATATAAATTGATATACATTGCCATGGATGAAATATTTGATGATATAAATCCCAAGTATGATATAGAGGTTCAAAGGTATAGTTGGCTAGCCATAGAGTCATAAACAGCTGTATAAAGATTCTAAGCACTTCAGGTAAAGTGCAAATTTTATAAATAATCATGCATGGTTTGAGTATACAGACTTATTACGGGTGCTAAGCACTTCGGAGTAATTTCATAAAAACTCAATGAGGGATATATTGTATACTCCGGTAAGTATACAGAAGCACTTCGGTGCTAAGCACTCCCGGTAGAGTGCAAATAATATACATACTCAAGAAAGGTTGGGTATGGTGGGATGACTCGTGTACACAGAATCTCTTAATTCGATACCTTGGGCTAAGTAAACTGAATTGAAATAAAAAAATAGAATGATAAGCTTGAAAACTTGTAGACAGAGTTGGAAAAAGGTATTGGTAAGCATTGAAAGCTTACGGATGGAAATGGCACCAATATTGGTAAGATTTATTCTTATCACTTTGATATACATATATGCTATTACATGTTTAATTATGTTAAGGAGGATGTAATAGTAAGGTGATCATATGCATTATTAATAATGAATATTGAGATTGACATTATGACAATTGCACTTAAATTTGAATTATTGCCTCACTAAGTAAATACTTAGCGTGTAACTATTTTACACGTAGGAAAGAAGAAATGGTTGGAGTAAGGAGCATATTCGGACATCATCAATCAATAACAGGTACATCAGTATTAGTAAGATATCTTTTGATACTGTTTGATATTTACTAGTTGACATGTATATTAAAAAGGGTATGCCTGCTCTGATAGAATTTGTATTTTATTTGGTATCTGGATGAATTTTAAATCAGGCAGTTTTTAGGCAGTTTTATTAATTATATCAAGACAAATTAAATTGATAAGTTGCTGCCTGAAAATAAATTTGATTTGAAGATGAAAATATTATTTTTAAACTTTACGTGAATAACTAGATTTGTAAATAAAAACTAAATACATTGTAACATTTTTAAAGAAACAAAATTTTACCAAGTTACAAATGTAGAGGGTTTTACAAATGTTTTGTGATATCTCTGACTCGTATTCAGCTATGAATACGGGAAAGGGGTATTACAGGATGAACCTTTATAACTTCATATCATAACCCCAAGTACCCCATTAATTTATTACATGTAATCTTACAATATAAAGTATCTTATAAACATATTCATTAGTCAATAACAGTAACCATAAAGCATACTTGTTATATCAGATACTAGGGCATGCATCAAACTTACGTATAATTATGCTTAATTTCAAAAACAAGTTATGTTTATATGAAATTAACGTGTCAGTCATGTGAGCATGATCATTTTAGTAAAGCATTAAATAAACACTTAAACAGTATGTAATACAGTCATATAGCACACAAGGAACACACCTAAAAAAGGTCAGGTATGTCAGATAATCAACTAGGCGCCGGAACCACGCTCAGTTGTAGTGCTGGAACATAGATCGATAAAATGATTAAGATTACTACAAGAATCAATTGAGCTGACTTGGACGAGTTAACTCGATCATGTCAAACTGGTCGGGTTTAGGCTGACCGGGTTGGACTAGACCGTTTACAGGTAAATCGGTCACGGTGGTCGAATATCACAATGGCTGGCATGTAGGGCTCACGCGCGACCTTACACGACCGAAAAAAGTCCCAAAATGCATATTTTTAATTGGAAAAAAACCATAACCCATCCATTACCAGATCCAAGCAACCAATAAGCCAAAAAACACGAAAAGTCACTAGAACTTACCAAAATGGCTAAACGCCGTGAAGGCTCGAACGTCAACGATCGGGTGATCGGTGGCCAAGGTTTGACTGGTCTCAGTGAGGAAAAGATAGTGATGGCAACCAAACCACAAATGGAAATTTTTGGTGGCCAAAATCAACGATAGACCGAAGGGGTTTTAAACCTAGGTTCGTCAAACCTTAAATCCTAAATTGCCGAGGATTACAATGGCGGTTGAGCGAGTGGCTAGAGGGGTTTTGCTCGAACTGGTCATACGGTCAAGTGCGTCCCAGCGGTGACGCACACTGCCCGATGGTGTGGTAGATCGGACGACGGCAGATTAGGGAATAGGTGAGAGGAATTTTAGATATTTTTCTGGAAGAAGATTCAAATTAAATTATGAGTTGAAGAGTCTCAAATCTGGTTTTATAATTTTTATGATAACCGAACTAGGATAAGGTTATTATTTTGTTACGGTAATCTTATATCACAAAAGGACTTTGGCTTAAATGGTTAACTCTCTTACATGTGTAGCCAAGGTCACAGGTTCAAACCCCTTTTGCTGCAATTCCCTTATTATTTACAACCAAGAGCTAACTTAGCTCAATTGGCTGGGTAACTGGCTTAAAAGCCTTAGGTCATGGGATTAAATCCCTCCACAAGAATTCTTCCAACAATCCTTTATTTTCTACATTTTCATTTCATTCATTTTTTCATTTTTTATTACGGTGTTAGAACTCTCTCCCCCTAAAAAGAAATTTCATCCTTGAAATTTAACTGGGTTGAACAGATGTGGGAACTGCTTTCTCATAGATTCCTCAGTCTCTCAAGTGGCCTTTGCAGGACTACGGTTACTCCACTAGATCTTAACCATACAGATGCGTCTATTTCTCATGACTATATGATTAAAATCTAGAATTTTCAAGGCTCCTCCTCATACGATAGGTATAGCCTCAGCTCAACGTCCTGAACCTGAATAACAGGACTCAGATCCAGATGGTATGGCCTTAGCATAGATACATGAAATACATCATGGATACGACTAAGCCGTGGAGGCAACTCTAGCTGATAAGCAACATGACCAACTTTCCTCAAAATACAGTATGACCCGATGAATCTCAGACTCAGCTTGCATTTGTGCCCAAATCTCATAACTTTCTTCCACGGAGATACCTTCAGAAAAACTTGATCCCCAACATTGAATTCGATACTTTTCCTCCTCCGATCTGCATAAGACTTTTGTCTATCAAAATCCTCTTTCAGGCGATCATGGATCAATAGACGGTCTTCTCAGTCTCTCGAACCAACTCAGGACCCAAAGTCTTTCTATCAAACAACGTTGTCCAATAGATAAGAGTACGGTGTTTGCGGCCATACAGAGCCTCATACAGTGCCGTACGATTGCTAGCTTGGTAGCTGTTATTATATGCAAACTCAGCCAAGTGGAAGAAATCTTCCCAACTACCACAGAAGTCAATCACACATCCCCACAACATACCCTCAAGAATCTAAATCACTCTCTCTGACTGACCATCAGTCTGAGGATGAAAGGACGTACTAAAATTCAGACGTATGCCCAAGGCCACTTAAAGGGCCTTTTAAAATCGAGAGGTAAATCTCATATCTCGATAAAAAAATGATAGACAAAGGCACACCATAAAGCCTGACAATCTCATAAATATACAATCTAGCCAGCTTCTCCAAAGAATAAGTGACTCAAACATGAATAAAATGAGCTATCTTAGTAAGTCGATCCATAATAACATAAACAAAATCCTTTTTAGAATGAGTTAGAGGTAATCCGGTAACAAAGTCCATCGTGATATGTTCCCATTTCCATTCAGGAATCCTAATAGGCTGCAAGAGACTAGAAGGATGTTGATGTTCTGCCTTAACCTGTTGACAAGTCAGACATCTAGCCACATAATCTGAGATATCTTTCTTTATGCCAACCCAACGGTACCTTTGCCTCAAATTCTGGTACATCTTATCCCCACCAAGATGCATAGCTTATGGGCTACTGTAAGCCTCACAAAGAATGGCTCGCTTCAACTCGATATCGTCAAGCACACAATAACTACCCTTAAAACACAGAACCCCATCCTGATCAAAGGTATAAATAGATGTGGATCCCTGATCAACATGCTCTATGACAGGAAGTAAGGAACTATTCTGAAGTTGTTTAGTTTTAATTTCCTCGACCAAAGTCGACTTAACCTGAGGCTCATCCAGCAAATTACCATCATCATATATACTCATCTTGGAAAATAAGGACCTCAAATTTAAAATAGCCTTCTGGCTCAAAGCATCAGCAACAACGTTGGCCTTTCCTAGGTGATACTCAATCTCACAATCATAATCTTTAAGAAACTCAAGCCAATGACGTTGTCCCAGATTAAGCTCTTTCTGTGTAAGAAGATACTTCAGGCTCTTGTGATTTGTATAGATATAACACTTTTCTCTATAGAGATAGTGTCTCCAAATCTTCAAGGCAAAAACCACAACAGCCAACTCCAGATCATGAGTAGGATAGTTACACTCGTGCGGTCTCAACTGGCGTGACGCATAAGCGATCACCTTCCCATCCTGCATTAAAATATATTCCAGTCCAGAGTATGAAGCATCACTGTAAACTGTGAAATCCTTCTCAGACTCAGGTTGGGTCAAAATTGGAGCTTGTGTCAGAGCTGTCTTCAATTTCTCGAAACTCTCTTGCTGAGCATCAGTCCAAATAAATGGAACATTCTTCCTCAATAACTTCGTTAGAGGGGCAGCAATGATGGAGAAACCCTCAACGAAGCGTCTGTAGTACCTAGCTAAACCCAAGAAACTATGAATCTCAGAAACATTCTTGGGTTATCTCCAGCTCACAATGGACTCAATTTTGCTCGGATCAACCTGAATACCTCGAGTCGATACCACATGCCCGAGAATAGTCAACTCGCTAAGTCAAAATTCATATTTGCTCAAATTAGCATACAAACGATGCTCTCTGAGAGTCCGCAGAACAATCTCAAATGCTCAGCATGTTCAACCTCAGACCGAGAGTAGACCAGAATATCATCAATAAACACCACTAAAAACTGATCTAAATAGGGCCGAAATGCATGATTTATCAAATCCATAAAGGCAGTAGGGCATTAGTCAATTCAAAAGGCATAACTAAAAACTCGTAATGCCTATATCTGGTACGAATGGCCATCTTCGCAACATTGGAACCCTTAATCTTCAGTTGGTAATAGCTGGATCAGAGATCAATATTCGAGAAAATAGAGGCTCCTTGAAATTGATCGATCAAGTCATCAATCCTGGGTAGAGGTTATTTATTCTTGACTGTCAGCTTATTCAGCTTACGGTAATCGATACACAGCCTAAGAGATCCATCCTTCCTTTTAACGTACAAAACTAGAGCTTCTTAGGGTGAAAAGCTTGGTCAGATAAAGCCTCGATCAATTAGCTTTTGCAACTGAATCTTTAACTCCTTAATCTCCTTAGGAGCCATACGATAGGGATTCATAGAAACTAGCACAGATCCCGGATAAGTCTTAATCTCAAACTCTACATCTCTGTTCGGTGGTAGTCCAGATAAATCTTCGAGAAAAACATCATGAAACTCTTTCACTGTAGGAATTTCCTCAATCTTGGATAAGGATCCCTTCGTATTCAGAATGCAAGCAATAAAGGTCTCATACCCTTTCTGGATCATTTTGTAAGCATTCAAGGTAGATACTACATTTGACAGATACCCATGTCTCTCACCAATTGAAACAACTGTCTGGTCGTCAAAAGTCTTCAAAGTTGCCCTCTTGGAATCACAATCAAGATTAGCCCGATGTTCGGTCAACCAATCCATACCAAGGATCAAATCAAAATCTTCTAATGGTAGCTCTATCAGGTCAGCTGGAAAGCTTACCCCTTGAACCTCAAGAGGACATCGTCTAGAAATCCTATCCACGATCATAGACTGACCCACTAGGCTTATAACTGTAGCTATATCCTCAGTGATCCCAACTAGAATTTAAAGGTCTCGGGACACAGATCTCGATACATATGAGTTGGAAGAGCCATTGTCAAGTAATGCAAAATATGGAATAAAATATATAGTAAATATACCTGCAATGACGTTTGGCTTGTCTCTATCATCACATCATTTGGTGGCATAAACAAGTGCGGGCTATCTGGCCTCGGTCATAACTGGTCCATACTCTGATGGTTTCGTCCCCTACTATCAGATCTAGCAGCAGATCCTAAAACATTGCCCAGATGATGACCTATAATCGGTGTCTGAACAGATGCCTGCGAACGGTCTAGAGTCTGAAAATGAGCAGGGGTTTGAGTCGATACAATCTGCAGAAGGTGGGTGTGGACACTCTTTCTGAAAATGTTCAGTAGATCCACATCGAAAGCAAGCACCCGATAGCTTCTTGCATTCACCTCGGTGTAATATGCCATAATACTCACATAAGGGTATAGAAGAAAACCCTGATGAACCAACCCGACTGACAACTGGACCCTAAAGTGTTGTAGGTCTATAACTTGAACCACCCCTCTGATATCTTGTAGTATGAACCCTCTTATCAGGTTATGCATGAGACTCTCCTTGGCCATAGGATCTTCTGGATTGATCTCGGTCTCGGTCTTGCCCTTGATCCCTGTCTCTACCTCTATCTCTATCTTCACTTTTCCGACTAGCTGCCAAAAATCTTTATCTTTTCTGCAGTCTTGGCCCGATTCACCAGCTCCTCAAACACCTCATCATGATTTGTGGCCACTCGATCATGTATCCCAATGTGAAGGCCCTCCAAAAACTTATTAAACGGTTCTTCTCAGTAGATACCAACCAAGTACCATATCTCAGCAAATCTAAAAAATGCAAATCATACTCGGCCACAGTCATAGAACCTGCACCAAGTCTTTAAATACCTAGCGCCTCTCTCTCAAGAATCGCTCACCCAGAAAACAGTTCTTAAAACGCTCCTTGAAGAAGTCCCACATCAAGTTCTCTAGAGGCATACTGCTCACCACAGACTCCCACAAGGTGTAGGCATTCTTGTCCAACATAGATACACCTCCCAAGTATCCTCTAGCTGGCTTTAAACCCAACTAGTCCATACGTCTCTCAGTATCATATAGCCAGCTCTCAGCCTCGGTTGGTGCTCCACTAAGAGATCCTGAGAAGGTTTTGACCCTATTTGCAATTAGGGTCTGAGAAATATGAACTTCAGGCGTAATGCCTAATGCTCTGACTACACCCTGAATCAGCTGGAGAAACTGCCTGCTCAAGGTCTCATCTGTAACTCCAGTTAGAGGCTCAGTCCCAGAAACAGTCAGTCCTCTAATCAGGGTCGTCATGCCAATGATAAGAGCATGTGGCAGGTCAATCAACACGGTAGAACTACTAGGGGCGGGAGGATATGAAGGAAATGAAAGATCTACAGGAGCTGAAGGGCTAACACAGGATCATCTATGGGATCGACAAATCTTCCTGCTCTACCTTGCTTACGGGTGGGTCAACATCCTCGACGGGTGCTCATAACAGAGAATCTCTACAAAAGGTAATTCTTAGAGTCAAAACTGGCACCAGAGTACCGTACATAGATAAACATATAAGTCTAAAAGACAAATCAAGTAATAAAATGATCTCATGCATAAATAAGTTAAGGTAATCAGTAAATCTTTAACATAATATGATTACATCATAAAACCATAATTGCAATATAAAAAAGTATACTGAAAAAAATATAGGCTCATGTCACCCAATAAGACAGTTTGGAAGATAAAAACATTACAACAAAATGTATGAGTTGAATGTGTAGATCCTCTAAGTGCCAAGCCAGGGAAGCCTATCCAAAAGCATCTGAAAGGGGAAAAGATTTGGGATATGAGCTACGAAGCTCAGTGTGTTCCAATACTGCATAAAAACATTATATTTAATTTAAATAAACATGAATCATTTCAGTAAAACATGTTACAAGAGCAACCAAAGTTTTTCCTATAAGTCTTCCTACCCTTCATCCGTACTTCAGGATACAGTTCCTCAAAATGGTATTGTATATATATATAGGTATTAACCCGAGCCTACTGGGCTTGGGTACCATCATAAGGGAATACCTTAGGTCTAGGTGAAATTACTCTAGCTGAAGTATAGGAACTGAATACAGGCGGAATTACCCTAGCCGAAGCATAGGAACCTTATACGGGTGGAATTACTAGCAGGATTAGGGCTAAACCTTTATAACTTCATATTATAACCCCAAGTACCCCATTAATTCAGTACATGCATTCTTACAATATACAATATCATATAAACATATTCATTAGTCAATAACAGTAACCATAAAGCATACTTGTCATATCAGGTACTAGGGCATGCATCAAACTTAGAATATAATTAGGGTTCAAATTTGATACGCAGGCTGTGTAAAATAAATTTTACACAAGCCTGCCTATTTCTTCTATAAAATCAAAATTAAACCTAAACTCTAAAAAACTAAACTCCAAACCTTAAACCCTAAACCCTAAATTCTAAATACTAACCTTAAATTCTAAACCCTACAACCCAAACCCCTAAACTCTAAACCCTAAACTAAACCCCTAAAACTAAAAGGTCTGCATAAACTAAAGTTTACACAGACTATGTATTGAAGTTTTTCTTATATAATTATGCTTAATTTCAAAAACAAGTTATGTTTATGTGAAATTAACGTGTCGGTCATGTGCACATGATTATTTTAATAAAACATTAAATAAACACTTAAACAATATGTAATAGAATAAATCATTTCGAATGAGAAGCTTGTAAGGAAAAGAACCTAAAGAATCTCAAACATGACGAACTCACTAAATCTTTTCACACATGAGATGATGATAGCGATGAGAAAATAAAGAAGAAGAAGAAGATAATGAAAAGAATAACTGAAAAAATATTAGAGTTACTCTAAAGTTCTCTACCAGTAAAGAAAATAATTTTAGTGAAGAAGAGGATAACGATGAAGATATGTTCTAGTTTGCTAGAAGATTAAAGCGATTTATAAAGAATGAATCTAAGACTGGAATAATCTAATTGTGTGATTTATGAATACAAAAAACTGAGTCATATCAAGTATGAATGTCCTCAATTAAAGAAAAATGGATCAAGCAAACACAATAAAAAGACATTTGTTGCTACTTGGAGTGTTAAGAACTCTACCAATGATGAAGTAGCCAACCTTTGCCTCATGACCATCAATGATTATTCAAAGGTATTTTCTAACTCATACAATTCAAATTCTTATACATTTGTTGAGTTACACAAGTCACCCATGAAGGAACCAATGAGATAAAAGAAAATAAGACCAGTCTTCTCAATCTTAGCTATGATAACTTTAAAATGAAACCATATGAAGACATTAAAACAATGTTTGAATGTTTCTCCAAAATTGTTAATGGGCTCAAGGGATAGAAGAAATTATTTTGAATGAGAAGATTGTAAGGAAGAGAACCTAAAGAATCTCAAACTTGACGAACTTATTAAATCTTTTCTCACTCATGAGATGATGATGAAGGGATGAGAAGATAAAGAAGAAGAAGAGAATGAAAATAATAACTAAAAAATATTAGAGTTACTCTAAAGTTATCCACCAGTAAAGAAAATGATTGTAGTGAAGAAGAGGATGACGATGAAGATATGGTCTAGTTTGCTAGAAGATTAAAGCGATTTATAAAGAATGAATCTAAGACTGAGAATAATCTAATTGTGTGTTATGAATATAAGAAACTGAGACATATCAAGTATGAATTTAATACCCCCAAAACCGGTCTTGAAGTATGTTATGAAATTGAATGATAATAGAATTATTTTGACTTATTTGATGAGGAAGTTAGACCTATAATCAAATGATCTTGGGACCAGATTAAAGAAAACTAAAAGTGAGTGACTAATGCATAAAGGATTAAACCGAAAAGTTTTGGGAACTTGAGAATTGCATGTTGAAGGAGTTTTTGTTTGTGGTTGTTACACATGTCAAGAATGTGAATGTGCATGTGTGTGGAGATCTCAATAAGGGCAAGAAAAAGAATATTATACCCTTAATCCCCCAAATAAACCGAACACCATAGTTAGAAGAGTTGGAGAGCTTGTTAGGTCTTTGTTGCTAAAATTTTAAAGCTTTTGGGACGATTTTAAAGAAAATTCAATATTTTAGAAGGGAAGGTAAGATTTTTGTGGACCTTCTCTTAAAAGATTGAATTATAGCTGAGAATTTAACCATATTTGTTTGATGAGTTGTTGTTGTTAGCCTGAACTAAGAATGATCTTAGGATTTCGAATTTGCATGTCTTAAGATGCCATGTTTTCTTGTGATTTTGTTAGAAGAATTTGAATTATGGGCAATTTTGAAATTCTTTGAAAAATTGATAGTATGATTTAGAATACTGAACTTGTTTAGCTATATATATTAGAAGGCATTTTGATAATTTGAGAGGTTGGTTGAGCAAGTGATGTGTTATGATTTTGTTATGTATTAAGAAATGGTAGACAACTCTAAACCATTACTAGATTATGTCAAATGAGCTAGAATCCTGAATTGTGAGAACTTGTTGCTTGCTAGTAATCGAAGAGAGATATTGTTTGTCATAGGGGATTTTTTGCAAGATTAAAAAGAAAACAAGGAAGGGGCTGATTTTATGAAAAGGGATTGTTTTGCAAGAAAACTTAGGGACTGTTTTGTTATTTTATGGAACTAAAAATGAGTACATAGTAAACTATTTTGGGAGTACATATGTATATATGTATAAACGAGATTGTTTTTTGGGTGAAAATAAGTACATAATTGACTGTTCTGAATGTATCTAAATAAATTTGGGATTTGTTTTTAGGTATAAAAATATGAATGCAAATGTATGGACTATTATGAATGTGTATAAACATTAATGGACTGTTTTGACCATGTATTTGTGTATATATAAATTTGAATTTATTTTGCATATATGGAATAATTGTTGACTATTATGGATTGAAAAAATAGGGGAGGGGCTGTTTTGCTAATATAAGGGGTTGTTAAGGTTTCATGTGGACTATTTTGGTACATAGATATGTGAACATGTATGATTAGGACTATTTTGTGTTTTAATGAATGCATGGGGTCTGTTTTCAATGTATACAAATATGTCATGGGCTAATCTGAAGTATTTAAGTATGTATGCCAATGTATGAACTGTTTTGCTTTGATGTAAAAGTTGGTGGACTATGTTGTGTGAAATTGTATGTATACTTGAGTAATTGAGTAGTTTTACAAGTGAATGATTATTAGGAATTGTCCTAATACATGGTTGCACTCTTTGTCACATTAGACCAAGAAGTAATTGATGGTGTAAGGATTAAAGTAGATTAAATAGTAGATAAGCAAAAAGGGGATCGTGATTTGGAAACAAAACTAGCTCAGAATAAACAATGAGTGTAGTTTAAAGTCTTGGGATAGGCTCAAAACCTTCCCGAGCATTCTTTGTTGTTAATTTCATTATTATTATCATTATGCGTATGTTACTTGCAAATAATAAGCTCGAATGTAAGGTAAGTACCTGATTTTAAGTATAAGGTGACATGGGATAATTGGATATAGACTTTTTAAGTTAGGACTTCTATATGTTATGTATGATGATGTGCAACTTTTTTTCATGATAAGCTTTTTTGAATTGATCAAAATAATTATAATGGAAACTACATGTGATTTACGATAATGGAAACTTTTCTATGTTACTCTTCGAATAAGAGAAATGAACCAATGAGAAATTCACATAAGGTGAATATATGCTACATATGACAAAGGCAACAAGCTTGATGATATGATGTTTTTGTAAGGAGCTATGCTCACTTTACTTTTAAATAAGATATGATAATTGTGAAAGCCTTGGTTTCGAGCCAGTCTTAGGTATAGTTGGCATGTCATAGAGTCCATAGAGCTCGTGTTTGGGGTGGACAACGGTCCTTATTTGGTGACAGTAGGAGGGAATTTTAGTGGTCACTTGGCGATAGTAGGAGGGATTGACCGGTACTGCGAGCACCATTTTATTTGGCAACAGTTGGATATGGATTCGTGTACCTAGCCTGATACTTGATTCTCAAGGCTATGATAAAAAGAAATTATAAGGATTTATAAGATAAACATTGAATTAATATAATAACTTGCTTAACAAGAAATGTATATTTAATTGATTTTCGACTATGCTTGATAAGTACATATGTTTTGTTAGAAGGCACATATGTATGTCTGGGTGATTAATTGCTTTGGTGCATTCATATACTTCAAACCACTTCATGTATTTATGTGTACATTAGATTAGAAAAACTTATTCTAGAACTGTCAACTCCTTGCTCAAGATTAGAACTATACTTGATTCCAAAGGCTGTGAATAAGAAACACTGAAATAAACAAGTTAAATTAATAAATGATCTCAACAACTCATGTGATAAGTAACATTCTGAAATGATACATGGTTACTTCCTTGGTATTAAGAAAATAAGGCTATGATCAAGAAGGATAAGTATAACCTTTAAAGGTCATGACTATATAGAAATCAAGAATGATTATACATGATTCTATTTACTTTTAATAAGATAAAAATGGTTGTTTGCATAATAGGGGAAATTAAACTAAGTTTACTCTGATTTGTTAAGTGAACTAAGTGTTAAGACTTAATCTTGTTGTAGAATATGCGTACTAAGGATTGATTGAACATGTGTTATACCTGTAAATCAGTTTACTTGTCTACTAAGCTTAATAAGTGATTTTTCTTGTGAATTAAGCTTTAAACAAGCTATAAGAGATGGTTTGTTTCGTGACAAGTAAGAGATAACTATGACACAACTTGCTTACTATTGAAATAAAGGATTTGGCTTTAACTTTGATTTGGTAATAGATGGTAAATACCTCAAAAATGAAAGACAAGAATAAAAGTATTTGATTGGCCTCTAGGCTTTAAGAATATGAAGTAATCGAATGTATGTTGAAACCTTATGGTTTCATTATCTTGCTATTCGAATCTATTTGTGAAATCATGTGATTATATGAACTTATCAATTGAACTTATGTTTGAAACATTCGATTAAGCTTAGTATTTATCTAGATCCGATAGTTTTGAAGAAAATTAAAGCTACATCTTAAAGCTTCTAATTTATATATTGGTTATTTAGGCTACCTCACAAAGTGATTACTTACTTAGCCATTTCTGTCTTTGTTTCAGGTTATGTTTAGTGATCCCTTGACTCGGAGCTTGGTCGAGATCACAAGTACAAGATGCATGCTTTGTAAACCTTTGTTAAATCTCCCAGTAGGGTGGCACATGATTGAATTTACATATAGATTGTTTGTTAAATTTTGAGTTTCTGCTAGTGATCATTCGATTTGTTTGTATAATATAAGCATGTAAATGGCCTCTTATTTCGTGGTGCTAGATGTCTAGATAAAATTTGATTTGATTTGTCTAGTAATAAGTATAGCTTGTTAGAATCAGAATATCAAATAATGCAGTTAATAAGCTAAAGGTCATAAATGATACATTTTCGAATGAATTGGGAATAAACAACTTGGCCTAACATGCTCCAATCATAGTAAAAGTTTATATTTTAAATTGAACTCACCTTCGTAATACTTGTGTGTTTTTGAGTTGGTCTCTTACATGCCATGTATATAGGGATTCCTTATTATGCTTGCATCGAGTGTTTCTGAGACAAATAGCTTGATGTTAATTGTTACATTCAGTTCTAAGTCGTTCAAACAATGATTAAGATTTGTTTAAAAAAATTAATTAGACCAATTTAGAGAATACTCTGAATGGTGCCTAATAGATTTACAAGTTTGATTATTTTGTTTAGTATTATAGTTACATGTTTGTCTCTCTTATTCGGACAAATGCACATAGAAAATATGAATGGCTTTATTTTCTCCATGTTCTTTGATCTAAAAGAATCTTGTTTGTTTGTGTTTGTTTTGAAAACACTTCCTGATTCGGTTTACTTCTAAGTCGGGTTAAGGGTGTTATAATTTGGTATCAGAGTATAGGTTTAGTCGATTCTTGGACTAAATCGAGACTCGTTGCATCATCATTTGTTATATGTGCCACCTAGGAGTTATATTTGACAAAGTACTTGTGATCTGCATCTGATAAAAACTCTTTTATGTGTTAATAGTTAGTAGAAATGTCTGTAATACTTTTGGACCGGAATAATAAGATCTCGGTTGGCTCCTCTAATGGATGAGGTACTGAAGGATGGACCAGGAATAATAAAATACTCGAAATGTTGCTAAATAGCAGTAGAAACCCCCTCAAATCCATCCTATGTAGTAAAAATGTTTCCTTAGCATGATGGAAATATCCAATCAATTTGATGCCTCTCCGACATAAAAACCCTACAACTCTTCCCGTTCTTTCTTTGGTTGTGTAACCAGGGGGCTCCGGTAGACAAGTTAGCTCAACATCGAAGCTTATACCTTCATGGGTACAATTGAATTGTACCCAAACCCTGTATATGCCTTGAATTGATTCTGGATCAACTCGTTCCTTCATATATTTTATCCTTATTGAGAAGATTGATTTGAATCTTGAACCTATCAACGGTAATTCAGTTGTCATAAATCCTTGAGAGTTAGAATTGTGGTAAACAGAATATGTTGGAAATGTCCTTTGTTTACATAAGGAATTTCTTTCTTTCTACCAATCTTTTTGTACTACCTTTCCATGAACTTGACCTTGTTACCATGTCTGGGTAGATTGCTAAAAAAAACCTTTCTTCATGGATTAGGAATAGAATCTATATTCTTGCTAGATAAGAAACCATCTGAATCAAATTTTGCGTTTGTTTCTTTACTCGAAGTCAATGAGACTAAAACTTGCTCTTGAATCTATTTTAATCATTTTTGAATTTCCTGATGTTTTTTCGAGAAACTCCGGGATTACCTTCTAAGAGAGAAGTAGAGTTTTGAATTAAAGTTTAATCTGGATTTAATTCAGTCTCTATCCCTCTTTACTGGATGGCTTCGGTCGAGCTTAAAGAACTCAAGAATCAGTTGCAAGGACTCCAGGATAAAGGAGTTATCAGACCTAGTTTATCTTTTTGGGAAAATTTTCAGTTTATTTGTAAAGAAGAAAGGTGGATCGATGTGGTGTTGCATTAACTATTGGTAATTGAATGAGCTCATCATCAAGCACAAGTGCATGCTATCGAGAACCAAAGAATTGTGTGATTAGCTTAAAGATACTGTAATATTCTCTAAGATCGATCTCCGATCAGGATACTATCAGATGTTTCTAAGGTTGCATTCAGAACTCGATATGGTCACTATAAGTTTTTTGCAATGCCTTTTTGGCTTAATAAATGCTCTAACCGCGCTTATGGACCATATGAATCGAGTTTTAAACCTTATTTGGACAAGTTTGTGATTTTCCTTATTGACGATATTTTCATCTATTCCAAAGATAAGGTTGAACATACGAAACACCTTCTAATTGTTCTACAAATCCTTTGAGACCATCGACTCTATGTAAAGTTCACTAAATGCAAATTTTGATTATTCAATGTGTCTCTTCCCAATCATGTATTATATGGAGAAGAGATTAAGGTTGATTCTAAGAAAATTCAAGCAACTGTTGATTGGAGACCTCCAAGAAATATTGGTAAAATTAGAAATTTTCCAGGGTTAGCTACACTAACAAAGATTTGTTAAAGGGTTTTCTATCTTGACCACCCATCTAACCATGATTCTTCAGCAATTAGATCTTGAATTTTAGAGTATTTTCTCTTAAGATAAAGATGAACCTAAATCAAACTTCTTTCTGAATTCTAGCGGCTTACTCTATTTTTAATAGAGTTTGGGTAACCCACGATTAAACCCCTGAGAATGAAATGCTTCGGAAAGCTCATGGTAGTTTCTTCTCATTTTTATCTAGGTCAATAAAAATGTATAAGGATCTAAAAGAACTATTTTGATAGCCGAGAATAAAATTAGCAATTTCAGAATTTATTCGGATAACCATGGACTTTGTAGGTGGATTGCCTTTATCACCAAGAAAGAATGATATAGAGTGGGTGTTAGTTACTAATTTTCTAAGTCAGATCATTACGTGCCTATACGAATGAGTTTGAGTTTTAGATCAAATTGGCAAAGTTGTATGTATGAGAAGTGATCAAGTGTGTCTAAAGATATCCCCATGGGAGAAGGTATTTAGATTCAAAAAAATGGGAAGCTTAACCCTCGTTTTATTGGACCATTCAAAGTTATGGAGAGGATTGGTCCTATTACCTATCGTCCAAATCTACCCAGTGAATTTGATAAGATACACAATGTATCTCATGTCTCTATACTTCACAATTATCGATTCGATCTTTCTCATGCGCTAGAGCTTGAAGAGGTAGAGCTCAATCCAGATTTTCCTTTGATGAATAACCAATTCGAATCTTAGACCGTGAGATCAAAAGACTCCATAACAAGTTTGTCCCTCTCATCAAAGTTTGTGGAGAAACCACAAGGATGAAGAAGCTAATTGGGAATCTAAGTCAGCTATGGAGGAACAATATCCTTATTTCTTCACTTCAGGTAAATTCGAGGACGAATTTCTTTTAAGGGGAGAGAATTGTAATACCCCAAAAACCAGTCTTGAAGTATGTTATGAAATTGAATAATAATAGAATTATTTGACTTATTTCATGAGGAAGCTAGACCTATAATCAAATGATCTTGGGACCGGATTAAAGAAAATTAAAAGTGAGTGACTAATGCATAAATGATTAAACTGAAAAGCTTTGGGAACTTGAGGATTGCATGTTGAAGGAATTTTTGTTTGTGGTTGTCACACACGTCAAGAATGTGAATGTGCATGTGTGTGGAGATCTCAGTAAGGGCAAGAAAAAGAATATTGTTCCCTTAATCCTCCAAATGAACCGAACACCATAGTTAGAAGAGTTGGGGAGCTTGCTAGGTCATTGTTGCTAGAATTTCAAAGCTTTTGGGACGATTTTAAAGAAAACTCAATAGTATAGAAGGGAAGGTAAGATTTTGTGAACCCTTTCTTAAAAGATTGAATTATAGTTAAGAATTTAGCCATATTTGTTTTATGACTTGTTGTTGCTAGCCTTGAATTAAGAATGATATTAGGATTTTGAATTTGCATGTCTTAAGATGCCATGTTTTCTTGTGATTTTGTTAGAAGAATTTGAATTATGGGCAGTTTTAAAATTCTTTGTAAAATTGATAGTATGATTTAGAATATTGAACTTGTTTAGCAATATATATTAGAAGCCATTTTGATAATTTGAGAGGTTGGTTGAGCAAGTGATGTGTTATGATTTTGTTATGTATTAAGAAATGGTAGATAACTCTAAACCGTTACTAGATTATGTCAAATGAGCTAGAGTCCTGAATTGTGAGAACTTGTTGCTCGCTAGTAATCGAAGAGAGATATTGTTTGTCATAGGGGATTGTTTTGCAAAATTAAAAAGAAAATAGGGCAGGGGCTAATTTTATGAAAATAGACTGTTTTGCAAGAAAACTTAGGGACTGTTTTGTTATTTTATGAAACTGAAAATGAGTACATAGTAAACAATTTTGGGAGTACATATGTATAAACGTGACTATTTTTTGGGTGAAAATAAGTACATAATGGACTGTTCTGAATGTATCTAAATAAATCTGGGATTTGTTTTGAGGTATCAAAATATGAATGCAAATGTATGGACTATTATGAATGTGTATAAACATTAATGGACTATTTTGACCATGTATTTGTGTATACATAAATTTGAGTTTGTTTTGCATATATGGAACAATTGTGGACTATTATGGATTGATGAAAATAGGGGATGGGTTGTTTTGCTAATATAAGGGCTGTTAAGGTTTCATGTGGACTGTTTTGGTACGTAGATATGTGAACATGTGTAATTAGGACTATTTTGTGTTTAAATGAAAGCACGGGGACTATTTTGAATGTATACAAATATGTTATGGGCTAATCTGAAGTATTTAAGTATGTATGCCAATGTATGAACTGTTTTGCTTTGATGTAAAAGTTGGTGGACTGTGTTGTGTGAAATTGTATGTATACTTGAGTAATTGAGTGGTTTTACAAGTGAATGATTATTAGGAATTTTCCTAATACATGGTTGCACTCTTTGTCACATTAGACCAAGAAGGAATTGATGGTGTAAGGACTAAAGTAGATTAAATAGTAGATAAGCAAAAAGGGGGATCGTGATTCGGAAACAAAACTAGCTCAAAATAAATAGTGAGTGTAGTTTAAAGTCTTGGGATAGGCTCAAAACCTTCCCGAGCATTCTTTGTTGTTAATTTCATTATTTATTATCATTATGCGTATGTTACTTGCAAACAATAAGTTGGAATGTGAGGTAAGTACCTAATTATAAGTATAAGGTGACATGGGATAATTGGATACAGACTTTTTAAGTTAGGACTTCTATATGTTATGTATGATGATGTGCAACTCTTGTTCATGATAAGTTTTTTTGAATTGATCAAAATGCTTATAATGGAAACTACATGTGATTCACAATAATTGAAACTTTGCTATGTTACTCTTCGAATAAGAGAAATGAACCAATGAGAATTTCACATAAGGTGAATATATGCTACATATGACAAAGGTAACAAGCTTAATGATATGATGTTTTTCTAAGGAGCTATGCTCACTTTACTTTTAAATAAGATATGATAATTGTGAAAGCCTTGGTTTCGAGTCAGTCTTAGGTATAGTTGGCATAGAGTCCATAGAGCTCGTGTTTGGGGTGGACTAAGGTCTTGGACTACGGTCCTTATTTGGCAAAAGTAGGAGGGAAGTTTAGTGGTCACTTGGCGACAGTAGGAGGGATTGACCGGTACTGCAAGTACCATTTTATTTGGCGACAGTTGGTTGGGGATTCGTGTACCTAGGCTAATACTTGATTCTCAAGGCTATGATAAAAAGAAATTATAAGGATTTATAAGATAAACCTTGAATTAATATAATAATTTGCTTAACAAGAAATGTATATTTAATTGATTTTCGACTATGCTTGATAAGTACATATGTTTTGTTAGAAGGACATATGTATGTCTGGGTGATCTATTGCTTTGGTGCATTCATATACTTCAAACCACTTCATGTATTTATGTGTACATTAGATTAGAAAAACTTATTCTAGAATTGTCTATTCCTTGCTCAAGCTTAGAACTATACTTGATTCCAAAGGTTGTGAATAAGAAACACTGAAATAAACAAGCTAAATTAATAAATGATCTCAACAACTCATACGATATGTAACATTCTGAAATGATACATGGTTACTTCCTTGGTATTAAGAAAATAAGGCTATGATCAAGAAGGGTAAGTATAACCTTTAGAGGTCATGACTATATAGAAATCAAGAATGATTATACATGATTCTATTTACTTTTAATAAGATAAAAAGGGTTGTTTGCATAATAGGGGAAATTAAACTAAGTTTATTCTGATTTGTTAGCTGAAATAAGTGTTAAGACTTAATCTTGTTGTAGAATATGCGTACTAAGGATTGATTGAACATGTGTTATACTTGTAAATCGGTTTACTTGTCTACTAAGCTTGATAAGTGATTTTTCTTGTGAATTAAACTTTAAACAAGCTATAAGAGATGGTTTGCTTGCGTGACAAGTAAGAGACAACTATGACACCAATTTCTTACTATTGAAATAAAGAATTCGGCTTTAACTTTGATTTGGTAATAGACGGTAAATACCTCGAAAATGAAAGATAATAATAAAAGTATTTGATTGGCCTCTAGGCTTTAAGAATATGAGGTTATCGAATGTATGTTGAAACCTTATGGTTTCATTATCATCAATTGAACTTATGTTTGAAACATTCAATTAAGCTTAGTATTTATCTAGATCCGATAGTTTTGAATAAAAATTAAAGCTACGTTTTAAAGCTTCTAATTTATATATTGGTTATTTAAGCTACACTTACTTAGCCACTTCTGTCTTTGTTTCAGGTTATGTTTAGTGATCCCTTGTCTCGGAGCTTGGTCGAGATCACAAGTACAAGATGCATGCTTTGTAAGCCTTTGTTAAATCTCCTAGTAGGGTGGCACATGATTGAATTTGCATATAGATTGTTTGTTAAATTTTTAGTTTCTGATAGTGATCATTCGATTTGGTTGTATAATATAAGCATTTAAATGGCCTCTTAATTCGTGGTGCTAGATGTCAAGATAAAATTTGATTTGATTTGCCTAGTAATAAGTATTGCTAGTTAGAAGTCAAGATTAAACCTAAGGAATTCATCTATGGATCTTCATGGTTTCAAAGTACTAGTTCATGTTTGATTTGAAATCGGAATATCAAATAATGCAGTTAATAAGCTAAAGGTCATAAATGATACATTTTCGAATGAATTGGGAATAAACAACTTGGCCTAACATGCTCCGATCATAGTAAAAGTTTAGATTTTAAATTGAACTCACCTTCGTAATACTTGTGTGTTTTTGAGTTGGTCTCTTACATGCCATGTATATAGGATTCCTTATTATGCTTGCATCTAGTGTTTCTGAGACAAATAGCTTGATGTTAATTATTACATTCAGTTTCCTAAGTCGTTCAAAAAATGATTAAGATTTGTTTAAAAAAATTAATTAGACCAATTTAGAGCACACTCCGAATGATGCCTAATAGATTTGCAAGTTCGATTATTTTGTTTAGTATTATAGTTACATGCTTGTCTCTCTCATTCGAACAAATGTACATAAAAAAGTATGAATGACTTTATTTTCTCCCTGTTTATTGATCTAAAACCATCTTGTTTGTTTGTGTTTGTTTTGAAAACACTTCTTGATTCAATTTACTTGTAAGCCGGGTTAGGGGTGTTATAATGAATATCCTCAATTAAAGAAAAATGGATCAAGCAGTTGCTACTTGGAATGATGAGGACTCTACCGATGATGAAGTAGCCAACCTTTGCCTCATGACCATCAATGATGAATCAAAGGTATTTTCTAACTCATTCAATTCAAATTCTTATACATTTTATGATTTGCAAGATGCCTGTGATAAATTAATTTTAGTATGTGAAGTCAGAATTTTAAAACATAAAAGATGATTTCAAAATTGAAAGATGCAAATGAATCTCTTTCTAAGACTAAAATTGAACTTGAGTGTAAGCTTGATAAAATGCAAGCAAAAATTAAATAATTTGAAATAAAGAACTTAGGCATGCATAATTTTCTTACAAGAGTTCAAAATGATCATCAAAAGAAAATGAATGATTTTGAAAAGGAAAAAAATTTATTTAACAAAAACATTAAAAGAATAAACTAAAAATTGAGAGAACTCCAAATTAAATATTCTGAAATTTGACTTTATAATATAGGTTGAACTAATATTTTGATCTAACAAATTAAGAGAAAAATAATTTTGGACTTAATCAGATATATTAAATTTCTCAAAAATAATTCAAAATCCAAACAAACTTGGTTTTTTAATGTTTCCAAATTAGTCAAACATTTTTCAAAACTAATATGATCTATTTTTATACTTTTAAAAGTTCTCTCAAACTTTTAGGCAAAAAGGATCAATCCCCTAAGGCAAGAGATTGATCCCATTAAAGCCATAATGATTTTAAATGTTTTATTTCAGCCTCTATATAAGTACAAAAGGATTGATCTACTAGTTGAAGATATTGATCCCTTCACCATATGATTGATAATTGAGTGAAAGAATCAATCCTTTTACTTTGTAACGACAATATTTATGAAAAATGATTGATCATTTGTTTAAAAGATCGGTCTTTCATGCTATAAATGTTGATTTTCTTGGTAGATAACGGCTCCAAACGGCTAGTATTCATAGAGAGGATATAAAAACAAGGTCAAAATATCTCAACAACAATAAGAAACATAATGCAAAGAAAATATCAACATCAAAGAGTCTTAGAGAGCTAAATTATTGTGTCTTTCATTGTAAAACACTTATGAATCATCCTTGTTATTTTTGCTCAAGTGTTCTTTGGATGAGAGCTTATTATTGCAAACATTCAATCTTTGTAATAATTACATTAAATTTGCTTTATTTGTATTTATACTTTTAGAGAGTGTGTAGTCAAGGTTTCGGGATATAGACATTGAAGGATATTGTAAGGTTACACATTGTCCTTAAAGGTAAGCAAATCTACTGAATTTGAGAAATCAGTAGTGTGGATAACTAAGGTAGTGGAGTAGACTTGTTTAGAAGTCGAACTACTCTAAAATCATTGGGAAAAATTTTCTATATTTTTCAATTTCTTACACAAATTTTTTAAGAGCCAATTCACCCAGTTTTTGGCATATTTTGGTTGATATGTTGAACTAACAGTTCTATGTAAATCAAGAAACTAACCTTAACCTAAGTGGGGTATTTCATATTTCTAATGTTTGAATCAATTTGGTTTATGTTAGATTATTTGACAAATTAAAGTAAAAATTTTCTTCAAATATGACAATGTCATAATGATTGACACAATTTTTCTTGCTAAAAAAGTCTTTGTAACAACAATGTTATTAGTTGTTTATTCAAAATTATTAAGTCTACTAGTTGATTCAAACACCCTTTTTGACCAAAGAAGTTTGATTCAAACATACTTCCAAAAAGAGCATTTGAATTTGTTGACTTTTTTTTTTATATGCACTCGTTTGGTATCATTAAGCATCATATGCTATTCTAGCCTCACTCAAATGTTCTTTTGCTCAGATATTAGATATTTTAATCTTTGACTCTTGTTCTTCATCATCTTTGAACAAATCCAAAATCAGAAGTACCAAAAAGAAAATAAATCTAAAAAAATAAATAATAAATATTAAAGTAAGACTTTAGAGTTTGGGTTACAATTTAAATGGTAAGAATATTAACAAGGTTTGGTCAAAACCTTAAATCGATCTGACATTCAAATTTGAGATAAAAAAAAAAGAAGAATGTCAAGATATCATGGTCAATTTTGGGTATTTAAGTTTATTTATTTTTTAATTATTTAGAGATTTAAAAAGGAAAAAAAAAGCATTTGGCTAACGATCTTTGTGGTAGAGTAGACTATATCAATGACGATATTAGATGACAACTGCTAGGGTTTCATGGAGAGAAGAAATGAGGAGAAGCAAAAGAAAAAACTAAAAGGAAATGGAAATAAGAAAAAAAAAAAAGGAAAAAGAACAAATAACAATATTTTTAATGTAAAATAATTGGATAAATTATTGACAGGTCTCTAAAATTTTGGACAAATTTTTAACAAAATTTAATGCCTTTTTCAAAAATATCACATGACAGTGTTAGAGTAGTTCATGTGTCCTACCACATCATTTTTAACGTCGTTAGATTTAAAGGACATAATAAAAAATGAAAATAAAGTATACGAGACACATTAAACATTTTGAAAGTACATCTACCACATTAAAAGTTTCGCTACAGTACAGAGACAACAATATGATTATCCCATAAGAATTTTACCAAACCAAGGAAACCCAAACCCTTGTTAGCCACCTTTGTCACCCTTGAATTTTGACGGTTCAATCATATAATTTAAATTGAAAATAAGAAATTATAGTAAGATATAAAAAATCAAAATTGATAAAACATAAGTTTATTATTATTTTTGATTTTATTTTTGAAGGATAAAATACACAAAATATCACTAAACTTTAGGATCTGACTCAATTATACCACTGAACTAAAAAACGATAATGTTATACCACTAAAGTTTAGTAACAAGGTTCGATTATATATTTGAACTTTAGTAAAAGGTTCAATTGTACCAATAGGCTATTACCGTGTTAACGACATGATGATATGGACAGCGAATGAACACGTCAATCCTAAACCAAAACGAAATCATTTTTGTATAGCTAATTTGATGCCTACGATGACCCAAAATGACGCCGTGTTATTAGAGGAAAATTAAGAAAAAATTGCACTCAAGGAAGTTTGAACCAAGGACCTTTGGGACAAAAGATTGGCAAGTAACAACCAAGCCAACTTAGAATCTTCTAATAATTCAACCACAAATAAAATATATTTATACCTGCAGTTAGGGCTAGCAAAGGATTAGATTTGGGCGGATTAGGCGGGTGGGTTGGGTCATAAATGGGTTCTACTATTAAAAAATTAGAATTATAAATACATGTACTATCTTACTAAAACATTTAATATTTAATACATTAAAGTCGACTGCTATTAAAGTTCAAAATTTTCAAATATTCTTACATACAACAAAATTACATAAATAAAGTTCTCACTTCCCATACTAAACAAAGGCCTAAAAATTATATAAGTGGGCAAGTAGACCATGCATCAATCATCAGCCTCAGCCTCTACCTCCTTATTTCATCTTACCATAAAGCTACTACCATCAGTTCTTCACATAATCAACGTCAATGATTCAAAGGTCATCTCCATCTTGTAACAAATAGGAAAATAAAATGTTGTGACATAATTTTCAAAGAAAAAATAAAAATTTAAAAAAAGAATATGATTAAATTACCGAATTAACGTCAACAACTTCACTTGATGAACATCCATCACCTTCCAGATCACTATCCTCCAAGATAGTAGCACATGCTTGTGCATTATCGAAACACATGTCTAAAATAATATAATGAAACATATTATCAATTATAAGATCAACAAAAAGAAAAGTCAAGTGCATAGAAAAATATGATAAAGTTACATGAATACTCTCCAATTATCCAAATCTGCATACATATGAGAGCCTCTACTGTATCATCATGAAGGCTTAAATGATGGGGACTCACCACCCTCCCACCCTTGCTAAAGGCATTCTTTGAAGCTAAAGTAAATGCAAGAATTATTAAAATATCATTAATACTTTTTATCAAGATTGAAAGTTTTAAATACATTCTCCAATAGTGAAGGACATCAAATTCATTACTATCGGGGCAATGCATCATCCTCAAGATATTGATCTAACTCGCACCTCACATTAGCTTTTCTTTTTTTAGTCATGTTAATCTTAGTCCATTTATCAACTTCCTCATCACCATTTTTATTAGGATCATTAACTGCATTTCTCTTACCCAACAACCCATCACGACTATAAGAAGTGGATGAGACATAATCCTCATTTCTAGGTCTATCTTGGTACTTAAGAAGCAGTTCATACAACAATCCTCGAACCATATATTTTATTGAAATAATATTCCACACACTCCAACTTATTTTTAGGGTCCAACATGGCTGCAACTGCTAAAATTTCATTTATTTTTTACCAATACTAGTCAAACTTCTCCATTATTTTTTTAGCCATATCTCTAATAACTTGCTCATTATCAATATCTTTCCAAAATTTTAATGCTATTTTGATCTCACATACTTGTCGAAAAAATAAGTTGGTAGTAGGATATTTCCTACTAGAGAACAACTTAGTCACTTTGTGGAACTTCTTCAATTTTTTGACAAATAATTTCAGCCAACTCCCAATTATGTTGAGTAAGAACCACAAACTTAAACCTAGGATTTTAAGTTTTCAAATTATCAAAGACATTCTTAAATGGCAAAACACTTATAAGCATTTAATAAGTGTAGTTCCATCTTGTTTTACAATCAAGTGACAACTTTTTAGAACAATCAATTTTCGAAGCTCTAGCTTTGTTTGCAAACTTTTAACTCTACTAGGAGTTATAGTCCAAAACACAACACGATTACGAATCATTTCAATCTCATAACAAATTACTTCCAAATCATCTTAAATAATCAAATTCAAAATATGTGCATTACAACGCACATGCAAAAAATTACCACCCAAATAAAAGATTATCATGATCAAATTTCTCTTGCAACAAATCAACCATAGCATCATTTGTTGAACAATTATCCAACCCTGATGATTGCGTAGATATCCTATTTTGCATACCCTTTTACTTGGTTTTTGCGCGTGTTTAAGCTCATATAGATGCATTTAGGAGCAGTTTGCGTATAGTTAGGGAGTTATACTACTTGTGCTTGAATGTTATATATTTTGGTGCTTTAATGGGAAATGTAATGTTTTGTGGATCATGTGCATGATCTATCGTAGCTGGAGGAATGCTGGAACAGAAAGATAGCAGATCCCTCGATTGGAGTTGACGAGGCAAAAAGAGCTGGAAATAAATCTAACTTTGACCCACATGGACTCTCCTTAGATAGAGAACATTAAAGATAATGGGAAAGCAAGACCTTCTTAAAAGAGGTTGCACGTGCTTTAGGGTTACGAAACCCTAGCTTCCTCACCTATATAAAGAAGACTTGAACAACAATTAAAGAGATCTTGATCATAGATGACATTCCTCAGTCTTTAGCTATCGAAGAACTACCAGAGTTGAAGTTCTAGAGGAGTCTCCACACGACTGACGCCATCAAGAGAGGCTGAAGGAGTGTGAGACCTACAACAACAATTAGAAAGCTTGAAGGAGATCAACGAGGACGCTGGACCCTTTTCTATCCCTTGCTTTATAAACTGTCATGTTTTTAATTTCAATTTTGTATATTTTAGGCTCATAAATTAGCTAAGTCTTTTAGTTGGGTTTATTACTCTTTATTATTTTATGCTTTGAATATTTTTTTAATGTTATAGTTCTTTTCCTTTATCTATTCTGTCCATCATTCTTCATGCGTAGTTGTTGTAAGAGCTATCGAGAGAGGCCTTTTAACTATTGATCTGTGGCTTAATATTGAGAGGGTTAGGTTAAAAAAATGTGAACAGTGGGGCTAAGCTGTTAACTTATTCTTAATCCGACTTAGACATAAGTTTAGGGTTCCAATGACTAATAATAAGAACTTAAATAAATAATAGAGTTGTTAGGGTTCACGAAGACATGTATTACCTTAGCTTCTTTGTTATTAGCTTCTAGGCATCGCGAGAGTCAAAAGTTCTTTAGAAAATCTTGTCGAGTAGATAAAGATATCATGGTTTACGCAGACATGTATCAACCGTCGCTATAACATTGAAATAAATAGTCAATCATAATTCATAGGCAATAAACCCATCTTCCATAATTATCTATTATTTGCTGCAGCATCTATTAGTCTTGATCATAGCTACTTTACTTTATTTTGCATTTAGTTTTGATAAATCACCATCAAACCAATACTTGCTCAACTTCTTTTAAGTACGATAGCTTCGTATTTATTGATCCAATCCTCGTGGGTTTGACACTCTACTCTATCACTTTATTGCTTGATCCACGATTATACTTGCTCTAAAGTGCATCACTATTCGGCAGACATCAAGCACCACAGATGAGAATTTCTCAGCAATATTGTACACATTCAAAGAATCTACCAAAACTTGGGCAAGCATGTGGGCAGTATGCGGACAATAAATATAAACAAACCTATTATAAGACGACATAATAAAAACACATCAGTTTTGAGCAAACAAAAAATCACCAAAGGAACACAACATGATAGGTTATAATTATATATCCTTTGTAATGATTAATTCTTTCATATTTTAATTATATTTTGAGCTTAATTATGGAAATTATGTTTGTTTTGATTTAGGAGGTGAAATATGGATGCAATGGTGAAATTCAACTCAAAAGCATGTTTTTAGCTTTCCAAGTGAAAGTCAAGTCCTTTGGAAGAAAGTAGAAATGGGCAGAAGCTCATCTTTGATAAGGCATGACCACGCCTTATAACTAATGTGAGACTGATGTTTGACGTGAAGAATCTGACTTTTTGGAATCAAATTCGAGATGAAGCCCACTTTTATGGATATTTCCATTATTTTTGAAGTGTTAGACCAAGAATCAATCTCTTTTATTAATTAGAACTTTATTTATTTAGATTTCCCTTAATTTTATCTTTCCTTATTAGATTAGAACTCAATTAAAGGAGATTACTTTTAGGTTTAGGGTTTTTGCTCTCTATATAAAGAGCTCAATAGGTCTCTTATAAAGAGCTCAAGTTTGCTTTCTCGCTTGCGAACATTTTCAAGATATCATTTTTCAAAGTATTGTATGGGATTATCTTCAAGCATGGATTTAAGCTGTTGACGAATTTTTAAAACCCAATATGTTCAACAATATATAACAAATATTTATGAAGAATAACCATATTGGCTAGCTCCTTTTATGATACCTCTTGAGAAAACACATGATTCTCTAGCTTTATAGATGAATCTTGCTTACGAATAATAGACAAGAATTTTTGGCACAAATCAACTTACATCACATGCTTTCTAGAGCATCTAATTTAAAAATGATCTTTCAAATGTGAGGTTCTATTTTTGCTTTTGGCAGAGAATATGTGGCCGCAATATAGACACTTTACTATTGTTTCTCCATTAAAAACCACCCCCTCAAAGTGATTCCACACCAGGGAAGTAAGCTTTCTGGGTTAACAAGGTGGTGGGCCTGATGGCGTATGCATAGTTGTATTTTGTTGAGATGAATCTAGAAATGTTGGTGTAGAATGCATAGGTTGAGCAGCCGGCTGAGTACTAATTGGAGCCGAAAGTGACATTGAAATCTCAAGAGAATAATATTGAGGATAGAAAACTTTGGAGCAGCTGAACAACTATTTATATCTCCCATCTCCATTTCTGAAGTACAAATAAAATCAATTTGCATTTATCAACAAACAAAAAAGAACACAAAAATTTAACCATTGTACTACCATTTCCTACCCTCTTCAAACAAAAACAACAAATGAAAATATTTAACCCATTTTAAAAAATAGAATAGCAATGAAAAAACAAAAACTAAAGCTAACATTTTGCATACCTTGGTGAGATTATGAATTGAAATGAGATAAATAAAGAGAAAATCAAAGAGAAGTTGAAAGTTGAGAATGATTGAGACCTAAAAAAATCAGAAACTACATATGAAATCGCAGGAAAAGAAAGAACGTTCAGATCTAAACCAAAATAAAAAAATCAAAATTTAAAAGTTTATATACCTCTTTGATTCAATTCCTGGTTGAAATCGTAGGAGGGAGAGTGGGGTGTCTCATGGTAGAGAGTGTGTGAGAGTAAGAATAGTGAAATGATGTTTAAATGAGGAAATGAAGAAATATTTTTAGGGTTTAGCCCCCCAAAAAGTCTTTAAGGTTCAAAATATCAGAATTCACTTTAAACTTAAGAAATTTTTAAATTAATATTATATTAAAGGATGGATGGGGCGGGTAACAGATTAGATGGTGGGTTGAAAATTTTCCACCCGAAAACATCATCCGTTACCCACTTTAAACGAATCAAACCCATGTTCCGTTGTTTTTTTGTCCATTTACTTGGATCGGGTGGGTCAGGTGGGCCACTATCCATGGGTAATTGCATGCTATAATTGCAGTTGAACTTAATTAAATTTATTTCATAATATAAATATTATTTATAATTTATATTAGGGTTAAACTACTTAGGTGACCATCAAACTATGAGGACGATCCTATTTTGATCACCCAACTAAGGAACTCGTCAATCATACCATGAAACTTTTAAATTGGTCCTATTTTTTGCTCGGCAAATAGTATGATATTAATGTGGAATCATACAAGCCAACATGACCTCGAGCCTCATTAAAAACCTCCCTACACCTAAATGGAGGAAAAGAGTACTCGAGGTAGTGTATAAGAAACAAATGCCAAAAACAATCCAACATAAATCAAAATGTAAACAATATTAACATAGTACATCAAGACCTATGGAAAAGAACGAATTCATCACCCGAAACCATGTCGCTGGATCCACTCCGCCTTTAGCTAACGCATTAGCCAAACTATTAGCTTCGCGATACACATTATGAATGCAAACACTGGATAACACCATACAAAGCTCATCAATTTGATGAAAACAATCTCATAGTTTCCATGGACGACGATCCATTTGAAGTCAACACATAGATCCAATATAAACAACATAGTTTCATGCCTGAATTTTTGCCATCCGATGAAAATACTTGGTATTACGATCACCTTCCTTTAACCACTTGACTCTCATTTTTTCTCCACACGGACTCTCGATATCCGTAAAGTTTCTATAGTTCCGCTTGAACATGTCTCCGCTCCTCTACCTCCATGCTCAACCTTCTATCAAATTCCTCTAACCTCTGCATCATGAGCACAATCCGCTGCTCAATCAATTCAGAGACGCCCCTCACCAAACTAGAACATCCACAACGATCACCAATATTTTGTATCACGTCAAAATCCACCCAAACACCAAGGACTAACAAGGAGTTGGGAAAGTTCCTGCCATAACACAACCTGCTCACCCACTCCACAAGGAGCATATACTCTCACAACACCATAGCCCTAATCATCCACTAAACAACGTCCTTCAATCACCACAAAATAATTATGCACAACAATGGATTGTAAAAGGAACCTAGATGCCTACTAAATCACCAACACCCCCTCGAACTACCAATCGAAGGCGTATATACATAATAAAATTATCTGAAATCCATAAACTACTTATTAAATTATCTGTCACCACTTCTAACTTCATTTTTTGTAACATCACCAAATTGTATCGATGTTACCGCACAAGCGCCTGCACTGCCTTACGCTTTGACGCTTTACCTAACCCTCTAATATTTTATGACAATATCTGCATCTCGTTCGATTAATTCCATGGCTCACGCACTTCGATTAAAAGTGTATTGTCTTTAACAGTGTTTTCCTCATTCCCTACTGTTTTTACACTAATTAATTTACCTAAGGCTAGCGTTTTATGTGCTTCCCTTAGTATTGCATATTTTTGGCACAAAAAATTATAATTTGATAAGGAACCATTAGCTAACACCGATGATCTTAGAAGATTTTTTCGAGGCTGACCTCTCATTTTCTTTCCCAATCTCTTTTCTCTCTCAACCTGTTCACTGGGAAATAGGAAGCTGTGGACAACTTCAGATAAGTGTCGTATTCTTGTTTGTGTCCTATTATAATCAATCAACGTAGCCCTATCTGCTCTTGGGATTTCAGCCATGGGTCCAACTTGCACCGGTAATAACTCGCCTGATAAAGGCCCCGATTCATAAGCTAGTACCAATTTTCCTGATAAAGGCCTCAATTCACAAGCCAAGATATCTAAGCTTGAACACACATCCTCTAACTGATAAACTATACTGATGTCTTCATCCACCACCCCTACATTTACCTACCTTGTCGCCTCATCGCCGTGCCAAGTATCATTCACATGTAAGTCTGTTGGTGTCTTCATAACCCGACATCCTCCATTTAATTATCCTCCCACATTCGATTCATCATCCTGGAAACTATTTGGTTGTTTGACAGATGTTTTAGCCTCGCATTGTTTGCCACTCCGTACAGTCACAACTTTGCATTGTTCATTACTGTTCTGCCTGACATCCTCTGTATCGCTTGACAAAGCTCCCTGGGGTCGATTGTTGAATGTATTGGCAATCTGTCCAATTTGTAACTCCAAGTTTCGCATCGATGCTGCCAAACTCTAGGTAGTTGCATCATTCCTCTCCATGTATTATGTCAAAGTCCCTTGGTTGTTCCTGTGCCCTACATAAGAATTGTTTTGTGCCCTTTGTGGCATGGCATTCTGGTTGACTTCTGGCATGGCATTATTCTGACACTGGGCATTGTATTGACGTTGGGCATTGTTGTTATGCTATTGGGCATTATATTGGTTGCTTCCTTGATTCCCTCAAGCTAAATTTGGGTGCTGCCTCTATCCTGTATTGTAAGTATTGGAATTTAGATTATAATTACGATTAAAATTGCCAATGAAATTTACCAACTCAGGGTTGGCAGGCCAGTCTTCCGTGTGATGATCCTCTCCACATATTGTATAGAATTTGGTTAATGCCATAACTTCTTGGGCCTCATGACTCTTTTGCAAAGTTCTCACCATGCTACTAAGATTGGAAATTTCAGCGTGGATGGATTTGAGCTCATCTATCTATAATTTCCCACCAGTTTTAGTGTCGGTCCCAAGTCTGGCAATAGGATATTCAAAATCATTGATTGAAATTCTCTCAAGGATGCCAACTGCCTCTGTATAGTTTTTCTCAAGCAGTGAGCCATTTGTTGACGCATCAACAATTGTTCTGGTTTGCGCATTAAGTCCATTGTAGAAGGTCTCCATTTGGGTCCATTTCAGTAATCCATGCATGGGACATCTCCTCAACAGATCTTTATATCTCTCCCCAGGCATCATAGAGGGTCTCATCGTTATCCTGCCTAAATGTGATTATCTCACCCCTCAGCTTGGCGGTGAGTTTAGGTGGCTGGAATCGTAACAAAAATTTCTGGCATAGATCTCCCTATGAGGTGACAGAACCAGGTGCAAAGAACTTAGCCACACATTTGCTCTATCTCTCAAGGAAAATGTAAGCATCTTTAGCTTCACTGTATCCTTCGATACTCTAGGTTGCTGAAATAGCTGGAAAACTTCCATGAACTGCTTCAAGTGTTGCCTTGGATCTCTAGTAGGTGCTCCATCAAATTGTCCTACATTCAAAAGTGTTGTATCATTACCAGTTTGAGTTCAAAATTGGGTGTATTTACCTTGGGACCAATTAGTCTTGGATTCAAATTATCAATATTTGGTGCCAAGTGTTCTCCAATAGGTCTTTCTTCCTCCATATTAACAGTTGGGGCAACAGCAGCTTGTGGTATTCCATTGTTATTGGGTGGATTTTCCTCATTGTTTAACGCACCATTTCTTCCATTGCCTTGTTGAACCATCTCTCAAATCTTTTTCTTTAACCTTCGCATGGTTCTTTCGCTTACCGGATCGTATAGCCAATCATCCACCACAGGGTGGTTTCTGGTCATACACCGGTCAAAACAAAGAAATAAAATAAAGAACAAAAATTAAAAGAAGACAAGTAAAAATTTAAAAACAACAAACTCCGTTGCAATTCCCGGCAACGGCGCCAAAAACTTGTTTGACTGTGTGAGTGCTTGGCAAAAGGGTGGAAAAATGTATTGGAAATGTATGAAAACAATGCCAAGACTAAGTCTTTCGCGTGCAACTATACACGGTCTGCAAGAAATATAGCAGTAAGCTGGTTATCGATCCTACAGGGATTGACTAGGAATTTGACTGCTTTGATTGTTACTTGTCAAGGTAAAAATGTTGTTTGAGTTGAAATTGGTTTTGAAAGTGATTTAAAGAAAAGAAATAAAAGGAATACAACATTGGCACAAGGAGATTTTAAATGAGTGATGAGCATTGGCAAGAGATGCCTGTTTTTCACACTTTTCATGCCAGCCTTTAATAATTTTCTGCCTTGATATTATTTCTGAGTAGATTTAGAAGTTGGCATTGCCTTTGTCGATGGCAATGCCCGAAATTAACCATGTAAAAACCCTTACATCGTTATAATGAAGTTTTTCATAAATCAATTTGATTAAGTCCCAACCTATACTCCTAAGGGGTAGAATCACTTCCGAAGTAAGTTCATCTACTTGAACATCTTCCATCGAAGCATCTCACCTTAGTATTTGGCAATGGATCACTGCTTTCTAAGTCTGTTAAGATATTAAGGTGCAATAAGCAAACAATGCCAGCAATCGCTTCACAAAGAATTTTAGAAACTGAAGAACATGCCAGATAGGGGAAACAATGCCAATGCATTTTTAATTACTAAAAACAAAACATGAAAACAACGTTTAATGCAAATATCCCCCACCAACTATTAAAGTAGTTCATGGTGAGGGTATCAAACTAAAAACCTTCATCGTTTTCTAACAACATCATCATTTAAAAATAAGAATCACTAGACAAAGAGAGCAGGCTAGAAGGGGGTCCGTTGATGGAGCCCTTCACAGTCCAGGCTCTCTGTCAAGCTGGTCGAACCACGTATCCTTGGTGCAGCCTTTCCAAGCTGACCATTGATGATCTGTGTATATCCATTATGTGCTTGTTTGAGCTCTTTAAATAGGGATGTGATCATCTTATCCTATATTTGAATCCTAGGGCTGACGTCATCAAGGTCCAACAGCTACTTGGCCGGGCCTCAAACTCGTCTTCGCTGCCAAACGGTGCTTCAGAAATTTTTGGTCCATCGCTGCCAACAGCAACTCGGCATTCTATCTATAATTCCTTCCTTTTTGCGCTGCACTGCTCTGTCGTGCCTGCAATAATGCCAACAAAGCAACCTTTCACACTGGCATAGCACAATTCCTAACTCTTTATGCAAATGCATGAATTTCAAGGCTAAATGCACTTAAAGGCAAGCAAAGACGATGTGAAATAGACATAAGATTTAGAACTTTTGAGGAGTTAATAGGCGCTAATCCAGTTTACCCTCGTTTAGTGGGACACCGCATTGCAATTTATGTGTCCAGTAAATATAAACAAATATATGGAATAAAAAGCATTGAAAGAACATGTTTAATTAAAAAGTTGATGTTTTCCCTAACTATTCTAATCTAGTTATTATTAACCTAACTAAAGATTAAGTAGTCTAAACTAATTTTACCTAAAGGGTTCAAATTTAATTAAGTGTCATTTTATTAGAGGAAACTAAGCCTACGGTGAGAAGATAATTAGTCTACGCTAAAGAGAACTAATCTAGGTGTTCTAATTAAATTAAGGTCTAAACTAAAAGAACATAATCCTAAAGTTTTAAAACGAACCTAAAAATTTAATTAAAAGACACTATCATTTTAAGGTTTTGTTTTAGGAAATTAAATAAAATTAACAAAATAAGAGAAATAATTTAAAAAACCAATTTAAATTACAAAAAATTAAACATGCATAATAATTAAATAAAAATAAATGAAAGGGATAGAACATGTGATTTTAAATGTGCATCATTCCCTTAATCGAGTCAATACTTGATTGATGAGCCGAATTTTAAAGAAAATACAAATTACAAAAAAAAAGTAAAATTAATAAAATTAATAAAAATGGTATAATGATTTAAAAAGGATGGGGGAATTAGTTAGAGTAATAAATGAAGGGACTGAAATAGTGATAAAACCGAAATGAATCAAATTGAGCTCAAAATGGTGGCCAAATTGAGAAAAAAATAAAATTAAAGAGCAGATTAGATAAAAGTTAGGATCAATTTGAAATAAAATTAAAAAATGTGTCATTGCGTAAAACCCAACAATGAAGGGCGCAGGTCATGTTGAACCCGAGTCGGTTTTCACGGATACTATAAATATGAAAGAAAAAAAAATAATTTCAAAATTTCCATCCAAAAATGGATCAAACCCCGCTCTTGAATTTTCTCTCAACTGTTCTTCTTGTTTTTTTATGAAATAAAGAACACGACGTACATCTGTCGTGTCGGTCGCTGTCTACCAGCGTCGGTGATTTAAAAAATCCTTTTTTCGATTTCTCTTTGAAACCACAAGATAAATCCTCCTTCGAAATCTCCCAAAACCTTTTAAATAACCTCGAATCTTTGAAAAACGTTCGAATCTAAAAAACTTTGACAACTAAAAAAAGGGGTAAAAATAACCCTTTCCTTTCTCTTTTTTAAATTCAAAATAAAAAAAGAAGATGAAAAGTACCTAAAATTTTCACTTGCTTGCTTGTACTTCTTAGAAAAATCATAGTGTTGCAATGAATTGGTTAGGCTCTTATATAGCCAAAATACATACCAAAATTATATGAGAATAAAAAAACCTAATTTCTATTGATTTGGTTCCCATTTTTTGTTTGAACCGATTTCCTTCCCCTTTTGTTCTTGATTTCGATTCTAGTGATGTGTTTCCCCTTTCGCTTTTAATTGATTTGCTTGACTGATTGCTTTCCATATTCGACTTGATTTGATGGTTAACTTTCTATTTTTTGTGTATTTTCCAGATATTATGGTTGAACGATGAGGGGATGGAAATACAATGATCACCAACATCGGTCTGTAGAGGTGGAGGTAAACGGGCAGTGGTGGTCATTGGCGTTGCTCGGCGGCTTCGAAAACGGTCCGGAAGTGGCATGGCATTGCAATCGCGGGAATTATGGGCCTGGAAACTCAACGCATGGTCTGCATGCGTACCATAGAGCCAAGGGTCTTTTCTCTGGATTAGATCTGGACTGTTGGATCTTCCATAGATCTAACGGCTGAAAAGGAGCTACGCATGAGGATAAAATGTATTAGCAGAGTTTTTTATTCCTCCTTTTGGAGCCAAATGGGCCACCAATATAAATGTGGACTCTCTTCATTGAATTAATGGACTTTCTAATTTTTATTGGGTTTTATATAATGATAATCATACAAATAATAATATTAATATTAATAATAATACACACAAATATATATATAAAGTCGGCTACGATCTGACTAAAATCTAGTGACTACATGATCATCAATAAAAGAAATGAAATATCGACACTCATTAATATTCTTCACTTTAAAGGGTTTCCAAATGTCACTATAGATTAAAGTAAAAGGTATAGAAGAGGTATAAGTAGAAGAGAGATAATAACCTTTTGTTTTGCTTAGTTAGAGGACAAATATGACATTTAGAAAATTATGATTTATTAATAAACATTACAGGATGGCCTAAACTAAAATGTCATTGTATTATTCATCATGTTGTCCTAAAAGAGAAGTAAAGTTAGAAAAAGCTAAAGAAAGTGATGGTGAAGAACCATAGAGTATATAGAGCCCATTGTGCAGTCTAGCATTTCCAATCATCTTCTTCGAATCCAATGCCTGTAAAACACAACCATTTTCAGTAAATTCTGAGCAACATTACAAATCTTTTGAGAGTTTACTCACTGAAAGTATATTACAAGCAAGATTAGGTACAAAAAGAACATCCCGCAACAATATATTCTTATTGAGAGCAACTAAACCAGACCCTTATACAAGAGATAAAGACTCATCTATAGTCTTAATATACTGCTTAGAGTATGAGGGTACAAAGGTAGAAAATAATGATCTATAGTATGGTCAGATGCTTCTGAGTCAATAAACCATGCTGGAGCATCATGTGTAGCTAAAAGGGATATAGGAAAAAAACCATTTTGTGTAACTTCTTCCTCTATCAAAGCTAAATTTACCTTGATAGGGCCATTCGTGTAATTCCTTGGTTTTGGGTCTAGATGTTTTGGGGTTTGTATTGAGGGTCCGGTGGACCGGTATTAGAGATTCAAGTCAGTTTTGAGATTAAATTGGATTAAATATTTTTGGAGGTGATAAAAATATGGAAAATTGTTCGAAAATCATTATTTAATATGTTAATTATTTTGGTGGAATCAATTTTGGAAAATGAGTTTTGGAAATCGGACATTATGGACTAGTGACTAAAATATAAACTTTGAAAATTGTTTTTGGTGACTGTTTTGTAAAATGGTCAAAACTTTGACCAAAGTCTAATCTCAGATTTTATCCCTTAATTGGCTATTTTTAAAGTGTTTTGGAAAATATAAATAGGATGGAGAAAATTAATTTGATAATTAATTCTTTAAACAAAAATAACGTAACTAACTCTCTATCAAAATCTTTTCTCTCAAAATCTCTCTAGCCAAACACCATTCTTTTCTTTTAAATCTTCAGGTAAATCTTTCTTTTCTTAAATCGTTTGATTCAAATGTATTCTTAATGGTTATCAAACAAAATCTTATTATTTTAACTTTGTTTTCTCATGTAAATTCATCCAATTAAGGAAGTGTAATCACTCATTTTTACCTGTAAATACATATTTGTGTTGCATGTATATTTATTATATTATATGTTTATTGTTTGCATGAGTATTGCTAATATATATGTATAAGGTGTGGTGCATGTATATTATAAGCTATGTATGTATACGTATTAATGGTGTATGTGTGTCGTCTATGTATCTACAGAGTACGAGCGTATTTGTTTAATGTATATAGATGTTATGTTAATCATGTGTATGATTATATGTACGTATGTTAGTATGTTATATTAATTAATGTATGTATAAATATACGTTTGTATTATGTATAATACTACTACTATTATTACTGGGCTAATACATAAAATGAAATCCAAAAAAATTATATATATTAAATCAAATAAATAAATTACAGTCCAAGTCCAGTTACAAATAGTTACAAGGCCCGGTTGGCCCAAACCTTATCTAATTACAACTGTGTGTGCAGGTGGCTGTGGGCCGTTGGATCAAGATCTGATCCAACGGCCACGATCCAACCAAAGAGCCAAAATATCTGCCAGCCGCGTGTTCCACACGTATGGACCGTTCGAGTGCCACGCGCGCGGACGCTTTGATATCCCACGCGTGCGTGAGCCCCACGCGCTCTGACTCCTCGACTGCGGAGCTCCACGTGGCAAGATCTGGAGCTGTTTCACCAAATCGAGGTTTCATTCAGGCCGTTCGTCCCTCAAGCCATCTCGACCGTTAGATCAGATCTGATCTAACGGCCGAGAACGCGTCTGGCCGCTGGCAGAACACCCACACCGCCACCATGCCGATCTTCAACCACAGTGCTCAGAACATGCCAAACACAACAAGCAAGACGTTTGTCAGTCCAGATCTGAAAAAGCAAGTAATATGCAACTTGCACCAAAACAGAAGACAAGCATATATACGAAACAAGTATTTTGTAACAAGGAGAGAGAGGGGTGGTAATAAAAAAAAAACAAGAGAGTGGTAACAGAGAATATTGTAACACAAAAAACAGAAAGTGTATTGTAAGAAGTTTTTTCAGAAATACAAAAAAAGAGGCAACGCAAGTCCAGTGGTACATTTCTTGTTACTTTTTTTTTTGCATGCATATACAAAGAGATAAACAAAAAAAAAGAGAGAGAAGAGGTCTTACTGTCACCGTCCGTGGGTCTCCCTTCCTCAGTGACAAGCCTTTCGGCTTCCCCAAGCCAGAGACGGTGAACTGAAGGAAGGGGAAGGCCCCTTGTAGTTTCATTTTTAGGTTTAAAAATGTTATTTTTGTTTCGTATTTCCAAGATCTAGTGTAAATAGAGCTTTATCCTCTGAATACAACCTCAGATTCACATCGAGGATGAAACGAGGGTTATTTTGGTGTGTTTTGGAGGCTCACCGGCGCCGGTTAGCGGCGGCCGGCGGCGGAGAACACGGCGGCCGGCCGCCGGATTCTGGGTTTCATGGGGGATATTGAGAGAAAATGAAGAACACAAGCTGGTTATGAAAACTGAAAATGAAACAAAATGACTGAAAATTTGATTTCGGCCTAAAAAGAGGGCTTTTATAGTTATTATTATTTTTTGAAATGGGTAAATCACACACTTAATCCCGCCGCGTTTCCAATATCTTCATTTCTGTCTCGCCGCATGGTATAATTACAATCCCAATCCCCCTGATATTTCAAAATCTTGCAATCTAGTCCCTAAATTACACTGAATCAGGCTTCAAATGGTAAAATTACGCCTTTAACCATCCCGCGTTTTTGAACTTTTCATTTTGAGTCTGCCCCTTGGTCTAATTACAGTTTGGATCCTTTTAGGTTCTGTTTGTTTCGCATTTTCGTCCCTAAATTACATATTATTGTTCTTTAATTTCTGCCACTGACTTTTATTTTTCTTTCATTTCAGTCCTGTTTCTTTGTAAATACTCATGTTCGTATTATAATCGTATATGTTGATGTATTCTATTGTTTTACTTTATGTTCCTCGTATATGCCTCGTATTTTATGTTTACATGTATATGTGTATTAAGCTTATAATAGTCATGCATCTTTTTATCCGGTTATTCATATTAAGCATGTTATGTTTTAGTTGATTCGTACATGGTATATTTTGTATTTTTGTATGTGTGTATGTTTTTTTTAAGGATTGCATGCTAGTATATTTACCTTTTTTGTATGATATATTGTCCCATATATGTAGAAATATGTCTTATTACTAGTACGTATGTCTTTTTGAAATATTTGTTCGTCTATATGTATTTATTCCTATCTTGTTATTGTGACATGTTCAATTTGTTTTTATCTACTATTAAGCTTGATACGTATATGTGTGTTTTAATTACGTATTTTATTTTTGTTAGATTAGTACTCTGTTATGTGAATATTTAATGTCTTTAAATTATCTGCCATGCTTTATATTTTTGCCACTAAGATTGCATATCGAGATATAAATTGTTAATGCGGTGCCCTTTTATCCGAGCGTAAACGGGGCCAGTATCAGGCGTAGTGATAGTGGTTGGGCGTTTATTCTCGGATAACGGGGCCCTTAAAATTTATTCGCAATTATGACCGAATTTTAAAATAATTGTCACTTTAATTCGGAAAATCCAATATTAATAAAGCTGTAATTATTAAAGTACCAATTTTGGGCGGTGTGGGGGTGCTAATCTTCCCCATCCGTAACCGACTCCCGAACCCAATCTTGTTGAATCTCTGGTTTTATGGTGTCCGGCCTACCTAAGTGGTCGGTGGCGACTCCATTTTTTAATTGCGGTTTTTTTAAAACCCTACGGAATAAATATTTTATATCCAAAAAATCACGAACACCTTTCAAAAACACTTCGAAAACCACACGTTTTTTTTAGCGATAAAGAAGGGACATCGCTACAGATAGCGACTCCGCTGGGGACAAATTTTTGTTTTTCAAAAACAAATGAGAGTCAAGCTTTTAAAATAATTACCGCTTTACTAATATTGGAAATTCTGGGTTAAAGTGACTATTAAATTAATATTCGGTTATAATTGCGCGTTTATTTTAATGCATTTAAAATTTGGCATATAAACCCATTTTTAAGTGGGGGGAAAACGCTAATGCTTTCGTGGAGATATCGTTCTCCCGTGTAGGCCTAACAAGTACCTTCGGGGCTCGAGTACCTTATGCTTTCGTAAGGATATCGTTCCTTCGTGCAGGCATAAGCGAATGGCTCCCCCTGAATTGAACCCGGTTGAAAGGAGCCTATAATGGGTGATGATCGGGGGCCTTGCTACTCTTAGTAGAGGACAGCAAGGATAATTTGGGTACCTCCTAGAACCAAAACTGCATATAGAGAACACATAGAAACCCACCCTGTTAGAGCCATGTGGATAACCTTAGGTGTCTTAGATGGAATGTAAATAGGATTGCCTTGTTTGCTTATCGCATTTAATTTGCCCTTTTATTATGTACTTATCATTTTTGTCCGGTACTGACTTGTTTTCTTTTGCTTTGTTTTTGCATACCATTGCATTCACATTCCAGTGTGGGCATTGATTCCCGAGTGATTTCTCCCATAATAGAAGATTGTTCATGATGGACCAAAAGTTCTTTGACCTAAAGGAAGGGGGTCCAATTCCAGAGTTCCATTCCAAGACTAGGACAGTGACAGCCGAAGAAGAACCATTCAAGGACACCAGAACAGATTCGGTAAGTAGTGTCAATCCTGGTGACAAACAAGATGCAATACAAGAACTAAAGAAACAGATGTCTGAGATGATGGATCAGATGAATGCCATAACGAAAGGCAAGCAGCATGTCGAACTCAGAAAAGATTCGGTCGGGAAGCAGAATGTGGAACAGAATGGTCAGAATGTCAAAATAGACAACACCGTTAAATATGACAAATCGAATCCCTTTGTGATCAATCTCAAGAAGCAGACAAGTTGCATATCTGGGGAAGATACCCAGGGAACAGAGGCAAAACCAGGGGAAGTTCGAGAATCTAATGACATCAGAAGACATTATCCTATGCCCATGAGATACACCGAGTTACTTCCGTTGCTTGTCGAAAGGAACCTTATCATACCAGTGAAGTCTGTACCAAGAAAACCTCCTTATCCGAAAGATTACAACAGTCGTGTCTGGTGCAGCTACCATATAGGCGATTCGAGTCATCACACTGAAAATTGTAGGGCCCTGAAGGACAGAGTTCGAGATCTTATCAGAATAGGAATTTTGGATTTCGAAGACGGACAACCCCAATTCTTCAACCAGCCAGCCGTTGCCCGAGGGGCAAAGTCGAAGGAAGGTCGATACCCAGCCCAAGGTTTGGATAACACAGAAGTGGGTCACTCAAGCGGGATAAAGTTAGGAGTCAAGAATAAAAGCGTCTCAGAAGGTGAACTTGCACACAAGCGCGACCATATCGAGCATGAGAGGCACAATCTGAGCATGAAATCAAAGAATGTACAAGACGAGTACCAAAAGATGCACTTTGAATTCAAGAGTTTCGGTCTGGGTGACACCACGGAAGAGTGGGTCAATGGTATGATTCAGCTGAGGAACGGTTCAGAACGCTGGAAACAGAAATGCAAGAATAGTAAGAATAAAGTCAGATCATTATCACAGAAGCTGGAAGAAGCTGAGGGCCAACGCGACATTCTCCAAAATGAGTTGGAAAACAGTCTGTCCATGGAAGATATCCTAAAATCAAGTCTGCAGCAGGAAAGGAATGAATCACAAGCCTTTCAAATGGAAAACGCAGCACTCAAAGAACAGATAGTGAGGCTCGAGACTGCTTTACATACCAGTGAGATCCGTGCTGGGGCAATGACCATTAAGCTACAAAAGGCCGAGCAAACAATACGGGAGAAAGACCGGGACATGAAGATGGTTACGACTCAAGCCCGACAAGTAGCTCAACAGGTAGCAGATTTAGCCGATGCAGCAGCACCAATAAGCCAGAATATGGATCCGGCATTGGACCGCGAAGGAAAACTGACGGGTCTGTTAAATGAGGTCAAGACATTAGGTGCCAGGGCTCACTGCTATCTGTAAAACCCTAATACCGGATGTAATGAAACCTCTTGGTCTGAATGAAAGATGTCCTATAGGGACAAATCACTTGCGGAATCAATGCTTTATTGCATTCATGCATTGCATTTGCATAACGTTCTTTGCATTGTTTTATCATCGCATGGCACTTCATCATTTAATACCTGGGGTTCGATGGCAGAATTAATCGGAAAATGGAACGAATTGAAGAGTCGAGGCTTGACCAGTTAGAAGAAAGAATCGAGAAAGAGCTTAAGAAGAAAGAAAAGATAAATGCTTTCAATATGAGGGAACTCTGCCTAGTCCCTGATTTGGTCATTCCTCCGAATTTCAAGGTTCCCGAATTTGCGCAGTATGACGGAACCAGCTGCCCGAAGATTCACTTAACCATGTTCTGTAGAAAAATGGAAGGATACATGAAGAATGAGGAATTGTTGATCCACCACTTCCATGATAGCCTGACGGGACCCACAGCAGTGTGGTATAACCGTTTGAACAGAAACCAAGTTAGGTCATGGGGTGACCTCGCTAATGCCTTCTTGGGTCAATACAAATATGCTTTAGATTTAGCACCCTGTCGCCAGTTTCTCCAGAATGAGAAAATGAGGCGAAATGAAAGCTTCAGGGAATATGCATTAAGGTGGCGATGTTTGGCGACCCAAGTCCAGCCTCCTATAGCAGAAGAAGAGTTGACTCTCTTGTTCCATGCAACGCTTCCCTCTTTTTTCTTCGATGTGATGTTGGAAAAATCGAGAAACGGATTCGAAGATTTCGTGACGATTGGAGAAAGAATAGAATACGCAGTCAAAGAAGGAAAATTGGGGTCTAAGTCTAAGGACCGAATCGAAGATAAGATAGATAAAGATGGAGAGGTAAATGAGTGTCATCTCCAAGGTTCGCGTGGCCGTAAAAGAAGGAGACAGACTGACAAATCGGGGTCATCAAGGAAAATTCCTCGAATGAGCGCATATTTGGAAGTGTTTGAAACATCTATCTCAGACATTTGGCCTCATCTGGTAGGGGGTCACTATCTTGTTCCTAGGCCGATGAAAATTGCACCTGATCCGTATGCCCATAGTTTTGACTCGAGTAGCACATGCGAATTCCATATGGGGGCACCGGGGCATCCCACCAGAAAATGTAGACCTTTATTGGAGGAAATCAAGAAGCTGGTCAATGATGGAACTCTGACACAAGAGCTGATCAAGCAGTGGAAGACCAAGAACGAGGGGCAAGTCTACATAGTGCTGAAGAAGCCAGAGATGTCTCTACATTAAAATACCTTCCTGAAGTAATACAAGGAATCAAATCTACTACATGTGACCCCCATGTGGTAAAGATCTTTTGTGATGGGGCATGTTTGTTGATTTGTATTTCAATAAAGAACACATTTCACTTAACATATAATATTTTTGAAAGACACTGGATATCAATTGCAAGATGTGACATTAGATAGATGTCGTGACAACGATGATGTGTGATCTTTCCCGCTGGACTCTGGTCAGCAAAGTGAGATTATTACTCTTTCGATGATGTTCAAGGAAGAAAAAGCTCTAAATGTCAACCATGTAGAGTTGCTTGAAATTGAAACTCTAGGCATAATCTTCTTGGTAGTAAAGAAGAAACAAAACAAAAAAGGAAGAGAAAAAGAAAAGAAAGAAAAAAGAAATGAAAATAAAGAAGGAGAAAATAATAATAAAAAGTACTCCTATGTTCGAAACCTGGTAATAGGCTTGTTCGGATAAGAGTATGGAAATTTTGGGGCACTCCGCTGAAGCGATAGGGTGGAGATACATCATCCAATTCAAGAAACCTTAGCTTCATGAGTGATGGTAATATTTTCAAATCGTGACTATGCCGAGTAACTTGGGGCAGTGTTGTTTACTCCATCGTTGTCCTCAAGACAAAGGACTGTGACGAATTGATTTCCTCAAATAATAATAATAATAAAAGCAAGCAAAAAAGCAAAAAAAACAAAAAAACAAGAAAGGGGAAAAAGAAAATTGATGAAAAAAAAGAAGAAAAAAGAAAAAGAAAGAAAATAGCGATATCATGGGAAAAATTAAGACTCGCACCACCCAGAACTATATTCCTAGAGTAATATTTCTGCGCTCAAGTGGTTATACAAGCCTACCCTTTTGGGGGCGGAGTAGATAATGAGAATTGAGAAAGAGTAGCACTCTGCAGCAACGCGGTAATCATGAGGATGAACCGAGTCACCAGGGAAGACTTCACATCTTTGAATTACCAAGTGGTTGAATCTAAGCCACTCTTGCACATGATATCCAGAGCTCCTATGCTGTGTTTTCAAAATCTTGTATGTTAATCTAAATGATACCCTTCAGTGGAACACCAATCAGCAAATTGACAAGTTAAAGCAACAAAAATTTCCATGTATTACTTCAGGGGTAAGATCCAGAACACAAGGTTGCGGATACTATTGGAGCCCCTAACCAGAAATGACCTCACAATGCATAGAATGAAGATGATAACAGAGGTATAGGTGTCAGACAGCTCAAGAACAAGAAGCGAATTCCAGCCACGATGCCTTGTTTGGTTCAAGAAAATGAAGGACGAAACATGACAAGAATGAGCTTACAAAGTGAAGAGACGGTAAAAAAGTAAACATTGAGTCTCCAAACAATTAAAGCACAGAGATCGATGAATGATGCCCGTCAAGAGGCAACAAGAAGATTGAGGTTAAGAAGCATTCCGCTCACCCCGATGACGAAATTAACAAATACTCAGAATATTGGGTCAAAAGAACTGGAAAGTAGCCGAGCACGATCGAATGGGGCAATGCAGAACAGAAAGAATAGTAAGAATCTCTGCACACGCATGATATAGTGTTTGTTGGTAAAGCAGGCAGAGACCCCGAAGAAGAAAAACGGGTGCCCGTGCAAAAGAACAAGAGCGGGTGCTCATTGAACAGAATTTGACAGAAATGAAGCACATAGGAAAAGGAAAGGAAATAGAGAAATCCGAAGAATGACTTTACAGGACATAAGATAAACAAAAAAAAGGGAAAAAGGAGAAAAAGAAATAGGAAAAAAGAAAAAGAGGAGAAAGAAAGCATAACATTACGTGCATCATATAGATAGGGGCATGTCAATTTTGCTTGTTCCTAAACAGGTATTTGAAGAATTATCGAAGAATTTACCAAAGTCCCGAAAGAACCACAGCCATGGCGGCGTGATATCCAGATGTTAAATCCTTCGGGTCATCGATAAGTCCTTCGGGCACGATGTTAAGTCCTTCGGGCCACCAATAAGTCTTTCGAGCGTGGTAATAAGTCGCCGGGCCATCGGTAAGTCGCCGGGCATGATGCGGCAGCATATCGGCGTGAGTCCCCAAAGAACAATAGCCATAGCGGCGTTAGATCCAGATGTTAAATCGCCGGGTCATCGATAAGTCCTTCCGGGCACGATGTTAAGTCCGCCGGGCCACCAATAAGTCTTTCGAACGTGGTAATAAGTCCTTCGGGCCATCAGTAAGTCCTTCGGGCATGATGCGGCAGCATATCGGCGTGAGTCCCCAAAAGAACAACAGCCATAGTAGCGTGATATCCAGATGTTAAATCCTTCGGGTCATCGATAAGTCCTTTGGGCACGATGTTAAGTCCTTCGGGCCACCAATAAGTCTTTCGCGCATGGTAACAAGTCCTTCGGGCCATCAGTAAGTCCTTCGGGCATGATGCGACAGCATATCGGCGTGAGTCCCCAAAAGAACAACAGCCATAGCGGCGTGATATCCAGATATTGAATCCTTCGGGTCATCGGTAAGTCCTTCAGGCACGATGTAAAGTCCTTCGGGCCACCAATAAATCTTTCGAGCATGGTAATAAGTCCTTCGGGCCATCAGTAAGTCCTTCGGGCATGATGCGGCAGCATATCAGCGTGAGTCCCCAAAGAACAATAGTCATAGCGGCGTGAGATCCAGATGTTAAATCCTTCGGGTCATCGGTAAGTCCTTCGGGCACGATGTTAAGTCCTTCGGGCCACCAATAAGTCTTTCGAGCACTGTAATAAGTCCTTCGGGCCATCAGTAAGTCCTTCGGGCATGATGCGGTAGCATAGCGGCGTGAGTCCCTAAAGAACGGCAGCCATAGCGGCGTGAGACCCAGATGTTAAATCCTTCAGGCACGATGTTAAGTCCTTCGGGCCATCAGTAAGTCTTTCGAGCATGATGATAAGTCCTTCGGGCCACAAATAAGTCCTTCGGGCATGATGCGACAGTCTTAGTAGCGTAGGTCCAAAAATGGAAACAGTCTCGTAAAAAAAAAGGGAACCTACATTTTCAAGCCCCAGTGAAAGGTTCCATAGAGGGTGAACCCTAAATCCAGAATCTCAAAAAGAACTCTCAGTCGAAGGAATTCACCTATGACACAGGGTTATATAGGAAACCTGTTGTGTCGAAAGCGATGAGTCTTATATAGGAAAGGCTCCGAGTTTCACTGTCTTAGAGTGAAAGGTTCTATATAGGAAGAACATGTAGCTCTGAGATTTCAGACGCAAAAGTTCTATATAGGAAGGACTGGCGGCTCCAGGGTTTGAAGACTAGCAGTTCTATATAGGAGGAACTCCCAGTCGGAAGAATCCATCAGCGGCGCAAAAGGTTTTATATAGGAGAAACCAGCGCTGAAGACGAAGAGTTCTATATAGGAAGGACTCCAAGCTTTACAGTCTCGAAGTGAAAGGTTCTATACAGGAAGGACTCATAACTCGAGGTTTCAGAGCGAAGGGTTCTGTATAGGAAGAGCCTGTAGCTCCAAGATCGGAAGGTGACGAAGCTCTATATAGGAAGAACTTACAAGCCCGAAGATTCAGCTAAGGAAGAGCGGAGATGTCCAAAAGAACACGTTTTTCCAAAGCTACAAATAGGGAAGTCTGATAAAAATGAGTGCTTATGAATCTTTGCTTTGTTTCCCATTCCATGAGAACAAGCAAAGAGGGGCAACTGTAATCACTCATTTTTACCTATAAATACATATTTGTGTTGCATGTATATTTATTATATTATATGTTTATTGTTTGCATGAGTATTGCTAATATATATGTATAAAGTGTGGTGCATGTATATTATAAGCTATGTATGTATACGTATTAATGGTGTATGTGTTTCGTGTATGTATCTATAGAGTACGAGCGTATTTGTTTAATGTATATAGATGTTATGTTAATCATGTGTATGATTATATGTACATATGTTAGTATGTTATATTAATTAATGTTTGTATAAGTATACGTTTGTATTATGTATAATACTACTACTATTATTACTGGGCTAATACATAAAATGAAATCCAAAAAAAATTATATATATTAAATCAAATAAATAAATTACAGTCCAGTTACAAATAGTTACAAGGCCCGGTTGGCCCAAACCTTATCTAATTACAACTGTGTGTGCAGGTGGCTGTATCCAACGGCCACGATCCAACCAAAGAGCCAAAATATCTGCCAGCCGCGTGTTCCACACGTATGGACCGTTCGAGTGCCACGCGCGTGTGCGGTCCACGCGCGGACGCTTCGATATCCCACGCGTGCGTGAGCCCCACGCGCTCTGACTCCTCGACTGCGGAGCTCCACGTGGCAAGATCTGGAGCTGTTTCACCAAATCGAGGCTTCATTCAGGCCGTTCGTCCCTCAAGCCATCTCGACCGTTAGATCAGATCTGATCTAACGGCCGAGAACGCGTCTGGCCACTGGCAGAACACCCACACTGCCACCATGCCGATCTTCAACCACCGTGCTCAGAACATGCCAAACACAACAAGCAAGACGTTTGTCAGTCCAGATCTGAAAAAGCAAGTAATATGCAACTTGCACCAAAACAGAAGACAAGCATATATACGAAACAAGTATTTTGTAACAAGGAGAGAGAGGGGCGGTAATAAAAAAAACAAGAGAGTGGTAACAGAGAAGATTGTAACACAAAAAAGAGAAAGTGTATTGTAAGAAGTTTTTTCAGAAATACAAAAAAGAGGCAACGCAAGTCCAGTGGTACATTTCTTGTTACTTTTTTTTGCATGCATATACAAAGAGATAAACAAAAAAAAAAGAGAGAAAAGGTCTTACCGTCGCCGTCCGTGGGTCTCCCTTCCTCAGTGACAAGCCTTTCGGCTTCCCCAAGCCAGAGACGGTGAACTGAAGGAAGGGGAAGGCCCCTTGTAGTTTCGTTTTTAGGTTTAAAAATGTTTTTTTTGTTTCGTATTTCCTAGATCTAGGGTAAATAGAGCCTTATCCTCTGAATCCAACCTCGGATTCACATCGAGGATGAAACGAGGGTTATTTTGGTGTGTTTTGGAGGCTCGTCGACGCCGGTTAGCGGCAGCCGGCGGCGGAGAACACGGCGGCCGGCCGCCGGATTCTGGGTTTCATGGGGGATATTTGAGAGAAAATGAAGAACACAAGCTAGTTATGAAAACTGAAAATGAAACAAAATGACTGAAAATTTGATTTCGGCCTAAAAAGAGGGCTTTTATAGTTATTATTATTTTTTGAAATGGGTAAATCACACACTTAATCCCCCCGCGTTTCCAATATCTTCATTTCTGTCTCACCGCATGGTATAATTACAATCCCAGTCCCCCTGATATTTCAAAATCTTGCAATCTAGTCCCTAAATTACACTGAATCAGACTTCAAATGGTAAAATTACACCTTTAACCATCCCACGTTTTTGAACTTTTCATTTTGAGTCTGCCCCTTGGTCTAATTACAGTTTGGATCCTTTTAGGTTCTGTTTGTTTCGCATTTTCGTCCCTAAATTACATATTATTGTTCTTTAATTTCTGCCACTGACTTTTATTTTTCTTTCATTTCAGTCATGTTTCTTTGTAAATACTCATGTTCGTATTATAATCGTATATGTTGATGTATTCTATTGTTTTATTTTATGTTCCTCGTATATGCCTCGTATTTTATGTTTACATGTATATGTGTATTAAGCTTATAATAGTCATGCATCTTTTTATCCGGTTATTCATATTAAGCATGTTATGTTTTAGTTAATTCGTACATGGTATATTTTGTATTTTTGTATGTGTGTATGTTTTTTTTAGGATTGCATGCTAGTATATTTACCTTTTTTGTATGATATATTGTCCCATATATGTAGAAATATGTCTTATTACTAGTACGTATGTCTTTTTAAAATATTTGTTCGTCTATATGTATTTATTCCTATCTTGTTATTGTGACATGTTCAATTTGTTTTTATCTACTATTAAGCTTGATACGTATATGTGTGTTTTAATTACGTATTTTATTTTTGTTAGATTAGTACTCTGTTATGTGAATATTTACTGTCTTTAAATTATCTGCCATGCTTTATATTTTTGCCACTAAGATTGCACATCGAGATTTAAATTGTTAATGCGGTGCCCTTTTATCCGAGCGTAAACGGGGCCAGTATCAGGCGTAGTGATAGTGGTTGGGCGTTTATTCTCGGATAACGGGGCCCTTAAAATTTATTCGCAATTATGACCGAATTTTAAAATAATTGTCACTTTAATCCGGAAAATCCAATATTAATAAAGCGGTAATTATTAAAGTACCAATTTTGGGCGGTGTGGGGGTGCTAATCCATCCCCATCCGTAACCGACTCCCGAACCCAATCTTGTTGAATCTCTGGTTTTATGGTGTCCGGCCTACCTAAGTGGTCGGTGGCGACTCCATTTTTTAATTGCGGTTTTTTTAAAACCCCAGGGAATAAATATTTTATATCCAAAAAATCACGAACACCTTTCAAAAACACTTCGAAAACCACACGTTTTTTTTAGCGATAAAGAAGGGACATCGCTACAGGAAGAAAGCTTCCATTAGAGGTAATGTTCGTTCTTCTCCTCTAATGAAAGGTCCTTTACTGAAATTCTCAAGTTATTGATCCTTTATAATTGTTTTCCTAATGTGTTTTGATAGATTAATTATGGAAAATTGGTTTAATTGTGATTTGATGGTGGAATTGATAGATTTGTGAACTGGATCTGTTTTGATGGGTTTTTGATCAGATTAGATCATGATTTTAATGTTTAATAATGTTGAAGGCTTGTTTTTATTAGAATAATCCTGAAACTAGTTGAATCTCTAATGTTAAAGGTTGTTAGTTAAGGGTTTTTGTGATGTTAATGGATTTTAATCATTACTTGATGTAAAAGGATGTTGTTAATGTGTTTTTAGATGTTAATTGATGAGGCTTGATGTATCAAATCATTATATTGTGGCCGGGATAAGATTGGAAGGTGTTTGAGGTTGATTTCGATACGTTTCGGATGGTTTTTGAGTGGGCAACTTGTGAGTTGTGGGTAATTGCTTTGAGGCAGTGGTTTGGATGCATTTTTATGCATATCTCCTCTGGTTTTGTGTGGCCAAAATAGGGGATAATCAAGGCAAAGTAGCTTGAAGTGGATCATGGCTTATCGAAAGCTCGATTTGTGTTGGCGAGCAAGGCAAGGTGTAATCGGAGAGTGGAAATGGTTTTAAAAGTCTTTCAAAGGTTTGAAAGTGTTTTTGGGAGTTTAGGTTAAGCTTGAAACACTTACCTAAGCTCGGAAGTAAGTTTCCCTCTTTTGCTCTTTGATATTAGTTCGGATATGAGCTTATGTAATTCATGTTTTGGTCTTAAACATGGTTTGTTTTACTTACTATAAATGCATGATTTTGAGTACATATGCAGTGGTTTAAAAGTATATGAAATGCTAGTGAGCATTGGTTTTCATCCCGGTCAGGAATGTGGTTTGCATATGTGGTGATTTGTATAATGTATTGTAAAACAGTGAGTAAATAAATGGTTTTGTATATGATATATTGCCTATGTGACATAATGAGAAAAGATTCGGATATAGTTGGCATGCCATAGGATAAAGTGCACTATAATATGTTTAAAATCGATCGTGGTTAGAGGTCTTAGAGGCATAATGGTCGGCTACTCGAACTATGATGTTATCACTTGGGTTGAGCGGTCGGTTCCCCTTGTTGATGTTAATCTTGCAGTCGGCAAGGTTCTCATATCATACGGTCGGCATGGTATGGGTTTTGATGGTTTTAGGTCATCATGGGAGATCCGTGTATCTAATATGTAAGGTTAATGGTCGGTTAACCAATGATTAGCGGTCGGCTAATCAAGGATAGTGGTCGACTATCCGGGGTCACTATAATTGCCAATATATGAAATTTCATGCGTTAAATCTACTTTATAATGCTTTGGGATTTAAGCATGGTAATATGATTTAATGCTTTGGAATTTAAGCATGTGATTTGTAAATAATTTTGCATATGGTCTATATGTATGTTTGGATTTGGAATCAATGAAATTGCTTCGGTCATTAAGCATGGGATTTATATATGATGTTGCATAAGGATCGATCGTTATGCATGTTCGATCGGAAACAATGAAAATGCTTTGGTCGTTAAGCATGTTTTGAAACAAGTGGTTTTGGTTTTCAAATGGTTTTAAATGTATTATTGTTTTTATGAGCATCTTCAGTAAGCATTAGTGCTTACGCTCTCTTTTCTAAATGATGCAGAGCACTAGAGTTTGGAGAAGCATTGTCAAGGCAAAAAGGTGATCCAAGATCCATATTATCTTTGAGTATGAAACTCGATTTTACGTTCAGTTAATAAGGTAATGTGTTCGCCATATTTTGGGGGATTTGTAATTCTGTTTTTCCCCTGGTTTTTGAGCATGATTATTGCTTTGTTTTGGAGCTTGATTGAATGTTGATAAACTTGTTGATGATCTTTGCTTATGATTGAGGGTAAGTAATTGCTTAGCTATGCATCTAGTTAGCCTTGATTGATTGTCATGTTTTGATGACTCTAGCATGTTGGATTTGATGCTATTGAGGTGTTAGCATGTATCATATGCTAGAAAGTGTTCAAATGAGTGATTTAGTATAATTGGAAATGTGGTTTTAGGAAGCATGCCTATAGTTTACCTTTAAAGCATGATTGCCATGAGTTGAGGATGGTTCTGTGATATTATGGTTAGGATCGATCCTTGCTAATGTTGTATGAATGTTAGAAGCATGTTTAAGTGGTATGGAGTCCATTAATGTAAGTTAAACCAGCAAAAGTGGACATTTCAAGTCCAGGCATATCGGAACGCGTCCCCTCGTACCGGTACGGCTAGGCCATAGTGTTTCGATACGGGTAAGCCATTTTAGGCTTAGCGTTTTAATACACGGTGCAGTGTTCGGTACGGGTAAGACCAAATTGGTAAGGTGTATCGGTACGATTTTGAAGTACAAGAATCTGAGTTTTATAAATTAGCCAAGGCGTACCGAAACACCTGTACGTGTATGTTACCTCTCCAAAAGTACTATTTTTAATGCCAATCTTACAATGCTTTTGCTTGTTTTTAAGTGCATTTAGTTGCATTAGGATGTTAAAACCATGCATTTGCATAATGAGTTTAGAATTCTATCTATGCCAGCGTGAAGGGTTGTTTTGTTGGCAATTTTGCAGGTTTGGCATAGGATTTGGCCCAGAAAAGCAACACAGGAAGGAGCGCTAGAGAGAATGCCAAGTGTTGTTGGCACAGATGGACCAGATAATGCCAAGCACCAGTTGGCAGAGAAGTGAACTTGATGCCATGCCGAAAGGCTGTTGGACCCCAAAAAAATAGGACATGATCAGGCTCCGAAAAGATAGCAATTGGATCAATCTCCGAAAAAATAATAGATAAGATGGTACCAAGACTAGTTGGCAGATTCATGCCAAGCTTGGACGCCAAGGCAGCGTCGGCAAAATGACATCAGGCCTAGCCTGATCAGCTCTCATTCAAATTTGGATAAGATAATTATCTCTTATCCCTTGCATTTAAAATTTAAATGAGGAGCTCATCCTATCCCTTCCCCGCACGCCTATTTAAACACCAACCAAGCTAGACTTTGGGGGATCAAATAAGATTGGATCATGAGGAGTTGGTGTATGACGATTGACAACCGGCTGCACCTTGGAAGGGTGGTTCGACCAACTTGGCCAAGATGCCTGGATCTTGAAGGGCTGCATCGAGAGACCCCTTCTAGCCCCTTCTCTCTTTCAAGTTATTTTATTTTAAATGATGATGTATTGCGAAAACGTTTGTGGGTCGTTGGTTAAATCCCTCACCATGAACTAATTTAATAGTTGGTGGGGGATCTTTGCGTTGAACGTTATTTTTATGTTTTAGTTTTTAATAATAAATATGCCTTAGCAATGTTTTTACTATTCGACATACTTTAATATTTCCTAAATACTATGCCAAGCGAGAGCTGGCACTGTTGGCCTATTGTGCCTCAATATCTTAACAGACTTGGGGTGGCAACGAATAAGTTGTTGAATACTGAGGAAGGAAGCTTTGAGAGAAGTCGTTCAAGTAGATGAACTTACCTCGGGAGTGAAATCTACCCCTTAGGAGTATAGATTGGATCTTAATCAAATTGGTTTATTTAAAAGCATGCACTATAGAGATATAGGGGTTTTTACATAATCAATTTAGGGCAATGACCATCGAGAGAGGCTTTGCTAATTTTGAATCTGCTCGGCAAACAATGCCAAGACAGGTTGTTATTAAAAGTTGGCACGACATGAATAGCGTGAAAAACAGGCATTCCCTACAAACTCTCATCATTCATTAAAACACTTTTCCTTTCCAACGTCTTTACTTTACTTTCATTCTTTTTCTTTTTTATTGTTTTCAAAACCAACTTCAAATCAAATCAACTTTTTTCTTAAGGCAAGTAACAATCAAGGCAATTGAATTCCAAGTCAATCTCTGTGGGATCGATACTCAGCTTACCAGCTGTATTACTTGCAGACCGTGTATACTTGCACGCAAAAGACTCATCTTGGCACGTTTTTTATACTTTTCCAACACATATCTTTTGCCAGCATTCACTTAGAGAGACTACAAGTTTTTGGCGCCGTTGCCGAGGATTGCAACAAAATTGATTGTTTTAAGATTTTTACTTGTATTCCTCTTATTTCTATTTTTGTTTTTGTTTTTTACCTTTTATCTTTGTCAGTGTATGACCAGAAGCCATCTTGTGGTAGACGAGTGGCTATACGATTTAGAAATTGAGAAAACCTTGTGGAGGTTAAAAAGAAAATTTCGAGAGATGCAAAACCAAGGTAATGGTGTGGTGAACAATGGAGGAAATCCACTTAACAATGAGATACCACCACCACCTGCTATCCCAGTTGTTAATAAGAGACCTATTAGAGAACATTATGCACCAACCATTGACAATTTGATGCCAGGACTTGTTGGCACAGAGGTAAACGCTGTTAATTTTGAACTTAAGCCGGTAATGATTCAAACTCTTGTGAATGTAGCTCAGTTTGATGGAGCCCTAATTGGAGATCTGAGGCAACATCTAAAGCAGTTCATGGAGATTTGTGAGTTATTTCAACAAAATAGAGTACCTAAAGATACCGTGAAGCTGAAGTTATTTACTTTCTCTTTAAGAGACAGAGCTAAGGCTTGGCTCAATTCCTTGCCACCTGGCTTAGTCACTTCATGGGCAAACCTATGCCAGAAGTTCTTGACAAGATTCCAGCCGCCAACCCTCACTGCCAAGCTACGGGGTGAGATCATTACATTCAGGCAGGCTGAGGATGAGACTTTATATGATGTCTGGGAAAGATTCAAAGACCTGTTGAGGAGGTGTCCTATGCATGGATTCTTGAATTAGACCCAGATCTAGACCTTTTACAATGGATTAAATGCACAAACAAGGACTGTTGTTGATGCTTCAGCATTTGGCTCATTGCTTGACAAAACATATACTAAGGATGTTGACATTTTAGAGAGGATTGCAATCAATGATTTTGAATATCCTATCACGAGACTTGGGACCGGGACTAAAACCAATGGGAAATTTTAGGTTGATGAACTAACTTCCATTCATGTCAAGATTTCTAACCTTACTAGAATGGTAAGAACGTTGCAAAAAGAACAATGAGTCCCAATAAGTCAAAGTATTAGGCCCATTCTGTACAATCTGTGGAGAGAATCATCATGTGGATGAATGCCCTACCAACCCTGAATCGGTAAATTTTGTTGGCAATGTTAATCGTTACTATAATCCTAACCCCAATACTTACAATACAAGATGGAGACAACACCCTAATTTAGCATGGGGAAATAAAGGAGGTAACTAGTACAATGCCCACTACCAGAATACCCAGAGGCAGAATAACAATGCCATGCCAGCATTTTATCATAATGTCATGCCACAGAAAGCCCAAAACAATTTTCAGCAAGGGCAGAGACTCAACCAATGAGGCACTCTCACGGAGTACATGGAGAGGAATGATGCCACAGTCTAGAGTTTGGCTGCATCAATGAGAAATTTGGAAGTCCAGCTTGGGAAGATTGCCAGTGCACTCAGTAATCAACCCCAAGGAACATTACCAAGTGACACAGAAGATGCTCGGCACAAAGAAAATAAGCAATGTAAAGCATAACTCTTAAGAGCGGTAAGCAGTGTGAGGTGGAGAAGGCTGCCAAGCAGCCAGTTAATTGCTAAGTTGAGAAGCCTGTGCCGGAAGATAATCCCAGGGAAAAAGAGAAAGAGGAAACAAAAGAAGATAATGCTAGAACCGATGCCAGACAGTATACCGATGCCAGCACCGATACCAAACAAACTGATGCTAGCACTGCCCTGGCAAAGCCAGTAGCGCCGGTATATGTTTATCCGCCACCGCCATTTCCAGCAAGACTTCAAAAGCATAAACAAGATAAGCAGTTCAAGCGCTTTATGGAGGTTCTTAAGCAATTGCAAATCAACATTCCATTGGTAGAAGCCCTTGAGCAAATGCTCTACTATGTCAAATTCATGAAGGACATCATGTCTAAGAAGAGGAAGTTGGGAGACTTTGAAACGGTAGCTCTGACCGAAGGATGCAGTGCCATGATCCTAAACCGTTTGCCACCAAAGCTGAAAGATCCGGGAAGTTTCACTATTCCTTGTACCATTGGCAACAAATTCATGGGCAATGCACTATATGACTTAAGAGCCAGCATCAACTTGATGCCAATGTCAGTTTTTCGAAAGCTTGGCATAGACGCAAGACCTACCACAGTGACACTTCAGCTGGCAGACCAATCATATGCACATCCCAACGGTAAGATTGAGGATGTGTTAGTAAAGGTAGACAAATTTATTTTTCCAGTTGATTTTATCATTTTAGATTATGAGGTTGATATTATTGTCCCGGTTATTTTGGGTAGACCTTTTCTTGCCACGGGTAGGGCTTTGATTGACGTCCATAAAGGGGAACTAACAATGTGAATGAATGACCAGCATGTCACATTTAATGTGTTTCAAGCTTTGAAATATGCAGATGAACTTGATGAGTGCCAAGCAGAGGAGATGATAGAGTTCATTTACACTTTGGACACGGCACAGTTATGCTAGGATACAAAATTTGATGCCAACAATTTAGATGGCATAGTTGATCTGTTTGAGGAACCAGAAGAACCAGTCTCAGAGGCTGGGGAGGCGAGTTATTTTGAGCCACTATGGTTGGCCGGTAGTGAAATCAAGGCACCTAGACCATCAATTGAGGAGCCACCAGCATTGGAACTGAAAACACTGCCAGATCACTTGAAGTATGCTTATTTAGGTGAGCACTCAACTCTGCCAGTGATCATTGCCACTGGTCTCACTAATGATCAGGAGCAAAGATTGTTGGCAATATTATGTGATCATAAGCAAGCATTAGGATGGACTTTGGCAGACATTAGAGGTATTAGCCCAACCATTTGTATGCACAAGATTATCTTGGAGGAGTACCATGGCAAGACCGTTGAAGGCCAAAGAAGGCTAAACCCAAGCATGAAAGAGATAGTGAAAAAAGAGATCATAAAATAGCTTGATGTCGGGATTATTTACCTTATTTTCGATAGCTTTTGGGTTAGCCCGGTGCAATGCGTGCCAAAGAAGGGTGGCATGATCGTGGTACAAAACAGTGAAGCTAAATTAATCCCCTCTAGAACTATCACAGGATGGAGAGTGTGCATGGACTATAGGAGGCTTAACAATGCCACGAGGAAGGAACACTTCCCATTGCCATTTATTGATCAGATGCTAGACAGGTTGGTAGGTAAAGCTTTCTATTATTTTCTGGATGATTATTCAAGTTATAATCAGATTGCCATCGCCCCTGATGATCAAGAGAAGACTACGTTCACGTGCCCTTATGGGATGTTTGCATTTAGATGGACGTCATTCGGCCTATGTAATGCACCGACAATGTTTCAATGTTGCATGATGTCCATTTTCTCTGATATGATCGAGCACAACATAGAAGTTTTCATGGATGATTTCTCAGTGTTCGGAAAATCATTTGAGGAATGTCTTCAGAATTTGGAGCAAGTCTTAAAGAGATGCATAGAAACAAACCTAGTGCTGAACTGGGAAAAATGCCACTTCATGGTGAAGGAGGGCATTGTTCTCGGGCACAAGGTAACTGAGAGAGGGTTAGAGGTTGATCAAGCAAAAGTTGAGGTAATTAAGCAATTGCCACCTCCAACAAGTATCAAAGGTATAAGGAGTTTTTTGGGACATGCCAGTTTTTATCAGCGTTTTATTAAAGACTTTTCAAAAATTGCTAAACCTTTATGCTTGTTGTTAGAACATAATGCCACTTTTGCTTTTGACGATTATTGTTTGAGAGCATTTCAGGAGCTTAAAGAGAAGTTGATAAATCCTTCTATAGTTGTGGCACCGGATTGGAATGAGCCATTCAAGCTCATGTGTGATGCCAATGACTATGTCGTTGGAGCAGTCTTGGGACAAAGGTGTGGCAAGGTTTTCCATGCCATCTACTATGCCAGTCGAACCTTGAACGAAGCACAACTAAATTACTCTACGACCGAGAAAGAATTTTTTACAGTTGTATTTGCTTTTGACAAATTTAGATCTTATTTAATTGGTAACAAAGTTGTGGTTTTTACAGATCATTCAGCATTGAAGTATCTCTTGGCAAAGAAGCATGCCAAGCCCAGAATAATCTGATGGATGCTCCTACTTCAAGAGTTCGACCTTGAGATCTGAGACAAGAAGGGTAGTGAAAACCTAGTAGCTGACCATCTCTCACGTTTAGAGCATCATCTTGAAGATGGTAAGACCAATTTTATAAGTGATGAATTCCCTGACGAGTATTTGCTTGCAGTTAATTCCATGCCATGGTATGCCGATATTGTCAGCTACTTGGTAAGTAACATTCTGCCACCAGACTTGGCGTACAATGCCAAGAAAATGTTCTTGCGGGAATTCAGGCAATAATAGTGGGACGAGCCAATTTTGTTCAAACAGTCCAGTGTGTGCCTGAGGATGAACAACATAGCATATTGCATCTATGCCATGCCACACCATATGGAGGTCACTTTGCTGGGGTAAAGACTGTTGCCAAGGTACTGTAGTCAGGATTCTTTTGGCCCACACTATATAAGGATGCCTTTGAGTATGCCAAGGCATGTGATCGATGCCAACGAACATGAAACATCTCTGGCAGACACCAACTACCGCTCCAAAACATTATGCCTATGGATTTATTTGATGTATGGGGGATAGACTTTATGGGTCATTTTCCACCCTCATTTGGTAATGTATACATTCTTGTGGCTGATGATTACGTATCTAAGTGGGTAGAAGTTGTTGCTCTGCCAACGAACGATGTCAAGGCCGTTGCCAAGTTCTTACATAAGCATATCTTTACTAAATTTGGTTCCCCTAGAGTGATTATTCATGATGAGGGCACTTATTTTAAATCTAATCTAATCTCTAAAGCTTTGTGCAGGTAAGGTATACAGCAGAGAATTGCCATAGCATATCACCCACAAACAAACGGGCAAGCCGAGATTTCAAATAAGGAGATTAAAAACATTCTAGCGAAGACTGTTAATCCATCAAGGAAAGACTGATCCTTGAGACTAGATGAGTCCTTGTGGGCTTACAAGACTGCATTTAAAACTCCTTTGGGTACGTCACCATTTCGACTTGTTTTCGGAAAACCAGGCCATATGCTAGTGGAGCTTGAGCATAAAGCCTACTGGGCCATCAGAACACTTGGCATGGCATGGAGAGCTGCTGGAGAAAAAAAGTTGCTAGACCTAAATGAATTGGAAGAATTCAGAACACAAGCCTATGAGAACGCTAGGATTTACAAGGAAAAGGCAGAGCGTTGGCATGACAGTATGATAATGCCAAGACAGTTTGAGGTAGGCCAATGTGTTTTGTTATTCAACTCACGGCCTAAGTTGTTTCCAGGGAAACTTAGATCGAGATGGACGGGCCTTTATGAAGTTGTGAAGCCCTATGCTCGTGGAGCTATGGACATTAAGAACTTGAAGATGGGAGAAATCTTTAAGGTGAATGGTCAATGTTTAAAGCACTACATAGAAGGTGATCAGAACAATACCAGAGAGGTGATCCTCTTGGCAGAGGTAACATGAAAACACCATTAGGTTTGAACTTTTGTAAATATTAGGCTAATGTTTTTCTTTGTTTTTAGGTTTTTTATTGTTTTTCTTTCATTTTCATTTTCAAGTTTTTTTCCTTTAATGTTTTGAAAAGGTTTCCTTTGAGCTATGCATATTCATTATGTCAGGAGCACTACCACGGTCGCTGGCAAAAGCCAACGCTTCAATAGAAAAATCTGCCAAACGCATTGTCATAGTAGCTTGGCATGCAGCGGTGCAAAAGATAGAAGGAAGGAAAAAACCTAGTTTTATCGGCCAGTAAAATAAGAGAGAGTTGTTTTTATTTGACCTTAAACCCTAGCCGCCCAAAATTTCGGTTGAAATTTAAATTTTAGACCAATCTCCTTATCACTCCATTCATTACCCTATCTTATCACCTATCAACTTATCACTTTACCCTTATCACTCCACTTCTTTTAAATTAATTCTTTTTCTTTCCCATCATTATCCCTAATTACTACTCCCATTAAAACACTCAACCAACTCAAAGCCTTTCACTTTCTCACCTTTTCCAGTTAAAGAAACCAAACATCTCTCTCACTTTTTACTTTCTTTTCGATAAGCAAGTACAAAACCCAAATCATTCTTTTTCGTCATCTTTCAACATCGTTTCAAGTTGAGTCTGTCATTTCTGATTCTTCATTTGAATCTAAGGAAACCAAAGCCAAGTCTGCCAAAGCCAAATCGCCAGTGACACATGCTTTACACACGCCATCTGATGCCACCGATGCACCTGCCGCATCGGATCCTACCAAGGAAAATGAGGAAGTTGGAGCCTCCACTGCCACTTCAAAACTGAGCTTGAAAAGAAAGAAGCACATGGCCCCTAATCGTGGGCCATTTGTGAGAAGAAAAACACGTGTCGCACGGCAAATAGTCTTCGAATGAGAGTCATCTTCTTTCTAAACTCCTTTACATTTCATTCCATTGTATTTACATGATCATGCATGTTATTTTTATGTTTTCTTGTATATATATGTTGTTTTCATGCATTGAGAACAATGCACATCTTGGGTTTGGGGGTGTGCATTTCTTCACATTTATGCCACGTATTTCATGTTTAATTTATGTTGCCATGCCATCTAGGTCATTTAGAGTAGATGCATACTGAACCGCTAAAAAAAGAAAAAGAAAAATTTGCCTCGTTTAATTTTGAAAAATGTTAACAGTTGTTAGGCAAGTTTAATTTGATCTAGGTGTCTGTCCAATGAGGAAATTTTAATCTTTAGTTGTCAAGCCATGCTAGCAGAATAGTATGCCAGGTTAGCTTGGCAATTGATCTCTAGTTTAGGGAGCTGAATTTTCACTTAACACAGAATATGTATCTAGTTCCTTAGCAAACTTAGTCTTTTTGAAACTATGCTCGGACTTGAAAAAAAAGGAAAAAATGCCAAGGTAAAAGAAACTAATAAGGCAGCAATGTTCTGCCAAGGCAAGAAAAATAGAACTCTCCTCTACCTTAAGGATAATAAGCTCCTTGGGGCTTCGTGGTTTGCTCCCTCTTAGTTCTCAAGTCCAGAACCTTAGAGTATGAGTTGAAGAGAAAGCCTAGTGATGTCTAGATTAAGGTGGGGATTCGTGGCATGCTCCCTCTTATCTCTCACGCTAAATAGTGTCACGAAGCAAGCTTAAAATAATGCCAATAGAAACCCTTGGAAAGAAAAAAATGATAAATATCTGAGTTTAGGTAGTAAATTGGCTAAGGGAGTGAAAGGACACTCGATGCATATTGCCTACACATCATGCAATTTTCATGAACTTATACTAGAGTTATATTGTTGCACTTGAATTATTACCTGCTTGGCTTTATTGCACTGAGATACTAAGGACAGAAATAGAGCCAAATTCTGCTTACCAGCACGTGTTGGCATTTAACCAAAATTTTGTCGAGGTAACATTTTTACAGTTTTTGTTTGCATTACTTGAGGACAAGCAATGAGTTAGGTTTGAGGGTGTGTTACCTCTCCAAAAGTACTATTTTTAATGCCAATCTTACAATGCTTTTGCTTGTTTTTAAGTGCATTTAGTTGCATTAGGATGTTAAAACCATGCATTTGCATAAGGAGTTTAGAATTTTGTCTATGCTAGTGTGAAGGGTTGTTTTGTTGGCAATTTTGCAAGTTTGGCATAGGATTTGGCCCAAAAAAGCAACACAGGAAAGAGTGCCAGAGAGAATGCCAAGTGCTGTTGGCACAGATGGACCAGATAATGCCAAGCACCAGTTGGTAGAGAAGTAAACTTGATGCCATGCCAAGAGGCTGTTGGACCCCGAAAAAATAGGACATGATCAGACTCCGAAAAGATAGCAATTGGATCAATCTTCAAAAAAAATAGCGGATAAGATGGTGCCAAGACTGGTTGGCAGATTCATGCCAAGCTTGGACGCCAAGGCAGCGTCGGCAAAATGACGTCAACCCTAGCCTGATCAGCTCTCATTCAAATTTGGATAAGATAATTATCTCTTATCCCTTGCATTTAAAATTCAAATGATGAGCTCATCTTATCCCTTTCTCACACGCCTATTTAAACACCAACCAAGATAGACTTTGGGGGGATCGAAGAAGATTGGATCGTGAGGAATTGGTGTGTGACGATTGACAACTGGCTGAACCTTGGAAGGGTGGTTCGACCAACTTGGCTGAGAAGCCTGGATCTTGAAGGGCTGCATCGAGAGACCCCTTCTAGCCCATTCTTTCTTCCAAGTTATTTTGTTTTGTTTTTAATAATGATGTATTGCAAAAACGTTTGTGGGTTGTTGGTTAAATCCCTCACCATGAACTAATTTAATAGTTGGTGTGGGATGTTTGCATTGAACACTATTTTTATGTTTTAGTTTTTAATAATAAATCTGCCTTGGCAATGTTTTCACTATTCACCATACTTTAATATTTCCTAAATACTATGCCAAGCGAGAGTTGGAATTGTTGGCCTATTGTGCCTCAATATCTTAACAGACTTGGGCTGGCAATGAATAAGTTGTTGAATACTGAGGAGAGAAGCTTCAAGAGAAGTCATTCAAGTAGATGAACTTACTTCGGGAGTGAAATCTACCCCTTAGGAGTATAGATTGGATCTTAATCAAATTGGTTTATTTAAAAGCGTGCACTATAGAGATATAGGGGTTTTTACATGATCAATTTATGGCAATGACCATCGAGAGAGGCTTTGCTAATTTTGAATCTGCTCGACAAACAATGCCAAGACAGGTTGTTGTTAAAAGCTGGCACGGCATGAATAGCGTGAAAACTAGACATTCCCTGCCAACGCTCATCATTCATTAAAGCATATTTCCTTGCTAACGTCTTTACTTTACTTTCATTCCTTTTCTTTTTTATTGTTTTCAAAACCAACTTCAAATCAAATTAACTTTTTCTTAAGGCAAGTAACAATCAAGGCAATTGAATTCCAAGTCAATCTCTGTGCGATCGATACTCAGCTTACCAACTGTATTACTTGTAGACCGTGTATACTTGCATGCAAAAGACTCATCTCGGCACGTTTTTTATACTTTTGCAAAACATATCTTTTGCTACTTTAGCCAGCATTCACTCAGAGAGTCTACAGTGTACCGATACGGATTGCAGTTAATTTAGTTATTTGGCTGTTTAGAAGGTTTCTAATTTATTCATTTTGGTCCCTGATTGTTGTGAATGCAATTGCTTGAGTTTGGATGGTCGGATTGATCTGAGAATTGACATGCAAGCATGTAATCTGAATAATTGAGGATTGGTAACCCTAATTTCAATAATGATCCTTTTACTTACCAGTTTTACGTTTTAGTCCCTAAAATGTATTGTATGCTATTGGTTGTTCGAGGCCCGTTTCCTTTATAACTTAATTCGCTGCAAGCATGATCACTTAGGATTAATAATATGCATTTAGACAAGAAAAAAATGGACCGATTTTTGTAATCTTTCTGTGGTTTGCTTCAGCAAACCTAATGTAGCTCGCTTGGTTTGGTCGGGCGTCTAGGCCGGGTCAAGGAGGTTACATTTGGTGGTATCAGAGCCAGTTTTTGAAAGGTTGAGATGTTGATTGATTGATCGTTGTTGTCTATTATACACAATGGTTGTATATGTGTACGATGATTGTTTTATATCACGTTGGGGTATGAATTGGGAACACATTGCCTATTATCGAGGTTTTAAAATGTTTTATAAGGTTGTCTTGGATCCTTTGCCTCATGCTAGCCTGACTTTAATGTGTTTTGATGCTTTTGTTAGCATGCCTCGATGTGAGACTCGTTCGATGGCTGGTAATGCCGAGTCTGGGCAGGATAATGATGATGGAGGGAATCTCGTAATACCTTACCTCTTCCTGCTCCATTAGTTCCTCCTGTTGACGCTGGGGTAGGTGGTATACCTCAAACTCCGCAAGGGCCATTTTTTGGGGGTATTTAACTCTATTTATCCAAGCAATGATATGAGCTTTTCAGGCAGCAATGGTTGAAGTGCAAGCACAAGCACTGGTACCTGTCGTGGTGGTTAATCAAGGTTTACCTTTGGAGCATCTTTGTAGTTTGGGAGGCGTAGATTTTAGGGGTCTGAGCCCTGAAGCAATCGAGGAATGGCTGGAGAACATGATTCGTATCCTGAATCAGATGGATTGCAACAATGTATGCAGGTTGGGTTGCACCGTGTCCTTGTTGCAAGGTGATGCTTATCACTGGTGGGTGACCACGGTTACAGGTATCCCAAGGGCAGATGTGACTTGGGAGTTCTTTACGAAAGCTTTCAAGAGGAAGTATCTTGATCCTCAGTATCTGGATGCGAGGAAGTGTGATTTTATGTCGTTATCGCAGGGTGGCATGTCAGTGGCGCAGCATGAGGTGAAGTTAGTTCACCTGAGAGTCATTTCTTGAGGCTCTAGCATGGTTAGCACTAGTTGGTTTTTACACCGTTGGTTCGATATGGCTATTTGTGGAAGCGTCAAATGTGCTAGTGACATACGAGATAATATCGTGTTGGGTATTCTCTAAATACCTGGTTTTGGGTAGTGGCCGAAGTGGTGGTGTTCTCGTGTACTGTGGTACCGAGAAAGAGTTCTGATCAATAATTGAGAGTTGCTAGTGTTTTTGATGTGTTGGAGGGAATATTGGTACCGGGAATATTATAAGTACGTGTGGATGTTTAACATGCACAGTGAAAAAACACTTATATGTATATATTTAAATATGTTAGTACATGCGTACATCTTTGGGTATGACATTAGAGGTTTTGTATCCATATGCATAGACATCTAGGATGACATATAAGGAATCATGCATACATATGTCCACACTTACGGATAATTTCTTAGAGGCCGACGAAGTGTTAGTAACTAGTTCCTTTGGTGAGATGGTTACGGTTAGGAAGTTGTTTAGGAGATTTTTTTGGTAGTGCAAGGTCATGAGTTTGTCGCGGATCTGATCGGATTGGCATTCCATGGTTTTGACGTTATATTGGGTATGGATTGGTTGAGTGAACACAAGGCGGTTGTGGATTGTAAATCCAAAAGGATTTATTTGAGGTTAGCCGATGATTACGAAGTTGTGGTGGTTGGCAAGAAAGTGAAATTCTTGTCCAATGTTGTTTCGGCTACTCAAGCAGAAAAGATGATGCAAGGAGGTTGTCAATCTTATTTGGCTATCGTGATGAATTCAGAAGTTAAAGGTGTTTGGGTGCAGGACATTTGGGTTGTCCGTGATTTTCCAGAAGTGTTTTCTGAAGAGTTACCGGTTTTACCACTGGACAAAGAGGTGGAATTGGTATTGAGATAAACGCGGGTACGGCTCCAGTGTCCATTGCTCCTTATCAGATGGAACCAAAGAAATTGAAAGAGTTGAAGACACAGCTTCAGGAGTTGTTGGATCATGGGTTCATTCGACTGAGTATTTCACCTTGGGGTGCTCCAGTTCTTTTTGTGAAAAAGAAGGATGGTACGATGCGTATGTGTATTGATCACTAGCAGTTGAATAAGTTGATGGTAAAGAATAAGTATCCTTTGCCAAGGATTGATGATTTGTGTAAGTTATAATTGTATTTAAGAGATAAAGTTTTATTATGTAAATTAAAATAGAGTTTTATCTTGTAAATGTAACTAGGGTTCTAGATAAAGTCTTTTCCTAAGCTTAGAGATAAGAAGTAGAATTTGAATCTAGGATAAACTCCTAATTGTAGTTGAACTCATTCACCTAAGTCTTTAAATAGACTTTGTATAGCATTGTTTTAATAAATCAATTACTGAGAACTTTTTACTTGTTCATCAGATTCTACATTTCTTCCTTTAACGTAGAAACTTAAATTATATTTTCTTCACTGTATTATTCTATTTTTCCCTAAAGCTGAAAAGTTGCTTTTCTACATGGTATCAATCAAAATCGATGGCTTTTCCTTCCGCATCTTCTAGCGCTAATTCATCGGCAGATCCACTTAAAACTGTTGGTGATTTTCCATAACTCTCTGGTGAAGCAATTACTTGCCAGCGATTTGAAGGTCTGAATTCCCTTCCTGTTTTTTTAGCTACACAAGATAATCCAGCATGGATTATCGACTCCGGAGCCTCTGACCATATGAATGGTAATAGGGTTTGTTTTCTACATTTGAATCTTTCTGTTCTCAATAGTCTATTAAAACTACAGATAGGTCCTTATGCCCTATATAAGGGGTTGGTTCTGTTATTCTCAATAAGAATATAATGTTTACTGTGTGCTTTTTGTACCGAATTTGAAATACAACCTACTATCTGTAAGTAAGCTTTCTAAGGATTTACAGTGTTCTCTGAAGTTTAATGATGATAGTTGTATCTTACAGGCAATGGACTCGAATAAGATAATTGGCAAGGCGAGATTGAAAAATGGGCTCTATACCTTTTTCGGTAACCCACCCTTCCGGTCTCATGCTCTTTCTAGTTCTACCTCTTCTTTAAAACAATATGATGAAATAATGGTATGGCATTTTCGGTTAGACCACCCAAATATCAATTATCTTGCAAAGCTTTTTCCTTATTTGTTCATTAATTAAAAACCACGATTGTTCAAATGCCATGTTTGTTCCCTTGCTAAACAAACTAAAGATTCTTGTTTACCATCTTTTTATAAAGCTTCTAAACCATTTTCTTTGATTCACATTGACATTTGGGGTCCTTCTAGAGTGAAGAGTATTAATGGATATAGGTGGTTCATTTCTTTCATCGATGACCATAGCAGAACAACATGGACTTACCTAATGAGAGAAAAGTCTGCAGTTGAGTCTATTTTTAAGAGGTTTTATAACATGATAGAAAATCAGTTTGACAGTAGAGTTCAGATATTTCAATCTGATAATGGGATAGAGTTTTTTACTACTTCTTTAGGGGAATTTTTTAAAGAAAAAAAGGATTGTCCAAATTAGCTCATGTGTGGATTCACCACAACAGAACGGGGTTGCTGAGAGAAAGAATCGACATTTACTATAGGTCACTAGATCCTTAATGTTTTCTAGTAATGTCCCAAATTACTTGTGGGGTAAAGCTTTATTGACTGCCACTTATCTCGTAAACAGGATACCTAGTAAAGTGCTTAAGTTTCACACACCTCGGTCCGTTTTGTTGGGGGAGCTATCCAAGTTTTAAACCCATGTCTTCTATACTTCCTCTTAAAATATTTGGATGTACTGTGTTTTTGCATAATATTGATCCTTCTCGGTCAAAATTGGATCCTAGGTCCTTGAAGTGTATTTTAGTGGGTTACTCTTCACTTAAAAAAGGCTACAAATGTTACTATCCTCCTACAAAATGATTTATTGTCTCTTTGGAAGTGACCTTCTTTGAACATGAACCTTATTTCCCAAAGGCTGCAATTCAGGGGGAGGCTTCGAAAGAATTTTAGCCTCTTCATATTCCACAGGTGTATTCATCCCTGATTCCTTCTATACCTTCAGGTTTTATTTCTACTCCCTCCAATGATAGAACATCTTTCAAACATATTATACCTACTGATCCCTCTACTCCAGCACTTGTTTTTTCACCAACAGCCTCCCAAAACTCTCTTTTTAAAACTGTTGAGGCCCCTAAAAAACTCAGTGTTTACACTAGAAGGAAGAAAGTCATTCCTGAGACTGTATTTTAATCTGACACTTGCCGAGAGTTGGAAATGAGTCCAGTTGCTACTGAGGATGTTGGAGGTAATAAAAATTCTTCTTCTTTAATTAATTTGGAAGATTTACTTATTGCTAAAAGAAAGGGGGTAAGGCAGTGTACTAAGTATCCCATTCAGAGATATGTTGCGTATTGTAACTTAATGCCATCTTTTGAGGCTTTTACAGCTTGCCTTGATAAAGAATAAGTCCCTACAAATATAGAAGATGCGCTGAAGGATTCAAGATGGAAGCAAGCTATTGAAGAGGAAATGAATGATTTTGAGAAGAATGGCACTTGGACTATCACAAACTTACCAAAAGGCAAGAAAGCTGTTGGCAACAAGTGGGTTTTTGTCATTAAATACAAATCAGATGGGAGCATAGAGAGATTTAAGGCCAGACTTGTGGCCAAGGGTTTTTCACAAACTTATGGTATTGACTACAAGGAGACTTTTTCCCCTGTAGCAAAGCTGAACACAATTAGAGTGCTATTGAGTGTTGTTGTGAACAAAGATTGGGGTCTTCACCAGTTAGACATAAAAACTACCTTTCTAAATGGTAAGTTGGAAGAAGAAGTCTACATAAAGATGCCACCTGGGATAGAACCCAAGCTGGACGGTCAGAAAGTTTACAGGCTTGAAAAGTCCCTTTATGGCCTTAAACAATCACCAAGGGCCTAGGTTGATAGGTTCACTAAATTCCTTGTATAGAATGAGTACAAACAGTGTCAAGAAGATCACACATTGTTTGTAAAGATAACTTCTAATGATAGAAGAGTCATCTTAATTGTTTATGTTGATGACATTGTGATAACAGGGGATGATGAAGATGAAATCAAAAGTTTGAAGAACTTATTGAGAAGGAATTTTGAGACTAAGGACTTAGGAAAACTAAGGTATTTTCTAGGTATAGAAGTTGCCATGTCCAATAAAGGCCTAGTGATAAACCAGCAAAAGTATGTTTTAGATTTACTCTCTGAAACTGGTATGTTATGGTGTAATCCAGTTGAAACTCCAATGGCAATTGATCTAAAGTTAAGAGGAGAAGAGGTGGGGGCTGAAGTTGATAAAAATTAGTTTCAAAGGCTGGTAGGAAACTCATATACTTTTCCCTAACCAGGCCTGATATCTCTTTTCTCATAAATATAATTAGTCAACACATGACTATTCCTAAAGAAGGGCACTTAGAAGCTGCATACAAAATTTTGAGATATTTGAAAGGCACACTAGGCCATGGTTTAATCTTTAAGAAAATTGAAGAAAGAATAGTCAAAGTCTATACAGACTCAAGTTAGGCTAGTGAAGTTACTGAAAGAAAGTCAACTAGTGGTTATTGTTCGTTTGTATAGGGCAATCTAGTGACATGGAGAAGCAAGAAACAAATAGTTGTTGCAAGGAGCAACGGAAAGGAAGAATATAGAGCCTTAGCGTTAGGAATCTATGAAAGAATGTGGCTGCTTAGACTACTAAAGGATTTAGGAATGAAACAAGATGAGAAGTTCCAAATTCTTAGTGACAACCAACTTGCCATCCAGATTGCTAAGAATCCAGTCCATCATGACTGAACTAAGCATGTGGAAATCGATAGACACTTTATTGCTGAGAAGGTGAATGGTGGAATAGAAAGCTTAACTCATGTTCCTACAGAACAACAACTTGCTGATGTGCTTACTAAAGCACTCTCCAAACATGTTTTGATAAGTTTATATCCAAGCTGGGTATATACAATGTATACACACCAGCTTGAGGGGGAGTGTAAGTTATAATTTTATTTAAGAGATAGAATTTTATTATGTAAATTAAAATAGTTTTATCTTGTAAATGTAACTAGAGTTCTAGATAGTTTTATCCTAAGCTTAGAGATAAGAAGTATAATTTGAATCTAGGATAAACTCCTAATTGTAGTTGAACTCATTCACCTAAGTCTTTAAATAGACTTTGTATAGCATTGTTTTAATAAATCAATTACTGAGAATTTTTTACTTGTTCATCAGATTCTACATTTCTTCCTTTAACGCTGAAACTTAAATTATATTTTCTTTACTGCATTATTCTGTTTTTCCCTAAAGCTAAAAAGTTGTTTTTCTACAATTTGTTTCATTAGCTTCATGGAGCAGCGGTGTTTTCTAAGATTGATTTAAGATCAGGGTATTATCAGCTGAAGGTTAAGGATATGGATGTGCATAAGGCTGTGTTTCGTACAAGATATGAACATTATGAATTCTTGGTGATGCCGTTTGGCTTGACGAATGCCCCGGCTGCGATCATGGATATGATGAACATGGTGTTCCATGAGTATCTTGATCAGTTTGTGGTGGCGTTTATTGATGATATTCTTGTGTAGTCTCGTACCGAGGAAAAACATGATCGGTATTTACGGATTGTATTGCAAGTTTTGAAGGATAATCAGTTGTACGACAAGCTGAATAAGTGTAGGTTTTGGCTGAAGAAAATGATGTTCCTTGGTTATGTGGTCTCCGCGGAGGGTATTTGTGTTGATCCACAAAAAAATTGAGGCTATTCTCAATTGGAAGCAACCTAAGTCATTATCAGAGGTTCATAGTTTCCTTGATTTAGCTTGGTATTATCGTCGTTTTGTAGATGGGTTTTCTAGTATTGCGGCACCGTTGATTTAGTTGTTACAAAAGAATGTTCCTGACGTGTGGACGGAGAAGCAACAACATAGTTTTTGAGAAGTTGAAAAAAGTTTTGACACATGCTCTTGTGTTGATCCAACCCGAGTCAGGGAAGGAGTTTATGGTTTATAGTGATGTGGCTTACGTTGGTTTGGGTTGTGTGCTGATGCAAGATGGTAAGGTAGTTGCCTATGCATCGAGACAGCTAAAAGTTCATGAGCGAAATTACCTGACTCATGATTTTAAACTTGCGACTGTGGTGTTTGCCTTGAAGATTTGGAGACACTATCTTTATGGAGAAAAGTGTGTTGTTTTTACGGATCACAAGAGTTAAAGTATTTTATGTCTCAAAAGGATTTGAATCTTAGACAACGCAGATGGTTGGAGTTGCTTAAGGATTATGACTTGACGATCGAGTATCATCCTAGAAAGGCTAATATGGTTACGAATGCGTTGAGCCGTAAGGTGTCAGTTGAGCTTAGAGCTATGTTTGCGAGGTTGAGTGTGACACGAGAAGGTGGTTTGTTGGCTGGGTTGCAAGTTAAGCCCACGTTGTCACAAATGATTAAAGCTAAGCAACCGTATGATGATTCTTTGGTTTCTCATGTTAAGGACATATTGGATGGTAATATGATAGATTTTCATTTTGATAATGATGAGGTTTTGTGTTTTAAGGGTCGGATAGTGGTGCCAGGTGATTCGGAGTTGAGTCACACTATATTGATGGAGGCACACTCTAGTCCTTTCGCTATGCATCCCGGTAGTACCAAGATGTATCGTGATTTAAAGGAAGTGTACTATTGGGTTGGTTTGAAAAATGATTTGGCGGATTTTGCTTCTAAATGCATGGTGTGTCAGCAGGTTAAGGCTGAACATCAGTTTCCATCCAAGTTGTTGCAACCATTGAGAATTCCAGAATGGAAATAAAAGGGAATCACCATGGATTTTGTGCCAGGATTGCCTTTGACACCGACTAAAAAGGATTCTATTTGGGTGATTGTTGATCGGTTCACGAAGTGTGCGCATTTTCTGCCAGTGCATACGACGTATACCTTGGACAAGTTGGCGAACTTGTATATCGTTGAGATTGTGCGTTTGCACGGGGTACCTAAGTCCATTATTTTGGATAGAAATATGAGGTTTACATCAAGGTTTTGGGAGTGTTTGCATCGGGCTTTGGGTACGAGGTTAAATTTTAGTACCGCTTATCATCCTCAGTCGGATGGTCAGTCTGAGCATGTTATCCATATTTTGGAGGATATATTGAGGTGTTGCAATATAGGGTTCCAAGGAACCTGGGAGAAGCGTTTACCTTTTGTTTAGTTTACTTATAACAATAGTTATCAAGCGAGTATATAGATGGCACCGTATGAGGCTTTATATGGCCGGAGGTGTCGTACGCCCTTGTGATGGGCTGAGGTAGGGGAAAAGCATGTTTCCTTACCAAATGTGTTTAAATACACGGATGAGAAGGTAAAGCTTGTGTGTGATCGCTTGAAAGCGGCCACGGATCGTCAGAAATCCTACGTGGATTTGAAGCATAGGGAGATTGAATATGCGGTTGGTGATCGTGTGTTCTTGAAGGTGCCACCGTGGAAAAAGGTGATGCGGTTCGGACATATGGGTAAGCTTAGTCTAAGGTTTATTGGACCATATGAGGTTGTAGAGCGTGTTGGTCCTATAGCTTATCGGTTGAGTTTGCCTCCCGAGTTGGAAAAGATACATGATGTGTTCCATGTATCGATGTTGCGTAGGTATCGGTTGGATCCCTCGCATGTTATGCCAGTAGAGCATATTGAGTTGAGGCCAGATTTATCCTATGATGAGGAGCCGGTGGAAACCTTTGATTCCAGCAGAAAAGTTCTTCGTGGCAAAACGATTGAGCTTGTTAAGATTTTGTGGCGATATCGTGGTGTCGAGGAAGCCACTTGGATAGCAAGGCAAACATGTTGGAGCAATTTCTGCATTTATTTCCTCCAGGTAAATTTCAAGGACGAAATTTCTTAAGTGAGGGAGAGTTGTAATGCCCTAGTTTTGGGTCTAGATGTTTTGGGTTTCGTATTGAGGGTCCGGTGGACCGGTATTAGAGATTCAAGTCGATTTTAGGATTAAATATTTTTGGAGGTGAAAAAAATATGGAAAAATGTTCTAAAATCATTATTTAATGTGTTAATGATTTTGGTGGAATCAATTTTGGAAAATGAGTTTTGGAAATCGGTCATTATGGACTAGTGACAAAATATAAACTTTAAAAATATTTTTGGTGACTATTTTGCAAAAGGGTCAAAACTTTGAATCTTTAAGGATCTAATTGCCCAAAGTCTAATCTCAGAATTTATCCCTTAATTGGCTACTTTTAAAGTGTTTTGGAAAATATAAATAGGATGGAGAGAATTAATTTAATAATTAATTCTTTAAACAAAAGTAACGTAACTAACTTTCTATCAAAGTCTTTTCTCTCAAAATCTCTCCAGCCAAACACCATTCTTTTCTTCTGAATCTTCAGGTAAATCTTTCTTTTCTTAAATCTTTTGATTTCAAATGGATTCTTAATGGTTATCAAACAAAATCTTATTGTTTTAATTTTGTTTTCTCATGTAAATTCATCCAATTAAGGGGGAAAGCTTCCATTAGAGGTAATGTTCGTTCTTCTCCTCTAATGAAAGGTTCTTTAATGAAATTCCCAAGTTATTGATCCTTTACAATTGTTTTCTAATGTGTTTTGATAGATTAATTATGGAAAATTAATTTAATTGTGATTTGATGGTGAAATTGATAGATTTGCAAGTTGGATATGTTTTGCTGGGTTTTTGATCAGATTAGATCATGATTTTAATGTTTAATAATGTTAAAGGCTTGGTTTTATCATTATAATCCCAAAACTAGTTGAATCTCTAATGTTAAAGGTTATTAGTTAAGGGTGATGTTAATGGAGTTTAATCATTGTTGGAAGTAAAATGATGTTGTTAAAGTGTTTTTAGATGTTAATTGATGAGGTTTGATGTATCGAATCATTATATTGTGGCTGGGATAAGATTGGAAGGTGTTTGAGGTTGATTTCGATAAGTTTCGAATGGTTTTTGAGTGGGCAACTTGTGAGTTGCGGGTAATTGCTTTGAGGCAGTGGTTTCGATGCATTTTGATGCATATCTCCTCTGGTTTTGTGTGGCCAAAACAGGGGATAATCAAGGCGAAGTAGCTTGAAATGGATCGTGGCTTGCCAAAAGCTCGATTTGCGTTGGCGAGCAAGGCGAGGTGTAACCGGTGAGTGGAAACAGTTTTGAAAGTCTTTCAAAGGTTTGAAAGTGTTTTTGGGAGTTTAGGTTAAGCTTGAAACACTTACCTAAGCTCGGAAGTAAGTTTCCCTCTTTTGCTCTTTGATATTGGTTCGAATATGAGCATGTGTAATTCATGTTTTGGTCATAAACATTGTTTGTTTTACTTACTGTAAATGCATGATTTTGAGTACATATGCAGTGGTTTAAAAGTATATGAAATGCTAGTGAGCATTGGTTTTCATTCCGGTCGGGAATGTGGTATTGCTTGGCAATGTGGTTTGCATATGTGGTGATTTGTATAATGCATTGTAAAACAGTGAGTAAATGGTTGTGTATATGGTATATTGGCTATGTGATATGATGAGAAAACATTCGGATATAGTTGGCATGCCATAGGATAAAGTGCACTATAATATGTTTAAAATCAATCATGGTTAGAGGTCCTTGAGGTATAGCGATCGGCTAATAGGACTATGATGTTATCACTTGGGTTGAGCGATCGGTCCCCCTAGTTGATGTTAATCTTGCGGTCGGCATGGTATGGGTTTTGATGGCGGTCGGTCATCATGGGAGATCCGTGTATCCGATATGTAAGGTTAATGGTCGGTTAACCAATGATTAGAGGTCGCCTAATCAAGGATAGTGATCGACTATTCGGGGTCACTATAATTGCCAATATGTGAAAGTTCATGTGTTAAACCTACTTTATAATGCTTTGGGATTTAAGCATGGTAATATGATTTAATGCTTTAGGATTTAAGCATGGTAATATGATTTAATGCTTTGGGATTTAAGCATGTGATTTGTAAATGATTTTTCATATGGTCGATATGCATGTTTGGATTTGGAATCAATAAAAATGCTTCGATCGTTAAGCATGGGATTTATATATGATGTTGCATAAGGATCGTTATGCATGTTTTGGTCGGAAACAATGAAAATGCTTTGGTCGTTAAGCATGTTTTGAAAAAAAAAGTGGTTTTGGTTTTCAAATGGTTTTAATTGCATCATTGTTTTTATGAACATCCTCACTAAGCATTTGTGCTTACGCTCTCTTTTCTAAATGATGCAGAACACTAAAGTTTGGGGAAACATTGGCAAGGCAAAAAGGCGATCCAAGATCTATACTATCTTTGAGTATGAAACTCGGTTTCACTTTCGGTTAATAAGGCAATGAGTTTGCCATTTTTTGGGGGATTTGTAATTCTGTTTTCCCCTGGTTTTTTAGCATGATTATTGTTGTGTTTTGGAGCTTGATTGATGTTTATAAACATGTGATGACCTTTGATTATGATTGAGGCTAAGTAATTGCTTAGGTATGCATCTAGTTAGCCTTGATTGATTGCCATGTTTTGATGACTCTAGGATATTGGATTTGATGCTATTGAGGTGTTAGCATGTATCATACGCTGGAAAGTGTTCAAATGAGTGATTTGGTATAATTAGAAATGTAGTTTTAGGAAGCATGTCTATAGTTTACCTTTAAAGCATGATTGCCATGAGTTGAGGGTGGTTCTGTGATATTATGGTTAGGATCGATCCTTGGTAATGTTGTATGAATGTTAGAAGCATGTTTAAGTGGTTTGGAGTCCATTAATGTAAGTTAAACCAGCAAAACTGGACATTTCAGGTCAGGCGTATAGGAACGTGTCCCCTCGTACCGGTACAGCTAGGCCATTTTAGGCTTAGCCTTTTGATACACGGGGTAGTGTTTCGATACGGGTAAGTCATTTTAGGCTTAGCGTTTTGATACATGGGGCAGTGTTTCGGTACGGGTAAGAGCAAATTGGCAAGTTGTATCGGTACACGTGGCCGTATCGGTATGGTTTTGAACTACTAGAATCTGATTTTTATAAATTATCCAAGGCGTACCGAAACACATGTACGTGTACCGATATGGGCTGCAGTTAATTCAGTTATTTGGATGTTTGGAAGGTTTCTGATTTATTCATTTTGGTCCCTGATTGTTGTGAATGCAATTGCTTGAGTTTGGATGGTGGGATTGAGCTGAGAATCGACATGCAAGCATGTAATCTGACTAATTGAGGATTGGTAACTCTAATTTCAGTAATGGTCCTTTAACTTACCAGTTTTACGTTTTAGTCCCTAAAATGTATTGTATGCAATTGGTTGCCTTTCCGAGGTCCGTTTTCTTTGTAACTTCATCTGGTGCAAGCATGATCACTTAGGATTAATAATATGCATCTAGACAAGAAACAAATGAACTGATTTTTTTAATCTTTCTCCGGTTTACTTCGGCAAACCTAATGTAGCTCGCTTGGTCCGGTCGGGCGTCTGGGCATGGTCGAGGGGGTTACAGTTCGCATTGCCAAACATTCGTTGAAGGGCAGGAAGTTACTCCTCTAAAAAAACTACTACTCACAACACTGACTGCATTGGACTGAGATTCTCGAGATGCTCTCTATGAATAAGGTTTCCAGTCACCAGGCTTTTCATAAAGCTTCCAAGCATTGTTCCTTCTGATGTCTCATTTTTTTTTTGCAAAATTCACAAACATGTTTGCCCTTTCGAGTCTTAATTGAAGAGAAAGACTGAGTAATTAGAGTAGAATTGTTAGCTATGGGAATAGAGAAAAGCATAAATGACCTTTTGTTATCTTCTCTTCTGACTTCTACAGAGACCTCTCAAATGGAAAAAGGAGATTTTGTACTAAGAATCTAATCTTTCACATCATCTAAGTCAGTGTTGAGACCACTGAAAATTGAAACCCCCTTTGTGCTTGTATCTTCTTGTACAAAGCTACATCCTTAGGAGTTTCACGTTAATGTTCTGCATACAAGTCAAATTGCTATCAAAGCCAGGACAATGTGTGAAAATATTCTATAACACGTAGATCATCTTGCTTCAAATTTGATGCCCTACTTTCAATGCTAAACAATTCGGAGGTGTTATTCGTGCTTGAATAGATTTTTTGAATAGCCTTTCATATATCTGTCGTTTCGTAGAGGAGAAAATATGTACCAATGTCAAGGGATATGACATTGACCAGCCAAGACATCACTTTGCCATTCTCACGCATCTATTTTTCAAATCCTGAATCTGTTGGAAGAGATTTCTCATTCTCTCCTGAGATATAATCAAGTTTCTCTCGTCCAGTAAAAAAAAAATCTTGACTGACGTGGACTATAGAAGATAATTGTGTCGCACAAATCTATGACAGATAACTGCTGCTCTAAAGAGTTTTGAAAAATCATCGACAATAACATTGGAATCTGTCATTGAATTAACTCCGAAAGATGTGGAAGGGGAAATCATCAATTTTGATCGTAGAATAAATCCCTAGATCTATACCATGTATAACTTGATGAGAACTGTATATTTCTCGTCTTACTTTATTGATCAACTATATGGGAATATATATACACATCCAACCATTCTATACTAGGTAACTAAATATCTAACAATAAATACAATATATTTAGTTTTAAACAGAGTCCTAAGAATCAGCCTACAAATATGTAACAAGCTATAATTAGCTGATAAAAAAATAAGCTATAATTAACATATACAAACTTTAAGACACACAATCTACATTTACTATGATTACAACTCACATGTTTCGCCCTGGATTCAACTGATTTAATATATATTATTTTTGTTTCTATTAAATATATTTGGTAATTTTATATAAATATTCATTTTTAATAATTAATTAGAAGAATGACCCCGAAGCAAAATTATTTAGAAAAAGACCCCCATTTTGCCCACGTAAAAATGACTCGCGTTCTACAAAAAGCGTTTAAAGAACTCGCTTCATGCATATAGTGAGTTCAGTCCTACATGGACACATTTTTCATATAGGCCCTTATAATACTTGGAATTATAAACTCGCAAGAAAATGAATCAACATAACTAATTTATCTTCGGGCGTTATTCTATTGAACTCGCTTCCTGCAAATAGCGAGTTCATTCAATTTGAACAATTGATTTTATTGAAAAATAATTTATTAATTTTATTCGAATATAATATATTACAAAAGCATTTAGATAATCTTATCCATATCGAACTCCCCTTCATAATAGATATATATTATGATAGATATATATTCTATCAAAATAATGTGGATCCGAAACTTTAATATCTGAATTAATTTTACCCGAAACTTATCCATATTGAACTTCCTTCGCAATACATATATATTGTGATAGATATATTTCTATCAAAATACTTTATCTGGAACTTTAATATCTAAAACTTTTAAAAGATCCTAATCAATTTAAAAAGGTCCTTTTATCTTTTCATTTATTATCTTGAAACAATATATTAAAAAAACTTTGATATCTTTTCATTTATTATGTTGAAAAAATATCATTTCTTTTAAAAAAGATCATAATTAATTTTATTCGAATATAATATATTAAAAAAACAAATAAAATTTTAAAATTAAAAAAACATTTAAAAATCTAATATCTTTTAATTTATTATCTTGAAATAACATATTAAAAAACTTTAATATCTTTTCATTTATTATGTTGAAAAAATATATTTTCATTTAATAAAAAGATCCTAATTAAATTTATTCGAATATAATATAGTAAAAATAGTTCATATTTTAAATTTAAAAAAATGTGTCATTCAAGGGAACTCGCTATCTGCAGAAATCGTATTTTGTTTAACAAGATTGGAATTGATTCGTATTAAAGGGACGCGTTGTTTCAAAGGAACTCGCTTTCTGCAGATAGCAAGTTCCTTTGAATAGCCGCTTTAATAGGGGTGTGAGTACTCCTATAAATATGGCCCCAAACCTCTCTTTATCTCACACCTATAGCTTTCTTCTCTATTTTTCGTAGCAAATATTATTTAAAAAGTGCAAAAAGTTCAATATAAAGGCGAGATTACTCAATCTGGATGATAATCATGTCTTCGACTACTTGCGGGAAAATGATGAGGTACTATCTTTTTGTTTTTTGTATTTAGTTAATTATTTTTTAAAAAGTTATTTATTTATAATTTTAAGGGTACGAACATAAGTTAACTTGTTACATCAACCGTATCACGAGACTACCCATATGGATATCTTTCTTTATTTACATTAAGCTGGTTTTGCCCACGTCAGCACTATAATTGAAGGTGATAAGTTGAACCCTCGATTGATAAACTCCATGCTAGAAAGGTGGAGGCCGAAGACAGACACATTTATCTTCCGTGTGGTGAGGCTACCATTGCCCTGTAGGTTGTTGCATTTCATCTTGGTCTACCAGTTGATGGAACCTCTTTAACCGATATTGCTGAAGATAACTAGTGCGACGTGGGTTTAGATTTTCTTGGAGTTCCTCTAGAGAAGATGGATGGTGGCCATGTCTTCCTAACTTGGTTGGAACAAACTTTTGTCGATTTATCCCCGAATGCTTCTGAAAAAGTTAAGAAGGTAAATATAAAAGTTATTAATTATTATAAGTTTTTTGTTATTTATTATTTTTGATATTTTATTTTATTGTTTGTTTTAATCATGTAATTATTGTTTCTGTAGAAATTTGCCCATTCTCATATTTTGCGAGTTATTGGGGGATCTTGATGTCGGACAAATCCCGCAACAAAACGTATTTGATATGGTTACATCATTTACACAATTTTGAGGATATTGGTAAGTTGAGTTGGGGATCGGTAGTCTTGACATTTCTCTTTATGGAGTTGTGTAAAAATGTTGATCCCAACAAATATGTTATTAGAGGGTGTCTTTTATTGCTCCAATCTTGGGCTTGGTTTTGAATGTAGTTTATACGCCCGACTCAACCAACCAACCCCATTTATAATCTGACAGTAGTATTTTTGTTGTATGAATGATAGGTGGAGTGGTGGATTATTTGATGGGAGTCATCGATATGGTCACATGACAACGAATTTGGTTGAGGCCATCAATTCATCATTAAAGAGGGTGCGACATTTGCCTATCACTTCCGTTGTCAAAGCGGCGTACTATCGGTTGGCTACCCTTTTTGCAACCTTGGGAAAACAAGCAGTAGACTGGATGGCAGGTGTCCATAGAGTCCATCCATACCTCCTCGCAAAATTTCAATAATTTGTTTCACATTCAAATGCGATAAATGTGACATGCTTCTCTCGTGAACAACATTTAATTCTGTGGTTTGAAATATTCGAGGTTGTTGGAAGGTATAGAGCATAACGCATATGTGGTTGATCTACGAGAAAGAACCTGCGAGTGCGGAGTCTTCCAAACATTCAAATACTCGTGTGTGCACGCCATTGCTGCTTGGTATTCTATACGGATTCACTACATGACATTCGTTGATCCGGTAAATTTACTTTAAACCGTATTCAACGTTTATCAATACGAGTTCCGTCTTATTGGAAATGAATGTGATCCGTATGTAGTTGATGATGAACCTACAATACAGCCAAATCCTTCACTACGACGCGAACCAAAAGGTCGTCTACGTTCAACGTAGATTTACTACATCGAAGATATGGTCAAACATCAAGAAAGAACCGAACAACTGAAACTATGCACTAGATATAGGAATCCTGAACACAACAAGATCAAATGTCCTCAACGGTCGGCCCTCGCATCTAATAATTGTACTTTTCATTGTACTACTACTTTCTAATTAACAAAATCCCTTCGTTAAGTTTCAATTATTTTGTTTGGAACCATTTTCAATGCGATTTTTACACCCATTATAATGCCTGATATGTGTCAATATCAGCCTCAACTGAAAGATAAGTTCTAATACTACGCCTCGAAGCTTAAAATTACAAAAATTAACATCCCGAAAAATCCCCTCAAACATGCCTATCAGCCCATTTTAGCTTGTTCTTCATGCACAAAACCAAGACTTGGAACTATTTCCAATGCGATTTTTACCCCATTTTATAATGCCTGGTATAAGCCAATGTTAGCCTCAATTGAAAGATAAGTTCCAATACTACAACTCTAAGCTTAAAAATTACGTAAATATTCCGATTAACATCCTGGAAAAACCCTCAAACATGCCTATAAACCCATGTAGTTGACTCTCAAAATTCATTCAACTCGTTATCCCTACAACGCAAGACTGAACTCACTATCTGCATAAAGCGAGTTCAATAGAATAAGGTCATGCGATAAATTAGTTATGTCGGTTCAATTTCTCGCAAAACTCGTGCTTTGCATAACGCGAGTTTATATTTCCAATTATTATAAGGGCCTATCTGAAAACTGTGTGCATTGAACTTGCTATATACAGGAAGCGAGTTCTTTAAACGCTTTTTTAGAATGCGAGTCATTCCTACGTGGGCAAAATGGGAGTCATTTTTCTAAATAACTGGGTTTGAGGTCATTTTTCTAATTAATTATTAAAAATGGAATATTTATATAAAATTGCCAATAATTTACGCTATAAAATAAATATAATAATATAATAAAACTTGATCAACCAATCAATGTTAAGTTGATTGAATCACGTTGGTTCAGTTATTGTTAGAGATTAGTGGGTTAAGTCTGTTATAAGTGGAAAGTGACTAACTTAACCAAATTTTCACCACTATTCATATTTTGAAGAAAAAATACATGTAACTAATTGAATTAGAGATTAGAAAAATCAAATTATGTGAAATTAAAATATAAATATTTTAAATACATTTAGTGATCGTAATGATTAAGGATGTCGTTGTTCTTCTTAAGTGATCAAGATTTAAACAATATAGTTTGTATATGTGCATGGGTTTATCTAAATTAAAACAGGTTACATCCTAATTAAATTAGATTGTTAAGAAAATATAAATATATTAATTAATTATCAATTAATCTAGCGAGAAAAGATATATCAATAGACATATACCATTATTTATAAAAAATAAATAAAAACACTTTTAATATAAAAGATTGTAGTAACTAGATCTCAAATTTAAAGCTAGACAAACCAAAATCAGAATTTGACCTATATTTTACGAATCCATTATTGTTTTGGGGGCATTTGGTGGGTCCTGCATGTCGTATAGTTAGACCGGGTGAGCTGGTCACCATGTGATTAACGACTAAGCAAATCGGATTTTCAGTTAATCGATGTTAAAACTCGAGTTGAAATCCACGTGTTAGATGTACGGGTTGCAGTGAATTGACAAATCTATCCTGCATGGGAAATTTTTAAGTCAGCAATTCACGTGCGGACGTGAAGGGCAACTTCTTGGAAATTCAAAAGAATCTAAACACTGTTGTAGGGTTTAAAGCATGTTTGGTTGGTGGACTCGCAATATAATTGGGAATGACAATGCAATCTAATTTTCCACATGAAAAATTATAATTATCATTCAGATATTAATGTATATCTTGACAACGAAGATTGGGAGCCTACTTGAAATTTTTAAAAATTTTGAAGGTTTAACTTAAAGTTTTCAAAAATTTTGAAGGGATTAATTTTAAATTTTCAAAGAAAAAACTATGCTTAACTAATGTTTTTAAAAATATGAGGCATAATGAGAAATTTTTAAAATTTTAGAAGATGACTTAAATAATAATATTAAAAAATTTAAATATAATAAATATTTTAAAATTTGTAGGGGCTAAATTAATTTTTTTATTATATTTAAAAAAATTTAATATTATTATTTAAGCTCCCATAGTGTCCCGCCTCCGCTCAACTTCTAATTACAAATTGATTTCCATTACATAGATATTGTTTGTATTTGATAGATTACTCATGTATAGATTTATAATAAATTATATATCCGACACCACATTAAAAGTAAACATACAATTAAAATTTATAATAAATAATTAAATTTACTGCTTAAGTTCACTAACAATATTGTAAGAATTCATGAAATCCTTTAACATTAGATAATTCATACTTTCAATGTATTATTTTTTTTCTAATAAATTATCATTTAATAATAACTTAACTAACCTTACCAAGTATTGTTAGGGCAATCATTAACAAAATTCTAGATTGCAACATTTTATTGAATATGAATTAACTTGAACATTATATATATATATAATCTTCTTAATGATTATTTAGAACAACAATAAAACTTGCTTGGTTGTAAAATACAATCATGTTGCCTTTTTGCAGTCTTTTCCCTGTAAGGATGTTCCCTAAGGGAATTGAAATACACCAGGAAGCTCATTTTGGGGAAGAACATGGTCTATTTGCAGTAATTAAAAATCCACAAGACAATGTTAAGCTGGCATGTAGCTTTTCTTTTATACTCATACCTAAATTCGAGGTTAATTTATTGATTTAAGCAGTGATTAATAGTTTAGGCTACCCAAAATTGTACAATTTTCTTTTCTTAACCTTTAATGAAATTTTGACTACTTTTTCACATCTTTTGTTGCATCGTAATATATAATTTTGGTCTCAATTTTATTATGAATTCTGTCTAGATTTATTCTGATTTAGTTCTCCAGATATATATATATATATATATTTGTAACAAAGGTTTTTTTCCCTCCTTCAAAAATAATATGATTAAAAATATGGTTTACAGCGTCAAAGGAGATGTCACCCGGAGACTGGAATGACACTCCCAGCATAACACCGTAGAAATTTTGAAAATGAAAAATGAAGTCGCCACCAGCCACTTTGGTAGGTCGGACACCGCAAAAAAATAATAACCATAGATTCAAACATTTGGGTTCGGGAGTCGGTTACGCGTGGTGTTATCATTGCAAGAAAACAAAAATTCAATTTTTAATTTAAAATTTAATTCCCAAAAACGGTCTAAGGAGAACATTTCCTTATTTACGAAACCGAGGAAGATGACACCTGAATGAGTCAGGATGTCACTTCCTAGTCGGATTCTGAAATAAAGTGGAAAATATTCCCTTAAATAAACTGAAAATTTTTAATCAAAATATCCAAAATGGGATAAAATATATCATATATACGAAAATAATAATAATAATAATAATAATAATGTACATATATTTATAATATACTAAGTATAAAATTATATACATAATATATATTAAATATAATAATATAATATATATTAACAAAATAATTATAATAATAATAATCATATTAACATATACATAATAATATAATACTATAAGGAAATAATATATATATATATAATACGTCATATGTACTAAGATTAAAAGAAAAAAACAGTGCGTAAATAAATTAAAAATAATGTACAGAGGTGAAAATAGGACGAATTGAAGAGCACAGAAAGTTTGAGGGGCCAAAAACATAAATATTCCATTTAAAACTGATTAAAATGGATTTCAGGACCAAATTGCAAACCATTCAAAACCTATAGGGACTGCGCAGGTAATTAAACCATGCAGCAAACCTAATTTAAAAAAACCTTTGGGGTGGAGGGACTAACAGGGTAATTTCCCCTTCAAAATCGAATAAAATTTGGATTTGGTGACCAAATTGAAAAACAATTTAAAATCTTAGGGACTGGGGAAAAATTATCCTATGCGGAACGGCTGAAAAGCAATTTCCCATTTTTAAAAAAAATCGCGGATCCTCCCGAGTCAGGTTGAGTATCTGGGTCGTGGCATAAAACGACGTCGTTTTGGGCCTGATATCTGACGCCCAAAACGACGTCGTTTTGAATAGGATATAAATATAAATTTAAGCCCAAAAAATGATTTGAACCAATATTTCAAAAAAATAGCAAAAACTCTCTCAACCCTCTCTTTCGGCCGGGTTGCCGGCTCTCTCGAGGTTCGCTGTAGACTGTCGGTCGGCGTAGGTGGCCACTGCTACCGTCAGTGGCTGAAAGTTTAAAAGTCGACCCTTTTTCGACTCTTTTCGATGCTCCGAACTCGAATCCGACCTCGAATTTTCGCACAAAAGCTCTTAAAAACGTAGATCTAAGGTGGAAAAGAGTAAAGGTATCTTTTACCTTTTTATTTCGAAAAGCCTTTTTTATTGATTGAAACCTCTCTTCTTTTGTGTTCGAATCCTATCTTTTTTTATGTTCGAATCCTCTCTCTTTTATCAATTCAAACCGTACATTACAATTGATCTCCTTGATTTTTTATACCAAAAATTTAAAATAAGAAAACAAAAAAAACATGCAACTTGATCCTATTTTTCAAATCTGGAAATGACATTTATTTCTTGTATTTCAGGTTTGGGCGACGGCCACTTGGGCGGTGGAGCAGATGTCAGGCGACAGGTAGTAGGGGAACCGGTGGTGGCGCGCGTGGTGGCTACACGCGCGGGTGATTGGCACAAGGGGCGGTGGATAAGGGTGCAAATTGGTGTTAGGGTTTGATAATTAGGGCCTGGGGTATATTTGTAATTTGGGTTATTTAAGGTATTTTAATTAAATGGGTATTGGGTAAATGGGTTTGGGCTGCTGGTTTTTTAATCTGGGTATAGGGTATTTGGGTTGTATTTAATTGGGCTAAGGGCTTAATATTTGTAATGGGCTAAGCCCGGACTAAAATGGGTTCCTACAACTGCCAATCTTTGCGCATTGTTGTGTAACAGGAATAGAGCAAAGACAAAAGAGTAACCATTTTTGTCCGGCCAGTCATGGCTTTTCTTTGGCCACCGCTTCTTCTCGGGTTTCTCTTGATCTTCTTTATCGCTCTTCAAAATAGAGGATTTGTTGGGGAAGACAAAAACCTGAGGCGATCCATTGGAGGAGACAAAACGAGCTCAGCTTGCTATAACTCTGACGATGACGCAATGCCTGGAGAAAATTTGACCTAGCTACAACACTGACGAAGAGACAAAGTCTGCAAAACTTGATCCAGCTGCAACACTGACGAAGATACAGGATCAAAGGATGAAGGTTTGGCCTAGCTACAACACCGACGAGGAGGCAAGACCTAAAGTCGGTAAATTTTCATGCAGAGTTTCTGTTGCATTTTTTTCCAAATGCACAGGGATCAACGATTTTGAGTTGACTTTACCGGTAACCATTTGCTCCCAGCTAGTTGTACCATTCCCCTGGGTACAATCAGTTTATACCAATCATGACATTGGATTTTCAAAGGATTTATTTTCCTTCGACCATTCGTGAAAATGAATTTTTATGGACATTTGAATTATCCATTGTATTAAATTTTACCGTGTTTAAGCACGTTGTACCAACTTTTTTGTTGGACTTGTCAAAATAGTTTGATCCAGCTGCAACACTGACGAAGAGGCATGATCGAAAGATGAGGGTTCTGATGTCTGATCCAACTACAACTTTGACGAAGAGATAGGATCTGAAAGTGTAAATTTGGCCCAACTACAACACCTGACGAAGAGGTAGGACCGAATAATAGTATGGTCTCACCAAGATATAACACCTGATGAAGAGGCAATGTCTGAAGTTAATGGGTTGATCCAGCTACAACACTGGCGAAGAGGCAGGATCGGTAGTCAGTTAATTTGGTTCAGCTACAACACCGATGAAGAGGCAAGACCAGAAGTCAGTAAAGGCTGACCCGGCTACAACACTAACGAAGAGGCAGGGTCTGAAGTCAGTAAATTTGGTCTAGCTACAACACCTGAAGAAGAGGCTAGACCTGAATTTTACCAAGCTACAACACTGACGAACAGACAAGGTCTGAAGTCAGTAAATTTGGTCCAGCTACAACACCGACGAAGAGGCAAGACCTAAATTTGACCGAGCTATAAAACTGACGAAGAGGCAAGACCTAAAGTCAGTAAAGGTTTGACTCAGCTACAGAATCGACGAAGAGACAGGGTTTGAAGTTAGTAGGGTTGATCCAGCTACAACACCGATGAAGAGGCGTGGTCTAAAGGTGAAAGTTTTGATCCAGCTGCAACACCGAAGAAGAGGCATGATCGGAGAATAAAGTTTTTATTTTTTGATTTTCCCTGAATTTTGATTTTTTTTACTTTTTTGAGCTACAACTACAAGAAATATATAATATCCGAGGAAAAAGTTTGGACTAGCTACAACACCGACAAAGAAGCAAGACCTGGATAGGGTTTGATCTGCTACACCACTGACGGAGAGACATGATCTGAAATAAGTTGGTTTACCACCACTGACGGAGGCATAACCTATAAAAATGCTTGATCTGCTATGCCACCGACTGAGAGGCAAGATCTAGAAAGAATTTGATCTGCTACACCACTGACGGGGATGCAAGATCTGGAAACACTAGGATTTACTACACGACTGACAGAGAGATAAGATCTTCAAAAATTTGATCTACCACACCACCGACGAAGAGGCAAGATCTGGAACAATATCTAGAGAAAAATTTGATTTGCAACACCACTGTCGAAGAAGCAAGCTCTGGATTAAGCTAGCCCACCACTACTAACGGAGGCAAGATTGGGAAATATCAATTATGTTGTTCCATGATGGGTAGTCGCGCCCTGCAAACAAAGTGAAACATTAGTTAGAAATATGTTTAGAAAATTTACCCCTTTTATCTAGATGTCCAACTTTTCTGTGTCCGGCATCTTTTAGGGCTAAAGATTGGTCATCACGTTGTTTCCCCACGATTGAGGTTCTTCTGTCTCTTCTTTAGACCTGTTAATGTGTTCGAGCCAAAAAAATAAATGCATGATGAATGTATTTTTATGTATGAATATATGTGTTTATCATAAATGCATGATAAATGAATGTGTGACGCATGCACTTGATGCCAAATGATCTCAATAAATGTGTGAGTGATTTTTTTCCCTCAAATGGATGCCCCTAACTTCATGTTTGGCCAGATCGAGTTCTCAGTCTTGTTTTGTGAAGATGCCCCCAATCTTCCTTGTCTTGATTATCTTCATGTGGAGTTATCTTTTCGGTGTATACCCCTTACAGAAATGCTTTGTAGCAAATTCGAGCTTTGAAATTCATGATGCCTTATGTCATGGTCATATGTAGGCCATACATAGATTTTGATTCACATTACGCATAGGTGCGATCAAGTTTAGGTGAACAAAATGCATTTCCATTGAACCTCGTAGTTTTTGGCCCTTGCAAAAAGATCTCACTGCCATTGGGCTTAGGCAAATGAGATACACAAAAGAACATCACTTTGAAAGAGATGAAATCTACAAGAGGACCTACTATGGTCATAACATTGTAATTTTTAGACCTGTCAGGCATGGGCCATTGTCTTTTTCACAAAAAGGCATCATTGATATATTCAGACATTTTCATGCTTCTGTAGGGGATCCTTGCTTATGGCTGACCCAACTGTGTCTTCAAAACTTATTACCCCGAGCTTGATAAATTTTTCTACCAGCTTTTTGAAACCTTGGCAGTTCTCGATCAAGTGGCCTACCTTCCCTACGTGATAGTCACATCTAGCGTTGGTGTTATACCATCCTGGGTGAGGAGGTTGTACTGGAGCTTGGTGGAAAGGTGCTACCAAATGGCTACCATACAATTGTTTGTATAGTTTTCCATTGAAAATTGGTAGTGGAGTAAACTATATCTTCTTAGCAATTTTCCTTTGTCCAAAAACTGTCGCAGACTTTGGAAGACTAACATTACAAATTCCTGAAGCATTCACCTCATTATCCTTTTTTTTCATATGATGACTTCTTATGGGATGAACTTCCACCGACATCAATTTTGCCATTCTTAACATCATTCTCGATGAGCTCACCGGATAGGACTAGGTCAGCAAAATTGGTAGTTGCATTTCCTATAAGGCGATCTAGAATCGGGCCTTTCAATGTTTAGACAAATATAACTACTATTTCCTTCTCACCGAGTGGGGGTTGAACTTGGGCAGCTGTATCTCTCCAGCGTTGTGTGTATTGTCTAAAGCTTTCATTAAACATTTGTTTCATGTGTTGCTTAGTCTAACGGTCTGGCACCATATCACTGACGTGCCGATATTGCTCTATAAAAGCCTTCGCCAAGTCTTTCCACGATTTTATCTGGTGACGACTCAGTTAATTATACCACCTGGTGGCAGATTTGGTTAGGCTGTCTTGAAAGCAATGGATTAACAAATTGTCGTCTCTAACATATACGATCGTCTTTCGGTAAAACATAGTAAGGTGAGCACGGGGACAACTCGTCACATCGTATTTTTCAAATTCTGGGGCCTTGAACTTAGAGGGCAGCACCAAGTCTAGGATGAGGCTGAGTTCGTTAGCATCAAATCCAATGAAGGTGTCTACTACCTCTATGTCTTCCATCTTTTCCTCAAGTCGCTTGCAACGATCCTCGATCTCTTTTGAAGTCTCTATTTTTGGTTTCTCAATATCAACCAACTGATCCATTTCTGAGATTAAGTTTTCAACTCGATTTCCCCCGAGTTTAGCTCCTGACACGGTAGGTATGTTCTTAGGAGAAGAGGTACCAGCCTGATAGAGCGGTGACTTCCCTCGAGAAAGCCTTATCTGAGGATCACATCGAACATCAACACGCGGGGGAGTAAACTTCGGAGGATACACAGGGCCCTCATTCACATCTATGAGGCTTTCTGTAAGATTTGCAACAAAAGTCTCTTCTTGCCCTAGGGATTTATGCCCTAACATTTGCGCTATCTGGCCTAGCATGTCTTGCTGATATTTCTTAATTTGCTCCGCCATATAATGATGGGCTTTAGCTAACTGGTCCTCCAACTTCTTGGCTAAATCTGTTTGCATGTCCTTTTGAATTTGTTCAAGATGATCCAATCTATCTTCGTTCGTCATTTTGGTCTTGAGTCGAGTTCCGTATGGGTGCTGAATTGGTTGACCTTTTGCTTTATCTAGTATCATTGTCACGGGGCATCCCAAGGATTAGTCTTAAAACCTTTAACAATGAATGCATGTAAATGCAGCGTGCATGATCTAAATGTGGAGGTACTTATTCAAAAATGGTTCATGCGGGTCAACTTTAGAATTTACAGGATTTATTCACAACTTTGAATGTTGCATTGATATCTAGGGTACTAGATTTTCTCCCGATAGTGAATTTTCAAATTAGGAACCAGTTGTGAATTAGTACTTCATGTCAGCGAGATGCAAAAATTAAAATGATGATGTTATGTAATTAATGCAAAGTGAGTAAATTTAATGTGATGCAATTAGAACAATGAAATAGAGTTAGTCTACATAAAAGTGTACTATATTAATAAAGTAAAAATTAAAATAGATAAAAACTGTACATAAAAAATATAAATAAAGGCACCAAAGCCTAAAAAGGGTGACCGCTAAACGGGTAGAGTTTCACATGGCTTAAAAAGGCTGGCTCCTACGGCTCACTATATGAGGTTCGGATCTAAAGTAAAAGGTACCCAAACTGTCGCGATGACATCGATTCAGGGGAATACGACCCTTATACCATATTGGGGTGAAAACCCCACGAAATATAAGGACCAGTACTCCAGAAGTACATTACAACACTGTAAGGAGGTGAAAACCCCACTTAGCGAAGTAATCCCTCCCACTTAACAAGGTGAGAAGCTCGAGTAGAAAGCTCATGCATGAATGTTGAGGGATTAACAATTAAATCAAATTAAATTTTCGAATTTCTTACAAGACAACACAAATCAACATTGGCCTGACTCTCTAAAAAAAGTCCAGTGGAGTCGCCAAGCTGTAACAAAGGTTTTTTCCCTCATTCAAAAATAATATGATTAAAAATATGGTTTACGACGTCAAAGGAGACGTCACCCGGAGACCGGGATGACACTCCCAGTAGAACACCGTAAAAATTTTGAAAATGGAAAATGGAGTCGCCATCATCCACTTTGGTAGGCCAGACACCGTAAAAAATAACCAGAGATTCAAACATTTGGGTTCGGGAGTCGGTTACGCGTGGGGAAGGATTAGTACCCCCACGACGCCCAAAATTGGTACCGCGTCGATCTGGTGTTATCATTGAAAGAAAACAAAAATTCGATTTTTAATTTAAAATTTAATCCCCAAAAAATGGTCTAGGGAGAACATTTCCTTATTTACGAAACCGAGGAAGACGACACCTGAATGAGTCAGGATGCCACTTCATAGCCGGATTCCGAAATAAAGTGGAAAATATTCACTTAAATAAACTTAAATTTTTTAATCAAAATATCTAAAATGGTATAAAATATATCATATATATGAAAATAATAATAATAATGTACATATATTTATAAATACTAAGTATAAAATTATATACATAATATATATTAAATATAATAAAATAATATATATTAACAAAATAATTATAAAAATAATAATAATCATATTAACATATACAAAATAATATATACATAATAATATAATACTATAAGGTAAATATATATATAATACGTCATATGTACTAAGATTAAAAGAAACAAAAAAAATAGTGCGTAAATAAATTAAAAATAATGTACAGGGTGAAAATAAATAATTTAAAAAGATTGGGGACCGAATCCGCAGCTAAACCCTCAAAATAAGACAAAATTGAAGAGCACAGAAAGTTTGAGGGGCCAAAAACATAAATATTCCATTTAAAACTGATTAAAATGGATTTTAGAACCAAATTGCAAACCATTCAAAACCTGTAGGGACTGCACAGGTAATTAAACCATGTGGCGGACCTAATTTAAGAAAAACTTTGTGGCGGAGGGACTAACAGGGTAATTTCCCCTTCAAAATCGAATAAAAATTGATTTTGTTGACCAAATTAAAAAACAATTTAAAATCTCAAGGACTGAGGGAAAAATTATCCCATACGGAAGGGCTGGAAAGTAATTTCCCCTTTTTTAAAAAAAATCGCAGATCCTCCCGAGTCGGGTTGAGATCCAGGTCGTGGCGTAAAACGACGTCGTTTTGGACGTGATATCTGACTCCCAAAATGGCATCGTTTTGAATAGGATATAAATATAAATTTAAGCCCCCAAAAAATCATTTAAACCAATATTTCAAAAAATAGCAAAAACTCTCTCAATCCTCTCTTTCGGTCGGGCTGTCGGCTCTCCCGAGGTCCGTCGTAGACCGTCGGTCGCCGCCGGTGACCGCCATCGCCGCCAACGGTCAAAAGTTTAAAAGTTGACCCTTTTCTGGCTCTTTTCGACGCTCTGGACTCGAATCCGGCCTCAAATTTTTGCACAGAAGCTCCTAAAAACGTAGATCTAAGGCGGAAAATAGTAAAGCTTTTTTTTTTGCCTTTTTTATTTCAAAATTTCTTTTTTTAATATTCGAACCTTTTTTGAATTGAAAACCTTTTTTATTGATCGAATCCTCTCTTCTGTTGTGTTCGAATCCTCTCTTTTTGTGTTCGAATCCTCTTTTTTTATCAATTTGAACCGTACATTACAACTGATCTCCTTGAGTTTTTATACCCAAAATTTTAAAATAAAAAAACAAAAAAAAACATGCAACTTGACCCTATTTTTCAAATCTAAAAATGACATTTATTTTTTGTATTTCAGGTTTGGGCGGCGACCACTTGGGCATGGAGCAAATGGCAGGCGGCGGCAGGAGGCAGGGGAACCGGTGGTGGCGCGCGTGGCCACTGGCGTCGCGCTTGGTGGCCACTTGCGCGGGTGATTGGGCACAAGGGGCGGCAGCTAAGGGTGCAAGTTGGTGTTAGGGTTTGATAATTACGGCTAGGGGTATATTTGTAATTTGGGTTATTTAAAGTATTTTAATTAAATGGGTATTGAGTAAATGAGTTTGGATTGCTGGGTTTTTTAATCTGGGTATAGGGTATTTGGGTTGTATTTAATTAGGCTAAGAGTTTAATATTTGTAATGGGCTAAGCCCGGACTAAAATGGGTTACTACAATATTTATGATTAATAGTCTTGTCATGATTTGTTTGATTAATTCTAATCGTAGTTATTTGGATTTGTGTAATGTAAACATGCAATTGTAATTAGATTTATAATCATAGCGTCCTTGCATATTCGCACTTTAGTTTTGCATAAGCAAGTAGAGGCGTATTTAGGGAAATATTTTGAAAAAAAAAAGGCAAGTAGGGATGCAAGAAAAATATATTTAGGTCATGTTTGATAAATAGCATTTTGAGTTAAAATTAGAGGTTTGAGCTAATATTAGAGGTTTGACTGGTCAAATTTGCTAATTTAGATATTTGGTGATAGCGGATTGGGGTGAAATTCTAATTTTGAAAAACCTGGGAATAAGATATTTTTAAAATTAGAGGTTTTAACATAAGAGTTATAAAGACCCTTTTACGTTAACAATTATAAAAAATCTCCAAATAACCTAAACTTAACCTTTTCTATTTTAATTATTCACCTCACGTATTTACATTGTGACATTTGTAAACTAATCTTTTTATTTTTTTCTTTTTATTTTCACACATTTATATTTGTATTTAAATTTAAAAATTAATTAAATTGCATTAAAATAATTATATAAATAATAAATTAATATATAGATCCATCAAATATACTTAGTAATGTTATATTAAAAAGATATTTTTCACAATCTAATTAATATTAATAATACAAGATATTAATAACTAATAAATTATTCAAACAAGTATAGAATATAATCATGTCCTTATACGTCATTTTGCTTGTTTAAATAATCAAACAGCTATCAGTTATTAGTTAATTTTACCAAACACTTTTATACTATCAGCTAATACAATCTGTTAGTCAAATCAATTAATGTAATCCGCTATCAGCTATTTACTGATTGCCAAACAGGCCTTAAGAAAATAGGCAAAAATTTAGGTCTTGGTTTATCTCAAAGTCATGGACAGTTGCGTACATCTCTGACAAAATCTGTAATATCCCAATTTTTTATTAGTGACTAAAATGTAATTTTTGAAAGTTTAGGGGGTTAAAGTATAAACTTTGGAAAAGTTTGGGGACTAAAGTGTAAATTTCCCCAACAAGTAATTTTATTCAGTATAAGAGTGAATCTGATCGAAATAGGTACCTTGATATCAATTTTAAGAATTAAGATGCAGAAAAAGGTACCAAATTTGGATCGAATGAAGTTGTTAAGCATGCTCAGGCCAGAGAAATACAAGGATGGGTGACCTTCGGGAAGGTCCCATAAAAGTGTTTTTGATTAATAATTTGGACTCAGTAAAAGTAAAGAATATTCGAATGGATTATCGATAAAGGATTTCTAAGAGAAATTTTATTCTATGGAGATTTTCGATAATTATCGAAATAGTAGACTGAGTTAGGGAAATGCAGTCTAAGTTCTGGGAAAGGGTGTTGTTTATAAGATAATAAATTTTATTTCCCGAATATGGAAATATGGAATTTTCGGAATAAATCCGATAGTTCAGAAAAGGTAAAATCGCAGTAGAAGTATTTTACGAATATCGAGAGATCGGATCTAATCAAAATTTCAGAGGTTGTTCCATAAGCCATGGAAAAGTTATAAAATAATATTTAAGGAATAGTGACCGGTTTGGGAATGAACTATTTTAGTTGGCTTGTAATGGAATGGCATTTTTGAAGTAAACTAGTAAATAAAAACAAGTTGGAGGGCAAATTGGTCATTTTTTCCCAATGGCATTTTTAAAATATTTAAAAAGTTACAAGGACAATTTTGGAAGAAGAAAATGGAAGATTAAATCTTGGCCCTTGATTAATGATACGATCAATCTCAGCCATTGGATTAAAAAGGCATTTTAGTAATTTCACTATCTAAATGAATTTAAAATTCATTTATACAAGACAAGTGGCCAAATTGGATGAACAACAAAAGATGAAGACCATTATTCATCCTCAATTTTCGAAATATGAGGGGGAGAAAGAAAGAAAAATGGAGAAAAATTTTCCAAGTTCGATTCAAGCCCCGAAACTCGATTTTTAGGTAATCTCATCAACTGAAAAGTTGTTCTACTCTTCAAGCTCTATCTTTTGGTGTTAATAATTCATGGAAAACATGATTGATTGATGAGAATTTTGCATGAGAAGAAATTAGGGTTTATGGAAAAAGTTTGGGGCTTTTGGAATTTTATGATTTCATGATGAAATTCAAGTTGAAATCAAGCTAGTACAATGTTAAAATCATGTTATTGAGTTGGGATTTAAACCCTACATATTTTAGTTTGTATGAAGATGATTAGGGTTTATGGATTCAAGTTTGATTTAGGGTTTGTGATGTTGGTTAAATGATCTAGTAAGCTTGAATTTGTTATTTGGAAGCAAAACCCTAAATTAAAGGTACAAGGACCATTTCATAAATTTTGAAAGTTATAGGACTAATCTGATTTTTATGATTTGAAGTGTATTTATGCTATTATTAATGTTGGAGATGTGAAATTGAAGTTAGAATGCAAAACCGATGTTAAATCGAGTTAGTGACCATTTTGACAAATTGTCAAAGTTAAGTGACCAATTCGGAAATGAGGTTTTAGAGAAGGACTAAATCTGATTTCAGTTGAAATAATAGAATTCAAGTAGTAATGTTGATTTGAGGCCTAATTTGCAAAGTTAAGAAGCTTGAATCCGTATCTTTGCATTTTTAGTGACTATTTCGGAAAGAACGAAAAATTTGAGGGAATTATTTTTGAAGAATTATTTGATGAAGAAAGTGATACATTAGTGGTTTGAATCAAGTAAGGTGACCAAATTGACAAATAGAAAAGTAAGGAGAAATTAGTATAAAGTTTGAAGTTATTTATGGAAGTTGTGTAGGAAAACTGGATTTGGTAGTAAGTTTGAAAATTCACCATAAATTCTACAAAAATGGTTAGATGGTGAATTTTATATCGATGTAAATATTTATTCGTCTAGTTTCGTTTAAAACAAACGGTGATTGATTTCGATTCATATATCAAACGATATGAATCTTTAAGTGATGAAAGGTCAGAAAACATAATAGCAGTCTATTCGGAAATTCAATACTGGGATTCGACTTTGAAAATTTGCCATATATCGTACAAATTGAATATGGGTTATTAGTTTATATGGTTGAAAAGCTTATCGAATCTAATTTCATTTCCAACAAACGGAAACTGATTTCGATTTCTGAGTTAAAAGATATTAATTTTTAATCGAATGAAGGTCAGAAAAATTACAGAACAGTTTCTGTCATGACAACCCTGTAAACGTTAGTTTGATGAATTTTCATAATTTTGTAGATTTTATTAAATTATATGGCTTATACCGTTAGAACTGTTATCGAATCTAGTTTCTATGGTATAAAGGAGATTAAGATTCAGTATGTATTCTGCCATGTAGAAGTAAATCTTTGATGGTAGTGCAAGTTGACAGAAAATGGAAATTGAGACAATTTGTGTCAAAAGTTGGTTAGCAAGCTTGGAGGATTATTTGAAGATCAAAATGGTCATTAGGGACCAAAAATGAGTTTGTGAACAGTATAAGGAACGAAAGAAATTTATGAAATTTTTTTATGTTGAATGATTAAATAGCTTAATTGAAATATTGTTGGAAGTGAATCTAACAAATGTTTATTTATATTCATGTGATAAATGAAGTTGGATCCGAATCAAAAGAAGGTTCGAGGTACTATAAAGGAAAGGATCAATAGAGCTTAATGAGGCATAATAATAAATGGCTAAGGTGAGTGCAGTTTTAAATGTTTGCATTATATTGAAAATGGCATTGCATTTCTCTATAATACATGATATGATACATTGCTCGACATGGCAAGCTTGATGGAATACCAGGTACGAATTATTGTTTGCATAAATGATGATCTATGTTTACCATGAATATTTATGATGAAGCATGAAATATGAAATGTCTATACGTATGATTGGTTATGATGTTGAGTTGATGATGAAAAAACTACGCAAGTATTGTGTATGAGAGTCCATGGTATAGTTGGCATGCCATAGAGTCTTTAGCAGCTGCACCCTCATGTTCATGTTATCAAACAGATATTGTGATAAAATGATTGTGTCACATGTACCCTGGGGATCCACGCCCACTGTTCCTGAGTGCACTGTTGAGGTGCTTCTTGTTTATGGGGAGCAAAGAGCGTCCTCGAGTACTACTCATCTTCACATTCACGTTAGACATTACAATGTCATTTCAAGATGACTCACGTACCTCGATCTCATATAGCGTACTTTGGGCAGTGATAAAAGAATCATGTCACGTAAATGAATCATGTCATGTAAACGAATCATGTCGTGAATATGTACCATGCCATGAATACGGAACATGCCATGTATATGAATTAAATCACGTATATGAACCATGTCAGGAAAAAGAATCATATCATGTATATGAATCATGACATGTGTGCAAATTATGTTACGTATATGAATTATGCCATGTACACGTATCATGTTATGTATATGAATTAAGTCATGTATATAAATGATATCACGTATATGAATCATGCCATGTATATGAATTGTGACACGTATATGTATTCTGCCATGTATATTATTCATGCCATATATATGAATTATACCATGTATATGAAGTATGTCATGTATGTGAATTATGTCATATATATATATAAATCATGTCATGCATGTGAATTATGCCATGTGTATGAAATATGCCTTGTATGTAAACTATGCCATGTATATGATTTACTTGGTAATGATGGAGTATTTGAAACTAGACTAAGTTAGAAAAATTATGACTTGCACATGAATATTGACTGACTATGGAAACCTTATTATTACGATACTACCTTAGACAGAAACTATGATAGGTTAATGTATAACATGTATTGCTTTATTTTATGTTTTGATGAATAAGATCATTGCCTCACTAAGTTCGTACTTAGCGTGTGTTTTGTTTCACAAGTAGGTTCTCCGAAAATACACTAGCAAGGAGGAGTTGTTAATTGGGAAGATCAAGTTACTATCTGTAAGTACAGTACGTACATCTTTAACGTAATTTGATAGACTAGTGGGCATGTAATATTTTAAGTGGGTAAATTATTTTGTAAGTCTAAGTTTATAACGTATTTATACATTGTCATGGAAGTATGGACTTAAAGAAATGGTTTGCTATTAATAACTATGAATTTTGACGTAGTTAAATGTTGTTTAACCCTGATCGCATAAAAATTTAAAAATCAAGAAAGGGCCTAGGTAGTGTACATAGTTTTCACCCTGAATTATATTTTTATTACAACAACTCAATTAGGAATTTTATAAATCAATTCAGGGTCAAAACTAGCTGCAATAAACTGACATAGTTTTTAATTTAAAATCGAGAAAAGGTTAAACTGCAAGATGAATTTTGGTATAAAAAAATTAATTACAAGTCAAGATTTCTTTCAATGACTCCGTAACATCTTTAATGTATATTTGGCTTACGAGTATACGTTAACGTTGTTACATTTATTGGTATCAGAGCTACAGATTAGCCGATTTTGGAGGTTAAACCGAGTTAAATATGATTTGATGTTAAGTACATGCTCCTAGGATGTCATGTTACTGATGTACTATATGTGTAACTTGATTAAACTCCTCATTTACATGAATAAGTTTTAGTGAAAATATATGATGTTAAGTATTGATGGACTGCATTAAATGTTTAATTATGGGAATCAAGAGAAGGTTTAAAGTAGAAGTAAAGAGATATAGAATGTTTCACCTCTAGCTCCTACCCCAGCTGAGCCACCTACGCAGTAGGGAGCTCCAGCATAAGAATACGGAACCTTAGTATGAGCCCTAAAAAGCTATGGTTAAAAAAATTCAAACCCTAATGCCTGTATCAATATGGCACCTACACCAGTAAAGGCATCGACTATTAAGGAGCTTAAGAAGTTAGGAGCTCTTGAATTTCATGGAGAAGGTGGTCTGATGGCAGCCAATTTATGGCTCCACGATGTTAAAGTCGCGCTAGAGGAATTAAATTGTACATATGTTGAAATGTTAGAAAAGTAGCATCCTTATTAAGGGAACATGCTTGTGCTTGATGGTCCGAAGCCACAAAATTATACATGTTGAGAAAGTGACTTGGACATTCTAAAAAGTGTTTACAATCAAGTATGTTGGAGACCAGTTTAAGAAAGAGATGTTACAGTAGTTTCAAAGTTTGAAACAAAGTACTACATTCTACGAGTATGAGTTGGATTTTAATGGATTAAGTCGGTATACAGCTGATTTGATATCGATTGAGAAGTCCCTATGAGAATGGTTTATCGAGGGGCTTAACCCGAGGCCTAAAGAGTAATTCTCAGGTATGAGTTTATTGATTTACTAGGATGCTATAATGAGAGCAAAGGCTATGGAGGAAGCCTATAATTACTTTAATTGATCCAGGTTCGACTCACTCGTATATTGGTACTAAGATAATAGTACAAAGAAAGATTCTTAAGGAAAACAATATTTTTAGTAATGTGATTCCTAGTAATCCACTTGGACATAGTTCATGGGTGACTAGAATATGTAAGAAATGTCTGTTAGTGCTTTAAGAAATTGAGTAAAACGATAATGAATTTCGTCAGTTGACGAATCTTAGAGGTCAAAAAAGGACCCATAGTGGATATGATACAGTAAAATAAGCTGGAAGTTAGTTCTTGTTTCGAATAAGTTATCTGCATAGTAAAGAGATGATACAGTAATTATAAGATACTCGAATACGAAGGAGTAAGAAGAAGAAGTATCATTACTTTAGAAATACATATGTTTGAAGATAACAATGTCAGTAGTTGCTGCAGATGTAATCTGGCAATTTACTCAAGATAAGCTAATGATTGAAGTTATGATGGAAATAACTCAGTATTATCTTATTATAAGATGGTTGTACTGTCAATACATATAAGGGAGAATTGGAAAGTTAAGTAATGATACTACTGAGATGATTAGAAAAGAAACTAAGAAAGAAATTGATCTGTAAGGAGATTATATTTGAAGCTAAAAAAGATGTTAGGTATGAATCAGTCAAAGTACTAAAAGTAGTAAACTATATTGCAAGGATAATCAAAGCAAACATGGAAAGAGTTACAGTGTAGACTCCTCAAAAGTTAGAAAAACTTTGAAAAGTCTTTAAATCAGACACAACCTAAGTAAGAAGGATTATTTCTTTAAGGAGACATTAGTACTATAAGATGTCAACTGTGAAGCCTAATAGATCATGAAGACAAAGAATCTGGAATAAAAGTATGATGCAAGTGATATTTGAGTACATACTGAACAAGATTGAAAGTCTATTATCGATAAAGTGTATTGAGCTTTTAACCAAAGAGTATTCAGAGAAGTCAACTAAGAGGTTAATTCTACCTGAATAGTTAACAATAGAGCCTTATAAAGATAGGGCTGAAGTGTAATGGATAAGCTAAGATATCTTTTCAGAAAGGTTTGATAAAGACAATCAGTAATAATAAGATGATGAGTATGAAAAGCATTAAAATGATGTGAATTGATAGAAAAAGGTTTTCTAATGGTCTAAGTGATCAAGTATTAGAAGATATTATAAAGATACCATTTCGAGAATCTGAAGTGTAATTGAGATAAGTTGGTTATCTTTGCCCAAGGTAAAAACGATTATAAGAAGAAACGTTTGAATTTTTAAAAAGGAATTAGTTCCTTAATGAAGTCAAAGGAAGGGTATTTAGTTGAGGATTGTTCCGGCTAATTGAAATTTCCATAGAAATGTTTCTAGACAAGAACAAGAGTCTCAGATCACAAGGGTTATAAAGATACTCGTAGCAGTAACAATGAAATCAATTATAAACTTTTTCTGATTTTTACCTAGATTGAGCTACCGGTGCAGTAGGGGGCTCAAGTACAAGAACAGGAAGTACCTAAGAGGTTGTAACCTTCGGCAACTGTATATAATAAATCATTGGTTGTTTAAATGTTTAAGCTGTTGAGAGCCTTAAATGTCAGAGCAAAAGAGAAGTTATGATTGTTTATTTGAAAATAAAGGATGATCTGTATAGGTTAAAAGGGGAAAACTTAGTTTCAGAACTGTTATACCTCAAGGAATCGTGAAAGAGTTGGACCAAGAGTATATTAATGGGTTAACACTCCTAAATAAATTGAGATGCAATTAGATTTGATACATGAAGAGGAGTTAATAGAAATGTTAGTTTATGGAACTAAAGAATTAAGGAATAAGAAACTTCATTGAATGAAGTTTTGAAGAAAAATCACAAGGTCGAAGAAGCCACTTGGGAGGCTGAGAAGAAAATAAGGAAGTAATATCCGAAAATGTTTGGAACAGATACGCATTGAAAATTCGAGGACGAATTTTCTTAAGGGGGAGGAATTGTAATATCCCAATTTTTGATTAGTGACTAAAATGTAATTTTTGAAAGTTTAGGGGGTTAAAGTATAAACTTTGGAAAAGTTTGGGGACTAAAGTGTAAATTTCCCCAACAAGTAATTTTATTCAGTATAAGAGTGAATCGGATCGAAATAGGTACCTTGATATCACTTTAAAGAATTAAGATGCAGAAAAAGGTACCGAATTTGGATCGAATGAAATTGTTAAGCGTGCTCAAGCCAGAGAAATACAAGGATGGGTGACCTTCGGGAAGGTCCCATAAAAGTATTTTTGATTGATAATTTGGACTCGGTAAAAGTAAAGAATATCCGAATGGATTATCGATAAAGGAGTTTTAAGAGATATTTTATTCTATGGAGATTTCCGATAATTATTGGAATAGTAGACTGAGTTAGGAAAATTCAGTCTAAGTTCTAGGAAAGGAAGTTTTTTATGAGATAATAAATTTTATTTCCCGAATATGGAAATATGGAATTTTTGGAATAAATCTGATAGTTCAGAAAAGGTAAAATCGCAGTAGAAGTATTTTACGAATATCGGGAGATCGGATCTAATCAAAATTTTAGAGGTTGTTCCATAAGCCATGGAAAAATTATAAAATAATATTTAAGGAATAGTGACCGGTTTGGGAATGAACTATTTTAGTTGGCTTGTAATGGAATGGCATTTTTGAAGTAAACTAGTAAATAAAAACAAGTTGGAGGGCAAATTGGTCATTTTGCCCCAATGGCATTTTTGAAATATTTTAAAAAGTTACAAGGACAATTTTGGAAGAAGAAAATGGAAGATTAAATCTTGGCCCTTGATTAATGATACGATCAATCTCAGCCATTGGATTAAAAAGGCATTTTAGTAATTTCACTATCTAAATGAATTTAAAATTCATTTATACAAGACAAGTGGCCAAATTGGATGAAAAACAAAAGATGAAGACCATTCTTCATCCTCAAATTTTGAAATATGAGGGGGAGAAAGAAAGAAAATGGAGAAAAATTTTCCAAGTTCGATTCAAGCCCCGAAACTTGATTTTTAGGTAATCTCATCAACTGCAAAGTTGTTCTACTCTTCAAGCTCTATCTTTTGGTGTAAATAATTCATGGAAAACATGCTTGATTGATGAGAATTTTGCATGAGAAGAAATTAGGGTTTATGGAAAAAGTTTGGGGCTTTTGGAATTTTATGATTTCATGATGAAATTCAAGTTGAAATCAAGCTAGTACAATGTTAAAATCATGTTATTGAGTTGGGATTTAAACCCTACATATTTTAGTTTGTATGAAGATGATTAGGGTTTATGGATTCAAGTTTGATTTAGGGTTTGTGATGTTGGTTAAATGATCTAGTAAGCTTGAATTTGTTATTTGGAAGCAAAACCCTAAATTAAAGGTACAAGGACCATTTCATAAATTTTGAAAGTTAGAGGACTAATCTGTTTTTTTATGATTTGAAGTGTATTTATGCTATTATTAATGTTGGAGATGTGAAATTGAAGTTAGAATGCAAAACCGATGTTAAATCGAGTTAGTGACCATTTTGACAGATTGTCAAAGTTAAGTGACTAATTTGAAATGAGGTTTTAGAGAAGGACTAAATCTGATTTCAGTTGAAATAATAGAATTCAAGTAGTAATGTTGATTTGAGGCCTAATTTGCAAAGTTAAGAAGCTTGAATCTGTATCTTTGCATTTTTAATGACTATTTCGGAAAGAACAAAAAATTAGAGGGAATTATTTTTGAAGAATTATTTGATGAAGAAATTGATACATTAGTGGTTTGAATCAAGTAAGGTGACCAAATTGACAAATAGCAAAGTAAGGAGAAATTAGTATAAAGTTTGAAGTTATTTATGGAAGTTGTGTAGGAAAACTGGATTTGGTAGTAAGTTTAAAAATTCATCATAAATTCTACAAAAATGGTTAGATGGTGAATTTTATATTGATGTAAATATTTATTCGTCTAGTTTCATTTAAAACAAACGGTGATTGATTTCAATTCATATATCAAAAGATATGAATTTTTAAGTGATGAAAGGTCAGAAAACAGAATAGGAGTCTATTCCGAAATTCAATACTGGGATTCGACTTTGAAAATTTGCCATAAATCGTACAAATTGAATATGGGTTATTAGTTTATATGGTTGAAAAGCTTATCGAATCTATTTTCATTTCCAACAAAGAGAAACTGATTTCGAGTTCCGAGTTAAAAGATATTAATTTTTAATCGAATAAAGGTAAGAAAAATTATAGAATAGTTTCTGTCAGGACAGCCCTGTAAACGGGAGTTTGATGAATTTTTATAATTTTGTAGATTTTATTAAATTATATGGCTTATACCGTTAGAACCGTTATCGAATCTAGTTTCTATGTTATAAAGGAGATTAAGATTCAGTATGTATTCTGCCCTGTAGAAGTAAATCTTTGATGGTAGTGCAAGTTGACAGAAAATGGAAATTGAGACAATTTGTGTCAAAAGTTGGTTAGCAAGCTTGGAGGATTATTTGAAGATCAAAATGGTCATTAGGGACCAAAAATGAGTTTGTGAACAGTATAAGGAACGAAAGAAATTTATGAAATTTTTTTATGTTGAATGATTAAATAGCTTAATTAAAATATTGTTAGAAGTGAATCTAACAAATGTTTATTTATATTCATGTGATAAATGAAGTTGGATCCGAATCAAAAGAAGGTTCGAGGTACTATAAAGGAAAGGATCAATAGAGCTTAATGAGGCATAATAATAAATGGCTAAGGTGAGTGCAGTTTTAAATGTTTGCATTATATTGAAAATGGCATTGCATTTCTCTATAATACATGATATGATACATTGCTCGACATGGCAAGCTTGATGGAATACAGTGAATTATTGTTTGCATAAATGATGATCTATGTTTACCATTGAATATTTATGATGAAGCATGAAATATGAAATGTCTATATGTATGATTGGTTATGATGTTGAGTTGACGATGAAAAAAAATGCCCAAGTATTGTGTGTGAGAGTCCATGGTATAGTTGGCATGCCATAGAGTCTTTAGCAGCTGCACCCTCATGTTCATATTATCAAACAAATATTGTGATAAAATGATTGTGTCACATGCACTCCGGGATCAATGCCCACTGTTCCCGAGTGCTTTGTTGAGGTGCTTCTTGTTTATGGGGAGCAAAGAGCGTCCCCGAGTACTACTCATCTTCACATTCACGTTAGACATTACAATGTCATTTCAAGATGACTCACGTACCTCGATCTCATATGGTGTACTTTGGGCAATGATAAAAGAATCATGTCACGTAAATGAATCATGTCACGTAAACGAATCATGTCATGAATATGTACCATGCCATGAATACGGAACATGCCATGTATATGAATTAAATCACGTATATGAACCATGTCGTAAAAGAACCATGTCATGAAAAAGAATCAAATTATATATGAATCATGAATCATGAATCATGACATGTGTGCAAATTATGTTACGTATATGAATTATGCATATGAATTATGCCATATACACGTATCATGTTATGTATATGAATTAAGTCATGTATATAAATGATATCATGTATATGAATCATGCCATGTATATGAATTATGACACGTATATGGATTCTCGCCATGTATATTATTCATGCCATATATATGAATTATACCATGTATATGAAGTATGTCATGTATGTGAATTATGTCATATATATATATAAATCATGTCATCCATGTGAATTATGCCATGTGTATGAAATATGCCTTGTATGTAAACTATGCCATGTATATGATTTACTTGGTAATGATGGAGTATTTGAAACTAGACTAATTTAGAAAAATTATGACTTGCACATGAATATTGTGACTATGGAAACCTTATTATTACGATACTACCTTAGACAGAAACTATGATAGGTTAATGTATAACATGTATTGCTTTATTTTATGTTTTGATGAATAAGATCATTGCCTCACTAAGTTCGTACTTAGCGTGTGTTTTGTTTCACAAGTAGGTTCTCCGAAAATACACTAGCAAGGAGGAGTTGTTAATTGGGAAGATCAAGTTACTATCTGTAAGTACAGTACGTACATCTTTAACGTAATTTGATAGACTAGTGGGCATGTAATATTTTAAGTGGGTAAATTATTTTGTAAGTCTAAGTTTATAACGTATTTATACATTGTCATGGAAGTATGGACTTAAAGAAATGGTTTGCTATTAATAACTATGAATTTTGACGTAGTTAAATGTTGTTTAACCCGATCGCATAAAAATTTAAAAATCAAGAAAGGGCCTAGGTAGTGTACATAGTTTTTCCCCTGAATTATATTTTTATTACAACAACTCAATTAGGAATTTTATAAATCAATTCAGGGTCAAAACTAGCTGCAATAAACTGACATAGTTTTTAATTTAAAATCGAGAAAAGGTTAAACGCAAGATGAATTTTGGTATAAAAAAATTAATTACAAGTCAAGATTTCTTTCAATGACGTAACATCTTTAATGTATATTTGGCTTACGAGTATACGTTAACGTTGTTACATTTATTGTATCAGAGCTACAGATTAGCCGATTTTGGAGGTTAAACCGAGTTAAATATGATTTGATGTTAAGTACATGCTCCTAGGATGTCATGTTACTGATGTACTATATGTGTAACTTGATTAAACTCCTCATTTACATGAATAAGTTTTAGTGAAAATATATGATGTTAAGTATTGATGGACTGCATTAAATGTTTAATTATGGGAATCAAGAGAAGGTTTAAAGTAGAAGTAAAGAGATATAGAATGTTTCACCTCTAGCTCCTACCCCAGCTGAGCCACCTACGCAGTAGGGAGCTCCAGCATAAGAATACGGAACCTTAGTATGAGCCCTAAAAGCTATGGTTAAAAAATTCAAACCCTAATGCCTGTATCAATATGGCACCTACACCAGTAAAGGCATCGACTATTAAGGAGCTTAAGAAGTTAGGAGCTCTTGAATTTCATGGAGAAGGTGGTCTGATGGCAGCCAATTTATGGCTCCACGATGTTAAAGTCGCGCTAGAGGAATTAAATTGTACATATGTTGAAATGTTAGAAAAGTAGCATCCTTATTAAGGGAACATGCTTGTGCTTGATGGTCCAAGCCACAAAATTATACATGTTGAGAAAGTGACTTGGACATTCTAAAAGTGTTTACAATCAAGTATGTTGGAGACCAGTTTAAGAAAGAGATGTTACAGTAGTTTCAAAGTTTGAAACAAAGTACTACATTCTACGAGTATGAGTTGGATTTTAATGGATTAAGTCAGTATATCTGACTGATTTGATATCGATTGAGAAGTCCCTATGAGAATGGTTTATCGAGGGGCTTAACCCGAGGCCTAAAGAGTAATTCTCAGGTATGAGTTTATTGATTTACTAGGATGCTATAATGAGAGCAAAGGCTATGGAGGAAGCCTATAATTACTTTAATTGATCCAGTTCGACTCACTCGTATATTGGTACTAAGATAATAGTACAAAGAAAGATTCTTAAGGAAAACAATATTTTTAGTAATGTGATTCCTAGTAATCCACTTGGACATAGTTCATGGGTGACTAGAATATGTAAGAAATGTCTGTTAGTGCTTTAAGAAATTGAGTAAAACGATAATGAATTTCGTCGTTGACGAATCTTAGAGGTCAAAAAAGGACCCATAGTGGATATGATACAGATAAAATAAGCTGGAAGTTAGTTCTTGTTTGAATAAGTTATCTGCATAGTAAAGAGATGATACAAAGAATTATAAGATACTCGAATACGAAGGAGTAAGAAGAAGAAGTATCATTACTTTAGAAATACATATGTTTGAAGATAACAATGTCGAGTGAGTTGCTTTGCAGATGTAATCCGCAATTTACTCAAGATAAGCTAATGATTGAAGTTATGATGGAAATAACTCAGTATTATCTTATTATAAGATGGTTGTCTTTGTCAATACATATAAGGGAGAATTGGAAAGTTAAGTAATGATACTACCGAGATGATTAGAAAAGAAACTAAGAAAGAAATTGATCTGTAAGGAGATTATATTTGAAGCTAAAAAAGATGTTAGGTATGAATCAGTCAAAGTACTAAAAGTAGTAAACTATATTGCAAGGATAATCAAAGCAAACATGGAAAGAGTTACAGTGTAGACTCCTCAAAAGTTAGAAAAACTTTGAAAAGTCTTTAAATCAGACACAACCTAAGTAAGAAGGATTATTTCTTTAAGGAGACATTAGTACTATAAGATGTCAACTGTGAAGCCTAATAGATCATGAAGACAAAGAACTGGAATAAAAGTATGATGCAAGTGATATTTGAGTACATATCTTGAACAAGATTGAAAGTCTATTATCGATAAAGTGTATTGAGCTTTTAACCAAAGAGTATTCAGAGAAGTCAACTAAGAGGTTAATTCTACCTGAATAGTTAACAATAGAGCCTTATAAAGATAGGGCTGAAGTGTAATGGATAAGCTAAGATATCTTTTCAGAAAGGTTTGATAAAGACAATCAGTAATAATAAGATGATGAGTATGAAAAGCATTAAAATGATGTGAATTGATAGAAAAAGGTTTTCTAATGGTCTAAGTGATCAAGTATTAGAAGATATTATAAAGATACCATTTCGAGAATCAAGTGTAATTGAGATAAGTTGGTTATCTTTGCCCAAGGTAAAAACGATTATAAGAAGAAACGTTTGAATTTTTAAAAGGAATTAGTTCTTAATGAAGTCAAAGGAAGGGTATTTAGTTGAGGATTGTTAAGGCTAATTGAAATTTCCATAGAAATGTTTCTAGACAAGAACAAGAGTCTCGGATCACAAGGGTTATAAAGATACTGTAGCAGTAACAATGAAATCAATTATAAACTTTTTCTGATTTTTACCTAGATTGAGCTACCGGTGCAGTGAGGGGGCTCAAGTACAAGAACAGAAGTACCTAAGAGGTTGTAACCTTGGCATTGTATATAATAAATCATTGGTTGTTTAAATGTTTAAGCTGTTGAGAGCCTTAAATGTCGAGCAAAAGAGAAGTTATGATTGTTTATTTGAAAATAAAGGATGATCTGTATAGGTTAAAGGGAAAACTTAGTTTTGAATGTTATACCTCAAGGAATCGTGAAAGAGTTGGACCAAGAGTATATTAATGGGTTAACACTCCTAAATAAATTGAGATGCAATTAGATTTGATACATGAAGAGGAGTTAATAGAAATGTTAGTTTATGGAACTAAAGAATTAAGGAATAAGAAACTTCATTGAATGAAGTTTTGAAGAAAAATCACAAGGTCGAAGAAGCCACTTGGGAGGCTGAGAAGAAAATAAGGAAGTAATATCCGAAAATGTTTGGAACAGATACGCATTGAAAATTCGAGGACGAATTTTCTTAAGGGGGAGGAATTGTAATATCCCAATTTTTGATTAGTGACTAAAATGTAATTTTTGAAAGTTTAGGGGGTTAAAGTATAAACTTTGGAAAAGTTTGGGGACTAAAGTGTAAATTTCCCCAACAAGTAATTTTATTCAGTATAAGAGTGAATCGGATCGAAATAGGTACCTTGATATCACTTTAAAGAATTAAGATGCGAGAAAAAGGTACCGAATTTGGATCGAATGAAATTGTTAAGCGTCTCAAGCAGAGAGAAATACAAGGATGGGTGACCTTGGGAAGGTCCCATAAAAGTATTTTTGATTGATAATTTGGACTCGGTAAAAGTAAAGAATATCCGAATGGATTATCGATAAAGGAGTTTTAAGAGATATTTTATTCTATGGAGATTTTTAGATAATTATTGGAATAGTAGGTGAGTTAGGAAAATTCAGTCTAAGTTCTAGGAAAGGAAGTTTTTATGAGATAATAAATTTTATTTCCGAATATGGAAATATGGAATTTTTGGAATAAATCGATAGTTTGTAAAAGGTAAAATCGCAAATAGAAGTATTTTACGAATATCGGGAGATCGGATCTAATCAAAATTTTAGAGGTTGTTCCATAAGCCATGGAAAAATTATAAAATAATATTTAAGGAATAGTGACCGGTTTGGGAATGAACTATTTTAGTTGGCTTGTAATGGAATGGCATTTTTGAAGTAAACTAGTAAATAAAAACAAGTTGGAGGGCAAATTGGTCATTTTGCCCCAATGGCATTTTTGAAATATTTTAAAAAGTTACAAGGACAATTTTGGAAGAAGAAAATGGAAGATTAAATCTTGGCCCTTGATTAATGATACGATCAATCTCAGCCATTGGATTAAAAAGGCATTTTAGTAATTTCACTATCTAAATGAATTTAAAATTCATTTATACAAGACAAGTGGCCAAATTGGATGAAAAACAAAAGATGAAGACCATTCTTCATCCTCAAATTTTGAAATATGAGGGGGAGAAAGAAAGAAAATGGAGAAAAATTTTCCAAGTTCGATTCAAGCCCCGAAACTTGATTTTTAGGTAATCTCATCAACTGCAAAGTTGTTCTACTCTTCAAGCTCTATCTTTTGGTGTAAATAATTCATGGAAAACATGCTTGATTGATGAGAATTTTGCATGAGAAGAAATTAGGGTTTATGGAAAAAGTTTGGGGCTTTTGGAATTTTATGATTTCATGATGAAATTCAAGTTGAAATCAAGCTAGTACAATGTTAAAATCATGTTATTGAGTTGGGATTTAAACCCTACATATTTTAGTTTGTATGAAGATGATTAGGGTTTATGGATTCAAGTTTGATTTAGGGTTTGTGATGTTGGTTAAATGATCTAGTAAGCTTGAATTTGTTATTTGGAAGCAAAACCCTAAATTAAAGGTACAAGGACCATTTCATAAATTTTGAAAGTTAGAGGACTAATCTGTTTTTTTATGATTTGAAGTGTATTTATGCTATTATTAATGTTGGAGATGTGAAATTGAAGTTAGAATGCAAAACCGATGTTAAATCGAGTTAGTGACCATTTTGACAGATTGTCAAAGTTAAGTGACTAATTCAGAAATGAGGTTTTAGAGAAGGACTAAATCTGATTTCAGTTGAAATAATAGAATTCAAGTAGTAATGTTGATTTGAGGCCTAATTTGCAAAGTTAAGAAGCTTGAATCTGTATCTTTGCATTTTTAATGACTATTTCGGAAAGAACAAAAAATTAGAGGGAATTATTTTTGAAGAATTATTTGATGAAGAAATTGATACATTAGTGGTTTGAATCAAGTAAGGTGACCAAATTGACAAATAGCAAAGTAAGGAGAAATTAGTATAAAGTTTGAAGTTATTTATGGAAGTTGTGTAGGAAAACTGGATTTGGTAGTAAGTTTAAAAATTCATCATAAATTCTACAAAAATGGTTAGATGGTGAATTTTATATTGATGTAAATATTTATTCGTCTAGTTTCATTTAAAACAAACGGTGATTGATTTCAATTCATATATCAAAAGATATGAATTTTTAAGTGATGAAAGGTCAGAAAACAGAATAGGAGTCTATTCCGAAATTCAATACTGGGATTCGACTTTGAAAATTTGCCATAAATCGTACAAATTGAATATGGGTTATTAGTTTATATGGTTGAAAAGCTTATCGAATCTATTTTCATTTCCAACAAAGAGAAACTGATTTGAGTTCCGAGTTAAAAGATATTAATTTTTAATCGAATAAAGGTAAGAAAAATTATAGAATAGTTTCTGTCAGGACAGCCCTGTAAACGGGAGTTTGATGAATTTTTATAATTTTGTAGATTTTATTAAATTATATGGCTTATACCGTTAGAACCGTTATCGAATCTAGTTTCTATGTTATAAAGGAGATTAAGATTCAGTATGTATTCTGCCCTGTAGAAGTAAATCTTTGATGGTAGTGCAAGTTTGAAAATGGAAATTGAGACAATTTGTGTCAAAAGTTGGTTAGCAAGCTTGGAGGATTATTTGAAGATCAAAATGGTCATTAGGGACCAAAAATGAGTTTGTGAACAGTATAAGGAACGAAAGAAATTTATGAAATTTTTTTATGTTGAATGATTAAATAGCTTAATTAAAATATTGTTAGAAGTGAATCTAACAAATGTTTATTTATATTCATGTGATAAATGAAGTTGGATCCGAATCAAAAGAAGGTTCGAGGTACTATAAAGGAAAGGATCAATAGAGCTTAATGAGGCATAATAATAAATGGCTAAGGTGAGTGCAGTTTTAAATGTTTGCATTATATTGAAAATGGCATTGCATTTCTCTATAATACATGATATGATACATTGCTCGACATGGCAAGCTTGATGGAATACCAGGTACGAATTATTGTTTGCATAAATGATGATCTATGTTTACCATTAATATTTATGATGAAGCATGAAATATGAAATGTCTATATGTATGATTGGTTATGATGTTGAGTTGACGATGAAAAAAAATGCCCAAGTATTGTGTGTGAGAGTCCATGGTATAGTTGGCATGCCATAGAGTCTTTAGCAGCTGCACCCTCATGTTCATATTATCAAACAAATATTGTGACAAAATGATTGTGTCACATGCACTCTAGGGATCAATGCCCACTGTGCCTGAGTGCACTGTTGAGGTGCTTCATGTTTATGGGGAGCAAAGAGCATCCCCGAGTACGTACTCATCTTCACATTCACGTTAGACACTACGGTGTCATTTCAAGATGACTCACGTACCTCGATCTCATATGGTGTACTTTGGGCAATGATAAAAGAATCATGTCATGTAAACGAATCATGTTACGTATATGAACCATGTCATGAATATGTACCATGCCATGAATACGGAACATGCCATGTATATGAATTAAATCACGTATATGAACCATGTCAGGTAAAAGAATCATGTCATGTAAATGAATCAAATTATGTATATGAATCATGTCACGTATATGAATCATGACATGTGTGCAAATTATGTTACGTATATGAATTATGCCATGCATATGAATTATGCCATATACACGTATCATGTTATGTATATGAATTAAGTCATGTATATGAATAATGTCATGTATATGAATTATGCCACGTATATGAATTATGTCACGTATATGGATTCTGCCATGTATATAATTCATGCCATGTATATGAATTATGCCATGTATATGAAGTATGTCATGTATGTGAATTATGTCATATATATATATAAATCATGTCATCCATGTGAATTATGCCATGTGTATGAAATATTCCATGTATGTGAACTATGCCATGTATATGATTTACTTGGTAATGATGGAGTATTTGAAACTAGACTAATTTAGAAAAATTATGACTTGCACATGAATATTGACTGACTATGGAAACCTTGTTAGTACGATACTACCTTAGACAAAAACTATGCTAGGTTAATGTATAACATGTATTGCTTTATTTTATGTTTTGATGAATAAGATCATTGCCTCACTAAGTTCGTACTTAGCGTGTGTTTTATTTCACACGTAGGTTCTCTGAAAATAGACTAGCAAGGAGGAGCTGTTAATTGGGAAGATCAAGTTACTATTTGTAAGTACAGTACGTACATCTTTAACGTAATTTGATAGACTAGTGGGCATGTAATATTTTAAGTGGGTAAATTGTTTTGTAAGTCTAAGTTTATAACGTATTTATATATTGTCATGGAAGTATGACTTAAAGAAATGCTTTGCTATTAATAACTATGAATTTTGACGTAGTTAAATGTTGTTTAACCCTAATCGCATAAAAATTTAAAAATCAAGAAAAGGTCTAGGCAATGTACATAGTTTTCGCCCTGAATTATATTTTTATTTCAATAACTCAATTATGAATTTTATAAATCAATTCAGGGTCAAAACTAGCTGCAATAGACTGACATAGTTTTTAATTTAAAACCGAGAAAAGGTTAAACTACAGGATGAATTTTGGTATAAAAAAATTAATTACAAGTCAAGATTTCTTTCAATGACTCTGTAACATCTTAAATGTATATTTGGCTTACGAGTATACGTTAAGGTTGTTACAAAATCACCTACAGTTGTTGATAACTTAGGGTATTTTTTATATCTGAACAGAGGATGACTTTAAAAAAAATAGATTTTGACTTGTTTTTTTAAGAATAAAAATCATTTGTACCTTTTTGGAGTCCATATATATACCTGAATACTAAAAAACTAAACCCTAACTCTATGTCTAAACCCTAAACCTTAAATTATAAACCCTAAAAAATAAATCCTACACCATACACTCTACATCCTAACCCTAAATCCTAACTCTAAACTCTAAATTTAATTTTTTTTGTGTTGGAGCATAGATAGGGGCACTCAAAAGAGGTATGAGACTTCTGTTCTTTTTCTAAATACTTTCTAAACATCCTTATTTTTTTATTTTTCATAATATTTCCCTAAATTAGCCGTTAATAGACTTTCTTTTTCTTTTTGTTTAAAAAAAATCGTACAATTGGAATTCCTATTCCTGCAATTATATAAGAATTACCATTTTTAATGGTGTGCAATTGCTTCCCTAAAATGGCTTTAGAATGCTGATTGCCCTCTTGTTGATACGAAGAGCTGAAATTCTTCAAAAAAATAAAATTATTTAACCCCTTTTATTTGGTGGGAGAAAAAAAATGTCGGTCAGAAGTGGCATTTGCACGTGCATGGGAATACATCAACCTTGCAAAACAAGTCCTTGCTTTGAAATCAAACCAGCACTGCCCGTGCAGCCGACGACCCATATTTGTGCTTCTCTTTTCTTGTTTTAGCTATGCCGACCCCACATCATTGATGCCAATTTTAGTTCCAAAACATGCTTGAAACTATATAAAAAAACAGCCTAGGATGCTTAAGACATCCGAGATTTGAGGGCAAAAGCTCCTAGGGTTTTAATAAAGTCTCGATCTTTTGACAAGCTATGTTACTCGAATTCAAACATGAAGATCGAATATATGAGTGGATTAAAATGGAGAGTCGAAAATGTTAGAACCAAAACATAATAAATATGAAATCTAAACCTAAGATTTATCATGTTAATCATCAAGAACAATAAATTGAATGCGGAAGCGTACCTGAATTAATCGATAGATGAAAACCTTGAATCCTTTGATGAAGATCGCCTAAAAGGTGGTTTTGATCTTCCAAGAAGATAGGTTAGCCCTTGCCGTAAAAACTTTCTGACGGGGATAAGAGTAATACAAGTTAACCTATTTCTTGGGGACCACTACCTCTTTATGTAGTTGATTATTAAATCAACTATTAAATATTTATAACTCTGCCCCTCATTGAATTATAAATATATCTTACGGGGTCTACACTTTTATTTCCATGACACTTTAATACATATGACACGCCTAACATAATTGGTCACTTGATTTTGTGTCATACTTTATAATAGAATCATACATTTTACATATGTGCCCACAATTGCGGATTTTAATCCAACAATCTCCCACTTGGGCAACATATGTTTCTTGATAAATGTACAACCTTATGAGCTCAAAAAATTGCTATTATATAATAGGTATTCTATAACAATATCGTCCATCAACTATATCCATATAGGATCAAACCAACCTTTGCCATAACAATCATGACTAGACCCATCAATGGTCACGTATACAAATATAGTCAAATGACATAGATCAACCATGGATGCGTAGCATGGAAAATTACATGAAATGTGAACCGAACATGTCTATTTCCAACTGGTCCTCCTAAACCTTAGTGAGATCAAACTTTACTGAATTCAGAGTGTACATAAACCAAAAGAACTTTATTTATGCAGAAAATAATCTTAAAATATCCTTAAACTAAAGTAAATAAAATCATGTCTAAATCGAATGAGCATTTTTTTAAATTACAAACTCCCACTAAAACCTAATATCCTCAAATAACATTATACCCACATGTGTAGTGTGCTCATGAAAGACTTAGGGTGATAATTTCTTAATAAGTGCGCAATTATGGAGTTTGTACCATCATGCTCTATAGACACACAACCACTCTGAATTTTCTTTAAGAACTAGGACTTTAATATTTATGTGCTTCAAATTTGAAGTGTTCCTATTGTTTATAGAATAAATGAATGCATATTTATTGCCACAAAATAACCGAAGTGGTCTTTCTATTCAATCTATAATTAGCAGCTCATGTGACAAAATTCTTTTGCATCAATATTCTTTTAGAATCGAAGTCTGTAAACCTGATGATCTCTAACTTACCAGAACTCCTATATGTGAGCATGCAATTTTTGTTCTCTAAAGATATCCCATAACCCTATTGGCTGCTATCCAATAGTCCATACTAGATTTTTTTAAATATTTGTCTAACATTCCAACAATGTACGCAATATCCAAACACATATATGCTTGAACATAAATTAGATTCTTAATAGCTTATGCATATGGAATCATTTGTATTTTCTAAATTTCAAGGTTACTTTTAGGGCATTAAGTAAGACAATATTAGTCTTCTTTAGCAATATGAGTATCACTTGGCTTACTCACACTGAACTTGTAGTACATACAATTGTCAACCAAATTTATCTCAAAACCAAATGAGATAATCAACATGAAATTTATAATTTCATTAATGAGAGTCCTACTTAAGCTCATAGATGGATTTCTTTAATTTACATATCATTGATATTGTATCATAAGAAACAACTCTATGATTGTACCATATAAATAATTTCTTCAATGTCGTCATTGGAAAAAACAAGCTTAACATCTATCTAATGTAGCTTAAGACTAAAACGAGCAACAAGTGTAATAATTATCTTGAATGAGTCTTTCAATGAAACTTTAGAGAAAGTCTTTACAAAATCAATGTCTTCTTTTAGAGTATATCATTTAGATACATGACGTGCTTTATAGTTATCCACATTACCATTTCCATCCCTATTGGTTTTAAATATCCATTTACAACCAATTGGTTTGTACCTTAAGGTAATGAGACAAGTTCCTAAACTTTATGGTCTTGCATAAAATTATACTCTTCTTGAATGACATCAATCCACTTTTGAGAGTTAGAACTTTTATAGTCTAATAAAAAATAATTGAGTCAATTTCTATAATTCCATTGTTATCCTTGTTTTCTTGAGGAAATACAATATAATAATCTTGAATAGAATTTCTCGTTCCTCTCGTGGACCTCTTTAATGACACTTGTTTTTTTTTCTTCTGAGGTTGTTGAGTTTGTTCTTTTGAAACAATTATCTTATCTTGAATGAGAGTTGTTCAACATTATTTTGCTGAGGTACTTGATTCACTTCTTGATAATGATAGGTGTGAAAATCTAAACATTGTCAAAAGTGATAGAAGGAATTAAATTATAATTCAATTCCTCCTCAATAGCAATGCATCTAACCGTATTTCTCCCTTCAAACTCAACATCCTAAAAAAGTTATAAATCTCCCGTTAAAATAATCTTAATTGTGAGATCATAAAATTTACAGCTCATGGATCACTCAAAATAACCGAAGTAGTTGCTCACTTTTGAAGTTTAATTACTTCACATGTGTCCTAACTTGTTACAAAAGAAATCAACCATTTGTAACTTATTGTTATTTCTTTTGAGTTGGACCTCAGCAACTTTATTCCAATATTTTTTATTGCCCTTATTCTTAAAGACACTAACTAAATAAACACTGACCAAATGATTATTTGACACTTCTAATGCTTCAACCTTTCTTTCTCTTGAATACAATAAGAAATGAGCCCAAATAGAGTTTGAATGATGTCCTAATATAATGGGATGTTGTTCAACATGAACTCTTAAATATAATATTCAATATTCATTAAAAACATTAGAAAATTAATAAATTATTTAGATTAATTAATTAGAGCCTTAATAAGATTAGAACTTTAAATAATTAGAATAATTAATTAGTAGGAGATATTATCTATAATTGTGGGGTTTAAACATGGATGGTTCCCAAGAGTAATTGAGTGCTATCTCATATAAATTTTGAAATTAAATGAAATTTATAGATTAAATAACACATGAATTTAAATTAGAGCCTTTTTAGATTAGTACTTAAAATGAACTAGACCCTAATTAATTATGCTTAAAAAAACCTTTTATATGTGAAGTATATTTTTGGAATATGAATAGAGTTGCTTTGAGCGTATAAGGGTGTTTCCAATTTATATTCGAAGCAAAATATATTTCCTTATAAAAGGAATATTTCCATTTAGTACATGAACCCAATTAATAATTAATGATTAAATTAAATTCGAATTGTTATTCTAAATACCAATATGCCACACAAAATTAAAGGTACCAATATCAGGCGTTTATGGAGTGCTAATCCTTCCCCACACGTAATCGATTTTCGAACCCAAAATTTTTTGAAAAGAATCTCTAGTTGTTTTTATGGTGTCCGGTCTACCAAAGTGATCGGTGGCGACTCTAAATCTTTTAAAAATGAACGAATTTAAAGAAACCCTTAATTTTCAAATAAATCATCCAAGCTATTTTATCGGTTAAAAATGGTTTCGACACATATATTTTTTCATATTTTTCATATGTGATGTATACGGGCATAATTGAGGGACTTGACTCGAACTTGAAAATTGATCCACTAATTACTAAAATTTTTGAGTTATTCGAATTTCCATTTTATAACTCAAATTTTATTCGATTGTTTTAGTCGTTTATAAAATTACGAGTCAAATTTTTTCACGTCGAATCGAATAATTTTACTTTTTTGAGTTGAGTCGAAATTTGTCCCCCCGTAAAAGCAATAGCATAAATACGTGTTAGCGTTGGTTTTAGTTCTAGTTCTATATTTTTTGAAAAAATATGAGCCTCATTAAAACCCTTCATAAACAGGATGAAAGAAGTTCTAATCTCGTTTAGCGAAAGGGGAAAAGAGTACCATTTCTTTATTCAAACTCAGGACGTGTTCCTTTACAATCAGTACAAATATATTTTGAAGACATACACTACTTACCAAATCAACATTCTAACAAAGAACAAATATGACACTAAACAGTATTTGATGCAACCAAAATAAAAGGAGTGGTTCTGTTTATTTCTTCCTTGGCTAACTAATCTGCCACACCATTTGCTTCTCGCACAATTTCCTGGAAATTAAAGGGTAGAGCCGATCGAAACTTCCTAAGAATCCAATGTCTTTCTCGAAAATGGTCAAAATTGGGCCACTACTATTAACCAATCGATCACAAGGTTACAATCAGATTCAAAGATGAAGGGATAAGAAGATATCCAAGGGGAAGATTTTGCAATGGAACAGTCTTCAATAATGACTTTGATTTCGGCTCCAGGAGAATCAAAAGGGCCAATACCTCTAGAAAATCGAATTAATGTTTTACTAGAGGAATCTCGTGGAACTCCTCCAATTCTCGCACTTCCAAAACTACCTCTAACAGTTGCATCAGTATTGAATTTGAGAATCTCACTGCTAGGAGGGCACCATCGGTCCATAACACAAGGCTTGTGATGAGTTCGTACCGTTTGAATTAATCACTCCCACCGTGGGATTAAGGGGGAAATAGGCTGTCGAAGGAATGTTTGAGGCCATTTTCCGTAGCACCACCAACTGATTCTCAACATGAACGTATCGAACTATTGGTTTTCATCCAAATTCAAACCATTAAAAACAATTCCGTTTCTGTGTAACCATAAAGTCCAAATAATTCCAAAGAAAGTTAGTTTTCATACCTCAAGAAAAGAGCGTGGTATGGGGGTGTCGAGCCATACTTGCAACCAACATTTTGGACTGGATGGGATGGGCAAGAATATCTTCCATAGAGAGCACCATCGGTTCCATAGCCTCCATGAAATAGGGCAATGGAGGAATAGATACCTGACTGTTTCGGCACTTGTATTACAGAATGTACATGAATTCGAGCTCAATGCACTTATGCCTCTTTTGAGAAGCTCTACTTTGGTGGGGATTCTCTCCCATATGAGTTTCCAAGTGAACGTCTCTACATTTGGTGGGGTCAAACCTGCCCATACCGATTTCCAGTAGATGTCTGCTTCCTTTAGCGAATGGGACACTTTTTCAAGTAAATTTTGGGACTGTACCATCCGTTTGAGTTAAGAGACCATCGAATACTGTCTGGATTATCGAGGCTTGGCTGAAATTTGGAAATTAATTGCCAAAAGCAATTAAAGGAATGCTTTTCCCAATCGAACAAAATTCTAGTTCTATATTAGATTAATCGACATTTAACTTCACACCTATATTGTTTCTGTTGGATTAAAATCCGCAATTGTGGGCATATATGTAAAATGTATGATGCTCATGACACAAAATCAAGTGACCAATTATGTTAGGCGTGTTATAGGTATTAAAGTGTCATGGAAATAAAAGTGTAGATACCGTAAGATATATTTATAATTCAATGAGGGGCAGAGTTATAAATATTTAATAGTTGATTTAATAATCAACTATATAAAGAGGTAGTGGTCCCCAAGAAATAGGTTAACTTGTATTACTCTTATCCCTGTCAGAGAGTTTTTACGGCAAGGGCTAACCTATCTTCTTGGAAGATCACAACCATCTTTTAGGCGATCTTCATCAAAGGATTCAAGGTTTTCATCTATCGATTAATTCAGGTACGCTTCCGCATTCAGTTTATTGTTCTTGATGATTTGACATGATAAATCTTAGGTTTAGATTTCATATTTATTATGATTTGGTTCCAATAAGTGGTATCAGAGACTCATCATGTTGGATCATTAAAAATTAATTATTTTCTATTATTTTTCTAAATTGATTTGTTTATAAGGTTCTAGGGTTTTGTGTCTATCATTCTTGTTTTTTATTCACTTTAAGAACCAAATTGATAAAACAAAATAAAATTTGGGGTCAAAATTAAGAGGATCCAAATAAATGGACGCGGATCCTCTATCCAACCTGACTCCAACACGCGGGTCAAATTGACCCAATACCAAAACGATATCATTTCTCTTGGTCTATAAAATCCCTATTAGCCCAAAATTTCCCTTCTTTCCCACATTTTTCAAAATCCTAAATCTCTCTAGCCTCTCTCTCTTTTTTCTCTGCCCACAACAAGATATAATCCAAAAACCCTAGAAAAAGGATCAAAATCTATGGATTAAAATTGTTGCGTATTTCGTCACCAGATCCATCTCGATCACCCTTCAGCCAATTCTAACTTATTCGTCGGTCACCGAAATTCGATTCTCAACCGTCACAAATGATACCAACCACCGCAAGGCGATTTTCGTCCGCCGCTCCTCTACCGTACCAAATCCTAAATTCCCAAAAGTTTCCAAACTTCAACATAGATCTAAAAACTAAACTCATTTCATAAGAATCACCCATCTCCGACCACCTAGGATCTAGTCTATCCTTTCCGGCCCTCTTCAACTCAGCCAAACCTAACCACTCCGACAAACGAGAGATGAACATTGATTTTCTCTTTTCGATTTGCTTATATATTTAAAATGTTTTCCTTTTATTTCCCCCTAATCTAATGTTTTTATGTTTCTTTGCAGGAAAACAAAAGAAATGAAAGTAATATGCCTTTCGGCAGTAAAAACAGTTTTTTGATCTATTTTTCTGACAGTCGTGTATTGTTCTGATAATCTTTCGGTGACGTTCGATTTCCCCAAATAATCTCCCTCTTTCTTTATGATTATTTAATGTCTGTAATTATTAGCTTATGATTATTAATGATTTTTTCTCTCTTCCTTTATACAGGGTTAGTGGAGTGACGTCATTACTGACGTCACATGGATGATGTCAGAGTCCAACTGACTTTAAAAAAGCATAATCCGCGTGAAATTGCTTCGGACAAATGGGAGCTTGATACGTGGCTCATTTGGGCGGAAAATTTAGGATTCAGTTTGTATTTGTGTTTGTTGGGATGTAGTTTAATTTATTTGGGCAGAAAACAAACTGTTATTTGGGCTTTTAGAGTGTAAATGGGCTTTTATATATAATGGACATTATAAAATAAATTTTTTGGACTAATTTGTTTATTATTTACTATTTATTTGTTTTTTGGTTTTATTTATAGAGAAATATAATATGTATATACATGTATCCGGACGGAATTTGGGTATTGCAATGTGCATTGTATATAGTTATAGAAAACCGTTTAAATTAGAGATAATTAGTATAATAGCATTATAAATATTTGCAATTAAATTTGAACAGAAACTCGAACAACTCGACTCGAAAAAAATTTAATCTAAAATTTGAGTTATAAAATATGGCTCATCAACTCGATTAATTCAAAATTTTTTAACTCGACTTGATCAAATGCTTAACCCTAATTGCTTTAACTATCGAAGAAGTCCACAATGTCGTTCTAGTCAGCTTTGCTACTCATAACATCAGATTTACGGTGTTCGCTTGACCGTGTGAATAAAACGTTATTTGTTTATGAGATTTTGTTTTTCTAGTAGGCAAAATTAAGGATCCATTTGAATCTTTGGTTCAGAGATATTCTCACAGCATTTGAGTGCGGTTTTATAACTGGGGATGTGTCTGAGTTGGGTGAGCAAAATTTGACTCGAAAATTTTAAGTTATAAAATAAAATTTTAAATAATTCGAAAATTTTAATAATTAGTGGATTGAATTTTAAGTTTGAGTCGAGTCTCTCAATTTTCCCTTATATATTGATATAAAAAATATAAAGGAATATATTCCACATATGAAGAAATATATATATGCATATCTTATATGATTAGAGAGAGTCGTTTAAATTGGAATTAAATCGTACTATAACATGATAAATAATTACAATTAAATTTGTATAGAAACTCGAAAACTCGACTCGAATTTCATAAAAACTCGACTTGAATTGAAAAAATTTCAAATAAAGTTTGAGTTGCAAAATATGACGTGTCAACTAGAATAACTCAAAATTTTTTACTCGACTTGACTCGATCGAATGCTCACCCCTAGGTTTGAGATCTTAAAAAGTAATTAAATCGCAAAATTAAGACAGTAAATACTTAATTTCACTAAATTTAAAATCAAAAGTTCTCAAAAAGTAATTAAACCAAAAAATGAGGGGCCAAAATTTAATTTCATTATTTTTAATAAATCATATAATTTTGGGAGTGAAAATGACTTAATTGTAATGGTTTTAAAACTTTCAATGAACTAAACTGTAATTAAACCATTAAATTTGGGGATAATTGCCCCCATCCGCTACTTCCTTGCACAAGAATATGTCAATATCCATACTGAAATCCTGAGTATTTTTATTCAAATTCGAATTAATTAAGTTATTCATAGGATATTTGGATTCGTTAAAATTTTAAATTTAATAGGTTAAAAAAATTTAAAATATATATTAATAATAAAACAGAACATGAATTCAAATTCGTCAATACTAATATAATAAAAGAAAAGGAAACTAAACCTTTAGTAGCAGCTTAATCTAAAAGAAGAGGCGGAGTTTGGAGTTTCTGGAATGAGGCCCGCCCAGTCTTAGACGAGCTTCTTGCTCTTTGGGCCCTGGTATTAGCCCAGACTTTAGGTGCTTTCGGCTTATGAGTTTTGAACTGAAAAAATCAAAACTTCTTTGTTTAATCCTTTTATCTCCCATGGATTTAACAATAATTAGTATATTTTTTTATAATTATTGATATCCAATCTATTTTTGATTAATTCGAATTAGATGCTACATAAATTCAGCATAAGAGTGACTCTTCCAACTTAATTTACTTTATTCACAACATTATAATTTGAACTCTTAATCAAATCTAATATGTTATCCCACTAAATCAATTGTTGGTAATTAATATAAATTTTAAATGAACGTAAGATGTAGCCATAAATAGTTAATCACTATTCAACAAAAATAAGATATTTAGTTCCATCAATCCTTTAAACGAATTGAAGAACTCTTCATTCTAACAACTGAATTGTAAAGTGTGTATATTTAATTTTTTTTGATGAATATTGTTTTCATATGTAAATGTTTAAATTAAAATTTAAGAATAGTTTATTTAATTATTTAAAAATATTTAAAAACTTATATTTAATGTACCATTATATTAAATTGTTTAAATAGTATTTAAACTAAGGGAAAACTATACGGGTGATCACCTAACTATCACCATTTTCCTATTTTGGTTACCCAACTAATTTTTCATCAAAACCGTCCCTCAATTAGATATCTTTCCTATTTTGGTCCATCCCCGTTAAAAAACTAACGACGGCGTTGACGTGACATTTTTTAAATATTTTTAATCATTTCTTTCTTCTCCCCACATTATTTTTGTTTAATTTTATTCAACCAATCAGGTGGCGACACGTGTCTCCACCATATTAATTCAAAAAAAATCAAAGAAAAATCAAAATAAAACTTGTAAAGGCTACGAATCAAACCCGCACTCCATAGCATGAAAGGGCAACGCAGAAGCCAACTATGCTAGGCCAAGTTTTTTATTCAATTCCACTAACATTTATATTTAACGTATATTAGGTTACCAACAACACAAAATAAAATATAAAAATCATGGGAGTGACTTGAACACAAGATCTCATTGTTAAAAATTTAAACACCAAGTTAAACTAATAAATTGCGATATATTTAACTTAAATAATATTTAACTAAATTGTGTTTAAAATTAAAAATCAAACTAGATTTTTTTTAACTTTGTTTGATAATAACAAAACTAATTAAATATTTATTTATTTCTATAAAATTAGTATTAAATTAATAATATTTATTTATGATAGAATATAAATTTGTAAATTATATTTAATAATTATTTTAAATGAATTAAAATTTGGATTTAAATAATTATTTTTAAATAATATATATTTATTATAGAATGTAAAATCTAAATTATTTTAAAAAATTATTTAGATCCTAAATTTAAATCATTTAAAAATAATAAATAAATATAATTTAAAAGTTTATATTCTACCATAAATAAATATTATTAAATTAATTTTTAAAATAATTTATTATATAATTTTATAAAAATAAATAAATGATTCTTTAATTAATTTTTTTCATTATCAAACAAGTTGAAAAAAAATTAAATCTAGTTTGATTTTTAATTTTAATTAAAATTTAGTTAAATATAATTTAGCAAATCCATAGTTTAACTTGGTCGCTAAATATTTAAATCTTTATCAATGAGGTATTGTGTTCGGTCACTTTCCTAGCTTTTATATTTTATTTTTTGTTGTTGGTAACTTAATATACGTTAAATATAAATGTTAGAAGAATTGAATCAAATACTAGGCTTAGCACAGTTGGTTTCTGCACTGCCCTTTCATGCTGTGTGTAACACCCTCGATCTGGATGTCACATTTGGACCTCAAGCCCAAATAAAAAAATCATAAAATTCCTCAAGTTGGTTTATTCCAACAAGGTATTTCTCAAAAATATTTAAAGCCAACAATTGAAAATATAGATAAATAATTTAAACAGTACAAAGGAGCTCCAATTTAAATTTAAAACATTTGAACTTACGATTTGATTTATACAATTTCAAAAATAAGGATTACAGACTCCACCACATAAGGTCCTTTGAATACATAGCTCACTAAACACAAGTATCGTACTCTAGAAACCTCCACATGATGGAATCTCGTACTGATAGTGCACATCGATCCCACAATCTAACGATCAACCTACGCACGAAAACAACGATTCTAAGCGTTGAGCTTACAAAGCTCAATGGTACACATCTGCTCTATTATATTTCATGCTAATCAAAACATAAACATGCAAGTTAGTACGAACAATAAGGAGAGATAAATAAACACGTGGCACTACCATTAGTCGCCTAAACACCTGCTCTCAACATAGCAATCATCATACATGGCACACAAGGCCCAACCATACTCGGGATCTCACCAGATTATCCGAGAGAAAGCGCACAAGTCATACCACAAACCTAGAGTGATACCCACGACCACAAAGCATCAGGATCATACACTCTAAGTGAGGCTCGCATCTACAAAGCATTAGTATCCTACAGTCTATAGGATGAGGCACGCAACCACAACGCATCGAGGTCATACACCCATGCTCATAATCTCTCATTAAGCATCTTCGAATGAGGCTCGTGTCCACAAAGCATCAAGATCCTACATTTGGGAATCTTTAACCATGGTATTGCAACATACTCTTTCTCTCTCTGGGCATCCAAATCCCACAAACAAAGATGACTCAACTATCTAGGTGTCCATATCAGCACATAGCAAGGACACGTCTACCACACAACACACAACTTCACACGATCCACCAAGGATCCCTATGGTTGCTATTACCATCACGTCACCCAACGTTTACCAAGTTATTAATCACTATAGAAGAGTACATTAATTATCCTCATTAATTATCTATATTAATCCATTTTATCTTATTAGCATCTCACGTCAATTTTTATCTTTTTATTTGTATTATAGATTATTCCGTTCAGTGGGTACTAGTACTCGAACACGAGTATCGATATAGTACCCTTGGGTATCAGTACTCATAAACATACCGATACTAATTTTGCTTATTGGAAATCCTAGATTTCCACAAGTATCGGTACGGGTCGACTCGTACCAATACGACCACCAATCGCGTACTGGTATGGCCGAAGCCCGTATTGATACCCTAATTATGGGTTTATACCAATTCCTTGAATTACAATTTTACAATGCTTTATTCGATCCCTAAAGCTTATAAAAGTCATTAGGGTTTTTTACTAACGCATTCAATCAAGTAATATTAATTACTGACTTTATAATCATTTAATCAAGTATTTATCGGTATTATCCCTTAAGCATGATTTTATCAAATCACGTTAATCCATTCGAACAAGCATACAAAGCATCACAGATAATCAACTAATCAATCAAACACTATATAATCATATATGCATCTCAAACGACCCTAACCCGTCTCTAAAACCTCCATGAGTCTTATCATGTTCGCAACATCATCATGTATCTCATGAATACATCAAGTCTCATGATACAAGTCTCACAACATGCTTATTCATCGTCTACTTATTTTGCGAACACTAACAAGCAAGGCAATCACATTTATGATGCTCATGAAGCAATAGGAGTTTGAGGTGTACTAACCTTAAGCCAAAGCGATAAATCCCCATCCAAGCTCCTTCAATCATCTCTATAATTCTAATATTCGAGCCCTCCAATTCCTCGGATAAAACAAAAATGACTACATAAGACATTTTACACTATCAGACTACTTTAGGGGAAAATAGCTTATTGGGTTTGAATTTGGCAAAACGGACTACACCAACAGACTCAAAATATCGAGAAACCCTTGGGTAGGGTCTTTTAAAAAAGTCAACATCGGTCAACGGCGGTAGCAGCTGACGACGGTAGCTGGTGTTGACTTTTTTAAAGGCTGGCTTGATGGACCGGCTCAATTCCTTGGCTTGGGTCAGCTTAGTAGGCCTGCTCAGCTCAGCTCATCCCAAGCCGTTACAGTCTGCTGGAGTCTGCGTCGCTCGCCCACGCGTAGACGGTAAGGCGTTTGTCGCTTGTGTTAGCCTTCGATTGCGGGATATGAACGGTGAAGCTCCAAACCAACTATTTTCGGGCTTTTGAGCATGGCTGTAGTGGCAGTTCTTAATGATTACTGATAAAACAGCTTTATTTCAACTCTCTAAATCTTCTTCTTCTTTACCTCAGCGACTGGCGACGACGACGGCGATGGGGCGACCACTAGTCGACTCGTCTTGGTGAAATTTTCCAATAGTGCCAGAGTTAAAAATCTTCATCTTTTTGTATTTCCTTTCTCCTTATTTACTTTCTCTCTCTCTCCAAGATAATATATCCCCCATTTTCTCCTATCCTCATTCTTTAAAATTCAAATTATTCCCCTAAAGTAATTGACCCAACCTAAAAACCCATAACTTAAGTTCTAAATATAATGGCTCATAACCCGGGTCCAAGACCCGATTTACTAACCCAAAAATTGGGTCATTACAGCTCTTCATACCTTAAAAGAAATTCCGTCCTCAAAATTTATACTGATAAACCAGAGAAGATGCTAAAACTTTTATAACTCTCCAACGTTCTCAAACATATCTCACTAGGCTACTCTGATCTCTCACAACACCTGTCAATTATAACCCTTGTCTTCTAGCGATACAAACATAATTTCACTGATTCTTTCTCGTAGAACGAGTCCATCTTCGCTCGGTACATTACATATGACATGCAAAACCCAACGGTACCCCGACAAAATTGTCATACGAATACATCATCAAATAAACTTAACTTACGTTGTAGAACCCAAAAGATTGTTGCACACAAAATCCTTCCACAACAACATACAATCTAACAAGTACATGATGTTAAACAACTGTTGCATTCAAAACAAAACAATTCTTCTCATGGTGACTCCCTAAAGGAGACTCTAACTCTGATGGCATCCCATATCTAAAACATTACTTGCCTGGTGCAAAACTTCTAAAACCGAATGATGTCTCAATTCAACTCAAGCACTTACCTTAAACTCAGCATGATAGCTCATCTCGACAACTAAAGTAGCTCCTAAAAACTCGATTCACGCAAGAGTCTTATACTCTAAAATATAACGTGTTTAGAAACCACATCGTCAATACCCTCCATCGGATATGTCATCGCAAGAAATCTCACCAAGGAATAAGGTTCCATCACGAACCTCGAGTCTCATGTTAAAAGGCAGAATGTACACACCGTAGTGTCGTACAATCTAACTCACAAACAACCCAAGCATGCATTCTATCTAGATCTCACCCTTGCCGAAAATATCAAACGGTACCCACCAAAGGAATATATCATTACCCAACGTAATCCCAACAAAACTGTGCACTCACAAATCCTTTACAAGGTCCAGGGTCATCTATTTAACTTTCCACAGTGGAACATCAAAATATCACAACAACTCTGAAAAACTCAATGTTAGACTCCCAACTGATGGCAAGTCAAACACATATCACCCCCTCAAACACATAACTCCACACTGTCTCCCAAATCACACGACAAAAGCTTGATACAAATTGTCGTTCTCAAAATTTACCATATTCTGACCACTGTACCATATATGAAGAATCCCTTGCCTTGACATGTCTTTCTCTAAAACACCCACAACAAAATCTCAAAGTTTATCAAAACCCATCAAACCTAAATCCAATCATGACATTGTGTCATCTTAATTAGAATTAGATGTTACTTCTCGTGGCTTCCCAAGCAAATCAATCCTTAACTCAGAGCTTAACTAATGAAACACACGAGTACCCATACCGTATTGAACTAGTATCACACTTAATTACTTTGACTCACGTCATTGTCCAAATCTCAAATACCCAAAAATTTACTCTGTTAGGGTAGGCACACTATCCCTTCTTCTTGCACAAAAATACAGTCCTGACAAAACAACAAGACTTCCATGAAGATCTCAAAATCTTACTCAACTTTAATCAAGTCAGCACCATTGTCACGACAAAATGGTCTCACGCAGTTTGGATTTCCACCAATATTCCTTGGCTCTTTCCAAGGAAAGTGTGATACAACCAAAGCATTTACGAAGTCTTTAACCCTACCTCCCTTAACTGATTTCACAATAACTAACCTTTCCTGCACACAAGGTCGTTAAGGTAATTATCTTGCCAATGATCATATTTTCATGTTCCTTATACATTCACACGTGTCACGCAAAGTATCAAACTTATATTTGATAGACAATATGGTGCCTTCACCCTATCATCACTAAAGCATCTCAAACATCACTGCAACCATCAACAGTTACCATGACACACTTTAAAGAGAGAAATCATCATTCCAAAATTCATTTCCAAACTACAAGCCTTAACACTTTAACCACAACCATCTTATTCTCAAACTAATCTGGGAAAACACACGGGTACTTCACAATCAATTAAACGAGTCATCCACCTAGGGAGACACGTAACAGTCCCTTACTGTTACTTAACAAGCTATTAAAAGTTTAGGCATCACCTCAACGAACCAACTTCTTGCTACCGAATAAGCATGGTTCTTTCTTGGGCAAAATATTTAGACAAAATAAATCTCGTTTAGGTTACGCCTTCGCAACTGAACCTCTAACTTTCTCAATTAGGTCGATATCCTCTAATAAGGACGGTGGGTACACACTTCCCACTTGGCTTTACCTCAACATCCACTTACGTCCTTGACAGAGGGAAAAGTTCTGACGACTCTTCCAAGAGGTATAAATAAGCACTCTGATAGTCTAAAAGCTCTCGAGCGTAAACTGCACACATTAATATCCATAAAATGGTCAAACATGTCTTACAACCCCGTTGTGTCATTCTCAAAACGACCACCACAAAAATCATGGTATGAGGGTAACGGTCCAAACATTCTCATTACCAAAGGTTGGTTCCCTTGAGGTTTTAGAGCCTCAAGCCTACTCTCGACATTACTTGCTAGTATCGTGCTTGATTAACCAAATTAATTCCTAAAATGAAACAACTCCCAAGAAGGTATCCTTAACAAACCGTAGAACGTCCAACTTCGGTCATACTCTAACAAACTAGGGGATCCTGAATATACTATCTCTGAGAAATGCCTTTGAGAAGGGCAGTGATACTCTCTAAGTATCAACAAGACTCATTTTTAAGTGAACAAAGCGTCTTTCAACCAACATGCATCCATTGATCGATTCAAGAGTAAATTATCCATACCCGTATCACAATCATTATTTACGCTCAATGATGAAGATTTCTTACCACAAACTCTTATAATGCATTTGAAAGCTTTGGAATGTATTCAACACGCAACGAAAACACCATTCAAGTGGCGAGATGATGACACATCCTCAACTATGGCATCATTCAACTAACTAGCATCTCAACAATCCAGGGCGACCTCGCCCCTGGAATCTTTCCCATGAGCATCTCAACATTTAACTCGGCCCTCTCAGCCATGATCGTAACCATTTTATCACCGTAACATTGGAGGCACTATTAGGATTCCAGTCTTAAGGAGTATGAACTTAATTTAAAGCCTTGTATTCACTAGACACTTTACTAAAACACCTAGGCCACCCTAGGGTTTACTAGAACCGGCTAAACCTAATCTCTGATACCATTGTTGTAACACCCTCGATCTGGATGTCATATTTAGGCCTCAAGCCCAAACCAAAAACCATAAAATTCATCAAACTGGTTTAGCCCAACAAGGTATTTCTCAAAAATATTTAATGCCAACAGTTGAAAATATAGATAAATAATCAAAATAGTAAAAATAAGCTCCAATGTAAATTTAAAATATTTAAACATACAATTTGATTTATACAATTTAAAAAATAAGGATTACATACTCTACCATGTAAGGTCCTTTGAATACATAGCCCACTAAACACAAGTATCGTACTCTGGAAACCTTCACATGATGGAATCTCATACTAATAGCGCTCATTGATCCCACAATCCAATGATCAACATACGTACGAAAACAATGATCTGAGCTCTGAGCTTACAAAGATCAGTGGTACACATTCACTCTAATATATTTTATGCTAATCATAAACATAAAAATGCAAGCTAGTACGAGAAATAATGAGAGATAAATAAACACGTGGAGCTACCACTAGTCACCTAAACATGTGCTCTCAACATAACATTCATCATATATGGCATACAAGGCCCAACCATACTCGGGATCTCATTAGATCATCCGAGTGAAAGCACACAAGTCATACCACAAACCAAGAGTGATGCCCACATCCACAAAGCATTGGGATCATACACTATGAGTGAGGCCTGCGTCCACAAACATCAGAATCCTACACTCTATGAGGTGAGTCCCGCTACCATAAAGCATCGAGATCATACACCTATGCTCGAAATCTCTTATCAAGCATCTTCAAATTAGGCTTGCGTCCATAAAGTATCAGTTTCCTACATTTGAGAATCTTTAAGCCATGGTGTTGCAACATACTCTTTCTCTCACTGGGTATCCAGATCCCACCAAATAAAGATGACTCAACTATCTAGGTGTCTATATCAACACATAGCAATGACACGTCTATCACACAGCAAACAACATCACACAATCCACCAAGGATCCCTATGGTTGCTATTACCATCAAGTCACCCAATATTTACCAAGTTATTAATCACTATAGAAGTGTACATTAATTATCTATATTAATCCATTTTATCTCATTAACATCTCACGTCAATTTCTATCTTTTATTAGCATTATAAATTATTCCGTTTAGTGAGTACTAATACTCAAACATGAGTATCGATATTGTACCCTTGGGTATCGATACTCACATGCGTACCGATACTAATACTGCTTACTGGAAATCCTAAATTTCTACAAGTATCGATACGGGTTAACCTATACCGATACGACCCTCAATCGTGTATCGGTACATCCGAAGCCCGTACCGATACCCTACTATGTATTTGTACCAATTCCTTGAATTACAATTTTACAATGCCTTATTCGATCCCTAAAGCTCATGAAAGTCACTAGGGTTTGTTTACTAATGCATTCAATCAATTAATATTAATTACCAGCTTTATAATCATTTAACAGAGTATTTATCAGTATTATCCCTTAAGCATGATTTCCATCTAATCACGTCAATCCATTTGAACAAGCATACAAAGCATCACAATTAATCAACCAATCAATCACCAAATAATCATACAGGCATCTTAAACGACCCTAAACGGTCTCTAAAACCTCTATGAGTCTCATCATGTTCACAACATCATTATGTATCTCATAAGTATATCAAGTTTCATGATACCGATCTCACAATATGCTTATTCATCGTCTACCTATTTTGTGAACACAAACAAGCAAGGCAATCATATTTATGATGCTCGTGAAGTAATAAGACTTTTAGGTGTACTAACCTTAAGGCGAAGCAATAAAGCCGCATCCAAGCTCCTCCAATCATCTCTATAATTCCAATATTGGAGCCCATAAATTTCTCGTATAAAACAAATACGGCTACATAAGCCATTTCATACTATCATATTACTTTAGGGGATAAATGCATAAAAATAGCTTACCGAGTTTGAATTTGGTAAAACGAACTGCACCAACGGATTCAAAACGCTGAGAAACACCTAAGTAGGGTTCTCTAAAAAAGTCAATGCCATCGGCGGCGGCAGTCAATGGCGGCACGGTGGCAGTCGACGGCTAGCGGCTCAAAGAGCCTATTTGATGGACTGGCTCGATTCCTTGGCTTGGGTCGGTTCAGTAAGCCGGCTTGGCTCAGCTTAGTCCAAGCTGTTAGAGCCTACTAGAGTCTGCGTCATACATCCACGCGTAGGCGGTGGAGCGTGTGACGCATGTGGCGACCTTCAGTAACCGAACGTGAATGGCGAAGCTCCAGACTGACTATTTTTGGGCTTCTGAGCACGGCTGTAGTGGCGGTTCTCGATGATTACTGGTGGAACAACTCTATTTCATCTCTCTGAATCTTATTCTCCTTTACCCCAATGAGTGACGGCGACGGGGCGACCACTGGTCGACTTGTCTCAGCGAGATTTTTCCAACAGTGCCAAAAGTGTCACGAACGGATGTTTGGACGACAGTAGATCGGACTTCAAAACTGTCCACTTACTTTCTCTTCCCTCCTTTTCATTTCCTCCCTCCCCATTTACTTTTTCTTTCTCTCCAACATAATATCTTCCCCTTTTTCTCCTATCTTCATCCTTTAAAATTCAAACATTTCCCCCAAAGTAATGGGCCCAACCTAAAAAACCATAACTTAGGCTTCCAAAATAATGGCCCATAACCCGGGTCGAAGACCTATTTCACTAACCCAAAAATTGGGTCGTTACACTGTGGGGCGTGGGTTTGATTCCTAGCCTCCACAGGTTGTGCTGGTTTTGATTTTTCTTTGATTTTCTTCAATCAATATGGTGGAGACGCGTTTCACCCCCGGATTAGTTGAATAAAATTAAACAAAAATAATGTGAGGGAGGAGAGAGAAATGATTAAAAAATATTTTTAAAAAGCCACATCAAAGATGATGTTAGTTTTTTAACGGAGATGGGCCAAAATAGAAAAGGTATCTAACGTGAGGGGTGGTTTTGAAGAAAAAATTAATTGGATGGCCAAAACAGGAAAAAGGTGATAGTTTGGTGACCATTCGTGTAGTTTTCCCTTAAACTAACTTGATTTTTACTTTCCAATATCAGGTAAAAATCTATATTTTAGGTTTAATTCTTCGTTGTTGTTTGGTTGAAAAATAGTTTTAAAAAATGTGATTTGTTAGTTTAAATATTTGTGATTGCCGTCAAAAAAGTGTTATTAAATTTAAAATGTCTATTTTGACAAAGAGCCCGGTCAACGTTGAGGAGTTGGTCGGCATGTTGAAACTATGGTTGAGAGCAGGGGCGGATTTGTAATTGTGTCTACTTTTAAATCATTTAAAAATAATAATAAAAAATTCCTGAGTAATTCTTTCAGTAGATAACTCATTTCTCAGACCTCAGTTTCTCAATTTTCCTCTCCAACGTTCGACACTTTTCTATTTCTATTTCTTTAAATTTTTATTTTTCCCTTCATTCAATTTTCTCACCAATGACCAATCTTCTCATGGCGTACTCACTAATCACTGATCAGGTATTTATCCATTTCCTTTTTCCCCTAATTTTTCTTCATAGTGATCTTTAGTTAGATTTAGGTTTGCATCAAATTTTAAATTAAATTATACGATCTCTTTCTCTCTTTTTTTGGGTTTTTTTCTATTGGATGAATGTGGAGATAAATTTGAAGAAAATATATTAAGCTTTAGAGTTTTTTCTTTCTACGTTTATCCTATGTAAGACCAGTAAGTAATAGGAAAGAAAAAAATAGTTGTTAATACATTGTCAAGTGATATTTCTATTATAAATAAAATAATTAATTTGCTAAATAATGAGGAACCTGGTCGGTATTATTAATGCTTGATGCTTCAGTTGTTTCACTAATAGAAATTCTTAATTTGTTGGTTAATGAAGAACTTAACTCTTTCTTTTTCTGTTGCAATTTTTGAATTTTACTGTTATGTTGCAGCAAGAAAAGGCAAAGGCTCTTGATACATTGAGGACTGATTTAAAGGTTTTCCCCACGTTTAATGTAATTAATACCAGGTAATTTAATGGTGGAAATATACTATGTTATGTAGTTTCTATTTGCCAAGGCATACCATTGATGGATGATTTCTATATATTAAGCAGTTCTTAAGTTTAGAGACTTTAGTGGATTACAATGATTTTTATTATAAGTAAACTTTTTTTTTAGCTGAGTAATTACAATCTTTATCGTTTTAGAGAAAACATATATGTTAATGTAAACCAAACTCTGATGAATGCCTTAAATCTTTCTTGTTGTGTAATTGTGTTTTTCTATTCTGATTACAAGTACTAATTTATAAGTATTATTTTTTTATTAATTTTCTCTTTTTCTTACATGATTTTTAATCATTTTAAACTTTAACCCTGAAAGTTATATACTACTTTAATGTTTGAAATATATATTGCATGATAAAAAGCGCTTTGTACTTTCGCATATAGGTAGATAGGCAGAAACATATGGGATAGGAATCGGGAATTTTGGTAAAAATGGTGGTTTAGAAAGAAAAAATTAGGAAAATAGGGTGTGTTGGAAAAATTTTAGGAATCTATGGCATTTTCTACAGTGTCAGGGAAGGAGGCGTTCTCAATTTTTTAATATTTTTTGAACAAAAAATAGAGAACGCCTCCTGCAGAAGACGTTCGGCGGCGTTTTTGGTCCAAAAAATAATAAAAAATAGAGAACGCCTCCTGCAGGAGGCGTTCTCAATCGGCACTGTAGAAAATGCCATAGATTCCCAAATATCCCTTAGCATACCTTGTATTCAAAAAATTCATTCCTAAACACCCTATATATCCAAAGCTTCCGATAGGAATAGTTGAAACAATCAAAAGTCTTGAACATGATGTTTAAAATGACAAACTGCACATAGAGATGACAGATGGGTACAGTTTCGCGTATTCCTCACCGCACCCGCCCCAAGGGTATGAGTTTGGTGGGTAGTGGGTGGGTGTGGATGTAAAAGTCATACCCACCATGGGTAGTGAAGGTGATGGATTTGAGACATTACCCGCACCGTATCCACCCGCATCCGCCCGCCATATGAATTTTGGACCATTTATGCTTGTAGAATTTGATTATGCCTTTTACTATGGTGTTTTATGTATTAAGATCTTGGTTTGTTTTAAAATTTGTGTTAATCCTTAAGTTTGTAGACTTTAAACTCAATTAATTTAGTTTGAAAAAATGATGGTATATGATCGAGCTTGAATTAATCAAGTTGTAAATTTGTTATTTGTGTGGTTAAGTGGAATTTATACAGGTGTAAATATACTTTAGTTAAGTTAGCTAGTTAACTGTAGTTAAGTAGAATTTATACCGATAAAAATGTGGTTTAGTTAATATAGCTATTGTTAGTTAGTTAGATGTAACTTAATTTATACCAGTATAAATGTTTTATAAATATGTACTTGATCAATCAATAAAGTATGCGAAGTTTTACTATTTTTTTTACAAAAGTCTATAGTTTATTTTTAGATAATTCGATATTAATGGTTGCTTGCAGGTGGGTACAAACGAGTAGTAGGTGTGGGGATAGATTTGAGAATGTACCCGCATGAGCGGGTATGGATTTAAAAATTATACCCGTCGTGGGTGGTGGGTAGGTGGTGGATATGAAAATTTTAGGTGGGTATGAGTATGGGGGAGGGGGTATCCGCACCCACCTCGCCCGTTTGCCATTCCTAACTACACATTACATCACGCATTTCGTATTTCTATTTTATAATTCAAATTTGTTTAAATCTCTTATTCAAAGTCATTTTCTTATAATATAATTTTAAAATGAAGAGAACAAATCATAGAGACATTTTAAGTTTTTTTTCAAAAAGAATTCAAAACAATTTTGGAAGTACCTTTACTCCAAATACTTCACCATCTCAAAAAAGTTTGCAAGCTTCTTCTCAATCAAACAATGTTTCTTCTTCTAAAGAAGATGAAAAGACTCAAGTTATCCTTCAAAATCAAAAGAAACATGTTAAAATTGGTTCAATTCCTATGGGTGAAGCACCAATTGATGATGGAAAATTGAATGAATTTGATATCATTAATCTTCCACGTGACCCGGGGAAAAGGAAAAAATGAGTGATTTTCATCTAGATGATAGGGATATAGTTAGAAGAGAATATACCCAAAAACAACCTTGTCAACCTGGTAATCATGAGTTGTTGAATTATATCCTAGAGAATTTTCAGAAACTGAATTATTATTATTTTGAATATTCACTAATTGTTGATATTCGAAATGATGAGAGATTTTGGGATGCGAAGAACCTAAATGAGCTTTCCATCAAACTTGTAGAGACAAATAAGCATGAAATTCATTCAAGTGTCTACTTGCTTTTAAAGTTAGTGTTGCTTCTTCTTGGAGCAACTTCTACTATAGAAAGAGCATTTTCAGCAATAACAACCGTAAAAAATAAATTACCCAATAGCATGAGAGATCAAATATTATATGATTATTTTGTTACTGTTATAGAAAAAATGTAATACCTCAAAATTTTGGCTAGTGACCAAAATGAATAAAATGAAAGTTTGGTGACTAAAGTATAAACTTAGGAAAAGTTTAGGGAATAAATTGTAATTTTCAAAAGTTATGTATTTTAGTCCCGTAAATGAATAGTTTACCCATAAGAATGAAGTTTCTGTGTTACTCGAATTTTTTGTACATAATTTGTGTTAAAAGCTATAAAAAGGGTTAAGTTCGAGAAAAATTTGAATAACCAGATCAAAATGAATATTTGAGATATTTTGTTAGATGATAAGGCAAGATTAATAATATCTTTTCCATGCCTTAATTTGGAAGGATTTAACATGGACTATTGGATTTAAGTTGATTTTCCATGTTAAATATGAGACGTTAGATGAATAATGGCAAGATTGTAATTTTGGAAAATTACAAGGCAAATTTGGTAACTACTAACTTATTGGTTTATTTTTGACCATTGGATGAATATTTTGACAAGTGGTAACCTTTGGAGCTTTGGATATCAAGGGTAAAATAGTCATTTGACTATTAAGGAGATTTTTTATTAAATATGATTAAATAATGCCATTTGACATGAAAATAAAGAAAAGAAAAGTGTGGAATTTTGGTTCATCTTTCTTCCATTGATGTGAGGTTTAGACAAGGGAGAAAAAAATTCAAGTTCAAATTTCAAGCATTTAGAGTTGGATTCAAGGTTAGTTCATGAAATATAAATTTGTTCTTCATTGAATTCTCTTTCATTTGGTATAAGAAATTCATGGAATAGTTGAAGATAACTCTTGAATTTTGAGGAGATATAATTTATGGTTTAGGGATTCAAATGAATTAGGATTGTTATGTGATGTTCTATCATTTCTATGCTTGATTTAAGTTGAAATTGATGTATTCTTGATGGAATATCATTTGATTAATTGGGGTTGAATTTGGGGTTTAAGGATTCAAATTGAATTTGGAGTTTTCATGAAAGGAAAATATTGGAATAATATAATTAAAGATTAATTTGTGGTGTTGGAATGGTTAAAGGATGCTAAAGATGAGAGTTGTGAAATCTGTCCAGAATTTTAGTCTTTGGGAATGAGTTTGGAAATTCACCAAAAATCCATAAAAATTATTAGGAATTAAGTCAAAAACCATTGTATTCTTGGTTCAGCCTAGTTTCGTTTAAAACAAACGGCGACTGATTTCGATTGGGATATCAAAAGATATGATTTTTTAAGTGAAGAAAGGTCATAAAATAGAGTAGCAGTCAGCTCCAAAATTCAGCACTGGAATTCAAATTTGAAAATTCGTCATAAATCATACGCGTTGAATTTGGGCTATTAGTTTATATGGTTGAACAGATTATCGAATCTAGTTTCTGTCAGAACAAACATAATAGAATTCTGAGTTGTATATTATTTTATAAAAAAAATTCTTTGAAAGTAGCGCAAACTGATAGATTATAAAATGAGTACCTTATTGGTGTTATTAATTTGTGCATTTAAGGAATGAATGTGAAGCATTTAAGTAAACACGAGAACTTGGAAATTCAGTAGATAAAGCAATGACCAAGCTTGAAGTTCTTTTAATACACGCATTTTAGTTTAGGATAATAAGTGTCAAGGTGAGTGCATTTATATATTTTAAAAGTAAAGGAAGACTTACCATAAGTCTGCCTATATGATTTTACCAAATTGGTAATGTTGATTTTTACGTGAAATATAATATTTTCACAAGCAAAAAGAGATGGTTTTGTACATGATAGGGTATGAATTGCATTATTATATTTTGTTTACGATAATTTTATTATCATATATTGATAATTGTTACAGAATGAATTATAGTATAATGGAGTAAGAACTTCTCTATTATTTTGATATATCGACAATGAGATTTTTACCATCTATAAAATGATATCTTGCAAAGGTAATGGTATTGTTTTATTGCCCAAGCTTACCATGGGAGTTACAGTATAGTGGCATGCCATAAGAGACTAGCAGTCTGGGGCTGCATTGTAGCTATACTTGCCACATAGTGGCTAGCATTCTGGGAATGCATTGATCTTCGGATCTAGTAGTCTGGGACTACCGTCACTTCGGTGACTAGTGCTCTGTGAGCACAACGAGCTCGTATTAATGTATTGTTCGCCTTTTTCCTTAGGGGAAATGGCTAGTACTCTGAGAGTACACAACTCGTATACTTATTTTCTCTTTATACGTACTTCTTGGGCTATAGGTATAAAAGAACTTTTACATAATGATTTTTATAAATATTTCATCTTTACATTAAAGCAATATTGATTTGAAATAGTTTTATAAGGGAATTGTTTATACTATGTTATACTTAAAGACTGATTATTATTTAATTTTATGATTACCTTATAATGCCTCACTAAGCTCGTACTTAGCATGTGTTTTGTCTGGTTCGAGATATTAGGTGTATATAAGGCGTTACATCAAGTTCGAAAAATTTTCATCAAGCTACGTCAGTAATGACATCCTACTTGAGGTTTTTAATTAATTTTAGTGGCATGTATAAATAAGATAAATTTGTCTATTTTGGTTTAGTCTGTTATTTATCAAACAGTTAATTCATTTTTCGTAAAGTAAAGGAACTCTGATTTTATGGACAAGTTAATTTTAAATATTTTTAAAGGTTTTAAGTTTATTGAATTTTTGAATAAAAAATCATGTTATTGTTTTGTGACATATCCGACTCTTGTTCTGTAATCGAATACGGGGAATGAGGTGTTACATTTATTGGTATTAGAGCTACATGTTTAGTCGGTTCTGGATCCAAATTGAGCTTGTTATCAGTCAGTAAGTGTATACTTGCCACTAAGATGTCATTATTACTGTATTAATGCTTGAGTGACTTGATACAACTGCTTATTGAATTGATTATATAAAATTATAGATGTCCGAAGTTGAGAGATCGCGTCGAGAGATCGAAACAATTGGGTAAAAAGAAATGAGGCTCATAAATGTAGTAACAAGGTTAATTATTAGCCGCTTTCCGCTCTATATGATGTTAATGTGCTGGTGTAGTTGAAATGCCTAGCTAAACCAAGGTTTATTATTTCGAACCTTGGATATAATTTTAAATAAAATTCAACCTCAAGTTCCTTAAACTTTTATTGCTAGAGAGCTGGGAAGTCTTGAAGTGTGAGATTTCGGGTGGGGTATTGATGGAAAACCAATGTCTCTAGACTATTGGTTTGATAAATATATAAAAAAAGATACAAAAGGGCTTCATTGTGATGATCAAGGAAAGCTCGATGTGATAGTAACTTATCTCTTGGGACATAGCACAAGAGTAAGTTAAATCTGTAAGAATTACTCGATAGTAATTCAAAGAAATCAAATTTTAGTAAGCTTAACGGAGTTGCTTCTTATGAAATTTTGCTTGAAATGATTAGTTCTGAAAGGAACTAGAAAGTTTAGAGATTGTAATGATGAGGGAAAATCAGATTTTTCTAATCAATGTGGTTCAGTAGTTTTTATTTTGAAACTGCTATCACAAGGATGTAAGAACTTTCTAGCTTATGTTGTAAACATATAAGTATTCAAAGGTGAACTTGGAAAGTATCTCAACTATCAATGAATAACAAGATGTGTTCCCTCAGGAATTGCCAGGGTTTCCATCTGATCGTGAAACGAAATTTAGGATTTAGGTTTTCTCTAGCACTGAACTTATATTAAAGGTATTGTACAAAATGGATCTTACAGAGATAAGAGAGTTAAAGGTTCAATTACATTAAATATGGGATTGAGGTTTTATACGACTTAATATATTACCTTGGGGAATTTTAGTAATGTTTGTGAAAAAGAAAAATGGTTTGATGAGATTTTGTATTGATTATCATCAAATAAATAAAATAGTATTAAAGAATAGATAATTTATGTTGTAGATTAATGATCCCTTCAATCAATTGAATGGAGCAGAAGTGTTCTCCAAAATTAATCTTTATTCGAAGTATATCAATTGAAGGTCAAAGAGGAGAATATTCTTAAAAATTGTTTTCAAGACACGATTTGGGCACTATAAGTTCATAGTGGTCCCTTATTGGCAATGCTAATGCTCCAGCAGCATTCATGGATTTGATAAATAGAGTGTTCTAATCAATAATGATATATTTTAAGTACCCAAAGACTAGGGAAGATTATGACTTATAGTTTCAGGTGGTATTACGGATTTTACAAGAAAAGAAATTGTATGCCAAGTTGTTCAAGTATAGATTCTAGATATTTGAGTTTGTCTAAATATGAATTTTGGATATATGAAGTTGCATTTTTTAGGCAACATTGTCGAGACCGATGGAATTAGATCGGATTAAAAAAATGGATTCTGACAGAAGCTTCAGTGTTAGTATAGAAAGACTTTAAACTATGTAGTGATGTTTCCCATAATAGATTGGGATACGTACGGTAAAAGGGGGAAAATTAGTGGCATATGCATCATACCAACTCAAGATTCATGAGGTAAATTATTTGACTCATGATCTGGAGTTAGATACAATAGTATATGCTTTAAAAATGATGTCATCATTTATATGGTGAACGATGTTATGTCTTCGGGATTATAAAAGTTTGAAACTGCTTGATGAACCAAAAAGGATCATAACCTGCAGTAGAGGTGGTAGATGGAACTCCTCAAGGATTATGATGTTGTGATTGACTACTATCTTGGAAAGGCTAATATAGTAGCCAATGCACTTAGTTGAAAGATATTCTCTACTTTAAGAGTAATGAATGTGCAACTGTAATTGAAAAAGAATGATATGTTAATTACAGAACTTTAGCTTAGACCTATTCATTTAGGTCAGATTAAAGATTTTCAGTTAAAAGATGAAAAAATGTTGTCAGGGTTAAAACAAATTGAAAATGGTGAAAATAAAGACTTCAAAGTTAAGTATGTCGGATGTTTGAGGAAAATATTATGTCTTGATGATGATGAGTGGAAACTAGAATGTCTTAATAAAGAACACTACAGTCCATTGTCGATGCATCCAAAAGGAAATATGATGTATCTAGATCTGAAGAGGAAATACTGATGGCCAGATATAAAAAGGACAGTAACTTAATTTATGGCGACATGCTTGACAGGCTAGCAACTAGAAGCAAAACATCAAGTACCATCGGAAATGTGGTAACATATTTACATTCCCCTAGTGGAAGTGGAAAAGAGTTACGATGGATTTCGTAACTAGATTATCAATGATACCAAGTAAAAATGATTTGATTTGGGTAATTTTGGTCAGATTGAATAAATTTGTAATGAATAAATGTTCTGAGCTCTAAATCCAAAATATTGTGAAGTTACATGATGTACCTATTTTCATTTTGTGTGATTAAGATCCAAGGTTATCTATAGATTTTAGAGTTCCTTGCATAAGGCATTAAAGACTCGACATAAATTTTAATACTATTTTGCATCCATAGAATGACAAACAATCTGAAAGGTTAATTTAGATTTTGAATGATATGTATAGTTTTTATTTGATTGAGTTTGAAGGCTTCTGGAAAAAGTATGTGCCCCTAGATGAAATTTCTTATAATAACATTTATTAATCGAGTATAAAAGATGACTTCTTTAAAAGTGTAGTATGAAAGAAGAAGTTGATAAACATTTACGAATAGTGCTACAGCCCTTGTGGGAAAGGTAGTTATATGCAAAGTTACCCAAATGTGAATTTCATTAATTCAAGTTGCATCTCCAGGTCACATTGTCTCAACAAAAAAGATCTGAGTAGATCCTAAGAAAGTTAAGATGATAGCACTAGTATTAATACAATCTAAAGTTAATAAGGATTCCATGTTATTTAATGATATGTCTCTTACTAGGTTGGGATGTGTACCAATGTAATAAGGCTAAAATAGTGGCTGATGTATTTAGCCGAAAGTCTTTCTTTGCCTTATAAGCATTAAATGTCCAATTATCTTTGGAAGAGAATAGTGTATTGATTTCACAGTTTTATCTTAAGTCTACTTTGACAAATCGGATCAAAGATTTACAGATGAAAGAAAAGATATGCTTGGAAAGAATTCAGTAAGGTGAAAAGGGAAAATTAAAGACTTCAATGTTAAGTCTAAAGGATATTCATATTATCAAGGGATAATTTATATTCCCGATGATAATGAGTTAAAAAGAGAACTAAAAGGTGATTGGATCTGATTCAGTTCGGGATGTGGAGAATAAAGTAAGAATGGTTCGAAGCAATTTTATAATTGCTTTAGAATGATGGAAATTATATGTTGATCTTGAAAGAAAATATATTTAATATGAAGTTAAGGATAAAGTATTCCTTAAAAGTTTCACCTTGGAAGAAGGTGTTATGGTTCAGACCAAAAGTAAAGCTTAGCCTAAGCTTCATTGACCTATATTAGGTTCCAAAAAAGAATTAAAATACATGATGTCTTCCATATGTCGATGCTTTTGAAGTGTCGATTTGATTTTTCACATATCATAATACCAGAAAAGGGTTGAGATTCAATTAAATTTCACTTATGAAGAGGAACCGACAAAGATCATGGCTTAAGGAGTCAAAGAATTGAGAAATAAAAGAGATTTCTATAGTAAAGATTCATGAAAGAATCACAAAGTGGTAGAAGCCATATAGGAGATTGATTAGAGAATTAGCATGTATGTGCTAAAATTTGAGGACGAATTTTCTTAAGGGGGTAAATGTAATACCTCAAAATTTTGGCTAATGACCAAAATGAATAAAATAAAAGTTTGGTAACTAAAGTATAAACCTAGGAAAAGTTTAGGGATTAAATTGTAATTTTTAAAAGTTATGTATTTTAGTCCCGTAAATGAATAGTTTACCCCCAAGAATGAAGTTTCCATGTTACTCAAATTTTTCGTACAGAATTTGTGTTAAAGGCTATAAAAGGTTAAGTTCTAGAAAAATTTAGATAATCAGATCGAATATTTGAGATATTTTGTTAGATGACAAGACAAGATTAATAATATCTTTTCCATGCCTTAATTTGGAAGGATTTAACATGGACCATTGGATTTAAGTTGATTTTCCATGTTAAATATGAGTCGTAATTTTGGAAAATTACAAGGGCAAAATTGATAACTACTAACTTATTGGTTTATTTTTGACCATTGGATGAATATTTTGACAAGTGGTAAGCTTTGGAGCTTTGTATTTCAAGGGTAAAATAGTTATTTGACTATTAAGGAGATTTTTTTATTAAATATGATTAAATAATGCCATTTGGCATGAAAATAAAGAAAAGTGTGGAATTTTGGTTCATCTTTCTTCCATTGTTGTGAGGTTTAGAGAAGGGAGAAAAAAATTCAAGCTCAAATTTTAAGCATTTAGAGTTGGATTCAAGGTTAGTTCATGAAATATAAATTTGTTCTTCATTGAATTCTCTTTCATTTGGTATAAGTTAATTTATGGAATAGTTAAAGATAACTCTTGAATTTTGAGGAGATATAATTTAGTGTTTAGGGATTCAAATGAATTAGGATTGTTATGTGATGTTCTATCATTTCCATGCTTGATTGAAGTTGAAATTGATGTATTCTTGATGGAATATCATTTGATTAATTAGGGTTTAATTTGGGGTTTAAGGATTCAAGTTAAATTTAGAGTTTTCATGAAAGGAAAATGTTGGAATAATATAATTAAAGGTTAATTTGAGGTGTTAGAATGGTTAAAGGATGCTAAAGATGTGAATTATGAAATCTGCCCAGAATTTTAGTCTTTGGCAGTTCACCAAAAACTTCCATAAAATGATTAGGAAGTAAGACAAATACCATTGTATTCCTAGTTCAGTCTAGTTTCGTTTAAAACAAACGGCGACTGATTTCGATTGAGATATCAAAAGATTTGAATTTTTAAGTGACGAAAGGTCAGAAAACAGAGTAGTAGTCTGTTCCGAAATTCAGCACTGGAATTCGACTTTGAAAAATTGTCATAAATCGTACAAGTTGAATTTGGACTATTAGTTTATATGTTATCGAATCTAGTTTCTGTCAGAACAAACGGAATAGAATTCCGAGTTGTATATTATTTTAGATAAATATTTCTTTGAAGGTAGCGCAGACTGACAAATTATAAATTGAGTACCTTATTGGTGCTATTAATTTGTGCATGTAAGGGATGAATGTGAAGCATTTAAGTAAACATGATAAATCGGAAATTCAGTAGATAAAGCAATGACCAAGCTTGAAGTTCTCTTAATTCACTCATTTTAGTTTGGGATAAGAAGTGTCAACGTGAGTGCATTTATATGTTTTAAAAGCATTTAGGAAGACTTACGATAAGTTTACCTATATCATTTTACCAAATTGGTAATGTTGATTTTTATGTGAAATATAATAATTTCACAGGCAAAAAGAGATGGTTTTGTACATGATAGGGTATGAACTTGTAACCCCCTCGACCCGGCCTAGACGCTCGACCGAATCGAGTGAGCTACAATAGTTTTGCCAAAGCAAACCAGAGGAAGGTTACGAAAAATCGGTCCATTTTTTTCCTTTTATCTTGTCTAGATGCAAAGCATTAATCCTACATGTACGTACTTGCGACAAGAGAATTTTCGAAGAAAACAAAACACAAAAAGACAACCAATCGCATCACAATCATTATGAGGACTAAAACATAAATACTTTGAATTATAGGACCAAAATTGAAATTAAGGTTACCAATCCTCAATTAGTCAGGTTACTTGCTCACATGACAAAAATCAGCTCAAAAATATCATCCATACTCATTCAATTGCATCACTAACATTCATGGACTAAATTGAAAGAAAACAGAACTGCATACCCATGACATTAACCAAAATAACGGCCACACGTATCGATACGCTACCAACTGTATCGATACAGTGCCCTGAACCAACAACCCTCGTTTCGGTACACTAAGTACCGTACCGGTACGCCTAAGTGAAATTAGCGACTAGTTTAAAATTACATAGCAACCGTACCGTACGCCTTATGGGTGTTTCCGTACACGAGTTTTGATCCAAAAAGCAATTTCCCCTGCCCGTACCGATACACCTGGTCTGTTCTTGCTTAGCCGTAGCGATACGGTCCCCAGCGTATCGGTACACCTGGGCCTGTAATGTCATTTTTAGCTGTTTTTCCCACAAATCTAGATGCATTTAGGTCCTAGCAACTTGCATACATGCATATAAAGTATAAACATACAACAATACATTTATCAACACTGGCACCAAGATTTAGCTACCATACAAGCTTAGGCTACCAAAAGGATTAATCTAGAGGCATGATCCCTAAAACACTCCACCAAATATACCAAGTTGATCAAATAAACATTTACCAGCACAAACACCATACCAACACCACTTTAATACCATATTCAACATGTTAAGCTCATCAAAGCATGCCATCCAAGCAAAACCATCTAGATGCATACCTAGGCAACCACATAACATCCACCATAGGTATATGATGCACAATATGCATAACAACATCAACCACACTCCAAAATCACAGCATCACGCATGCTTAAAACTAGGGAAAACAAAATTACATATCCCAAAATCCATGGCAAACACATTGCCTTATTAACCGGAATCATAAACATATTTCATACTCAAAATTGCTTTGCCTCTTGGATCACTACGACTTTGCCTTTGCTGCCCCAAGCCTTAATGCTCTGCATCATTAAGAAAAAGAGAGCATAAGAACACTTGCTTAGTGAGGATGCTCTTAAAACAATGATGCATTATAACCCTTGAAAACCAACACTTATTTTCAAACGATGCTTACGACCTAAGCAAGTTCCAATGATTCCAATTCAAAACATGCATATCGACCATATGAAAAATGATATATTCCGCTTGCTTAAATCCCCAAAGCATTTTATACAAATCCATGCTTGAATTCCAAAGCATTAAATACAAAACCATGCTTAAATCCCAAAGCATTAAAAATAGATTTAACATTAGAATTCTCATACATTGGCAATTATAGTGATCCCGGATAGTCGACCACTGTCCTTGGTTAGCCAACCGCTAATCTTTAGTTAACCGACCGTTAACTTTACACATCAGATACACGAATCTCCCTTAGTGACCGACCATCATCAAGAACTACACCATGCCGACCGCATGATTTAACATCCTTGCCGACCTCAAGCTTTACATCAACAAGGGGAACCGACATACCTCAAGGACCCTTAATCACGATCGATTTTTAAATATATTATAGTGCACTTTATCCTATGGCATGCCAACTATATCCAAATGTTTTCTCACCTTGTCACATAGCCAATATATCATTTACAAAACCATTTACTCACTGTTTTACAATGCATTACACAAAATCCCCACATATGCAAATCACATTGCCATAGCAATATCACATTCCCGACCGGAATAAAAACCAATGCTCACTGGTATTTAATATACTTTTAAACCACTGCATATGTACTTAAAAATCATGCATTTACAGTAAGTAAAACCAACCATGTTTACGACTAAAACATGAATTACACACGCTCATATCCGAACCGATATTAAAGAACAAGGGAGGGAAACTTACTTCCAAGCATAGATAAGCATTTCAAACTTAACCTAAACTTCCAAAACCACATTTAAACCTTTGAAAGACTTTTAAGTTCGTTTCCACTCATCGATTTCACTTCGCCTTACTTGCTAAAGTGAAACAAGCTCCCGGCAAGCCTCAACCCACCTCAAGATGCTATGCCTTGATTATCCTCTATTTTGGCCACAAAACCAGAGGAAACATGCATTTTAATGCATCCAACTCTCTGTTTCAAACCAAAATCCCGCAGCTCTCAAGATGCCCACTCAAAGCTCATCCTAAACTTACCGAAATCAACCTCAAACACTTCTTAATCTTAACCCAGCCATAATATAACGATTCAATACATCAAACTTCAGCAAATAACATCTAAAAACCCTTTTACGACATCCTTTTACTTCCAGCAAAGATTAAACTCCAAAAACAACCCAAAAACCTTTAGCTAACAACCTAAATAATTAGAGATTCAACCAATTTCGGGATTCCATTGATAAAAAAACTTATCCACATTATAATGCATCCAAAATAAGATTGAAATCAATCCTCAACACTGGAAAATAGATCCAATTTGAAAATCACAAGATTCCATCAAATAAACCTCAATTAAGCAAAATTCCATAATTAATTAATTAAAACCCAATAGAAAACATATATAAAGAGTCAAAAACTTGGGAATTTCAGTAAAGAACCTTTCATTAGAGGAGAAGAACGAAACCTACCTCCAATGAGTGAGTTTCCCCTTAATTGGATATTTTCCTCTTGAAAAACAATGAAATTCAATAAGATATTTGGAACACAAGTTAAAGAATCATTTAGCAAATCAACGAATTAAGAAACAAGATCATTTCCTTGAACCTCTGATAAGGAAAATAGTGTTTGGCTGAGAGTATTTTGAGAGAAAATATGAGAGGAAGAAAGTTACGTCAAATTGTGATTTGGAAAAATAACTACCTTTTAACTAAATCCTCTTTAATTCCTTTAATTAAAACTTTTAAAAATAATCCTAATTAAGAGAAAACTCAGATTAAACCACATGGTAAAATAGCTCCTTAAAGATTCAAGGTTTTGACTCAACAAAATAGTCACCTTTAAAAACAATTTTCAAAAATTGCATTTTGGTCACTAGCCAAAATGTCACCCTTCCAAAGCTCATTTTCCAAAATTGCTTTCACCAATATTTTTAATATATTAAAATAGGATTTTTAAACATTTTTTTTTCATATTTTTATCCTTCAAAAAATATTTGCTCCTGAATTTGACTCGAATCTCTAACTCGGTCCACTGGACTGATTAACTAGCCTTAAAACCGCTAGACCCAAAATCGGGGCGTTACAACTCTCCCCCTCTTAAGAAATTTCATCCTTGAAATTTACCTGGAGGAAAAGATGCGGAAATTGCTCCAACATATCCGCCTTGCTTTCCCAAGTGGCTTCCTCGACACCTCTATATCGCCACAAGACCTTAACTAGTTCTATCGTTTTGCCACGAAGAACCTTGCTGCTGAAATCAAAGATTTCCACCGCTTCTCATCAAAGGATAAATCTGGTCTCAACTCAATATGCTCCACCAGCATAATGTGCGAAGGATCCGACCGATACTCCGTAACATGGATACATAGAACACATCATGTATTTTCTCAAGCTCGGGAGAAAACCTCAACCGATAAGCTACAGGACCATCACGATCCACGATCTCATATGGTCCAATAAACCTCAGACTAAGCTTACCCTTACGTCCAAACCGCATTACCTTCTTCCACGGTGACACTTTCAAGAACACACGATCGCCTATCGCATATTCAATTTCCCTATGCTTCAAGTCTGCGTAGGATTTTTGTCGATCCGCAGCCGCTTTCAAGCGTTCACATACAAGCTTAGTTTTTTCATCCATGTCTTTTAACACATGTGGCAATGAAACATGCTTTTCCCCTACCTCAGCCCAACACAAGGGCGTACGACACCTACGGCCATACAATGCCTCAAACGGTGCCATTTGAATACTCGCTTGATAGCTGTTATTATAAGCAAATTCAACCAAAGGTAAATGCTTCTCCCAGGTTCCTTGGAACTCAATAATGCAACACCTGGGCATATCCTCCAAAACTAGGATAACTCGCTCAGACTGACCATCCGTCTGAGGATGATATACGATACTGAAATTCAACCTTGAACTCAAAGCCCGATGTAAAAATCTCCAAAAACTTGCTATGAACCTCGGATCTCTATCTGAAACAATAGACTTTGGTACCCCGTGCAGACACACAATCTTAGCTATATGCAAATCTGCCAGCTTGTCCAAGGTATACGTCGTATGCACTGGCAGAAAATGTGCACACTTTGTAAACTGATCAACAATCACCCAAATGGAATCCTTTTTAGTCGGTGTCAACGGCAACCCTGTCACGAAGTTTATGGTGATTCTTTCCCATTTTCATTCTGGAATTCTCAACGGTTGCAACAACCCGGATGGAAATTGATGTTCAGCTTTAACCCGCTGACACACCATATATTTGGACACAAACTCCGTCACATCCTTTTTCAAACCAACCTAATGGTACCTTTCTTTCAAATCACGATACATCTTGGTACTACCCGGATGCATAGCAAAAGGAATACAATGTGCCTCCGTCAAAAATAGTGTGCCTGAGCTCCGAGACTTTTGGCTCCACTAATCTACCCTTAAAGCACAAAACACCATCATCATCAAAATGAAAATCCGTCAGATTACCATCCGCTATGTCCTTAACATGAGGAACCAAAGAATCATCAAACGGTTGCTTAGCCTTAATCATTTGTGACAACGTAGGCTTAACTTGCAATTCAGCCAACAACCAACCTTCCCACGTCACGCTCAACCTTGTAAACATCGCTCTAAGCTCAACTGCAACCTTACGACTCAACGCATTCGCAGCAACATTGACCTTTCCAGGATGATACTCAATTGTCAAGTTGTAATCCTTAAGCAACTCCAACCACCTTCGTTGCCTAAGGTTCAAATCATTTTAAGACATCAAATATTTCAAACTCTTGTGATCCGTAAATACTACACACTTTTCACCATAAAGGTAGTGTCGACAAATCTTCAAGGCAAACATCACAGCCGCAACTCCAAATCATGAGTTGGATAATTGAGCTCATCAACCTTCAACTTCCTCAACGCATAAGCCACAACCTTTCCATCCTACATCAGCACACAACCTAAGCCAACATATGATGCATCACTATAAACCACAAACTTCTTTCCTGACTCAAGTTGAATCAACACAGGAGCATGTGTTAAAACCTCCTTCAACTTCTCAAAACCCTGATGTTGCTTCTTCGTCCATACAAAAGGAACACTCTTCTACAGGAACTTTGTCAACAAAGCTACGATACTAGAAAACCCCTCGACAAAACGGTGATAATAACCTTTCAACCCAAGAAAACTATGCACTTTTGATACGGTCTTAGGTTGTTTCCAATTGAGAATAGCCTCCGCGGATACCACATGCCCAAGAAACATCACCTCCTTGAGCCAAAACTCGCACTTGCTCAACTTGGCATAAAACGGATTATCCTTTAGCACTTGCAACACGATCCGCAAATGTTGATCATGCTCCTCCTCGGTACGAGAGTACACGAGTATATCATCGATAAAAACCACCACAAATCATTCAAGGTACTCATGGAACACCCTATTCATCATGCCCATGAAAGCCTCCTAGGCATTTGTCAAACCAAATGACATCACCAATAACTCATAATGCTCGTACCTCATACGAAACACAGTCTTATGCACATTCACATCCTTTACCTTCAATTGGTGATACCTCAACCTTAAATCAATCTTCGAAAGCACCGGTACCCTGTGAAACTGATCGAACAAATCATCAATCCGCGAAAACGGATATTTTTTCTTCACCATTAACTTATTCAATTGGCGATAATCAATGCGCATACGCATCGATCCATCCTTCTTCTTCACAAAAGAACTAGAGCACCCCAAGGAGAAACACTTTGTCGAATGAACCCATGGTCTAACAACTCTTGAAGCTGCGATTTTAACTCTTTTAACTCATTCGGTGCCTCCAATATAGAGCAATAGACACCGGAGTTGTAACTTCGTACGTCTCAATACAGAATTCCACCTCCTTATTTGGAGGTAAACCCGACAACTCTTCAGGAAATTTTTTTGGATAATCACATACAACCCGAATGTCCTGCACCCGAACACCCTTAGCTTCCAGATTCATAAAAATAGCCAAATAATCTTGGCAACCATCAAACATCATTCTCTCTGCTCAAAAAGCTGACATAACATTGGACAAGAATTTCATATTCTCACTAACCACCACAACTTCATAATTATCAGCCAACTTCAGAGAAATCTTTTTGGACTCACAATCCACCACCTCTTTGTGCTCACTTAACCAATCCATACCCAAGATAACGTCAAAACCATGAAATGGCAACTCCATCAAATCCGCAGCAAATTCATGACCGCGCACTGTCAAAGGACAACGCCTATACAACATTCTAGTTGTAACTGTCTCCTCAAAAGAACTAGTTACTAACATGCCGACATCCAAAATCTCAACAGGAACATTCAGCAATGATGCATGCTCACTTAAAATATATGAATGAGTAGACCCCGAATCAATCAAAGAAAACAACGACAAAGATTGCAAGGTGAAACTACATGCGATCACATCAGTGTCGTTGTGCCCCTCACGGTGAGCATAGATCCGCGCTGGCCCACCATTCTCTAGTTGTACAACAACAACATGAGCCACAATTCTCTGACCATCCTCGTGCCTCTAAAAATTACCCCTGCCACGACCTCGGCCCCTAGCAGGTATAGTAGCCCGAACCAGTGCATCACCCACAGCATGATGACAGTCATACTTCATGTGATCAGGTGATTCACATATCCAGCAACTCATGGTATTCCCCCAATACTCACCCGTGTGGCGTCTACCACAACGCTCACACTTAGCTATAATATGAACACCTTGGTTACCATGGGCCACCACTGCCACCACGCCTGTGGTCCAACTTATGCCTCTTGTCACGAAAGCTCCTACTCTATTTCCCAGAATCACCAAAATCAGCCCTACGCTTGTTCTAGCTCATGCCCAAACCTTGTTCTGTTACCCTCAAGGATTGCTCAATATCCTTAGCGCGGTTCACAAGCACATCAAATTCTGTGTAGTCCACAGCCAACAAGTATGTTTTGATATCCTTCACCAACCCATAGCGAAACCTATTGCACCTCTCAGGATCATTCAGAACCAACTTCGAGGCATACTGTCTCAAACGGACAAATTTCACCTCATATTCAGCCACAGACAAGCCACCCTATTCCAAGGCCATAAACTCATATTTCCCCGCATCCAGATACTGAGGACCGAGATACTTCTTCTTGAAAGCTCTTCAAAAGAACTCCCAAGTTACATCCTCCTCCGGAACATTAGCAATTGTGGTCACCCACCAATGATAAGCATCACCATGCAACAATGACACGGTACACCCCAGCTTGCGCTCATCATTACAACCCATCTAATTCAGAATACGAATCGTACTCTCCAGCCATCCTTCAGCTACCTCGGGACTCAAACCCTTGAACTTAACACCTCCCAAACTACGGAGACGCTCTAAGGGTAACCCTAGATTAACTGCCACTACAGTGTCGGTGCCTACGCATGCACTCCAGCCATCACTGCTTGAAAAGCTCCCGTTATTGCCTGAACTAACAGAGTCAAATCACCAAATACTGGCACTTGATGAGCCTGGGGTACACCACCAGCCCCATCACCGACAAGAGGACCCAGTAGAGGAGGAGGAGGTAAAATATTAGGGGGATTCTCTTTCTCAAAATTATTCTACCCAATTCCGGCATTACCAGCCATTGAACTTGTCTCACGTCGAGCCATGCTAACAAAAGTATCAAAACACATTAAAGTCAGGCTAACATAAGGCAAAGAATCCAAGGCCATCTTATAAAATATTTTAAAACCTTGGTAATAGGCAATGTGTTCCCAATTCATACCCCAACATGATGTAAATCAAACACCGTACAAGTTCACAACCACAGTGCATAACAAACAATGCTATACAATCAAACAAACAACATCCCAACCTTTCTTAACGTGGCTCTGATACCAACAAATGTAACCCCCTCGACCCGGCCTAAATGCTTGACAAAATTGAGTGAGCTACATTAGGTTTGCCGAAGCAAACTGGAGGAAGGTTACGAAATGTCGATCCATTTTTTTCCTTTTATCTTGTCTAGATGTGAAACATTAATCCTACATGTACATACTTGCGGAAGGTGAATTTTTGAAGAAAACAAAACATAGAAAGGGAACCAATCGCATCACAATCATTATGAGGACTAAAATGTAAATACTTTAAATTATAGGACCAAAATTGAAATTAAGGAAAAAAATTACATAGCAACCGTACCGGGGTGCCTAACTGAAATTAACAACCAGTTTAAAATTACATAGCAACCGTACCAATACGCCTTTTGGATGTTTCGGTACGTGGGCTTTGATCCAAAAAGCAATTTCCAATAGCGATGAACCGTACCGGTATACCCCTGCCTATACCGAAATGTCTGATCTATTCTTGCGTAGCCGTACCGATATGGTCCACAGCGTATCAGTACGCTTGGGCCTGTAATGTCATTTTTAGCTGGTTTTTCACACAAATCTAGATGCATTTAGGTCATAGCAACTTGCATACATGCATATAAACATCCAACAATACATTTATCAACACTTGCACCAAGATTTAGCTACCATACAAGCTTAGGCCACCAAAAGGATTAATCTAGAGGCATGCTCCCTAAAACACTCTACCAAATATACCAAGTTGCTCAAATAAACATTTACCAGCACAAACACCATACCAACACCACTTTAATACCATATTCAACATGTTAAGCTCATCAAAGCATGCCATCCAAGCAAAACCATTTAGATGCATACCTAGGCAACCACATAACATCCACCATAGGTAATGATGCAAAATATGCATAATAACATCAACCACACTCCAAAATCACAGCATTACACAGACTTAAAACTAGGGAAAACAGAATTACATATCTCAAAATCCATGGCGAACACATTGTCTTATTAACCGATATTATAAACCGAGTTCATACTCAAAATTGCTTTGCCTCTTGGATCACTACGACTTTGCCTTTGCTGCCCCAAGCTTTAATGCTCTGCATCATTAAGAAAAAAGAGAGCGTAAGCACACTTGCTTAGTGATGATGCTCTTAAAACAATGATGCATTATAACCCTTGAAAACCAAACACTTGTTTTCAAACTATGCTTACGACCTAAGCAAGTTCCAATGATTCCAATTCAAAACATGCATATCGACCATATGCAAAACGATATATTCCACATGCTTAAATCCCCAAAGCATTTTATACAAAACTATTCTTGAATTCCAAAGCATTAAATACAAAACCATGCTTAAATCCCAAAGCATTAAAAATAGATTCAACGTTAGAATTCTCATATATTGGCAATTATAGTGACCACAGATAGTCGACCACTATCCTTGATTAGCCGATCGCTAATCTTTAGTTAACCGACCGTTAACTTTACACATCGGGTACACGGATCTCCCTTAATGATCGACCATCATCAAGAACATGACCACATGATTTAACAACCTTGCCGACCACAAGCTTTACATCAACAAGGGGAACCGACAACTCAACTGCAAATCCTATGTTTGATTTTGATATAAGAAAGTGTTTAAGGACTAAATTGTAAAAGGAAATAAATTTTTAAGTATTCTAAAATCTCAAAAATTGACAAGGAAAATTTATTATTAAGTCAAACCTTAAACCCAAAGTTTTTCAAAGTGTTTTCAAGCCAAAATACACAAATATTCCCAATCGTATCGATACACCCCTTGGTGTTTCGATATGGAAAATGGCTACTGGAATTTGGTTTTGCAAAGCGTACCGATACGGCTTATCCTGTTTCGATATGGCCTTCAACTTAGCCTGTATTTAAAATGATACGTATCGATAAGGTCTCACCCGTTTTGATACGATATTCATCTGGGCAAACGTTTTTGTAAAGTGTTTCGATACAGCTTACACTGTTTCGATACGGTCTGAAATCTGGATTTAAGGAAGTTTTAAATGTACCGTTACGGATCTACTCGTATCGATACAGTTTGACAAGATCTTTAAGATCTTTGCATTTATTATTTTTAACCGTTGCCTTGTCAACATTGGAATCAATGAACTCTTAAATATTTAGTTACCCGTACCGATACGGCCCTAGGCATACCGATGCAATTTTTCAAGTCAGATTCTAGTGAGCAAAACTCGTACCGATACGGCCTTGCCGTTTCCTATTTTACACTATGATCGTTTCAATACGGCCTCTCGCGTACCGATACGCCTATACACAACGTCTATATTTTTCTTATAATAGGTATCGATACGGGCCTACGTGTACCAATACGGATGGTTGGCAGACAACATTTATTGCGGGAAAGAAGCCCTCCAACGGCTATATTCAATACTCCAACCACCAAAACGGCTAGAAATCAATGAGAAGGTATAAATACAAGACTCCAAAGATGCTGCAACATAGAGTTTGTTAGAAGCTTGAATCACTATAAATCATTGTGTCTCATTGTCTATCTCTTTCGATTTACTTCCAAAAGCTTAAAATTGCCAATTCACCCCCTCTTGGCCACCATCTACATTGACTGATCATCTTAACATCAACCCAAGTGATAACAACATAGTCCGGGTAGCCGACCGCTATACCTCAAGGACTCTTAACCACGATCGATTTTTAAACATATTATAGTGCACTTTATCCTATGGCATGCCAACTATATCCGAATGTTTTCTCACCTTGTCACATAGCCAATATATCATTTACAAAGCCATTTACTCATTGTTTTACAATGCATTACACAAAACCCCCACATATGCAAATCACATTGCCATAGCAATATCACATTCCCGACCGGAATAAAAATCAATGGTCACTAGCATTTAATATACTTTTAAACCACTGCATATATACTTAAAAATCATGCATTTACAGTAAGTAAAACCAACCATGTTTACGACTAAAACATGAATTACGCATGCTTATATCCGAACCGATATTAAAGAGCAAGGGAGGGAAACTTACTTCCAAGCTTAGGTAAGTGTTTCAAACTTAACCTAAACTTCCAAAACCACTTTCAAACCTTTGAAAGACTTTTAAGTCTATTTCCACTCACCGATTTCACTTCGCCTTGCTTGCTAACACGAAACATGCTCCTGGCAAGCCTCAATCCACCTCAAGATGCTACGCCTTGATTATCCCCTGTTTTGGCCACACAAAACCAGAGGAAACATGCATTAAAATGCATCCAACTCTCTGTTTCAAACCAAAATCCAGCAGCTCTTAAAATGCCCACTCAAAACTCATCCTAAACTTACTGAAATCAACCTCAAACACTTCTCAATCTTAACCCAACCATAATATAATGATTCAATACATCAAACTTCAACAAATAACATCTAAAAACCCTTTTACAACATTCTTTTACTTCCAGCAAAGATTAAACTCCAAAAACAACCCAAAAACCTTTAGGTAACAACCTAAATAATTAGAGATTCAACCAATTCCGGGATTCCATTGATAAAAACAACTTATCCACATTATAATGCATCCAAAATAAGATTGAAATCAATCCTCAACACAGGAAAAATAGATTCAATTCGAAAATCACAAGATTCCATCAAATAAACCTCAATTAAGTAAAATTCCATAATTAATTAATTAAAACCCAACAAAAAACATATATAAAGAGTTAAGAACTTGGGAATTTCAGTAAAGAACCTTTCATTAGATGAGAAGAACGAAACCTACCTCCAATGAGTGAGTTTCCCCTTAATTGGATGTTTTCCTCTTGAAAAACAATGAAATTCAATAAGATATTTGGAAAACAAGTTAAAGAATCATTTAGCAAATCAAAGAATTAAGAAACAAGATCATTACCTTGAATCTTTGATAAGAAAATGAGTGTTTGGCTGAGAGTATTTTGAGAGAAAATATGAGAGGAAGAAAGTTACGTCAAATTGTTATTTGAAAAAATAACTACCTTTAAACAAAATCATGTTTAATTCCTTTAATTAAAACTCTTTTAAAAATAATCCTAATTAATAGAAAACTCAGATTAGACCAAATGGTAAAATAGCTCCTTAAAGATTCAAAGTTTTGACTCTTTACACAACAGTCACCTTTAAAAATAGTTTTCAAAAATTGCATTTTGGTAACTAGCCAAAGTGTCACCCTTCCAAATCTCATTTTCCAAAATTACTTTCACCAATATTTTTAATATATTAAAATAGGATTTTAAAACATTTTTCCATATTTTTATCTTTCAGAAAAATATTTGCTCCCAAATCCGACTCAAATCTCTAACCCGGTCTATCGGACCGACTAACTAGCCTTAAAACCGTTAGGCCCAAAACCGGGGCATTCCAGAACTTACTTATTATGTTTTGTTTATGATAATTTTATTATCATATATTGATAATTGTTACAGAATGAATTATGGTATAATGGAGTAAGAACTTCTCTATTATTTTGATTTATCGATGATGAGATTTTTACCATCTATAAAATGATACCTTGCAAAGGTAATGGTATTGTTTTATTGGCCAAGATTACCATGAGAGTTACAGTATAGTTGCATGCCATAAGAGACTAGCAGTCTGGGACTGCATTGTAGCTATATTTGCCACATAGTGGCTAGCATTCTGGGAATGGATTAATCTTCGGATCTAGTAGTCTAGGACTACCGTCACTTCGGTGACTAGTGCTCTGGGACCACAACGAGCTCGTATTACTGTATTTTTTGCCTTTTTCCTTAGGGGAAATGGCTAGTACTTTGGGAGTACACAACTCGTATACTTAGTTTCTCTCTATACGTACTTCTTGGGCTATTGGTATAAAAGAACTTTTACAGAATGATTTTTATTTAAAGCAATATTGATTTGAAATAGTTTTATAAGGGAATTGTTTATACTATGTTATACTTAAAGACTGATTATTATTTAATTTTATGATTACCTTATAATGCCTCACTAAGTTCGTACTTAGCGTGTGTTTTGCTTGTGCACACGTAGGTGGTTCGAGACATTGGGTGTAAGTAAGGCGTTGCATCAAGTTCGAAAAATTTTCATCAAGCTACTTCCATAATGACATCCTACTTGAGGTTTTTAATTAATTTTAGTGGCAGGTATAAATAAGATAAATTTGTCTATTTTAGTTCAGAGTCTGTTATTTATCAAACAGTCAATTTTTTTCATAAAGTAAAAGAGCTCCGATTTTGGGTACAACTTAATTTTATATACTTTTAAAGGTTTTAAATTTATAGAATTTTCGTATAAAAAATCATATTATTGTTTTGTGACATCTTTGACTCTTATTTGGTAATCGAATATGGGGAATGAGGTGTTACAAAAAGACTTGTTTGTGGATGTTAGCATGGATGCTATTGTACGACGGTACCAAAATATGAGAACTCTTTGCGAATAATTGTAGATATTTATTTGTACTAGTACTTTGTAATTTGAATTTCTTATAACTTTAGAATGCAACTTTTAATCACTTATTTAATTTACTCTTAACTTGTATGCGATTGTATTTATTGTTGGTCAGTAAACTACCAGTTTTAAATTTCTAAATCCACCCCTGGTTGGGAGGATCGATCGGTGATAGTGGACCATCATAACTTTCCATGCCAATTCTGGTCCTGGTGGTAAGTCGAGCATGAATTCAAGTGGGAGCCCAATCCATGCGGTTTAAAACAATTTTTTTCTCGAATCAAAGCTCTAGGCTTTTGGGCAGTATAGAGTATCGTTAATAGAAGATTAATAATATGCAGTTCTTTCGTGGGTCAACTGAATAAATTTGATTACCAATTGGGTTGGTCCAAATGATAAGTAACTTAGTATCGCTTAAGCAGATATCGAGTTTGAAGTTTTGTGTATGCAGAAAATCTTCGTTGGGAGACTCACCTAACAAAACTAGGTGTGCGGCGCGGATTGATCTGGATTAATCAGGATAAAGTCCTGAAGAATCGGGAGGACAACAAAAATAACTAAATAATTTTTTTGAACAATTTCTACCTAGAATGCAACATATTGTTAGAAATTATTTAACTTATCTTAAACTAGCCCTATGTCGTGCGTTCCCAACTAACAACAATTTGATTGATTTAAACTATAATTGTTTATTTTAATCCGAATTTAAAAATTTCACTCGATTAATTTAATTTTGACCTCACTTTGATTTAATTATAGAAAGGCAATAATCTAAATTCATCCAATCCTCAAACTTGAAATAATATGAATAAGTAATATGAAAAGACTCAAAGTTAAATATCAAACTTTAATTATAAATTTACTTGAAGTCTCAATACCTAAAAGTTTTAAAATTTGCATTAAATCTTTCTAAATTTACCCATCTACAACTAATTCATTTTTTTAATTACAATGAGAAATCCAAGAAAAGTTAAGCTTTATGATACGGTGGACCAATAGTGTCCCTGTCAAGAAGCGTCTGAACAATAATAGGGGGAATCAAGGACGATCATTTTGTCATCGAGGAATGCATCATGTCTGCCAAGGTAATCTGCAGGACAATTGCCTTCAAGTGGTGTCCAAACAATAGATGTTACCCAAAATCTACTACGAACTCAGCAATTGCCCTTACAAGAGAAAGGGGGCTGGAGGCAGCATCGTGGTCATTGATGAGCTTAACTGCTTGAACGCAATCTGACTACACCATGACGATTTCAAATCCATTTTTCCATGCCAGTTGAAGACATATGAGAATGGCCCATAATTCAGTGTGGAGAATATCTGAAACGCCTAGCATTTTATTAAAACTAGAGATCCATGTGTCATTATAGATTGCTCCATCAACGTTCATGCAAATCCAACATGTGTCTAGAGGCTACCACTGGATGTTGCGTTCTAAGTTGGATCGGATGTCAGCGCCTGAAATCAACACTTCAATGTAGTATCTGGTGCAAGATAAAGAGTCGCCAAGAATAGAATCTTCATGTTGAGAAACATGGTTAAAAACAAAGTTATTCCTATTTTTCCATAAGTGCCACACAATAGTAACGAAGGCCACATTCAGTGGGGTTCTGGACAGGCGCGATAGGAGCGACCGCATAAGGCTCTCGAGAAAGAGGGCCCCGAAAATAAAGAACTTAAGTTAAATAGTTGTAAAAAATTATAAATTTGTATATATGATTATGTGTATATATAACAATTATCTAAAACTTTAAAAATACAAAAAGAATGACACCTTTTAAGTAAAAATGTTTGATTTTAAATATTTATAAGTCAATTTTTTGTTGCTCGAGAGGATAATATAATAATATTTTTTCTATTAAGGTGATTTTTTTAAAGAAAAAATTTATATCTCTTATTGATTATAAATTAAGGGCCGCATTTTAAAATTGCACAGGGCCCCCAAAATCTTTGAACCGCCCATGGCCACATTCTAGGGGAGGTTGAAACTCGAAATAGAAGCATGAGATCCCATATTTTGTTGTAACCAGCCAATGAGATACTGTTGGGGAAAACGGGTTATTTCTCACACGAACATAGCTTCAAATCTGAGTTGAAATGTCAAGATCGAAACTACCAAAATTTGCATAGCGGACAAACTCGTCAACTATTGAATATTGAAACCCAATGGAAAAACCCAATAATAAACAAGCAAAATAAATAATGGAGAGAACACACCGAATTTATGAGGTTCGACGAAAATGTCGTCTACTCCTCGGGCACCACCGGATGATAACTTCACTAATATCAAAATGGTACAAAAAATGGAATTCCTAAGAATTCTCAAATGTTACAAATGGGAGAAGAGAAACAAATGGGAGAGATGGATGGATGTTGAGATGCTTTCAAATGGAAAAACTTAGGCCTATTTATAGTTGAGCTTCAAGGATCAATCTTGTAAATATCCTAAAGTTTAGGGACCAAGAATTAATTTCCCCATGACACATTTTCAACACTTGCCGTTTTTTCTTCAATGTAGTTGCACATGTCAACTTTCGGTGCATTAATGGCTTTGACATTCAAGCCATGGCCCACCGAATCAACAAGTCTCCACCTTGGCTTGAATTTCACCAAGCTTCTTAAAATCTTCTTCTCCCCAAACATATCTTCTGTAGTGCCTCCAAATACGTTCATGAGCGTCATACACCCGAAGGTGCTCAAACTTGCAAGATGTTAATCAAGTTCAAACAATGATTGAACTTGATTGATGTTACCACCTTAGTCAACATATCTGTAGGATTTTTTGCAATCGCAATCTTCTGAAGTATAATTTTTCCTTCTTCAAAGATCTCCCGCACAAAGTGATACCTTACGTTGATGTGCTTGGTTCTTGAATGGTAAACTTGATTTTTCGCTAAGTGAATAGCACTCTGACTGTCATAGTAGAGACTATTGTGACTTTGAACAACTCCCAAGTCTTCCAACAGTCCGTTAAGCCAAATCGCCTCCTTAACAGCTTCTGCAGCTGCCATGTACTCTGCCTCTGTAGTGGACAAAGCCATCGTTGACTGTAAAGTAGACCTCCAATTCACTGGGGCTTTTGCTAGAGTAAACAAATACCCAGTAGTAGATCGACGCTTATCCAAATCACCATCATAGTCAGAACCAACATATCCAACCACAAATTGACCAAGTGTTTCATCTTGCTCAAACACTAAACCAACATCTACGGTTTGTTGGAGATATCGTAGAATCCATTTCACAGCTTGCCAATGTCCTTTTTCAGGATCATGCATGTACGTGCTCACAACTCCATCTGCTTGTGAAATGTCAGGCCGCGTACACACCATCTCATACATCAAGATCTCTACTGCATTAGCATATGGAACTTTTGCCATATATTCTCGCTCTTCATCAGTTTTAGGAGATAATTGAGAACTAAGTTTCAAATGAGACGTAAGTGGGGTACTTACATGTTTTGTGTTTTCATTCATGCCAAAATATTGTAATACCTTTTTCAAATATTGCTTCTGAGTCAAACAAAGCTTGCCTCTCCGTCTGTCTCTACTTATCTCCATACCGAGAATCTTTTTGGCCTCACCTAGATCTTTCATCTTAAACTCTTGATTCAACTGAGCCTTCAATTTGTCTATCTCTTGTTGACTCTTTGAAACGATCAATATATCATCAACATACACGATGAGATAAATGAAAGATCCATCTTATAGCTTTCATAAATACACGCAATGGTCGTATTTGCTTCTTATGTACCTCTGCCTCCTCATAAAGCTATCAAAACACTTGTACCACTGCCTCGGAGATTGTTTCAATCCATATAGCGATTGTTTAGCTTACAAACCCATTTCTCACCACCAGCATCCACATATCCTTCTGGTTGAGTCATATAGATCTCCTATTTCAAATTACCATGCAAGAAAGCCGTCTTTACATCAAGTTGAACTAGCTCCAAATTCAACTGTGCTACCAAGGCCAACAATATTCTAATGGAGGAATGCTTCACAACAGGGGAAAATACTTCATTGTAGTCGATTCCCTCCTTCTGAGCGTAGCCTTTAGCTACCAATCTTGCCTTGTAGCGAACATCTTTCTTGATGGGAGATTCATCTTTCTTTGCAAATACCCACTTGCATCTAATTGCCCTTTTACCTTTCGGTAAATACGCCAAATCCATGTGTTGTTCTTTTGGAGAGACTACATTTCTTCATCCATGACGCTTTTCCACTTGTCACTTTCTAAGCTTTGAACTGTTTCTTGATAAGTGATAGGGATATCATCATCAACAACATGAAGGGCATAGGCACCGTATCTGTAAATCGAGCAGGTTTACGAATTTCTCTCCTTGACCTTGTAACTCAAGTGGTTCCGTTGTCTCTAATGGTTTTTGGGCTTGAACCTCTTCATCTTCTGATTCCTACATTGGAGTTGGAGAATCAGTAACATCAATTTTTAGACTAATCAACGTCTGTTGAAACTCTACATGTTTTGGAGTATGCTCCACCTGTTGTGGAGTACTACTTGTCTGAGCATCTTTATTTGTTGCCTTATTCAACATAACAGATTCATCAAAGGTAACATCTCTACTACAGATTATCTTTTTTGTGCCTAAGCAACAAAGACGAAATCCCTTCACTCCATGGGTGATTCCTATAAAAAGAGCATTTTTGCTCTAGGATCAAGCTTTGACTCATTCACATGATAATACGCAGTGGATCCAAATACATGTAAGGAATCATAATATGTAGCAGGTACTCCAGACCATACCTCCAATGGTATTTTTCCTCCAATCTCCGAAGATGGTAGACGATTGATGAGGTGGCTAGCATATGTCACATCCTCAGCCAAAAATGGTTTGCCCAATCCAGCATTGGACAACATACATCGAACTTTCTCAAGTAGTGTTTGATTCATACGCTCTGCCACCTCATTCAGTTGTGGTGTATGCCTAATAGTGAAGTGTCAAATAATATCATGTTCCTGACGAACGTCAAAGAGCAGATCACCTCTATATTCTCCTCTATTGTCCGTCCTAAGCCGTTTGATCTTCTTGCCAGTTTGGTTCTCGATCATATTTTTCCAATTTAAGAAAACTTTGAGCACTTCATCTTTAGACTTCATTGTATACACCCAAACTCTTCTGAAAAAGTCATCAAAAAAGTAACAAAATAGTGTTTTCCTCCCAATGATGCTGTTTTGGAAGGACCCTACACATCTGAGTGAACATAATCTAAAATACCTTTCGTATTATGGATAGCGGTGCTGAATTTCACTCTCTTTTGCTTTCCCAGAGCACAATGCTCACAAAATTTAACTTGCAAGCCTTTGCACCTTTCAACAATCCTTGCTTTGCTAGAATTTGCAAGGATTTTTCACCAGCGTATCCCAATCGCATATGCCACAACTGAGTAGAATCCAATTTGTCTCCATCGGAAGCTGTTGCTACTGCTCCAATAACTGTACTCCCTTGGTAGTAGTACAAGTTATTTTTCCTGATACCCTTCATTATCACGAGTGCGCTGATGTGACTTTCAAAACTTCATCTCTCATATTGACAACCAAGCCTTTAGATTCCAAGGCACCTAACGAGATGAAATTTTTCTTCAAACTGGGCACGTATCGAACATCAGTCAAAACTCTAGTTGATCCATCTTGATTCTTCAATCAGATTGAACCTATCCCAACAAGTTTACAGGCATTATCATTGCCCATATAACTAGCTCCTCCATTTAGTTCTACTAAATCGAAGAACCACTCCCGATTAGGGACATGATAGGTACAACCCGAATCTAGTATCCGTTCGTCTGAATGGAATAACGATGATGAAGCCACCTGTGATATTTTAGAGTCACTAGTATCATGCTCTGCAACAGATGCATCTAGAGCAATTTTTCATTTATTCTTCAGTTTCGGGCAATCTTTCTTCCAATGGCATTTCTCATGACAAAAGGCACATTCATCTTTTCCAAGTTTGGACTTTGACTTTGATATCCCTCTCATCTTTGGCTTTTGGCTTTTCGAGCGACCTCTTACCACCATGGCCTCCTCTGCATTGTACTTGCTCTTCATCTTAGTTTTCTTTTTGAGCTCGTAACTATACAGAGCAGCAGTTATTTCTTTGAGGGTCACCTCATCCTTTCCATGAAGTAACGTTGTTTCAAGGTGCTCAATTCATCTGAAAGGGATGACAACAACATTAAAGCCAAATCTTCATCTTTGAAAGTTTCATCCATGCCCAACAGATATGCCACTAACTCATTGAAGGCAGTGATGTGTTCGTTCATACTGGTGCCTGGATGATAATCAAATCTAAGCAATCTTTTCTTCATGTGAATATGATTCTGAGAGCTTTTATTTAGGAACTTTTCCTCCAACGCTTTCCATGGTTTGCTTGCAGAAGTCTCGTTCTTATAGCCATACTTTTGCTCCCTAGAAAGATAAGATCAAATCGTACTACACGCCATAAAGTTGATTGTTCTCCAATCTTTCTCCACCATATATGCGAGTTTTTCTTCCTCAATGGTAATTTCTAGACCTTGTTAGAATAAAGAGTCTAGCATCTCGCCTTGCCACATGCTGAAATGACCGAATCCATCGAACAACTCCACCGAGAAGTCTGTATTTGTCATTATCCTCCTCATCGGTACAGAGGAAGAGCTTGATGCACCATCTAACCCGTCTTTTGCCATAGAAACGAACAATATTCAACAGCATGAACTGGATATTGAAACACTGCACCATGTAAGTTATCAGGAAAGAGAGGTGGTTCACACGGATCACTTAAATACCAAGTCTTTCCTAGCCAGAACTTTCCTAGACATGCACTGTCACAACACCACACTTCTTTGCAGCAACCGAGCAATTGGGATAACCTTCACCGAGGCTCTGATACCAATTGTTGGGGAAACTGAGTTATTTCCCACATGAATGTAGCTTTAAATTTGAGTTGAAATATCAAGATCGAAACTACCAAAATTTGCACAGCGGACAAACCCGTCAACTATTGAATATTGAAACCCAATGGAAAAATCCAATAATAAACAAGCAAAATAAATAATGGTGAGAACACACCGAATTTACGAAGTTCGACGAAAATGACGTCTACTCCTCGGGCGCCACCACCGGATGATAACTTCACTAATACTAAAATGGTACAAACAAATGGAATTCCTAATAATTCCCAAATATTACAAATGGGAGAAGAAAAATAAATGGGAGAAATTGATAGATGTTGGGATTCTTTCAAATGGCAAAACTTAGGCCTATTTATAGTTGAGCTTCAAGGATCAATCCTCTAAATATCTTAAAGTCCAGGGACCAAGAATTAATTTCCCCATTACATATTTTCAACACTTGCCATTTTTTCTTCAATGTAGTTTGTCACGTCCGTAAATTCACACAAACTAAGACGTGTGGCCTTGGGTGCTTGCTGGGCGGACTAGAAACCAAGTAAGCCTAAACTGATTAATGCTAGAATGCTTGGATCGTCGCGGAAACGAAAAGAACAAAGAAAGGAAATGGCTAGCAAAGAAGACCGACGGAAATAAGTGAATGCTCAATGTATTACTCAAATCAGAAGTGATCAAATGAGGTAGGGGTGAGCCTCTATTTATACTTGAAGCCCCCTACATCCAACGGCTAAGATGAAAGTAAATCAACGGAAAGGATTAAAGTTATACAATAATATCCTTTGATCCTAGCTATTTGGATCAAACTTTCCAAAGATAAGGGATTACAATAGATATGGAAATATTCAAGGTGATAAGGCTTGTTGACTTGTGATACTTGCCATATCTGATGGCTCTTCAACCCCAAGTGATGGGCTAGCTCGGATGGGTGCTGGCAAGCCCAAAAGAACGTGGAGGGCCTCTTCGGCTGCTTGGTGTGCGTTGGGCTTGGACCCCAGGGTGCGGGCCGTGACAATCTCCCCCGCTGGTTCTGGCGACGCCCTCGTCGCCCGACTGGTATGGTAGTGCTCCACTTGGTTCTTGAAATGCCAAAGGGCCTCGGCTGGTTCCCAACTACCCTCACTGTCGGGAAGTCCCTTCCACTGAATAAAGTCTCATGCCTCGGCCGATAGTTCTGCCGTCGAATGACTCTCTCTGCTTGGATCTCTCAAACCTTGTTCTCATAGGAGACCTTCACTCCGACTGGCGCTCGGTGTGACTTACCTCGATCTGGATCTAGCTCATCTCGATGGTAGGGCTTAATTTGACTGACATGGAACACTGAATGAGGTCGGATGGTCGATGGCAACTCCAATCTGTAGGCCATGGTGCCTACTCGCTTCACAACTTCGAATGGACCCTCGTATCTCCGCACAAGACCCCTGTGCATGTTCTTGTCGCGGAAGATCCCGATGATTTTGGCAAGGACTTGATCGCCAACTTGGAAGTTTACGTCCCTACGCTTTCGATCTGCCCACTTCTTGGTTTGCTTCCCTGCCTTGTGTAAACAAGCTCGGGCTAAGTCGTGATTTTCTTGCCACTCCCTGGCAAACTTGTGTGCTGCTGGATTAGGCCCCTCATACTTGGTAGCAATCGTGTTGGGTGTAAGCGGTTGTTGCCCCATCACGATCTCAAACGGACTTTGGTTTGTCACCTCACTCTGTTGCAAGTTGTAGGAAAATTGGGCCACATCTAACAGCTTTGGCCAGTCGCGTTGTGTGGCACTCACATAGTGCCTCAAATAGATCTCCAACAAAGCATTCACTCGCTCGGTTTGCCCATCGGTTTATGGGTGGAAACTAGTTGAGAAGTTCAAACTTGATCCCAAGAGCTTGAACAACTCAGTCCAAAACTTCCCTGTGAACCGCGAGTCTCGGTCACTGATGATTGTCTTTGGCACTCCCCAAAGCTTCACCACGTGCTTAAGGAAAAGACGGGCTGCCTCCTCTGCTGGGCATGCCCTAGACGATGGAATAAACGTCTCATACTTCGAAAACCTGTCAACAACAACCATAATAGTAGATAGGCCATCAGTGCTAGGCAAACCGATAATAAAATCCATAGAAAGACTCCCCCATGGTCGCTCGGGAATGGGTAATGGATGCAAAAATCCCATTGGTTTCTTCATCTCCACCTTGTCCTATTGGTACACAAGACAAGTCCTCACATAGGCTTCAACATCCTCGCCCATGTGTGGCCAGTAGAAGTGCTCGCTGATTAGTGCCATGGTCTGATTCATCCTTGGATGTCCTGCCCACTTGGAGACATGACACTCCTTCATGAGCTCCTTGCGCAATTCTCCAAACTGAGGCACGTAGAGGCGGTGTCCTTTGGAATAAAGTAATTCCCCCTCGAGCCAAAACCTTATGGTTTTCCCTTCTTTGGCATACTCGATCAACATTTTGGCCGTTGGGTCATGTGGCAACCCCTCCTTGATGCGCTCCAACAACTGTCCCTTCGGCAAGCTAACAATCTCCATATTGTACCTTCGGCTTAAGGCATCGGCAACGGAATTCACTTTTCTGGGCTTGTATTCCATGGTAAAATCGAACTCTACAAGGAATTCCTGCCAACGAACTGCTTGGGAGACAATTTCTTCTGGGTCAGAAAATAACTATTGGCAATATTATCAATGAATACCACAAACCTCGACCCAAGTATATGGTGACGCCAAGTACGCAAGCAATGCACTACTGTTGTCATCTCCTTCTCATGGACTGTGTATCTCCCCTCGGTCTCATTGAGCTTCTGGCTCTCATATGCAACCGGATGTCCCTCTTGCATTAGGACCCCACCAATGGCAACGTCAAATGCATCGGTGTAAATCTCGAAAGGCTTGGTATGATCTGGCAACACCAACACTGGCTCACTCGCCATGGCCTTCTTTAATCCCTCAAAGGCTTCTTGACACTCGGTGCTCCAGTCCCACCCTTTGTCCTTCTTCAATAGCTCGGTCAATGGCGTGGTGATCTTGGAGTAACCCTTGATGAACTTTCGGTAGTAATTGGCTAGCCCCAGGAAGAATCTCGATCACTAGTCACTAATTTCCATTATATTAATCACATATTAACATAATAAAATCTGGATTTACAATCATGTTGACTTCCTTGCCATTTCCTGAGAGTTTATCTACTATCTAATCAATATACCATTTATTACATAGTAAATTATAGCCCAAAATAACTTGAGGACTTGAGTGCACGAGTCAAAAACTGTATTGAAGTACTAAAGAATTGCACTTTAGTGCTAAATAACTGCACCTATGAGCTAAATAACAGCACCTAAGTGCTAATATACTACACTGAAATGCTAAATCGATGGACTCTATGGCATGCCAACTATAACCTATACCTCAATAACTTATTTGGGCATACTTTTCAATTTTTGTAATTAATTCATCCATGGTAATTATAATTGAATACTTGGGCAATTTATACCCTAAATATCACATAAACATATTATAATCAAATTACCTGTTATCAACTCATGTAATCCTTCTACCTTTGACAATTTCTACTATGTCAAATATCAAGATAAATATAATCATCAATCATATAATTATAACAGACATATCACAAGTCTTTCAAATCAAACATAATATTTTCCATGCATGTAATGAACTCACCTTGACACTTTAGGAGATGTCAATTTAGTCTTGCGTCACCAAGTCTTAATCTTGAATTTTATCTTGGTCTTGATTACTGGTTCGACCTTGGTTTTGATCATGATCTACATGTGTATTAGCATGCCACAAATACATTTCAAATTATATGTTAGTATCATACTAACACATAAATACAATAGGAATAATTTTCCTACAATTATTCCTATAATTGTTCAATCTTAGTTCCATGACATAAGTCATTATACCTTTAATACCTTGAATTCTTTTCAACTTTTAATCAAAGAATGATCAAAACTTCATTCTAATAACAATTTAAGCATAATGCTTCCATGAAAACAATTTTTCAATTTAGTCCCTAATTTTCCCCAAAATGCCGAATTGGTCCCCAATCTTTTCAAGATTTTTGAATTGGTCTTTATGTTTTTACAAACTTCTAAAATGGTACAAAAAACATTTTAAAGCTTGTAAAATCATAATTTCATCATATCCAATCTTATGGAAATTTTTCCATAATTTCTTCTAATTTCTCTTCTTTGACCGAAATGGTCCTTTACTTTCCAATATTTCCATTTTAGTCCTAAATTATCAAATCAAGCTAATTTGATCATAATCTCATCATTTCTAATGCTAGAATAATTTTCACAATAATTTCCCCTTTATTTCCAATTCTAACCGAACTGGTCCTTTATTCTTCTTAAGGGAAAATTTTCATTCTAACATCAAATTAGGGCTTCTAATATCACAAATCATTCATTTCCTTCTTTTATTCAATTCCCTAACCAAATTCCCAAATTCTAGGGTTAGGGTTTATAACCTTGAACATAGAATTAAACTAAATTCAAGATTGTTTTAATGTTTACAACACTTGAGTTACTTAAATCAAGCCTTAATTCTAATATGGTTCATGAAATTCCAATTTCTTTCAATTCAAGAACATAAACTATTCTTCATATCACCATGCAAAATTACTATCAAAAGAAAGAGCATGAAGCATAAACCATTTTCTTCTAGAACAACATACCTTGATTCTAACTTTGGAGCCTTCAATTTGCCAAAGAAAATTTCTCCCCTTTTGTTATCTTGCTTTTCGAAATTTTCCAAGAAAGATGAACTAATTTTGTTCATCTTTTTCCTTTTTAATCCACATGTGATAATTAAATGAATTTTAAATTCACTTAATTAGTGAAATTACTAATTTAGCCTTCAAATCCAATGGCTAAATTTAATCTTATCATAAACCAAGGGCCAAGATTTAATCCATGTGTTTTTCATCCTCTAAAAATGCCCTCAACATTTTAAAATATTTCAAAATTGCCATCCTTGCCAAATGACCAATTTGCCCTCAACTATTCACAATTTCATCTAATTTGCCATCTTGTAATAATTCAACTAAATCTAGTTAAATTCCAACTAGACATATTAAAATATTCACAAACTCATAGTTTATGAATTTTCCATAACCTTTGGAACTGTCTTTAAAATTCTAATTTGATCCAATGTACCGATAATTATCGGGAATTTTTATCGGACACAATTTCTCTTAGAAATCTTGTAACAATATTCCATTATGAATATTATTAACTCACATTGAATCCTTTTTATCAGTCAAAAATACTGACATGGAACCTTCCCAGTTGGTCACTCATCCTTGTGCTACTCTGATCTGAGCACTCTTAACAATTTTTATTTTGATCCAATATCTGAAAATTTTCTCGAACTTTAACACTTTATAGCTCTTAATACAAACTCTGTATCAAAAATCCGGGTAACACGAAAATATCATCCTTGGGGTAAACTATTCATTTACGGGACTAAAATACATAACTTTTTAAAATTACAATTTAGTCCCTAAACTTTTCAAATTTGTACACTTTGGTACTAAACTTTTCAGATTTTACATTTTGGTCACCAACCAAAATTTTTGAGATATTACAATTCTCCCCCTTAAGAAAATTCATCCTCGAATTTTCCTTATGTACTAGGTTCAAAAAGATACGGATGTTGTTTTTCATTGATTCCTCGGGTTCCCAAGTAGCTTTCTCTATTTTGTGATTTCTCTAGAAAACTTTGACTAGAGGAATCTTTTTATTTCTTAACTGCTTTTCTCTCCGAGCTAAGATCCTCACAAGTTCTTTGTATGTTAGATCCGGTTGAATTTTGATTTCTTCCGATGTAATGACATGCGAAAGATTTGATATATACCTCCTCAACATAGATACATGAAATACATCATGGATCTTATTCATCTCGGGTAGCAATCATTGAAAAAGATCTTTCATAAACCACCGATAATAACCAGCTAATCCTAAGAAACTTTTTACTTCGGAGACATTCTTAGAGACTTTCTGTTCAAGGATTGCTTGAACCTTCTTAGGATCAATTCAAATTCCTTCGGCTGAAACTATATGCCCAAGGAAGATTACTTCCAATAACTAGAACTCACATTTTGACAGTTTTGCATACAACTTATTTTCTCGTAGGATCTAGAAAACTACTCGAAGATGAGTATCATGCTTCTCCTTGGTTTTAGAATAAACCAATATATCATTAATAAATACTACCACGAATCGATCCAAATACGGTTGGAAGATTCGATTCATTAAATCCATAAATGTCGTCGGTGCATTTATAAGCCTGAAGGGCATTACTACAAACTCATAATGCCTATATATGGTTCTGAAAGCTATCTTTGGTATATCCGTCTCCTTGATCTCTAATTGATGATACCCAGATCAAAGATCTCTAATTGTTGCTCCCGCTCCCCTAAGTTGATTAAAGAGATCATCAATCCTAGGCAAAGGATACTTATTCTTTATCGTCACTTTATTAAGCTGGCGATAATCCACACATAATCTCATTGATTTGTCCTTTTTTTACAAATAGGACATGGTTTTCCCCAAGGTGATATACTAGGCCGTATAAAACCTCAGTCTGATAATTCTTGTAACTAAGCTTTCAACTCTCTAAGGTCTGTAGGAGCCATCCTATAAGGTGCTATCGATATTGGTACTGTTCCAAGAAGCACCTCAATACTGAATTCCACCTCTCGATCGGGAGGTAATCCCGGTAATTCATCCGGAAAAACATCTGGAAATTCTTGTACCATTGGTATATTTTCCAGATTTATTTTTGTTTCTAGAGCACTAATCACATTGCTCAAATTATCCGGTCTTTCGTCTACAAATACCATCTTTGAGCCGTCTGGCTTCTTTAAGATTAACCCTTTTTATATCGGCATTCAATAATAGCATAATATGCCGATAACCAATCCATTCCAAGAATAATTTCAAATTTTTGGAAAGGTAATTCCATAAGATCGGCAAGAAATTCTACTATTTAAATCTTTAGAGAATATTTCTTACATATTCTATTCACTTTGGCACTTTGTCCTATTGGATTGAGGGTAATTACTTCACTCGAAATTGGTTCTGTCGGGATATTCCTTTCAAGTATTATTTTAGAACTAATACAAGAATGAGTAGATCCTAGATCAATCAATGCAAAGATAGATCTGCCAAAGAGTTCGATCATACATGCTACGATCTCTACATCATCTCGTTCCTCAACAGTTTTGATGTTGTATACCCGAGTTGCAGCCTTGCTCTCTCGATTAGATGTAGATGCAGATGTTCTCAGTTTACCACCTTTATTTCCTTTGCTCGTCTGGTGTGTTGCAATAGGCTGATTTGGGTGAAGTTCTGGACAATTCTTCTTGAAATGACCAGCTTGCCCAAAATGGAAACATGCCCTAGTCAACCAACACTGACCAGGATGCCTTCTACCACAATGCTCGCATTCTGTACTAGAGAGAATTCCAAAACCTCGAGTACCCGTAGTACCCGTCTAGAGCTGCTTCGATTTTCCTCCTATATACCTCATCTTGACTGAAGCGGCTGATGATGCAGGATACTGTTGTGGCATTCCTTTACTACGTTTAAGTGATGATGCAGTAAATAAACCTCCAGACATTTTTTCGGTCTGAATTTGCTTCTCACCTTTTTTTCCTTGAGGTCGACTTTCTCCATGGTCTTGGCTCGGTTCACCACCTCTTAAAAAGAAGTGAAGTTACGGGAGAATAAAATCCTCTTATATTGAGAATCCAATCCAGTTATGAATCTGTATATTCTAGACTTCTCTGTTGGAAGAAACTCTGTTGCAAATCGGCTTAGTCTATTGAACTCGCATTCATATTCATAAACTGATCTGCCATATTGTTTCAACTGTAGAAATTACTGTCCTATTTCCTCGACAAACACGTCTTCAATATATTTTTTCTTGAATTCTTGTAGAAAGAATTCCCAAGTAATCCGTTTTGGAGGTACTTGTGCAGTTATCACGTTCCACCATACGCTGGCTTGTTCCATCAAAAGGGATACCACTCATTCCAATTTTCCTTGATTATCACAAGGAATTCTGCTTAACATGATCTTGATATCATTTAACTAATATTCGGCAACCATAGGATCTGCATCAGTATCACCTCATAATTTTGGTGCCCCTATTTTCCTTAATACCTTTGGGACTGATATTGGTGCTCGCCGATTTATAATTGCATCCAAAGACTGCAGAAATAAGCCTTGATCTTGTACCGGTATATTTCTTTGCTCCCGAGCTTGATGCTCTACATTATGTTGAGCCGGTTGTTCTACATTTTGCTGAACTTGAGGTGGGTTCTGATTCACCTCATTACTCTCACTCTGAGCAGGCATGTCCTGCTCGATTCCCTGACGGGATTCCCGATAATCTGACATCTATTCATGTCACGATCATCTATTATAAGTAATGAGTACATATTTTAAATAACAGGCATCATCATAACTCTATACAAATATCAGTAATTCTTGACATCCTAGTGGCATGTATTTAACTCTGGCTCTCTATAGAGACTTATTTCCTATCTAGAATCGGCTAAATCGGTAGCTCTGATACCAATAAATGTAACACCCTTACCAGTATTTATTTGCCCAATAATAGTATAAAGTGTCACATGATGTTTAAACTGCCTTTTATGCTATTCATATAAGTCAAAGTGATGATTTTGCATTTTTCCCGTTAATCGCGTAAATTTAATTACAAATTTTTAAACCATCAAATCAAACTCGTTTTCAAACAGCAACCTAGCAATTTACAACTACACTATATAATTAACAAAATTGCCTAAAAATGCCTAAAATAAAAATCATTTTGACTTCTCTAAAAAATTATTTTCTTAACATTACCCAATTTTTCATTACTAGCAATATTTGTTTTTTTAAAACTAGAATCAAAGTAAACAAAATCAATATCGTATACTAGCCACTTATCTAGATATTAATATTACAATCCATATCTAGACTAGTTTAAAAGAGCTATTATTCATTTATACATGCCAACTAGAAAATATCAAAATACATCAAGGATGTAGTTACCGATACTGTATGTATATACCCTTCTTTGATAGTGATACCTTACTTCTTATTCCAGCCCGGTTTTCCTACCTACGCGTGAAAAACCATCACACGCTAAGTATATACTTAGTGAGGCACTATATATAGATTCAATATAAATCAATATGCTTAAATTATAACAATAATACAATAATCATGCAGTTTGATCACTAGTCATTGATTTCCATTATATTAATCACATATTAACATAATAAAATTCGAATTTACAATCTTGTTGACTTCCTTGTCATTTCCTGAAAGTTTATCTACTATCTAATCAATATACCATTTATTACACAGTAAATTGTAGCCCAAAATAACTTGAGGACTTAAGTGCACGAGTCAAAAACTGTACTGAAGTACTAAAGAATTGCACTTAAGTGCTAAATAACTGCACCTATGAGCTAAATAACCGCACCTAAGTGCTAATATACTGCATTTAAATGCTAAATCGCTGGACTCTATGGCATGCCAACTATAATCTATACCTCAATAACTTATTTGGGCATACTTTTCAATTTTGTAATTAATTCATCCATGGCAAATATAATCGAATACTTGGGCAATTTATACCCTAAATATCACATAAACATATTATAATCAAATTACCTATGATCAACGCATGTAATCCTTCTACCTTTGACAATTTCTACTATGTCAAATATCAAGATAAATATAATCATCAAGCATATAATTATAACAGACTTATCACAAGTATTTCAAATCAAACATAATATTTTCCATGCATTTAATGAACTCACCTTGACACTTTAAGAGATGTCAATATAGTCTTGCGTCACCAAGTCTTAATCTTGAATTTTATCTTGGTCTTGATTACTAGTTCAACCTTGGTTTTGATCACGATCTACATGTGTATTAGCATGCCACAAATACATTTCAAATTATATGTTAGTATCATACTAACACATAAATACAATAGGAATAATTTTCCTACAATTATTCCTATAATTGTTCAATCTTAGTTTCATGACATAAGTCATTATACCTTCAATACCTTGAATTCTTTTCAACTTTTAATCAAAGAATGATCAAACTTCATTCTAATAACAATTTAAGCATAATGCTTCCATGAAAATAATTTTTCAATTTAGTCCCTAATTTTCCCCAAAATGCCGAATTGGTCCCTAATTTTTCCAAGATTTCTGAATTGGTCTTTATGTTTTTACAAACTTCTAAAATGGTCCAAATGACATTTTAAAGCTTGTAAAATCATAATTTCATCATATCCAATCTTATGGAAATTTTTCCATAATTTCTTCTAATTTCTCTTCTTTGACCAAAATGGTCCTTTACTTTCCAATATTTCCATTTTAGTCCTAAATTATCAAATCAAGCTAATTTGATCATAATCTCATCATTTCTAATGCTAGAATAATTTTCACAATAATTTCCCCTTTATTTCCAATTCTAACCGAATTGGTCCTTTATTCTTCTTAAGGGAAAATTTTCATTCTAACATCAAATTAGGGCTTCTAATATCACAAATCATTCATTTCCATCTTTTATTCAATTCCCTAACCAAATTCCCAAATTCTAGGGTTAGGGTTTATAACCTTGAACATAGAATTAAACTAAATTCAAGATTGTTTTAATGTTTACAACACTTGAGTTACTTAAATCAAGCCTTAATTCTAATATGGTTCATGAAATTCCAATTTCTTTCAATTCAAGAACATAAACTATTCTTCATATCACCATGCAAAATTACTATCAAAAGAAAGAGCATGAAGCATAAATCATTTTCTTCTAGAACAACATACCTTGATTCTAACTTTGGAGCCTTCAATTTGCCAAAGAAAATTTCTCCCCTTTTGTTATCTTGCTTTACGAAATTTTCCAAGAAAGATGAACTAATTTTGTTCATCTTTTTCCTTTTTATTCCGCATGCGATAATTAAATGAATTAAATTCATTTAATTAGTGAAATTACTAATTTAGCCTTCAAATCCAATGTCTAAATTTAATCTTATCATAAACCAAGGGTCGAGATTAAATCCATGTGTTTTTCGTCTTCTAAAAATGCCCTCAACATTTCAAAATATTTCAAAATTTTCATCCTTGCCAAATGACCAATTTGCCCTCAACTATTCACAATTTCATCTAATTTGCCATCTTGTAATAATTCAACTAAATCTAGTTAAATTCCAACTAGACATATTAAAATATTCATAAATTAATATTTTATGAATTTTCCATAACCTTTGGAAGTGTTTTTAAAATTCTAATTCGATCCGATGTACCGATAATTACCGAGAATTTTTATCGGACACAATTTCTCTTAGAAATCTTGTAACAATATTCCATTATGAATATTATTAACTCACACTGAATCCTTTTTATCAGTAAAAATACTGACATGAAACCTTCCTAGTAGGTCACTCATCCTTGTGCTACTCTGATCTGAGCGTGCTTAACAATTTTTATTTTAATTAAATATCCGAAAATTTTCTCTAACTTTAACACTTTATAGCTCTTAATACAAACTCCGTATCAAAAATCTGGGTAACACGAAAATATCATCCTTGGGGGTAAAATATTCATTTACGGGACTAAAATACATAACTTTTTAAAATTACAATTTAGTCCTTAAACTTCTCAAATTTTTACACTTTGGCACCAAACTTTTCGGATTTTATATTTTGGTCACCAACCAAAATTTTTTAGATATTACAATTCTCCCCCTTATGAAAATTCATCCTCGAATTTTCCTTATGTACTAGGTTCAAAAAGATACGGATGTTGTTTTTCATTGATTCCTCGGGTTCCCAAGTAGCTTTCTCTATTAAAATGTGTTTAATACTTTAAAATTACATACAAAAATATATTCGAAAAAGAAAATATTATTATATATAATAAAATAACATAATATAATATACATATATGTAATATAATTATAATACACTCACTATAATAAGAATAGTAATATACACATATTATACATACATAACATATAAAATGTATAATATATAATAACTTTCAAATAAAAAACGTATATATATACTAATACTATAAATTATAATGTGTAAGAGGAAACTATATAGAATGATAATAATAATAATAATAATAATAATAATATAATATAATATACTAGGTATATACATAATATAATAAATATACAAATATGATATACATTAAGTATTATAGTAATAATAATAAAAATAATTATGAAAATGATAATAAACATATAATAATATATACATAAAAATATACACATAGGAATAATAATAATATTCATAATGTACATAATAATAATATGAACATAAATAATTAAAAATACGAAAGTGAATAAATTAAAAACAAAAACTCAAAAAAGGACGAAGTTGCAAAATATTTAAAAGTTTCAGGGACTTAGGAGAAAAATAAACCATGAGGCAGACGCAGAATGCAAACAACTTTGGGGCGGAAGGACTCATCATGTAATTTACCCTTTTGAAAAATGATAAAAATTGGATTTGTTGACTAAATTAAAAGACATTTTAAAACCTTAGGGACCGCGGGAGTAGTTATTATATGCCGAAGAGGCAAAATTTAAAGAGATTTGGGGCGGAGGGACTTAGTATGTAATTTCACCATTTTGTTTGATTTAAAACCAAAACAAAGGGTAAACAATTCATTTCGTTTGCCCTGCAGCCGCCCCTCCCTAAAACACTCTCTCCCCTTAATCAAACCCTAAATAAAACCCCCTCTTTTACACTTCAAATCTCACGTTTTTCTTTTGATCGAAAAGCCAGGAATTTAGTCGCTGCACGGCTTCGAACCATTCATAAGTGGTTCTTTCTCAAGCATGGACGACGGCAATGGTTCGGATTCGAACCAAGGTAAGCCGAAACGCTCCTTTTTTATGCTTTCTATTGTTACATTCGAAATATAAAAATATAAGAAGTATACTTTTTTTCACTTCGAAGTTTTAGATCTGATTTATTTGCACGCTGAAAAAAAATCCCCTTTTTATTTCATTCGAACCGAAAAAAGACCACTTCTTATTGATCGAATCCCATTTTTTTAAAACTGAAAAAGCCCCCTTTACATCGAATCCTCATGGGGTTTTTATAACCGAAAATATATAATAAAATAATGCAACTTGCATGCAACTGAATTTTTTTTAGATCTGAAATTTTTGTTGTTTTTTCTGACATGGGCGGTGGTGGCCGGCTTGGGCGGCGGCTGCAGTGGCAAGTGGGGGTAAGGCGGCAGATATGTTAGACTAGGGTTTTTTGGTTTAGGTTATTTTAGAGTTAGGATTAATTTAGTAATTAGGTTTTTTTAATTAAAATGGGTATTTGGGTTTATTGGATATGTATTTAATTTGGGCTTGGGCCCGGATTAAAAATGATTATGACAACGCACTTTGTAATTACGCTTTTATTTATATGCACAAGTAAATCAGGCATGGCGTTGAATTCCTTTAATTAATTGAGATTTGGAGGGTGGGGATGCTGCTGTTTTAATGTAAATATCTACGGCATTGTTAATGCCAATTTGGTGTTCTTAACCAATTAATATAATGTCGTACACCATTTAACAAAAATTAAAAAAAGTTATGGAACTCAACAAGTGGTTTCAGTGTAAAAGCAAATGATGTTCATTTTAAGAGATTCGAGTTTAATTGTTTTGTCTACAATGTGTATGTGTATTGTCAAAGGGTTAAAAATATATACGAATATATATTATCTTAAAATAGCCTTTAGACTATTAAAAGAATTTATGGGTCAGTAATAGCCGATTAAATGATGCAGACATTAGTTACATAAAATTGATTTTTCTAGTTGGAGAATATAGAAACCTAAGCAAATCTTGTCTTCTTCATGTATAATATTAATATGCTGTGCTTAGTAAAGCCAAATACGCCTGCGGTTATTGTTTGTCCCATTGCATTTAATATGTATCCATTGTCATAAGAATTTAGGGGCTTAGCTACCCCAAAAATTTTATAATTTGACCCTTAATAATGCCCGTCGTCAATATAAATGTCTTGGCTTCCCAGCCTTTTTGTGAGATGTTTTGTTTCATGGGTAAGGTACACAAATGGTCACTAAATTATTCAGAAAAATATAAAATAATTATCGAACCTTCAAAAGTTACAAAATGGATATTAAAATTTAGATTTTATTACAATATAGTCATGGAGTCGTTAACTTCCGTTAAATGAGTGATGTGACAGTTAAGAAAATTTATATAATAGAACATATAACCCTACATATTAACACATTCAACCAGCTCAGTCCTAATTAAAAAAAATCATTAAATCTAGCCCTCATTATTTCAAAATTTTTTCAATTTGGTCCTATAATTTATCAAGAATTAAATATTTCATGTCTGCTTTAAATAAATATTTATTTTAAAATATACACAATATTAAATACTAAATAATGTTATTAAATTATTTGTTATTAAAAATAAGACCAAATTGAAAGAATGTCTGTATAATGAGGGCTAAATTTAATGACTTTTTTTTTCAAATTATGACTAAATTGATTGAATGTGTAGATATGAAAGATTAAATGTGTTATTATAAAAAAAATTTATAACTGCCACCTCACTCATAAGCTAACGGTTCAGTGACCATTTTATAATAAAAACTAAAATTAATGCTTATTATGTAACTTTTGAAAGTTTAGTGACCATTTTATTTTTACTTTTAGAATAGTTTAGTGACCATATGTGTATTTTCCCTTGTTTTATTGGATTGATTTCCTTACCTATCTAATTTGATGAACTGTACGGAAGTGGGATAGGAGAAGACCAAAATGCACCAGCAATTGAGACATACAAACATAGATTCCGATGGGTAAATTGGTCGTCCACCTATTCTATCAACTTTATACATCCCATGGAATTATTGAGATTTCAAGGGAATATGAGAGATTCGTAAATATATATTCAAACATAAATATTTTTTAATCCATTTTTTCAAATTTAGATTTATTTTTTTGGTTTACGTTTGCCGTTTGTGGTTGCTTCTTCCAAAGATATCGTTTTTAATATCTGAATTTAAATTTCTCTTTGGAGGATGTGATGTATCTTGTTATTGCATTCAACCCTTGATATTTTTTTTAATTAATTTGGTCTTATATATGTTTTACGGTTAAAGTGTAGTAGAAGTCGTTGTACTATACCTAAAAGTTCATTTTAATCCCTCTACTTTAATAAGGAATATTTTAGTCCTTGTACTAAACCTAAAAAGTCCATTTTAGTCCTTGTACTATACTTAGTTTATTTTAGTCCCTCTACCATAAAAAGGAACACATTAGTCCTTGTTTGTTTGAAAAGTTAACATTTCATCTTCTATAGAAATGAACATTTTAGTGCTTGAATGTTTGAAAAGTTAACATTTTGGTCCAAAACACTAAAGTTATTGATAGTTTATTTAAATACTTTGGTTTAAATACACTTTAAGTCCTTATGAATTTTAAAACTGACCAAATTGACGCCTCTTGAAAATTAAGAGTAACTTATTTAAAGTATATTATTAGAATAATAATATTATTATATTTTTAAAAGTGAGCAATTTACTAATAAATAATAACACGATGAACGTTTCTCCTTTACATCGAATTTAAATAAATTAATTTAATACAATGTGTAATTTTGCTTTACATCAATTTAAATACAGGATTTAATAAGGCAATTAATTTATTAATAAATGAATTAATATCGTATTTAACTAATTATAAAAATATATAATTTTTCCTCTACATCGATACTAAATAAAGGGTATTAAATAAATTGAATAATTTATAAATATATTAACATTTTTTAATAGTAAAGTGTGCATTTTGAAAGTAAGTAAATAAAACTGTTTTGAGAGATTAATTTTCTCAAATTTAAAATTGAGAGGGATCTAAAGAGTGTTTAAACTAAAATATTTAAGTCAAATATCAATAACTTTATTGTTTTTGACCAAAATGTTAATTTTTCAAACGTACAGTGACTAAATTGTTCCCTTACATAGTAGAGGGACTAAAGTAAATATCTAAATATAATACAAGGGCTAAAACATTCTTTTTATAGTAGAAGGACTAAAATAAACTTTTAAGTATAGTTTAGGGACTTCTACTATACTTTAACCTATGCTTTACCATTTTTTGAATATCTGCTAATATTTTTTTTGAAATTAATATAAGTTTAGTTGGTTCATTTATTTCATAAATATCAAATAAATTAGTATCTATAGTCAATTTTTAATTTCATTTTACGGAAATCAATGTTACATAGACCTGGTCCTAATGCCAGCTTTTCATGTGAAATGCATGGCTAAAAAAACATTTCATGTGGTTGGCCCACAATTAATCCCTCAACAAAACACTTAAAATGAGTAAATCTCAAATCCGAAAACCTTTAAATAATTCAACTTTGAAGTAAATCAAATAAAATTTAATTTAAAAATAAAACTCATTATTTTATTTTATTAAAATTTTTACTCAATTCGGCGTGATTAAATACTCACTGCAAATTTAAGCCGCAGCTCATTACATTATTCTAAATCAACGTGAGTACCAAAATAACCAAATTTTACATATATATTGTTGATCCGTGATATACTGAGATACATTATTAATAGATTATTATTATATTTTTAATCAATAAACATATCATAATTTACTGGTAATATATAAATTTATATTTTGTCATTACATTAAATAAATATATAATTTTTTCATAGCGTGGCCCCATTGCCTTAAGCTCACTTTTTCTAACTTTATAACGTGTCAGAGGAATTATAAGAAGCTAGCGAGCTCAGCTCCTTCTTCTCCATCAGCTCCTTCTTCTCCAAGCAATGCCCTTCGCATTTCCTCACTAAAAGAATTAAAAATCCGCCATGAAAGTACCGCTCGAAGCTGAGCTTGAGCTTGAGACCCAGTTATCTTCCTCTCCTTCTTCCTCTTCGACTTCATCTTCCTCTTCATCTTTAACCTCCCCTCTGGCATTTAAGTCAAACAAGATTCAGAAAGCGATAAAAAAACGCAAACGAAAACAAGTGAAAACTTCAAAATGCGGGCGAAGTTCTCCAAGGGAAACATCCAACGTACAGGGGAGTAAGAATGCGTCAATGGGGGAAATGGGTATCCGAAATTCGTGAACCCAGGAAAAAATCCAGGATTTGGCTAGGCACCTTCCCAACAGCCGAAATGGCGGCTCGAGCACACGATGTGGCGGCGCTCACAATTAAAGGCAAATCAGCTTATTTGAATTTCCCAGATACAGCACACCATCTTCCTCGGCCGGTAAGTTCGTCGCCCAAGGATATCCAAGCCGCCGCCGCTAAAGCTGCCGCCTTGAGTTACAATGATCAAATGGCTCCTCCTTCTCCGTCGAGCACGGTGTCGTCGATGATGTCTCATGGTAGTGCTCGGGAGTCGACGAGTTCGTCGTTGAATGATGATGATGATGCGTTCATTAATCTTCCAGATCTGTTGGTGGATATGAATCATCAAATTTATGAGTTCTGGGGTGTCGAAATTAATGGGTTTGGATACGAGGAGCCTCACCTTTGGGAATATTGCTAAGTGGTGTTGTAATATTTTCCATTACTCACTTGGAAGTTTGATTTTCTTTAAAATTGGACACCCAATGAAGTTTACAGGTTCTATTTTGAAATTCAATCGATTGAATTTTAGTGATAGGAATCGATTATGTTTAATTTTTTAATTAATGTAATATGAACTTATACTAAAAAAGGTGATACATCAATATATCATAGCTTTAGAAAAAGTTCCAACACAAAGTAATATATTTAAATCCTACAAAATTTCGGGTTAATTCCGTTAGAAGTGTCTTTTTCTTTTAATTCCTTTCAATAATTCAATCACTATTTTTAAAACATGTGATGTAACATTTATATATCGACAATTTTATACCGTTAGACAAACATTATACTATTTTTGATTGTGTAAAAAATATTTAACTGTACAACAAAACATCGACGTATATATGCCATGTCATTGTATTTTTTTAAGTCACATCAAATTACTTAATTGAGTTGACAAAAAAATTAATTTCAAAGTTGAAAATATGCATTTTGAAAAGCAAATGACTAGAGGTGATCAAACCATATTATAAATATTAAATTTACAAAACAAATGCATGGTATAAGGACCTCCACATAATCTGACCGGAATATAATAGATAATTTAGGTCAAAAGTGTAAAAAGCCCTTAAATTTTTTAGGGAAATAATTAATTAAATTCTTGAACAATAAAATTTAATTAATTAAGCCATGAACCAAAAAATTATATCAGTTAAATCATTGATGTAGGGGAACCAAAGGACAAATCAGATGACCTAGCTTCATTATTTCATTCTCTAAAAGAAAAAAACATGATTCAATTGTAGACTTATATAAGACATTATGAGTAAGAAATTAACCCAACTTGCTAAATATCGTAAAGAATTATGAGACGGCATCATGTGTTGATAAACTTTTAATTATTTTATTAAAAAATTATACAATCATGTTCATTTCCTTTATAAAAAATTCAAAATAAATCGAAACAGAAGCTCCATATGATAAAAACAATGAAATAAAGAAAACTGGAAAGCATCTAGAAGGAACATGTTTCCTTATTCTCCTGATTAAAAAAAACAAAGCAAAAGATTTGGTACATCTATATGTTGATTTTTAAGCTCTCAAAAGAGGAGGCAATACGTTTTATTCCATAACACTTTTAACATAAATTTTAGTTTTAATATTTTAAAATTTTGGTGTTCGATAATCATATAAACTCTGAATATATTCATAGTTGAAATAGGTTGAATATTTAAGTGGTGAACAAAATTCTTCCAATGTTGTTTTTTTGTTCTCAAGACTCAAACTAAATATCTTATTTGAGTATTATCAAACTCGCTATCATTCAAGCCAACAAGCGTTAATATTTTTATTTAAAAAGTCAATATAAATTAAAACTATGATAATAATAAGTCTGTTTGACCACAAAACCCTTCAATCAATACTAGCTTGTAGCACCCTAAACCCTGATGATACATTTGGGCCTTAAGCCCAACCTAATTTCATAAAATTTCTCGACTCGGTTTAGCCCAAAAGGTATTTTCGAAAACATTTAAAGCCAACAGTTTAAAACATGGATAAATAGTCAAAGCGTTACAATGAAGCTCCAATTTAAATTAAAATATTTGAACATCCAATTTAATTAATACAATTTCAAAAATAAGAATTTCAGACTTCACCACATAAGGTCCTATGAATACATAGCCCACTAAACACAAGTAGTGTACTCTGGAAATCGCCACATGCTGGAATCTCATACTGATAGTGCTCCTCGATCCCACGATTCGACAATCAACCGACGTACGAAAACAACGATTACGAGCGCCGAGCTTACAAAGCTCAGTGGTACACATCTACTCTACTATACTTCATGCTAATCATAAACATAAGCATGCAAGCTAGTACGAGCAATAAAGAGAGATAAATAAACACATGGCACGACCATTAGTCGCCTAAACACATGCTCACACCATAACAAAACATCATACATGGCACACAAGGCCCAACTATACTCGGGATCTCACAAGATCATCCAAGAAAAAGCACACAAAGTTATAACCACAAACCTGGAGTGAGGCCCGATGTCACATAGCCTCGGGAACGTACACCCATACTCGGTATCTCTCCTCGAGTATCTTCGAATGAGGCTCGATGTTACACAGCGTCGGGAACGTACATTCGGCATATCTAACCATGGTGTTGCATCACTCTTTCTCTGGGTATCCAGATCCCATCAATCAAAGGTGACTCAACCAACCAAGTGTCCAAGTCGCACACAACATCAACACGATTACCATACGACACACAACACAACTCGATCCACCAAGGATCTCCTATGGTTGTTATTACAACAAGTCACTCAATTTAAGTTTACCAACTTGTTAATACATTATGGAAGTGTACATTAATATCCTCATTAATTATCTCATTAATCCATATTTTCTCATTAACATCCCACGTAAATTCCCATCTTTTTATTAGTATTTTAGATTATTCTGTTTATTGGGTACCGATACTCGAACATGAGTATTGATACAATACCCCTGGGTACCGGTACTCACACACGTACAGATACAGATATTGCTTACTGGAAATCTTAAATTTCCACAAGTACCGATATGGGTCAACCCGTATTAATATGACCTCTAATCATGTATTGGTACAGCCAAAGCTCGTACCAATACCCTATTCACGAGTTCATACCATTTCCTTGAATTACAATTTTACAACGCTTCATTTGATCCCTAAAGCTTATAAAAGTCACTAGGGTTTGTTTACTAACGTATTCAGTCAATTAATATTAATTACCAGCTTTATAATCATTTAATCGAGTATTTATCCCTTAAGCTTAATACACATAAAATTACTTCAATCTACTCGAACAAGCATGCAAAGCATCATGGTTATCAATCAATAAACCAATCATCAAGTAAAATATACAAGCATCTCAAACAACCTACACGATCTGTAAAAGCCTCCACGAGTCACATCATACTCACAACATCATCTTGCATCTCATAGACATCAAGTCTCATACTATTAGTCTCTAAACATGCATATTTATCGTCTACCTATTTTGCGAGCACTAACTAGCAAGGCAGATGCATTTATGATGCTCATGAAGCATTAGGAGTTCGAGGTGTATTAACCTTAAGCCAAAGCGATAAATCCCCATCCAAGCTCCTCCAAACATCTCTTTAATTCCAATATTCGAGTCTACCAAATCCTCAGATAAAACAAATACGACTACATAACCCATTTCACACTATCAGAGTATTTTAGGGGATAAAACGTGTAAAAATAACTTACTGGGTTTGAATGTGGCAAAACTGTAATACCCCTTTACCGTATTCATAGCTGAATACGAGTCAGAGATATCACAAAACATTTGTAAAACCCTCTACATTTGTAACTCGGTAAAAATTTTGATTCTTCTAAAAATATTACAATATATTTAGTTTCTATTTACAAATGTAGTTAATCGCGTATAGTTTAAACATAATATTTTAATCTTCAAATCGAGTTTAATTTCAGGCAGCAACTTATTAATTTAATTTAGCTTTATATAATTAATGAAACTGTCTAAAAATTGTCTGACTTAAAATTCATCCAGATACCACATAAAATACAAATTCTATCAGAGAGGTATATCATTTTAATACACATGCCAACTAGTAAATATCAAACAGTGTCAAAAGATATCTTACTGATACTGATGTATCTGTTATTGATTGATGATGTTTGTTTATGCTTCTTACTCCAACCATTTCTTCTTTTCTACGTGTAAAACAGTTACACGCTAAGTATTTACTTAGTGAGGCAATAATTCAAATTCAAGTGCAATTGTCATAATATCAATATTAATGATTAACAATGCATATGGTCACCTTATCATTATATGCTCGATAACATAAATAAATATGTATATCAAAGTGATAAGATTAGATCTTATCAATACCGTTGTCATTCCATCCGTAAGCTTTCAATGCTTACCAATACCTTTTTCCCATTTCTATCTGCAAGCTTTCAAGTTTATCTTCATGTTTCTTTTTTATTCTTTTTAATTTATTTAGCCCAAGGTATCGAATTAAGAGATTCTATGCACACAAGTCATCCCCCCATATCCAACCTTTCTTGAGTATGTGTATTATTTGCACCGTAGTGCTTAGCACCCTAAGTGCTTCCGTATACCCAAACCTTGCATGAGTATACCCTCATTGAGTAATAAAATTGCACCGTAGTGCTTAACACCCTAAGTGTTTCCGTATACCCAAACCTTGCATGAGTATACCCACAATGAGTATTTATGGATATTGCACCAAAGTGCTTAGAATATTTATACAGCTGTTTATGACCCTATGGATATCTAGCTATACAATCGAACCTCTATATCATACATTGGGCTTTATTTCATCATTTATGTCATCAATGGCAACATATATCAATCAATATATATATCAACATTTGGCAGTTTATACTAGAAATAATATTTCAATCTCATCAATGTAAGTAATCATATGATCAATGCATTTTATATTTCAATTCTTGACATATTACGATGTGTAAATCATATGCTCAATGACATAAATATCATAGCAACAATAATTTAGAGTACGCTCATTGCAAGCCATCCCAATCATGTATAAAATATCAGTGTAGTATGACATGTATTTAATTGCACTCACCTGGGCCATTTATTAATATACCTCACTAAGTCCTCTTTGATCCTTTCCTTCATTGTACCTCGAACCTCCCTTGATTTGAACTTAACTTCATAATTCAAATAAGTAAAATATTTGTTAGATCCCAATCTAACAACATCTTAGACATATTGTCCAAAATAATCATTCGAATACAAAATCTCCAAACGTTTTCCTTTCTTCCTTGTATTGTTCAAAAATTCATTATGGTCCTTAGTGACCAGTTTGAACTTCCATTAACCCCTTTCTAGCTTACTAATCAACCTTAGATACAAAGTGTATCAATTCTCATTTTCTGGCAGTTTGCAGTACCTTCAAAGAAATATTTCTATAAATTAATCTATAATTCAGAATTCGACTCCGTTTGCTCTGAAAGAAACTAGATTCGATAAGCTTTTCAACCATATAAATTAATAGCCCAAATTCAACTTGTACGATTTATGGCGAATTTTCAAAGTCAGTTACAGTGCTGAAATTCGGAACAGACTGGTGTTCTGTTTTCTGACTTTTCGTCACTTAAAAATTTATATCTTTTGACTCGGAACTAGAAATCAGATTTCGTTTCTTGGACACGAAACTAGACGAACAAATCTTTACATCGGTACAAAATTCACTATCTAACCATTTTTTTAGAGTTTATGGTGAATTTTCAAAGTTACTGTCATAAACCAGTTTTTCTACACAACTTCCATAAACAACTTCAACTTTTATACTAACTTCTCCTTACTTCTCTACTTTTCAATTTAGTCCAATTACTTGCTTTAACCCACTATCTTATGACCTTCTTCATCAAATAATTATTCACAATAATTCTCCTTAATTTTCCTTCTTTACTGAAATAGTCACTAAAATGCAAAAAATAAGGATTCAAGCTTCTTAACTTTGCAAATTAGTCCTCAATTCAACATTACTACCTTAATCCATCATTACAACTAAAATCAGATTTATCCCCCATACAAAACTTAAATTTCAATTTGGTCACTTAACTTTGACAAATTGTCAAAATGGTCACTAATTCAATTCAACATCAATTTAGCATTCTAACTTTATTTTCTTGTCTCTAACATCATTAATAATATAAATACACTCCAAATTCTAAAAATTCAGATTTGTCCTTCAACTTTTAAATTTTTTGAAATGGTCCGTACATAATTTAACTTAGGGTTTTGCTTCCAAACAATAATTCAAGCTTACTATATCATTATTTCAACATCACAAACCCTAAATTAAACTTGAATCCATAAACCATAATCATCTTCATAAAAATCAAAACATGTAAAACTTAAATCCCAACTCAATACCATGATTTTAACATCATACTAGCTTAATTCTAACTTGAATTCAATCATGGAATCATAAAATCTCAAAAGACCTAATTTGATCCATAACCCTAATTTCTTTCTCATGAAAATTATCATCAACCAAGCATATATTCCATGAATTATTGATATCAAAAGATAGAGCTTGAAGAGTAGAACAACTTCGTAGTTGAAGAGATTACCTGAAAACCGAGTTTCAGAGCTTAAGTCGAGCTTGGAAAATTTTCTTCTTCTTTCCCCTCTTTCTCCACGTTTCAAGGATGGAAAAGATGATCATATCTTTTCACCATTATTTTAAACATATATCTATTAAATGAATATTAAATTCATTTAATAGTGAAATTACAATTTTGCCCTTTTTATCCAATGGTTGAGATTGATTTTATCATCAATCAAGGGCCAAGATTTAATCTTCCATTTCCTCTTTACATAATTTCCCTTATAACTTTTTAAATATTTCAAAATTGCCATTGGGGCCAAATGACCAATTTGCCCTCCAACTAGTCTTTATTTACTATTTTGTTTCCAAATTGTCATTCCATTAAAATCTAACTAAATCTAGTTAGAATTCAACCAACCATAATAAAATATTCATAAAATTACATTTTATGACTTTTCCATAGCTTTTGGATCAGTCTCCAAAATTTCCATTCGATCCAATATACCGATAAATAATCCTTTACTCAGAAATAAATTGTAGGATTCATCTTGAATCAAACTAAAAATATTTCCAACACTTGGAAATGACTTTTATAACCTTTCTCTATCATATGGAAAAATTTCAAAATTTTCCAGTTCGATCTGGGTATCTGAATTCCACTTAAACTTTAACTGCAATTTTCCCAATAATCGAAATATCAGATTGAACCAAAATCTTCACATTCGATCCACACCCTTAGGTGATCTATTTATTTATGAAATAAAAACCCTTAACTTTTAGGAAATTACAACTTTAGTCCCCAAACTTTTCCAAAGTTTATACTTTAGACATAAAATTTTCAGAATTTACATTTTGGTCACTAACATTTTAAACTTCAATTCCCTTTCCAATTTTCCTTGAAATTCAACCAAACTTTAAGAATACCTTATTCAATTCACTATCTATCACATGATAGCTTTAAACCTTAGAAATTTCCTTTCCAAAATCCATAATTAAAGAAATCCTAACTTTTGCATTTTTGTCATTTTAGTCACTAAGTTAGCTTTTAAGCTATTATCTTAGTACTAAATGACCCTTAATAAACTTAGTAAATTTTAGGGTATTACAAAAATGAACTGTGTCAACGGACTCAGAACATCGAGACACCCTCAAGTAGGATCCTTTAAAAAAAGTCAAAAGTTAACGGCGACTCGGTGAGTGATCAACGACAACTCGACTCGAATTGGAGGACTTGTAACACCCCATTCCCAATTCGGATCTAAAGTATTACATTTGGGTCTCCCTAAAACTGACCTATCAAAATTTTCATTTAAAACCACGAGTCTGACATTTCACAAAATATTCATTTCCATAAATCCACATAATTAAATAACATTAAATGAGTTTACAAAATAGGAGCTCCAATTAAAAATACACTATTTGACCAATTAATAGTAAATCAAATAAAGTTACAGACTTGACTGTGGCAAGGTCCTATGAATACAATCAGTCCAACCTAAAATATCAAGTACTGTACTTTGAAGCTGGCTCAGTGCTGAGAAATCCTCCTCGATGTGCTCCTCCAAAAGAAACCTATCAACCTATGCACGAAAAAACTACAATTTTCCATGCTGAGCTAACAAAGCTCAGTGGTACATTTCTACTCTACCGCAATTCATGAATATCATAAAACAAATATGCATGATAATATAATTAAGAGTGCACATAAATGCTTCTCAATTATAAGGATCATATTCTAGCCCACCCTAGCTAGAGATCACAAATATGTCTTAAGGTACCATTAAAATATAAGAAGTCTCACATGCCATCACCTGGCTTTACCATACTTAAGGTCACACAGCCCATTGAGTTACTCAAGCTCATATAGCCCACCGATTTTATGCATTCCATACCCTGATCACATAGCCCAAGGGTAAAATAGCCAACGTCAAATATCCACACAGCAACATAAATAACATACATTCCCTAAACAATGGCCAACCTTCGTACCGGTACCCAGTACCTGTACGAAAAGCCTTATATTGATCCCTATGTTATATCGGTATTCCTTCAAATGCGTATCGGTACACGAAGGCCTTCCTCAAGCAATAGAACAATAGTACCAATGCATACCCTAGCGTACCGTTATGCAGAAATGTTACTGGAATTTCTATCAAGCATGGGGTACCGATACACGACCAACTGTACTGGTACGTCCCTTACATAACACCCATCTTTCATACAAAAACATACTGATACGGACCACCTAGTATTGGTACGTAAGGCCATATTTCAAAATCTAGAGCTTGAGATTTCATAATCCTAGCCATTAACCTAAATGGTTAAGCCCAAAGCGTTCCTACATATTATTTAAGGTATATTAGGTGGTTTACTACCAATTTTACACATTAACAACACTTGATTCTTGATTTGCCATTAAAGGGGGTTTAAAGCTTCTAAAACCCAAACTATGCAACCCAAAATCATAAATCACACAAAGCAGTCCTTTTAGGATCCTCATGAAATGAAGGAGTCAAAAATGTACTGACCTTAAGCAAGAAATTCCCGAAATGAAGCTCTCACCAAACTTTTGCCACTTATCTTCTTTGCTCCAAGCTTTAGTTACAATTTCCACCAACTTTGGGGATATTCACCTAGAAAGATAGATCTTTGTATGCTGATTAAACTTTTCTTGATCACAAATCTGAGATTCCTACTCTAAAATAACAAGCTTTCCTCTTTTACTTTGGGTTTGGGATGAGAATTTGAAGAAGATAGAGAAAGAGATGGATGAGGACAAGGGTGACTTCTCCCCTTTTCCAAAATGGTAGCCCCTTAATGAGGCATAGCCTTTCCCCCTTTTGAGGGTGAATTACCCAATTGCCTTCACATCTCTTTCACTCTAACAAACCCAACACCCAAGCCCAACAACACATGGAGGTCCATAAAGCCCAACATCTCAGCTTGACAAGTTTTAAACATCCAACTCGACGTGTCGGTCCAAGACCCGGGTCAACGCCCATCGTTAACTCGAATCTGGGTCGTTACAACTCTCCCTTATTACAAGAAATTTTATCCTCGAAATTTAAATGAATGGAGGAGATGAAACCAGAACAGATCCAACCATTTCGCCATTCAAACAAGATCACCTTGATTAGGGAGAGTTCTCCCTCAACCTACCTTAATCGAAACCATAACACTGAACCACTTTTTCTCAACACCTCTCCTAGAAATTCTAACAACCTAATCACCATAACCATTAGCACTCACAATGAACTTTAAAGTAGGGCAACAAACCAACCTCAAGCCATATTGTCCAAACACCAATCTAAGAAACTCAACTCCGATGAATTCTACCTCGAATAGCAATTCTTTCTACTAGCATTCGCTATTTGAAACCCTAAACTTAGACCCCATCTATGTTTAAAACACTGTCCCACTTCCACAATATATTGTTTGGAACACATCATATTTAACAACCATAACCAAGTCAAAAATTAAAGGACATGCAAACCTTGACAACCGAACCTTATCATCCTTGAACTAACGACTCATTTCTCCATACTTGACCCACCAATACGAGACTTAAAACTTCACTTTATTCGAACTTGCCTCCTGCACGAATAAAAACTACTTACGGTTCATGAGATTTCCACTATTTGGACTACTTGATTTTGAGAATATTCGTTGTCACATACAAACTCCCACAAGCAACCAAAACTAACCAATCCATCCTCAAAGGTCTAACCATCTATATCCAATCAACCAATCAGTCCCAACTATCAAACGTGAGAAACCATCTAACTACTCTCAGGGATTTCCAACTGGTTCTTCTAATAACATTTCTTTACAACACAACCATCCGGTTAACCACAACATGGTTATTGATCCAACATTTCTGTTGCGCTACTCTGATAACCTTTCACACTACTTGCCTTACCTGAAGGCAACTCACCACGCTCTGGGTAGAGCAAACCTCAGCTCCACAAAATCCAGATCGAAAGGTTTACTTGCTAGACCAGATGTCTTCACGACTTGTCCTTGAGGCTCCATCCAACGATTCCACCATGCTTATCATAACCTTCAATTTGCTTTACACAATACCTTTACTTTAAACAAACATACGGGACCCTCATTACTCTACAACTAATTGCAAGATCATCGATCTCAAGAAATAGACAACGGTCTTCTACCGTTACGCGACAACTCAACACATCTAAGGCCACCGCACAAGCCACTCTAACGCTGCACGTCCTAAGGCAAAACACTTGGCAATGACACCCATATGGTCGCTTGTACAAGTGAGTCCCCAACAAATAGTTCGTTAGGTCACATACCACGAAGCGATAGACACTAACAACGAACTCAACGTTACCCTCATCACAGTTCCAACCCACTATTCGACGGTAAAACTACCTATTCACCAAGAGTACCTCGTACCCTCTAAGCGTCCACAACTCTAAGGCCTAGAATTCTAAACCTTTTTGTCTGCAACGCAAGCTAAAAACGTCTTGCAACAATAGAATCTTACTGGAGCTAAGATCCTACACCTATATTACCAACAACCCAATTTAAAATAATCTAAAACTTTAAAACTTCTTGCTCGCAACTCACGGTATACTTTATACTCTCAACAACCATCTACGATAAAAACTTATCTAGCAGAAGATGCAATTATAATTACCATCTAAAGCAACAACAAACCCAAGATTACCAAGATACACATCCACAAGAACCAACCCATTACACAACCGAGGAGTTAAACAGCTATCAAATAACAACTATAACTAAAACAAAACTTAATTACCTGATATATCCTCAACCATAATACTATCATCCCTAGTATAAGTAGCAGGCTATCTAGCGATGCCTCTTACGGTAACTCTAGCAGTAGATCTCATAGAACCTCCACCTCGATAACTTGACGGTGCCCTAGCTCTGCCTTTAGCAAAACTCTAATCATGTAGGAAAATAGCAAACCTTTGAGACTGAGCTGGTATATCTTCATCCATAACTGGACAGTCCTTTGCCATATGTCCTAGTGCCCGACACCTATAGCAAACTATCCGAAGTAAAAATGCATACTCTAAGGTCATGTCGATCGCAATGCTCGCATGCTGGTGAAAATGATGCTCCAACTAAACCATCAGTACTCCCTTCTGGAGTAGAAATCAAAGAGTCCCTACGAACCCTTGATCTAGATCTGGAGCTGACTCTCAGTAGCTAGTCTAAAGCAACTCTCTTGAACCCTTCAAAGCACAAAACCTCTTAAACGAAAAGGGATAATGACTTATGATATCCTGGTTCTCCACATCATAGCCCCTCGAATCCTCCATTCTATCTGGTGTCGTATCCTGAAGCCACTCTAGTGCCTTCGTACTATTGGCTAATTCTAAAATTATCCCAAGTGGACCTACTGTCACGTGCAGCTGGAGCTTAACCCTCAAACCTTATCTGAACCTTTTGCACCTCAACTCTTTCATCGCAATTAACTCTAGGGCATAACAACCTAGACATAGAATTCTTGCTCATAAGCAAACACCGTTCAGTCTTCCTAAACTAAATACAAGAACTGGTCCTTCATCTCATCTATATGTACCTTATTGGCATACTTGTTCTGAAACTCATCCAAAAAATATCCCATGTCGAGAGTGCAGGCTGTAGACCCAACTCAACGATCTTCCACCACTCATTTGCATTGCCCTTAAGAAGGGAAACAATACAATCGAGATCATCCTCCGGGCTTTCCCTCATCTGTCTCAAGATTCTCTGTGTGTCACGTAACCACTAATCAACCTTGATTGGGTTATCCTCACTCAAGCCCTCAAAAGTTTTAGGCCCAAAACGGTGAAGCCTCTCTACAAAGGTCTTGTGAGGTGTATTAGATTGCCTTGGGATAGCTTGTATCACTTGCAAAAAGGTAGAGGTAAGATCACGAAAGTGACTCGCCCCTCTATTACCGGGTTTCCTTTCCATCAACTCTTTTCTGAAACACAAGAAAATAAGATGGCATAGCAGGATTTCCAGTCTTGTAAAGTATAGCTCAAATTTAGGGACTTGTATTCACTAGACACCTTACCACGTCCTCTATACCACCTCGGGGCTTCCTAGAACTAAGCCTAAGCTCTAATACCACTAAATGTAACACCCCAATCCCGATCTAGATCTAAAATATTACATTTGGATCTCCATAAAATCGACCCATCAAAATTTTCATTTAAAACCATGAGTTTGACGTTTCACAAAACATTTATTTCTATAAATGTATATAATTAAATAACATTAAACGAGTTTACGAAATAGAAGCTCCAATTAAAAATACATTGTTTGACTAATTAATAGTAAATCTAATAAAGTTATAGACTCGACTGTGGTAAGGTCGTATGAATACAATCAGTCCAAACTAAAACATCAAGTACTTTACTTTGAAGCTAGCTCGGTGCTGGGAAATCCTTCTCAATGTGCTTCTCTAAAAAAACTTGTCAACCTATGTACGGAAAAACCACAATTCCGCACTCTGAGCTAACAAAGCTCAATGGTACATTTCTACTTTACTGTAATTCATCAATATCATAAAATAAGCATGCATGATAATATAATTAAGAGTGCACAGAAAGGCCTCTCAATTATAAGGATCATCTTCTAGCCTACCCTAGCTAGAGATCACAAATATGTCTCAAGGTATCATTAAAATATAAGAAGTCTCGTATGTCATCACCTGGCTTTACCATACTTGAGGTCACACAGCCCATCGAGTTACTCGAGCTCACACAACCCACTGAGTTTATGCATTCTATACCCTGATCACATAGCCCAAGGGTAAAATAGCCAACATCAAATATCCATAAAGGAACATAAATAAAATACATTCCCTAAACAATGGCCAATGAAGCCCTGCATTACCCTTGCTCGCACAGCCGTTAGGTTACCCGTGATCATATAGCTATCGGGTTAATGGACCATATTCGGATCAGCACAGCCATATATATGTCCTAGACATACTTAGATCACAATAGCCACAAGCAGTCTTCACCTGAGGTCACTCAGCCAATCAAGTTACTCGAGTTTATATAGCTCATCGAGTTACTCAAGTTCACACAGCCCATTCGGTTCACCATAGCCACGTATAGATTTCTAACTGCATCTAGATCACATAGCCCATGGATACGTCAGATGTACTCGATCACACATCCCGGAGTATACATCCCCTTATATAAGTGCACTTGCACTGACTCCAGGACATCCGAATTCCTGACCAAGACACATAAGATAACATATGCTCCCTAAGCATCCATACATCTCACCAATAGATAAGAAGCATCAAGCCAACCATTACAAAAGCCCCAAGGCATATTTTATTTGTTACAATAATGAATATATATATTTTATGCTTATTCACGACATTTTCATTAGATCATCTTATTATTCACAACAACTAGTCTATATGGGCATCCCTTCAGCACACAACAAGGACCTTATTTTCCACACAGTATCAACCGATCCACCATGGATCCTAATGGATTATTAATACAAGCAATCCACTCAACAATTGCCAAGCCATTAGCCATTTATTCCACATGTGGGTTATAAACCTTGATTTCTCAGTTTTAGAATTTATTTTATACCTTTAGATACCCATTGGGCTCTATACCTCGAATTACAAAACCCCTGAATGCAACCTTAAAATTCTTAGATAGATTTCCCTATGAGTACATATACTCCTATATGGGTATAGGTACACCTCACTAGGTACCAGTACTTCTCCCTACGTACCGATACTCGATTTAGGTTTGAAAGAATTTGATCAACGTCTCATATTAATATGCCAACCTTCATTCTAGTATCCAGTATCGGTACACAAAGGCCCGTACTAATCCCTATGCTGTATTGGTACTCCTCCAAATGCGTACCGGGACACGAATGCCTTCTTTAGGCAATAAAACAATAGTACCGATACGTCCTCTAGCGTGCCGGTACGCAAAAATGTTACTAAATTTTTTATCAAGCATGGTGTACCGATACAGGTGTACCGATACGCGACCAGCTGTATCGGTATGCCCCTCACATAACACCCCTCTTTCATACAAAAGTGTACTAATACGGACCACCCTATACCGGTATGTGAGCCCATATTTCAAAATTTAGAGCTCAAGATTTTACAACCCCAACCATTAACCTAAATGGTTAAGCTCCAAAACGTTCCTACATGTTATTTGAGGTATATTAGGTGGTTTACTACTAATTTTACACATTAACAACACTTGATTCTTGATTTGCCATTAAAGGGGGTTTAAAGCTTCTAAAACCCAAAATATGCAACACAAAATCATAAATCACACAAAGCAATCATTTTTGGGATCCTTATGAAAGGAAAAAGTCAGAAATGTACTGACCTTAAGCAAGAAGTTCTTGAAATGAAGCTCTCACCAAGATTGTGCCACTTCTTTTCTTTGCTCAAAGCTTTAATTCTAATTTTCACTAACTTTGGGATATTCACCTTGAAAAATAGATCTTTGTATGCTGATTAAACTTCCATTGATCACAAATCTGAGATTCTCACTCTAAAAAACAAGCTTCCCTCTTTTACTTTGGGTTTGGGATAAGAATTTGAAGAAGATAGGGAAAGAGAGGGATGAGGACAAGGGTGACTTCACCCCTTTTCCAAAATGGCAGCCCTTTAATGAGGCATCAACCTTTCCCCCCTTTTGAGGGTAAATTACCCAATTACCCTCACATCTCTTTCACTCCAACAAACCCAAACCCAACACCCAAGCCCGACAACACATGGAGGTCCATAAAGCCCAACATCTTAGCCTGACAAGTTTGAACATCAGACTCGACGTGTTGGTCCAAGACCCAAGTTAACACCCATCGTTGACTCAAAAATTTGGGCTGTTATAGGACCGGCTCGGTACATAGCTTGGGTCAGCTCAGCAAGATGGTTTGGCTTTGCCCAGCTAGCTAGATGGTTCTCCACCATTGCTGAAGCATGCCCACGCTCGGCAGTGGCGCGTGGTGGTGCATGGGGCATCCTTTGATGGTCAGACAGTGAAGATGAGCTCCAAACCCGTTGTCCTGACACCGATGAACATGATAGTTCCCTCAGATTTCAGATTTGACCATCGAAACTACCCCGTTTTGGTTCGGCCGAAACTTCCTTTCTCTCACCCCCTCTGACGACGACTCTGATGGTGCTACTACTAGTACTGGCAGACTCATCTCGATGAGATAAACACAATAGCTCTGGAGGTGTCGATAACGGATGACCAAATTTTGGTAGATCGGAGTTTCAAAACTCCTCCCTCAACTTTTCTTTTATTTCCTCTTCTCTTTCTCCCACTATCCATTTTCACCTTTTTCCTTTTTTCTCTCCTTCTCATACCCTCTTCCCTTTTTCAACCAACTACCATATTTAAAATTCAAAACCTTTTCCTCCAAAATAATAGGCCCAAACCTAAAAGCCCTTAACTTAGTCTTCCAAGATAAAGGCCCATAACCTGGGCCTGAGACCCGATTCACTAACCCGAGAATTAGGTCGTTGCAAAGCCAATATTTAGTTAAATTAAGAGGCTCGAGTTCCAACCGCTTATCTGCAAGCAGTGGCGGAACTTGAGGTAAAAGTTTTTGGGGCAACTTTAATTATTTAAAAGTTTGAAGGTTTAAATTAAAATTTTCAAAAAATTTGAGGGTTTAACTAAAAATTGTGATAATTTTGTGAGATCTAATATGAACTTTTAAAAAATTATGAGAGTAAATTTAATTACAAATATTCAAAATTTTAAAGCTTACTGTGAATTTTTAAAAATCTTATGGGGAAAATTAATTTTTTTTTTAAATTTTAGGGGCCAAATTACAATTTTTTAAAATTTTGGGGACCATGACTCTCTCTAGTGCCTTAAAGGAACTACTCCTATCTGCAAGATGTATGTACGTTATAAAAGGACTAAAAAAATTTAAATAAATACTATAATGAAACCATACTAGATAATGAAAAACATTAGTCAAGGTTTAGTTCCTCACTATTTAATTTAGAGCAAATGAAATCAAATTCTTTTATTTTGCTTTTTAATTTCTTTGTTAGGCAGACACAAACAAAAACGACCCATTAATTATATTAGCTGTAGCACCCAAGGGTTAAATGGCTCTTTGGCCTTACCTTTATGTCACGGGGCTAGGGATCAACCCTAGTGATCCGTGCGGCTTTAGATGCCCTTGACGCTAATCGGTCGATTCCCGCGCCTAAGTAAGCCTTCAACCAGCCTTGCGAGTACTCCTGCTCGGCAACGGCTCGGACAAGCCCTCCAGGCTTCGATGGATGCGGAAGTGCTTTAAGCACTATGGTGGCTACTCTTGGCCACTCGAGAGGCAACTAGCTCGAAGAGCTTTGGAAACAAAGACAATTGAAAGAACAAGAGGAGAACTAGAGTAAATGCCTCAGAGTCTTATTACTCTTCTCAAATGAGAGAATGAATGGAATGAGATGGTTGGATGATTCAAATGAGAGTGGGAAGCTCTCTATTTATATTTGAGCTCCCACTCAATCAATGGTCCGGATCGATTTACATGGATGGCCAGGATTAGCCCAAATCATTACAAGAATCTCTAATCTAGGAAAGAATATCAAATCCTACCTAATTACATCAGTTAGTAGGTTTCTTTCCTAAGATAGTTGATCACACCCGATATGGCAAGATTCCTCGTTTGACTTCTTGTCTCCTGCCATTTCTGAAGAGCTAGTGTGATCGGGCTCTCTAGCATTCTCCAAGTGTTGGGCCAAGTCTGGTGGTCTTGGCAAGTCTGATGATCCGCTTTGAACCTCTTGGGCGGATCCTTGCGCAACTGTCTCGGACCAAAAGATTTGGGCCGTGACATTCTCCCCCACTGAACTTGGCGACGCCCTCGTCGCTGCACTAGAACGATCCTGGGTAGGGCCTCCTTGGATGCTGCTACTTGTTATCTCGGCTTGGTGTTGTTCCCCCATTTGAACTGCTCACCTCGGCTCCTGCCGCCATGGAATCCCTCGATCCTCTGCACCATTACTCACACCGTCTTGGTGGCTTCTCGACGTCTCGGCTTGCTCATGTCCCCCCATAAGGACTGCTCGCTCCGACTCTTCCCGCCAAGTGATGTCGCGTGCTATGAAGCCTTCGGGTACATTGTCGTTGTAGGAGCATTCTCCTACAAGCCTTGGTTTGCCTTGATCCCGCGGTAAAGTCTTGGGTGTCACCACGTTAAACACCGAACGAACTCTCAGACTCGTCAGCCCATCAGTTTGGCTCCTTAGAACTCTGAAAGGTCCCTTCCAAGCTTTGTCTCCTCCGCACCGATGGTTAGGTCCAACTCGACCTACGCTCATCAAACTCGGCAAATCAAACTCAAAAACACTAGAGTTGTGTTTGAGATGTACCTTTCTCTCGGTTGCATTTACTCCAAAATGGGTCAGCCCTTCTGTCTCCACGAAGTCTGGCCCCTTTTGCATCGAACCTCCCTCATTGAAGTTCTTTGCACGCATCGGCACCTTTTGCCTAAGGTCCATTGCCCCTCGTTGCACTCGCCCCTCGGACTTGAAGTTTGGTGCACTCTTCTTGCATCGACCCTTCTTCCTTGAAGTTCGGTGTTTCCTCTTGCGTTGGCACTTCTTACCCGAAGTCCTTCGCTTGTTCCCCACCTTGCCCATGGGTGATGTCTCCAAGGTTGCAATGTCCCTCGGCTTGGCCCCCTTCGACGCTGCATTGGTCTCAAAAGCGATGTTCTTTCCCCGAACATCCTCGGTAAGCACTCCCCTAGCCTTCCTGGACATGTTCACCTTTTTCTGCTTTCGGTCTCCCTTGGCCTTGGCAGAACTAGACGGCTTCGAACCAAGCTTTGTAGCCTCGCTTCCCTCGGGCTTGTCCCTCATCTTGGACTCCTTGGCTCGAACTGGGCATCTCCGCAACTTGTGAGGCCCCTTACACTGGTAGCACTCCAATTGCTTCTTCTTCACCCTCGGCTTGACGGCTTTCTCATTTGCTGTCGCACCGTGGCTCGACCTTGGCTTGACTACTTTGGCACTCGTAGTCGCACCCTGGATTTCCCTTGGCTTATTGTCACTCGCAATTACGCCAAGTTGCGCTACTCCCCCTTCTAGCTCATCTTCTCTCTTGATGAGTGCAGCAAGGCGATTCTTCTCGGGACAGCTCCTTATCACATGTGGGCCATCGCAGAAGTAGCACTTCATCTTCCTGCTCGCCTTCTTCTTTGGCACGGACTTAGCCTCGCCATTCCCACAGTCACTCGTCGTGGGCTTGGACGTCTCGGCACTGACTGGCTTGTCTCTCACAGGCTCGGTCAGCAATTCGGCCGCATATTTGGCCTCCCGAATCTGGGCACCTTCTTGCTCCAATGCAAGCTTCGCCCCAGGCCTAAGTCCTTCGAAGATGGTGGCAAGCGCACCCCATTCACTCATTGCACTCTTGCAACTGAGTAGCTCTTCCTTGAGCTCATTCACCTCGATCCGCAAAGCCTTCACCTCGGCTTCGCAAGCATTACTCTGTCGAACATTCACCAACTCGCTGAAAACTCATCGCGTCTCGTCCTTGAACCGGCCCTCCATGGACTCCACTTGGTTAATGCGGGACTCGAAAACACCTTGGGTTTGCTTGGCTTCCTCTTCGGATTCTACAAGCCTACATACCCTTTTCATCAACGATGATAATCCCTCGAAATGACGTTTGATCTGTTCAATCGTCAAGTTGAGAGATTCTCGGGTCTCTTTGGTGATTTCCTCCTTGAAGGAATCCACCTTCTGGGACACGTCCACTATCTCAGACCTGAGAGTGAATGTTCTATCATCAAGATCTTTAATGAAATCTTTTACCTCGTTCATTGTCATTCTTTTCCATTGTGATGCCATCTCGGTCACTTCTTTGCCACGAACTAGCTTGCTCACTTTGACTAGCTCGAATGCAAATCCTCGCCTAACTTGACTGCAACACCAAGTAGGCTCGAACGCAAGCTCCCTCGTCTCACTCTGATACCAACTATCACGGGGCTAAACTTCTGAACCAGCCCGCCGTGCGGCCTTAGTCGAGTCCTTAAGACAAACGACTATGTAAGCCTGAATCCTCGACCCGAAAGATCGAATTCTGAAGGCAACGAAGAACGCAAGATCGTTCTTAGCGGAAGCAAACTATGAGATCGGCTACGAAGAACTCTGAAAGAACACGAAGAACAAGAGAAGAAAAACTCAGAGAATTTAGAGTGAATGCGCTCTCTATTACTCAAGAATAGATGAAAGAATGGATGATTACAACTGAGGTGGGGAGGCCTCTATTTATAGTTGAGTCCCTTCTAATCCGACGGTCCCTACTGATTTACATCAACGGCCTAGATATAACTCTACCAACCACAAGGCATAATGGCAAGAATATTCCTTAGCTATCTATGGAAAGAATCTCCTATGTTCACATAGGTGTGGATGGATAAGCCTTCTTGGATCTTCCCACGGATCGGGCCAGTCTGGTGGTCTCTTCAAGCCCAAAGTGTGCCTCAGAACCTCATGGACACCTTGGTGTGCACCCTGTGGTGCCAATGACTTGGGTCTTGGATCACGGCCCGTGACATTCTCCCCCACCAAATTTGGCGACGCCCTCGTCGCTGCTCCGGAATGAAGTCGGCAACGATCCTGGGACCTCCTTGGCACCTTAGCTTTCTCCCAACTTCGGATCGGGCTTGGTTGTCCCCCCACAAGGACCGCTCTTCCCATAAAGAGCACCTGACTCGTGCTGGGTTGTCCACCCATATGGACTCCTCGCTTTGGTTGCCGCCGCCATGTAACATCGCTCGTCAAACCACCTCGCACATCTCGACTGTAGGAACTCTTTCCTAGCAGCTGGGATTTGTCTCTACTTGGATCACCATGACCCTCGAACAAAGGTTTGGATGCCGCCTTTGAACTTTTACCATCTGATGGGTTAGGTTTTCTGCTGCCTACACCCAACAAACCGGACAAATCAAAACCAAAAACACAAAGATTGTGTTCGAGATGTACCTTCTTCGGGATGAACTCCCTCGCGTTCACTTTAAAATGCATCGGCCCTTCTACATCCTTGAAGTCCGATGCCCCATTTTGCATTGCCACTTCTTTCTCCACGAAGTTCAATGCACCCTCCACCTTGCCCTACGGTGGCTCTTCACATAACGAATCGAGCTTCAAAGCCTCGCTCTCTTCAGGCTCGTCCTGTACCTTGGACTGCTTGACTCTATGTGGGCAATCACGCCAACGATGTGGCTCTATGCAATGAGAGCACTTCCATTGCACTTTCTCCTCCCTCGACTTGACTCTGTCGGGCAATCGAATAACTGTGTGTGGCCCCTTGCAACGAAGACACTTTTTGTACCTCCGACTTGACCGTTGTAGGCGAAACAATCATGCCGAGGCAACTAGCTCGAAGAGCTTTGGGAACAAAGACAATTGAAAGGAACAAGAGGAAAAGTAGAGTAAATGCCTCAGAGTCTTATTACTCTTCTCAAATGAGAGAATGAATGGAATGAGTTAGATGATGGATGATGCAAATGAGAGTGGGAAGCTCTCTATTTATAGTTGAGCTCCCACCCAATCAATGGTCCGGATCGATTTACATGGATGGCCAGGATTAGCCCAAATCCTTACAAGAATCTCTAAACTAGGAAAGAATATCAAATCCTACCTAATTACATCAATTAGTAGGTTTCTTTCCTAAGATAGTTGATCACACCCGATATGGCAAGATTCCTCGTTTGACTTTTTGTCTCTTACCATTTCCGAAGAGCAAGTGTGATCGGGCTCTCTAGCATTCTCCAAGTGTTGGGCCAAGTCTGGTGGTCTTGGCAAGTCCGATGATCCGCTTTGAACCTCTTGGGCGGATCCTTGCGCAACTGTCTCGGACCAAAAGATTTGGGCCGTGACATTCTCCCCCACTGAACTTGGCGACGCCCTCGTCGCTGCACTAGAACGATCCTGGGTAGGGCCACCTTGGATGCTGCTATTTGTTGCCTCGGCTTGGTGCTGTTCCCCCATATGAACTACTCGCCTCGGCTCCTGCCGCCTTGGAATCCTTCGATCCTCTGCACCATTACTCACATCGTCTTGGTGGCTACTCGACGTCTCGGCTTGCTCGTGTCCCCCCATAAGGACTGCTCGCTCCGACTCTTCCCGCCAAGTGATGTCGCGTGCTATGACGCCTTCGGGTACATTGCCGATGTAGGAGCTTTCTCCTACAAGCCTTGGTTTGCCTTGATCCCGCGGTAAAGTCTTGGGTGTCACCACATTGAACACCGGACGAACTCTCAGACTCGTCAGCCCATCAGTTTGGCTCTTTAGAACTCTGAAAGGTCCCTTCCAAGCTTTGTCTCCTCCGCACAGATGGTTAGGTCCAACTCGACCTACGCTCATCAAACTCGGCAAATCAAACTCAAAAACACTAGAGTTGTGTTTGAGATGTACCTTTCTCTCGGTCGCATTTACTCTAAAATGGGTCAGCCCTTCAGTCTCCACGAAGTCTGGCCCCCTTTGCATTGAACCTCCCTCATTGAAGTTCTTTGCACGCATCGGCACCTTTTGCCCAAGGTCCGTTGCCCCTCGTTGCACTCGCCCCTCTGACTTGAAGTTTGGTGCACTCTTCTTGCATCGACCCTTCTTCCTTGAAGTTCGGTGCTTCCTCTTGCGTTGGCACTTCTTCCCCGAAGTCCTTCGCTCGATCCCCACCTTGCCCATAGGTGATGTCTCCAAGGTTGCAATGTCCCTCGGCTTGGCCCCCTTCGACGCTGCATTGGTCTCAAAAGCGATGTTCTTTCCCCGAACATCCTCGGTAAGCACTCCCCTAGCCTTCTTGGACATGTTCACCTTCTTCTGCTTTCGGTCTTCCTTAGCCTTGGCAGAACTAGACGGCTTCGAACCAAGCTTTGTAGCCTCGCTTCCCTCGGGCTTGTCCCTCATCTTGGACTCCTTGGCTCGAACTGGGCATATCCGCAACTTGTGAGGCCCCTTACATTGGTAGCACTCCAATTGCTTCTTCTTCACCCTCGGCTTGACGGCTTTCTCGTTTGCTATCGCACCGTGGCTCGACCTTGGCTTGACTACTTTGGCACTCGTAGTCGCACCCTGGATTTCCCTTGGCTTATTGACACTTGCAATTGCGCCAAGTCGCACTACTTCCCCTTCTGGCTCATCTTCTCTCTTGATGAGTGCAGCAAGGCGATTCTTCTCGGGACAGCTCCTTATCACATGTGGGCCATCGCAGAAGTAGCACTTCATCTTTCTACTCGCCTTCTTCTTTGGCACGGACTTAGCCTCGCCATTCCCACAGTCACTCGTCGTGGGCTTGGACGTCTCAAGCACCGACTACCTTGTCTCTCGCAGCTCGGTCAGCAACTCGGCCGCATCGTTGGCCTCCGAATCTGGGCACCTCCTTGCTCCAATGCAAGCTTCACCCTGTGCCTAAGTCCCTCGAAGATGGTGGCAAAAGCGCACCCCATTCACTCATTGCACTCTTGCAACTGAGTAGCTCTTCCTTGAGCTCATTCACCTCGATCCGCAAAGCCTTCACCTCGGCTTCGCAAGCATTACTCCCTCGAACATTCACCAACTCGTTGAGAAGTCTTCGCGTCTCGTCCTTGAACCGGCCCTCCATGGACTCCACTTGGTTAAGGCGGGACTCGAAAACACCTTGGGTTTGCTTGGCTTCCTCTTCGGATTCTTCAAGCCTACATACCCTCTTTGTCAACGGCGGTAATCCCTCGGAATGACGTTTGATCTGTTCAATCGTCAAGTTGAGAGATTCTCGGGTCTCTTTGGCGATTTCTTTCTTGAAAGAATCCACCTTCTTGGACAAGTCCTCTATCTGAGACCTGTGAGTTAATGTTCTATCATCAAGTTCTTCAATGAAATCTTTTACCTCGTTCATTGTCATTTTTCTCCATTCTGATGCCATCTCGGTCACTTCTTTGCCACGAACTAGCTTGCTCACTCTGACTAGCTCGAACGCAAATCCTCGCCTAGCTTGACTGCAACACCAAGTAGGCTCGAACGCAAGCTCCCTCGTCTCGCTCTGATACCACTTGTCACGGGGCTAGACTTCTGAACCAGCCCGACGTGCGGCCTTAGTCGAGTCCTTAAGACAAACGACTAAGTAAGCCTGAATCCTCGACCCGAAAAATCGAATTCCGAAGGCAACGAAGAACACAAGATAGTTCTTAGCGGAAGCAAACTATGAGATCGGCTACGAAGAACTCTGAAAGAACGCGAGGAACAAAAGAAGAACAACTCAGAGAATTTAGAGTGAATGCGCTCTCTATTACTCAAGAATAGATGAAAGAATGGATGATTACAACTGAGGTGGGGAGGCCTCTATTTATAGTTGAGTCCCCTCTAATCCGACGGTCCCTACTGATTTACATCAACGGCCTAGATACAACTCTACCAACCACAAGGCATAATGCCAAGAATATTCCTTAGCTATCTATGGAAAGAATCTCCTATGTTCACATAGGTGTGGATGGATAAGCCTTCTTGGATCTTCCCACGGATCGGGCCAGTCTGGTGGTCTCTTCAAGCCCAAAGTGTGCCTCAGAACCTCATGGACACCTTGGTGTGCACCCTATGGTGCCAATGACTTGGGCCTTGGATCACGGCCCGTGACATTCTCCCCCACCAAACTTGGCGACGCCCTCGTCGCTGCTCCGGAATGAAGTTGGCAACGATCCTGGGACCTCCTTGGCACCTTAGCTTTCTCCCAACTTCGAATCGGGCTTGGTTGTCCCCCCATAAGGACCGCTCTTCCCATAAAGAGCACCTGACTCGTGCTGGGTTGTCCACCCATATGGACTCCTCGCTTCGGTTGCCGCCGCCATGTAACATCGCTCGTCGAACCACCTCGCACATCTCGACTGTAGGAACTCTTTCCTAGCAGCTGGGATTTGTCTCCACTTGGATCACCATGACCCTCGAACAAAGGTTTGGATGCCGCCTTTGAACTTTCACCATCTGATGGGTTAGGTTTTCTGCTGCCTACACCCAACAAACTGGACAAATCAAAACCAAAAACACAAAGATTGTGTTCGAGATGTACCTTCTTCGGGATGAACTCCCTCGCGTTCACTCTAAAATGCATCGGCCCTTCTACATCCTTGAAGTCCGACGCCCCATTTTGCATTGCCACTTCTTTCTCCACGAAGTTCAATGCACCCTCCACCTTGCCCAACGGTGGCTCTTCACATAACGAATCGAGCTTCAAAGCCTCGCTCTCTTCGGGCTCGTCCTGTACCTTGGACTGCTTGACTCTATGTGGGCAATCACGCCAACGATGTGGCTCCATGCAATGAGAACATTTCCATTGCACTTTCTCCTCCCTCGACTTGACTCTGTCGGGGCAATCGAGCCAACTGTGTGGCCCCTTGCAACGAAGACACTTTCGCTGCACCTCCGGCTTGACCGTTGTAGACGAAACAATCATGCCAGCTATAGCTTCCCTTTTCACAGACTCATCGTTTACCTTGATGGCTGAAAGGTCGGCTTCCTTGGAACAATCATTTGACTCATGCTCTCCGTCACAATAGAAGCACCTCCCTGGCTTCATTTCCCATGGTCGAACTAGCATCCTGGGCTTGTTCCACCTCGATGGCTTTTCCCCGCCATGCGAAGTCCCATCCATCTTTGTCGAAGCCTGCACCTTGGCTTTAACCGCATCACTCCGTCCCTCCACTTTGTTCGTCATGCCTGATATGCCTTCTACTCCCCCCTCCTGGTCCTTCACCTCGAGGCTCTCCTTGGCAATCACGAGGCTTTTCCTCTGGAACCTGGTGGTTTCGAACTTGGCCCATATCCTTCCACACGACGCCACAAAGTCTCTACGCCTCTGGGTCCTTCCTTCGACAGCCTGGGCCTCGTCACCCATCTACGCTGCAGCGTTTCCTTCTTTCCTTGTTGCCATCTCCAACAATGCTTTCCACGAGCACTCGATTCACCAACCCTGGCTACGAACCGTGGGCTCTGATACCACTTGTCACGGGGCTAGGGCTCAACCCTAGTGATCCGTGCGGCCTTAGACGCCCTTGACGCTAATCGGTCGATTCTCGCGCCTAAGTAAGCCTTCAACCAGCCTTGCGAGTACTCCTGCTCGGCAACGGCTCGGACAAGCCCTCCAGGCTTCGATGGATGCGGAAGCGCTTTAAGCACTAAGGTGGCTACTCTTGGCCACTCGAGAGGCAACTAGCTCGAAGAGCTTTGGGAACAAAGACAATTGAAAGGAACAAGAGGAAAAGTAGAGTAAATGCCTCAGAGTCTTATTACTCTTCTCAAATGAGAGAATGAATGGAATGAGTTAGATGATGGATGATGCAAATGAGAGTGGGAAGCTCTCTATTTATAGTTGAGCTCCCACCCAATCAATGGTCCGGATCGATTTACATGGATGGCCAGGATTAGCCCAAATCCTTACAAGAATCTCTAAACTAGGAAAGAATATCAAATCCTACCTAATTACATCAATTAGTAGGTTTCTTTCCTAAGATAGTTGATCACACCCGATATGGCAAGATTCCTCGTTTGACTTTTTGTCTCTTACCATTTCCGAAGAGCAAGTGTGATCGGGCTCTCTAGCATTCTCAAGTGTTGGGCCAAGTCCGGTGGTCTTGGCAAGTCCGATGATCCGCTTTGAACCTCTTGGCGGATCGGATTGTCTTGGACCAAAAGATTTGGGCCGTGAAAAAAAATCAACGGCAGTATCAGAACTATATATCAAAATTTGATTTTAAAAATGGTTGGTAATGATAATTAATACTGTTCTTAACAAAGAGTCCACATATTTTTTCAGGGTTTCATCTAAAATATCATCATTATGGACCACAGAGTATGCATTTATTGGAGAGCTTTGATTACAGCAAAGAAAGGGATTGAATACACAATCATAACTGAATTTGTAAATACATTTCTTTTAATACATCAATATGGACAAATTAGACATTAAAAAAAATCTGCATCTACTTCAACAACTCTCATTATTTTATCTAAATGTTTGTAAGTAGTATTCATACCATATCTAATTATGTAGATTATAATGTCAAATTATTTATTTAGTTGAGCAAGCACATTTGGCCGGTTAGCCAAGCTGCTAATCTTTGTTCTCTTATATTTCCTTAGGTAAATATGCTCTAGACTTACTAAGAGCACTCTGTTTCTTTCCTCTAGAGTTTCCCTTCCCCTCCCCTCTAGGTAGGATTATGATTAGATTTAGGATTTGTCAAAAAAGTATTTTTTTAGTTGCTCTTCCAGATTTTCAGGGTTTTGTCCTAACTATTCTGAACTGACCCGCATCACACATTTGGCTTTGGTGGATGAGTTTCTCAGCGAGAATTTTCTACATACACAAAACCTTAAACTCAAAAATTATTTAAGTGATACCAAACTGCTTACCACTAAAAAAAATTCTTGTACTTCGTGATTTTGATAGACACTAACTCAAATGATTAAAGAGACTTTGTATGCTTTTGATGCGCATTGTTTCTTTCTCTTTTCAACATCTCTAGTTTATTCTCAAAGAGACAAGGCATATATTCCTTTTTCAATAAAGATTTTGGGGTGGTTTTAATTACCCTAAAACCAGTTAATAACAAAGTCAAAATTGTGGATTTGTGTCATGTTTTGATTGCAAACTCATTAACTGTTTTCACTGTATACACTAAAATGGGACAGTCTCAAAAGGGGGCATTATGGAGGTATTATTCCACTTGGATGGACCCCCAGCCTTTTAGTCACAAAATAAAAGGCACATTGTGTTCCATCATTAATCCTTCATCTTTGTTTGGTAGAAAACAGTAATCAGTACACATTAATTAAAACGGTAGTTACAAATATAATTCAGCACTTATTTTATCATCATCAAATCTAGCTATTAAATAGTGCATTTAAATCTATTCAAATAAAATAGTGCATTTAAATATAATTTTTTTATATAAAAAGTGAACTATCCTGGATTGAACATAAAACCTAATGTCAATCGAAATTAAAATAATGTCCTTCATCTATACACTACAAATTTGATAGTTTAATACTAAAGGCAAATGTCATATTACAATTGTCCATTATTTCTTTTTCACGGCACATAAATATCTCATAATTACTCTTATTACCCCCATTGATTTTTTTCTTCAATTAAATATGTCTAATTTGTACCCAAACCAACAACAACAACATGTCACTTGAATGATTTTATCATACAATTGGCCAACAAGGCAACAATTGCAATTTTATAAAACAATTTGAGATGTATTTTTATGCAACCAAACATAAAACAATACTATTTTTACTTGCTATTAACACACGTGAGAAATATATATATATATTATAATCTTCGTGGTTGCTGGCGGAGAATTATTATTATTAGTTTATGGCATGTGATTGAGATTGGCTAACGCTGTGATACATACAAATTAGTTTGCTGTTAATATGAATGATTAACAAATAAAATAAAATAAATAAAAAATATATAATATGAATAACGGTAGAAACCATTTGCATGAATCCAACCATGCATGATGCATGCACGTCATCTTTTCCTTTATTTTTGAAGATTTAAATCTGCTTATGAAAAAAGTACATTTAAAATTCAATATATTCTCATCAGAGAAAAATGGAGTTGCATTAATTTTATTTTAAAAGAAATCATTTATGCAGATTTTTTTTTATAAATATAAAAATAAAAAGTAGCAAAAAGGAGAGAAGCGATGACGATGCTCTCTTTCCAACAACCTTATACTTGGAAGGTAAGTCAGAATTTGTATTTAAAATTCAATATTTATTTCAGCCGCCCTTAGACTCAGAAACTTTAACCTAATTTTTTTTTATCATTCCTAACGTTGCAATTTCCTTTTTTTTCTTTTGTTTTCTTAATCGGTGATCGGAACTAGTCTTAATATTAATTGTTGACCATTGGTTCTATTATTTTTTATAATTTTAATAAGAATTTTTGCCTTTGTAATACACTTTTTTCTCTATCTTTGTGGTACACTTTTTTTCTCTGCCTTTGTGGTTTCGTTTCATCTATCATTTGACATGATTTCAGCATATTTCAGTGGCCGTTTGGTGCTCGTACATAGATCTTCATGATGTTAGTTTCTGATTATAATTTTGTCCGTGGTCATAGAAAGATAGATCCTCACTCGATTGATGGTTGTTTGTCGATGTAATCAGTCCTGGGTAGCGGAGCAATCTGCCTGATAGCTTGACTCGCCCACCACTCCTTTTCACCCCGTAATGCGTCTCGTTTGGATAGAGACAAGGAGATTCAAGAAGGCTTCAGAATTTTGACGGTATGATAATTTCTATGAAAGTATTTACTTTTTTTTGCACTTTTAAGTTTTTATATGAGATTTTGGTGGATTAATCTCCATTATCCTGCGTTGTATTTATAATATCTTTCATGATTTTTTAATAAAATTTAGTTGCCATTTTCAAAAAATACTATATTTATATAAAAGTTGAAAGTAATAATTTACTCATTTTACATTTAAAAGTATTTACTTTACACAGTCGTAACCTTTTAAAACCGCTATTATGAAAGAAATCCAATTTAAAAAGCATGCAGGTTTCAATTTTCTCATGACAAGTAATATTATGATAAAATCATGTGCACTAGTTATGATGAGATATCCGAGACTGTAGCGCCGCCAACGTTCGTGAGAGTGAGATTTCTGGTTGAAACTGATTGGTTCTATAGAATAGATGAATGCATTGAACTACAGGTGGGGATGAATAATTAGCAGGTGCGGATACTGGAATTAGAGGAATCGCTTGGCCCGAAGTGCGACTGTTGTTGTTTGCAGGATGAGGCAGTCAGTAACAGTGGAACGGATACTGCGGTTATGAGTGAGGATGAGAATAGTGAACAAAAGGGTTCGGTGAGGGAGTAGCAGTGTATGTCGGGACTGAAGTCAGACACGATTGTGCCAGAATCAATGTCGGGTGGGAAACCAAACTCATGGCAATTAAATAGGCTAAAGGAAGAGAATAAAATAGAGGACTGGAGAGTTCTCGAGTCGCCTTTAAGATCCTTTGTGAGCTCCTCATCACGGGAGCCGAGGGCTTGGATAGCGGAGGAAGCGTTGGGTTTGGTTGATCGAGTGGAGGAGACGAGTTCTAGCCTTGATGTTTTGGCGTGTGAACCGGAGCCAATGTCTCGGGCGGTGGATTTAATTACAAGCGGGCCTCGGACTAAAATTCCTAGGGCGAATAAGGCCAACTTGATTGAATACAAAGGGATTCAACGCAGGATTCGACAAGTTTCTGAAATTGTGTTGAGTTTTTTGCCTCCTAACGAACGGTGTGAGGCAGCGAAGCCAGGGTTTTAAAAAGCGGTCCGCAACCGCGATTGCAGCCGCTATATAGCGGTAGGGCCGCCGGCCGAAACCGCTTTTACTAAAAATCGCCCTGTGAATCAGATTCACACCAAAAACGGCGGATTGAGACCGCGATTTAACGGGTAGCGGTCGATTGCGGTAATAACGGACTGTTATTTTCGTTACCAGATCAATCGCGGATGAAATTACCTGTGAAAAAGTGACGTTCGCCGGAAAAGTTTTGATCCGAATCTCGCTAACGGTCGATGGGAAGGGAAAACGGTTAGTAGGGGTTTGCTCGACAAGGGACGAAGAGTTGAATGATGGGGGCGGTGTATTTCACGGTCACCATATGACTGGTGGCCGGAGTTTTACCGAGAGCTGCAGAAGTTAGAAAAAAATAGGGGATGAGGGGAATGGGAGAAGGAAGAGACAGAGAAGATAGAACGGCGCATTTAGTTTTTAGGGTTATTAAAAGAATATTTATATTCATATAAAGGATAAAATGTGGGAACGATACCCAAGTTTCAGAAAGTATTGGTTTGGCTAAATAGTTTTATTTTGATTTAGTCCTTAAGGCACATTTTTAGTTTAATTAGGAGTTTTACAGTTTCATTTTTTGAATCAAGTCCTTAAAGTATCTAATTAATTCAATTAATCCCTTATATTTTTTTATTTAATTGAATTTAGTTCTTCAAATATTTAATTTATTTTAATTAAGTGTTAGAAAACACTTTAAATATCATTAAAAGTGTTTTTTTTATTATTATAATTGTAATTATTATGTTTTACATAAATTGTGCGAATTTAAAAAAAATACGACCGTGACGCCCGCAATGACCGCAATAGCCTCCGTTATATCCGAAAATGCGATAACCGCGACGCGACTGAAAACGCAACCGCGACCGAAATTTAAATCCTTGAGCGAAGCGTCTAGAGAAGAAACGCCGAGGGAGTCCACGTAAGAATCATCCAAGTTCGCTGCTGTTGGCGAATGGCTCATTATCAGACTCTGGATTGACATACATGTTACAACCAATAATCACTAAATTTAAAAAAATTGATATAAAAAGTTTAAAAAATTTATATAATACTTACATGATTTTTAAACCATTGATGGAATTCATTGGCGTGCCTTTTCTCTATATTTCTAGTATCCTCGCTCTTAAATTTTTCCTTGTGCATGCTACACAATTCATAAGAAATTAAATGTAAGAAAAATTAATTATGCATAATATGTAGAACAAATTGTGTAAATATACAAATGTTAAATCACATACTCAACAAAGATTCTGATTTCTTCATAATTTTCTAGAACATACATCCTAGCTTGAGCACATTCTGTCAAACTCAATTCTTCATATTATTTTCCAAATAATGCCCTACCAACTTGAGAGAAAACAAGTAGCCTTAGATGTGAATGGCTTTCACTTCCTTCAAAAATTTTTCCAACCCGATTCAAACTAGTTTTAGTTTCACACAAATACCTAGAACAAAAATGGATTGCTTCTTGCATAATATATGCTTTATCAATTGAACCTTCTATACGAGCTTTGTTTCACACATAAGAGTTTAACTTATGTAAGAATCACTCAATTAACTTATGTAAGAATCACTCAATAGGATACCTCCAGTGAAATTGTAGTGGTCCAGCAAGTTTTGTCTCAGTTGCTAAATTAATTATTAAATGTACCATTATATAAAAAAAGTAAATTTCTTCTTTAACTTACACATGGTTAAAGGAATTAACTATTCAAGTTGTTGGTAATGCTCAAGAGAGTGAGAGCGTGCAATCCCACATTGGCTGGGAAAAAGCTTTGAGATTGATTTATATAGAGCCCTTCCTTGTTAAACAGAAACATTACAAGGCCCTCATACACGTACACTGCCGCTCGCTTCCTCGGCTTGACTTGTGTTCATGTTGCACAAGTATTATCTTTTTGGATAAAATACGAAAGATTTTTTTCCTTATTTTGAACACTAAAAATAATTTTAGCTCTACTGTATTTATAAGCGGTTTAGAACTTTCTAGATAATGGTTCGAATCATTTTAAATACAATTATTACATGGTTAATTAAGATATATTAGCAATTAATCACCTGGTTAAATTGCTTTGAATGACGTATTTTCCTGGATCTATTAGAGCTGTTTTATTTGATACATAATGTTTTAGCAATAACTCTCCAAGTCTATATTTATGTGTCAAGGACTTGGAGAACCTAAAAGTGGCTACATCTCTATAGAGTAATTCTCTCTCATTCTCTCATAATTCAAAAGGTTAAACCTACTCTATATTTATAGACACAAATACTTGGTCCCCAAGAAATTTTATTCAATATGATCTCTTACCTAATATAGATATTTACTCCTTAAAGTAAACCTTAATTACCAAGTAACCTTCAACCACTAGAATTATAGTAAAACTCAACTTAATTACCAATTAGAATTTGAGTCAAAATATAAAAAATCTCCCCCTTGACGCAAATTCCATTCGATCATTAATCTTCAAGTCTTCAACAATTTCAATTTTACGTAAGCCAAATATTCATTAAAGCATCAATGCGAAGTCTTTAAAAAACTTCAATTCTTACGTAATATTTGTTGAAGCACCGTTGGATCGATTTAGAATTACACCCTACAACTGAAAACTCATTGCAGTAATACTCCTCTTGCATGTCTCCAATATTGTACCACAAAATTCGTAAAAAAAATTCCTACACAATCGCACAGCTTGAACCATAGCTCATGATACCATTTGTTAGAAATTTGGTATGCGACAAATAACCAAAGCGATAACAACGTAGACTAAGATATGCACATGAGACAAGATTTAATGTGGTTCAGCATAGCCTACCTCCACAGACTAGAGAAATGAACAATCCACTATCAACTTAGAGAGCACGTAGAGTATAAATACATGATAACCCATGTAATCTCATTACCAAGTATATATATCCCAGAACCCGACGTAACCAAAACACTCTTACCAACATCCATGCAATACCCATCTCTATAACGTAGTCACAATAGTTGTAGAGAACCTAAAAGTAGTTACATCTCTACAGAGTAATTCCCTCTCATTCTCTCATAATTTAGAAGGTTAAACCTAGTCTATATTTATAGACCCAAATACTTGGTCACCAAGAAACCTTATTCAATAATATCTCTTACCTAATATAGATATTTACTCCTTAAAGTAAACACTAATTACCAAGTAATCTTCAACCACTAAAATACAATAAACCCAACTTAGTTATCGTAACACCCCAAAAATCCCCAATTCAAAAACCTAATTTTGAAATCCCTATATTCAAAACCCTAGATATTAAGAATTTAAAAATAAAACCCTAATTAAAAAATTTGGGAATTAATTAAATTTTAAACAAATTTAGTGACCTTTCTATAAAGAATTTATATTAGGTATTTACTTTGCAAACCCTAGAAAAGAAAAAGGACTTACCTTATGATTTAACCAAAGATTTATATATATATATATATATATATATATATATATATATATATATATGCTTGCCTGAATCTTGTTTTGGTGCTATCACCTCACTTCTTATCTCCCTCTCTGATTTGTATTCGAAACATCTTTCTTTTCTTTATTTTTTTATTTATTTAATTCGATCAAACTCTGCTGAATCTTTGGCACTGATCAATTCAACTATGTCTTCGGTTGATTTGAAGATTAACTATTCGAATCAGATAAGTATTTATGTACCATTAAATTTCGTTGAATAAGTATTTAGGAATAATTCCTTAATCATAGTGATAATAGTAATAGTGTTATCGTAGGATTATTCTCATAGGTACCAATACAATTGGACCCCGTACTTTTGATTATGAGAGACTCGTCATTCAGTAGGTTGAGTTTGCTTCGGCTAAGGTGTGTTTTCTTCTCATGCTATAAATAAATAATTTTTATACGATTTTACACCTTGTTTGATTATGATTTGCATTGTGGCTTGTATGGTTGACATCATATGCATACGACTTTTAGAATTGTTTTTAATTATGATTTATGAAATATTTGATTTACGAAACATCGCGATTTACGAAAACTAGGATTTATAGATTATGATTTATGGATTTATGAAGTATCTTTATGGAATATCGGATTTATGGAACTTTGTTATGAAATTTGAGTTTTAAACATCATATATGTATGAGCATGGGTTGGGATTTGTTCGGGGAAGTTCAGTGGTTTCACCCTTCGGGCTGAATTCCACTTCGGATTGGCGGTTGTAGTGAGGAGTTCTGGGGAACTTTCCTCTTCTCTTGGCGGTTGTAGTTGGGTGCATTGCACTGCGCTTGTGATTTCTGTGTTATGGTTTAAAGGATTTTAATAAAATAATATTATGCTTTTACGACTATGGTTTTCCTTGCACTTTAGAGACACACTAAGCTCCTTAGCTTACTCCCCTATAGTTTCCTTTTACAGATATCTTTGGAGTTTAGGCGACGTGGTACTTGGAGGATCTCACATTTTATCCGGTTATTTTAATAATCTATACGAAACTATTTTTAGTTATACAAATTATTATTTTGAGACATTGATGTAATTTCATACTTTAAGACTAATTATGTTTTGGGATTATTTTTGGCATGGTTTTATTTCAAAGATTTTATTTAAATATTTAAAAATTAATTATGATTTTTATTTTTTATTATTATAAGATATTTATTAAATTATAGTTATATATAGTCTTTCTAAATTAAAGTATAATTTTAAAAATTGTTTTCTTGAGGGAAAAGTTTTCAAACGTGACTTCCTAGATTCGACATATTTCTTCTAGGCTGGGTTTAGGGGGTTACAGTTACCAATTAGAATTTGAGTCAAAATATAACACTCCATGAATGACTAAGTGGCAATAAATGACGATGAGCTAAATAACATGTGTTACATCAATGTCAAAGCCTATAAGATGATGTCTCTATATTACAAGTGGGACATGCTAATTTTCATTTTGTGCTCCATCCTTATAAATTAGCATATGCAGAAAAATCATTTATAGTCCATAAGAGAGTTGCATGCAACTGAAAGTTACTCTTTGAGAATGCATCATATGTCTCTACTCCTTTCTCCCATAATTCTTTCAACATATCAATCAAAGGTTCTAAAAACACATCAATATCATTTCTAGGAGGTTTACGACCAGGAATGATGAGTGATGTCATAAAATAAGGATCTTTCATGTACACCCATGATGGTAAGTTATAAGGAATTAACACCACTGCCACACACTATACGAGGAACTCATATTGTTAAATGGGTTCAAACCATCACTTGCTAAACCAAGCCGAATATTACATGGAACTGCTACGAAAGAATGATACAATATATCAAAGTTTTTTCAAATTGTAAAATCTGTTGGATGTCTCATAGACCCATCACTACAAGGATTTTGTTTGTGCCATCTCATCTTTTTAGCAATCTTTGATGACATGTATAACCTTGGCAGACGTGAAGTTAATAGAAAATATTATAAAATTTTTGGGCATCCATTTTTCTATGACCTCGTTTGTAATACCCTTAAAACCGGGTTAGTTTTAAGTTCATAATTTGATAAATATTAATAGAAATTATAAGATGTGTACAAGTCCATTGAGGAGTAAATTGATATAGTTGTGATAAATAATTGGTTAAATTATAAAGATTGGTGTCCTTTTTGAATGAAATAGAAACTCAAGACATTTAGTAAAGTGACCATTATATATAGAAACCAAAAGTTGAGTGCTTGCATGGTTATTAGAACCCAATGCATGTTTTATGCCATGTGGCCTGTCAACTCTCATTCTCTTCATTATTCATCAAGATTTATTAAAAAAATGAGAAATATGGGGGAAAAAGGAGTGGTCGGGTAGAAAAAAAAGAAAAGGAGAAAGCTTTGGCATTCTTCAACCTTCCTCCCAATTCCATTAAAGAACCCTCCATGAACCCTAGCTATGAAATTTAAGCTTTGATGGTAGCAAAATTGTGGTTCAAAGTCATTAAGGAATTCAATGAATTTATGAAGGTAAATTTCAGCTTTAAATCATTGATTGAAATGCATTTTCATGTCATGTTTTGGTTTAGAGAAATCTAGCTTTGATTTTGTCTTGAGAATGATGAATTAGGTTAGGTGAAGCCATGTTTTGTGTAACAATTTTTGAATGAAAATCTATGCTGAAAATGTATGTTCATTGAAGTTTTTGAATTGTATTCATGTATTTAAGGAATAGGTTAAAAGAAGGATTGTTTTCAAGTGATTGTATTGTGTATGAAACTGGCCAATTAGAGAGCTGTTAAAGATAATTTGTTAGAACATGATTAAACTGGAAATTTATGAGATTGGAAAAATGCTGGAATCTCGAAATTATGTTTGCTTGAAGGAGGTTTATTTGTTGTTGATTAGGGTTGAGTTGGAACACTTAAACTAGTCAAAAAACATGGATGAATGCAATCTGCCCAGGAGACTCTGTTCTGGCAGTGAGTTTAGAAAATTATAGAAAATTGAATCTGTTGAGATAGAAGATGGATTTTATATGTATAAAACCATGTGTGAGTTTAGTTTAATCTCCAACAAATAGTGATTGGTTTCGAGCTCTAAATCAAAAGTTATGAATTTTTAAGTGAAGGTGGTGCAGAAAACTGGAAGTAATTTTCTGCTCTAGAAAGTTTCTGTTTCGAGAAGTCTATGAATTTTCATATTTTTTGTAGATTTTATTAATTTATGTGGCTTATACCGTTAGAACCGTAGTCGAATCTAGTTTTTATCGGGGTAAAGAAAGTTAAATTCCAGTGTGTATTATGGCTTGTAGAGACCATTATTTGAAGGTAGTGTAAGCTGCCAAATAACGGAAACTAGAAAATTTGGTGTCACATTAAATTTACAATACAAGAATTAGAGATCTGGAACATGTAATCTATTACATTTTTAATACAGGAGATAAATAAGAAATTTATGTTTTGAACTCAGTAGATGTTGGAAAGGTCTGTTTTGGTATATGTATGAACATATGGATTGTTTAATTAAGTTTTAAGAACTTAAAACAGATTCTTTTAAAGAGGTTGTCAAATGAATTGAATTGCATGTTGTCTCTATGTTTTAACATGTATAGTTTTGAATTGAAATGAATAACGTATTGAATGTGGTTTGGATTAATAAAGAAAACAGATTTTAAGGTAAATAAACCGCATTTGGTTTATGTGAATATGCAAACCAGTTGGTGTTCATTGAAGATCAGTTTGATAGCTATTGCCATGGTAATCATTTTGGTAAATTACAAGAAGTATAAGCATGAATATGTGAAATGTTTAGGATGCATTGTGTAATTTAGTAAATGCAGTGCAGTATGATTAATACATACAGAATAGTTTTGAAATAAATATAACATGCTGTACTGTATTAAAATTCAGTATGCAGTATAGTACCTATGCAGTTTATGTATGCAGTTTAGGCATGCTATTTTGATGATCTTTGAAAATAAATATCTAAAAGAGTTCATAGTAGGAATGTGTATGTAATGTGTTATAACTTGATTGTTTTTGTTATTGTGTTGAGGAACATTCAAGGAAAGGAAGTTATTAGTAAATGAAGGCTAGGATGGAGAAATCATTTAAGAGATATATGAAACTTGTGGATTCGGGATATCCCGTAACTTCAGGATATCAGGTGAGTGTAGTAGCATTTGTCTCAGATGACACGGAGTCATTCCGATTATTGTCTCTTTGTATTTGAAGTATATGATGTCTATGTATGGATTGCATTTGATCATTTCATTATTCATATGGCTCATTTAGAGCACATTGGGTGGGTTCATACATGGAATGGCATTTTTAATAAGTACATTTGGTTATGATTGCATTACTTATGCATCTTGTGTTTTGGCCATGTTATACTTTGTAATGATATGATATATGATACTAAAATTTGTTTGGAAGCTTAGAAACTAAATTAAAAACCTTAACCTCTAATGTTATAAGACTTCAAGAAATGAACTATGATCTTGTAACACCCCAAAAAATACCCCGAATTCAAAAACCTAATTTTGAAATCCATATATTCAAAACTCTAGAAATTGAGAATTTAAAAATGAAACCCTAATTAAGAAATTTGGGAATCAATTAATCTTTAAACAAATTTAGTGGCCTTTTTATAAAGAATTGATAATAGGTACCTACTTTGTGAACCCTAGAAAAGAACAAGGACTTGCTTTGTAATTTATCCAAAGATTTGGTTTTATATAACCATGATTAGCCCTATTTTTTCCCCTGCAAATTTTGTTTCATTCGCTGATGCCGTCTTCCCCTCTCCCTCTCTTGATTCGTGTTCGATGCATCTTCTTTTATTTATTTATTTAATTCGATCAAACCCCGCTGAGTCTTTGGCACTGTTCAATTCAACTATGTCTTCAGTTGATTTGAGATCAACTATTCGAATCAGATAAGTATTCATTAAATTTTGTTAGATTAGTATTTAGGAATAATTCTTTGATCATAGTTATAAGAGTAATAGTGTTATCGTAGGATTATTCTCATAAGGTACCAATACAGCTAAAACCAGTGCTTCTGATCGTGAGAGACACGTCATACAATAGGTTGAGTGTTTAGGCTAAGGTGTGTTTTCTTTCGGTGCTATAAATAAATGATTTTTATATGGTTTTATACCTTGCTTGATTATGATCTACATTATGGCTTGTATGGTTGACATCATATGCATACGATTTTAGAATGTGTTTTAATTATGATTTATGAAATATTTGATTTACGAAACATCAGAATTTACGGAAATCAAGATTTATGGATTATGATTTATGGATTTATGAAGTATGTTTATGGAATATCGTCTTTATGGAACTATGTTTATGAATTTAAGTTTTAAACATCATATGTGTGTGAGCATGGGTTGGTATTTTTACAGGGAAGTTTAGTGGTTTCACCCTTTGGGCTGAATTCCACTTCGGATGGCGGTTGTAGTGAGGAGTTCTGGGGAACTTTCTTCTTGGCGGTTGTAGTTGGGTGCATTGCATCGCGCTTGTGATTTATGTGTTATGGTTTAAAAGATTTTATTCAAAATAATATTTTCTTTTATGATTATGGTTTTTCTTGTACTTTAGAGACACACTAAGCTATTTAGCTTACTCCCCCTTAGTCTTTCTTTCAAATACGCAGACTATAGGCGAATCAGTAGTTAGAGGATCTCTCATTTTATCCGATTATTTTAATATTCAGTACAAAACTATTTTTTTGTTCAGATCATTATTTATTATTTTGATACATTGATGTAATTTCAAACTTTGAGACTAATTATGTTTTGGGATTATTTTTGGATTCATTTATTGTGGTTTTGTTTCATGAATTTTATTTAAATATTCTAATATTAATTATGATATTTATATTTTATTATTATGAGATATTTATTAAATTATAATTATATATATTCTTTTTAAATTAAAGTATAATTTTAAATTTGGTTTTCTCGAGGGTTAATTCTCCAAACTTGACTTCTTAGATTCGACCTATTTCTTTTGGTCTGGGTTTAGGGGTTACAGATCTCTAAAGCCATAAGATTGTAATAAATGAAATATAAATTCTAATGCTATAAGCCTTTGAACTCTTAAGTTCTCCAGAGTTAGTAACTTATATGTGCCATAATATATTAAGGAAAGAAATAAGTAAGCTTATCTTATGACATAAGATACCCCTCCTAACTTCAAAACATAAAATATTTAAGTGGCCTAAATAATGGAAGTCCTTGGGTACTTTGGCATGGTGCAAAGGTATAATTCGGGACTACAGTCCACAAGCTACAGCTCAGGGGTGACGACTCCATATATATGATATATTGGCGACAGTAGGAGGTAACGAGGGAGATGGTAAGGAGATTAGTGACAGTTGGCTGGATAGAGAAGAGAAGCTAGGTCTTATATGCTATAACGCTAGCCATTGCTTTGTGCTTTGTGCTATGTGTAACTCGTACCAATACTACCTATTTCCAAATGTGATCCAAGGAAAATACTTGTTATTGATAAAAACCCTGAAAGCTTTGATAAGAACTTCGATATGCCTTGATAAGACTCCGATAAGATAAGATCTAAACTTTGATAAGTTTGATAAGAAATTTGAAAGAACTCAGTTAAAAATTCTAAAAGACTTTCGAATAAAATATGAAAGAATATGAACTCCGATAAAGCTTCCAATAGACAAAGCCATGTATAAGCTAAGATTAAGATATAAACACCTATTGCTAATTTATGCTTGTATTCTTTGAAATTTCACTCTGTATCATTGGCATTATGCTTTGTTATTTTAAGCTCATTACCTCACTTAGGCTATATAAGTCTAATGCATTCATTGTCATGCATTTCAGGATTGAGGAAGCTCTGTATTTCGATTGTGTTCAAAGGTTGCAAGTCACTTTTTCCAAATTTATGTGTATCACTTATGCTTTCCTTAAGAAACTCCTAGAGCAGTGGCATATGACATCCGTATAAGCTTATTGGTATCTTGAGTAATTAATGTTTGTTATGATATCTTTGGGACGTAAGACATTTAACTATGAATGTGATATGATTGACATTTGTATGACTTGTTTCTATATAGTCTATTCTTAGTTATAAGAATGATGTAAATAAATGTCTAAGCATGTTGAAATTTATAATCTAAATTGTCTATGATAAATTAGTAGTATAACAATTGGTTAAATATGATCAAGAATGCTATGTACTTACTAACTTGTTAATGAACTAAACTTTTAGTTGTAAACTAGAATAGATATGATTAGCATGGTTTATAAAGGGATGGAATTGCATATATGATTTTAAGTATTCAATATGTTTGCTTGTTTGATTAGATAAATTGATTCTGAGGTATAAATTAATAGTTTAAAGTGTTGTTATTTAGAAGCTAACTTGAAATTTGACAAAGGCCTATAGTTTAATGATCACGTTTGAAAGATTTTGATTTTTGGACAATTAAAACTACATGATAAAGACATGTCTAGCTAAAATTTGATTGCGAACATATACATGGTTTTAAGCTCTTCTGAATGGATAAAATAGATTTAAGATGTTGTAAGAATAAAGGAAAAATTTGTTGGGCATAATTAGATAAAGTTTCTTTTAAAAGTGGATAATATATGTAATACATCTATGCTATGATAAGTGAAAATAGTTTCATGCTAGTATCAGAATGACCTATTTGGTAAAATATAGCAAGTTAAATATTCATAATGTTATAATAAAGTTGTATGACTTAAGTTTGATTTAAGAAAATTTTTTGTAAGCCTCTTGAACTAATGAAAGTTTTACATTTTGATCATGTGATTTCTGCTTTCGATTTCTGTGTTTGTTCTGGTGATATCTTCGATCCCGGTTTTCGTTCGGATTGGTAGGAGGTGTTACATTGTTGATTAGTCGTACTAACACTACAAAGACACTTGAAGTTCAATATTTGAACAATGAACGATAATTTGGAAAAATTTTCCACAACTAGGATATAGATTTTGTTCTACTTCTTGTAATAATCTATAAAACTTAACATCTTCATTATTTGGATCACCGGTACTTACATTGGTAGGTTCATTAACTTCTCCACTAGCATTAGAACTTGCTTCGATGAGATCATCATTAGTTTAAGCATCAAATTGTCGGATAAAATTCTCAACAACACATCCAAAGTCAAACACCATATCATGTATTCTATCTTGATCATCGCCATACTCGCTCTCATAAGCAAGTTCGTCATCACTATACTCGTTAGATTCAAACATCCATGGTGAAACCATTTTTTGCACTCTCTATTTCTCCCATGTATGATCAAATGTTCATTAATAGATTCTCATGTCTTGAACAAATTATTGTTACACCTTTTACATGGAAAACGAGCTTTCCTTCCTTCACCAATTTGTCCGAAAGCAAATTCAAGAAATTCAATAATTCATTTTTCATATTGCGAAAACCATCTATCAATAATTTCCATCCAACTTTTATCGATAGTCATTATTCTACAATAAATTTTTTTTGTTAATGAAAGAGAGTTTTTGTAAAGTTTTTATATAAAAATTTAGAAACTATAATTAAGGATAAATTATACTATTGTAATCTAATTTGGAGATATATGAAACAATTTTGAATTTCTACTAACTTAAAAGGCTTAACTGAATTTGTGGTATGAATCGCTTTAGAATCCTACCTAAAATAGTAAATCTATTGTTGAAATCCATTAAAATTGTTAAAATTTGAAGTTAATATTTTGTCAAAATTATATTTTGACCCCAAAACAATATACTTATAGTAAGAGATTCCATTGATGATTGTCGAGGTGAACAAACACAAAAATGATGATAAGGGTGGGAAAGATTGATTTGACATAGAATCCTGGTTTCTTTCTTAGGCCCAAACAAGACCTCATCTTTTCTATGAACTATATTGTTATAGGGTTATTATTATAATAAAAATGAAAAAAATAGTTTGTATGTTTTAAATTTAATTAATTGATTAATTTAAGTAAAATTAATATTTAATATTAAAGTTAAAATGATATATGTGAAATCTAATTTACTTATGTTAGGAGGCTCGTTCGATCAACCGAAATAGTCAAGAGGGGGTGAATTGGATTTTTGCTTAGGTGGATGAATGGCTAACTAATAAAAAATTAAACACGATGATTTATAGTGGTTTGACTTCTAAACCAAGTCTACCTCCTCTACCTTAGCTATCCACACTAAGGATTTTCTACAAATTCACTAATTTATCTTTCCTTTTTTCGAGATCAAAGAGATAACCCTTACAATCCTAGACTTATACCCCAAAGTCTAGAAGCACTCTCTTACAAAGAAAAAACAAATAAGCAAACAAAGAAAACCCTTTCAAGGCAAATGTGCACTACAAAAAATGACATATAGTGACAGACAGAAAGCCACCGGTAAAACAACAACAATCCATCGGTATATGGTCTAAAAACCTGTACCGACGAATAAAAGAGATATTCTGACAGAAACAAAACAGTCGATAAAATTCTAGGCGATATACCTCTATAGAGACGATAATAACCGTCAGTATAGATTTTGAGACCTTATACCGACGGACATATTCGTAGGCATAGGTATGACTTACCCCGACAAATTAGTGTATCGATTCTGATGGACCCTATCCGTCAGTATATATGGTACATATATAACGATGGGTTTTTCTGACGATTTGACCAACGCTATAAGGTTGACCTTTACCGACGGGACAACCTTTGGTATATGTATCATGTAGATTTTTACAAGATATATATACCGACAGTTTTGTCCGATAGTATAGGTTTAATTGGCATTTATTTTTTATTTTAAATATTAATAATTATTAATATTATTTATTTAATATTGTTTTTATTTTAAATATTAAAATGCTAATACTATTCTAACAAAAGATGTTTCATTTTTAAAGAGAAAAATATCCGGTTTAATCTTTGAATAAAAAAGTATGTAATACATAATCACTAAAACTAGTACGAGTCTATTACAAGCAAAAGAAATGTGCAAGCAAATATTTATGTTTCTTAATAAAATAGATAATAAAAGATAAAAATAATTCAAAAATCCTCCTTTTTTGTGTGCTAAAATCATTTGCATCTGTACTCTGTTGATTTGTTGAAGGCAAGGATCGACTGGTACAATTAATTGCCGCTGAAGCACTACCAACATCAAGAGTTACCTATTAAAAGCAATGAAAATAAAGACTTTAAATAAAAAATGAATAGAGTAATAAGAAAGTAAAGTATTTTCTATACCTCTATATCAACCTTATGAAGCAAAGCATCCATATCAAGCACATGTAGATCTGGACGTTGTTGTTGAAAGTAGGGTAGAAAGCAAGAGATGTGCTGTAGCAATGTGCTTAGCGCTGACACTCAACGTCTTCAGCACACTCAAGTATGCAGATGATTTTGAAGAATGCTAGCTTAGTGAAGAAGACCTAATTGAAGAAAGTTTGCAAGAGATGTGCTGCAGCAATGTGCTTAGCGCTGTGGAGCAAACTAACTTTGACGAGGCCATGCAAGAAGCTAAACATGAATGTGAGGTTGAGATTGAACAATCCAATGTTGTGCTTACCAGGCTAGGTATGACTTTTGAACCTTTGGATTATGCTGAGTTTAAATCTCCCAAGCCATCACTTGAGCTTCCACCGATACTTAATCTTAAACCTTTTCCTCCCATAAATAAGATATGTATTTTTAGGGGAGAATAATACACTGCCTGTCGTAATATCTGGTAGCTTAGCACCTGACCAAGAAACTAAATCGTTGCATGTCTTATCTTAACATAAGAAAGCTATTGGTTAGACTATTGCTGACTTGAAGGGTATAAGCCTACTTTGTGTATGCATAAGATTTTTCTTGCAGATGACCATACCAGTTCGATAGAACCACATCATATACTCAATCCAATTATGAGAATTATGGTTATGAAGGAGATCATCAAATAGCTTGACACTGAAATCATCTACCATATTTTAGATAGCTTGTGGGTGAGTCCTATGCAATGTTTGCCAAAAAAATAAGGTACGCCCGTGATCAAGAACGATGCTAATGAACTTCTTCCAACCAGAATCGTCAGTGGATGAAAGATCTATATTGATTACAAGAAGCTGAACAAATCCACGAAAAATGACCACTTATTGTTGCCATTCATTGACAAAATACTTGACAAGCTTGTAGGGGAACCTTACAATTGCTTGCTAGATGGTTACTCTAGATGCAACTAGATCATTAATGAGTCAGAGGACTAGGAGAATACAACATTCTTATGTCCATATGGCATTTATGCCTTTCGCCGAATGCCCTTTGGCCTATGCAATGCGCCAACAACTTTCTAGTGTTGTATGATGGCCATCTTTTCCGACGTGGTGGATAATTTCTTGGAGATTTTCATGGATGACTTCTCTGTCTATGGAGACTCCTTTGATCATTGTTTAGGCAATCTTGAATAGGTGCTGCAAAGATGTGAGGAAACTGACCTAGTACTTAACTGGGAGAAATGTCACTTTATGGTGTTCGAGGGTATTTTCTTGGGTCACCGTATTTCTGACAAAGGCATTGAAGTTAACCAAGCCGACATCAAAGTTATTGAGAAGCTTCCATCTCCAACTAATGTCAAGGCCAATCAAATCTTTCTTGGCAATGTCGGTTTCTACAAAAGATTCATCAACGACTTATCCAAAATCTCGAAGTTTTTATGCTTATTGTTGGTGCAAAATAGAGCGTTCGAGTTTGATGAACAATGCTATGCAATATTCAAAACCTTGAGGAAGAACTTATATTTGCATCGGTTGTAATGCCCCTTAATTGGTCACAATGATTTGAGCTTATGTATGGTGCTAGCGACTACGCCATTGGTGTTGTTCTTAGTCAATGCTGAAACAAGGTTTTTCATGTTATTTATTATGCTAGCCATACACTTAATGAGGCACAAATAATTTACACTACCACTAAAAAGAACTGCTTGTTGTAGTTTTTGCATTTGATAAATTTAGGTCATATTTAATTGGAACAAAGGCTATTGTGCATATAGATCATTCTGTCATTAAATATCTAGTAACTAAAAAGGATGCAAAATCTAGACTTATTAGATGGATATTACTGCTGCAAGAATTTGATATTGAGGTAGTCGATAGGAAATGTACTAAAATCAAGTAGCCGACCGTGTATAGGCTTGAAAATGCATATGATACTGATGTTGCATACGAAGCTAAGGAAGAATTCCCTAATGAGAAACTTTTGAAGGCTACGGCTTTGCCGTGGTATGCTGACATTGTTAACTTTCTTGTTAGTGGTATTTTCCCTTGTGATCTTAGTAGTCAGGGAAGGAAGAAATTTCGACATGATGCCCCCTACTATTATTAGGACAAGCCCTACCTTTTCAAGCAATGAACTGATCAGATGATTTAGAGATGTGCACTTGAAAAAGAACAAGAAGACATCCTTTTCCATTGCCATTAATTCCACTCCATGTGGCGAACACTTTGGAGGATAAAGGATGATGAAACTTTAAAATACATGTGTTTTCACCTTATTTATTGATTAATTTGTCCTCATCATGTTATCCTTTCCATTCATTTTAGCATTTTTATCTTCGTATTTGCATTTTCTTTATAACCCCCTTGACCCGGTCTAGACACAAGACCGAACCGAGCGAGCTACATTAGGGTTTGTCGAGACAAACCTAAAAGAACTACTTAGAAACCAATCCTTTTTTTCATTTCATCTTTCCTAAATGCATAATTAAATTCTAAGGTGATCATGCTGTCGTCGGTGAAGATTACAACTCAATCAGGCGTCGAATTGACATCCAATTGCACGAATTAACATTTTAGAGACCAAAACATAATTTTAGCTAATTAAGCGGACTTCCTTGAAATTAAAGTTACCAATCCTTAATTATTCATATTTTATACAATCAGGTTAAATTTCAACTTAAAATAATCATCCAAACACGTTTAATAGCATGCTCAAGAAACATGGACTAAACTGTAAAGAATCAAACTTTAAAAAGTATTTTAACAGAATTATCTAACTTCATATCGGTACACTAGCACCCGGTTTCGATACGGGTTCAAGTTTCAAAGGCGTAATGATGCGGTCCTCAAGCGTATCGGTACGATTATGTAATGTTTGGAAATAAAGATTCTAGTAGCCAAAAGGCGTACCAGTACGGTTGCCCTTGTACTGACACCAAGCCAAATTATCAACATAGCGTACCGATACAGTCCTTAGGCGTATCGATAAGCCGAGGCATTTTTTCCCAGATTGAGCCGAGATAGGTCCCTGCATACCGATCCTTGAGGACCCATACCGGTACGGACAAACCTATAATGATCTCTTGGTCGAACATATGACACTTTGACTCAATCTAACATATACCATTCAAAATCTAATCATCATATAACATCCTAAACATCATTTCCTCAAACATAAAAGCATGGTAGAATATCATTCGCATCAAGACATAACCAAAACAAATCCCTATAGGCATGATCTCTACCCAAGCATGCATAATGTTTCCCAACCCCTCAAAACCAAGCATTAAGCACCATACAAGTCCAAAACATCAAACATAACTTGTACAAACAAGGAGTATCCAAAATAAACCTCCCAATTACAACTTGGTCACATTGCCTCTTATTACTACTTAGTATTTTTGAAACCATACTTTGAAAATGTCTCAACCCTTGGATCTCCTCTTGCGTACTTGATGTCCGAATGAGTCTATTTCTCTGCATTGATGAGAAATGAGAGCGTAAGCTATAAGCTTAGTGAAGGAATCTCAAAAACAATCATCAATGCATTAAAATCATTTTAAATCAAATCAAATGTACGAGTCTTATGCCAAAATCATATCATGCTTCTATAATCTCTTCAAATATGCACATTTAAATCATTTGCAACACATGTAGCATGGATTTCTATCATTAACCTCAATTTAAGCTTTATATGCCCAAATCTCTAAATAGCAAGCTTAAAGAACATCTCATGTATAAACCATATTAAACAAAACATAATCCATTTCTCATGATACATTATCTCATATATTGGCATTCAAATGATTCAAAAGCAAAATTCATTCTATTTTAAGAAAACACATCGGATACACACATTTCCCAAGTGGTTCCTTCGACCACTTCACATGCATCCTCGAATCGAAGTAGCCCTCAACGATTATAATGTATAAATCCACCAGCGGGAGAATTGGCACACTCTTGACCCCTCGACACACATGTGGCGACTTATTATAGTGCACCTGAAACCCTGTGGCTAGCCAACTATATCCAATAACAATTTATCTCAGCCACTTGCCAATATACTCAATAATAACCTCATTAACTTACTATTTTACATATGCATCAATTCAAACCATTTTCCAATACATTAAACTATGTATTCTAGCATTCTCAATTTTTTTCATAAATCATTTTCTATGCTCAAATCATCATCATGTATAATCATTTGCAGCATCTCTCATTTCTAAAACATGCATATAATAGTAAGTAATCAAATTTATAAACATTTGCATGAGATTGTATTTTGCAAAACCAAAAACGAGAGAGAGCTCAACCAATAATTACTTTCGAGCTTAGATAAGTATTTCAAACTTATCCTAAACTCCCAACAACCATCTTCAAACCTTTAAAAGCAGTAAAACGCGTTTCCACTAACCAACAACACAAAACTTTCTTGTCGTTGCGCGAATCACGCTTTTGAGGCTTCCGCAACCTCTCCAAAAGCTAAAGGATTCGACTCCCATGCTTTACCCAAACAAAAACAGAGGATTAATGCACTTCCATGCATCTCTAATTTCCAGAAACCAACAAACACAACTTCGCCTCACTAAAAACCATCAAACACCTCTCTAAAACAACCAAAATCATCACCAAACTTCATCTAAACAAAGGCCAGCCAAATCCTATTGATTTTAACATCTTAACAATATCAATTAACATCCAAAAACATCCTTGTAACGTCCTTATACCTCTAGCAACCCTACAACAACAAGATCACTTCAAAATCTAACTATTTACAACCTAGAAAATGAGCAATTCACATAGTTTCGGGATTTATTTAATTAATCTCTTCTAACAACATTAAAAAACATCTTATAAGAGATCTAAATCAATTTGATTCAATACAAAACATATCCAAATTATTGTTTATCAAATTTTTACATCAAAACTCAATTTAATCACCATATCCATGTTCAAATCATAATTCCATAACATAAATCAGTTGTAAAGGATCAAGAACTTGAGAATTTCATTAAAGAACCTTTAATTAGAGGAGAGAAACGAAAATCACCTCTAATTTCTAATTTCTCCCTTAATTGGCAAAGATTGGTAGAAATCCAAGTAGATTTTGTTGTAGGAATCAAAGAAATCAAGTATGAAATCAAAAGGAAATCAAAAGGAATTGATTACTGAGAATTTTGGAAAAGAATTGATAGTTTGACTGCTGAGAAAGTTGAGAGCAAAATTAGTTATGTGAGAACATGAATTGTGTACTTAAAAATCCTTTTATTAATTCTATTTTATTTAATTATTAAAATCATTTAAAAACCCTTTAAAAATAGCCTAAATTAAGGAAAAAATCTGATGGAAAAGTTTGGTTAATTAGCTCTTTAAAGATTCTAAGTTTGAACCTTTTACGATTTAGTCACCAAAAACAGTTTTGAAAACTTTACATTTTATTCACCAAACCAAAATGTCCCAAATCAATTTTAATTCCTTCAAATTGAATTTACCAAAATACTTAAAATATTAATTAAGTATTTTTTGATCGGCAAAAGTGTATGATTTTATTAAGTGGAATCATACACAACTATCACACTCAAGGGCCTCATTAAAAACCTCCCTAATCCTAAATGGAGAAAAAGAGTACCAATGAGTGTGATCAAAGGTTACAAACGCCCAAAAACAATAAACCATAACACGTAAAACATACATAAATTACCCCACATCACAATCAACTCATGTCATCATACGAATCGAAGTGTATCAGTCAACACCACTTTTCACCAGCGAATCAGCCAGAATTTTTGGCCTCCCGATATATATTACTAAAGAACACACATTGTAAGGATTCACATGCCTTATCATCTTGTCAGAACCATTGCCAATGATTCCAAGGGCGTCGAGTAGTGCATAAGATCCAGGACACTACTACCTTCGAATCCAATTAAATCACCACTGATTGTACACCTTTCCACTTAGACTCGTACACCAACCCCACGCATGACTCCAACACTCAAAACACATCCAAAACTTCAATCCGCTTAACCACTGATTAATGTTTCCAAACTGCTCTTATTCCATTCTTTTAGAAAGCCTTTCAGCCCCTTTAATTTACTCGCCATAGTCGGACGCCCCTCTAAAGTACTCAATCAGCACCATTCTTGTCCCATAGTGTGTATATTACTCAGATTTGATAACCAAGTATTGTTATTGGCTATCAAATTTGCAAACCTTGTAATCCACTCAAGACGGCTACATCGATTTCCAAGGCCAAACCAAGTGAAGAGTTTACCCTCGGTTTAGATTAGAGCAGCCAAGATGTTCATCAGGCTTAACGACCATGTTGAAGTCACCTCCCAAGCATCAATCTATTTGACGCGCAACCAATATTCCTCCCAAAACATCCCAAAAACTTGCTTGATCCGCCACCGCACATGGGGAATCACCCATCATTCATCACCTCTGTATCGACTTTGCGAAAGTGATGAAGCGCGGCGTATCCCAAATTGCTACCACTTATCTCGACCTACCCACGAACAATGCAGACACATAATCAAAGCTATCTGTATAACAAATCCGACTCACCAAAATATCATTCAGCATCTCCAATTTAGCCTCCTATAAAAGAACCATCTTACACTTTTGTTGTCGCAATAGATGTTGAACCGTTTCAAGTTTCGACTCCAAGCCAATTCCCCTTGCATTCTACGACAACAATCTCATCGCATAGCTAGATTATTTTTGCTCGTGTGCTTCGATCATCCGCGCGATATCCTGCACAATTTTCTCTTCGATACCAATCGTTACAGCCCTAATTAGTTTTACCAAATCCAGCGTTTCCCACGCCTCTTTCAATATCACACGCTTTCAATTATAGAAATCTGAATCCGAAAAAGATCCATTTGCAATTGCCAACGATGGTGGTACATTTTTCTTTAGACTACCCCTATTATTTTTTGCAAGTTTCTTTTCAGCCTCACTGCGTTCGCCTGTCGATAAAAAACTTAACAAAACTTCATTTACTTGTTGTACTCATCTATTCTCCCCATTATACACTATTGTTGTTGCTTTATCAGCCCTAGGCATTTCACTCCTTGGCTCATCCCCCAGTCGCGGGTTCGCTCCATCGATCACTAAATCTACCACCACTGAGAAGCCCTCGTCAACCTTACTCAAATCAACAATACCCTCACTCGACAGCACATCCATATTTCATTGGCTCTCCCTTTCTCGATGTACCACACTTACATCCTCATCTGCCATCCAACTTACCGTACTCGTCACACACCAATCTACTATCTTGTTTCCATCCAAAATACGCTTAATATGGCTCGACTCTACTGCCTCAAGAGTGAAAGAGTTAGGCACCACTGTTCCCTTATTTGACATCTCATTTCCTACCTCCTTGCCCGGGCTAGATATCTCAATCTCTTGAGTCATTTTTGCTTACTGTTTCATCAGAACTAAAGTTTTTGCACATTAACATTTTCACTCAGTTTGGAGTCCCTCGAGTCATTTAGTATGAGAGTAAACAATTCGATAACAAGTTGATTGTTAAGGCATTGTGTCGATATGGAGTTCACCATAAGATAGCCATAGCATATATCCCACTAACTAACGAACAAGCTAATGTGTCAAACTAAGAAATCACACAGATCCTTGAGAAGGTGGTTAAGCCAAACCGTAAGGATTGGTCCCTAAAGCTAGATGAAGCCTTATGGGCTTATCGGATTGCGTTCAAAACATCACTGGGCATGTCACCCTATATACTTGTTTATGGTAAGGCATGTCACTTATCGGTTGAGCTTGAACACAAAGCCTTTTGGGCTATTAAGAAGATCAACATGGATTGCCAAATAGCTGGAGAGAGAAGAATGTTTGAGTTTAATGAGTTAAATGAGCATCTTCTGGATACCTATGAGAATGCCAAGATTTACAAAGAGAAGACTAAAATATGACATGATGCTAAATTAATGCCCTAGTATTTTGTTGAGGGTCAAACAATTTTACTTTACAACTCTTGCTTGAAGCTTTTTCCAGGCAAGTTGAAGTCTCATTGGTCTGGCCCATTCCAAGTCATTAAGGTGTATTCACATGGTGCTATGGACATTAAGGATCTCAATGACGTCCCAATCTTCAAAGTTAATGTACAGTGCTTGAAGGCCTACAAAGGAGCACCGGTTTATCGTGACAAAACTTCAGTCACATCACTGGATGTCTAGTGCATCCAGTCCTATCCTTTAAATTTATGCACTTTAAATTCCCGCATTTAGATTTATGCAAATTGTTTTAGTCACTATATATTATTAGGTTTAGGTTGTATTTAATGTTTGTGTGTTTTTGGTAGTTTTTACAAGGAAAAGACAAATGGTTAAATGTTCTCCTAGGAACTAGGAAAGCAAACTAGATAAATATTGGTCGAGATTTGGTTTTTGATTATTCAATGAGAGAATATTCTATTTTTACCCTCCACCGCACCCTAAAACTCACTACACGTCATGACCACATTCCACACGCTACCTACATCCACTTTCTCGCTAAATGATGCTATCAGCATTTATTGTTGATTTCCCTCAGTCACTCTGAAAGCTCTTTGCCTCCCTAATCTTCCATGTACTTTTCCCCAAAACATCCTTATTATATTAGATAACCAAACCAATTGTCATTACAAAGAAACTCTTCACTTATTGGCGAAAAACCTCATACCTTCCTCTTACATTACGCTCTTCATTTATGATGGCACAATCAAGAAAAAGCCTTAGCCCTCCTTTATCTCCCTCTTTCCATAAGTAATTCTTCGACTCTTTTTTTAACTTTGACGATCCAGACTCCTCTACAGAGCTGCCTTTGTCCCTCCGCATCAACCTTTACTCTGCCAATTTTCAAAAGCAATATAAGTCATTGCAGGATCTAGAACTTATTCCAAAAGAAAGATTGGCAATATCTGAGCATTTCAAGCCCTCCTTGACGAAGATGAGTTTGCTGTCATAGAGTCACATGACTGGAAGTACTTTGTGAGACAGTTAGAACCCATTAATGTCAACTTGGTGAGAGAGTTTTATACCCACTTTGGCTACAATGGAGATGGTTGGGTGACAGTTCGTGGCGTATAGGTGGAGTTTAGGAAATCTTTGATCGCCCGTCATTACCATCTTTAAGAGTTCGAGAGGGCTCACTCCAGATTTTTAACCAGTACCACCGCTGAAACGGATGTTAGAGTTCTAGAAGACCTTTATCTTTTTGGAACCATGTGGAAAAGAATGCTGTCAAATGCTAGGGCAGTGCACTAGAAGGACCCTACCCCAATTGCTAAATTCTGGCCGAGGTTCATCAACACACGACTCTTACCTACCAAAAATCAAACCACATTCTCTCGCCGCCAATTGCTTCTCCTTTACTCTATTCTCCATGGGTAAGAGATTGTGCCTTACGAGCTCATTTATGGAGCTATTCTGGAGCGAGTCGCGTCCAAACGAAAGGTCAAGGAACTATCTTTTCCTAGACTCATCATAACTTTCTATTAGGAGGCTGGTGCACCTAAATGGGAAAGGGACAAAGTTCTATTGAGATAAACAATCAATGCAAGATGGCCAAGAGAAGGGTGCATTAACAATTTAAAAATTAGTGGAAGCAAAGAAAAACTGACACAAGCAATTTAGAGTGGTTCAACCTTCTCAAAAAGGTTTACATCCACTACTTAGGCTATCTACACTAAGGATTTATCAAATCCACTAGATTTGTTTTCCTTTTGGGGTTCAAGGAGATAACCTTACAACTCCCTTAAGGTTTATACCCCAAAACCTTAAGAACTCTCACAAAGAGAAATACAAATGATAGCAAACTGAAAATCCCTCACAAGGTAAAATGTTTGCACAATTCTAGGCTCACTAAAAACCCAAACACTTGAATAAAAAGAATACAATTGAAATCACTCAAATGGGTCTACAAGATTTGACACTAAAATCTCAAAGATTGTTGAATGTGTGCTTGAATGCTTTTGACTTGTTGAATTAATGTTGAAGAAGCTTTGGAGACTTAATTTTATACTCCCTCATTGATTTCTAACCGTTTGGGGAGCTAGGATATTGATTATAGCCGTTGGGATGTATTTTTCTCTCAATAAATGTTGTCTAGCAACACTGGTATCGGTACTTGAGCACTAGATCAGTACCTGTGATAAGAGAAAATAGTTGTTGCAACAAAAGGGTATCGATACACGAGAAGCCTTATCAATATGGAGTGTGTATTTTACAAAGGGTATCAGTACGATCCGTACGGTACGATACCGATTTTGCTCACTAGAATCCTTAGAAGTTTTGCACAAAAAGTTGTATCGATACGCCTAAGAGGGTATCGGTACACATAAACGTTTTTCAAAACCAATGGTTCCAATAAACTGAAAAGGAAACGGTCGAATAATAAATGTAAAAGATTTAGAAAATCTTTAACCTCTGTACTGGTACGCTATAAGCCATAGCGATACTCATAAGAAAATTTGGTTTCCAGGTTTAAATAGGTGGACCGATACGCGACCAGTCGTATCAGTACCCTATAGCCATTAAGCAAAAATAAATTTTCCAGTAGCAAAAACTCGCACCGATACGGCCTACGGCGTATCGGTACTTCTGTACCAAATTGGCTATTTTGAGTACCCAAACACTTAGAAAATATTTGGGGTTTAAGGTTTTGACTTAGAAATTATTGTAAGTTCAATTCTTTGTTAATTTAGTGAGTTAATTGAGTATTTTAGAATTTATTCCTTTTTACAAAATATTCCTTGTTATATCAAAATCAAATATAAGTTTAACAATCTCCCCCATTTTGATATAGCAAAACCAAAATAAATTTTTAAGTCACTCCCACATTCTTTAAGGCTAAAGGATAGTTTATTTTGAAAAACCTTTGAAAATTTATCTCATATTTCTCCCCCTTTTTGTTAGATCAAAATCAATAGGGCAAATAAACACAAGTATAAGGCAATGTAACTCCAAAGATAATCAAACAACATAAATATTATAAACGTAAAGCATTGAAATTCAAAGCAACATAATATCCAACTTAAACTTAAAAGCATAAAACATAATGTCATAGGAAATCAAATAAAGACAAAGGTGGATAAAACTCAAATCCTAATACATAATATGATATGAGATGCGAAGTCTAAGAGTCATCCTCATCTTCATCACCAAGCGCATGACCACGCCATTCGGTATGAAAAACGGTAAGGGTCATATCCATTGAAGCTACACAATTCTCCACGAAGGTCACTCTAGCATCCATAGAGGTCAAATGAGCATCAATGGAGTAGAAACGAGTATCCATGATAGCAAACTTCTCATCAAGGTAAGCCATAAGTGCATCTAGAGAAGGTTGAGAAACCGGAGCAATGGGAAAATTTTCCACTGGATCGGCTTGAGAACCACTAGGAAAATCCATATTGCAAACCCATTCTCCATTGTAGAAGGTGAACTTGGCTTGTCGAAGAGATCGATCATCAATGGGGTCGATGAGAGGCACTCCAAGATCAAGGGAACAATTGTTGCGCGTAATAAGTGCTCCACAATTATGGAAGTGTACACGTCGCAAGTTATAGTATAAAAGATATCGTCTCCACAGGGATTGGTGCCACTTCAAGAATCTAATCTCTTGCACTGTAAAAAGTAAAAGAACACAAGTAGAAAATTGTAGGATTTTTAACTAACAACTAAACTAGAAAGCAAATAAGTAAAAAAAGATGTAATCAAATGAGAGAGAATAGGCCAAGTTATCGTGAGTTGAGGTGTGATAGCCGATTGGATCGTCTTGGTAAAAGAGTGCAAGGGCAACTCAGTTGCCGTGGCAACTTGTGCAGTGGGGTTGCCTTGGCAACTAATCGACGATTGCCTGGGCGACTGGCTGGGCAACTGTTTGGACGGCTGGGCAGCAACTTCAAGGTTCGACGGAGCGTTCTTCAATGGTTTCTTCTTATCCCTAATTCAAAACTCTAGCTAATTGTGCATGCCTTGATAATATATCTCTGCGTGAATCAAGGGTGAACAACAACCAATCTTGCGTTCCTCTTAGCCGTTGAAATCCTTAACTTATTCCTAAGCCAGATTAATCTTCATCATCAATAGATTGAATAAAGATCATACTCATTCGTTTCTTGAATCTAACTCTCCCGATATTAGATAAATAGATGAAGTTACGAGATCTTCTCCCAATTCACTCGCAAACAAGAAGAAAAACCAAGAATGAGTAAACCTTGGATTGAAAGTGCAAACTCTTTTTACCTAAACAAAATCCAATTGTTTCTCACAACCACAAAACACAATAACCTTAGCCAAATAAATTTAGTTCATGGCTAGGTTCCAAAGAAACACAAGACAAAGAATTCCTAGTATAAACCTAATTGAACAAGAAAGAAAAAGATGAAGAATGGTTGAAGCCTTGTCGAAATCTCTCCTTGCTCGTGTCGAAATCTCCCTCCTCTCTTTGTCAAAATTTCTCCTTCTCCCTTTGTCGAAATTTCTCTCATCTCTCCCTTGGAGTTGACGGCTTGGTCCTCAATTTATAGGGCTAGGTCAAAGTCTTTTTTAAGGAGAAAGTTAAGTTGGAATTAAATATCTTTAAAGAATATAATTCTTTATTATATTTAAACTCTTTCTAGAACTTCTCCTATCTTCTTAGGATTTAATTTCTCTTTAACCTCTTCATGGAAATCAAACTCCTTTTGGATTTAACTTTGCTCCACGTCATCTTGGGCTTATCTAGTCATCAATTTCGACTACCATGTCATCTTATCCCTTATCAAAAATTGCCCTGGCAACTAGCTCGACATCTCCTTCATGCATTGCCCTGGCAACTAGCTCGGTATCTCCTTCATGCATTGCCCTGGCAACTGGTTCCAGCCTTGTTTTGGCAAGTGATTCTGCACACACATAAAACTCACCAAAGCAGTATCTTTTTCCATAAAATTAAGCAAAATATGAAATCAAGCTTGTCCATCAAGGAAACAACGCAAACATGCATGAATGGCTAATAATGCAACTAATATGAGCCTAATTCTAGCAATAATATGAATAAAAAGGGTGAATAAAATAGTACTTTTAGACACTTAACACACCCCAAACTCAAACTATTGCTTGTCCTCAAGCAATGCAAACTAATAATTATCTGCCAAGACTTCAATTTTCACAAACTTAGCTTTGAACTTGACTTCAATTCTCAGAATCGTGGCACAAAGTATGATTGGCTTTTCATTTTTCAGAAAACTTAGGAGTTACTCGGAATCAAACTATAATGCTTGTGAGTGTGTGCGGAGTTGTGTGCAAGTTGATTTTTCAGATTCTATGCAAACAAGAGGTTTTCGAATTACTTCATTCGGTTCTTTTAACATGTTTTAACTAGAGCCGGTTTCAGGCACCTCTAGTGTTTTGTTTTTAGTTTTCTTAAGTTAATTAATTTATTCGACTAGAGCCGGTTTTAGGCACCTCTAGCGATCAATTTTTAGCACATACTGGAGCCAATTTCGAGCACCCCTAGTGATCAATTTTTAGCATATACTAGAGCTAATTTCGGTCACCTCTAGTATTCATCCAAATTTTATTCTAATCCCCCAGCTTTTTAACTATCAACCTAAGTTCACTATAATTCCTTATATCAATCAAGCCATACAGTGTTTCATCAAGTTTAGCATCATAGTACGATTCTAAGTGTTTCCATGTTTATCCTAGAATAAAAATTTATATTAATTAAGTACATTGGCAAAGTCATCATCGGATATTCATCAAATCTAGGAAATTCTTGTTCCAACTAAAGGCATGGCAAGCAATTTATGTATCCTAAATGCAATACTTAAGATGAATGCAACTAAACATGGTAACTAACTAATAACAATCCCCCCAAACTCGAGTGAGGCATTTTCCTCAATGCATGCACAAAGAAAAATAAAAATAAAGAAAAGTAAAATACAAACGAGGACTTACTCCGAGAGTTCGTCGTCGTGGATGATTAGTTTCCTTTTGGTCGGTGTCTTGATTCTTTTGCTTGAACATGGTGGTTGCTTCCTTGCTGCCGATGGTGGAATCGATCCTCGTACGAGGTTGTCCTCATCGTCCTCTTCATCAATGTCATTGGCTTTTCGCTTGGGCTTGGAGGATTCGATTGGTGCGGTCTTTGTTGGTGCAATGGAGGACTCGCCCGAATCTAAAAAATCAGACAATGATTCAGTACGAGTTGCTTTAGGCATAGGTGCTTTACCTTTGGCTTTTGTAGTGGTTCCTGAGGCATACGCGTCTGGAGTTGCCGAGGCGTGTGCGTCAAGGGTTGCCGAGGCATGTGCGTCAAGAGTTGCTGAGGGGTCGAAGGTTGCCGAGGCATGCGCATCCATGGTTACCGAGGCATACGCGTCCATGGTTGCCGAGGCAACTAACAGTTGCTCATCCGAGAATGCATCGCATATCTGAAAATCCGTGTCCTCCACCCTATTGCGTTCTAAGCGTGATAAGTGATCGACCACTTGATTTTCTGTCCTTAATTTCAATGTCAAACTATTGTAAAAGCAATATCCAACGAATCAAATGAGGTTTGGCATCCTTTTTAGCAAACAGATCTTTAATTGCCGAATGGTACGTATGGACAATTACCTTTGTACCAATCAAATAGGATCAAAACTTGTCAGATGCGAAAACTACGGCTAGTAACTCTTTCTCCGTTGTTGTGTAATTCACTTGAGTACTATTAAGAGTTTTACTAGCGTAGTATATCACATGAAAGGTCTTACCTGTACGTTGGCCTATGACTGCTCCTACCACGAAATCACTTGCATCACACATGAGCTCAAAAGGTAGCGTCCAATCTGGTGGAATGACAATGGGTACTGAGGCAAGCTTTTCCTTTAGGGTTTCGAATGCTTGGGCGCAAGAATCATCAAAATTGAAGACTTTATCCTGTTCAAGCAAATTGCCAAGGGTTTAGTAATTTTAGAAAAATTATGAATGAACCTCCTGTAAAAACCTGCATGTCCAAGAAAGCTTCGGATTCCTTTAACCGAACTTGGTGGGGGTAATCTCTCGATCACGTCCACCTTGGCTTTGTCTACTTCAATTCCCTTGGATGAAATCTTGTGGCCGAGCACTATTCCTTTATCTACCATAAAATGGCACTTTTCCCAATTAAGGACTAAATCGATTTCTTCACATCTTGCCAACACCTTCTCTAAATTACTGAGGCAACTGTCGAAGTCATTACCAAAAACAGAAAAATCATCCATGAAGATCTCAAGGAAGTCTTCGACCATGTCTGAAAAGAGTGCCATCATGCATCTTTGGAAGGTTGCCGGGGCATTACACAATCTAAACGGCATCCTTCAGAAAACATAAGTACCGTATTGGCATGTGATGGTTGTCTTTTCTTGATCTTCTGGTGCTATGACAATTTGATTGTAACCTGAATAACCATCTAGAAAACAATAAAAGGGTTTACCTGCAAGACGATCAAGCATTTGATCAATAAAGGGTAATGAGATGTGATCTTTCCTAGTGGCTTTGTTTAGCTTTCAATAATCCATACAAACCCTCCAACCGGTCACAGTCCTGGTTGGAATGAGTTCATTGTTTTCATTACTTACCACCATTATACCTCCCTTTTTCGGTACACATTGTACCAGACTTACCCATGTACTATCAGAGATAGGGTATATGATGCCGGCGTCAAGCCACTTGATGATTTCGTTCATTACAACCCCTTTCATAACATGATTCACTTTCCTCTAGGCCTCAATCGAAGGTTTGTGATTATCTTCCAACAAAATCTTGTGCATGCACACTGTCGGGCTAATTCTCTTCAAGTCGGCAATTATCCACCCTATTGCCTTCTTGTGTAGCATCAACATTTTGATCAGCTTCTTTTCCTACTCAGGCTGTAACTTAGAGGAAATAATTACAGGCAGTGTATTATCAGTTCCCAAGTAAGCATATTTTAGTTATCCTGACAATTTTTTCAACTCAAGAATCGGTGGTCGTTCAATGGAGGGCTTTTCGGGTTTACCTTCCTTATCTGAGTAATCCAGTGGTTCAAAGTATGTACGTGGTCGATGAACTAACCAATTTACATCATCTTGTTGTTCCTCATCGAACGGTTCTTCATACTTCTCAGGTTCCTCTTGATCGGCAATGTAGTTGCCGAGGTAACTAATTCCTCGTCCAAATCAAACTCTGTCGTGGCATGAAGAAGTTGGCATTCTTTCGAATCATCAGCATGCCTTAGTGTTTTGAACACATTTAGTTTAACTTGCTGGTCATTCACCCTCATTGTGAGTTCTCCCTTTTCAACATCGATCAAGGTTCTCCCTGTTGCTAGAAAGGGTCTCCCGAGAATGATAGGTGCATGCTCATCTGCTTCACAATCCAAAACAATAAAGTTAGCGGGAAAAATGAATATATCAACTTTTACCAGTATATCTTCAATTTTTCCCTCTGGATGCACATAGGATCTGTCGGCTAGCTGTAGCATAACTGTTGTAGGTCTTGCCTTCCCAATTCCTAATTTTTGGAAAACCGATTTAGGCATCAAGTTTATGCTGGCTTCAAGGTCACATAATGCTTTCCCGACATAGTGGTTTCTGATGGAACAAGGTATTGTGAAACTTCCGGGATCCTTCAACTTGGGTGGCATGCGATTGTGCAACATGGCCATGCATCCCTCTGTTGCGACAACTGTTTCAAACTCTCTTAGCCTTGTTCTCTTGGACACAATGTCTTTCATAAACTTGGCATAGTTCGGCATTTGTTCAATCGCCTCAACCAATGGCAAGTTGATGTGGACTTGCTTTAAGATATCAAAAAACTTTTTGAATTGATATTCTTTCTTTTTTCGCTTCAACCTTTGTGGGAATGACGGTGAAAGTCGGATGTCTTCGATCCTTTCATTGGTCTAGAACCTAATTGATGGCATTGGTGGGGCAACTAGAGTTGTCGAGGCATCATCAATTGGGGTTGTCGTGGCGTACCTATTGTTGGTTGCCGAGGCATACTTATCGCTGGTTGTCACGGTAATTCCTAGTTCAGCATCTGAGGCTTGCCGCTGAGTTCATCTTGTTCTTTTTGTGGAGTTTTGTTTGATGAGCGAGCTTAAGCCTCTTTAAGTTGTTGGCCACTTCTAGTGTTGATCGCCTTACATTGCTCATGGCCAATTCCTCTTGCGACTTCAGTATCGCTAGGTAAACCTCATTGCGGTCTAGTATTTAGGTTTTGAGCAAATTGTCCGACTTGATTTTCCAATGCCGCCTCTTGGTTTTGCAATCTCATCTTGGTCCTATTAATAAAAGCATAAGTGTTTTTTATGAAGTTACTATTCTCAGCAATATAAGATTCAATTTTCAACATAAAAACATTGAGAGAATTTTCCAAAGAACTAGATGTTATCAGTTGTTGTTGCGGCAACTGTTGCCGTGGCATATTCTGATAGAATCCTGATGCTTGTGCATTCTGATTGTTCTGGTTTAGAGTATTGTTGGGATTACTCCATGAAAAAGTCGGGTGCTTCTTCCAAGCTGGATTGTATGTATTGGACATCACATTGTTGTTCAGGTTGTAGTTCCCCACATAAAAGCTGGATTCTGCATACATTCAGATGAATCATGGTTACCACCACATAACTCACAAAAGGAATCCATTACCTTGACCTCCTGTGTGTTTGTTTTCTACATGTTCTGGACCATCTTCGTTAGAGCGGCCAATTGTGCCGAAATTGAGTCTGATGATCCCAGTTCATGTATTGTGGCTTGGCGTCCAACTCCTCCTCTTCTAGCAGAGGGGAATTGATAATCATTCTTGGAAAGCCTGTTTAGAATTTGCATTGCTTCCTCCGGCGACTTATCTAGGAGTATGCCGTTTGCCGAGGCATCTAGCATCATCCTTGTTGGTGTATTCACAGCGTTGTAAAACATTGTTACTTGTGTCCACACTAGGAATCCGTGTAGGGGGCATTTGTGTAGAAGTTCTCTATATCGCTCCCAAGCCTCGTACATGGATTCATCATCTGCCTGTCGAAAAGAAGTAATTTCGTTACGAAGCTTATTAGTCAAATTTCTAGGATTAAATCGAGTAAGGAAATCACGACAAAGACCGGTCCAAGATCCTATTGATCCGACAGGAATACTATTCAACCATGCTTTTGCCCTATCCCTCAGTAAATAGGGGAATAATCTTAGTCGTAAAACATTAGGGGTGACTCCTTGTATTTTGAATGAGTTGCAAATCTCGAGGAAAGATTTAAGATGTTGTCGTGCATCTTCAGTTGCTGAGCCGCCAAATTGACCAATTGTGTTGATCATATTGAACATCACCGGTTTCAACTCAAAGTGGTCAGCTTCAATTTCAGGTGTGACAACTCCTGGACTAAGTCCTTCAAGATCTTCTTCAAGATAATCTCGAATAGTTCTGTTTCGTGCAAGAATCACTCCTCCTCCTGCTGGAACATCTTGATTCATATTGCCATCTTGATTATCCATTGCTACTCTTAACCTTTGTCTGAGTCTTTGCAAGGTTCGTTCGATTTCTGGATCAAAGGGATATTCTGGTGTAATCGGTCTCGCCCTGGTCATATACCAATGCAAAACCAAAGTTTGTTAGCCCTTTGAATCTTAAACAAGAAAAATAAAAAGTGCAAGAAAATAAAAACAAAGTTGCTATTGCCAATCCCCGGCAACGGCGCCAAAAACTTGTTGCGCGTAATAAGTGCTCCGCAATTGTGCAAGTGTACACATCGCAAGTTATATTATAAAAGATATCGTCTCCACAGGGATTGGTGCCACTTCAAGAATCTAATCTCTTGCACTGTAAAAAGCAAAAGAACACAAGTAGAAAATTGTAGGAGTTTTAACTAACAACTAAACTAGAAAGCAAATAAGTAAAGGAAGATGTAATCAAATGAGAGAGAATAGGCCAGGTTATCGTGAGTTGAGGTGTGATAGCCGATTGGATCGTCTTGGTAAAAGAGTGCAAGGGCAACTCAGTTGCCGTGGCAACTTGCGCAGCGGGGTTGCCTTGGCAACTAATCGACGATTGCCTGGGCGACTGGCTGGGCAACTGTTTGGGCGCCTGGGCAGCAACTTCAAGGTTCGGCGGAGCGTTCTTCAATGGTTTCTTCTTATCCCTAAGTCGAAACTCTAGCTAATTGTGCATGCCTTGATAATACATCCCTGCGTGAATCAAGGGTGAACAACAACCAATCTTGCGCTTCTCTTAGCCATTGAAATCCTTAACTTATTCCTAAGCCGGATTAATCTTCACCATCAATAGATTGAATAAAGACAATACTCATTCGTTTCTTGAATCTAACTCTCTCGATATTAGATAAATAGATGAAGTTACGAGATCCTCTCCCAATTCACTCGCAAACAAGAAGAAAAACCAAGAATGAATAAACCTTGAATTGAAAGTGCAAACTCTTATTACCTAAACAAAATCCAATTGTTTCTTACAACCACAAAACACAATAACCTTAGCCAAATAGATTTAGTTCATGGCTAGGTTCCAAAGAAACACAACACAAAGAATTCCTAGCATAAACCTAATTGAACAAGAAAGAAAAAGATGAAGAATGGTTGAAGCCTTGTCGAAATCTCTCCTTGCTCTTGTCGAAATCTCCCTCCTCTCTTTGTCGAAATTTCTCTCCTCTCTCCCTTGGAGTTGACGGCTTGGTCCTCAATTTATAGGGCTAGGTCAAAGTCTTTTTTGAGGAGGAAGTTAAGTTGGAATTAAATATCTTTAAAGAATATAATTCTTTATTATATTTAAATTCCTTCTAGAACTTCTCCTATCTTCTTGGGATTTAATTTCTCTATAACCTCTTCATGGAAATCAAACTCCTTTGGGATTTAACTTTGCTCCACGTCATCTTGGGCTTATCTAGTCATCAATTTTGACTACCATATCATCTTATCCCTTATCGAAAATTGCCCTGGCAACTAGTTCCAGCCTTGCTTTGGCAAGTGATTCTGCACACACGCACCAAAGCAGTATCTTTTTCCACAAAATTAAGCAAAATATGAAATCAAGCTTGTCCATCAAGGAAACAATGCAAACATGCATGAATGGCTAATAATACAACTAATATGAGCCTAACTCTAGCAATAATATGAATAAAAAGGGTGAATAAAATAGTACTTTTAGACACTTAACAACAATCTATCCCAAACTTGTGGAACATGAAGCTAAAAGCAGTGCCATAGGTGAAAGAAGTCACAAGGGTGGTTTGACGGTTTTGAGCAAGATGGACTAACTCGGTAAACATAATTTAGGCTAGGTTTGGACGTTGTTCCCCACGAAAGCAATGAAGCCAAAAGTCATCCACTTGGCGAATGGTGGACCACTTACCACCGGATGGTCAAAACCACCAAGTGATGAGAAAGTAAAGAAAACACTCATGGGCATCGATCACGGTTATGGAGCCACCATAAATTTGAGCAAAAGAGTTCTCATCATCAATACATATATCCTCCATCCCCAAAAGTTCGGGAATTTTAGTGGAATCAAGTAAACATTTCTTTCCCATAAGATAAGACTCAATAGCTACGACCTCAATTTTCTCTCAATTTAAAATACACCAGAAATTTGACTAGAAAATACGAACAAGATTTTTGTAAAGAATGATGGTTATGGTTAAAAAAGTCATAAATTTCCAACGCCTCATTAAATCAAGATATCAAAATTTAAAATCACTGGAGCGCATAAAAGTATTATCAACAACTCGCTCATGACGCATTTTAAAAGTTTGAAATTGTTTAAAAAAATTTCATATCATTGGAATATTCCGGCTCATTAAAACAATGGATAAAAAGTTTGTTAAGATTGGGTTTTGTACCATTGTTTTCGGGATTGAGATTTGGGTTAAGATTAGAAGAACTAGCACTCAAATCTTTTTTATATCTCTTTTTGGGAGGCATGGTTTAAAACCTGCAAAATTTAAACAAAAAAACACATGTATGCATAAACATCAAATTCAATCCAATGATCAAGGTAGTATAAAAATATATATTGAAAATTTTATAATTATATACAAGTATAAAGAAAAATTTTGGCAAAGTTAAAATTTGAAAACTGGAAAATAAAATATACGAGTATAATTGTATATTCGAATAAAAAATTTAAGTTTTGAAAGAATTTTTGTAAAATCTTTGAAAACAATGATATATACATCATAAATATATAAATTTTAAACATAAAAGCTATACAAATATAAAAGAATCCAAAATATAAAGAAAATAAGCTTTTTATCTTGAGTATGGATGAATGGATGAATTAGAAGATGTTTTGCACGAAGCTTGATGAACTTTGCTTGGGTTTGATGTTGAAAACAAAACCCCCCAAAGATATTTGATGATTGTTGATGAAAAATTGAGCGATTTGAATGGTTTTTGTAGAGAACACGGCTAGGGTTTTTAGGAGAAAAAGTTGGTGTTTGAGTTAAATTAGGAAAACCCTATTAATGGCTCTAGCAAACATGAGTACCGATACGCATAAAGTGCGTACTAAAACTGTAATACCCCAACATTTGGTTAGTGACTAAATTGCAAAGTTTTAAAAGTTGGTGGTTTTAGTTCAGTGACTAAAACGTAAAAAATTCAAAGTTTAGGGGTCAAAGTAAAAAGTTGGGAAAAGTTTAGGTGCCAACATGGTAATTTTCCCAATAAATATTTTTATGGCAAAAGTGAATAGTTCATCCCGGTATAAGAATTTTGGTGGGAATTAGAGTTTTGGTACGAGATTTGTATAAAAAGCTATAAAAGGAAAAAAGTTCCAGGAATTAATTCAGATGAACATTCGAACTCGGAAAATTATAAAAATTTGATGGGAGTCTTAGACAGACTAAAGGAACATGATACTGAAATTTGGAATTTTTTTGAATCGATTTGGATTTGATTCTATGCAGTATTCTAAAAAGTGCATAATGGTATTTTGTAGATATATGGATTCATTAATGGCATTTTTGACCTTTTGCCCTTACTTTTTAATTAAAATTGATTATTTTGGATAAGAGTCACTACATGATTGGTCATAACTAAGGGCTAAAGTAGTCAATTTGCTATTAAATAAGATTTTTAAATTAGGAATTAATGAATATAATGCCATTTGTATCTTAATTAAACAAAGAAAAAAAGGCTAGAATTTTCTTCATACTCTCTCCTCCATTTTGAAAGCAACAAGAAAGGTAAGAACAAGTTTTCAATTCAATTTTTTATGAGATTTAGTTGGTTTTTAGATTATGACATCAAATAAAGAATTGATCTACATGAAATTCTCTTTCATTTGATATAAGTTTTGAAGAGTTTCCATGTTTGTGTTGTGAGATTTGAAGTTAGGGTTTGTGAAGAACATGTTGGAAAATTATGTTTCATGAGTTATTTTGATTGATTATGATGTTGTGAAGTTGTTTCAAGCATGAAAATTCCATGATTTTGTCTTTAGGTTGATTTTGGAAAAGTTGAAAAATTAGGGGAAACTCTTGCAAAATTTTTATTTGATGTGGAAATGATGTAGGAAGCTTGAATATAATGTTCTAAGGTAGAATTCATGCTTGAATCAAGTTGGAAAATTTTGGTCAAAGTGACCTTCGGAATTCGGCGACTTGAAGAATATTAAGGGAAAATTATGGAAAATTTTTGTAAGGTTGGAAAGTGTGTTAGAACGATTTTGTAAGCTTTTTGAAGTTATTTGGATTAGTTTGTAAGTATTTGAAATGTTAAGGACCAAGTTGAAAATTTTGGAAAGTTTAAAGACTTGGTTGTTAAGCTTGTTTTTTGAAGTGTATTGTGTTAGAAAATCAACTTAAGTGATGAAAATGATGATTTTGAAGTTTATGTGAACTTGAGGGACTAAATTGTAAGTTCAAAAAATCCAAGGACTTGTTTGTAAATTTTTAAAGTTTAGGTTCTCAAGTGTAAAGAATGAAGAATGTAAGGCTTAGAGTTGAAAATGATGGTTGGGAGCTTAAAAGGAGTCTTTTAGGACTAAAGTGAATATTTTTGGAAAGTTATAGAATTATTAGGAATATTTTCCTAATATATATATTAATGTTAGTAAGATGCTAACATTACTTTGAAATGGTATTTGTTGTTGAAATGTGGTGTAGATTGTATTCGTGATCACAATCAAGGTTCGAACAAGTCGGTAAATAAAGGAAAAGCTCCAGAGTAAAGTAATAGTACAGTATAGCTAGTGAGGCAAAGGTGAGTGCATTTTTATTTATTTATTATTATGCTATGAGATAGACTTGTGATAAGTCAATCTCGAAGGTTAAAGGTAAAGGGTTTGAATTATCTGAAATGTTTGAATGGTTTATAAATGATTTAGGGTATGAACTGCCCAATGCAAATTTCTATATATGAAAGTGATTTTTTATGATTTATTGGTATTATTGATAAAAGGAAAGTTCATATTATTGAAATGTTGAATGCCCATTGTATGTCTATTGAGAGTCTTGGTATATTGGCATGCCAAAGAGTTAGAGTATATTGGTTTAATACTGCTACTAAGCAGGCGATACATTTAATACTGTTATGGGAGGCGAGACGGTGAGTTGTGTTTTACAACTATGATCCAGTGAAGGTTATTAATGTCGTTAAGTTACGGTAGTATTTCTAGTGATACACTAGCATTGATCTATTGATCCAAACACAACTGATTAGTTGTTGCGGGCACATGTGCATTACTCATCATTAAACTCGCATACCTTGCATTCTCATATATAGCACATTGGGCTATGCTATATTATCAATGGAATTGAAAGTGGAATGGTTTGGTAAATCAGATTCGTGATTTTCAAATCCTTTTTAATATTTTTATTATACTTATAGTGAAATGTTTTTTTTTCAATTATTATATATATTGCCTCACTAAGTGTATACTTAGTGTGTGATTGTTTCACTCGTAGGTTATAAGGAGCTTAAGAAGTAAGGAGCACCTGCAAATATCATCACATTTTGAGAGTGGTACATCAGAATCAGTATGACATCTTAAATGTTGTCTTTTGATAGTTCTATTTGGTATGTATAATATAAATGTTTAACTGCTCTGGTATAACTATGTTTAATAGAATATGAGTTTAAACGTATTTATTTGCTATCTAGATTATTTTTAAATTAGGCAGTTTTTAAGCAGTTTTATTAATTAGATGTTTAAAAAGTAAATTGCCTAGTTGCTGCTTAAATCTAGATTTAAATTGAACTTAGAAAAATTAGATTTTTAAATTCTATGCGATTAACTATTACTTTAGTTTAAAATGGTTTGATATATTATTAGGAAATTTTATTTTAACGAAATTTGATATAGAAATTATTATACTTTTATTATGTGACATCTCTGACTTGTATTCAGTAATGAATACCGAAAATGGGTGTTACAAAAACCATATACCGGTACGAGTTTACCCGTACCGATCCACGACTCGTACCGGTACAAACTGATATGTACCAAAATACTACCCATGATACCCCGTATCGATACGACAACCCCCATATTGATACCCTCTGACTAAATTTTATAGATTTGAATGCAAATTACTCAAAAATTCGATTTTACTCGAATCGATGTGCATGATTATGGTATGAGATCATCATAAATGGGAAAAAATGGATACATACTCCCCTAACAACATGAATAGATGCATATAGGAGCAAAGTCACACAAACATGAATATTAACCAAATTCAAGCAAAATTTAAGCACCAAACAAGGCTCTAAGGTTTAAGAAAGGCTAGTAAGCCCTAACACTCTCCTAAGAGTCCAAAAACACTCTTTATCTAAAGGTTTGGTAAAGATGTCCGCTAATTGGTTCAAGGTGTCTACATACTCTAGAACAAAATCATTTTTCAAGACATGATTTCTAATGAAATGATGTCTTATTTCTATATGCTTGGTTCTAGAATGTTGGATGGGATTCTTAGTGAGGCAAATAGTACTAGTATTGTTACACTTTAAAGGGATGGTACCTACATCAATTCCATAAATCTAAGAGTTATTACTTCATCTAAAGGACTTGAGCACAACAACTACCGGCCAAAATATATTCCACCTCAGTGGTAGATAGCACTACGCTATTTTGCTTCTTAGAAAACCATGAGTAAGCATGTTACTAGGAATTGACAAGTATCGAAGGTACTTTTTCTATCTATCTTACAACCTCTATAATCCGCATTCGAATAAGCATACAAACTAAAGGATGAGTCTCTAGGATACCAAAGACCTAAACAATAGGGTGTCTTTAAGGTATCTAAAGATTCTCTTAATGACTTGTAAATGCGATTCTCTAGGATTAGCTTGAAATCTAGCACACAAGCAAACACTAAACATGGTATCCGGTCTACTTGCGGTAAGATAAAGCAAAGAACCTATCATAGATCTATAAAGCTTAATATCAACATATTTACCTCCTTCATCTTTGTCAAGCTTTGTAGAAGAGCTCATGGGAGTGGCTTAAGGCTTTACATTCTCCAAGCTAAACTTATTGAGCATATCCTTGATGTACTTTGCTTGATTGATGAAGACGTCATCCTTCCTTTGTTTGATTTAGAGTCCCAAGAAGAATGAGAGCTCCCCCATCATGCTTATTTCAAATTCACCTTGCATTCACTTAGCAAAATCTTGGCAAATAAGTTCATTGGTAGAACCAAAAATAATATCATCAACATAAATTTGAACTACTAAAATGTATTTTCCTTTTCTTTTTATAAAAAATGTAGTATCAACCTTCCTTTTGTCGAAACCTTTAACAATTAGAAAATTTGACAATCTTTCATACCAAGCTCTAGGAGCTTGTTTGAAACCATATAAAGCTTTTGAAAGTTTAAAAACATGGTTTGGATATTTTGGATCTTCAAAATCGGGTAGTAGTTCTACATACACTTCTTTATTTATAAAACCATTTAGAAAAGCACTTTTAACATCCATTTGAAAAAGCTTGAATTCATGATAACATGCAAATGCAAGAACATCTTAATAGCTTCCATTCTAGTTATGGGTGCATAGGTTTCATCAAAATCAATTCCTTCTTCTTGAGTGTAACCTTGAGCAACAAGTCTAGCCTTGTTTCTTACTATGTTACAATTTCATCTAGTTTGTTTCTAAAAACCCATTTAGTACCTATAGTAGATTTATTACTAGGCCTTTCAACTAATGTCCAAACTTGACTCCTCTCAAATTGATTTAACTCTTCGTGCATAGCCAATATCCAATAATGATCATTTAACGCTTCTTTGATATTTTTAGGCTCCATGTATAAGATAAATGCAACATAATTTCATGTATTTCTAAGAGATGATCTAGTGGTTACCCCTTTGGATGGATCACCCAAAATCTCACCACCTTTGACAATGTTGAACTCCCTTGGATAGGTGGCTTCCCTTTCCTCTAGAGACATTTCCTTCCAGGTTTCTAGAGGTGGATCTTGTGGTTCTTCTTTTGGTTGAACTTCTTCTACCTTTGATGATTATCCTCCGCCATCATTGGCATTTAAAATTCCTACATCATCATCATCACAAGTATCCTTCCTCGGTAGGAGATTATCATAAAAAACAACATGAATTGACCCTTCAACCACTAAAGTTCTTTTGTTAAATACACAATAGGCTTTAGAGTTAAAAAACTAACCTAGAAATAGCTTCATCATTTTTTTTGCATCAAACTTGCCTAAATTGTTTTTTCCATTGTTTAAAACAAAACGTTTACATCCAAAAGGATGAAAATAGCTAGTGTTAGGCTTTTTATTTTTGAAAATCTCATAAGGTGTTTTCCTTAAAATTGGCCTAATCATTACTCTATTAGACATATAGCAAGCCGTATTAGTGGCTTTCGCCAAAAAATACGTAGGCAAATTATTTTCATAAAGCATGGTTCTAGCTATTTCTTCTATAGTTCTATTTTTCCTCTCTACAACCCCATTTTGTTGAGGTGTTTGAGGAGCCAAAAAATTATGGCTAATTCCATTTGAGTTGCAAAACTCTTCAAACCCAAGATTTTGAAATTCAATTCCATGACCACTCCTAACATGAGAAATGGAGTAACCAACATCATTTTGGTTTGCTTCTGAAAACATGGTGAATTTTTCTAAGCCTCATCTTTGGTACTTAAAAATAGGACCCAAGTAAATCTAGAGTAATCATCAACTAAAACAAATGCATATTGTTTTCCACCCAAGCTCATAGTTCTAGTAGGGCCAAAAAGATCTATATGGATCAATTGTAAAACTCTACTTGTAGATACATCATTAATAGATTTAAAAGAAACTCTTTTGTGTTTGCCTGTAGCACATGCATCACAAATTTTGTCAAGAGAAAACTTAATTTTTGGCAAACCTCTTACTAGATCATTTGAAATCAAATTTTCCAAAACACTCATGCTTACATGTCCTAGTTTTCTATGCCACAACCAAGAATCATGCTCATCTTTTGCAACAAAACATGCATTTGAAATATGAATGTCATCTAAATGCATCATGTAAATATTTCCTATACGATGACCAATAAGCACAATTTTGTTGGAATCAATGTCAATTATTTTGCAACCATATAAATCAAAAAGGACATTGAAACCTTTATCACATAATTGGCTTATGCTTAAAAGATTATGCCTAAGACCATTGACATATAAAAAATTATCAATGAGTATAGAAAAGTGATTACCAATAGAACCAATTCCTTTAATGTGGCCTTTGGAGTTGTCACCGAAAGTTACTACTCCTCCACTTTTTGGTTTTAGCTCCAAGAATCGCCTCTTATCTCCGGTGATGTGTCTTGAGCATACACTATCAAGGTACCATGAGTTTGTACTTAAAGTTTTTGCCTTGTAGCAATGCTCCCCCTACAAACATAGGATCAAGTCTTGATTTTTGGTACCCAACCTCTTTTGGGTCCAATGGTATTTGCTCCCTAAATCTTGGTTCCCTTAGGAATCCAAGGTGCAATGGCATCAAAATTATTAGAAGTGACAAGTTCCTTAGGAACCTAAACATTTCTAACTCTCCTACCTTTAGAGGGCCTTTGGAAGCCTCTATGTTTACGACCATTAAAGTTTCTTCTCACATGGTTGGGTTTTGAATGACTTCCTTTTTCAAAACGAGGTTTCCCAACCTTGTTCAAAGAAGCTTTAAGATCACCCACTTCCTTTTGGTGATCATCATGAACCTTTGAAAGTAAGTTATGCAAGTTTTGTTTTCTCTTTTCAAATTTTTTTTTTCTTGCATATCTGCAACCTTCCTTTCAAGTTCCACATTATTTTAGGATAAAAAATCATTTTGGTTTTTCAAATCGGAAATTATTTTCTCATTTTTCAAGAGTGATTCTTTGTACTTCAAAACCTACTCATCATAAACCTCTAGCAACTCATCATAAGCTTCTTGAAGCTCATCAAAAGTAAAATCAAAATTAGATGAGTTTGAGGTTACCTTATAATCCTCCTCCATTTCCATGAGACAAAGGTTAGCTACTTCTTAGTCTTCCTCATCAGATGAGTCCTCATCACTCCAAGTAGCTACATGTGCCTTGAGCTTCTTCTTCTTCTCGAAGCTCTTCCTCTGTAGTTAGGGACAATCGAACTTGATATGTCCCAGCTTCTTGCACTCATAGAAAACAATTTGGTCATTCTCTTTTTTTTGCTTGTTCTTGAAACCCTTTCTCCGCTGGAACTTTCTTCCCTGGTTGGATTTCATAAACCTTGTGAATCTCTTGGCTAGCATAGCCATTTCTTTATCTTCTTCTTCACTACAATTGCTCTCCTCCTGTAAAGCTTTGAGAGCAATTCCTATCTTCTTCTCTACTTCCTTCTTCTCCATCTTCCTATCTTCCTTTTTCTTCTCTTCTTCTCTTCCTTTATTCATGATCTCATGAGTGAGAAGAGACCCCAAAAGTGCATCAAGCTTCAAGGTCTTGAGATCTTTAGCTTCGATGATGGCAGTCTTCTTTGAGTTCCATTACTCGAAAAGAGAATAGATAAGCTTTTGAAAAAGCTTGTCTTTCAAAATGACTTCTTTATATTCTTTAAGTTCGTTTACAATGACGGAGAATCTGTCAAACATCTTGGTGATGTCTTCATCCGGTTCCATCTTAAATTTCTTATAGCTTAGATTGAAGAGTCCAATCTTGGTCTCCTTCACTTTATTTGTACCCTTATAAGTAACTTCAAGCTTGTCCCATATCTTCTTCGCACTTGTGCAAGAAGATATCTTGGCATACTCGTCTAGTCCAAGAGCACAAAAGAGAATGTACATGGTTTTATCGTTGATTTGCAACTTCCTCTGATATTTATCAGTGTATTCTTGCCTTGTCTTTGAATAGATGGGCCATCTTCTACTACATCCAAAAGTAGCTAGTCATTTGACTTGATGCAGAGCCTCATTCTATTCTTCCAATAAGGGTAGTTTACCCCCATTAAAATAAGGCGGTTTGGAGATGTATTGAGATTCAGTGAGGTAGTTGCCAAAAGTAGAGGACATGGCTTGACTTGTGGATTTATTGAACACCTTAGGATCGACTCAAGAGGATGTAAAGCCTTCTAGGAGTGTAGTTCTGATACCAATTGTTGGGATGTACAATCAATGCAAGATGGCCAAGAGGGGGTGAATTGGCAATTTAAAAATTGTTGGAAGCAAAGAAAAAATGAAACAAGCAATTTAGAGTGGTTCAACCTTCTCAAAAAGGTTTACATCCACTACCTTAACTATCTACACTAAGGATTTCTCAAATCCACTAGTTTTGCTTTGCTTTTGAGGCTCAAGGAGATAACCTTACAACTCCTTTAAGGTTTATACCCCAAAACCTTAAGAACCCTCACAAAGAGAAATACAAATGATAACAAATTGAAAATCCCTCACAATGTAAAATGTTTGCAGAATTGAAATGTGAACATCTTGGATCCTTGCTTGAAGCTAGCATAATTATATTTTGGTTATATTTTCATGCTATAAATTCATATTTTTGAGTATGCCACCGAGATGAGAGCTTAGGTCGAATACAGATACATTCTTGTAGAGAATAATGAGATATGGATCAAACTAAGATTGAGGTAGTCCTGGCTAAAGGGATTGAAATGATGTTAGGTTTATGTTGCAAGGTTATCTTGGTTTGTGTTATTAAATCAGGAATTGAGGGTGTTCGGATTCTGAAAATTTGTGTTGCTAGGAGATCCTGTTTCTGGAAAATTTCGATTGATGTTACCAGAGTTATTTTCTGGTTGCGAAGTTATGTTTGGTATTTGGACGCACCTGGTACGACTCTTAAATCCTTTTTGTGTCATATTAGTGAGCCTTAAGGAAGTGTGTGAGTTTAGGATGTGTTTGCAAAGTGGTGAGTTTGTGGATATGTTGTGTGGAAGGCAAATGCACTAGAGGCATTCAAGGTTGCGGTGAGACGAGTATTCAGTGAATACTTGGTTTCATGAACAACAAAAGTGGTGGAATTCTCATGTGTAGTGGTGCCGAGATGAATTTTGACTGATAATCAAGATATGCTAATAGGTTTGTAGTGAAGCGTCTGTTCATAATTGAGGTAGGTGTAAGTTTTGGCAAGCTGATTGAGGTGCTTTGAGGATGCGACTAGGTTGTGTGAGTTCAGTCCGAGAATGTTGTTAGTAAGTGTGAATTGTTAATCATGCATAGTACAAAACACTTATATGTATATATTTAAATATTCCATTACATGCATACATTTGGGCATGACATTAGAGGTTTTACATACATGTGTATAGGTATTTATAAGGATATATAAGTAACCATGCATACATATGTTCAAACGTACAAATGACTTTTTGGAGATCGATGAAGTTATGGTGAAGGTTAGCCTAGCAAGGAGATTATTTAGGATCTTATAGAGTTTGGAAAATGTTTAAGGTGGATTTTTAGAGGTTGAAGTTGTGTTAGATTTGAAGCGACCGAGGTTGGTGTTAGGAGTATGTGGTTTTTTCTAGAATCAGTTGATTGCTATCGAAATTCGTTGAGGAATTTTCTTAGGTTGTTACACCGTTAGTGAAGTTGTGACATTAAAGATGTCTTATGGTTCACGATATCGCATAAGACATAGTTGTTCACAGTTGGCTAAAGATAGACAGGCACCTGTGCCTGTTGTTGGGCCATAGAGAAGCCAAGGGCGCAGTCGAGAAAATTTTCAGCGTAGGGAGGAAGGCCAGAAAACTAATTCTTAATATACCTGTAGAAGTGTTAGATGTGGGTATGTGAGTAACTAGTTCTTTTGGAGAGACAGTAGTTGCTAGGGGTTGTTTAGGAGATGTCCTTTGATGGTTCAAGGTCATGTGTTTGCGGTTGATATGATGGAGTTGTCGTTTCATGGTTTTGATGCAATTTCGGGTAAGGATTGGTTGACTGAGCATAGGGTTGTGGTCGATTTTGAAACCAAGCGAGTTTCGTTGAAACTTGCTGATGATTATGAAGTGGTGGTTGTAGGCGAGAATGTTAAATTCTTGTCCAATATGGTTTCAGTGTTAGAAGTGCGAAAGTTGTTGGAATTTGGGTGTCAAGCATATTTGGCTTATGTTATGAACTCAAATATGAAGGAGGTGCGTGTTCAGGATATCTGTACAGTTTGTGATTTTTTGGGGGTGTTTTCCGAGGAGTTGTCAGGGTTGTCGTCGGATAAGGAAGTAAAGTTTTGTATCAAGACGTATGTGGATACGACTCCAGTATCGATTGCACTATATCGCATAGCACCTAAGGAGTTGAAGACGCAACTTCAAGAGTTGTTGGATCGTGGTTTCATCCGACCAAGTGTGTCACCGTGGGGAGCACCAGTGTTGTTCATGAAAAAGAAGGATGGCATGATGAGGATGTTTGATTATCAGCAACTGAACAAGTTGAAGGTTGAGAATAAGTATTCTTTACCGCGAATTGACGTTTTGTTAGATTAGTTTTGGGGTGCTACAATGTTTTCTATGATTGATATGAGGTTTGGGTATTACCAATTGAAGGTTAAGGATAAGGATGTGCTGAAAACTACTTTTCACACACGTTATGGACATTATGAGTTTTTGGTGATGCCTTTTGGGTTGACGAATGCATCTGCTGCTTTTATGGGTATGATGAATCGGGTGTTCCATGAATATTTGGATCAGTTTTTTATTGTGTTCAATGATGATATCCTTGAGTACTCTCGTACCGAGGAAGAACATGATCGACATTTGCGGATTGTGTTGCAAGCTTTGCTAGATAATCGGTTGTATGCTAAGTTGAGCTAGTGTGAGTTTTGGATTAGAGAAGTGGTCTTTCCTAGTTATGTTGTTTCAGCAGAAGGTATCCATGTGGATCCGCAGAAGATTGAGGTGGTGGTGAGTTAGAAGCCACCTAAGTTGGTGTTAGAGGTTCGTAGTTCCTTGGGGTTAGCAGGGTATTATCATCATTTTGTGGATGATTTCTCGAGGATTGCTGCTCCATTGACTATGTTGTTGTAAAAGAATGTTTTTTTTAGTGGACAGAGGATAGATAACAAGCTTTTGAGAAGTTAAAGGAAGCTTTGACGTGAGCTCGATGTTGATTCAACCTAAATTGGGTAAAGAGTTTGTTGTTTATAGTGATGCATCCTATGTTTGTTTGAGGTGTGTGTTAACGCACGACCACGACCGCCATCATCGTCATCTCTAGGTCGACCAGATCAAAACCCTGCCTGTTGTTCGTCTTCTTGTTTCCGTTTAAAGTGTCACCGGAGTTACGTCGATTTTTAACATTTTATCTCCGATATAGGTAAGTAGGTAAGGGTTCTGATCAAGTTTTGGGCTATTTAAGGTAATAGTTGATCTATGGCTGATTTTTTGTGAATTTTCTGTCGTAAAAGAGTGTTTTCTGGCCTTTTTTGGCCGCGCGCGAAGTACACGCGCTGTCCAGGCAATTTCTGGCCGCCTAGGACAGTGACCAGGGCAAACCGAGCATGAACCAGCCTTGAACATGTTCTACCTTGAACTGACCCGTCTGACCTGATCCGACTCATCTGATTTGACCCGTCTAACCTGTCTGACCCGAGTCAACTCAGAGAGTCAACTTGCCCAAGTAAACCCGTTGACCGCTGACATCAGCGTTGACTTTGACCAAAAAGTTAAATTTTTTGAAAACCCCTATTTTATGTTTTTCGACGTCTTGAGTTTGTTTTTGAAGTTTGTTTCATGAAATTTTGACCCGAATGCCTTCAAACCCGAACATGCATATGTTTTGAATTAATTATTTAAGAGCGTCGCATTTTTTTATATAAATGACTAATATGAACTCATGTGCAATTAAAGGTACTCGAGACTCGTCCGATCGTTTGTCTGCTCAGCCTAATTCCTTCCGATTTGCTCATCAGTGTGCCCCTATAGTTACTCGTACGATCTCAGAATCCATTGAATTAATTAAGTAGAATTTAATTCTTTTGTAGTAACCTTGTTCCGTTATGTTTTAGGATCTAGCACCGCTACAGAGAGTGGCGGGACAGGTGCCTAGTAGACCCTTCTGACCAACTTTTCGAGGTGTGTTCCGTGTGTGCTATATTACTGTTTTAAATATCTGTTAAAATGGTTTCTTTGAATATATATATATATATATATATTATGGAATGCTTGCTGAATTAAACATGATTACGGTTCTATTATAAAAGTATGCCCATCCTATCTGTTTGAAAGTATACTTTATATCTGATCCAAAAATAAGACATTTGATTTCTACCTTAATGAGATATACCCATGTCTGTTACCTAATTTTTGATAATATTGAATATTGTTTTAAACCATTTTACTTAAGGTATACTCTTGGGATGTGGTTTGAAGTGTCTGCAGGTACAGCCCTGATCTAGCTGGTAAGTCCTTCAGTTAAGCTCCTACGCCCAATAGGCTTAGAGTAAGTCTTTCTGGACCTAAGGCATACCCTTAGGTAGGCTCCTATGCTCACGGGCCTAGGGTAAGACCTTCTGGGTGTAGTTTATGGGGGAATGCACATCGGTGTTCGGTTGGAGGGTAGTTAGGTTTAAAATGAAAACTTGATTGTAATATATTACGATTTACTGAAATGATTTGTGCTTATCTGAGACATTATATATTTTATCTGCGCTTATCGGGACACACTGAGCTCCCTAGCTCACACCCTCAAACTTTTCCTTTCAGATACTTTTGGATAGGCTTGCCAGATCTGGCACTTGGAGGATCGACATATTCTGTACACGACTTTTGTTGTAATATTTCTATCTTCCAGATAGTTTCAATTTCGGTGATATGAGTCTATATTTTGTTACTATACGTCTTATTATGTTGCCCTGTGTGGTTTATGATGTAATATAATTTAATATGGTTTATTTTGAATAACTAATTTGACTTATGTTCGAATTAATTATTACCTAAGTATGATTGTAAATCTTTAAACATTTACGTGAAAAGTCTTTGGTAAGTAATGTGATCTCCTAGATTTGAACTTTACGCATAGGCCGGTCTAAGGGGTTACATTAAAAATTAGTAGGTGACAATATCAAATCATTATGAAAAAGGAACTAATTTGTAATAACTAGTAAAATAAAAGGCTCAAAGACACAATTTACCCAAAATGTAAATAAAAATAAATAAAGAAAAGAAAAATACGGAATGGCTCGAGTCATAGGTTCAGAAACGAACCATGCCTTAGTTAATACGTCTCCCTCTACTCCTAATGTATAAGTTTAAAATAAAAAATATTGATTTCTCTTTTCTTCTCCAAAAAAAATTATTCTCATTAACATTTTATAAACATCTATGATAAATATTTTTTATTGCCAACAAATTACCATTGAATATATTACATTGAACTAATTGCAAAATATAAAAATCTATATATATATATAGTAACTATATCTAACCTATATAACTGACTTAGATATGCTTTAAACTTATTTCCATATGTGATATTTAAAGTAAAATACAAAATCTATTATTTCCTTCTTTCTATTTTATTTTGCAACACAATTGGTAAGTATATCCCTACCTACTACCAAGTGCATAATATTTATGCAATAATAGGTTAAAATGATTTAAAATTAATCTATAAAATGCCCAAAACACATCACACATTGAACACCATCATATTATAATCTTCATATAATCGAACTTTACTTTCATTTCTCAAAAACTACAAAATGGCTTATTATGGTGTCACTTCTCTGCTCGTCGTTCTGCTTGTAACTTTTTGTTAGTACATGCGTCATTTTTCTATTTTAATATCTTAATAATCATTAAGTGCATATACATTTAATTTTCTCAGAAAATAAAAATGTTTAAATGATCGAAATTTGTTGTTTAATTTGCAGGTGTATCAAACACGAAAGCATGTCAAAGTGATATGGAGTGTCAATTCACGTGTCCACATAGCGGTTTTTGTAACATGGTTACTCACAAATGCGCATGCAATCCAACGCAGGAGCAACAAACCTCTAACGATGTACTGATTGCCGATGCTAAAGGCAATGATGATGCTCATTGTGCTCCAGTTTAACCACCAGGTTGTGGAGCATGTGACTGTCACCGTGGCGTTTGTGTCTGCCATTGTCATGCCCAAAAAACATTGTTCTCAATTGAAGGAAATCAACTTTAGGACTTTCAATAATGCCTTCAATTAAAGATAAAATTTGATTAATAAACGAGTGAATGAAATAGCGTTAAGACAATTGATTGATCTTCGTTATATTTCATTCTACCAACGTTTAAATCGTTTATTTTTCAAAGAGTATTGAAGATGGTATACAAAATTTTATATATTATGAATCCGTTTATATATTCTAGAACATTTCAAATGTCAGATCATGTTTGAATAACTAAAAATGTTGGTTCAAGATAAAATTTTGAAACGATTTAAAAGGTTAATAAAATACATTTTTAATAAATAGATTAATCATATCATTTAAACAAAATAAGCATTGAATTTTCATTTGAATTACACCCCAAGTCAATTTATTATTTCAAAATTTTCAAATAGGCCATCGTATTTTGAAAAGCCACAATTAAGTCACTTGATTAATCAATTGTAACAATCAAGTTATTGTACCGTTAAATCTGAAAACAAGTTACTATGAAGTCAATAGAAAACATTATTATTTTTTGTGTGTAATTCAGAAGGATCTACTAATTAAAAATGATTAAAATATTTGAATATCTTTGTAATTAAAAATGAAAGTAATTTATTCAATTTTAACCCTTCTCTGACATTTTGTATGCTTTTTAATTATTGTTTTTAGAAATTCTATCATTAAACTTATAGTGAAAATTTTATTTTATTTTTAATTTATACATCCATATTTATATTTTAATTAAATTAAACACAATAAGTTTTGTGCACATATGGTTGAAACAAAAAGTTTATATAAAAAACTATTTATTATTTTTTAAAGAAATGGTCATGTGTAGATTGATAAAGGATTTGTTTATAAATATGCACCAATCTCATCTTTTATTCTTATATAATGCATTTTACTTCTTTAATTTAAATATTATATAAAAGTATCTGTTGTAACTATTTTCAGGCTAAACAATATTTGGACTGAAAAATAAGTATTTTAAGAAAATAGAATCGACATCCCTCGTTTCAGTCAACGTCCAACCGAATACCCATAAAATCATGCACTTAAAAAGGTTTTTGAATTTAATTTTTGAAAAACATAATTTTGGTGGCACTCGTTTAAAACCAGAATAAAAGTTGGGTTCGAGATTCAGTTACGTATGGAAAAGGTGAAACAGCACCACGATGCCAGAAATTGGTACCATTTTAAAAATAACGTGTTTTCTTAGTTTTTGTGATATTGTGATTATAATTTCAGTTTAAAATGTGATCTCTTGAATGAATGCAATTTTTGTGAAGCATATTTTTCTCACAAAAAATTACGAATGTCACAATCCAGAAAGTTTGTACACAACTTCATTAAATTAACATACAAGTTAAAACTCCCTTGATATTTTTTAAAAAAATATGGGATCAAATTATGAATGTTGTCATTCTGTTAGGAATGACTATAGAGATCTTGATCAATGTAAAATAGACACCACTCTCCGGATCACTATAACACAACAAAAGTTGCTATAATTTATAATGCTGAAAAACATTGTTTGGTAATGAGTGATGGATTAAAAATATAAAAGAAAAATTTTAACAAGAAATAATATGGATATTAAAAATAAAAAATAAACATGATGTGGCTGAAGTGCTTAACATTAAAAATTAGTAGGTGACAATATCAAATCATTATGCAAAAGGAACTAATTTGTAATAACTAGTAAAATAAAAGGCTCAAAGACACAATTTACCCAAAATGTAAATAAAAATAAATAAAGAAAAGAAAAAAATACGGAATGGCTCGAGTCATAGGTTTAAACGAACCATGCCTTAGTAACGACTCCCTCTACTCCTAATATATAAGTTTAAAATAAAAAATATTCATTTCTCTTTTCTTCTCCAAAAAAAATTATTCTCATTAACATTTTATAAACATCTATGATAAATATTTTTGATTGCCTACAAATTACCATTGAATATATTACATTCAACTAATTGCAAAATATAAAAATCTATATATATATATATATAGTAACTATATCTAACCTATATAACTGACTTAGATATGCTTTAAACTTGTTTCCATATGTGATATTTAAAGTAAAATACAAAATCTATTATTTCCTTCTTTCTATTTTATTTTGCAACACAATTGGTAAGTATATCCCTACCTACTACCAAGTGCATAATATTTATGCAATAATAGGTTAAAATGATTTAAAATTAATCTATAAAATGCCCAAAACACATCACACATTGAACACCATCATATTATAATCTTCATATAATCGAACTTTACTTTCATTTCTCAAAAACTACAAAATGGCTTCTTATGGTGTCACTTCTCTGCTCGTCGTTCTACTTGTAACTTTTTGTTAGTACATGCGTCATTTTTCTATTTTAATATCTTAATAATCATTAAGTGCATATACATTTAATTTTCTCAGAAAATAAAAATGTTGAAATGATGGAAATTTTTTGTTTAATTTGCAGGTGTATCAAACACGAAAGCATGTCAAAGTGATATGGAGTGTCAATTCACCTGTCCACATAGCGGTTTTTGTAACATGGTTACTCACAAATGCGCATGCAATCCGACGCAGGAGCAACAAACCTCTAACGATGTACTGATTGCCGACGCTAAATGCAATGATGATGCACATTGTGCTCTAGTTTAACCACCAGGTTGTGGAGCATGTGACTGTCACCGTGGCGTTTGTGTCTGCCATTGTCATGCCCGAAAAACATTATTCTCAATTGAAGGAAATCAACTTTAGGACTTTCAATAATGCCTTCAATTAAAGATAAAATTTGATTAATAAATGAGTGAATGAAATAGCGTTAAGACAATTGATTGATCTTCGTTATATTTCATTCTACCAACGTTTAAATCGTTTATTTTTCAAAGAGTATTAAAGATGGTATACAAAATTTTATATATTATGAATCTGTTTATATATTCGAGAACATTTCAAATGTCAGATCATGTTTGAATAACTAAAAATGTTGGTTCAAGATAAAATTTTGAAACGATTTAAAAGGTTAATAAAATACATTTTTAATAAATAGATTAATCATATCATTTAAACAAAATAAGCATTGAATTTTCATTTGAATTACACCCCAAGTCAATTTATTATTTTAAAATTTTCAAATAGGCCATCGTATTTTGAAAAGCCACAATTAAGTCACTTGATTAATCAATTGTAACAATCAAGTTATTGTACCGTTAAATATGAAAACAAGTTACTATGAAGTCAATAGAAAACATTATTATTTTTTGTGTGTAATTCATAAGGATCTACTAATTAAAAATGATTAAAATATTTGAATATCTTTGTAATTAAAAATGAAAGTAATTTATTCAATTTTAACCCTTCTCTGACATTTTGTATGCTTTTTAATTATTGTTTTTAGAAATTCTATCATTAAACTTATAGTGAAAATTTTATTTTATTTTTAATTTATACATCCATATTTATATTTTAATTAAATTAAACACAATAAGTTTTGTGCACATATGGTTGAAACAAAAAGTTTATATAAAAAACTATTTATTATTTTTTTTAAAGAAATGGTCATGTGTAGATTGATAAAGGATTTGTTTATAAATATGCACCAATCTCATCTTTTATTCTTATATAATGCATTTTACTTCTTTAATTTAAATATTATATAAAAGTATCTGTTGTAACTATTTTCAGGCTAAACAATATTTGGACTGAAAAATAAGTATTTTAAGAAAATAGAATCGACATCCCTCGTTTCAGTCAACGTACAACCGAATACCCATAAAATCATGCACTTAAAAAGGTTTTTGAATTTAATTTTTGAAAAACATAATTTTGGTGGCACTCGTTTAAAACCATAATAAAAGTTGGGTTCGAGATTCAGTTACGTATGGAAAAGGTGAAACAACACCACGATGCCAGAAATTGGTACCATTTTAAAAATAACGTGTTTTCTTAGTTTTTGTGATATTGTGATTATAATTTCAGTTTAAAATGTGATCTCTGAATGAATGCAATTTTTGTGAAGCATATTTTTCTCACAAAAAATTACGAATGTCACAATCCAGAAAGTTTGTACACAACTTCATTAAATTAACATACAAGTTAAAATTGCCTTGATATTTTTTTTTAAAATATGGGATCAAATTATGAATGTTGTCATTCTGTTAGGAATGACTATAGAGATCTTGATCAATGTAAAATAGACACCACTCTCCGGATCACTATAACACAACAAAAGTTGCTATAATTTATAATGCTGAAAAACATTGTTTGGTAATGAGTGATGGATTAAAAATATAAAAGAAAAATTTTAACAAGAAATAATATGGATATTAAAAATAAAAAATAAACATGATGTGGCTGAAGTGCTTAACATTAAAAATTAGTAGGTGACAATATCAAATCATTATGCAAAAGGAACTAATTTGTAATAACTAGTAAAATAAAAGGCTCAAAGACACAATTTACCCAAAATGTAAATAAAAATAAATAAAGAAAAGAAAAATACGGAATGGCTCGAGTCATAGGTTCAGAAACGAACCATGCCTTAGTTAATACGACTCCCTCTACTCCTAATATATAAGTTTAAAATAAAAAATATTCATTTCTCTTTTCTTCTCCAAAAAAAATTATTCTCATTAACATTTTATAAACATCTATGATAAATATTTTTTATTGCCTACAAATTACCATTGAATATATTACATTCAACTAATTGCAAAATATAAAAATCTATATATATATATATAGTAACTATATCTAACCTATATAACTGACTTAGATATGCTTTAAACTTATTTCCATATGTGATATTTAAAGTAAAATACAAAATCTATTATTTCCTTCTTTCTATTTTATTTTGCAACACAATTGGTAAGTATATCCCTACCTACTACCAAGTGCATAATATTTATGCAATAATAGGTTAAAATGATTTAAAATTAATCTATAAAATGCCCAAAACACATCACACATTGAACACCATCATATTATAATCTTCATATAATCGAACTTTACTTTCATTTCTCAAAAACTACAAAATGGCTTCTTATGGTGTCACTTCTCTGCTCGTCGTTCTGCTTGTAACTTTTTGTTAGTACATGCGTCATTTTTCTATTTTAATATCTTAATAATCATTAAGTGCATATACATTTAATTTTCTCAGAAAATAAAAATGTTTAAATGATGGAAATTTGTTGTTTAATTTGCAGGTGTATCAAACACGAAAGCATGTCAAAGTGATATGGAGTGTCAATTCACGTGTCCACATAGCGGTTTTTGTAACATGGTTACTCACAAATGCGCATGCAATCCGACGCAGGAGCAACAAACCTCTAACGATGTACTGATTGCCGATGCTAAATGCAATGATGATGCACATTGTGCTCCAGTTTAACCACCAGGTTGTGGAGCATGTGACTGTCACCGTGGCGTTTGTGTCTGCCATTGTCATGCCCGAAAAACATTGTTCTCAATTGAAGGAAATCAACTTTAGGACTTTCAATAATGCCTTCAATTAAAGATAAAATTTGATTAATAAATGAGTGAATGAAATAGCGTTAAGACAATTGATTGATCTTCGTTATATTTCATTCTACCAACGTTTAAATCGTTTATTTTTCAAAGAGTATTGAAGATGGTATACAAAATTTTATATATTATGAATCTGTTTATATATTCTAGAACATTTCAAATGTCAAATCATGTTTGAATAACTAAAAATGTTGGTTCAAGATAAAATTTTGAAACGATTTAAAAGGTTAATAAAATACATTTTTAATAAATAGATTAATCATATCATTTAAACAAAATAAGCATTGAATTTTCATTTGAATTACACCCCAAGTCAATTTATTATTTCAAAATTTTCAAATAGGCCATCGTATTTTGAAAAGCCACAATTAAGTCACTTGATTAATCAATTGTAACAATCAAGTTATTGTACCGTTAAATATGAAAACAAGTTACTATGAAGTCAATAGAAAACTATTATTTTTGTGTGTAATTCAGAAGGATCTACTAATTAAAAATGATTAAAATATTTGAATATCTTTGTAATTAAAAATGAAAGTAATTTATTCAATTTTAACCCTTCTCTGACATTTTGTATGCTTTTTAATTATTGTTTTTAGAATTTCTATCATTAAACTTATAATGAAAATTTTATTTTATTTTTAATTTATACATCCATTTTTATATTTTAATTAAATTAAACACAATAAGTTTTGTGCACATATGGTTGAAACAAAAAGTTTATATAAAAACTATTTATTATTTTTTAAAGAAATGGTCATGTGTAGATTGATAAAGGATTTGTTTATAAATATGCACCAATCTCATCTTTTATTCTTATATAATGCATTTTACTTCTTTAATTTAAATATTATATAAAAGTATCTGTTGTAACTATTTTCAGGCTAAACAATATTTGGACTGAAAAATAAGTATTTTAAGAAAATAGAATCGACATCCCTCGTTTCAGTCAACGTACAACCGAATACCCATAAAATCATGCACTTAAAAAGGTTTTTGAATTTAATTTTTGAAAAACATAATTTTGGTGGCACTCGTTTAAAACCAGAATAAAAGTTGGGTTCGAGATTCAGTTACGTATGGAAAAGGTGAAACAGCACCACGATGCCAGAAATTGGTACCATTTTAAAAATAACGTGTTTTCTTAGTTTTTGTGATATTGTGATTATAATTTCAGTTTAAAATGTGATCTCCTGAATGAATGCAATTTTTGTGAAGCATATTTTTCTCACAAAAAATTACGAATGTCACAATCCAAAAAGTTTGTACACAACTTCATTAAATTAACATACAAGTTAAAACTGCCTTGATATTTTTTTTAAAATATGGGATCAAATTATGAATGTTGTCATTCTGTTAGGAATGACTATAGAGATCTTGATCAATGTAAAATAGACACCACTCTCCGGATCACTATAACACAACAAAAGTTGCTATAATTTATAATGCTGAAAAACATTGTTTGGTAATGAGTGATGGATTAAAAATATAAAAGAAAAATTTTAACAAGAAATAATATGGATATTAAAAATAAAAAATAAACATGATGTGGCTGAAGTGCTTAACATTAAAAATTAGTAGGTGACAATATCAAATCATTATGCAAAAGGAACTAATTTGTAATAACTAGTAAAATAAAAGGCTCAAAGACACAATTTACCCAAAATGTAAATAAAAATAAATAAAGAAAGAAAAATACGGAATGGCTCGAGTCATAGGTTTAGAAACGAACCATGCCTTAGTAAATACGACTCCCTCTACTCCTAATATATAAGTTTAAAAAGTTTAAAATAAAAAAAAATATTCATTTTTTTTTTTCTTCCAAAAAAATTATTCTCATTAACATTTTATAAACATCTATGATAAAGGGCAAATATGATGTGCAACATAACACACTAAAAAATAGATAAAAGGAATAAAAGACATAAAAGTTTAAAGCATCAGAAGGACTAAAATGAAAAAGAAACAAAACCTAAAACACATAAGTTAAATAGTCAAAAGACGTAATTAGGGACTTGATTAAAAACTGAATTAAACTCCAAAGGACCTATCGAGTAATAAACCCATGCGGCAAGCTCAAAGTGGAAATTTTGAAAACGCGGGATGGTTCGACATGTGATTTCACCATTTATAAATCTGATTTCGGTTAATTTAGTGATCTAATCGAAATAAAACCGAAAAGGAAAAGGACCAGAATTGTAATTGACCCATGCGGCGAGCTCAAAACGAAAAATCTAGAAACGCGGAGGGATTAAAGCCATTGTTGTACCATTTTTAAAATGACCAAGTCTATAAATAAACCCCTTTAGCCCGAAATCTGCCACTTTGGCATTTTAAAATTTTGGTTTCAAAATAAACCCTCCCCCTTTTATTATGCTCTCAACTCGAAACCAAATGAACCTACACCGGCCGCCCCATTCCTCAGAAATCGGCGAGCTTCCGTCGTATCGGCGCCCTCAGACCACCGTCGGCTGCCGCTCGCCGGCGGTCCTCGAACCAAGGCCTAAAACACCCATCTTTTCACTCTGAACCCACATCCAACCTTAGATTTTAGAAGAACGAGACCTGTTTTTCTAGATCTAAAAAAACAAAACCAAAACTCTTTCTCCTCTTTTTAAAAAGTTTCGTAAACTAAGACCAAACAACCCCTCCCCTTTACCGGTTCACCGTGTTTGGCTTAAGAGCCTTACAGCTTATTACCGGCGGCAGGAGACTTTTTCGACGAGGGTAAGAACCGACCTCTTTAACATTTTTTATATTGTTGATGCCTTTGAAAGATATGCATGCAGTAAAAGAAGAAAGAGAAATACCACTGGACTTGCGTTATTTTTTGTATTTATGAAAAACTGATGATAATACACTTTGGTTGGATTCTATATATTTTTCTGATCTCTGTTTTTGGTAGAGTATATTACATGAAAAAACATCAGATCTGATTTTTTGGTACTGATAATCCATTGTTTTGGTGTTTTGCACGTTCTCTGAGCGCGGTGGTTGAGCTGGTAGTACGGCGGCATGGTGGAGGAGGTGTGGTGGCGACCCGTTCAGTTAGAGTGAATCTCGGCCGTTGGATCAGATCTGATCCAACGGCTGGGGCGCTTTGAAGCTTGGACGATCGAGATTCAACCTTGGAATTGGGAGACTGCGCCGGATCATGACATGTGGCGTACGGTGATCTGAAAGGTCTGGGGCGTGCGAGCCACGCGCGCGTGGAAGACAGCTGAGCAGCGAGTGGTGTCACGCGCATCAGATGGAAGGTCATCTTGACTTGATCATAGCCGTTGGATCTGGATTTGATCTGACGGCTCTGGGTTGGCTGCGCATAATAATAAAATGGGTCAGGGTTAGATACATTTTTAGGGTTTTATTTATTACGGGCTTTGGCCAGTTGGGCCTTGTCAACCATGTTATATTCTTTTTGGGTTTTTGTAATACATTGGATTGGACACTAATAAACTTTGGTTTTATTTTATTATCTGTTTATATATATGTGATAATTATATTAATAATAATAACACGATTATGATAAGATATACATATATATATATATTCGTACGCGTACAGCTATACGTATGGCATACCGACATTAATATACGTTACACGCCCTTAGTTAATATAACATAAATGTACCGGCACACCTAATTATACACATCACTAATATAACATTCACATGTTACACAGTCACACACAATGCACACATAAACATACATACGACACACATATACTATAATAAATATTACATATACATAAACATAATATGTATAATACACATGCACTCATACATATCATACGTGTATATTTCACACACATTAATCGCCTATATATAGTAAACATATAATGTAATATGTATACATGCAATAATAATTCCCCATTAATTATTATACTAATATATTAACAATATTTACAAACCGGATAAAAATGAGTGATTACAGTTGCCCCTCTTTGCCTGTTTTTGTGAAACGAGAACAAAGCAAAGACCGAAAACACTCATTTTTATCCGACTTCCCTGCTCACGACTTCGGAATCACGTGTTCTTCTGGAACTCTCTGCTTTTCCTCGGCCGAATCTTCAGGCTCATAAGTTCTCCCTGTATAGAACTTCTTCACCTTTGGTTCTTTTTTTTTTCTAGAGTTAGAGCTCTTCCTATATGGATCCTTTCACTGGGGCTTGAAAATGTAAGTTTCTCCTTTATATAACCTTTGTTTTCTCTTGTTCTTTCCTCTTTTTCTTTTTTCTATTTTTTTTCATTTTCTTCTTTCTCTTTTCTATTTTTTATGAGGCTGTTGATATCTTACACTACTAAAGCTGCCGCATCATGCCCGAAGTACTTACTGATGGCCCGAAGGACTTATCACCACGCTCGAAAGACTTATTGGTGGCCCGAAAGACTTACCGATGACCCGAAAGATTTAACATATGGGCCTCACGCCGCTATGGCGTCCGTTCTTTTGGGACTCACGCTACTCATGCTGCCGCATCATGCCCGAAGGACTTATCACCACGCTCGAAAGACTTATTGGTGGCCCGAAGGACTTAACATCGTGCCTGAAGGACTTACCGATGACCCAAAGGATTTAACATCTGGGCCTCACGCCGCTATGGCTGCCGTTCTTTCGGGACTCACGCTACTCATGCTGCCGCATCATGCCCGAAGGACTTACTAATGGCCCGAAGGACTTATCACCACGCTCGAAAGACTTATTGGTGGCCTGAAGGACTTAACATCGTGCCTGAAGGACTTACCGATGACCCGAAGGATTTAACATCTGGGCCTCACGCCGCTATGGCTGCCGTTCTTTCGGGACTCATGCTACTCATGCTGCCGTATCATGCCCGAAGGACTTACTGATGGCCCGAAGGACTTATCACCATGCTCGAAAGACTTATTGGTGGCCCGAAGGACTTAACATCGTGCCCGAAGGACTTACCGATGACCCGAAGGATTTAACATCTGGGCCTCACGCCGCTATGGCTGTCGTTTTTTTGGGACTCACGCTACTCATATTGCCGCATCATGCCCGAAGGACTTACTGATGGCCCGAAGGACTTATCACCACGCTCGAAAGACTTATTGGTGGCCCAAAGGACTTAACATCGTGCCCGAAGGACTTACCGATGACCCGAAGGATTTAACATCTAGGCCTCACGCCGCTATGGCTGCCGTTCTTTCGGGACTCACGCTACTCATGCCGCCGCATCATGCCCGAAGGACTTACTGATGGCCTGAAGGACTTATCACCACGCTCGAACGACTTATTGGTGGCCCGAAAGACTTAACATCGTGCCCGAAGGACTTACCGATGACCCAAAGGATTTAACATCTGGGCCTTACGCCGCTATGCTGCCGTTCTTTCTTTTTTTTAGTAAATTCTTTGTCGATTCTTCAAATACGTGTCTAGGAACAAGCAAAAATGGACATGCCTCTATCTATATGATGCATGCAATGTCATGCTTTCTTCTTCTTCTTCTTCTTCTCTTTTTCTTGTTTTTTTTTCTTCTTTTTTATCCTCATTTTCTCTCACTCTCTTTTCTTTTTCTTTTTTAGTCTTATTTTAAAATCTTATGTCCTGAAAAGTCATTCTTCGGATTTCTCTGCTTCGTTTCTTTTTGCGGTACGCTCAGTTTTGATCTTCATTTCTGTCAAATTTTGTTCAATGAGTACCCGCTCTTGTTCTTTTGCTCGAGCACTTGCCTTTCTTCTTCGGGGTCTGTGCCTGCTTCACCAACAAACTCTATATCATGTGTGCGTAGAGATTCTTACTATTCTTTCTGCTCTGCATTGCCCCACTCGATCATGAGCTCAGCTACCTTCCGATTCCTTTGACCCAACATTCTGATTATTTTTAGTTTCGTAATCGGGGTGAACAAAATGTTTCTTAACCTCAACCTTCTTGTTGCCTTTGGACGGGAACCATTTCTCAATCCATGTGCTTTGATCCTTTGGAGACTCAATGTTTACCTTTTACCGTCCCCATACTTTGTAAGGTCATTCTTGTCCTGTTTTGTCCTTCATTTTCTTGGACCAAACAAGGCATCATGGATGGAACCCACTTCTGTCATCATCTTCATTCTATGCATTGTGAGGTCGTTTCTGGTTAGGGGCTCCAATAGTATCTGCAACCTTGTATTCTGGATCTTATCCCTAAAGTAATACATGGAAATCTTTGTTGCTTTAACTTGTCAATTTGTTGATTGGTGTTCCACTGAAGGGTGTCATTTAGATTAACATACAAGATCTTGAAAACACAGCATAAGAGCTCTGGATATCATGTGCAAGAGCGGCTTAGATTCAACCACTTGGTAATTCAAAGATGTGAAGTCTTCCCTGGTGATTCGGTTCCTCATGATTACCGCGTTGCTGCAGAGTACTACTCTTTCTCAATTCTCATTATCTACTCCGCCCCCAAAAAGGGTGGGCTTGTATAACCACTCGAGCGCAGAAATATTACTCTAGGAATAGAGTTCCGGGTGGTGTGAGTCTTAATTTTTCATATAATATCGTATATTTTCTCTCTTTTTTTCTTTCTCTTTCTTTTTCTTTTTCTTTTTTTCCCTTTTTTCTCTCTCTTTTTCTTCTTTTCTTCTTTTTTCTCATATTTATCTTCCTTTTTTGTTGTTTTTTTTATTTGAGGAAATCAATTCGTCACAGTCCTTTGTCTTGAGGACAACGATGGAACAAACAACACTGCCCCAAGTTACTCGACATAGTCACGATTTGAAAATATTACCATCACTCATGAAACTAAGGTTTCTTGAATTGGATGATGTGTCTCCACCTTATCGCCTCAGCGGAGTGCCCCAAAATTCCCACACTCTTATCCGAACAAGCCTATTACCAGGTTTCGAAAATATGAGTGCTTTTTATTATTCTTTTCTCCTTCTTTCTTTTTTTTCTCTTTTAATTCTTATTTTTACTTATTTACTACCTAGAAGATTATGCCTAGAGTTTCAATTTCAAGCGACTCTACATGGTTGATATTTGGAGCTTTTTCGTCCTTGAACATCATCGAGAGAGTAGTAGTCTCACTTTGCTGACCAGAGTCTGGTAGGGAAGATTACACCCCACTAAAATCTATCTAATGTCACATCTTTCAATTGATATCCAGTGTCCTGCAACGGCGAGAAAATATATATCTATGTACTTTCAAGAACATTATATGTTAAGCGAAATGTGTTCTTCATTGGAATAAAAATCAACAAACATGCCCCATCACAAAAGATCTTTACCACATGTGGGCCACATGTAGTAAAGTTGATTCCTTGTATTGCTTCAGGGAGATCTTTTAATGTAGAGACATCTCTAGCTTCTTCAGCACTATGCAGACTTGCCCCTCATCCTTGGTCCTCCACTGTTGGATCAACTCTCGTGTCACGGTTCCATCATTGACCAGCTTCTTGATTTCCTCCAATAAAGGTCTACATTTTCTGGTGGGATGCCCCGATGCCCCCATATGAAATTCGCATGTGCTACTAGAGTCAAAACTATGAGCAGATGGATCTCACCGGCGGCAGGAGACTTTTTCGACGAGGGTAAGAACCGACCTCTTTAACGTTTTTTTATATTGTTGATGCCTTTGAAAGATATGCATGCAGTAAAAGAAGAAAGAGAAATACCACTAGACTTGCGTTATTTTTTGTATTTCTGAAAAACTGATGATAATACACTTTGGTTTGATTCTATATATTTTTTTGATCTCTGTTTTTGGTAGAGTATATTACATGAAAAAAGATCAGATCTGATTTTTTGGTACTGATAATCCATTGTTTTGGTGTTTTGCAAGTTCTCTGAGCGCGGTGGTTGAGCTGGTAGTACGGCGGCATGGTGGAGGAGGTGTGGTGGCGACCCGTTCAATCAGAGTGAATCTCGGCCGTTGGATCGATCGATCCAACGGATGGACTTACATTCAACTAATTGCAAAACATAAAAAATCTAAATATATATAATAACTATATCTAACCTATATAATAAACTGACTTACATATGCTTTAAACTTAATTGTCTAATATATTAACAATATTTATGATAAAAATGATATTTCAAATAGTCAAAATGCAAAACATAAACAAAATTTTTCATTCTTTCTATTTTATTTTGCTACACAATTGGTAAGTAAATCCCTACCTACTACCAAGTGCATAATATTAATGCCATAATAGGTTAAAATGACCTAAAATTAATCTATAAAATGCCCAAAACACATCGCACTTTGAGCATCATCCTATTATACTCTTCATATAATCGAACATTGCTTTCATCTCTCAACAACTACAAAATTGCTTCTTATGGTGGCACTTCTCTACTCGTCGTTCTGCTTGTAACCTTTTGTTAGTATATGCATAATTTCTCTATTTTGATATCTTAGTAATCATTACATACTTATAAATTTAAATTCCTCACAAAATAAAAATGTTTAAATGATGGAAATTTGTTGTTTAATTTGCAGGTGTATCAAACACGAAAGCATGTCAAAGTGACATGGAGTGTTAATTCATGTGTCCACATAGCGGCTTTTGTAACATGGTAACTCACAAATACGCATGCAAACCGATGCCAGAGCAACAAACCTATAACGACGTACCGATTATCAACGCTAAATGCAATGATGATGCACATTGTGCTCCGGTTTGACCAACAGGTTGTGGAGCCTATAACTATCTTCATGATGTTTGTGTCTGGCATTCTCGTGCCCAAAAAACATTGTTGTCAATTGAAGGAAATCAAATTTAGGACTTTCAATAATGCCTGCAATTAAAAGATAAAATTTGGTTGATAAATGAGTGGATAAAATGGCGTTAAGACAATTGATTGGCCTTCGTTATACTTCATTCTACCAACGTTTAAATACTATATTTATCAAAGACTATTGAAGATGGTATACAAAATATTATATATTATGAATCCTTTTATATATGCTAGAACTTTTCAAAGTTCGGATCATATTTGAATAATTAAAAATGTTTGTTCAAGATTTATTTTCGAACAATAATTTAGAAATGTTAATAAAATACGTTTTGAATAAACAGATTAATCATATCGTTTAAACTAAATAAGCATTGAATTTTCAGTGTAAATTACATCCCAAGTCAATTTATTATTTCTAATTTTTTAAATAGGTCTTTGAATTTTAAAAAGTCACAAGCGAGTCACTTGATTAATCAATTGTAACAATTAAGTTATTGTAACTTTAAATTTGGAAACAAGTTAATATGACTCGATAGAAATTTTTTATTGTTTATGTTTAATTCGGTATGACCTACTAATTAAAAATAATTAAAATCTTTGAAAATCTTTGTAATTAAATAAGAAAGTAATTTATTCAATTTTAACCAGTCTCTCAAATTTCGTATGCTTTTTAATTTTTTTTTAGAAAATCCTATCATTAAACTTATAACGAAAAATTAATTTTATTTTTAATTTATTCATCCATACTTATACTTTAATTAAATTAAACACAATAAGTTGTATGAGAATATTTTATAGTAAAATTCTTTGTACATCGTTTCGTATTTTATATCTCGTATTTTATAGAGTTCTACAACATTTCACAATGGTTAACATGATCTAAAGAGCTAAAACTTTCTTTAATATATGTATTTTGATGGGATAGGTTTTGTGAGTGTATGGTTGAAAGAAAAAGTTTCTATAAAATATAATTTATTAAATTTTTTTTAAGAAATGATCATGCGTGGATTGATAAATAATTTGTTTATAAAAATACACCAATCTCATGTTTATTCTTAGATAATGCATTTTAAATCTCTAATTTAAATATTATATAAAAGTATGTTTTGAAACCATTTTACTCTAAAAAAATTTGTACTGAAAAATGAGTGTTTAAGAAAATGGAGTCGACATAAGTCGTTTTAGACAACATACAACTGAATACCTATAAGACCACCCTCTTAAAATGGTTTTTGAATGTGCTTTTTGAAGAAGATAATTTTGGTGGCCCTCATTTAAAACTGAAGAAAAAGTTGGGTTCAAGATTCAGATACGTATGGGAAAGGTTAAACCAACACCACGATGCCGGAAATTGGTACCTTTTTAAAAAATCACGTATTTTCTTAGTTTTTTTGATGTTGTGAACATGAATTCAAGTTTAAAATTTGACTGAATGAATCCAATTTTTGTGAAGCATATTTTTCTTAGAAAAAATTATGAATGTCACAATGCAGAAAGTTTGTACTCAACCTCATTAAATTAATCAAACAAGATAAAATTGCCTTGATATTTTATGAAATATGGGATCAAATTATGAATGATGTCATTATGTTAGAAATGACTATAAATATGTCAATCTATGCAGAACGGACACTACCTTCTGAATCATTGTAACACAACAAAAAATGCCATAATTCATAATGCTGAAGAAACTTGGTTTGGTAATGCATGATAGCTTAAAAATATAAAAGAGAAAAATCTTAATAAGAAATAATTAGGATATTAATAATAAGAAATAAACATGATGTGGCTAAATTATAAATATTAAAAATTAGTAGGTGATAATAATGAATCATTATGCAAAAGGAACTAATTTGTAACAACTAGTAAAACAAAATGCTCAAACACATAATTTACCCAAAATGTAAATAAAAAATAAATAAAGAAAACGAAAATGCGGCATGGGTCGGGTCACCCATGGATTCAAGAACGAACCATGCCCTGGTTAATCCGACTCGCTCTACACCTAATATATAAGTTTAAAATAAAAAATATTCATTACCCTTCTTCTCTAAAAAAATATTATTCTCATTAACATTTTATAAGCATCTATGATAAATATTTTTTATTGCCTACAAATTACCATTTAATATATTACATTCAACTAATTGCAAAACATAAAAAATCTAAATATATATAGTAACTATATCTAACCTATATAACTGACTTACATATGCTTTAAACTTATTACTATATGTGATATTTCAAGTAAAATGCAAAATCTATTATTTCATTCTTTCTATTTTATTTTGCTACACAATTGGTAAGTAAATCCCTACCTACTACCAAGTGTATAATATTAATGCCATAATGGGTTAAAATGACCTAAAATTAATCTATAAAATGCCCAAAACACATCACACTTTGAACATCGTCATATTATATTCTTCATATAATCAAACTTTGCTTTCATCTTTCAACAACTACAAAATGGCTTCTTATGGTGTCACTTCTCTGCGTTCATCTTTCTGCTTGTAACTTTTTGTTAGTATATGCATAATTTCTCTATTTTGATATCTTAATAATCATTACGTACCTATACATTTAAATTTCTCACAAAATAAAAATGTTTAAATGATGGAAATTTGTTGTTTAATTTGTAGGTGTATCAAACACGAAAGCATGTCAAAGTGACATGGATTGTCAATTCACGTGTCCACATAGCGGCTTTTGTAACATGGTAACTCACAAATGCGCATGCAATCCGATGTCAGAGCAACAAAAATCTAATGATGTACCGATTGTCGATGCTAAATGCAATGATGATGCACATTGTACTCCGGTTTGACCTTCAAGTTATGGAGCCAATAACTATCATCGTAGCATTTGTGTCTGCCATTCTCGTGCCCGAAAAACATTATTCTCAATTGAAGGAAATCAAATTTAGGACATTGAACAATGCCTTCAGTTAAAAGATAAAATTTGATTAATAAATGAGTGAATAAAATGGTGTTAAGACAATTGATTGGCCTTCATTATACTTCATTCTATTAACGTTTAAATAGTATATTTATCAAAGACTATTGAAGATGGTATACAAAATGTTATATATTATGAATCCTTTTATATATGCTAGAACTTTTTAAAGTTTGGATCATATTTGAATAATTAAAAATGTTTGTTCAAGATTTATTTTTGAACAATAATTTATAAATGATTTGAAATGTTAATAAAATACATTTTGAATAAATAGATTAATCATATCATTTAAACTAAATAAGCATTGAATTTTTAGTGTGAATTACACCCCAAGTCAATTTATTATTTCTAATTTTTCAAATAGGTCATCATATTTTAAAAAGTCACAAGTGAGTCACTTGATTAATCAATTATAACAATCAAGTTATTGTAATGTTAAATCTAAAAACAAGTTAATATGAGTCGATAGAATTTTTTTATTGTTTATGTGTAATTCAGTAGGAGCTACTAATTAAAAATGATTAAAATATTTGAAAATCATTGTAATTAAATATGAAAGTAATTTATCAATTTTAACCTTTCTCTTAAATTCTGTTTGCTTTTTAATTATTGTTTTAAGAAAATTCTATCATTAAACTTATAATGAAAAATTAACTTTATTTTTAATTTATACATCCATATTTATATTTTAATTAAATTAAACACAGTTAGTTGTATAAGAATATTTTATAGTACAATTTGTACTTCGTTTCATATTTTTTATCTCGTATTTTATAGAGTTCTACAACATTTCACAATGGTTGACATGATCTAAAGAACTAAAACTTTTTTTAATATATATTTTTTGATAGGATAGGTTTTGTGCGCGTATTGTTGAAAGAAAAAGTTTATATAAAATATTATTTATTAAATTTTTTTAAAGAAATGATCATGTGTGGATTGATAAAGAATTTGTTTATAAATATGCACCAATCTCATGTTTTATTCTTAGATAATGCATTTTAAATCTTTAATTTAAATATTACATAAAAGTATGTGTTGAACCCATTTTTAGGCTAAAAATATTTGGACTGAAAAATGAGTGTTTAAGAAAATAGAGTCGACATCAGTCGCTTTGGACAACATACAACCGAATACCTATAAAATTACCCTCTTAAAATGCTTTTTGACTGTGCCTTTTGAATAAGATAATTTTGTGGCATGCGTTTAAAATCGGAGAAAAAGTTGGGTTAAAGATTCAAATACGTACGAGAAAGATTATGTAAGACCTAGACCAATAAAGGGTACCCGATCTGATCCGAGGTGTCACATTCAGGTCACCAATGTGACCCACATTAAAATTTCAGATAGAACAAATTGTCAAACCATTTATAATCATGAAACAAATTCTGAATCAAAAATAAAAGTTCAAAGATTATTCGTTTAACATGACATTGTTCATAATTACACGTTATAAAACGAGTTTCAGACTCAAATATAAAACAAGACGTGACACACATGCACCCTAATCACACGTGTACCGTACTCCGCAAACAGTGCCGAAGGAACTCTCATACTGATGCGATAACTACACCATGGTCAATCTTTTAACCTGTGATGGTAGATAACAACATGAGCTTGGAAAAGCTCAGTAATACAGAACTACCAAGCGATGCTAAACTGCAAGCATGCATGTGGTAAAGCATAGTATTATCATGGTATTCCGGGCAACAACAAGTTCAATTATGGATCTGATATTTCTATAAAATGTTATATCTAAAGGTAACATGGTTGTTCTTTATTCGATCACCCGAGTATCAGACAAGAAGCCTATAATCCAAAAAATCAGAATGTCTTAACCCAAGCAGTTGAGCATAGGTGCCAAACTAAGGGAATGTCTTAGGTACATAAATAGAATGAATCACCCTAGCCGAAGCATAAGAACCTAGTACAGAAGGAACCACCCTAGTCGAAGCATAGGAACTTGATACAGAAGGAATCACCCTAGTCGAAGCATAGGAACCTATTACAGAAGGAATAACCCTAGCCAAAACATAGAAAGTCGAAGTATAGGAACCTGGTACATAAGGAATTACCAGCCGGATCAGGGCTGAACCTGCAAAGACTTCATATCCTATCCCAAGTACCCCAGTAAAATAGTCTAGACAGTATTTACAGTAATCAATAGAAAGCAGTAATAATAGTAAATGTAAAGCATGCAATTATTTTCAATAAAACAGTAACCAGAGAGCATGCTATTCAATCGGGTACTTAGGCATAAATCAGACAAGTAATATGAACATGCTTAAAATCAGGAAACATGTTATGTTTTTGCATAATCGGATAATATTAGTCATGTACACATGATCAGTTCAAATAAAGCATTCAAAACATTTATATAGCACACAAGGAACACATTAGATTGTCCAATTAAGCTTTTGGGGGCATTTGGAAATTACAGGAAAGAGAACACTGAGCTTCTGACAAATTTGAACTAATTTTAGAAACGAGATCCCTAATAAAAGTGGTTTGATAACTAACGGCTCCACTCAGGTATTTGGGAATTGATCTATCAGGATCATGCAGGATTCAGATATATCAAAATTAATCTCATCATTAGGATTACATGGGCATTAAATTCATTTTGACTTCTAGGGCAAATATTGTAATTCAACCCAATTAGGGTAAAATAATGATTTGTAATATCTAATATTTCTAATGTTTTTATCAAGCCTTCAAATCCATTTGAACTAACAGGTCCCAACAATTAAATACTTACCAATCATTCAGATATATGCACCTCACGCGTATTCATTTACTAATATTGATTGAATCGTATAGCTGAACATTCACTTTCATAATTCACCACAAGACTTACCACCAAATAGTTGAACATATATTTCGTGCGAAAATCTTTTAGGATTTTATTAATATCATGAGTGACTGACATACATGATTCAAGCTTCATAACCCGTAGGAGTATTATAAACTTTTAGGTTTTATCGGTATTCTAAATATTTTTTAAGCTATCACTCGTTCCAAGATACAAGGGTATTCTTGTCATTTTAGAGCTCAAGGGTATATCTATCATTTTTAATCAATTTATTCATTTAGAATATTTCTAGTAAAATATGTTTTCAGACGTTTATTTAGAAATCAGGGTAATTTAGGTATTCACAATCTCGAAGGTTGGAAATTTGAGGCCAAAATTTTCCAAATAGATCAAGAATTTAACGAGGTGAATCAGGAGTTTTATCAGGTCAAACATGAGTGTGCAGATCATTTATACGATTAGGGGTATCCAGGTTCTTTTACACCCCAAGGGCATTTTCATCATTTCATATACAAGTATCTCAGGAATTAAATCTTTTAACATGAACAATTTAAATTGAAAGTTTTGAGGTTAATTTTTTTATCAATTATTCATTAAACTTGGATTTCTTACTAATAATTAAATTCTTATTCAAGCCATTAAGGTCTTAACCAGTGTACTTCCCTTCATCGTAATCAATACAACTTTAAAAAATCAACGATAAACACATGGACAATCATATCCATTCATGCATCAACCTTGATACTCAATTTGATTGTTCTCAAACTCAAATTTAATGTCCCTCAATATCTCGAATACATGGCAAAATGAATTACATTAGAAACAGAACTTAAACATGATAATTGGATTGAATCAAATGGTCAAATGATAAAAAATAGCTTACCGAATTCGAATTTAAAAAATTGAGCCTAAAAAACGAACTCATGACATCGAAAAACTCAAAATATGACTTTTCAAAAAAGTCAACTTTTAATCAAAATCAACATAAAAAGCCAATAGTCAAAGTCAACTCTATTCGGGACAGCTAGTCAAAGTCATCGGGTTAGTTAACTGGTTGAGTCAGGGTTGAACAGATTGGGTCAGGTTGTGTTTGGACCGGATCGGGTTGGGGCTTAATCGATTCTGAAAACTGGTTTGGGCTGCTCTCACTAATGGGAGCAGACTTAAGGTCAACATAGATAGGCTCTCTAATGGGTTGCATCTGGTGGCCCAATTTTAGATACCTATTGAGATAGAAAGGGAATTAGGGTTCCCTACACCCCTGTCGATGTCGGCAGCTTACTGGAGGTTATCCGATGATGACCTCAAGGGTCAAAAATCGTATAGCAAATGAACCCAAAAATCGTTTACCCAAAACTGGATTTTCACGAGGCACGGCGGAGAAAGGTTTTGGCGGTGGAGACATTGAACAAAAGGCCAAGTTTTCATCATGAAGAAGAGCCGATCACGGCGGTGGTGTTAGTGCTGCAGACGGGTGACTAGCGACGAAAAAATTGACCAAAAATAGAGGTGAAAAGTTAAGGTTTTGTCAAAGTTTCCAAGCGATCTCCACGACGAATCGCAGAGCTTCACTGTGAGTGAAGGATAGGTTTTAATCGGGAAGATGAGGCAGTTCCCATGGCGTCAGCGGTGATGGCCATGAACCGACGGTGGGTGAGATTGGCAGTGAAGGCATATGAACGGGTTTTCACCATTTCCTTATGAACGATGGAAGAGAACAAAAATCGGTGGCCAGGGTTTTCACCGCGAGGGTGAGACGATCACACAGGTGGGGCGATGTAGCCACGAATGCCGATGAGGGCCCGTCGGAGCTCGAACGGAGAAGGAGAAAGAGATGAGTCTGGGGAAACTAATGGAATTCTCCAGATTTCTTTCTCGTAACTTGTGGGCAATAATCAGGATTGGGGTTGGGTAACTCATTTTATTATTGGTCTAGATTATTCAAATACAACTTAAAAATAACCCGGGTAGGCTAAAACAAAGAATGGCCTTAACTCGGATGGCTGAGGGAAGGGCTCACCAGGCTAAGAGGCTCAAGTTTGAATCCCCACTATAACAAAATCTATTTATTTCGCATTTTTTATATCATTTATGAGGGTGTTACAGATTAAACAACACCGCGATGCCAGAAATTGGTTCCTTTTTTAAAATCAACTGTTTTCACAGTTTTTTTTTGATGATGTGAATATGAATTTTAGTTTAAAATGTGATCTCCTAAATGAATACAATTTTTTGAAGCATATTTTTCTTAAAAAAATTACGATTGTCACAATCTAGAAAGTTTGTACACAACCTCATTAATTTAGCGTAACAAGATAAAATTGGCTTGATATTTTCTGAAATATGGGATCAAATTATGAATGATGTCATTATGCTAGAAATGACTATAAAGATCTCAATCTATACAGAACATGCACTGCACTACCTTCCATATCACTGTAACACAACAAAAAATGTCATAATTTATAATGTTGAACAAACTTTGTTTGATAATGCATGCAAGTAATTGCAAAACATACAAATCTAAATATATATAGTAACTATATCTAACCTATATAAATGACTTACATATGCTTTAAACTTATTGTCATATGTGATATTTAAAGTAAAATAAAAATCTATTATTTCCTTCTTTCTATTTTATTTTGCAACACAATTGGAAAGTATATCCCTACCTACTACCAAGTGCATAATATTAATGCAATAATAGGTTAAAATAACCTAGAATTAATCTATAAAATGCCCAAAACACATCACACTTTGAGCACAATCATATTATAATCTTCATATAATCGAACTTTACTTTCATCTCTCAACAACTACAAACTAGCTTCTTATGGTGTCACTTCTCTGCTCGTCGTTCTGCTTGTAATTTTTTGTTAGTATATGCATCATTTCTCGATTTTGATATCTTAATAATCATTACGTGCATATACATTTAAGTTTTTCACAAAATAAAAACATTTAAATGATGGAAATTTGTTGTTTAATTTGCAGGTGTATCAAACACGAAAGCATGTAAAAGTGACATGGAGTTTCAATTCATGTGTCCACATAGCGGCTTTTGTAATATGGTTACTTACAAATGCGCATGCAATCCGATGCTAGAGCAACAAACCTCTAACGACGTACCGATTGCCGATGCTAAATGCAATGATGATGCACATTGTGCTCCGGTTTGACCACTAGGTTGTGGAGCCTATAACTGTCATCGTGGCATTTGTGTCTACCATTGTCGTGCCCGAAAACCATTGTTCTCAGTTGAAGGAAATCGAATATAGGACTTCCAATAATGCCTTCAATTAAAAGATAAATTTTGGTTAATAAATGAGTGAATAATATGGTGTTAAGACAATTGATTGACCTTTGCTATACTTCATTCTACCAACGTTTAAATCGTATATTTTTCAAAGACTATTGAAGATGGTATACAAAATGTTATATATTATGAATCCGTTTACATATGCTAAAACTTTCCAAAAGTCGGATCATGTTTGAATAACTAAAAATGTTTGTTCAAGATTTAATTTTCGAACAATAATTTCGAAATGATTTGAAATGTTAATAAAATACATTTTGAATAACTAGATTAATCACATCATTTAAACTAAATAAGCATTGGATTTTAATTTGAATTACACCCCAAGTCAATTTATTATTTCTAATTTTTCAAATAGTTCATCGTATTTTAAAAAGTCACAACCGAGTCACTTGATTAATCAATTGTAACAATCAAGTTATTGTACCATTAAGTCTGGAAACAAGTTAATGTAAGTCGATAGAAAACATTTTTATTGTTTAAGTGAAATTCAGTAGGACCTAATAATTAAAAATGATTAAAATATTTGAATATCATTGTAATTAAATATGAAAGTTGAATATTCAATTTTAACCGTCTCTGAAATTCTGAATGCTTTTTAGTTATTGTTTTTAGAAAATTCTATCATTAAACTTATAATGAAAAATTAATTTTATTTTTAATTTACAATTCATATTTATATTTTAATTAAATTAAACACAATAGGTTGTATAAAAATATTTTATAGTACAATTCTTTGTATTTCGTTTCGTATTTTTTATCTCGTATTTGATAGAGTCTTGTGTGTGTATGGTTGAAAGAAAAAGTTTATATAAAAAATTATTTTTAAATTTTTTAATGGAATGCTCATGTGTCGTTTGATAAAGGATTTGTTTATAAATATGCACCAATCTCTTGTTTTATTCTTATATAATGCATTTTACTTCTTTAATTTAAATATTATTTAAAAGTATGTGTTGAAACCGTTGTCAAGCTAAAACATATTTGGACTGAAAATGGAGTCGACATCGATCGTTTCGGACAACGTACAACTGAATACCCATAAAATCACCCTCTTAAAAAGGTTTTTGAATGTGCTTTTTGAAGAAGATAATTTTGGTGGCCACGATTAAAATCGGAGTAAAAGGTGGGTTCGAGATTCAGTTACGTATGGGAATGGTGAAACTAACACCACGATGTCGGAAATTGGTACCTTTTTAAAAATCACATATTTTCTTAGTTTTTGTGATGTTGTGAATATGAATTTCAGTTTAGAATGTGTTCTCCTGGATGAATTCAATTTTTGTGTAACACCCCCAGACCGGTACCGATATCCCAATCCGATCGAAAGTGTCACATTAAGGCCACTGGAACGACCCACAATAAAAACCCAAGAAATTTCTTTACTTTTAATACATTTAAGAAAAATAGTAAAACAAAATTTTATTTATAAAACCATTCATAAATGTATTTTAAACCTAAAAACAAAAAAAATAGAAATCGTATTACAAACTCTGACATAAAAGCAGACACAATATACATTTTCACTGAACACACCGGTATCGTACTTTGCAAAGCAACGCCGAGGAACTCCAATAATTGATGTTGGGTGTTAAAACATGATCAAGCTCTTATATCCTATAATGTTAAAAATAACTTGAGCTTGAAAAAGCTTAGTAATACAGAACTACCAACGGATGCTATACGCACAACTGGCATAAGGATATACATAAACTGACTTGATGAGCTTGGTATTCAACTAGCTTCAGATATGTTATGAAAATTATATTAATGCTTTACTTGAGGGTAATAGATTTGCTCTTGATTTGATCTCCCGATTATCAGATATGAGGTCTATAACTCGGATAATCAGAAGAGAGCTAGGTTTTAGAATTTGAGACGGAGAGTTTAATGTGTTCTAAAAGTGTAGATAAAAACATTTCATCTAATTCAGATAAATAGAAAACAAGTTATAAGAGCAACCAAAGTTTTTATGAAAGACTATCTACCCTCCAACCGAACTCCAGGATACAGTTCCCTAGAATGATATCATATACAGGCATTAACCCGAGCCTATTGGGCTTGTTTACCATCCTAAGGGAATACCTTAGGTCCGGTGAAATTACCCTAGCCGAAGCTTAGGAATCGAATACAGGCGGAATTACCCTATCCGCAACATTAAAACCTTATACGGGCGGAATTACCAGCCGGATTAGGGCTGAACCTTCATATACTTCATATCATAACCCAAGTACTCCAGTGAATCAGTCTAGACAGTGTTACAGTATGCAGTAATTAATAAACATATTTGTATACAGATAAACAGTAACCATGGAGCATGCTTGTCATAATGGGTACTAGGGCATAAATCAAACATACAATACAATCATGCTTAATTTCAAAAACATGTTATGTTTATGCGAAATCAACATGTCAATCATGTGCACATGATCAGTTTAATAAAACATGTAAAATAGACGTATAGCACACAAAAAAACACTAAATGATTCGATTTGTTACTCAGGTGCGGGATAATTACAGAAGAGGTACACTGATATTTTACATATTTTGAACAATTTCCAAAGAGATTCCTTGCAACGGGAGTTCGATGAATAGTGATTCCATTAAGGGATTTAGAGTTTGATTCATTGGGATTATTCAAACTTCTAAATATATTAGGAGGGTTCTAGACAATTAGTTCAAGGGGGCATTTAGGTCTTTTTTATCCTTCGAGGTTCATTCAGTAATTTAACCCGGTAAGGGAAGGTCAGTGATTTGTAATAATGAAGATTTGCTTACGGCTTGCTGAGCTTTCAAGTCCATTTAACCCAAATGTGTCTCATCACTGTCTTACTTAGCAACTTAGTATTGACTACATTGTATAGCTAGACCGATCACTGCCCCTAATTTATCATTAGACGATCTCTGATTAGTTGAACAAGTACTTATGCAATATTCTTCCATTATTGTAATAGTATCACAAATGACTGATGTACGTAAGTCCGATTTTGAGTCCACATGGGTGATACAGTCATCTTTACTGTATCTAAGCTCTAGGTTTTTAGAGCTTTCGCTAATCTCAAGTAGGGAGAAGTTTTCATTCGATTAATTGCTTAATGTCGTTTTAGTCATTCGGGTCCTTTTTGCCTTCTACACAATTTGATTATTTTAGAATTTGAGGGTATATCCATTATTTTGATTAATTTAGTAACTGGTGCCCAAGGATATTCCAGTCCATATAACCCTTACAGTTATTCCATACAATTCAGTCTTTTCTATCACATCGAATATTTCGGATAAATATATAACTTTTGGTGATTATCTTTAGAGTCTTATTCATGGTTTAGGAGAGTCTACATGCTTTACGTTCCCAGATGTTTGAAACATAATACCAAAAATTTTCTAGGTAGGCCGAGAGTTTCAGATGAATCAGTTGTATTATTAAGTCAAAAATTAGGTTCTAAGTTTTTTCTGTTTCTAAGGGTATTTTTGTCATTTTCATTTTAAGGGTATTTTTGCCATTAAATTAATTTGAGTATTCGGAAATTAGCTTTTCCATTACACATAATCCAGGTTAAAGACCAACCGTCTTATTGCTTACCAAACCCAAATCTCTTTCTAGATCATCAAACTCTTATTCGAGTATTTCAAGTCTTAACTAGTTTACCATTCTTTTGTTTCGAAGACAATTTGACTTAAGTAGGTTAATCAGTACACTCATTCATAGTCTTATGTGCTAACCAATATACCAAAATGTTACATAAAGCATGCAGGAGGTAGAAATGTATTACCTTAACTCTATGTTACAACAGGCTTCAAAAATAGGCTCAGGACATCGAGAAACATAAAATAGGGGTTTTTGAAAATTTTAACTTTTTATTTAAAGTCAACATTAACGTCAGCAGTCAATGCAGCAGTCAACGGTCAATCGGGTTGACTCAAGTGAGTTGACTCAGAGGGTTGACTCACTGAGTTGACTCAAACAGTTTGACTCACTAAGTTAACTCAGTCAATAGGTTAGGTCGGACGGGTCTGGTTTGTAGGCCAGTTTGAGGTAGAATCGATTCAGGGTTAGTTCATGCCCGGTTCGGCTGAGCCACTATCTCAGGTGGTCGAAAATTACCTGGACGGCGCGTGTATTCCATGCGCAGCCAAAATGAGCCAAAAAAATTGGTCTCGAATGACGGCAATCTACCAAAAAATGCACTCATACCTCAAAATCAGACAACCAAAATAATTTAAAGGCTTTAAAATTAATGGAACCCTTACCCAAAAACCTTTACTGCAATCTCCGGTGAAGCCTCGACATGCGAAGGTTCGAGATAGAACAGCAAGGTTTTGTTCGCAACAGCATGAGGAGTGCGGTAGTGCTGGCAGTGTCTTCCAAGGGGTAGAGTAGGCCGGTGAAACGATGAAAACTCTTAGCAACATTTTCCACAACCCTCTTCAGAGCTTCTAGATGCTCTCCACGGCCAACTACGAGGCAGTAGGGCAATTGGCTCGTCAGGTTTCAATTGAGGCATGGCAGCAGATCTACTGGAGGCGGCGGTGACAACCATAAATCAACGGTGGCTGAGATCGAAGGTCGGACAGGTTTAGGGGAAAGTGAGGGGTTAGGGGAAAAGAAAAATCTGGATAAAATCACTGGCATTCATTTCATGGAAGGTGGGGGATTTGATTCGAAAATATTAAATGCCCGAATTAAAATTGAATCTAAGGCTTATATAAAAATTTTGGGTGCCTAAATCTAAGAGCTTTCTTAGCTCAATTGGTTAACCACTTAACATCCAAGCAGGGGTCATGAGTTCTCAAAACCATGTGGTTACAAACTCTTACTTTTTCATTTTTTTTACTCAATTCCATATATGTATATATTTAGTGTTTTACATTTTGTGAATCATATTTTTCTAACAAAAAAATTACGAATCTCACAATCCAGAAAATTTGAACACAACTTCATTAAATTAACATAACCAGATAAAATTGCCTTGAAATTTTTTTGAAATATGGGATCAAATTATGAATGTTGTCATTCTGTTAGGAATGACTATAAAGATCTTGATCTATGTAGAATAGACACTACCTTCCTGATCATTGTAACACAACAAAAGTTGCCATAATTTACAATGCTGAAAAAACTTTGTTTGGTAAAGCATCATGGTTTAAAAATATAAAAGAGAAAAATGATAAAATGAAATATTAAAGATATTAATAATAAAAATAAACATGATGTGGCTTAATTGCTTAATATTAAAAATTAGTAGGTGAGAATAACGAATCATTACGCAAAAGGAACTAATTTGTACTAACTAGTAAAGGAAAAGGCTCAAACACACAATTTACACAAAATGTAAATAAAAATAAAAAAGAAAAATACGGAATGGGTCGAGTCACCCACGGTTGCAGGAATGAACCATGCCCTAGTTAATCCGACTCACTCTACTCCTAATATATAAGTTAAAAATAAAAATATTCATTTCCTTTTTCTTCTCTAAAAAAGATTATTCTCATTAACATTTTATAAACATCTATGATAAATATTTTTATTGTCTACAAATTACCATTGAACATATTACACTCAGATAATTGCAAAACATAAAAATCTATATATATATATATATATATATATATATATATATATATATATATATAGTAACTATATCTAACCTAAGTAACTGACTTACATATGCTTAAACTTTTTACCATATGTGATATTTAGAGTAAAATACAAAATCTATTACTTCCATTTTTCTAGTTTATTTTGCTACACAATTGGTAAGTATATCCCTACCTACTACCAAGTGCATAATATTAATGCAATAATAAGTTAAAATGACCTAAAATCAATCTATAAAATGCCCAAAACACATCACACTTTGAACGCCATCATATTATAATCTTCATATAGTCGAACTTTACTTTCATCTCTCAACAACTACATAATGGCTTCTTATGATGTCACTTCTTTGCTCGTCGTTCTGCTTGTAACTTTTTGTTAGTATATGCATCATTTCTCTATTTTGATATCTTAGTAATCATTACGTGCATATACATTTAAGTTTCTCCCAAAATAAAAACGTTTAAATGATGGAAATTTGTTCTTTATTTTGTAGGTGTATCAAACACGAAAGCATGTCAAAGTGACATGGAGTGTCAATTCACGTGTCCACATAGCGGATTTTGTAACATGGTTACTCACAAATGCGCATGCAATCCGATGCTAGAGCAACAAACCTCTAACGACGTACTGATTGTCGATGCTAAATGCAATGATGATGCACATTGTGCTCGGATTTGACCACCAGGTTGTGGAGCCTATAACTGTCATCGTGGCGTTTGTGTCTGTCATTGTCATGCCCGAAAAACATTATTCTCAATTGAAGGAAATCAACTTTAGGACTTTTAACAATTCCTTCAATTAAAAGATAAAATTTGGTTAACAAATGAGTGAATAAAATGGTGTTAAGACAATTGATTGACCTTCGCTATACTTCATTCTACCAACGTTTAAAACGTATATTTTTCAAAGACTATTGAAGATGGTATACAAAATGTTATATATTATGAATCCGTATATATATGCTAGAACTTTTCAAAAGTCGGATCATGTTGGAATAACTAAAAATATATGTTCAAGATTTAATTTTCAAACAGTAATTTCGAAATGATTTGAAATGTTAATAAAATACATTTTGAATAACTAAATTAATCATATTATTTAAACTAAATAAGCATTGAATTGTAATTTGAACTACACCCCATGTCGATTTATTATTTCTAATTTTTCAAATAGGTCATCGTTTTTAAAAAGTCACAATCGAGTCACTTGATTAATCAATTGTAACAATCAAGTTATTGTACCATTAAATCTGAAAACAAGTTAATGAGTCCATAGAAAACATTTTTATTGTTTATGTGTAATTCAGTATGACCTACTAATTAAAAATAATTAAAATATTTGAGTATCTTTGAAATTAAATATGAAAGTAGATTGTTCAATTTTAACTCGTCTCTGAAATTCTGTATGCTTTTTACTTATTGTTTTTAGAAAATTCTATAATTAAACTTATAATGAAAATTATTTTTTTTTAAATTTACACATCCATATTTATATTTTAGTTAAATTAAAAACAATAAGTTGTATAAGAATATTTTATAGAACAATTCTTTCTAATTTGTTTTGCATTTTTATCTCATATTTGATAGAGTTTTTTGTGCGTATGGTTGAAAGAAAAAGTTTATATAAAAATTATTTATCAATTTTTTAATGGAATGATCAGGTGTCGATTGATAAAGGATTTGTTTATAAATATGCATCAATCTCATGTTTTATTCTTATATAATGCATTTTACTTCTTTAATTTAAATATTATATAAAAGTACGTGTTGAAACCGTTTTCAGGCTAAAAAATATTTGAACCGAAATATGAGAGTTTTAAGAAAACGGAGTCGACATCGATCGTTTTGAAAAACGTACAACTGAATAATCATAAAATCACCTTCTTAAAAATGTTTTTGAATGTGCTTTTTGAAGAAGATAATTTTGGTGGCACGCATTTAAAACCGGAGTAAAAGTTGGGTTCGAGATTCGGTTACGTATGGGAAAGGTGAAACCAACACCGCGATGCCGAAAATTGGTACCTTTTTAAAAATCACGTGTTTTCTTAGTTTTTGTGATGTTGTGAATATGAATTTCAGTTTAGAATGTGATCTCCTGAATGAACACATTTTTTGTGAAGCATATTTTTCTAACAAAAAATTACAAATGTCACAACCCAGAAAATTTGTACACAACTTCATTAGTTTAACATAACCAGATAAAATTGCCTTGATATTTTTTGAAATATGGGATCAAATTATTAATGTTTTCATTCTAGTAGGAATGACTATAAAGATCTTGATCTTTGTAGAATAGACACTACCTTTCGGATCACTATAACACAACAAAAGTGACCATAATTTATAATGCTGAAAAAACATTGTTCGGTAAAGCATGATGGTTTAAAAATATAAAAGAGAAAAATGATAATTAGAAATAATAAGGATATTAATAATAAAAAATAAACATGATGTGGCTAAATTGCTTAATATTAAAAATTAGTAGGTGACAAAAATGAATCATTATGCAAAAGGAACTAATTTGTAATAACTAGTAAAGGAAAAGGCTCAAACACAAATTTACCCAAAATGTAAATAAAAAATAAAGAAAAAGAAAAATACGGAATGGGTCGAGTCACCCACGGGTTCAAGAACGAACCATGCCCTAGTTAATCTGACTCGCTCTACTCCTAATATATAAGTTAAAAATAAAAAAATATTCATTTCTCTTTTCTTCTCTAAAAAAGATTATTCTCATTAACATTTTATAAACATCTATGCTAAATATTTTTTATTGCCTACAAATTACCATTGAATATATTACATTCAACAAATTGCAAAACATAAAAATCTAAATATATATAGTAACTATATCTAAACTATATAACTAACTTACACATGCTTCAAACTTTTTACCATATGGAATATTTATATAATTTTTTTATTTTATTTTGCTACACAATTGGTAAGTATATCCCTACTGTTAGAGTTGTGATCCAAATTTTTTTGGGATTTGATTTAAGGTTAGAATCCTACTTTTAGTAGATCTTGTTTACTTTATATTAATTAAAGGTAGGAAACTCAGTTTGAGTAGAATTTGTTTCTATGCAAGTTTCCTCTATAAACAAGAAATATATCCCTATAAATAGATATTAGAGATTAGGGGTTTAGACAGAACATCATAAATCGGTTGTAATCTCTTTCTCCGTCATAGTGAAAGTTCTCATCCTCTGACTGTGGTTTTTCCTTTTTGGGTTTTCCACGTAAATTCTTGGTGTTATTTTTCTTTTCTGCGTTCGCGCTTATTTACTTGTCTCGTCATTATTGTCCCGGTAGTATAACACCTACCTACTACCAAGTGCATAATATTAATGCAATAATAGGTTAAAATGACCTAAAATCAATCTAAAAAATGCCCAAAACACATCACACGTTGAAAGCCATCATATTACTATATTCATACAATCGAACTTTACTTTCATCTCTCAACAACTACAGAATGGCTTCTTATGGTGTCACGTCTCTACTCGTCGTTCTGCTTGTAACTTTTTGTTAGTATTTGCATCATTTCTCTATTTTGATATCTTAATAATCATTACGTGCATATACATTTAAGTTTATCACAAAATAAAAACGTTTAAAAGGTGGAATTTTGTTGTTTAATATACAGGTGTATCAAGCACAAAAGCATGTCAAAGTGACATGGAGTGTCAATTCACGTGTCAACATAGCGACTTTTGTAACATGGCTACTCACAAATGCGCATGCAATCCGATGCCAGAGCAACAAACCTCTTACGACGTACCGATTGCCGATGCTAAATGCAATGATGATGCACATTATGCTCCGGTTTAACAACCAGGTTGTCGAGCCTCTAACTGTCATCGTGGCATTTGTGTCTGCCATTGTCTTGCCCGAAAAACATTGTTCTCAATTAAAGGAAATCGAATTTAGGACTTTCAATAATGCCTTCAATTAAAAGATAAAAGTTGGTTAATAAATGAGTGAATAAAATGGTTTTAAGACAATTTATTGACCTTCGCTATACTTTATTCTACCAACACTTAAATCATATATTTTTCAAAGACTATTGAAGATGGTATACAAAATGTTATATATTATGAATCCATATATATATATATGCTAGAACTTTTCAAAAGTCGGATCATGTTTGAATAATAAAAAATGTTTGTTCAAGATTTAATTTTTGAACAATAATTTAGAAATGATTTGAAATGTTAATAAAATACATTTTGAATAAATAGATTAATCATATCATTTAAACTAAATAAGCATTGAATTTTAATTTGAATTACACCCCAAGTCAATTTATTATTTCTAATTTTTCAGATAGGTCATCGTATTTTAAAAAGTCGCAATCGAGTCCCTAGATTAATCAATTGGAACAATCAAGTTATTGTACCATTAAATCTGAAAACAAGTTAATATGAGTCGATAAAAAACATTTTTAATGTGATATCCCAACATTTTGGTTAGTGACCAAAATGAAAATTTTGAAAGTTTGGTGGCCAAAGTATATACTTTGGAAAAGTTTAGGGACTAAATTGTAATTTCCAAAAGTTATGTATTTTAGTCCCGCAAATGAATAGTTCACCCCCAATAATGACTTTTTGTGTTACTCGGATTTTTCGTACAGAGCTTGTATTTTTTGCTATAAAGCAATAAAGTTTGGAAAAATATTCAGATAAACGGATAGAATCGGATATTCAAGATATTTTAAAGTATGATAAGGCAAGGTTAAAAATGTCATTTCCATGTCTTAAAATGGTAGGATTTAGCATGGACCATTGGAATAAAGTAAGTTTTCCATGTTAAATATGAGCCGTTGGATGAAAAATGGAAAGATGGTAATTTTGGGAATTTCCAAGGGCAAAGTTGGTAATCACTAACTACTTGGATTATTTTTGACCCTTGGATGAGTAGGTAAACATGTGGCATGATATGGAGCATTTGATTTCAAGGGTAAAAAGGTAATTAGACATTAAAATAAAATTTAAATTCATTTTAATTATATTAAGGACAAATGGCCAAAATTGAATTAAAAGAAAATTCAAGATTTCTCCATCATCTTTCTCCTTGTTCGAACACCACCAAGGTAAGAGAAGAATTTTTTTTATTTGGATTTTCAAGCTTATTTGGTTAGATTTTGGATGAAAGCATGAAACATGAAGTTGATCTACATAAAATTCTCTATCTTTTGGTACCATTTGTTCATGCTTTCCTTGCTTAAAACATTAGTTTTGTGTTTTGGTTGGATGAAGGGGATGTATATATATGATGTTTTAAGATGAGATTTTGATGTAGTTGTTGTAGAATAATATCCAAGCTTGTATGATGATTGAAACTACTTGAAAGTAGTTAAATACTATTTGGTTTAAGTTAGGGTTTTGATAGGATGTTAAATTTGAATTGATTTTGAGATGGGAATAATTATAGAAACTTGGAAATAAGGTTTAGAAGTTGAATTCATACTTGAATCAAGTTGGAAAATTTGGATGTATTGACCTTTCAAATTCGGCATATTGGAAGAATGTTAGGGAAAATTTTGGAAAATTTCCCTAAGGCTAGAAATCATGTGAGAATGATGTTATAAGGCTTAGAATGTTGTTTGGACCAATTTGGAACTTTGTTAAGTTATAGGGACCTTTTCGCATATTTTGGGAAATTTAAGGATTAAGGTACAAATGTTGAAAAGTTGATGTATTATGCTGAAAATTTATGTTAAAAGATTCAATTGGATCATTTTGAGAAGTTTGCTAAGTATTGAGGACCAAATAGCAAATTAAAGGAAATATGGGATTGAGATGGAAATTGGTTAGAAACTTATATGTTAAGTTTGATAGTATTCTTGAAATACTTTGAGATGTTGTTTAGTGCTTGAAATTAAATTTCAATGGCAAGGGATCACTTGAAATAATTTGAAAAGTTGAGGTGAATTCTAAAAGAATTCATTTTATGATTATTTTATGAATTTGTGATGGATATGGATAGTTAAGGATTTTTAGGAATTTTATTCCTAATATATGCCTATGTTAGATTGATACTAACATACGCTTTGAAATGTATGTATTCGGTAAACGGTGATTTTATAGATCGTGATTGTAGCGATGTCTCCGATTCGCTAAAAACGGATTTTCGAGGTGTTTGTGAATTTTTCGGATATAAAATGTTTATTCTGTGAGGTTTTAAAAAAACCGCATTTTATTTAAAAATTTGAGTCGCCACCGGCCACTTAGGTAGGCCGGACGCCATAAAACCAGAGATCTAAAAACTGTTGGGTTCGGGAGTCGGTTACGAATGGGGAAGGATTAGCACCCCCACACCGCCCAAAATTGGTACTTTAATAATTACCGCTTTATTAATATTGGATTTTCCAGGTTAAAGTGACGATTAGTTTAATATTCGGTTATAATTGCGAATAAATTTTAAAGGCCCCATTATTCGAGGGTAAACGCCCAACCACTATCACTACGCCTGATACTGGCCCCGTTTACGCTCGGATAAAAGGACACCGCATTGACATTATATATTCCAGTATGCAAACTTAGTGAGCAAAATATAAAATATGATAAATATTTTAAACACAATGCAAATAAATATTAACATAATAGAATATTAATCTAACATAAATAAAATACTAATCTAAAACATACATACATAAATACTAATCTAACTCATAAAAACAATTCTAATATAGATAAAATACTAACATTCATAAATATTAATTTAAAACACAAATAAATATTATTCTAACACATAAATAAAAACGAATCTAACATAAATAAAATATTAATATAAAACACAAATTTAAAACATATTAAATACTAATCTAAAACATAAACATACAAACTAAAAAATAAGACTACAATTTTAAAATAACTAATACTTCATTAAATTATAAAAATTACAACACTAATAAAAAGGGAAGAAAATATACCTAACTAGGAGCTCGAATGACGAACCCCGACTGAACCCCACCGAGATCTACCGCGACCCCTCCAAAAATATTAACTAGATCGGATCCAAAATAGGACCCTGATCGAATGTTGGATCGAACCAACTAGGGCCAAGGGCACTGCCCCCAACCCCGGCCAGCCTTGCGGCCGGCCATGGCTCCCACGATTTGGGGTGCCAATTTCATTTGCCAATTTTGTGGCAAAATTTGCGTGCCATTTCATTTTCCCTGCCCCCCCATGCCTCCTATTTATAGGCAATTGGGGGGTGACGTGGCCATCCCAAAGCCACACAAATTTCTTTCTCTTTTTTTTTAATTTCACTTTTTTATTATATTTTTTTATTTTTCATTAATTTTATATTAATAATATTATTATTAAAATAATACTAATAACACTAAAACCCGATCAAAAATGAGTGATTACAGTTGCCCCTCTTTGCTTGTTCTTGTGAAACGAGGACAAAGCAAAGATCAAAAGCACTCATTTTTGACCTATTTTCTCGTCTTTGGCTTCGGAATCACGTGTTCTTCTGGAACTCTCCGCTCTTCCTTAGCTGAATCTTCAAGCTTGTAAGTTCTTCCTATATAGAACTTCTTCACCTTCTGATCTTGGAACTATAGGTTCTTCCTATATGGAACCCTTCACTGTGAAGCCTCAAGTTATGAGTCCCTCCTATATAGAACTTTTCACTCTGAGAAAGTAAGGCTTGGAGTCCTTCCTATATAGAACTCTTCACCTTCAACGCTGGTTTCTCCTATATAAAACCTTTTGCGTCACTGATGGATTCTTCCGACTAGGAGTTCCTCCTGTATAGAACTGCTAGTCTTCAAACCCTGGAGCCACCAGTCCTTCCTATATAGAACTTTTAGCTTCGAAATCTGAGCTACTGTGTTCTTCCTATATAGAACCTTTCACTCTAAGACAGTAAAGCTCGGAGCCCTTCCTATATAGGACTCTTCGCCTTCAACACAACGGGTTTTCCCTATATAAAACCTTGTGTATCATGGGTGAATTCCTTCGGCTGGGAGTTCTTCCTATATAGAACTGCTACTCTTCACCCTGGAGCTGCAAGTCCTTCCTATATAAAACCTTCAGCTTCTGAAATCTTGGAGCTACGGGTTCTTCCTATATAGAATCTTTCACTCTAAGACAGTAAAGCTCGGAGTCCTTCCTATATAAGACTCTTCGCTTTCAACACAACAGGTTTTCCCTATATAAAACCTTGTGTGTCATGGGTGAATTCCTTCGGCTGGGAGTTCTTCCTATATAGAACTGCTAGTCTTCACCCTGGAGCTGTAAGTCCTTCCTATATAAAACTTTCAGCTTCTGAAATCTTGGAGCGGCAGATTTTTCCTACATAGAACCTCTTGCTATGGGAGCTTGAAAATATAGGCCCTTCCTATATAGAACCTTTATCTTCGAATTTTTTCTCTTTTTCCTTTTTTTCTGCTCTTTTTTTCTTTTTCCTTCATTTTTCTTCTCTTCTTCTTTTTTCTATCTCGTTTTTTTTTCATTTTTATTTTTTTACAAGACTGTTGACATCTTTGGACTTACGCTACTAAGGCTGCCGAAATCTTTCTTCAATTTGGGGATTCACGCTGAAAATGGCTACCAATCTTTCTTCAAATTTTGGGGACTCACGCCGAAGGTGGCTGCCAAACTTTCTTCAAATTTCAAGGACTCACGCCGAAGGTGGCTGCCAAAACTTCTTCAAATTTAGGGACTCACGCCGAAAATGACCGCCAAAACTTCTTCAAATTTAGGGACTCGCGCCGAAAATGGCCGCCAAAACTTTTCAATGAAATCTATTTCGTAATGTTCTTTGGTAATTCTTCAGGTACCTATCCAAAATAAGCAAAAATTGACATGCCCATATCTATATGATGCATGCAATGTAATGGTTTATTTCTTTTCTTTTTCTTTTTTCTCTTCTCATTTTCTTTTTCTTTTCTTCTTTTTTATTTTCCTTTTCTTTTTTCACTTTTTCTCTTTCTTTCTCTCTTTTTCTTTCAGCCTTTTTGTTCTAAAGTCTTACACCCTGAAAGGTCGTTCCACATATTTCTTCATCTCTTTACTGCTTCACTGTATGCTCTTAAATCCTCATTTGAACCTGCTTTTAAACCTTTTGTGCGGAAGGCTTTCTTGTCTTCAGGGTTATCACCCATCTTCATAAATGATCCTCTGGTTCTTATATTATTCTTATAAGAACCCCTGTCATCTTCTTCGCTTGGCGTTGCCCCATTCAACCACGGGCTCCACTGCTTTGAATTTTCTGACCCATCATACAGAGCCTTGATTTATTTCTAGTCACCAGGGTGAGCCAAAATGCTTCCATCCCCTGAGCTCATCCTTGATCTTCTCGTAGCACTTCGACGGGAACTAACTCTCGGTCTCTATGCTTTAAATCTCATCATCATTCATTTTTAAAGTAATGCAAAAGGCAATTTACTTGCGTATATTTCAACAAATAATGATTGTTTGAAAAGATAACAGTCATTTTGAAAATCACAACTTGGAGGGGATACCAAACATTTTGAAAACATTGTTTGGAACAAATGGTAAACATCTTTTTCTTTTCTTCTTCTTTTTTAAGGACCATACATTTTTTAAATAATGCTTGGAGAATGGTAAACAAAATTCGAAGTGTATTGCCAAACATTTTTTTTAAAAACTAATGTTTGGGGGAAATGGTAAACATCAAAACTTTGGGAGAAAATGTCAAACCTTTTAAAACATGTTTGCCCCCGAAATATCAAACACCATAGCGCATCTGTTTCAAGTTGCCAGAGATCAACTCTAATGAAGCGCATATTTAGAAGATCTTGACCATTGTGGAGATATATGCCAATGTATAGTTTCTTCTGGTCTAATATGCTTTTGAGAAGAGCAACCCTACCTAGTTTCTACCCCGTTTAAGGTGGCTCTATTAATCTCACTATCTCACCATGCCCCGTCCTTCCCTCATTTGGGTGTCGATCAAGGACTTCGAAGTTTGACGTTTCTTGAAGCAAAGTTAACCCTTATAGGCGGAATGAAATCTGAAGACATTCTCATTCAACTTGGATATCTATGGATGACCAGAATAGTCTTTGGGGCTTGTAATGTAGGCCTTTGGTTTATGGTTAAGTGAAACAGTATTTCTGTACTTGTGTAACTTGGATATGCCCATTTTTCCTTCCCTTTTTTGGATCACTCTAGACTGCCCGTTTTCGGGTTTTCACCCTAGAGTTCATTTCCTTTCTTTTTACTGTAGGCTGCCTTGTATTCTGGCTATATACTGATGTTTGTTTTCTGTTCAATAATGCTTGATCCTTCAATACTCCTCGAAACTGAGATTTCTTGAATGAAGGACTATGAATACATTTTTGGGAATTCTTGTGATTGGCACGCCCAGATGAAATGTTATCCTTTCTTTTTTTCTTTTCTTTTTTTCTTTTTCTTTTTCACTTTTTCTCTTGGATCGCTCTAGACTGCCCATTTTTGGGTTTTCACCCTAGAGGTCACTTCCTTCTTTTGTACCTTCGGATCAATGTATTTTGGCTGGATATTGATGCCAGCATGCTCAGGCAAACTACTTTTTTCTTCATTTTTAGGATCACTCTAGACTGCCCATTTTTGGGTTTTCACCCTAGAGGTCATTTCCTTTTTCAAAATTGGCAATCTTCGGGCCGAATTGTCTTGACTTCAATTCGAGCTTCTATACTAATTTTAAAACTGATATTTACTTGAAATGTGGATTCCGTGTGTCTCTTGCTCATGGTTGAAGTCTCATTCTTGTATTGTTTAATCCGTGTGTGAATCATAGACAGTATTCTTCATTTCTCTTTCTTTTCTTTTTTTCTTTTTTCTTTCTATTTTCTCTCTCTTTCTTCTTTTTTTATTTTATTTTTCTTTTCTTTTTTCTCTTTTTTAGACTGCTCATTCTGGGTTTTTAGCATTGAATCTATTTCTTCTTATTCGAGTCTATGAATGTATCCTCGAATCAACACGGATCTATACTGGGTATTGATGCGATCTTCCACTCGGAGTTAATTGCCTCTCTGCAGCTCTTCTGATATTTACTCGATCTGGATTGCTTCAGCCTTCTGATTACCATTTATCTTCTTTTTTGGTTTTTCGTTTGGACATATCCATGTTTTCAACCACTTTCTTCTGATGATTTTCTGATCTTCGTATCCAATCTGTATGGTCTCATCTGTGTCTTCTGGTAAAGTAAAAGAACAAAATTCGTTGTCATATTCACAAATGTCCTGAGAATGCCTTCAGAGGGTAGAGGTTTAGGGTCAACTTTCGTTTCAAGGATCTTAAACGACAAGTGCCTGAGGAGATAAATTCTTAAAATGGGAACTGCCCATTGACTAAACACTCGTTTTGTTCCTCTGTTGGCCTAAGTAAACTAGCAGATACTCACATTTACAGTATCCCCATAACATTCAATCTCTTCTAAATATATGCAACTTAGAGTTGATCTTTGGGTTTGAAGCAAATGTACTTTTGCATTCAAAATTCGAGGGCCTGGTATAGAAATGATATATACATATGTCCATTCAAAAATGTGTGTATATGCATATGGGAAAACTACCCCATAAAAATGAAATGTTTAAAGAATCAAGAATGTAAAAATGTTTTTCTAAATGGAAATGTGATTTTTTAATTCTAAAAATATATGTTTGAGAGTTTTTTCCTTCTTTTTTCTTTTTTTAAAGCATTGAGCATTTCTTTGTGAACTGATGGGAGAACCATAGGGACATCCGGACTACCTCCCGAGTACTAACTCGTTCCGGTCCTTTGTAGTGTAGGCTTGTGCCACTTCTCTTGTTTTTCCTTGCTGGATCAACTCTCTCGTCATGACTCCCTCGTCGACCAGCTTCTTGATTTTTTTTAACGACCCCAAATTTCTTAGTGTCATGCCTCAGCGCCTCAATGTAGAACTCACATATACCTTGACCGGATAAGGCCATATGTCCAAGATGGACTACTCCGAATATCTCTAAATACGTACTTGTTTGAGGAATTTTTCTCGGTGATTCAGAGGAATATGCATGTCTTCTTCTCTTACGAACATGAGAACCTTTGAAAGTGGTACCCATTTATCTCATTCTTTCCTTCTGCTCCTAGGCATGTCTGGTCTTTTAAACTTAGGTCCCGAAGTGCATGCTTGATTCTCTCTCCGACTGTCATAAAGTCCTCAAAGCTGGCATTCATTTTCCCGAGCACCTTATCAAAGAACAAATAAGAAAGGTGGCATGTAAGTCACTTTCCTCTTCATCTACGGGAGGCTGCACCTAGGTCGCTAAACACAGACACCTCAAAGCACATTCCTTGAAGCTTTATCAGGTTTCATCTTCGTACCCTGGAGATACTGCCGACTTGGTGCTAGGTCTAGAGCATATTTGTATTGCCCATAAAGATGTCGGTTAAGTCTCTGCATGACTACACTTGGTCTCTACTCAAACAATTGTACCATATCACGGTAGGTCCTGCTAGACTTTTGTGAAAGTAGTGGATCGGCAATTTGTCATACTACACAAATCTTAGAATCTTGAAATCCGGTGGGATGACCAAATCAGGGCTTTCTTGCGTCGAATGTATCAGTCTTCTTCTTTTTCCTCATTTCTTTTTTCTCTCGAGCCCATCTTCCAACTACTTGAATCTTGATTTTTGAGCGTGTTCATTTATTTTACTTGGCAATGATAATGCTATGTAAAATTTTATGCAAGGTAATGATAATGTTATGTAAAATATGCCATGGCTGTACAATGTGAGGCAATGCAAGGTATGAATGCAATTGCGGTGTTGATTCTCGAACAGTCCTTAAAAGACTTTCAATCAATAGAAAAATGTCTGGTTGCAAGAAACTAATAATGAATTACAGGTGACAGTTAGCTTCCTTCTAGAGATCTTGACTTCGGGAAGCAAAACTTGTGCTCGACGTCGTCTTCAGGATGATGGATGACTCCGTCTTCTCCTCTTATTCTATTCTATGGACTCGTGACGTCATGATCTTTATTTTTGTGGCTTCTGAAAAGGACATCTGACAATATATTTTCTTCTGTAGATCTGGGTACGTCTAAACAGGGATGGATTCTATCGATCCTAGGGGAGTACTTTAAAACTTTTTGGGGTTAAAATTAAAATCTTCAAGGATCATTTGGTTTAAAAATTCCCCCTTTTTATTATCAAAAGGTTTTAACCTACTTAAAAAAACTTTTAGGTTTCTTTTTGTTATTATTATTATTATAAAAGTTTTAGGAGGAAAAAGATTTAAAGCAAAATAATATTTTCAAAAAAAAATTTAAAGGAGTTAAATTAAAATCTGAGATTTTTTTTAAAATGGTCAAATGTGAAGATTTAAAATTGGGGTTCTACGGCCCTGACTGAATCTTCTGTGTCGTACGTGCCTTACTATCGTACCGTCTTCCTTCTCGATTGGTCTTTGCTCGGCCTAACTTGATACTGTAATATTATCGTTCTCGAAAAAGCAGACTTTTTCTATTTTGAAAGCCTTTTAATGAACTGTTCTTGAATCATCACCATGTCATGATATGCAACATGAATGCAAATAAAGGCGTTGATTCCGCTGGTAATCACCCTTTCGAACGAATTTCATGGGAATTAAAGGGTCCAGAATACAAAAAAAGGTTCATATTAAAAAAGGAGTCCCTATTACAAAAGGAGTCTCTATTACAAAAAGTCTTAATTACAAAACAAATTTCTACACATAAGCCCTAGCTCTACCTCATAGCTCCTCGACAGCTTTGAGCAACTTGATAAACCTTGGTGCTTCTTCCATGTCCGGGGTTACGAAAGGTCGGAGAGTCGCAGCTTCGGTAGCTAAGTCATTCACACACCTTGTAGCTCGTTGTATGTCCACCATCAGGGTCTCGTGTGTATACTTTGGCACTACACGCTTGCTCGGCAAATCATTACTTCGGATCTGTTGATTAATCTCTGACCGATGTCGCGCGACTGGATTGATGCCGTCCTTTTCTAAGACACCTTTTTTCCATGATGAAAGATTTTCTAATCGGGCAAACCACTTGAATCAACGCCTCTATGTAATGTGGATGCAATGATAATGCAACAAAAGTATGTGTAAAATAAAAATAAAAATAAAACACAAAAAATGAGTTAGTACCGGATAAATACATAAATAAAATGACAAATAAAATAAGGTAAACAAAAAAACCCTATTTATCCCGTCTAAAACACCTAAGGTTATCCGCATGGCTCTAAAGGGGTGGGTTTCTATATGTTCTCTACATGCAGTGTTGGTGCTAGGAGGTACCCGAATTGTCCTTGCTGTCCTCTACTAAGAGTAGCAAGGCCCCCGATCATCACCCATTATAGGCTCCTTTCAACCGGGTTCAATTCAGGGGGACCCATTCGTTTATGCCTGCACGAAGGAACGATATCCTTACGAAAGCATAAGGTACTCGAGCCCCGAAGGTACTTGCTAGGCCTACACGGGAGAACGATATCTCCACGAAAGCATTAGCGTTTTCCCCCACTTAAAAACGGGTTTATATGCCATATTTTAAATGCGTTAAAATAAACGCGCAATTACAACCGAATATTAATTTAATAGTCACTTTAATCCGGAACTACTAATATTATTAAAGCGGTAATTATTTGAAAAATCTTGACTCTCTTTATTTTGTTAAAAACAAAAAATAATCCCCAGCGGAGTCGCCATCTGTAGCGATGTCTGCGATTCGCTAAAAAACGGATTTTCGAGGTGTTTGTGAATTTTTCGGATATAAAATGTTTATTCCTTGGGGTTTTAAAAAAACCGCATTTTATTTAAAAATTGGAGTCGCCACCGGCCACTTAGGTAGGCCGGACACCATAAAACCAGAGATTTAAAAACTGTTGGGTTCGGGAGTCGATTACGGATGGGGAAGGATTAGCACCCCCACACCGCCCAAAATTGGTACTTTAATAATTACCGCTTTATTAATATTGGATTTTCCGGGTTAAAGTGACGATTAGTTTAATATTCGGTTATAATTGCGAATAAATTTTAAAGGCCCCGTTATCTGAGGGTAAACGCCCAACCACTATCACTACGCCTGATATTGGCCCCGTTTACGCTCAGATAAAAGGACACCGCATTGACATTATATATTCCATTATGCAAACTTAGTGAGTAAAATATAAAATATGACAAATATTTTAAACACAATGCAAATAAATATTAACATAAAAGAATATTAATCTAACATAAATAAAATACTAATCTAAAACATACATACATAAATACTAATCTAACTCATAAAAACAATTCTAATATAGATAAAATACTAACATTCATAAATATTAATTTAAAACACAAATAAATATTATTCTAACACATAAATAAAAACGAATCTAACATAAATAAAATATTAATATAAAATACAAATTTAAAACATATTAAATACTAATCTAAAACATAAACATACAAACTAAAAAATAAGACTACAATTTTAAAATAACTAATACTTCATTAAATTATAAAAATTACAACACTAATAAAAAGGGAAGAAAATATACCTAACTAGGAGCTCGAATGACGAACCCTGACTGAACCCCGCCGAGATCTACCGCGACCCCTCCAAAAATATTAACTAGATCGGATCCAAAATAGGACCCCGATCGAATGTTGGATCGAACCAACTAGGGCCGAGGGCACTGCCCCCAACCCCGGCCAGCCTTGCGGCCGGCCATGGCTCCCACGATTTGGGGTGCCAATTTCATTTGCCAATTTTGTGGCAAAATTGGCGTGCCATTTCATTTTCCATGCCCCCCATGCCTCCTATTTATAGGCAATTGGGGGGTGACGTGGCCATCCCAAAGCCACACAAATTTCTTTCTTTTTTTTTTTAATTTCACTTTTTTATTATATTTTTATTATTATATATTTTTTATTTTTCATTAATTTTATATTAATAATAATATTATTAAAATAATACTAATAACACTAAAACCCGATCAAAAATGAGTGATTACAGTGATCAAGATCGTACTACAAGCAAATCTAAAGCAAGAAAAAAGTTCGAGAATGAGGTTAAATCGACAGTAAGATTTCTAGTGAGGCATTAGGTGAGTGCAATGCATACATAACATGATACATGGATGTTTTATACATCATTGGGTAGACTTGTGATAAGTCTACCTGGTTTATATATCGGCATGATATTTATGTCATTGATCATATATTTGACGTATTTTAAATATGTCAAAAGTTGAATTATTAATGCATGGATCACTAGTTATATATGATGGTATATTATGAATGTTATTCAGGTATGAACTGCCCAATGTTCAATTATATTGATGTACATTGCCATGGATGGAACAAATACGGAAATTATGCCCAAATAAGTCAATTGAGGGACATGATATAGTTGGCATGCCATAGAGTCCAGCAGCACGCTGCATAATCGGGAATCCGGGATAGCACTATAGTGTACATAAAGGACACTTAGTGTATGGTTAGCACAGCCTTATAAATGTGCAGGAATTAGCACTTCGGTGCATATTTGACTCGTGTATCCAGGGTCCTCATAGGTCTATATTTGGGCTATAAAATCGGGCTTTGAAATCGGGCTGTGAAATAATTGATAAACGGGTTAAAGATTTTATGTACTCTTAAAATTTATGGCAAGTATATTGGTAAGAAAATGTATATCTGGTTTATAACATATTTATGTATGATTAACATGAAGGTAAGTCAAATCTAGTGATTTAAAATGCATGAAAACAGTTACATATTATTATTTTTATTATGTTATTTGCACTGGATATTATTGCTGCCTCACTAAGTATATACTTAGCGTGTGATGGTTTCCACGCTTAGGCAAAAGATAGAAATCGGAGTAAGGAGCGGGCATCCTACTATCCAGAGTATAACCACGGTATCAGTAATATCATTATTTGATGTATTTTGATGTTTCTAGATGGCATGTATATGTTAAAAATTAGTCGGTTATATACTAGTTATATATGGTTTGTAATAACATAAAAACTAGTTTTTGTTTATAGTAAATAATGAGTAATTATATTATATTTAAAACCGGATAATAACCAAATAGGGGAAATAGAGTAATCGGGTAGATTTTTGTTTTAGGCAGTTATATTCTTTATGCATTTAAGAAAGGAATTGTGAAGTTGTTGCCTGAATTTGGACCTAATTCGATAGGATAAAAATTTGATAAAGGATTTTACGCAATAATATATATATATAATTTTGTGATACTCTAATTGGTATTTATTATAGAATACTGATTAAGGTGTTACATTTATTGTTTATGTATAATTCAGTAGGACCTACTAATTAAAATTGATTCAAATATTTGACAATCATTCTAATTAAATATGAAAGTAGATTATTCAATTTTAACCTGTCTCTGAAATTCTGTATGCTTTTTAATTATTGTTTTTAGAAAATTCTATCAGTAAACTTATAATGAAAAAATTAATTTTATTTTTAATTTACACATCTATATTTATATTTTATTTAAATTAAACACAATACGTTGTATAAGAGTATTTTATAGTACAATTCTTTGTACTTTGTTTCGTATTTTTTATCTCATATTTGATAGAAATTTTTGCGTATATGGTTGAAAGACAAATTTATATAAAAAATTATTTATTAATTTTTTTAATGGAATGGTCTTGTGTCGATTAATAAAGGATCTGTTTATAAATATGCACCAATCTCGTGTTTTATTCTTATATAATGCATTTTACTTCTTTAATTTAAATATTATTTAAAAGTGTGTGTTTAAACCGTTTTCAGGTTACAAAATATTTGGACCGAAAAATGAGTGTTTTAAGAAAATGGAGTCAACATCAATCGTTTCAGACAACGTACAATTGAATACCCATAAAATCACCTTCTTAAAAAGGTTTTTGAATGTGCGTTTTGAAGAAGATAATTTTGGTGGCACGCTTTTAAAACAGGAGTAAAAGTTGGGTTCGAGATTCGGTTACGTATGGGAATGGTGAAACCAACACCACGATGCCAAAAATTGGTATCTTTCTAAAAATCATGTGTTTTCTCAGTTTTTGTGATGCAGTGAATATGAATTTCAGTTTAGAATGTGATCTCCTAAATGAATGTAATTTTTATGAAGCATATTTTTCTAACAAAAAAATTACGAATGTCACAATCCAGAATGTTTGTACACAACTTTATTAATTTAACATAACCAGATAAAATTGCCTTGATATTTTTTTTGAAATATAGAATCAAATTATTAATGTTTTCATTCTGTTAGGAATGACTATAAAGATCTTGATCTATGTAGAATAGACACTACCTTCCGGATCACTGTAACACAACAAAAGTTGCTATAATTTACAACGCTGAAAAAACTTTGTTCAGTAAAGCATGATGGTTTCAAAATATAAAAGAGAAAAACGATAACAAGAAATAATAAGGTTAATAATAATAAAAATAAACCTGATGTGGCTAAATTGCTTAATATTAAAAATTAATAGGTGACAGTAGCGAATCATTATGCAAAAGGAACTAATTTGTAATAACTAGTAAAGGAAAAGGCTCAACCATACAATTTACCCAAAAAGTAAATAAAACTAAAAAAAAATATGGAATGGGTCGAGTCACCCACGGGTTCAGGAACGAACCATGCCCTAGTTATTCCGACTCGCTCTACTCCTAATATATAAGTTAAAAATAAAAAAATATCCATTTCTCTTTTCTTCTCTAAAAAATATTATTCTAATTAACATTTTATAAACATCTATGATAAATATTTTTATTGCCTACAAATTACCGTTGAATATATTACATTCAACTAATTGCATGACATAAAAATCTAAATATATATAGTAACTATATCTAACCTATATAACTGACTTACATATGCTTTAAACTTTTTACCATATGTGATATTTAAAGTAAAATACAAAATCTATTATTTCCATCTTTCTATTTTATTTTGCAACACAATTGGTAAGTATATCCCTTCCCACTACCAAGTGCATGATATTAATGCAATAATATGTTAAATTGACCTAAAATCAATCTATAAAATGCAAAAAAAACATCACACTTTGAACGCCATCATATTATAATCTCCATATAATCGAACTTTCCTTTCATCTATCAACAACTACAAAATGACTTCTTATGGTGTCACTTCTCTGCTCATCGTTCTGCTTGTAACTTTTTGTTAGTATATGCATTATTTTACTATTTAGATATCTTAATAATCATTACGTCCATATACATTTAAGTTTCTCACAAAATAAAAACGTTTAAATGATGGAAATTTGTTGTTTAATTTGCAGGTGTATCAACCACGAAAGCATGTCAAAGTGACATGGAGTGTCAATTCACGTGTCCACATAGCGGCTTTTGCAACATGGTTACTCACAAATGCGCATGCAATCTAATGCCAGAGCAAAAAAACCTCTAACGACGTACCGATTGCCGATGCTAAATGCAATGATGATGCACATTGTGCTCCGGTTTAACAGCCAGGTTGTGGAGCCTATAACTGTCATCGTGGCGTTTGTGCCTGACATTGTCGTGTCCGAAAAACATTGTTCTCAATTGAAGGAAATCGAACTTAGGACTTTCAATTAAAAGATATAGTTTGGTTAATAAATGAGTGAATAAAATGGTGTTAAGACAATTGATTGACCTTCGCTATACTTTATTCTACCAACGCTTAAATCGTATATTTTTCAAAGACTATTGAAGATGGTATAGAAAATGTTATATATTATGAATCCGTTTATATATGCTAGAACTTTTCAAAAGTCGGATCATGTTTGAATAGCTAAAAATGTTTGTTCAAGATTTAATTTTCGAACAATAATTTAGAAATGATTTGAAATGTTAATAAAATACATTTTGAATAAATAGATTGATCATATCATTTAAACTAAATAAGCATTGAATTTTAATTTGAATTACACCCCAAGTCAATTTATTATTTCTAATTTTTCAAATAAGTCATCATTTTTAAAAAGTCACAATTGAGTCACTTGATTAATCAATTATAACAATCAAGTTATTGTACTATTAAATCTGAAAACAAGTTAATGAGGCGATAGAAAACATTTTTATTTTTTATGTGTAATTCAGCAGACCTACTAATTAAAAATGATTAAAATATTTGAATATCATTATAATTAAATATGAAAGTAGATTATTCAATTTTAACCCGTCTCTGAAATTATGTATGCTTTTTAATTATTGTTTTTAGAAAATTCTATCATTAAACTTATAATGAAAAATTAATTTTATTTTTAATTTACACATCCATATTTATATTTTAATTAAATTAAACACAATAAGTTGTATAAGAATATTTTATAGTACAATTCTTTGTACTTCATTTCATATTTTTTATCTCGTATTTGATAGAGTTTTTTGCGCGTATGGTTGAAAGAAAAAGTTTATATAAAAAAATCATATATCATTTTTTTAATGGAATGGTCATGTGTCGATTGATAAAGGATTTGATGGATGCTCTACGTAGTGGTGATAACTTGGATTTGGATTCTGATGGTAGATGTAAGGAACTCACGTCTGAACTATGGCGATTAAAACGTTCAAAGGAATCAATTTGGCAGCAAAAGTCGAGGGTAAGTGGCTTAAAGCAGGAGATAGAAACACGAATTTCTTTCATCGTACGGCAAAGCTACGGGCGATGCACAATGGTATTGAGGGGCTGCGGGTAAATGGGAAATGGGTTACAAAACCTGATGAGGTAAAACATCATTTTTATGGCCTTTCATAAACATTTTGCTAAGGTTCCAGTAGTGGGTAAGATAGAATCGAATGTGAATTTTGCAACCTTAACATTGGCGCAGAGTGATATGTTGGAACGACCGTTTACTGAAGAGGAAAAGCGCACGGCGATTTGGAGTTGTGAGGGCTCAAAAGCCCCGGGTCCTGATGGATTAACATTTTCATTCTTTAAAAGAGGTTGGCATTTCTTGAATGATATTATGCTATTCTTATCAGACTTCTATGAAAAAGAGTACCTCCCAAAGGGTGTCAATTCCACTTTTGTCACATTGGTCCCAAAGGTTGACAAATCCTACTTCTGTTACGGATTTTCGGCCTATATGCCACTTAAATTCAGTGTATAAGATCCTATCCAAAATATTGACTACTAGACTCCAGCCCCTTATGCATATTTTGATTAGTGATGTACAAACGGCCTTCATTCAAGTTCGTCAAATTACGAATAGAATCTTGTTGACAAACGAAGTGTTGCATTCCTTACAAAAGAGCCGAATGGGGGAACGGGGAATTATTCTAAAACTCGATTTTGCCAAAGCATATGATTGCCTTAGATGGGATTTCCTTGATTAAGTGATGTTGCGTATGTGTTTTGGTGATAGGTGGCGAGCTTGGATTTTTCAATGCATTAGTACAGCGCGACTTTCTATTCTCGTTAATGGTAGTGCTTCTCGTGAATTTTTGATGCAATGGGAGATACGTCAAGGTGATCCACTGTCACCTTATCTCTTCTTATTTGTCGCTGAATCTTTACATCAGTTTCTTGTGAATGGTAAGGCACGTGGTTTACTGCATGGAATTAATGTCTCGACGACAATGACGTTGTCTCATTTACAATTTGCAGATGATACGGTCATTTTTCTCTGTGGAAAGGTTACTGAGGCTATTCATCTGAAACATATCCTCACTTGTTTCCAATATGGAACGAGTTTAGAAGTTAATTTTGCTAAGTCTTCATTGTATGCGATTGGTATTCCAGATTCGACTGTGAAAGAGATGGCAGCTGTATTGGGCTGTCACTATGGGACATTACCTTTCACTTATTTGGGGGTTCTGATTGCTATTAATCCTCGTTGTAAAGAAGTTTGGGAACCTATTTTAAATCGCTTCCGTAAGAGACTGACTGGTTGGAAGGGTTCTTCACTTTTGTTTGCAGCTAGACTAGTATTGGTTAATTCGGTACTCTCTTCCCTACCTCTGTATTACATGCCTGTGTTTGTTGTACCTAAGGGTATTTTCAGAAATTAGATCGATTTGGTCGGCGCTTTCTTTGGGGTGATTCTGAGTCAAAGTTTATAATGAGCCGTGCACGATGGGATTTGGTTTGCCGACCCAATATGTAACTTGTCTATGTTAGCTAAATGGTCATGGTGTTTCACCACTAAATCAAATTCCTTGTGGCGTTCCATTATTTGTTCTAAGTATGGCCCCGATAAATTAGAATGGCGTTTTGCTACAAATCGACAACAACGTATGTCCGCGGTCTGGAAGAATGTCGTTAAGGTTCAAGAATCCTCGGAGGCTTCACGTTTTATGGATTTGGATGCATTTTTTTGGATTGTTGGGGATGGTTCTAATATTCTTTTCTGGCATGACCGGTGGTGTGTAAATGTTCCTCTTTGCACTTTATTTCCTCGGCTATTACGATTGGCTATAAATAAGTTGGCGCTGGTGGTTGATTATGCTATTGGTAACTTATTTGCACATGGGGATTGGGCTGATTTCTTTTCTAGGGAGTTGCGCTCCTTTGAAGTTCGACTTGTTTGGAAACATGAGGTTGCTGGATCTTTTCAAGTGAAAACATTATTCTCCCTTATGTCCACTTTTGATATCGTTCCTGAACATTTGGATACCTTTTATGTTTGGAAAATTGCGGCACCCCTGAAGGTCCAATGCTTCCTATGGTTCGTCATGGTGCAACGCCTTCCAACTCTGATGTTTCTACAGAACCATGGTATTGATGTTGAGGCTGCCGGGGTAAATTGTTGTTGGTGTAATGCGGGTGTTGATGAAACTGGACACATCTTGTTCTCTTGTTGCTTCAGTCAGCAAGTCTGGTCTCTTGTATTACAATGGTGGCAATGCTCACGTACACTCCCAGAAACCTTGGATGAATTCTTACACCAATGTTTCTTGGGCATGTTCGCGGGGGTTGTTCGGCAGCATGGGTTGCCTGCTGCTCTGCAGTGTTATGGAAACTTTGGCTTTGCCGTAACGATAGGATTTTTAATCAAAAGAATTGCTGGGTGGAGGATATTTTCTTCCTTATCCGTTTACATTCTTTATTTTGGGTGAAAGCGTCTGTCTCGCCTGAAATTATAGTCTCAATGGTGGTCATGTCCTTAGGAAGGAATCTCTTTACATGTGTCGTCACGGAATAGTGTATCATGGGTTGTACCGCCTAAAGGAGCTTTGAAGTTTAATGTGGATGGAGCAGCTAAAGGGAAACCAGGTCCAGCTGGCTACGGAGGTGTGCTGCTTGATGATTCGGGATGTATTTTGGCTTTGTTTTCGGGTCTCCTGGGGGTGTTAGATTCAAATAAGGCCGAGGTATAAGCGATCGTACATGCATTGCCATTGCTTTTTCGTTCAAAATGGGTTCACGGCTTTCCAATTATTGTGGAGTCTGATTCTATGGTTGCTTTTTCATGGGTGTTACATTGGACTAGAAGGCTTTGGCGGCTTTGGAAATGGTTTCGGCTGATTTATGAGGCGTGTGGTGTATTGGACTCGGTTGTTTTTCATCACATCTTCTGTGAGGCCAATTTTCTTGCGGATGCATTGGCCAAGCAAGGCGTGGGGCGTACCTCCTGGTTTCACGTGGTTCACTAGCTATACTTGGTTGTGCATTGGTTGTTAAAGGCTTGAACTTGGTTGTGCGTGATTGCACCTTGGCTTTCTTGATTGCTTACTATACTTGCATACTTATGTCTTCGCCTTTGTATATCCGGTTTGGCACTACCTTGTTGAGTACTTTTATCCTCCAACTAGAATTTAGGGTTTTTTAATGAGGCTCAACTTGGTATTTCTTGTATGATTTTCGTTAATGAAATCATGTTGTTGATAAAAAAAAGTGCACCAATCTCATGTTTTATTCTTATATAATGCATTTTACTTCTTTAATTTAAATATTATATAAAAGTATGTGTTGAAACTGCTTTCAGGCTTAAAATATTTGGACCGAAAAATGAGTGTTTTAAGAAAATGGAGTCGACATCGGTCGTTTCGGACAACGTACAACCGAAAACCCAAAAAATCACCCTCTTAAAAAGGTTTTTGAATGTGCTTTTTGAGGAAGATAATTTTGGTGGCACGCGTTTAAAACCGGAGTAAAAGTTGGGTTCGAGATTCGGTTACGTATGGGAAAGAAGAAACCAACACCAAATGCTGGAAATTGGTACCTTTTTAAAAATCACGTGTTTTCTTAGTTTTTGTGATGTTGTGCATATGAATTTTAGTTTAGAATGTGATCTCCTGAATGAATGCAATTTTTGTGAAGCATATTTTTCTAACAAAAAAATTAGGAATGTCACAATCCAGAAAGTTTGCACACAACTTCATTAATTTAACATAACCAAATAAAATTGCCTTGATATTTTTTTGAAATATGGGATCAAATTATTAATGATGTCACTTTGTTAGGAATGACTACAAAGATCTTGATCTATGTAGAATAGACACTACCTTCCGAATCACTGTAACACAACAAAAGTTGCCATAATTTACAATGCTGAAAAAACTTTGTTCGGTAAAGCATGATGGTCTAAAAATATAAAAGATAACAAGAAATAATAAGGATATTAATAATAAAAAATAAACATGATGTGGCTAAATTGCTTAATATTAAAAATTAGTACGTGACAATAACGAATCATTATGCAAAATGAACTAATTTGTAATAACTAGTAAAGGAAAAGGCTCAAACACACAATTTACCCAAAATGTAAATAAAAATAAATAAAGAAAAAGAAAAATACGGAATGGGTCGAGTCACCCAATGGTTCAGGAATGAACCATGCCCTAGTTAATCTGACTCGCTCTACTCCTAATATATAAGTTTAAAATAAAAAATATTCATTTCTCTTTTCTTCTCTAAAAAAGATTATTCTCATTAACATTTTATAAACATCTATGATAAATATTTTTCATTGCCTACAAATTACCATTGAATATATTACATTCAACTAATTGCATAACATAAAAATCTAAATATGTATAGTAACTATATCTGACCTATATAACTGACTTACATATGCTTTAAACTTTTTACCATATGTGATATTTAAAGTAAATTCAAAATCTATTATTTCTATCTTTCTATTTTATTGTGCTACACAATTGGTAAGTATATCCCTACCTACTACCAAGTGCAAAATATTAATGCAATAATAGTTTAAATGACCTAAAATCAATCTATAAAATGCCAAAACACATCACACTTTGAATGCCATCATATTATAATCTTCATATAATCGAATTTTACTTTCATCTCTCAACAACTACAAAATGGCTTCTTATGGTGTCACTTCTCTGTTCATCGTTCTGCTTGTAACTTTTTGTTAGTATATGCATCATTTTACGATTTTGATATCTTAATAATCATACGTGCATATACATTTAAGTTTCTCACAAAATAAAAGCGTTTAAATGATGGAAATTTGTTGTTTAATTTGCAGGTGTATCAAACACGAAAGCATGTCAAAGTGACATGGAGTGTCAATTCACGTGTCCACATAGCGGCTTTTGTAACATGGTTACTCACAAATGCGCATGCAATCCGATGCCAGAGCAACAAACCTCTAACAACGTACCGATTGCCGATGCTAAATGCAATGATGATGCACATTGTGCTCCGGTTTAACCACCAGGTTGTGGAGCCTATAACTGTCATCGTGGCTTTTTGTCTGCCATTGTCGTGCCCGAAAAACATTGTTCTCAATTGAAGCAAATCAAATTTAGGACTTTCAATAATGTCTTCGATTAAAAGATAAAATTTGCTTAATAAATGAGTGAATAAAATGGTGTTAAGACAATTGATTGACCTTCGTTATACTTCATTCTACCAACGTTTAAATCGTATATTTTTCAAAGACTATTGAAGATGGTATACAAAATGTTATATATTATGAATCCGTTTATATATGGTAGAACTTTTCAAAAGTCGGATCATGTTTGAATAACTAAAAATGTTTGTTCAAGATTTAATTTTCGAACAATAATTATGAAATGATTTGAAATGTTAATAAAATCCATTTTGAATAAATGGATTAATCATATCATTTAAACTAAATAAGCATTGAATTTTAATTTGAATTACACCCCAAGTCAATTTATTATTTCTAATTTTTCAAATAGGTCATCGTATTTTAAAAAGTCGTAATCAAGTCACTTGATTAATCAATTGTAATAATCAAGTTATTGTACCGTTAAATCTGAAAACAAGTTAATATGAGTAGATGAAAAACACTTTTATTGTTTATGTGTAGTTCAGTGGACCTACTAATTAAAATCGATTAAAATATTTGAATATCATTATAATTAAATATGTAAGTAGATTATTCAATTTTAACCTGTCTCTCAAATTTTGTATGCTTTTTAATTATTGTTTTTAAAAAATTCTATCATTAAACTTATAATAAAAAATTAATTTTATTTTTAATATACACATCCATATTTATATTTTAATTAAATTAAACACAATAAGTTGTGTAAGAATATTTTATAGTACAATTCTTTGTACTTTGTTTCGTATTTTTTTATCTCGTATTTGATAGAGTTTTTTGCGCGTATGGTTGAAAGAAAAAAAATTATATACAAAATTATTTATTATTTTTTAATGGAATGGTCATGTGTCGATTGATAAAGGATTTGTTTATAAATATGCACCAATATCATGCTTTATTCTAGGCAAACAAACCATAAAAACGCTTGTACCTTCAGTGGCACTAGCTCCTTCCAAACAAAACACGTCCCAGCCGAATCACCCCCTACAGCCTGCAGGAGAAGCCGCTCGATCAAGGCCTTTACCGAGAAGCAACCCTTCGGGTTTGGTTTCCAAATCAACGTATCTCGAACCCCCACACAAACCATCACCTGGAGCACCAAAGACCATAACTCCTTGAGCATCCGCACCTCAAACGAGCGCAATGAACGTTGAAAAAATTACTACCATAAATCATGCCCAAACGATCTCTGCACTGAATAGTCCCTAACCAAGGCCAACTTATTCACGATAATACAATACAAACAAGGGAACTCTACCTTCAACGGTTCTTCCACGCACCATGGATCCAACCAGAAAAGAACCGGTTCCCCTGACCCAATTCTCTAAACAAAACACGAAATGTCTAAGAACGGCCCAACCTCACTACTACAAGACAAACCCACAATACTCCTCCAACATGCAACATATATTGCGCACCATGAAAATTTAGATGCTACAAGGGGACCCTGGTACCATACTTAGCCGTAATTACGGATCTCCACAAAGGGGTATCATCCATAGCATAACGCCAAACCCAGCGAGCTAGCAGAGCCTTGTTCCTGATCCTCAAATCCATAACTCTTAATCCACCATACTGTCGTGGTCGGCGAACTACATCCCAACTAACTATACTCAATGCCTGACACATCTCAACTCCACCCCAAAGAAATTACTGACGAATACGATCAATCTTCGTAATCACCCCCTTTGGCACCTCAAACAAACCCATATAATACATTGGTAAAGACGACAAAACCAAGTTAACCAACACAACTCATGCTGCAAATGAAAGAGATGATTGATTCCTGCTAATTTTAGTCGAAATCTAGCAATCACCGGATCCCACAAGGCTTTACTTTTCAGATTCACACCCAACAGAAATCCTAAATAGACAAATGGCAGCTTTCCCGTATCATAATTAAACATTGTCGCCATCTCTTTGAGCAATTCCTCTACATCACCAAACGCATACAATGCAGGTTTATGAAAATTGATCTTCAACCCCGAACACACCTCAAAACAGTTTAGAATACGCTAAAGAATCCTTGCCACATCTACCGAAGCCTAAAAAAATAACACCGTGTCACTCGCAAACTAAAAATGTGACATAGTAACACCCTCAGCCACCACCACGCCCTTAAACACTGCACTACTCATTGCATTGTCCAACAAGACATGAAGAGCTTCAGCCTCAATCACATACAATATAGGCGAAAGCGGATCCCCTTGCCTCAACCCACGACCAACTCTAAATTCCTTTGCAGCTGAGTCATTAAAAAGAATAAACATCATTGCCGTACTAATACATTTATACATCCATCCTTGCCAAACTGAATCAAAGCCCATTCGAGCCATTACATTATCCAAAATAGACCATCGAACACAATCGTAGGCCTTAGCGAAATCCAATTTCAGAATAAACCCTCTAGACGACCAGCGTCTCATCCTCAACAAGTGAATGACCTCATTCGCAAACATCACTCCATCAACAATTTGCCTACCTTTAACAAAATCTAACTGTGTGTCACTAATTACCTTCCCCAACACACACTGCAACCGACCTGCCAATAGCTTAGCCAACACCTTGTATATTGAATTCAGCAAACTAATAGGCCTATAATCCGCTAGTCACCGGTACCTCTTTTTTTGAAATCAAAACCAAGAAAGAAAAGTTTGAACCCCTCAGCAAACGACCCGTAGCGTAAAAGCAGTTCACAAAACCAATCATATCTTCCTTAACAAAATCCCAACATTTCTTATAGAAATCAAAGCTAAAGTCATTCGGACCCGGCGATCGAGACCTATCATAGTTAAAAACTGTAATCCGAACTTTCTCTTCTAAAAACGGTCCCCTCAACATGTTACTCTCTTCAGTCGAGATACATTTAAAGTTCTCGGCCACTGACCACTCGGCCAACTGAGGTACCATAGCAAAATGCTTCTAAAACTCTCGCACTATATAACCTCGAAGCGGGCTCTCGTCTGATTCCTAATAACTATTCACCATTAAACTCGCGATACGATTGCGTGCTGCCCAAATTTTTGATGCTCTATAGAAGAATGTAGTGTTTCGATCACCTAATAGCAGCCAAGAAGCCCGAGATTTTTGCCTCCAAACTGACTCCATACGTCTAATTGCCCTCCATAACGCCTGTATCCACTCACGAGGTTGCACCAATAAATCCTCTGACATTATCCCTACCGCCACCGACACATCAACCCCATCAACCTCCAGCTGCAACGCCTCAATTGTCTTGCCCAAATCCCCAAAAACTAACCTATTCCAGTGCCTCAAGAAATTCTTTAAGTGTCGCAACTTTACAAAAATATTATCAGACCCAATTTCCTCCTTTGAAAGACGCAACCACTCCTTTGCAAAACACCTAATATTAGTTGCACAGTCTAGCCAACAATTTAAGAACCTAAAAGGCCTGGGCCCTCATCACAATTATCACTAATAAGAAGTAAAAGAGAATGATCAGAAGTACAATGGGGTAGACTTATCTGCAGTAAATTATGAAAGCGATCCAGCCAGCTCGGCGAAAGTAAGAAGCGATCAATCCTGCTACACCGATTACCCGGCCCAAACCATGTAAAGAGCTTCCCACTAAGCGGCACATCAACTAATCCAGCCTTATTAATGAACCAACAAAACTCATCCATCCCCGCGGGCCTCGAGCTATACCCCATCCTCTCCACCACACAACGCACCGCGTTAAAATCGCCACCAACGCACCAAAGCCTCTCATCAGCCAAAACATGCTCCACAATCATCTTCCAAAAACTTCCTGCTCTGCAACCCCACACGGGGCATACACCGCTATAATTCCACATTCAAACCTTTTATAGACCCAACACCCTTTTACCAACACAAAACTATTAAATGATAACGATATAGCCACACGAAATCGTGAACCTTTTCATAACACCAGAACTCCCCCCGAGGCTCCGACCAAAGCCGAGAACGTAAAGCCAAAACTATCAGAAAACCATACCTTACCCGTCAAACCTACCGTCACCTCCTTTAACTTCATCTCTTGAATCAATGCTAACTCACACCAGTGTTTTCTAAGAACGTCATGCACCCCACGCCTCTTAGCTGCACTCTTAAGACCGCGGACGTTCTATGAAATCATCCTCATTTTTTCGAGGGTTTTCCCTAAGCTACAAACACTCGAGAAATATCCTGTATAATGTCTTCCTCCCTCCCGATCATATCAACCCCCACTAATTGCCTAAGCTGAACTGTGACTTCGGCTTCCCGTAAAATTGCTTGCTCCTAGTCATAATATTCGAATCCAATAGGGATTCGTTCACAAAACCCACTTCCTGCACCAGCCCCTTGCGCTGCCTGCCCTATTGTTTCTTGCCACGTGCAGTTTCCCACTCATGGCGTCGCTCAGGCGAGAGAGAACAATCCACCAAAGCGTTAGCAGACCTTACCTTCCGTCCAACTCTTAGAAATAACCCATTCCGTTTCAATCTCACGACATAATTTAGCTTCCAGCTGCTCAGGTACCGGATAAGATGAGACCACCGTCAAAGCATTATCCCCTCGAAAATCTACCAACAAATCTTTATTTGAAACTGAATAATCTGAAATCAAATTAACCTCCACCAAATCCTTATCTCCTACTGAGTTTGAAACGAGACCAGCCACCTCTATCTCTCTATCACAAGAGGACTTTGAAACCAACTCAAACTCAACTTCCTTCCCCCACCTCCCCTCGGCTATCTCCTTCGCCACCTCTCTTCCCCGCCGGACATCACCTTCAAAACTGCAACAAGCCTCCTCTAAACCGTGCCCTACAACTGGCACCACCCGACTCACTACACCCACACATTCATCTGGCACCAAACCCTCACATGGCACAAGCTCCTTCCCCTTGTCACCCCCCACAACCCATTGGCTTGCCATACTACCCCCTGCCCTTCAACCAACGTATGCGACTGCACCAACTGATCCGCAGCCCCTCGACAAAACCAAGCCTTTCCAGGCAGTGCTGCTTCACCTCCCGGCCATCCTCCTCACAACTAACAGATTCATGTTCACAATCGCATATAATGTCATGAGAATGAACCACCTCGACCTCTTAGATTCGAACTTGGTTTACCCTCCCGTCATGGACTAGTTCTATCACCTCCTCAACCCTTTCTAACCTCTCCGTAACAATAAGGATTCTAGCCCTCTCAAAAGACTTTGGCTCTGCAGTGCCATCATCTATTCGAACAAAAGTACCCCATCTTGATGCTATGTTTTTAAACGATTCAACCGACCATAAATGGATCGATAAACCCATAATTGACACCCAAACACTCCGGCATCCAATATAACTTTTTGGCAACCAAGCTTCAATCCGATCAAACCAACGCTCCAACCCTTTCTGTGCAAGAACCGCCTTCTGGTCTATCTCGTTTGCGAACATGAGTAGAAACGCAAAACTGTATATGCTCATTATTGAACAGTTCTAGATCTCTACTTTTTGCATTTCTGAGACAAACTCCTCCCCACTCATCGGCTTCTTACACTAGGCCACCGCGCACGTGCTCAAAACTTCCAACTTATGCTCATTCGAAACTCTATACACCTACCGAAACGGCCCCTCACACAATGCCCCGTCTTGCTCCGGCCAGAATGTGCCCCATCTTCTAAATTTAACGTGCAATTTTCCTCTCTTCTCTCCCCTTTGCTCTCCTTCACTCGTCGCCAAAAGAAGTCCCTCCCACCCCTCTGAGCCATCGACACCAACACACGAGTACTATACAGCCACACCCTATTTAATCGTTCAATTTCCTAAAGTGCATCCACACGATTCTGCATACGCACAAAACCAAAACGAAAACCATCCTGCGATTTCTTTGCTGGAATAAAAACATCCAGCACCTTACCATATCGATCAAATCTCTGTCAAACCCCTTACCAATGGAGCCGATCCGAGATATTCTTCATAAGCAGCGTCCACACCCTTCGTCTAAACTCTGCGAAACCCTCCGCCATTGCCTTCTTATTTTCTAAATAGAATTTTCTTATTATTAAATTTACTATTTATATAATGCATTTTATTTTATTAATTTAAATATTATAAAAAGTATGTGCTTTTTTTGTTTAATATGTATGATTTTATTACGTGCAAAAATCATACAACGAAGGAAAACAAGTGCCTCATTAAAAAAACCTAAATCTAAATGGAGAAAAAAGAGTACACTCGCATCCCGAAAATAATAAACAATAAACAAACGCCAAGGTAACGGTAAATTACAACATCGACACCCAACCACATATCCATCATCCTAGAAAACAACTTGAAACAACAAGACTTTATCAACCCCTTCTCTAGCTAAAGTATCCGCGATCCCATTGGCCTCCTGAAATACATGCACGAAACAAACCTCATATAACAAAGCACACAATGAATCAATGCGAACGGAAGTCTCCTAATGTTGCCACGGCCGCACGATCAACACATAAAACCTAACCAAGAGCAACCTTCGAGTCTGACTCAATAATCAAATTCGACCCAATGCTCCGTGGAGAACCAACAAACAAAGACAATGCACACTCAATCACCATTAATTCTGCCTCATTCAACTCTATAATCCCCAAAGGACCAGAAAATACTACTAAGATCCTATCAGCCGTGTCCCACAATACACTCGCATAACCTGCCTCACCTGGTTTACCTTGCGTAGAGCCATCCACATTAAACTTTAGACAGCCCACAATCAGAGGACACCAAATCATATTAGTTCGAGCGCATACCTTACCCGATGGCTGCAAGCACAACCGAGGGCAACTCCACCATTGCGCTCCATCCATAAGAGCACCCTCATACGACACACGAACCCAATAAAAAGCATGAAGCTTTACCAAAAAGAAAAATTCATCCATCGCCATCCGTTTAGAGTTAAACAGTAAAAACCCTAAATATTTATTTGAATTATTATAAGTGGAGAGAGACAAACATGGTTAAAAAAAAGGGAAAATGAATGGGGATTTGTGGCTGGGGAGTTTGAACCCGCTTTCTCTAGCTTTGTGGATGAGGGATTTAGTCATCAGGGCTAAAACCATTCTGGGTCTAAGTCTGTCTCGGGTTTAGTTTTAAATTATAGCTGTTGGGTATACCCAATAATAATTAAAACAATCAACCGATCCAGCTACCCCTCATTTTTGGGTGTCTGTTTGAACTTGAAAGAACCAGAAGGTTCTAAATTTCTCCCTACTGTTCACCGGCCCAATCTAGGCCACTGCTCCGTCGTGGTGTGCACCGCTGCCTCCAATCGAAGAGCCGCCTCCATTCGATCCTAACCCTGCCACCCACTCGCCCTGCATTCCCGTCTTTCACCGTTTAAAGTAGTTTAAAGGCTCGTCTAATAACCCTAGTATGTCGTCCCTGTTATCATCATTTTTCGGCCACCCTAGTCGTCCGTTCGAGATTCGGCCACCAGATCTGAGCTCCTTGTGTTTCGGCGAGAAAAGCCCATCTAACCGAATGTTGTTCTAACATCGAAAGAGGCTTTGTCGGAGCTATGCGTTATTTCAGCCGTCCTTTTGCATTTCAGGTGAAATCGGTAAGTTTCCGGCCTATTTTTTGGTGTGTAGTTGTTATGGTTGTGTTGTGAAATTATTTTTCGTTCTAATTCTGACCTAAATGAGACATTTGTTGTCTCCGGCGAGCTTTTTGGCTAGCTTTCGATCGCCTGAATATCTAGGTAAGTGGACCGGTTCAGGTTATGGCCCAAAAGCCTGAGCCGGCCTAAACTGTTAACTCGGTCTGAGTCCAACCAAACCAAGCCCATTATCGTCCAAGCTCGATAATCCAAATAAAAGACCCAGAATTGGTAAATCAATGGCTTCATAGGCTTCATCTGAGGCTATCACTCTGAATAAAACCATAAACACGGCTCCGAGCAAGGACCCTGCTGTTCTACCAACTGGTAGAAATGGGACAGCAGGCAGAACTGTTAAAATCCAGAAGATTGTAAAGACTATTGAGCCGAAAACCACTTTGTATGAAGCAGCCATTGCCATTGGTTAAATGTTTTTTTATCTGCACACACTATCAAAATAAAATAACCCAGAAAAGGTTCAAGTAACGCCAAAGACGAAACACTCAAACGATCACGCAACAGTGTGCATGGCTAGGATTTAAATTGCGGTTGCGTTTTCGGTAGCGTTCCGCTTATCGAGTTGCGAATTTAATTAATGTTATTGCGGTCACTACAGGTATCGCGGTTGAAAATTTTTCAAAGAACAAATATTATTACAAACATAACAATTGTGGATATCGCAGTTTCGAACGGTAGCAAAACCATAATATAACAATCACTATTGTAGTTACAGACCGCTATTTAAATTCATGATCCATGACGCTTATATTGAGATTATAATTTAAAAAACATTGAGATGGAAATACATAAAAGTAAACATTTGGGGTTTGGTTCAAAATTTTGAGATGATTAAATTTGATCAATTATTTTGAATTAAGACCTAATTGTTAAAATATATAAGTTTTGAGACTAAAACTGTGATTATACTATCTCATGTCATAATTTTTATGAAATTTTAATAGAAACTTAAAAACAATTTACCAAAATAAAAACAAAATGTAATGTTATACATGATTTTGTCAAAAAAAAGTTGGGTAGCCAAAATAGAACTCAAAAATAGTTGAGATACCAACCGTGGCGAAACGTAATAGGTTCCCCAGTATTTTGGGAATTTTGAATTTAGTCTCTTAAATTTTCAAAAAAAAAATTATCCCTCACAAAATTTTTAAAATTCATATTAAATTTTTAAAAAAATTGAACATTTTTAATTAAATTCCTCCCACAATTTTTAAAAGTTCACATTAAGTCTCTTAAAATTTCAAAAAGTCTAGTTAGACCTTGATTTTTTGAAGAAAAAAAATACAAATTAAACCGTTTAAAATTTTTGAAAATTTCAGTTTAAACCTTTAATTTTTCAAGGCTTAAGGGATATTTTTGCCCATGGGTTCCTACCAAATTATCAATTTGGCTCCCCCACGAAAAACACATCCGGTTAGGCATTCGAACTCGCGAATTGCATCTATTTAACCCTTTGACTAACGTTGACCGCTAATGTGTTAATGTGGTTGTTAACAGTGCTGATGTGGCAAAAGGGCAACATTTGATTTTTTTAGGGAGTTTGAGGGCAAAATTGATTTTGAAAGAGTTCAAGGATAAAATTGATTTTGTTAGCAAGTTCAAGAGAGAAATTATTTTTATGTAATATTTAAATAAAAGATTAAGAATTTAAGAAATTAAAATTCTAAAATGTTAAAAATATAAAATAAATTATAATAATACTTTTAAAAAATAAATACTAAAATAAAATATTATTAAAATTTTAATAAATATCAAATATTATAAATTAAAATACCTAATCTATAAAGTGGTAAATTGTTTAAAATAAAAAATATTTAAAATTAAATTGTAAACTACTCAAGATTATAAAAAATAAAAAATCAGAAAATATATATTCAAAAAATAAAATTATTTATTATTATGTTCTAGATTTTATAGGGTAATATTGAAGCTGACAAACTAGTTAAAAAAGTATTTGTCCATAGTGTTAAATTGTTTAGTTTAGCCAAAAATAAATTCATATTTACATATACAAATAATTCAAAAATTACATATATCTAATCGGTTGTTATATCTACTTTGAAGTTATAGAAATCACTGATAAATACTCAAATTATGATAAATTAAACTATAATAAATAAATTTCGAAAATTGAATAAACTGATTTAAAGAAAAAATATAGTGGGAAGAGGACTAGATGATTGTTTAACGGCTACGATTCATCTCTCCTAGTGGGATGCCGTATTCATTTCCACATGCGAGTTTCAACTTTCAATAGCCAGAAGAGAGACCAGCAAGCCAAGTATTTTGGTGGTGGGTATGCATTCAGAGCCAGAGGTGGGATTCTAGGATATGACTTTCCCAAGACGAGTCTCATCAACTTTCTCCCAGTTTCTTGGATTTGCAAAGAGGTCATTCAATTCTTATAAATTACCTGGGGATCCCTCTTCTTCTCCTTCTCTTACCTATGGCATCCACGTCTTCCACTGCCCTGTATGCTCCCCCCCCCCCCCTCTCTGGTCTCCACGCATTCCCAGTTTTCCTTTATTGAATATCATTTCCACTTAGTTGATGACATAAGAATACAAGCTTTTTTAATTAAAACTGGATTATTTTGTCTAATTATTTGTAATTGAATTCTGCTTCTTTTTTTTTGTGGGGTGATAGGATGCAGTTGGGATAGTTGCAAAACTATCAGAATGTATAGCTTCAAGAGGAGGAAACATACTTGGGGCTGATGTGTTTGTCCCTCAGAAAAAGAATGTTTTCTATTCCAGAAGGTAAGGTTATTTAAAAGTTCAACGGTCTAAATTTTCTTCTAATTTAATGCTACTTGTCTTTCATTGATGAATGCAAGAGACAGTCTGAGTTTGGGTAGCCATCCGTTCATGTCAAAGTCATCTAGCTTATTTTATCAGTATGAAAATGCTATGAATTGTTGAATGATTATTGCACAAGCTGTGTTGTTGATGTTGAATTCTTGTTCTTTTGGCTGAAGCTTGAGCCTTGAAGGAAAACTAGGCTGAGTACATCAGTTACAGGACTCAGAGATATCATTATCTAAATTGTTTTGTAAATTACACCTTGCCTGTGTGTGAATGTCCAAGAATGATGTTATTTGTCCAATGGTAACTGTACTTTGTGGCAGCAGGTTATTGAGTCAACCATAATTAGACCTGGATCTTCTTGTGTGCAAAATTGCAGTGAGTTCGTTTTCGACCCCGTTAAATGGCCACGAAAGCAAATGGATGAAGATTTCCTAAAGCTTTCAAAGATGTTCAGTGCTATAAAATCAGTTGTCAGGGTCCCTGCTCTAGACCCCAAGTTTAAAATCGCTATCCTTGCTTCGAAACAGGTACACTTGTTTCTTTTCACCTAATTTTGTTTGAAGTCTTGCATGATTGAACCATATTTATCTTGCTCAAGGACCATTGCCTGGTAGATTTGCTCTATGGTTGGCAAGAAGGAAGACTACCTGTTGATATTACTTGTGTGATAAGGTGATATTTAAACCAACGTTCTTTTCATCTTCTCTTCAAAGCTCTTTTAGTCCTATAATTGTATTTGTGTTTATGTTTCAAAATACTTATTCCGGTGTTCATCAACTGTATGGCAGTAATCATCATAGAGGTCCAAACACTCATGTGATGCGGTTTCTTGAAAGGGATAATATTCCGTATCACTATTTGCAAACAACTAAAGAGAATAAAAGAGAAAGGGAAATCCTAGAGTTGGTTCTAAATACTGATTTTTTGGTACTTGCCAGGTACATGCAGGTAAATGAGGTTACTAGATTATATATAATCTGTTTCATTCCCAAGCAACTTTTTATATATATTACACATTATATATATGGGATTCATTTTGTTATGGGAGTCTACAATATTAACAAGAAGCAAATGTATATGTATACTGAACATTTAGCTTCATCCTACTGTCTATATTGAACAATTATGTATCTTATACAGATTTCGTGTGTTGAATGAATCAACTATTGCTATATGTTTGGAAGCTGGAAAATAACTATATATTTAGCAGGTTTTATCTGGTCAATTTTTGAGGAAATATGGGAAGGATGTAATCAACATTCACCATGGCCTTTTACCATCATTTAAAGGTGGGAATTCTTCTAAACAGGTGGGTATTTTTGCTTATCCATTAGTAATTGAAAATTATAGGCCACATCATGCTTTATCCTTAACTCTAGATGCATGTTAATTTTCTATGTTATGTTGGCAGGCTTTTGATGCTGGTGTGAAGTTAATTGGTGCAACGAGCCACTTCGTAACCGAAGAACTCGATTCAGGGCCTATTATCGAACAGATGGTATCATTCTATTTGTTTACCGCTGCTCTAAACATTGTTTCTTGAAAGATAAGTAATTGCTGAGAATGCAATTTCTAGTGGTCTGAACGTGCATGTAATCACTCTTAAAAAAGTTCCGGGTTTAGGATTGTGAAGTTAACTACTCTCGACTTAGATGAAGGGTTTTTTTTATGGTTGTAGTTCTTTCAAATTCTGCAAATTAGTTGGCTAATGACTTCTGATCATGCCAATCATAGGAAAACATTCTTGAATTATAGAACATACAGCATCTAAAATCTTTAAGCCGCGATTCTTTAGCGCAATATTTAACTAAATTTCAATTTTCCTAATGATGTTTATCTCTCAATATATCCTTTTTGATTGACAGGTTGAAAGAGTTTCTCATAGAGACAATTTGCAGAGTTTTGTGCAAAAATCCGAGAACCTTGAGAAGCAATGTCTTGCAAAGGCTTTGAGATGGCACTGTGATCTGCGAGTGTTACAATACGAGGACAACGGGACCGTCGTATTCTAAGAGAGAAAAATTAGAAGAAGATAAACAAAACCTCTAACTGCCTGCAACCAACTTTCAAAATCCTGCATTTTTGTGGTTCAAAATGCTTGTGATTTCATTGCCCTGGACCCTCTTCTTTCCTTATCTTGTTTGTTTCCCTCAACATCCTTTTCCATGTCGAATATCAAAGCTAAGTAGCTATAGCTAACCAAGTGGTTGGTGGACAAGCTCTGAGCAAGAAACCACATTACTGTAATTCCAGATTTTTTCATTGTGAGTTTCTGATGATAAGGAAAATGAAAACTAACAAGTTACATTATTGCTCTAAGTTATAGTGCAATGATTGTGACATAATTCGGCCATCGTACTATTATTAATTTGACATAAAATTCATTTATTCTTCCTCTGCAGCCCTCAAGAACTTGTTTCATTGCTCACAGATTGAAAGTTCTTCTCGTTTTTGTATAAAATCCAGAGTTTTAACAACCCATATTTCATTGTATATACACAAACTATATACTATGAAACTGTTATTATATACTGTTGTTAATACTCAAAGACTCCATAGAAAGCTCGGCTGCTTCGGCACAGCAGAGCAGATTTTGAATCCCATCAACCCATTTCTGTTTATGGATCTTGCTTTTACACTTGAACTCTAAAAGACCTTGCCCTGTCTTGAGGCCAAAATAGAGTTCCTCTGAGTCTGAAGTTTCCCTTTCTTTTCGATATGGCCATGCCGAAGTTTCATCACACACTCCATAAACAATACCTGATAGTATACAAGTAAATTAGTAACAGGATATTTAAATATTAGAGAGAAAAAAAGCTTGCAAGAAGATATATTATAGACATCATGTTTATGTCCCGCAAAGGTGCTTTTTTCTAAAGCTGTAGTCAAAGTGCTTACACTTAATGTTCTTGGAGAATGCTCCCCCAACGTGTTTGCTTTTTAGCTTAATCATGACCTGACAAAGGGAGCTTTTGTGAGAGCTTGCAACATGCAATAAGCAAACGTGAAATTGAATATGGTTTCTTGCTTTCCCCACCAAATTAGTTTTTTTCTTCTTTTTAGTACCTGAGATTTCTTGTTGATGTATACATTTACCCGTTTCCATCTCAACACACCTGCAAATACCAGTAACCGGTGATTCAAAGGTGAAATCGGAATCTAAAATGACTCGAGCTCGAAACAATCTAAATCGAAAATGATCGGAATTACCTTTTCGGGTGTGTTGCAATAGTTCACCCTGGCAAGGAGGATTCTGGTCCTTCATTTGAGCATGAAAACCAGCAGCCCATTGAGTTTCTGTCAAACTCCTCTCATAAGGACTTATAGCTGCATTTTTCTTTGCTTCTTTGGGTAATCTTGCTTTCATAGCTGCTTCTCCTCTCAAGGCTAGTTTCAATCAAGGAAAAACATTTAACAAATTCTGATTCACAGCCCATATCATCGAATTACAAATTCAACAACTTGGGATAAAGAAATCGGTGTTCATACAGAGTTGCTTTTGAATTTGTTCAAGAACTTGCACACAAGCAAATTACCTGTTGCAGCTGCTGCAGTGAGAGTCATCAAATCGCCTGCACTTTGAATATCCACTGCTGATTTAACGACTGAAGCAACTCGGTCATGGTCAGCCCCGGCTAGCTCGGCTAATTCGATACAATGGGAAGCTAGAAGTTCCGTGGCGGATGCCAACACCATGCCCATTTTTGATTCTGTGGCGGAGGTGGCGCCATTGGTGTTCCCGGCGGCGGCTACTGCGGCCAAGCCTGCGGCTAGTCCTGCAATGGAAACAGCCGAGTGCAGCCGAGCATTTTCTGCACGCATTTTATCTTTCTTCTTCACTGTGCTGGTTCCTGATTCCTTGTGGTGATGGAACCATTTCCCAATTGTTCCGGTTCTTCGTGCATTAATTGAGTTCGTCACTTTCCCTGCCTATACACACAGAAATAAATAAATAAACGATGGAATTTTCCTGGAAGTAAAGTTTAAAAATGCTAAGAATAAGATTACTTACAATCTGTGGTACAACAAAGGAATCTGGAAATGAAGTTTGACAAACATGATCAGATTCAAAAAGTTTGTGTTTCTGGGCAAGAGCTTTTGAGATTTCTGATGCAGATAAACTGCAGGATCTCGACAAAAACTCCATAGGCTCCTTGGGTGTTTGTGGCTGAGGGATTAATGGCAATGCTGCTGCTGCCGCTGCTGCTTTCAGTTGATCGTCGCCATCTTCCAACAAAGAACCACTCTCCCAAGATGAGTAAAACCCACTTTCCATTTCCATCTTTGGACTTCTTTCAGATTATGGGAAACACTTTCTTTTTTTTTTTAGCTTTTGGCGTTGAATTGGTGCACTAACACCGGAAATAAAGTTGTTGCCTTTTGAAACCGGAAAAGAGTTGTGTTTGTATACTAATTACTAACAACGGAAGTTACTGTCTGGTCGAAGCAAACTTGCAGAACTATAATAGAGAGGGTAATAAAGACACACAACTTGAAACAGTGACTGACAAAATAATTAGACTGCAACAGATATCGACGCCTAGTGCTTTGAACCGCCCATGAATTCAAATATGGTTTGCTGAATACCCTGAGTCGTACTCGTGGTCAAGACAGAATTCACGAAACCCCAAAGCTTTATATACGGTCAAATTTTTATTTTGATCCCTCTATTATGGTCAATTTCAAATTTCATCAGTGTTATGGTCAACGCGGAAAGGTGGTAATTTTAGAATGTTAGTTTTTCTGGGCGGATGAAAAGTCGCGGTCAATGGTAATTTTAAGAAAAATAGAGAAATCAAAATATAATTGATTTTGAAAAGTTGATGAGCATAACCCCTATTTGTGGCTTGCGTCAACTAGGGCGGTAAATGAGACGAGATAGATTACGAGATACTCGAGCTCGACTCAGTCAAAGTTCGGTCAAAGCTCGACTCGATTGAACTCGACTCGAGTTCTTAACGAGCCGAGCCGAGCTACTTGTACCCGACTCAAAAAGCTCGCGAGCTACTCGAAAATATAATATACTCATTTTTTATTTCTTATAATTTAAAATCTAAATTACTAAACTTAAAACCCTAAAATCTAAATCCTAAATTCTAAACCCAACAACGTAAATCTCTAAACCCTAAACTAACACCATAAACCCTAAAATTAACAAGCTTGAGTTTACACAACTTATGTATAAAAGTTTTTTTTTTCTTGAAAGGGCTTTAAATGAGACGTGACAGATGACGAGATACTCGAGTTCGACACGGTCAAATATCGGTCAACATTTGGCTCGAATCAAACTCGAACTCGACTCGAGCTCAGATTTCTCAGGCTCGTTAAAAATTACGCGAGCTCTAACTCGACTCGAAATCTTAACGAGCCGAGTCGAGCTCGGCACTACTCGAGTTCGACTCGGCTCGTTTACACCCCTAGTGTCAACTTTAGAGTTTATGATTATTGGTGGGTTGACATACTAAATATGACTGTTAAGTAATAGAGTCAATTGGTGAACTAAAGTAGACTTGATAAAGATCATGTCGAGGAACTGTAGCGGGGATATAACAAAGTTTTTTTCGGATGAAAATATTTAGAGGTTTTGGAGCCCTACGTACGAAAGAATGAGAACGAAAAAGTGATAACAAAAGACTTCAAAGATGGAGGTACAACAATAAATAAATTTAAATAGTTAACGTCTGTTTAATTATTTATAGGGATTTAATTTTAAATTTGGGTATAGTTAAAGGACCAAAAACCCACAAATCCGACCGTATATCAAAGTATTAGCTTAAAGGGACATCATAAAGGAGGCATGTGCCCTGGATAAAGGGGTGATTGTTTCTTAAGATTCATGCAATTAGGGTGAAACTTTTGATTAATAGTGTCTAATTCGTATTTTAGAACTAAGAAGAGAATAATGAGTTGCTCTTCTTTTATGGTGGGTTTAGCGCCATGTCGCTTTCGGTTGTTGGATGTTTCTGAAGAAAACTGTGCTAACCAATGGCCGTGAAGCTCTTTGACTGGTCGGTGGGTTTTGATGCTTCCAATTGATGTTTGCTACTTGGGGATTTTTGTGTTAATCTGATGGCTGAGATTAATAGTTGCCACGAATCACCATATTCATTTTCATTGAAAAAGTTTACCCCAAGGATTGAATCTACATGCTTTTTGTATATCTAGGAGTCCACTGTCTGCTAGTGTTGGCTAACCTATCTGATTAACATTATGGATAAATTAGGTAATATTAAATAAGCACTTAAACATTGTCACTTTATACTGTAATATGATTTATAAATTTTGATTTTGATGTAATTATTTATACAAAATTTTGATTTTAGTTCAGCCCAATACATTAAAAAAACAATTACATATAATTACTCTCACGCTATGTAAATATAATTGTTTTTATACACAAAAGTATGAACTTAATTTTTTATTTTTTATATACTCATTTGTATTTAATACATTGTCCACTAATTCGGATTGAGTAATATAGAGGCTTATTATGAGAGTTACTTTTCCAACTCAGTTAATTCTATTCCACAATGTCATGATTTGAACTTTAAATATTATTTAAGGGACTTAATGTTTCATTCTGCAAGACCAAATAGTGATTAATACAAAAAAATTAAACTTAAAATGAGAACACATTGGTTACGCTTTTGGCTTGAAAAAAATTGAGCTAAAATCAAAATCCATATATCATATAATACATTTAATCAAAGTTCATATATTATTATGATTTTTATCCCTATTAAGACAAACCTTAGTACTTTTATTACACTCAAATAAACTTGTAAATTTTAAGTGATAATCACTTAATCTTTAACTCATCCGAATAAGCCTCCAACCTTTAATTTATTATACTTAAAGAAAACTCTTCCTATAAATCAATATTTCATTTGAAATAAAGCTGATATAAATACAAAACAAAGTATAAGGACCTGTTTACGTGCATCAACTATAAAAGCTTATTTGACAAAAGTAAATTAGATTATAGCCCCGTTCACTATTGTTTTTAAAAAGTATTTTTGGACTAAAAGCACTTTTAGAGCCATAAACAATGCTAACATATAATTTTTGGGAAAAAAATTACGTTTGAAAAGTGTTTTCAAAAGCTGGAATTTCTAACTATTAATTAATATTATATGTGTGGCGGAAATAAGAAGTTAAATGCTCAAGAGTATAATATTTGAGAAAACTTTTATACACAAACTAAAGTTTACACATATTTTTTAAATTTATAGGTTATGGATTTAATTTGTATGATTTAGAATTTAAGATTTAGAGTTAGAGTTTAAAATTTAAAATTTAAGAAATTAGAGTTAGAGTTTTAATTTTTAAATTTTATATAAGGTTGTAGAAAAAAATTACACGAAATGTATATTAAAACATAACCCATCACATTTTAGAGGCTGCTCACATAAGTATCCAGCTTTTTAAAACAGTTAAATAATGACATAACTTTTTTTCAAATTGCTCAAATAAGGGTTTAACATTTAAAAATGTCGAATAAGGGTCTAAGGACATAACTACTAAGCACGTGGGATCTGTGATTACTTTTTAAGGCCTTTAACACTTTTGAAGTTAGTTAAATTAAGTATTGCCCCGTGTTTTCTTATTTAATTACTTCTTAGGCTTCTACCATTTTTGAAACTAAAGCCAAGCCTCAACTCCTATTTTTTTTGTTTAAATACTTATTGTGTAACTTTTGAAATTAAATACATTAAGCCCCCATTTATTTTTGTTTAAATAATTCTTAGGTCCCTATCAAGTTCAAAGTTTGACAATTTACTCCTTATGTTTTATCCTAGTTAAGTCCATGGGCCTAGTATTTTTCGAATATGCTCGCCTAACATTTTTGTATCTACTCAAATAAGAAAGGAAAATAAATTACTTAAATTAAAATATTAAATTTTTATATACTTAAAACCCTAATGGTTCGTAAACTCTCAGCCTCCTTTGGTACCGTTGACAAGTTCCATCCTCCGACCGCCGTTGACAGCTCTCGGCCTGATGCCGATCCCCCGGATCGGATCGGGGTCGTCCCCTGCCTTCGTCTTGGACGATACAGCGGCTGCTATAGATGTCGCTGAACCTGATGGCTCCACTCTTTTTCCTCCGGCCGCTTCTGTCATATTGACTGCTCCCTAGTTTTCTAGTTCGCGGGCCATGGTCTAGGCGAATATTGCCTCCTTTGGTACCGTTGACAAGTCCCCTCCTCCGATCGCCGTTGACAGCTCTCGACCTGATGCCAATCCCTCGGATCGGGGCCGTCCCCCTGCCTTCATCTCGGACGATACAATGGCTGCTATGGATGTCGCTGAACCTGATGGCTCCTCTCTTTTTCCTCCGGCCGCTACTGTCATATTGCCTGCTCCCCAATTTTCTGGTTCGCAGGCCACGGTCTAGGCGAATATTGGATCCTCGCCGCCCTTAGCTGCGCAGTCTAATGGGCCGGCTATCCCCCTCGTATAAGGACACTCTGATAGCCGCTGCGGATTCCCAACGCCCTGCGATTGACGAAATCATCGAAGAGGAGGACGTTGTCCTTCTTGAGAGTGATGTTACCCGATCCACAGTTGACGGTATGATTTCTATTGAGTTTTTCGAACGCGTTCAAGCAATGGCCGTGAAAAATCTGGACCTTACGGTGGTTGTTAAACTCCTCAGCCGTCGCATTGGGTACAACACGCTCCGATCGAAACTGTATGATCTTTGGAAACCTTCTCAAGCCTTTTGGCTCATGGATATAAAAAATGACTACTTTTTTGTTACCTTCCGGACTCGTTCTGATTATACGAAAGTGGTTTCTGGTGGACCGTGGGTAATCTTTGGTCACTATCTCGTTGTGGAGCCATGGACGGTGGATTTTTCTAATGCGCAAAAGCATCCGAGTTGTGTAGTTGCTTGGATCCGTCTTCCAGGCCTACCAATTACCCTCTACCAGAAGAGCATGGTTACTGCGATTGGTGAGTGCATTGGGCCCGTCCTAAAACTTGATTATCAGACGAAAACGGGCCGTAGTGGACGTTTTGCGCAGATGGCGATTAGTCTTGATCTGCAAAAGCCTTTGGTGTCCAAGCTTCTCATTAATGGTCGTGTGTAAATTGTCGAGTACGAGTCTCTGCATACCATCTGCTTTGAATATGGTAAGTATGGTCATGTTAAAGATATATGTCATTCTCTCACTAACCATGCAAATGATGCGAACCGGTCTACAACTTCTCCTGACTCTCCGGTTTTACCTCCAGCGACTGAGCCTTACGAATCATGGATGATGGTTAATCGCCGGCAACGGCATGGTGCGCGTGGTGACACAAACACCAGGGGCCATAGCTCCCACTTGTAATTCAGGAATCTCGGTTAAACCACATCTTCGAAATTAATGCTGGTAATGAGGATGCCTCTCCCGATTCTGTTGTACATCCGAGCCATGATGACACTACTGCCCCAGTGGCCTCAACTCCGACAGATGCTATTGTCCATCCCGTCTCTTCTCATGTGACTACTCCACCTTTGGAGGTCCCATTGGGCCCTTCTGTTATATCAACTACCTCTGCTGTTCCCCTTAAGAACAAAGAGAAATCGCTGGGTGCACAGCAGCCAGTTAAGCCTCATGCTTCCGTCCCCATCCGTAAGCCTCTTAATGTTCAACGTCCCGCCGCAGCTTCAACGTACAAGGCTACTAGTTTGACTTCTCGTCACAGTTTATCTTTGAGCTCTACCCGGTTTGCTCCTTTTCCTCGACCCTCAACCAAGCTTAATAACACCAGGCATACCGTTGTGGTTATGTCAGAGAATGCTGATCCAAATGTTCCTTCCCAATCTCCGTCTCATGATCTCTTGTTGAAGCCGAGCTGGGATTCCCCTAATGACCCAATGGCCGCGAACGATCACACACAACCGGGCATGGGCAAAGCACCGTGTTCGTGCATTGGTCTAAGGGCATCCGCTTCAGTTGAGAAGTCGCCTGCGCCTGGAGGGCAGGCTCAGTGAGTTTTCTTTCTCTTCCCTTACCTTTTAATGATGAATATCAATATTGTTTGTTGGAATGCCCAAGGTTGTCTGCATCCAAAATTCTTAACTGCTGCTAGACAATATATCCGAGAGTACAAGCTGGTCTTGTTGAGCCACGTATCAGTGGCAGCTGTGCTGATGCTGTTGTTATGGCTTTGGGTTTTCCCTTTTCTCATCGCATTGAAGCCTCGGGGTTTTCGGGAGGTATTTGGCTTTGCTGGCAAGACTCTGTCCATATTGAGGTTCTTCTTCAACACTTCCAGTTCTTTCATTGTCGTATCACTTTCAAAAAAACGGGTTCGATTGCTTTGGTTACTCTTATTTTGCTTTGGTTATTCTTATTTATGCTAGCTGGTGTAAGGCTCTTTGGCCAAACCTTCGTACTCTTGCAGCCTCTGTCCAAGGTCCTTGGCTTCTTATGGGGGACTTTAATGCTACGATTGATGCTTCGAAACAGAAAGGTGGTGCTGATTCGGTCCGTGTGAACTGTGATTTTTAGAGTTTTATTTTTTTATTGTAGTCTCCGTGATCTTGGGTTTCATGGTCCTGAGTTTACTTGGTCGAGGTGATCTACATATGCTCGCCTTGACCGCATGTTATGCAATGATCTTTGGGACGAGTCTTTCCTGAATCAACTGTTACTCATGTTTTTCGCATACGTTCTGACTATCAGCCCTTTTTTTAAAGGTGGGAGCTTCCAATGGCTCATCTTCCCCTCGGCACGTTCAGTACTTCTCGAGTTGGCGGTAGCATCTGGATTTCGAAAGGATGGTAAGAGATAATTGGGTATCGTCCAGCTCTCTCTCCGAGACTATTTTTAATTTTACCACCGATGCCAAAGATTTGGAATGAATCTGTCTTTGGCTATCTTGGTGCTAAGAAAAGGTCGGTCATGGCTTGCCTGCGTGGATCCCAAAAGGCTCTGGAACGAAGACACTCCTATTTTCTCGTTCAGCTTGAACATGATCTTCGGATTGAACTTGAGCATATTCTAGATAAAGAGGAACTTTTATGGCGACAGAAGTCTAGATCTGATTGGGTATCTTTGGGTGACCGCAACACCTCTTATTTTCACCGCAAGGCAAAACATCGTAAGGTCCGAAATCATATTAATGCTCTTAAGCTGCCTGATTGCACTTGGTGTGACGATGAACAAGTCCTTCGTACTGAAGTTGCTATTTTTTATTATAATCTTTTCTCTGCCTCTGGTGCTCCCTCGGGTCCCTACCTCTTGTCTGGTTTTTTTTTCCCAATGTACTAAGGAATCTAATGGAACCTCTTGCTTATTTTCCTACCAGCGAGGAAATTTGGGACGCCCTCCGTTCTATGGCCTTCTTAAGCACCTGGCCCTGATGGCCTTCACGCGGAATTTTTTCAGCAAAACTGGTCTACTGTGGGTCCTGATATTTGCCGTGTTATCTGTTCGGTCTTTGAAGGAGGTAATTTGGAACCTGCGCTCCATCGTACCACTGTGGTCCTCATCCCCAAAGTTATTGCTCCTCAATCTTTTGTTGATTTTTGCCCTATCAGCCTGTGTTCCGTTATTTATAAGCTCCTGAACAAGATTATTGTTCGTCGTCTGAAGCACATCATGCCACTTCTGGTCCATCCCACGCAGACTAGCTTTATCACGGGGCGTTCTATTATAAAGAATATCATCCTTAATCAAGAAATTATCCACTCAATGCGTTCCAAGAAAACTTAGCAAGGGTGGATGGCTCTAAAAGTGAATTTAGAGAATGCTTTTGATCGTATCAGTTGGGATTTTCTGCATGACACTCTCCATGATGTAGGCTTTCCCCCCGCTCTTATTCGCATTATTATGCATTGTGTTTCGTCCTCCCTAGTTCAGATTTAATGGAATGGGGTTTTGCCGCTTGCTTTTTGACCTAAAAAGGGGTATGTCAAAGCGATCCGCTGTCACCGTACTTATTTGTTTTGATAATAGAGCGCATTGGACATGCGATTCGTCGGGCAGTTGACAGTGGGCAATGGGTTCCTTTTCGTATATCTCACTATGGTCTCCCTCTCTCGCATTTGTTCTTCACGGATGATCTTATTCTCTATGATCGAGCTAATCTCGACCAAGCCCGTACCATCTCTGATATCCTTACCGAGTTTGGGTTGCACTCAGGCCATCGTGTTAGTGTCCACAAATGTCAAATTTATTTCAGTCCTAATACCGATCCTGATCTTGCTGCAGTTATTAGTGCCGCTCTTGGCTATAGTCAAACGCATTGTATTGGAACCTATTTGGGTGTACATGTCCTTTACCAGCGTTTACGGGTTTCTGACTTTGATTTTTTACTTGATCGGATCCGTACTAAACTTAATGGTTGAACGGCTAGTTCACTTTCCTTTGCGGGCCGTGTCACTTTAGCTATATCAGTGTTGGTAGCTATCCCTTCGTATTTTATGATGACCGTTCGTTTACCTATTACTATTTGTAATGAGATTGACAAAATCATCCGTGGATTCATTTGGGGCTCCTCTAATACTGTGCAAAAGATGTCTTTAGTTAATTGGGCTGCTGTTACTCAACCTCGAAAATGGGGGGGTCTCAGTATCTCCCGTGCAAATGAGCGTAATTCAGCGTTCATGCATAAGCTTGCTTTTACTTTGGTTAGCTCCCCAAATGTCTTTTGGGTCAAAGCTCTATGGCAAAAATACAGAATGGTTTCACCTTACCCTCGCTCTATTGCCTATGCGAATTGCCCTCCCCTTTGGCGTTCTTTGTCAAATGTGTGGGAGATGGTTAGTAATAATACTTTCTAGGTTGTGGGTGACGGTGCTGCTGTACATATTTGGAACGACCCTTGGGTTCCATCTTTGGGTCCGTTGCGTCCTTGGTTGCGATCATCCGCTCAGATTTCAGATGATGTTCAATTTGATGATTTGGTTCAAGCCGACTAGCTTTGGGATACTGAAAAGCTCTCGACTTTCTTGCACCCAACTGCGATCCCGTATGTGGTCGGGGTGCTACCTCTATTTTTTGGGGATAGGAGTGAGAAATGAGTGCTAATACCCCGTAGGCTGAGGAGCAAAAGGAGGAATCCGCCCGAGGAGGGGCTCGCGTCTGATTAGCTAGTTGGTGAGGCAATAGCTTACCAAGGCGATAATCAGTAGCTGGTCCGAGAGGATGATCAACCACACTGGGACTGAGACACGGCCCAGACTCCTACGGGAGGCAGCAATGGGGAATTTTCCGCAATGGGCGAAAGCCTGACGGAGCAATGCCGCGTAGAGGTAGAAGGCCCACGGGTCGTGAACTTCTTTTCCCGGAGAAGAAGCAATGACGGTATCTGGGGAATAAGCATCGGCTAACTCTGTGCCAGCAGCCGCAGTAATATAGAGGATGCAAGCGTTATCCGAAATGATTGGGCGTAGCTTGGAGGTCTACATCGAATGGGGATTTTACTGTCTCTTCGACCTACGAGCTCATTGCTGCACCTTCATAGGATCCTTGCGACTCTAAATGGTCATGTATTTGGTCCTTACCGGTCACGCAACGCATTTGAACTTTTTTGTTGCTTGTTCTTCGGCAAAAGATGATGACAAACCTCGAGCATACGCGTCGCAGTCTTACCATTGATTCGCCATGCCCTTGTTGTGGATGTGCTAGCGAAACGATTCTTCATGTCCTTCGTGATTTCCCTTCTACTCGAGCCTTATGGCAGTCTATTGTTCATGTCAGTATGCAGGCATCTTTCTTTAATGGAACTTTGGACTCTTGGATTGTTTCTAATATTAGCAGCGGTGCGTCTTTCGGTCCTAATGCCATCCCGTGGCAATGTTTCTTCCATTCTCTTCTGTTGCAGCTTTGGAAGCGCAAGAATGATTTTATCTTCAATGGCACTTGTCTTCTGTTATCTAAAATCTATAGGATTGGGTCGTCATGGGCTTCTTATTTTACAGAAACTCTCTCTCCTTCGTGTCCGCGTATGGCCGATGTCGGGTCACTTCGCCAATGGCAGCCTCTGCTTCTGGGGTGGCTTTGCCTCAATACAGATGCTGTTGTTTCGTGTGTTGATGGTATGGGCACAATAGAGGGTGTTTTCTGGGGACCCTCTGGCGAATGGATCCAGGGCTTTTGCCAAGTTGTTGGTTTTGTCACCCCGTTGCAGACAGAGTTATAGAGCGTTTTATTGGCCTTAAAGTAGCTCGGTCTCTTGGTGTTGACTGCTTGTTGGTTCAATCCGACAATTCTACTGCCATACGGATGATCAAGGAGCCTTCGGCGGGGTCTTGCCCTCTACGCCTGGGTCGAGCCATAGCCTCGATGAGTTGCCTTGATTGGACCTTGGACTTCCAATGGATTCCACAGGAGGAAAATATGGTTGCCGATTGGTTGGCTAGATACCCTCCTTCATCTCAGTTTCAGCTTTTGGTTCTGTATGATGAATCTGATTTGCTTCGTCCTCTTCTCTTTCGTGATCGTGATGCCCCCCCTTATCGTCGTTCAGACCGTTTGGCTAATGGTTAGTTGCAGTGTATCTTTTGGGTAGGTTTTTTCCTTTGGTTTTCTTGTCGAGTCTTATCTCGCTGCTTGTATGTTGTTACTATATGCACTTTTTTTCCTCCATCTAGGTTAGGGAAGTTTTTTAACGAGGCATATGGTGGCACCCTCTCTTCTAATTCAAAAAAGGAAGGAAAATAAATTGTTTTAAAAAATGTTAGCCATTTATTTGAGCATATTTGAAAACGTTAGGCCTTTATTTGACTGCTTTCAAATATTAGATGCTTATTTGTACATGTTCAAAAATATTAAGCCTTTATTTGATTGTTTTAAAAGGGTAGACCTTTATATGAGCAGCATCTAAAAGGTTAGACCTTTATTTATGCATTTAATACAAGAAAAGTGCTTTTAATTAGTTGGTTATCAAATAGTTTTGGCTAGAGTGAGCTCAATTAAGTCTCATAAAATAACAGTAAATTTATATAGCTATATCTTATCATAATTATGAAACTTTAATATATACATACGGTAAGCTAATTAGCTACATGTGTGGTTGAAGCCATAACACTAATCTTGATGACAGAAAACTTTAGATTTCTTCCTCAGTATGAATGCAAGCTTTTTCTGTCAGCTAGCTGAAACCTAACAGATTAATTATTTTAGAGGGAAGATCTATTTTAAATTAGGGTTTTTGGAATGGAAGTTGATAAATCAAAATAAAGAAATGCCGTGTGGACTTGATTATTTCTTGTCCCAAAGCTTATCTGGTAGTTCCCAGACAGATAAAAGATGTTCACGTGGATTATGCATGGGTAGGTTCACGTCTGTTTCTCTTACTATAACCAACTCCAATTATTTAAAACCATGGCTCTGGTGTGGTCTGGTCGGGACCCAAACCTTGTCTTTGTGGTTGACTCTTCATTCGTTTGCTTCATGCTAATGGGTTTAAATTAACAATCAATCAAAGATTAGATTGGATTAGCCTCTTTTGGGGTTCAAATTTCGTTTTCATTTGGCTAATGAGTTGTAATATTTCGATGCTATGTACTGTTTGATTTAAGAGACTAAATTAACGTCGGCGTAGTGTCATTTCCAAGCTATTTCTGATGATGACCCAGAATATCAATCAACTTCTTAGAGCTACCTAACAAATTAATATAGTCAAATTCAGCAACTTTTGATGTTCGATATTAAGTACAATCATACAGATGCATAGCTGTACTCGCGTACACTCTCTAAATAATTCTAATATATTATCGATGAACTAAATAATGACGTATAATTAATAAAATGGTAAACTACACGATATGCCACTAAACTTCAACATTTGTATCGAAAATACCATTGAACTATAAAATGATATTATTATACCACTGGATTTCGTTTTTGGCTTCAATCTAAGCATTCCGCTATTAAACTATAACAACCCGTTAAATGTAAAACGGCGTCGTTTTGGTATAGTTATTTTGATGCCTAAAATAGGCCAAAACGACTTCGTTTTGTTAGAAAAAAATTAAGAAAATATTCCTAACTCAAAACCCAAAACCTCTGAGATGAAAGATTTCCACAAAACCACTAGGCCAACTTAGAGACTTGATATATTCCTAACACAAATAGTATATAAATAAAACTGCAGTTGTACTTCATTTTATTTATCCCATGATATAATTTTATAATATTTATAATATAATTTTATAACTATATTAACTTTAAAAAAATATTACTTATAATTTGTATTACAAAAAATATTATTTATAATATATATAGCTAAACCCTAACCCTAAACCCTAAACCATATATATAACTAAACCCCAAACTCTAAACTATATATATAACTAAATCCTAAATCGTAAACCTTAAGCCCTAAACAATATATGTAACTAAACCCCAAACCCAAACCTTAAACCCTATATATAACTAAATCATAAATCATAAACCCTAAATCTCAACCCCTAAAACTAAAATATTATTTATAATTTATATTACAAATCCTAATATATATTATAAATAATATTTTAATTTTAGGGTTTGGAAATTAGGATTTAGTTATATATATTTAGGATTAGGATTTAGGATTTAATTATATATATTTAGAGTTTAGGGTTAGAGTTTAGTTACATGTATGGTTTAGAGTTTAGTTATATATATTATAAATAATATTTTAATTTTGTAATATAAATTATAAGTAATATTAATTTATAAAGTTAATATATTTATAAAATTATATTATAAATATTATAAAATTATATCATGAGAAAAATGAAATGAAGTACAACTGTAGTTTTATTTATATATTATTTTCATTAAGCTTATATCAAGTCTTTAATTTGGCTTAGTGGTTTGCTATAAACCTTTCATCCTAGAGGTTTTGGGTTCAAGCCTACTCAAATGCAATATTTTCTTAATTTTTTATAACAAAACGACGTCGTTTTGGACTATCTTACGTATCAAAGCGACATCATTTTGTATTTAACGGGTCGTTACAGTTTAACAGCAGAGTGCTTGGATTGAAGCTAAAAACAAAGTTCAATGTTATAATAGTATCATTTTATAGTTCAATGGTATTTTCGATACAACGTTAAAGTTCAGTGGCAATTCATGTAGTTTACCCAAAATAAAATTAATATTTATTTTGTTCGTTGTATTCTAGTAAAATTTTCCCTTTGGTCATTTATTTTATTTTTTCGGTAACTTGATATATGAACTTTCATTCCTGTTATACCGCCATTAAACGCTTTCGAAAAACTCCACCCCTGAAGAGATCACCTCCACACTGCATTTTGGCATTTCCTCTTGAAGGCTCACCTCCGAGATTCGAGAAATCCCCAGAGCCCATAACGGCCCTACCTCTCAAGACAACACACTGTCTCCACTCCACGCCCCAAATAATTACAAAGCCCAGAGCTCAGACACTCTTGCTTCTCCGGATCTATCAAGCCTCCGATGACTCTCATACTCGACCATCATGCTGAGACAAGACAACCATCAAGTCCAACTGAGCTAGCAGCCTGACAAGCAGAGCTATTGCCTGCTAGCCTCCCAACAACCATCACTAGGCCTGGCATTGTCTCATCAAACGTCCTGCCATCCACAAATCTAAGGGGATATAAATACCTCCAAGATCAAAGATATCGGGATGCTCACTCGACTCCCCAAGGGTTATCAAAATGGCATTCTCTCTCCATTATCTCTCTCTCTCGACCAGTGGCTCTCCGCCCACATCAAAATGGATGAACCACCACCAACCATGGCCAACCACTGCCCGACCACCGGTTCATCCCTGCTAGCAGCTCTCGGCCCTAAATAAACCCGGGGTGAACCGTTTGATTCAATGACAAACCATGGTCCTTTACAGCTCTCGGCTCATCTTTCGATGAGTGAACCACCCATCATCGTCTCTACAACTTCCTCAAACCACCATCTCCACCTCTATATCTAGTGTTACCCAAAACAGGCATCAACACTTAATGCAGTGAACATGGATCGCTTTTCGACCAAAAGAATCAGTCGTGAAATCTTTCTCGACTTTAAGCCATTTCGACTGCAAGAGGAAAGAAAACAAGCAACATGGATAAACAATCTCTCACCAGCAATATTTGAGTCCAACACCGTAGAACCGACAGGACGACAGCTCTTCACCAGGCATGATGACAGCGATAAGTTGAGCGCTGCTGCAGCCTTGTCGTCCAGTGAAAGTTTGGGACCACCCAAACCAGAAGGGATATGCTAGCTTAAAAAAGTTGTACCTCTTGGCCAACTCCACAAGGTTATCTCCCCTAACACTATCGCCAACAAAAACAAGCGGAGGTACCTTGCACATGCCCACCAGCAGACGACACTATGAGTGTGTGAGGTAAGGGTTGAAAAAAGCGTCAGCCTCTAACATCATAAAAGAAGTCCCTGGCGTAGGGATAAAGGAGCATCAATAGGAGTCGCAAAGATCCATTCGGCCGTTAGGAGATCCACGAGCAGCCGGGCCTGGTATTCACGAGAGGTACTAGAAGCCTGGCATCTTCCCCTTTTAATTTGCGTATAAATAGTGCCCGCCACTATAGGTGGTTTTAAGACCTTAGCACCTCTAGAGCATATATCCTTCGAGGTGCATGTAATAACAAAAAGTTATAGGGTAACCTCATTATTTGAGCTGTGAATGTGTGTAGGCCCAATAAACCCCGATGACCTCTAGCTAATAGAATAAAAAGTGAGATTTACACGACAACAAACTCTACACCGATGGTTTTTCTCCCTTAAATATCTTCGCTACAAATACCCTCCGCTATAAACCTTCAGGTACGGGGAATGCCCCCTATTGTTCGAACTGCCCGGTAACTTGGTACAGTTCCAAGGCAATATTCAAACCACTTGAACCTACAAATATCTAAGTGTCTGCACACTCACTCAATAGTAGGCGATAGAACATTTGAGCTCATGCATATGTGAATGAAAGAACGAAAACACTTGTAAGTGCGCCCTAGCATGCATAACCCTAAGATTATTGCTCCAATAGGAAGACTAAGACGTCTCCACCCGCCTTGCATTTTGACTGCTTTTACAAACATTAAAACTGATGACTTTGACTGACTCTACAATGTCTTATAATGACCAACTAAACAAATGATTGTTTCTACAAAAACAATAATACTTTCATCTATACAGTGCTGTCGGTACTGCATTTCTACAAAGACGTTAAGATGCCTCCGCTTATTTGCTTAACTTATCGGTTGTTTCTCCAAGGGCACGATTCTATAAGAGCAATGCGATGCCTACACCAAAGAAAAATATTTAACTCTCTAAGGGTACAAGATACCTACATACAATACCTCCACACTTCTCAAGAGAAACCCCCCGAGAGCACAAAAGGAGAAGCCTCCATCGCAGCACTCGATGCTACAAGAGTGTGGAAAAAAACTACACTTTATAGCGCTCGATTCTACAAAGGTCCAAAATACCCCAGCACTACACATAATAATCTTCCCAAGAGTATGAGATATCTCTGCATGGGGATTCCCCCACCTGTACATACATGTGATTTTCTAAGGGCAAGGAGACGACCAATGTGATCCTCAAAAAGGTGTTGAGCAAGGCTTCACCCATTCGATATACGATTCTCTAAGGGCATCGAGCAAGGCTCCTTTTGAAATATGTTATTTCTACAAGGGCGTCAAGCAATGTTGTGCCCATTACATATTTATCCCTTTAACGGGCGTCAAGCAAGGCTCTACCCAATATATGTTTGTTCTCCAAGGGTGATGAGCAAGGCTCTACCTATTTGATATTTAAAGGGTGTTGAGTAAGGCTATGCCCATTTTATATTTGAAGAGCATCGAGCAAGACTCCGCTCATTATATGTGTTTGTTTCTTCAAGGGTATGGAGCGAGGCTCTGCCTATTTGATATTTGAACGACATCGAGCAAGGCTCCACCCGTCATGTTGTTTCTCTAAGGGTGTCGAGCAAAGCTCTGCCCACTTAACATTTGAAGGTATTGAGCAAGGCTCTGCCTATTATACTATTTCTCCAAGGGTATCGAGCAAGACTCTGCCCAATATGTGTTTGATCTCTAAGGGCGTCGAGCAAGGCTCCTCCCGTTATACGATTATTCCTCTAAAAAGTATTAAAGTACGCGATACGTATATTGTGTCTAATTCCCCAAAGAGCGTCGAGGTTACCTTTGCTCAAGCCATAATCTTCTCCTCCAAGAGTGGCTAGTAATCTCTGCTTAACTTATATCTATATTGATTTTCCTAGACCGATGAGTTACCTCTACTCAACACGCTACTGTTTGCTCTGAAAACTTCAAAATAACTCCCAAGGGTTATGTGAGGATAACCTCCACCTCGTTATAAGGGAGACAAAGACTTTTCAAGGTGTGTCTATCCCCTAAAACATGATAAGTAAACGACACTCCTCTGATGTTTCCTTGGAGTCGAGTCATCCATTTGTTCCCCTGATGATTGTTCCAAGGTCGAGCCATTTATTTACTCCTCTGATGTTTCCCTAGAGTCGAGTCATCAATTCGCTCCCCTGATGATTGCCCCAGGGTTGAGCCATTCATTTACACCTCTGATGATTTTTTGAAGTCGGGTCACTTCTACACTCGCTCCCTTGACAGTCTCCTAGGGTTGAGCCCTCCACTCGACAAACATTGTTTCCCCATCTGACTGCGGTCCTCGACCTGAATTAACAATTAGCCATAATCCTCCTAAGAAGCTTTTAATTTAGGAATAATGAGGATTTCTTTCAAAGATGCCTTAAGAGCTTTCTCTTTCAAAGAATCCTAGGGTACTTACATAGTGGAAACCTTCCCTAAAAAATGTTACCCTTCCGAGCCACGACACCACAACTAAAGTGGTCCACCTTGCGAATATCTGCCCTAATTTATAAAGGGTGAACTGCCTGAATCCGCCAGCATGTCTACACTCGGCTTTGGCTCTAATCAATAAAGGCAACCCACCATGATTCCCTCAATCAATGTCTTCGAAAGAGGATCTCCCACTAAGAAAACAAAGCATAGACACTACAGCCCCAACATATTTTCACTCTAAGATCAGCAGATCAGAATGATCTCAGTTCATGTCACTTTATGGCATTCTTTTGACTAAAAGGGGGACTGATATTGCACCGCCACTAAATGCCTTTGGAAATCCTCGCCCTCAGAGAGATCGCCTCCGCACTGTACTATTGTATTTCCTCTCAAAGGCTCGCCTCTGGGATTCGAAAAATCCCCAAAGCCATCAAAGGTCCTACCTCTTGAGACAACATCACTATCTTTACTCCATGCCCCAAACAATCATAGAGCCCGAACACCCTTGCATCTCTAGATCCATCAAGCCTTCGGAGACTCCCATACTAGACTATCACTCTGAGACAAGACAACCATCAAGTTCAATTGAACTTAAAGCCTGACAAGTCGAGCTACTACCTGCCATTCTACCAACAGCCATCACTAGACCTGGGCAGTCTCGTCAAACGTCCCGCCATCCACAACTCTAAAAAGATATAAATATCCCTAAGATTGAAGATATCAAGACGTTCCCTCGACTCCCCAAGGGCTATCACGCCTAGGTGTGCTTATTAAGTTGAGCAAGTCGCAAACAACTCGAGCTCGACTCGATCAAAACTCTGTTAACGCTTGACTCGAGTTGACTCGACTCAAAATTGAGCTCGATTTGAGATTTTAACGAGTTAAGTCGAACAAGGCCCAAATCGACTCGATAAGTTCGCGAGCTGCTCGTTACTTTTTTATAAAATTTTTTATGTTTTTTGGTGGCTACCTTAAAAAATTATGTTTCAATAAGTTCAAATACTAGGTGAAAACTCTAGAAAAGTTTAGCGAATTGCTAGGTAATTTACCCATAAAATTATGATTTCAAATTTTTAAAACATTTTGTATTTCCTACGAATTAAAAAAGTTAATTTATATTAATAAGAAATTAAATTACAATAATGAGTATTCATTTTTTATTAAAGTCTTTCTTTTTTCGTTTATTATTACTTTATGTATAAAAGTATAATAGAGGAAAAGTCTTCAGTTTCCACTTCCCATATAAAAAATACGATTGAAAGTTAAAACTCCAAAATTTTTAAGGCATCCTCTCATTTGTTGTTCATCGAAGATTGTTGAGAAACTAAAAAGAGTCTCACACTCGAATATAAACTTTATCTCTTACTCGGTCATGACAGGTTTGTTTATTTTTCTCCTCAGACTTCATCTTTTTTCTGAATTTCTATATTTATATTAAGCTTTAATAGTATCACTAGATTTTACCTATATTTTAAAAAAACAAGGTAAAAATTTTGGTGAGCTTAACGAGCAACGATTTGAGTCGAGCACTACTCAACTCGTGATTGACTCGCTCAATAAGCACCCTTAATCACGCCCAACACTCTATCTTCACTATCCCTCTCTCTCGACCAATGGCTCTCTGCCCACATCAGGATAGGTGAACCACCACCAACCATCGCCTGGCCACCAGCTTGGCCCTGTTAGCGGCTCTCGGCCCCAAATCAACCCAGGGTGAACTCCTTGATTCAACGACCAACCATGGTCCTTTGTGGCTCTTGGCTCTTCTTCCGACGAGTGAACCACCCATCGTAGTCCCTACAGCTTCCTCAGACCACCATCATTATCTCTCTATTTGGTGTAGCCCAAAATCAACATCAACAATTCCGTTATCACGTTAGTTTGTTTACAATTTCCATTTAGAAAATGCTGTCGTGATAGACATTCTTCAACTTATAATAAATAAAAGAATTTTGAAAATTATAGTCGAACAGAAAATTCAAATAAAATCATAATCATGCAAAAATAAATTCAAAAATCTTTAAACCCCCCAAAATTTATTAAAAGAACTCAACATTTTTATCATTTTTACATTATCGAATTTTTAGGATATTTTAATGGTTTATGGATTTTGATTTTTTAAAAATAAACTAACTATAATTACAATTTATTTAGAAGAATTATAAATTCAGAAAAATAAATTATGATTTTTTAGTTTCTTACATTTTTATAATTTTTTTTCTTATTTTGAGAATTTTTAAGATTTATTACATGTGACATTTTTATCATTTTTCTTATTTTGAGAATTTCTTACAATTCATAATTAGGCCATGTGACATTTTTTACAGAAATGATCAAGGGATTAATGTGATAGATGAAATGAAGTTTGTTGATATATTTGATTTTGATATAACTAAAAGAAAAATATTTTTGGACTTAAACTAATTTGAAAAATATGTCAAAAGTCCATAAACTTGAAAAATAATTTGAAATGTTTTCAAAGGGTTTTTGACATACTTAAAATGATTTTAAATAGACAAAGTGTCGAAAACAGACCCTGAGTATCGGTACAGATTCACCTGTACCAATACCATGAGTGCCCGTACAGGTACGACTCTTCGAATACCAAAACAACCTTTTGTCCCGAAGTTTTGGCAAATTCCAGTAGCCAATTTGAGTACCGATATGGCTTCAATCGTATCGATACCCTAGGATTCCTGCCGATACTCCTGTGTCGAGTACCGACACCCTTTGTATTAAATGCTCCAACGACAATTTTTCTTAAGGCATGTATCGATACCCTTATACAAGTACCGATACGCCCTGCTCCAAAAGTGCATTTATTAATAGAATTAAAGACCCCAACGGCTCCAAATCAAACCTAATGGCTAGTAACAACCATAAACTCATTTGAGGGTTTAAAAGACTCAATCAAACAGCCATGTAATAACAAGAAACAACACTACCAATATTCATGTATAGAAAAAGTATTTTTGTGCTTTAATTGTCAAATTTTTTTGTAAAACACACTTGTGAGCTTAATTGTTATATATGCTCAAGTGTTAGGTTTTGGGTGAGAGCTTAGAATTGCAAACAATCAGCCTTGTGAGGTTTTCCCTAGTTTGCTAATTTTTTCTCTTGTAAAAGAGGGTTTAACAATACTTTAGGGTATAAGTCTTGTATTGTAAGGGTTATCTACTTGATCCCAGAAAAAAAATGAAATTCAATAGTGAATTTGAGAGAATTCTTAGTGGGAAGCTAAGGTAGTGGATGTAGACTTTGGTTAGAAAGTCGAACCACTATAAATCATTGTGTCAAACTTTTAAATTCCTTTGATTCCACCACTATCACTCAAAAACTAATTCACCCCCTCTTGGCTATCTTGGTTGATCGTTTGAGCCTCCCAACAATTGGTCTCAAATCTTCGTCTCTACATCAGATTAACATCCTAGATTCGATCATTAAGGTGCTCAACCATTCTACATCAACTTAAGATCATGGCGCAATCCATAGACAGGCCTCCTTACTTCAACGGTGCCATCTACTCCTATTGGAAGAATATGATGATGTTCTTCATGAAGGCCAAAGACTACCTTCTTTGGGATATCATTCTTGATGGCCCATTCGTTCCACAAAGAAGCAAGGCAAAATAGAGTGCGGAAGATAGAAGAACATGGAGCTTAATGCAAAAGCCTTGCACATTGTCTTTTGTGCACTTGGTCCAGAAGAGTATTCAAAAGTTTTTTCTTGTGAAAATGCCAAGAAAGTATAGAATAAACTTAAAGTCACATATGAAGGTACAAATAAGGTGAAGAAAACTAATATTGGACTTTTCAACCTCAACTATGATAACTTCAAGATGGACCAAGAAGAAGGCATCAAAACTATGTTCGATCGGTTCTCCACCATAGTCAACGAACTTAAAAGATTTGGAAAAATGATCCCAAAGGACAAGCTTGTGAGGAAGTTGACTTACTCACTTCCCGATTCATGAGACACTAAAAAGACAACAAATATTGAAGCAAAGAATTTGAAAGAGCTCAAGCTTGACGAGCTTATAGGATCTTTGCTCACCCATGAAATAGTGATGTCAAAGGGGAAGAAGAAGATAGAAGAGCAAGGCATTGAATTGAATATTGCTCTTAAATTCTCCTAAAGAATTCAAGAAAAATCAAGTGAATGAGAGAGTAGAGATGAAGAAGAAGAGATAGCCAAACTCTTCAAGAAGTTCACCCGATTCATGAAGCTACAAAAGGAAGAATCAAGACATGGATCAAAAATGAAGAGGAAAGATCCTATCATATGCTTCGAATGCAAGAAGCCAGGGCATACCAAGTACGATTACCCTTGTTTCAAGAAGAAGGGTTCAAGCCATAAGAAGAAGGCATTTGTGGCTATATGGAGTGAAGAAGATGACTTCACTGATAATGAGGTAGCCCACCTATGTCTCATGGCCATCCAAGATGAAGAGGTAATTTCTAAATCATCTAATTTAAATTCTTATACTTTTGATGAGTTACAAGATGCCTACGATGATTTAGTTTTGGATTTTAAAGCTTCATTTTTTTAAAAACAAGAAATTGGTTTCAAAATTAAAAATAAAAAATGAATTGCTTTCCAAAACTAATTTAGAACTTGAAAGCAAACTTGATCAAATGCACGTTATTTTAAAAAATTTTGAAGTGAGAATTTCAAACTTGAAAAATTTGCTTTCTAAAGTTCAAGAAGATCATGAAAAAGAAATAGATGATCTTAAGAATGAAAAGGTTTTGATTTACAAGAGTTTTGAAAAGAAAAATAAAAATTTTGTTAAATCAAACTTTTATCAAAGACAATCTAGTTCCCCTAGATTTTTCAAAGGCAAAATGGTTAAAGACATTTGGATCCCTAAGGGACTAATTTGTTCAAACAAAAGGGAAGATATTGAAAAATAGATTCCTAAGGGGACTAAATTATTTGGGTTTAATGTCATTGGATCTAAAGCAATTTGGATACCAAAAATTACTTGATTGTTTTTTGTAGGTGTGCTTGAACCATTAATGATCAAAGTTAAATTTTGGAAGCTCATGACACACAAAGGAGGAAGGACACTTAGAGAATGAAGGCTTAACATCCTACCTTGTTCAAGTGGCACATTTATTTTCATGCAATTTGCTTGATCATGTATTCCATGTCTATTTTTTCATGTTGATCTAAGCATATTTGTATGACTCCATGTTGTACCTAATTGCATATAGTTAGCGGGAGTCTCAATTTGCATGAGTTACTTGTTTTTGTCCTAATATGTCTATCTTTGTGTTTTTGGCCTTAAACTTGTAATAATTGGTTGATTTTGGTGAGATTATGCTTTCTATGTGTTAAATGTGTTGTTTTTAAGAAGCATGTGTAGCAAAATGTGCAAAATGTATATCTAAGACTTAATAGAGCCTTTGTATGAACTTAAAATTAAGTTGTAAGGCCTTTTAAGTTGTTTTTGCTGCATTTTTCACTAGTTTCGTGCCTTCGGTACCGGTACAACCCATACCGTACCAATATGGCCTTCAACCAAGTACCGATACGGCCTATACAGTACCAGTACACGTAGACAAAAAGGGACTATTTCGTCTCCTTTTTGCCATGCCTTGTATGCTTATATGATTATTTCTATTATGGCATGTTTAATTGAATTTCATGTATTTATTTGATTTATTTATTTGAATTCAATTTATTTCTCTTGAATTGTGGGACTAACATTCTACTTGATGCTTGAGTAAGAGGGAGCCATTTTTTAATTCTTTCATGTAAAATCTTGTCTCTTTTCTCCATTGTTTTTATACCAACAATTGGTATTTTATATCAATTGATACTTTATTTAAACATTTGGTGTTTTTACACTTATTGTGATTTCATACTTAGTTTAAATTTTTTTGATATAACAAGAAGGGGGGAGATAGGTTTGGAAAATTCAATTTCAAAATGAAAAAAAGGGAGTTTTAAATATTTTAAAAAATATTCTATTTTTCTAAGGGGGAGTTTTCGCAAAAATAATTTTTCAATTAGTTTTGTTATATCAAAAAGGGGGAGATTATTGAGATATTTGATTTTGATATAACTAAAAGAAAAAAAAATTTGGACTTAAACTAATTTGCAAAAATATTTCAAAAGTCCATAAACTTGAAAAATATGTTTGAAATATTTTCAAAGGGTTTTTGACATGCTTAAAATGATTTTAAATGCTCCAACGACTATTTTTCTTAAGGCAGGTACCGATACCCTATATCGTGTACTGCTACCCTTTGTATTAAATGCTCCAACGACTATTTTTCTTAAGGCAGGTACCGATACCCTTGTACAAGTACCGATACGCCCTACTCTAGAAGTGCATTTATTGCTGGAATTAAAGATCCCAACGGCTAGTAACGGCCACAAACTCCTTTGAGGGTTTAAAAGACTCAATCAAGCAGCCATGCAATAACAAGAAACAACACTACCAACATTCGTGTATAGAAAAAGTGTTTTTGTGCTTTAATTTTCAATTTTCTTTGTAGAACACACTTGTGAGCTTAATTGTTTTATATGCTCAAGTATTAGGTTTTGGGTGAGAGCTTAGAATTGCAAACAATCAGCCTTGTGAGGTTTTCCCTAGTTTGCTAATTTGTTTCTCTTCTAAAAGAGGGTTTAACAAGACTTTGGGGTATAAGTCTTGTGTTGTAAGGGTTATCTCCTTGATCCCGAGAAAAAAGAAAGAAATTCAAGAGTGAATTTGGGAAAATCCTTAGTGGGAAGCTAAGGTAGTGGATGTAGACTTTGGTTAGAAAGTCGAACCACTATAAATCCTTGTGTCAAAGTTTTAAATTCCTTTGCTTCCACCACTATCACTCAAAAACCAATTCACCCCCTTTTGGCTATCTTGGTTGATCGTTCGAGCCTCCTAACAAAGTTTATGGACCAAACTGATCGAAGATAGTAAAAAAATCAAAGTAAGATTTTCAGCGTAGTACAAGAGTCAAAATAGGTATTAAGCCAATTAAAAATCTAGTCACTTGTTTTACTTTTATAAAAACTTTTAATAATGTATCATCTAATTCAAACAATACATCAAATATAAACTACATATATATTAGATTATGTGACACTCACATTGTAAGTGAAAATAATTATACAAAAGAACACCAAAGATCGTTATGACTATTATAAATCTTTCAAATTAACCACTAATCCGTTTTATTTTATTTTTTAAAGAAAGTTGTTCTTTAAGTTGTTGATTTTTATTTAAAAATAAATAAATTTTTTGAAAGATGTAAATGTTCGTTTTTTCAATTGAGTTAGTGTTCGGTTAGCTCATAAAATCGATTCGGTCAAACATTTTTTGTTTGCAATGCTTTCAAGTAAGTTGTAAATGGAGAAAACACTCCTACAAGAAACATAAATAAAATAAGACATAGATTGTTTACGTAGTTCAGATCCACGATCTTACTTATGTGGAGTCTTACTCAAGAAGAAATTCACTATATATATATACTCTCAGTACCAAAGACGCATTAACCTCAATCTAACTCTAAGTTGTAGACCTTCACATTCAATATATAGTCTCAAGAATCTCTTTCCTTACCTATGACATATAACTCTTGTGCACATTTTGTCATCATCTATAGAATTGTATGTAAAGCAATGGTTAAAGCAAATATTGACTCACCGTTTACCAAACGATTTAACTAAAAATAAATAATTGTATTATAAGAGTGTTTGTGATGAGGAACACAATTTATACTAGTCGGTAATTTAAACAAGTTCGTAGTCCATAAAATTATTATGAGTAAATAATCCATGTTATTATGTTGTCTAGAGTCCAAATAGGAGATAACTTGTCTTAGCTATCGGAGCAGGTTGACACCCGAGTAGAGACATAAATGTATTTGATCAAGTTAGACAATATATTAGATTTAACCCAAGAAGAATTCCAGCAACTAAACCATGTTATTATGTTGTCTAGAGTCCAAATGTTTTCGCCTTAACGCAGAAGCTTTGCCGGATAGCTGAACACGTCTAAACATTAGCTAAGCTTATATATTCGATTCTGGATTCTCTACAACTTAACAATAACATAATTAACAATAACATAATTCCTTTTCAAAATACACCTAAAAAATTCTGGCAACTTAAACAATGTTGACTCTATAACCGAAATTCTCCCTAATAATCCGAAATTCATCCAAAACTACATTTCCATCATTCAAAACTTTAGTTCCCCATTACTTCCACAATTCCTAACTCAAATCTATCTAGAATATCACAAAATAACTCTTTATAATAGTAGCTAACATCAAGGAACCCAAATAAATATGATTCTAACAAATTTTCTCAAGAACACCCAATTCAAATTAACCAATTAAATTAATTCCGAGATTAAATATTAAAAGTCAACATTAGATTATTTCCAACCATCAAGAATACATTGCTTGATAGAAAATCAAATTGAAGACGAGCTCCCTCTTGTTTTTTGACATGAAAAAAGTGACGAAATCAAAATCAATGGATTTGCTATTGTCTAGAAATCATTTAGGAAGAAACAGAATACAAATAGATTGAAAATCAAAGGATTCTTGAAAAAGATGTTTGGGAAATAAATAGAAAATATTACAAACTATTTTTGCAATCAAAAGAAATAGTCGTCGCTGTATTTTGTTAACATGAGAGGGAATTGTTATCAAAATAACAATTGGATTAATTATTCTTAAAGATTCTTAGTTTGTGTCTCTTCCCAATTTAGTCACCAAAAATATTTACAAAATAGTCATCATTTAAAGACGCCCAAACCGACTCTATTAAAAGTCATTCGAACTGAAAACCCTTTTATTTAACATAACTGATAAATAACCTCCAAATTTACCAAAAATCAATTCATTAAAATCTCAATTAATTACCCGAAATTAATTATCTAATCAATCTCCCGGTTAAATCCTAAACCGACCTAATTAAGATACTCGAATCTCCTAGCCGGATTTCGGAATGTTACATTAACAATATAAAAAAGAGAGTAAAAATCTCTCGAAAATCACTCCCTATTTATAAGAACTCGAAGCTAAACTAAGGTTGCACTCTCTCAAGCTCCAACAATACTACGACACCACGCCTTCGAAGTTTCTAAGCTTCTATGGATGCTTCTCTCCAAATTACCATGGATAGGCTAAAGGTTGAAGATGATGATGATGACGACTGGAAGAAGTTTAGAAGATTTTCATGTGAAGAAGAAAAGAGAAAAGAGAGGAATTCTGAACCTCCCTTTCCTTGACCTTTAGTGTCACTTTAAGCCCTTTTGGCTCCAAGGTCGAAGCATCGGCCAATAGAAAAATTCTTAATTTTTTAAATAAAAATTCCATTAACAAATTTCTTTGACAGCTAGCATCACTTGAATCTTGTAATCGTCTGGTACGTCTGGCATACAATGAGTATTGTAGCAGCATTGGTCATTACATTTGTTCTTACATATCAACTCTGATGAGCTCGTATTATGGCAGCGAAATAGCAGTTGAAGAACTTCTTATATGCATGCATTGACAATATCAAAGCGCCATAATCAACTAAAAATGTGGGGATATGATCAGGCATAAAATCATTTGAAAAACAATAATTTTACCTTTATTACGACTCATGACAAAAAAATGAATAAAATACGAAAAAAGGCTAATAAAATGCATGCAAAGGCTTAATACAATGCTAAAGCTAAGGTGAAAATATACTAAAGTTAACCCCTTTTAAAGAGTTATCACTCAATTATATAGTAAAAAATATATCTCAAATGACATTGTATGGTTTATGAAAAATAAATAAAACATGATCATGTGCCATTCTTCTAGGATAAATTGCTTAATTATTATCTTATGTAATAATCATTTTCATCATATGGCTTACAATAGAACATTGAGATATCAATCAGGTAAACGATAAAACTAAAAGGATCACAAATATCTTATGAGTGTAATATATTTATGACAAGATCGTTGGACAGAAGTTACAAATAAACTTAGCTATCAGTAGAATATCTTTGTGATTTAAACAATTATGTAATTAATAGATAAAAAGTCGGAACTTAGTCAAAAAAATTCTTAACTCACATCATTTAAGTTCAAGGGATCCCTTCACTAGCTCATTGTCACTCATAAACGGATATGCATGTTAAAATGTCGAACAATTGAAAAAATCATAGATGCAAAATAGATTGTAGAAAATCACTTATTTAAATAATGACATTTTCTCAGTAATGAGAGAAATATTTTGAGAATTAATTTAATTACTTTAAATTATAATTAATTGAGTCTAAAGTGGAAAAATTATGAAGTTGAAAAGTAATATAGTAATTAAATTGTTTTTACATATATTCCAACACGGTAAAATTATCACAATTTTAACGAAACTAGTTTTGAACTATGCAAAGATATTCAAGGGTGAAAACTAATTTAGTTTATCATTATTAATTTATTTTAATGGTTGGATTTTAATTTGGGCATTCAAATTAAAAGTTTGGACTTTGAGACTTCAGGCAAATTTGGAAGTGCAATGAGAGAGTGCTTTTAAAAAGTGATTTCGAAAAGTGATTTTAAAAAGTATTTTTAAATTGTTTGGTTTAAAATAGGAGATTTTGATATTGTTGTCAAAAAGTGTTTTATGTAGATAAAATATCTATTTTGGACATTCTTTTTGAAAATATAAAAGGATCGGTAATATAAACGAAAATAAATAAATAAATAATTTTTTTAAAAAGTGCTTTTAAAAAAGCTAAAAGCTAGAAATTTCAGCTTTTGTAAAGTACTTTTCAAATCAAGGTAAAAACCATTTTTGACCTAAAAAATCATATGTTCTATATTGCTTTTCGTCCCAAAATCACTTTTTACTCTAAAACACTTTTTAAAATCATTAAAGAAGGGGACCTTCATTGAAAATATAAGTCGAAGGAAACTTGAACCAATTAAGTTCAAAACAAGATCTAGTCGCCCAAATTACTAAATATGTGGTATGAGTATTGTATAGCTTAGCCGTCAATGTATATGAAGACTTCACTAAAAAAGGAAAGGATCATTCGGTTAGAAGTGTAATATTTTCAAAGAGTTATTTGGAGCAATCCCATGTATATGAAGAGAAGACCTCCCTCAATAAGGCTTACATTAATTGTTTCCACAGCACCTATCATAAAAGAATTGAGACTAGTCCAATCGACTGGTCAACAGTGGAACTAAATACATTGAATAAAATAAGATCCACTAATCGATCTAGTGGCTAAAAAAGTTCATATTATTTTATTTTATATGAGTTTAAATCTCGATATGAGAATATAATTTCTCCATTTAATAAAAAAATAGATTGAATAGAAAAAATTAGAGGATCGACAAAACTAAGTGGAAAAGTAGAAATCAAGAACATAGAAAAATCGGTTAAAATAATAAAAACCACTTTTCTTTGTTATTATTTTGGAAGTTTTTAACAGAGAATTGAGCCTTTCATGTTCCGGTTATTTTCATTTTGGGTTATTTTATACATATTCTTTTTAATAATTCTTATTTTTTTCAAAATTAATTGTTATTGATTTATTTTCTAAATAATTAGATTATCCTACTGAATAAGAATAAGGTCCAACCAATTTGACTTTTAGTTCAGTTTTTTAACCACTGTATAATGAAGTATAATTATTCAAACATAAAATCTACACAATCATTTAAACTTAATGAGTAATTTTAGTAGAAAAGATGATATTTATTTAAAAAAATTCAAATTCGAGTGATTTAATCTGTAAGGTGTATGTCTTGTCGAAGAATTAAAAAAATATATATATATATATAACACCTTATAATCACCTTAAGACTATTATTAGTATCGGCGAACTACAGTCATGCGAATGCTCAGTTACAACCCCCTGCGAACATACCAACAGGGCCAAAGCCATTCCATTGCAGACTCAACATGCGAACGCTATCAGAATCACGTGACGTGCACGAGATCCGCGTCAATGCCCGAGTCACAACGAAGCCAACTCACTAGCACACTTTTCCTTCTCAATTGACACGTGTCTTCACCTCGTCTAACCCCTTATAAGGAGCCATGCATCCTCAAACAAGGACAAGCTCTTGAGAAGTCCAGACCAAAAGCTACGGAGGGCATACAACAGGAAGGACCATCCTAGAAAGGTTGCTCACATAAGTGATCGACATTGGTGCGGTGAACGCGGATCGAACACGTTTTCAGTACGATTCTCAAGAAGCGATGAGGAGCAATCCCAAGCAAGAAATCATGGAGGAAGTGGATAAGAAAATTCCTCTCCCCCAAGTTAAAAGCAACCAGCTAGCCAACATGCAGAGTAGGCTAAAAATCATGGAGGAATACACTCAATAATAGAGCACGATGAGGAGATTGTAGAGGAATCACGGAAAACTGGAGCTAAAACAACTGAAGGGGAATACATGCATGCAACAAGAATCAACTAATACGCCCTAACGGTAAGTCCCTTAAGAGTTTCAGTTAAAGATATGCGAAACTCAGAACCTCCAAACCCTGATAGAGAAGAGAAAGCCTACCATTCTATAAAAATAGAGGAGAATTACAGAAATAAGAAAAAAATCGCAGCATTGGTTAGAAAGGGGAAACAAAGAGTTAAAGCAATGAAAAGGGTCCACCAGCATGCGTGAGGCCGCACAGGAGGAGACACTCAAACTCGGTGACCACCACTCAGATTTCGCACGTATCACCCTCTAGTAGAACCATTTTCGTGCATCCTACATTAAATAAAGCATTTGGAAATCCTGGAGCCCCCACCACAAATGAGGCCAAATGAAGTCAATGAAAGATCAAGTAAAAGATGCGAATTTCATAGGGCGCAGGGGCATGATACAGATGAGTGTATCCACTTAAAGGATGAAATAGAGTCCACAGTTAGAAAGGGGAAAATAGAAAGATTTATTAAAGACAAAAAAGAAAGGTGCTCAACAGAAACAAGAGTGGAGAATATAAGAAGTCCATACGAGAGATGTAAAAGACAGAGGATCCCACGTAGTGCGGGAAAGATGTCAGGAGCGAGAAACAGGAAGTTTGGATGAGGGATGTAAGGAGCCCTTGTGGTCACCTTGTTAAAAGAGAAGAAGTAATTCCTGCTGATGAAATTCGAAGCATGAAACTTGATAAGCAAAGTCTCTCCCCTATAACCTCCTTGGTAGCTGAGACTAGTAACTATAGGTTGGCATCCGATGCAAAGTCAGAGACTATTTAGGAACTAAGTATTCTATCGAGGATGTGAGAAAATGTCGATCTACCACCGAGTAAAAAACACACCGAGCAGGCAAAAGTATGACCTAATCTAGGTTATTTAATAAGCATTTCGCTTTAAATTTTAAAAAAGAGAAAGAAAACCCCTATTTCATAAAAATCAAACAAAATAGACAACACGTTGGCATCTATATAAATTTCCATTGGTTATTGTGCATACTTCATCACATTATCTCAATTGTATATAAAATGACCATTTTGAAAATAATCGCATATCGTGTTTTAAACCTGCATGTTCAACATTATGTTTAATTGTTTCAGTTGATAAATACACTCTTTCTAATAACGTGTTTTTATCACAGTTAAAGAAACCGCAAGGATGAAAGGTTCACTAGCCACTTCAACAGTAAGTGAGCATAGTAAAATGACTGCAATGATGAAAAGTTCGCTAGACACTTCCACAGTAAGTATGCATAGTAAAGCGACCACAAGGATAAAATGTTCGCTAACCACTTCTACAGTAAGTAAGCATAGTAAAGCGACCGCAAGGATGAAAGGTTCGCTAGCCACTTCCAAAGTAAGTGTGCATAGTAAAGCGACCGCAAAGATGAAAGGTTCGCTAGCCACTTCCACAGTAAGTGAGCATAGTAAAGCGACCGCAAAGATGAAAGGTTCGCTAGTCACTTCCACAATAAGTGAACATAGTAAAATGATCGCAAAAATGAAAAGTTCGCTAGTCACTTCCACAGTAAGTGAACATAGTAAAATGACTGCAGGGATGAAAGGTTCGCTAGACATTTCCACAGTAAGTGAGCATAGTAAATATACTGCAAGGATGAAAGGTTCGCTAGCCATTTCCATAATAAGTGTGCATAGTAAAGCGACCGTAAAGATGAAAGGTTCACTAGCCACTTTTATAGTAAGTGTGTATAGTAAAATAACCGTAAGGATAAAAGGTTTGCTAGCCACTTCTACAGTAAGTGAGCATAGTAAAGTGACTGCAAAAATGAACGGTTCGCTAGCCACTTCCACAGTAAGTGAGCATAATAAAGTGGCTGCAAGGATGAAAGGTTCACTAGCCACTTCTACAGTAAGTAAGCATAGTAAAGCAACCACAATGATGAATGGTTCGCTAGCCATTTCCATAGTAAGTGAGCATAGTAAAGCGACCACAAGGATGAAAGGTTCGATAGCCACTTCCACAGTAAGTAAGCAAAGTAAAGTGACTGCAAGGATCAAAGACTAAAGGATCGTCGCCTATAAGAAGAGCTAAACCATCCCTAGGTTACGCTTACAAAAAATCCAAATAAAGGTCAAACATTTGCTAGTTCCAAGTAAGCATGTGATACATTACGAAATGTATAAGTAAAATACAACGATCAAAACTATTTCACCTGGGGGGCAAGGCTCTTTTAACAAAAGTTTACAAAGCTTGTATAATGTAATTTGTCCTAGCAAAGCGATATAGAAAAGAATTCTCCTCATACAAGTAATCTTCAAGATAAAGATAAACATTCATTATCTATTTACCTTTCGAGTTTCCAAATGGCAAAAGTTAGTCCTTATACAAAGAGACAACTACGAAAACACTGCATTCCCAGGTTGAAAGTGTAGCGACCTTTTTGAAATTCAAATTTTAATGTTTCGAATGGGATCGCTAAAAAAAGAGTAGTAAGTTTCTTTTTGGTTTTTTGGGAAATATTTAGAAAATTGAAAATTCATTAAAAATTCGTGTCTTTTGAAAAACAGTAAAACTTGGAGTCGCCATCGGCCACTAAGGTGGGCCGGACACCATAAAAACCAAAGATTCGTTTGAAAGCTAGTTCGGGAGTCGGTTACGGGTGGGAGAGTTTACCGTAAAAAGAAAAATAAACAATTACCGCTTTGTTAATATTAAACTTTATGAATTAAAGTGACGATTAAATTAAAATCTAGTTATACATGCGAGTCTATTTTAAGGGCCCCGTTATTCGAAAGTAAACAGCAAGACCACCATCACTACATTTGAAGCTGGCCGCATTTACTCCCGAATAATGAAACACCACATTAACATAATTTAATATCCGAATGCGAGATTATAACATGGCAAAAATAAACATGGTGAAAGCATGAAATAATAAATAAAACCTTAAATATCATATATATCAACAATATGCCATAAACATTATATTATACATATAATAAGATTTTATATTTGTATATATATATATATTATAACACTAGAACTATATAATACATAATATATAAAAAATGTATAATATATACTATGTAAATAAACTATATAATATATTATATACTACATATATATATATAATGTTATATACAACATACTATGCTATGTAAAAAAATTACATAATATATGTACACTAACCATATTATGCACATCAATACAACAAAACAGTAAATATTAAACATGAACAATACGAATAAATAAAAATTTAAATATGTATGCAAAGGGGTAAAAATGGGATTTTACACTGGATTTAGGATTTAATCGAACAGAACCTAAAGTTGGGAGGACCAAACTAGGAATTAAAACCATTTGAAAAAAAATTAAACTAAAAAGGACAAAATTGAAAGTTTTAAAAGCAACCAGGGACTACGAAAGTGATTTTGAAAGACGAAAGGGTTTTTAAAAAAATTTAAAAACACGGAGGGATTATCTGGTAATAAAACCATTTTCCAAAAGATCAAATCTGAAAGATTAAGGATGAGATTAACAAATTTTGGAAAGTTCTAAGGACTTTTTCTGTAATTTTGAAATGCGGAAACCCTTCCGCTTGTAATTAAGAGAGTGCAGAAGGGTTTATGACTCGAATATCCCATTTTTAAAACTGAAAAAGGGTATATACAAACCATTTGGGTAAAAAACGGCCCTAACCCTTTTTAAAAATTTTGCCACTTTCGAAAAAACAAATCTTCCCAACTCTCTCCAAAATCCAAATGAACACCGTCGTTCACCGGGGTAAAAGCCCAAAACCACCGCCCTTCGCCATGTCGACCATCGCTCATCGACGACCAGCGAAGTCAAAACAAACCAAAAGGGATCTCCTCCACTCTTTAATCACAAATCTGAGGCCGAATTCACAAAAAAGAAATTAGCCGCCTTAGATCTACCGAAAACAAAATCACATTCCCCTTTTAAATCTAGGTTCTAACCTGAAAATGAAGGGTCTCTGGATCTCTTACCGGTTCACCTCTACTGGCCAAAGACTTAGGGTTTGTCACCGGTTAAGAGAATCAAAGAGACGCCCCTTCAGACTCGTTGCCTTGCTCGCCTCTTTTGCCCAGAGGCAGTGGGCTTGTCGCCGGTGAACGTACGACGAACAAACGACTCTCAACTCCAAGGGTAAAAAAATTCTCTCTTTTATCCCCCTTTTTTGTGTTTTACATGTAAGTAATGAAGCATATACCTCTAAAGGTTCTGGCTTTCTTGTATTGCTCTCAAAAAACTGTTCTTATAATATTTTTTGGTTCGGTCTTATATAACCGAAAGATTACATGAAAGTAAAAAGGAAAAAATTCTTTAAACTTGATTATGAAATCTGCCGAATTTCCTCTGTAATTTAGTTATTTTTGCCCGATCTTTCTTTTGTGCATGTTGCTAATGTTCGGTTTGTTTTTTGGGTGCATGAGCGTTGTGGCGGAATGAGGGAGGAGGGGACCAGTGAGAGAGCTTGTTGTCGTGGTATATGAAACGTCAAGAATATGGTAATCCGGAGCGTCGGAGCGTGTGGCACACGCGCGCGTGATGGGGCAGCAAAAGCCGCGTGTGAGCGCGTGAATGTTCTAGAGGCTTCCGGGGTGATCTGGGTCATCCATTCAGATCCCAAATCCAATGGCCTTGATTAATGCGACGCTGGGGCAGATGTACCCTAATTAAGGCTTCCTTATATGGTGTGATCCGGACCGTTGATCAAGTTCCCAAATCTAACGATCCAGGATGGGCTGCACAAAATATAGAGGATATAGTTAGGGTTTTGGCAGATTAAGGTTAAACTAATTTGGGTCTGTTAGATGGGCCAGCTTGTAATTTAATGTTTTTGGGTTTTTGTAAAATGGACTGTTAATTAAAAAACTTTGGGTTTGTTATTTATTTACTTAACTGGGCTTTATTATTAATCTGTTTTACTTTTTGGTTTAATAATAGTATTATAAATATATATATAATATAATATGATATATAATAATATATAAACTAAATAATATAACACGAATTAAAATAAAAACCTAATAATATTTTTTGTGTTTTTCTTTTCAAATTAAAATGAGATAAGACATAAAACTAAACAAATAAATATAGCAACTATAATACTAATAAGTTAAGCCCAAAGCCCATTAGAACAAAAAATGTAAAAGCGGGTCGAGCCCCAGATAAAATTAGTGATTACAGAAAGAAAAGACACAACACAAATAAACTAAGCAAGCATAAAGAAAACAATGAACCATTTGCTCCAAGGGCACAAATCTCATTCTAGTTAACAATGTAAAACGCATGGGGACAAGCGTCTCCATAAATTGTTCTAAAATTGGTATATATCAAATTTTGATTTACAATCCCACTCAAAACATAGGTGTAAAATACAAATAAATTTCACTTTCAAACAAAAATGTACAACAAACTCTACTTCATACTTAGGGGTAACGAAATACTACAACTTTAAACCTTTTAAGAGAAGAAACGTGACTCTTGCTAATTTCTTCTGGCGAACATCTAATCTCTTCTTGCATGAACACTCCCACTTAGATGGTTCTCCTTACAATACTAGGCTGAACACATGAAAATGGCAAACCCTTCTTGGTTTTCTGGTTCAATAAATCATCCCCGCAAATCATCTAGTGTAAACTATTTGTTTTCACAGTTCTCACCGTCATAAGCACCACAACTAACAAATGAACAGCCACCTTGATGATATACATACGAAAAACGGCCAAATTCAAGCACACATCAATAGCTTTGACAATCCACTTTGCATTGGCCACCTCTCTATGTAGTTCTAAACAACAACAAACAACAGTATTTGAAAAATCTTGAGAGCAAGGTTTTCCAAATACTATGCATGTCGATGTTCATCGCTACAAATGGCTAATCATAGCCTTCCAAATACCATTGTTTGTCGACTTAAACAACCCAAGTAAACAATTGGAACTCCTCTAGGATCTACAAAATGAAGCCTTCATGTGCTACTCATCCCCACAAGTAAAGATCCCAAACAACACATATATAGCTACAAAGATAAAAGCTACAAAGGAAACAATATACTACTTACTAATTAGGTTAAGAAAATTCAGATTCAAAGGACTCTTATTTATAATGGAGGAGCACATACCAAAGCTAGACATTTTAAAATTAAAATCTCAAAAACTATCGAGGCAAACAGTTAATTTCGTGATTTTGAAATCTTGAATCGGCGCCTAAAATCTCGCAATCTCAAAACATACCAAAGCATGCACCTGTTACAACCAATCTAAGTCTCTCTCTCCATGCAGTTTGATTCGTACTGTCCAATCACAATGACAACGAAACAACCACTCACTGCTAAAATTGCCTAAACAGAACAGTAAATACAAAACACAAAGAATCTAATAATTATCTATTCATCTATAGAGCTACGTGAATATATATATATATATATATATATATATATATAGTATATCTCACCCCCAAGCCAATCATATAAGCTTCATAGCGAGCGTTAATAAACATTATTTATCACTCCCAAAAGCAAATGCAAGGGACCCAAGCACGCACAAAAAAACTATACAGCCCCCAGGTTTGCCCGCTACTTTAGAACCATTTACCGCATAATCACCAACAATATCAAAAAGGTTATTCACAGACGCTGGCATACTTGGTTATAACCACAGGAGGAATTACAGCTTCCTTATAATTTGCAACAAAGTTTTCCCAAGAGGGCCCAGAAGAATTCCTTACATTAAAATCTATAGGTACCTCGCAAAATGTATTAAAGTCCATGCTGGTCACATCAAAAGAACTGCCTGCTACCTGAAAGCTTAGAATAGTAACATCTCGTGCCTTCTCCATACCTGTGATCATCAAGGTAGGGTCGCATCCGCAGTCGCTTTAACTTTCTTAGCTACCTCTGCCTCATGGGTAACTTTCGACACTGTCACTTTATTTTCGTGACTCTATCTCAATTGAATCCACTCCCTTGAGAACCTAGCGGTGCTCTCGTCTGCTATAACCTATGCATGCTCTAGCTTTTCTTTAAGTTCCCGAACCTTGGTCTTTAAACTTTCCTCCACAGCTGGATGGGTTTAATTTTTCTTCCTAGTAGCTCGATCAAAGTCTTTTTCCATCTGAGAAATGAGAAATGTCTCTTATTTAGCTCTTGTACATGTGCCCACGTCTTCGCTTCATGTTTTTTAACTCTTTTAAATATGCAGCATATCTCTTCACTTGCAAAGGCAACCTTTAATTCTCTTCTACGAGTGTCAACACATTCATCTCTATGTTATACTGAGCGCAACCCAAGTCTTAAATAAGGCTCCAAGTCCCTTCAATAGATCTCTAAATGTTAGTACAAGGCATAAGGGAAGTGAAGCTATTTGCGTATAATCCTAGCAGCATCTCGAAAGTGGCTTTAGGATGAAACCAACCCGCCGTATCTCCAAGCCCCCTCTAAGGATAGAACACATTCTATGGAGTGAGAGATTTGAGACCTCCCCCAGAAGAGGGACCGCAAGACGAAGACACCAGAGGAATTGCTGCAGTCACGAATTAAAGTGGAATGTCCACAGGTGCAGTAGTGTTCACAAGAGTAGGAGTGACCGGAATACTCCCCACGCTATAATACACAGTAGTAGAATCTACAGTAACGGTTTCTTCAAAAATATTAATAAACTGATAAAATTACAATAAAAAATAAAACTTGTAAATGCAAATATTTCACAACTAAACAACCTAATTGAAGGAATCAAAGTTGAAGGTGGAAGAGTCACAAGATCAACAAAGGCAAGAATTTCAACCCCGCACTTGACATCGGCCTTTTACCCTAGCTCTTATCCTAGCTAGTTGTCAAACGTTTCCTCAAACTATAAGTTCTTAGCCGACCAGCCACACTTTGCCTCGCTACCTCCAACACATCCAATGAGGCCGAACCTCTGACTACTATATTTGAGGCCTCCATGAGTGGAATAGTAAAAGCACCAATAGAACTTGTTGAGCAAGAAACAACAACAGTCAAGTTCCCCAAAGATGCCACAGTAGTTACAAGAGCCACCAAACCTGGCGAACTTACTTGTTCGTCAGTAGGAGCATGCAAAGATGTTACCTCTTCTAAAGGCTGCGAACCTATGCGATCGCTACCAGATAAAGAAAGAGATACCTCTAACAGATTCTCTCCTTGATAGCCTGCAACGGCACCGCTACCACTTCTATGGGAAAAAGAAAAATATGAATTAAACAAGTTATAATAAATAATAAAATGGAAAAAAATCATATTTTTAGATACAACGCAAAACATTGGTTGCCTTATATTACCCCCAAGAAAGCATAGCGAAGTGCCATTAGTGTCCATGCGTCTCTTTGTCATGTGCTCCAAGTTAACAGAATTACACTCCTCTTTCGAAACAGATGGAATTGGAAAACGTGAATATACCCATTTTCCCCTTACTACTCCCAGCCTCTATCCGATATTTCTAGGGGAGAGTACGAACACTAGTATGAAGATAAATAAAATTCTCTAGTTCTGCCTCATAACCAAAAAGAATCCTTGACATACGGTCATGCCCGCCGAAAGGCCAAGCTTCTGTATGAATTGGCACTTTCGCCAAGGACCCCTTAGGAAACACATCAAAATTCAACTCATCCTAACCATTTGAACTTTTGCCCTTTAAGCAATGCACCCATACATTCTATAAAGTGCCCATTTCCTCAAACCGCAATGGAGGACCTCCTTTCAACCTCTCAAAAAGGCTCAACTCATAGGGCATTAACTTGCTTAAGTCAGGCGATTTGCCTCTATCCTTCACCGGGCAATGCCAAAAAATGGGAAAAGGAAAACTCCCAACTTTACACTTTACCTTAATATATTTATATCTGTCTAAACGAAGATTGCTTTTATAGTTGCGCATGGCTGGCATCTTCCCGGTACGTAGACTAATTGATATAAAACCCTTTCGCACTCTTATCATGATCATCCATTACATTATAAAAGTAACAAAAAAACATCAATAGAAGGTTCACCACCAAGGATTTTACAGTTCAGAAAGTATGTCATCAAAGTCCACCAACTTGTACCGATTAGCTGACTTGGGGCCACATCAAACCAGTTCAACCAATCCACAAAAAATGAATAAAGTGGCAAATAGAATCCAGCCTCAAAACCAAACAAAGGGATGAAAACCATGATTTGCCTTCATCAGAATACCCACTCAAGTGATATGTTCCCTTTGGCAACCTAAACTGATACCGAAAATGATTTACCACACGAAGACCCATACATGCTAGAGTCTTACTCATTTCATTAAACTCATTACTACACTCATATTCGTTATTGATTACAATAGATGAAGTAGACATTAAAATGGAAAGATTCTTTTTAGATAATCTTAACACGCCCCTAATAAAGAAGATTTCTTATGTGACGTTTTATAAAAAATAATATATTCCTAAAAAGAGTCGACTGCTTCACCAAAAGGAAATGTTACGTAACGTTTCACATACAGTAAATTATTTTTTCAACATTTGAAAAATTCCCATAGAAACTCCCGTCATCCTAAAACCCTTCAAATTCCCAAATGTGCGAAGGTCACTTTAAACCCCCCCCCCCACCTAGGGGCAATTGTTAGTATCGGCAAATTACAGCCATGCGAATACTCAGTTACAACTCCCAACAAACATACCAACAAGGCCAAAGTCATTCCATTGTAGACTCAACATGCGAACGCTATTTGAATCACGTGATGGTGTACGTGATTCACATCAATGCCCGAGTCGCAACGAACCCAACTCACTAACACACTTGTCCATCTTACTTGACACGTGTCTTCACCCCATCTAACCCCTTATAAGGAGCCATGCATCCCCGAACAAGGACAAGTTCTTGGGAAGTCTAGACCAAAAACCATGGAGGGCATACAATAAGAAAGACCGTCCTAGAAAGGTGTTGGAAAAATATGATAAAGTGAAACTTTGAGACAAATTTTTTATGGGTAAAGGTGGAGATTCGAATAATGAAATTACGTCTTCATATTTTACGCCATGAGACATTTACAACGATATCTCATACGTTCAAAATGGGTGAGTGATGAATAAGAAATTGATGCTCAAAGTAGGCTAGTTGTGAATTATGTTAAGGGAAAGGGAAAAACTTATATCCCATATTGATGTGTTACCAAGCGTGGGATATGTTTATATACAAGACCCTACTTAGTGGTTATTGAATAACTTAAGCTGATATGATATGGGTGATGTAAATGTCCGAACTGGTCAGTCTAACACCCTCGACCCGGATGTCACATTTAGGCCTCACGCCTGAAACCCAACTAACAATTTTGACCTAGTTTAGCCCAATCCACAAATCCATTATAAAAATCTATTTAATTACAACCTAATAAAACATAATAAATATTTGAAAACATATACAATGGAGCTCCTTTTAAAATAACATTATAAACATTTGACTCGATCGTTTGAAAATCCAAATACGATTTACAATATACAATAGGTTCCTACGAATACATAGCCCAATGACCTAAGTACTGTACTCTGAAGAGACGAGGCGCTGGAATCCTTCCCTGATGGTGCTCCTCCAAGAACGAGCTAAACCTACTAACCTGCGAACGAAAACAACGATTCCGAACGCTGAGCTAACAAAGCTCAGTGGATACACCGTCACTCAACCATGCTTCATGCAAATCATAAATAAAGCAATGCAACATGAATGATATCATGGCAAGATACCGATGGCGCTACCAGAACTGCCTAAACACATGTTATTATGAATGTATGATCACGCACACAGCTTATACAAGTATCTCATACGTTTACCTAGCATCATATGGATAACACCAACAACATTAAGTGAGGTCCGCGTCCACAAAGCATCGAAATCCTATACTTGAGTAAGGCCCGCGTCCATATAGCATAGGGTCCTATACTCTAAGCAAGGCCCGCGTCCACAAAGCATCGGGATCCTATACTCAAGGGGATGAGGCTCGCGTCTACATAGCATCGGGATCCTACATCCATGCTCGAGATCTCTCATCAAGCATCTTCGAATGAGGCCCGCGTCTACAAAGTATCGGAATCCTACATTCGAGAGTCTTCAAGGTGTTGCAACACACTTAGGATATCCAAATCCCAACAACAAGGGATGACTCGACTATCTAGGTGTCCCATCAGCACACAGCAAGGACCCTAGCACCACACAGCTTCGACCTCGACACAAGGGTCTTACCTCACACATCTCTAACGCACTTACCATCGCCTTATGGTTTCTATCAATTATTATACCACCCTATTGAGCTTATATGTTATTAGTATGTTATGAAGGTACACATTAGCCGTTCTCATTAATTTATCTTATTATTCAATAAGACTTAACCTTATAGGCACCCCTTCAGCACATAGCAAGGGCCTAGATTACCACACAGCATCAATGATCCATCTAGGATCCCTATGGGTTACCACCTCACACAGTTACCAGTGTATAACGAGTCATTAGCCATTTATTTCATACACAGGGTTTAAATCTCTATTTCTCAGTTTTAATATTCATTTTACACCTTAACGGACCCTAGGGCCCTTTGCCTCAAATTATAGTACCCCCGAACGCAACCTCAAAATTCTTGGGCAAATGCCCAGCGAGTATCGATACTCCTATATGGGTATCGGTACTCCTCTCTAGGTACCGATACTCGACCATGAGTACCGATACTCATTTTATACTTGAAAGAACTAGACTCTCAAGCCGTATCGATACGCTCCTTCCTGTATCGGTACTCACTATCGGTACTAGGATCGCCCCGTACCGATCCAAGCCCGTACTGGTACTCCTAGCTTAGCATACCGGTACGCTAAGCCTCTCCTAGGCAACGTAACAATGGGTACTAATACGCTTATTGCGTACCGGCACGCTAAAGCGTTACTGAAATCCTTAATATGCAAGGGGTACCGATACGCGGGGAGGCGTACCGGTACTCCTCTCACAACCCTCTCCCCTTTTATACTAAGGTATACTGATACGCTATCCCCAGTATCGGTACGTGAGCCCGATTTTCAAACTCTAGGTACGGGTTTCACCTAGAAACCTTGTTTAACCCCCATGGTTAAACCCAAATCGTTCCTACAAATTATGGTGATAGTATTAGGTGGGTTACTAGCGAATTTAAGCCATAGCAACATCAATCCCATGATTTCCCATTAATGAACACTCAAGGTATAACCAAGCCAAAAACACCAATACATGTATCAAAGCTTAATTTCATGATTTCTAGAAAACTATTTGAGTTAGTAGTGTACTAACCTCGAATTTAAGCTAATGAAGAAGCCCTCAAGAGCCCATTCCCGTTCTTTCTCTTCAACCCAACAAAACATCTTCTCCCACCATTCTAAATGAATCTTACCTTGGATAAAAGATCTTGAAATGCTGAACAAACATCCCTTCTTGCCCTAAACGAGATTCTTACTCAAACTCTCAAAGATTTGACCTTGAACTTTGAGTTCTTGGTAAGAAAATGAGAGTAGAAGGGGAAGGGGGACAAAAGGACCAAGATGATCTCATATGGTTCACTTTTCTGCAGAGAATATTAAACACCCCAGCTTCTTTGTCATCCATTTATGAAATTACCATCTTACCCTCACAATTCTCATCCTAAACCAAGCCCAATTCTAACTAAGCAAACCCAACAACAATGGCAAGCCCAAAAGGCTCCTGAAAGCCCAACATTTGACCCAAATGCGAGTCCTACGCCTCGGGTTAACCCAACTCTTGGATTCAAAAATTTGAGTCGTTACAACTCTCCCCTCCTAAAAGAAAATTTTGTCTTCAAAATTTAAATAAAGGAAAGAGAATGATACTGCCAACCGTACTTTTGATCACGCATGCCCACGATCCTAAGTTCTCCACAAAACCTTCCTAACCAAAACTCTTACATAAATCCTCAATTTGTTTCAAGACTTCCTCAACAAAACATTCCTAACATCCAGAACAACACTCATATTAGACCTGGAACAGATCAACCAAAGATAATCTAAATAGCATTATCAAACATAGGCATTCTGAACTCATTTCGGATGAGTCACAACTCGGTGAACAAACCTCTCTACCATCACTAGCATTTTTCAAACTCCTGAACTCAACCCTCATTTGCGTCCATAACGCGACGCTTCTTCAAGGTATACCACATGGCACTTCCTCATTTATAACTATCATAACCTACGTGTTCAGAGTAACAAACCCTATCAACCAGGTTCTATCATCCATCTAACAGGAAAATGCAACATTCTTTCACAACTTGATTAACTAATACAAGACTTAACACCTTATTCACTTGAACCCACTACGACATAAGCAGATTCGAATCCAAAATCAAGCGATTCTACTAGCCAAGCCACTTTGGTTCCAAAATAAAATTGTTACCACACCAAGCTCTACTAGGGATCAAACCACCGAACTGTCATCAAGGGTCCGAACACTTTCTTTCATTCCCAACCACCAATTCTGACAAGCGCTAGTGCTAAAATTTTAGCAAGCCTTCAAGATCCCTAATGATTCTCCTAACACAACCTATTACAGCCCAAAATCCAATTCCACACAACTTTAACCAAAACCTATATTTTTCCAAAGCCATTCGAAACATCCTTACACTGTCACTATGCATGAAAACAATCTATCTCAAACCCAAATAAGCAACCCTCTACTCCTCAAACTTAAGATTATCTCGACGCATTTGAAAGTCCAAAACACTCTTCAACTTGCCCTTAGAGTTTAAACATCGCATCACCTTAAATTTTAACACAAATTCTCCTTAACCTTTAACTTATGATACCAACATCTTGAACGATCTTACAAGAATCTCAAAGCTTTTCAATATTAACAAGATCATCAGCCCCGAAAAATAAATACTAACCTTCCATTGCTATACATCGACCCACAACAACTAACACCACTATGTCTCGCTATACCAATATAAGCATGTCCCAAGGTAAACCCCTTAGCGACATCGCTCGCACCCCCTCCTCTACCAAAGAGTCTTTACACAAGAGGTTCAGTAGATGTTAGACCACAAGATGATGAACACTTAATACCGAACTCAACACATCCCTTATCATGGGTACTACTCCACAACCAAGGGGTTATCCCGCTCAACCCTCGAAGAGCACCTCGATAACCATTTGCACGTCTACAGCTCTAAACCGCAGACTCTTACCCTTGCGTCAACAATGCGAACTAAGAGCGTCTTGCAACCTACAAGGTCCTCTTCAACTAGTATCACATAAGCACAACATATAAGCTGAAGGGATATGATTTCTTCACGCCCAATACCGACAAACTGGTTCATTCTAAACCTCAACTTGAGGTTCTTGCTTGGAAACCAAGGCACCCCTCGCACTCACGTGACCAACCCGTACCAAGGGTAAGTCTAACAAGTTCATAGGGACTGCCACTCTAATCCATACACACCACCCACGTTGGAACCTTTACTTACCAACACTTACAAATCCATTAATTTACCGAGCCAATGACAACCTCAAGGAAACTTATCACAGAATCTCGCTCAATAAAATTTCTGCCAAGGTAAGAACAAGAAATCAAACTGCCATTAAGAAACTGAAAACCACAATGAGACCAAACCATTTAACACACTTTTGGTAAAGCTTGTCATTTCTGGCATGATCAACATATTATCTAACAAAAGCTCGTGAGATGACTCTAACTATATATCTCACCTGACCTCTACCCTGATACTTCGACAGCGACCCAACACCACTTCTCGAAGAACCTTGACTATGCCCAGAAGAAGTTAACCTTAAAGACTGAACTGGTAAATACTCGTCTATGATTGAGCAGCCATTTGTCATGTGACCCGATATCTGGCACTCATAGCAAATTCTCCAAGCAAGGAATATACCTCGAGGTGATATCAACCGTAAGGTTCACGAATTGGTAGAAAGAGGCTAGAACCAAACCATCAACAATCTCCGTTATAAAAGAAATCGATAAACCCCCTACAAAACCTTCAATTTAGATTTCTGGCCAACCCTCAACTGATCTAAAGTAACTCTTTTTGATCTGCTCAAAGCACAAACCCTCCCCTCTTCAAGGTCTGAGAAGAATCTTATGATGTTCTGATTCCCCAAAACACGATCTACAGAATCCTCAACTAACTCAATGTTAGATCTAAGGTCATTCGGGTGCTTCGTACTAACGACAAGTTTAAAGAATATCTCGGGTAAAACTGTTATCCCGTATATCAAAATGTCAACTTGAATCCACATCTAACCTCAACCACCTTTACTCTTCGATAGCAACAACATTTGGGCATAACAGCTCAACCGCAGAAAAATCTTACTCGTACCTAACACTACTTGACACCTTAAACTGACTGCAAGAACTGATCCATCATCCTTTTCATAGGAGCTTCACTGACTTACCTTTTTTTGACTCACCCAAGAAAACATCCCATTTTGAGAGAACAGGCTATGGTCTTAACCCTACAGTCTCTCACCATCCATATACATTACCCTTAAGTAAAGACGATACGGTCAGGATTCCCTTAAGACTATTCCACGTCATCTTCAGATCCCTCGGAGTGTTTCTTAACAATCAATCTGATTTATCAGGTCATCCTTTCTCAACCCCTTTACCATACTTATATTTGTAACAATAATGCTCCTCCCATTAAAGGAACATGGCTCCCTTCACAGCCCTCCTTGGTCAATCTCATGCCGCCAACTCAACTAGTCTGACTGCATTCAGAATGTAATAGTTTGTCTTTCCTATTACCATGGGTATGGTTCCCACGAAACCTTGAAGTTTCCAACACTACGCTTGTCGTCTCAAGATGGCTCATGGCCGGACAACAACCGGTGGCCAAGGTCATATCAATTCATTTAGAAGACAACTCCATTGTATCTTTCAACTATGTATTCTCAAGCCTTACTCAAGCATCGCCTTGCGCAAAACCCACGATGTCCTTCCGGCCACTACTATAAAAAACCGCAACAAGTATACCTTGCTCGAGATATCAGGGCATTCAACTTATTAAGAGCGTACTTAGAACCTCACAACCATCATGTACCTCTCCACGTTAGACAAAAATGCATATCTGACAGGCGTGCTACATCCCCATCATAAGGTACCAACCATTAAGGCTCACTTACTACGAATGATGGGACCCCCGATCGACACTCCACCACTGGTCAATCCAAAGCATGTCCTCTTATCCATTCCATAAGGGTCGTCTACCAACACGTAAAATCTCACCACTTGAGGTCATCACCAAGAACTCAAGGCTTTAAGGTAATTTATGACACATAACCATGATTACTTCTCAAGTGATGGAAGGAGGGCACACCCTCAACTCCTCCATTCTTTCATAAACCCAAGCTTAACGTCTCAGATAACTTCGATCTCAGAACCATCCTCAAGGAAATCATCCATCATTATGGCCCTCACGACCGTGATCGAATCTATCTTAATGTCACAACCAACGACACACGCGAACACAAGGCACGCTATCCAGATTCTAGTCTTGAATAGTACAACTTAGACACACGGGCTCGTATTCGTTAGACACCTATTCACGACTCCTAACCACCCTAGAGTTTTCCTAGAACCGGCTAAACCTAGGCTCTAATACCACTAAATGTAACACTCTCAACCCGGGTGTCACATTTAGGCCTCACGCCTGAAACCCAACTAACAATTTTGACCTAGTTTAGCCCAATCCACAAATTCATTATGAAAATCCATTTGATTACAACCCAATAAAACATAATAAATATTCAAAAACATATACAGTGGAGCACCTTTTAAAATTACATTATAAACCTTTGGCTTGATCGTTTGGAAATCCAAATATGGTTTACAATATACAATAGGTTCCTACAAATACATAGCCCAATGACCTAAGTATTGTACTCTGAAGAGACGAGGCGCTGGAATCCTTCCCTAATGGTGCTCCTCCAAGAACGAGCCAAACCTACTAACCTTTGAACGAAAACAACAATTTCGAATGATAAGCTAACAAAGCTTAGTGGATACACCGACACTCAACCATGCTTCATGCAAATCATAAATAAAGTAATGCAACATGAATGATATCATGGCAAGATAACGATGACGCTACCATAACCGCCTAAACACATGGCATTATGAATGTATTATCATGTATACAGCTTATACAAGTATCTCATACGTTTACCTAGCATCACACAAATAACACCAACAACATTAAGTGAGGTCTGCATCCACAAAGCATATGAATCCTACACTTGAGTAAGGTCTGCGTCCACATAGCATCGAGATCCTATACTCTAACCAAGGCATGCGTCCACAAAGTATCGAGATCCTATACTTAAGGGGATAAGGCCCGCATCCACATAGTATTGAGATCCTACATCCATGCTTGAGATCTCTCATCAAGCATCTTCGAATGAGGCCCACGTCCATAAAGTATCGGGATCCTACATTCGAGAGTCTTCAAGGTGTTGCAACACACTTAGGGTATCTAAATCCAAACACCAAGGGATGACTCGACTATCTAGGTGTCCCATCAGCGCACAGAAAGGACCCTAGCCACCACACAGCCTCGACCTCGACACAAGGGTCTTACCGCACATAGCTCTAATGCACTTACCATCACCCTATGGTTTCTATCAATTACTATACCACCCTATTGAGCTTATCTGTTATTAGTATGTTATGAAGGTACACATTAGCCGTTCTCATTAATTTAGCTTATTATTCAATAAGACTTAACCTTATAGATGCCCATTCTGCACACAGCAAGGGCCTAGATTACCACACAACATCAATGATCCACCTAGGATCCCTATGGGTTACCACCTCACACAGTTACCAATGTATAACGAGTTATTAGCCATTTATTTCATACATGGGTTTAAATCTTTATTTCTCAGTTTTAATATTCATTTTACACCTTAATGGACCCCATGGCCCTTTGCCTCAAATTATAGCACCCCCAAATGCAACCCTAAAATTATTGGGCAGATTGCCCAGCGAGTATCGATACTCCTATGTGGGTATCGGTAATCCTCTCTAGGTACCGATACTCGGCCATGAGTACTGATACTCATTTTAGGTTCGAAAGAACTAGACTCTCAAGCCGTACCGATACGCTCATTTCCGTATCGATACTCACTATCGGTACTGGGATCACCCCGTACTGATCCAAGCCCATACCGATACCCCTACCTTTCACGTACCGGTATGCTAAGCCTCTCTCAAGCAATGTAACAGTAGGTACCGATACGCCCCTTGCGTACCAGTATGCTAAAGCGTTACTAGAATCCTTAATATGTAAGAGGTACCGATACGCGGGGAGGCATGTCGGTACTCCCCTCACAACCCTCTCCCCTTTTATACTAAGGTGTACCGATACGCTATCCCCAATACTAGTATGCGAGCCCATTTTTCAAACTCTAGGTGCGGGTTTCACCTAGAAACACTATTTAACCCCCATGGTTAAACCTCAAATCGTTCCTAAAAATTATGGTGATAGTATTAGGTGGGTTACTACCGAATTTAAGCCATAGCAACATCAATCCCATGATTTCCCATTAATGACCACTCAAGGTATAACCAATCCAAAAACATCAATACATGCATCAAAGCTTAATTTCATGATTTCCAGGAAACTATGGGAGTTAGTAGTGAACTAAACTCGAATTAAAGCTGATGAAGAAGCCCTCAAGAGCCCATTCCCGTTCCTCTTCAACCAAGCAAAACATCTTCTACCATCATTCCAAATGAATCTTACCTTGGATAAAAGATCTTGAGATGCTGAACAAACTTCCCTTCTTGCCCCAAACGAGATTCTTACTCAAACTCTCAAAGATTTGACCTTGAATTTTGAGTTCTTAGTAAGGAAATGAGAGTAGAAGGGGAAGGGGGACAAGACAACCAAGATGATCTCATATGGTTCACTTTTCTGAAGAAAAGATTAAATACCCCACCCTCTTTGTCATTCATTTATGAAATTACCATTTTACCCCTCACAATTCTCATCCTAAACCAAGCCCAATTCCAACTAAGCAAGCCCAACAACAATAGCAAGCCCAAAAAGGCTCATGAAAGCCCAACATTCGACCCAAATGCGAGGCCTACGCCTCGGGTTAACCCGACTCTTGGATTCAAAATTTCGGGTCGTTACAGTCAGGCCCTTCGTGGGCTTGCAGATATTTTAACCTACTACGAGATAATTTTCCTTAAATATAGCATTTTTAATATCTCAAATAAAAGGATAAATGATAAGATATTATCTTTAAATTTGGATATTATTTTTTGAATATTCTAAAATAAAAAGGATAAAATATTATCTTTTAATTCAAATATTATTGTGATAAAACCATTTGATAAATGAATTTTATTTCAAATAATATTTAGATAATTCATAAATTTTATTTCCAATAAAATTCCTACCACTATATAAACCGTGTAAAAATACTAGGTTAAACACAAAAAAATAACACAGAGAATTTTCGATTGCTTTTACTATATGATTTTCAAATTGTTTTTTGGTGATAGAGGAAGACGTGGTTACAGTTTGCTGATCACTGCAGACGTGCTACCGTAGTGCTCATTCTGTTGTTGTATCCTGGAGATAAACGTCCAACGTTAATCATCATAGGAGCGGACAAATCAGTCCTATGAAAACTGTGTGTTACACAGGCCTCAACACAAGAAAACAATTTCAATTTACTATTTTAATAGTTGATTTATATTTAGAATGTTCTTGTATTTGGTTTTATGATCTATTCAATTTAACAATAAATCAATATTTATTTTATTTTTACTGCTTTTATTTTATTTCCTTGAATTATTAACGCCTATTTTCTAACACTCTTAAGACAAACTTACTCAAATTTTAATCCAAGACGAAAAAATTACCGTATCTAGAGCAGTTGTCTGCACCACGACAAGACCTTAACAAATTTTCTATTCGACTATCCATATTCTATAATTTTTGCGATGATGTTGAAATTGTTGTAGCGGCACCAATTTGTTATCTGACTATTCATTTTGTATGCCTCGATGAAATTACAATATGACATTGCTACAACAAAATGAATTTGGAGCACTGCCATTGAAATAAAAAAATTTGTAGTTTAATTCGTTTCAAGGAATGCGTCCAGTCCACCATCGCCATCAATTAATTATTGTATGATTTTTCCCGTATTAAATTATATCCATGATAATTATTATTGTAAGGGTTTTGGAAATACTGAATTATTATTTTTCTACTAATAATTTCTTTCGAGAAATTTTATAGAGATAAACAGTACACTCAGACGAATCTTAATCTGTTTGAAAACTAAGATATTGTAAACAATTTTTTTTAGGATTTAATTCCTACCATTCCAACGGGTTTACTGGATCTTCTTTTCAAAACAAGAATAAACAAAACCGTTATCGGTTTGTAAATCGAGGTCTAATAAATAATTCGTTTCTGGATTTAATTTCTGCCGTTTCAATGGGTTTACTTGATCTCATCCTCAAATAAGAGGTAATTTGAATAAATTTGGTTTATTCAAATTTTGTTGTGGACAAATCTGTTTTAAAGAAATTGTCATAGAAAGTAACATTGGTTACTGTTTCTGTTCAACAGAATCTAGAGCATTGATTTCGACCGAGGTCTTGAATCAAAGCATAGAAGAACTTTGTTTTCTATGTCAAACTTTATATTTTTAAAGCCTAGTCTGATGCACATTATGAAGTGTACAGTGTTTAAAAATGGCTAAAGAATTGTGAGGGTCATTGGACCATAAGTACAAAATGTGAGATGTCAGTGCTAAGAAAATTTTAGTTAGCAAATTCTTAATTTTATGATGATTGCTTCCAAATTATTGTAAATCAAAGGCAATGACTTTAACTGATCACTCACGGTATTCTCGCAAAAGGAATGGTTGGAAGTGAATCCGTTCAGGCGTTAGTCATTTGAAAAGCTAATCCCTATTTAGAACGACTTCAAGAACTTCCTTAAGTATAAGAGAATGAAATCCATAAAAAATGATTAAAAAACAATATGAAAGTGCATGTCTAGGATTGATTCTTTGAAAGACCTAGTATTTAAGCGTGCCTAGTGCACCACCTCTATTTTCATAAGTTACCTACTCGGTGCACTATTCATTATTGTTCTTTCTATTGGACCGTGTGAACTTTTGCTTCAGATTTTTAGTTTTCTAGATTCCTAACATCTAACAAAATTTGAAAATTATATTTTTGTTTCTAGTTTTAGTCTTTGGCTAAATTCCTAGCGTTTAACAGATTCATAATATTCTGCTTTTGGTTTGTGACTATGTGACACAATAGAAAAATCAGTGAAATTCATTGGAAAGAATTTCAAAACGTGGTAAAAAGATGTTGCATATTTGACCATGATAAACTTGGTCAAATATCTAAAGGATAATCCTGCTATTGTTAGAAAGGATAAGGTAAATGTTGTTACCACCTTCAAATGTTGTTAAGGTAAATATTGCTAAGACAAATATTACTATGACAAACGTAGTGGAAGTCATAAAGGACTTTAAGAAAACAAATCGTGGATTAGACGGTGTGTTCAAGAAGTAAAATTTCTTGGGAAAATATCGTTTGAAGGAATACACCTATTACCTTCATTGATGATAGCACAAAATAATATTGTGTGTTATTTGCTTAAAAGCAAAGATAAAGCTATAGAGAAATCATTCCCTATAAGCATGATGTTGAAACCCAAACTTAATTAAAGGATTAAGATGGGGAGAAGCTCTGTATGAGTAAAGTTGGTACTATAATGTGCCTAACATGTGGGGGGAGTTGTTCTATCAATTAATTACCTTTTAAATAAGGCTCCCAAAATTAAAGAGATAAGACACCATATGAGTTATGGAAAGGAATAAACCCTTCCTACAAATACTTAAAAATGTGGGGGTGTCTTGCAAAGATAACAACCTCATTGTCAAAGCAAACGATGGATTGTATTGGCTATGTAGAACATAGAACACATCAGTTTCTTGGGTATAAATCAAAGAACTCTAAGATTCACAAGAATATGATAATAGAATCAAAGAATACATTTTTCTTTGAAAATGTATTCCCTTGTAAATCTAAGGAAGTTGATCAAAGTTCAACTAAACGAACTTTAGAGACTATCAATGAACATAGCTTCGATGATAAACAAGGGGCTTGAAATAGAGCCATGAATAGATAAACGAGCAATGGTAGAAAAATCATTTTGATCAAATTTTCTAACCTTTATGCTAGTGGTTGAGCCTCAAACGTATAATGATGAAATATGTTCATCTAAATACACCTTATGGAATGATTTCATTCCATCATGCAAAATCATATGTGAGAATTAGTGGATTTTCCTCAGGAAATTAAACCATTAAATTCTAAAAGGATTTTCAAATGGAAAATGAAAACAAATAAAACAATTGATAAGTACAAGGCCATATTGGTTAAAAAAGGTTACCGATAAAAGAAAGGTCTTGACTATTTTGATACATATTTTTATGTATCAAGAATAGCCTCCATAAAGATGAAACTTGCAATTGTCGCTTTTGCGGAATTTAGAAGTACATCAAATGGATGTTAAAACAACTTTTCTAAATGGAAATCTTGATGAAGAAATTTACATGAAACAACTAGAGGGTCATGTAGTTTCAGGTCAAGAAAAGAAAGTCTGTAGATTGGTGAAGTCATTGTATGGACTTAAGCAAGCACCAAAGCAATGACATGAGAAGTTTGATAGTGTCATAATGACAAACGACTTCATGATTAATGAGTACGACAAATATGTATATGTTAAAATTATCGACATTCGATATATTATTCTATGTTTGCATGTTGATGATATACTCATTGTTGGGAGCAACAATGAAATGGTAAAACATACCAATGGCATGCTGAATTCAAGATTTGACATGAAAAATATAAGACTAAACGATACGATTTTGGACATCCAAATCAAACGGTCACATGAAAGTCTCATATAGTCACACTATATGGAAAAATTCTTGAGAAATTTGGCAATGATAATTCTGGTATAGTTAGAACCCCAATAGACATGAGCCAAGATATGTCCAAGAATAAAGGTTAAAATGTTGACCAAGTGAGGGATCCTACTGCTTAGAAGGATACTCTGATGCCAGTTGGATATCTGATATTCAAGATATCAAAGGCAGAAGTGGATGAAAATCCTCAAGACAAATGGTTATAACCAGAGAAGAAGCCGAATGGTTTCAGAATTTCTTGGAGGATATTCTTGGATGGCCAAAGCATGTGCCCACAATATGCATATATTATGATAACCAAGCAAAAATTGGTAGACCATAAAGCTTTATGTATAATGGTAAATCGAGACATATGCGTCATCGACACAATACCATTAGACAACTGATCTCAAATAGAGTTATCTCTATTGATTTTGTAATATCAAAGGATAACATTACGAATCTATTAACCAAAAGGTTAAATCGAGATCAGGTTGAGAAAACATCAAAAGGAATTTGACTAAAGCCTAGGAAATTTAAGGCGCTATATGAAAGGAAACCCTACCTAGTAGACTGGAGATCCCAAGATTTAGGTTCAAAGGGACAACCTACTTGCATAGACCTTGTGCGGTCACTATGGGGGTTCTTCTCCCAAGCCCATTCCTATGATGTTAGCAATGATCAAAAGTGGAACAGGCTAAGCAAAGCTTTTAATGACCATTGTGTGTTTCGATGAACCGAACAACATAAGTCACCTATGTGAGAGCGAAGTGGGGTCGCTTTAAGGAGACTATTGGGGCATAGTTCTATCAAACTCTTGAGAACCAGGGAGATTTTCATGGCCATATGGACATAACCATGAGAACTAAAAACCTCGCCATGGAGGTATTTGTGTGAGGTATATCATCGTTTACACAAACGGAAAAATAGTTCAAGGACATCACGTCTACTGGTCAGCCAGTAAAGTAAATAGACTTTCACAAGGAAAGGTTCAAGGGTGGACACCTACCTATCCTATGCATATATTGATCATAGAATCTATTGCCACATCGAGTCAAAATGTTTTTGATCAAATCAATTTCATTCAGTGGGGGATTGTTGGAAAATATGATAAAGTGAAAACTTTGAGACATATTTTCTATGGGTAAAGGTGGAGATTGGAATAATAAAATTACGTCTTCATATTCTTCTCCATGAGACCATTACAACGATATCTTATATGTTCAAAATGGGTGAGTGATGAATAAGAAATCGATGCTCAAACTAGGCTAGTTGTGAATTATGTTAAGGCAAAGGGAAAAGCTTATATCCAATATTGATGGGTTACCAAGCGTGAGATATATTTATATACAAGACCATACTTGGTGGTTATTGAATAACTTAAGCTGATATGATATGGGTGATGTGAATGTCCGGACTAGTCGGGCCCTCCGTGGGCTTGCAGATATTTTAACCCACTACGAGATAATTTTACTTAAATGTAGCATTTTTAATATCTCAAATAAAAGGATAAATGATAAGATTTTATCTTTAAAATTGGTATTATTTTTTGAATATTCTGAAATTAAAAGGATAAAATATTATCTTTTAATGCAGATATTATTATGATAAATGCTATTGATAAATGAATTTTATTTCAAATAAAATTCAGATAATTCACAAATTTTATTTCCAACGAAATCCCTACCACTATATAAACCGTGTAAACCTACTAGTTTAAACACCGAAAATAACATAGAGAATTTTCAATTGCTTTTAGTCTGTGATTTTCAAATTGTTTTTTGGTGATATAGGAAGACGAGGTTACGGTTCGCTGATCACTGCAAACGTGCTACTGTTGTGCTCATTCTGTTGTTGTATCATGGGATATAAACGTCCAATGTTACTCAAGCACCATACGAGCGGACGGATTTGTCTTAAGGAAACTGTGTGTTACACAGGCCTCAACACAAGTAAACGATTTAAGTTTAATGTTTTAATAGTTAATTTATATTTCGAATATTCTTGTATTTGGTTTTATGATCTGTTCAATTTAATAATAAATCAGTATTTAGCTTATTTTTACTGTTTTTATTTTATTTTCTTAAATTATTAACGCACATTTTTTAACAATAAGTTGCTGACATAAGTGATCAACAACTATTAAAAAAATCAGACAATCATTTTAAAACTAACATTCGACAAATTTAAAAGTTGGAAGCTTAATATGCAGGACTCTATATATTTGTAAGTACCGCCGTTTGTGTATAGCTGCAGGCTGCTGAAAATTACGTATGGGAAATATGAGTAATATAAGGATATTTGTGGACCCCGAATATTAGAAAGAGGTGGCTCTATCAATTAACAGCAGTGCGTTTTTTGGAAGGGTCATGGATTAGATTTGAATCAATAAATGTAGTTGGATATGACTTCTTGTGATCAGAGTTAGAATAAGATGTTGGGAAAATATAAATAGGGTAAAATACACCAGTAGTCATCAAATTATTATTTCTTTCTTATTTTAGTTATTGAATTAATTTTTTGACAAAATCATTACTAACGTTGTATGTTGTTCCTATTTTGGTCAATGACAGTTAAATTTCCATTATGTTATAAAGAAAATGATGACATTTAATGGTAAAATAAAATTTTTAGTTCCAAAACATATACATTTCATCAACTTGGTCTTCATTTTCAAAAGTTCTATTTTTTTTTCTAAAATTTGGTCCTCCTACTTTCACTTCCCTTAAAAAAAACAACCATCTTCTTAACTTTAGAAACCTTAGAAAACAAGAAACTCAACTTTCACCAACATGCTTGTTTGATTACAAATATTAGTGCTTGACTTTAGTTTTCCATTAATTAATTTAGGCAAAGGCACTTTACGAAGATATGATCAAGCAGCTCAAGGCCAATGGTTTAGAAAAACTTGCCCAAGATCATGTAGATGGTATTGTCCATAGAAGTGGAGAAGGTGCTGAGTTCTTTGCAGAATCAACTGTTCCTTCATTTTGCAAGCACATGGTCAATGCCCATGAAGATGGTTGTGCTTCTATATTGTTTGAGTGCAATTCCAGAAAATTGATTAAAGTGGAACATGATCGATCGAACAAAAAGTGGGATACTAGCACCAGATTTTTAATCCATTTTTTTTCGTTGCTTTGGTTCCGTCCTTGAAACCGCAATTACCCATGACAATATATTCATAATAGCAGCAAGGAACTCAAACAACTTGTTTGTATGGGATTTCAACTCAAGACCAATCAGGCATACTCTCGCATGTCACAAGGACAAAGTTTGTGCTACGAATGTGAGCACAATTTCGAATCGTCATGTTGTGAGTGCAGCTTATGATTGGACGATAAAAGTGTAGAATTTGTAGAAAGGTTACTGCACCAACATTATAGCTTTGGAAAATTTGGGGATTTTCTTTTAAAATATAGCCTCATTGTTGGAGAGGAAGAAGAAAGATAATGAAAATTTTGGGGTTTCGCCCAGATTCGTTGAATTATTTTGAATTAGGACTTAATTGATAGAATGTGTAAGTTTTAAAATTATTATTATCCCAGGCCACATCACTATCTTCGTTAAAACTTGATGAAAACTTAACAGTCAGTGACCAAAATAGGAAAAATATATAACGTTAGCGACGGTTTTGCCAAAAAAATTAGTTTGGTGATCAAAATAGGAAAAAAGTAATAGATTGGTGACTACTTGTGTAGTTTACCCATATAAATATTGAAAATTGTGAGGACAAATACATAATTAATTTAAGATTTAAGAGTATAAGAAGTTCTTGAACTTTTGAAAAAAAAATAATTAAGTCAAAAAAATGTTTGCACTTAATTAAGCATTTGATTAACATTGACTGTTGAATCTAATGATTTCTTTTGAATCAATTGGTGCAGTGTGTAACGTCACAGTGTTGTCATTTGACGCTTTCAGAATTTTTTATTTTTATTTAAATAATTCTTTAAAATTCCAAAAAATTTAAAAAAATTATCAAAATTATTTTTAAAAAATAATTTGTAAACATCATATGATAGAACTGTAGTACATCATGTGACAATAATATCTAAAAAAAATTATTAAAATTTAATAGTCAATGTTTTCAAAAACCTTAATCGATACAATTTATTAGTTCAATGACATAATTAAATAAAAAAATTAGCAGTCTAATTAATTTTTTTAAGTTCAAAGACTTTATAGACCGTTAAGCCATAAATTAAATTTAAAAAACTATACAACTCAAATATAGAAAAAAAATGGTGCGTGGGAACCCCTCCCAAAATACACATGAGTCTGTCCTTGATTGTCATCACATCTCCAATCCTTTTCCTTTCACTTGATATGGATGTATCAATATGATTGAGAGGAGATTTTTGACTACTTGAAAGCCACATTTAACCACTAGTAATATTGATGTGAAACTAAAAGGGTTTATATTTTAATTAAGTAGTGAGGTTTTATGTTTGAAGGTAAATGTTAAAATTCGAATCAACATAAGATAAAGTAATATAAATATTTTTATTCAGTTTATCAATTAGTAGAACTCTAAAAAGAACGGAACCACCTTATAGATGAGATGAGCAATTGCCCCTAATTTGATGGTTTAATTGCATTTTAGTTCTTAAGAGTTTTAAAACCATTGCAATTAGGCCCTTATCCTCCCAAATTTTGTATGGTTTATTTTTTTCAGGACCCTATCAATTAAAATTAATAAAATTAAACATTAATTCCTTATTTATTTTTGTTTAATTATATTTTTAAGACATTTCAATTTTAAGATTTGTAAAATTAAACTTTAATTTTTGAGTATAATTATTTTTTAGGACCTATTCATTTCATTCTTAATCAGTTTACCCCTTGTAATTCAATTTTAGTTCTGTCTATGATCTCTAAAAGTATTTATATTAGTGTAAGGGAATTAAGATTAAATTACAAATCATGTTCTGCCCACGAGTAGTTGGGTGCAAAAAAGTATGCCATGTTCCACCACTTGCTTTCCTTTTTGAAAAAGAGATCCACTAACTATTACCCCCTTTTATAAAATTTATGTGCCCACACCAAGCACCAAGTGTCAGCTCAACTTCACTCTGAAGCAGATCTAACTCAATCACTTCACATAGTATTATGTAAAGGAACCAATTCCCAAATCGTTTGAGAAATAGAAATGCAACTAAAAGTAATCCTGTCCTCCATGCGCGTGCGACTTGGGTTTATTATATAAAGTTTCTAACAACATCCAAATCTATTCCCAAACTTAAATACATCGAGATTTTATAATCGTGCCTAACAAATGGTCTCGATAAAAAAATCATCTTAGAATACCTGTATTCGAACAGCTTTATTTGTAATGTGTGTATTTTATTAAATAGTTAAAAAATAAAAATATATTACCTTGTAATCAATAATCTTAAAATTTTTCAAAAGAAAAATTATAATCCAAATTAGATGAGGAGGATAGGATAATGAAGGGAAATATGCATAAGCCAACTAGGTTTATTTACATTTCCTTATTAACAAGTGCACGCTTTTTTGGTTCCCATTCGTGAAAAACAACCACAGCATCAAGCCAAGTCCCATAAGCAAATGAACTTAAAGCATTTAAAGACCAAACAAAAACCATATAAACAACACTTTTCAACTTTAAGCGTAGTCCTCGGAAGCCGGTGCTGCGGAATATGAGCCAATGAAAATGTCACCGTAAATCAGCCCAGCTAATCCTCCACCAATCAAAGGGCCAACCCAATAGATCCAGTTATCAGAGAAGTTCCCGCTGACCACAGCGGGTCCAAAAGAACGGGCTGGGTTCATTGACCCACCGCTGAATGGACCGGCGACTAAGATGTTGGCACCCACGATGAAACCAATTGCAATGGGTGCAATGATTCCAAGAGAACCCTTTTTGGGGTCAGCTGCCGTTGCATAGACTGTGTAGACGAGGGCAAATGTTATCACAATCTCCATTACAAGGCCTTCGACCGCGTTCATTCCTGCAGCGACGCCGTGGGTTGGCATGCTCTGCAAAACATTCAAGGTTACTAATAGGGCCAAAATATTTGTTCTCATACACCTTTGGGCTTGGACCTTGGGGAACGTTTCTAGTTTAATTAAAGCTTATATCATAAATAAGTATCTAAAATATATAAATATTTTTATTTAGGTATTAAATATTTTTTTTTATCAAAATAAGTATTTAAAATATATATTTTTGTCCAATTAAGTACCTAAAATATACGTTTTGGTTAAAATATGTACTTAAAGTATTTTTTCGTCAAAGTAGGTATCTAAAGTATATTTTTTTGTCAAAAAGGTGCCTAATGTATTTTTAATCAATGTCACATGACAACTTTTAAGAACCTAGAAGAAATATATATATATATATATATATATATATATATATATATATATATATATATATATATATATATATATATACTTTAGGTACTTTAGGTACTTATTTTGACAAAAAAATACTTTAAGTACCTATTTTGACCAAAAATATTTTAGACATCTAAATAAAAAAGTTAATATACTTTCGGTTCTTATTTGTAATATAAGCCTTTAATAAATTGTTAGAGATCTACCAATAGTACAAGTCCAGTTTATTTTAAGTTGGGTTAATATTTGATTTTAATATTATTTTGGTTTGGTCAACTTTAAGTTTGAGTCATTTTCAAGTTATACTAATTTTAAAACTGAGCAACAAAAATCGATAAACCGAAACCCACCTGAACTATAGGGTTTTGACGGTTTATGATTCACAAGTTTGTAAATCGTAGTTACCGAAATTGACTTAAAATAATCTTTACCAGTTATTGTTTTTTATTTATTTGAAAAAATAATTTTAAGAAATATTTATGGAGAAGACTTTAAAACTTTACCAATTGTTATTTAAAAAGTATAAAATAAAGTTATTTTGTTAAAATAAAATACAAAATTTTAAAACCCAAAGTTAATATGAAAAATCAAAAATCGAGATTAACTGAATCGAAACATGATGGGCTATTAAAAAAGTTTATCGAATTGAATCGAACTGAATCATATACACCCCTAACTAATTTTAAGTTTGAGTATTCCGGTAGGGTATTTTGAATTTTTTGGTCAGATCATCTTGAGGTTGGATTATTTCAAGTTTTTAAGTCAATTTCAAGTTGGGTTAGATAGATTCAGATTGTAGACTTTTTTTACGATCAGATCGAATTAGGTCAGATTTAAATTTGAATTGATTAGATAGAATTTTCGGATTTTGGTAAAAAAAAGTTGACATGTCTAAAAGTGACATAGTTATCCCATACCAGTCCGTTGGTGACAAACTGGAGAAGGAGGCAAGCAACGATGGAGCCAAGGCATTGGGCAATCCAGTAGAAAAGGCCAGTTAAGATGGTGATGTTTCCTCCAACGGCCAACCCAAAGGTGACGGCGGGATTCAAATGTCCACCTGAGATGTTGGCTGCAATGGCTACCCCAACAAAGAGCGCAAATGCATGGGCCACCGCTACAGCCACCAGGCCTGGCGGGTCTAGTGCTGCATCCGCCGTCAGCTTCCCTATAAAACATTCAAATCATAAAACCAATGATCAATATTCACCGTAGTTAATTTGAAAGTGGTGAATTCGGTACAGTACTCACCATAGGCAATAGCCGAGCCAACACCAGCAAAGACAAAAAGCAAGGTGGCAATAAACTCAGCCAAATAAGCCTTGAGAGACCCAACACTGAAAGAATCACCGATGCTACCGAAAGCTATCTTAACCATTTTTGGCTCCTGAAATCAAAGAGAAAGTACTCAAAAGATATCTACAACTTTCTTTGGGCGAGTTTACATTGTAGAAACAAGCTGTTTATATTAAGCTCAATACATAGTAGGTTAAGAAAAAAGAGCCATCGCCGGCACCGACTATGGACCTACACGGCTTAACTGGCACCACATGATTGGCAGCCGACCAACCGCCTTATGATAATTTATATGAATGTATAAGCATAAGACAATTGAATTAACTAGTAATTTATGAGGAAATGGACAATGGGATTTTGCTTTTTAAAAATACTCTGAAGGATAAGTATGTATGTGATGGAATATTATGAGGGTATGCTCCGGCTCCATTGCATTATTGTTTAGAGGTTTGATGTCATTTTCATAAAAAAGTTTTTAAATGAAAATGGCGTTGTTGGAACAGTAATGCCAGTGATTATTATAGTATTTTAAAAGAAGAGGTCGAGGTGTGGGGTGGGGATTTATTATTTTTTGTATTATTTCAACCATGTACTTGTATTATGTTCAGTAATTGTATTGTATATAAGTTGTAGGTTTAGTCAATGTACTTTAATTTGGTTATTTTTAGTCCATACACATTTTAGATTTTTAAATTTTGACTTTGATTTAACTTGTAGCTGTGAAATCTGTTAAATTATATTCTATCATTAGTCCTTATACTATACGCTAGTTGTAGATTTTGTTCATGTTGTCCAATTTGATAATTTCAAGTCATGTAATTTAATTATATTTTCTCTATATTATTTGAGCTAAGATTAAAGTTTCAAAATTTAAAAAGCATAGAAACTAAAATTGATCAAATTAGAATACAAAGATTAAATTTATAGTTCATACATGGTATAGGTACTAACCATAGAATTTGACCTATTCTTTATCAATATGCTGATTCATAATTTTGGTTGACTTGATTTTTTCCTACTAATATAAATCGTCTGCTCTTTTTGGTGCCATATTTATGTTTTAAGATTTAAAATGGGCACCAAAAAGGAAAATGCTCCTAACGGATAATTTTTATCTAGGGAAAGGGGAATTTGCTCCTAACTGATTTTGAACCCACTTCCTAAAAAAAAGAAAAAAAAATATCAACTGAGAACTTTAATCACTTGTTCTAGAAATTGTTGACTAGTGACAACCACTTTTAAAAATAATGAAACTACTTAACCTGAAAAAATAATAAGATTGTATATACCCCAGTTATATTTGAAAAATATAAACCATAAAAGGTTAAATATTTAATTAGTTTCATAATTTTCAATTTTATCAATTTGATTGATTAATTTTTGTTAGTGTAATTTTATTCCCTTAATTATTTATGGAAGAAGTTTTGTCGAAGGATCTTTCCATTCCAATAAACGAAAACTCTTCAAATTTTTAGTGTATTCATCATTTCAAGCAACCGAGACAACCCTTTACACTTTTAACATAGATTAAGAGGCAAAAATCTGACCTCAAAACAATATCAATCGATTATCAGAGATTTAAGACTTATAAAAATAGAAAACTATATTTTTAAAATATAGGAAAAAAGCTTCACTAATTAGTATATAATAGCCTTAAACTCTGACATTCATTGATGAAAAGTTTTTAATTTAAGGATAACTTATTTGAATAGTCACTTAATTAAGAGAAGGTTCTAATTTGATCATTAATCTATTAATTTTGTCAACCAAGACACTTAATTAATGAAATGATGTCAATTAAGTCACATGCGTTAACAGTTAACATAATTGTTGATGTGACAGTTAAGTAAATTTGTGTAGTTACACATTTGATCCTCATTGCTTGTATATTCTATTAATTTCGAATTTAATATTATACATTATTATATTAATAGTTTATTATATATTATTAAAATAATAATATTAAAATTAATATCAAATTAATAGAATATATAAGTAATGAGGATCAAATGTGTAATTATAAAAATTTACTTAACCACCACATCAACATTTTCTTAACTGTTAACAGCAAGTGACTTAATTGATATCATCTCAATAGCTAAATGACTTGATTGGCATAATTAATAGATTAGTGATCAAATTAGAACCTCTCATAATTAAGTCACTATTCAAGTAGTTTACGCTCAATTTAAATGAATGCTATCACAATACTGAATTATTTAGTTGATTAGTTATATAGGGATTGATGAAAGAATTAGAAATTAATACAAAGTCGTCATAGTGGTGGATTAATCAAATAAAATGTGGATATGTTTCAAAATTTCTCTGAGAAAGATGCTTTAAATATTTTTTAAAATTTTATTTTATGTTTGGGGTGATGTCTTTAGGAATTGAATTTTTGTTTGTGGCTGAGTTTAAGTATTATTTCACCTAATATTCGTTTCCGCTTGTGGATGTTCGATTAATTGATGCAATAATTTTCATATTAACTAAACTCAAACCGATTAAAAAAATCACATGTAATTTGCATAATTTAGGACTCGAATCTAATATCTTAAAATCTTTGAACCTCAGTTTTACCGACTCGCCAACGCATAATTGGCAAGTTTGTGGATTTTCTAGTTTAGTATTTTAATTAGTAAACGAAGATTTTCAATTTGATATATGACGTGTATCGTATGGTTTCTCACATCGATATTACAAATATAGATTATTTTTTTATATTTATTGACATCTGATTTATTTGTTGATTAATTCGGATTGCGTATTGTAAATGTTCATTATGAGATGATTTTTTCAACCCAATTTATTTTGGGAAAAATTTTGATACACAGGCCGTGTAAACTTTAGTTTACACGTGCCTTTTAATTTTAGGGGTTAAAGTTTTAGTTTAGGGTTTAGGTTGTATGGTTTAGAATTTAGTGCATAGGGTTTAAGGTTTATGGTTTAATTTTTTAGGGTTAGGGTTAAGAATTTAGGATTTGGTTTTTATAGTATAAATACACATGCTTGTGTAAAATTAATTTTACACAGCCTGTGTATCAAAATTTTACCCATTTATTTTATTCACAATGTTATTTTTTTAGTAAACCATTCACAACATTAAGATTCAAACCATTAACCTTATTTAAGAGACATACCTGCTCATAAATATAACGTAAAACACAAGTGCAATACATTTATTTCACATAAGGATAAAGTAAAAAATTAAAAGTTAAGGGCTGAAAATAAAATGTTACGGTAAAAATTATAAAGAAATTAAAAAAAGTACTAAAAATATCAATAGGGCTTCAAGTAAAACAAGTTTACTTTCACCTACTATACTACTAAAATAAGAACTCTGTAATAATATCAAAATAAATAAAATAAAGTATAATTTAAAATTTTGCAAGGGTCAATCTAAAAAAAATAGATAAAAAAATAAAAGTACAAACCGTTAGATTGGCCCACATGGGCCAAGCCTCTACCAGCCCCTCTTATGGCTACGCCCTGATTTCACAAATTTCGTATTTGTTAAATGGGTTTTATAGGCTTATTTAGGAAAATAAAACGAAAGTAAAAGGAAAAAGAGAAATAGAATCTGAAAAAATTAATTAGGGACATAGTTCATTTTGAAAAGTAATTGCCAAAGTTGTCCTAACAATTAATGATTTTTGTAAAATCGTCTTCTATTGAGTAAAAAATACATTTGATTGTGGGAGTCGTGTGTAATTGTCGACAATTTTGTCGGGTAACACTATGGATTAAAATGAAAAAAATGTAAAAAAGACCAAAGCTGCGATTCTTTCAGCCTTAAGTGACAATATCCAAAAACAAGGGTGGAAGATAGAAGAGACCTTCGGTGCTATGGTCTCCTCAAAAATATCAAAAAGTTGGAAAATTTCTATGTTCAAATAATGGTAAATAGCCTTTCCCCCTCTAAAAGTTACATAAGTCACTGTTGCCCCTCATAAGTTTAAACTTTTTAAATGACCCATTCAACCTATTATGTTGAGTTCCGCCATTTTCCAAAAATATGTATTGAGCATTACATGTCAACACAAACGAATGCTGAGTAGTAGCAATAATACGCATCTTAGTGTCTTAACTCTAGTCACTCGATGAGGGCAAGTTAAAAATGTTATATTTAAACACTTGAAAAAAAAATATTCAACCAAGGTAAGATTGTAAAGAAGCAATATCCTACATTGGTTAGATATTAATTTTCAAGTGTTTAAATACATGGTTATATTTCGATACACAAGTTGTTTTTCTAATGGTGCATTTTTGCCCTGACATGTCACACGGTGCATCTTTGTTTTACACATGACTATCAATCTTTCGATTAGTCTAGACATTTTAAATGCTTAGCAAGGTATCACATATCACTTTATACGCATTTACAATTATTTTTCTAATCTCATGACAAGGTTTTGACATCGCAACATATTTAGCATCATCTCTCATTATCACAAACATAATATCCAAATCAAGTATACCTGGATAACATACACTGGCATGAGTTCCACCTTGAAATCCATAGTAACTTCAGTCAATAGCTTCATAGTATATAAATAACACACACACAAAAAATCACAATCCGCTAATTCACTAAAATATTTAAAATACCAAGTGAAGATTTAAGAAAACTTTACTCTTGGATCTTCCCATTGCCTCTAGAAGTTTCAATCCTCGATTCCACCTTTGGAGCTAATGAGACACCAAAAATGAAGAGCAAAACATAGCAATTCATTATTTCAACACAAGTTCAAATAGAAAGTGTGATAAGATTTTTACTACAATTCACTAAAATGTGTGAGTTTTCCATTACTCACAACCTTAACCCTAATTATCTCAAAATCCATTTTAGGAAAATATAGAATTTTAGGGTTTTCCTCAATTCACACTTTTCTTTAAATTGATGACGAGAGACGGTTAAACTTAACTAACAAAATTCACTCTAGTTTTTTGAATAAAATGAAAGGAATGGAAGAAATGTTGATTTTCTCTTAGCTTGTTATTTTATGTGAACTAGAGAAAAAATGGATGAGCAGCTTCTTCTTCTTCTTTTCACTTTCTTTTTGTCATTAACACATTTTTTTATTTTAAACTTCTCTTGCAGAAAATGAATGGTCTAGATTAATTTATGTTTTTTTCATTTAAAATTCAAAGGCTGAAAATTGTCCCTACAATTTTTCACAACTTTAGGGATAATTTAGTCATAAAGACCTTATTTCACCTGTCATTTTCACTTTGACTTTAATTTATTCTGTTTCTAAAAATTATGACTTGACATTTCAATTTTCTAAAGTTTCAATCTTCTACTTATTTATACTTGGGTCACTACTATTTTTAGGAATTTCTATTTTAGTCTTGGTAAGAAATTTTGGGTGTCATAAATGTTGTTTTGTGCATTAATGGTATATTCTCTTTAAATGTGTTATTAGTGCATGAGTTACGTTTGATTTTAACTTTGAATTGATTTTAATTTGACAGTTAATTAATAAATGAGATTGATGCATGAATTCAAACATGATATTTGATTTGGTTGAATGATTTTAATTGTGTCATGCACTAAGTTGTTTTGAAAATATGTTTAAATGAAGGGTTTTGCTATTAGGGCTGTCAATAAGAACTCCATAGATTCTTATAATTAATGTTTGTTTTGCTTTTCATTGAAATCTAGTAAAATGTAATTAATTACATTCTTAAAAAGTCGTGTTCAATTAATTTAGGGTGTTTAATGTAATTAATACTCACCTAAAAATGTTTATGATTTTAGGAGTTTAGTTATTAGGATTTATGGTTTAGGGGTTTAAGGTTTTGGGATTAGAGATTATAGTTTATGGTTTTAGGTTTAGGATTTAGGGTTTTAGGAGTTTAGTTATTAGGGTTTATTTTAAGGTTTAGGGTTTAGGGTTTAGGGATTATAGTTTAGGGTTTTAGGTTTAGGGTCTTATAATCAATAGAATCTAATAAATGTAATAATTACATTATTAAAAAGTTGTGCTTTATTAATTTAATGGAATCTAATAGATGTAATTAATTATATCCCTAAACCTTAAACATTAAAAACATAAAATCATAAATCCATAACCCTAAAATCTAAAACCCTAAATATAGTCACTAACCATAAACCTAAAACCATAAACAATAAACCATAAACCCTAAAATTCCCTAAACCTAAAATGTAAAACCATAAACCATAAATCTCTAACCCCTAAAATATAAAACCCTATACCCCTAAATCCTTAGAATTTAGTTACATTAAATTGATGGAATACAATTTTTTTTAGAAATTCAATTATTATATTTATTAGATTCTATTAAAAAATCAAATAAGCATTAATTCTAAGAATCTTAATAGTTTTATTGACAACCATTAGAGCGGTCAATAGCAAAACCCTTAAAGGAATAAGCTATATTTTTGCATATATTTAAGGGAAGCATACAAAGCTTAGGTATACATCTGCCAAAAAATAAAAGTTGAGGGAATACATCAATTGAAATATTCTTGAATAATTGGAAGCTTGATATACATTATGAATAACACAAGACCAAAAATTGTTTGCTTTATAAGTAAATTGAGTATGTTTACTAATAATCCAAGTAAAGATCATAGAAAAGAAATTAGAAGGGTACTTAAATATTGAAGATACAACTTGGATAATGGACTTCACTATATTGGGTACCCTTCAATATTATAAGGTTATAATTATACAAATTGTATATAAGATACTAAAGATTCAAAAATCCAAAAGTGTATATATTTTTACACTTGGTGGAGTTGTAGTATCTTGGAAACCCTCTAAGAAAACATGTATCAAAGATTATATTCTATTTTTAAAATTTTAAAATAAGATGCAATAGATATTATTATTTTATAAATAAATAAGATTTCACATATATCATTTTTAAATTTTATATTAAATAATATTTTATAAAATTAATTATTAGTTCTATTATATGTTAGGTTCATATGTAGTTATATATTTTGTTAGGACTATCTTATTTATAATTGTAAAAGATAATCAATTTTGGCGAAAAGTAAATTGAACTTTTTTGGCAACGAATCATGTTACTATGACTTTTTGTGTGCTATTTAGTAGTTTAATAATATAAATATTATTTTCTAATAGAAAAATGTAATGATTTGGAAATAAATGATCGATTACAATTTTAGATCTAATAAAGATAAATCAGAGAACACATTGACATGAATAGAAATGATAAATTTTTGTACATGTAGATATATTATTAGATAAATAATTTTTCGTAACTTGTAAGCACTAATAGTTTTAAATTTTAAAATAAATTTTCTAATAATTATAGATAACTTTTAAAACAAGATATGATATAAATTATTAATTTTATAAGTAAATAAGATTTCATATATATCGTTTTAATTTTATATTAAATAATACTTTATAAAATTAAATATTAATTTTATTTAAATAAATCAATTAATTGAATAAAAAAATTAAAATTTTAATTTTAAAATATTAAATTCCATGTATATAAATCAAGTAATTAAATTTAAAATATACAAATTAATCTATTTTTACATTTTTATTATAATAATAATCCTAAAATAATATAGTTCATAGAAAATATGAGATCTTGTTTGGGCCTAAGAAAGAAACCAAGAGTCTCTGTAAAACCAATATGTCCAACTCTTATCATCTTTTCTCTCTCTCTTTGTTCACCTTGACAATCATCAATAGAATCTTTTATCATAAGTACATTGTTTTGGGGTCAAAATATTAATTTAAATTTTTAAAAATTTTACAGGATTTAAACAATAGATTGACTATTTTGGGTAGGATGCAAAAGTGATCCATAACATTAATTCAATTAAGCCTTCAAGTTAGTAGAAATTCAAAGTTGTTTCATACATTTCCAAATTAGATTATTATAGTATAATTATCATTAATTATAGTTTCTAATTTTTATATAAAACTTTAAATAAAATCTCTTTCATTAACAAATTATTTTTCATTGTAAGATCAGGGGCAGATCACATGCAAGACCAGAGGGGCCATGTCCCCCCAAGAATTTGAAATATTGTTAATAGGCCCTTAAAATTTTTAATTTGTTTTAATTGGCCCCCTCAAAACGTTTGAAAGTTTATTGTTTTCCTTAATATTGGTTGGAACTTATTTACTATTTAAGGTTTTTTTCCACAATGATCTTCCGATGAAAAAGGAAAAGCTGTCGCACCATCTCGGTGATTTTGATCCATTTTTATATTTTTAGGATTAAATTGAAAGAAACTAAAACTATAAGTATTGAAATAAAGAAATTAAAAATAAGAAAACAGTGCTTTGAAGTTTGAATGTGTTGCTGCTGCCCAATTTCTTAATTCAGTCTTCCAACTTCTCTATTTTTCACTCCAATCTTCCAAATTTGCCTTCTATTCAATTTTGTCCCAAAATTAGAAAAAATAAAATGGAAGTTGTCAAGAAAAAATAATGACTTTAGTACGCTTTTAATAAAAAAAGTAAAGCTTGAAAAGTCGTCGGGATAATTTGATGATTTTTATAATGTCTTCGAGAAGGTATGACGAGTACGAGTTCCCCAATCCTTTTTTTTTTCAAAAACATTATTCCTCTCATTTAGCCTATATAACATTTAAAAAAAAATAATTGTCCTCCAAAGTCAAGTGTCAGGATCCGCCACTGTGTAGGATAATGACTATCGATAAAAGTTGGATGTAAATTATTGACAAACGATTGTCGCAATATGAAAAATGAGTTAATGAATTTCTTGAATTTGCTTTCGAACAAATTAATGAAGGGAAGCTCGTTGTCAATATAAAAAGTGTAACACCAATTTATTTAGGACATGAGAATCTATTTATGAAAATTTGATAGGACATGGGATAAATAGACAATACCAAAAATGGTTCCACCATGAAAAAAGTATGTTTGAATCTAATGAAAGATAGTGATGATAAACTTGCTTATGGGAGCGATGATGGTGATGGTCAAGATAGAATACATGATATGGTGTTTGACTTTGAACTTACTACTAAGAATTTTACCTAACAATTTGATGCTCAAACTAATGATGATCCCATCAAAGCAAGTCCTAATGCTAGTGAAGAAGTTAATAAACCTATCAATGTAAGTACCAGTGATCCAAATAATGAAGCTGTTAAATTTTACAGATTATTGCAAGAAGTAGAATAAAATCTATATCCTGATTGTGAAGACTTTTCCAAATTATCCTTCATTGTTCAAATATTGAAATTCAAGTGTCTTTATAATTTTAGTGCGAAAATAATTGATGCTTTACTAAAAATATTGGTCAAAGCATTTCCTAAAGGTAACAAACCTCCTCCTTCCTTTGCCAAGAGTAAAAAAATTACAAAAGATTTAGGTCTTACATATACGAAGATAGATGCTTATGTAAATGATTGCATCATTTATGAGAAGAAATATGAGAATGCTCAATCTTATCCAACTTATGGTGAATCAAGATAAAATAGTGATGAAAAATATAAAAATACGACTAATCAAAAAGGTCGTAGGAAAATGATTACCTAAAACATTTTATGATATTTTTCAGTAACTTCACACTTGCAAAGATTATACATGTCATCATAAATTGCTAAAGAGATGATATGCCATAAATAAAATCCTTATAGTGATCAGTCTATGAGACATCCAGCAGATTTTAGAGTTTGGAAAATTTTTGATTTATTGCATCCTTTTTTGTAGCAGATCCACATAATATTCAACTTTGTTTAGCAAGTGATGGTTTTAATCCATTCAACAATATGAGTACCTTGTATAGTGTATGACCAGTGGTATTAATTCTTTCGTAGCTTTGATTTTTGTGCATGAAAGATTCTTATTTTATGGCGTCTCTCCTTATTTTTGGTCCTAAAGCTCTTAAAAATGATATCGATATGTTTTTAGAACCTTTAATTGACGAGTTGAAGAATTATGGGAGAAAGGAGTGGAGACATATGATGCATTCTCAAAGAATAACATTCAATTGCATGTAGCTTTTTTATGGACTATAAATAATTTTCTTGCATATGATAATTTATCAGGATGTAGCACAAAAGAAAAATTATCATGTCTCACTTATAATATGGAGACATCATCTTATAGGCTTCGACATGAACATAAAACATGTTATTAGCTCATCATCGTTTCTTGCCACTTAGTCAATCATAGAGAAGCAATGTCAAATTCTTTGTTAGAACAAAAAAAGACCATGTGCACCAAAGCAATTGTATGGGGAAGATGTGATTGAGCATGTGAAAATTTATTTATTTATTTTCATTTTAATTTACTGTTATTCTAATACATTTTCATTACTTGCAAGACCAGTACAGTTTCGGTGGATGTATCCTATTGAGCAATTTTTACGTAAGCTAAAATTTTATGTAAGAAACAAAGCTCATCTGAAAGGTTCAATTGTTGAAGCATATTACAGGCAAAAAGCAATCCAATTTTATTCTAGGTATTTATGTGAAACTAAAACTAATTTGAATTAGGTTGAAAGAAATTTTGAAGGAAATGAAAGCCATTCGCATCCAATGTTACTCGTTTTCTCTCAAATTGATAGGTCATTACTTGGAAAGCAATATGAAGAGTTGAGTTTGACATAATGGGCTCAAGTTAGGATGTATGTTCTAGAAAATTATGAAAAACCAAAATCTTTGTTGAATAAGTGATCTAGCATTTGTATGCTTATAAAATTTGTTCTACATGTTATGCATAATTAATTTAACTTACATTTGATTTCTTATGAATTGTGCAACATGCACAAGGAAAAGCTTAAGAAAAGAGGATACTAGAAATATAGAGAAAACACACACCAAAGAATTTCATCAATGGTTTAAAAACATGTAAATGTTAGATAAATTTTGTTTAATTTATAATATCTATTTTTAAAAAAAAATTAATGATTACTGATTGTAACAGGTCTGTCAATTACACGATGAAGTGAATTGGTTAACAACAAACTATTTTATCTAGTTTGTGAATTTGATAAATTAGTTTTTTCGCTACACAAGTTATCTTATCAATAGTTGGAGGTTCAATACAAAAATATGTAACTTGCAATTAAATCATAAAATAGTAAATTTTTTGTCAAAGGAGATGAGAGTGCATGTAACTTAGATTATTTTGGTGTGTTAACATGCATTATACAATTAAATTACCCTGATAAAAATAGTGCAGTTTTGTTTAAGGGTGATTGGTAAGATGTGCATCATAAAGTGGGGTATAAGGGAGATAAGTTTGGATTTTCTATGATTAGTAATGTAAGTTGTATACGATTAGAAGATTGGTAGAGTTAGAGTTATCATGTGTAAATCTTATCCTATATCTAGTTGATAAGAGATAGAAATTGTATATAGTTAGAACTCCTAGTTATAATTAAACTCATGTACTATAGTCTTTAAAAGATTTTTTTAAATAGTATTATTTTCTAAAATGAGAATGAAACATCAACTGTAATGTGTTTTCATCAGAATCTTCATGGTATCAGTTTAGGTATAGATCCTAAATTCTACTCATTAGATCATACTCTAACATCATTTGATATGAATTCCTTAGCAGATCAAAAATTTTCTATTAATGATTTCCCAGATAATTTTGGTTTGACAATCACTTGTCATCGTTTTGTTGGCCACAATTATCTCCAGTGGTCCCAATCTGTCAAGATTTTCCTTATTGGGCAAAGAAAACTTGGATTTATCTTCGACGAGAATCCGAAACCTTCTGTCACTGACCCAAGGTTTGAAAAATGGGTATGTGATAATGGGAGAGTTATGTCATGGTTAATAAACACCATGTCCCCTGAAGCTGGTGAGAATTTTCTCTTGTATGAAATAACAACAGATATTTAGCGTGCTATTCAGGAGACTTATTCCAGTGCTGACAACATCTCTAAAATATTTGGCATTGAGAGTAGGTCATCCAATCTAAAACAAGATGGTATGAGTGTCACTGTGTACTATAACACTTTGACAAGTTTTTGGCGGCATATTAACATAATGAAGACAATGATTGGGAAACTCCAACTGATGTAGCCTTATATCAAAAGATTACAGCACAGAAAAGGGTGTTTCAATTTCTCAATGGTCTGAATAGAGAATAGGATACAGTGAAGGCTAGGATTCTTGCATCAGGCCTCTCTTCTCCATTCGGGAAGTTTTTTTCAGAAGTAAGAAGAGGGAAGAGTAGACAACCCTATATGCTTCCTGATATTTCTCCTAATGAAGGTTCTGCCCCTGTTACTCAGTTCTCTTCTTCCAATAACCCTTGAAGAGTAAAACCTGTGTGTGACTACTGTAAAAAAGTAGAACACTTGAAAGAGCAGTGCTGAAAGTTCCATGGCAATCCTGAAGATTGAAAGTCTTCTTCAAATAGGACCTCTCGAGAATTTCAGTCTAATGCAGCAAGTACAGTTGGTGTTAGTAGTTTTTCCAAGCAGCAGATTATAGAACTACAACAGATGTTTGGTAAAGTTAATGGCCTTGGTGAAGCAAATCTGACCTTGACAAAAGATGAAGATACATCGAGCAGTTCTTTTCCTACTGCTCTTCATTCTTCCCAAATTGTTCCAGCATGGATCATTGACTCATGAGCCTCGGATCACATGTCTAGCAACATGAATTTATTTTTTACATTTGTAGCTTCATCTCTTAAGACCTCTATTAAAACAACTGATGGTTATTTATCTCCTATTATGGGGATTGATTCTATGGTTCTTAATGACAATAATCTACTTTGGGATGTATTATTTATGCCTAATTTGGCCTGCAACCTCTTGTCTGTTAGTAAACTTTCTAGGGAATTGAAATGTTTTTCAAAGTTTACTGATTCTAGTTGCTTATTGTAGGCAATGGACTCGGAGGAGATGATTGGAAATGCTAGGCTGCAAAATGGGCTTTATATACTCGATGGCTATCTACCCTTTGTTTCTTAAGCTTTATCTAGTAGTTTTGTTTCTTTCTTAGGACAGATTGATGATATCATGTTATGGCATTTTAGGTTAGGACATCCAAGCTTTCATTATCTTGCTAAACTGTTTCCTACTTTATTTATCAATAAAAAACCAATTTTTTAAATATCATATTTGTCCTCTTGCTGAACAAACTAAAATATCTTACTTACCATCAAATTATAAACCATCTCAACCTTTCTCTTTAATTCACAGTGATATTTAGGGTCCTTCTAAAGTGAAGAATGTAAATGGTTGTCAGTTGGTTTATTTCCTTTATAGATGACCACAGTAGGACTACATGGACTTTTTTAATGAAAGAAAAGTCTACAACTGTGTCCATTTTTGAAAAATTCTATAGCATGGTTAAAACCCAATTTGGTAGTAAAATTCAAATTTTTAAATATGATAATGTGGGGGAGTATTTTGCTCAATCCTTAGGTGAGTTTTTTTTTTAAAAGGGTATTATACAAATCAATTCTTCTGTGGATACACCACAACAAAACAGAGTTGCCGAGAAGAAAAATAGACATTTATTGAAAGTCACTAGGTCTCTGTTGTTTACCAGTAATATTCCTAAATATTTATGGGGAGAAGTCTTGTTAACTGTCACTTACTTGATAAACCGTATGCCTAGCAAGGTGTTAAAGTTCAAGACACCTAGGATTGTCCTTTTGGAGCATTTTCCACATTTTAAACCCATGTCTTCATTGCATCCATTAAAATTGTTTGGGTGCATTGTGTTTGTCCATAATAAAGATCTTTCTCGATCGAAACTAGATCCTAGGTCCTTGAAATGTGTACTGGTAGGTTATTCTTCACTTAAAAAAGGTTACAAATGTTACTATCTTCCTACTCAAATTTTTTTAACTTCTATGGATGTTACATTTTTTGAGCAGGATCCTTATTTTTTCAAGGTTGTCATTCAGGGGGAGACTTGAGATAAATTTTAGCCTCTTCAACAAACTCGGGTTTATCCTTCTTTATTTCCTTCTATACCTTCAGAAGTTTTTCCTATAACACCTCCTCGTAGTCAGCTCTCTCCTGAACTAAACACTCGTACAAATTCTCCCATTCCACCACCTGTTATTTCACTTGTAACTTCTCACAACTCACCTCAATTTGTACTTCCTAACACTCAGACTTCTAAACAACTCAATGTATATACAAGGAAAAAGAAAATTATCCCTGAGACTATTTTGCATTCAGACACTTGTCGATAGTTGGTAATGAGTCCAATTGCATTTTAAAGTAACAAAGGTAATGAAATGACTAAAACTCTTTCTCCTTTGTTAGATGATCTGCTTATTGCCAAAAGAAAGGGTGCGAGACAATGTACTAAACATTTGATTCAAAAATTTGTTACTTATGGACATTTAATGCCATCTTTTAAAGCTTTTATAGCTTGCCTAGACAAGAAAGAGATTCCTACAACTATTGAAGCAGCTCTGAAAGATCCTAAGTGGAGAAAGGTAGTGGAGGAAGAAATTGGTGCACTAAAGAAGAATGGTACCTAGACCATTATAGATCTTCCACAAGGCAAAAAAACATGTTGGATGTAAATGGGTATTTTCTATAAAGTATAACTATGATGGCATCATACAAAGTTACAAGGCAAGACTTGTGTCTAAGGGTTTTACACAGACTTATGGGATCGATTACAAGAAAACATTTGCAACTATAATAAAGCTTAATACAGTCAGGGTGCTTTTTAGTCTAGCTGTGAATAAAGACTGGGGACTTCACCAACTAGACATAAAAAATGCATTTCTGAATGGGAAATTAGAAGAAGAAGTTTATATGAAGATGTCTCATGGAATGCAGTTTGATCAAGGTATTAAGAAATTATGCAAGCTTGATAAATCTCTATATGGGCTGAAGTAGTCACATAGGGCCTGGTTCGACGGGTTTACAAGGGTTATTATGCAGAATGGGTTTAAACAATGCCAAGTAGACCATACACCATTTGTTAAGGTAACTTTCAGAAGTAAAAAAATTATCTTAATTATGTACGTTGGCGATATTGTGATAATTTGAGATGATGAGGTTGAAATCAGTCAATTGAAGAGTTTGTTGAGCAAGGAGTTCGAAAAACAAAAACTTGGGAAAATTTAAGTATTTCCTAGGTATGGAGGTTGCAAGGTCTAGCAAGGGTTTGGTAATAAATCAAAAGAAATATGTGCTGAATTTACTATCAGAAGCTGTAATGCTGGGATGTAAACCACTAGACACTCCCATAGAAGCTGGCCTGAAATTGAAGAAGGAAAAAATGGGTGCACAGGTTGGCAAATAACAGTTTCAAAAAATGTAGGGAAGCTGACTTATCTATCATTAACCAGGCCTGATATAGCTTTCCCTGTCAACATTATTAGTCAGTACATGATAGACCCTAGAGAGGAACACTTGGAAGCAACAAATAGGATACTAAGGTACTTGAAAAGAACTATAGGCCACGGTATATTTTTAAAAAATCTGAGGCAAGAGACATCAAGGTATATACAGACTCAAGATAGGCTGGGGAATTTACTGAAAGAAGATCGATCAGTGGGTTTTGTACATTTGTATGGGGAAATTTAGTAACTGGAGAAGTAAGAAACAAACAATGGTTTTAAAGACCAGTGCTGAAGCATAATACAAGGCTTTAGCACTGGAAATTTGTGAAAAAATGTGGATGCTGAGATTACTGGAAGAATTGGAGATGGAACAAGAAAGAAAGTTTGAAATTTTGAGTGATAATCAATCTGCTATTTAGATTGCTAGAAATCATCTCTATCATGGTCGAACTAAACATGTGGAAATAGACAAGCATTTAATTTCAAAGAAAGTTAATTGAGGAATAGAGTATTTATTATATGTTCTTACAGAAGAGCAGTTAGCTGTTTTGCTTACCAAAGCACTACCCAAGATATCTTTTGATAAGTTTTTATCCAAGCTAGGATTATACAATGTATACTCACCAGCTTGAGAGAGTGTGTATGTTGTATACAATTAGAAGATTAGTAGAGTTAGAGTTATCATGCAATGTAAATCTTATCCTAGATCTAGTTGATAAGAGATAGAAATATATAGTTAGAACTCCTAGCTAAAATTAAACTCCTGTACTAGAGTTTTTAAAAGATTTTTGTAAAAAGTATTGTTTTCTTTAATGAGAATGAAACATAAATTGTACTATGTTTTCATCATAATCTTCAAGTAAGACACGTAAGTTGAGAACCGAAGAATCATATGTTTTAACTTCTCAAGATGAACAAGTTTACTACGTTAAAGATATTAAATATTCAAATTGACTAGTTGCAGTGAAGATAAAACCCCGTGACTTGTGTGATTTACCTTGTAAAGATGTTAGAGAGGAACTTGTAAGAAATAAAGCGTTAATCCGAAACAAACAGGTAAATAATTTAAAATAAAAGCAATTCGAAAATACAATTTAATTAAAAATTAATTAGTTTCGAATAAACCAGTAGGAAACACGTTGAGGCATGCACGAACACAGTTTCCTTAAAATAGATTCAACCACTCATTGGTGCTTGAGTTCGTAGGTCGTCAGTCTCCCAAGATACAACAACAACTCATTCATACATCCTAAGTGAGCATGCATCATTTTTAAATGTTCCTGTTGAGATATTGGATGTTGGCATGTTTGTAACTAGTTCTTCTAGGGAGACGGTTACAGCTAGAAGGTTGTATAGGCATTATCCTTTGGTGGTGCAAGGTCATGAGTTTGCCGCAGATTTGATGGAGTTTCCATTCCATGGTTTTGACGTTATCTTGGGTATGGATTGGTTAAGTGAGCACAAGGCAGTAGTGGATTGTAAGTCCAAAAGGATTTCTCTGAAGTTGGCTGATGATTATGAAGTCGTGGTGGTGGGTGAGAATGTAAAATTCTTTTCTAGTGTTGTTACGGCTACCCGAGCGGAGAAGATGATGTTTGATGGTTGCCAAGCTTATTTGGCTATTGTTATGAATCTGGAAGCCAAGGGTGTTCGGGTGCAGGACATTCGAGCTGTTTATGATTATCTAGAAGTTTTTCTTGAAGAGTTGCCCGATTTACCTACAGATAGGAAGGTGGAGTTTCACATTGAAACTTATGAAGGTACAACTCTGGTGTCCATTGCTCCTTATCGGATGGCACCGAAGGAGTTAAAAGAGTTGAAATCGCAGCTTCAGGAGTTGTTGGATCATGGGTTCATTCGACCGAGTGTTTCTCCTTGGGCTGCTCCGGTTCTCTTTGTGAAAAAGAAGGATGGATCGATGCGTATGTGCATTGATTATCATCAGTTAAATAGGTTGACAGTGAAGATCAAGTATCTGTTTCCGCAGATTGATGACTTGTTCGATCAGTTTTGTGGGGCAGTAGTGTTTTCAAAGATAGATTTAAGGTCGGGGTATTATCAATTGAAAGTAAAGGATATGGATGTTCATAAGACGATATTTCGTACAAGGTAGGAGTATTACGAGTTTTTGGTGATGTCGTTTGGTTTGACAAATACCCCGGCAACTTTCATGGACATGATGAATAGAGTGTTTCATGAGTACCTTGATCGATTTGTAGTAGTTTTTATCGATGATATACTCATATACTCTGGTACCGAGGAGGAGCATGATCAGCATTTGCGGATTGTGTAGCAAGTCTTGAAGGATAATCAGTTATATGCCAAGTTGAGCAAGTGCGAGTTTTGGCTCAAGGAGGTGATGTTTCTCTAACATGTGGTATCCGCGGAGGGAATTCGTGTTGATCCACAGAAAATTGAGGCTATTCTCAATTGGAAACAACCAAAGACTGTGTCGGAAGTGTGTAGTTTCCTTGGGTTGGCAGGCTATTATCACCGTTTCGTAGAAGGGTTTTCTAGTATTGCTGCTCCGTTGACAAAGTTACTGCAAAAGAATGTTCCTTTCATTTGGACGGAGAAGCAACAACAGGGTTTTGAGAAGTTGAAGAAGGTTTTGACACATGCTCTTGTGCTGATTCAACCGGAATCTGGGAATGAGTTTGTGGTTTATAGTGATGCATCGCATGTGGGTTTGGGTTGTATGATGATGCATGATGAAAAGGTTGTGGCTATGCGTTGAGGCAGTTGAAGGTTCGTGAGCACAATTATCCAACTCATGATTTGGAGCTCATTGTTGTGGTGTTTGCCTTGAAGATTTGGCGACACTACCTTTATAGAGAGAAGTGTGTAGTCTTTACGGATCATAAGAGTTTGAAGTACTTGATGTCTCAAAAGGATTTAAACCTTAGGCAACAAAGGTGGTTGGATTTTCTTAAGGATTATGACTTGACAATTGAGTATCATCTTGGAAAAGCCAATGTTGTAGCGAATGCGTTGAGTCGTAGGATGGCGATTGAGATTAGGGCAATGTTTGCGAGGTTAAGTGTGACGCGGGAAGGTGGGTTATTGGCTGAATTGCAAGTTAAGCCTACGCTATCATAGTTGATTAAGGCTAAGCAACCATATAATGATTCTTTGGTTCCTCATGTTAAGGACATAGCAGATGGTAATCTGACGGATTTTCATTTTGATGTTGATTTTGTGCTTCAAGGGTCGAATAGTGGTGTTGAAAGTCCCGGAGCTCAGACATACTATTTTAGAGGAAGCACATTCTAGTCCTTTTGCTATGCATCTTGGTAGTACCACAATGTATCGTTATTTGAAGGAAAGGTACCATTGGGTTGGTTTGAAGAAGAATGTGGCGGAGTTTGTGTCCAAGTATATGGTATGTCAGCGAGTTAAAGCTGAACATCAGTTTCTATCTGCATTGTTGCAACCGTTGAGAATTCTGAAGTGGAAATGAGAGAGAATCACCATGGATTTCATGTTAGGGTTGTCGTTGACACGGCTAAAAAGGATTCAATTTGGGTGGTTGTTGATCGGTTTACAAAGTGTGCACATTTTTTGTTGGTGCATACGACGTACACTTTGGACAAGCTAGCGAGTTTGTTTATCTCTGAGATTGTGCGTTTGCACGGGGTACCAAAGTCAATTGTTTTGGATAAAGATTCGAGGTTCACGTCAAGGTTTTGGAAATGTTTACATCAGGCTTTAGGTTTGAGGTTGAGTTTCAGCACCGCATATCATCCACAGACTGATGGGTAGTCTGAGCGTGTTATCCAGGTCTTGGAGGATATGCTAAGGTGTTGAATTATTGAGTTTCAAAGAACTTGGGAGAAGCATTTTCCGTTGGTGGAATTTGCTTATAATAAAAGCTATCAAGCGAGTATACAGATGGCACCATTTGAGGCATTGTATGGCCGGAGATGTCGAATGCCTTTGTGTTGGGCAGAGGTAGGGGAAAAGCATATTTCCTTGCCTCATGTGTTGAAAGACACAGATGTGAAAGTTAAGCTTGTGTGTGAACGCTTGAAAGCGACTGCAGATCAGTAGAAATATTACACGGATTTAAAGCGTAGGGAAATTGAATATGCGGTGGGCGATCGTGTGTTCTTGAAGGTGTCACCGTGGAAAAAGGTGATGCGGTTAAGAAGTAAGGGTAAGCTTAGTCTGAGGTTTTTTGGACCATATGAGATTGTGGAGTGAGTTGGTCCTGTGGCTTATCGGTTGAGGTTGCCTCCCGAGCTTGAGAAAATACATGATGTGTTCCATGTATCCATGTTACAGAGGTATCGATCGGATTCTTCGCATGTTATGTCGGTGGAGCATATTGAGTTGAGACCGGATTTATCTTTTGATGAGGAGCCTATGTAAATCCTTGATTCCAGCAGCAAGGTTCTACGGGGTAAAACAATAGAAGTGGTTAAAGTCTTGTGGCGACATCGAGGTGTCGAGAAAGCCACTTGGGAAAGTAAGGCAGATATGTTGGAGCAATTTCTGCATCTTTTTCCTCTAGGTAAATTTCGAGGGCAAAATTTCTTAAGAGGGGGAGAGTTGTAACACCCCAATTTTGGGCCTAGCGGTTTTGGGGCTAGTTAGACGGTCTAGTAGATCGAGTTAGAGATTCGAGTCAAATTCGGGAGCGAATATTTTTCCGAAAGATAAAAATATGGAAACATGTTTAAAAATCATATTTTATTATATTAAAAATATTGGTGAAAACAATTTTGGAAAATGAGCTTTGGAAGGGTGACATTTTGGCTAGTGACCAAAATGCAATTTTTGAAAACCGTTTTAAAAGTTGGTTGTTTTGTAAATAGTCAAAACTTAGAATCTTTAAGGAGCTATTTTACCATTTGGTCTAATCTGAGCATTCCCTCAATTAGGATTATTTTAAAATGGTTTTAATTAAAAGAATTAAAAAGGATTTAGTTAAAAAGGTAGTTATATTTCTAAAACACGTTTTGACGTAACTTTTCTTTTCTCACATTTTCTCTCAAAACACTCTCAACCAAACACTCCTTTTCCATCAGAGATTTAAGGTAATGATCTTAATTTCTTTAATAATTGATTTGCTAAATGATTTCTTAATTTGTTTTCCACAAATCTTATTGAATTTCTTTGCTTTTCAAGAGGAAAAACCATCCAATTAAGGGGAAACTCATTCATTGTAGGTAAGTTTCGTTCTTCTCCTCTAATGAAAGGTTCTTTACTGAAATTACCAAGTTCTTGGCTCTTTACATATGATTTTCAATAGGTTTTGAGTAATTAATTATGGATTTTAGCTTTATTGAGGTTTTATTGAAGAATCTTGTTATTTTCGATTTGGATCTGTTTTTCCAGTGTTGTGGATTGATTTCAATCTTATTTTGGATGTATTATAATGTGGATAAGTTGTTTTTGGTAATGGAATCCCGAAATTAGTAGAATCTCTAATTGTTAGGTTGTTAGTTAAGGGTTTTTAAGGTGTTTAATCATTGTTGGAAGTAAAAGGATGTTGGGAATGAGTTTTTAGATATTAATTGATGAAGTTTGATGTTTCGAATCGTTATAATATGGCTGGGTTAAGATTGAGTAGTGTTTGAGGTTGATTTTAGTAAGTTTCGGATGAGTTTTGAGTGGGCATCTTGAGAGCTACGGGATTATGGGTTGACACAGAGTATTGGATGCCTTTTAATGCATGTTTCCTCTGGTTTTGTGTGGCTGAAACAGGGGATAATCAAGGCGTAGCATCTTGAGGTGGTTCTAGGCTTGCCGAGAGCTTGTTTCGCGGTAGTAAGCAAGGTGAAGTGAAATCGGTGAGTGGAAACGGTCTTAAAAGTCTTTCAATGCTTTGAAAGTGGTTTTGGGAGTTTAGGATAAGTTTGAAACACTTAACTAAGCTCGGAAGTAAGTTTCCCTCTTTTGCTCTTTAATATCGGTTCGGATATGAGCATGTGTGATTCATGTTTTAGTCGTAAACATGGTTTCCTTTACTTACTATTAATGCATGATTTTAAAGTACATATGCATTGGTTTAAAGGTATATTTAATGCTAGTGGGCATTGGTTTTTATTCCGGTCGGGAATGTGATATTGCTATGGCAATGTGATTTGCATATGTGGGGATTTGGTGTAATGCATTGTAAAACAGTGAGTAAATGGTTTTGTAAATGATATATTGGCTATATGACAAAGTGAGAAAACATTCGGATATAGTTGGCATGCCATAGGATAAAGTGCACTATAATATGGCTAAAAATTGACCGTGGGTTAAGAGTCTTTGAGGTATAGCAGTCGGCTACCCGGACTATGTTGTTATCACTTGGGTTGAGCGGTCGGTTCCCCTTGTTGATGTAAAGCTTGCGGTCGGCAAGGTTGTAAATTCATGCGGTCAGCATGGAGTGGTCTTAATGATGATCGGTCATTAAGGGAGATCCGTGTATCTGATGTGTAAGGTTAACGGTCGGTTAACTAAAAATTATCGGTCAGCTAATCAAGGATAGTGGTCGACTATCCGTGGTTACTAAAATTGCTAATATATGAGAATTTTAGTGTTGAATTTGTATATAATGCTTTGGGATTTACGCATGGTTATGTATACAATGCTTTGGGATTTAAGCATGGTTTTGTGTTGATGCTTTGGGTTTAAGCATGTGGAACATATATATATATATATATATATATATATATATGGTTTAGCATATGGTTGATATGCATGTTTTGTTTTGAAACTATTGGAACTTGCTTAGGTCATAAACATGGTTTACAAATAAGAGTTGGATTCAAGGGTTTTAAATGCATCATCTTTTAAGAGCATCCTCACTAAGCAAGTGTGCTTGCACTCTCTTTTCTCTAATGATGCATAGCATTAAAGCTTGGAGGCAACAAAGTCAAGGATTAAGTGATCCAAAGACAAGACTATTTGAGTATGAACTCAGTTTTAGTTTTCGGTTAATAAGACAATATGTTCGCCATGGATTTTTGGGATTTGAAATTCAGTTTTCCCTGGTTTTGAGCATGTGTAATGCTGTGATTTTGGAGTTTGATTGTTGATGCTTTGCTTATCATGCACTGTTACCTATGGTTGATATTATATGGTCATACCTAGGTATGCATCTAGATGGTTTTGCTTGGATGACATGTTTTGATGAGCTAACCCTGTTGAGTATGGTATTGATGTGTTGTTGGTATGGTGTTCTTGCTGATAATTGTTTAGTTGTGCATTTTGGTATGTTTGGTGGTGAGTTATAGGGAGCATGCCTTTAGATCAATCTATTGGGAGGCATAGTCTTGTGTTATGGTTAAATCTTGGTACAATTGTTGTTAAATGTGATGTTGGGTGCTTATATGTTTGTATACAGGTTGTTAGGACTTAAATGTATCTAGTATTGTGTGAAAATCAGCTAAGAATGTCATTACAGGTCCAGGCGTATCAAAACAAGTGTCCTCGTACCGATACGGCTAGGCCATTTCAGACATAACATTTCGATACGCGGGAGGGTGTTTCGATACGATCCTGCCTTTTCAGGCTTAACGTTTTGGTACTCGAGCAACTGTTTCGATAAGGTCATAGGCATTTTTGTTAGGCGTACCTATATGTGAACAAGCATTTTGGTACAAATTTTAGCTACTAGAATCTAATTTTTTGATAACGTATAGGCGTATCGAAACACGAGTATGCGTACCGGTACGGGTACCGTTAAGTTGGTTAATTTGGAATCTTGAAAGTTTCTGGTTCTTTCATTTTGGTCCTTGAGTCTTGGGAATGCAATTGTATGAGTTGGGATGATTAAATTGATCTAGAATTTATCAAATTGGCATGTAAATGGACTAATTGAGGATTGGTAACCTTAAATTCAACTTTGGTTTTGTAATTTAAATTTTTAGGTTTTAGTCATCAATTAAGTTTATGATACGATTGATTGTCCTTTTGTGGCTCGTTTCATTTGAGAACCTACCCGCTGCGAGTATGAACATGTAGGAGCTATAATTTGCATTTAGACAAGATAAAAGAAAAAAATGGACCGACTTTTCGTAACCTTTCTTCGGTTTGCTTTGGCAAACCTAATGTAGCACTCTCATTTCGGTCGGGTGTCTATGTCGGGTTGAGGGGGTTACAATATATATGTGATTAGTGGATTTTGATGAAAGAATATATTTTTTGTCGCTTGTTATTAATAACTTTAAGCTACCTCACTAAGCTTATGCTTACTCTATCCTTTCAATGCATTTCAGGGTGAACTTGCTTATGAATTTCTTTCGAGCTCGGACGAGATCACAATTGTCATGATGTATGTTCGTAATCCCCTTAGAAACTCCTAGATGGTGGCACACAGTCGATAAGAATGCATTTAGATTTCCTTTTTGGTTACATGTGTATATATATATGCTCTATAAGTATTCGAAGCTTTGTAAAGGTCCTTAATATGTTTTATGGTTGTTTGATTTGAGTTAGTTGTTGTGATCGTATGATTGGTTATTTACATGTATACGTGTGGTAAATGGCCTATTATATCTTTTGGTTGCTAGTTAGCTAAGCTTTGCTTATTATGGTGATCATATTCTTGCCTATTTGATAAGCTATATTAGAGATGGATTCGAATGCTTAATTGTTGACTAAGTTATGATTAAGTATGTTGTTCGAATGGTTGATGGTAGTTAAATTATATTAGTCATTAGTTTTGATTATGGTTAAATGTTTGGTGGTAGTATGCACATGCTTAATAGGTGACCTTGGTTAGATTGTTTAAATATAGGTTTCCATTTGACATTGCTATGTTTGTTTCATTATGTTATCTATGACGGGCTAGTTTAAAAAATGTTTATGTCTCAAAAATGATTTAGTTATTTATTCAAGTGATATCTAAATTGCTTATAGTAGCAAATAATTTGAATAATTTGGTTGATAACAGAGCCACTAATCTGATTAAATACTTAAAAATATCTTGATATACTCCTTAATTCAATTTGCTCCTTGTAAAGGAACTAGGTTCCTTCCTTGGTTTTTAAGATTAAATCGTAATCTGTTAATAGTAAAACATGATAATAAGTATGATAGAAGTCACTTGAATTCATGTTATTGTTTTAAATCAGAGTTACAAATTATGTTAAGACTAACAGTTGATATCAATTGAAGAATAGAAAATTTATCTTACCCTGAATTTTGCAAATGATGTTTAAAAATTCTTTGATCTGCTTGTATTCATATTCGTAACATTGGAAGGATTTGTTCTTGCTTTCTTGTAATGTGTATTTGAGTTGAAAAATTGTATGTTCTTGTTCCCTCTATTTTACCTCTAGTGTTCGATCTGGGAGCTTACAAGTACGTAAGCTGTCTTTTGTGTGTTTTAATAACAGTTCCTAATTTGGTTTACTCCTAAGCAGGGTTAGGGGTGTTTCATAGGCTTCAATTCTAACTCCTAATTATTAAATGGCATTCAAGTAGCTAGAAGAATCTCGACCCCTCTTCTATCTCTAGGTTAAAGAAAAGGCAAAGAGCCTCGGCTTTCGCTGCTGACATCTTCACGAGCTTGGTCACTTCTTGTACTCGGACCAATATTGAACACTCATGTCTTCGTCTTCTTCATTGAGATACCTTCCATTCATGGTGAAATATTTCTAATTGAGTGATCAGATTCGAATCAACACCTTTATGTCATACAATGTTGATGCAACAAGAATATATGCAAGACAAGAATAAAACACAAAAAAGAAATAAGTTAGTACCAGATAAAATGAAGAAATAGAACGGGAAATTAAACAAAGCATCAAATAACCCTATTTACACACCGTCTAAAACACCTAGGTTATCTGTATGGCTCTAAAAGGGATGGGCTTTCTATGTTCTCTATATGCATTTTGGTGCTAAAAGGTACCCGAATTGTCCTCGATGTCCCATACTAAGGGTAGAAAGGCCCCCGGTCATCACCTATTATAGGCTCCTCTTAACCGGGTTTAACTCAGGGGGACTCATTTGCTATGTCCATACGGGAAAAAATATCCCCATGAAAACATAAGGTACTCGAGCTTCGAAGGTACTTGCTAGGCCCATACGGAGGAACAATATCCCCACGAAAGCAATATTATTTTCCCTCACTTGAACAAACGAGTTCATATGTCTAATTTTAAATGCGTTAAAATAAACTCGCATTTATAAACAAATATTAACTTAATCGTCACTTTAAACCGCAACTTCCAGTATTAATAAAGCGATAGTTGTTTTTAGGCCTCACTCCTTTTTAAAAAAAATAAAAAATTGTCCCCAGCGGAGTCGTCATGCTGTAGCGACTATTTTCCGCTACAAAAGTGAAAATTATAAGTGTCTCGCTTTTACTGAAAAATTAATTTAAAAGGGAAATTTGTGAAAACTCGTATTTTTGAAAACATGGAGTCGCTACCGGTCACTTTGGTATACCGGACACCATAAAAACAAACCAAAGATTTTAAAAACTTGGGTTCGGGATTCGATTACGGATGGGAAAAGATTAGCACCCCCACACCGCCCAAAATTGGTACAAAAAATTACCGCTTTATTAAGATCGAATTTTATGGGTTAAAGTGATGATTAAATCAAAATTTGATTATACGTGCGAGTAAATTTTAAGGGCTCCAGTGTTCGAGGAATAAACGAAAACCAGCACCGACGCCTCTGGTACTAGCCAAGTTTACCCTCGAATAAAGGAGCACCACATTAACAGTTTATATCCTGGTATGCATTATAATAAAACATGACAATTAATTATGCATGAACAAATATATACCAATACGAGCAAATAATAACATATTAAAATAAAATACGACAAACACATAAGCACGAGATAACTAAAATAATACTATAATATAATATGCCGTAACATATGATATATTATATACACATATATTTTAACATATGATTTAAATAATAAAAAAAGTTATAGTTATAACACGTTAGATATATAAAAACATATATAGCTTTTTTTTAAATATATATATATATATAAACATAGTATGTATATACAAAACATATACTACTCAAATATACATAAAAACATAGTGTATATATACATATCCTACTTAGTATATATATATAGGTAGAATACAACTTAGTACATATACGACATAATATGTATATAGATATATGCTACATAAAACACCACTCATATAAATGTATATACGATACACATAAAAACCATAATATATATAATAAATAATATATATAAAAACATATATATATATATATAAAGTAACTTAGTACATATATATAGTAGACATATAAATACATGTACATATAAAAATGTACGGCTAAAAAACAATAAATAGAAATATGGTATTTATATGTAAAACATATACTAAAAAATGAAACATAGTATATACTTATATATATTACTTAGTATGTACAGTTTATACATAACTGAGTATATATATAATGTAATATATATAGATATATACTAAAAAAAACATATATACATACGCACATATACACATAGGAACAATTATACGAGAACAAATAAAAGTAATATTAAAATGAAACCATATACTAATCACATCAAATATAAAGATATACATACATACCGTACATGTAAAAACAGATAAAAGCAGTAAACGAATACATATCATGACCAAAAAAAATAAACTAAACACACATACTTATATACGAGAAGATTAAAAGACAAATATTAAACAGCCACCAATAATTAATCCAAACACATTCGAACAACATATATAATAAACATACGAATAAAAAGATATAAAAAATACGTAAGAACAAAAACTAAATAAAAAGATTACCAATAAAATTATCAATATTTCTATTAAATCATAAAAATGGATTACACCACAAATATAAAGAAAAAAGAATATACTCAAACCTAAATATTTATGCTTGATCAGCCAAATTTTATGGGTTGATGTTGGAGTTGAAAAGCTCAGTTCTAGAGTTTTTTCTTAGTGGTTCGAATGGGTGTAGTGTTGGAGTGATTCGGTTAAGAGTGAGTCACTGAGTGATGGTGGGAACCATGGGTGATGGGGGAAAATGTTGGTTTTCAAATGGTGTGGTGAGGTTCGGCCATGTCTATGGGGGTTAAGGAGAGAAACTGGGTAAAGTGAAATAGAAATGGATGAGGAAAATTTGGGACAATGGAGTTGGAAATAATAGTGATTGAAGATTGAGGCCGAGTGGTGTGTGATTATTTTAAGGTGAGGGAGATGGGGAGATGAATGGCTGATTTAGTTGGTCTTTTAGGGGCATGGAGTTAGGCATAGAGTGTAGGGCAGGGGTGTACCGGTTAGGGGTCGTAATCACTCATTTTTATCCGAGTTGTATAATATTATTTATTAATATAATTATTATACGCCATATGTATGCATCATATTATTATTGTTACCTTTAATATGTTTTTTTAAAAAAATGTGTATGTATTGTGTGTATATAGATGTATATACCATTAGTGTTTATTACGTATGCATGTATGTTTAATATTATATATGTATGAATGCATGTTATTAATATTTATGTGTTGTTATTATTATTTATATATGTGTGTGCATGTGTATGTATTACAGTTAATATATTATATGTATACCAAATATTATATGTGTACATTGCATGTGTTTATTATTATTATTATTATTATTATTATTAAAACAAATCAATCAAAAATGAAAATGAAAAAAAGAAAGAAAGAAATTAAAAATTAAAAAAAAGAGGGAGGGGAGTGGAGCACAAGGCTCCACGTCACCCTCCCCAATCCCCAATTGTCTATAAAAGGCGAGGAAGGGCGGAAGCAAAGAAGCAAAATGCAACCCCAAAATTGGGAGCCAAGGCAGCCCGAGCAAGGCTGCCAAATATAGAGAACAATGCTCTCGGCTCCAGCTGGTTCGATACAGTATTCGATCGAAAGTTTTTTTATGGTCTGATCGAGTTAATTTTTGGGCCATGATGAGATGGCACGGAGATCTTGGTGGAGTCGGTCAAAATTTTTCATCCGAGCTTCTAGTGGGGTAGAAATTCGGTCTTTATTTTTGTATTTATTTTAGTTTAATGTTGTTTTAGATATAGGTTAATATATAGTTTATTTTATTATGTTTTTAATTATTGGCATGTTTTTATAATAAATATATTTTGTATGTTCGATTTAGTTCTAAGAGTCTCGGTATCCGGTTAGAAGTGGTATCCCAGGTCTCCGGGTGTTATCTCTTTTGGTACCGTAGACTGAGTTTTTTTATGCATTTGAATTAATGCCATGTCCATGCATTTGTTATGTTGCATATAGTTTTAGGCCTTTGATTCCGGTATTCTAGTAGGAGTGTCTTCCTAGTCTCCGGGTGTCATCTCCTTTGGTACCATGAATATCGAGGCAAATTTAATATTCGAACCATGCATTCAAGGAATTAATTATTAAATCAAATCAAATTTTTATTTTGCTTAATAAATATGATATGAACCCATTAGGTACCAATTTCGGGGTAGTGTAGGGATGCTAACCCTTCCCCATTCGTAACCGACTCCCAAACCCAAGTTTTAAAAATCTCTGGGGGGTTTTTCAGTGTCCGGTCTACCTTATCCAAGTGACCAGTGAGGACTCCATGTTTTCAAAATACGATTTTTCAAAGAATTCCCTTTTCTAAATAATTTTTATAAAAGCGGGAAAATCCCCCATACATGATTTTTTTAATTTTCGTAGCGGTTTTCAAAAAAAATAGTCGCTACAGCATGGCGACTCCGCTGGGGATATTTTTTTTTTGGTTTTCAAAAAAATAAAAAGGGAGTTAGGCCTTAGTTGGGTATGTATCATAATTATTAAGAAAATTTAAGTTCGACTTAATTTAACTTTCACTTTCTACCCTTGTTTGTTTACCGTTTTTTATCATACAATAGTTTTAGAACCTTTAAGAGGGAGTGATTACTTTGCTTCGTGGGGTGTTCACCTCCGTATAGTGTTGTAATTCACTTTCAGAAATTCGGTCCTTATATTTCGTGGGGTTCTCACCCCCGTATGGTATAAGGGTCGTATTCCCTCGAATCGATATCCAAGCGACAATTTGAGTACCATTTTCTTTAGATCTAGATCACACATAGTGGTCCGTATGAGCCCACATTATGTTGCTCGTTTAGAATTAACCCCTTTAGGTTTTGTTTGCTTTTATTTGTTGTACATACCTTTTATTCGCTTTGAATTGATTACTTTATTTTATTGTTAAGTATTTAATTTATTTTAATTTTGTTTATTCGATTGTTTTGCTATACTGACTTGTTTATTTTTGTTTTATTTTTATTTTTTTCCTTTTTTGCATCCAATTTGCATTTCATATCATACATAAATGTTGATTCGAAAATAGTCCAATTTAAAAGGCAATCCATATAAGAGAGAATTTTGTGATACCAAGAGCGATAATGCTACAGTATCGAGTTGGGTCGAACGAAGATCGGTCGATAAAAGAGACAAATTGACAAGGAGACAAGTTTCAGAGGCAGAGACGACATAGCGTGGATGTAGAGGCGGATCCTTGTCAAAGCCAATAGGGGCCATGTTCCCCTCCCCCAAAGTTTAAAGATTTCACATTTAACCCCTTTAAAATTTTAGAAATTTTAATTTAGCCCCTCCAAATTTTTTAAAATTATTATTATATCCCAAAATTTTAAAATAATTTTGATTAAATCTCTTTCAAATTTTCTTAAAAAATGGGTCTTGATAAGTTTCGAAAATTTTAGTTAACTATATGGAAAATTTGAAATAAACCTTTCAAAATCTTTGGAAGTTTTAATCTAAGCCTCCAAAACTTTCAAAAATTTTAAATAGGCCCCTTCAAACTAGATTGTCAAGATCCGCCCTTGAAGAACAGATCATTGTTTACACTCTGACTGCACGGATTAATGATCTTTCTGAAAGCTCCTGGGTACATAGATTACGCTATTGTGGACCTTTTGAGCAGTAGAAGAAGAGAATAGTGAGATCGCCTCTTATTCCAGAAGGGGCGTTAAGACATAGAGCGCGAGCCTTGCTTCACGAAGTCAAGATATCAATAACCGTTATCTGTAATTCATTATTTTAGCTTCTTGTAATCAGACATCTTTTCAGATTCAACTAAAGTCTCTGTAAGGATTATTTGAGAATCAACATCTCCATTGGCATTCATCATCGCAGTTATGGCATTTACCATGCTAACACATTTTCCTTTTGTGTTCATTTTTTCTTTACATTTGTTTTTCATTGCATTCTCATGACATAAAATGGGGTATTAATTTTCCCAAGTGACCATCGCTGTAGAGAGCAATCATAATGGACAAGGGGTCTCGTGATCAGATAGAGCAGATAAATTTCGAGCATTATTGGAAGAATAGAGAGGGTGAATCATTCGAAGATTTTGAATCAAACAAGGCAATTGATACTCGCGTTGGGGACGAGCTAATTAAAGTAAAAGAATTGAAGCAGCAGATATGGCTGATGCAGCAATGCCGCTAAGTTAGAATATGAATCCAGTGCTGGACCATGAAGGGAGTTTAACTCGTTTGTTGGATGAAGTTAGAAAGTTAGGGGTTAGAGCTCACCAGTATTTGTAAAGCATATAAGAATGATATCTGATGTAACAAGCCTTTTATTTAATGAAAGCCTTTCTACGATGATCACTTTGCGACTAATACCTTATTGCATTCATGTTTGCATTTCTTTGATTCAAAAATATTCCATATTAGGGGATTTTTTTATAAAAAGGAAGATGTTCTATAATGTACAGAGATTGATAATGCTACGGTTGGAAATAATCTGAGCATGAAGCAGATAGAGATGAGACAGAAGTAGGGCACCAAGTATGCATTTTGCTCTAAAAAGGTGGCTAATATATGCATGTAGAATATTGTCAATCTTTTGTACACAGACGTCCTATCCTTATAAAAATCCTCCTAAAGAACTATTGGCGAATCAACACCTCATTTGCATTCATTGTGATAGTTCATACTTATTGTTTGCCTTTCACATTTTAGACATTTATGATACATTTCATACATACATTAATTAAATAATAAGATTTTACGGGATCGATGAAAGTAATTCTAGAACCAATTGAAAGAAAGAATGGAACAAACAAAGAAATCGAGACTCGAGCAATTAGAAGATAGGTTTGAGAAAGCAGTTAAGAAAAATGAAAAGTGATGCCAAAGAATTTTGTTTAGTCCCTACTTCCGCCGGATTTCAAGAGGACACCGGGGCATTCTACCAAGTGTAGATCGTTACGATTATGAGGTTGGTTAACAAGAGAATTTTAACACCAACTGGTTGAACAATGGAAAACAAAATAATTGGGGCAAGCTTACACTGCATCTAGAAAGTTAGAATGAGTTGGCACCGTGACAATGACTCGAAAGGCCCTATGCTTGGGTTTCTCATTTTTTTCAAAGAAATCATACAGAAATGTAGGCATAACGTGCTTGAACACTGTAAAGTTTAAGACAATGGATAATTCAAATGTCCATAAAAAATCCATTTTTACGAATGGTCAAAGGAAAATAAATCCTTTGGAAAAATCCAATGTCATAATTGGTATAAACTGATTGTACCCAGGGGAATGGTACAACTAGTCTAGAGCAAACGGCTACCAGTAAAGGCAATTCAAATCTGTTGATCTTTGTGCATTTGGGAAAAATGCAAAAAAATCTATAAGCTAAGCCATAGATTTTTTTTAGAATGTAGTTGTTTTTGCCATAATAAAGTTTCCATTTCATTATTTAGAAAGCATTTTTTTGGCATTCTTTGTTTCTTTATACATTTCATTCATTCGTATGGGATAGTTTTTGTTCTCCCATACGCATATACACATATTTATGAAAAAACATACATATGTACATACCATTTTTATCTCAAATGTACAAGTACCTTAGATTTAGATTGAACACCGTGGGATATTGCGAATGCGAGTATCCGCTAGTCTATTTAGGCTGACAGGGGAACAAAAAAAGTGTTTAGATAATGGACAGTTCCCATTTTTAGGAAATTTTCTTCTCAGGCACTTGTCGTTTAAGATCCTTGAATCAAGGTTGACCCTAAACTTCTACCCCTGAAGAATATTTTAATATCCATGTATGGGATGACGAATGGCATTCCTTCAATTCCCTTCACAAATAATAAAAAAATATCTATTTTTTGTCCCCTTTGAGCCTGATCGTTTCTTTTCATTCGAACCCAAACCAAGGATCACGCCCACATTTGGGGCAAAGAGGATAAGGATTTTGCTCGCGAATTAAAGTCGCCCAGTTTTGACCGCATTACAAAGATGGTACTTCATGAATAAGTGCAAGAAATAAGAAATAATGTACCGGATACGAAGACCAAGAGAAACATCATTATAAGCCGGCAAGAGAAACTTTTGCTCGAAAAGACTGACTAAACCAAATTGCAAGTTTACCAACAAGAAGAATGAAACAATGAAGATTGAAAGCACCAAGTCAGAAAGTGCAATAAAGGACAACAAGAGCCTTGAAGATTTGATCACATTTGAATATAGGGCGCATCAACATTCATTCAAGATGCAAGCTACACATTCCAAAGCTACAAAGAGATAAATGAACTCTAGGGTGAAAACCCATAAATGACAGTCTAGAGCGATCCAAAAAATAAATTAAAGAAGTTTTTTCGTTTGATCATGCTCTGATCAATAAGTTCATAGAAGATATTTCACCAAGAAGAAATAATCCTTAGTTTCATCACCCTTAAACACTCATTTTGGGCCTATATATCCTTTCTTTCATAACCATTAGCTATAGCCTACATTACAATACTCCAAATACCATTTTGATCATTCGTAGATACCTAAATTTTATGAGATTATCTTTAGATTACATTTTGCCTATAAGGGTTAACCTTTCTTCAAGGAACGTCAAACTTTCTAATTGACACCTAAATGAGGGAAGGATGGGGCATGGTGAGTTAGTGAGGTCAAGAGAGCCACTTAAATGGGTTAAAAATTAGATATGGGAAGTGTTCCTCTCGAAAGCCTAAATGGACTAAAAGAGACCATACATATGCATATATCTCCACAACAGTCAAGATATTCTAAGCGTACGCTTCATTTGAGTTTATCTTTGATAATTTGAAGCAAATACGCTATTGCATTTGATATTTTGGGGCCAAATATTGGTTTTAGAAATATTTGTCATCTTCTCCAAATTTTGATTTTAAAAATATTTGTCATTCTTTTCGAAGTTCAATTATTTTCTTATTTTGAAATATACACAAGCAATTTGCCTTTTTACATTACTTTATAATAAGAATTAAAGCATAGAGACCTAGAGTTGGATTTCGCTAAGATGCTTCAATGGGTTCAATGAGGAAGATTGAACTTTAGATTGAGTTCAGGGAGTGAAGGCATGTTGCTCGACCCAATGTTAAGATAAATGAAGACTGCATATTGGGTCTAAAGACAAGAAGGATAGTTGAGCCTAGGATTGAATGAGGCAATGCTGAACAAAAGAATGATGAGAGTCCCTGCATCAGAATAGTATAGGGACTAGAAGAAAGATTTACGAAGATAAGAGGTAACCCCGAAGATAAGAAAGAATGCCCTCGCAAGAAGATTAAAGGATGCAAGACAAGTATTCGATTGATAAAGACGAAGATTGAAGAGCATACTACAAAGAAATGAAGAAATCCAAGAATGACCTTTCAAAGACTTGGAGTATTTGAAGACAAGCAAAGATTTTGATCTGCAGCTTCATGTTGAAGAGGTGGATCCTATTGAAGATTTCCAATTAGTAGCCATTTTGGAGTGAATTCAGTTCTTAAGTCCCACGGGCCACCAGTAAGACATTTGGGCATGGTGTCAAGTCTTCTGTTGATGTCAAGATGGTCAGAAATTGGGGCATCCTTCAAGGTTTTCCAGTCTTCAACTTTCAAGTAAGCAGTGAAAATTATATGGTAGTCTCAAAGTGAGATACCCTTTGATGTCAAGACGGTCAAAAATCGGGGAATCCTTCAAGAGTTTTCTAGTCTTCAACTTTCAAGGAAGTAGTAAAAATTTCCTGGTAGTCTCAAAGTGAGATACCCTTTGATGCCAAGACGATCAAAAATTGGGGCATTCTTTAAAGATTTCCAGCCTTCAGCCTTTTGGGAAGCAGTGGAAATTTTTTGGTACTCATGCCACAGGAAACGTGGTGTCATTTCCGATGATAAAGGTTCTATATAGGAAGAACCCGCATTTTCAAGACTTTGAAGTGAAAGGTTCTACATAGGAAGAACTTGTAACTTCAAGATTGCAGAGCAAAAGGTTCTATATAGGAAGAACTCGTCAAGTTCTATATAGGAAGAACTTGTAGCTCAAAAGATTCGAAGCAAAAGGTTCTATATAGGAAGAGCCCGCAATTTCAGGATTTTAGAGTAAAAGGTTCTATATAGGAAGAACTCGTCGCTCTACCATTTTAGAGTGGATCATTCTATACAGGAAGAACTGGTTACTCTAAGAGTGGGAGGTTCTATATAAGGAGAACCTACAGCTCTAACACTTCGAGGCGAAAGGTTCTATATAAGATTAACCTATAGCTCAAAGACTTCAAAATAGGGAGTTTTATATAGGAAAAGCTCACCGCTCTAGATTTTAGGAAAAAATAAGAAGAAGAAAAAGTGAAGAAGAAGAAGAGAGGATAAAGAGATAGAGAATGAGAAAAGAAAAGAAAAAGGAAAAATAAGAAGAAAAAAAAGAAAAAAGAGAAGAAAAATAGAAGAAAAAGAAAGAGAAAAAAAGGGAAAAAAAGAAAAAAAGAGAAACAGAGAGAGAACCAAAGTGAGAATCCAAAAGGGCACTTAAAAAGAAGCGAGGAGATGATCAAAGTCGATCGACCAGAAATATGTATGCAAAGACCAGCAAAGATTTTGATTACAACCTCGCATTTTGGAAAAATAGATCTCATCAAAGATTTCAATTTGCGACTTCGCCTGTGAAGAGGTGGACCTTAGCGAAGAATCAAAAGTCTTTTGTACTCGCCCAATTATGATATTTCATTGTTGTTGATGCCAAGACGATAAAAAATCGAGACATTATCTCGAGAACTTTCATTTTTTCAGCCTTTTGGAAAGAATCAGGAATTCTTGGTACTCGCGCCATCAGAAAATGGAGATCCGTGTTTAAAGACAAAGGTTCTATATAGGAATAACCCACGTCTTCAGAATTTCAAGATGAAAGTTCTATATAGGAAGAGCTAGTAGTCCTAAGATTTTAGAGTAAGAGGTTTCATATAGGAGGAACTCATGACTCTAAGCGAAAGGTTCTATATAGGAATAACCAGTAGCTCAAAAGACTTTGAAGCAAAGAATTTTATATAGGAGAAACTAATGCTTCAGGATTTCTAAACAAAGGGTTCTATATAAGGAGAACTCTCAGTTTGAATAATCCAAGACGCAAAAGGTTTTATATAGGGAGAACCCGCAACGTTAATAGATAAAGGTGAAAAGTTCTATATAGAGAGGACTTACAGCCAAAGATTTTACAAAGGACGAGCTAAAATTCTATATAGGGAGAATTTGCTAGTCGATGTTGAGATGAATATAAATCGGAGCATTAAAAATTGAAGCTGCTTGAAGAGTTGGTCGAGGAAGAGAGGAAAGTTCTAGAAGAACTCGTGATTCCAAGGCTAAAGACAGGGAAGTAGGACAAAAATGAGTACTTTTGGTATTTGCTTTGTTCCCGTTTCACAAGGACAAGCAAAGAGGGGAAATTGTAATCACTCATTTTTGTCTGGATTGTATAATATTATTTATTATTATTACTATTATTATTATACGCCATATGTATGTATCATATTATTATTGTTACCTTTAATATGCTTTTTTAAAAATGTGTATGTATTGTGTGTATATATATGTATATACCATTAATGTTTATTATGTATGCATGTATGTTTAATATTATATACGCATAAATGTATGTTATTAATATTTATGTGTTGTTATTATTATTTATGTATGAGTGTGTATGTGTATGTATTAAAGTTAATATTGTATATTATATGTGTACATTGCATGTGTTTATTATTATTATTAAAAAATCAATCAAAAAATGAAAATGAAAAAAGAAAGAAAGAAAGAAATTGAAAATTAAAAAAGAGGGAGGGGAGTAGAGCACAATGCTCCACGTCACCCTCCCCAATCCCCAATTGCCTATAAAAGGCGGGGAGAGGTGAGAGCAAAGAAGCAAAATACAGCCCAAAAATTGGGAGCCAAGCAGCTCGAGCAAGGCTATAGAGAGCAGTGCTCTCGACTCTAGCTGGTTCGACCCAGCATTCGATCAGAAGTTTTTTTATGGTCTGATCAAGTTAATTTTTGGGCCATGACGAGATGGCACGGAGATCTTGGTGGGGATCGGTTAAAGTTTTTCATCCGAGCTTCTAGTGGGGTAAAAATTTGATCCTTATTTTTGTATTTATTTTAATAAATGTTGCTTTAGACATAGGTTAATATATAGTTTATTTTATTATGTTTTTAATTATTGACATGTTTTTATAATAAATATATTTTGTATGTTAGATCTAGTTCTTAGAGTCTCGGTATCCGGTTAGGAGTGGTATCCCGGGTCTTCGGGTGTCATCTCTTTTTGGTACCGCAGACTATGAGTTTTTTTATGCATTTGAATTAATGCCATGTCCATGCATTTATTATGTTGCATATAGTTTTAGGCCTTTGATTCCGATATTCTAGTGGGAGTGTCTTTCCGGTCTTCGGGTGTCATCCCCTTTGGTACCATGAATATCGAGGCAAAATTAATATTCAAACCATGCATTCTAGGAATTAATTATTAATTCAAATCAATTTTTATTTTTCTTAATAAATACGATACCAACTCGTTAGGTACTAATTTTAGGGCAGTGTGGGGGTGCTAACCCTTCTCCATCCGTTACCAACTCCTGAACCCAAGTTTTTAAAATCTTTGGCTTTGTTTTTAGTATCCGTTCTACCTTATCCAAGTGACCGGTGGCGACTCCATGTTTTAAAAATACGAGTTTTCAAAGAATTCCTTTTTCTAAATAATTCTTATAAAAACGGGAAAATCCCCCATACACGATTTTTCAATTTTTGTAGGGACTTTTCAAAAACAATAGTCGCTAAAAGGGTATGGTGAAAGCATGGGTGAATTAGGCGTAGGGGAAGGCAAAAGTATGGGTAATGGTTGACAGGGTATGGTGATGCCATGTAGTTTGGTTGAGTAAGGGAAGTATGGCAGCAACTTTTCCATCTCTTTTTTTTACTTTTACTTTTATTTTTCATTTTTTGATTTTTGTAATAATAATAATATAATTAAAACCTGAATAAAAATCGATGATTACATACCCAAATATAAATGGATTTATATTCAATACACAAGTGGTGGAACAAAAATACTCAGCTGCATTGCTGGAGAATGCGAATTTAAGCATATACTTCCATTCCTCTTTTGTACCGTGTAACACCCCGGTTTTGGGCCTAACGGATTTGAGGTTTATTAGACGGTCCGGTGGACCAGGTTAGAGATTTGAGTCAGATATGGGACTTTATATTTTTTTGTTAAGATAAAAATATGGAAAAATAGTTAAAATCATCTTTTAATATATATTGATTTTTGGTAGAATCAATTTTGGAAAAGGGAATTTGGAAATGTGACATTTTGGGTTAGTGACCAAAATGCGGTTTTTGAAAACTGTTTTAAAGTGACTCAAATCAAAAGGGTCAAATCCTTATAGTCCCGAAGGAGCTAATCTACCAAGTGTTTGCTGGTGGTTTCTCCCTTCAATTAAATCATTTTAGACATGTGTTTTAAAAGGGTGTTAGGAAGGATTAAATATCTAAAGTTAGTTATTAGCTTTTAAAAGAAATTTACGTAACTTTTTCCTAAACCTTTTCTCTCAACTTCTTTTCTTCCAAACACTCAGGATTTCATCAAAATCCAGAGGTGGGAATTCTTTTCACTCAGATTATTGATTTTAACTTGATTCTTTAACTTTGTTTTGCAAAATCTCATTGAAATTTTATGTTTTTTAGCTTTAAACAAGCCAATTGAGGGAGAAATCATATAACAGGGGTAAGGTCCATGATCTCCTCTTTTAAATGGTTATTTATTAATATTCCCAAGTATTTGATCCTTGATTTATAAATTGTAAAGTGGTTTTAATGTTTTATCAATGTTTAATTGAGTTACTTTGGAAATATTGATGAAATATGGTAATTTCTGAAGTGGATCTGATTTCCAGTATTTGAGATTGAATTAATATATGTTTTGGATGTGTTTTGATGTTGATAAGTTATTTTTATCAATAGAATCCCGAAACTCTTGAATCTCTAATTATTTAGGTTCCTAGTTTTGAGTTGTTATGGAGATAGTCGAGTTTAATCTTTGCCGGAGGTAGAAGGATGTTAGGAAAGGGTTTTTTGATGTCATTTGATGTTGGTTGATGGGTTGAATTGTTGTTTTATGGATGGGTTAAGTTTCAGAAACGTTTGATGATGATTTCGGTATGTTTCAGATGGTTTTCGAGTGGGAAACTTGGGAGTTGCGTGAGATTGTTATTAGACAATGGTTTGAGTGAATTTTAATGCATTTATCCTCTGGTTTTATGTGTTTAAAATAGGGGATAATCAAGGCGACGAAGCTTGACGTTGTTGTGTTGCTTGTCGGGAGCTTGTTTTGCGTTGGCAAGGAAGGTGAGGCGTATCGGTGAGTGGAAACTGGTTTTAATGCTTTTCCAAGGTTTGTAAAGGTTGTTGGGAGTTTAGGGTAAGCATGAGACACTTGCCTAAGCTCGGAACTAAGTTTCCCTTATTTTTCTCTTGAATATCGGCTTGGATATGAGCATGTTGTTGGCATGTTTTGGTGATAAATATGGTATGATTTACTTACTGGAAATGCATGATTTTAAGTACATATGCAGGGGATTTAAAGTATATTAAATGCTTTTAAGCATTGGGTTTCATTCCGGTTGGGAATGGTGTTATTGCATTGGCAATGAGATTTGCATATCTGATGTTTTGTTTAATGCATTGTGAAACAGTAAGTAAATGGTTGAACAATGGTTTTTAAATGATATATTGGTTGTGTGACAAGTGAGAAAACAATCGGATATAGTTGGCATTCCATAGGATTAAAAGAGCACTATAAAATATGAACAAATCGATCGTGGCCATGGGTCCTTGAGGTATGGCGGTGTAAAAAGGCTACTCGGACTGTTGGGACCTCATTTGGGGCATGTGGTTTAACTAGGCAACCCAAATTGATGGTAATCTTGCGGATTAACTAGGCAAGAAAGTAAATCTCGCGGTATAACTAGGCGAGGTAATAAAATCTTGCGGTTTAACTAGGCAAGGAGGTATGACTCACGGTTTAACTAGGCGAGGTTGTTTATTCTTATGGTTTAGTAAGGAAAAGATGGTAAACTTGCGGTTTAACTAGGTAAGGTTGGTAAACTTGCGGTGTAACTAGGCAAGGGTGATAAGCTTACGGTTTAACTAGGCGAGGGTGTCGAATCTTGCTGTCTAACTAGGCAAGGTTTGGGGTATCATGCGGTCTAACTAGGCATGGTATAAAAGATCCGTGTATCCGATATGTGTGGAAAGAGGGTAATCTATCCAAGGTCACTATAAATGCCAATATATTTGAAAGTTCATGTGTATGAACCTTGTTTTAATGCTTTGGGATTTAAGCATGGTTTGTTTAAAATGCTTTGGGATTTAAGCATGGATTGTACATGATGTTATATAAAGGTTATTATGTATTGATTCAGTTGGAATCATGGGAAAATGCTTAGGTTGTAAGCACGTTTTGGGGAAAGCAGGCATATGGTTTTCAAATGGTTTTAATGCATCATTGTTGTATGAACATCCTCACTAAGCATTTGTGCTTACGCTCTCTGTTTCCTAATAATGCAGAGCATTAAAGTTCGAGGCAGCAAAGGCAAGATTTGCAAGGATCCAAGAGATAAACTGCTTTTAAGTATGAACTCGGTTTATGTTTTTGGTTAATAAGGTAATGTTTTCGCCATGGTTTTTGAGAGTTGTAAATCCGCTGCATTGTGGTTCTTTAGAATGATTCTATGCTGGTTTTTGATGATGGTTAAATGTTGCTCAGCTTGATGTTATTTCTTGCCTATAATTGGGGTTGAATGAGTGTCTAGGTATGCATCTAGATTTCCCTTGTGGGTTGTTATGTTGTGCTGGGTTGACCAAGTTTAATATGCTATGTTGAGTGTGTTGGCATGATGCATGTGCTGAGAATGGCCTAATTGTGCATTTTGGTGTTTTTGGCAAAGTGGTCTAGGAAGCATGCCTCTAGTGTGATCCCTTGGAAATATGAGGTTGTGTTGGTTGCCTAAACTTGGTTTAAATGTAAGATTATGTATATTCAAGTGTTGATGTGCATGTACGCAAGTTTCTATGGGCCAATTGCATCTAGAATTGTGTGAAAAACCAGCTAATTTTGACATTACAGGCCAGGCGTACCGATACGCGGGGGACCGTATCGGTACGGCTAGGCAAATAAGGCCAGGGTGGTTCGGTACAGGTAGGGGCGTTTCGATACGCCTAATGGTTACTGGAATTTTACTTTTTGGATGAGTGGCCGTGTACCGAAACAGAAGGGGACCGTATCTGTACGGTGTGTAAGGATTTTAAAACGTATTTTATACTCGAAGTGGCATACCGGTACGGGTCTTGCCATATCGAAATGTTGAGTTCACAACCGTATCGATACGGGACTTAGCATATCAATACGGATATCGTTGATTCTGTTAATGTCTTGGAAAGACAGTTTTGATTTCTTTCAGTTTAGTCCCCGAATCTTGTTTTGGCAATTATTTGAGCATGGATGATTGTTTGAAGTTGATTTTTGAAAGATAAGCATGAAATATATTTAATTAAAGGTTAGTAACTTAAAAATTAGAAAAGCCCTTTTATTTTGTAGAAATTGCATTTTGGTCCCTAAGTTGTGTTTGTGGCCAATTGGGTGTCGTTACGATGCCCGATTGATATGAGTGCTCACATGTGGACAGTATGAACGTGTAGAAAAGAATCATTGCATATAGACAAGATAAAAGAAAAAATGGACATGTTTTAGGTTTAATCTTCCTGGTTTACTTCGGTAAACCTAATGTAGCTTGCTCGGTTCGGTCTTGCAACTAGGCCGGGTTGAGGGGGTTACATTTGTTGGTATTAGAGCCAGGTTTGTAAAATTTTGGGACGTTGTTGTTTGACTATCTGATGTTGTTCAAACTGTACGGTGATTGTCTATATGTTCGGTGATAGTTTAATGTTCTGTTAGGGTATGTTTGGGAACAAATTGCCTCTTACCGAGGTTTTAAATGGTTTTATAAAGTTTTCTTTGATCCTTTGCCTAATGCCAGCCTAACTTTAATGTGTTTTGATGTTCTTGTTAACGTGGTTTAACGTGAGTTCGCGTAATGGTTGGCAGTGCCGAAGTTGTGCAGAATAGTGATGTGGAGGGGAATCTTCTGATGTTTTACCTTTTTCTCCTTCGCTGGTTACTCCAGTTGATGTTGGGGCAGGCGGTGTACCCCAAGCCCCTCTAGTGTCAATTTTTGGTGATCTGACCCCGTTAGTCCAAGCGGTGATGAAAGCTTTTCGGGTAGAGGTGGCTGGTGTGCAAGTGCGAGCACAGGCACCTACTGTGGTGGTCAAACAAGGTTCATCCTTAGCTGTCTCTAGGTAGGCAGCAAGTGTAGGCTTGGGTAAGAGAGCGACTGATTTTGGCTTTTTTGGGAAGAAAATTAGGAGGTCTCATGATAAGAGGCGTAAGTCAGGTCACAAGCGTGGTAGCAGTGTTGGCCAGGGTAACCAATGAGTTCGTGTTAGGGCTAAGTGTAAGCGTTGTGGTAGACGTCACATGGGTGTATATTGGGGAAATACCATGAGTTGCTGGAAATGTGGATCTTCTGATCACCTGAAGCGTGATTGTCCTCTTGTTGTGAGAGCTACATCGGTTTAGGATGTTGTTGTGCAACATGAGAAGGGTGGACTGGCGCAGATCTTTGCTCATCAAGTAGGTTGCAATGACACAGATGTGGTCGTAGGTACTTTTGCTTTGCAATCCTTGTCCTTGTTATCTTTGTTTAATTCGGGGTCTACGCTTCCATATATGTCAAGTGAGCATATGTATGATGAGTTCTCCTGGAGTGTTGGTGGGAGTTGGCATGTTAGTTACTGAGTTTGATATGAAGTGTGTTCGCATGAGGGTTATTTCCCAAGGTTTTAGCGTGATCAGTGCTGTTGGGTTTTAGACCGCTAGCTGCTATGACTGTTGTGCAAGCGTCGAATGTGCTAGAGACATTCGAGATGATGTTGTGTTGGGTATTTTCTAAATACTTAGATTAGTGTGGTGATTAGAATAGTGGTGTTCTCGAGTACTGTGGTACCGAAAAAGAGTTTTGCTTAAGTTTTAAGGGTTACTTGAGTGCTTCATTGTGTTGGAGGAATTTTTTATGCCAGGAATGTTATAAGTGAGTGTGGACGTTGATCATGCACAGTACAAAAACACTTATATGTATATATTTAAATATGCCAGTACATGCATACATATTTGGGCACGGCATTAGAGGTTTTGCATCCATGTGCATAGGCATCTAGGATGACATGTAAGAAACCACACATACATACGTATACACTTACGGATAACCTTTTGGAGGTAGTGGTAGTGTTAGTAGCTAGTTCTTCTGGTGAGTTGGTTATGTTAAGAAGTTTGTACCGGCGTTGTCCTTTAATGGTGCAAGGTCATGAGTTTGTCGTAGATCTGATGGAATTGCCATTCCATGGTTTGATATCATTTTGGGTATGGATTGGTTAAGTGAGCTAAGAGCAGTTGTGGATTATGAATCCAAGAGGATTTTCTTGAGGTTGGCTGACGACTATGAAGTTGTGGTGGTTGGCGATAATGTTAAGTTTTTGTCCAATGTGGTCTCGGCTGTTAGAGCGGAGAAGATGATGTTCGATGGCTTCCAAACTTATTTGGCTATTATTATAAATCCGGAAGCCAAGGGTGTTCGAGTGCAGGACATTCGGACCGTTTGCGACTTTCCTGAGTTTTTTCCTGAGGAGTTGTCGGGTTTACCTCCGAATAGGGAGTTGGAGTTTTGTACTGAGACATATGAGGGTACATCACCGGTGTCCAGTGCTCCTTATAGGACGGCACCAAAAGAATTGAAGGAGTTGAAGTCTCAGCTTCAGGAGTTGATGGACCATGGGTTCATTCGACCAAGTGTTTCTCTGTGGGGTGCTCTTGTTCTCTTCGTAAAAAAAAGAAGGATGGTACGATGCGTATGTGAATTGATTATCGTCAGTTGAACAAGTTGACAGTAAAGAATAGGTACACGTTACCGCGGATTGATGACTTGTTCAATCAGTTCCGTGGAGCATTTCCAAGATAGATTTAAAGATCGGGGTATTACCAGTTGAAGGTTAAAGATGTAGATATGCATAAAACCGCGTTCCGCACGAGGAATGGGCATTATGAGTTTTTGTTCATGCCTTTCGGTTTCACAAATGGCTCGGTTACATTTATGGACATGATGAATAGAGTGTTCCATGAGTATCTGGATCTGTTCGTTGTGGTGTTCATAGATGATATTCTCGTGTACTCCCGTACCGAGGAAGAGCATGTTTGATATTTGCGGATTGTGTTGCAAGTGTTGAAGGATAATCAGTTATACGCTAAGTTGAGCAAGTGTGAGTTTTAGCTTAAAGAAGTGACATTCCTTGGTCATGTGGTTTCTATGGAGGGTATTCGCGTTGATCCATAGAATATTAAGTCAATTCTCGGTTGGAAGCCACCTAAGTCTAAATTGGAGGTGCGTAGTTTTCTTAGGTTGGCTGGTTATTATCGTTGTTTCGTTGAGGGGTTCTCGAGTCTTGCAACACCGTTAACTAAGTGGTTACAGAAGAATGTTCTGTATGTGTGGACGGAGAAGCAACAACATAGTTTCGAGAAATTAAAGGAAGTTTTGACACATGATCCTGTGTTAATTCAGCCTGAATCTGGAAAGGAGTTTGTGGTTTATAGTGATGCATCGTATGTTGGCTTGGGTTGTGTGCTGCTGCAGGATGGGAAGGTTGGGGCCTATGCGTTGAGGCAGTTGAAAGTTCATGAATGCAATTATCCAACTCATAATTTAAAGCTTACGGCTGTGGTATTCGCTTTGAAAATTTGGCGACATTACCTTTTTGGTAAGAAGTGTATGATTTTTACGTATCACAAGAGTTTGAATTAGTTGGTTTCTCAGGAAGATTTGAACCTTAGGCAACGTAGATGGTTGGAGTTGTTTAAGGACTGCGACTTGACAATTGTGTATCATCTTGGTAAAGCCAATGTGGTTGCGGATGCATTGAATCGTGAGGTGATGGTTGAGTTTTGAGCTATGTTTGCAAGGTTGAGAGTGACATGGGAAGGTGGGTTGTTGGCCGAGTTGCAGGATTAGCCTACGTTGTCATAGATGATTAAAGCTAAACAACCGTACGAAGATCCTTTGGTTGAGAATATTAAAGACATATTGGAGGGTAATCCGATGGATTTTATTTTTGATGATGACGGGGTACCTAAGTCCATTTTAGTTGATGGGGATCTGAGGTTTACGGCAAGGTTTTGGGGGAGTTTGTACCATCCCTTGGGTTCGAGGTTAGGTTTTAGCACTACATATCATCCTTAGTCGGATGGGCAGTCTGAGTGGGTTATCCAGGTTTTGAAGGATATGTTGAGGTGTTGTATTATCGAGTTCCAAGGAACCTGGGAGAAGCACTTGCCTTTAGTTGAGTTTTCTTACAACAACAATTATCAGGCGAGTATACAGATGGCACCTTATGAGGAGTTATATGGCTGGATGTGTCGTACGCCCTTATGTTGGGCTGAGGTGGGGGAAAAACATGTTACCCTACCAGATGTGTTGAAAGACACAGATGAGAAGGTCAAGCTTGTATGCGACCGGTTGAAAGCGGTTGTGGATCGGCATAAGTCTTATGCGGATTTGAAGCGTAAAGAGGTTGAATATGCGGTGGGCGATCGCATATTCTTGAAGGTGTCACCATGGAAAAAGGTGATGAGATTCGAACGTAAGGTTAGGCTTAGTCTGAGGTTTATTGGACCATACGAAGTTATTGAGTGTGTGGGTCCTGTGGCATACCGGTTGAGGTTGCCTCCTGAGTTGGAGAAAATTCATAATGTGTTCTATGTTTCGATGTTGAGGAGATATCGATTAGATTCATCGCATGTTATGTCGGTAAATGATGTGGATTTGAGCCCGGATCTATCCTTTGATGAGAAACCCGTAGAGATCCTCGATACCAGCAAGAAAGTCCTACGTGGTAAGACGATAGAGCTCGTAAAGGTCTTGTGGCGACACCGAGGTGTTGAGGAAGCTACTTGGGAAAGCAAGGCAGATATGAAGGAGCAATTTCCGTATCTGTTTCCTCCAGGTAATTTCGGGGACGAAATTTCTTAAGTGGGGGAGAGTTGTAACACCCCGGTGGACTAGGTTAGAGATTCGAGTCAGATCCGGGACCGTATATTTTTTGATAAGATAAAAATATGGAAAATTAGTTAAAAATCATCTTTTAATATATATTGATTTTTGGTGGAATCAATTTTCGAAAAGGGGATTTGAAAATATGACATTTTGGGTTAGTGACCAAAATGCGATTTTTGAAAACTATTTTAAAGTGACTAAAATCAAAAGGGTCAAATCCTTAGAATCCTTAAGGAGCTAATCTACCAAGTGTTTGCTGGTGGTTTCTCCCTTCAATTAAATCATTTTAGACATGTGTTTTAAAAGGGTGTTAGGAAGGATTAAATATCTAAGTTAGTTATTAGCTTTTAAAAGAAATTTACGTAACTTTTTTCCTAAACCTTTTCTTTCAACTTCTTTTCTTCCAAACACTCAAGATTTCATCAAAATCCAGAGGTGAGGGATTCTTTTCACTCAGATTATTGATTTTAACTTGATTCTTTAACTTTGTTTTGCAAAATCTCATTTAAATTTTATGTTTTTTAGCTTTAAACAAGCCATTTGAGGGAGAAATCGCATAACAGGGGTAAGGTCCGTGATCTCCTCTATTAAATGGTTCTTTATTGATATTCCCAAGTATTTGATCCTTGATTTCTAAGTTTTAATGTGATTTTAATGTTTTATCGATGTTTAATTGAGTTATTTTGGAAATATTGATGAAATATGGTAATTTCCAAAGTGGATCTGATTTCTAGTATTTGAGATTGATTTAATATATGTTTTGGATGTGTTTAGATGTTGATAAGTTGTTTTTATCAATAGAATCTCGAAACTCTTGAATCTCTAATTATTTAGGTTGCTAGTTTTGGTTGTTGTGGAGATAGTCGAGTTTAATCTTTGTTGGAGGTAAAAGGATGTTAGGAAAGGGTCTTTCGATGTTATTTGATGTTGGTTTTTGGGTTGAATTGTTTTTTTATGGCTGGTTAAGTTTCGAAAACGTTTGATGATGATTTCGGTATGTTTTAGATGGTTTTCGAGTGGGCAACTTGGGAGTTACGGGAGATTGCTATTAGGCAATGGTTTGAGTGCATTTTAATGCATTTATCCTCTAGTTTTATGTTTTTAAAACAGGGGATAATCAAGGTGATGAAGCTTGATGTTGTTATGTTGCTTGTCGGGAGCTTGTTTCACGTTGGCAAGGAAGGCGAGGCGTATCGGTGAGTGGAAACTGGTTTTTAATGCTATTCCAGGGTTTGTAAAGGTTGTTGGGAGTTTAGGGTTTGCATGAGACACTTACCTAAGCTCGGAAGTAAGTTTCCCTTATTTTGCTCTTGAATATCAGCTTGGATATGAGCATGTTGTTGGCATGTTTTGGTGTTAAACATGGTATGATATACTTACTGGAAATGCATGATTTTAAGTACATATGCAGGGTATTTAAAGTATATTAAATGCTTTTGAGCATTGGGTTTCATTCCGGTTGGGAATGGTGTTATTGCATTGGCAATGAGATTTGCATATGTGATGTTTTGTTTAATGCATTGTATAAAACAGTAAGTAAATGGCTGAACAATGGTTTTTAAATGATATATTGGTTGTGTGACAAGGTGAGGAAACAATCGGATATAGTTGGCATGCCATAGGATTAAAAGTGCACAATAAAATATGAACAAAATCGATCGTGGCCATGGGTCCTTAAGGTATGGCGGTGTAACAAGGCTACTCGGACTGTTGGGAGCTCATTTGGGGTATGCGGTTTAACTAGGCAACCCAAATTGATGGTAATCTTGTGGATTAACTAGGCAAGAAAGTAAATCTCGCAGTTTAACTAGGCAAGGTAATAAAATCTTGCGGTTTAACTAGGCAATGAGGTATATCTCACGGTTTAACTAGGCAAGGTTGTTTAATCTTATGGTTTAGTAAGGCAAAGATGGTAAACTTGCGGTTTAACTAGGCAAGGTTGGTAAACTTGCAGTGTAACTAGGCAAGGGTGATAAGCTCGCGGTTTAACAAGGCGAGGGTGTCAAATCTTGCGGTCTAACTAGGCAAGGTTTGAGATATCATACAGTCTAACTAGGCATGGTATGAGAGATCTGTGTATCTGATATGTTTGGATAGAGGGTAATCTATACGGGGTCACTATAAATGCCAATATATGTGAAAGTTCATGTGTTTGAACCTTGTTTAAAATGCTTTGGGATTTAAGCATGGTTTGTTTAAAATGCTTTGGGATTTAAGCATGGTTTGTTTAAAATGCTTTGGGATTTAAGCTTGGATTGTACATGATGTTATATAAAGGTTATTATGTATTGATTCGGTTGGAATCATGGAAAATGCTTAGGTTGTAAGCACGTTTTGGGGAAAGCAAGCATATGGTTTTCAAATGGTTTTAGTGCATCATTGTTCTATGAGCATCCTCTCTAAGCATGTGTGCTTACGCTCTCTTTTTCCTAATGATGAACATCATTAAAGTTCGGGGCAGCAAAGGCAAGGTTTGCAAGGATCAAAGAGATAAACTACTTTTGAGTTTGAACTCGATTTATGTTTTCGGTTAATAAGGCAATGTGTTCGCCATAGTTTTTGGGAGTTGTAAATCCGCTACATTGTGGTTCTTTAGAATGATTCTATGCTGGTTTTTTATGATGGTTAGATGTTGCTCAGCTTGATGTTATTTATTTCCTATAGTTGGGGTTAAATGAGTGTCTAGGTATGCATCTAGAGTTCCCTTTTGGATTGTTATGTTGTGCTGGGTTGACTAGGTTTAATATGCTATGTTGAGTGTGTTGCCATGATGCTTGTGCTGAGAATGGACTAATTGTGCATTTTGGTATGTTTGGCAAAGTGGGAAGCAAGCCTCTAGTGTGGTCCCTTGGAAATATGAGGTTGTGTTGGTTGTTTAACCATGGTTTAAATGTTAGATTATGTATATTCAAGCGTTGATCTGCATGTACGCAAGTTGCTATGGGCCAATTGCATCTAGAATTGTGTGAAAAACCAGCTAATTTTGGCATTACAGGCCAAGCGTACCGATACGCGAGGGACCGTATCGGTACAGCTAGGAAAATAAGGCCAGGGTGTTTCGGTATAGGTAAGGGCATTTTGATATGCCTAATGGTTACTGGAATTTTACTTTTTGGATGAGAGGCTGCGTACCAAAACATCAGGGGACCGTATCTGTACGGTGTGTAAGGATTTTAAAACATATTTTATACTCGAAGTGGCATACCGGTACGGGTCTTGCCGTATCGAAACGATAAGTTCACAACCGTATCGATACGGGACTCATCGTATCGATACAGATACCTTTGATTCTGTTAATGTCTTGGAAATGCAGTTTTGATTAGTCCCCGAATCTTGTTTTGGCAATTATTTGAGAATAGATGATCATTTGAAGTTAATTTTTTACAGATAAGCATGAAATATATTTAATTAAAGGTTGGTAACTTAAAAATTAGAAAAGCCCTTTTATTTTGTAGAAATTGTGTTTTGGTCCCTAAGTTGTATTTGTGGCCAATTGGGTGTCTTTACGATGCCCGATTGAGATGAGTGCTCACTTGTGGACAGTATGAACATGTAGAAAAGAATTAATGCATCTAGACAGGATAAAAGGAAAAAATTAACGTATTTTAGGTTTAATCTTCCCGGTTTACTTCAGTAAACCTAATGTAGCTTGCTCAGTTCAGTCTTGCGACTAGGCCGGGTTGAGGGGGTTACATGTCGGGTTCATCTAATAGCACACTTGCTCCTACCCCATTGACAGCTATTGAACCATCTACGTAGAGAGTCCAGGGCTCTGGATTCCAAGTTTGGTCATCTTTGGTCTGGGAAGATCCTTGTTACGGTTCAAGAGTTTTATTGTTCACATTAGATCTAGTAATTAGTGAACTCATCACAGGCCCGGTGAATGTGCACTCCACTAAAAAATTAGCCAGAATCTGGGCTTTGACCGTTCTTTGTGGGCGGTACTCAATCCTAAACCTGTTGAGTTCTATACCCTATTTCAGCATTCGCCCTTGTACATCTATTTTCCCCTAAATATCATTGAAGGGTTGATCTTCAGCTAGTGTTCGTCTTATTAACAGCAGCTAGGAGGCTCCACCATTATTTCCAAGCACGTCATATAATCATTCTCTACTCTAGTGTATCCTTTATGTACTGGCTGAAGAAACTTGCTGACATAGTAAACAGATCTCTGGGTGTCTTCTTCTTGCTTTACCAGAACTATCGCGACGATTTTGTCAGTGGTCGCTAGGTAAATAAACAAGACCTCTCATTCCTTAAGCACCACCAGTATAAAGGGTTGGCCAAATACCATTCCAACTGTTCAAAAGCTTTTTGGCACTCTTCCGTCCATTGAAAATCTCTCTTTAAAGCCCTAAAGAAAGGAAGACATTTATCTGCCAATCTAGAGACAAATCTGTTCAAAGCTACTGTGTTCCCATTCAACTTCTGGATTTCAGTAGTATTCGCCAGAGGTTCCATGTCCATTATTGCTTTTATTTTCTCTGGGTTTACCTTAATACCTCTTTTTGAGATTAGGAAACCAAAAAATTTCCCTGTTCCTACTACAAAGGCACATTTTTTAGGGTTCAAACGCATCTTGTACAAGCGAAGAATATCGAAGTCATCTTATAAATTAACCAAATATTGATCGAAGAAAGTGCTATTAGCCAACATGTCATCTACTTAGACCTCTATATTCCTCCCGATTTGATGGTGGAAAATCTTATTGACCAACCTATGATAGGTTGCCCCCATGTTCTTCAGTCCAAACAACATTACCCTATAGCTGTACAGGTTGTCTTCTCTAATAAAGGTCGTCTTCTCTTTGTCTGATGTTGCCATCATGATCTGATTGTACCTAGAAAATGGATCCATGAAACTCATAAACTTGTGGCCTATAGAATCGTCTACTAATCTGTCGATTGATGGGAGGGGAAAGTTGTCCTTGGGACACACCTTGTTAAGATTGGTAAAATCTAGGCACGTTAGCCACTTTCCATTCGGTGTTTTAACCATGACAATGTTGGCCAACCACTATGGGTACCTCACTTCCTGATAAAGCCTACTGTAATCAACTTCTTCATCTCTTGCCTGATGGCTTGTACCTTTTCCTTTGAAATCTTTCTCTTTTTCTGCCTGATAGTTCTTGCTACTAGTTCTATTTGCAAGGAATATTTGATTACCCTCGGGTCTATCCCGGGCATGTTCGCTGCTGACCATGCAAAAATGTTCGCATTGTCTCGTAGTAGCTTTACTAGCTTTCTTCTACAATGTTTGTCTAATCGTACCTCGATCTTGGTAAATTTCTTGGGTTTTCCCGAGTAGATTTCCACTGTCTCTATCGCCTCCACTGGCTTTAGCTTAGCAAGTTTATCTTCCTCTCTAAAGTCCAGGGTTTCGAGAGTCATCATTACTAGGAAATTAGCCATCTACGTGACTTTATTATCATCATCACCCATAGTCGGGCAGCTGGATAGAGCCTTTCACCTCAATAGGTTGATTATGAACCCATACACTTGGTTCGCTGGCCTTAACTCTGACTCCGAAATTCTCATCTAGCTGAATGCATTCTAACTTATCACTTTCACTGCACTACTTGTGTCTACTAAAATTCTCTTCACATTAAAGCATGTTATCATGGCTGTAACAATAATGGGGCTGTTGATGTCATCATCAAGAATACTATCCTCTTCTTTTTCGGAGAAGAAAACCTTCCACGGATCCTTATGCCTTCATTTCTTCATCAATTTGGCCGAAACAGATGACACTGTGCATATATGCTTTGCACTTGGAACTCGATTGAGACCACCCCTCATCTATTCAGATTATCATGTGAATAGTACCCTATACTTTGGATTGTTTCTACTACCATCTTGCGCTCTCAACTGTCGGGTCTCTATATTATCCTCAACTCGTCTATTTCGAGAAGTGAGAAATAGTACCCCTATACTCTGGATTGTTTCTACTACTATCTTGCGCTCTCAACTATCGGGTCTCTCTATTATCCTCAACTCGTCTATTTTGAGAAGTGAGAAATCTTTCTAATTACCCCCTCTTTACCGCAGACTCGATCGTGTTCCTCAAATGTACACAATCATCTATAGAATGGCCTTGATCCCTTAGAACTCTCATATCTTCCTAGAGCGTTCTCTTTGCTCACTCTGCCTCATCAGCAATAGCGGCTTCAAAATTCATGTATGCTCGTTCTTGCTATTTGTGATACTGCTAGTAACGCTAAGACTAGTTGTTGTATTGGACATACTGGTGTCTGCCTCGGTACTGTTGATTTCCCCTACCAGCTTCATGATAGAGAAGGGTCTTCCGCACCTAGGGCCGCGATCATCTTGCCTTTCGTTTGCAGGCTGTAAACCTTGTGTGAATGGCCTCGTACTATCTGCCTCTTTATTTTTATATATGGCTAAACCTTCTCATATAACTCTGATAATATTGCTAGTGGTCGGTCTAGATAATTATACTTTAGGTGCTAGTGTGAAGTACCATTGATGAAGGCGCTGATGACAAACTCATGTGAGACCTCCTTGGTTTGCATGGTTGTGGTGTGAAATCTTTGGACGAAATCTGTCAATGGCTCATCCGGCCTTTGGATGGTGGACATCAGGTATGCTTGAGACCTTTTCAACACCTTATTGGCCAAAAAAAACAGCTCATAAACATGCCCGCAAGCTGATTAAAGTTGGAAATAGAATGTGTTGACCTCCAAGACTTAGCAGAGTTTTTCAAGGTCATCAAGAATGTTCTGCACTTAACCTGATCCGAAGAGGCCTATGTGGTTTAAAAAATGAGACAAATGGTCCTGGGGATCACTCTTTCCATTATACATCAACTTCGAGACTTTAAGAGATTTAGACACATGGTGTTCGAGAATACTTTTAGATAGGGTCTCGTTTTTGTACCTTCGAATATCTCGAGGAAATCTCTCTGGTGGAGATTTTGCATGCTTTGAAATTTCTTTTCTAGCTACTCCATCTTTGCCCTTAATACATGTTGCTCTTCATCCTCTACGAGGTTATAGTCTAAATCCTCTACGTCTTTAGAGTCTTCTTTTAGGTCATGCGGCTGATGTCTTCGAGTTTCTTGTTAAGGGATATCCTACTCCATTAGGTGTTCTTCTCTGACTGCATTTCCCCTACTTTTCCCAAACAACTCCCTAATTAGCCTTTCACTTTTTTCCTCTGCGATTCGGTGTTGTTCGACCTGGTCTTGCATGAAATTCTACTATTGTTCATATTGCTTTCTCGAAAGTAGCAAGATTCTTCCATACTTTTTTATTTTTCCAGCATGTCCAAAAATTGTTGATTGTTCCCCTCCGACAGTAATGCCCCTTAGTTTGTTGTGCGCCTAGTCTTGCTGTGAACCACGGGGAGGCTGATTCCAAAATTGCTGTCAGAAATTCTGTTAGAACTACTATAACTGTTGTATGGTTGTCGCTACCAACGGGTCTATCAAGCTACTGTCTTTTATGGTTCTTCCACCCGTGTTATCTGGATGATCTTCGCCAATTCTGAAGATTCTGAAGAATCTGAAAAATCTGGAAGGTCGCGTACCTACCCACGCTCACCGCACTAATTGTTGACTAATAAAGTAAATAAAAGTCGTGAACGATGATCCGGTGGTAATTTCGACGGTAGTCCTGGGTTTGAATTCAGGTTTAGTCTCTACTTAGTTTGGTGTTGGTGTATGCCGGATGAAAGATCATGTCATTCTCTTTATTGCATGTGTGTTTTATACCATCTGGATAAGTGTTGTAATAGGATGGCCGTGGTGCTACGATTATACTAGCTATGATTTGACGTCATAGGTTTGCATTCTTATTTATAGCGATCGCTTGTACTAACACGTGGTCGTTAAATGTCGTTCGCCTGGATATCTTTGCAGTGCGCAGATTACTCCTACTTGTTCACCTGTGTGGGGGTTCGCACGGGAAGATCACCGTCATTGGCCTGCGATGTGCGTTCGCAGGCCGTAATTCCTTGACACATAGCGGTGGGTATTCGCAGGTACTAAAAAATCCATATATAGGGGTGTAAAAAACTAACCCAACCTAAAAGCTCGACTAAAATCAATCGATCTTCTATTGACCCAATATTAACCAGACTCAAAATCAAACAAACCAAAATTAATCTACCCAAACCTAAACCGAATAGTCAAACCTAAAATGACCGAACCTTAACCAAACCAAACAACTTGTTTGCCGCCTTTAAGCCTCCACGCCAGCAACCATGTTGAACCAAAAGCCCAAACATCTTGCGGCCCACAGCTTGAACCGTCAGTATGGCATTCTCCCAAACCTTAATTGTAGAGAGCACTACCAAACCATAGGAACCACTGGCCCCCCACTCAGTTTTCTTATTGCACGTCACGTTAATCACACCACGCCAACAGAAACCATTTGTCCTCTCCATCCCTTTATTAGAGCATTCCAACAGGCTCATTTCTATTGGATGCTCCCCCATTTCTCATCATGATCATTGCCTGCAAAAGGGTCATTAAATAAAAAGATTAAGGTTACGAATGGAGAAGAAAAAATGAGAGAATAATACATTGGCAGTTAGAACGAAGAGATCCCTATCCGAATAGTGAGAAGCCTTTGTATGTTGATGGGAACGACATATGGTGGGGAGAAGTCGATCAGATGGTGATTTCTACTAAGATCGAAAAAGGTAGCCAAAAAAAAAATTATATCTATGATTGGTGGCTTGGTTTCAAGGTAAACTAAGCTTAGATCGAGGTTTAAGAAGAATAGAAGCTTTGTATTATTTTGGGATTCTCCGATCATCAAAGGCCGTGATCGATGTCCCTGATGAATAGTGGCCTACGATGAAGAATCTATTGATGGTTGGTTTTAGGGTTGTAACTTCCGAGAGAGAAATGATGAACCCTTTTCTTTTTTGTTGAAGTTTGGAGGAAATGAGTTTTTTGTTATTTTATGTTTTGTAGCCATTCAAATACGACGTCATTTTAAGTGTTGTTTTTAAAAAATAAAACAACGTCGTTTTAGGGAGACTCGAACTGTTACCCGACCAAGGGGAAGGATTCACATGTAGGCTTTGGGATAATCCCATATTCATCCCATCCACTTTTGATTCATTTTGATTTAGTCATCTTTTACTTTCTTGTATTTTTGTTTCAACTTTTAATTTTAATCTTATTTTCAATTTAATCATGCTTTATTTACTTTTAGCTCTTTATTTTTCTACAATTTATATTCATGCCTTCTAATTTCTCCATTATTTTATCTTTAGCATTTTATTTTCTGTTATTTATATTTCAACCTTTAAATTTCATATTTAATTCAATTTTATCTTTTATTGTATGCAATTTGAACCATTAATTTATTAACTCATGCATTTTAATCTCATTTCATTTGCATAAATATATATTAATATATTTATATCATAGAAATTATTTTACATAGTATTTTTGGTATATTATATAATACATTTTAGTATACTATTGCATATTATTTTACCTTAGAAAGTTTACATGTATTTTACTCTTGTATTTAGTCTTTATGTAGTGTATTGTAAGTTATTATTTCATATAATTATATATACGAGTCTTTTACTATATACACATATTATTATTATTATTATTATTATTATTATTATTATTATTATTATTATTATATACCTCATATTCTATGTATAGATTATATATTATGTTTTATTGGGTGTTTTATTAAAATACATATTGTATATTATATTTTATTAGATTACATATTTTATTTTAAACCTTACAATATATTGTATATAGTACTTTTTACTAAGGGATATGATCCGTTTACATAGTGTAAGAGTTTTTAAGTTTTATATATTTTTGGATCGTTGGATGGGTGAAACGGATGGCTGAGATTAATAGTAGAATATGTGAAGATTATCACTTGAAAAAAAAGTAAGGAGTTAATATCAGTCATCCATTTCCCCATCCAACGATCCAAAAACATTTAAAACTATGAGTTTTACATTTTGTGTAAGTAACCTTTTTCATATATATATATATATATATATATATATATATGCATGCTTAGTATCATTATTACATATTTTTTTCTGCATAAATTGAGACGACATTGCTTTATTTGAAAAGTCATGAGGTGGTGTCCCTAACTTATCGGGATGAGATTTTCATGCTAGGACATTATATATAGTTATTTTCTGATTTCGTTACCAAAAAAATGTTTTCTTAATAATTTTATAAAAAAATATTAAAATAATCAAGTTCTTTTTGGATGATATAATCACACCTAAGTAAAAAAATATTGGTGGTGACTGTGTTTAATTTTTTTTTTCAAAAACTGTCGGAAAAGGATTGTTCTGACAACAATCATTAAGAGTACAACTCATCCTTATTGTTTGTAACTAGCACTGGCTTTTCATTATAGGAATACGTAGAAAATAATATTTTCCAAGTGCCATTAAAGTGCAATATGACTTAATTTTTCATTTGAACCTAAATTTTAGGATCTTCAGTCAATTATGTAGGGTTATCATCATAATATTTTTTGATTTTTTAAAGACTTTAAACTCATTCTCCTTGATGAACTAAACACAAACTCTCATGTTAAACCTTTAGTTAGCGGATCACAATATTTTCTGTAGACTTTATATAATCAATGGATATAAGTCCATTTGAGAGAAAGTGCTTAATGGCATTATGTATATGATGAATATGCTCAAACTTACCATTGCATATGCTACTTTGAGTCCATATAATTGTTGATTTACAATCATAGTTACTACAAGTATGACTTTTAGTGACAATTTGGTTGTGATGACGAAGATTTTCTTCACAAAAAATAGGTTATTTGTGACACTAATGTAATAAGTAGTTTTGACGTGTTATTCTTTCGTCAATATTTTGGTAATAACTGTAACAATTATAAATTACGTCAGAAGTAAAACGTCACCATCAGTGCCTTATTATAACCAAATCAATTTGTCATTATTGCATTTGTTTTAGTTGATGATTACTCAAGATACACTTGGGTTCTATTCCTAAGTACCAAAGATGAGGCTTTAGAAAAATTCATCACATTTTCAAAAATTACTCAAAATGATCTTGGTCAAAAAATTTCTCATATTCGAAGTGACCATGGTACCAAATTTTAAAAGCTAGGTTTTGAGGATTTTTGTAACTCAAATGGTATAAGCCATAATTTTTCAGCTCCTAGAAAACCTCAACAAAATGGGGTTGTTGAAAGGAAAAATCGAAATTTAGAGGAAATGGCTAGAACCATACTTTGTGAAAATAATTTGCCAAAATATTTTTGGGTGGAAGCCACTAATACGACTTGCTACAATTATAAATAGAGTAATGATTAGGCCTATTTTAAAGAAAACTCATTATGAGATTTTAAAATCCAAAAAGCCTAACATTAGCTATTTTCATCCATTTGGCTGTAAATGTTTTGTTTTGAACAATGGAAAAGATAATTTAGGCAAATTTGATGCTAAAAGTGATGAAGCTATTTTCTCAGGATATTCTTCAAACTCTAAAGCCTATCATGTATTTAATAAAAGAACTTTAGTTGTTGAAGAGTCAATACATGTGGTTTTCGATGATAGCCTCCTTCCGAGGAAGGATTCTTGTGATGATGATGATGATGTAGGGATTTTTGAAGCCAATGATGGTGGGCAATCATCAAAGGTGAATGAAGTTTCAACCAAAGAAAAGGAAACACGGGATCCACCTCTAGAAGCCTTGAATGACATGAATCTAGAGGATAAGGAAGTGCGCTACCCAAGAGAGTTCAACTATGTCAAAGGTGGTGAGATTTTGGGTGATCTATCCAAAGGGGTAACCACTAGACTTTCTCTTAAGAATGCATGTAATGTAGCATTTATCTCATGCATAGAGCCTAAAAATATCAAAGAAGCATTAAACAATGATTATTGGATAATGGCTATGCAAGAGGAATTAAACCAATTTGAGAGAAGTCAAGCTTGGACATTAGTTGATAGGCCTAGTAATAAATCTACTATAGGAGCTAAATGGGTTTATAGAAACAAACTAGATAAGTGTGGTAACATAGTGAGAAACAAGGCTAAACTTGTTGCTCAAGATTACACTCAAGAAGAAGGAATTGATTTTGATGAAACCTATGCACTCGTAGCTAGAATAGAAGCTATTAGGATGCTTCTTGCATTTGCATGTTATAATGAATTCAAGATTTTTCAAATGGATGTTAAAAGTGCATTTTTAAATGGTTTTATAAATGAAGAAGTGTATGCAGAACAACCACCCAGTTTTGAAGATCCAAAATACCCAAACCATGTTTTTAAACTTTCAAAAGATTTATATGGTTTGAAACAAGCTCCTAGAGCTTGGTATGAAAGGTTCTCAAGTTTTCTAGTTGAAAAAGGTTTTGAAAAAGGGAAGGTGGATACTACACTCTTCATAAAAAGAAATGACAAAGACATATTAGTAGTTCAAATTTATGTTGATGATATTATTTTTGGTTATACTAATGAATTTCTTTGTCAAGAGTCTGCTAAGTTGATCCAAGGTGAATTTGAGATGAGCATGATGGGGGAGCTTTCCTACTTCTTGGGGCTCCAAATTAAACAAAGAAAGGATGGCATCTTCATCAATCAAGTATATAAAGGACATGCTCAAAAAGTTTGGCTTGGAGAACACAAAACCTCAAGCTACACCAATGAGTTCTTCTACAAGGCTTGATAAGGATGAAGGAGGTAAGTGTGTGGATTTAAAGCTTTATAGATCAATGATAGGATCTTTGTTTTATCTTACCGCAAGTAGACTGATATCTTGTTTAGTGTTTGCTTGTGTGCAAGATTTCAAGCTAGTCCTAGAGAATCCCACCTTATAGCCGCTAAGAGGATCTTTAGATACCTTAAAGATACACCTTATTTAGGTCTTTGGTATCCTAGAGACTCTTCCTTTAGTTTACATGCCTTCTCGGATGCAGATTATGGGGGTTATAAAATAGATAGAAAAAGTACCTCTGGCACATGTCAATTCCTAGGTACTATGCTCATATCTTGGTTTTCTAAGAAACAAAATAGTGTAGCATTATCTACCACTGAAGCCGAATATATATCCTTAGGAAGTTGTTGTGATCAAGTCCATTGGATGAAGCAACAACTCATAGATTATGGAATTGATGTAGGTACCATCCCCATTAGGTGTGACAATACTAGTGCCATTTGTCTCACTAAGAATCCTATCCAACACTCTAGAACCAAACACATAGAAATAAGACATCATTTCGTTAGGGACCATGTCTTAAAAAATGATGTAGTTGTAGAATATGTAGACACCTCAAATCAATTAGCGGATATCTTCACCAAACCACTAGACAAAGAGCGTTTTGGTCTCTTAGGAAAGAGTTAGGTTTAACCAGCCTTCCTTGACCCTTAGAGCTTCTTTTGGTCTTAAAAACATGCTTGAATTTATTTGATTACATTGCTTTTGTGATTTTGCTCCTATAAGCATCTATGCTTGTTGCTAGTGGGAGTATGCATCTATTTTTGTTCATACATGATGATATCAAATCATTCTCATGCATTTCGATTCGATTCAAATCGAATTTTTGAGCAACCTGCAACCAAAAATGTCAATTTTGGCACAGGCGTATCGATACGGTGTTCTGCGTATCGATATGGGTTATTGCAATGTGTTTTGGTACAGATTGAGCTGTACCAGTACGGTGTCACATATCAAAACGGGTTACAACCATTTCGTTCGTTTTGGTACACCACATGGCGTTTTGGTACGCCACATGGCGTATCGGTACGCGCAGCCGCTGGGCAGCTTAAAGGGCATTAAAAGAGGATTTCCTATTTCAAATCAAACACCCCTCTTTCTTTAAAACCCTAGGTCGAAAATACTCTATAAAATCCTCCAAATCCCTTACAATTTTTCACACAACTCTTCAAAATCTTTGAGGACTTTTGGTTTTTACATCAAACCCAAGCAAAAATCATCTAGTTTGTGCATCAATATCTCTTCATTCATCCTAAATCCCAACTCAAGGTATAAAACCCTAACCTTTTCTTTTTAATTTTCGTACATTTTTTTATACTGATTTTGTATTATAATCATAGATTTAGAACATATATAGTATAGTTTTCAATATTTTTGTAAAAACCTTTTCAAATTTGAAAATTTTTTACTCGAATATAAAATTATATCGTATAATTTTTAACATTGTTTTTGAAGTTTTTCTTTTACCAAAAACTATTTTTATACTTGTATATGTTTTTAAACTATATTGTATAGATTTTTTAACAATACCTTGATTATTGGATAAATTTTTGGATTGAATGTGTTGATTTATACATACATTGCTTTTTGGTTTGATTTTGTTTTCAGATTATGGCCCCCAAGAAACGTGCAAGAAAAGAAATTGCCTCAAGTTCCAATCCTCCTTGTCAAAATCCCGACCATAATGGTAATCGACCCAATCGTACCTATATCTATCAAAATTGTTTTAATGAACTGCAATTTCCACTAGCCATGGATCGTTTTAAAAAGTATCAAAGTTATAAAATTCACCGAGAGCGTGTTACTTCCATCTTTTTCTATCATCCGAAAGATTTCAATTTAAATATCTTAATTTGATGGAAGAATGGAAATTTATGCCTTTTTTAAGTATTCTCAGGATATTATACTGAAACCTTGTTTTGATCTTTTATTCCAATGCCCAGTGTATTTTCAATGAAAATCGATCCTTGGTTATTGCAATTGAATCTTATTTAATGGGTAAGAAATTCTGCATTGATTCAACCATTTTAGCAAACTATTTGGGTTTTGAGGATATGGAAATTGATGATGAGGATTCCTTGGGACATACTCTTGGAGGCTCCGTGACCGTACTAGATGCCTATAATCGTATCCTACACCTCATGATCACTTGGTGGTTTCGTCCATCGGTGGGAAGTTCTCCATGATCCGACAGCTATACGACTTTTGGATCTGTTGCTTCCGTGAGGACAAACGCCCTAACCTTGCTCAAATTATGTTCACGGAGATCATCTTTCTTGTGTAACATCATCATACTTCTATGGTTACATCCTTCACATACGGCACTGCATTGAGCTACATCTTTCACAAGATGGGTATTGATTGCTCCTATGACTTTGCAGAACCTCTCACCGATCCTATTGATGAGCGCTCTCTTTGTCGCGCAAAGTTCACGTACTAAAATAGAGAATGGATTCGGAATACTGATCTTCCAGGAGGTGTTCAACCCGATCCGGTGATGGCCCTTCAAGTTGCTCCCATTCCATAAGCCCCGGTGGCCCAACCTAACCTTGATGCTCTCATGGCATATCTCAATGGGCAATTCACCAACTTAAGCACCAATATTGCTTTCTTGCAAACCACCATGGATTCTAGGTCTGTCGCAATCAACACACGCTTTGTATCCTTGGAGGAAAGAGTGGCGGCTATTGAAAATCGCCAAAACTCCATGGATTTATCTCTTACCACGTTTCATGGCGAATGGCATCACTCCCTTGGGACTCAAGCCAACAATGATGATGAGGATGAAGATGAAGAAGATGAAGACGATGGATGCGATGGGACGAATCCATAGGCATATTGCATATCATATCATATTAGGACTAGTTTATGCACCTATGTTCTTATGTTTTTTTATGAACTCCTAAACTTTATCATTACTTTGTTATTTGGATTATGTTTTTAGGGTTTAAGTTGGATTGGATTTGATTATGCTTGAACTTATGCTTTATATTTAAATGATTATTTTGCTTATTTAATTGCTTGGAGTAATTTGATTCTCTTTAGTTTATATCCCATTGATTTTGATCTAACAAAAAAGGGGGAGAAGTTTAGCCAAAATTTTTCAAACTTTTTCAGTCTTAAAATAAAGGGGAGTTTTTTAAAGATACTTAAAAAATTTCACTTTGGTTTTGTTATATCAAAAAGGGGGAGATTGAAAAACCTATGTTTGATTCTGATATAACAAAGTGTTTAAGGACTAAATTGTAAAAGAAAATAAATTTTTAAGTATTCTAAAGTCTCACAAATTGACAAGGAAAATTTTCTTTAAGTCCAAAACATAAACCCAAAATTTTTCTAAGTGTTTTCAAGCCAAACTATGTATTTTCGCCCAGGCGTATCGATACACCCCTTGGTGTTTCGATACGAAAATTGGTTACTAGAATTTGGTTTTGCAAAACGTACCAATATAGCTTAGCCCGTTTCGATACGATATTCATATAACTTTGAAAAATTAGGCCTTGCGTTTCGATACGGTCTAGACTGTTTCCATACGGCCTTCATCTAGGCAAACATTTTATGCTTTCTGTTTCGATACGACTTGTCTGTTTTGATACAATTTGAAATCTGGGTTTAAGACATTCTTATTCGTACCGATACGGTCCTAGCCGTTTCGATATGGTTTGAAAGGATCTTCGAGATCTTTGCATTAAATGTTTTCGATCGTTGCCTTGTCAGTTATTAAAATTAACTAACTTTTAATTTTCTATTACCCGTACCGATATACCCCTAGGCGTACCGATGTAATTTTTCTTCTAGGATTCCAGTAAGCAAAAATCGTATTGATATGACCTTGTCATTTCGATATGCCCCTAATTTTACTCTTTGACTGTTTCGATACGGCCTCCCGCGTATCGATACGCCTATACACAACGGCTATATTTTTCTTGTAACATGTATCGATACGGCCCTTCGTGTACTGATACGGATGGTTGGCAGACAACATTTATTGCGGGAAAGAAGCCCTTCAACGGCTATATTCAATACTCCAACCACCAAACGGCTATAAATCATTGAGAGGGTATAAATACAAGACTCCAAAGCTGCTGCAACAACTATTGAACATTCATTGAACAACATTCAAGCAATCAAGCAAAATCCAACCCTTTGAGCTTTTAAAGTCAAACCCTTGTACCCAACTTTTGTATTTCATTGTAATCTTTTATTTCAAGTTTAGGGTTGAGTGTTCTTGTAATTTGGGGAAATATTCACATTGTGAGGACATTATCCATTTGCCATATTTCTCTCTTGTAAAATAGTGATCCTTGATCAAGCTTTGGGTAGAAAGCTTTGATCGATTGTAGCGATTGCCTACCTAGCCTAGAAAAGGGGAAGAATTCTATAGTGAATTGGTTGAAATCCTTAGTAGGAAGCTAAGGTAGTGGACGTGGACCTTGTTAGAACGTTGAACCACTATAAATCCTTGTGTCTCATTGTCTATCACTTTCCATTTGCTTCCAAAAATTTTAAATTGCCTATTCACCCCCTCTTGGCCACCTTCTCAATTGATTGATCATCCTAACAAAGTGAGATACCATTTTAAAAAAAAAACAGATTTCCTAATTTTACCTTCCATAAGTATTTTTCTCAAAATTAAATTTCTTAATTTTACCCTTACATAAGGATATTTTTCTTAAAAACCCATTATTTCTTAATTTGATCTTTTCTTAAGGATGTTTTTCTTTAAACAAAGAGTTTCTTGGTTCCCTCCTTTCATAAGGATGTTTTTCTTAAAACCAAAAGAACTTCTTAATTTAATCCTTTCTTAAAGATGTTTTTATAAAAATTTCTTAGTTTTATCATTTCATAAGGATTTTTTTCTTAAAAGCCGAATTTCTCAATTTGATTCTTTCTTAGGGATGTTTTTTTTAAAACTCAAATTTTTTAATGCGGTCCTTTCTTAAGGATGTTTTTCTTAAAACCTCAAATTTCTTAATTTGATCCTTTCTTAAGAATGTTTTTCTTCAAACTCAGACTTCTTAATTTGATCCTTCCATAAGGATATTTTTCTCAAAACTCAAATTTCTTAATTTTATCCTTTCATAAGGATGTTTTTTCTTAAAACTCGAATTTCTTAATTTGATCCTTTCTTAGGATGTTTTTCTTAAAACTCGAATTTCTGAACTCGATCCTTTCTTAAAAATGTTTTTCTTAAAACCTCAAATTTCTTAATTCGATCATTTCTTAAGGATTTTTTCTTAAAACTCAAGTTTCTTAATTTGATCCTTCCATAAGGATGTTTTGCTCAAAACCCAAATTTCTTAACTTGATCCTTACATAAGGATGTTTCCTAAAAAAATCTTAAGTTTGACCCTTCCATAAGGATGTTTATTACAAAATTTTTCAATTTAATCCTTTCATAAGGATGCTTTTCTAGAAAACAAATTTGCTAGCTTGATCCTTTCATAAGGGTGCTTTGTTAAAAAACAAATTATTAAATCCAATCCTTTCACAAGGATATATTTTTTGTAAAATGAGATTTTTTTTAAACAAAATCTGATCCTTTCATAAGGACAAGTTTTCTTGAAGCAAGAGTCTTTTAACTAGACCCTTTCATAAGGATGTGTGTTAAAAAGAGAGAGAAAAAAGTAAAAAGAAGAAAAGGAGAAAAAGAAATAATAAAGAAGAAACAGAGAAAGAACCAAAGTGAAAATTCGAAAGGGCACTTAAAAAAGTCAAATCTAAAGTGCAAATCTGAAAGGGTACTTTAGAACAAAGATTTAAGAGCTTGAAATGAAATGGGTGAAATGGTTAAACCCACATCTGAGAGGGGATACCACCATTATGAAGATAAAAAAAAGAGAAAAGAAAGCAATGAGACAGTCAAGATCGAATGACCAGAAATATGTATTAAAAAACTAGCAAAGACTTTGATCTGCAACTTCATGTTGAAGAGGTAGATCACATTAAAGATTTCCATCGGGTAGTCCAAAAGCAAGATACAACTTTATGCCAAAACAATCAGAAATCGGGGCATCATCTCGAGGATTTCTATTCTTCAGCCTTCTGGGAAGCAGTAGAAATTTTGGTACTCACACCAAAAGAAAACAGGATGCCATTGTCGAAGACGGAGGTTCTATATAGGAAGAACCAACATCTTCAAGACTTTAGAGCGAAAGGTTCTATATAGGAAGAACTTCTAGCTTCAAGACTCCAAAGTGAAAAGTTCTATATAGGAAGAACTCGTAGCTCAAAGACTTCGAAGCAAGGAAATTTATATAGGAAAAACTCATGCTTCAGGATTTCAAGGCAAAAAGTTCTATACAGGAAGAACTTGTAGCTCGAAAGATCCACCCAAAGAAAGCAGAAGGTTCTATATAGGAAGAATCTGTGACTCCAATAGTTGAAGGTGAAAAGTTCTACATAGGAAGGACTTGTAGCCCGAAGATTTTGCCAAGGACAAGCTATTGGTTCTATATAGGAAGAATTTGCAGCTCCAGGACTCCAAAAAGAGAAAGTGTGAACCAGTTCAATATAGGAAGAACTCGTAGCTCTGAACCTTCAAGCAAGGAAGTGGGATAAAAATCAGTGCTTATGATCTTTGCTCTATTCTCGTTTCACAAGAATGGGAAAAGAGGGGCAGGTGTAATCACCGATTTTTATCCGAGTTTTAATTATATTATTATTATTACAAAAATCAAAAAAATAATAACAAATAAAAACGATGGAAAAGTTATTGCCATACTTCCCCTACTCAACTAAACTACACGGCATCACCATACCATGTCTCCCATTTCCCTACCATTACCCATACTTTCATCTTCCCCTATGCCTAATTCACCCATGCTTTCACCATACCCCTAACAAGTACACTCATGCCCTACACTCTATGCTTACCTCCATGCCCTATGCCCTTGAAAGATCAACTAAACCAGCCATTCATCTCTCGATCTCCCTCACCTTAAAATAATCACACACCACTCGGCATCACTCTTCAATCACCAATTTTTTCCAACTCCACTGTAATATCCCAATTTTTGGTAGTGACCAAAATGTAAATTTTGAAAGTTTTGTGGCTAAAGTATAAACTTTGGAAAAGTTTAGGGATCAAAGTGTAATTTTCAAAAGTTATGTATTTTAACCCCTTAAATGAATAGTTTACCCCCAAGAAATACATTTTTGTGTTACTCGAATTTTTTGCACAGAGTTTGTATTAATGGCTATAAAACGATAAAGTTCAAAAAAATATTCTGATAATCGGATCGAGCTCAAATTTCAGAGATAGTTCCATGGACCATAGAAGAGTCATACAATATCATTTTATGAATATATGGATGTTAAAACTATTGGAAAAATCTAATTCGATTGAAATGACAAAGAATGGCAATTTTATGAATAAGTTAATCGATAAAGGGCATTTTGCTCATTTGGCCCAAAAGGGACATGGAAGAAATTTTGATATTTATTTTATTTATAAATAGTGGCTGATTAGAATCCAACTAAGTCTAGTTGGAATGTTACAAAATGGCAAATTAGAAATATAGATCTAGTTAGAGGGTATTTTTGGAAAGTGGAATTTATTAAATTAAAATTTCATTTGTTCATAATACAAGTGTCTTAAATACATGAAATGTGAAGGAATTATCAGCCAAATACCCTCCAAAACCGTGGTGAAGAGAAAAAGAAGAGAAAAAATTTACAAGCTCGATTTAAGCCCCGAATCTCAGTTTTCATGTAATCTTACGAACTATAAAGTTGCTCTACTCTTCGAGCTCTATCTTTTGATATAAATAATTCATAGAATACTTTCTTGGTTAATGAGATTTTATATGAGAAAAAAATTAGGGTTTATGAACAAATTGGGGCTTTATGATTTTATGAATCCATGGTTGATTTTAAGTTAGAATCATGCTTGTATGATGGTAGAATCATGTTATCAAGTTGGGGTTTAAACCCTACATATTTCGGTTTATATAGATAAGATTAGGGTTTATGGATTCAAGACTAACTTAGAGTTTGTGATGTTGGATTAATGATATAGTAAGCTTGATTTATTGTTTGGAAGCAAAACTCTAAGTTAAATACATAGGGACCATTTTGTCAAGCTTTAAAATTAAGGGACCAGATCTGATTTTTATGAATTTGATGTGTATCTATATTATTAATGATGTTGGAGACATGAAAATGAAGTTAGAAAGCTAAACCGATGATTAATCGCATTAGTGACCATTTTGACAATTTGTCAAACTTGAATGTCTATTCGGCAAAGAGGATATGTAGAAGGAGTAAATCTGATTTTTAGTTAAAATGATGGAATTAAGGTAGTAATGTTGATTTGAGGACTAATTTGCAAAGCTAAGAAGCTTGAATCCTTATATTGGAAATTTGGTGACCATTTTGACAAATTAAAGAGAAATTAGATGAGTAAAGGTTTAAGCTTGAATCCTTATACAAGCTTTACTCTAGCCATTGAAGTAAAGTGATGGGGCTAAATTGACAAGTAGAGAAATAAGGAGAAGTTGGTGTAAATTATAAGTTATTCATGGAAAGTTATGTTGGAATTTGAATTATGACAGTAAGTTTTAAAATTCGCCATAAATTCTACAAAAAATGGTTAGATAATGAATTTTATACCATTGTAAAGATTTGTTAGCCTAGTTTCGTTTCTAGCAAACGGAAAATGATTTCGAGTTGTCAAAAAAAGTGCAGAGCAGTTTCTTCCTGGACAGCTCTGTGACGTGAATATAAGGAATTTTCATAATTTTTGTAGATTTTATTAATTTATGTGGATTATACCTCTAGAACCGTTATCGAATCTAGTTTCTCCAATATAAAGGAAATTAAGATTCAGTATGTATTATGCTTTGTATAAGTAAATCTTCGAAGGTAGCGCAAGCTGTCAGAAAATGGAATTTGAAACATTTTGTATTTAAATGTTAGTTAGCAAGCTCGAAAGAATTATTGGAAGTTAAAATTGGTCACTAAGGACCATAATGAGTTTTTGAACAGTACAAGGAAGAAAAGAAAATATTTGGAAATTTTATATTTGAATCTAACAAAGATTTTATTTTATTCATGTGATTAATAAAGTCAAGTCTGAATCAAAGAAGGTTCAAGGTACTATGAAAGAAAGGATAGAACAATGACTTAATAAGGCATTGTGTTAAGTGGCCAGGATGAGTTACTTAATTATGCTTGTGATAAAGGGAGGCTTGTGATAAGCCAACCTTATTTATGAATGCATGATATGATATATGTTGACGTTATGTTCTACTGTTTAAATGTGGTAAGTAATATGGCGAGAAATGTGGAGACAATGTTCTTAACCTATGACTAAAGAATTATTTATGATATGTTATGTTAATAAAAAAAATTAAGAATAAGTGATATGTTTGATACATGATCACTAACTGGAAAATTATTCTTCATAAATAAGCTAATATGGCTCGAATAACATATTGTTTCAAGTATGAGAACTTATCTGTGAAATGCTATGATAGTCACTATAATTGCTATGTTATTTGAATATGGTAAGAGCAAGTAATATGTATAGTACATTTCCAATGCTCTTATAGATATCTTTGTTATAGTATACTTGATATTATCTTGGTTATGAACTTCCATTATGATTTATTGATGACATCTGATAACTATTTCAGTCATGTTACAGACTTTGATTATGATATACTAGAATAATCGATGTGATGCATAATACAGTAATGGCAAGTACATATGAATAATTATGATGATGATTGATTGATAATCAAATGAAATGCCCAAGTATTTATTTATGAGAGTCCATGGTATAGTTGGCATTCCATGGAGTCCTTAGCAGGTGCATCACTCAAGTTATGATATGATTACATGTTTTTGTGACTATGATGGTGTCACATACACCTTGGGGACCCAAGCCCTTGGTGTGCACCCTGGGGATCCAAGCCCATAGTGCTAATGGCACTAACGAGGTACTTTAATGAGGAGCAAAGACCGTCCTCGAGTACGTACTCATTTGCATGTTCACGTTAGACACTCTGGTGTCTTATTCATGTGACTCGCGCACCTAATGTCTCACAAAGTATACTTTGGGCAAATTTAAAAGATTAATAAAAATGCAGGTAATCGAGCTAGTGATCTTGGCAAATTTTGTTATGTACTAAGTTTTTTGCAAAGTTTTGGTACTAAGTACGAGAAATAACTAGTTCTTCGTACTCTTTGTATATCTCTGTATTTTCTATAAGATCAGTATTTTCTCGATTATGTTAAGCTTAGTAATATCTATATTTCTTTGTTTGATATGTTAGGCAAAAAATTAGAATTATGATAAAGTTTGCCCTGAAATACCATAGAAACTAGTTATATTATGCTATGAGAAGCATGTTGAAGTATGTCAAGTAAACATGATGAACTTAATACAAGTAATTTATCAGTTATACTTAGATAAGATAGATATAAAAATAAGCCTTGAATTATGTTCATGTCAATTATTTGATAACCTTATATGCTTTGCCTCTCTAAGTGAATACTTAGCGTGTGTTGTTTCACACGTAGGTTATTGGAAACTTATCGGAGGAGGAGTCAAGCATGTTGATCAAGCTGTAATCTGACAAACATCAGTAAGACATTCTAATTTATGATACTCTCTAGTGGGCATGTATCAATTTATTCTCTAGTTGTTTTAAAGGTATAATTTTGATTAATATTCAAATAAATATGAATTATTCGTATGGTTAAAGAATTACCAGTGATGATATTTAATAGGGTAATATTTTATTTATCATTTATAGCGTAACGATTTTAAATTCAAGAATGGGCCTAGGCAGTGTACCTAATTTTCACCCTGAGTTATATACTTATTTTAATAGCTGACTAACATGTTTTATAAACCAATTCAGGGTCAAAACTAGCAATCTACAAATAGGCTATGAATACCTCGAAAGTCGAGAAAGGGTTATTTTATAAACTAGTTTTATGTTAGATGTTTAAAAAAATGTACAAGTCTAAAACTCTATTAAATAATATTGTGACATCCTTAATGTGTATTCGTACTACGAGTATGCGTTAAGGGTGTTACATTTGGTGGTATCAGAGCTGCAGGTTTAGCCGATTCTGGATGCTAAACCAATTTTGTTATAAGTTAGTCAGTAAATACATGCCCCTAGAATGTCATATTGTTGATATGTTGATTGTATGACTTGAAGCTGCTCCTTCTTAGTATAGGATAAAATAAGATTATAGTAAGAAAAGTAAGACGCTACCGGATTTTGTCAATCGACGAATATCAGAGGTTAAGAAAGTACTCACAGCGAGTACAACAAAGTAAAGTATGTAATGTTCTCGACTTCTGACATGGCTGAGCTACTTGTGTAGTAGGGGGCTCAAGCACAAGAATAGTGAATACTATTTTAAATACTAGAAGAAATACAAGAGAGGTTTTAACCTCCAGTATCTGTATTTGTTAGGGCATTGATTGTTCAAAGTTTAAGTTTCTGAGTGCCCTAAATTTTATAGTAAAGGTGAATTGATGACTACTTATCTGAAGTTAAAGGATGATAAAAATCATATTGGAAGGTCTGAAAGATATGAAAATTGAAAAGTCAGAATAAGTAATATTGTTACTAAGGGAACATGTTTGTATCTAGATGGACTAATGCCACGGAGTAGTACTTACAATAAAAGTGACCTGGAACATTTCCTAGATGGAAATAAAGAGCTGAAAGCTCAGCTGTAAAAATTGTTAGACTGGAGTTATAATCAATCTAGTGTGTTATTGTGAGAAGCTCCAAAATTATTCATAAAGAAGGAAGATAGTTCTTTACGACCATGTAGTGATTATTTACAAAAGGAAATAAGAAAAGGGAAATGATATATTTTCTATCAGGATTATCAATTAACCTGAAACAAAAAAACTTGATGTGAGTTTTGGTTTTTAAAAGTGGCTTTCTTAGGTCATATTACATTATCTGTAGGGATCTGTGTCGATCCTAAAAATATACAGTCTATGGTGGAGTGGGAAAATTCCCAAAAATATTACAGAGGTTTGCAGTTTCTTAAGACTTATTGGTTATGATCGAAGGTCTGTGAAAGATTTCTTGAGGATATGTTATGAGCTTGTATAATTGAGTTTGAGATCATGGAAAAAATATATGCCATTAGTAGAAATTGCGTATAATAATAGTTATCAAGAAAATATACAGATGGCACCTTACGAACCTCTCTATGGTCGAAAGTGTAAATCACTATTAAATTGGTATGAGTTGAAGATCGTAAATTAATTAAGTCGGGTCTATTACAAGAAATGGAAGAAAAAGTAAAGATTATAAAAGATAATCTTAAAAGGTTGATGATCGATAGAAGTTTTATGCAGGCTTGAAAGGAAAAGATATTTAATTCGAAGACAAAGGAAGAACATGATGCCTATCTTCGCATTGTTCTTCAAAATCTTTGAGAAAAGAAGTTATATGCTAAGCTGTAAAAGTGTAAATCTTGGTTGCCAAAAGTTGCTTTTCTTGGTCATGTGGTTTTGGCAGAAGAGATAAGAGTAAATCTCAAGAAAGTACCAACTATAGTTGAATAGAACCTCTGAAGAATGTTTTCGAGGTTCGAAGTTTCTTGGGACTTGTTGGTTATTATCTAAAGTTTGTAAAGAATTTCTCGATGATTGCCTCCCCACTGACCAAGCTATTGAGGAAAGATATGTCATTCTGTTGGACATATAAGTGCCAATAAAACTTTGAGACATTAAAGAATATATTAATCAAAGCCCCGGGATTAGTACAACCAGAATCGGGCAAAGATTATGTGGTTTATAACGATGCTTCTCATAAAGGTTTGGGAAGTGTACTTAAGTAAGAAGGAAAAGTAGTGGCTTATGCTTAGAGACAACTTAAGACGCATGAGAGGAATTATCCTACTCATGATTGGGAGCTGACAATGGTTGTATATGCTTTAAAGATATAGCGTCATTATTTATATGGTAAATGATGCCATATTTACACATATTATAGAAGTTTAAAGTATCTGTTAACAAAAAAGGAGTTGAACCTGAGGCAAAGAAGGTGGATCGAGCTTCTTAAGGATGATGATGTGATCATTTACTATCATTTAGGAAAAGCTAATGTGGTAGCTAACGCCTTCAGTCGAAATACATTTGTTGCCTTAAGAGCTATGAATGCGAGACTGCATTAAAAGAAGATGGGGCTTTGATTTCCATGTTAAGAATAAAATCTACTTCATTAGATTGAATAAAAGATTTTTTAAAAAAAGATGAGAAGTGTTTGTTAAGGTTCAAATAAGTGGAAGAAGATGAAACCGGGAACTTTAAAGTTAATCTGATGAATGCTTGTATTATCGAGAAAAAAAATCTATTTTTCAAATGATGAAGAATTGAAGAAACAACTTATCTTCGAGGCACGTTATAGTCCTTTGATTGTACATCCAGGTGGAAACCAGATGTATCATGGTGGCCAGGCATGAATATAGTTATAACTGAGTTTGTTTCTAAAAATCTGACATGTCAATAAGTAAAAGTAGAACTTCAGGTACCTTCTAAATTATCGTAACTGATTTCCATTTCTCAATGGAAATGAGAATGAGTGGCGATGGACTTTGTATTAGGACTATATTTGACATCGAATAAGAAGGATTCAATATGGGTGATTGTTAATAGATTGGCTAAGTTAGCACACTTTATCCCTATTCGAACAGATTACTCTAGGGATAAGTATGTTGAGTTGTATATTAAGGAAATAGTTCGACTACATGGAGTACCAGCCTTGATAGTATCTAATAGATATATGAGGTTTCTTTAAAATTTTGGAATTCTTTACATAGAGCCTTGGATATTCGACTCAACGTTAGCACAACTTTTCATCCTCAAACAGATGGAAATCAGAGCGAACTATTCAGATTTTGAAGGATATGTTAAAGGCATGTGTGATTGAATTCAAAGGATCGAGATGTAGTTGGCCCTGAGCAAATAAAAGAAGTTAAAGATAAGGTAAAGATGATAAAACATGGAGTCAAAGAACTAAGGAAATAGTTAATTTCGCTTGTTAAAGTTCTTTGATGAAATCGTAAAGTTAAGGAAACGACTTGGGAAAGAAAAGAATATATGAGAAAGTAGTTTCCTCACCTTTTTGAACCAGGTAAATATTGAAAATTCGAGGATGAATTTTCTTAAGTGGGAGAGAATTGTAATATCCCAATTTTTGGCAGTGACCAAAATGTAAATTTTGAAAGTTTTGTGGCTAAAGTATGAATTTTGGATCGAGCACCAAGAATGAAGTTTTCTTGCTCCCCGAAATTTTCAAAATTTTGGTCACTCCGTACGAAATTACATTTTGAATTGTAATATCCCAATTTTTGGCAGTGATCAAAATTTACAATTCTCTTTATAGCCAAAGTGTAATTTTCAAAATTTATGTATTTTAACCCCTTAAATGAATAGTTTACCCCCAAGAATGAAGTTTTTGTGCTCCCCGAAATTTTTGTACGGAGTTTGCATTAATGGTTATAAAGCGATAAAGTTCGAAAAAATATTCTGATAATCGGATCGTGCTAAAATTTCAGAGATAGTTCCATGGACCTTAGAAGAGTCATGAAATATCATTTTATGAATATTTGGATGTTAAAAAGATCAGGAAAAATTTAAATCGATTGAAATGACATGGAATGGCAATTTTGTGAATAAGTTGATCGATAAAAGGCATTTTGGTCATTTCGCCCAAAAAGGACATGTAAGAAATTTTGAGATTTATTTTATTGATCTAGTTGGAATGTTACAAAATGGCAAATTAGAAATATAGATCTAGTTAGAGGGTATTTCTGGAAAGTGGAATTTATTGAATTAAAATTTCATTTTTTCATAATACAAGTGTTTTAAATACATGAAATATGAAGGAATTATCAGCCAAATACCCTCCAAAACCGTGGTGAAAAGAAAAAGAAGAGAAATTTTTTACAAGCTCGATTTAAGCCCCGAATCTCAGTTTTTAGGTAATCTTTCGAACTACAAAGTTGTTCTACTCGTCGAGCTCTATATTTTGATGTAAATAATTCATAGAATACTTGCTTGGTTAATAAGATTTGATATGAGGAAGAAATTATGGTTTATGAACAAATTGGGGCTTTTATGATTTTATGAATCCATGGTTGAATTTAAGTTAGAATCATGCTTGTATGATGTTAGAATCATGTTATTCAGTTGGGATTTAAACCCTACATATTTTGGTTTATATAGAGAAGATTAGGGTTTATGGATTCAATTCTAACTTAGGGTTTGTGATGTTGGATTAATGATATAGTAAGCTTGATTTGTTGTTTGGAAGCAAAACCCTAAGTTAAATACATAGGGACCATTTCGGCAAGCTTTAAAATTAAGGGACCAGATCTGATTTTTATGAATTTGATGTGTATCTATATTATTAATGATGTTAGAGACATGAAAGTGAAGTTAGAATGCTAAACCGATGATTAATCGCATTAGTGACCATTTTGATAATTTGTCAAACTTGAATGGTCTACTAGGCAAAGAGGATGTGTAGAAGGAGTAAATCTGATTTTTAGTTAAAATGATGGAATTAAGGTAGTAATTTTGAATTGAGGACTAATTTGCAAAGTTAAGAAGCTTGAATCCTTATATTAGAAATTTGGTGACCATTTTGACAAATTAAAGAGAAATTAGAGGAGTAAAGGTTTAAGCTTATTTTAATGAAGGATGTAAAGAGAACATATGAATACAAGCTTTACTCTAGCCATTTGAAGTAAAGTGATAGGAATAGATTGACAAGTAGAGAAATAAGGAAAAGTTGGTGTAAATTAGAAGTTATTCATGGAAAGTTATGTTGGAATTTGAATTATGGCAGTAAGTATTAAAATTTGCCATAAATTCTACAAAAATGGTTAGATGATGAATTTTATACCATTGTAAAGATTTGTTAGTCTAGTTTTGTTTCCAACAAACAAAAATTGATTTTGAGTTCCGAGTTAAAAGATATGAATTTTTAATCGAATGAAGGTTAGAAAAATTACAGAGCAGTTTCTACTTGGACAACTTTGTGACGTGAATGTAAGGAATTTTCATAATTTTTGTAGATTTTATTAATTTATGTGGCTTATACCGCTAGAACCGTTATCAAATCTAGTTTCTCCAGTATAAAGGAAATTCATATCCAGTATGTATTCTGCTCTGTATAAGTAAATCTTTGAAGGTGGCGCAAGTTGTCAGAAAATGGAATTTGAAACATTTTTTATTTAAATGTTAGCAAGCTCGGAAGAATTATTAGAAGTTCAAATTGGTCACTAAGGACCGTAATGAGTTTTTGAACAGTACAAGGAAGAAAGGAAAATATTTGGAAATTTTATATTCGAATAATTATATTCGACAGCATGTTTAAGATATTGTTAGATTTGAATCTAACAAGTATTTTATTTTATTCATGTGATGAATGAAGTCAAGTCTGAATCAAAGAAGGTTCGAGGTACTATGAAAGAAATGATCGAACTAGGACTTAGTGAGGCATTGTGTTAAGTGGCCAAGGTGAGTGCCTTAATTGTTACTTAATTATGCTGGTGATAAAGGGAGGTTTGTGATAAGCCAAGCTTATTTATGAATGCATGTTATGATATATGTTGACGTTATGTTCTACTGTTTAAATGTGGTAAGTATTATGGCGAGCAATGTAGGGACAATGTTCTTAACATATGACTAAAGAATTATTTATGATATGTTATGTTCATAAAAAAATTAATAATAAGTGATGTGTATGACACATGATCACTGACTGGAAAATTATTCTTAATAAATAAGCTAATATGGCTCGAATAACATATTGTTTCAAGTATGATAACTTATCTGTGAAATGTTATGGTAGTCACTATAACTGCTATGTTATTTGAATATGGTAAGAGCAAGTAATATGTATAATACATTGTCAATGCTCTAATAGATATCTTTTTTATAGTATACTTGATATTATTTGGTTTATGAACTGCCATTATGATTTATTGATGACATCCGATAACTATTTCAGTCATGTTACAGACTTTGATTATGATATACTGGAATAATCGATGCGATGCATAATACAGTAATGGCAAGTACATATGAATAATTATGATGATGATTGATTGATAATGAAATGAAATGAAATGCCAAAGTATTTATTTATTAGAGTCCATGGTATAGTTGGCATGCCATAGAGTCCTTAATAGCTGCATCACTCAAGTTATGATATGATTACATGTTTTTGTGACTATGATGGTGTCACATACACCTTGGGGACCCAAGCCCTTGGTGTGCACCCTGGGGATCCAAGCCCATAATGCTAATGGCACTAACGAGGTGCTTTAATGAGGAGCAAAGAGCGTCCTCGAGTATGTATTCATTTATATGTTAACGTTAGACACTCTGGTGTCTTATTCATATGACTCGCGTACCTAAGGTCTCACAAAGTATACTTTGGGCAAATTTAAAAGATTAATAAAAGTGCAGGTAATCGAGCTAGTGAGCTTGGCAAATTTCGTTATGTACTAAGTTTTATGCAAAGTTTTGGTACTAAGTACGAGAAATAACAAGTTCTCCGTACTCTCTGTATTTCTCTATATTTTCCGTAAGATCAGTATTTTCTCGATTATGTTAAGCTCAGTAATATATGTATTTCTTTGTTTGATATGTTAGGCAAAGAATTAGAATTATGATAAAGTTTGCCATGAAATACCATAGAAACTGGTTATATTATGCTATGAGAAGCATGTTGAAGTATGTCAAGTAAACATGATGAACTTAATACGACTAATTTATCAGTTATACTTAGATAAGCTAGATATAAAAATAAGCCTTGAATTATGTTCATGTCAGTTATTTGATAACCTTATACGCTTTGCCTCGCTAAGTGAATACTAGGTTATTGGAAACTTATCGGAAGAGGAATCAAGCATGTTGATCAAGTTGCAATCTGCCAAACATCATTAAGACATTCTCATTTATGATATTCTCTAGTGGGCATGTATATTAATTTATTCGTTAGTTGTTTTAAAGGTATAAGTTTGATTAATATTCAAATAAATATGAATTATTCGTATGGTTAAAGAATTACCAATGATGATATTTAACGGGTAACATTTTATTTATCGTTTATAGCGTAATGATTTTAAATTCAAGAAAGGGCCTAGGCAGTGTACCTAATTTTCACCCTGATTTATGTACTTATTTTAATAGCTGACTAACATATTTTATAAACCAATTCAGGGTCAAAACTAGCAATCTGCAAATAGGCTATGAATACCTCAAAAGTCGAGAAAGGGTTATTTTATAAACTAGTTTTATGTTAGATGTTTAAAAAAAATTACAAGTCTAGAACTCTGTTAAATAATATTGTGACATCCTTAATGTGTATTTGTACTACGAGTATACGTTAAGGGTGTTACATCCACTGTCCCAAATTTTCCTCATCCATTTCCATACCACTCTACCCAATTTCTCTCCTTAACCCTCATAGACATGGCCGAGCCTCACCACAACATTTGAAAACCAACATTTCCCCCATCACCCACGGTTCTCGCCATCACTCGGTGACTCACTCTTCACCGAATCACCCCAACACTACACCCATTCGAACCACAAAGAAAAAACTCTTGAACCGAGCTTCTCAACTCCAACATCAACCCATAGAATTTGGTTGATCAAGCATAAATATTTGGGTTTGGGTATTCTTTTTTATGTATATTTGTGGTGTAATCCATTTTTATGATTTAATAGAAATATTGATAATTTTATTGGTAATCTTTTTATTTATTTTTCGTTCTTACGTGTTTTTATATCTTTTTGTTCGTATGTTTATATATGTTGTTCGAATGTGTTTGGATTAATTCTTAGTGGTTGTTTAATATTTGCCTTTTAATCTTCTCGTATATAAGTATGTGTGTTTAGTTTATTTTTTTGTCATGATATGTATTTGTTTTATTGCTTTTATTTGTTTTTACATGTACGATATGTATGTATATCTTTGTATTTGATGTTACTAGTATATGATTTCGTTTTAATACTACTTTTATTTGTTCTCGTATAATTTTTCCTATGTGTATATGTGCGTATATATATATATATGTTTTTTAGTATATATCTATATATATTACATTATATATAGAGTAAAACTTTGATACATAGCCTGAGTATTTACACTATAAAAACTCAAATCCTAAATTCCTAACCCTAACCCCAAAAAAATAAACCCTATACACTAAATTCTAAACACTAACCTTAAATTTTGAACCATACAACCTAAACCCCTAAACTTTAAACCCTAAACTAAAACTCTAACCCCTAAAACTAAAAGGCACGTTTAAACTAAAGTTTACACGGCTTGTGTATCAAAGTTTTTTCCTTATATATATTCTATGTATCACCTATATATACTAAGTAATATATATATATATGTATATACTATGTTTCATTTTCTTAGTATATGTTTTACATATAAATACAATATTTATATTTATTTTTTTTAGCCATACATTTTTTATATGTACATGTTGTATTTATATGTCTACTATATATATGTACTAAGTTACTTTATATATATATATATATATATATATATATATATATATGTTTTTATAGATATTATTTATTATATATATTATGGTTTTTATTGGTATCGTATATACATATATATGAGTGGTTTTTTATGTAGCATATATCTATATATATATTATGTCGTATATGTACTAAGTTGTATACTACCTATATATATTAAGTAGGATATGTATATATACACTATGTTTTTATGTATATTTGAGTAGTATATGTTTTTTTATATACATACTATGTTTATATATATATATTTTTTAAAAAGCTATATTTGTTTTATATATCTTACGTGTATATACTTACGTATGTAGGTATATATTTATTAAGTTACTTTATATATGTTACTTTTTATTATACTATTCATTATATTTATACATAAGGTGGTTTTATATGTGTATGGAGTATAACTATAACTTTTTTTATTATTTAAATCGTATGTTAAAATATATGTATATATAATATATCATATGTTACCGTATGTTATATTATAGTATTATTTTAGTTATCTCGTGCTTATATGTGTTTGTCGTGTTTTATTTTAATATGTTATTATTTGCTCATATTGGTATATATTTGTTTATGCATAATTAATTGTCAAGTTTTATTATAATGCATACTGGGATATAAACTGTTAATGTGGCGCTCCTTTATTCGAGGGTAAACTTGGCTAGTGCCAGAGGCGTTGGTGATGGTTTTCGTTTATTCCTTGAACACTAGAGCCCTTAAAATTTACTCTTACGTACAATCAAATTTTGATTTAATCATCACTTTAACCCATAAAATTCGATATTAATAAAGCAGTAATTTTTTGTACCAATTTTGGGCGGTGTGGGGTGCTAATCTTTCCCCATCCGTAATCGACTCCCGAAGCCAAATTTTTAAAATCTCTGGTTTATTTTTATGGTGTCCGGTCTACCAAAGTGACAGATGGTGACTTTATGATTTCGAAAATACGAGTTTTCATAAATTCCCCTTTTAAATTAATTTCAGTAAAAGCGGGACACTTATTTTTTTTTACTTTTGTAGCGGAAAATAGTCGCTACAGGGTTCATGATTTAGGGTTAAATTTTAGGGTTTATAGGTAAAAACCCTAACTATATTACCCTAAAAACTAAACCTAACATTTAAACCCTAAATTTTATGTAATACCCCTAAAATAGTATATAAAAAAAGAAAAAAAAGGAAGATTGCTTTTAAAGGGGTTTGAACCTACACCCATTAGCAATGAGGGTAAAAGTCTTAGCCATCAGGGCCAAGACCGTTCTTTGTATAAGTTTGTCCCAGGTTAGTTTTAAGTTATATTTGTTTCGTATATATAATTAAAATAAAATCCAAAACAATCCAGCTACCAATGGGTGTCGGTTTGAAATATGTTAGAACCCAGAAGGCTCTAAAAAAAATTCCCCAATCTCCCTCCCTTTACCAGCCCGATCTCGGCCACCAGCCATGCGTGGCGTGCACCACCCATCGCAGCTAAAACGTCATCTTGTGCCGATCATGGCTTGGCCCCCCACACGCCTCCTTCCTTGCCATTTATCGTGAAAAAATTTGAGAAGGTTTGACCAAAAACTAAACCCATCCTCCTCGATTTTACAATGATTCCAGCCACCTCAGTTGTCCATGGTGCTCGCGACCACCATCGTCGGTCCCCTTGCTTCGTGACAAGCAAAACCTAGGTCCCTAATCTTTGGTTCGTCATCGTTCAAGCCTCGTCAGAGTTACGTCAGGTCTGGTCGTATTTTCTCTAATATGGTAAGTTCGATAAGTTTTCCAACCTAATCTGGGTCTATTTATGGTTATGATTGAAATTGTGGTTATTTTTTTGCATTTTGGGATGTTTTTCGACCATTTTACCCTGGACAGTAACCTGGAATCGGTCGGTTCGAACCGGCCCTGAACCGAGCTGAGCCGAGCTGAGCCGAGCCACCTGAACCGGTTATAATAGACCGGCCTATTTTGGCCCAAACCCAAATCTATTCGACCCATCGAGCCCGTTCGACCCATCTGACCCGTTCGACCCGACCCACTGACTGAGTCAGCTCAGTGAGTTAACTCGCCCGAGTCAGCCCACTGAGTCAACTCGCCCGAGTCAGCCCAGTGGGTCAACTCGTTTGAGTTAACTCCAATTGACTGTTGACATATGATGTCAGCGTTAACTGCTGATGTCATCATTGACTATTGACCAGTTGACTGATGAGGTCAGCATGATGTCTGCGTTAACTTTGACTGTTGACGTCAACGTTGACTTTGACCCCAAAAATTAAAATTTTCGAAAACTCTTATTTTACGTTTTTCGACATCCTAATTCCATTTATGAAGCCTGTTTTGTGAAATTCGAACCCGAAAGCCTCTAAACTAACTTTAAACCTGAACTTGAGAATGTGTTTAATTATTCAGTTCAATAGCTATGAAATGGAATTAAGGACTGGTCATGGGCTATGTGTTTAATTGGAGGAATTAGTGACTCTGCATATTCGAGATTTGTGGGGACTTCGAATTTGGGTTCAAAAATGTTCGAATGGAGTATCTTGAAGCAACCGATATAGTCTAAGTCTAGGTAATACTTTACTACCACTTGCATGCTTTACGGAATTGGTTGGTATTGGTTAATACATGGATGAATTTGATTAAGGCCCGAATATTTTAAAGTCCTACTGATTACGATAGAAAGATTAATTTGGATAAGACTTGAATGACTCAAATAAGGAATTGATGATCTGTAAGTAATCCAATTTTAGTGAATAATCGATAAAACAGTTCACATCGAAACTTCTAATTCAGATGATTTCTTAATAAAAGATCTAATGCTAAGAATGCTTGGATGAGAAATAACAAAAATGCCCTTAAGGTATAAGGACTTAAATATCCCTGACAATGAAAGCAATCTAGAAAACTACACTAGCTCTAGTAAAACAATTGACTCATCTGAAAACCTCATTTTTTGTTTGGAAAATTATGGTAACAAAGCTTAAACATTCAAAATTGTAAAGTACTTGGATTTTCTTAAATTCTAAATAAATCTCCGAAGATAAGTTTACGGAAAACTATTCGTATGTCTGGATTAATCAAAGTGGCGTAAAAGATTGAATTGATTGAAATGACTAAATGGATTGAAAACACTAATAAGGTTGAACTTATTAGAATAACTGTAATGACCAAAAAGACTGAAATATCCTCGGGCACTAAATGCCAAATTAATTGAAATGATGGATATACCTTTGAGATTTGAAATGAATGAATAGTTGAAAGGATCGAAAGGTTCAGGATAATTGAAACACCTTCGGGCATCGAAGTGTCTGAAATACCTTCAAATACTAAAATGATTGAAAATACCTCTAAGACTTAGAATAAGAAATATCAATAAAGCCAAACAAATAGAATGGCTCTGAAAGTGGTAATACACGACCCGCGGTTGTTGGTCGTTTCGGATACTAGTGTGATATTGGAAGAATACCATAAGAAGGCATGTTTGATTTATTTGGAGAAAGTACATAGTTAATAGTAAGAGTAACTTGTACTTCAAAGGTACACTCAATGCTATGGATTGAGTTCGGGTGCAATGCACATGTTCGAATACTTGGAAAATACCGTTTGAATACATGTTTGATTTCTCGTATTACATCCAGTGATTATTTGGTGAAAGCGAACCATTTTGTTTTACACTGTAGTCAATTCTGAGGAATGAATACTTAAGGTGTACCCATCCGGTTAAATAATAAACATGGTACTGATGGGTTTCAATTAGTTCTAAGGGACTCAAAAACCTGATGAGCAACTAGAATTCCTGAATTCTGTACATTACCGTTTATACCTTGTTGGTTTAAATTACCAAATTACCCCTAAAGGTCAGAATAACCATAATACCCTCATAGGCTTTAATGATTGGATCACTCACAATATATCTTAAATCTCAATGATCTTGATGTATCAACTTTTGAATGTCTAGTTTGAGCTGTTAGTACCGAACCTCTTTTTTCATAGGGACCTCGTTTTGAAATCAGTCCAAAATTTTCAGATGTTTAATGTTCTCTTTCTGATAATTACCAACCTCGAGGAATAAATTGGACCATATATAGTGTTTCATGTGTCCATGAATATTTTCTCTGTTTTAAACCAAGACTATCTGCTCTAAATTAAAAGTATGACTTTGTTATCCGTAATGAAAGCCCAATTCTTGGCTTTTGTTTTCTAATACAAAATATTTTTTGATACATGTTTTCTGACGTTACTGTTTACTGGATAAAAAACTGATTTTATCTGGGGATATACTATCTAGGATACGATGGAAGTTATGTAGGCTCGGCGCTAGTAAGTCCTTCTAGACCTAAGCTCATATGCCTAATGGGCCTAGGATAAGTCTTTCTGGAAGCTCCTACGCCCAATGGGCCTAGGGTAAGTCTTTCTAGATACTGTTCTGGAATACTACATATCAGTGTATGGTTGAAGGGTAGTCAGGTAATTAAAATAAAACTTTTCGCTCCCTTCTATAATTCTACCCTACTAAATTAATTTACTAAAGTCTGAAACTCTCAGTATGCTCTCAATCTGCCAATTAATGAAACCCACTAATTTCCGTAGTTCAACTTGTGTAATCTACATCTCATCTGATTTTTCGGACTATAGGCATCTTGTTTGGTACTCAGATGATCAGATAAAGAACAATCCTATTACCTAAGCATATCGATGTTGTGAGTATCAATATTTGAATGGAACTTCTTGTTGTTTGGATCATTATGTTAGTATTATTGCTTTACCATTTACATGCTTGTACCTTCAACATCAGTTGGTAGTTCTGTATTACTGAGCTTTCCCAAGCTCACGTTGTTTTTACCATCGTAGGATAGAAGAAATCTATCATGGTATAGTGGTCGACATCAGTGGTTGGAGTTCTATTGACGTTGCTTTCGGAGTACGATACTAGTACAACTAGTGGCATGTATGTCGTGTTTTATTTTATGTCAGAATCTGTAATATGTTTTCTGAAATTTTCGTTATTTGTTTCTATAATTTCTGTAATGGTATTTAAACAAAAACTTTGTTTTACAGTTTTTATTGTATTTAAAGAATTTTGTTTGGTTTCTGTTGTGGGTCGCTCTTGGGACCCTAATGTGACCTCCTAGAATTAGGTGTAATGCATTGACGGGTCTGGGGAGTTACATTTTAACTGTAAACCTTAAATTTGAATCATAAACTCTAAATTCTAAACCCCTACACTCAAACCCCTAAACCTTAAATTGAGACGCTAAACCCTAAAACTAAGGCACTTGTAGAAACTTCTCGTTTCTACCGTCAGTTAGGGGTGTGCAAAAAATATCTGATCCAAATAATATGATTCGTTTATCCGATGATCCGATCTCAATTTTTTTTGATCCAGATTATCCGGAAAAAATGGATAATCGGATCGGATATGAATCAGACAGCTAAATCAAGTAATAAGAACAATTCATCTATAATCTCATTTAACAGCCACGAAACTAATTGAAGAAGAAATTAAAGAACCCAACTCCTATGTTTTGGCTACGAACGAATTCATAATAAGTAGAATCTCAAAAAATTAAGTTAAAAGAGCAAAAACATTTTCTTTAACGAAAAGGAAAGAATCAAAAATAGAAAATAGGGTAAAAAAAAGAAACCTTAATCTTGACGGCAAGACGAAGCGAGCCAGTAGATGAATCATTTGAGGTTTTGAAAACCCAATCCAATGGTAATTTGTACACCAACAGAAGTTTGTCCTGCGTGAAATTTTAGTGACATCGGATCGAATATTCGAATATTCGATTTGAATTTTCAGATATTCAATTTTTTGGATCGGATTTAAATTACTATTTTAGTGATCTGAAATTTCAGATCGGATTTGATATCCGAATTTGCATATCCCTATTATCAGCGTATTCGATATTTTCCCTCTATACTTTCAATGCAAATGAAAGTAGATCAATGGAATTATACTAAAATTATTACAATTCATAGAATTCTCTGAATGGTCAATCCTAGCGTTAATCTCACGTGTGATAGTAGTTTAACTTTGGCCGCCAACACTAGTGGCCGGCCACCGGATCAATGGCCTGCTTTGCCGGCCAGGAATGGTGTGCTATCAGTTTCCCTTGCGTCTCCCCTCGCCTTACCAGTGTGGCGAGTCTGCTTTGCCGGCCACCGGATCAATGGCCTGCTTTGCCGGCCGAGTCTGGATGGTGATATAATTATGAGTGGTTTTGGAGGATGATTTTCAGGGGTCTAAAAATCTTGATGCTTTAGATGTGGTTACAGATGAGAACCAGAAATCGATCCCCATGGTTAAAGCTGTTTCTATGCTAAACATGACGAGTTTTACTGGTCATGATCCGATCCACGGGAGTGGACATGTCACCCTTCATGATCCCTCCGCAAAGTCGTCTTTCTGTGATATGGTGATGGGTAATGTACCAGCCAATACCCGTTATGATACGATCACCGATTTGGAAGTCGAAGTCACTGACGATGATGTGGTTATTGGGATGAATGGCCCTCTACCAAAAATCAGGTTCTCTAAACGTGTTCATAAGTCGATTGATGATAAATTGGCAAAGGCCATCATTGTTCGCTTATTAGGCAAATCTATTGGGTATAGAGCTCTTCTGAATTGGATACAAGTTTTGTGGAACGTAGCGGGCAAAATGAGTCTAGTTGATCTAGACAACGACTACTTCTTAGTGCGTTTTGCTTTTGATTCTGATTATGATAGGGTACTTTCCGGTGGCCCGTGGGTGGTGTATGACAGCTATTTAACTGTGTAACCGTGGAGCAGGACTTCTTCTACCTCGATGCATCATCCAGCGAAAATTATTGCATGGGTAAGATTGTCTGATCTTCCCTATAGATATTATATTAAAAGTCTTTTTTACTATATTTCAGGAATTTTGGGCGAAGTGGTTCAAATTGACTATAATATAGCTGAAGGGAAACGTGGCCGTTTCACTCGTCTAACGGTTGTTGTAGACCTGGATAAACCTTTAATCTCTGGGGTTGTTATAGATGGGCATCGGCAAGTTGTTGAGTACGAAGGTTGGCCGATGATCTATTTCTTTTGTGGCAAATATGGTCACTCGAAAGATGTGTGTGGTTCTGAGGTTATTCAATCTAACAACACCAGAACAGGGGCCTTTAGAATGGAGTGGCTTGGATGTCCTCTATGGACCTTGGATGCAAGCTCCTAGACGTAAGAAAAGAACTAGCCAGCCAAGAAAGCCCTCGACTTATGAAAGTATGTCTATTGGTGCCCAAGGTTCGAGGTTTGATATTCTGATTAGTGATGATGGGGAAAAAACTACTGCTTCTCCCCAGAATGTTGAAAAAATTCGAAGAAGTGTGATTCTGAAAGGCCCATCTCCAACGGCTAAAGGTAAGGTGGTGGGGAGTGCTATCGCAGAATCGAGCAAAGTTGGTGAACAAACTGTTGCATTACCCCAGTACTGTACGGTGGATGTTCCCAAGGAACCAATTGCAACTAAGAAAGGGGTGCAAAAGGAGACTTTAGGGACCAGTCTATCTGTTACTGTACAGAAATATACGATGCAAAGTGATTCCTCCAATATTGATGTTCCAGACGCTGCAAATAAAGAGAATGTTAGGCCGAGGGTCAGTGAGCATAACCATGCAGTGGCTTCTAAGGACATGATAATAGTGACGGCATCATCATTAAAGAAAGAGAATCATATGGCAGTCTGTGTTATTGAAACAGGGGAAGGAAAAATCTTGAGAGGAAATGATAATAAATCTCTATCGAGACCGATCCGGTGTGGTGGTGCCAGTGGTACTCATCGAAGCTCCACTGCGGCAAAAGTTCTTTACAAGAGGGGCCCGAAACAGAAGTGAACTGATGAATCAAAGATTCTAGCTAGAACTGTCTTGTCGGATTGGATTCCATCTATGCAAGCTAAGATAGGTTTGCCTCCTCCTTCTGGCTCAAGCAAAGTTGGAAAAAAGAATGAGCAACAGGTCTCTGGGGTCTCCAATATTCAATGGCGACCTAATGATACATTTGAAGGGGTGGATGAGGCTTCCACACAGGCTTAATTTGCCTCCTCTTTTTTTCTCAATTATTACTATTAATATCATGTTTTGGAATACACAGGGTGCTTTAGGCGCTGATTTTTGACGGTATTTTCGGCTGCTGGTTTGCCTCTATAATCCTGACATTGTTGCTATTATGGAATTGAGGGTTAGTGGTTTGAAAGCGGATAATTTTATCAGGCGTTCTAGTTTAGTTTCTCTTATCGCGTTCAAGTGACGGGTTTTGTGGGTGGCATTGGGTTCTTTGGCGGCATGGTATGAATTTGGATATTCTGGTTGTGTCTAATCAGTTTGTTCATGGTAGATGCTCCAATTCTACGAGTGAAAAGACTTTTTCATCTCCTTTGTCTAAACTAGCCCGCATGCAAGGAAAAGAAAGAGTGTGTGGGATCTAATTCGAGCTTTGGAACCCCCTCCTGGTGTATCCTGGGTGCTTGAAGGTGATTTTAATGCCATTTCTAGCTCGAATGAAAGACAATGGGGCTCGTTAAATCATTCTGGTATTTGCCCGTATTTTTGTGATTCTCTCTTCTAGTCTGGATTATTTGATATGGGTTATTCTCGACCTAAATTCACATGGAAGCTAGGTTCTCTTTCTCAACGTTTGGACTGCTACTTATGTAATATGGAGTGGCTAAATTCTTTTACTTCGGTTGGTGTCTGTCATTTACAACAGTTGGGTTCTAACTATAGACTGATCCTTCTATCTTCTTGCTCTTAGAGTACTAGCCATAAAGCTCGGCCTTTTAGTTATATTGATGCGTGGAATGACCATGGGAATTTCTCTGGACTCATTTCAGATTCGTGGGTGGTGAGTCAGGATATTGGTGATAATATTGCTACTCTTTAGGATAATTGTAAGATTTGGAATAATGACACTTTTGGTTACATTGGTAAGAGGAGGAGCAAGCTGTTAGCAAGGATCCAAGGTGTCGAGAAAGCTCTTGAGTCTTCGAGATCAAGATCACTTGAAAAGCTGGAACTCTCCCTTAAGAGTGAGCTTAACATGGTGTTGTCACATGAGGAAAGCTTGTGGTTTCAGAAAGCCCGTACTATGTGGATTGAGATGGGTGATCGCAACACACGTTACTTTCACACTGTTACTATAGCGTGAAGGAGGAGAAATAATATTTGAAGGTTGAAAAAGCTTAATGGCGAGTGGTGTGAGGATCCTACACTATTAAAAGCCGAGGCTAGCTCTTTTTTCCAAGCTTTGTTTACAAGTGAAACTCGTCCGTAGTTGTCAAGTGCACCTTCAGGGATGTTTAACTAGGTTCCTGAGTGAGGTTGAAGAATCTCTTGGCCTAAGTTTCTTCTGAGGAGGTTTGGAAAGTTATTTTCTCAATGGGGCCTTTAAAGTCTTCTGGTATCAATAGGTTCCGCGCAGCTTTTTACCAAAAGAACTGAGAAATTGTTGGTGAGTTTGTGGTGCAATTTGTCAAGAAATTCTTTAAAGGGAATCCCCTAACAAATTGGGTTAACCGAACATTGCTAGTGCTTATTCCAAAAGGGGAAAATCCAGAATTTTTCACCCAATTTCGGCCCATATTGTTGTGTAACATTTTGTACAAGGTTATCGCCAAGGTGCTCGTTAATCGGCTGAAACCTTTCCTGCCCAGTTGAGTGCATCAGAACCAGGTCAACTTTGTCCCTACTCTAACAACCAAAATAACATCATCTTAGCTCAAGAAGGTATCCATTCTATGTCTACTAAGACCAACAAAAAAGCATTGATGGCAATAAAAGTTGATCTTGAAAAGGCTTACGACCGATTGGAGTGGGATTTCATCGAGGAGACTTTAATTAATATTGGCCTACCGAGTTGCTTCATATCTCTGCTAATGCAATGTGTTTGTTCTGTGTCTACACAAGTTCTCTGAAATAGTGAGATGACGGATGATTTTAAACCCACTCGGGGTATCTGCCAAGGAGCTCCTGTCACCATAACTTTTTGTTCTCTATATGGAAAAATTTGGCCAGGAAATTGGTGTTCAGGTGGCAAATGGAAATTGAAAGTGTATTCATCTCTCCTGAAATAGTCAGGGTATCCCTCATCTATTTTTTGCAGATTATTTAGTTCTCTTTACTGAAGCAACTATGTGTCAAATGATCAATGTGAAGCATGTCCTGGAAAGTTTTTGTAATTGGTCTAGTCACAGCATCAGTGTAGCCAAGACTACGATTTTTTTTTTCTAAAAATTGTTCTCAGGAGTTGTCCATGAGTATTGCAAAGAGCTTTGGTTTTGACTTAGTCAGCGATTTAGGAAAATATCTTGGTGTCCCTTTGTTGCACAGTCGCGTCACTAAAGAAACTTATGCATATCTTATTTATCAGATTAAACGTCACCTTTCTAGATGGGTAGCTAATACTTTTTCTCTAGCGGGCCGTATAACTCTGGCTCAGGCGGTTTTACAGGCTATACCGACCTATTCTATGCAGGGTACTTGGCTTCCAAAGAGTATTTGTTTGAAAATTGAAAAACTTATCCGTCAATTTGTTTGGGGTAATGTTGGTTGTTCGGGATCTCTTTGGTTAACTGGGAGACTTTGCAATGCCCGATTGAGGTCGGTGGTTTGGATATGTGGAATGTTGAGAAGCAGGACCAAGCATTCTTGTTGAAAGTTGGGTACCATTTAATCTCTAACTCTGATCGCCTATTTATCCGGGTCATAAAGGCTAAATACAAATAGGAGAACATACTCTCTAGTTCTATTCGAAGGACTAATTATTCTCGCCTTTGGAGAGGTTTGAGCGCTATCTTGGGTGAGGTCTATAGCAATATTTACTGGAACATTCAGAATGGCGGGTCTATAGATTTCTGGAATGATGTTTGGCTTTCTAAAGAGGGACCCCTCCCGAATCACTATATTGGTGCTAGCATACCCTCACCAACTAGTGTGGCTTCTATGACTACTCCTGAGAGTAATTGGAATGTTGCTCGGTTATATCACCTTTTGTCCAATAATATTATTCAAAGAATTGAGGCGGTTCATCCTTCTCATTATCTCGGCCTGGCGTTGGGATGGCAACCACATTTTCAATGTTAAATCAGTTTATCGTTTCCTAACCTTGGAGAATGAGGATATGGAAAGTAGTGATTGGAAGCTAATTTGGAAGAAGAATGTGGCGTAAATGGTTCGTACGTTTCTTTGGCTTGCTAGAAGTCAGCGTCTCCTTACAAATGTGGAGCAGTCTCGTCGCCACTTACCTGTATCGACTCTTTGCTCTATCTGCCAATCTGAGCCATAATCTGTTGATCATGTGTTGCGCAGGTGTCCATTTGCGGTTAATGTTTGGAGTCGTGTGGTTAGGCCCTCAAAGATGCCTGAGTTTATGTTCGTTCCTTTCACTGAGTGGCTCATGTCAAATACGAGAAATCTAGGCCAGTTTGTGGCTAATGTTGCTGCCTGAGATACCATTTTCCCAACTATTTGTTGGCAGTTGTGGAAGCGTATATGCTGTGTTGTCCTTGATGAGAATTTTGTTGAATCTGGGAATTTATTAGATAATTGTGTGCGCATTGCTGCCGACTTTGCTTCTTGTGCAGTTAATAAGTTGGGGAGTAGAAGTACCCCCTCGAGTCAGGAGGTGGGTGGTACTAGAAGATGGTCACGCCCAAGACATGGATGGGTTAAAGCCAACTCGGACGGCGCTTACCACTTAAGTAATAATTATTCAGCTGCAGGAGGTGTTATCCGTGATGAGAATGGGTCCTGGTTATTCGGTTTTTCAAGAAACATAGGCATTTATTCGGCTCTTATGGATGAGCTTTGGGATGTCCATAATGTTTTGTTTCACGCTTGGCATCTTGGCTATAGAAAGGTTGAATTGGAGACGGATAATTCGAATGTGGAGCGCCTGCTCACGGGCAATTTGAAGGCCCTCCCTGACAATTCTCTTGTAGAGGACATTTTGGAGATGCTAGCTAGAGATTGGAGAATTGTTCTGCGAAAAATACCAAGAGAAATGAATGTTGTTGCGGACTCATGGGCTTCCTTAACTCGTGACCAACCTGAGGTTGTATTGATGTTCAATGAACCGCCACCAACGGATCTGCAGATTGTGCTCAAGGAGAATGTTGTTTGACTATGGTGTCCCCCACCCGCTCTAGCATCAATTGTTGGTGTTGGGTGGTGGGACGCGTTTTATGCTTTAATGTTGCTGCACCTTTGGGTGCCATTTCTTTTGTAAGTTTATTGAATCTATTTATATATTCATGTGTACTCTTTTTTCCTATTTAAGTTTAAAAAGATTTTTAATAAAACACGTAATTATATTTTTTCAAAAAAATAGATAAAGGGAAATGTATTTTAACATACATGGCGTTGTGCTTAGATCGAACTTTGACAACATGATTTCATGGTCAAACCAAGAAATTAAGCAATCAATTAGTACTAATTTGTGTTTTATTATGTGGACCTCTTCACAATCAACTACTCAATTCCATGAAACACTCCAATGACAATTGGCGATTGATAGCTAATTCAGATCAAATTCATAATTGTAAATGTGGATATTGTGCTAAAAAATGGTTAGAGATCAACTTGAATCACTTCAAAGGCAAGATATCAAAAAAACAGTTCGGAATTCAATTTATTTATATTAGTTATAACTTTGCTTTCCCTTTTAAATGTTAATTTTTTGGCTTAATGTATTTGTCTAGAGCTCAACCCTAGTGATCCGTGCGGCCTTAGACACCCTTGACGCTAATCGGTCGATTCTCGCGCCTAAGTAAGCCTTTAATCAGCCTTGCGAGTACTCCTGCTCGACAACGGCTCGGACAAGATCACGGCCCGTGACATTTTCCTCTCCTAAATTTTACCTAATTTTTTTAACTTGTCCCATAAAGTATTTTTTTTACCATTTTTGCCCCCTAACATTTTCGATGTTATTCATTTAACCAAAAAACTAGCACTGTTAAAAAAACTCTCCTGACCAATCAGAACACGACACATCATTTTTTTATTTTTAAATTTTAAAATAAAATAAATATATTAAAATATTTATTAATTTAATTATATTCCCTAAAATACCCAAAAACACCCACCCATCTTCATCCCCATCATCTTCTTCTCCAATTTTCATCAAGCATAATTTTGAGATTTCTTCAGGGCCGGCGTTATCGCCTTCTCCTTCGTCGCACGATAAACATAAAAGCAAACCCATCTTCCCAAACCCCATTTTTCCACCTTTTCTTCTCTGTTTTTGGTTTGCCCGTCTCTCTGATTCGTTTATTTATTCGATATAAACAGCTGCAGTTTGCAGAAATCCAGGGGAATCACTCGTGATAGAGGAAATTGAGGTTGAGCCACCTAAAGCTTGGGAGATTAGGATCAAGATTCTCTGCACTTCTCTCTGTCATTCTGACATTACCTTCTGGAAAATATCCACTGTAATTCCCTTCACAATTTATTTATCAAACTTCCATTTTTCCATATATTTTGTTTCACAAAAAGAATATCACCCACCACTTTGTTCTCCTCTAGGGACCATTCGCTGTTTTCCCCAGAATTTTTGGGCACGAAGCTGTCGGGTAATTCAACTACACCTTACACGAGTTTTTGTTCAATGTTTGAGCCGTTTATACCTGTTTTGTATTATGTTTTAGCCTGTAATTTGTCCGTTATGTTGGTGGTTTCAAGAGTTGTTGAGAGTGTAGGCGCGCATGTGGAGGAAGTTGAAGAAGGGGATACGGTGGTGCCGGTGTTTCATCCGAATTGCAGAGAATGTAGGGACTGCAAGTCCCAAAAGGGGAATGAATGCTCAATATTTGGTTACAAAGTGGTGACCAAAATTCAACGGTGTTAGTTTTTTTTATTATTATTATTCGATCGCGAAGAAGAAGGGGAAATGGGGTAGGGGAAGATGGGTTTATTAAATATATTATTATTACTATTATTATATTTATATAAGTTTTATTTTTATTTTTAACTTTTCATATATTAAACCAAAAAATAAGAGAAAGGAAATAATTAAGTGATGTGGCACATTTGAGGGATTTTTTTTAATAGTGTTAGTTTTTTTTTGGTGAAGTGAGTAATGTCGAAAATGTTAGGAGATAAAAATGGTCAAAAAAAATTAAGGAACAAATTAAAAAATAAATAAAGTTTAGGGGAAAATAGCATTAACCTTAAATTTTTATGTGATTCAAATATAAATTTCTAAAATGCTGATTAATTTAGTTTTTGAAGTGATGATTTATACTCTTGGATCAATTCTTAAAAAAATAAATAGTTAATATTATTTTAATATTCTTTATGTTTATTTTACATTTTATATTTAAGATTAGTGATTGTTTTTCTATAATATTATTTTCCGATTTAAACTTGTGTCCTTCGAATATTTTTAACTAAATTGAGTGTGCTAGTTTAATTCAGAACAAACTTTACTTTTTGAAATTGGTTCGATTCATTAAGTGTTAGTATAAATCGTCAAATTTTTTTTAAATATATATAAGAGGTTAGGAAGGTAGGTTTGAGGTGACACGTGTAGGATTTCCTAATAATAATTTGAGTTAGCTGCGCAACATATGTCCAAAATATGACTTTCATTTTAAATTGTTACTTAAATTTTTAAATATTTTAATTTCATCCCCAAATTATGACTTTGATTCTAGTTTGGTCCTTAAACTTTTAAATGTTCCAATTTCATTCTAAACTATGACCCTCATTATAAATTGGTTCCAACACTTTTGGACATTTCAGTTTCATCCTAAAATTATCGATTAAGCATCATCATATTATTTCATAATACACATCAGTGATTACATAACAATTAATAGTTTTTATAACAGTTTTATTAACATAGGATATGATAAAGCATAAATTGATAATTTGAAGGATGGCATTAGAATATTAAAAAGTTTGGAGACCAATTTAGAATGAGAATCACAATTTGAGAATGAAATTGGAATGATCAAAAGTTTGGGGGCTAATTTACAATGAAAGTCATAATTGAGGATGAAATTGAAACATTCAAAAGTTTAAAGACTAGTTTAGAATGAAGATCACAGTTTGACGACATGTGGTGTAATTAACTAATAATTTTATGATTTATTTTAACATGGCTTAACAACTTAGTGGACTAAAGATTAATTAGGATCAAACTTCAAGGATAGGGTGAAATTTATCCTTACATTCTTCTCTAAATTATATGGCTAAAACTAGGGCCGTAAATGAGATCAGACAGATTGCGAGCTACTCGAGCTCGACTCGGTCAAAGCTAGATCAACACTCAACTCGGTCAAAGCTAGATCAACACTCGATTCGATTGGACTCTACTCGAGTTCTTAACGAGCTGAGCCGAGCTACTTGATACCCGACTCAAAAAGCTCGCGAGCTACTCAAAAGTATAATAAACAGTTTTTAAATTTTTAAAATTAAAGTGAACTAAAATGTAGGTTGAGTGTTTTTTGTTGTTAAGTTACGTTAGTTTAATTTTTAGTCTAACTTTCTTTATATTTTCATGTGTACTTTTTTTCTCCGACTAGGATTAAAGGTTTTTAATGAGTCACATGAAAAATAGTTCTTTTGTATGATTCTATCTACAATAAAATCATACAATTTGATCAGTAATTATTATTATTATTATTATTGTTGTAGTTGTAAATAAAACAAGACAGATTGCAAGCTACTCGAGTCCGACTCAATCAATATTCGACTCGATTGGACTCGACTTGAGCTCAAGCCCGGCTTGAGTTCTTAACGAGCCGAGTCGAGTTCATCATACTCAAGCTCGAGTTAACCCGAACTCGACTCGAATTCTTAACGACTAGAGTCGAGTTTAATACTACTCGAGCTCCACTCGACTCATTTACAGCCCCTAGCTAAAACAATATGAGTTGCAAACAAACAAAAACACTTTACAATTATACCGCTCTATAATCATAATCATCAATTATTATATTCACACATTAATAAATAATTTATTGAAGTATTAAACTTGCAAATGGAAATACATATGGTCTAGTTTAAATTAATTAATATAGTAATATAAGCATTAATCAACAAAAATATAGTAATACTCCATAAACAATATTAGACGGAAATGCCTGTTTTTTTTTATAGTGACGTTTATTTATTTATAGCTTAAATGTCAAATTAGCCCTCAACAAAAAATTAAAAAAAATCAATTAAGCCTTTATAATTTTTTGTACTCAATTTAACCTTCATAATTTAAATTACGATCAATTAGGCACTCATAGTTCATATTGATATCAATTTAGTCTTCTCGTAACGTTGACCGTTAACTCATAAACTATCGCTAAGATGGTGACACATGTCATATCCTAAAAGTGCCATGTCATATAACTATAAAAATCGTAAAAAATAATTTTTTAAAAATCTTTAAAATTATAAAAATATATATTTCAAAAAGTTTGAAATTTGGGATTAAAATTAGAAGAAAAAAAACTATTTAGTGACTAAAGCTTCCTTAATGCGATTAAAATTAGAAAAAAAAATGAAGTAAAGTTGAAGTAAGAGAATTTGGTATTGACATTTCAAAGAAAAGAAGGGAGATGATGGAGTGAACGAAGTAAGAATAATGGAAATGAAAAAAGAAACCCTAAACATGATATGTATATTATGGTATTTTTGTAAATATATATAATATTTATATAAAAAATTAAAAAGTTTTAATTTGGACTCGGATATAGATCGGGCTTGGACGAGACCCTGATAAGATCCATATATGATCCACCTTCTATTAAGACTTAGACTTTTTTTTTAAATTTGAATTTATATATTTTTTCAATTGGTTTTGGACTGAGTATTTTTCGGATCTAATCAAATTTAGATTAAATTGTCATCTCTAATGTGCATTAAGATTATGGGTTATATTTTGATATACAAGTTGTGTAAAAAAAATTTACACAATCCTTCATATTTAAGCGATAAAATTTAAAACGTAAATCCCTAGCCCTAGTACCCTAAAACCTAAACATTAAACATTAAACCCTAAACTCTAAATTCTAACCATAAACCTTAAATTTTATACCATACAATCTAAACCCCTAAACCTTAAACCACAACCAAAATCTTTAAACCCTAAAATTAAAAGTTTACACGAACTTGTGTATCGAAATATTTTCCTAAGATTATTTAGTTACATTTTATTTTTGTTTTTAACGCATCAATTCATAAATTAGTAAGACAATCTTTATCAAAAAAAAAAAAAAAACAATGAGGAAAATATTTTGATAACATACCGGTAAAATATGGAGTCTCAATAAATAAGAGCTGCCATGAATTTTATGTAAAATAATATTAAAAGCAGGTAATAATAATAATTGGTATAATTAAATAAATCATTATATTTCTTAACGTTAGAAATTCAAATTCTAATATTCATAATGAAAATTGTATGGAGAGAGATCTACATAATTAACCTGTATTTGATATATATTAATCAAATAATAAATCTAATATTAATTATTATAAAAAATATTTTTATTTTACCCATTAAGTGGTTCCGGTAGTAAGTGACGACGTTATTCCTCTTATATGATCCAAGTTCAAACAACAAAGTATATAGGTGAGCGCGAATTTATCCAAAATTAAAACTCGAGTAAAATACCGTCTTATAATTGAATTAGAATATTAAAAAATTAATTTATTTTAATTTTTAAAACGACCCTTAAACACTGGAATAACTGTATTTTCCGAGAGAAAATCATAAGCGGTATACACTCTAATGTCAATTTAGGGAATATTTTTTTATCAGGAAAATAAAATGTCTTATCATTACAATTGTATTAATTTTGAATCAGCATCGGTCACAGACTATAAGGATTAATTACATCATCAGTCACTTATAAGTTGGTCCATAAATTTTAAACGTTATAATTAAATATTCTAAATAAATTCTCAAACTAAAGTATCATTCAAACTAAATTCTTGGTAAGTTCGATCGATACCTTGTATATGCAGAAAATTCTCGCCGAGAGACTCATTCACAACACTTAGGTGTGCAACGCGAGTCGATCCAGATTAATAAAGGTGAAGCCTTGGAGAATCGAGAGGGCAACCAAAAAATATCATTCAAACCATATCCTTCCCTTAATTGTGTTAAATGTTAGATTAGTTATGATATATTTACCTATATTTATTAATCTACACCGTAAAAAAAAAACTACGTTAGATCCATATTAGCAGTTAACATCGAAGTCGATAATGAATAATGTGATTGGAATAAGGAATAATATTGTAGTTTAAGAATTCAATCCAAACGTTTTTAAATTGAGGATCAATTTGTAATTTAGTCGATAATTTGGAGACTCTGATGAATTAACCCTTTTGGTAGTAATAATAAGGGTAAAAATAAACACATTTCCGGATTGGAAAAGAAGAACAAAACAAACAAACAAACAAAAACAAAGCTCTCTCCCTCTTTTTTCTTCTCCATCTCTCGCTTGCAAGTTTTGTTGTATCTCGTCATATGTTCACGTGAATCTGTAAGTATTTTGTTTTTGTTTTTGATTTCTCTATTTTTATTTGATGATGAACTTTATATCCATTAGATTTCTCTTACTCCTTTATTTTTAATGCGTTAAGTTTTTGCCTCAATTTTTTCATCTTTCTTTTATTTATTTTTTTCAATTGAATTTATGGTGTTAGGATTGCAGAGATCTCAAAAGCCCGGGATCTTGCTCCTTCGTTTCATGTATTTCATCTGATTGAGGCGTTTTAGCGGCGGGATCTCGATGTCCGCATAACTGTATCAGCTCGAATTCTGAAGATCTTTCATAATTATTTACTTTCTTCTTTAGATTTTCGACAATAAATTACAGTCAAGCAGGCTTTCTTTCGTTTGTTTTTGTTATTAGATTGTTAGGGGTTTCTTTGGCATTTTAGCTCGCTAGCATTTTTCATTTCAATTTGGTCGATGGCTTCGAATCCTCCATTCCTGGTGGAGGATCACACGGATGAAGATTTCTTCGACAAGTTAGTTAATGAGGACGATGACGACAGCATGGGCCCCACTGTCCCAAAATTCAAGGAGGGTAATGACTCCAATGATGCTAAAGCCTTTTCCGATTTATTGATAGGAGAAGATTCCAGCGGCGATGAGGCTGACAGTCATGGTGGAAAGGAAAAAGATCCTGTAGATGCAGGTCCTGTACCCGCCAATGCACCGACAGGTAATGGCCCTAATGATTCATTAGGGATAGCTAATAGTGTTGTTGACTCGAATAATCATCTCCAAGAAGGAGCATGGTCCGAGGCTGTATTCAGTCAGAACTTAAATGAGGATATTGGATCTAAGAACGATGGGGTTAAGGAAATAGGATGGAATTCTCTTTTTGCTGATTCTAATGAGAATGGTGTGCAAGGGTTCGGTTCATATTCTGAGTTTTTCAGTAATATAGAGGAAAATTCCATAGCGGATTTCCCTTCTGAGGTGGACGTAGTTGCAAAAACGAGTTTATCAGATCAGAATTCAGTTAGTACTTACGAGCAGTATCATGATGGCAACCGTGATCAAGTTTACGGAGCTTCTACTGCAGATAATGGAAATGAGATTGATTTATATAGCAGTAAGTACTGGGAGAATATGTATCCAGGATGGAAGTATGATGCAAATTCAGGGCTGTGGTATCAAGTGGATGGTTCAAGTGGTGATGGCACTGGTAACACAGATGTGAAAGCAGGAGATTCTTATTTGCAGCAGACATTTCAATCTGTTGCGGAGACTATGACAACTGTAGAGAGCAGTGCCATGGAGAGTGTGGCAAATTGGAATCAGGTTTCCCAAGTGAATGAGGGGTATCCAGAGCATATGGTTCTTGATCCTCAATACCCTGGTTGGTACTATGACTTGATTACTCAACAATGGTGCGCACTGGAGAGTTATAATGCCTCTGTTCAGTCAACTGTTCAAGATGATGGTCTGCAAAATGGATTTACTTCTACGGCTCAGAATTCTCCAACTCAAATCAACAGTTCTAGCTTGTATGGTGAACATGAACAAGGTGATAATTATGGGTCACTAGGTCTCGAAAGCCCTGGTGAACATCGTACTTGGGGAGATTCCTATGGTAATTATCATAGTCCAGCTTTGAATATGTGGCAACCTGGGACTGTTCCCGAAACCAAGGCAGTTTCAAGTTTCACTGGGAACCAGCAACCAGATACATCTTTTGGTTTGAATATGCCTGCGAACAACCATGTAAGTCACTTCAAGTCATCCTATAATTCTATGCCGAAAGTTCAGTTAGTCAATAATGCTAATCAGGTTCATACTAAAGCCAATGGGGTTACTGGGTTTCAAGGCTTTCTTCTGACTGAAAACTTCAATCACCAGTTTACCCAGACAAATTTAAAGCAACATGAGGTAACACATTTCTCAAATGATTTCTACGGAGGCCAGAAGCCTATAAATGTTTTCCAGCAGCCACTTCAGACCAGCCAGCCACTTCTTTATGCTTCTAACACCGGCCGATCGTCTGCTGGCCGTCCTCCACATGCACTTGTTAGTTTTGGATTTGGTGGAAAACTCATAGTAATGAAAGATAGTAGTCCTCTGCAAAACTCGTCATTTGGTACCCAGGTTAGACAACTTATAAATAAAATAATGCAGTAGAGTATAAATCTAATTTATTTTTTCAGAAGCTGATGGAAGTAAGAAATGGATTCTTTGAAGTTGTGTCTCTTGTTCTGATTTCCAGAAAATAACACATCTTTTTTCATTGAGGATTTAAAGCCTGATTTTCTAGCAGGGGAACCCTTTTTTGTGTTTTAAGTACCGAACATGATGCTCTTGTTATAATTTTCATTTTTTCTAAATGCTAATGTTTATGATTGTGTTTTTTTGAAGGGTTCTGTAGGAGCCTCTATCACTGTACTCAATTTGTTGGAAGTTGTCAATTCAAACACTAGCATTTCTGACGCTGCACTGGCAACTTCTGATTATTTTAATGCTCTGTGCCATCAATCCTTCCCTGGTCCATTGGTTGGTGGAAATGTAAGCAGCAAAGACTTGAACAAGTGGATTGATAACAGGATTTCCAGCTGTGAGTCACCTAACATGGTCTATGGAAAAGGTGAACTTTTAAGAATGATTCTCTCGTTGCTTAAAATAGCTTGTCAGCATTATGGAAAACTTCGGTCTCCTTTTGGCTCTGACACCCTATTGAAGGTAAATACTTCTTTTGTAGTTTTCCCCTTTTTTAATTCTGAGGTTTGCTTTCCTTAAAAGTTTTCAGTTTTACATTTAATTGTATCTTGTGAAGATGCTTGTCCTGTGATTTTTCTTTTTCAATCTAAGCTTCTTAGGCTTTCTAGTATGCAACTCAAGATATAGCTACTATTCTGAGGGTTTTTTTCATGTACAATGAAGTAAAATGAGATTGTTTTCGTTCTTCTCTGATTTCTTTTGCTTGGTTATATTGTATTTTGGGAGAAAGGAGCCATGGTGGCCAGAGAAGATGAACGCCGGTGAACAATGAACAATAAAATATGAAAAGCTAGAGTTTAACGATAGAACAAATAGTATTTTCAACAAAGAACAATGTGTTTCTCTGTATTTTCTCTTATTCTTCTTAATCAAATGTGTATGAGATAAGCCTTTAAATAGGCTGATACAGAGTTTCAGTATAACTAAAATTATACTTTTATCTATAATTTAAATAATATTTATCCCTAATTTAAATAAGACTTCTAGTAAATCTAAACTACTGATTTAGAAATAAACTCTAATTACACATTAAATTAAACTCTAACACTTATTGTTAACTTACACTCCCCCTCAAGCTCTAACACTTCTTGGATAACTTACACTCCCCCTCAAGCTGGTGAGCAAGTGTAGTAGAGCACTAGCTTGGATCTTGGATGTGATGCCCTACTCATATTTCTTTGCTGTTTTTTAGGGAAAAAATCTCCCCTTTTTTGGGACCCATTGAGTTGAACAACTAGGACATATTCATGCTATTCTTTGAACGACCATTGTTGAAAATTTGCAAACGATGTTGCTGGTTTCTGCATCCTTCTTGAGATGTCTACCAACTTTACTGTTATTGATTTTTGCACACTCCTTAGATCTCTTCCAGCTTTCCTCTGTTAGTGATGATCTTTTTTAGGTTTTTGCATCTTCTGAGATGTCTTCCAGGTTTTTTTGTCATTCACGGACTAAGTAGCTGCTTCCATTCAACAATGATCATAGGAATCTACACTCCCCTCAAGCTGGTAGTTGCACAAACTAGAATTCCAGCTTGGATCTTTGATGTAGAATCCTTTAAAAAATATTATCTAGTTTTTAAGGCTAAACTAGAACCTCTTCTTCTATCTTTTATAATTGATGGCTGAGATAGAACCAGATAGTTTTTAAGGCTAAATTATAACCTTTCCCTATTTTTTACAATGGATGGCTAAGATAGAACCAAATAGTTTTTAAGGCTAAACTATAACCTTTTCATATTTCTTTTTGATTGGCTAAGATAGAACCATTAAATAGAGAACAAAATAACAAAATTAAATGAGTAGAAATTTCACCATAGATGTAAGATTCCAACGAGAGAGAAGCCAAGGAACGAGCGTGGCCTAATGACAACAGTAGAAAAAAATGATATGCATCTAAAAAAAAATCAGATCGTCAATTTGATTCAGATCAGAGATGGCAACAGTGGTGACGACATCAGGATCGTTGTTGGCTCATGATACAATGTGAGAAAGGAGCCATGGTGGCCGGAGAAGATGAACGCCGGTGAACAATGAACAATAAAATAAGAAAAGCTAGAGTTTAACGATAGAACAAAAATAGTATTTTCAACAGAGAACAATGTGTTTCTCTGTATTTTTTCTTATTCTTCTTAATCAAATGTGTATGAGATAAGCCTTTAAATAGGCTGATACAGAGTTTCAGTATAATTAAAATTATACTTTTATCTATAATTTAAATAATATTTATCCCTAATTTAAATAAGACTTCTAGTAAATCTAAACTACCGACTTAGAAATAAACTCTAATTACACATTAAATTAGACTCTAACACTTCTTGTCAACTTACACTCCCTCTCAAGCTTTAACACTTCTTGGATAACTTACATATTTCATTCTTAATGGCATGTACCCATTTTTAGGAGACTGGTACTCCAGAATCAGCAGTTGCTAAACTCTTTGCATCTGCAAAGAGGAAGAAAGACACACCTTATGGTGCTCCTATCAACTGCTTGCAGCAATTGCCTTCTGAAGGACAAGTTCGTGTATGCCATCGACTATACTTCACTATTTTAATTATTACAGACTGTTATGTGTTTTTTCCCTCAATTTTTAATATATGTTGTAGGCAACTGCATTTGAGGTGCAGAATCTTCTGGTTGCTGGTAGAAAAAGAGAGGCTCTACAGCGTGCACAAGAAGGTCAATTGTGGGGACCTGCACTAGTTCTCGCGTCGCAACTTGGTGAACAGGTTTGCTTTTTCACTTCATTCAATTGTCTGTGGTTTATTCTTTTATTTTTCACGTTCGAGGGAATTTAACTGAAGCTTCAATCTGTCTCTCTCTTTACCATTGGTTCCCGGCGGTGACTTCGGATCATTGTAGTTCTACATTGATACTGTTAGGCAAATGGCCCTTCATCAGCTGGTAGCAGGGTCTCCTTTACGTACATTATGCTTGCTAATTGCCGGGCAACCAGCCGAAGTTTTTTCCGCAGGCTCCACAGTTGATAGCATGGATTCGTCGCAACAGAATGCAGAGGTAATAATATATTGGTGCATGAAATTTAATACTAATTGGGTTTTTAGGAAGGAGGAAAATTTTCTACCAACAAGGTAGCAAGACATAATATGCTCAGAGTATTTTTCTGGCGTGATCGTGGATTCTTCAATAAGAGATTTAAAGAACAAAAATTCCTGTGCGGTGAAGTGGTTAACCACTAGAAAAACGACATAGGTTAAAAGGATTGTATTTCATATACTTTTGATTCTTCTATTCTGTGTATACTTTTTTGGAATGATCTTGCTAACTATATGGAAGAAGAGTACCTTTGTTGTGGAGAACTGATGCTTCTTTCAGCTACTTCCTGTTACATTTCAGATACAATAATGTTTGAATTCATATTAATAGGAAAATGTTTGCCTCAACCCATAAGAAGCTGAATACAATTATTTTTTTTCCTCTTTTCTTTATGGGCAGTTAAGGGAAAGTTGCATGCTTGATGATTGGGAAGAGAATTTGGCAGTGATAACTGCAAATAGAACCAAAGATGACGAGCTTGTAATTATTCATCTTGGAGATTGCTTGTGGAAGGAAAGGAGCGAGGTACATTATTCTCCACTCTAGCTCCATTTTATCCCTTTTGGATGGCGCACTCTTTAGTATATTAATTTATTCTTAACGTTTATAAAATGGCTCTTACTTGTGAGTTCAAATACAGATAACGGCAGCACACATCTGTTACTTAGTCGCGGAAACAAACTTTGAGTCATATTCAGATAGTGCTAGACTTTGTCTTATTGGAGCAGACCACTGGAAGTTTCCCCGAACCTATGCATGTCCAGAGGCTATCCAGGTGCTATTCAAATTTATTTGGTCCTTAATCATTGTGTTATTAACTATTTGTCAGGCATGGTGTTGGTACTTTAGTATGTTTACTAGAGTTTATCTGTTCTATGATTGATTTACAGTATGTAGTTGAGAATGTTTTTTCTCAGTTGGGGGAAATGTAATGAAAAAATTGATCTTCAAGCAAACTTGATTTAGGTTGAAACCTAATTAAGAAATACAGTCTGCATTCTGTCATCTCTCTGTCTCACCCCATATAATATATATAACACATGTTATAGACACATACATACAGACACCTGCATACATAAGCACGTACATCTGATCACCTCCATGAAATTTGTATAATTTGTTATTTCAATGGTAAAGCTGCCTCTTTGTTACTGGTTGTATATAATGCCAAATCCCAGCTGTTCATGGATGGACAATATTCCTATTTTTCAGTGAGTAACTTTAAGACATCAACCTGTCATTTATGCCTTTCAAATTTTCTGTTATTCTTTCAGAGGACTGAATTGTACGAATATTCAAAGGTACTGGGGAACTCTCAGTTTGTCTTGCTACCATTTCAGCCATATAAACTTATTTATGCACACATGCTGGCTGAAGTTGGAAAAGTTTCAGATTCATTGAAGTGAGCATATTTAAGTCGTTCGCATTTGATTTCTGAAGGTATTTTTCATTCAATTTGTTTACACAATAAAGGTTGGTTCAGGTACTGTCAAGCTGTATTAAAATCTCTGAAAACTAGTCGAGTGGCTGAGGTAGAAACTTGGAAACATTTAGTTTTATCCCTTGAGGAAAGGATAAGATTCCATCAACAGGTAAGTTTTAGCTTCTCAGTTTAGGCTTTCTCGTTGATATTTTCTTTGTTCATATTGGGCTTTCTTTTGTAGGGGGGATATGCTACAAATTTGGCTCCGGCAAAATTAGTTGGTAAATTGCTGAACTTTATTGATAGCACTGCACATCGAGTTGTGGGGGGTCTACCACCTCCTACATCAGCATCAGATGGAAGTTCTCTAGGTAATGATCATTTTAACCAACAAACCGGGGCACGAGTCTCTGGTAGCCAATCAACAATGGCCATGTCCTCATTGATGCCCTCTTCTTCAATGGAACCTATAAGTGATTGGGCGGGTAAGGGGGATGATGGAAAAATGACAATTCAAAATAGAAGTGTTTCGGAGCCGGACATGGGCAGAACTCCAAGACAGGTTCACATTTATCTCCACTTGAAAATATATTTGCTACTGGCTGCTTGTGCATCTTAATTCAATAAAGTTAAGGAGGTGTCTTACTGATATTTGATGGTTCAGGTTGATTCATCAAAGGAAGCAGGAGCATCCACTGAACAAGGAAAAGCATCAGGCTCAGTAGGGGCATCTCGCTTTTCTCGTTTTAGTTTTGGCTCGCAGCTTTTACAGAAAACTGTGGGGTTAGTCTTAGGGCCTCGTGCTGATAAACAGGTAGCTCCTTATACTTACCATTATATTTTCATATATTTCTTGGTTTTCTGTTGAAAAAGCATTGATAACCACTCCTGATATACAAAAATGTTTGATTTAATATAATTTACATTGCTATCTGAAGGCTAAGCTAGGTGAAAAGAACAAATTCTACTATGATGAAAAACTTAAGAGATGGGTGGAGGAAGGTGCTGAACCTCCAGCTGAAGAAACAGCCTTGCCACCACCTCCGACCACTGCTGCATTCCAGAATGGAGCATCTGAATACAACTTGAACTCTGCATTGCAGAATGAAGGTTCTCCCCCTAATGGAAGCCCAAATTTCAGAAACCCGACCCCAATAGATCATGCTTCTGGGATCCCTCCTATTCCTACAAGCTCCAATCAATTCTCAGCTCATGGACAGATGGGTGTTCGAGCAAGGTACTTCTGAAGTTCTATTGTTTGCAATGCACACTATTACAGTTGAATGATGCTATGCAACGAACTTGGTGGAGAAAGGCTAATAGAGAAATGAATGTTGAAAGTAAGAGTTGGGTAATATTTAGCTTTCTACTTAAACATAAGGTGATAACTAGCCAAGTAAATGATGATTTAACTGACCATGAATGCTTCTGAGAATTCATAAGCATTTAAGATTTCCCTTATCACTGTTATTGTTGAAATTAACAAATTTCTTTTTGGGGGTTTGGAAGTTGATTTTTATCTTCTTTGTGGTGTTACTTTGTAAACCAGGAGGATATAATATTTATGTCTTTCATTTAATTTTCCTATGGCATTATGAACTCTTGACAGGTATGTGGATACTTTCAACAAAGGTGGTGGTGGCGGCCAAGCAAATTTATTTCAGTCACCTGCTGTTTCCTCTGTTAAACCTGCAGTGGCTGCAAATGCGAAGTTCTTTATTCCTGCACCTGTATCAACCGCAAGAAGTGAACAATCAATGGAGGCAATTACTGAAAATGCGCAAGAAGAGAATGCTACAAGTAATAATCCTACCCCTTCCAATTCCACTTCCACTTCCAATGCCTATTTCAACGAGTCTTGTCCATCTCCCAAGCCTTCATTGTCAGCGACTAGGCAAAAGTTCCCGAGCATGGATGATATCCCTCAGGAAGGCATGATGACAAATGCCAATGGCTATTCATCACACTCACTTCGAACAGCCTCATGGAGTGGAACAGCTTCGTGGAGTGGAAGCAACATTGCTAATGAATTAGGTCATCCTAGTGGGGCCGAAATAAGACCTTCAGTGGAGGCATTGGGAAAGCCTCCACCTTTGTTTATGCCTGGTCCAATGAATGGTAGTATTGGGGATGAGCTACATGAGGTGGAGCTTTGAGCCAAGATTTGTCAAGATGTAAATATCAAAGTTTTGTTCCTGCAATCCAAATACAAATATTCGTGATATTTCCGAAGCATACAACAATGGCAGCACACTAAAACACTGGTTATGGAAACAAAAATATCTATATTTAGCTATTAACTTCTGAACCCTTTTCCCTCCCTCTCTGCATTTGTATTTTGATATTCAGTTGCCTTCTTATGTTTCGTTTGGTTGGCATTTTTTGTTTCAGATTTTTTAGATTTTTGGGATAGAAAGGGAAACAAGCAACAGATGGCTAAAAATAAAAGCGTCAATCAGTCAGTAGGAGTCTTGTATTCCCAGGTTAAAAGGAACCTAGACATTTATATTCGTTTTTCTTTTGGTTACTAAAAAGAAACAAATGCCCTGAGCAGATATCATTTGTACAGCATTTGTTCATTTGTTGAAAGAAACAAATTCCCACGTCCATTTTGATCGCCTCATGAAAAGCACAAGCTTCAGCTGTATCTGCTTTGTGAATTCCATGACTTTGCTTTCTCGACCATAAATAACCAGACCGTGGGAGTTCCGAGCAACCACCCCAATAGAGGCTGCGCCAAGTCTGCATGGAAAGCGCCATCGACTTTAATCTTAATCACATCAGGAGGTGGGCAGATTCAACGTGTCTCCCTATTGGTAACATTGACTTGTCAATCCCTTTGTTGAGCGGTACTGTAATATGTCCATTACTAATCGTGCTAGAATCAACAGTTCATCGTGTACCAACTTGATTATGTGATTCCATATGTTCCAAAGGGTGACTAGGAGCATCGTATAACTCTTTCAGTCAAGAAGCTGAAGTGATGTTTCCATCCATTCTTTGCATGACTATTGTTGTCCATGTATCACTGTTGGGGCAAGCTGACTCGGCAAAAGAACTTCCTTTGTTTTTGGACAATCACAGAGTGTGTGTACCTTCAGCCATATTGCATAGGTTGCACCTTCTTCTCCTAAACCAGCAACATCAATCTTACTACCCACCGGGAGAGCAGCATGGCAGATTCTCCAACCAAATATCCACATCTTGGGCAAGGTAGGTAACTTGGCCAATGCTTTCCATACTGGCCATTATCTCGTTTAAACTAATTCTGCCGCACGAGCCAGGAATGATCGGATCTAGTGTTGTAGGTACCTGAAGAATGATGTTCCCAAATCAATAAATCACCATGTATTGGGGCTATGGGACATTAAGAATACGACTTGCATCCTCTTGTATAAATACTTGGTTAACACGTCTAACATCCCAGCTTGGTTCATCTTGTATCATAAACTCCTTGCATCAAATAGGTTGATTCTATTCCTCGACGTAAGATCCCAATAATTTCACACAAGCAAAACCTGTAACGACCCGAATTTCAAAATTCGCGTGTCGGTTCAACCCGAGCCATGGGCTTTGTGTTGTGGGCCAAGAGTTTGGGCCTTTGAGGGCTCAAGAGAGCTTTAGTGGGCTCCATGTTTTCTTGTTGAGCTTGGGATTGTAGTTTGGTTGAGAGGTGCAAGTGTAAAGATGGGGCATAAGGGGAAGTTTATAATTTTCAAAAGGGGTGTTGGGTTGTCTAGCAAAACCCATATGAGGACATGGAAAAGCAAGACATGCTTTCATCACCCTCATAACTCCCCTCATCTCTCTCTCTTCTCTCTTTCACCTTGGATTTAAAGGTAAAGGTCTAAACTTTGTGTTTTTGAGTTTGATTCTCGAAATTCTCGTCAAGGGTAGTGTAATCTACGTTCAAGGAACTACATTTTGAGGTAAGAATCTTTAAGTTTGGTTGAGGATGTAAATGGTGGGTTTTGTGGGGTTTTGGTAGAAATGAGAGAAGGAAGGGTTTAATCCCGTTTTTACAAATTTGGGAGTAAGTTAAGGTTAGCCTTTTATCTTCTGCAAGTTGTAATTCGAATTTACAACTCTTTTGTGTAGTGAAAAAGGTTGGGGACTTTTCCAAGGTGCTTAGGAAGAAGGAAGCTTAATGAGCTAAGTTGGAAGCTTTATTTCCAGTAGTGATAGCAAGGTTATTATACTACAAACTCCTTTGTTTCATGCACATCCTAAGGATGATGCTTTGTGTGCTTAAATTTGATGTTTATGGATGATTTTGGACGTAAGAGGTTAGAGACCCTCTTTAATGGCATAATTCGAATTTGGTGTTAATAACTTGTAAAAATGGTAGTAAACAACACTAATAACTTTCATAATATGTAGGATCGAGTTAAGGGGTTAAAGGTTGTGTTTTGGGCGTTGGAAAGTGATTTCCCGAGCCTAGGAAGCCATTTTGGGCTTCGGTATCGGTACTCAGGGAGGCAGTACCAGTACCCTAGTGTTTTGGGTTTAAGAACACTACTTATGGAAGATGAACTATTAGAGGGATATCGGAACGATGTTTAACCCGTACTGGTATGCCATTCAAGGGAGTACCGGTATGAGTCAACTCGTAGCGGTACGCGAAGACTGGATAAATTCTAATGATATATTTTTGTATCGGTACGCCGTGAGTATCGGTACACGAGGGTCAGTACCGGTACCCACGAGCAATTTGCCCAAAAAATACATTTTAAGTTCGAGGGACTGATAATTTGAGAACGATGGTCCAATGGGCTCCTAATAAGGTAAAATGAATTGTAAAACTAAAAAATCGAGATATCTGTCTTTTATACGAGTATAATGTGTAATAACTAGGTAAAACATTGAGTGACTTGTTGTAATAGCAACCATAAGAGATCCTTGGTGGATCGAGTGATGATGTGTGTCGTATGGTAGTCATGTGTATGTTGTGTGTTGTATGGAACACCTTGTTTGGTTGAGTCACCTTGGTTGATGGGATCCGAATACCCAAAGAACGTGTTGCAACATCATGAGATGAGACACGAATGTATGATCCCCAGGCTGTGTGACGCCGAGACTCATTCGAGATACTCAATGAGAGATATCGAGTATGGGTGTACGTTCCTGAGGCTATGTGACATTGGGCCTTACCCAGAGTGTATGTTTCTGGGGCTATGTGCCTTTTGGCCTCACTCAAAGAGTATACGTTCTCGAGGCTGTGTGACACTAGGCCTCATTCCAAGTTTGTTGGGTATGATGCATATGTGTTTTGTAAGATTAATGTATCCTTTGTTGTTTTCTATGTGTTTAGGAGGCTAGAGGTAGTGCCCTAAGTTATTGTTTTGCCATGATATCATCTTTAGCTATATGCCCATATTTATGATTTGCATGAAGTTTGGTTGAGTAGAAGTGTATCCACTGAGCTTGTTAGTTTAGCTTTTAGAATCGTTGTTTTCGTTCGCAGGTTAGTAGGTTGGCACGTTGCTTTGGAGGAGCACCATCAGAGAAGGATTCCAACATCGCCTCATTAGAGTACAATACTTAGAATTATTGGGCTATGTATTTATAGAATCCTATGATTTTGTATTGTAACTCGTATTTTGGATTTTAAATGTGAGTCGAAAACTTTTATAATGTAATTTAAAATGGAGCTCCATTGTAAACATTTTCAAAACCATTATCTATGGTTAAGTTATTGAATGGTTTTTATGGAAATTGAGTTGTGGATTGGGCTAAACTAGGTCGAAACTCTATGGTAGTGGTTTGGGCTTAAGGCCCAAATGTGACATCCGAGTCGAAGGTATTACAGAACCTCCCCATCACCATGAACCAACCTTCCGAAAATGGCCTCCTTTAAAGTGTTCCTTTGCATTATGGATGCTGCTCCACACATACGAGGGTTTATCCCCAAGATTGGCAGCAAGTACATCGTCACGTGGGAAGTATCTAGCCACTAGCTCTTTATAATACAAGGAGTCGATTGTCAATCAATCTCTAAACTTATTTGCCAAGTAAGGCCAAACTAAAAAGTTCCAAGTCTCAAAATCCAAGTCCCCCATCCTTATTGGGACGATAGAGTTTGTGCCAAGCGATGTGTGCTCAGTCTCGTTCATTTTCTCTCTTCAACCACCAATATCCTCTCGTAGCCGACACTATCGGATCAATAATTCAATTCGATAATAGAAAATATATCATTGCATAGGTGGGAAGGTTTCAATTGTACCTCTTGTCCCCATAGAAAGAAGGTTTTTGGTCCATCTGTTCACGCATTTATTCACTCGATAGCGAATAAAACCAAGAGTGTTGGTCTTGTTCTTACCCACAACGAGAGGTAAACCTAGGTAAAGTCCTATTTTTTGTTACTTACAGATACACAAAGTACTTGCAATCAGCTCTCTACTTACTTCATTGGTGTTGGTACTAAAATAAATTAAAGATCTCTCCAAATTAACCTTCTGAATTGAAGAGTTCTCGTACACCGCAAGGATCTCCTTTAGCCTTTGAGACTCGCTTACTGAATTCTCAATGAACATGAGATTATGATCGACATATAGCAAGTGATTCACCCACGAGCTATTGTGGCTAGCCTTTACGCCTCGAATACGCCCCCACACATTGCTCTGATAACAATAATGCTAAGAGCCCCTGAGTGCAAAACAAAAATAGATACGGGGAGAAATGGTCCCCTTGCTGTAATTCTCTTTCTGGTCTGAAAAAATTGAAATATGACCATTAATTCACAAGTATTAAGAAACCGAGGTAACACAAGACATGATAAGCTTTGTCCATCTAACATCAAAACTCATTTTAATCAACACATCATGGACAAATCTATTCAACTCGGTCATACACGCTTTCTCCATATCGAGTTTAATGGTCGCCCCTTTATTAGGCCTTTTTTGAGCCTTTCAAGTAGTAAAACAATTCGTGGGCTACAATAACGTTATTTGAGATGAAACGACCTTTTATGAAAGCACTTTGGGTCTCTGAAATACAAAAAGATATAATATCTTTCATGCGATTAACAAGAATTTTTTTTAAAAAGTTTTAAAAACAACCGAACAAAGGCTTATTGGCCTGAAATGTTTCATGAGTCTAAGGTTCTATAATTTAGAGATAAGAACACTTACTATTTGGTTCACTTCATGCATACTAACATTGTCGCATAATAAATTAAGACAGAGCGATAAACTCATTACCTGCAAGTTGACACCTGCTGATAGTTTATTTTTTGTTTTATGGTTTTCTATTGGAATTAAATGTATCTATTTCCTTTTCTGTTCAATGTGGCTTGGGTTTTTTTCTTTTGATTTTTTAATTATATATTTTTTACTTTTTAATAATATTTCAAAATGTTTTGTTTAAACCATAATTTATTTTAGATCCATAAATGATTAATTTGAAAATTATTTTGTACAGAGTTTTTAGTTTACATAAATTTGTTATTTTAGGATTTAGGGATTAATTTAAGATTTAGAGTATACTAATTTAGGTTGTGGTTTAAAATTTAAGAATTAAGGTTGGGAATTAGAGTTTAGGGTTTTAGGATGAAGATTTAGATTTCAAATTGTGTAGTTTAACTAGGAAAGGTTGTGTTATTTTTAGCAATAATATCAAAAATGCCCTTAACGTTTGATTGGATATTCACTTTGGCCCTATTTCTTTAGAAGCACTTTAACCTTCAACTCTTCTTTTTAGGGACAAAAAATGTTAGTCATCTAACGATAAATGACTTGAAATGACGTGTTAAACCTACATTACTATGTAGGCTGACATAGCAGTGTCGTATAAAAAAGGTGCTGACTTGACAAAATGATAGATCAGTCAAAAATAAATTTATAAAATTGTACAAAATATAAAATTATTTTTTCTATTGACGTGTCATTCAGTCAAATCATTTCAAGTTGTTTATCATTAGTTGACTAACAGAACGAATGGACCATTTTGACCTAAAATGCAACGTTGAGGGTTTTAAGTGCTTATAAAAAAGAATAGACCAAAATAACTAACCAGTCAAACGTTAGAGACATTTTTTTGACATTATTTTTTTACACTACTTGTGTATCAAATATAACCCTTATATATATAATACCCGAATATTATACGGGTATATATGTATATATATGTTTATATATATATATCTTTTTCAAATAATAAATACAAATAATAAATAAAGTCTATTTTACTCCAAAAATAAGTCCATTATAATATAAACGTCCATTACATATATAAAAATCCAAAGCCTAATTCAGATTTTATAAAAGCCCAATTTACGCTTGATAACAACCCCTTTTATTACCCTTATAGCCATTTTACGAGTACAACCCAACAAAACCAAATACAGTTTAAAAACTTATTTCTCGCCCAAATATGGACACGCGGCAGCTCCTCATTGTTTCAAATCAGAATGACATGAATTGTGTTTATTAGAATAATACCTGGTGTGATGTCATCCGTGACATCATTTTAGGGGCAACCTATAAATAGTAGGAGAGAGAGTGCTAGAACTTACCATTGGAAATCTGTTTGATCACCGGAACCGAACAGCCGTCGGAGTTAAAATATTGCCGAGAATACTGACCATTGTCGGAGATAGATCAATAGTCAAAAGTCAAAATCTTCGAAAATACCGATATGAAGGTATATTTTTCCCATTTTTTTTATCCCTGCAAAAAAATAAGAAAAACATTATATTTAAAATATATATATATGAACATAATAATAAAAACAACACCGAATCTAATTTTTTTTTGCAAGTAGGATAAACGAAAATGGTTTGGGGACTCAAAAAGTTGTTTTTTATGGTCGGAGTGGCTATTTGATATGACAGAGTTGAAAAGAGTTCGGGTTTGGGTAGATTAAGACTAGATTATGGAAGAATGGGAGATCCTATTAGATTGGCCTAGAATTTGAGAAAAAAAGAAAATTTTAGAGTTTTTTTATGATCGGAAATCGCCTCACAGCTGTCGAAAATCGCTTTCTGACGACTGATGAGGCAGTGAAATGATCAGAAGTTGGTTCAGAGCGGTCGACGAACGGCGGAGGTAGTCGAAGCTTGCCTGAAAGGATTGAATTGCAAAAGACACGACAATTTAACGTCAGTTTTCTTCATCTTGAAGAACACCGCGTAAGAAATGAAGATTTTGATTCACTTTGGGGAAAGAATAGGAAATTTGAGTGTTTTTAGAGAGAGTTGAGAGAAAATGAATAAAAGAGAGAGAGGATTTTGAAAAAAATAGAAACAAAAAAAGCTGATAAAGCCTTTATATAGGCTATATCCCATGCGCCCTTCTTTTGAGCTTTCATGGTTTCGTTTTAAAATTTTATAATCATTTCAATTCAATTTTTTCTAATAATAAATCATAAATTCAAGTTTTTAATTTCTTAAATTTAGTCTTTTTTAATTTAATTGTTTATTTAAATGTAATTTATTTTTTAATTATTAATTGTTTGATTTAATTGAAGCATGTAGTATCATTTAGGAGACTCTAATTACTTAGATTTAATTCATATAATTATTTTAGAGCCTTATATGGAAGTTCTTTAATTAGAGATTAAATAATTGGAATAGGCTAGATAATTTAGTAAATTAATAAATGTTATTTAGGCAATTTCGAAATTCAAATTGGAATGGTATCCACGTGTAATTAGATGCTATTTAATATGAATTTTTAAATTAAATAAATAATGTTTATTAAATCCTAGAAAATGTTAAATAACTTAGATTAATCAATAGAGCTTTAGATAGGGTTTATTACTTTAAATAAATAGAATAGTTAATTTGTATGAGAATATTATCTACAATTTTGAAATTTAATTAAGGATGGTACCCTAAAGCAACGGAGTGTTATCCTATATAAATTTTAAAATTAAATAATATTTATAGATAAATAACCCATAATTAATTAGTGCTTTTTTAAGTTAGTACTTAAAATAAAATATTCAATAATTAACACATGCATAAAAATCTTTTATACTTGTAATCTACTTTTGGAATATAAAAGGCGACACCCTAAGCGTGTAGGGGTGTTTTCAATTTTATATTCAAAACAAAAATATATTTCATTATAAAAGGAATATTTTCATTTTAAGTATAAACACAATTAAATAATTATGTTTAAATTAAATTCAAATTATTATTCTAAAATGCCAAAATACAACATGAAATTAAAGGTACCAATTTCGGGCATTTGTGGGGTGCTAATCCTTCCTCACACATAATCGACTTTTGAACTCAATTTTTAAATCTCTGGTTGTTTTATGGTGTCCGTTCTACCAAAGTGACCAATGGCGACTCTAATCTTTTTTTAAAAAAAATTAAAAGAAAACCCCTAATTCCAAAAGTTAATTTTCCAAGCTATTTTATTTTTCAAAAAATGGTTTCGACAGCTTGGCGACTTTGCTGGTGACCACTTCGTGAGTCAGGCATGAATTAAATTAGTGTTGCATTTTGGCATTTTAAAATAATAATTTAGATTTAATTTTGTCATTAATTACTAGTTGTGTTTATAGGTATAATGAAAATATACATTTTCTTTGGGTGATTTGGTGAATATAACTGGCATTTATGCATAAGCCTTCTACTCGGGTTTTGTCCTTTAAGTGGGAGAGAGATAGTTTCTTACGTGGGGTTTTCCACCTCTGTGCGAGATACCAACCTTATATTTTGTGGGGTCTTTACCTCCGTTATAAGGGAACGTATACCCCTGAATCGATGTCTTGCTATCTTAGTAAACAGTAACGACAATTCGGGTACCCATAGTCTAGATAAAACAACATTTGTGTGAATCTAAGAGCCCACCCTACTAGAGCCATACGAAAAACCATATAGAACTAGACAACATGCTATTGGGATAGCTGTGTTTTAAATACATTTCTCTAGTTATTTTCGCCTTTTATGTATTGTTTTATTATTTTAGCAATTTAATTTTTGCTTATATGATTATTTCACCATACCGACTCATTTCTTTTCTTTTGTTTTTTATTTTGCATCTATGTATTCATGTAGAACATAAATATATATAATAATAAAAAAATAAAGAAAAGAGGAATTGCAGCCAAGGGGGTTTGAACCCGTGACCTTGGCTGCACAAGAATGAGGGGTAACCATTTGAGCCAAGGCTCATTTCTAAAATAAGTTACTATAGCTAAGTAATAGTTTTTCATAGTTTGGGTAAAAAGGGGAAAAGATAAAACCAGCTTTGACCTCTTATCTTCTTTCATTCGAATGAAAAATATCAAAACCCCCAAACTATTGTTTCTCTCAACAAAACCATCTGGCCACGGTCAACCTTCCCACACCGCCGCGCTGTGGCTGCCACCGCCCCTCCCATCCGAACCGCCTCCCTACTTCGACCAAAACCCCTCAAACCACTCTCGCAACCGTCACACCGTGCACCGGTATTCTGGGCTTGAAGATTCGACAAACCTAAGTTTAGAACTCTTTGGTTCGTCGTTAATTTTCTGGCCACCATAGATGTGTATTCGTGGTTCGGTGGTCGTCGACGTTTTCTCCGTGCTGAGACATTCCTGCCGTCATCATTGGATCGTCAGATCGCCACCGTGGAGCCTTCCCTGGAGATCGAATAAGTTTGGGAATTCGTGACTGTGAATTTGAGATTTGTAAGGACGTCGAAATCGAGTTTGAGAACGATCGAATGGAGTACCTTGGATCAACCTAAGTAGCTTTGAACCAAGGTAATATATTACTACCTCTTGCATACTTTATGAAATATGTTGGTATTTTGTTAGTTATGCATAATTTTAATGAATAGTGTTAAATGTTTGATAATTTAAATATTCCGTTAAGAAAAGTTGATAATACCTTTAAGGCATGAGAATGCTTAAAAAACATCTAACGAAAGAAATGATCTGGAATTTACATTTAATCTGATATAATGACTACCTCATCTGAAATCCCTGATCTATTGAGAAAGAATTCAATATCGAGATGCAAATATGTGTGATAACAAACCACTCGGATTTTTTTAAGCCCTGGATAAACACCTGAAAAATAAATTTATTAGAATTTCTTCGTATTTCTAAACTAATCTAAATAGCAATAAAGAATAAATTGACCAGACTGATTGAAATAAAGGATATTACCCTAGGCATGGAAATTTCCAAATTAACTGAAATAAAGGACCTACACTACCATTGAGGACTTAATTAATTAAATACCCATGTGACTGAAATGCTTTTATGTGTTTGAAGCTTGACTTAAGAATATCAGTCATTCTTAAGACTGTTCAATAATAAAAGAACATTGTACAAATTCATAGCCAATCATTCAAGGCTTGTTCTAAGATAATTTATGATAGTGAACGATTCAAGTATACTCCACAGCTATAACTAAGTAATGAAAACTTGTGAGGTGTACTTATTCGAATGCTTAGAGAGTGATGCATTGATGAGACATGATTAATGGAATGGACTTGGAAGCCTAGCATGCTGTCAGTATTCTTTAGCACAACAAATCACTGAACTACTGTATCAGGTTCCTACGCTTTCTACTGTATCATGTTCCTACGCTTCGGCTAGGGTAATTCCTTATGGCTACTGTATCAGTTTCCTACGCTTCAGCTAGGGTAATTCCTTATGGCTACTGTACTAGGTTCCGATACTTCGGCTAGGGTAATTCCTTATGGCTACTGTATCAGGTTCCTACGCTTCGGCTAGGGTAATTCTTTATGGCTATCGTATCATGTTCCTACGCTTCGGCTAGGGTAATTCCTTATGGCTACTGTATCAGGTTCCTACGCTTCGGTTAGGGTAATTCCTTATGACTACAGTATTAGGTTCCTACGCTTCAGCTAGGGTAATTCCTTATGACTATTGCATCAGGTTCCTACGTTTCGGCTAGGGTAATACATTCTGCATTCAAGCTTTTAGGCTTTAGTTAGGGCGATTCTTTTGGACCCAATACACACCTTTAGGTCAACACCTACGCCCAATGGGTCTGGGTTAATTCCTTATAGATGCAATCTTGGAAAACTGCCTATTGGAGTTTAGTTGGAAGATAGATAAGAATTTAAAATGAACCATAATTGGAACCTGTGCTTACCTGGAACACCGTGATAGTTTTATACTATACTATATACTTGTTTTACCTTTCATGTATGTATCTACATCATCTTTTGGTAGTTTTGTATTATTGAGCTTTCCTACGCTCATTTTGTTTCACCATTGTAGATTAAAGAAATTCGATCATAGATTTATGATTGATCTCAGTTTGGAGTTCCCTTGGCGTTATGCATGGAGTACGGTACCTGTGTATTAGTGGGCATGTATGTCGCGTTTTATTTTTATGATTTAGTCTGTAATATGTCTTCTGGATTTCAGTTTTGGGTAAACGAAATTTTAATGGAGGTTTAATAGAAATTTTATTTCACGTTTTCAATGTATTTTTTGAGTTTTCTTCTGTTTTTACTGTGGGTCAATCTGGTGACCCTAATGTGACCTCCTAGACTTAGACATATCACATAGCTGGGTTTAAAGGGGTAAAATTTAGTGGTATCAGATCTTAGAGTTGTGTTTTTCTGGGTAGATCGACCGATCATCTGTCTTAGGGTGTTTGGTAAATACATGCCCTTAGATTATTATCGTACTCCACTGGGCCGGGGCTCTGGTGTTGAATCATTTCTGAAATAAGTGTACCCAAGCCTTCTGTCCGTTATGGTCTGATTTGTTCTGGCAAATGATGCTCATGGTATTTATCTGTGTTTCAGATTCACGTGATGAATCTGAATTTGGATAAGGATCTGAAATGATTGAAAATTTTGATAATTCGGTTCAGAATGTGAAAAAAATGAAATGAACAAGTTTGCGAGATGGTGAATGCATGATGAATTATGGTAAGATTTAAGGTTTAATCTGATTTAGATTCGAAATTGATAAATTCAAAATACGATATGTGTTAAGTTCTGTACTGCGTCTTGGGTATTTATCTAAACTTCAGTTACAGTTTCCATCTGTAAAATTGATGACCAGTCTGATAGAGTAATTCAATATCTAAAAGATGTATTCTGGAGATGTATGATCGACTATTGTGATTGTTGGGAAGGTTTCTTGCCCCTAACTAAGTTTTTCTATGCAACTATCAGGCCAGTGTATGCTCGGTGCTCTATAAAGTCTTCTAGGGATTAAAATATTGTATTATGATTAGTTGGTCTGAGATGGAAGATAGAGTGGTTCGAGTCCAAAATTAGTCCGAGTGACTGAGAACATTACTAGATTGATCAGTGACCGTTTGAGAAAGTCTTAAGAATCAGGTATACTCCGATGGATAAGTTTCAGTATAAGGAATGATGAAGGAGTAGTTTCTACATTCTCTGCCCTTGACAAATTTCGAGGACGAAATTTCTTTTAGGGGGAAAATTGTAGCACTTAAAAATATAATAATAATAATAATAATAATAATAATAATAATAATAAAATAAAGAAAGGAGAAATTGCAGCCAATGGGGTTTGAACCCGTGACCTTGGCTGCAGAAGCATGAGGGGTAACCATTTGAGCCAAGGCTCATTTCTGAAATAAGTTACTCTAGCTAAGTAATAGTTTTTCATAGTTTGGGTAAAAAGGGGAAAAGATAAAACCAGCTATAACCTCTTATCTTCTTTTATTCGAATAAAAAATATCAAAAATCCCCAAAATATTGTTTCTTTCAACAAAACCATCCGGCCATCGTCGACTTTCCCACACTGTCGCGTCGTGACTACCACTGCCCCTCCCATCCGAACTGCATCCCCACTCCGACCAAAACCCCTCAAACCACTATCGCAACCGTCGCGTCGTTCACCAGTAATCTGGGCTTGAAGATTCGACGAACCTAGGTTTAGAACTCCTTGGTTCGTCATTGATTTTCTGGCCACCATAGACGTGTATTCGTGGTTCGGTGGTTGTCGACGTTTTCTCCGTGCCGACACATTCTTACCGTCATTATTGGATCGTCAGATCACCATCATGGGGCCTTCGCCAGAGTTCGAATAAGTTTGGGAATTCGTGACTGTGAATTTGAGATTTGTGAGGACGTCGAATTCGACTTTGAGAACGATCGAATGGAGTACCTTGGATCAACCTAAGTAGCTTGGATCCAAGGTAATACATTACTACCTCTTTCATACTTTACGAAATATGATGATATTTTGTTAGTTATGCATGATTTTAATGAATAGTGTTAAAAGTTTGATAATTTAAATATTCCGTTAAGAAAAGTTGATAATACATTTGATGCATAAGAATGATTAAAATACATCTAACGAAAGAAATGATCTGGAATTTACATTTGATCTGATATAATGACTACCTCATCTGAAATTCCCAATCTATTGAGAAAGAATTCAATATCGAGATGCAAGTATGTGTGATATCAAACCACTCGAATTTTCTTGAGCCCTGGATAAACACCTGAAAAATAAATTTATTAGAATTTCTTTGTATTTCTGAACTAATCTAAATAGCAATAAAGAATAAATTAATCAGACTGATTGAAATAAATGATATTACCCTAGGCACGAAAATTTCCAAATTAACTGAAATAAAGGACCTACACTACCATTGATGACTTAATTAATTGAATACCCATGTGACTGAAATGCTTTTATGTGTTTGAAGACTGACTTAAGAATATCAGTCATTCTTAAGACTGTTCAATAATAAAAGAACATTGTACAAATTTATAGTCAATCATTCAAGGCTTGTTTTAAGATAATTTATGATAGTGATCGGTTCAACTATACTCCATAGGCAGAACTAAGTAATGAAAACTTGTGACGTTTACTTATTCGGATGCTTAGAGAGTGATGCATTGATGAGACATGAATAATGGAATGGACTTGGAAGCCTAGCACGCTGTCAATATTCTTTAGCACAACAAATCACTGATCTACTATATCAGGTTCCTACACTTCGGCTAGGGTAATTCCTTATGGCTACTGTATCAGGTTCCTACGCTTCGGCTAGGGTAATTCCTTATGGCTACTGTATCAGGTTCCTACGCTTCGGCTAGGGTAATTCCTTATGGCTACTGTATCAGGTTCCTACACTTCGGCTAGGGTAATTGCTTTTGGCTACTGTATCTGGTTCCTACGCTTCGGCTAGGGTAATTCCTTATGGCTTCTCTATCAGGCTCTTACGCTTCGGCTAGGGTAATTCCTTATGGCTACTTATAAGGTTCCTATGCTTTGGCTAGGGTAATTCCTTATGGCTACTGTATCAGGTTCCTACGCTTCGGCTAGGGTAATTCCTTATGGCTACTACTTCAAGTTCCTACGCTTCGGCTAGGGTAATTCCTTATGGCTACTGCACCAGGTTCCTACGCTTCGGCTAGAATAATTCCTTATTGCTACTGTATCAGGTTCCTACGCTTCGGCTAGGGTAATTCCTTATGACTACTGTATCAGGTTCCTACGCTTCGGCTATGGTAATTTCTTATAACTACTGTATCAGGTTCCTACGCTTCGGCTAGGTAATTCCTTATGACTACTGTATTAGGTTCCTACGCTTCGGCTAGGGTAATTCCTTATGACTACTGCATCAGGTTCCTACGCTTCAGCTAGGGTAATACATTCTGCATTCAAGCTTTTAGTCTTTAGTTTAGGCGATTCTTTTGGACCCAATACACCTCTTTAGGTCAACACCTACGCCCAATGGGCCTGGGTTAATGCCTTATAGATGCAATCTTGGAAAACTGCCTATTGGAGTTTAGTTGAAAGATAGATAAGAATTTAAAATGAACCATAATTGGAACTTGTGGTTACCTAGAACACCGTGATAGCTTTATACTATACCATATACATGTTTTACCTTACATGTATGTATCTACATCATCTTTTGGTAGTTTTATATTATTTAGCTTTCCTACGCTCATTTTGTTTCACCATTGCAGGTTAAAGAAATTCGATCGTAGATTTATGACTGGTCTCAGTTTGGAGTTCCCTTGGCGTTGCGCGTGGGGTACGGTACCTGTGTATTAGTAGGCATGTATGTCACGTTTTATTTTTATGATTTGGTTTGTAATATGTCTTCTGGATTTCAGTTTTGGGTAAACAAAATTTTAATAGGGGTTTAATAGAAATTTTATTTCATACTTTTTAATGTATTTTTTTAGTTTTCTTATGTTTTTACTGTGGGTCAACAATTCGATGACCCTAATGTGACCTCATAGACTTAGGCATATCGCATAGCCGGGTTTAAGGGGGTGACAATTCATGCATTGCATTTCAAATAACATTGCATTCGCTAAAGATCAATAGTTTGAGAAACATGGGTAATAAAATTTTTAGGGTCGAGCAATCTCAAAAGGTTATTGAGGATCGCTTGGGGAGCATTGAGCAAAAGATTGACCAGTCACAGAGCAAGATTGTAACACGGGCTACCACAATACTTGGAATTAGGGAGGTCGAGAAAGAAAAAGTTCCACATGAAAATACCAATATTGACAATCAATATGGAAATTTATCTCATTCAAGAGGTTAACCCAAATGATCAGTTTCGAAGAAGGTTCAGACTAGTATAGTCAAAGTATTGGCCAACGATTCAGAGAATTTGGAAACAAGCTTTGGAGATAACGTTTTTAACCTTAGTGCGCTAACAGGATTTGACAAAGCTAAAATGGATATCATCAAGCAAACAAATACATAAAAGCTGAGTGAAAGCCAAAATTTTGATGTTTGCTCTAAAACTGTATTGGTTCAGGGTTGTGGGACTGTTAGACAACAAGATGATTCCAACAAAGTCAAGGAACTGCATATATTTGCAGAATATTTCTCTGAAGTAATGAAAGCTTGGGATTCAGTTGAGGCTAGAGATTTTCTCACAATGGAATTGCCTCTACTGTGAAAGAGAAGAATATAGAGCACAAAAATAGATTATGAATTTGGGGACTAGAGATGAAAAGAGAGAAGTAAAGATCAGTACAATTTTCTCAGCTAAAACCAAGCATGGTTTGATTGAATTACTACAAGAATTCAAAGACATCTTCGCATGGTCATACCAAGATATACTAGGGTTAGATACAAACATTGTTATGCACAAGTTGCTCACAAGGCCTGAATGCAAGCCTGTTCTGCAAAAGCTTAGAAGAATAGGACCAGAAATGTTGTACAAAAGCAATTTGATGCTGAATTCCTCAAGATGGACGAGACCTTAATAAAGTGGCCCCAAAAGACAATTTTCTTTTGATCTGAAGGATGCGGAGAAAACAACATTTACAATCACGTGAAACTTATTTTGCTACAAGATAATGCCATTTAGATTGAAAGTATTGGGCAACACATCATAGGGCCATGGTAACAAAAATAAAGATAGATGCAAAATTTAAGAAAGATTCTCCAAGGGTTGAGAAAGTATCAGTTGAAGCCTAATCCGTCAAAATATACTTTCAGAGCCACATTTGAGAAACTCTTGGGTTTTGTAGTCAGTAGAAAGGGAATTGAAATTGACCCTGGTAAAGTAAAAGTCATTCAAATTTTTCCTCATTCAATAATAAAAAAGAAAATGAAGATTGAATTATATATTGTGACAAATATGATCCAATGTCCAAGTTGCTAAAAAAGAATGACCCAAGAGTATAGGACGAAGAATGCCAAGAAACCTTAGAAAAGATCAAGGAACATTTATCAAATGCCCAATTCTGGTAGCACCGTTTCCAAATAGGCCATTGATCCTTTATTTATCAGTCTATGAAAGTTCAATAGATGCGCGAGGCCAATATGATGAAACAAGAAAAAAAGAGACATTTACTTTCTGAGCAATGATTCACGAATTACAAAGTACGGTACCAGCCAATTCAAAAGCTTTGATGTGTTTTGGTTTGGGTAACTCGAAGGCTCAAATAGTATATGTTGTATCATACTACTTATTTGATCTCAAGATTGGATTCTTTGAAATTGTTGATGAAAGAATTAGTGCTAACTAAAGAATGGCTCGTTGGCAAATGTTATTATCAGAGTTTGATATTGCAACAAAAGAGTGGTAATAATGTGTTTATTGGTGAGACATGCTTCAGATTATCATGAGTCATTGAACTTTAATTTCCCAGATGAGGATTCGATATGCATAATATAAGGTAAAATGAAACAAACCTATAAAAGTTTATGAGAGGGCATACAATGCCTTTTTGCTGTATAAGGATGATTTACCCAAAAGCCTCCAATAAGCATCATTTTATCCTAGTCATGATTGATTACTCTACCAAGTGGGTAGAAATTGCTTCCTATGCCGGTATTACAATAGTAACAATTTGCAAACTCTTGAAAAGAGAGATTATGCGTTGATATGGTTTTTTAGAGAGAATCATCATTGATAAAGCCTCTAATTTGAACAATTAGATGATAGTAGAAGTTTTGTGAGCAGTTCAAGACAAAACACCATAATTCTGTGACTTATCACCCAGAGATGAATGGGGTAATAGAGGCTGCAAATAAAAAAATAAAAAATATTATCTCAAATACCTGCAAAGACTGGCATGAGAAACCATCGTTGGCCTTGTATGCATACCGGACCATAATGTGCACTTCAATAGGACAACATTGTATCCTTTATACTATGGGATGGAAGCAGTGTTACTAATTGAGGTTGAGATTCCATCACTGGGTTTTGATCGATGTAAGATTAGATGATGCAGAATGGGTACAAGCTTAGTAGGATCAATTGAATCTTATTGAAAAGAGAACTGAAAGCAATTTTTCATGGCTAGATATACCAAAAGAGAACGATGCCAAATCATGACAAAAGGTTCATCCAAGATAATTCTGAGAAGGGGATCTAGTGCTTAAAAGATCGTGTCAATTTATAAAAATTTCCGTGGGAAATGGATGGCTAATCGAGAAGGGTTATATACTATCAAGAAGGTCTTTTTCCGGAGGAGCGCTGATTTTAAAAAGAGATGGACGGAGATGAGTTAAGTAACTTAGTGGACTCAGACTTGGTGAAGAATTGAAAAATAAATTGAAAAAATGAGAATAAAAGGAAAAAACAAAGTGAAATTGTAATATCCCAATTTTTGGCTAGTGACCAAAATTTAAATTTTGAAAGTTTTGTAGCCAAAGTATAAACTTTGGAAAAGTTTAGGGACCAAAGTGTAATTTTCAAAAGTTGCATATTTTAACCCCGTAAATGAATAGTTTACCCCCAAGAATGACGTTTTCGTGTTACCCGGATTTTTCATATGGAGTTTGTATTATTGGCTATAAAGCGATAATGTTTGAAAGAATATTTGGATAATCAGATCAAATCGAATATCTAGGATACTTTGAAGGATGATAAGGCAAGGTTAATTATGTCATTTTACATGTCTAAGATATTTTCTTTGTGTTGGAAGAATATGAACCCTTGGATTTAAGTTGATTTTTCTATGTTAAATATGAGTCGTTGGATGAAAAATGGCAAGATATAATTTAGGAGAAATATTAGGGGAAAAGCTGGTAACTACTAAATCAAGATTAAATCTAGGCCATTGGATGAAGGATGATGACATGTGGTACATTATGGATTCATTGGATTTGAGGGCAAAATGGTTATTTCACTATTTGAAGGATTTTCAATAATTATCAGAATAATAGACTGAGTTAGGAAAATTCAGTCTAAGTCCTTAAGAAATAAAGTTTTTATGAGATAATAGTATTTATTTTCTGAATATGGAAATATAGAATTTTCGGAATAGATCTGATAGCTCGGTAAAGGTAAAATTGCAGTAGAAGTATTTAGTGAATATCGGATTGAATTAAAATTTCAGAGGTTGTTCCATAAGCCATGAAAAATCATAAAATGATATTTATTGAATAGTGGCCGGTTGAGAAGGAACTAATTTAGTTAGATTATAATGGAATGACAATTTTGAAACAAACTAGTAAATAAAGACTAGTTGGAGGACAAATTGATCATTTGGCAAGGATGACAATTTTGAAATATTTTTTAAATGTTGAGGACATTTTTGAAGAAGAAATATATATGGATTTAATCTTGGCCCTTGATTTTAGATGAGATTAAATTAGCCATTGGATTTAAAGGCTAAATTGGTAATTTCACTATTTAAATGAATTTAAAATTCATTTAATAGTTAAAAATAGTTAAAAGATGAACAAATGTTCATCTTTTCCAGCCTTGAACCATGGAGAAATAGGGGAAAGAAGAAGAAAATTTTCCAAGCTCAATTTAAGCCCCAAATCTCAGTTTTAAGGTAATCTTTCAAACTACAAAGTTGTTCTACTCTTCGAGCTCTATCTTTTGATGTAAATAATTCATAGAATACTTGCTTGGTTGATGAGATTTGATATGAGGAAGAAATTAGGGTTATGTGAATTTTGGGATATTTGAAGATTTAAGAAACTATGTTTGATTTTATGTTGTTTCCATGCTTAGTACTAAACTGGATTGATGTATGAAGTTAAGGGACTATTTTGTCCAGCATTTAAAGGTTAGGGGCTGGTGTTTAAATCTGAATTTTTAAGAGTATTTATAGATTTGATAAAGATTGAAGCTTGAATTTGATGTTTGGAGGATGAAAATCTAGTTATTTCAACTAGTGATTAAATCGGCAATTGGGAATCTTTATGGACCTATTCGGTTTGATTGATTAATATAAGGGGTTGATGTTGTTTTGTATTTAATAAGTTGTTATTGATTATACAAGGTTTTGCTAAGCATGAAAATGAAGTTAGAATGCTAAACCGACGATTAATTGCTTTAGTGACTATTTTGACAATTTGTCAAACTTGAATGGTCTATTCGGCAAAGAGGATATGTAGAAGGAGTAAACCTGATTTTTAGTTAAAATGATGAAATTAAGGTAATAATGTTGATTTGAGGACTAATTTGTAAAGTTAAGAAGGTTTTACCTTATATTGGAAATTTGGTGACCATTTTGACAAATCAAGAGAAATTAGAGAAGTAAAGGTTAAGCCTATTTTGATGAAGGATGTAAAGAGAACTTATGAATACTAGCTTCATTTAGAAATTTGGAGTAAAGTGGTGGGACTAAATTGACAAGTAGAGAAATAAGGAGATGTTGGTGTAAATTGGAAGTTATTTATGGAAAGTTATATTGGAATTTAAATTATAACAGTAAGTTTAGAAATTCACCATAAATTTCTATAAAATGGGTTAGATGGTGAATTTTATATCGATATAAAGGTATGTCAGTCTAGTTTCGTTTCCAACAAACGGAAACTAATTCCGAATACCGTATTAAAAGATATGAATTTTATATTCGAATGAAGGTCAGAAAATTTATAGAGCAGTTTTCTACCTGGACAATCTGTGGCGTGAATTCAGTGATTTTTCATGATTTTTGTAGATTTTATTAATTTATGTGGATTATACTGTTAGAACCGTTGTCGAATCTTGTTTCTCCAATATAAAGGAAATTAAGATCCAGTATGTATTCTGCTCTGTATAAATAAATCTTTTAAGGTAGCGCAAGCTGTCAGAAAATGGAATTTGAAACATTTTGTATTTAAATGTTAGTCAGCAAGCTCGGAAGAATTAAGGGAAGTTCAAATTGGTCACTAAAGACCATAATGCATTTCTGAACAGTACAAGGAAGAAAGGAAAAAATATTTAGAAATTTTATATTCGAATGATTATATTAGACAACATGTTTAAGGTATTGTTAGATTTGAATCTAAAAATATTTTATTCATGTGATTAATGAAGTCAAGTTCGAATCAAAGAAGGTTCAAGGTTCTACGAAAGAAAATATCGAACTAGGACTTACTGAGGCATTGCGTTAAGTGGTCAATGTGAGTGCAATGCATACATAACATGATACATTGATGTTTTATACATCATTGGGATGGCTTGCGATGAGCCTACCCAAATTTTATTGTCATTATATTTATATCATGGAGCATATGATTGACATATTTTAAATATGTCAAAAGTTGAATATAAATGCATGGATCACTAGTTATATATGATGTTATATTATGAATGTTATTTCGGGTATGAACTGCCCAATGTTAATTATGTTGATATACATTGCCATGGATGGAAAAAATATGGAAAATATGCCCAAGTAAGTCATTGAGGGACAGAGTATAGTTGGCATGCCATAGAGTCCAGCAGAACGCTACATACTCGGTTTAGAACTATAGTGTATATAAAGGACACTTAGTGTATATGGTTAGCACTGCCTTATAAATGTGCGGATGGTTAGCACTGCCTTATAAATGTGTGGATGGTGGGCATGACCTTATGTATATTAGCACTTCGGTGCATATTTGACTCGCGTACCCAGGGTCCTCAATGTTTATTTTGGGCTATAAATTAAAGGATAATAAATGGTAAACAAGTTAGGGGTATATAAACTCTTGGAGTAAATGGCAAGTATATCGGTAAGAAATTTATATCCGGTTTATATTATGTTGATATATGATTAATATGATGGTATACTTATCTAGTGATCATGATGCATTTATGCATATAAGGCATATTATGACAAATGAACAAGCATGAAAATATTTTGACATTGACATATAGTAAATAATTACTTATGCAATATGAAAGTTGATGCATTGGCATATATCATGCTATATAAATGTAGCCATGAAGTTGAATAAAGTTTAAATTATTGTTATTAACTTCCTTTACTGCCTCACTAAGTTCATACTTAGAATGTGTTTGATTGTACAAACGTAGGTAAATCAAGATGAGAGTGATAAGAGCATTGAATCGATATTGGAAAGCTCAACAGGTAATCACAGTAATGAAATCCTAATTGAGGTTTGATTATTATAGTGGCATGTATACTTGCTAAACCTATTCGAGTTGTGATTGGCCTTTAAAGTTGTTATGGTTTCATTATAATTGGCATTTCTGGAAAGATTCAAAGTTAAGAGTAAACTCAGACGATGAGTTGCATGCTAAGATAATTGATTTATGATTGGAACTTGAATAAATAATTTATGTCAATTTTAAATAAAGTTAAGCGTGCTTGGGCTAGAGATATTTTAGGATGGGTGACCATAGAGAAGTTTTTTGAAAATTTTAAATTACCCCAATTTTGATTAAAGAAGTCGTAACGTTTCTAACTCATACCTGGTGTACGGTTATGGAAAGGGGGTTTACATTTATTGGTATCAGAGCTACAGGTTTAGGTGGTTCTGGAGTTAAACGAAGTATGGTAAAAGTCAAAAGTGTATACATGCCTCTAGGATGTCAGAATTACTGATGATTTTACTTGTTTGAATGGATGCAATTGCTCACTTCATTATGATAATAATGTTAAATTTCAATGTGTGAGGGTAAAAGAATTGTGTCAGGTGTTTAGGCGAGTGAACCAATAAGAGATTCACAAGCATGATAAGGTTAATGATAATATTCTACCCTCAGCTTAGCATGGTGTAGAGGCACTAGAGTGGCATGATATGCATATTCTGGATTATGAGCTTTTCTTCCAAACATTAGATGCGATCATAACTCAGCCTACTTAGGCACCGATAGCAAAAAAATTGAGAGTTCTAGCATACTAGATTTTCGGAGAAATATTTATGGAGATCCTATGATTGTTAATTTATGGTTTAATGATATAAAAGTTATGTTGAATGAACTCTGTATTGATGATCAGAAGAGACTAAAAAGAAAGGGTATTATCTCATCTAAAAGGATTAGACCCGTATTTGATAAAGTAATATTACGGTACATACTCAAAAGTCTATTAACTAGAAGTTCTTTCTTTGAGAGTTCCGTAATAAAGTTTATCCTAGAGACGCGATGGAGATTTTTGCATCTTAATTAGGGCAATTGGATTATTTACGGGTATGAGTGCAAGTTTAATAAAATGAGCTGATTTGCTTCTAAACTGCCTCCTACAGACAGAAAGAGAGCCTATTTTGACTGCTCATAGAGGGCTGGAGGTTAGGTGAAAAGAAGTATTGACTACCCTGTGTATTTTAAAATTTCATGAAGCAGTAAATTATAGCAAATACAATGCAAAAGGTTCAGAACGAGAAAATATCTAAACAGAGGTCATAGCTCGTAAAGAGGAATAGTGAATTATTATTCATTTCACCACTTCTAAAAATGGTGAGGATTCATGGAAAAGATATCAAACTGAATTTATTACATAGTTCCACTAAGAGATTGGGATAAGGAAAATTAGGAACTCTTTGACATTTATAATTAATGTTGGAGATTCACGAAAACCACAAAACTAATCATGTGAGTGTGGTAATAATTGTCATGCATAAGCATGCAGAGTTTTTATTGGAATTTGTTACCAATGAAAAGATTATTTAACTTATGTTATGGATACTGAGCATCAAGGGTAAGCTATGAGAGTATTCCTATTGTTTGCGAGTTTTAAATGGGTTGCCCAAAAAGAGGCTGTCAGACTTGACGCTTAATCGAGAGGCTAAGTTTAGGATTGGATTTTTATCCAATATTGGATCTATATCGATTGCACCCTACAGAATGGCTCTTACTAGATTGAAAAAGCTAAAGGCCTAGTTGTAAGAGTCATTAGATTGAGGTTTTATACGACCCAGTATATCACCTTAGGAAGCTTTAGTGATGTTAGTCAAAATAAGCAGTAATATTCCTCTAAGATTAAATTACGATTATATTATTGCCATAGAATAAGATTTAATTGTAGCACTAGTATTAGTGCAGTACGAATCTAGTAAGGATTCTACCTTATTCAATAATACGTCCCTTAATAGGTTGGGATGTGTATTGATGTAATAAGGCTAAAATAGTAGTTGATGTATTTAGCTAAAAGTCATTCTTTGCCTTATAAGCATTAAATACCTAATTATCTTTGGAGGAAAATAGTGTATCGATTACATAACCTCAGCTCGATTCTACTTTGACAAATTGGGTCAAAGATTTATAGATGAAAGATAATATATGCTTGGAAAGAATTCAGTAAGGTTAAAAGGAAAAAATTAAAGATTTCGATGTTAAGTCTAAAGGATGTTCATGTTATCAAGGGGTGATTTATATTCCCGGTGATGATGAAAAGGGAACTAAGAGGTGATTGAATCTGATTTGATTCAGTTCAGGATATGGAGAATAAAGTAAGAATAGTTCGAAGAAGTTTTAGAATTGCTTTAGAATGATGGAAATTATATGTTGATCTTGAAAGAAAAATATATTTAATATGAAGTTAAGGATAAAGTATTCCTTAAAAGTTTCACCATGGAAGGAGGTGTTATGGTTTGGACAAAAAGGGAAGCTGAGTCCGAGATTTATTGGACCATATAAAATTGTGAAAAGAGTTGGTCCTGTGATTTATTAACTAAACTTACCTCCGAAAATGGATAAGATTCATAATGTATGTCATATATCGATGCTCAAGAAGTATCAATTAGAGCCTTTACATATCATTACCTCAGAGGGAATAGAGATTCAGCCGAATTTGAATTATGAGGAAGAATTGGTAAAGATTATGTCACATGGAGTCAAAGAACTAAGGAATAAGATGGTCTCGCTTGTTAAAGTTCTTTGGCGAAAAAACGATATGGGAAAGAGAAAAAGATATAAGAAAACACTTTCCTCATTGTATGTGTTGAAAATTTGAGGATGAATTTTCTTAAGGGGGAGAATTGTAATATCCCAATTTTGGCTAGTGACCAAAATGTAAATTTTGAAAGTTTTGTGGCTAAAGAAAAACTTTGGAAAAGTTCAGGGACCAAAGTGTAATTTTCAAAAGTTGTGTATTTTAACCCCGTAAATGAATAGTTTACCCCCAATAATGAAGTTTTCGTGTTACCCGGATTTTTTCTACGGAGTTTGTATTAGTGGCTATAAAGCGATAAAGTTCGAAAGAATATTTGGATAATCGGATCGAATCGAATATCTAGGATACTTTGAAGGATGATAAGGCAAGGTTAATTATTTCATTTTACATGTCTAAGATATTTTCTTTGTGTTGGAAGAATATGAACCCTTGGATTTAAGTTGATTTTTCTATGTTAAATATGAGCCGTTGGATGAAAAATGGCAAGATCATAATTTAGGAGAAATATTAGGGGAAAAGCTGGTAACTACTAAATCAAGATTAAATCTAGGCCATTGGATAAAGGATGATGACATGTGGTACATTATGGATTCATTGGATTTGAGGGCAAAATGGTTATTTCACTATTTGAAGGATTTTCAATAATTATCAGAATAATAGACTGAGTTACAAAAATTCAGTCTAAGTTCTTAAGAAATGAAGTTTTTATGAGATAATAGTATTTATTTTATGAATATGGAAACATAGAATTTTCGGAATAGATCCGATAGCTCGGTAAAGGTAAAATCGTAGTAGAAGTATTTAGTGAATATCGGGAAATCAGATTGAATTGAAATTTCAGAGGTTGTTCTATAAGCCATGAAAAATCATAAAATGATATTTATTGAATAGTGGTCGGTTGAGAATGAACTAATTTAGTTAGATTATAATGGAATGGCAATTTTGAAACAAATTAGTAAATAAAGACTAGTTGGAGGACAAATTGGTCATTTGGCAAGGATGGCAATTTTGAAATATTTTTAAATGTTGAGGACGTTTTTGAAGAAGAAATATATATGGATTTAATCTTGGCCCTTGATTTTAGATGAGATTAAATTACCCATTGGATTTAAAGGCTAAATTGGTAATTTTACTATTTAAATGAATTTAAAATTCATTTAATAGTTAAAAATAGTTAAAAGATGAACAAATGTTCATATTTTCCAGCCTTGAACCATGGAGAAATAGGGGAAAGAAGAAGAAAATTTTCCAAGCTCAATTTAAGCCCCAAATCTCGGTTTTAAGATAATCTTTCGAACTACAAAGTTGTTCTACTCTTCGAGCTCTATCTTTTGATGTAAATAATTCATAGAATACTTGCTTGGTTGATGATATTTGATATGAGGAAGAAATTAGGGTTATGTGAATTTTGGGAGCTTTGAAGATTTAAGAAACTATGTTTGATTTTATGTTGTTTCCATGCTTTGGACTAAATTGGGTTGATGTATGAAGTTAAGGGACTATTTTGTCCAGCATTTAAGGGTTAGGGGATGGTGTTTAAATCTGAAATTTTAAGAGTATTTATAGATTTGATGAAGATTGAAGCTTAAATTTGATGTTTGAAGGATGAAAATCTAGTTATTTCAACTAGTGACTAAATCAGCAATTTGGAAATATTTATGGACCTATTCGGTTTGATTGATTAATATTAGGGGCTGATGTTGTTTTGTATTTAATAAGTTGTTATTGATTATATAAGGTTTTGCTAAGCATGAAAATGAAGTTGGAATGCTAAACCAACGATTAATTGCTTTAGTGACTATTTTGACAATTTGTCAAACTTGAATGGTCTATTCGGAAAAGAGGATATGTAGAAGGAGTAAACCTTATTTTTAGTTAAAATGATGAAATTAAGGTAATAATGTTGATTTGAGGACTAATTTGTAAAGTTCAGAAGCTTGAATCCTTATATTGGAAATTTGGTGACCATTTTGACAAATCAAGAGAAATTAGAGAAGTAAAGGTTAAGCCTATTTTGATGAAGGATGTAAAGAGAACTTATGAATACAAGCTTCATTTAGTCATTTGGAGTAACGTGGTGGGACTAAATTAACAAGTAATGAAATAAGGAGAAGTTGGTGTAAATTAGAAGTTATTTACGGAAAGTTATATTGGAATTTAAATTATAGCAGTAAGTTTAGAAATTCACCATAAATTCTATAAAAAAGGGTTAGATGGTGAATTTTATATCGATATAAAGGTATGTCAGTCTAGTTTCGTTTCCAACAAACGAAAACTGATTCCGAGTACCGTGTTAAAAGATATGAATTTTTATTCGAATGAAGGTCAGAAAAATTATAGAGCAGTTTTCTGCCTAGACAATCTGTGACGTGAATTCAGTGATTTTTCATAATTTTTGTGGATTTTATTAATTTATGTGGCTTATACCGTTAGAACCTTTATCGAATCTAGTTTCTCCAGTATAAAGTAAATTAAGACTTAGTATGTATTCTGTCCTGTATAAATAAATCTTTGAAGGTAGCGTAAGCTGTCAGAAAATGAAATTTGAAACATGTTGTACTTAAATGTTAGTCAACAAGCTTGGAAGAATTAAGGGAAGTTCAAATTGGTCACTAAAGACCATAATGAGTTTCTGAACAATACAAGGAAGAAAGGAAAAATATTTGGAAATTTTATATTCGAATGATTATATTAGACAACATGTTTAAGGTATTGTTAGATTTGAATCTAACAAATATTTTATTCATGTGATTAATGAAGTCAAGTCCGAATCAAAGAAGGTTCTATGATAGAAAGGATCGAACTAGGATTTAGTGAGGCATTGTGTTAAGTGGCCAAGGTGAGTGCAATGTATACATAACATGATATATTGATGTCTTATACATCATTGGGATGGCTTGCGACGAGCCTACTCAAATTTTATTGTCATTATATTTATATCATGGAGCATATGATTGACATATTTTAAATATGTCAAAAGTTGAATATAAATGCATGGATCACTAGTTATATATGATGTTATATTATGAATGTTATTTCGGGCATGAACTGCCCAATGTTAAATTATGTTGACATTGCCATTGATGAAATAAATATGGAAAATATGCCCAAATAAGTCATTGAGGGACAGGGTATAGTTGGCATGCCATAGAGTCCAGCAGCACGCTGCATACTCGGTTTAGCACTATAGTGTATATAAAGGACACTTAGTGTATATGGTTAGCACTGCCTTATAAATGTGCGGATGGTTAGCAATGCCATATAAATGTGCGGATGGTAGGCACGACCTTATGTGTATTAGCAATTCGGTGCATATTTGACTTGCGTACCCAAGGTCCTCAATGTTTATTTTGGGCTATAAATTAATGGTAATAAATGGTAAACTGGTTAGGGAGTATATGAACTCTCAGAGTAAATGGCAAGTATATCGGTAAGAAATTTATATCTGGTTTATATTATGTTGATATATGTTTAATATGATGGTATACTTATCTAGTGATCATGATGCATTTATGCATATAAGGCATATTATGACAAATGAACAAGCATGAAAATCTTATGACATTGGAATATAGTAAATAATTACTAATGCAATGTGAAAGTTGATGCATTGACATATATCATGCTATATAAATGTAGCCATGAAGTTGAATAAAGTTTAAATTGTTGTTATTAACTTCCTTTACTGCCTCAATAAGTTCGCACTTAGCGTGTGTTTGATTGTACACACGTAGGTAAATCAAGATGAGAGTGAGAAGAGCATTGCATCAATATTGGAAAGCTCAACATGTAATCACAGTAATGAAATCCTAATTGAGGTTTGATTATTCTAGTGGCATGTATACTTGCTAAACCTATTCGAGTTGTGATTGGCCTTTAAAGTTGACATGGTTTCATTATAATTGGCATTTCTAGAAAGATTCAAAGTTAAAAGTAAACTCATGTGATGAGTTGCATGCTAAGATAATTGATTTATGATTGGAACTCCAATAAATAATTTATGTCGATTTTAAATAAAGTTAAGCGTGCTTGGGCTAGAGAAATTTTAGGATGGGTGACCATAGAGAAGTTTTCTGAAAATTTTAAATTACCCCGATTTTGATTAAAGAAGTCATAACGTTTCTGACTCGTACTCGGTGTACGGATATGGAAAGGGGGTGTTACAGAAATCCCCAAAAGGGCGCTTCGTAAAATGAAAATATCTATGGTGAAAACAAAAAAGGGCACATTGGATATAAAAAAAATCAAAATCAAATTTAAGAAAAATCAAAAGAAAATGGGGTTCAAGATGAAAATCCATAAAAGGGGTCTTGAAACCAAAGAGGGATTTGAGTTGAAAACCTGAAATGGCAACTCAAGTTCATTTTGAGATTAGGCATCCGACAAGGAACCTTCTCAAAATCTACGATTTTGAGGATTTGAGTTGAAAAACTAAAATGGCGCTTTGAGAAAAACAATATAAAGTGAAAACCTAAAAAGACGCTTTAGAGCAAAAAGATGCAGAGATCCTGAGGATTGAACCTAAGTGTGAGATGGGTAACTTTGGCAGCAAAAGGAATTTTAAATGAAGCAAGGAAATTTTGAGCCTCCCTGAAGATGAAAGCTCACCCAAGTGATCCTCAATTGACATCATTCATGCACCATATATAGTTAGGCATCCCTAAGCAGGGGCATGCTAACTCATACAGTCAAAGCATTTTTTGTATGTTTCAGCATGAATTTACAAATCAGCAGGGAACGAGGAAAATTTTCAATCAACAACTTCAAGATTGGAAGAGTAGATCTATTCATATATGTTCCAAGCATGGAGGAAGATATATTAACATGGAAAGAGAAACAAAAGATCTCATGTGAGCTTTAGACTGAAAGACTGAGACACTTTAGGCAAAAAGAGCAGTGACACTAAAGATCTCAGTGATTCAAGCGGGAAGTTGAAGATATTTCATATTACTTAAGGATGAATTTTTATTAATTGATGATATTTTTTAGGTTTAGTTTCTCCTAGAGGAGGAGGTGAACCAGCATTCCTAGCAAAGAATGCAGAGCTCCTAATGAGAAGAGTTCACTAAACAAAGAATACAGAGCTCCTAATGAGAAGAGTTCACCCAGAAAATAATACAAAGTTTCTAATAAGAAAAACTTACCTAGAAAAGAATGAAGAACTCATAATGACAAAAGTTTACCCAGCAAAGAATGAGGAGTTCCTAATGACAAAAACTCGCTTGTTCAACACCTTTACAGAGAGGTGGATCAATATTTCCAAGAAGAATGAGGAGTTCCTAATGAGAAAAACTTTCTTCTTCAACACTTTTGCTGAGAGATTGATTAGTGTTTCTAAGAAGAGCAAAAAGTTCTATATAGGAAAAACTTATAGCTCCAAATTTTTAGACAGGTCATGTCTCTTCAAAGAAGTAGAAGCGGATCAACATTTCAGAAGAATGAATAATGTAATTGTTTTAGTCTTCGCCAACATTTTAGAAAAATGAACAATTTAACTTTTTCAAACTTCATCAACATTCAGAAGAAGGAAGAGCGTAATTGTTCCAATCTTCACCAACATTTTAGAAGAATGGATAGTTTAACTTTTTCAGACTTCATCAACATTTCAGAAGAAGAAAGAGCGTAACTATTCCAGTCTTCACCAATATTTTAGAATAATGGATAGTTTAACTTTTTCAGACTTCATCAATATTTTAGAAGAATGAAAAGTGTAACAGAATGAAAAGTGTAACAGTTCCAGTTTTTGCCAACATTTTAGAAAAAATGGATATTTTAACTTTTTAAGACTTTATCAATATTTCAAAGGAATGAAGAGTGTAACGATTCTAGTCTTCGACAACATTTCAGAAGAATGGATAATTGAACTTTTTAAATCCTTGCCAAACACTCCAGAAGAATAAAGAGTGTCATTGTTACAGGCTTCACCGGCGTTTCAAAAGAATGGATAGTGTAATTTTTTTAGACTTCGTCAACATTTCAAAGGAACGAAGAGTGTAACAGTTACAGGCTTCGCCAATGTTTTAGAAGAATAGATAGTTTAATTTTTTCAGATCTTATCAAACATTTTAGAAGAATGAAGAGTGTCACTATTCCAGGCTTCGCCAACGTTTTAGAAGAATGGATAATGTAACTTTTTCAGACTTCATCAATATTTCAAAGGAATGAATAGTGTAACAGTTCCAGGCTTTGCCAGCATTTCAGAATAATGAATAGTTTAACTTTTTCAGACCTTATCGAACATTTTAGAAGAATGAAGAGTGTCATTGTTCCAGGCTTCACCGGCGTTTTAGAATAATGGATAATGTAACTTTTTCAGACTTCGTCAATATTTCCAGAAGGATGAATAGTTTAATTTTTCAAACTCCACCAACATTTCAGAAGAATAAAGAGTTAGATTATTTTGGACTTCACCAACATTATAGAAGAATTTGCAGCTCAAAGCGACAGTTGGCCAGCTTAGATAAAATTTGTGTCTTTTCAATCTTTGAGCAATTCTCGTTCTATAGCAATGGGCAAAGAGGGAAATCTGTAATACCCGAATTTATCCAGGTATATATGTATATATATATATAATATCTTTCTCAAATAATAAATACAAATAATAAATAAAATCCATTTCAGTCCAATAATTAGTCCATTACAATATAAATGTCCATTACAATATAAACGACCCTTTTTATTACCCTTATAGCCCATTTTACAAGTATAGCCCAACAAAACCAAATACAGTCTGGAAATTCATTTCGCGCCCAAATATGGATACATGATATCCATTCATTTGTTCAAATCAGAATGGCACAAATTGTGTTTGTTTGAATAATAGCTGGTGTCACCCGTGTGACATCATCCGTGATGTCATTCTAGGAATAACCTATAAATAGCATGAGAGAGTGTGTGTCAGATCATTAATGATAATAATCAGATCCATTAATACTAATAATATTATATTAAAGAATAAAAGGAGAGAGAAGTTACCATTGGGAATCTGATCGGTCATCAGGAACCAAACAACCACCGAAGTTAAAAGATTACCGATGCTGACCGTCGTCGGAGGTAGATCAGTCACCAAAAAGTCAAGATCTCCAAAAATATTAATTTGAAGGTATATTTTTTCATTTTCTTGATCTCTGCAAAAAATAATAAAACATTAGGTTCAATAAATATATATATATATATATATATATATATATATATGAATCGAATAATAAAAAAACATCGAATCTAAAAAAGAATCTTTTTGCACGCATGATAAACGAGAATGCTCAGGTGACTCAGAAAGTTGTTTTTTGTGGCCGGAGTGGCTATTTAATATGGCGAAGTTGAAGAAGTCTCGAGCTTGGGTAGATTTAGAACTAGATCGGGGAAGAAAGGGAGACCTTATTGGATTGGGCTAGAAATAGAGAAAAAAAGACATTTTTAATTATTTTTTACGATAGGCGAAAATCACCCTGCGACTGTCAAAAATTACTTTCCGACGGTAGACGGGGTAGTAAGGTGATCGGAAGTTGATTCAGGGCGATCGGCTAATGACGAAAGGTAGTCGAAGCTTGGCTAGAAGGAATGAATAGCGGATGGCACGTCGATTTAATGTCGGTGTTCTTCGTGTTCTTCAAGGAACTTGAAGAACACCAAGCAAGAAATAATGGTTTTGATAAGATTTTAAAGAAAAATCTAAAAATTAGGTATTTTTAGAGGGAGTTGAGAGAAAATAGAGAGGAGAGAGACAAAGAGGATTTCAAAAAATGAAAAAAAGAAAAAAAAGAGGTTGATAAAGCCTTTATATAGGTTGTATCTCAGGGCCTAGGGGCTCGCGAACCCCGTGAGCGAGCCGCGTCTTTCTTTTGAACTTTTATGGTTTTGATCTAAAATTTTGTAACCATTTTAATTTAGTCGTTTTTAATAATAAATCAGAAATTCAAGCTTTTAATTTCTTTAATTTAGGTTTTTTTTAATTTAATCATTTATTTAAATGGAATTTATTTTTAATTATTAATTGTTTGACTTAATTGAAGCATGTAGCATCATTAGGAGACTTTAATTACCTAAATTTAATTCATTAATTATTTTATAGCCTTAAATGTAGGTTTTTTAATTAGAATTAAATAATTGAAATAGGCTAGATGATTTAGTAAATTAATAAATGTTGTTTACGCAATTTCGAAATTCAAATTTGAATGGTGTGCACATGTAATTGAATGCTATTCAATATGAATTTTTAAATTAAATAAACAATGTTTATTAAATACTAGAAAAAGTTAAATAACTTAGATTAATTAATAGAGCTTTAGATAGGGTTTATTGCTTTAAATAAATAGAATAATTAATTTGTAGGAGAAAATTATCTACAATTTTAAAATTTAATTAGGGATGTACCCAAAAGCAATGTAGTGTTATCCTATATAAAATTTAAAATTAAATAATATTCATAGATAAATAAACCATAATTAATTAATGCCTTTTTAAGCTAATACTTAAAATGAAATATTCAATAATTAACACATGCATAAAAACCTTTTATAATTGGAATATATTTTTAGAATATAAAAGGTGATGCCCTAAGCGTATAAGAGTGTTTTCAATTTTATATTCTAAACAAAAATATATTTATTATAAAATAAATATTTTCATTTTAAGTATAAACACAATTAAATAATTAATGTTCAAATTAAATTCGAATTATTATTCTAAAATGTCAAAATGCAACACGGAATTAAAAGTACCGATTTCGGGCTTTTGTGAGGTGTTAATCTTTCCCCACACGTAATCAACTTTCTAACCCTTATTTTTTAAATCTCTGGTTGTTTTATGGTGTCCGGTCTACCAAAGTGACCGGTGGCGACTCCAATTTTTCAAAAATCGAATTTAAAAGAAAACCCCTAATTCCAAAAACTAATCGTCCAAGCTATTTTTATTTTTCAAAAAATGGTTTTGACAATATATATTATTAACCCATTGACAATGCACACACATCTTGCATACATTGGGATTGAATCTGGGTTTCTTAAGATGAACATCATCCATTTTTTTACTAGGGCCACTTGTTCAGTTCTTGAAAATTATTTTTTTAATTATTAAAAGTAATGGTTGACATGATAATTGGGGAATTGAAATAATATATGTACCTGATCTATTCCGGAAAAGAATTAAAAAAACTATATTATCTAATTTTAGTTTTTTAGGTTTAAATTTATCATTTTACTTTTAAATATTCTTTTAAATGAAGGGGTGTGATTTTATTAACGAGAAAACAATACACAGGGAATACGACTACATGCCTTATTAAAAATCTCCTAAACCTAATCGGAGGAAAAAAGTACACATGGCGATGGAAAAATTAAAAAATACTTTAAATACTTTTAATACAAGATTCTATGGGTAAAATTAAAAGAAAAAAGATATTTTTATCAAATTACTATTTTATTTGTATGAGTATGACCGTAGTTAACTTATATTTAAAGTAGTTGGTTGTCAATAGTATTTAACTTGGGAGAATAAAAAGACATTATTTTTTCTGTTTTAATCTTAAATGAGTATATAAAAAAATATTTCATTGCTCACTTGGATGTTGGTTAAAAATAACCTTTGAATTATTTGTTTTTAGTTTTTAAAAGGCTTAATAGCAAAATAAGTTTCTAAACTATATCGATTGCTAACTTTTGGTGTTAAATTATTTTTCGCTCAAAATAAGTTCCTTACGTTTCTTCGTTACCATTTAAGGTGTCAGAAGTTTCATTTCGTTACCGTTTTAATATTGGCCTGTTAAAAAATTTACCACTCAATCAATGCTTAACATGTAACACTGATGCTAATTTCTTTCTAATTTCTTTTTATTTAAAAAAACTAAAATAAAATAATTTAAAAAAATCTCAAAATTCCAAAATCCCCAAAACAATTTCAAAATCCTAACCCAAAACCTCTAAAATTACCCCGTCGATAACCTCATCGGACCTTACCACTACTCTTGCCGAATGCCGACGCCTATTTTCCCAACAACTCATCACCTGTAATAGATGGTTGGTGTGTCGATCACGTAAATGATCTCATGCTTGAGTTCGGCTTCCTTCGGCATTAAGTATGCTTTTCATCGACTTTCGACGACAGAAAGGTAGGATAAATGGTCGCGGGTGTCAGGTGACAAAAGTAGTGGGCACGTCGTCGACGATTGATGGCGGCAGCGGTTGGAATTGGGGTTTGGGCGAGGATTTAAGAATTTAGGGACTATTTTGAGATTTTTAAGATATTTTTGAAAATTTTAAAATAGTGAAAATAAAAAAATAAAAAAAAGAAATTAGAAATTAAAACATGCCACTTGTCAAATTTTAATTGGTTAACGGATATTTTAACCTGCAGTTAATTATTGTTTTAAGGGGAAAATAGTTTAGGCACCAAAAGTTAACCACATGTATAACTTGGGTATTTTTTGTATTAAGTCTTTTTAAAATAAAATACTTAACAGGATTGATTAACAAATTCCCTCGAAGGTCGATTTAAATGTGTATATAGCATTTAGCAAAAAAAAAAAAACAATTATACTCATTTAATAAAATACTAAATACTCATTGAAAATATTATAATTTTATTAACATACTTAAGGGGATTGATCAATGGATATTGCAAAACTAACAAAAAATAGATGAAGCACTATAACTCTTTCTTGAAACGACCCAAAAAATGGACCAGCTCCTGACGTTGCTACATACACTACTCTTATGGGAGGCATGTTCACTACTTCAGTATTTAGGCTAATAGTGGCAGTTTTTTATGGTAAAAAAATATTGTTTTTGGATCACTACTTTTGTTAATTTGGGGATGAAATTAAAATATCACCTTTGTGTTTGTATGTCATACTTTGACGTTGTGTTAAAATGATTGTTATCCACTATTAACTATTTATCGAATGAGAAAGATGTTGAAATTTCATTTTGTTAACTGAATTATTTCGACGCTGTGTTTGTATAAGAATAAAGTGGTTTTTAACATATTAAATCTTAAAGAATGAGAACCTTACAAGAATGAATTGAATGAGTACATTTTATTCATTACAATATATTCAAGTTGACATGCTTACTAAAAAAATGAATTGAAATCAATGAAATTTGAAAAAGAAACAATTGTATGGGCTAAGCATCCCATGGTGCGATCCAGTGTCTCCCGTTGACAAAACTTTTAGCCAAAAATGGATGGGCTGTCTCAAAATCCAACTCTCTGGCCCTTGATTCTCTCCCAACCGCCGCAGCTCCAGGACCCCAACATTTATACACCCCAAAGAACACTGTCCTGCAAAAACAAATAGAACAATTTGCCAATTTGACTAGTTTAGTTACAATATAAAGATTCAATTATTTCAGGTTATTTGTTTGAGTCAATCGATGTCCAGTTCATTTTAGGTTCGGGTACAACGAATTCAGATTGTAAACTTTTATAGTCCAACGAGATCGTGTCGAATTTAAATTCAAGTTAATCGATTCAACTTTTCATATTTAGATAAGAATTGAAAAGCCTATTTATAATGTGAAAAATACAGAGGAAAGGGGAACATACTTGTTCTTGTTGTTAACATGGCCCCAGTCGTCCCAGCCACCGTGAGCAACGAGGTCACCGAAGTAAGTATAAGCATACACAATCCTCGAGTATTGACCCATGGCCCGACCCACATAAAGCGGGCCGGTACCCGTCACCGTGCAGTTCACAAATGCAAACCCGGTCTTCTCATCCGGTGTGTTTCTGTCATGGGCCGCTATGGATCCGAATCTTGTAGCTATGGAGTGTAATTCACAATCCTGGAACACAACCAAACATTAACCAATTTCATCGGACAGATAAAACTTAAATAAAAAATCTAAAATAATTTTAAAATCGAAATTCATGAATTTGATGTGAAACCGACCCAACCCAACCCGTTTTGGCAAGTGGGCAGCACTACTTTCCAACAGACAAAAAGCTTTCTTCCTTTTTTTAATCTTGTACAGAACACAACAACGTAAAGTCCTTTTTATTTGCCAACTTGGCTCCACTTTCCATTTCAAATTCTGAAAGTCACGAGCCACAAATAACCCTATCCCTATACAGTAGTAGTAACAACATTTGTTCTTACTTTGTACATGGAACGCCCGTTCCCAAAGATGAAGTCGATTGAGCCCTCAATATAACATTGTTTGAAGTAATGACGACCGGCATCGTCGCAAAGGGTATCTTGCGCACCGTAGAATCCACATCCGGAGAAATAAGCCTTGTCGCCGGATATACGGAACGCCACTGCTTGCCATCCTTGCATTCCCGGCTTGGGCGCCGGTGCTGTATTCTGCCATTTTTAACACAAAAATGATAAACAAGGTTACATGCAGCAGTTAATAATAATTTTAAAAAAGTGGGCGTAGATTAATAGTATTAGCTGTTTAGACTAAGTGACGGCTTTATAAAGTAGAAACACTAAATTATAATGTTATTAGTCAGTTTAAATAGTTAAATTAATATTTATTCTTACTAAAATGCTAACATAAATATTTCTTAAAACTATCCGTTTCAACACACACAAATCCAGCAGAATAATGAATTGTTGGAGTAAAATCTCAAATTTGAACGTAATAGAGGAATAAAAATCAGGATCTACACCCCTTTAGCATAGTTACTTAAAGAAATTATCCTCTTAATATGCAATAAATAATTTTGAGGGTTGACACAAATAATATCTTAAAATTTCAGGGTGAGCACAATACATTAAAATTAAAAAAATTAAAGGATTGATTAATAAAAATTAAAAAATTAAAATCAAATGTATGAAGTTTAAAAAGTTGAGGTTGAGCTAATGCCCACCCTAACATAGCGTTGCATCCGCCACTGTTAGTATGGTTACTTTTTTCGTCCCACTAAATTTGTCTCTTTTATATTTTAAAATTTTTTTATTTAAATTTTCTCATTAAAAAAATTAATAACTTTTACAAGAGACATTTTTCTTTCTATACTTTCGTTAGTTTTCCAACAAATAATATTTAACTTTTTTTACAAATAAAATTATCATTTTAATTGTTTATATTATATCTTTTACATAATATTTTTTCCTTTAAAACTACGTAAAAATTTAATAATTAACTGTTTTGTGGGACGAAAAGAGCATATAATATTCAGTATTTACCATCTATCAAAAGAAAATATCGGTATTTACCTTGAAGCTGATGTTTCTGGCAGAGAAATAATTAGCATATACAGTGACGGAAGCAGTTTGGTAAGTACGCAACTGCTGGCCGTTGGCCCCACGATCACAGGCTCTGTCGTGCCACTCTATGAACGTCGACTCTCTGCCACCGCCTTGAAACGTGATGTATGGCTTTGTCGCCGGCACCACCACCTTCTCTCTGCACCGCCACCACATTTTCAGAAAATCTATGCTTAGATACGCCATTTAATAACATCCCTTTTCAAGAATGTCATTTATCTTCATCTTAGAACAAGGCTAAAGATGATGCAGAAAAACGAAATAAAATAAAATAAAAACAAATTATTACACGTAATTTCCCGGGCTGATTTGAATCAGAATATTCTTCTTGTTATTCTCCGGTACTGCATCAACAGCATCTTGCACTGACCGGAAATGCCCGGACCTGTTAATGTCGACGGTAATCAGCCGGTGGCCGATGGGTCCGACCCATATATGGTGGTGCTTGGTTGTGTTAGTAGTATAAGAAGCATTTGCACTGAGGAGTGAGCTTGCTGCTAATAATGGCGGCGCAAGACATAAGAAAAAACAGACGTAGAATAATAACAAAGAAGAGCGCTCCATTAAAATAGCATTAAGAGCTCCGAGAATATAACAAAAGGATGAAGAAAGAGTGAGATACTATTATTTTCTGGGTTTGATGATTTACTTTGGTTCAGGTATATATGTTGTATCATGTATGTGATGAAGTCATTTATTTAATCAAGATTTTGGGTGTTTGCAACGGTCATTTTTTTGTTCCCTCGCTACTCTGAGAAAATTGTAATGTTACGGTTGTAGGATTTTTTTAGTAGTGGCTGGCTGTATTATATTTATATCAATAAGTCTACAATGTGGGGTTTCCGTTGCATTATCTCTCTACCAACGAATATAAAATCTTAGTATATGGTTCTGATTTTTGTCATTTTCGAACATAGATTTGCTTGCTCTTTATTCATTCGAAATCTTCGGTACGAGTAGATTGTCATTTGCCGGGTAAAAAAATGATCAAAGTATATAAAACTATATAATCTTTGTACACACATATCTATGCTATTAGCTATACTAAACTTCTGACCGATGGACAAAATTTTTTATTCTTTTTCGGTGTTTTTTTATGTTTCAATACTAAAAAAAAATTAAATTATAAGCTCAGGGATGGAGCAAGGATTTGGGGTTAGAAGGCAAAATATAAATGTTTGAAAGTGAGGCGGCCAAATTCAGAAATAAACTAATTTTTAAAACAATTTATATAGCTCCGTCCCTGGTAAACTCTAACCCTATACTTTAAATCTTAAACTCTATACCCTACAAAAAACACCCTACCTCAAATTTTCTAAACCCTAAACCTATTTTTTAGTGTATGAACATAAATAGGAACACAAAAAAGGTAGAGAATTTCTATTCCTAACTGATATAGTGTTATTACTAATTAATTGGATGTCAATACTGTTGGGAAAAATAAAAATATCTTTTGTATAAGGAATAATTAATAATGGCAAAATTTGGTGGATAATTCTTACCCAAGTTAATATTGGGAAAATAGGGTACGTAGGGAAAAATTTGGGGATTTATAACAAAAGATATAGGAATTGGGGAGGACGCCACCTGCAGACGCTTTTTTCAATTTGTTTACATACTTTTTTGGTTTGTGTTGAAGGATGCCACTTGCATGTGGTGTTTTTCCTTTTATTTTCCACGCTTTTACGTGGGGTAATACGAGCCATGCAACGGCTAAGTTGCAGCCATATATATTTAACCACCTGCAGGTGGCATCCTCCCAAATCCCCGTATCTTTTGCTGTAAATCTCTAAATTTTTCCTATATACCCTATTTTTCCAATATTAACTTAGAGTTAGATTATCCACCAAAATTTGCCAATAATATTGTTGTAAGAGTATTTTGTCTTTTTATATTTTAAATAATATTTAAATAAAATAATTTGGAATAATTCATTATGATTTGAATCCATGACTAATAAATCCATAAACAATTTTCTTGTCACTCTACCTATGATCATTATTGAGTAAATTTTTTAAAATATATTTTAATATTATCGTTACATACTATTAAGGTTAAATTATCATATTTTTATCTTGTCAAAAAAATATCACTTTTATAATATCATTAATTAATCCAAATAAATTTTTAACCATCAGCTATTTTGGTTAAAGTACTTGCTGTTTTTTTTTCCTTTGAAACATCCTTCCAACTTATCATGTCCGCGTTAGCACTTCACCTAAAATAAATAATAGTGTTAAGACTTAAGTACTAAATAACAAAATAGAAGAATAAAATTATGATAAATTAAAATAAAGGGACTAATTCAAATTTAAGTATAGTGAAGAAAGCAAAATCATAATTTGACCTAATTATTAGCAACATGGGTTAAAAATGGAAACCCCCTTTCTCTATTAAAAATGTTAACTTTACATATTGAAAAATGACCAGTTAGGAATATCTTAGTAGAGGCCTCTGCTAATGAGTAGAGAATAATGTTTTGTTTTTAGGGGGGGGGGGTCCAGTTGTGGTTCTTTTGAACGTTGGGACTAGAAATTTTCTTTTTCACCATTAGGGCTGGAGACAAAATTGCGCAGACTCTGCTACACATCTATGTTTTTATATTTGTCTCAATTTTAGGACGAAATATATACATTTTAATTTTAGTAAAGCTTTTTTTTGGTAAAACTAAAAAGTCTTTGATTATGATTATATATTAAAATGATTGGCTTGATTATAGGTTTGGTTTGGGACCCATTGAAAAGACGGTACTAATAGTATACGCCTTTTAACGTTGTGATTGGTCATAATTTGCAAGATGACTGCGAGTTCCCCATAGGTTTTGCCCACAAATCATGGGTTTGCGGATACAACGAGACCAGTGGGGTTTCCCACATTGCTTGGAGCTTTGGTCTCTCTTTGATATTCACGCTCAACTTTTATTTTTGAGAATTAAAATTCATTAACAGAAACGTATTACAGCAACTTCCTCAAACCCAATCAAAAGGGCAAAAATCTTTTCGGACCGCTTTAGCAACCTAGTCCATAGCTATATTACAAGTACGTTTAACAAAAGAGAAAAAAAATGGGTAGACAGACCAATAATATCGCCTTCAATGGCGGCTGACTCCCACGCGGATATCGTTTTGGAGTTAATTCATGCGAAAACACCAGCATTATATGATTTAAACACCACGTCTGATATTCACGCTCAACTTTGATGATCAATGTCTGTAAGCTATATATGCTTAATTTTGGTAGCCCACTTGCATATCTTTTTCTGGCGAAATGTTTTTTCTTATTAAGCAGATAGTCACTCGATTATTAAAAAAATTACATAATAATTACTAGATTTAATTCAGTTACGAAAATATTTTTTTCGATTAAAAAATTAACGAGAGTCTAAGTTGAAATTTATGCAATTATTGTATAATAACATATAATATCCATATCAGACACAAAAACTACATAATTTAGTGTGTATAGAAGTCCCCAATTTCTTTTCTTTTCTTATTTTTTATCTTATCCCTTTTCTCTCTAACAAATATTCTTTTTGCTCTCTCTTTAGACAAACCTAAAAAGCAACTAGATTAAGCTTCGGACAACATATAAAACGACACCATTGAATATGTTAAACGAGTACGACTTCGACTCATGGGCAACGTATTCGCTAGACACCTATACACCACTCTTGACAATCCCCGAGGCTTCCTAGAACCGGCTAAACCTAGGCTCTAATACCACTAAATGTAACACCATTGACCCAAATGTCACACTTGAGTCTCAAGCCCAATCCATTACCATAAAGTTTTCAACCTAGTTTAGCCCAAACTACATCCATTTCATAAAATCCATTAAGTTCAAATATTTCAAGTTAGATAAATAGTTAACGCGTTACATGAGAGCTCTATTTAAAAATACATAATTAAAAAGCATTAGACTCATAATTTAAAATCAAAAAATAAGAGTTACAATACAAATATAAGATCCTACGAATACATAGCCCAATATAATCTAAGTACTGTACTCGGACACAAGTCGATGCTGAAGTCTTATCCTGAAGGTGCTCCAACGATGCACGTCAACCTACTAACCTACGAACGAAAACAATAATTTTGAACGTTGAGCTAATGAAACTCAGTTGATACACTTCCACTCAAACATGCTTCATGCAAATCATAAATATGAGCATGCAACTAAAGATGATACATGGCAATACAACAATATATATAACGATACCTCTAGCCACCTAAATACATAGCAAACAACAAGGATGCAGTAATCTCACATAGCCCATATTCATCATACAAACAAACCTGAAGTGACACCCGATGTCACATAGCCTCAGGAACATACACTCAGAGTGAGGTCATGTGTCACATAGCCTCGGGAACGTACACTCTTTGGGTGAGGCTCAATTTCATATAGCTTCGGGAATGAACACCCATACTCAAAATCTCTCATCGAGTATCTTCGAATGAGACTTGGTGTCACATAGCCTCAGGAACGTACATTCAGCATCTCTAACCATGGTGTTGCAACAAACTCTCTGGGTATCTGGATCCTAACAATCAAGCATGACTTTACCAAACAAGTACCCTTACTTGGCACACAACATTACCCTATCCACCAAGGATCCCTAGGGTTACTAATACAAACAATCACCCAAGGTTTACCAAGTTATTACATATTATGCTCGTACATGACGGTTAAATCATTGTTTCTTAGTTTTACCAATTATAATAACACATTCAAAGCCTATTGGGCCATAGTTCTTAAATTATAAGGGCCTCAAACTAAAAATGTATTTTTTGGGCAGATTGCCCAGTGAGTATCGATACCCACCTAAGTGTACCGATACGCCTTTGTGGGTATTGATACCCACCCTATGCATACCGATACTCAGCTTCACATGTCTTCGGGTTTAACCAGTAACACTAAATCGGTATACAGGGGTCGTGTATCAATACCCTTTCAGTACCGATACACCCCTAAGTATACCGTTACACGTTTTTGCTACTGGAATTTGCTAAAACAAGGGGGTATCGATATGACCTAAGCTCGTACCAATACACCCTTCAAAAATTGCTTGAGTTTGTCACTCAATACACGGAGTGCCGATACCGGTTTATCCTGTATCGGTACACGATCGTAGAATTCAAATTTTAGAGCTCGTAAATCATCTCCAATACCCCAAACTTTCATAGAAAAACCCCAAATTGAACCTACAAGTTATGTGAAGTGGTTTAAGTGGTTTTTTTTACCATTTTAAGCCATTTTAACACCAATTTTAGAATTAGCCATTAGAGAGGTCTTAAGCACTCAAGCATCCAAAATATCAACCAAGCAACAAGACAATCAAATTTATTAGTTCCAAGAACACAAATGAGTTAGTAGTGTACTAACCTTGATTTTAAGTTGAAAAAGAAGCCTCCAAACCGAGCTCCTTAAGCCTTCTTCTTCCCGAGCTCTTTTAAGGAATTTCCAACCTCTTTCACTACACAAGAAAGTTGTAAAACGAGTTACAACTTGTAGGAGGTGAAAGGATAACAACACTTACAAAACTAGGTTGAAAAACATAATTAAATCCTCTTTTAATCCACCTCTCACAAACCCCAATAGAACCCATATTCTTCCTTCTACCGCCAAACTTAGAGATTCTTACCTCAAAATGTAGATCATTGCAAGCTAGTTAAACTTTCATTAATGAGAATTCCAAGATTCACACTTTGAATGATAAAGAATCAACCTTTCTTTATTGGTGGGAGTTGGGAGATGGGAATGGGTGAAGGATGAAGACAAGGGGACAATGGTGATATCACCATCCCAACTTTCTGCAGAGAAAATTAAACACCCCTTTCCCTATCTTCAAATTGGTCAAGTTACAACAATACCTTTCCTATATCATCCTAACTCATCCACCAACCCAAGGCCTAAACCCAACAACTATAAACAAACCCACTAAGGCTCTCAAGGCCCAAACTCTCAGCCCACTCTTTGGGTTAAACTAACCCTTGGATTTTGAAATCCGAGTCTTTACAACTCTCACATCCTTAAAGAAAATTCTTTTCTCGAAATTTACCTGATGGAAAAAATATGGATAAAGCAATCTCATATCCTCTTCGGTTTCCCATATAGCCTCCTCAACACCTTGGTTTCTCCATAACATTTTCACTAGGGGTATACACTTGTTGCGCAACTCATTGACCCCTTTAGCCAAAACTCTTTTCGTCTCCTCTTTATAGGTCAAGTTGGTGTTCATCTTAATCTTCCCAAGTGGGATAACATGCAAAGGATCGAAATGGTAGCTTCTTAACATAGGTACATAAACACATTGTGGATGCGTTCCATCTTCGGAGGCAAGGCTAACTAATAATACATAGGTCTAATCCTCTCAAGAATCTCATACGATCTGATAAACCTCTGGCTCAACTTGCCCTTCCACCTATTACTCTTTTCCACGGTGACACCTTAAAGAACATTTTGTCACCAACCTCATACTCGATGTGCTTATGCTTCCAGTCCGCATAAGCTTTTGATGATCAAAGGCCGCTTACAATCTTTCCTTGATTACCTAAACATTTTCCCTGGTTTGTCTAATCAAATCTGACCCTACAATTTTTCTCTCATTAAGCTCGGTCTAACATAAGGGTATCCTACACTTACGTCTATACAAGGCTTCAAAGGAGCCATATTGATGCTCGATTAGAAACTATTGTTGTAGGCAAACTCAACAAGCGGTAACTACTCTTCCCAACTGATCTCGAAATCAGTGACACAACGTCGAAGAATATCCTCTAAGATCTGGATAAATCGCTCAAACTAACTATTAGTCTGATGGTGGAAAGTTGTATTAAAATGCAACTTTGTATCCAAAGACTTATGTATCTTCTTCCACAACCTTGCCATGAACAGATGATCACTTTCCAATATGATTGACAATGGCGCTCTATGCAACCTCACAATCTCTTGGATGTAAAATCATGCTAACCTCTCAAACATAAAATCTATATGCACATGCAAGAAATGAGCAGACTTGGTCAATCGATCTATTATTATCCATATAACATCATGTTTCTTTTGGGTCAACGGCAAACCCAACACAAAATCCATGGTCACACAATTCTTCTTCCATTATGGAATTTGGATAGACTGAAGCAAACTCGAAGAAACTTGGTGCTCAACCTTAACTTGCTGACAAGCTAAGCATCTTGGCACAAACTCGGATGCATCTCTTTTCATACTAGACCACCAATAAAAGGGCAAAGGTCTTGATACATCTTATTGCTACTCGGATGCATAGCAAACGGAATACGGTGCACCTCTCGAAGGATACAGTCTCACAAATCCTCCAAAGCTGGGACACACAATCGACCTTTGAAGTACAAGTTTCCACCATCTCGTACTTTAAAATTGGAAACCTCTCTTCTCTGAACCATCTCTATCTTTGCCAACAACTCCTCGTCTAACACTTGCGTTCTTTTAATCTCTTACGCTAAGGTAGGCTTCACACGAAGTTCGACTAACAACCCACCATCCTTGATCATCCTTAAATGGGCAAACATCATCCTTAAGTATGACATATACTTCTCACTCAAAGCATCAACCACCATATTAGCTTTATCAGGATGATAATCTATGATACAATCATAATCTTTTAGCATCTCAATCTATAACGACCCGAATTTCAAGTTAGCGAATCAGGTCTTGGGCTCGAGTATTGTGCATTTTTGTTGAAAGTCTAAAGAAATTTAAATAAGGGCCACATGGTAAAGAAAAAGAGATAAGGATAATGAGTTTTATAAAATTATATTATCCAAGTGGGGAGAATGGTTTTGACATTTAAAAGTGGTGGGTGATGAAAAAGAGGAGAAGATATTTTTTAAAAGTGAGAGAAATGTAGGAGAAAAATAAGGGTGAGAGAGTTTGGATCCCGATCTATCACTGCTCGGGCTACCGTGTGAGATGCCGTCGACACCATTAGAAAGGTCTCATCGAGACACATTTGTCGGTGGGTGCCACGATGCTGCCACTTACCGGAGAAGAGCTCAGAAAGTTTTAAGATAGTTAGAAAGTAACTTTCCACTATTCACTGTCGCGAGCCGTTGCCAAAGTTGTGACCTTCGTCGCCTTGAGTGTCGATCTGGAGCTAGCCGTGTGTGTTCGACCATTGGAGATCGTCGCACGCGCCCCCATGCACTGCCCCTGCACGTGGGCATGGTTCAAATATAGTGGGCAGCCATATCAAGCTTGAGCTGAGCTGTTGGTCTAGTTGTTAGGCCAGCTAGTCGAGCTGGCCTGCTGAGCTAACCCGAGCCATAAGTCGAGCTATTAGCTGTCGCTGCTTTCCACCACCGCTGTTGACCGACGTTGACTTTTTTTGAGGGACCCTACTTGGGGGCTTCTTGACATTTTGAGTCCGTTAGGGCAGTTTGTTTTGCCAAATTCGAACTTGGTAAGCTATTTTTACGTGTTTTTCCCTACAATAGTTCGATAGTGTAAAATGGCTTATGTAGTCGTATTTGTTTTATCCGAAGATTTGGATGACTCGAATATTAGAATCAAATAAATGTTTTGAGGAGCTTGGATGGGTATTTGTCGCTTTGGCTTAAGGTTAGTACACCTCGAACTCCTATTTCTTCACGAGTATCATAAATATGATTGCTCTGCATGTTAGTGTCTGCAAAATCGGTAGACGATGGATATGTATGTTTAGAGATTGATAGTATGAGATTCGGTATATATAAGATGCATGATAATGTTTAAGGATATGATTTGACTCGTATAATTATTTGATGATCGGTTAAATTGATTGATAATTGTGATGCCTTGCATGCTAGTCCAAATGGTTGACTAACATTAATGGAAATTATATTTAAGAGATAATAATATCGATAAATATTTGAATAAATAATCATGAAGCTGGTAATTAATATTAATTGATTGAATGCGTTAGTAAACAAATCTTAATGAATTTTATAAGCTTTAGGGATCGAATAAAGTATCGTAAAATCATAATTCAAGGAAATAGTACAAACCCATGTATAGAGTATTGATACAAGCTTTGGCTATACCAATACACGATTGGGGATCGTATCGGTACAGGTCGACCTGTACCGGAACTTGTGGAAATTGAAGATTTCCAGTAAGCTATTTTAGTATCAATATGCGTGTGAGTACTGGTACCTAGGGGTACCGTATCGATACTTATGTTCGAGTGCTGGTACCCACTGAACGAAATAATCTTTAAAGCTAATAAAAAGAGGGAAAATGACATGAGATATTAATAAGATAATATGGATTAATAGAAATAAGTAATGAGGATGTTTAATGTACACTTTCATAATGTATTAACTTGGTATAGTCTTGGGTGACTTGTTTGTAATAGGAACCATAGGGATCCTTGGTGGATCGTGTGATGTTACATGCCAAGTATGGGCACTTGTTTGGTTGAGTTTCCATTGATTGATGGGAATCAGATACCCAATGAAAGAAAGAGTGTGTTGCAACACCATGGTCGAAGATTCCCGAATGTAAGATCCCAATGCTTAGTGGATGCGGGCCTCATTTGAAGATGCTTGATGAGAGATTTTTAGCATGGGTGTATGTATCCTGATGCTTAGTGGTATCGAGCCTCACCCCATAGAGTGTATGTATCCCAATGCTTAGTAGTCAAGGGCCTCACTTAGAGTTCATGTATCTTGATGCTTAGTTGTTGCAGGTTTCACTCCTATATTATGGTATAATACTTATATGCCATGAGAAGCATATGCTTCTTGCCATGCTATATGATTTGGCGGCTAGAGGTAGCGTCATATCTATATGATGTTATGATGCCATGTTATGAGTATGGTTGGGCCTTGTGGGCCATGTATGATGTTTTGCTGTGTTGAGAGCATGTGTTTAGGCGACTAGTGGTAGCGCCACATATTTATTCATCTCTCCCTATTGCCCATACTAGCTGGCATGCTTTTGTTTATAATTATCATAAAGTATAGTAGAGTATATGTGTACCACTAAGCTTTGTAAGCTCAATCCTCAGAATTGTTGTTTTTGTGCGTAGGTTGATCGTTGGATTGTGGGATCAAATAGCACTATCAGTACGAGATTCCAGCACGTGGTGTTTTTCTAGAGTGCGGTACTTGTGTTGAGTGGGTTAAGCTGATTGAGTTTGTAATCCTTATTTTTGAAATTGTATTAATCAAATCGATTGTTCAAATGTTTTAAATTAAATTGGAGATCCTTTGTAACGAATTAAATTATTTATTTATATTTTAACTGTTGGCTTTAAATGTTTTTAAGAAATACCTTATTGGGCTAAACCCAGTTTGAGAAATTTTATGGTTTTGGTTTAGGCTTGAGGCCAAAATATGACATCTGGGTCGAGGGTGTTACACAATCGATCATCTTTGCCTTAAATTCAACCCTTTTTGGGTGAGTGGATACGTTAAACTCTTATGGTCAGTGTAGATGTAACACTTTTCCTTATACAGATGCCTCTTATTGCGTGTTTTGAGTGATTTGCAAATGGTGCAAGTAAACACATCGCAAGTAATAATATAGTTTAAAGATTATCTCCTCAGGGATTGATGTATCTTCGATTCTTAGCTTCTTGCACCGAAATTGAAAGATATTGAAAATGATAGATGGTGATAATTAACAAGTAAAATAAACTTGTAAATAAACTAAAGAGAAAGAGATAATCGATATGAGAGAGCAGGTTGAGTTATTGAGAGTATTGGTATGATTGCCGGATGAATTGCCTTGGCTATTAGTTGTTGTAGCAAGTATGATATAGATAATTCATGCGACTGAAAGTGGATAATTACCTTGATAATTGGAAATGGATAATTGCCGTAACAATTGCAAATGGATAATTGCCGTGACAAGTGAATACAGATAATTGCGTGGCAAGTAAATACAGATAATTGCTATGGCAAGTAAATGTAGATAATTGCCCTTCAATATTTGGTAGAGTGTTTTTCAATACCTTCGAATTATCTCTAACCGAAGAACTGGTGATTTTGCAAGCCTTGGTGATACATCCCTGCATTAACCTTGGGTGGAAAACATCGATCTTTCACTCTTTTTAGCTGCTGAAATCCTTTCCTTATCCCTAAGGCGGATTAGTTCCCACCAACGGTTGTTTAAATGGAAACATTATCCAATTCATTTTGTAAATCTAGCTATTCTGAGCCTAGATAAATGGATGCGTTCAAGGTCTTTTTTCAAGCTCACTTGAAGCAATAATAAAATCCAAGAATGGATAAACATTGAATTTATTGAAACTAAAATCCAAGAAAAATAATAATTCGTAACTCTACACCAAAAACCCAATAATCCCAAGCCAATTTAAGTTAGTTCATGGCTGGGTAAAAAGGAAAAAACAAAGGAAATAACCCAGACATAGTGGGATCACAAAATAAAAAATAGAATAGAGAAGAAGACTCCTCGTGCGTGACTCCCTTTGATTTGATCAACTCCCTAAAATCGATTCTTCTCCTTGTTTATTGATGCAATATCCTTTTATAGATGAAGAGGAAGAGTTTGAATGCAATTGAAATCCATGGGGAAATTATCTTTATCCAACTCTACATTTAAATTCAATTCTGGGAATTATCTCTTGCTTTTCGTATTTATCCTAGAAATAGGTGAAATTATCTCGACTTCACAAGGCAAGGCTCGACAACTATCTCAGTAATTCATTCCTGCACAAAATAAAGCAAAACAGTAGTGATTTCTCTATAAAAACTAATAAAATGAGAAGCCAAGCCCAATGAGTAGATGAACTACAAAAATATGCATGAATGACTACAAATGAAACTAAAATGGGCCTAAGTCTAACAATAATATAAGCAAAAAGGGTAAGAAAAACAATACTTTTACACACTTATCATACCCCAAACTCGAACTATTGCTTGTCATCAAGCAATGTGAAACACTAACAATCACCTGCCAATGCATTCACCATCAATAACATGCTTCAAATCTGACACCAATTCTTAGAACCGTGGCAAGAAGAGTTTGATTACCTTTTGACTTTTTGAAGACAAAGAAGACTACTCAAAAATTCACTACAATACTGGGGAGAATGTGTGTGCTTAGTTGTGTACCAGTCTGTCATAAGAATTCCAAATAAACCTTAGTTTTATTACTATTGTCAAGGCATTTAATTTCGCTAGAGCCATTTAAGAACCTCTATTAAATCTATTTCAATTTTTTATTTGACTAGAGCCAGATAGGCACCTCTTGTGATTTTCTTATTTAATACTAGAGCCAGATGGGTATCTCTAATAATGAATTAGCATTATTCATTTTTAAAGCTAGAGCCAGATGGGCACCTCTAGCACATTCTTCCAATTAATTACCTAAGGTCTACTAGGATTTTCTAGATCAACTAGTCACAACAGTGAGAATTATAGACAATATCATAGCAAAATGTCAAGTAAATTCAATGGCAATCCTCAAGGATAAGGTTCTCTACTCTAAATGTCATGGTAATTAACTCATCATAGAATATCAACTCAAATTGTCAACAGTTCTAACAAGTAAATGTCATGGCAAGTGATACATGCAAGCTAACATGAAACAAACAACATGAATGCAAATGAAAATGAGACTAACAAAAACAACCCCTCCAAACTCGAGAGAAGCATTATCCTCAATAGTAAAATAAAATAAAATAAAAATGCAAATGGACTAATCTGAGAGGTCGTCACCACACAATCATAGTTTTCTCTTGGTCGTTTGCTTGAGGCATTTGTCGCTTCGTGGTGGTTATTATCGTAAAACTTGTGCAAAAATAGGAACCTTCAATTCCTCCACCTCTTCACCCGAGTCACCCTCCATCCCAGCTTCCTCTTGTTGTGAAGTTTTTTGCTTCGTCACTTACGTTAATTGCGCAGCTGGTGGTGGGGACTTCAACGGTGCATAAGTGGTATAACCCCCTTGACCCGGCCTAGTCACAAGATTGAACTGAGCGAGCTACATTAGGTTTACTGAGGTAAACCGTGAAGAAGATACTTGAAACGTGACCATTTTTTTCTTTTATCTTATCTAAATGCAAATTAATTTCCTATATAATCATACCGACCATAGGTGAAAACTCAATTCAATCAGGCATCAAATTGACATCCAATTGTGTACAATTACAATTTAGGAACCAAATTACAATTCTGGAAAATTACAAGGACTTATCCCTTTTAATGTTATCAGCCTTTAATTAGTTACGTTTCATGCATACATGTCAAAACTCAGCCCAAAACGATCAACCATACCCATTCAATAGCATTCACAAAAAGTGACTAAAACGCAATAAAATAGAACTTCAGAACATTCAAATAACTGAATTAACGGTTGGTCGTATCGGTACACTTACACGCGTATCGGTAAGTGTTTTCTATTTCAAAATCCCCAAATTCCAATAACCAAAACTCGTATCGAAACGCTCTCGCGTACCGATACGCCATGCCTATTACACTTACTCCGTACCGAAACAGTTCTTCGTGTACTGAAACGCTAAGCCTAAAAAGGCTTACCCGTACCGGTACGATCACCCCGTGTACCGAAACACTGGCCTCATTTGGCCTAAGCTCGTATCGAAACACTTGCCCGTGTTCCGATACACTAAGCTTGGAATGGCTTGCCCATACCAAAACAAGGACACACGTACCGATACGTCTGGACCTGAAATGTCCTATTTTGCTGGTTTAACATGCTTTCATAGATACCAAAACACTTAAACATGCTTCTAACATCCATGCAACATTATCAATGAACAATCCTAATTGTAATATCACAGTTCCAACAACATATCATGGTAATTTAATCGAATCTCAAGTCTAGAGGCATGCTCCCTAAAATCAAGCAACTCGCATACCAAATCATATACCATATGCAAAATCCAAAAAACCAAGCTTATCTCAAGTCCAAAACAGCAATATAAACTTGATCAAACAGAGAATTAAACACTTAAACCCTCCCAACAACATTCAAGCCACATTGCCTTTATTAGTACTTTACTTCTCAACATACTTTGCAAAACCAAGTCTTGGAACTCCTTTCTTTTCTTGCTAGGTCCCTTGTACTTGATTAATCTGCATTGATGATAAGAGGGGAGCGTAAGCAATCATTTCTTAGTGAGGAGCGCTCAAAGCACAAAACATCATCCAATGCAATTTAAAACCATTTCAAATCATCATGTCATTCTTTGAAAACATGCCCTTAATCTTTCCAAAATCAGTATAGTAAACCATATGCACATGTATCATGGATTCCACAACATAATCCCATATGCAATTCCCTCTACTTAAGCCTTCCAGGCATAACATCCCATATGCAAAGCTTAAGGAGTAAACATGTCTAAATCACATCATACAAATCAATCCATTAACATGATACATTTAAAACATTATATTGACTTCCAAGTCATCCATTACATTTCCATAAATCAACTTTAACATCAGATACACGGATTTACCAAGAGATTTCCCAATCTCTTACAGCTCAATGGCATGGAGTTGTGCAACACATGCACCACCTCTACACTACCAAGGGTAATCTTCAATTTGGAGTACACACACTCGATGCATCAACCTTTACAGCCAATGGCTAGAGTAAATGTAACACCCTTAACGTATACTCCTAGACCAAATATACATTAAAGATGTTACAAAGTCGTTTAAAGAAATCCTGACTTATAATAATTTTAATTTTTTACATATAAATCTTGTCTTTATTAATCTAACCCTTTTCTCTATTTTCTTGAAATCATAACTTATGTATAGTTGGCTAATTTCGACCCTGAATTAGTTTGTAAAACATATTAGTCAGTTATTAAAACGATAATGCAATTCGGGGTGAAAATAGGTTCACAGCCTAGGCCCTTTCTTGATTTTAAAGTCCTTATGCGATTACCGATAAATAAAAATTTAAACTGATTAAACATGATTTACTACCTTTTTAAGCTTACCGATTATTCATATTAACAAAGTAAGCTTCTTTTCTACTTTAGTTTATTCTTTCATATTACTAATACGTTATCTTGCTTTATCCATATATGATTCATCATTAAAACTGATCAATTATTTATCGTTTAATTTAATTTAATGCATCATATACTACCAGTGGATAAATAATTATATGCCCACTAGAGATTATCATAAGCTAGAATATCTTACTGATGTTTTGCAGATTAAAGCTTGATCAGTATGCTCAACTCCTCTTCAAGTACTCCATCTTAACCTACGTGTGAATCAAACACACGCTAAGTTTTCACTTAGTGAGGCAATAAACAAAATTAATAATAATTTAAACTTATTAAACTTTATGGCTACATTTATATAGCATGATATATGCCAATGCATTAACTTTTATGTTGCATTAGTGATAACTTACTATATGCCAATATCATAATATTTTCTTGTTTGTTCATTTATCATAATATGTCATTTATACCTCAATGCATGAACATATATATCATGTTACAAGCTAATGAATGTGCTTGTTCTATTCCTTTAACATCATATCACCACTTACCATTAATGTTAAACTTTTAAGTTTAACTTACTTACCATTTTCATGCCTAATAACATACGTTACCTCACATGTACTAACATATATCAAAATTTTTCCTTTGTCATGTAACCTGTAAAAATCAACATCTCATATACATATGTTAGACATGGTAAGTAAATTCAATATTCTCAAAAAAATCTCTTGTTTCCCCTTTGAATCATATTAAGATTACTTATACCAATTCTTTATACCTTTAGCCCAAGAATTTTATATAGAGAGAAACTTAAGTATGCGAGATCAGTACTCCCAGAGTACTAGTCACTGAAGTGACGATAAACATCTAGACACATAAAGTGCCGGTAACATATAGACACATAAGTGTCAGCATCATATAGACACATAAGTGTCTATATCATATAGACACATAAGTGTCGACATCATATTGACACATAAGTTTCGGTAAACATATAGATCCGAAGATCGGTGTATAGCTACACGCAGTCCCAGACTGCTAGACCTCTAATGGCATGCCACTATACTGTAACTCTCTATCATAAACTTGGGCAATCAATCCATATCAATAACTTGTAAATTATCATTTTGTAAATGATTCATATATCACTATTATTCAATAATAACTTGCCATAATAGAACATAATAGGGCAGATCATACTCTATCATATACTAACCTTTTTCCTTTGCTTGTAAAACATCATATAACTTATACAAAAACCATGCTATCATTTCAATAAATTCAAGTAAATAAATTTCTTAAAAGTCTACTAAAATATATTTCAAAACATATAAATGCACTCACTTGGGTCATTTATCAGCTTGCCGCACTAAGCTCTATTCGATCCTTTCTTTTATAGTACCTCGAACCCTCTTTTGATTCGGATCAGACTTCATTAATCACATGAATGTAAACAACAAATTGTTAGATTCAAATCTAACAATTTCTCAAACATACTATCAAAACTAATCATTCGAATATACATAATTTCCAAAATTTCCTTCATTTCTTGAATTGTTCGAAAAACTCATTATGGTCCTTAGTAACCAATTTGAACTTCCATTAACCCCTTTCAAGCTTACTAATTAACCTTAGATACAAAATATATCAATTCTCATTTTCTGACAGATTGCACTACCTTCAAAGAAATATTTCTATAAAATAATTTACAACTCGGAATTCGACTCCGTTTGTTCTAAAAGAAACTAGATCAATAAGCTTTTCAACCATATAAATTAATAGTCTGAATTCAACTTGTACGATTTATGGTGAATTTTCAAAGTCAATTACAGAGCTGGAATCCGGAATAGACTGGTGCTCTGTTTTCTGACCTTTCATCACTTAAAAATTCATATCTTTTGACTCGGAACTCGAAATCAGTTTCCGTTTGTTGGAAACGAAACTAGACGAATAAATCTTTACATTGGTATAAAATTCACCATCTAGCCATTTTTGTAGAATTTATGGTGAATTTTCAAACTTACTGTCATAATCCAGTTTTCTACACAGCTTCCATAAATAAACTTCAAATTTTTTTACTAACTTCTCCTTACTTCTCTACTTTTCAATTTAGTCCAATTGCTTGCTTCAAACCACCAACTCATCACCTTCTTCACCAAATAATTATTCAAAATAATTCTCCCTTATTTTTCATTCTTTGACAAAATAGTCACTAAAATGCAAAGATAAGGATTCAAGCTTCTTAACTTTGCAAATTAGTCCTCAATTCAACATTACTACCTTAACTCCATCATTACAACTAAAAATCAGATTTAGCCCCCATACAAAACTTCATTTTCAATTTGGTCACTTAACTTTGACAATTTGTCAAAACGGTCACTAATTTGATTCAACATCAAATTAACATTCTAACTTCAATTTCATGTCTCTAACATCATTAATAACATAAATACACACCAGAATCATAAAAATCAGATTTGGTCCTCTAACTTTTAAACTTGCCAAAATGGTCCATATACTTTTAACTTAGGGTTTTGCTTCAAAATAACAATTCAAGCTTACTAGATCATTAATTCAACATTACAAACCCTAAATTAAACTTGAATCCATAAGCCCTAATCATCTTCATAAAAATCAAAACATGTAGAACTTAAGTCCCAACTCAATATCATGATTTTAACATCATACTTACTTGATTTCAACTTGAATTCAATCATGGAATCATAAAATCTCAAAAGCCCCAATTGATCCATAAACCCTAATTTTTTTCTCATATAAATTCTCATCAATCAAGCATGAATTACATGAATTATTGATATTAAAAGATAGAGCTTGAAGAGTAAAACAACTTTGCAGTTGAAGATATTACCTGAAAATCGAGTTTCGGGACTTGAATCGAGCTTGGAAAAATTTTCTCTTTCTTTCCCTAGCTCTCATGTTTTTGGCTGGAAAAGATGAACTTTTCACCATTATTTTACACATATAACTATTAATTGGATATTAAATTCATTTAATAGTGAAATTACAATTTTACCCTTTTTATCCAATGGTTGAGATTGATTTTATCATTAATCAAGGGCCAAGATTTAATCTTTCATTTCCTATTTCCAAAATTGCCCTTATAACTTTTAAAATATTTCAAAATTGCCATTGGGGCCAAATGAGAATTTCCCGATATTCATAAAATACTTCTACTGCGATTTTATCTTTATCGAGCTGTCGGATTTATTCCAATAATTCTATATTTTCATATTCGGGAAATCCACAATATCATCTCATAAAATTTTCCTGTCCTAAGATCTTAGACTGAATTTTCTTAACTCATTCTATTTTCCCGATACTTACCGAAAATCTTCATAGAATAAAATTTCTCTTAGAATTCCTTTATCGATAATCCATACGAATATTCTCTACTCTTACTGAGTCCAAAATATCGATCAGAAACACTTTTATGGGACCTTCCCGGAGGTCACCCATCCTAATATTTCCCTGGCCTGAGCACGCTTTACAATTTTATTCGATCCAAATTCGATACCTTTTACTGCATCTTAATTCTTAAAACCGATATCAAGGTACTTATTTCGATCCGATTCACTCTTATACTGAATAAAATTACTTATTGGGGAAATTTACACTTTAGTCCTCAATTTTTTTCAAAGTTTATACTTTAACCCTAAACTTTCAAAATTTACATTTTGATCACTAGCCAAAATTTTGGGATATTACAGTAAAAGCCATCTAAGTGCTACCTCAACAACATTGAGGTTCACATGATCGTTATTTTAAGGCAAAATTGCAAATTATTCCAACAGTAACCAAACACTCAGCCCAAGGTCTTCCCCTTAATGATTGAACTGAAATTAAGGTTTCATAACCCTAACTATACAAGGCGGCAATAAATTAATAGGGAGAAGCTTGCGGTAGCGCGACGACCACAGCTAGAACACCTGGGTTAGGATCTCCGTTACAAGAAGAATTGCTCCCATTTCCAACATTAAAAGGAGGAAATTATGAGATTGGTAAACCCCCCTGAACATCAACTGAATCAACTCCAACACCAAGGACAAAATCAACCATTCCAAAGGTAAAAGAAAAAAATAAAAAGAAAAAAAGAAATCTTAAAGAACCGATGGGAAACAAGGAGAAAATCAAAGATTGAGGTTTCATTGACATGCATGCAGAGGAGCTATCGAGCATCGAGATAGAAAACCCATTTTTGCCTTAAATATCCTGGTCTTCAATATGAAATTTACTTCTACATCACACACTTTTTTTCATAATTTTTTGTACAACCGAGAAGATAATTGATGAAAGCCATATTTGACAGAGTGAGAAGTCATCGCCTCCATGATCCCGAATCCCCCTGCTTCTTGGAGGGTATGGTTTCTATGCTATGAACATCACCATATTCAGATTTTTGGATTTAACTGGCATAAGAGATGGTGACTCTACCACGGTTTTGCTCACAACAGGACGAGAAACACAGTGATAGAGGTTGTGTAACTCACAGAGCGCATCGATGACGAGGGACTCCGATGGTTCACAAACGGTTTAGCTACCTCGGGTTTTCTGTTTTTAGGATAAGCAACCATTGACTTTGATGGAAGAAGAAAAATGAGTAATTTATAATTTTACTCCCAAAATTAAGATAATGTTTGAAATGGATGAAATTTGGACTAAATTGATAAAATGTATAAGTGTTTTGGACTAAAACTATGATTATACCAAGTCGCGTCATCATCTCTATTATTTTTTAACGGTTGGGTACCAAAACAGAAAAAACGTAACGTTAGGTATCATTTTGCCAAAAATAATAGTTGGGGTATTAAAACAATAACACGGGAATAGGTGAGATACTTATGTAATTTTTCCTATTTTTTTTTATCATTTTGTGTAAATTTTAAAATAAGAAAAATATTTAAAACAATAAAAAATTCTAAAATTGTAAAAATATAAATGCATATATTTGAATTATTAAAATTATTAAATTTATAAAAGAAATTGAAGGAAAAATAAAATAATTAATGTCGAACATATAAGTCTGTTAGTTTTTTATCATTAAAACCATTAAATTTTGAAGAAGAAAAAAACTCCCTTCGTGATCATGAGGGGAGTTTTTTTTTTTCCAAAACTTAATGGTCAAGAAATGTGATATATCCAACTCTTAATAGTCACTAGTTACTCCCTCGTTTTCTCCTGGGTTGGAGAATAAATTTGGTCCATGACTATTAGTCCAGGAATAAAAATTCATTTTTGTGCATTTTTTATATTTATTTTAAAAAATTATGTTTAAGATTTAAGATTAAAGTTTGTTTTATAATTTAAAAAATTATAAATATAGTGTATTTTATATAGTTTAAAATTTAATATTTAAAATTTAAATTAATACTTAAATTTTAATTTTTTAAGGTTAGAGCATTAGTTGCGGGGTAGTGCAAGCAATAGGCACATGCTAGGCGTCCTTTCTTTTTGCTTTTGAAATAGGCTTTAGGCACCCAAAAGCGAACATGACCTCTCCTGCTATTTTGTAATTTCCACCTTAAAAAAGAAAAAAAAAACTTCCAACGTGGTATCCAATATAAACCTAATCTTAAACAAATGAAACATATATGGAATAAAAATATGTTCAAGTGAAACTTCGTTTCTTCTTGGCAAAGAAAGCATATAGGGGTAAAGCATTTCTAAGGTGGAACACTTGGAAAAGCATAACGTTAAACAAAACTCGTAAACAATGTCCAATGGAATCCCATGCGTAATCTGAAAGCGATTATTATTTCAAAAAAGAAAACAGAAAGATACCCTATCTTCTATGCTATTTAGAGGTTAAAATAAAATTATTCGTTTCTTAATTACTTTTAGTTATAATGTCAAAAAATACTCATAGTGCTTGACTGAATAGTTAATTTGACCCCTATTCTTTTTGGAGTAATTCAACCTTCAATATTTTATTTTGGGACAAAACGGGTCATCTGCAAATGAAAACTCTTAGTCAACTAACGGTAAACAACTTGAAATGACTTGATAGACTGACACAGTAGAAAAATAATTTATATTTTATAAAATTATTTTTGACTGATGCGACGTTTTTTCATGTCAACACCTTTGTCTATATAACATTGTCATGTCAGCGTGAATTGCCATGCAGGTCAGTTATGTCATTTTAAGCCATGTAACGTTAGTTGACTAACTGTTTTCATCTGCATAGGAGTCATTTTGATCCAAAACAAAACGATGAGGCGTTAAATTACTTCAAAAAAAGAGAATATATATGAGACAAAGTAACTATTCAGTCAAACGTTAAGGACATTTTTTAGCTTTATGTACTACTTTTAACGGCTTTTAATTACTTATTTTTTATTTAACTTCTAACACTAAATATGGCTATTTACACTTAAAACTCAAGTCTCCAGGGTTCTTTTAACAATCAGAAGAAAATAATTTCAATCGAGTGCAATTACAAAAAAAAAAAAGAGTTTAAGGGTTGTTGTTGACATGGAAAAGCAGAATCATGAGAAAACCAGATACCTAATCTTCATTCTTCAAGGAGATTAAAAGCCCGGAATATAGACACACATGAAAATTATATTTCTGGTTCTTGTTCTTATAAGTTTCTCATGTTTCTCACCCTGAAATGAGCATCTGTGTGATTAAAGCGAAATCATGGTGAGAGTATGGAATCTGTCCTCGTCGGATTCTTCTGCCGGCGGTGACCTTCTCGCACGGTTTATTATCCGGCAAACTAAACGAAGAGCTCGTTGCCATCTGCTGTCATGGGCGGCCGGAGCTTGCTGATGATTAGCATCAAAGGCTATCTGATTAAACTGGAAAAAGAAGAGCCTGGACTCATTAATCACGTCATGAATATAAAGCGGACGAGCAATCCTCAAACTGAAGCAAAGTTTGAGAATAAAAGGGAAGATGAAGCCTGCAACCAAAGGAGTGAAACTATGGGTGGAGGATATTAGGTGGAGTTTGGCCATTGCTGTAACTAAGATCAGTCCCATGGAAATGATAAAAAGAAAGTTGGAGCTTAGTCTCTAAAAGGAAAATTTATGGACAAATTGTGAAATGGAACCAGTGAAAATGATAACGTATATATGGACTGCTTTCGAGTCTTTTGAGATGGAGAGAAGCTTTTCTAATATGTTATAAATTTACAATCAAATTAAAATTTAAAGTCTACAAGAATGCCTCGTTTAATTATTTTAATTATGCCAACCTCGTAGCATATAATTACATGAGTATAAGGTTATTTCAATTAAATTGGCCTCATACGTAATATGTAAAAGGTCAACTAAGATAGAGTAGGCTGACGAAAACTTCCATTTTCCATAATGAATGAAACATATGATTAAAATTCCTAAACATGATATATTAAGCTAAAGGGCTTATTTTGTCCGCGAGTTCGACCCCAATTAGTAATGTTGCCCCTCGCGCGAAAACGCGTTCAATTAAGTCCTTCAGTTTGCACATTGAAGCAAATTAGCCCCTTGACTGACAGAACCGTTAAACTGGCCGTTACTCCGTTAACGCGTCAGCCGTCTGTGCCACATGGCATGCCACGTTAGCGTTGAAAAGTCAAAATGCTGACGTGGCAAAAAATAAAATCTATTTTTTAATCTTATTTTTCATATTTATTTTTATATTAAATTTTAACCAATCAGATGATGACACATGGCATCATCTGATTGGTTTTAAAGTTAAGAGTTAAAATAACTCTTGATATAGGGGCATGGGAATCAAACCTAGGTCTTAGTAGAGAAGAACTTGGTGCTTTACCACCAAACCAACCTCTTAACCTTGTCAATAAACACCAAAGATAGTATATAACCTCATCCAACTTGCATGCTTGCTTCTTCTTCTTCATTGCCTTTAAAAATTCTGCAAAAAAAAAAACCTGGGAAACGATTGTGCTGGAATGCGAGCCATAGAGGCACGTTTTTAGAGTACGCAATTGTAACCTCTTTAGCACTTGTTTTTCGCCAGCCAACTGCCCCATGCACTTCACTTTTTACTGTTTTTATAATCACTTGTTTAAACTTATCTATAATACTAATGTCAAATGGAAGTATGTTCAAGGCCCATGGAATATTTGAAAAGGAAACCCATCCAATTTGGGTGTTTGGGGGTTAGCTAATATAATCATGGTGGAGACTGTGGATTCAGAGTCTATTATTATTTATACATTTTTTCCTATGGAGCTGAATATGAAAGCGGTAAAAGCTTAATGTAAAGATTTGTGGTCCTTGTATGGTAACCGGGAAGTAATGGTGGTTGCAATGCAAGGTTTGCATGCAGACATTCATATGCACCACATTAGAGGTGAAGTGCAGGGAACATGCTAAAGCCAAGCACCTAAATCCGACATCTATGCATGTTTCCCTCACCTAAACAAATGAGTCAACTAATACAAAAAACAATACAAGTTGCAGATTGGGATCGAGGTTCCATTTCTTGTAATTTTATGTCATGAAATCTGAAAATGTTTGATATCAGCTATCTACATATGGGTGGTATATCTGTTTCTAGTATTAATTAAAATCCATATGTTTGAAGAAAGAAAGAAAGAAAGCACTAAGTTTTGTTTGTATCATTTGGTGGTAATGAAGAATGATCAGTTTGAGAAAGAATGATCAAGGAATGGGGAAGTGTCACCGAAGAAACTGCTTTGCAAGGATGAACAGCCGGAAACGAAAACATCCGGCGATCAGTTTGATCGAATTTTGTTTATATCATTTGGTGGTAATGAAGAATTTGGTGGTAACGAAAACATCAGGTAAAAGAATCGTTTTCAGTTTTTTTGCAGAATTTTCAAAGGCAATGAAGAAGAAGAAGCAAGCATGCAAGTTGGATGAGATTATATACTATATTTGGTGTTTATTGACAAGGTTAAGAGGTTGGTTTGGTGGTAAAGCACCAAGTTCTTCTCCACTAAGACCTAGGTTCGATTCCTATGCCCCTATATCAAGAGTTATTTTAACTCTTAACTTTAAAACCAATCAGATTAAAATCTAATATAAAAATAAATATGAAAAATAAGATTAAAAAATAGATTTTTTTTTATTTTTTGCCACGTCAGCATTTTGACTTTTCAACGCTGACGTGGCATGCCATGTGGCGAAGACGGCTGACGCGTTAACGGAGTAACGGCCAGTTTAACGGTTCTATCAGTCAAGGGGCTAATTTGCTTCAATGTGCGAACTGAAGGACCTAATTGAACGCTTTTTCGCGCGAGGGGCAACATTGCTAATTGGGGTCGAACTCGGGGGAAAAATAAGCCCTTTAGCCATATATTAAATATTTGACTTTTTTGTGCTCTCTTTTTGCCTCACACTCAAAAATTAAGTTTAGGGTTAAAATTTATGATTAAGGTTTAGAGAATTAAGGGTTGAGTATATTTTTAGGGTTTTTAAAGTTTGGGATTTATAATTTAGAATTCAGAGTTAGACTTAAAATTTAATTCTTTAGTGTTAGGACATGAAAAGTGGAAAAAGAGGCTCTAGATTTTTATTTAATTTGTTATTACTAATTTACATATATGAAATTTATAATACTAACAAATTTTGAAAAAAATATTATTATTATTGGTGTAGTTACTGATGATCAATTTATTAGATATTAATCTGGATCAGATATATAGAGGCTTATTATGGAAGCTACATTTTTAACTCAATTTGCTCCATTTATAACACTACGATTCAACCACTGACGGATTTGACGTCTCATCTAACTACATCAACCAGTGATTAGTAAAAAATGTTAAATTTATTTATCACAATTATGGGATCTAATCATCAAACTTCATCTTCACAAACCTTCATGAAAATTATATAACTGACCATGATTTTTATAAAAGATAAACTACATTTAATGTCACTTAATTATGGGTTTAGTAACAAATAAGTCACTTTTCTTTTAAAGTTACAAACATGCCACCCAATGAAAAAATTATTACAAATAGGCCACTCTACTTGGCCACTCAATTAAATTGTTACAAACAGGTAATTCAATTAAACAAAGTCACTTTTCTTCTAACGTGACATGGTATAATAACATTTTTAGTCCACAAAATTTATCCCTAATTTGAAACAATTCAATAAATTTAACTTATAATATTTAAAATTTACATCATTTTAATCTTTATTCTTCTCCTAAATTGCTTGTTCTTATCCCAAAAATGTTATAGTACTTTCTTGATAATTTTTTGGTATAATAATAGTAATTTGTTACTGCTTATGGCAAAATGCAATTATAGAACTACTTACTTGATCTGATGAGCTCGTTTGCTTTGACAGTATCACAAAAAAAGACTAAATTGATAAAAAAAATTAAATATGAATGATTAAATTTATTGAACTGTTTCAAATTAGGAGAAAATTAATAGAATGTATAGATTTTGGGACTAAAAATGTTACTGTACCAAATAAAAGTGACATGTTTGTAAGCAGAGTGGTTTGTTTGTAACCATATATTAATTGAATGACTTGTTTGTAATAATATGCTAATTAAGTAATATGTTTATAACTTTTAAAAGAAAAATGTCCTTTTATTATAAAACTTATAACTAAGTGGTATTAGGTGTATTTTTTTCTTAGCACGAGAAACATGTTTCAGCGTTATACATTAGTTAAATAAGTTCATTAATATTAATTATAAATAATGAAAAAATGTCAATAAATTTAGCAAACAAATGAGAAACAACCATACATCACGTGATGCTATGAAATCTTTTTCCGATGCAAATTGTGATAACCTTTAATATAATATTGTTGAAGAAATAAGAATAGAAGATGTAGAATCATATATGTTCCTTTGACTCTTAAATGGATAATGTGGTGCCTTATAAATTATTTAGCACGCAATGCTCAATATTCATTTTAAATATTTTTAACCAGAAGTTATTATTTTATAAAGTAGTTCCAATGAAAAGGAATAATGTCTTGCTTAGGTAACTTGAGTTAAAAAAGTTTTATTTATATTGTGTCACCGACAGTTTTTCTAATTAACGGTTTTACAATAACTCTTGTAATCATAGATGAAATAATAAAAATGGTATCACCGACAGTTTTTCTAATTAACGGTTTTCAGAACTCAACAAATTTCTCAGTGAAAAAGTGGATGATGTTCATCCTAGGAGGCACGGGTTCAAATCGCTCTGTTTATAAGGTGTATGAACATTGTCAAAGGGTTAAGAATATATATGAACAGATAGTACCTTGTAATTATCTTTAGACTATTCAAAAAAATTAACGGTTTTCGATATTCAATAGCTTTAAGGATTTTGATCAAGTCTAAAGTCAAGTTAGGTTGGATTCATTTTTGAGATGAATTTTTTAATATTATTTTTTTTCATTTATAAAGTTTGAATTAAAAAAATGACTTGAAGAATATCGAAATTTTTATCACATAATTTTCTTGCATTAGTAAACATATACATAAGCCAAATGCATTCAGCTTTAGGCCGGGGTGCTGTTAATGGAATGCTTAGTTTTCTAAAGAACTTCGGTGAAGTACAAATTCATGTGATGTGTAAACGTAACTTTGGCAACGTACAAAACGTACAAAACCCGGGGTGTTTTTCAAATCTTATATGAAACAAATATGATTAGGGCCGGAGCCAAAATTAAATCATGAGGTGGGAAGGTGTTAAACTTTGAAATAATCAAAATCTTAAAAAGAATTAACCCATAAAAAATAAAAGGAGATAGTATTTAATTTCACTAATTTTAACATTAAAAGGTCTTAAAAGCAATTAAATCAGAAAAAATTGGGATCAATGCTTAATTTAATTAATTTTAAACTGTTAAGGTCCTAAAAATAAATTATACCAGACAATTTTGGGAGGGGCAATGACTTAATTAGAATAGTTTCAAAACTATCAATGGCCTAAAATATAATTAAATCATCAAAATTGAGGGGCAATTGCCCTCCCACCCTCAACATAGTTCCATCTCTGATGATGATATTAATGCAATCCACTCTATTTTATTTTTCATTAAAATTCCAAATTTATTACTTATATGTTCTGAGTAGCTCTGTCTACACTATGTGAGAGTTTTATTAAGAGTTAAAAACTTGCATAATATTTAGAATGCTAAAAATATAACTTGTGTCTTTTCTAAATATCTAAGACAAATATGATTTTGGCTTTTAATGTTTATATTCTTTTTTTGTCATTTTGGGCATTGCCCCAATTTTGAACTAAATTGATTCGCAATCTTTTAAAAAAATCAAATCACTAATTTTTTTTTATAAGTATACTACCTCAAATGCTAAATTTTAACATTATTGACATGACAACCAATCTAACAATTCAGGTATATTTCATGTAATTTTTATAGGGTAAACTACACTAGATGTCATTAAACTATTATCATTGACTCGAAAATACCACCGAACTTTAAAAATGCTAAATCTAACATTGAACTTTACTTTTTTGACTCGTTTATGCCACTCCGCTATTAACTTTTAACGGAGCCGTTAACTCAAGACAACGTCGTATTGGTGCGACTGTTTTAAAGTCTAATTTAGCCCAAAACGATGTCATTTTGCTGAAGGAAAAATAACAAAACACATACATTTGGGGGTTTGAACACAAGACCTCGAGATTAATTCAAATTATGTAATATTTTACCACAAATATTATATATGTCAAACTATAGTTGAGATTAATTCAAATTATTTTATGAAATAAATAATACTATAAATAATATAAATATAGTATTTAAATATATATATCAATATCTATATAAATAAAATATATTATTTTTATATTTTAAATATTATTTATAATATAAATATATTATTTTAAAAAAACTCAAAATATTCACAAATATAAACATATAAAAAGTAAACCTTAACCACTAAACCAACATCAAATTATGTAATATTTTACCACAAATATTATAGATGTCAAACTACACTTGAGATTAATCCAAATTATTTTATGAAATAAATAATACTATAAATAATATAAAGATATTATTTACATATGTATAAATATATAAAAAAAATAAAAATATATTATTTTTATATTTTTAAATATTATTTATAATATAAATATATTATTTTTTTAAAAAACCCCAAAATATTAATAAAAATAATATATTTATATTATAAATAATATAAAAAACCATAAACACCAACCCTAAATACTAAATCTTAGGAATTTGGGTTTGGGGTTTAGGGTTTTTATATATTATTTATAATATAAATATATTATTTTTATTAATATTTTGGGGTTTTTTAAAAAATAATATATTTATATTATAATAATATATACAATACAAAAATAATATATTTTTATTATAAATAATATAAAAAACTCAAATCCAAACCCTAAATCTTAAGGTTTAGGGTTTAAGGTTTGGATTTTAAGATTTGGAATTTGGTGTTTGGTGTTTGGGGTTTGGAGTTTGAGGTTTGGGGTTTATGGTTTTTATATATTATTTTTATGAATCGTTTGAGTGCTTTTTAAAATAAAATATTTATATTATAAATAATATAAAAATAATATTTTTATTTATTTATTTATATTTATATATATGTAAATATTATATTTTATATTATTTATATATTAATGCTATTTATTGTATTATTTATTTTATAAAATAATTTATATTAATCTCAAGTGTAGTTTTACATATATAATATTTGTGGTAAAATATTATGTTATTTCATGTTGGTTTAGTGGTTAAGGCTTAACCTTTGTATCTAAAGGTTCTAAGTTCAAACCCTTTCAAGTGCATAAGTTTATTATTTTTCCTCATGCAAAACGACGCCATTATGAGCTAAATTAGACTTCAAAACAGTTGCACCAAAACGACACCATTTTGAGTTAACGGTTTTGTTAAGAGTTAACAACGGAGTGACATAAACGAGTCAGAATGTAAAGTTCAGTGTTAGATCTGAACATTTTTAAAGTTTAGTGGCATTTTTGAGTCAGTGGTAATAGTTTAGTGGCCGATGTAGTTTATTCTTTCTAAATTTTAAAAATCTTAAATGTTTTTTAATATTCTAAAGGGTAAACAACATCATATACCATTGAACTTTAGGCGATGTATCATTCATACCATTAAACTTTCAATTGCTTCAGTTATAGCACTGAACTTTAATTTTAACTTCAATTATACCATTGGATTGTTAACTGGGAAATGACATGATGATGTGGATAACAGTTTCATTAACATGATGATGTAGCCAAAACAATGTCACTTTGTATTTTAAGGATTTAGGGTGCATAGATTTTGTCACAAAACTTCAAAACGTTTCCATTTTAAGCACTAGACTTTTCGATCGTCGCTGACAGTCATTCGTCGCCTATTAGTATCACCATTCACGACCAGATTGGTACTAAAACATTTTCATTTTACTCATCTTTCTTCTTCTCGTATTAGCTTTTCACGAAACCCACTAAAATCGACAAAAAACCATCTAAATGTTTTACATGTTACTACTTTGATCTCCTCCAACGATTGTACAACGAGGCTAGTTTTGAGGTATGCTATCGTCTTCCCAAAACAATGCTTCTTACCACTTTGAATTTTCAAGCAAACTCCTCAAATATGAGAAAAACCCCAAATCCCAAACCGAAGCATTAAAAAGTTGAACCTTTAGATGAATTTTTGTCGAATTTGAGTGGGTTTCATGAAAAACCAATCAGAGGAGGAGAAAAAATTTGGGGTGTGCATTATTCGGTTTTAACCGAATTAACCGACCGAACCGAATTTTTTTCGGTTAATTCGGTCGGTTAATTTAGGTAGGTTCGGTTAACGGTTAATTTTTTTTAGAAAATTTGGTTATCGGTTAATTCGGTTCGAAATCGGTTAATTAACCGAAATTATTATATATTAAATATTATATATATTACATATATTTATTTTTGGTCATTGAACTTTTAAAAGTTATAAAATGATCATTAAAATTTTTGATATATTATAAAATGTTCATTAAATTTTTATCAAATTGGTATAAAATAAAAGTTCAGTGACTAAAAACGTCATTTTACCATAATTTAGTGATCAATTATGTAATTTACCCAAAATTTTATAACAAATTTCGGTTAATTCGAAAACCGACCGAATTAACCGAAATAATTTCAGTTTGGTTAATTCGGTTAATGCTAATTTGGTTCGGTTAACGGTTAAAGTTCTAAAAATTTCGGTTAATTCGGTTATGGCTAATTCGGTCCGGCCACCGGCCGAATTAACCGAATGCACACACCTAGAAAAAAATAGTGAAATATGAATGTTTGGTTCTGATATTGTCATGAATAATAACTAATGAAACGTGACGATTGACCGCAAGCGGTGACTAAAAAGTCCAGTTCCTAAAATGAAAATATTTTAAAGTTCAGTGACAAAATTGATATACAAAAAATGAGAAAAATCCAAACGACATTGTTTTGGCCATTGATATAGCCACACATAAACGTCGTCATTTTGGTTGCATCATCATATTGACGAAAATAGAGTTCATGTCATCGCATAATTACTGGATTAACGGTCAAGTGATATAATTGAAGCTTAAACTAAAGTTCAATGTTATAATTGAAGCAATTGATATAGTTTATTCTATTTTAAATTATTTGTTGATGTGACATATAAGACAAATAATGTGATATCAACGTAAAGTACATATAAACTACCCATAGTCTACCCCTCAAAATCATTTTTATTTAATTATTTTGTTGAAACATTACTTAAAAATAATTTAAATTTTTTAAAAGAATGAAGGTCAAATTTAACTAAAAAAAATATAGGTTAATTTGAAAAAAAATATAAACCTTAAGCACTAAATTTACCTCTATGCTAATATATAATTTAGGCCAAGTCAAAACTATCCTAAATTCAAAATTACATGGAATATATATCCTTTATACGAATATCTCAACACTCAATAATATTTTCTGCTTCGCCGGTATTTGATGGACGTGTAGATCAACTGCTTATATGTAAAACTAGTGTAGTAGTTAATATTGTATCAATATGGATTGTATTTGTTATAAGTTAATACTCTATGTCCCAATAAAATTGTCACTTTTATGTTTTAAAATTGTTCCACTCAAATTGTTACTTTAAAAAATTCAACAACTTTTACAAGACAAATTTAATTTTCTATCATTTTTTAGTTTCCCAACAAAAACAAAAGATAACTTTCTAAGGGTAAACTTGTCATTTAAATTATTTTACACTATACAATTTTTTCTTCTTAAAACTCCGTGAAAAATCAACATGTGACACTATAAGTGGGACAGAGAGAGTATCGTATCATTTTGATTAAAAATTTTATTGTGTTTGAGCCTATTTTGATCAATATCGGCTCGTGTCTGTTATATAAGATACATTTTAGACCAACTTGTAATTCTTTTTATCTTAACTATTTTTATTTATTGTATGGTTACATTTAAAAATAAAATGATAATTTAATTAAGTTATAGACTTGATTAATAATTTTTAATATAAATATATTTATATGTATGAAATTAAGATATATTTGTATTATTATAGTAGGCTTAATTTATCAATCAACCTCTAAATTATTTTTACAGTTAATTACTCAAATTATTTTCTGGTCGAATCAAGTACCTAAATTATATCTTTTTTTTAATTAAATACCTAAATTATAATTAATAACCACTTTTAGCCCCATTGTTACCTATGTTGTTTAAAATGACGTGGAACAACAAAAAATGTCACGTGACAAAGAAATAATTTTACAAAATCCCATAAATTCCATAATTTTCTCAAATATTATTTAGAAATATTTGTTATACTTTTGAACATTTTAATTTATAAATTTTAAATTATTTACTATTTGCACATAGATTTCCATTTTTTTTTGTTAACTTAATAATTTGTTATATTTTTATAAATTATAATTTTTTAATATCTAATAAATTTTATTAAATTTTTTTAAAAAAGTTGGGATCTTTTTACGTGACATTTTCTAGTGCTACCGTGTGGCATTTCCTAGAAGTTCTAGATAATCTTAACGATTTAGATTAGTGCTGAATCTAGAAAAATATTATCGGTTAGACCAATATAAATAGGCATAGAATGTTATTTAACATAACTCATATATATAATTTCAAAATTTTATTCTCCAATAATTTTAAAAAATAATTATCTATATCTTCATTTAAATAAAATTGAAGTATTTCCTTAAAAAAAATTAAATTTCCCTATAACTTCATTAATTTGTCAAAAATAAAAGTCATAAAAATGTGAATTTTTAATATCTTTATTTAAATTTATTTAAATAATTTATTCTTTTAATATTATATTTATTTTTTAGTCTAACAATCTCCAGAGTATGTGGTTAAAGCTCTCAGTTGACAACATCCCCTTCTCTCTCCCTAGGTAGAAATTGTTTAAAAAATATTTTTTAATAATAATTTCTCTCACAAGTTTTAGCAAAAATAAATGATAAATTTATTACATTTTATCTTCTTTTAAGTCAGCATATTCTAAAGACATTGAAGATGAGTTATAGCTTTTACTAAAAATATTTTTTATTTTAATTTTGATCTTAATTATAATTTTATTTTTTTGTTTGTATTTTATGATCATTATTATATAGTGAAACACCAACTATGTTTGGAGAATTCAATTAAAAAACACTTAATTAATTAGTATAATAAATATGTTTAAATTATGTTTATAAAAAATAATTATATATTATTTATAAAATATAATGAAATTATAAAAAAACTTTTTCTTATTTTGTTTTAATTTTACTTGAATTTTATTTTTTGAGCTAATTCAAGGCTTAAAACCCAAACCAGCCTTTTGTATTGGGTCATTTTTTTTACTTACACAAAACTCTCTCTTCATATAAATAAAGGATATTTTTAAGCATGGATTAGGCCATGGCCTAAGTAGGTCTAGGCCCAAATTAACCACTGATTTAAATAACTACAAGATTAAAAAAATTACAAGTAATTATTTAGATACTTATTTCGAAAAAAAAAACTAATTTACTTTAAAGATTAATTGTTGAATTAAATGCATATAATATATTTAACAATATTTTAAAGATAAAGATAAACTGAAATCAATACACTAAAACGCATCATCTTCTTCCCTCAATGTCATGGCTTTACTAGTCCTCGTCATTTGCATACCTTGCACTAAAGAGTGTTCATGTCGAGTCACGATTGGTGCACTAAACCAATCTTACTTATTATGTTATTCCACATTAAATTTGAAAAATAATTTTGGCAGTATTTTTCACGAGATCATTACTTTTACCCGACAGATAAAGATGTTGAACCATTATGAGAGAAATTATTCATTTTTTGAATAAACAACATATGGGCTTTTGGCCTTTGACTTATGACAGTAATTCAACGACTCAAACTTCATTTTTTTTTTTGTCAAAGACCCAATTTGACCTGCCTCAGTTTCTTGATTGTGTTCAATGTGCTGGCATCTATTATTAATACGTAATGCAAGTTAGTATTTATTCTTACCCTACACCTTAAACTTTAAACCCTAAATTATATGATGATTATGTTGGTAATGAGTTCTTGTTATTATATATAAAATGCATTATAGTAACTCTAAGCTTAGCGTGAGTAGCTTTTTTGTCTTTTTATATATAAAATGCATGTAAATTATCCAAACTCCCTCAAAATTAAAGAATGAAAGATATTGACACGTGCTTGGACTCATATCCTCATGAATTTTACAATAACAATTAAGTCAACAAAATAAAAAAAATCGACATTAATAGCTTTTTTGAACAAAAAGAGTGGCCACTAAACATAAAATTGATTTTATTTAAGGGTAAAACTTTGATACACAGGCCGTGTAAAATTAATTTTACACAAGCCTGTGTATTTACTCTATAAAAACCCAAATCCTAAATTTCTAACCCTAACCCTAAAAAACTAACCCTAAACCTTAAACCCTATACACTAGATTCTAAACACTAACCTTAAATTCTAAACCTTACAACCTAAACCCCTAAACCTTAAACTCTAACCCCTAAAATTAAAAGGCACGTGTAAACTAAAGTTTACACGACCTGTGTATCAAAGTTTTTTCCTTTATTTAAATATATTTATTTTTTTCTTTTTTATTTTGCATGGTTAACATCGTAGGAGATTGAAGTCATCCCAAGCTAAATGCAAAGAGAAAGCTAAATGTGGGAGCCAAATTCGGGATTTTGCTCAAGGTATTTCCAACTTTAAAATGCTTTTTGCTTGTCATAAATATAATGCTTTGCTAGTTGGTATTGTGCATGTTGGGTGTTTATTGTGCTAAGCATGTTGTAGTGATCAAACTTGAAAAATTGATGTTAAAATGACATTAAATGATCATATGATGCTCTAATGTGACTTGGTAGCTTTTGGTAATCATTAGGGACTAAAACAAGATATTTAGATGCATGTTAGAACCAAAATCCGTGCCTGAAAATGTTTTTATGTGTTTGGAGTATCGAAACCACTTCATCAGGTTTGGATATCACCTGGGTTTTAGGACGAAAATTTGGGGGTTTAGTAACAAAGGTTTCAAAACCAGTTCATGGTGTATCAAAACCATTCATCGGGTTTCAAAACCAATAAAGGCATTTTTATACCTCCAAACATCAAAGTAAAAAAGGTTTTGAACCCTTAGTAGAGGTTTTGATACCCTATGTAGGTAATGATAAAAAAATGATTCTAAAATTATAGGTAATATCTCGGTAGGCTTAAACACTATTCATAGGCTATAGGGTAGTTAATTAAATGATCATAACACTTAGTCAATATACAAATTCATTTAAGACAATGATGATGACAAGTAGTAACCTTGATAAGATTAATATGTTGGTAATGGATTCGATAATGAGCTTAATTGGTAAGATATGATTAACTACCTCCCATAATGTACTAAATACTTGATAACCAATCGGTAATGGATCGTGTAATGTTGAATAAAAACTATAGTTGGAATGATGTGTGGAATGATTATATGCCTAGAGGGCATTGCTTAGTTGCATGGGGTGTGGCCTTGTAAGCACTCCACTTGTTTGTGATTGTGTTGTTAAAGAATCTGGATATCCTATAAACAGTACTACAGTACCTCGACAAGGGGATGCATACTTGATGTTGAGTGACTCGAATAACATCCGATATGCCTGATGCATGTGACCAAGTTAAAGTTTTTGAGATATACACGTTTCTATATAACCTGAGTACGGTTGAGTTAAACTCATTGCTATGTGATCCGGGTAAAGTTATGTTAAACCTGATTTCTATGTGATCTCGGGTAAAGTAATACACCGTGTGTCATGTATGATGATTCTTGTGATGTTGAGCATGATTTTGACGATTTCTTGTATTGTTAATCTATGAAATGTAGCATTGTAATACCCGAACTTTACCCAGGCTAGTGTATATAATAATAATTTCTCTTAAAAAATATAAAATAAATAAATAATATAACCCATATAAATAAATAATAGTCCAAAATCTTTTTAATGTCCAACATTACATACAAAGCCCAAAATTTAATTACCCAGCTGTTCTCGCCCATTTTTGGGTATAATCCAGCCCAACAAACACAAATCTATCAGAAATTTGGATTTCCCGCTCATTTTTTCCACGTGGCGACATCGAATTGGACCATAAGGCTTGGCACAGATTGTACTTTATCCCTTCCCAACTGTCAACAGCTGGTTGGTGGTGACATCACCATGACATTATCTTTCACTACTTCCTATAAATAGAGAGAGAGAAAATGATTAGTCATTATGGGAAATTATTACACAATTATTAATTGGAATTAAAAGGAGAGAGATAAATTCTTACTAGTGAAAAAACATCGGGAAGTAGAGGAGTCTTCAGAGAAGACGATCGGACACTACCGGAGATGCCGCGAAAAATGCCAAAACGTATATCTTTCCTCCTCTTTTATTTTCCCTGCAAGAAAACACCAAAAAATGTTATATCTAAGTAAAAATAGAAAAAAGTGATGAAAAATAAAGAAAAGTGGTTAGAAAACTTAACTTGTGGTGACCGAAGTTTGAGTGAACGACGAAGTAAAAAATGAGTGTGATTTCGGGTAGATAGGCCTAGGTTGGTCGGAGTTGGGTGACTCTATCGAGCCGAGATTTAGATGTAGGTTTAGGATAAAAATGAAGATTTTTTTTTGGAAATTTTAAGGTTTTGACGGCAGAAGATGACGATCAAAGTCGCATCGAGCGGCCAGAAGTTGACTCCTGATGGCCGACGAACAAGTTAAAAATGATCAGAGTTTGGTGGTAGAGAATTGAACGACGGAAGCCACAGTGGTTTCTCGCCGTGTTCTTCGTGTTCATCGAAGAACATGATGAATAGCATCTCGAAACTTGGGATTTTGATCCATTCTCTAGTTTTTTATGGGGGGGGGGTTCATGTTAGTTTTAGAGAGAATTTGAGAGGAAAGAGGGTAGAGTGAGAGAGTGAGTTGGGCTTATGATCGATTCAACTCGATTTAGGGCTTTATATACCCGAGTCAGAATGGTGCCATTTTGGCACCGGGTCCTTTTAACTCGCAAGATTTAAATCTGGTCAGGTTAGATCCGCGCCCCTTGTATTTGGGTCCTTTAGTTTTTGTCCCCAAGCTTTGTAATCCATTCCAATTTGGTCCCTAAATGAAATAAAATCAGTTCAAGTTTCAATTTTTTTCAATTTAGTCCTTTTAATTTTTTCATTAGTTAATTAAAATGCAATTAAATTATTTGTATGTTGCATGTTTTAAATTGGACATGTAGTATTAATTGTTTTACAATTTAATCACTTAGATTTAATTAATTGTTTAGAGCCTTAGTCTTAGGTTCTCTATTAGGTTTTAATAATTAATTAGGAAATACAATTGTAGAAAATTAATGTGTATTGAGTGGGAAGCTTTGAAGTCCTAATTTGAATGGTGTCCCAATGCAACGGGGGTTATTCAAGATGGGCTTTTAAGTAGAAAACCCAATATTCATTAAAACCCTTAAAAAATGTCAAATAATCTAGATTAATTAATAAAAGCCTTAATTAGGATTAGAACTTAAATAATTAGTTTACTTAAATGAATAAGGAATATTATCTATAATTTTGGGGTTTAAACATGGATGGTGCGCAAGCAATTGAGTGTTGTCTCATATAAACCTTTAAATTAAATAATATTCATAGATTTAATAAATACACTAATTTAATTAGAGCCATCATAGATTATCACTTAAAATCAACAAGACCATAATTAATCATGCATAAAAAACTTTTATGGAGGAAATATATTGTTGGAATATGAATAGAGGTGCCCTGAGCTTATAGGGGAGCTTCCAATCTCATATTCAAATCAAAAATATAATTCCTTATAAAAGGAATATTTCCATTCGAAACATAAATCCAATTAATAATTAATGGTTAAATTAAATTCAAAGTGTTATTCAAAATATCACGCAAAATCAAAGGTACCGATATCAGGCATTTGTGGGGGTGCTAACCCTTCCCCACACATAATCGACTTCCGAACCCCAAATTGTAAAAAATGAATCTGTGGTTGTTTTATGGTGTCCAGTCTACCAAAGTGACTGGTGGTGACTCTAAACATTTTCAAAATCGAATTAAAATAAAAGAACCTAATTTTCAAAATTAATCGTCAAGCTATTTTTACGAGGTTTAAAAATAGTTAAGACAAGCATGTGTAGCCTATATATAGATTCATAAATAGTTGAGCCGCATTTATGCCTATTTGCTTATACTTTTCTTGCATACTTATGTTTATGAAATGCACGAAGTATGGTGGAGTAGAAATGTGCCACTGAACTTGTAAAGAACAACGTTCGGATTGTTTTTGTTCGCGGGTTAGTAGGTTGATATGCGTTTGAGGAGCACATCGACGAGGGATTCACAGCATTGTTTCATCTAGAGTACAATACCTTAGCTTTAGATTTAGGCTTATGTATTCATAGGACCTTATAGTATTTGGATATGTAACTTTATTATTTTGATATACGGTGTTTATACTCACTCTAATTTTTTTTAAATGATTTATACTCATGTCGTGTACTATTTCTATATGGTTTATGAGAATGGATTAATGTATTTTGGCTAAACAAATAGTTTAAAATTTGGTTGGTCGCTATGGTGGCCCAATATGACATCTTGGATCCTTCAGATTATCGGGTCGAGTTTAGGGTGTTACATTTTACACATTAATGGTTAAATTTATTATTATGTTAATTAGAATTATGTAAACATTAACGCAATGGTTAACCGTTTTTAGTTTCTCACCTTCCAAATTGTCATCAACTGAATTGTTTTATTAGAACAATGGTTAACCTTTCAAATTTCAGAGATATCTAAGATGTCCTTTTTACCTTTGGAATCTTTGTAATTAAATAACAAGCTTAACTAAGTTGTTTCATGCCATTCCAACAAGTTTAAAGGTCGAATTCATATACACATACCATCGTTCTTATCCCAATCTCTCTTACTAAAATTTGAATCCCACCCTCCCTACATACTTAAAATCTTTGGCTTACAACCGAATTTTCTTAGTACACTTTCGATGGAACGTGCACCAATATAAACAAAAGAGGTTCCTATGTATATCATATGGTTATTTGTTTTGTTTCTATTTCTATATAAACCTTTAAAGTGTTCCTTCTCTCTACATTTTTTTAGATCACCATTATCCCACGAAGATATTGAAGAATGAGTGAACAGAAGAAGATAGAGAAGTATTATGTCGTTTTCCATGGAAAGAAATCTGGCATCTACCATTCATGGATAGAGTGTGCTCGTATGATTATTGGTGTTAAAGGAAGTATGTTCGAGTCATTCGAAAATGAGAGTGATGCAAATGAAGCCTTAAACAAGTATAAAGGAAAACAAGTTGAAGCCGAAACTGATATTGAAGAAGTTTATGTGAATATAATAATGTTATTATTTTAGGCTTCATTATTGGGGTTAAGAGTTGTAAAAATTACTAGTGAATCATGTATTTGTTTAGATTTTGGGTATTTGATTAAGGAAGATAATATGGAATCAAAACTACTATTGAAGAAGTTTCTACGGATATCGTATTGGTGCTAAGAGTTGTGAAGATGATATTTTTTTAATCTTCTATCTGTTTAGATCTTGTCATTTTTCCAGACGGTGTTGGAGTCTATGATTTAATAATAAGTGACGCATGTTAGTATTTATTCTTCCTCTATGATGTTTACGCCGGTAACAGTTCTTGTTTTCTTATGCTTTGGATAATGATCTTGTAGAGTAAATAAAATTTTGAACCGAAGTTAGAGAATTGAATTACTTTTAAAAGATTGACTAGTCAAATTTGCTAATTTAGTTGTACGGTAAATAGAGAGTTGTAATAACAGATTGGAGAGATATCTACTCATTGGCCTAGTGACTAAAGATGCTCATGTTGTCTTATCTTGTATGAGTTCGTATCCCGACATGAGAATGTAATACCTCTCTATTTAATAAAAAACAACGGATTGGAGAGAGATTTACTCATTGGCCTAGGGCTAAAGATGTTCATGTTGCTCATCTTGTATGGGTTCGTATCCCGACATTAGAATGTAATACCTCTTTATTTAATAAAAAATAACAGATTGGAGACAATCATCTAAAATTGAAAAGTTGTTAGGAGTAGGGATGTAAATAGCTGACCCGACCCGAAAACCCGACTGAAACCTGCTCGAGTCAGAACTTGTTTTGACCCGAGGAAGTGATGACCCGAAATTGATCTGTAACCGACTGTTATTGACCCGAACCCGAGTTGGACCTGATACTGTAGTAACCGAACAAGACCTGTAGTCGACTGAGAACGACCTGAACCCGAATTGAACTAATTACTGTGGTAACAGAACCTAACCTGTACCCGACTAAAAAGAACCTGAACCCAAGACAAACCTGACAAATAACCAATATAACCCGACTGAAATGACCCGAGATTCGATTTTACCTGATCTGTTAATTGACCCAACTTATTTTGAACCCGACCTATTGTTGACTTGAACTGATATTGACCTGACTTGATATTTACCTGACCTGTAATTGAAGAAGTGTGTGATGTGATGATTTTCAAGAGAAAAATGAAGTGTTTGAGAAATTATGAATTTATTATATTATAATGTGAGAAACTAATTTTTCACAATTTAAATTATTAATTTTTTTTATTTAAAATCTTTTTGTTAAACAATTCAATTATTGATTATTAATTTATTAAATTATATATAAGAATAAATATATGTATATATACATATATAACCAATTTAAAGCGTTGATAAATGTAAACTATATTTATGTCTCTGTTTTAAACAACCAAGTAAATTCATCTTGAATAAAAAACATCAAAAAATGAAGGTTAAAATTTAACCTATCGGATAGAAATTTAACCCGACTTTATCATCTTCCACTACAATATTACCTTACAGATAGAAATTTATTTGTCTTTTTTTCTTATTGTCTTGGCCAAATTTTATTGGGGAGAATTTGAAACTATTTGTTGATTTGATAAAAACCAAATGTTAGAAGGTTAACCGTTTACGATGTTTTAAATTCATAGTTGTAATTGAAGTACCGTAATTTTTAAATATTATTCGCAAATTTATGTTGTTGATAAATAATTTTGGTAAAAATAAAATTTTAATTGATACTAAAGTATCATTTTCCATTGAGATTAGATAATATTTTTACGACTAAAAGTGATGCAGAATATACTTTTTAAGTTAAATCCTTATTACCATATTAGATTACAAATGTACAAATTGAAATTAAGAAATAAGATAATATTGAATTTATTACAATTTAGTAAACTTAAAAATTACAAATGAATAAAGTAAGTTTTTTTGTAAAAATTTAAGCTCTCAGATCTTATAGCAAAGTTCTACGAGTCTAAATACTTGACTTTGCTACCGGAAATTTCTTCATCAAGCTCTCAAAAATTCTAAATGCTACCATCATGATTAAATTATGGGTAACTTTTGAGCTTTGAAGGCCAAAGTGAAACCAACATATTTTAACCAAGGACAACTACTTAGATAAGAAAAAAAACTATAAGTCAACCAACAATCCTTTAAATGCAAAAGCACAACAGGCAACAATTAGCAAGCAAAAATAGTTAAGTCTTGTCCAGTTAAGAGGCAGGCAACAAGCAGTAACAGTAACCCAGATTAAAAAAAAGTTCAGTCCCTAAAAATGAATAAAACAATGATCATTATTCATCCAGAACAACACAAACGGTAAAGCCAAAGAGAATACGATGTCCAACAATGTCAAACATTTTCGACTTTACCAAACCCTTACAGTCCATAGAAATAAGATAAAAACAGCTAATAACATGAATAGAAAACAAGCTTATACCAAAGTTAAGCAAAAGAAAAATACATGTATAGTATTGCATGTTAACCAATATGAATGTAATTCTTATACCATAAGCATTAATGTGCTTGCTGTAAAGGTACCCTACAAAAGCAAAAAAAGAATCACAAACCATTTTCAAAAATTAATAACATAAAAAATTAGAAAATTAATTTAAATTGTTAACCTTAAACATGAAGTGAATCTTCACCAAGATTAGAGACTGAAGAATTATTAACCACAATAAGATAATCTCCATCCCTTTCCTCTAGTTCAAAACCAAACAACCAATTACAGACTGCAACAAATATCTCAACATTTTTAGGCAAGAGCTTAGTTCTCAATGTAACGACCCGAGTTTTGGAAACCCAGGGGTCGTGTTAATTTGATAGTGTGGGCTTGTGTTTGAGCCTTAATGTTGGGCCTCGAGGGCTTTGTAAGCCTGTGTTCAGGCCTTAATGTTGGGCCTCGGGGGCTTTGTGGGCTTGTTAGATTGTTGGTCTTGTTGTTGGGCTTGTTTTGCTGGATGATGGCAAGGTTAAGAGTGTAATTTCACCTTGGGATGAAAAAAGGGGGAAAGAATTAATTTTGGCAGCCCTTGTGTAAGTGCTTACCTCATTTTTGTTCCCCATCTCTTTTCCTTATCTTTTTTCTCCATCTTCATCTCCAAAACTCAAGAGAAAAATCCCATATTTCATTTCCTTTGTGAATCTCATTTTAGGTGAGGATGAAAGATTGTTCAGCATCGAATGATCTTTATTTTGAGGTAGGCTTTGCTTAGAATGGTGGTGGAAGAGGTTTAGTTGGGATTTGAAGATGAAGAACGAGAAAGAGTCCTTGAAGGCTTCTTCATCAACTTTAATCCAAGGTTAGTACACTACTAACTCCCTTTATTTCCTGGAAATCATAAAATTAGGTCTTGTTGCATGTTTGTGGTGTTTATGGTTTGGATGAACCTTGGTTGATCTCTAATGACAACTTATGAATTTGGTGTTAATAAGACCTAAAACTGGTAGCAATACGTCTAATTAACTCCCCATAATATGTAAGAGTAATTTGGGACTCAATAATTGAGGTTAAGGGGTTGAACCAGAGAAATATGAACTCTAAAAATGGAGTTCTAGGTAGGCATATCGGTACGGGCTAGGCCAGTATCAATATACTCTCTTGGGAGTTGATTCTCTCAGGCGTTTTACAAAGGCGGTATCAATGCAGCCCAAGTGCATACCGATTCCACTATTCCATTGCGAATTCCAGTGGCAAAATAACGTATCAGTATGCCAAGGGGGTATTTTGGTACGAGTGTGGTTTCGGTATGCAAGGTATGTATGCTGAAACTGGATTTTGGTACTCCAATGGGCGTATCGATACAAGAGTTAGTCTGAATTCCTTCGAACATAAAATCGGTATTGATACTCAGGGAAGGGTATCGATACCTAGAGAGGAGTATCTATACCCATGTATGCGTATCGGTACGCGTAGGAAAATCTGCCCAAGAAATTATGTTTTGAGTATGGAGGTTTTATAATTCAAGGTAAAGGGGTCGATGGGTCTCCTAAGGTATAAAATGAATGCTAAAACTGAGAAACTGATGTTTAAACCCCGTAAGTGGAATAAATAGCGAATAACTTGGTAATTATTGGGTAAATTTCTTGTGATAGTAACCCGTAAAGATCCTTGGTGGATCGAATAATGTTGCATGGTAATTAGGGCCCATGTTGTGTGTTGAAGAGGCACCTATATAGTTGGTTCACCTTAAATAATAAGATAAACTAATAAAAATAGCTAATGTGCACCTTCAAAACATATTAATAAATAGATAAGTTTAATGGGGTGGCATAATAATTTATAGAAACCGTAAGGTGATAGAAAATGTGTTAGAGTTGTGTGCGGTATGGCATTTGTGTCAATGTTGTGTGCTGTGTGGAAGTAGGGTCATTGTTGTGTGCTGATGGGACACCTACTTAGTTGAGTCTTTGTGTGGTGGGATCCAGTTACCCAATAATATGTGTTGCAACACCTTGAAGATTCCTGAATGGAGGATTCGGGTGCTATATGGAAGCGAGCCTCATTTGAAGATGCTTGATGGGAGATTCTGAGCATGGATGGTGGATCCCGATGCTGCATGGACGCGAGCCTCATCCCTTGAGTGTAAGATCCTGATGCTATGTGGACGCAGACCTTACTTAAAGTGTAGGATCCTGATGCTGTGTGGAAACGTGCCTCATTTAATATTGTTTAATTTATCTGTAATGCTATACGGATTTAATAATGTATAAGTAAGCGTTGTGTGTGAGGTCATACATTTATGTTGATACGTGTTTAGGCGATTATGGTAGCGCCATCATTATCTTGCCATGATATTATTTCATGTTGCATCACTTTATTTATTATTTGCATGAAGCATGGTTGAATGGTGGTGTATCCATTGAGCTTTGTTAGCTTAGTATTCGAAATTGTTGTTTCCATTTGCAGGTTAGTAGGTTTGACACATTGCTTGGAGTAGCACCATCAGTGAAAGATTCCAATGCCTCATCTCTCTAAGTACAATACTTAGGTCTTGGGTTATGTATTCGTAAGAATCTATTGTATGTTATATAATTTGTGTTTGGATTTTAAAATGATCAAGTCAAATACTTTTATAATGTAATTTTAAAATGAGCTTCATTTTATATGTTTCAAGTATTAATTATGACATTGTTTTGGATCGAAATCAAATGGTTTTTGGAAATTGTTCATGGATTAGGCTAAACTAGGTCAAAAATTTATGGTTGGGTTTCGAGCTTGAGACCCAAATATGATATTCAGGTCGAGGGTGTTACATTTAGTGGTATTAGAGCCTAGATTTAGTCAGTTCTAGGAAAACCCTAGAGTGGTTAGGAGTCATAGATAGGTGTCTTGCGAATACGAGCCTTTGTGTCTAAGTTGTACTCTCCAAGGCTGAAACCTGGATGGTGTGCCTTGTGCTCACGTATGTCACTGGTTGCTACGTTGAGATGGTTACAATCGTGATCGTGAGGGCCGAGACGATGGCTAGTTTTTAGAGGATAATTTTGAGACCGAGATTGTCTCAGATGTTAAGTTTTGGATCAGGAAAAAAAGTAAAATTTGAGGTCGTGCCCCCTTTCATCATTGAGTAATAATCATGGTTGCGTGCCATAAGCTACCTTAAAGTCTTGGGGTCATAGTGAGAATCTCCAGTGGTAAGACTCCACGTGTTGGTGGACGACCTTTATGATACAGATTATAAGGACTTGTTTTGATCAACCAGTTATGGAGAGTCAAACGAGGGTTCCTTCACGGGTAGTAAGGGATCCCTGATGGTAGGGGTACCATGTGTTGGGGGTGTTGTTTAGCTGGCGGATGTGTGTTCCCGCTTAAGGTTGCGAGGTACTTGGTGGTTGTAGGGTTTCAAGTACACCCTTTATAAGTCTAACGTTTTGAGATTTTGAGTAATGTGCACTCGTTACAAATCGATTATAATAGTGGTTGGAAGGATATCATTGAAATTTGTGTAAGACAGTGCTAGAATAAAGTTTGAGGATGTGTGTTTGGTAGACTCAGTAGAGTTGCCTTTTTAAGAAATTGTTCTGATGTTGACCATTGGTAGTTTGTTTAGACGAGCTAGCTTGAGGTGTCAAGCGTTGTGTTGGAAGATTTGAGGTTCAGAGAGAACCGAACTCTTGGTTATAAGAATAATGAACTACCACATTCTTAATGTGGTTAAGACTATTTTGGTCGAATAGCCAGGACACAACCAAGAGAGTCAAGAAGAGAGCCATGTTTCTCAATAGGAGAGGTAATGTTAATACGGACTAAAGACTTTGAAAGGGTCAAAAAGAGATGGCACGATCAAGTGGATCAGTGGTTGAAAGGAATTTAGAGGGTTCTGAGGTAGATGTAAAGCGGTCTTGAAGTGATCTCGATTGTATTGTCTCCCTTCTTAAAAGCAATGCATATGAGTAGTGAAAGACCATTGAGTTTGGACTACATATTACACCCTCGATAGGGGATATCTTCTTCGATCAGATCAAATGAGAAGTACACTAGAGAGGCTTGCTTGGGTGGAATGAGGAACCAGTTCTTGCACCTAGTTCAGGGTGACAAGATAGTGTTTGAGTATGAATAAGATTTTCTATGGTAGAGCCATTATGCCCATAATTGTTGTCATCGATGAGTTAAGGTGTAAGAGGTTTAGACTTGGACTAAAGTTTGAGCTACAGATATACGTGACAGTGGGTCTATTTAGATATTTTCAGAGTTAGCCAATAGTACGATGGTACTCGAGTGACTTTAGGGCCCAACATTGAGTCAGTTGAGAACCTTTGAGGCTGTGTTGTGAGGACCCAAGACATCATGAGTTCTTTTGAGGCTCTATTAAGGATTTTGTTCTTTGAGGGAAATCAAAGAGATTTGTTTTAGATCGGTTATCGAGGGTTGGTTGAAGATTTAGATTAAAGGTTTGTGGGGGCTTCTCGATTTATACTCTAGCAGAGAGCATTGATGGTTTGGCTGTAGCGTCTCTTCGACCAGTTCGTGAGTATTATGGTCGACACCACCTTGGGGCATGCTTCTTGCTTGGAAGAATTGTTATAGGTGCCAGGCATCAGGTCTTATGGCGAAAGACTACCCAGTTATGGATGTTGGTGCACCCGTTTAGTCTTAGAGGTTGACTTCTTCTTAGCATAGTCAAGATTCTACGAGAAGTGGTGCTAGAGCATCATCGGGGTATCAGGGTGGAGGTCATGTGAGATTTACCATTAGAGTCAACGATTGAGCTATTGCTAGGTAGTCCGCCTTTCAGGCTAAAGAGAACATCTTTGCCACCGATGATATGTCAAGTACATGTGTTTGTTTTGGTTTTAGTTGTTACATTGATGGAAATTTGATCTCTCGTTCATGTAATGGTTTTGGCTCTTATTGGATAAGTGTTGTGGTAAGATCTAGAGGTTGATGTTGGATTGATTAATTTATCAGTTTTGTAAGCTCTTGTAAGTAATGTTCTTACGGTTGGTAGTAAGTGGGGATTAAGAGTAATAGTCATCGTGAACTTGTTAGATTTACTCTCTCCATAGTGTGTAGATGTTACCCTTAGAGAAGGCTGAGCGTATGAGTTTGAGGTATGCCTTGGTTTTTGAGTGAGAGCCTCAAAGTTTCGGGTTCAAAGTAAACCAGGTTGTTGGGAATGGACGCAATGAACCATTGCTGCTTTAGCACGAGGGTTATTTTCTTGTGATGGTTGTTTAAGAGGGTCTTGTGGGTTGCAAGATGTTCTTAGTCTATGTTGGATACGAGGGTTGAGAGTCCAAGCTTTAGAGTTGCAGACAGTAAGAGCATGATAGAGTGTTCTTCAAGGAATGAGCAGGCTTATCTCTTGATCATGGATTAGAACCTGTGATAGAGGTAACATCTAGTTTGGTATTTGTGTCCCTCACCCTATGGTATGACACATACTGAATTTTTAGAGTGAGGACTTATTTGTAAAAGTGAGTGAATACGAGTGTCGTCGCCAAGTGGTTAACCTTGGGACTTACCCAGATTGATATAGCTAGAATAGTGGTGTTGGATATGGTGACTCGACATGTAACGATAGAGGACCGTTACCCATTTTTTAGGGATTGATAATCTTGTAAATGGTTGAAGAGTTTTGAGGTTGCCTTATGATCTTTCAGAGATCGAGTATCATAAGCTAAAGGTTAAAGAGAGGTTGTGCTAAAGATTGTGTTTGTGGTGATGTTTAGACCTTAAGGACAAGTCGTAAGATGGTTTGGACTCACGACTGCGTTGGTATAATCTTGAGTTTAATGATTTGAGTGTTTTCTCTATCGAGTTTTGAGATGGCTTATCCACATACAAGGTATAATAGTGTGAAGATTTCTGAGTAGTTTATTGGAAATGTGGGTTTTTGGCTATGGTAGTATGTAATTAGATTCTCGTGTTGCAATAGATTTGTTGGAATACCCTTTTTGGAAACCCTTGAGGGCTTGCAAGATCTCAACATAATTGTTAGTTAGAAATTACGTGGTTGGGACGAAAGAGTTTGTTCGGACCTTTGAGAATAGTTGGATGAGTTTTAGTCCTTGACGGGAGTTTATAAGTGGCAATAGTTTTCTTTTGTGGACCGAGATGGCTCAGTTAGTGGAGTTTTGTGTCCAATGATTTGCTTTCAGGTGTGTTACAATGAGTTCAAGTAAGTGTGGTGCTAAGTTCTATCTTAAGTTGGCCAAGTCGAGAAAAAAAGTTCTTAGTTTTTGTTAATTTGATGTAGAATTCGGTTGTTGGAGTTTCACTTGTTCTTGAAGACGTGGACCATGGTGTCGTTAGTAGGTGAAGTGCCATTGCAGTACACCTTGAAGAAGTGTCACATTATGGATGTAAATGAGGGTTAAGTTTAAGAGTTTTGGAAATGCGGGTGATGGTAGAGAGGTTTGTTCACCAAGTTATGGCTCATCCAAAGTGAGTTTAGTGTGTCGATGTTTGACAATGCTATTGAGGTTATCCTTGGTTAATTCGCTTCTAGGTTCAATGTGAGTGTTGTTCTAAACGTTGGGAATGAATTGTTGAAGAGTCTTGTAGAGAGATAAAAATTCATGTTAAGAATTTTGGCTAGAAAGGTATCGTGGAGAATTGTTGAAGAGTCTTGTAGAGAGTTAAGAATTCATTGTTGAAGCGGAAGGATCGTCGGACCTTCGTCAGTTGTATCTCTTTCCCCTTTTTAAATTTTGAGGATGAAATTTTTAAGGGGAAAATTGTAACGACCTAGGTTTTAGAAACCCAGGATCCGGGTTAATCTGATAGTGTGGGCTTGTGTTCGAGCCTTAATGTTGGGCCTCATGGGCTTTGTGGGCTTGTTTGGTTATTGGGCTTATTGTTAGGCTTGTTTTGTTGGATGATGACAAGGTTAAGAGTGTAATCTCACATTGGGATGAAAAAGATGGGGAAATAATTAATTTTGGCAGCCCTTGTATAAGTGCTTACCTCATTTTTGTTCCCTATCTCTTTTCCTCATCTTTTCCCTCTATATTCTTCTCCAAACTAAAGAGAAAAATCCCAACTTTCATCATTTCCTTTGTGAATCTCGTTTTGGGTGAGCATGAAAGATTGTTTAGCATCAATGGATCTTTATTTTGAGGTAGACTTTTCTTAGAATGGTGGTGGAAGAGGTTTAGTTGGGGTTTGAAGAGGAAAAACGGGAAGGGTTCCTTGAAGGAACATCAACTTTAATCCAAGTTTAGTACACTACTAACTCCCTTTGTTTCCTGGAAATCATAAATTTAGGCCTTGTTGCATGTTTGTGGTGTTTATGGTTTGGATGAACCTTGGTTAATCTCTAATGGCAACTTATGAATTTGGTGTTAGTAAGGCCTAAAACTAGTAAAACACGTGTAATTAACTCCCCATAATATGTAAGAGTAATTTGGGACTCAATGGTTGAGGTTAAGGGGTTGAACTAGAGAAATCTAAACTCTAGAAATAGAGTTCTAAGCACGCATATCAGTACAGGCTAAGCCAGTATCGGTACGCTCTCTTGGGAGTTGATTCTCTTAGGAATTTTACAAATGGGGTATCGGTACGGGACAGGGCGTAACGATACCACTGTTTTATTGTCAATTCTATGGAAAATAGCGTATCGGTACGCCAAGGGGAGGTGTTTCGGTACAAGTGTGGTTTTGGTATGCAAGGTTTCAGTACGCTAAGGGGCGTATAAATAGGGAGCTGGTCTGAATTCCTTCAAACCTAGAATCGGTATCCATACTCGGGGAAGGGGTATTGTCACCTAGAGAGGGTTATCGATACCCATGTAGGTGTATCGATAAGCGTAGAAGAATCTGCCCAAGAAATTACATTTTGAGTTCGGAGGTTTTATAATTCGAGGTAAAGGGTCCGAGGGGGTTTCCTAAGGTATAAAACGAATGCTAAAACTGAGAAACTAGTGTTTAAATCCCGTAAGTGGAATAAATGGCGAATAACTTGGTAACTATTGGGTAAATTTCTTGTGATAGTAACCCATAAAGATCCTTGGTGGATCGAATAATGTTGCGTGGTAATTAGGGCTCTTGTTGTGTGTTGAAGGGGCACCTATATAGTTGGTTCACCTTGAATAATAAGATAAACTAATGAAAGCAGCTAATGTTCAGCTTCAAAACATAATGATAAATAGATAAGTTTAATGGGGTGGCATAATAATTGATAGAAACCGTAAGGTGATAGAAAATGTGTTAGAGCTGTGTGTTGTATGGCATTTGTGTCGATGATGTGTGTTGTGTGGAAGTAGGGTCATTGTTGTGTGCTGATGGGACACTTTCTTAGTCAAGTCTTTGTGTGGTGGGATCCGATTACCCAATAATATATGTTGCAACACCTTGAAGATTCAAAATGAAGGATCCCGATGCTATATGGACGCGGGCCTCATTTCAAGATGCTTGATGGGAGATTCCGAGCATTGATGGTGGATCCCGATGTTGCGTGAACGCGGGCCTCATCCCTTGAGTGTAGGACCTCGATGCTATTTGGACTCAGGCCTCACTCAAAGTGTAGGATCCCGATGCTGGGTGGACACATGCCTCATTTAATATTGTTTGATTTATCTGTGGTTAGGATATTATGGTAGCGTCATCGTTATCTTGCCATGATACCATTTCATGTTGCATCGCTTTATTTATGATTTGCATGAAGCATGGTGGAGTGGTGGTGTATCCACTGAGCATTGTTAGCTCAGCGTTCGAAATTGTTGTTTCCGTTCGCATGTTAGTAGATTTGACATGTTGCTTGGAGGAGCACCATCAGTGAAAGATTTCAGCGCCTCATCTCTCTAGAGTACAATTCTTAGATCTTGGGCTTTGTATTCGTAAGAATCTATTATATGTTGTAATTTGTATTTGGATTTTAAAATGATCGAGTCAAATGCTTTTATAATGTAATTTTAAAAGGAGCTCCATTGTATATGTTTCAAGTATTAATTATGACATTGTTTTGGATCGAAATCAAATGGGTTTTGGAAATTTTTCATGGATTGGGCTGAACTAGGTTAAAATTTTATGGTTGGGTTTCGGGCTTGAGGCCCAAATGTGACATCCGGGTCGAGGGTGTTACACTCAACTTGTTCAAAATTCGACCCCCATGCTAAATGTAGATTCAGAAGCAAATGAAGTGATTGAAATGGTTAAAATATCTCTTGCCATGTGCAAAAGTACAGGAAAAGGAACAGATTGTGCTTTCCAATACTTTAAAATATCAAACTTAGCATCTTCAGTACGAGGGATAAAGGGAAAATTAATGTAGGAGTCAACATCAGATTTTCCACTCCTAGAAGCAGTTAAATTGGGATCAAAATTCTAACATGCAAAAAGAAAAAAAGTTAATTAAAATTGTGAAAACAGAAACTTAAGTGAACTTAAAGAAAATAAAAAGTGGCCTAAAATAGATTGAATTTTTTAAATGTTCTAGGCCGACTGGGACTTGACACACCTGTACTTTGAGATGAGTTACTTTGGACAGAAGAAGTAGAAGAAGAAAGTACAGATTTTGAATAATATATGTATTAACAAACTCATTATATACAATATTTACCCTCCTTTTAATCCCATTCTCAACATAAAGGACATTGTACAACTCCTTCAAAAGTTGTAATTTATATCGAGGATCAAGCAAAATAGCAAAAGAGAGAATCATTGAGTGATCAGACCAATATTTCTCATATAATTCAAGCATGGTTCCTGCCATTGCAAAAATGCCCTCATAAGGATCATTGTGAGCATCACACAACAACTTTTCAATTGCAACAACATTAGCCAAGTACAAGTTAGAAGTGAGATACTTAGATCCCGAGAATAGAGTAGTAATTTCATAAAATAGCTCAAGAAAATCACAAATTATTTGAGCAGTTTCCCACTCATCATCACTAATTATATCCAAGTCATTTTTCCTATTAACAAACAAGTTAATGGCTAATTTAGCATCAATTGCCTACGAAGCATTGAGTACGTAGAGTTCCACCGAGTAGGAACATCCAATATCAACCTACCACGAAAAGAAGAACCACAATCTTTAACAACCAATTCAAAGCTACAAAGTCGAGCATCAGAAGAATCAATAAATTTAACTATTTCACGCAATTTAATAACAGAAGAATCAATTACCTTCAAACCTTTTTGAAATATCAAGTTCAAAATATGGGCAACACACCTTATATGAAAATACTTACCATTGCATGGAAGGGGAGAAATGGCATGCAAATCATCTCTGAGTTGCTTAACCATTCTCTCATTTGCAGAAGTATTATCAAGAGTTATGGTAAAAGTTTTTTTTCAAGACCTCGCTCGCATAACATATTTTTCACAAACTTAAAAATAGACTCACCATCATGGGGTTGGGAAAACAACAAAAATTTAGTATTTTAGACTGAAGTTTTCAGTTATTATCGACATAATATGCAGTAAGAGCAAAATAAGAACGTGAAGTGCAAGTAGATCATCCATCACATGTAAAACAGATACGACTTGAAACAGAATGCATTGAATCAAGTAGCAGCTTTTTATGCTTCTTATGCTTTAACATGCAATGCTAAGTAATAGTATACCTCGAAATATCCTTCACATTAGCATTCAGGTACTAATACAAAGCCCTAAGTTTTTCATTCTCAACCATAATCAAAGCATAACCATGACACATAATAGCCTTAGCAAATAATTCACATTATTTTTTCTGATCAAAAGAACTTTCCATACTATTGAGATTATTAGCAAGAAAATCTTTATAAGATTGTCATTTTCAGTATGTCTTTTAGGGTTAGATGTACCAACATAAGAATTTGGTTTATACCTTTTGGTTTTGCAATACTTATATTGCGCAAAAACACCTTCAGGAAGCTTAATGAAGGTATAATGATCCCAAACATAAGAAATTCTTTTTCCAAAGTCCCCTGAATTTGTAATTATAGCCCTCCTCTTAGAAGTACGATCTGTTTCAGACAGTTGATCATTTACATCCCTTTCAAATAAACAAACAAACATATATTAGTAGTAAACAAAAATAATACAAATATAAATTATGAAATTAAAAGAGGAGAAAAATATACCTCTTTCAGGTTGTTGCTAATTTTGACCTCTTAATAGATCTGCTACACGACATAAGACCAAAAAATTATTATTAGTTAGAAATTATATAAAAGTATAAACCAAAAAAGTGAAGTAAATCACTAAATAATTACCCCTTTCACCTGGATAGTCCAACTGATAGATAATTCATCCATAGCTGTGCTAAAAATTGAAAAGAAAACATTGTTATTTGTTGTTAGAGACTAAAAAGGATAGTGAAGTGAGAAATTATGGGATGTTAAACTAGTATGATTAATAAACAGTAAATGTCAAATAATATTAATTTAAAATGAGAAAACTTCCTTAAGTTTAATCATCGTACTCGATATTGTTAAACCAGTTCACATGGTCCTTTAAAAACCTCATTTGAGACCAATAGCCTCGCATAACGGGATGTCCAACCAATATACTTGGATTAAAGAAAAAGAAAGATTTCTTCAGGCACGTACAAACATATATATAAAAACCAAAAGAGAACATTCATTATAGAACACGTAGACAAATCAACAGTCAACGCAAACAACCCAGAATAAATGTAACACAAACATGGAAGATCGAAGGCCAGGACTTACAGTTACAGATAACCCAGTATAAATATAACCCAAATAGGAAAGGTCAAATAATATTAATTTAAAAAGGAGAAAACTTCCTTATGTTTAATTCTCGTACGCAACATTGTTAAACTAGTTCACAAGGTCCTTTAGAAACCTTTTTTGAAACCAATGGCCTCGCAGAACGAGATGTCCATCCAATATACTTGGATTAAAGAAAAAGAAAGCTTTCTTCAGGCATGTAGAAACATATATATACAAACCAACAGAGAACATATATATACAAACCACAAAGAATGAAGATTTTTTAGGCATGTACAAACATATATATACAAACAAACATATATACGAAAGCGAATCACAAACATATATGTTAAACCATGCATGTACAAACATATATATACAAACCAACAGAGAACGAAGATTTCTTCAGGCATGTACAAACATATATATACGAAAGCGAAGCACAAACATATATGTTAAACCAAGCATGTACAAACATATATATACAAACCAACAAAGATTTCTTCAAGTAGATCGAAGGCCAAAACTCAGACGATAAAATTTCAAGGGATAAACGATGAAAATAGAGAGACCGGGAGGCTGAGAGCTTTAGTTCCACAGCTAGAACCCAGAAATAACAGAGAGAGAAAGTTTCAGAGTCTGAGAGATGAGATTTAAAATGGCGTAAAAGTAAAAAATAAACTAGTCCAAAACCCAGACGACTAGAAGGAGAAGCACAATAAATAAACTAGGCCAGAAGTCCAAAACCCAGACGTTCAGAACTCAGACGACTAGAAGGAGAACCCAGACAAAAACGAAGGAGGAGCATAACAAATCTAGAAGGCCAAAAATTCATAACCCAAACGATAAAACTTTAAGGGATAAACGATGAAAATGTAGAGACTGAGAGGCTGAGAGCTTTAGTTTCACAACCAGAACCCAAAACTAGAAGAGAGAGAGATGAAGCTTTAGACATATGAGAGATGAGAGATAAAATGGCGTAAAAGTGAAAAATAAACTAGGGTTTTGACCGGCTGAGTTTAAGGGTGTATTTATAGTATAGGTTATTGAAATTTAAATTAATAAATTTATTTTAATTTTAATTAATAATTATAATATATTTAATTAATATTTAATTAAAAACTATAATTTAAATTAATATTTAAGTTGATATTCAGTTTATTTTAGTGTTAAATACAATGTATTTAAATTACTATTTAATTAAAAATGGTAATTTTAATTTATTTAAATTAATATTTAATTTAATATTCAAATTTTTTTTATTTTAATTATAATGTATTTAATTAAAAATAAAAATAAAATTCATGGTTTGGGTTATGAGATTAGTTTAAGGGTTTTTTGGGTTTGGGTTTGGGGATTATGTTTGTACTTTAATTATCATTATTTGTAAGATTTAGGGGTTGAGGTTTGAGGTGTAGGGGTTATTAGTTTCAAGTTGAGTGTTTGAGGTTATGGGATTAGTTTAGGGATTATGCTTGCACTTAAATTATTAGTGTTTGTAAGATTTAGGGGGTTGAGGGGTATATGTTTTAAGTTGAATACTTGGGTTATGGGATTAGTTTAGGGATTCGGGGTTTAGGGGATTAGGCTTGTACTTTAATTATTACTGATTGTAAGATCTAGGGGTTAAGATTTGGGGTTTAAGGGTATATGTTTCAAGTTGAATATTTGGGGTTATAGGATTAGTTTAGGGATTAGGCTTGCACTTTTAATTATTAGTGATTGTGAGATTTAGGGGTTGAGGTTTGGAGTTTAGGGGTATATGTTTCAAGTTAAATGCTTGGGGGTATGTGATTAGTTTAGTGATTTAGGGTTTAGGTTTGCACTTTAATTATTAGTGATTGTAAAATTTAGGGTTTGATGTTTGGGGTTTAGGGGTATATTTTTGTTCATATTAGTCCCTAATTTTTTAACTAAAATTGACCCTATTTATTTTAAATTTTTGTAATCTAGTCCAATGTTTTTAATATGATGATATTTTTGTTCATTCTAGTCCCTAAAACTTTATTTTTAGCCGAAATTGACCCATATATATTTCTATTTTTGGTAATTTAGTCGAATAATATTTTTGTTTATTCTAGTCCCTACAATTTAATTTTTAGTCAAAGTTACCCCATATTTTTTTATATTTTTGGCAATTTACTCCAATAATATTTTTGTTTATTCTAGTACCTAAAATATATTTTTTAGTCGAAATTGACATCTATTCATTTTTTGTAATTTAGTCCAATATTTTTAATATGATGATATTTTTGTTCATGTTAGTCCCTAAAATTTTATTTTTAACCAAAATTAACCCCTATTTATTTTATATTTTTTAAAATTTAGTCCAATATTTTTAATATGTTAATATTTTTGTTCACTCTAGCCCGTAATATTTTATTTTTAGCTAAAATTGACCCTTATATATTTCTAATTTTTGTAATTTAGTCTAATATTTTAAATATGATAATATTTTTGTTCATGCTAGTCCCTAATATTTATTTTTAATGTGATTCGTGTTCGTGAAAGGCGTTAAGTAATTCACTCGAAATGACCAAACCCAAAGTCTATCAACTATTTGTACCAAACTCAAACTTAATACGAATTCGAAACTCGAATTAATCCGACCTGAAATGAAACCGACTTGAAATTACCCGACCTAAAATGAACCCGGCTTGAATTCCACCTGAGCCCGAATTAACCCGTTAATTAACTGATTTAGACCTGAACCGTTTTGACCCAACTTGAAATAAACCCAACCTAAAATGAGCCCGACCTGAAATTGACCCACACCCGACCCGAGTCGAGCCAAAACATCAAAACAACCTAAAATGACCTATATTTGATTTGACTTGACCTGACATAACCCTACCTGAAACCCATCCGATTAACTACTTTTACATCCCTAGTTAGGAGTAGCATTTCATTTTGGGTTTAGGAAATTGAATATAAAAGTTGTAAAAACTTTGTTGTCTTCGACAATTACAAAGAGATCTCTCCAAATAACCTAAATTTGAATCTCACAGTAAAACATATTATCATATATAATTTAAGCGTAAACTACATAAATGGTCATCGAACTTTTAGGGCAGATTCATTTTGGTCACCGTACTTTTAAAATATTCGATAAGGTCACCCAACTTTTATTTCGATTTCAATATAGTCACCGAACTTTTAAGGAGGATTTATTTTGGTCATCATACTTTTAAAATATTTGATAAGGTCACCAAACTTTTAGTTCAATTTCAATATAGTCATCGAACTTTTAGTTCACTTTCAATATGGTTTGTCCCGTTACCTTCCGTTAAAAGATGACGTTAGTTTTCGTTTTCCTTAATAAAAAATGGCTAAACTACACCAATCACCACTCAACATTCTTCTAACTCCTATTTTGGTCACTAAAGTTAAAAAAAAATCAATTTAATAACTTAACTTTCGAATTGTTCATATTTTGGCCACTCTCAAATGACATGTTTATACAAATAGAAAAATCCGATTAATCCTAAAAGATTTATTTTGGTTAATTGGTAATTTTAGATTATTCAATTCTCGATCTTATATTATATTAATTAAATCAGATAATCGATTAACTAGTTAACTGAAATATTTGATTCTGGAAATGATTTTTTACTTTGTTTATTAAAATATCAAATATGATAATATGGTAAATTTAATAAATTTTCGGTTGTGATAAAAGTGTAAAAACAACTAGAAAGTCAAAAATTGAAAGTCACACCTATTAATTCTACCCAAAGACAAAACTTTAAAAAAAATCAGAAGCGTATCAAAATCATTAGACTATAAGATATTGTAATGCATAAAATTTAGAAATATTATATATACTAGATCAGATCAGTTAATCAATTTTGTTTAAAACTGTGAACCATAATCGAATCGAAATAATTCATTTTACAAATTTGTACCGAAATTAGGTTCAATTAACCCTTAAAATTTATTTTTGTTAATTGCTAAATTCAAATTATTCAATTCTCAATCTTATATTGTACCAATTAAATCGGATAATCAATTGACCGGTTAATTGGAATATTTAATTCGAGTAATATTTTTTTACTTTGCTTATTAAAATATCAAATATGGTAATATGGTAAATTTAATAAGCAAAGTAAAAAAATATTACTCGAATTTGTTTTAAGGATTAATCGAATTTTTCTATTTGTATAACCATGTCATTTGAGAGTGGCCAAAATATGAACTATTCGAAAGTTAAGTTATTAAATTGAAAAAAAATTAACTCTAGTGACCAAAATAGGAGTGAGAAGAATGTTGAGTGATGATTGGTGTAGTTTACCCGTTTTTTATTAAGGAAAAACAAAAACTAATGTCAACTTTTAACAGAAAGTAACGGGAGGGATCATATTGAAAGCAAACTAAAAGTTTGGTGACTATATTGAAATTGAACTAAAAGTTGGATGACCTTATCAAATATTTTAAAAGTATGGTGACCAAAATAAATCCGCCCTAAAAGTTTGGTGACTATATTGAAATCAAACTAAAAGTTGGGTGACCTTATCGAATATTTTAAAAGCACGGTGACCAAAATGAATCTACCCTAAAAGTTCGGTGACCATTTATGTAGTTTACCCATAATTTAAATAACTGTTTCCTTCGAATAGATAGATTAATATGCATGCTTCAAAAATCATTTAAAATTCATAATTAATAAAATTATATTAAAAAAATAATTTCATAAATAAAAAATTAACATTTACATCATTCAAATATGTTAGTAATGTTATTAATTAATTTTATCAAACTTATAAAATCAATTAATAAAATTAATTAATCAAATTAATTAATACAATCGACTAATATAATTCATTATCAGCTAAACCAAACCATTTATTCAAATATTTTTTATTTAAAAAGATTATTCATTTAGATATTCAAAATCGATAACCAAATCATTTTAACTACCAAAAAGTTGGTATTGGGGTTATGATGCACCATTTTCTTTGGCTTGGTATTGCATGCCTAAGTCATGTACACGGGCAGAACGGGGTTTTTGGAGGCGTAGCCCTGCTAACTTTTTTTTTTCCTAATAGTAATAAGTCTTTAGAAAAAAAAACTAAATCTATTCTATAATCCTTCAATTTTTTTAAAATCTAATTTTTAGCCCCCAAATTTTTAATCACATTATGGTCCCATCTTTATAAATTTTTAGTTCCGCTCCGTACAGTTTTTATAAATAAAACATTTTCTCCCAATCACTTGGAACTATTACATATTTTTTTGGCTACAAAAACTATTACAGTTATAATTGGGAGGGGGATCCCCAACAGAGAAAATGATTTGAGTCATGAAAAAGCATGTTTAATGATGAGTTCACTACTTGCTGGCTCGAATAATGCTTCCACTACGGCTGAACCATATTCACTTGTGCCTTTAGATCTATTGATTCCAACTGCAACGGGCCTGCTCAGAAGCTTAACCCCTTGCTTCCAGTATCTCTGGTCTGAATCAACATGCCAAAATCGATCATTTATAGTAATAGTTTTAGACAAATGTTATCCCATGCAAATATACTATAATTTTCAAATAAGGGTCAATGGAGAAATACAAGCGTACCTGGTCCAGTTGATACGATAATAGAATTCTCCGCATCCATAACCCAATCCACCCACAGAACAAATCCATGGCACATGCCATGTTCGGTGAATTGAACCTATGATAAAAAGAAGCATGTAATTACATCATTTTCATAGCTTTTTAACCTGTGTAGGCGTTTTCATATATAAGCTGGGTGGGAAAAGGGGTACCTCTGCTTTTCGATGACATGAACTTATCGGTTTTGAGAAATCAAATTCTAAGATGGTGAATATCTCACTTAGCTCCTGAAACACATTCAATGCAGTTGAATTAGTATCAACATATCACTGTCATTGTTGAACTCAGTTTTGCAGGCATCAATTACCTTAATCTCACCGCACTGCCATATGGAGAAAGGAAGACATGGACCCTCTTTTGGTGATGGTAATTCACCGCATGCCCCTAAGGTAGTATTTACAATGGTGTGGTCAAAGCCTTCAACCTCACCTAAGCAACGACGACTACTCCAAAGATCCTATATAAGCAAGTTCACAGAACTGGACAGTCAAGAAATACTTGAACGAATTGTACGTAAGAGAAGTTCCGTCTCATGTTTTATTCTTTATTCCTTTTTCGGTGTAGTAGAAAACGAAATGTGGCAAAGCAAAAATATCAACTTACAGGGAGAGACATAGCACAAGCCTTTAGTCTTCCTTTACAAGGCATTATCAGCGCATCTTCTGAAAGGACAGGATCAAGCAAGGTACGGTCCTTCCTAAACCCCGGGCCAAAAGATAAAAACAGATAAACCAAGAGCAAATGACTAATAAATACAAAGTCCTCTTCAAATCATTCAAATAATATTATTGTCTTTATCCTATTATAGGATTTAACAAATAAATGAATGGAACCTTGTCCTATATATAAAGGTGAGGTTTTTGAACTCTACAAATGGCTTTGTTGGATTGAAGTATGTCCATTTGGCTGTAATTATGAGAAAAATAATAAATTATCAAAATTACTGAATGGATGTGTCAATTTTACCCCCAAGCATCCAGGGATAATAATCCAAATTCTACAAACAAGTTCATCGAAAAACTTAAAAACAAAAGCAGCCGAGTTATAGAGGAAAACTAAAAATGAGTTGACCATACTACGGATCTGGCTAAATTGCTAAACAGTACTGAATGATCATTATATGAATGCCTTACAGAAACTAGCAAGAAGAGAACATACCAAAACCGTAGGTTCTGCCATGGAAGCATCCCTTCATTTGCGTAATAATATGGTTCTCCAATCAACATATCAACCTGTGAAAGAAGGCATGATACCCATTTATTTGAATACTGTATAAGAGAATATTAGAACATTAAAATCTCAATATAAAAACATATTCACGGACAACATATTGAGAAGAGCATCATCAACTTCTAAATATTAATAGGATTTGATGTGTTAAAATCCGCATATCAAAAACCAGCACTTCGACATCGTCTCTTGTTTCAGAAAAGTATGTGATATTAGAAGAGAAAGGGGGTTTCAAAGGAAAAATGAAAAGTGGAGTGGCATTCTTCTCTGAATACAAAAATCAGAGCTATATTCAAGAAGCATGTGATGCAAGCAAGCAAAAAGGTAAAGCTGAAGCAGGACAATAATTACCTTTCTTCCATTAGTATCATGCAAGGTCAAACATGCTTTCCTCTTTTCAGGAACTTCCACACGATCCATAGATAAACCATTTGCCTTGGCAACATTTTCCAAATATTGGGCACCCTTTTCTCTCAACCCAGGAAACAATGATACTACATGTGACGTTTTCGAAAGATTTACAGCAAGAAGGGTTAAAAATATGCTATCATCCACAACAACACATAATGTGTTAACTCTTCCATGCAACTGCAAATAACATAGTGAGATACAATTAAAAGATGTAATTGCAAATGTAACTTTTGGGGGAAGAAGAAAGAAAAACAGTGGAAAACAAATATAATAATTGTTACTCAAGAAATTTGAAAATGGCTAAATGTAAGAATGCACAGGGGATGCAAATGAGATAGGTAAAGGGGATGAGAACATTCACTCAAAGAGAGGGTGATTGCTTACAGCATCTCTTACTGCTGCCAACATGGACAATCGCCATTCACTGTCTCCATAAGTTGCAACTCTTTCTGGTGACAATAACAGCTGAAAATCCCCAATTCTGTAAACATGCTGCCTTATGTCAGTTTGAGGGGCTTGGCCATTGAGATTATACGAGACACTAGTCTCTGTATGAGTAGCTTCCAAACGAACTTCTGCTCCCCCAGACACGGGCATACCTTTCCCTTGAAAGAACCAAACACACTGCTTCCAATGGTCACACCAATTCCCATTTCCTAATGAAGCGTCAAAAAGAAATTGAGGCCATAAAGTCAGAGAATTGTTTCTATTTTAGTTTCTGGAAAACATCATCAAAACAGAAAAAATGATTTCAGAACTCAGCTCCATCTAATGTGTTTACAAAGTTAAGAATATAAACATAAGAAATGCATTCCACAAATGGTTTTTTAAAAGATTTCCATGTTAAGCTATTTTCGATTTAAAGAATGTCAAGGGTAGACATCATAAAGTGATTAAACAGTTATGCACAAGCAATCATAGATGACTTACCTATATTAGCCGGTGAATTTATCCATCTAGGGGCGGTGGAATAAAAGACTGTTCCTTCACAATCAAGTTGAAGAACCCACCTGCAAACAAACACACGCAATTTACTGAAATTCCTTAAAGCTGAAAGACACAAAAGTGCAGCCATGAATATAGTTACCATGAAACTACAGCATGAATGTTACCATCATCAATCGCCTTGATCTGCACCTCAGTTTCCCTACGGCTTTCTGGCCGTTTCCAGAAGTCAAATTCAAATATTTTGAAGGGTTCTGAGAGCTGGAAGAATTCTAAATTAAGTAGGAACAAAACTGCTGGCACATTCTTGGAAGTCTGTAAAACAGTGGGTGAATTAATGAGATTACCAGTTTTATTTCGTTCCTTATAGCATCACAATGCATTGGATACTGTTGTGATTTGACATGTATAATACTATCCAAGCCTGTAGGAACAAGACAAATACCATCTGATGCTTTTGCTTCAATACCATACAAATCATGAAGCTTCCACAAGTATGTACTTTCAACTAGCTGGAGAGAATACAAAATTAAAAGAGTAAGATTCTGAAACCCTTCAACAAAACTAATAGATTAATGACTCAGGCCCTTCAGGATATAGAGATAAGACCTGGCCATACGTAACAGCTCGGTATGGCACCGTTTGTGGGTTTTCCACCAAAAGCTTATCGTATGCATGTTGCAGAGTCGGAATTAGCCCTTCCCCCAGTAATTCCGAGTCCAAAATCTCACTAACCTGCACTTACATTATCGGATAACAATAACCGTTAACAATAGAAAACAATCAATTAAACGACAACATTCCATCTCTCAAAATCCCAAACACATTTTTTCAATCAAAATTTAGAATCAATGATATACTCACAAGGACATCTGCGCGAGAAGGGATATCAACACCAACTTGGAGTTCATCAGAACGCTTATTAATAAGATTGATGGCTTTTCCCATACCATTTCTATGCAAAACTTTCCTCATCAACTTCGCCATTGGAAGATATGATTCACATGCTGTCACCGTACCATTGAATCCCATCGCTCTTGCAGCCATCATTGACAACAACCCAGTTCCCGCACTGAACAATATCATCAATAGCCAATTCAAGATATAATCATTCCAAAGATTTGAAATTTTCAAAAACTAAAGCTTAAACTTCGCTAACATGAAACAGTACAACTCCCCTTAATGATCGATAGATGACAGAACCATTAAATTTCAAAAAAGTTCATATATTGTTGAATTTTGAAAAATTACCCGATGTCGAGCACGTGGCAAGGTTTGGTTATAGTTTTTTCAATAGCTAAACGGAAGGCTTTGTTCCGATAAGAATCGTTGAGCATGTCGAGATACGACGTCGTAGCTAAAAGCGGTTCCTTGGAAAATTCAGGAAGCTCGTCGTTGTCTTCTATGACGACCCACTCCGAGTTCCCGGTGAGTGGATCGAGTTTGAGTTGGAAGAGTCGCTGGGAAGACTCGGAACTCATGAGTCGAGGTAAGTGTACTTTGTAGTGACGCAGTGAGTTGAGGGTCAAAGTCAAACGAGTTGAGGAACGAAGAGAAATGGAGGGAATTAGGGTTTTGGAGATGAGAGAGTTCATGAGATGAAATTGTGTTTTAATTTTAGAGCGGGCGGTGCTCTGCTGTTTTGACTGTTTGTATTTTCGACTGTTGAGCCTTTGGTAAATGAATATTAGAGATTGGAGCCCAATATTCAAATGGCCCCACCCAAGAAATTTTGAACCCAAGAAATTTTGAACCCAAGAAATGGGTTTGAAAAAGGTAAATACATGAATTGCCACTCAATTATGGGCATACTCTAATTTGACCATTGATCTGTTAATTTTGTTAATCATGTTATTTAACTATCTAAATGGTATCAATTAAGCCACATGTCGTTAACCTTTTTTGTTGCCCTTTTGATTTCTAGGGCTTCGCCATGATTAATCTAAACTGACCTGCGTCGCACACATGGCTTTGGTGGTGAGTTTCCCAAGCCCCAGCATAATTTTTTTGCATACACGCCTTAAACTCGAGACTTGCTTAAGCGATACCAAGCTGCTTACCACTTAGATCAATCCTCGTTGGTACATGTTAACATTTAACGAAGAAGTTGATGTGACAGTTAAATAAAATTGGTATAAGTACTCATTTGACCATCGTTACTTATATATTCTATCAAATTATTTAATTGAATTAAAATTAGGACCAAATTGATAGGATACATAAAAAATAAGGACCAAATGTGCAATTTACCAAATTTATTCAATTTTTACGTCAACTTCTCTGTTAAATGTTAACGACATGTGGCTTAATTGATATCATTTAGACAGATAAATAACTTGCTTAACAAAATTAATAGATCAATGATAAAATTAGAACCTCCCCACAATTAAGTGGTTTTACTCTTAAAAAAGTCAAAATATGTGGATAGCCCTAATACTTAGGTAAAGTTTGAAATTTAGTCCATGAGCTTTAAAAGTTAAATTTTACTTTTTCCAATTTAAAAAATATAATCCAAATATCGACTCTATCATTTTTGTGCTCATAATTTTTAATGGTTAAATATATTAATTTTATAAAAATCATTTATAATTTATGTTACATAACTAAAAGATTAATGAAGAAGAGTAAAATCATAATATTATTTTAATTTTAACCTAAATTATAAGATGTTTGAAATGTATTCTTATAGTATCTTTATAATTTAGACTGCAATTAATATATTTTCTTAAAATTTAATTAATTTTAGCCACTGTTTAACACAAATACTGTTTTTTTCAATGTTATACCAAGTATTTAACTTGTTTTCGTAACAACCTGAATTTTTGAGTCAACAGACGGGTGTTGACCCAGATCATGGACCCTCATGTTGGATTGAGTAATTGGACCTATTGGGCCAAGTTTAGGCTTAAATGGTTGAGTCTGGAACCTTGCAAGTTTAGGAGGTAACCGTTTTGTAAATGGAGGGAACTATGAGAGATTGATGTTGTAGATACACCAATTTTTACAAAGAAGTGGTTGATCACCCTATTTTTCCCTTGTCTCCACGTGACTAAAAGGGGGAAAGGGTGGGTTGTGATAACACCCATTTTTCTTTACCATCTTCTCACATCTTCCTTCTCCAAACCTCATAGGCACCAAGGCTTAAAAATCCAAATTTTATACGTCAATTCTCCCCCCAGATTCAAGATTCAAGTATATTAATCTCCTCTTCAAGGGCTTCAAGAAAAGTATACTCTTGTAGCAAAAATGTGAGATTTTTATCAATGAGTTTTTAGAAGTTCAAAGCTTTAAGGGTTTATCCTTTGATTTTTGAGTTGTAAATTCATAGTGGATTACTCCCCCTAAATGGGTATTCAAGCTTTGATTCGTTTCTCATGATTTGTGGCAAAGGGAAATGGTTTGAATACTTTTTTCAAGCTTAAGGCAAATTGAAGATTGAGTGAGCTTTGTGTGAGAGATCAAATGCGGGTTTGTTTCTAAAGGTTAGTAAATCTTTGACTCCTACTCTTCTTGAAGATCATAAACTAATTGTCTTGCTTGATTTTATGGTTATAATTGCTAGATTTAGTGTTTATGGTTGTTTGTGTAACCCCCTAAACCCGACCAAGAAAAAAATGGCCGAATTTAGGAAGTCGCTATTAAAAACTTTACCCTCAAAAACCAATTTTATCTTTATTAAATCGTTACTCTTTTGAACAAAATACTCTAAAAACAATTATCATTCATCATATTATTAATTACCAAAAATTATAATAAAATATCCGAATTTAAAATAAAACATGCATACGAAAAATATTCCCAAATCCCAAATAGTCTCAAGTCTAAATTACAATCTGAATCTGATAAAATATATGAAAATAATAATAATAACTTGAAATCTGTGGTCCGTACTGATGTGGAAATAAACTGAATACGCAAGAGGTCCTCAGAGTACCAGATCACCTAGAGTCAAATATCTGAAAGATAAACTATAAGGGAGTGAGCTATTGAGCCCAATGTGTCTCTAAGTGCAACAGTAAAAAATACAGTCTTTCTCAAGAAAAATATCACAAGGTAAAACATGTCATGTAAGAAACACAGTGCACGAGATGATGCTAATATATAGTCTTAATACCCAACTACAAACGTCAATCACAGTGGTGGCAAAACCAACCGGTCACAGTGGAGGTAGTTCCCCCTCACCTATCACCCCATATTTCTCTGTTCACAGTGTGGTCAAACCACTCTTCCTCCGTACAACCCACCTCATGTATGATAAAATAATATTTATGAACACAGTCTCAACACAATATATCGTACTAAATACGAGGAACACAGTTCAAAAGTTTTGATAATCTCATAAATCACAGTATCACATTATGCATGACATCTCAAATTGAAGTAAAATCTCAACACAAAAAATAGTCATGCAAAGTTTGTAAAACATTTCACAGCATATAGCACAGACAGAGAACACACCTCTAGCGGCCAAAGCTCTAACGTCGATGCTGACGCCTCCCATGGTCTGAACTAGCTCTAGGTCTAGCTGAGTTAGAACCTACGAAGTAGAGTTCTAAGTTAAATTCACATTCTAATGAAATTGTTACTATGCCACCTAACTGAACTATGCTAAAAAACTCACGTGTATTTCTCGTAAAAGGTACAGGGCTGGCTGAATAGGAGGTGGAGGTGGTAAAACGTCGTCCTCGAAATCAATGTCGTCTGAAACACATAAATAAATCTCATTAGGTCTCTTACACAACTTCTTAAATTTCTCAAAAATAGATTACAACTAGCAAAACTATCAATTCGGGTTCGAATCGGGCTGCAAAAATGGACTCAGGACGTCGAGAACTGTTAAGATCAAGCTGGTTGAAAAAGTCAACGGTTAACGGTCAGTGTTAAATTTGACCGGTCAACACTGACGTCATCGCCTGAGTTAACACTGACGTCATCCCACAGGTCAATGCTGACGTCACTATGCTGGTCCACAGTGACGTCATCTCAGGTCACGAGTCAGGTCTCGGGTCACGAGTCGGTTAAGAGATCCGGTTCACATGCTAGTTCGGTTTAATAGTCTGGTTCACCTACGTAAAGCACCCTCCCAGGGTTTGGACTCAACAGATCTGCCCAAGCCCTTTAGCCACCATTGAGCTTTCTCACAACAGCCCGCTCTCACAACCCACACACAACACCCAATAGCCCACACCATTACCCCCTTACAACAGATTGGATCCAAGGTTTTCTAACCCTTTGTCCGTGGTGACTAACTATAAGAAGGCCGGAGGTGCTGTAGGCACACAGGCAACCTCAACCCAAAGCCTAGAGGGTCACTCCAATCGCACTGCAACTTCCAAAACACTAGCCTAAACCCCAAACGAAAGAATGATAACATAAACTCAAAATACTCACCCCATAGTCACCCAAAACTTGGACAAAAAAAGGAATAACGGTGGAGCTTGCAACAATGTAAGGGAAAACCGAAAGGTTTTCGATCCAGTTCTTACCACGGTGATTGTCTACGCGATAAAGGGTACGGGGCTGGTTCAAGAGGGCACGAGAGACACGGTGTGAGGCGCGGTGTGAACCACAGATGACGGTGGCGCCCTCAACGGGGCTCGCAGGAAAACGAACGCGAGAGGAGGATTGCTCAAAGGATTTTGAGAGGGAGAGGGAAAAGAGTCTTATAGCCGAAGGGGAAAAAATAATATGGGATATCCAAAAGCCTTAGGGTTAATAACAGAGACTATAAACCCATGTAAATTGGGTAATTTACACAACAAGGGTCCCCCTCTTACCCGTATCACAAATTGATCACAGAAGTTTTGATTTTTCACACATTGGTCCCTAATTTAATTTAGGATATGCAAATTCCCAAATTTAAGAAAAATTAGGGTTTAAGTTCTCAGTTCCTAAAATTTAAGGTTTTAAATTAGGAATTTGAAATTAGGGTTAGGGTTTTTAATTAAATTTCTTGAGTGTTACAATTCTCCCCTTTAAAAGAAATTTTGACCTCGAAATTTACCTAGAGCAAAAAGATACGGATACTGAGCTTTGATGACGGGCCTGGGCTCCCAAGTAGCCTCATCGTAACCATGGTTGTGCCATAACACTTTGACCATCTTGATGGTCTTCCTCCTAAGGACTTTCTTGTTGTGCTCCAGAATCTTAACTGGTTCTTCCTCAAAACTTACATATGGCCGGATCTCAATCTCCTCAACATGAATAATGTAGGACAGATCTGATCTATAACGGCTCAACATAGAAACGTGAAAATCATCATGAATGCGGTGCAGCTCAGGGGGTAATTTAAGCTGATAGGCAACTGTTCTCACTCGACGAACAATCTGGTACGGCCTAATAAAACAAAGATTCAACTTACCTTTTCGACCAGATCTAAGCACATTCCGCCAAGGAGATACTTTCAGAAAAACCTCATCTCCCACCTCGTACTCAATGTCTCGACGTTTAAGATTGGCGTAAGATTTCTGTGTGTCAAAAGCAGCCTTAAGTCTATCTCGGACCAACCTGATAGTCTCCTCAGATTCCCAAGTAATATTCGGACCCAATAATCTGTGTTCATTCAACTCAGTCCAACTGATGGGAGTATGACACCTACGCCCGTACAGAGCCTCATAAGGTGCCATCTGAATACTAGCATGGTAGCTGTTATTATATGCAAACTCTGCCAGCAGTAGAAAATCCTATCAACTGCCCCGATAATCAATCATACAACCCCTCAGCATATCCTCAAGGATCTGAATAACGCGTTCGGATTGGCCATTAGTTCGCGGATGATACGAAGTACTAAAGTTCAGCCGAGTACCCAGAGCAGTATGAAGAGACTTCCAAAACTTTGCTGTAAACCTTGGATCTCTGTCATAAATAATAGACACAGGTACCCCATGCAGTCTTACAATCTCTGAAATGTACAAACGAGCTAACTTACTGAGAGGGTAGTCAACTCGGACATGAATGAAATACGCAGATTTAGTGAGACGATCCACAATAACCCAAATAGAGTCATTCTTCGACGGATTCAAAGAAAGACCACTAACGAAATCCATAGTCACACGCTCCCACTTCCACTGTGGAATCTCAATATGCTGTAACAAACCAGATGGACGCTGATGTTTCGCCTTCACCTTCTGACAAGTCAAACACTTAGACACAAAATCTACAACATCTCTATTGAGACCCTTCCACCGATACCGCTCTCGGAGATTCTTATACATCTTGTCCCCCACCAGGATGCATAGAATAAGGACTATTGTGGGCCTCTCGGAGAATAACCTGTTTCAGACCAGACTTTCTCGGTAAACATTATCGACCTTGAAAATAAAGAATTCTATTATGGTCAATGGAGAAATCCCTAAATATACCCTCCTTCACCCCTCTCAGCTGATACATCAAGAACACATCATTAGGCTGCTCGGCCTGAATCTCAGATACCAGTGTAGGAATAACCTGAAGTTCAGCCAATAGACTACCATCCTCATACAGACTCATACGAGCAAAAAGAGCTCTCAAATCAGAAATAACATGACAACTCAAAGCGTCAACTACCGCATTAGCTTTATCAGGATGATACTCAATCTCGCAATCATAATCTTTAAGGAGTTCAAGCCAACGACGTCTCAAATTAAGTTCCTTCTGAGTGAGCAAGTACTTTAGAGTCTTATGGTCTGTGTAGATGTAACACTTCTCCCCCATAGAGATAGTGTCTCCAAATCTTGAGAGCAAAAACCACCGCAGCTAACTCTAGGTCATGGGCAGGATAGTTGGACTCATGCGTTTTCAACTGTCGTAACGCATAAGCCACTACCTTACCATCCTGCATAAGCACACATCCCAGTCTAGTGTGAGAAACGTCACTATACACGGTGTAAGGTTTCATGGACTCAGGTTGGATCAGAACTGGTGCCTCGGTCAATACTGCCTTCAATTTCTCAAAACTAGATTGTTGGGCCTCGGTCCACACAAAAGTAGCATTCTTCCGTAAAAGCTTAGTCAACGGAGCTGTAATGATAAAAAAAAACCCTTCACAAACCTCCGATAATAAACAGCCAAGCCTAAGAAGCTACGAATCTCAGGAACATTCTTGGGCTATTTCCAACCTATAATAGCTTCAACCTTCCTCGGATCTACCTTAATACCATCTGCAGAGAATAGGTGCCCCAAAACATTAACCTCTTTGATCCAAAACTCACATTTACTGAATTTCGCAAACAATTGTTTCTCGCTTAAAGTCTGCAACACAATTCTAAGATGTTCCTCATAATCCACCTCAGATTTAGAATAGACTAGGATGTCGTCAATAAATACAACCACAAACTGGTCTAAGTAGGGTTGAAACACCATATTCATCAAGTCCATAAATGTAGCTGGAGCATTAGTCAATCCAAAAGGCGTCACGAGAAATTCGTAATGACTGTATCGTGTCCGGAAAGCCTTTTTAAAGATATCAGAATCCTTAACCTTGAGTTGGTAGTAACTAGATCTCAGGTCTATCTTAGAGAAAACCTTGGCACCCCGAAACTGATCAAAGAGATCATCAATACATGGGAGATGATACTTGTTCTTTATTGTCAACTTGTTCAGCTTACGGTAATCGATGCACAAACAAAGCGTCCTATCCTTCTTTTTGACAAAAAGAACTAGAGCTCCACATGGTGAAATACTAGGTCGGATGAAGCCCCGATCCAACAACTCTTGCAACTGATTCTTTAATTTTTAAGCTCCTTTGGTGCCATATGGTAAGGTGCCATTGACACAGGAGCCGTGCCAAGATAAATCTCTATGCCAAATTCAATATCATCTCTCTTAGGAGGTACACCTGGTAATTCTTCTAGAAAGACGTCTGGAAAGTCTCACACTACCCGAATCTTATCCATCCCCGAATCTGACTGTCTCATATCCAAGATGTATGCTAGATAAGCCACAGAACCCTTCTTGATCATTTTCTCAGCTTTAAAGACTGATATCACATTAGATAAGAATCCCCGACGTTCTCCTACTAGGACCACTTCACGATTGTCAGATGTTTTTAAGAAAGCCCTCTTCTTGTCATAATGAAGCTTGACCCGATGGACAGACAACCAATCCATACCGAGAATTAAGTCGAACTCATTGAACAGTAGCTCCATTAGATTAGCAGAGAAATCTTCCCCTTGAATCTCAAGAGGGCAATTGCGGTAGATCATATTAACATCCACTGGGTTACCCACAAGACTCTAAACGGTCACAAAAAGATCGGTCTTTCCTACTGGAATCTTTAAACCCCCAGCTATCGCACTCGCCACATAAGAGTGCGTAGAACCATTATCAAGAAAAGCAAAGTAAGGAATAGAATGAATAGAAAAGGTACCCGCTATGACATCAGGCTTATCACGATCTCCATGAGCTCTGGTAGCATATATCAACCCTGGCTGTCTAACACCGGAAGCAGCAACACCACTACTCTAAACTGGTCTACCTTGTTAGCTAAACCTGAGGCCTTAGATTTTCCTTGCCCTCTGCCAAAGCCAGGTGCCTGATCGGAAGCTCGAGACTGATTCTTCATAAAAAAGGCTATGGGAGGTCGCGAACAAGCACTAAAGAAATGATCACAAGACCCACATCTGAAACAAGCACCGATTTATCTTCTGTACTCTCCACTGTGATTCTTGTTACAAAATGAACAAATGCGCAAAGGCTGGGAAACTGTCGATCCACCTTTACTAGCCGTAAATTCTGCCGATTTCGATCTCTGACTCTTCTGCTGATCAGAATCCTCTCTAGCTCTCTTGCCAGAATAACCAACAGAACCTTACTGAACACTCGGAGCCGGTTGTTTCTTGCCTCTATCCCTGTCCTGAACTGTCTGACTCTGTGCAAGTGTCTTCATCCTCTCCACTGTCTTAGCTCGGTCAACCAACTCACTAAACAGCTTATCTTTAAATGATGCCACTTTCTCACGAATTGGGAAACACATACCTTTGAGAAACTCCATACATCTATATTTCTCTATGTCTACTAACTCGGGTGCATACCGAGACAACTTCACGAACTGAACCTCATAAAAAGATACTGTCATGCCCTCCTGCTTAAGGTCTATGAACGCCTGACGACAATCAGCTAAGTATTGTTCACCCACATAGCGGTTCTGGAATGCCTGACGGAAGGTCTCCCATGCCAGCTGATCAGCTGACATCAATATCTGTTCAGCCTTCCACCAACGTTGTGCTTCACCATGCAGCAGTGAAACAATAGCTCTCAATTTCTTGTTAGCAGGATAGTCCATCTCCTCAAAGAGCCTCTCAAGATATTCCATCCATAAATTAGCCTCATATGGGTGCTTATCAGACACACCCAAAAATACCCTCATCCCGGCACTAAAGAATACTGTAGAGATGGGCTTCCTCGAATTCTCTGACTGGTCATGAAAGTACTGCAACAACTTTCGATTAATGGTATCACTATCCAGCTCAACGGTCTCACTGTCATCAGAATCTAGCAAGTTCTCACCAGGTAGCTGTTGATCATAAGCATTACCATCACTAGACTGTTGACTGATAGTTCGTTGTCCCACAGGTGGCAGGGTCCCTCCCGGATTCTGTATCTCTTCCTGATCGTCCGGATGATCAACAACATGAGGCAGTTCACTAGCGGCAGCCGCCACACGGCCTCGGCCTCGACCTCTAACTGAAGCGAGTCTAACACTCCTACAAGGTGGCATAGTCTCTATCTACAAGAATAAGAACTTAGAGATTAGAACTGGTACTGGAGTCTCAAAATTTTCAAAATACTTAAATTAATAACTAGGTAGTCGATTATTTAAAAAATTTCCCATTTACCCCAAAACATTTAATATTCATGCAAAAAATCATTTGAGTTTAAAATTCCATGTGAGCCTCACAGTCCGAGGGTTGAACTTGGCTTTAATACCACTAAATGTAACCCCCTAAACTTGGCCAAGAAGAAAAGGCCGAATTTAGGAAGCCGCTATTAAAAACTTTACCCTCAAAAACCAATTTTATCTTTATTAAATCGTTTAAATCTTTTGAACAAAATACTCTAAAAATAATTATCATTCATCATATTATTAATTACCAAAAATCATAATAAAATATCTAAATTTAAAATAAAAAATGCATACGAAAAATATTACCAAATCCCAAATAGTCTCAAGTCTAAATTACAATCCGAATCTGATAAAATATAATGAAAATAATAATAATAACTTGAAATCTGTTGTTCGTACTGATGTAGAAATAAACTGAATACACAAGAGGTCCTCTGAATACCAGATCGCCTAGAGTCAAATATCTAAAAGATAAACTATAGGGGAGTGAGCTATTGAGCCCAATGTGTCTCTAAGTGCAACAGTAAAAAACACAGTCTTTCTCAAAAAAATATCACAAGGTAAAACATGTCATGTTAAAAACATAGTGCACGAGATGATGCTAATATATAGTCATAATACCCAACTACAAACGCCAATCACGGTGGTGGCAAAGCCAACCGGTCACAGTGAAGGTAGTTCCCATGTACCTCTCACCCCTTATTTCTTCGTTCACAGTGTGGTCAAACCACTCTTCCTCCGTACAACCCACCCCATGTATGATAAAATAATATTTATGAACACAGTCTCAACATAGTATATCATACTAAATACGAGGAACATAGTTCAAAAGTTCTGATAATATCATAAATCGCAGTATCATAGTATGCATGACATCTCAAATCGCAGTAAAATCTCAACATAGAAAATAGTCATGCAAAGTTTATAAAACATTTCACAGAATGTAGCACAAACAGAGAACACACCTCTAGTGGCCAAAGCTCTAACGTCGATGCTGATGCCTCCCACGGTCTAAACTAGCTCTAGGTCTATCTGAGTTAGAACCTACGAAGTAGAGTTCTAAGTTAAATTCACATTCTGACAAAATTGTTACTATGCCACCTAATTGAACTATGCTAAAAAACTCACGTGTATTTCTCGTAGAAGTTACAGGGGCTGGCTGAACAAGAGGTGGAGGAGGAGGTGGTAAAACGTCATCCTCAGAATCGATGTCGTCTGAAACACATAAATAAATCTCATTAGGTCTCTTACACAACTTCTTAAATTTCTCAAAAATAGATTAAAACTATTAAAACTATCAATTCAAGTTTGAATTAGGCAAATCGACCTGCAAAATTAGACTCAGGACGTCAAGAAATGTCAAGATCAAGCTGGTTGAAAAATTCAACTATTAAAACTATGCTAGTCCATGTTGACGTCATCTCGGGTCTCTGGTCAATTAAGAGATCCAGTTCACATGATGGTTCAGTTTAATAGTTCGGTTCACCCACGTAAAGCACCCTCCCACGGTTTGGACTCAACAGATCTGCCCAATCCCTTTAGCCACCATTGGGCATTCTCACAACAGCCCACTCTCACAACCCACACACAACACCCAACAACCCACACCATTACCCCCTTACAACATATTGGATCTAGGGTTTTCTAACCCTTTACCGATGGCGGCTAACTATAAGAAGGCCGGCGACGCTGCAGGCACATTGGTAACCTTAACCCAAAGCCTAGAGGGTCACTCCGATCTCACCACAACTTCCAAAACACTAGCATAAGCCCCAAAAGAAAGAATGAGAACACAGACTCAAAATACTCACCCCACAGTCACCTAAAACTCAGACAAAAAGAGGAATAGCGGCGGAGCTTGAGACGGTGCAAGGGAAAACCGAAAGGTTTTCGATCCAGTTCTCACCATGGCGATTGGCTACGCGATAAAGAGCACGGGGCTGGTTCGAGAGGGCACGAGAAACACGGTACGGGGTATAGTGTGAACCATAAATAACGGTGGCACCCTCAACGAGGCTCGCCAAAAAATGAACGGGAGATGAGGATTGCTCAAAGGATTTTGAGAGGGAGAGGGAAAAGAGTCTTGCAGCCGAAGGAAAAAATGATATGGGATATCCAAAAGCCTTAGGGTTAATAACAGAGACTATAAACCCATGTGAACTGGGTAATTTACACAACAAGGGTCCCCCTCTTACCCGTATCACAGATTGGTCATGAAAGTTTTGATTTTTTCCACATTGGTCCCTAATTTAATTTAAGAAAAATTAGGGTTTAAGTTCTCAATTCCCAAAATCTAGAGTATTAAATTGGGAATTTGAAATTAGGGTTAGGGTTTTTAATTAAATTTCTCGAGTGTTACAGTTTGGGTGGATGAGACTTTAAAATTGTAAAACTCGAATTTGATGTTAATCATGTGAAAAATAGTAGTAAACCACCTAAATAACTTCCATAAGATGTAGGATCGAGTTAAGGAGTTGTTGGTTGAGATTTAGGGGCTTTTGGGATGATTTCTCGAGCCTATAAAGCCATTTTGGGCTTCGTTATAGGTGCACGGTAAGCTCGTACCGGTACCCTAAGTGTTATGGGTTGTAGAACATTGTTCTGTTGAAGATGGACTAATAGAGGGGTACCGGTATGGTGTTCAACCTGTATTGGTACGCCATGCAAAGGGGTATCGATACGGGTCGACCAGTACCGTTATACAAGGGCAACTCAAATTCCAGTGAGCTATTTTGGTATCAATACGCCATGGGTACCGATACCCAGGGTATCGTACCGATGCGCAAGGACCAGTACCCACTAAGTAATCTGCCCAAAAATGTGAATTTAGGTTCGAAAGGCTGATAATTCAAAGGTGGTAGTCCAATGGGCCTCTACTAATATGGTAAAATAAATTGTAAAACTGAGAAACCGAGATTTAACCCTCATGTATGAGCATAATGCGTAAAATAACTTGGTAAGCTTTAGGTGACTTGTTCATCACAGAAACCATAGAGTGGTGGTATTGATAATGATGATGTATGCCATGTGGGCACTTGCTTAGTCGAGTCACCTTGAGTAAAGTGATGATTTAAATTAATGAGAATAATTATATACTTCTCCATAATGTATTAACAACTCGGTAATGTAAAATAAATAATGTGATGACAAGTAGAAACGATAAAGAGATCCTTAGGATCACGTTGTTTGTATGCCGAGTAGGCATTTGTTTGGTTTAGTTAGTTGATTGATGAGATCCAGAAACCCAATAAGAGTGTTGCAACCCCATGGTTAGAGATGCCAAATGTATATTCCCAATGCTGTGTGGCACCAAGTCTCATTCGATGATACTCAAAGTTGGATTCCGAGTATAGAATGTACGTTCCCGATGCTGTGTGGCACCGAGTCTCACTCAGGTATTACAAAGTTTAGAGCGTACGTTCGCGATGATGTGTAGCCTTGGGTCTCGCTCAGAGTGTATGTTCCCGACGCTGTGCGACCCTGGGCTTCACTTCAGGTTTGTTGTTGCATGATATGTGTGCTTTTGTCTTGATGATCTGATGAAATCTATGGTATGGTTGGAACTTGTGTGCCTTGTATGATTGCTTATGGATGTATTAGCCTCGAGGGGCTGAGTGACCTCGAGTATTTTTTAAGCTTTATAGAGCATGTAAGACCTCTTGTAGATTTAAAGTTGCCTTGAGATACGTGATCTAAGAACTCTAGCTAGTGTAGGCTAGATGATGACTCATAGCTAGTGAAGCCTTATCTATACTCTCTAGACTATATTTATCTCGCATGCTTATTTTATGATAATATGAATTATGGTATAGTAGAAATGTACCACTAAGCCTTGTAAGCTCAGCGTTTGGAATCATTGTTTTTGCTCCAAGTTAGTAGGTTTCATGATTGAGGAGCACATCGTTAAGGGATTCCTGATCACCACATCGCTTCAGAGTACAGTTCTTGATGTTTAGTTTGGGATAATGCATTCATAAGACCTTATAGTGGTTGAGTCTGTAAACTCTATTTATAATATTATTTTGATATACAATATTTAAACACGGAGCTCCTGTTTTGTAAATTGTTTTATATTATTTATTTAATTAAATGCATCATGGATGATTTAATGTTTTAAAAGGAGGCTAAACTTATGGTTTTAAATTAGAAATTTGATGGGTCAGATTTTGGGTGACCCGAATGTAGCACTTCGAATCAGGATCGGGATGTTATATTTTTGGTGTTTAGACATTGAAAAATGGCGGTGTTATGTGTTTGAGCCCTAACACCTGTATTTCATTTTTTGATATTTTCTCAATAATCACAGTTTAATATAAGTCTTATTTTTGTAAACAACACGTTAAGTCTCTAGTTTGATTTAATGGTTAAATGATGGGCAAGGGAGAGGTCTTTGGTTTGACCTACAAACACTTACATTTCATAATTTAGGAATTGGTATGGAATGGGGTTCTAGCCTACCCAAATTTGACTCGAAAATAATTACTCTAAACCTGACCCGAAAATTATATTCTTCAACTCGACCCGACCCGACTCGATCTATATAAAAAATTAATTTTAGGAATCTAATTGTAAAAAAATAACTTATATGAACCAAATCGTAAATAAAAAAAGTTAATTTTAGAGACCTAGTTGTAAAAAATATAAAGAAGGACATCATTACAAATATCCCTAAAAATATATAGGGAATATTACACTATTAATCCCAGGTCGGGTCAGATATTTTTCACACTAAAATATAAATGTATTTTTTATTTAAAAATGCTTCTAACTCATCATCCTGGCATTTTTTGTGTCAGGATATAGGTTTTTAAGGAAAAAAAGGATCGCATTTATATTTTAGTTAGAATAATTAATTGTGTGCCATGTATGATCCCATTTTTCTTTACCGTCTTCTCTCATCTTCCCTTTCCAAACCTCATAGGCACCAAGGCTTCAAAATCCCAATTTTATACGTGAATTCTTCCTCCTGTAACGCCCCGGTTTTTGGGCCTAGCAGTTTTGGGGGTTATTAGATGGTCCGGTGGATCGAGTTAGAGATTAGAGTCAGATTCGGGATAATATATTTTTCGGTGAGATAAAAATATGGAAAATAGTTAAAAAATAATCTTTTAATATATAATGATTTTTGGTGGAATCAATTTTGGAAAATGAGTTTTGGAAGTCGGACATTTTGGCTAGTGACCAAAATGCAAGTTTTGAAAATTGAGATTTTCTAGTGACTAAAATGAAAAGGGTCAAATTCTTAGAATCTTTAAGGAGCTATTTTACCAATTTGTTTCTGATGGTTTCTCCCTTAATTAGACTTATTTTAACATGTGTTTTATTATTCAATTAAAAGAGATTTTTGGTTAAAAGACGGTTATTGGTTTTAGAAAATAAATCACGTTATTTTTCTCTCCATTCTCTCCTCAGCTAAACACTCAAGTTTTCATCAAATTCCAGAGGTGAGATGGTTTCTAACTTGATTTTATGGTTTCAAATTGTTTAACTAAGATTGTTTATTCAAAATCTTACATTAATCTTGTGTTTCTTAGCTTTTATCAAATCAATTGAGGGAGAAACTTCACAATAGGGGTAAGGTCTGAGATCTATTCTATTGTATGGTTCTTTACTGAAATTCCCAAGCATTTGATCCTTGATTTTGTGTTTCTAATCTGATTTTAATGATTTTTTCAATGATTAATTGAGTTAATTGGGGGAAATGAGTTGATTCACGTATTGAATCTGTTTTCTGGTAATTAAGGATGATTTAATTCATATTGTGGATGTTTTATAATGTTGATAAGTTGTTGTTGTCAATGGAATCCCGAAACTCTTGAATCTCTAATTTTTAGGTTGCTAGATTTGTGTTCTTGGGGTGTTTTGGTGACTGCGTGAATGCAGGGGGTGTTAGGTTTTTTTATTCTATTTTAGGCGTTGATTGTTGATAAAAGTGGTGTTAGATTGTTAGGTTGTGGCTGAGTTGTGTTTGAGAAGGTTTTGATGATGATTTCGGTTGTTGTGGATGGGTAATCTTGTGAAGATTGTGGAAATATGAAAGGATTTGTTAGTGCAGTGTCTTGAATGCATTGAGATGCATTAATCCTCTGTTGTGTTGTGGTCAAAGCAGGGGAAGTTGATCCGGAAGTGATTGGTGAAGCGTTGGAGGCTTCGGACACTTGATTTCACGTCGGCGAATCGAGGTTTCGCGTATTGGTGAGTGAGAACGTGGATTCCGGCTTTGGAATGTTTTAAAGGTGGTTTATGGGAGTTTAAGCTTAGCTTGATACGTTGGTTAAACTCGAAAGTAAGTAAAATGGATTTTCTCTCTCGGTCGTGCTATATTGTAATGGTTTCATGCACTCGTTTTAATTAACATGTTACCTACTGTCTAAGCATGTTTTAAAGTATTTGAAATACTGTATTTGAGCATTAAATGCTGAAGGATGCACATGGTAAGTGATTCTTGTAAGTAAGTGGTCTATACTTGTGGTTTAAAGCATGGTTGTTGGTTTGGAAAAATGATTGGTTAATGCTTGTTAAAAATAGTGAGGTAAATGTTAAAATGGGTAATTATATTGACAAGTGATGTGGTTTTAAAATTGTTATCGGATATAGTTGGCTGGCCATAGGATTGAGTGCACTATAATAAGTCGTCTTGGATGTTGAGGGGTTTAGATCCGTGTACCGAAAATTCTATCCGAGTACCCTAACGATAGAGGGGTTAAACAGTACTGAAAACTCTCGTTAGTGGATTAAGCGTCTAACCGATAAAAGGGGTTGGTGTCCCCAAGGGTTGTGTAAGTACCCGGTTGGTAATGTACCACGATTGTTATTTTATATCTATTCCGGTTGAGATGGGTTGAAGTGTTGGTTGAACACTTGTTGAATCCATGTATCCGATGAACTCTTTTGGTATTGGACTTGTTTAATGATCACTTGTAAGCCAATATAATTGTTAATGTGTCATTGAAAGGTTTATGTTGTATAATGTGATTTATACATGTTTACTCTTTAAGCTTTGCATATGGTTGTTATGCATGAGAATGCTTGAGTTGAGGTTAGCAATGAGATTTGCTATTGGTTAATGATACATGTAGCATATGGTTTAATATATGGTTTTGAAAGTGTTAAGTGCATGGTTTTTAAGGCATAATGTTTTATATGATGAAAAGTATGATTTAAAAAAAAGGGATTTCCAATGTGCTATTGAATAATGGTTTCAAATGCATTGATGGTGTATTGTATTTGAGCACTCCTCACTAAGCCTAGTGTGCTTACGCTCTCTTTGTCCATCAATGTAGAGAATTAAGGTCTCGGAAGGCAGCAAGAAGCAAGGGGATCCTAGTAAGACTTGGCTAATAAAGTATGTTTGGATTAGACTATAAGAATAAAGGCAATGAGGTACTTGTTTTGGTTTTGGGAGATGTTTGTTGAACTCCCTATTTGAGCATGTTGCGTGTTTTCTCTTGAGTTGTAAAAGGCCTATAAAGTTGGTATTTTAGTGTTGGTTTACATTTTTGAAATGTTGCTTGGATGAAAACTAGGATGCATGCTTCTAGCTTTTCATTTGATGCATAGATGCCATGTTAGGATGCTAAGTTTATGAAGCTTGGATGCTTGTGATATGCCTAGTATGCTGGTGTTATGTATTAAACTTGTTTGAGTGATTTGAGTGTGTTATTTGGATGAAAAATCAGCAAAAAGTGACATTACAGGTCCAGGCATACCAATACGCGTGGGACCGTATTGGTACGACTGGGTATTTCAAGGCTTGAGGGATTGGTACGAGCTATGAGTGTTCCGATACGCCAAGGCAATTTTGGCCCAGCGTACCGGTATAGAGGAGGGTATTTCGGTACGTGTTTTAGCCTCTGGATAATTGCATTTTCAACCCAAATCTGTGGTCCGAAACACATGAACCTGTGGATTTCAAAAGTTTGGTAAGTTAGTTGGGCGTATCGGTACGACACAGAGGTGTATCGAAATGGGGCGTTTCATACCGTATCGGTACGGTTACAACCATATCGGTACGGACAATAGCCAAAGTTGTTAATGTCACTATAGCACGGTTTTGACCTTTGCATTTTAGTCCATGAGTTTTGTTTATGCAATTAAATGCCCTTGAGTGATCAGATTGAGCTGAAATTTGAGATGTATGATTGAATCTTGATTAATTAAGGTTGGGTAACATTAAAACTGAGCTTTAATCCTGTAATTTTTTGGAATTGCAATTTGGTCCCTAAATTACATTTAAGACCAATTGGATGTCAAATCGATGCCCGATTGAGTTGGGTTTCATCTTCTGTCAGCATGAACATGTAGGATATTAATTAAGCACCTATACAAGGTAAAAGAAAAAAATGGTCTCGTTTTGGGGTTTCTTCTCACGGTTTACCTCGATAAACCTAATGTGACTCACTCGGGTCGGTCTGGCAGCTAGGTCGGGTCAAGGGGGTTATATTTGATGGTAGCAGAGCCATGTTTATGAAAGGTTAGGATGTTGTATTTGATCGTTGCTATTGTTTTTATGCACGATGCTTGTTTGTTATGTTTGGTGACAATTGGGAAATAGACATGATCATTGTGATGTTGTTTTGCGTTAAAACCTGATGTTGATATGCACGCTAATTGAGAAATGCACGCTGATTGTTTATGTTATATTGGGAAATTTTGGGAAACCCATTGCCTTATTATTATAGTCTAAAACGTTTTAATTTTTGGAAATGAAAGTCTTGGATCCTTGCTTGAATCTGGCCTGACTGTTTTCATTTTGAAATGATTATCATGCCTCAGATATATTTTAGCATGATAGGAGCAAGAAAAGAGTTGCGATCTAGTGCGATTTCTGCTGCCACTGGGCAGGTTGTTGAGGGAGATGTTGTGCCTCACAGAGGGTTACCACCACCCCCACCTATTCCACCTAAGGGAGTGGAACAAGTACCAACTGCGTCGGCTGGGCTAGGGATGGGTGATATGGCACCATTGATACAGGCCATGACCGATGCTTTTTAGGTAGCAGTTGTGGGTGTTCATGTTTCAGCACCACCGGTGGTTGGGCAAGGGTTTCTGCTTGAGCATCTTCGCAGTTTGGGTAGAGTTGAGTTTCGAGGGTTATCGTCTAAGGCTTCTAAGGGCTGGTTAGCTAGTACTGAGAGGATACTGGGCTAGATGAGGTGTACCGATGTCCGTAAGTTGGGTTGTACCGTTTTCTTGTTGCAGGGTGATGCTTATACATGGTGGACTACCACGATATCTGGTATGGTGATAGATGATGTGACTTGAGAGTTCTTCTGTGAGGCTTTTCGGAAGAAGTTTTTAGGAGTCTGATATCAGGATGATAGAAAGAGCGAGTTCATGACTCTTGTGTAGGGTAGTATGTCTATTGCAGAGTATGAGGTGCAGTTCGTGAGGTTGAGTCAGTATGCACCTGAGTTGGTTCCTGACGAGCATATGCGATGTGATCGTTTATGTTATGGGCTTGTGCACGATGTTAAGACATATATGCTTGCTACTGATTATACCAATTTTGATGTGTTGGTTTCGTGAGCCATGGATATGGAGCAAAATTTGGGTTTGGCTTCTGGATCGTGAGGTTCTAGTTCGGGTAAGAGAGTTGCCGATTCAGGTTATAATGGTGGTCAAGCTAAGAGACACCGTGACAGGAGGTTCCGTTTAGAATTGAGGCATAGCGGAGGTGCTGTTGGATGTGGTGTCCAAGGGCAGGGTACCCAGGCTAGAGCTTCGTTTAACAACTGTTGGGTTTGTGGATCTCGATATCGTATGAGGCGAGATTGCCCGCGTCTGGCCAGGGAGGGTCAGACACTTGCGCCTGTTGTGGCTAATGCTTACTGGAGTTGTGGGTTGGGTGACCATCAGAGGCGTGATTGCCCATTGTTGACTCGAGGTGGGCAGGGTGTTGTATCTGTTGTTGCTCCGCAAAAAGGTCGTGGTCGTGGCCACGGACCGTTTCAACATCGAGATGCTGGACAGAGGACTGTGGCTCATACCGTTGCTATCTAGCCTGAGGGAGGTGGACCAACTAGGGTGTATGCGCACCATGAGGGTTGCAATGACATCGATGTGATTGCAGGTACTTTTACCCTAGAGTCTTTGTCGTTTTATTCGTTGGTTGAGTTCGGTTCTACTCATTTATACATCTTGAGAGAGTATGCTAAGTTGGTTGATATATCTGTTGAAATCCTTAATATGGGTGTTAAAGTGACTAGTTCTCTTGGGAAGACAGTCGTGGTTAGGAGGTATCGTAGGTCCGCTGATGGTTTAGGGACATGAGTTTGCCATGGATTTGATGGAGTTGCCATTCCATGGTTTTGACGTGATTTTGGGTATGGATTGGTTGACCGAACATCTTTGAGGTTGTCAGATGATTATGAGGTGATGGTTGTTGGCAAGAATGCCAAGTTTTTGTCTAATGTTGTTTCAACTTTGGAAGCAAGTCGAATGTTAGATTCGGGATATCAGGCTTTCTTGGCCTATGTTATGAATCCTGGATCAAAAGAGTTAAGGGTGCAGGATGTTCGCACCGTATATGAGTTTTTGACTATTTTTTCGAAAGAGTTACCAGGGTTGCCACCAGACCGTGAGGTTGAGTTTGGCATCAAGGTCTTTGAGGGTACAGTACCAGTATCAATTGCATCATATCGCATGGCCCTGAAAGAGTTGAAGATGCAGTTGCATGAGTTGTTGGATCAGGGTTTTATTAGACCTAGTATATCACAGTGGGGTGTACTGGTGTTGTTTGTAAAGAAGAAGGATGGTACATTGCGGATGTGTATAGATTATCGGTAACTGAATAAGTTGACGATAAAGAACAAGTATCCCTTACCGTGGATAGATGATCCGTTTGATCAGTTCAGGGGTGCCTCGGTGTTTTCTAAGATAGATTTAAGGTTGGGGTATTACCAATTGAAGGTGAAAGAGGTGGATGTGCCCAAGACAGCCTTTCGTATGAGGTACGGGAATTATGAGTTTATGGTAATGCCTTTTGGTCTGACAATGCACCAACTGCTTTTATGGACATGATGAACCGTGTGTTCCATGAGTTTCTGGACCAGTTTGTGGTTGTGTTTATCAATGATATCCTCGTGTACTCCCGTACCGAGGAGGATCATGATAGCTATTTACGGATTGTGCTTCAGAAGTTGATGGAGAATCAGTTGTATGCCAAGTTAAGCAAATATGAGTTCTGGCTTAGGGAAGTCGTATTTCTCGAGCATGTTGTGTCGGCCGAAAGAATTTGTCGATCCTCATAAGGTTGAGGCTGTAACGAGTTGGAAGGCGCCGAAGTGTGTGATGGAGGTTAGAAGTTTCCTTGGTTTGGCGGGTTACTACCGAAGGTTTGTGGAAGAGTTCTCTAGTTTGGCGGCTCCGTTAACTAAGTTGCTACAGAATAATATTCGGTTTGAGTGGACGGAAGATAGGCAGTGAGCTTTTGAAAGGTTGAAGGAAGCCTTGATGCGAGCTCCAGTCTTGGTTCAACCAGAACCGGGAAAGGAGTTTGTTGTTTATAGTGATGCGTCGTATATTGGGCTTGGTTGCATGTTGATGCAAGAGGGGAAGGTAGTGGCGTACGCATATAGGAAGTTGAAGGTGCATGAACGTAACTACCCTACTCACAATCTTGAGCTTGCCGCGGTGGTGTTTGCCTTGAAAGTTTAGAGGCATTACCTCTATGGGGAGAAGTGTATGGTTTTCACGGATCATAAGAGTTTGAAGTATTTAATGTCTCAAAAAGAGTTGAACCTAAGACATTGTAGGTGGTTGGAGTTGTTGAAAGATTATGATCTGTCTATTGAGTACCATCCGGGTAAGGCTAACGTGGTTGCTAATGCTTTGAGCAAGAAGGTACCATCCGGGTAAGGCTAACGTGGTACGCATTGGGTACCGTACTGGTACGCAAGGACCAGCATTGGTACCCACTATGCAATATGCCCGAAAATGTGAATTTAAGTTCGAAGGGCTGATAATTCGAAGATGATGGTCCAATGGGCCTGTAATATGGTAAAGTGAATTGTAAAACTGAGAAACTGAGATTTAACCCTCATGTATGAACATAATGCATAAAACAACTTGGTAAGCTTTAGGTGACTTGTTCATGATAGAAACCATAGAGTGATGGTATTGATAATGATGATGTGTGCCATGTAGGCACTTGCTTAGTCGAGGCATCTTGAGTAAAGTGATGATGTGAATTAATAAGAATAATTATGTACTTCTCTATAATGTATTAACAACTCAGTAATGTAAAATAAATAATGTGATGACGAGTAGCAACGATAATGAGATCCTTGAGATCACGTTGTTTATATGTCGAGCAGGTGTTTGTTTAGTTGAGTCAGTTGATTGATGGGATCTGGATACCCAATGAGATTGTTGCAACACCATGGTTAGAGATGTTGAATGTATGTTCCTGATGTTGTATGGCACCGGGTCTCATATATTCGAAGGAGGATTCCGAGTATAGAGTGTACGTTCTCGAAGCTGTGTGTCCTCCAGTCTTATTCGAAGATATTCAGGGTGTTACATTTTAGTGTTTAGACATTGAAAAAAAGAGGTGTTCTGTGTTTGATCCCTAACACTTGTATTTCATTTTCGATATTTTCTCACTAATCACAGTTTAATATAAGTCTTATTTTTGTCAACATGTTAAGTCTCTAGTTTGATTTAATGGTTAAATGATGGGCAAGGGAGAGGTATTTGGTTTGAGCTACAAACACTTACATTTCATAATTTAGGAATTGGCACGGGTCGGGGTTCTGGCCTACCCGAATCTGACTTGAAAATAATTACTCTAAACCCAACCCGAAAATTATATTCTTCAACTCGATCCGACCCGAATCGATCTATATAAAAAAAATAATTTTAGGAATCTAATTGTAAAAAAATAAATTATATGGACCAAATCATAAATAAAAAATTCAATTTTAAAGACCTAGTTGTAAAAAATATAAAGAGGGACATTATTACAAATATCCCTAAAAATATATGGGGAACATTACACCATTAGTCTCAGGTCGGGTCAAATATTTTTCACCCTAAAATATTAATGTATTTTTTATTTAAAAATGCTTCTAACTCATCATGCTGGCATTTTTGTGTCAAGATAAGGGTTTTTAAGGAAAAAAGGACCACATTTATATTTTAGTTGGGATAATTAATAGTGTTAATTATTTGCACTAACTAATGATATTAAAAAGATAGAGAAAATTAAGCAAAATAAAAGTAGAGGAATTAAACATAAAATTTGAGTTTAGTGAAAGACCAAAATCAAAATTTGACTTATTTGAAAACATTGGACTATTCTGAACACTTATGAGAAGCTAATAAGAAGATATGTTTGAGCTTTGAACACTAGCCCATTGGGGCACCAGAAGCCCATATTACCACCATATTGGTAAAATCTGATTTAATAGTTTCGATAATTAATATGTATTTGGTATTACAGTTAAAAGTGCAATAATTAACTTAAATGTAAAAAATTGTATATATTCAAAAAGAAAAAAATATTTCATGCAGTGAAAAGCTTGTTTTTCACAAGTGGGTCTAATTTAGGGTTTATGGGTTTAGGTTAGGATTTATGTTTTAGGAGTTTAGGTTGTAAGCTTTAAAATTTAGGATTTAAGAGTTTAGGTTTTAGGAGTTTACATTATAGGCTTTAAAATTTAAAATTTAGGTTTCAATTTAGGGTTTAAGAGTTAGGGGTTGTGGTTTAAGATTTAGGGTTTTAGGATTTTTAATTTTTATAGTGAAATTAGTTATGTTTGTGGAAAAAATCCATTGCTAGTGTATGTTATAATTACCCTTTTTAAAATAGAGAAAATATTTCATATATTCGCAGTAGAATTTTTCCATAAGAGAGTTCAATTTAGGGGTTAGATTTAGAGTTTCTTGGTTTAGTATTTTGAATTTAGGATTTAGAGTTTAATTTAAGGGTTAAGATTTAAAGTTAGAGATTTAGATTTTAAGACTTAAATTGACATACTTGTGGAAAAAAAAGTTTCTCGCTGTCTATGCATCAAATATTAACCCTTTAAAATAATATTGTTTATGTTAGGATAGAATTATCATATTTTAACTTTCAGGAATTAAAAAATTTCAACTTTGAATTTTTGTTAAAATTTATTTATGAATTTTTTGAAAAACAATATATTTTAAGAAAACTTTTAAGGAAATAGTTATTGGATGTTCCTTTTTATAAATAATAATGGCAAAAGTTTAAATACGTAAGGATAATAAGATCATTTAATCCAAAATTACCAGTTTTTTTTAATCATAAAATCTGTTTATGTTGTGATATATCACATTTGGAAAATTATCTGACATATAAACCATATAACATTAGTTTATACAACTTTATCTATTTAGAGTTTAAAAGTGCTATTTAAGGTTTATGAATGTAGATTTTAGGGTTTTAAATTTTAAGATTTAAATACCTAGGGTTATAATAACTTCAATTTATACTATATATGCATAAAATTTACTCTATGGCCTTATTTGGTAAACATCGGTTTGAGCTAAAATCATAGGTTTAAGTTAAAATTAGAGGTTTAACCTATAGTGACCCCAGATTTCAAAATTTAAGGGTCAGTTTAATCCGAGTTGTGGGCTTTGCATTTGGGCCGAGAGTTTGGGCCTTTGAGAGCCTTTGTGGGTTCCTTTCTCTTGTTTGGTATGGGCCTTAGGTTGGAAATGGGTTAGGAGGAAGATGCAAGGGACAAGGAGGTAAATTTACCCCATTTTTGAGAGAGGTAAGGCTGTCTCTTTAATTATTTCTGCAGAAAAGTTGGGGGAATGATATCATCTTGTTCCCTTAGTTGATCTTCATCTCATTTCCCCATTCTTTTGCAAGAAAACCAAGTAAAGGTGTAATCTTTGTTCTTTCAAGTAAGAATCTCGGAATTGTGGTTGAGAGGAAGTTGTTCATCACTCAAGGATCTACATCTCAAGGTAAGTTTTGTTAGAAATGGTGGAAGGTGAAAGCTTTGGATTTTGTGAGGGTTTTGTTGGAAATGAGTTGTAAGGAGATTTAACCCCGTTTTTCCAGCCTTAGATTGATGTTATAGTTATCCTTCAACCCCTACAAAGTTGTAACTCGTTTTACAACTTCTTGTATAGTGAAAGAGTTGGGAGAAACTTCTAAGGAGCTTGGGAAGAGGAAGGCTTAAAGAGTTTGGCTAGAGGCTTCTTTTCCAGCTTAGAATCAAGGCTAGTACACTACTAAATCTTATGCCTTCACGGGGATCATAAATTAGATTACTTTGTTGCTTGAGTTGATGTTTTTGTTATTTGGGTGTTTAGAGATCCTTTAATGACATAATCCGGATTTAATGTTAATGACATGTAAAAATGGTAGTAAACCACCCTAAACACTCCTATAATATGTAGGATCGAGTTATGGGGCTAATGGTTGCATTTTGGAGCCTTGGAAAGTAATTTCTCGAGCCTAAGAAACCCTTTCTAGGCTTCGATATTGGTATTGGTATGTGGGGAGGCGGTACCGATACCCTAGTGTTCTGAGCTTTAAGAACACTATTTTATTGGATGAACTATGAAAGATGTATTGATACAGTATTCAACCTGTACCAGTATGCCTTGCAATGAGGTATCAGTACGGGTCGACCCGTACTGGTACGCGAAGAGCAAATGAAATTCCAGTAAGCTCAATTTGTATCGTACGCATGTGAGTACGATACCCACCTGTACCCTCTGGGCAATCTGCCTGAAAATTACATTTTGCTTTTAAGGGGCTTATAATTTGAGGACTATGGCCAAATGGGCTTCTAATGTGATAAAATAAATAGTAAAGCTGAGAAACCGAGATTTGAACCTTGTATACAAGCATAATGTGTAATAACTTGTGTAATGACCTGAATTTTAAAATTCGAGGGTCAGGTTTAATCGAGGCATGGGCCTCATAATTGGGCCGTGTTAATTGGGCTTATAGGAGCCTTTTGGACTAACCTAGTGTGTTGGGCTGGTGTTTGTGCTTGAATAGTTGAAGGTTAAAGGGATATGGGTGTAAATTCACTCTTGGGATAAAAAAGAGGGGGAAGGGGATTAATTTTTTCTGCTCATCTTTGTAAGAGCTGACCTCATTCTTGTTCCCCTTTGTCTCTTCTTTCTCATACCTTTATCTCTCCCATCCAAACCTTATAGTTTAAGACTTAATCTTTGGGGTTTTGAGAGTGAATCTCGGATTGTTGTTTGAGGGAGAGTTGTTCAGCATTGAGAGATCTATCAAGCAAGGTAATAATGGTTAGTTTTGGTAGAGAAAGGTGTTTTGGTGGGGGTTGTTGTGGGAGAAAGAGAATGGGGTTTAAGAATGATTTTGGTATTTTTGGCTTGGGTATGCTTTGGGTGATCTTCAATGGTAAATTGTGGAATTGAAGTTGTTAGGGCTTAAAATTTGTAGTAACTCACCTAATAACTTTACCATAACTTGTATGAGCAATTTCGGGCTTAACCATTAGGTTAAATGAGATTTTTGGGTGAAATACGAACCCAGACTTTAAAATTTTGGGCTTGAGTACCAATACTGCTGGACGAGTATCAGTACGCCTAGGTAATAAAGAGGGCCGCTTGTGAGAGGCGTATCGGTACTGTTGGACGCGTATCAGTAACCTCTTACTTAATAAAAATTCTAGTAACGTTTTTGCATACTAGTACGCTAGGGGCGTATCGGTACTATTATTCTATTGCTTGAGAAACGCTTTTGTGTATCGGTAAGCAAAGGTGGGAGTACCGGTACGGGTGAGGATCGGTACAAGGTGGTTCATGTACTGATACTAAGTACCGATACAGGGCCGAGCTTATAGGTATGGCTTGAGAACCCATTTTTTTGAACTTAAATTAAGTATCGATACTCGGGGGGAGTACCGGTACCTAGAGATGCGTATTGATACCCATATAGGAGTATCGGTACTCGTTGGGTAATCTGCCCAAAGAATTTGAGTTTGCGTTCGGGGGTTCTATAATTTGAGGCAAAGGGCCCAAGGGGTATCTTAAGGTATAAAATAGATATTAAAACTGAGAAACATATATTTAAACCCCGTATGTGAAATAAAAGGCTAATAATTCGATAAATATTGGGTGAACTGTGTGAAGTAGTAACCCATAGAGATTCTAGGTAATCAGTTGATGCTATGTGGTGGCTAGAGCCCTTGCTGTGTGCTGATGGGTTGCCTAGATAGTTGAGTCATCCCTTGTTATTGGGATTTAGATACCCATAGAAGTGTGTTGCAATACCTTGAAGACTCCCGAATGTAAGATCCCGATGCTATGTGGATGTGGGCCTTTGATGAGAGATTCTGAGCATGGATGGAGGATTCCAATGCTTTATGGATGCGGGCCTCATCCCTACAAGTATAGGTTCCTAATACTTTATGTACGCGAGCCTTACTTGTAGTGTAGGATCCCGATACTTTACAGACGCAGGCCTCACTTAATGTTGTCGGTATTATCTATGTGATATTGTATGGACTTATAATGTATGTGATGTACTGTGGGCGAGATCATACATTCATAATGCTACGTGTTTAGTTGGTTATGGTAGCGCCATCTTTATCTTGCCATGATATCATTCATGTTGCATTGCTTTATTTATGATATCATTCATGTTGTATTGCTTTATTTATGATATTATTCATGTTGCATTGCTTTATTTATGATTTGCATGAAGCATGGTTGAGTGGCGGTGTATCCACTGAGCTTTCTTTGCTCAAAGTTTAGAATCGTTGTTTCTATTTGCAGGTAAGTAGGTTGTTGTGTGGTTTGGAGGAGCACCATCAAGGCTTGCATTTTAGCATCGACATTACTTGTTTAGTACAATTGCTAGATTTATTGGGCTATGTATTTTGTTGGACCCTATATGTAATTTTGTAACTCTTATTTTGTATTAAGTGGTCAAAGTCTAATGTTTTAAGTATTTGTAATTGGAGCTTTATTGATACCATTTTAAATACTTGGATTTTATCTATGTTTTAAATGTATGAACTTATGTTTTATTGGACTTGTCGTATTTTTGGGCTTGAAAATGAAAATTTTATTAGTATGGGTTTTTGTCTTATGGCCCAAATATGATATCTAGGTCAAGGATGTTAAGTTTAGTGGTATCAGAGCATAGGTTTAGCCAGTTCTAGGAAGTCTAAAAGGGTATATAGGTGTCTAGAGAATACATGCCCATTTGTCGAAGTCGTACTTATTTTAATGCTAAAATTTGATGGTGTGACCTGGTTTGTTTATTGTGTAGAATAGAATCATGCCAAGGAAGGCAAGAGACTGTGAGGAAAGTTTCGATTCCTAAGAAGGGAGCTATGATGAGGATTACATGCCTGGCGCAGCGGAAGTGTCTGAGGATATAGTTGATCACAGAGTCAAATATTTCCACATTTGAACCGAGCGTTGCATTGTGAGAGCTATACCGAGGGCATTCACTACCCCTCAAGAGGCACCTATTGAAAGGGTATGAAGGCAAGGTGCTGCGAACTTTCATGGGACGGGGCAAGATAACCCATTGCAAGCAGAACAATGATTATAAGATACGTGTTAGATTATGAGACAAATGAAATTGAGATCAGAAGATAAGTTGTCATGTGTTTTGTTCTTGTTGAAAGGCAATGCTAGAGAACGGTAGGAAACAGTAGCGCTTGGGTGGTACCCTAATCAACCAACTTAGGATAATTTCCTTGAAGAGTTCGATAATAAGTATGTGGGCGAGGCTCACATTGACACCTTGAGGGATCAGTTCAATCATCTTGTGCAAGAGAACCAGTGTATCTTTGAGTATGAGCAAGAGTTTCTTCAGTTGATTCGATATGCCCCCGAGTTGGTCGCCACTTAAAAGATGAGATGTAAGAGGTTTTTAAAGGGCTTGAAGAAAGAAATTCAAACTTATCTGACTGCTGTACCACCGAAAGTGTTCTTAGAGTTGACTTCGAGTGCCAAGTCTCTTAAGCAAGTGCAAGGCTTAACGTATAGCCTATCTAGTGGGCAAGAAAGTTTTGGTGGGAGAACCCAGAATCCCTCCAACAATAAATCACAGTCCTACCCTAGAAAGAGTAGAAACCGGTAGAACCATAATAGAAGAACCTTGAATCAAAGTTCGAGATCAGACCGGAGGTCTGAGTCAGCTGGCCGTAGGAGGCCATCTTTGTCTTCATCCATAATGAGCCCGAAGGGTTCACAGAAGAGTGCGGACGTACCAATTTGTGATCAATGTGGACGCAAGCACAGAGGCGAGTGTTTGGGAGCAGCAAATTTTTGTTATGTGGATTACCAGACCATTTCGTAAAGGATTATCTAGTAGCTATTATGACCACTCTATATCAGGTTTAGAGGACTGTATATCTATCCCAGAGGGGTCGAGGCCTTGCTCAGGGAGGAGCGAGCCATGTGTCGGGGGACACCTTTTAGTCTACTACAAGAGCGCTAGCTAGACAGTATACGGTCAGGGCTCAGGAGGACTGTACAGCTATAAATGTTATTTCAAGTATATTTACCTTATTTTCAGTTCCTATAATTGCTCTTGTGGATTCAGGATCTACCTACTCCTACATCTGTAGCGGGATATCTCAGCAATAAGGTATTCTTACCGAGGATCTTAAGATAGGAGTCCATGTGACTATTCTTTTAGGGTATGACGTGTTAGTAGATAAGGTGTATCGAAGGTGCCCGATTGATGTTCAACGGTCATTTTCCCAACAGATTTAATGGTTCTACTGTTTTAAGAGTTTGATGCCATCTTAGGGATGGATTGACTATTCAAGCATGATGCTAGTCTAGGATGTAGAGCGAAGAGCTTGAAGCTTCGTGTTGCAAATGGTTCTAATCTTGTTGTGAGAGGAAAAATAAACTTGTGCCTTTCTATTGTGGTATCGGCTTTGTCAGCTCAGAGGTTAATGCAACAAGGCTGTGAAACCTTCTTGGCTCATGTTGTTGATGCGAGGATTGAGGGTCCGATGCTTGAGAACCTTCAGATTATTTACGAGTTTTTTGATATGTTTCTAGAAGAGTTACCTAGACTACCTCCTGGTCGCGAGTTAGAGTTCTAGATTGATGTGATGCCAGGTATAACACCAGTATCCATCGCACCGTATCGAATGACACCGACAGAGATAAAAGAATTGAAGAAGCAAATTTAAGATTTACTAGAGAGAGGTTTTATCCAACTGAGTATCTCACCTTGGAGAGCACTAATCTTATTTTTCAAAAGAAAGATGGATCTATGAGGATGCGTATTGACTACCAACAGCTCAGTAAGGTAAAAATAAAGAATTGTTGTCCCCTTTCGAGGATTAATGATTTGTTTGACCAGTTGAGAGGTACCTGTGTGTTTTCTAAGATCGACTTGAGGTCGAGATACTACCAGTTAGGTTAGTGGATGAAGATGTCCATAAAACTACTTTTAGGATGTGGTATAAGTACTACGAGTTCTTAGTAATACCATTTGGGCTTACCAGCGCACATGCGGCTTTCATGGGCCTAATGAACCAAATCTTTCAACCGTATCTAGATTAGTTCGTAGTGGTCTTCATTGATGACATATTGGTGTACTGACGGTTAGAAGAAGAGCACGATTACCATGTGTGTGGTTCTACAGATTCTTTGAGATAAACGTCTTTATGAAAAGTTTAGTAAGTGTGAATTTTGGCTTTCAGAGATGGTATTTCTTGGCCATATAGTTGCCGTAAATGGGATCCGCATGGAACCTCAGAAAATTCAGGCTGTGGTAGGGTGAAAACCCCCCAAAGAATATTTTGGAAGTCCATAGTTTTCTAGTACTTGTCGGGTATTATAGACGGTTTGTTAAAGGTTTCTCCATTGTAGCCGCACCATTGACCAAATTAGGGTTTTTTTTGAATAGAATGAGAAAAGGCAGCAAAGTTTCGAGTAACTAAAAGTTTATCTCACGTAGGCTTTGGTCTTAACACAACCCAAGCCGAGGAAAGAGTACGTCGTGTTTAGTGATGCCTCCTTAAACGAGCTAGGTTGTGTGTTCATGCAAGAGGGTAAAGTGGTTGCTTATGCCTCAAGGCAACTTAAACCTCATAAGAAAAATTATCCTACGCACAATTTGAAGCTTGTTGTAGTCATCTTCGCACTAAAGGTTTGAAGACACTACCTGTACGAAGAAAAGTGCTACATCTACACCGATCATAAGAGTTTGAAATACCTGCTTACTCAAAAGAAATTAAATTTGAGGTAACATCAGTGGATTGAGTTGTTGAAGGACTATGATTGCATCATAGAGTATCATCCCAATAAAATGAATATTGTAGCTGATGCCTTGAGCCGAAAATCTATATCGAACTTGAGTGTTATGTTAGCTCGATTAAGGATGACCGATGATGGTAGTCTTTTAGTTGAGTTGCATGTTAAGACTATATTGGTACAAGAGATAAAGAGGACTCAAGTTTTGGATGAAGACTTGGTAGGACAGATTGAGGCAGTTCAGAGAGGCGAAGCCTCAGACTTTGAGGTACTAAATGGTGGCTACTTGTACTTTAAGGGACGATTTTATGTTTCGGCCTTAGGAGATTTGAGGGACTGCATCTTGAGAAAGGTATACCATATTCCATTCGCTGTACATCCAGGGAGCAACAAGATGTACCAAGACATTCGACCCTTTTATTGGTGGCAGTGTATGAAAAAAGATGTCTTTGAATTAGTGACAAGATGTTTAGCTTGCCAAAAAGTAAAGGTGAAACATCAAGTTCTATCAGGTTTGCTTCAGTCGATTTAGATTCCACAATAGAAGTGGGATCGAGTCACCATAGATTTTGTCACCAGCTTACCAATGAATCAAAGGAAACAGGATGCTATTTGGGAGATAGTGGATCGTTTGACAAAGTCGCTCATTTTTTCCTATACGTATAGATTTCACCTTGGAGAGATTGGCTCAGCTGTATATAAAGGAGATAGTGAGGTTGCATGGAGTGTCATCATCGATTATTTTAGATAAAGACCCACGTTTCATAGCTTAGTTATAGAAAAAAGATCCATAATGCTTTGGACACCAAGTTGTATTTTAGTACAGCTTTTCACCCTCAACCCGATGGCCAGTCAGAGTGTGTTATCCAGATTTTTGAGGATATCCTCCGATGTTCCATAAAGAGTTGGAAGGATCAGTTGCCACTTGTAGAATTTGCTTACAATAACAGTTACAATCGAGCATAAAGATGGCTACTTTTGAGGCTTTGTATGGGCGTAGGTGTAGGATACCTTTATATTGGACCGAGCTTAATGAGAGGTGGATTGTGGGATCCGATTTGGTTAGACAAACTAAATAGAATGTTCAGAATATCAAGAAAAGGTTGCAAGCGGCCTTTGATCGTCAGAAGGCCTATGCGGATCATAAGCGCAAGCATATTAAGTATGATGTTAGTGAAAAAATGTTTTTCAAGGTATCTCCATGGAAAAGAATCATCCAGTTTGGACGTAAGGGAAAATTGAGCCCAAGTTACATCAGACCATATGAGGTTTTTGAGAGAGTTGGACCAGTGGATTACCAGTTAGCCTTACTGCTAGAGTTGGCACGTATCCATGATGTTTTTCATGTGTCCATATTGAGACGTTATAGTTTCGACCCTTTGTACATTGTTTCGCTCGAAGAGATTGAGGTCAATGCCAATCTGACGTATGAGGAAGAGTCGGTTAGAGTACTTGACACAAGAGTCAAGAAACTTTGCAACAAGTGTGTACCCTTGGTGAAAATGTTGTAGAGGAACCACGATGTTGAGTAGGCAACGTAAGAAGTCAAGGACGACATGATGGGACTCTACATGTATATGTTTCTATCAGGTAAATTTTAAAGATAAAATTTTCTTTAAGGAGATGAGAGTTGTAATGACCTAGATTTCAGAATCTAAGGGTCGAGTTTAACCGAGGTATGGGCCTCGTAATTGGGCTGTGTTAATTAGGCTTATAGGAGCCTTTTGGGCTAGCCTTGTGTGTTGGGCTGGTGGTTGGGCTTGAATAGTTGGAGGCTGAAGGGATAGGGGTGTAAATTCACTCTTGGAGTGAAAAAAATGAAGAAGGGGATTAATTTTTCTGCTCATCTTTTTAAGAGCTGACCTCATTCTTGTTCCCTTTTGTCTCTTCTTTCTCATACCTTCATATCTCCCATCCAAACCTTATAGTTCAAGACTTAATCTTTGGGGTTTTGAGAGTGAATCCCGCATTGTTGTTTGAGGGAGAGTTGTTCAGCATTGAGAGATCTATCAAGCAAGGTAATAATGGTTAGTTTTGGTTGAGAATGGTGTTTTGTTGGGGGTTGTTGAGGGAAAATGGGAATAGGGTTTTAGAAGTTTCATTCTCGTTTAGATATGTGTTTTTGACTCTCTTAATCCCCCAATAATGTTGTAACATGTTTGGTAACATCTCTTGTAGTGAAAAGAGGTTGAAAACTCTTCCAAGGATCAAGGGAAGAGCAAGGCTTGAAGCTGTGCTAGGGGCTTCATTCTCAGCTGTGGAATCAAGGTTAGTACACCACTAACTCCTATGAATTCCTGCAACTCATAAAAATAGGCTTGGGTACATGATTTTGGTATTTCTGGTTTAGGTATGCTTTGGGTGATCTTCAATGGTAAATTATGGAATTAATGTTGTTAGGGCTTAAAATTTGTAGTAACTTAGCTAATAACTTCACCATAACTTGTAGGAGCAATTTGGGACTTAACCATATAGGTTAAGTGGGATTTTTTGGTAAAATCCGAACCCAGACTTTGAAATTCTGGGCTCGCATACCAGTACTGCGGGACGCGTATCGGTACGCCTAGGTAATAAAGAGGGTAGCTTGTGAGAGGCGTAGCTAGGGGGCGTATCAATACTACTATTCTATTGCTTGAGGAAGGCTTTCGTGTATCGGTACTCAAAGGTGGGAATACCAGTACAGGTGATGATCGGTAAGGGGTGGTTTACGTACCGATACTAAGTATCGATACATGGGTAAGAATATGGTTACGGCTTGAGGACCCATTTCTTTTGAACCTAGATTGAGTATCGATGCTCAGGAAGAAGTACCGGTACCTAGAGAGGCATATCGATACCCATATAAGAGTATCAGTACTAGCTGGGCAATCTGCCCAAGAAATTTGAGTTTACATTTGGGGGTTCTATAATTCGAGGCAAAGGGCCCAAGGGGTCTCTAATGAGTATTAAATTTGAGAAACAGAGATTTAAACCCCGTATGTGAAATAAAAGGCTAATGATTCGATAAATATTGGGTGAATTATATGAAGTAGTAACCCATAGGGGTCCTAGATGGATCAGTTGATGCTGTGTGGTGGCTAGGGCCCTTGCTGTGTGCTGATGGATTACCTAGATAGTTGAGTCATACCTTGTTATTGGGATTTGGATACCCATAGAAGTGTGTTGCAATACCTTGAAGACACCCAAATATAGGATCCCGATGCTATAAGGACGTAGGCCTCATTCAAAGATGTTTGATGAGAGATTTCGAGCATGGATTGAAGATCCTGATACTTTGTGGACGCGAGCCTTATCCCTACGAGTATAGGATCTCGATGCTTTGTGTATGCGAGACTTTCTCATAGTGTAGGATCTCGATATTTTATAGTAATGTTGTCGGTATTATTTGTGTGATGCTGTATGGACTTATAATGTATGTGATGTGCCATGTGCGAGATCATACATTCATAATGCTATTTGTTTAGGCGGTTATGGTAGCGTCATCGTTATCTTGCCATGATATCATTCATGTTGCATTGCTTTATTTATGATTTGCATAAAGCATGGTTGACTGGCGGTGTATCCACTGAGCTTTATTAGCTCATCATTCAGAATTGTTGTTTTCGTTTGCAGGTAAGTAGGCTGTTGTGTAGCTTGGAGGAGCACCATCAAGGCTTGTGACATCGAGGAGAGATTCTGAGGCTGTGTGACATCGATACTCGAGGAGAGATTCTGAGTACGAGTGTACATTTTTTAGGCTGTGTGACATCGAGCCTCAATCTGAGTGTGTGCTCTCGAGGCTGTGTGACACCGGGCCTCACTACAGGTTTGTTGATATGATGTATATGTACTGTGTGAGATTAATGCATTTCTTGTTGTTTGCTATGTGTTTAGGCGGCTAGAGGTAGCGCCAACGTTGTTTTATTGCCATGATATCATCTTTAGCTACATGCTCTTATTTATGATTTGTATAAAGCATGGTTGAGTGGAAGTGTATCCACTGAGCTTCATTAGCTCATCGTTCAGAATTGTTGTTTTCATTCGCCAATTAATAGGTGGACGTGCATCGTTGGAGTACCATTGGAGTAGGACTTCAATATCGACTTGTTCTGAGTACAGTACTTAGATTATATTGTGCTATATATTCGTAGGACCCTATGTTTGTATTGTAACTCTATTTTGGATTTTAAACCGTGAGTCAAATGCTTTTAATTATGTATTTTAAATGGAATTCCCATGTAAATTTTAACAGTGTATCTACGTCAAAATATTTGAACTTAATGTTTTTATGGAAATGGATGTGGTTTGGGCTAAACTAGGTTGGAAATTTTAATGGAAATAGGTTGGGCTTCAGGCCCAAATGTAACATCCAGGTTGAGGGTGTTATATGACCAGTCAAATATGCTAATTTGAATGTTTGATGAATATCAGATTGAAATAGCGGATTGAGGTGAAACCTCTAATTTTGAAAAAGCTGCTAATATGAGTGTTTTGAAATTATAGTTTTTGATATAAGAGTTATAAAGACCCTTTTACCCTTAACAATTATAAAAAATCTTCAAATAACCTAAATTTAACATTTTCTATTTTAATTTTTTACAGTCACATATTTACACTGTGATATTTGTAAACTAATATTTTTTGTTGGCATAAAGTCAAAAAAATGCCCCTAACGTTTGACTAAAAAGTCATTTTGGACCCTATTCTTTTTTAACCAATTTAACCCCTAACGTTTCATTTTGGGTCAAAATGGCCCCTCTGCAGATGAAAATTGTTAGTCAACTAACGATCAACAACTTGAAATGACTTGACAGAATGATGCATCAAAATAAAAAATATTTTATATTTTATACAATTTTATAAAAATATTTTTTGACTAATGTGCCATTATGTAAAGACAACATATTTATCTATATGACACTGCTATCGCGGTGTGCACTGCCTTGTAGGTTCGTCGCGTCATTTCAAGCTACTTATCGTCAGTTGACTAACAATTTTCATCCGCAGAGGGGTCATTTTGACCTAAAATGAAACGTTGGGGGTTAAATTGGTTAAAAAAAGAATAGGGGCCAAAATGACTATTCAGTCAAACGTTAGAGGCATTGTTTTGCATTATGCCTTTTTGTTTTCTTTCTTTTAATTCTCGCACATTTATATTTATATTTAATTAAATTAAGAATAATTATATAAATAATAAATTAATATATATGTATCATTCAAATATGCTTAGTAATGTTATATTAAAAAATATTTTTTATAATCTAATTAATATTAATAGATGCAAAATATTGACAACTAAAAACTATTCAAACAAGTATCGAATATAATCATATTTTTATATGTCATTTTGCTTGTTTAAATAATCAAACAACTATTAATTTTACCAAACACTTTCATACAATCGGCTAATACAATCTGCTAGTAAAATCAGTTAATGCAATCATCTATCAGTTAATAGAATCCTCTATCAGCTATCATCTATCCGCTAATTGCCACATACCTATATCTAATGCACCAGAGTTGTATGCAACTGTATAGCCACATTTAGCAAAGGGGTATAAACCGAAACTATATTCTTTTAAAAAAAGTATTTATAAATTTTATATAAACTATTAAAAATAAAGTCGGGCATCACTCTAAAAATTTACGTAAATTAAAATAATATTATACATTAATTTTTAAATTTTGGTATCACAATCTTTTTTTTTTGACCCCGCCTCTAATTGTATGTAATTATTTGTGTTAATAAATGAATAACATACTTTGCATGGGTTTCCAAACTTGGCTATTTAGGCTCCATTTGCCATTAGAGTGAGAAACGGCCGTTAAACTACAAACAAACATTGGTAGAAGTTGAATTTTTCAGCTGCCAATAAATAAGCGTTTAGGCGCTAAATAATAGACAGACACAACCAAACTAAGGTTCAACATTACTATTCAATGCAATTTTTTTTTTTTACGAATCACTAATTTTCTAATATGAAATCTGAATTCAGATACGAATCACTTTTTCAATATGAAATCTGAAGTGCACATCCCTAATGGATGTCAAGGTACCATTGAAAGAAGTGCCATATGAAAAATAGACAAGAAAAAGTACGCATCACCATTTTAGTGGAAAGGCCTTCTTTTTGCATTTTATCTTTAATTAGTGAATCATCTATATATATTTGCATCTCATATGAAGTAGGGGGCACGGTGTTCAATCAGTCGGCTCAGTTAACCGACTGAATTGAACTACCCAAAATTTATTAATCGAATTTTTTACTTTTAACCGTTAATTGAATTATTTTTTTTGAAAATTTTTAATCGAACTGAAAATTCTGTTAATTCAGTCAAATTAAACAAATTTGTTATAAATTTTGGGTAAATTATACAAATGGTCACTAAACTATGTTAAAATGATGTTTTTATTCACTAAACTTTCAGAAGTTATAAAACAATCATTAAACTTATTGAACTATTATAAAATGGTCATTGACTCATTGCAAGCTATAAATTATTGATAAATATTGAAAAGTTTAATGACCATTTTATAATAATTCAATAAATTTAATGATCATTTTGTGTTAATTTGATAAAGTTTAATGATAATTTTGTAATATATCAAAAACTTTAATGATCATTTTATAATTTTTAAAAGTTCAGTGACCAAAAATAAATATATGTAATATATATAATATGGGTAATTATTCCATGCACAAGCATTTGTGGAAACTTTTTTCAAAAAGCACCTTAGTTTTAGGGTTTAGGGATTTTGTTTAGGGTCTGGTGTTTAGGGGTTTTAGTGGATGGGTTTTGAATTTAGGGGGTGTGGTTTGAATTTAGGGTTTATGATTAAAATTTAGGGCTTATAGGTTAAAACCTAAATCCCTAACCATATTACCTAAAACTAAATTATAACCCTAAACCCTAAATTATAAACCCCCTATACTTTAACCCCTAAACTCTAAACCCTAAAACATATCCCTAAACCCTAAAACTAATGCACTTGTGGAAACTTTTCATTTCCACCGCCAGTGCATGAGATATTTTCGCATATAATATTTAAGGAAAACTACATATTTAGTACCCAACTATGTTCGTGTTACTGTTTTGGTACCCCAACTATTATTTTTGGCAAAATGGTACCTAACATTTTGTTTTTGTTCTGTTTTGGTACCCCAGCCGTTAAAAACTAACAGAGATGATAACGTGGCTTGGTATAATTAAATTTTTAGTCCGAAACACTTATATATTATCAATTTAGTCCAAAATCCACCAATTTAAAACACCATCTTAATTTTGGGGGTAAAACATCATCTTAATTTTGTCTCATCCCTTTCCCACCCCCTTCTATTCTCATCAGTATCCCGATCGTGGAGTTTGGGTCCTACAATAGACCCCACATTATTCCCTCATTGATCCGTAAATTCTAAAGTTTTGATTGTCCCTACCATGTTTTTAAATTGCAAAACCCCAAAAAGTGTTCGATTGAAAGAAGAAGAAAATTAAGGAATTTACAATTTTAATCCAAAAATTAAAATAATGTTTGAATTAATAAATTTTAGACTAAATTGATAGCTTGTATAAGTTTTTGGACTAAAACTGTTATTAACCCAAGCCACGTCACCATATCCGTTAATATTAAACGGTGGAGGTACTAAAACAGAACAAAAACGTAACGTTAGGCACCATTTTGCCAAAAATAATAGTTGGGGTACCAAAACAGTAATGCGACATAGTTAGGGTACTAAATATGTAGTTTTCCCTAATATTTAATAGATAATAGTTTTGGTTAATTCGATTAATTAACTAATTGCGAACCGAATTAACCGATAATCGAAGTTTGAAAAAAATTAACTATTAACCGAATATACCTAAAATTAACCGACCGATTAACAAAAAAAAAATTGGTTCAATCGGTCAATTCGGTTAAAACCGAATTATGAACACCCTAAATAGGGGTACAAATTAAAATATTTGTACTTACAAGTTACCCCAGTTTTACTTCAAAAGTATTCAATTTCGAATGGGTAATTATTGAGTCAATCTCAATGAATTCAAGTTGAATTAGTTAAATTCACACGTCTTAAAATTTGATTCGAGCAATTCATGAGTTTAATAGTTTTTTTAGTATATTTTATATATTTGTATTGTCAAATTACTTTTACCTTTTGGTGTATAATATTTGAAGTATTTAAAACTTTTTTATTTTCAAATATTTAGATTTATTACTAGGAAAGGTATTTTTAATTTTATTACGATATATCTTTTTAAGAAACCCACTATTTAATTAATATAAAAAATTGTATATGTAAATGATTAATTAGATATCGAACTCAACTTTGATTATGGCACCTGGATAGTCAAGCTTAAATTGTTTGTCTAGACAAACTTGAACTTCAAAAATCGAATTAAAAATAACAATCTCAAGTTTTAAATCATTCTCTAACTTATTATTATTCGAATTAAACGCAACTCGATTATAACCATGTACCTAAACATATAATTAGTAATCATTAATGCAATTTGTTAATACCTACAAATACCCACCGTCACGTGTCAAGACCACGTAGCCTGCGAGCATAGTTAGGCAAAGGACGTCCAACAAATACATAATGACGCGTGCGATCACCCACAAACTGCCTAGTACTCTCCGCAACCTGTGGTGAACGAACAAGACTGCGAACGGTATCGCACATAGGATATCCATCAATCACGTGACAACACACGTGATCACTGCGGATGACAATGCAAACCTAGGACGTCAAGCCATAGCCAATCCGGTCATAATGCCACGACCCCTTGTCACGACACATGTCCAAGTCGTATAAAAAGCAAATGCAACAAGGAAAATGAGGGATCTGTCACTCTGAGAACAAAAATACCCCATCAAGAAAACTACACCCGGACTCATGTCCATAGCCACCGTCAGAACCACTGCCAGAACACCATCTTTAACCCTGGTTCACTTTATCAATCAAAAATTGGTGCGGTGAGTGTGGATCGAGCATGTAATCTTTAGATTTTACAGTAAGTCTGAAAGTCCTAAAGATGGGTGGAGATAACCCAGGCGACCCAAGCCAAAAAGCGTTAGAGGATGATAACTTGATGGATCAGCCGACGGCGCCGGCCATACAGTAGCTACAACAGTTTTAGCAGAATTTTCGACAATAATTTTGGGACCAGCCCCTCATGGTTTGCAGTGGGACACGGTGCACAACTGAAGAGAGGGGAATCACCGTTAGAGGGCAGCAACCAACAATTTCTAGAAATGCGGGAAAAGATAAAGAGCATGAAAAAATCTTTGTTATTTTCAAAACAACAATATGAACAACAACAAAAGTTCATGCAGGACCAGGCTAAACATCATAAAATCGCGGAAGTGTAACACCCTGAATTTGGCCCTAGATGTTAGATGGATCGATTAGAAGGTTCGGGAGAACCGGATTAGGCAATTCGAGTTAGTGTCGGGAATTAAATCTTAACAAGTCGTTTTTGGCTAAAATAAATTATGGAAAAATGCTAGAAAATATTTAATTAATATTCTAAGGGTTTTGGTAAATTCAATTTGAAGGAATTAAATCTGATTTTGGAACACTTTGGTTCGGTGACTAAAGTGTAAAGTTTTCAAAATATTTTTGGTGATTAAATCGTAAAAGGGTCAAAACTTAGAATCTTTAAGGAGCTAATTAACCAAAAAAATTATCAGATTTTCCCCTTAATTTAGGCTATTTTAAAAAGGTTTCTAAATGGTTTTAATAATAAAATAAAATGGAATTGATAAAAAGGTTTTTAAGGAGTGCTTGTGAAGGAAAGTGTCATCAGCATCAAAGGGTCTATCTAGCAAGGTAAGGATGAAGATTTTGATAGATTTTGGTGGATGGTGAGTTTTGGTAGGGGTTAAAGAAGGACAACGAGAACGAGGGTTTTAACTTCATTCCTTATAGTTAAATCATCCCTTTAGTCTCTTTTAACCTTCCAGCAATGTTATAATTCGTCTTACAACGTTTCTTTATAGTTAAATAAGTGGGAAATTCTTCCAAGTAGATTGGGAAGAACAAAGCTTGAAGGGCTTTGGTTGGTGTAGCGACTATTTTTTTTCTGAGATGTGTCGAAGGGCCGCTACGAAAAATTAATAAAAATCGTAAAATCGCGTTTGGGGGGGGGTTCCCGCTTTTCTTGAAATTATTAAAAAGTGGAATATTTTAGGAAAAGCGTGTTTTAAAAATGGAGTCGCCACCGGTCACTTGGATTAGGTAGACTGGACACCGAAAACAGAACCAGAGATTCGAATTAGGTTTGAGAGTTGATTACGCACGGGGAAGGATTAGCACCCCTGATACGCCCAAAATTGGTACCAAATAGATTCATATCACACTTGTAAAGAAAAATAAAAATTTGATTTAATTTAATATGTAATTCCTAAAATCATGGTTCGAATATTTTTAACTTGCCTCGATCCACGGTACCAAAGGAGATGACATCCGGAGACCGGGATGACACTCCCACTAGAATACCGGGATTAAAAGGCCCTAAACTATGTGATGAATATAAGCATGAATAAATAAAAAACATGAATTAATGAGGAGTAAATATTAAATAAATAAAAACACGTGTATGTAATAAAGACATAAATACTGTAATATGTAACATAATAATAAGATACCTTATACATAACATTAGTTACCACGACACAATACATATACTATAACATAAAAAAACATAAAAGATGACATACTTTACGTATATAAATATATATATGAGAAATAAAATAAACAAACAAACAAACATTGACAATATATATCGAATATAAAACAACATAATAGTAAAAAAACAAAAAGCATGTAAGAATAAAATAAATATATTAACAAGAATATAATAAAACATGATAAAAAAATATGTAAACAATAAAAATAAAGATTAAAAGCTGAAATTGAATAATATTAAAAAGACGGGGACTAAAAATAAATAACCCATAAAACAGTTTTGAAATTAAAAGAAAAGGGACCAAATTTAAAAATAGTTGAAAAGGATGGGAATTGAACTGTAATTTACCCTTGAAAGCATTAAAACGAATTTAGGGGTGACATTAAATAACCATTTGAACTCAGGGGGACCATTTGTGTGAATATACCATGCGGCAAGACAGTTTTGAGAATATCAAAAACACAGAGGGACTTAGTGGGTAATTTTACCACTTTAAATATGATTTCATAAGTTTAGGGACTGATTTAAAATAATTCAAAAAGAATGGGGGACTGAGGGTGTAAATAACCAATGCGGCGAGCCAAAAAAAATGCGGGGGACTAGTGCCATAATTAATCCATTTTTTAAAAAATAAAGGTCTATAAAATGATCTCTTCAGGTCTAATATGGACTTTCGGCCATTCAAAAATTTTACTTAAAAATGAAAACCCTCCCCCTTTGTTTTTTTTTTGAAACCGAATCAGAAACCCCCAACCCAGACTCCTCCGGCCGCCCCATTTTCCAGAAACCACGACGGCTTGACCATTCCGGCCGCCGCCAAACACCAAAGGCCACCACCTTCTGGTTCTAAAAAACCCCTAAATCGAAACTCCTACTTTTAAAACAAAAGCCCCCCCACTTGCTTTATAAAATCTGAACCCAAAGGTTTTTTTCTTTTAAAACCGAACCCCTTTCTTTCGTTGTTTGTTCATTTTTTTTTTTTTTGAAAATTAGATCCTTAGATCTGTATCGGTGGAAAGGAGGAGGAAGAGAAGGAGTATTTGAATGGTGTCGATCATCGGCGGTACCTACCTCAGCCGCCATGCAAGGCAGCTGGCCGAAGCCGAGAGGATAAACGCTTAACCCTTTTCTATATTTTATTATTTTTGGATGCATGCAAGGAAAAAATAGAGGAAAAATTACCAATAAAGTTCTTTTCTTTTATTTCTGGGATGTTGAATCTGAGTACATAATGGTGGACTACATTTGTTTATATGTCTCTTTTTTTCTGATTTTGCTTACAAGATTGAGTAAACATTTAATGGAAACACTGTTGATCTGATTTGGATCAGATATCTATTTTTTTATGTTATTCGTGACCATGCTGGGTGGGTGAACCGGTGAGGTGGCGCGTACGGTGGCAGCGGGCTTTTCGGTGATGCAGCCACGTGGCGGGGGAGATAAATAGTTTCTTGGCTAGATTTAATCTTGGTCGTTGGATCAAGTCTGATCCAACGACTGAGATTATTTCGTTGATGAGCGACTCAGATTGGATCTTGGCGATAACGAGGTGGTCCTGGATCATGCCACGTGGTGTAGGCAGCTGAACAGTCTCGCGCGTGCTATTACGGATGATCTGCGTGTGTTCTCCACTCGCGCCTTGGCTGCGCAAAAAGAGAAGGGTATTAGGGGGTTTTTTGTATTAGATATATTTTAGGATATTAGGTCTGAGCTGGCTGGTTGGGCTTTGTAATTTAGATATTGGTTTGTAATATGTACATGGGCTTAGACATTCTTAATAATAACATGGGTTTTAATAATAATATCTGATATGTTTTCAATTTAAACCCAATAATAATAATACATGCATATATATACATACTTACACACACCTTAATATGTACATACACATAATATATTAATACACTCATATACAAAACATTCATGCAATATAAAACACATATATAATATATTAATATAAATATTATCAAACATTAATAACACATACACATAATATATTAATACACTCGTATACAAAACATTCATGCAATATAAAACACATATATAATATATTAATATAAATATTATCAAACCTTAATAACACATACACATTAGACACACATATATGCCCATATACATACAATTTTAATAACATATATTCATACGAGCTCACACCTATATTTAAGCATACATATTACTACACGTACAAATAAACATTAATACGTACATACTAACACACATATAATAGTTACTATAATTAACTAATATTGCTACAATATTTACAACCCGGACAAAAATGAGTGATTACAGCTGCCCTTCTTTGCTTGTTCTTGTGAAACGAGAACAAAGCAAGACCAAAAATCACTCATTTTTGTCCTACTTTCCTGTCCTTTTCTCTGGAATCACGGGTTCTTCTAAAACTTTCTGCTCTTCCTCGGCCATATCTTCAAGCTTCGATCTTTTTAATGCCCCGATTTGTACTCGTTTCGACATTCAAAAGAAAAGCTCGACATCATGCCCGAAGGTCTTACTGATGGCCCGAAGGTATTATCACCATGCCCGAAGGACTTACCGGTGGCCCGAAGGACTTACTGTTGGCCCGAAGGACTTAAAATCTGGATTCACACCGAAAATGGCTACCAATCTTCATTAAAATCTGGATTCACGCCAGAAATGGCTACCGGTATAAATCTTCAATAAAATCTGCTTCTTCAACATGAAGTTGCAGATCAAAATCTTTGGAAATCCTCAAATATCTGTTTAAACACAAGCAATATGTCTTTAAATTAGCATGACCCTATCTATATGATGCATGCAGTGTAAAACTCTTTTTCTTTTCTTCTTTCTTATTTTTCTTCTTCTTTTTCTTCTCCTTCTCCTTCTTTTTTTTCTTTTTTCTTTTTTTTTCTCTTTCTTTTTCTTTTTTTTCATTCTTTTTTTTCTTTGTCTTTCTTCTCTTTTTTTCTCATTCCTTTTTTTCCTTTTTTTATTTCTCTCTTTTTTCTCCTTTCTTTTTTTCTTTTTCATTCTTTTTCTTGACCCAACATTCAAAGTCTTGATCTGTCTCAACATTAGGGCAGGCGAAATGCCCCCACGCCCTGAACACATTTCTAAAATCTAATCTTTTTATAGCGTCTGAGCTGTAACCAACTCTCGGTCCCTATACTCTAATTCTCATTTAAAATTCTTAACGAAAAGGCAGTCGTTTCGAAAAATAAACTTGGATAATATGTCAAACATCTTTGAAACTAATGCTTGAGAAACACTATAGATATCTTAAAAATTAAAGTTTAGAAGAGAATGTCAAACATTTTCGAAAATTGATGTTTGGAAAGAAATATAATTCGAAAAAAAATCAAACATTTTGAAAAATTAACGTTTGAATGATTTGAGATTCTAAATGCCAAACATTTTTGACAATTGATGTTTGGAAGTAAATGAAAAATGTGTAAAGAATTGAAATTTGAATAAAAATGCCCAATGCTTGGAGGAAGTACTCAAAGAATTAAAATTTGAAGGAAACATGCTCAAACATTTTTGAAAACTAATGTTTAGAACAAGTGGTAAATATATAGAATAATTGATTTTTTTATTTAATTTTTTTTGGTTTAGACATTTTTGAAAACTAATGTTTAGTACAGTAGCAGAATTGTATGTTTAGAAAATATGGTCTATATCGGTGATGCAAGCATATGCATGGTCTCCCCTAGTCCATTTAGGTTTTTGAGAGGAACACTTCCCATACCTATTTTCTAGCCCGTTTAAGGTGGCTCTCTTGATCTCACCACTCATTATGCCCCCGTCCTTCCCTCATTTGGGTGTCGATCAGGCACTTCGAGGTTTGACGTTCCCTGAAGAAAGGTTAACCCTTATAGGAGGTACGTAATCTGAAGACTATCTCTTTTAGATATCTATAAATGATCAAAATGGTCTTTGGAGGCTTGTACTATAGACCGTGCTTTTGCACTCGTTTGATTAGTATATGCTCGTATGAAATATTTTCTTCTCCTTCGTTCATCGGATCGCTCTAGACTGCCCGTTTTTGGGTTTTTACCCCAGAGTTCATTTCCTTTCTCTATCTTCAAACTGATTTGGAATTTGGTCGACCAAGTAATCAATCTTCTATAACTCTTCAAAATTGATGAAAGAGTTTGTATGAATTCTTTGGGATTTTTCTTCTAGTCAAAACATTCATTCTTAACTTGCTCAGATAGGATACTTTTTTCTTTTTATTTTCGGGATCACTCTAGACTGCCCATTTTTTGGGTTTTCACCCTAGAGGTCATTTCCATCTTCTGTATCTTCGGATCGATGTATTATGTTCGATTTTGATGCCAACATGCTCAAGCAGATCACTATTTTCTCTTTATTTTTTGGATTACTCTAGACTATCCATTTTTGGGTTTTCACCCTAGAGGCCATCTCCTTTTCCTGTACCTTCTAACCGACTTGTTTTTTGGTCGGCATTAATGCTTGCTTTCTGTTCACAAGTGACTAGTCTTCCGAAATTCTTAAAAAATTGAGATTTCCTGAAGTCTCTTACTTATTTCTTCCAGCCGAGCTTCGTTCTTGAATTAATGTAATGTATTCTTTTCTTTCTCTATTTTTTCTTTATTCTTTCTTTATTCTTTCTTTTCTTTTCTCTTTTCTTTTCTTTTCTTTTCTTTTATTTTTTTTCTCTCTTATCTTTTTTTCTCTGACCATTTTGGGGCTTTCAGTCTTGAATTTCTTTTATTGTATTTGTATTAACCCTTGATATTTATTTCTGTTTGGAAGTAGTCAATTCTCCACGGTTCTCTTGATGTTTATTGGCTAGTGACTTCTTCATGTGTCTTCTTTTATTGCACTGTTCAACTTAAAGCGCTCACTCTTTTTTTCTTCAGTTCTCTGCCTGGCATTTCTTTCTTTGCTTGTTTACTTGCTGATCCTAATATTGTCTTCAATCACTTCCCTCTGGCGATTCTATAGTCTTTATATCCAATATTTCTGGTCTCATTTCTTCTTGCTTGGTAGGTGGAAGAGTACCATTCGTCATCTCGTTCATAGATATTGAGAGAAAATCTTTAGGGGGATAGAAATTTAGGGTCAACACTCAATTCAAGGATCTTAAATGAAAAGTGCCTAAGAAAGGATTTTTCCTAAAATGGGAACTGCCCATTATCTAAACACTCATTTTGTTCCTCCGTCGACCTAAACTGGGAAAATTAAAAGAGAATGGACCAAATTTAAAAACAGTTGAAAATAAGGGGATTGAACTATAATTTACCCTTGAAAGCATTAAAACGAATTTAGCCTTGACATTAAATAACCATTTGAACTCGGGGGGATCATTTGTGTGAATATACCATGCGACAAGACAGTTTTGAGAATATCAAAAACACGGAGGGACTTAGTGGGTAATTTTACCACTTAAAATCTAATTTCATAAGTTTAGGGACTGATTTAAAAGAATTCAAAAAGAGTGGGGGACTGAGGGTGTAAATAACCCATGCGACGAGCCAAAAACAAAAAAAGAAAAAGAAAACGCGGGGGGATTAGTGCCATAATTAATCCATTTTAAAAAATAAAGGTCTATAAAATGATCTCTTCAGGTCTAATATGGACTTTCGGCCATTCAAAAATTTTACTTAAAAATGAAAACCCTCCCCCTCTGTTTTTTCTTTGAAACCGAATCAGAAACCCCCAACCCAGACTTCTTCGGCCGCCCCATTTCCAGAAACCACGGCTGCTCGACCACTCCGGCCGCCGCCAAACACCAAAGGCCACCACCTTCTAGTTCTAAAAAAAACCCAAATCGAAACTTCTCCTACTTTTAAAACAAAAGCCCCCATTTTGCTTTATAAAATCTAAACCCAAAGTTTTTTTTTTCTTTTAAAATCGAACCCCTTTCTTTCGCTGTTTGTTCATTTGTTTTTTTTTTAAGTCAGATCCTTAGATCTGTATCGGTGGAAAGGAAGAGGAAGCGAATGATTATTTGAATGGTGCCGATCATCGGAGGCACCCACCTCGGCCGCCATGCAAGGCGGTCGGCCGAAGCCAAGAGGGTAAATGCTTAACCATTTTTCTATTTTTTATTATTTTGGATGCATGCAAGGAAAAAATAGAGGAAAAATTACCAATAAAGTTCTTTTCTTCTATTTCTGGGATGTTGAATCTGAGTACATAATGGTGGATTACATTTGTTTATATGCTCTCATTTTTCTGATTTTGCTTACAAGATTGAGTAAACATTTAATGGAAACACTGTAGATCTGATATCTATTTTTTTATGTTATTCGTGACCATGCTGGGTGGGTGAACCGGTGAGGTGGCGCGTACGGCGACAGCGGGCTTTCCATTGATGCAGCCACATGGCGGAGGAGATAAAGAGTTTCTTGGCCAGATTTAATCTCGACCGTTGGATCAATTCTGATCCAACAGTTGAGATTATTTCATTGATGAGGGGCTCAGATTGGATCTTGGAGATAACGAGGTGGTTCTGGATCATGCCACGTGGCATGGGCAGCTGAACGGTCTCGCGCGTACAGACGATCTGCGCGTATTCTCCACTCGCGCCAGCTGGCTAATCTTGCATTGATCTCAGCCGTTGGATCAAGATTTGATCCAACGGCTCTCCCTTGGCTACGCAAAAAGAGAAGGGTATTAGGGTTTTTTTGTATCAAATATATTTTAGGATATTAGGTCTGGGCTGGCTGGTTGGGCTTTGTAATTTAGATATTGGTTTGTAATATGTAAATGGGCTTGGACATTCTTAATAATAACATGGGTTTTAATAATAATATCTAATATGTTTTCAATTTAAACCCAATAATAATAATACATGCATATATATACATACTTACACACACCTTAATACGTACATACACATAATAAATTAATACACTCATATACAAAACATTCATGCAATATAAAACACATATGTAATATATTAATATAAATATTATCAAACCTTAATAACACATACACATAATATATTAATACACTCATATACAAAATATTCATGCAATATAAAACACATATATAATATATTAATATAAATATTATCAAACCTTAATAACACATACACATTAGACACACATATATGCCCATATACATACGATTTTAATAACATATATACATACGAGCTCACACATATATTTAAGCATACATAGTACCACACGTACGAATAAACATTAGTACTTACATACTAACACATATAATAGTTACTATAATTAACTAATATTACTACAATATTTACAACCCGGACAAAAATGAGTGATTACAATTGGAGTCTTCCTTTTCAGCTTTAGGATCAAGGTTAGTACACTACTAACTCCTTTGTGTTCCTGGAAATCATGAATTTGATTGCTTTGTGGTTTGGTTGACATTTTGGTTCCTTGAATGCTTGAAGCCTCTAAAATGGTAAATCTTAAAAGTAAGGTTAATATGGCTAAAATTTGGTAGGAAACCACTTCCCATAGCTTGTAGGTTCGTGTTGGGACCTTAGCTTTGGGTTTTGGGGCATGAGAGGTGATTTATGAACTCTAGAAAGCAAATTCTGGGTTCGAGTATCGATACGGGTTAGATGTGTATCGATACCATGTGTTAATCGTGATGAACACAGACAATTCTTGAAAGTTGTATCGATACGCCTAAGGAGGGTATCGATACCCCTTGTTTTACAAGAATTTCTGTAGCCAAAATTGGTATCAGTGCGCTTGGAGTGTGTCGATACCAATAGGGTATCAATACACGGACCCCGTGTATCGGTATGGGATGTTGAGTTAAACCCTTTTCAAACACAAACCAGGTATCGATACATGTAAGTTGGTATCGGTACCCACTAGACCATATCGATACTCACAAGTGGGTATTGATACTCACTAGGTAACCTGCCCGAAAAATAAGATTTAAGTTCGAGAGACCTATAATTCGAGGACTAAGGCCCAATGGGTTTCTAAAGTGGTAAAATAAATAGTAAAATTGAGATTTAAACTTCATATACAAGCTTAATGGGTAATAACTTAAATGAAACCTTGGGTGACTTTTCGTGTTGTTTGAATAAGGATCCTTGGTGGATCGAATAATGCATGCATGCCATATAAGGGCATTATTATAGCTGAGTCACCTTGGTTGATGAGGATTTCGGATACCCATGTAGAAAGAGATTGTTGCAACATTGTGGTCAAGATTTCAAATGTATGAACCTGAGGCTTAGTGGGACCAAGACTCATTCAAAGGCTCAATGAGAGATTTTGAGCATGAGTGCGTATAACCGATGCTTAGTGGAACCAGGCCTCATTTAAAGTGTGTGTACCCGATGCTTAGTAGAACCAGGACTCACTCCAGTTTGTTGATATTATGTATATGGTTGCTATGTGAGACTATTTACCTTCTATTGTTGATATATGTTGGGACCGCTAGAGGTAGCGCCACATTGATATGTTATGATTAGCATATTGTCATATTTAACTGCATGCTCTTATTTATGATTTGCATAAAGCATGGTTGAGTGGAAGTGTATCCACTGAGCTTTGTTAGCTCAGCATTTAGAATTGTTGTTTTCGTTCGCAGGTTATTAGGTTGGCATGCATCATTGGAGCACCATCGGAGTAGGACTTTGGCATCGACGTGTGTCCGAGTAAAGTACTTAGATTTATTTGGGATTGTAACTCTTATTTTGGATTTCAAATTAAGCGTCGAATGCTTTAACTATGTAATTTTGAATGGAGCTCCTCATGTAACGTTTTAACTATGTTTCTATTTTGAAATGTTTCAAACTTAATGGCTTAAATGAATGATATGTGATTTGGGCTAAATCTAGTTGCGCTATTGTACAATTTTGGTTTTGGGGTTGAGGCCCAAATGTGACATCCAGGTCGAGGGTGTTACACCTCTGCCACATCATCATCGTGGATTCCATGTCATCATCGTTAACTGCCACGTCAGCACTGTAACGGTCAACATTGGTTAAATGGTCAATTTGATCGATTTCGCAAACTGGAAGGACATATTCGATGCGTTTTTCAGTGAAAGGCAAAATTTATTTTTTGGGTCGAACTCAAGAGCAAAAATACCCCTTTAGCTAAAAATTAATGATATGTAACGATGTGTAACGTTAATAGTATATAACAGTGTATGTCGCTCGTTCTAGACTCATCCATTTATTTGGTGACAAATTGTTGTCAAATCAAACGATTGAATCTAATTATAAATAATTTACTTCTTAATATACGGTAGAACAATTTTTTGTTTTCTTTTTCATAATTATTGAACGACATTCACATTTGTATGTAATTATGATATTTTTTAAGGCAAAAGGTCAAAAGTAGCCCATAACATTTGACCTTTTGGTTACTTTAGCCTCTATTATTTTTTGGGTCCAAACAACCACCTAACGTTTCATTTTTGTTCAAATTTCACCCTCGTTAGAGGGAAAACATTACAAACGGTCAACGCACGAGGCTAACGTGGCACTTTGCTGACATAGCATCGTGATTTTTTTAAAATAATTACTTTTATATTAATTTCTAACCAATCAGACGCTGCCACAAGGCACCAACCAGATGATGCCACGTGGTTGATTGGTTCTAAGGCATAAGAAAGAGGCAAAATTCAATAAGTATGCTTAAGGGGATTTGAACCTGGGTCATATGGTTGAATAACTCAACAAACAACCACCAAGACAACCTACTATGTTGTTATTTTTCACCACTTATTTTATTTATTCATTACTTTATTTGTTTGAAATTGAAGATATATTGATTAAATTATTCGTAATACATCCTAAAACCTTGAACCCGTAAACCCTAAACCTAAAACTAAAGCCTTAAACATATAAAACCCTAAAACCCTAAATTTGAAACCCTAAACTCCTAAAACCTAAACCTTAAAACCCTAAACGCTAAACTTAAAACCCTAAACCCTAAAACTCGAAACACTAAAACCTAAACCCATTAAACTGAAACACAAAACCTTAAAATCCAAACCCTAAACACATAAAACCCTAAACCTATAACACCCCCTTCCCGACTCCAATCATCAGAGTTAAGTCAGAAATGTCACAAAACAAATACAATGTTGACAATGACATTTTTTTCAAAAATACTATAAAATTTAAAACCGTAAAAAATATTTATATTGACTTAAAACACAAAATCAGAGCTCTTTTACCTTTCAAAAATAACAAAATAGCTATTCAATAAATAATAGACTCTGAACTAAAATAGAAAATTTTATTACATTTATACATGCCAATAAAATTAATTAAAAACCTCAAGTAGGATGTCATTATTGTGGTAGCTTGATGAAATTCTCTGAACTTGGTGCAACGCCTTGCTTACTCCAATATCTCGAATCACCTACGTGTGCACAATCAAACACACGCTAAGTACGAACTTAGTGAGGCAATAATCAAGATTAAAAACAACTAAATAAGCTTATTCAATTTCATGACTTATGAAACCTCAAGGCTGCATATATATATATAACATGCCATATGCCAATATACTAACATTTATATTGCATTGGTAATGATTTACTACATGCCAATGCCATCAAACTTCCATGCTTGTCTATTTGTCATAATATGCCATATATGCGTATATGCATCATGGTCACTAGGTATGTATTACCATCATGTTAATCATATATTAACATAATATAAGCCTTATATAAATTTCTTACCAATATACTTTTCATTTATTCCAAAAGCTCATAAGCTTATTCACATGTTTATCTTTTATTAACCAATAAACCATAGCCCAAATATAAGCCTATGAGGACACTGGGTACTCGAGTCAAATATGCATCGAAGTGCTAATACACATAGGTCGTGCCCACCATCTGCACATAAGGCTATGCTAACCATTTACACTAAGTGTACTTTATATACACTATAGTGCTAAACCGAGTATGCAATTTGCTGTTGGACACTATGGCATGCCAACTATACCCCGTCCCTCAATGACATACTTGGGCATATATTCCATATTTATTTTGTCCATGGCAATGCATATCTACACAATTTAACATTGGGCAGTTCATACCCGAAATAACATTCATAATATAACATTATATATAACTAGTGATCCATGCATTTATGTTCAACTTTTGACATATTTAAAATATGTGAATCATATGCTCCATAACATAAATATAATGACAATAAAATTTGGGTAGGATCATCGCAAGCCATCCCAATAATGTATAATATCAATGTATTATAATATGTATGCAATTGCACTCACCTTGGCCACTTAACACAATGCCTCACTAAGTCCTAGTTCGATCTTTTCTTTCATAGTACCTCGAACCTTCTTTGATTCAGACTTGACATCATTAATCACATGAATAAAATAAAATATTTCTTAGATTCAAATCTAACAATACCTTAAACATGTTGTCTAATATAATCATTCGAATATAAATTTTCCAAATATTTTCCTTTCTACCTTGTATTGTTCAATAACACATTGTGGTCCTTAGTGACCAATTTGAACTTCCAATAATTCTTCAGAGCCAGCTAACTAACATTTAAATACAAAATGTTTCAAATTCCATTTTCTGATAGCTTGCGCTACCTTCAAAAAGATTTACTTATACAGAGCAGAATACATGCTGGATCTTAATTTCCTTTATACTGGAGAAACTAGATTCGATAACGGTTCTAACGGTATAAGCCACATAAATTAATAAAATCTACAAAAATTATGAAAAATCCTTACATTCACGTCACAGAGCTGTCCAGGCAGAAACTGCTATGTAATTTTTCTGACCTTTATTCGATTAAAAATTCGTATCTTTTAACTCGGAACTCGAAACCATTTTCTGTTTGTTGGAAACGAAACTAGACTAACAAATCTTTTCAACGGTATAAAATTCATAATCTAACAATTTTTTTGAATTTATGGCGAATTTTAAAACTTACTGCTATAAATTCAAATTCCAACATAACTTTTCATGAATAACTTCTAATTTACACCACCTTCTCCTTATTTCTATACTTATCAATTTAGTCCCATCACCTTACTTAAAATGGCTATAGTAAAGCTTGTACTCATATGTTCTCTTCACATCCTTCATTAAAATAAGCTTAAATCTTTACTCCTCTAATTTCTCATAATTTGTCAAAATGGTCACCAAATTTCCAATATAAGGATTCAAGCTTCTTAACTTCGCAAATTAGTCCTCAAATCAACATTACTACCTTAATTCCATCATTTTAACTAAAAATCAGATTTACTCCTTCTACATATCCTCTTTACTGAATAGACCATTCAAGTTTGACAAATTGTCAAAATGGTCACTAATGCAATTAATCATCGGTTTAGCATTCTAACTTCATTTTCATGTCTCTAACATCATTAATAATATAGATACACATCAAATTCATAAAAAATCAGATATGGTCCCTTAATTTTAAAGCTTGCTGAAATGGTCCCTATGTATTTAACTTAGGGTTTTACTTCCAAATAACAAATCAAGCTTACTAGATCATTAATCCAACATCACAAACCCTAAGTTAGACTTGAATCCATAAACCCTAATCTTCTTTATACAAACAAAAATATTTAGGGTTTAAATCCCAACTCAATAACATGATTCTAACATCATGCAAGCATGATTCTAACTTAAAATCAACCATGTATTCATAAAATCATAAAAGCCCCAATTTGTTCATAAACCCTAATTTCTTTCTCATATCAAATCTCATCAACCAAGAAATTATTCTATGAATTATTTACATCAAAAGATAGAGCTCGAAGAGTAGAACAACTTTATAGTTCGAAAGATTACTTGAAAACCGAGATTCAGGGCTTAAATCGAGCTTGTAAGAATTTTTCTCTTCTTTTTCTCTTCACCATGGTTTTCGAGGGTATTTGGCTGATAATCCCTTCATATTTCATGTATTTAAGACACTTGTATTATGAAAAAAATAAAATTTTAAATCAATAAATTCCATTTTCCAAAAATACCCTCCAACTAGATCTACATTTCTAATTTGCCATTTTGTAACATTCCAACTAGACTTAGTTGGATTATAATAAGCCATTATTCATCAATATAAAAAAATCTCAAAATTCCCTCCATGTCCCTTCTAGGAAAAATGCCCTTTACCGATCAACTTATTCACAAAATTGCCATTCTATGTCATTTCAATCGATTTAAAATTTTCCCGATCTTTTTAACATCCAAATATTCATAAAATGATATTTTATGAATCTTCTAAGGTCCATGGAACTATCTTTGAAATTTTAGCTCGATCCAATTATCAGAATATTTTTCTGAACTTTATCGCTTTATAGCCATTAATACAAACTCCGTACGAAAAATCTGGGTAACACGGAAACGTAATTCTTGGGGGTAAACTATTCATTTAAGGGGTTAAAATACATAACTTTTGAAAATTACACTTTGATCCCTAAACTTTTCCAAAGTTTATACTTTAGCCACAAAACTTTCAAATTTTACATTTTGGTCACTAGCCAAAAATTGGGATATTACAATTCTCTCCCCCTTAAGAAAATTCTTCCTCGAATTTTCAACACGTACCTGGTACAAAAAGGTGAGGAAACTGCTTTCTCATATCTTCTTTCTTTCCCAAGTCGTTTCCTCAACTTTACGATTTCGTCAAAGAACTTTAACAAGCAAAATTGACTTATTTCCTTAGTTATTTGACTCCATGTTTTATCATATTTACCTTATCTTTAAATTCTTTAATTTGCTCAGGGCCAACTACATCTTGATCCTTTGAATTTAATCACACATGCCTTTAACATATCCTCCAAAATCTGAATAGTTAGCTTTGATTGTCCATCTGTTTGAGGTTGAAAAGTTGTGCTAACATTGATTCGAATATCCAAGGCTCTATGTAAAGACTTCCAAAATTTTAAAGTAAACCTCGGATCTTTATTAGATACTATCGAGGCTGGTACTCCATGTAGTCGAACTATTTCCTTAATATACAACTCGGCATACTTATCCCTAGAGTAATCTATTCGAATAGGGATAAAGTGTTCTTAGTCAATCTATTAACAATCACCCAGATTGAATCCTTCTTATTCGATGTCAAATATATTCCTAATACAAAATCCATCATCACTCATTCTCATTTCCATTGAGAAATGGAAATCAGTTACGATAATTCAGAAGGTTCCTGAAGTTCTGCGTTTACTTGTTGACATGTCAGATATTTATAAACAAACTCAGTTATAACTCTTTTCATGCCTGGCCACCAATATAGACTCTTTAAATCTTGATACATCTAGTTTTCACCTGGATGTACAATCAAAGGACTATAACGTACCTCGAAGATAAGTTTTTTCTTCAATTCTTCATCGTTTGAAAAATAGATTTTTTTCTCGATAATACAAGCATCCATCAGATTAACTTCAAAGTCTTTGGTTTCACCTTCTTCCACTTATTTGAACCTTAACAAACATTTCTAATATTTTCTTTAAAAATCTTTTATTCAATCTAATAAAGTAGACTTTATTCTTAACTCGGAAATCAAAGCAACATCTTATTTTAATGCAGTCTCGCATTCATAGCTCTTAAGGCAACAAATGTCTTTCGACTGAAGGCGTTAGCTACCACATTAGCTTTTCCTGAATGATAGTCAATGATCACATCATCATTGTTAAAAAGCTCGTCCACCTTCTTTGCCTTAGGTTCAACTCCTTTTTAGTTAACAGATACTTTAAACTTCTATAATCTGTGTAAATATAGCATCATTTACCATATAAATAATGACGCTCTATCTTTAAAGCAAATACAACCATTGCCAGCTCCAAATCATGAGTAGGATATTCCTCTCATGCGTCTTAAGTTGTCTCGAAGCATAGGCCACTAATTTTCCTTCTTACTTAAGTACACTTCCCAAACCTTTATGAGAAGCGTCATTATAAACCACATAATCTTTGCCCGGTTCTGGTTGTACTAATATCGGGGCTTCGATTAATATTTTCTTTAATGTCTCAAATTTTTATTGGCACTTATCTGTCCAACATAATGACATATCTTTCCTCAATAGCTTGGTCAGTGAGGAGGCAATCATCGAGAAATTCTTTACAAACTTTCGATAATAACCAATAAGTCCCAAGAAACTTCGAACCTCGAAAACATTCTTCAAAGGTTCCATTCAACTATAGTTGGTACTTTCTTGTGATATACTCATATTCTCTTTGTTGAGAGAATGTGACCTGGAGATGCAACTTGAATTAATCAAATTCACATTTGAGTAACTTTGTATACAATTTCCCTTCCCACAAGGCTTGTAGCACTATTCGTAAATGTTTATCATAATCTTCTTTCATACTACACTTTTGATAAAGCCATCTTTATACTCGATTGATAGCTATTACTATAAGAAATTTCATCAAACCATTTTTCTTTTTTTTCACAAACAATACTGTAACTCCCCAAGGTAATATACTAAGTCATATAAAACCTCAATCCAATAGTTCACATAACTGAATCTTTAACTCTCTTATCTATATAAGAGTCATTTTGTACCGTACCCTTTGCTATAAATTCAGTGCCCGAGAAAACCTAAATCCTAAATTTCACTCCGCGATCAGATGGTAACGCTGGCAGTTCCTGAAGTAATTCATCCTGATATTCATTGGTAGTTGGGATACTTTCCATGTTCAGCTTTGAATACTTGTATATTTTCAACATAAGCTAGAAAGTTCTTACATCCTTAAGGTAGCAGTTTCTTTAAAAATACTACTGAATCACATTGATCAGAAAAATCTGATTTTTCCTTAATCATTATAATCTACAAGCTTTCTAGTTCCTTTCAAATTTATTAATTTCGAGTATAAATTCATAATGACATAATAGGCCCATAATCATTCCATGCCCAGCAAAATCGCAATTCATAAAGAGGCACCTCTATTAAGTCTTACTAAAAATTTGATTTCGTCGAATTACTATCGAGCAATTCTTATAAATTTGACTTACCCTTGTGCTATATCCCAAAGGATAATTTACTATCATATCGAGCTTTTTCTAATCACCACAACGAAGCCCTTCTAGCATCATCTTTATATTTATTAAACCAATAGTTTATCGACATTGGTTTTCCATCAATATCCTACCTGAAGTCTAAGACTTCAAGAGTTCCCAGCTATCTAGTAATAAAAATCTAAGAAACTTGGGGTTTAATTTTCTCTAAAATCATATCCAGGGTTCGAAATAATAAATATTGGTTTAATTAGGCATTTCCAACTTCACCAACACTTTAACATCACATTGAGCGAAAAACGATTAATGATTAACCTTGTTACTACTTTTATAGGCCTCATTCTTACCCAACTGTTCGATCGCTCTACGTGATTTCTCAACTTCGGGCATCTATAACTTTATTCAATCAATTCAATAAGCAGTTTTATCAAGTCACTCAAGCATCCAAACAATAATTATGACATTCTAGTGGCATGTATACACTTACTGACTGACAACAAGCTCAGTTTGGATTTAGAACCGGCTAAACATGTTGCTCTGATACCAATAAATGTAACACCCCCTTCTCGACTCCGATCATCAGAGTTAAGTCAGAAATGTCACAAAACAAATACAATGTTGACAATGATTTTTTTTTCAAAAATACTATAAAGTTTAAAATCGTAAAAAAATATTTATACTGACTTAAAACAAAAAATCATAGCTCATTTACCTTTCAAAAATAACAAAATAGATATTCAATAAATAATAGACTCTGAACTAAAATAGACAATTTTATTACATTTATACATGCCACTAAAATTAATTAAAAACCTCAAGTATGATGTCATTACTGTGGTAGCTTGATGAAATTCTCTGAACTTGATGCAACGCCTTGCTTAATCCAATATCTCGAATCACCTACGTGTTCACAATCAAACACGCGCTAAGTAAAAACTTAGTGAGGCAATAATTAAGATTAAAAACAACTAAATAGGCTTATTCAATTTCATGACCTATTAAACCTCAAGGCTGCATATATATATATATATATATATATAACATGCCATATGACAATATACTAACCTTTAAATTGCATTGGTAATGATTTACTACATGCCAATGCCATCAAACTTTCATGCTTGTCCATTTGTCATAATATGCCATATATGCATAAATGCATCATGATCACTAGGTATGTATTACCATCATGATAATCATATATTAACATAATATAAACCGTATATAAATTTCTTACCAATATACTTGTCATTTATTCCAAAAGCTCATAAGCTTATTCACATGTTTATCTTTTATTAACCAATAAACCATAGCCCAAATATAAGCCTATGAGGACCCTGGGTACTCGAGTCAAATATGCACCGAAGTGCTAATACACATAAGGTTATGCCCACCATCCGCACATAAGGTTGTGCTAACCATCCGCACATATGGATGTGCTAACCATTTACACTAAGTGTCCTTTATATACATTATAGTGCTAAACCGAGTATGCAACGTGTTGTTGGACTCTATGGCATGCCAACTATACCCTGTCCCTCAATGACATACTTGGGCATATGTTTCATATTTATTTCATCCATGGCAATGTGTATCAACATAATTTAACATTGGGCAGTTCATACACGAAATAACATTCATAATATAACATCATATATAACAAGTGATCCATGCATTTATATTCAACTTTTGACATATTTAAAATATGTCAATCATATGCTCCATGACATAAATATAATGACAATAAAATTTGGGTAGGCTCATCGCAAGTTATCCCAATAATGTATAAAATATCAATGTATTATGATATGTATGCAATTGCACTCACCTTGGCCACTTAACACAATGCCTCACTAAGTCCTAGTTCGATCCTTTCTTTCATAGTACCTCGAACCTTCTTTGATTCAGACTTGACTTCATTAATCACATGAATAAAATAAAATATATGTTAGATTCAAATCTAACAATACCTTAAACATGTTGTCTAATATAATCATTCCAATATAAATTTTTCAAATATTTTCCTTTCTTCCTTGTATTGTTCAATAACTCATTGTGGCCCTTAGTGACCAATTTGAACTTCCAATAATTCTTTCGAGCTAGCCAACTAACATTTAAATACAAAATGTTTCAAATTCCATTTTTTGACAGCTTGAGCTACTTTCAAAGATTTACTTATACAGAGCAGAATACATACTGGATATTAATTTCCTTTATGCTGGAGAAACTAGATTTGATAACGGTTCTAACGGTATAAGCTACATAAATTAATAAAATCTATAAAAAGTATGAAAATTCCTTACATTCACGTTAGAGAGCTGTCAAGGCAGAAACTGCTCTGTAATTTTTCTAACCTTCATTTGATTAAAAAATCACATATTTTAACTCGAAACTCGAAATCATTTTCTATTTGTTGGAAACGAAACTAGACTAACAAATATTTACAACGGCATAAAATTCATCATCTAACCATTTTTTAGAATTTATGGCGAATTTTAAAACTTACTGCTATAATTCAAATTCCAACATAACTTTCCATGAATAACTTCTAATTTACACCAACTTCTCCTTATTTCTCTACTTATCAATTTAGTCCCATCACTTCACTTCAAATGGCTAGAGTAAAGCTTGTATTCATATATTCTCTTTACATCTTTCATTAAAATAAGCTTAAACCTTCACTCCTCTAATTTCTCATAATTTGTCAAAATGGTCACCAAATTTCCAATATAAGGATTCAAGCTTCTTAACTTTGCAAATTAGTCCTCAAATCAACATTACTACCTTAATTCCATCATTTTAACTAAAAATCAGATTTACTCCGTCTACATATCCTCTTTGCTCAATAGACCATTCAAGTTTGACAAATTGTCAAAATAGTCACTAATGCGATTAATCATCAGTTTAGCATTCTAACTTCATTTTCATGTCTCTAACATCATTAATAATATAGATACACATCAAATTCATAAAAAAATAGATATGGTCCCTTAATTTTAAAGCTTGCCAAAATGGTCCCTATGTATTTAACTTAGGGTTTTACTTCCAAATAACAAATCAAGCTTACTAGATCATTAATCGAACATCACAAACCCTAAGTTAGACTTGAATCCATAAACCCTAATCTTCTCTATACAAACCAAAATATTTAGGGTTTAAATCCCAACTCAATAACATGATTCTAACATCACACAAGCATGATTCTAACTTAAAATCAATCATGGATTCATAAAATCATAAAAGCCCCAATTTGTTCATAAACCCTAATTTCTTTCTCATATCAAATCTCATCAACCAATCAATTTTTATATGAATTATTTACATCAAAATATAGAGCTCGAATAGTAGAACAACTTCGTAGTTCGAAAGATTACTTGAAAACCGAGATTCGGGGCTTAAATCGAGCTTGTAAGAATTTTCTCTTCTTTATCTCTTCACCTTGTCTGATAATCCCTTCATATTTCATGTATTTAAGACACTTGTATTATGAACAAATGAATTTTTAAATCAATAAATTTCATTTTCCAAAAATACCCTCCAACTAGATCTATATTTTTAATTTGCCATTTTGTAACATTCCAACTAGACTTAGTTGGATTATAATCAGCCACTATTCATCAATAGAAAAAATCTCAAAATTCCTTCCATGTCCCTTATGGGCAAAATGACCAAAATGCTGTTTACCGATCAACTTATTCACAAAAATTGCCATTCTATGTCATTTCAATCGATTTAAATTTTTCCTAATCTTTTTAACATCAAAATATTCATAAAATGATATTTTATGAATCTTCTAAGGTCCATGGAACTATCTCTGAAATTTTAGCTCGATCTGATTATTAGAATATTTTTCTGAACATTATCGCTTTTATAGCCATTAATACAAACTCCGTACAAAAAATTTGGGTAATACGAAAACGTCATTCTTGGGGTTAAAATATTCATTTAAGGGGTTAAAATACATAACTTTTGAAAATTACACTTTGATCCCTAAACTTTTCCAAAGTTTATACTTTAGCCATAAAACTTTCAAATTTTACATTTTGGTCACTAGCCAAAATTGGGATATTAAAAAACCCTAAACACCTAAAACCCTAAACGTAAAATAAAAAACAATAAAATCATAAACCCTAAAAATCTAAAACCCTAATCCCTAAATCTAATATTCTAATCCTAAATTTAAGGTTTAAGGTTTTAGGATTTAGTGTTTAAGGTATAAGATTTAGGATTTGAGGTTTAAGGTTTAGGTGTTTAAGGTTTTGAGTTTAGGGTTTAGTGTTTTATGTGTTTATGGTTTTTGTTTTAGGGATTTGGGTTTAAGGTTTATGGGTTTATGTTTTTAGTGTTTCAATTTTTAGGGTTTAGGGCTTTAGGTTTTAAGGTTTAAGCTTTGAGGCTTTAAGGTTTTGGATTTTGAGTTTAGGGTTTAATGTTTAGGGTTTAATGTTTTAAGGATTTAGGTTTAGGGTTTGTGGGTTTAAGTTTTTACTGTTTTAATTTTTAGGGTTTAGGGTTTTAGGATATATTAGTGGATAATTTAATGAATATTTCTTCACTTTTAAACAAATAATGTAATGAATAAATACAATAAGTGGTGAAAAAAATAACAACATAGTAGGTTGGCTTAGTGGTTGTGTGTTGAGTTATTCAACCATATGACCTAGTGTCACGGACCAAACTTTTGGGACCGAGGCATTGGCGCAAGCATCAGCCAAAAAGGTTGTGTTCAGTGTAACGGGCTTGCCAAGACCGTCAGACTTGGCCCGACACTTGGAGAATGCTAGAAAGCCCGCAAGGCCACTGGACTTAGTCAAATCCATAAAAGATTTAGGAGGATAATTTGGTCAAAGCATTATCCATTTATTTGAAATATATTATTTAGATAATGTTTGTGATAATTAGAGATTTTGAAAAAGAGATAGAGTTAATCTCGACTGTCGATGTAATTTAAACTGAGCCGTTGGATATAGGGGGCTTCAATTATAAATAGAGGCTTACCCCCACCTCATTGTATCATCTCATTCTATCCATTCTCTCTTGAGTAATATAAGCATTTACTCTAAATTCTTTGAGTGTTCTTGTTTGCTGTTGTTTGTTCTTGAGCTTTCTTTTAAAGTTCTTCTTCAATCATCTCGTTTGATCTGTTTTCGCATAGAACGCATAGCGTTTCTCGGTGCTAAGGAAGTTTGATCTTCCAAAAGGGTTGGGAAGGTGTACTTAGGCGTGTGTTCCAAGCCACATTGCCTAAGTCCTCACGGTTCCCTTGGTGGCTAGACTTGCCACGTTGGTGTTCAAGCTTCCATATCCGACGAAGTCTTGAGGGCTTGTCCAAGCCTTTGGAAAGCATGAGTTCTCGCAAGGCTGGTTGAAGGCTTGCTTAGGCATAAAACCGATCGAGTGACGTCACATGGTTCTTATGGACACATGTTCTAAGTAAGTGAAATTCTATGGGCGTGACAAGTGGTATCAGAGCGAGTTGAGGGGGCTTGTGTTCGAGCTAGCTTGTAGTTACAGTCGAGCGTGGCAAAGATTTGCATTTAAAGTAGTTTGTTGCAAATAAGCAATCAAGATGATGAAATGAAAAGATGGTATTTCCACAAGAAAAGGTAAAGAGTGGCATAGTGGAAACCAAGAGGAAATATTGACAATGAACGAGGTAAGAGATGCTCTTGATGAATTTGATAGGAAAACTGGTTTTCTTAAATCTTGGGTGGAGGACTTGAAGATACAATGGAAATCACCGATGAGGTCCAGGAATATCTCAACTCGATGTATGAAAAGCTAGACCAGCAAGACAAATCCCTTCAAGATACAATGGAAGCATTGAAGGCAGAATTGAAGCCATTGGTGAAGAGGTTCGCCAGACTTAAACAATCTGAAGAGGAGGCCAATGAGACCCAATGTGTTTTCGAGTCCCGTATCGACAAAGTATGATCTATGGGGGGACCTATTTAAGGATGAGACATGATAAATTCCCAACGAGTTGGAGACAGTCCAAAAGAGTGATGCTCGTGAAGCCGAGATGAGGGCTTTGTGAAAAGAGGTAGATGAGCTTAAGAGTGAGTTGCTCGATTGCAAAGCAAGAATGAGCGAACGAGGTGAGTCAAGAATGGGACTTGTGCTCAAGACCTTCTAGAGGGGAGATGCCTATAGACTTTTAGAGGCTATCAAAGTTGTTGAACCTCAGACCGAGCCTGCAGAAAGCAAACAAGCCAGTGTTGAGTCATTCAAGCCCAAATTGAGAGGAAATGGGAATGGTGATGCTAAGTTCGTGCTAGAAAAGAATGTGAGCAAGAATAAGTGCTATTTCTATGATGGTCCTCATCTGATAAGGGGATGTCCCGAGAAGAATTGTCTTGCTGCCATCATCAAGAAAGAATATGAGGCAGAAGGAGAAATAGTCAAACTTGGCACAATTGCGAGTGTCAATAAGCCAAAGGAAATCCATGGTGCGACTACGAGTGTCAAAGTAGTCAAGTGAAAGATAAAACCCGGTGTGATAGCTAATGGGAAAGTCTTTGAGCCTAAAGTGAAGAAGCAATTACAATGCTATTAGTGTAAGGGGCCTCACAAGTTATGGAGATACCCAATTCGAGCTAATGGGTCCAAAATGAGATGCGAGCCCGAAGGTTGTGAGGCTGCACAACTTGGTTCGAAGTTGTCGAATTCCTGCCAAGGCCAAAAAGATCGAAAGCAGAAAGGGTTGAACATGTCCGAAAAGGCTTGAGGAGCTTGCCAATGGTGTTCAGGTAAAGAACACTTATTCAGAGACCGCATCTGTAATAAGGTGGAAGGAAGCCAAGCCAAAGAGGGACATAGCGACCATGGAGACATCACCCATGGGCAAGGTGGGAAAAGAACGAATGGCTTCAAGGAAGAAGGGTCAATGCAAGAAGAAGCACCAAACTTCTAGGAAGAAGCTTCGATGCAAGAAAAGTGAACCAAACTTCAAGTCAGATGGGTGTATGCAACAAGGGGCATCGAACTTCATAGAAGAAGGGTTGATGCAAAACAGTGCAAAGAACTATCACGGTGATGGAAGGTTCAAAGTAGGCCAGACTTCAAGCAAAAAGAAAGTGACCTACATAAATGTAAAGGAAGGTACATCTCAAGTGGTTTTGTTTTTGATTTTGATTTACTACCTTTGATGAGCGTAGGTCGAGTAAGACCTAGCCTTCGATATGGGGAAACAAAGATTGGAATGGACCTTTTAGAGTTTTAAGGGTCAAGCTAGAGTTGCCGACGAATCTGGGAGTTCGATCAGTGTTCAATGTTGTGACGACTTCCAAGTCTTTATCGCAGGACCAATAGAGTCCAAGACGATGTAAATTAGAGTTTATGGGAGAAGGCTCCTACGGGAGATGTATCGAAAGGCGTTTTAGCACGCAATTTTCAATGGCGGTTTGAGCCAAGGCAAGCAGTTCATATGGGGGAATTGCACGAAGCTGAGGCATCGACGAGTAATCAAGTTGACCCTGCCCATGATTGTTTGAGTGAAGCAACGAGGGCATCGCTAAGTTTAGTGGGGGAGAGTGTCACGGACCAAACTTTTGAGACCGAGGCATTGGCGCAAGCATCAACCAAAAAGTTGTATGCGGTGTAACGGGCTTGCCAAGACCGTCAAACTTGGCCCAACACTTGGAGAATGCTAGAAAGCCCGCAAGGCCACCAGACTTAGTCAAATTCATGGAAGATTTATGAGGGTAATTTGGTCAAAGCATTATCTATTTATTTGAAATATATTATTTAGATAATGTTTGTGATAATTAGAGATTTTTAAAAGAGGTAGAGTTAATCTCGACCGTCGATGTAATTTAAACTGAGCCGTTGGATGTAAGGGGTTTCAACTATAAATAGAGGCTTACCCCCACCTCATTGTATCATCCCATTCTATCAATTATCTATTGAGTAATATACGCATTTACTCTAAATTCTCTAAGTGTTCTTGTTTGCTCTTGTTTGTTCTTGTTTGTTCTTGAGCGTTCTTTCAAAGTTCTTCTTTGCTCATCTCGTTTGATCCATTTCCGCATAGAACACATAGCGTTTCTCGGTGCTAAGGAAGTTTGATCTTCCAAGAGGGTTGGGAAGGTTTACTTAGGCGTTTTTTCCGAGCCACATTGCCTAAGGCCTCACGGTTCCCTTGGTGGCTAGACTTGCCACGTTGGTGTTCAAGCTTTCACATCCGACGAAGCCTTGAGGGCTTGTTCGAGCCTTTGGCGAGCATGAGTTCTCGTAAGGCTGGTTGAAGGCTTACTTAGGCACAAATCTGACCGAGTGGCATCACGGGTTGCTTAAGGCCGCACGTTTAGGACGAGTGAAACTCTAGGAGCGTGACACCTAGGTTTGAATCCCCCTAAGCACACCTATTGAATTTTGCTTCTTTCTTATACCTTAGAACCAATCAGCCACGTGGCATCATCTAATGGTGCCACGTGGCAGCGTCTGATTGGTTAGAAATTAATATAAAAATAATTATTTTTTAAAAAATACAATGCCACGTCAGCGCCCCATACCATGCAGACATGCCACGTCAGCCTCAGGCGTGGACTGTTAGTTGGCTAACGGTTTCCCTCCAACGAGGGTGAAATTTGAACAAAAATGAAACGTTAGGTGGTTGTTTGGACCAAAAAAAGAATAGGGGCTAAAGTGACCAAAAGGTCAAATGTTGGGGGCTACTTTTGACCTTTTGCCTTTTTTTAATATCATAGCTTTTTTATTAAGGAGAGATATTATATTCTCACGTTGAGATTCGAACCCATACAAGATGAAGCAAGATGAGTATCCTTAACCACTCGCCTAATTAGTTTAATACCATAGTTCTTAATTTGGATAGGAAACAATCTAAGTACTGCATGGCTTTGAGGATAGTTTTTTTTTGAAAAACTTTGGGGATAGTTAAAGGCACTAAAATTATTGATTTTTTACAAGAAACCAAAATTATTGATTCATAGTTGCTGATGTCAAATTGATGTGTTGGAAAGTTAAGAGACAGATGATCAATTTATAAAAAAAGGACGGAGTCAAAATTTCGAGTTTGGAGCAAAAATATAAATATTTGAAAATGGGGGACAAATTCATTGATAAACCAATTTTTTAAATATATATATATATATAAGAGGACGAAAGTAAATTTTTTTTGAAGAGGATAATTGCCCTTCACCACTCCTTATAACTCCGTCACTCCATAATAAATCATCTCAACCCAAAAATACCTTGATCCATTCAAAATGCTTTACACGTTGGCTGATTTGTCAAACTTACAAAAGGAACTCTTTTAAATATTGAAATTAATTGCTTTTTTATGCCTCCTAGGCATGCATTGGGTACCAAATACACTAATAAATTTCTTGGCATTAAACAACACTGCAAATATTAGTAATAAACAATAAATAAAACTATATTTTTATATTATTCCAATTCAAAATTGGCAAGAGCTTTTGAAAATTAGGTTGAAGTGTCTCAGGTTATCGGATTTGCATTTAAAGTTTGGGGTCTCGTGGTTGTTGGGCTTTAGGGTCTACCCGGGTCAACAAATGACACTCTATGAGGTGCCCAGGAAGGTGCTGGCGGAGCACACTGGTGGTTCTGGAAAAGTGCACCTTGGTGGTGCTCGCAGAGGTCCAAGGGCTTGCCTGAGTAAGGAAGAGATGAAGATTTTAGGCCAGGGGTAGGGTGTACAAAGCTCGATTCAAAAAATTAATTTTTGATTCGAATTAAATTTTATAAATTTAACTTGTCTTGACTCGAATTGAATTTTAAAAACTCGACTCAAAAAAATTTAAATAAAATTTGAATGATAAAATGTCTCGAATAACTAGAATATCTGTGTAACTTTAATTCTATTTTTAAAAAGTAAGTTTCTTTCATTTGCAATTTTGTCTTTCAACTTTGTATATTATTCAATTAATCATCTAATCATATCTCTTTGCAAATTCTTTCTTCTCATCAATTCCTTGATCTTTTATATTCTCTTCAATATTTCTTTCCTTAAAATCCCTACTTTAAAATAATAATATTATAAATATATGGTATAATTTTTGATGATATTTGATTTAGTAAACAATATTATAAATCTCTCACATATATGAAAAAATATGAAGAAATCTAAATGTATATTGTATATGGTTATATAAAGTAGTTTAAAGTAGAGTCAATCAATACCATAAAAATTATACATATTTACAATTAAATTTGAATAGAAATTCAAACAACTCACTCGACTCGAATACAAATAAATTTGAGTCACGTACTCTAACAATACGGAAGACAATAAGCTCACTGATCCTTTTTGATCTGTCATGCAGGGACAGATTTAATATTGTTCTTCTTAGGTCAAGTGACCTATCATTAAAAAGAGAATGTTTTTTACTCTAGAACCTAAAGTTCACTGCAAATTATAGAAATAATAGAAGATAGAAGAAAAAAAAAGACGAACACAACAGTAGCAGAAAAAATACTAAACTGAAACACTATAAGGACACTAAACTAATAAATTTGGGCTTAGAAAAGTGGACCAAATGTTATTTTAATGTTTACTTTAAAAATTCATCCAGTACTTTTGTATATCCATCCAACTTATTCTAGTCCAAATTTTTGTTTTATAAAATAAAAAATATTTTAATTTATTATTATATTAAAATTAATAAAAATTTAAAAAATAATTTACTATTTTTTCTTTAAATAGTTTTAATAGTTAAATATTATTTCAAATTAATTATTTTTATAAAATAAATAGAATTATTTATATAAAATACTAACGCATTATTTATTATTTTTAAATATCAATAAATTCAAGATTTGAGAGACAACGAATGTGATGATCTCATAAAAAGAATTATGTCAGTTATGATTAAGTATGAAGTGAAGCAAAATATGTTACTCCGGAAGAGCCGTTGTCGTGAGAGTGGGTCGTGAAGTAAGTAAAAAATTATTTATTTGCACATCTTGTTTTCACCCTCCTGATCGGTTTTCTTCTTTTAAAATAAAAAAAAATTGTGACAAATTGTCAAATTCTATCCTAAAACATTTTAAGAAATTGAATTGATGTTTTTCAAATATTCAGTGAGAAATTTCATTACTAATATTTGAAATGATGAGAGATTTTAGGATGTAAAGATTCTAAATGAACTTACTATTAAACTTGTTGAGACGGACAAGCATGGAACTCAATCAAAATTTTACTTACTTTTAAAGTTAGTGTTGCTCTTTTCGTGGCAACGGGATGGTAGAAAAAATATTTTCAACAATGACTACCGTAAAAAAAAAATTATATGATAGCATGAGAGATCAACTATTATATGATTGTTTGGTTATTTTTATAAGAAAAGATTTGTTTGTGGATGTTAGCATTGATGTTATTATACGTCGTTAGAAAAATATAAAAACTCGTGAAGAATTATAATCATTTTTATGTACATATCATTTTTAATTTGAATTTCTTATGAATTTTTAACGCAGCTTTAAATTACTTTTTCAATTTACAATTGACTTACATGTGATTGTCAGATTTAAATTTCTGAATTCTCCCATGCACACATGTTGGCATAAAATCCAAAAAAGTTCAAGCATAAGCCCAAAATATATTCTGAACTTACAGTATATTGGATCATCCAAGACAATAACAAAGTGGATTGTTCCTTAATATCCCAACTGGTTTTCAACTCCAACAATAGTGAAGTTCATCGTTGGTTTCTGCTACGTCAGTTGCCTAGAATATTCTCAAAACTTTGCCATTACACACATCATTATACCTACACATTCATATATATTTAAATGATTATATAATTATTTACAATTTCAAAAATTAATAGTAGAAAGTACTTAAAATTAATTTTTATTTATGTTTAAATAGCTTATCATTATTTACTTATAAGGCGATCATTTTTTTCCAACAGAAGTTAAAAGTTTATTAATAAAAGAAACAATGTTCCTTAAAGAGAAATAATGCAGTTGCAAAACTCACACCAGACATCACCTAGACAGTCAAAGTATCACCTTCATAACAAGAAAAAGATCACTAAAAATGAAACAAAAATACAAATACCAGAACCACTCCACCTACTAAGGACATAACAGACAACCCATGAAACCTTGCAAATCAGTTTGTTTCCCCTATAACACAATCTAACTCTGCACTCAACCAAGCTTAAACACAAGCATACTGTAACGACCCGGGTTTCGAAACTCGAGGGTCGGGTTAACTCGAGGCATGGGCTTCGTGTTTGGGCTGAGCCTTGTTGGTCTTGAAAGAAATGTTTTTGGGCTTGGGTTGTTGGTTTGTTTATGGGCTAGGTGAAAGTAAGAGGGGTAAATGGGTAAAAGCATAATTAAGACAAGGGAGATCTGGTGGGGGTTTAATTTTCTGCAGAAAAGGGGAGATTATGAGATCATTCTTGTCCCCTTGCCTCATCTTTCTTTTACCCTCATTTTCTTCCTTCAAATCTTAATAGTTCAAGGTCCAGTCTTTGGAATTTTGAGAGTGAATCTCGGATGGGGTGTGAAGAGAAAGTTGTTCAGCACGAAATGATCTTTATTTTGAGGTAAGCTTTGCTTGGAATGATGGTGGAAGTGGTTATGTTGGGGTTTGAAGATGAAGAACGTGAATGGGTCTTTGAGGGCTTCTTCACCAGCTTTAATCCAAGGTTAGTACACTTGCTTGAATTGTGGTGTTTGGATAAGTTAGAGCTTGGTTGGTCATCCATGGCAAAACTTGTAATTGTTGATGTTTAAGGGTAAAAATGGTTAGAAACTCACCTAATAACTCTTCATAATTGGTAGGAACGTTTTGGGTCTTAAGCATGGAGGTTAAGGGAGGGTTTGGTGACTTTTCGAGCTCCAAGTTTCAAAATCGAGGCTCGAGTACTAGTACGAAGTGGTTGCGTATCGGTACTCGTTCGTATCTTAGGGGACGATCTGTGTGAGGCGTACTAGTACGCCTCTCCGTGTATCGATACCCCTCATTAGATCAGAATTCTAGTAACGCTTTGAGTGTCGGTACGCTAGGGGCGTATCGGTACCCACTGTTGCATTGCCTGGAAAGGCTTTGCGTACCGGTACACTATGGTAGGCGTATCGGTACGGGTAAGGATCGGTACGGGGCGATCCCAATACTGATATAGAGTACTGGTACGGCATGAAGCGTATCGATACGGGGCAGGGGCCAATTTCTTTCGAATCTAAATGGCGTATCGGTACTCAACAAAGAGTACTGATACCTAGAGGGGAGTACCGATACTCACCCTGGAGTATCGATACTCACTGGGCAATCTGCCCAGGTTTTTACATTTTGAGTTCGGGGGCTATATAAATTGTGGTCAAGGTTCTAATGGGTCTCGTATGATATAAAATGACCGGTAAAACCAAGAATGAGTGTTTCTTCTTGCCTATGTGGATTGATTGAAATAACTGATGAGAACGAATCGTGCACTCTTTCATAAAACGTAACAACTCGGTAATGCTTGATTGTTGGTAATAACAACAATAGGTACCTGTGGTGGGTCGTGTGATAGTTGCGTGCCAGGTAGGGCACTTGTATGGATTCATGGTGGATCATGTATGGTTACGTGCCAGGTAGGGCACTTGTTTAGTTATGAGTCCTTGTTTGGTGGGATCCGGATACCTAGTGAGTGAGTGTTGCAACACATGAAGGCCATCCAATGTGAGATTTTGGGTGATGAATGAAGGCCATCCGATGTGAGATTCTGGGTGATGATATTTGCTTGATGCAAGATTTCAAGCCCCGTTCGATGCGAGATTTTGAGTAGCTCGATGTGAGATTCTGAGCATGGGTGGGTTTCCCAGTGTTGGGTGACATTGGGCCTCACTCCTGGATTGTTTATTTATATGTTGATATTGTTAAGGTGTTGATTATTCTATAGCATGTGTTTAGGCGGTTATGGTAACGTCATTGCTTTATCCTATCTTGATATCATATTTTATAGCATGATCTTAATTATGATTCACCTGAAGCATGATCGATTGGTTGTGTATCCATTGAGCTTTGTTAGCTCAGCGTTCAGAATCGTTGTTTCCGTTCGTAGGTTAATAGGTAGTATGAGCGTAGCGGAGCACCATCGAAGCCAGGATCCAGCATTGGCCTTTGGTAGAGTACAAGTACTTAGATGTAGTGGGGTATGTATTTGTAGGACCCTATGTAATTGTAACTCTATTTGATTTAACTTGTATGGTTCAGATGTTTTATTACTGTATTTGAAGCTCCTTTAACTATTTTGAATATTGTAAGTAAGTATGGATTTAAATGATTGGTATGTCACGTTTGGATTTATAAGGTTAAATTTCTTTTACTGGCTTTTAAAAGCGAAAATTTTATGGGAGTGGTTTAGGCTTGTGGCCCAATTGCAGCATCTGGGTCGAGGGTGTTATATTTGGTATCAGAGCCTAGGTTTAGCCGGTTCTAGGAAAAACCTCAGGGTGGTTAGGAGTCAGAAATAAGTGTCTACCGAATACGAGCCTGTGTGTCTAAGTTGTACTCTTCAAGACTGGAATTTGGATGGTGTACCCCGTGTTCGCGTGTGTCGCTGGATGCAACATTAAGATAGATTCGATTGCGGTCGTGAGGACCGTAATGTTAGTTGATTTCCTTTGAAGATGATTCTGAGATCGGAATAGAGGAATTGAGGGTGTTCCCTCCTCCCATTGCTTGAGAAAGTAATCATGGTTATGTGACGTAAGTTACCCTAAGGCCTTGGGTTCATGGTGAGAACCTCTAGTGGTGAGATTCTACATGTTGGTAGACGACCCTTATGGAACGGATATGAGGGCTTGCTTTTGATTGACCAATGGTGGAGTGACGATCGGAGGCCATCGTCATCCGTAGTAAGTGAACCTTAATGGTGGGTACCATATGACGGAGATGTAGCACGCTTGGTGGATATGTGTTTTCGTCTAAAGTAGAGAAGTACATGATTGTTGTGAGGTCTCAAGTACGATCTTAGTAGGCTAAATGCCCTGAAATCTCGAGCAAGGTATGCTTGTTGAGGTTGTTTATAGTAGCAGCTGAAAGGACATCGAGGGCTTTGCCCGAGGAGATACTTGAGTAAAGCTTACGAATACGTGGTTGATAGATACAACGGAGTTATCTCCTAAATGAGTTGATATGATTTTGGCCACCGGTAGTTGTTCGGTCATGAGCCAACTTGAGATGACAAGAGTAGTGTTGGAAGCTTCGAGGTTTTAGAGAAACCAAACCCAGAGCAATGAGAAAGAAAAACTACCATCTTCTGAATGCAGTTCAGACCCGTTGGGTCAACGACGCGAGATTGGCCAATGAGAGTCGTGAAGGGAGCCATGTTCCTTTAAAGAGATGAGCATTATTGTTGTGAATCTAAGTATAGAAAAAGGGGTTGAGAAAGGATGACCCGATCAATCGGATTGATGGTTAAGGAACACTCAGAGGAATCTGAGGATGACGTGGAATAGGCTTAAGGGAATTCTGACTATATCGCCTTTTTTAAAGGTAAGGCATACGAATGGTAAGAGACTATAGAGTCGGGTTTACATCTTGTGCTCTCGATATGGGATATCTTTGTGGACGAGTTTCGAAAGAAATACATCAGTAAGGTACATATGGATGAAGTGAGGACCAATTTTTGCATCTGGCTCAAGGAGGTCGAATGGTGTTTGCTTATAAGCAAGAGTTTTGCGTTTGAGCCTTTATGCCCCAGAGTTGTTTCCACGAAAACGTTAAGGTGCAAGAGGTTCAGAAAAAGCTTGAATATTGACTTTCAGTTGCATATGACCGCGAGTCCGCTTAGGACGTCCTCCGAGTTGGCCAATAGTGCGAAGGCACTTGAGCTACTTTAGAGTTCAGCATCTAATCGATTTAAAGATTATAGAGGTCATGATGTGGAGACCCATAATATCGTGGATTCATCTCTTATCTGCATGAGGGGTTTTGTGTTTCGAAGAGTTCAAAGCGAGTTCCTTCGGATCAGTTATCGAGAGCCAGTTCGAGACCTAGATTAAGGGTTTGTAGAGGCTCTTTGATTTCTACTCCGAATGAGAGCACTGATGGTTTTGTTGGAGCATTACTTTCATCGGTATGCGAGTATTGTGGCCGATGTCACCTTGGGGTATGTTTTTTGCTTTAGAGGGTTGCTATCGGTGCTAGACACTAGGGCATATGGTAAGAGACTGCCCAGTTCTGGATAAAGATACATCAGTTCAGTCTTAGAGGTTGGCTACTTCCCGACATGATTAGAGTTTTGCTAAAGCGGAGCTAGGGCACCACCAGGTTATCGAGGTAGAGGTCTTATGAGATCCACTGCTAGTTTTGGCGTGAGAGGTGTTCTAGGCAGTCTGCTGTACAGATTAGAGTTGGCAGTGTTGCAACTGGGGATATGTCAGGGGGCTTGTCGATTTTTTTCTCTATCAGAGGGTGTTGATAGTTTGGCCCTAGCGTCTTTTCCACTGGCTCGTGAGCCTTGTTGTTGACATCGCATAGAGGTATGTCTATTGCTTGAGGAAAATCTGTTATGAGTGCCAGACATCAGTTCACATGGCAAGAGCTGCTAAATCGTGGATGAATAATTACAGGTTTAGTCTTTGAGGTTAACTTCTTCAGGGCATAGTCAAGGTTCTCCGAGAAACGGTGTTGGGTAGTTGTCGAAGTATCACGGTGGAGATTAGGTGAGATTTACAGTTAGAGTTATCGCACGAGCTTTTGTTAGACGATATGTTGTTCGTACCAAAAATGACAATCTTATTACCGAGTGTGTGTTAAATGATTTGGTCCCATTGTGATTTTCAGTTTCTTGATGGCAGTTTGATTTCTTGTTCTTACCTTGGCAGAGATTTTATTGAGCGGGTTCTATGATAAGTTTCTCGAGGTTGATATTGGTTTGGTAAATTAATGGCTTGGTAAGTAAAGGTTCCACCTTGGGTGGTGTGTATGGTTTAGTGTAACGGTCCCTATAGATTTGTTAGACTCACATTTGGTACGGGTTGGTCAAGTGAGTGCGACGAGTGCCTTGGTTTTCAAGCAAGAATCTCAAAGTGAGGTTTAGAATGAACCGGTTTATCGGTATCGTGCGTGAATGAATCCTATTTCCTCAGCTTATGTGTCGTGCTCATGTAATGCTAGTTGAAGAGGACCTTGTAGGTCACAAGATGTTCTTAGTTCGCGTAGTTGAAACAAGAGTGATAGTCTGCGGTTTAGAGCGGTGGACATACCAGTAGCTATCGAGGTGCTCTTTGAGGGTTGAGTAGGATAACCTCTTGGCCGTAGAGTAGTGCCCATGATAAGGGATGTGTTGAGTTTGGTATTAAGCATTCATCACCTTGTGGTATGACATTTACCGAAACCCTCTTGTGAGAACTCCTTGGTAAAGAAGGGGGTACGAGCGATGTCGTCAAGTGGTTCACCTTAGGACGTACTTACGTCGGTATAGCGAGATATAGTGGTATTAGCTGCTGTGGGCCGATGTATAACGATAAAGGGTCAGCATTTATTTTTCGAAGCTGATGATCTTGTTAATATTAAAGAGTTTTGAGATTACCGTAAGATCGTTCAGGATTTTGGTTTCGTAAGTTGAAGGTTAATGAGTATTAGTGTTAAAATTTGAGGTTGGATGCGATGTTTGAACTCTAAGGGCAGGTTGAAGAGTGTTTTGGACTTGTGAACGCGTCGAGGTAATCTTAAGTTTGATGAATAGAGGGTTGCTTATTTGGGTTTGAGATGTATTGTTTTCATGCATAGAGATAGTGTAAGGATGTTTCGAATGACTTTGGAAAAATGTGGGTTTTAGGTTAAAGTCGTATGGAATCGGATTCTTGTGTTGTAATAAGTTGTGTTGGGAGGACCATTAGGAATCTAGAAGGACTTACCAAGTTTTAGCACCGACGCTAGTCAGAAATTGGTGGTTAGGAGTGAAAGAGAGTGTTCAGACCTTCGAGGACAGATTGGTGGTTTGATCCCTGGTAGAGCTTGGTGGTGGTAATAATTTTCTTTTGGGAATCGAAGTGGCTTGGCTAGTAGAATCGCTTGATCGTGGATTGGAATCTTCTTATATCGTAGTAGGTTCAAGTAAATGAGATGTTAAGTTCTGTATTAGTTAACCAATTTGTGAATGAATATTGTATTTTCATGTTAGATGGATGATAGAACATGATTGATAGGGTTGTTATTCCTGAACGCGTGGATTATGGTGATTATATATGAGGAAGTGCTATGTGGTATACCTTGAAGAAGTGCTGCGTTATGGACGCAGATGAGGGTTAAGTTCAAGACTTTGGAAATGCTAGTGTTGGTAGAAATGTTTGATCACCGAGTTGTGGCTCATCCGAAGTGAGTTCAGAGTGTGGATGTTTGATAATATTGTCGAGATTATCGTTGGTTGATCCGTCTCCAGGTTTAATATGAGTGTTGTTCTGGACGTCAGGAATGTTTTGTTGAGGATTCTTGTAAAAAGTTAAGAATTTATGTTAAGAGTTTTGGTTATGAAGGTTTTGTGGAGATCTTAGAGTCGTGGACTTGCGTGATTGAAAGTATGGTTAGGTTTTCGGCAGTATTACCTCTTTTCTTTGTTTAAATTTCGAGGATGACTTTTTAGGAGGGGAAAGTTGTAACGACTCGGGTTTCGAAACTCGAGGGTCAGGTTAACTCGAGGCATGGGCTTCGTGTTTGGGCTAAGATATTGGGCCTTGAGAGCCTTGTTGTTATTGAAAGAAATGTTTTGGGCTTGGGTTGTTGGTTTGTTTATGGGCTAGGTGAAAGTAAGAGGGGAAAATGGGTAAAAGCATAATTAAGACAATGGAGAGCTGGTTGGGGTTTAATTTTCTACAGAAATGGGAGATTATGAGATCATTCTTGTCCCCTTGTCTCATCTTTCTCTTACCCTTATTTTCTTCCTTCAAATCTTAATAGTTTAAGGTCCAATATTTGGAATTTTGAGAGTAAATCTCGGATGGGGTGTGAAGAGAAAGTTGTTCAGCACTAAAGGATTTTTATTTTGAGGTAAGCTTTGCTTGGAATGATGATGGAAGAGGTTATGTTGGGGTTTGAAGATGAAGAACATAAATGAGTCTTTGAGGGCTTATTCACCAGCTTTAATCCAAGGTTAGTACACTTCTAACTTCTGTGTGTTCATGTGCATCATCATTTTGCTAAGCTTGCTTGAATTGTGGTGTTTGGATAAGTTTAAGCTTGGTTGGTCATCCATGGCAAAACTTGTAATTGTTGATGTTTAAGGGTAAAAATGGTTAGAAACTCACCTAATAACTCTTCATAATTGGTAGGAACGTTTTGGGTGTTAAGTATGGAGGTTAAGGGAGGGTTTGATGACTTTTTGAGCTCTAGGTTTCAAAATTGGGGCTTGAGTACCAGTAAAAAGTGGTTGTGTATCGGTACTCCTTCGTATCTTAGGGGACGATCTGTGTGAGGCGTACTGGTACGCCTCTCCGTGTATCGGTACCCCTCATTAGATCAGAATTCCAGTAACCCTTTGGAGTATCGGTATGCTAGGGGCGTATCGGTACCCACTGTTGCATTACCGAAAAAGGCTTTGCGTGTTGGTACGTTATAATAGGCGTATCGGTACGGGTAAAGATCGGTACGGGGCAATCCAGTACCGATATGAAGTACCGATACGACGCAGAGCGTATCGGTACGGGGCAAGGGCCGATTTCTTTCGAATCTAAATAGCGTATCGGTATTCATCAGGGAGTACCGATACTCGTTGCGCAATCTGCACAGGTTTTAACGTTTTGAGTTTGAGGGCTCTATAAATTATGTTCAAGGTTCTAATGGGTCTCGTATGATATAAAATGACCGGTAAAACCAAGAATGAGTGTTTCTTCTTTCCTATGTGGTTTGATTGAAATAATTGATGAGAACGAATCGTGCACTCTTTCATAAAACGTAACAACTTAGTAATGCTTGATTGTTGGTAATAGCAACAATAAGGACCTGTGGTGGGTCGTGTGATAGTTGTGTGCCAGGTAGGGCACTTGTATGGATTCGTGGTGGATCATGTATGGTTACGTGCCAGGTAGGGCACTTTTTTAGTTATGAGTCCTTGTTTGATGGGATCCAGATACCCAGTGAGTGAGTGTTGCAACACATGAAGGCCATCCGATGTGAGATTTCAGGTGATGACTGAAGGCCATCCGATGTGAGATTTCAGGTGATGATTGAAAGCCATCCGATGTGAGATTTCGGGTAATGATATTTGCTCGATGCGAGATTCTGAGCCCTGGTTATGAAAGAAAATAAAAGAAAGAAAGAAAGAAACTCACCGGTTATGAAATCAAAAGCAAACACTATCTTCATCTTCTTCCTCTAGCATTAAGTAAGCAAGCACCTCCATTGGAGGCTTAGTCAAGCTTTGTTTTTCTTCAAGTTATAATTCCCAAATTATAGCTATTGATTGGGTAAGCAATATCCCTTAAATGATTTATCAATTCCATGACTAGAACCATGTTTAAATCCAAGTTTAAGAAGTTAAGAACCCTAGAAATTCTTAGGGATATCAATGCTCAATCTCTACTATTTTTCATAGCTAATAAGTTGCTATGAATCTATTATTGATATTGAAATCCTTGCGATTTCTATTTCTTTTGTAGCTCAAGAAAATCAAGGTGAAGAGTCACCAAATCCCTCAAAATCCAATAAGTCAAAGAACAAGGTAATTATCATCCGGGAGCCCTAAAAGCTTTAGGAATATCGGTGAGTGTAGTCAGAGTCTCAGGATTGGCTAAGTGCCTATCTTGATTTCATTGTATTGGTTTATTGCATTTCCATTGAATTAAAGGTATGGATACATGAAAACCTTGTTGAAGTTATCATCGGTAAGCTTTGGTAAGCTTATTGTATTGCTATATTGATTTTTGATTCATGGTATTGTCATTGATAACTTTGGAATATTGTAAAAAGGCCATATTGATCATGATATACCGCTATTGACAAGTTAACATTGCTATTGTTATTGATATTGCTATTGTTATTGTTATTGGCCTAATTATCGAATTCTTGGGTACGAATGGATATGGGATACAATTGGTATGCAATAGAATTCATGAGCTCATTAGTATGGAGTGGACTACAGTCCTTGAGCTAAGGCTTTATTTGGCGATTTTGGCAGGATATCATGGTATTGGTCTTATTGGCAATGTTGGAGGATATTGACTATTTATTGTTAGCGATGTTGGTTGGGAATTCGTGTATCCACATTCACATATCGATCCGAGGAATTAAGTTATTGAAATTATTGTTAGAACATGATTTGAGATGCATTTATATTGATATACATGTTATTGATGTTATTGGCATTCATGATATTATTTTGGACTACCTCACAAGGCTATATAAGCCTAATACATCTTATTTCCATATATTTTTAGGTTAAAAAGGTGTGTCGGATTAAGGATCAGAGCTAGGCGAGTTTTGAAGCAAGTTACACGAGCTATAAGTAATGTAAACCTAGCCTTTGAACTCCTAGAATGGTGGCATAGGGTCTAGACATGGTAGTTTAGTCCCATTTTGTATGTATATATAGTTCACCACGTTGAATGGGTTAAAATATGAAGTATGGCATGTTATTAGTTTGGTAAAATTGGTAAAATGGTCTATAATGCCCTAATAAGTGAAATCATGGTAAATGAATTCCAAATGCTGTGAAATTTGACATGTAGGTAGGTATGATGTTTATAAATTTGCTAGCAAATTTGGTATTCATTGGACAAGACTAAGGTCCCTAATTTGAGTAAAAACCAAACTAAATATGCCATTACAAGCATGTCTGTACCGATACGGGTGATGGCGTATCAGTACGAGTGTATAATCTGGGACGTAAGTATAAGGGTGTATCGATACGACTATTGAAGTATAGTTACGGGTAATCGAATATGGAAAGTTACTGTAGCGCCGTATCGACACCGTATCAATCCCTAGAGTTGACTAATTTGATGTTGACCACGCATACCGATACCTAGTATCAGTATGAGCTTAAAGAACCTAACCATTTTAACGGTTAAGTTAGGCGTATCAATAAGGCCTAAAACGTATCGTTACGGCCCGTCAACACTGGAAACTAAGCTTAAGTAAGAGCTGTATAGCGTATCGATACGAGCCTATTCGTATTGGTATGACTCCTACTGTCTATAACTACTTTAACGGCCATGGCATAAGTGTATCGATATGGCCCCTTCGAGTATCAGTACCGAGGTAGGTAAATTGGTTAAGAGATGATTAAAAAGGTTTTAAAACTCTTATAAAATGGTCACTAAATTTTATGAGGCTTAATTGAAGGTGTAATTGAACTCTGATTTCATTGAAAATTTGTAAGTAAGATACTCATGCATTGAATTTCACATTGGTAACCCTAATTATTGATAAGTCCCTATAATTTTCTAAAATTTCAATTTAGCCCTTAAATTTGTATAAGTTACAAAATGACCCTTAATTATGAATCATGATTAAGTACATGATGTTCATTGATAATCACAGCTCTATATTATTGAATTCATCCACCCTCCATTATACAAGTTACCGTAAATGTTGATTCAATCAGTGTATAGTTTATCGGTATAGCTTTCTGACCCATATTCTTATTGGACAGGGAAGGGGTGTTACATTTATGGTATCAGAGCTAGAATTTAGTCGATTCTAGGACTAAATTAAAGTCTATTGTAATATTATTGCATTGCATATGCCACCTAGGAGTTTAATGTTGTGTATATTGTGACTTGAGATTAATCCGATCCTTTTTCCTTTTATAGTATAAGAAGTCTGACTCCGAAAAAGCTCACAAAGAAGCTGAGCATACTAGTGGCTCCTTGACACATAATGAGGAGAGAAAGGGAAAGACCCTCTGAATCCACAAGTTTCTCAACAAGAACCACTGAATCCGAACCTGTACTACAGATTGCTCAATTTGAATGTTATCAAAATATGACTGAGATGTTCAAACAATTTATAGCTACCCTTAAGTCTGAGCAGTCTACACAATTTTTCTTAGCTGCTATTTCCACGATTCGAGCCCTACTGATAAGCTGGCACAACATTGAGCTACTACCTTTACAGGCAGGGCTGGTGATAACCTTGAGGTGGCAGAATATTGGTTAGACAGTATATTGAGAATATTGACTAAGCAGTTACAGTGTTCGGATGAACATAAATTGGAGTGCGCCCTAGATTTGTTGACAGGCGAGGCTTTGCATTAGTGGGGGACCACTATACTTACTACTCCCGAGGAAGCTGTAACCTGAGAGTTCTTTCTGCGTAAGTTCAAGAAGAAATATATTAGTGAGTATTACTTGGCTGAAATGTGGGATATCTTCTTGCATCTTAAGAAAGGCGAAAGACCGATGGAGCAGTATATCTACGACTTATGCAAGTATTGAAAGTATAGAACTAAGTATATAAAGAAGGGGGAAGAAAAGTGCAAAATGTTTGTTGCAGGTTTGAGTGATGAGCTTCGACCTTTTTTCACTACATTGGAGATCATAGATTTCCAAGATCTCGTGAATTGATCTATCTCTACCGAAGCTGCTCAGAGGTCATAGAAGACTAGTGGGCTAACCTAATCTGAAAAGAGGCCCTAAGATGATTCTCGTCCTCTCTTGCCATATAAAAAGGAAAGCAACAAGGGTTTAAGAAACCTTATTACAAGTAGCCCTCCCAATCAGGCAATTTTGCCAAGCCACGAGCCATGTCCCAATCTGCTGTAAAAATAACCTCTATCAAGAGTATCAGAGGTTCAAGCCGAGAATCTCAATATCTCATCTATAATTTTTGTCAGATGAGACATCCTACGGTGCAATGTAATAGACAGTCTAGATCTTGTTTCTTTTATGGTGAACAAGGTCATTACACCAAAGATTTCCCAATGCACAGATCCAAGTCTACTGCACTAGCAAACACAACATCCCCTGGTCAGTACTTCAATGTTAAGGGACATAAACAAGCTGCGGTAGGAGCTTCTAGGAGACCTAGTGGTTCTACAAGAACTCCAAGTCGAAAAGAATCCAAGGCTTCAGCTCAAGTTTATCATGTGAGAATCAAGAAGGATGAGGAAGATCCAGATATTATAGTAGGTACTATTAAATTGTATACTCATCATGTTTATGCATTGGCTGATCTGGGATCCACTCATTCCTTTATTAGTAGCGTATTTATTAAAAGATTTAAGTTAACATCTGAGCCTATAGCCTCCAAAATCACCGTAACCAACCCTTTAGGTGATAATGTCGTAATTGGGCTGGTATGCAAAATTTATCCCCTCATAATACAAGGGATACCTTTTTCGGTCAATCTCATGGCCCTCTCTATTCATGATTTTGACGTTATATTATGGCTTGACTGGCTTGGAGAGCATCAAGCCTGGGTAGATTGTTCAAAGAAGAAATTGTATCTTCGAGGTCTTGGCAAAGAAAGCGTGACCCTTATGGACTCTAGGAATAAGAGATCATTGTTGTATGTTACTGCAAGTAGGGAAGAACCTCAGTTGCAAGGTATATATACCATGCAAGAATTCCCTGATGTGTTTCTCGATGAGCTTTCAGGTTTACCACCCACTGTGAAGTTGAATTTGGGATTAAAGTTCAACCTGAAACCACCCCGGTTTCTATTGCACCTTACGAATGGCACCGGTTGAACTCACTGAGCTTAAGGTACAGATTCAAGACCTATTAAATAAAGGTTTTATTCGACCATGTTTCTCACCCTGGGGAGCTCCGGTCCTCTTTGTCAAGAAGAAGGACGGATCAATGCGTCTTTGCATTGATTAAAGACAGTTAAACAAGCTCACCATCAAGAATAAGTATTATTTATCAAGAATTGATAACATGTGTGATGAGCTTAAGGATGCTACCATCTTTTCCAATATTAACTTAAGGTCTGCGTATTATCAAATGAGAGTTAAAGAATGCAATGTGCCCAAGACAGATTTATGTACAAGGTATGGCCACTACGAATTCTTGGTTATGCCATTCGAGTTAACCAATGTACCGACTGCCTTTATGGATCTCATAAATTGTGCTTTTAGACCCTATCTTGATAAGTTTGTAGTGGTGTTCATTGATGACATACTGATTTACTCCAAGAATCAAGCTGGGTATCGAGACCATCTTCATGTTGTACTCTAAACCTTTCGTGAGGAACAATTGTATGCCAAATTCAGTAAGTGTGAGTTCTAGCTCGCCGAAGTTTTATTTCTAGGACATATGGTTTTGGTTGAGGGTGTTTAATTGGACCCGAAAAAGATTCAAGAAATAGTTGATTAGAGGCCACCAAAGAATGTAGGTGAAGTTCGTAGATTTCTCGATCTTGTTAGCTATTATGGAAGATTCGTTAAAATATTTTCTATAATAGAAGCACCATTAACCAAACTTTTACAAAAAGATGCCCCTCTTGAATGGACTAAGAAGCAACAACGTAGTTTTGATCAGCTTAAGCAAGTATTAACCCATGCACTGGTTCTAACCCAACCCGAGTCTGGTAAAGACTATATTGTATATAGTGATGCATTGCATCATGGCTTAGGGTATGTATTGATGCAAGAAGGCAAAGTAGTTGTGCATGCTTCAAGACAACTTAAGCCATACGAGATGAACTATCCTACTTATGATCTTGAATTTGCTACTGTTGTCATTGCTTAAAGATTTTGAGGCATTATCTCTACGAAGAAAAATGCTATCTATACACCTCTCATAAGAGCCTCAAATACCTATTTGACACAGAAAAAGCTTAACCTTCGTCAAATGAGATAGATGGAACTTTTCAGAAATTATGATCTTGTGATTGATTATCACCTGGGCAAGGCCAACGTTGTAGCTGAAGCACTCAACTGCAAACCTTTGCATGCTCCTCGAGCTATCAATGCTCATTTCAAGTTACAGAAATATTGACCGTTAGTACCTAAACACCAAGTTCATTCTACCATTGTTATGAGAATGAAGTCGTTGCAAGATCAAGATCCTGAACTACAAGCCATTGTCACCAAGCTTCAGAGTAATCTAAATCCTAACTTCCAAGTTAACTTTGAAGGACTCTTGTGTTTCTATGATAGAATTTGTATACCGAATGATAAACTCCTTTGTGAGGACATTCTCAAGGAAGCTCATTATAACCATTTTTCAGTTCAACTAAGGTCGGTGAAAATGTATAAGGACCTTCAGGAATTATATTGGTGGCCTGGTATGAAGAAAGCTATTACAGAATTTGTATCCAAGTGCTTAACGTGCCAACGAGTCAAATCTAAACACCGTGTCCCTACTAAATTATTACAACCTATTGAACTTCTTCAATGAGAGTGGGAAAGAATAACCATATATTTTGTCAGTGGACTACCGTTGACTCCAACTAAGCATGATGCTATTTGGGTCATTGTTGACCATCTTAGCAAGTCATCTCATTTTTTACCTGTTAGAATGGACTATGATCTTCCCAAGTTAGATGACTTATACATCAAGGAGGTGGTTAGACTCCATAGAGTACACAAGTCAATTATTTTAGATCGATCCCCATTTTGCTTCACGATTGTGGAAAACACTACAAGAAGCTCTGGTCACCCGAGTTAATCTTAGTACAGCTTTTCACCCGCAGTCTGATGGCCAATCAGAAAGGGTAATTCAAATATTATAAGACATGCTTCGTGCATGTGTCATTGACTTTGAAAGAACTTGGGAGAGATCCCTACCTCTCATCGAGTTTACTTATAATAATAGTCATCAATCATCTATCAAAATGGCATCGTATGAAGAATTGTATGGCAGGAAATATAGGACACCATTATGCTGGTCTGAACTCAGTGAGGGCAAGATGTTTGGCCTTGACTTACTTTAGGGAAACTGAAGAACGGGTTACCATCATTCATGATCGTTTGAAGGTCACCTTTGACCGATAAAAGGTCTATGGTAATCTCAAAAGAAATGATATATAGTATGAGATTGGTGAGAAATTTTTCTTGAAAGTCTCCATATGGAAGAAGATTCTTTGTTTTGGTAAAAAGGGGAAACTAAGTCCCCGATTCATTGGACCTTTCTAAGTGATTGAAAGAGTTGGTCTTGTGGCTTACCGGCTAGCTTTGCCCCTAAGAGCTCAACAAGATTCATGACGTATTCCATGTATCGATGCTCTTTAAGTATAGATCTGACCCATCATATTTTATTGAGCCCAAATCGGTGGAACTTCAACCTAACCTGACCTATGAGGAAGAACCTGTATAGATATTGGAATGGAAAGTCAAGAGACTTCGAAATAAGAACATTCCTTTAGTCAAGGTGGTTTGGAGAAGTCACAAGATCGAAGAAGCTACATAAGAACCGAAAGATACCATGAGGAACCAATACCCACATCTCTCCAATTTAGGTAAAATTCGAGGATGATTTTTTCTTAAGGGTGAGAGTTGTAACACCCCAAAATCGGGCCAAGTTAGAATTCAATTCCGGCAACCATAAATTTTGCATCAGAAAGTCAAACTTTAGTATTAACCGTTGACCAAGTGGTCAATTATTGGATTATTAAACCTTAATTAAGTATTTTTATTGATCAAGGACCTTGTTGTAAACCTTGAAAATTATCCTAGTGACTAAATTGAGAAAATTGAAAGTTTGAGGGAAAAAGTATAGAAAGTAGAGAGTTGAGGGACTAATCTTGCGATTAACCCCTCCTCAAGCCTAATCATCACATACGTGGGATTAGGAGGATGAATTCCTTCAATTGAAGGAAAGTTCAAACAATAAAAGAAAAGAAAGAAAGAAACTTACCGATTATGAAATCAAAAGCAAGCACCATCTTCATCTTCTTCCTCTAGCATTAAGTAAGCAAGCACCTCTATTGGAGGCTTAGTCAAGCTTTGTTTTTCTTCAAGTTATCATTCCCAAATTATAGCTATTGATTGGTTAAGAAATATCCCTTAAATGATTCATAAATTCTATGACTAGAACCATGTCTAAATCCAAGTTCATGAAGTTAAGAACCCTAGAAATTCTTAGGGATATCAAGGCTCAATCTCTATTGTTTTTCATACCTAATAAGTTGCTATAAATCTATTATTGATATTGAAATCCTTGTGATTTCTATTTCTTTTGTAGCTTAACAAAATCAACATGAAGAATCATCAAATCCCTCAAACTCCAATAAGTCAAAGAATAAGGGAATTGTTATCCGGGGGCCCTAAAAGCTTCAAGAATATTAGCGAGTGTAGTCAGAGTCTCGGGATTGGCTAGGTGCCTATCTCAATTTTATTGTATTGGTATATTGCATTTCCATCATTGAATTCAAGGTATGGATACATGAAAACCTTGTTGAAGTTATCATTGGTAAGCTTTGGTAAGCTTATTGTATTGCTATATTGATTTTTGAATCATGGTATTGTCATTGATAACTTTAGAATATTGTAAAAAGGCCATATTGATCAGGATATACCGTTATTGACAAGTTAACATTGCTATTGTTATTGATATTGTTATTGTTGTTTGCCTAATTATTGAATCCTTGGATGCGAATGGACATGGGATACAATTGGCATGCCAATAGAATTCATGAGATCATTGGTATGGAGTGGACTACGGGCCTTGAGCTAAAGCTCTATTTGGCTATGTTGGAGGATATGATAGTATTGGTATTATTAGCGATGTTGGAGGATATTGACCATTTATTGTTGGCGATGTTGGTTAGGAATTCGCGTATCCACATTCACATATCGATATGAGGAATTAAGTTATTGAAATTATTGTTAAAACATGATTTGAGATGCATTTATATTGATATACATGTTATTGATGTTATTGGCATTCATGATATTATTTTGGACTACCTCTCTAGGATATATAAACCTAATACATCTTATTTCCATGCATTTTTAGGTTAAAAGGTGTGTCAAATCAAGGATTAGAGGTAGACGAGTTTTGAAGCAAGTCACATGAGCTATAAGTAATGTAAACCTAGCCTTTGAACTCCTAGAATGGTGGCATAAGGTCTAGACATGTTAGTTTAGTCCCATTTTGTATGTATAATGGTTCACCATGTTGAATGGGTTAAAAATGAAGTATGGCATGTTAGTGTTTTGGTAAAATTGGTAAAATGGTCTATAATGCCCTAATAAGTGAAATCATGGTAAATGAATTCTAAATGCTGTGAAATTTGGCATGTAGGTAGGTATGATGTTTATAAACTTGCTAGTATATTTGATATTCATTGGACAAGGCTAAGGTCCCTTATTTGAGTAAAAAACCAAACTAAATATGCCATTACAAGCATGTCCGTATCGATACGGGTGATGGCATATCAATACGGGTGTGCAATCTGGGACGTAAGTATAAGGGCGTATCGATACGGCTACTGAAGTATCGGTACGGGTAATCGAATCTGGAAAATTAGTGTAGCACCGTATCGACACCGTATCAATCCCTAGAGTTGACTAATTTGGCGTTAACTATGCATACCGATACCTAGTATCGGTACGAGCTTAAGGAACCTAACCAGTTTAACGGTCAAGGTAGGCATATTGATACGGCCTAAAGCCTATCGGTATGGCTCATAGACACTGGAAACTAAGCTTAAGTAAGAGCAGTATAGCATACCGATATGGCCCTTTTTGAGTATCGGTTCCGAGGTAGGTAAATTGGTTAAGAGATGATTAAAAAGGTTTTAAAACTCTTATAAAATGGTCATTAAATTTTATGAGGCTTAATTGAAGGTGTAATTGAACTCTGATTTCATTAAAAAAATTTAAGTAAGACACTCATGCATTGAATTTCACATTAGTAACCCTAATTATTGATAAGTCTCTATAATTTTCTAAAATTTCAATTTACTCCCTAAATTTTTATAAGTTACTAAATGACCCTTTATTATGAATCATGATTAAGTACAAAATTGTCATTAACAATCATGGCTCTATGTTATTGAATTCATTCACCGTCTATTGCACAAGACACTGTAAATGTTGATCTTATCACTGTATAGTTCACTGGTAACGCTTTTTGACCCAAATTCCTGCCGGACCGAGAATGGGGTGTTACAAGAAATCTCCTTCTACTCGAACATAAAACTTAAGAACTTGGTAAAAGTCTTGTGTAACTTGTTTGTTGATAACATCCAAATGTTGGTATGGTTATGTGTTGAGATTGTGTGCCATGTGGACACTTGAATGATGGGATTCGGATACCCAAAGGTAACACTCGATGGTTATGTGTTTTCGAGTGCTAAATATATGTTATTTGATGGCTATGTGTTTTTGAATACGAGATTTATGCTACTTAATAGTTATGTGTTTCCAAGTATGCGATGAACCTTACTCGATGGCTATGTGCTTGTGAGTATGTATTGTCCTCTACTCGATGGCTATATGTTTTCGAGTAGATGACCCCTGTTACTACCCGATGGCTATGTGTTTCTGGGTACGTAACTAATGAAAGGACTCGAGTTTGAGGCAGAGGTTGGCTACCGTTATGTTAACACTTGTCAATTACTTCACTTTCATGCCTTATGCTCTATGCTTATCCTTGCATGCTTGCTTTTATGATCATCATGAATTATTGTAGAGTAGACATGTACCACTGAGCTTTGTTAGCTTAGCGTGGGGATGTGTTGTTTTTTTGTGAGTAGGTTGATAGATCACTCTCTTGGAAGAAGCACAACGGCGAGGATTCCCCAGCATCGAATCAACTCGAGTACAATACCTTGATTTTAGTTGTAAGACTATGTATCCATAGGGTTTTATTGTAGTTGGTCTGTAACTCTATTTCTACTTTATTTTGATTTATGGTGTTTAATTCGTACGGAGCTCCATTTATGTTTTGGATTTGAAACTATTATGAAACTTTATTCCAAATGGCTTGTTTTAAATGTTGTTTTTGCTAAACTTTGGATTTAAAAATCAAACAAAATTTTATAGGCCAGGTTAGAGGTAACCCGAATGTAGCGTCTCGGATCCGGTGGGATCGGGGTGTTACACTTTCCTTCTGTTTTTATTAAAGTATTTTTTATTTTATTATTACTTTATGTATAAAATTAGAAAAGGAAAAAGTCTTTAGTTGCCATATAAAAAATATGATTGAAAGTCAAAACACCGAAATCTCTAAGGCCTTCTCTCATTTCTTGTTCATCGAAGATTGTTGAGAAACTAAAAAGAGTCTCATACTCGAATATCGACTTCATCTCTAACTCAGTTATGACAGGTTCTTTTATTTATCTCCTCAGTCCTCTCATTTTTTCTTCTGAATTTGAATGTTTATATCAAGCTTAATGAGCAACAAGTCGAGTTGAGCAACGAGATTTTTTAACGAGCACGAGTCTAGCAAAATTGTAGTGAGCTTAACGAACACCGAGTCGAGCAACGAATTTTTTTAACGAGCACGAATTGAACACTATTTAACTCGTGATCGACTCGCTCGATAAGCACCCCTAGATGGGCACGGGTAGGGTGAGTTTTTTGCTAACCCGAACCCAAACCCGAAAATAATTACCCTAAACCCAACCTGACCTAAACTGACATCATCCTTTAAATAATCGATCGACCTAAAAATTATAGTTATTAGCCCAAACTTGACCTGACCCGATCTATAAAAAACAATTTCAATTTTGAGGCTTAAATATAAAAAATAATTTTAAGGGACTTAATTGTTAAAAAATAATTTTAGGGACCAAATTATAAATAAAAATTCAATATCAAGGACCTAATTGTAAAAATAATATATAGAGAGGGGCATTATTACAAATATTCCTAAAAAATAGTGAAAATTATACTATTAGTCCTGGGTCGGATCGGGTCAGATATTTTTCAGCCTAAACCCGACACGACCCGATTTCACCCTTAAGAAAAACCTGACCCAACCTAAATCGAATCTGATTTTTTACAAAAAAAAATATTTGACCCGATCATGTCGGGTCAGAACCCTACCGAATCGAGTGAAATGTCCATCCCTAATTCACCCATCATAAAAGTGAAACCTAAACACTTGGAGGTTAGGATATATAATTCCTTTATTCATTATGCAGCAAGAAATCTAAATGTCTTCTAACAAAAGCATCTCTACTTGCATGGAAATTGGTATATTATCATTTTAACTTAATAATTAGTTTTCATTCTAATCACGAGATTTAGAGAGATAATAAGAACCTCTCGTACCTTAACCAATGATTGAAGATTCAATCATCGTCTGAAGGATGCAGTAACTTTAAAATTTTTGGTCAGCGTCTATCCCTATATAAGCCAATAGCAAGGGTGTGCAAAACTAGACTCGAAAAAAAATGAAATTATTCAACTCGACTTGTTGTGAAATACTCGATTCGTCTTGATTTGACTCATAATTTCAAAAACTCAACTTAAAATTTTTCAAATAAAGTTTGAGTGATAAAATGAAAATTTGAATAACTCGAAATTTTTAGTAATTAGTGGACCAGCTTTCAAGTTCGAGTCGAGTCACTCAATTTAGCTTTTGTTTGTGTATATATATATCATATATGAAAAATATGACCAAATATATGTGTATTGTATATGGTTATAGAAAACCGTTTAAATTGAAACTAATTAGTACAATAACATTATAATTGTTTAGCACTAAATTTGAACAAAAACTCAAATAATTCTACTCGACTTGACTTGAATTTCATAAACTCAACAAGACTTGAAAATTTTCAAATATAGTTAAGTTATAAAATAGGACCCTTCTAACTTAACTAACTCGAAATTTTTTGACTCGACTTGACCGAATGCCCACACCTAGCCAACAAAACACAGAAAATTAATCATTAGACTCGTTATATTGGATACATTGAAAAACAAATAGAATAACCAGTTTAAACTCTATTCATTGTGACGATACTTTGGCCTGTTTCCTTAATCTGTTTCTCTTTCCCCTTGTTTTAGTGGGAATTGATCTTAACCCACCAACAAGGTTTAAAAGCCTTGTTTTCCACAGGAATATAATGTTTCCAATTCCTTCTAATGCATATATGGCAAATATATAATTTTCTAATCCTTGTTTCTAGAAAAGCGTATATTTCAATATTTTTGGGTACAGGTAGTTTTCATGTTTATCACACGAATAATTATTAATCACGAACAAAAATCCACTGTTTTATTTTGGGTGCCTCTTTTTATGCCTCAACGCCAAAAATTAAACCATATATTCTAATTCTAATTTTTAAATCTTAAATCCTAAACCATAAAAATTAAATCATATACCATAAACCCAAAACTCTAATTATAAACTCTAAATTTTATTTTTAACTGGGACATGAATAGGGTCACAAAAAGCGGAGATGATTTCTACTAAGTAATCACATAAAAACCTACAGAATTGCAAGAAATCCTGCTAGAAAAGATGTTAGGTTTAATGGTTGAAGTTCCTAAAGAGATGAACACCGTCCAATTTCATCCCTTTTATGAATAGAGCTATAGAAGGTCAACGTGTTGCTTGCTTTTTAACCTTGTTTTAGTAACCCACATAGTGGCATATCAACGACAGGGACATATGCTCTGATCTTTTTCTTCTTTCTTTCATATCAAAATGAGTGGTAACCGAAACCACAAGTTTCTATCAAGGGATTTATATATACCCACACATACACATATATTCTTTCCCCTTCTATGTTATAGCATATTACTGTGATTCCTCATATTCCATTGTTTCTATCAAGCTATACACATGCGAATTGCTTTAAGTTAAAGGTAATTCCTTCGATACGCGCACATTTGTGGGGTTTGATATATCTACAAGTTTGTGAATAATACATAGTTAACACCAATGATCAATTAATCTAGCGGGATGAGGCGTTAGATCTCTTGAGTAAGGTCAGAAATTCGAATATGATGTTGTGAATTGAGAAAATTGTGTTGGAGAGGATTACCCTATAATAAGTCTCTACAAAACCTAATCCAGATTAGTCGGTAAATGAGTTTAATACCGATCGATGGTTATAAAAGAATAATAATATATGGTTGACAATCACACTTAACACCAAAAAGAGACATATATAGAGCACCAAAAAGGCATAGAATTTCTATTAATACTAAAGCAGGAAAAGAAAAGCTTCGATGTGGTACGTTACCATTGGATACTTAGGAAACTATCCATGACCCAAATCAACGTGTTCCATGGTATTAAGTGCATGAGAGCGCTACACAACTTGCTTAAGAGAGCACATTTTACACAATGTTATAAAATACCTTATATAGAATTTATATACTTATATATATGTTCCCAGGATTTTATTGATGATGGTTCATTCTCTATTGAGTGTAAAACCTAAATTTTATTTCTTGAATGATTCTGATTTTTCTTGCGAGATATAGTGTAGATTGTACGTATAACAAGAACTGTTCAGGTCACACAATCTCCCGCATTAAGTATACATTTCAATGAAATTAATGTTGAACCTGCCTCAATTTATCGAATGTCTAATGTTCTATTGTCGGGGTACTGTTCGCCCATGTATATGAAATTTATATGAAAGTGTATAATTTTATAAATTAAATTATGATTTCATCGTTGAGGGTTTCTAAAAGCATATTTAAATAATTTATCTTTATAGATTTATATATAATACACTGACGGTGAAATTTTTTTGTTTCTACAAACGTCTTAGTTTTAGGGTTTAGGGACTTAGTTTAGGGTGTAGGGTTTAGGGGTTTAGGTGTAGGGGTTTAGAATTTAGGGGTAATGGTTAGAATTTATAGGTTGGGGTTAGGATTTACGGTTTAGAGGTTAGAGTTTAGGTTGTAGGGTAATATGTTGAGGATTTAGGTTTTAACCTATAGACAATAAATTCTATTCACAATCTCTAAACCCTAAAATTAAAATGCTTGTAGAAACTAAAAATTTCCACCGCCATTGTATCATATAATTATCTTATTTTTATTAGTTTATCATCTTCTAATTCATTAACAACGTACTATATTAAATGCAGTTCATACGCTTATACATATATAATAACATTATGTTTATTATATCTCTTATGTAAAGACCAATAATTAGTTGGTCTAATAAGATGAGACACTAAGACTAGATTCTTTAAGCGAAATCAAAGGTTTGAATTCTGTTATTGTGAATGGAGCAATTGGGTTGAGAGGATTGGCTCCGCAATCAACCTTTACACTACATGATCTGAATTAGTCAGTCAATGAGTTGAACTCATACCGCTGATTAATAACAAAAAGCATAAAGTAAAAAATAACCCTCAATTTTTGACATTTTGGTCACTTTAGCCCCTATTGTTTTTTTAGTGCAAACAGTCACCTAACGTTTCATTTTCGTTCAAAATTCACTCTCGACTGATGAAAACCGTTAGTCAACTAACAATCAACACCCTTTGATGATGTGGCGATGCCATGTGGCATTTTGCTGACATGGCTTCACAATTTTAAAAAAAAATAAAAATAATTATTTTTTATATTTTTAAAATTAATTATTTTTATATTTTTAACCAATCAAATGATGTCACATCAGCAAAGTGCCATGTGGCATCATTTGATTGGTTAAAAAATATAAAAAATGATTATTTTTTTTAAAAAAAATAAATATTTTTAACCAATCAAATAATGCCACATCAGCAAAGTGTCACGTGGCATCATATGATTGGTAAAAAATACAAAAAAAATATTTTTTAAAAAAATAAAAATTTTAATTATTTTTAAAAAAATATGCCACATCAACAAAGTGCCACGTGGCATCGCCACAAGATGCCGCATTATCGAAGGGGTTGACCGTTAGTTGACTGACGGTTTTCATCCGTCGAGGGTGAATTTTGAACAAAAATAAAACGTTAGGTGGTTGTTTATACCAAAAAAAAAGAATAGAGGCTAAAGTAACCAAAAGGTCAAACGTTGAGATTATTTTTTACTTTATGCCAAAACAAAACTCCTGCTTAATGGAATTTTCTTTTGCATGGACGTCACGAATTCTATAAAAACAAGGAAAAGTTCTTTCTTCAATAATCATATTGATTCAAACCAATTAAAAACTAAACTAAGAATCCAAATCTTGTGATTAGATGGAATAAATAATTCAGAATTTAATATTCAGTATATACGCAACACAATTCTTTCAGTTACATTTTGGATGAATTCCATAAAATGATGTAATTTATTTTGGTCGTATATTGAAAACGAAAGGTATACAAGTAACTGCCATTGGTATACATACATATATATTTGAACTATGAAGAAAAACCAAAGACTCATTTTCTCATCTAACGCATACCTTTTGTCTCCGTGTACTTTTTTTCTGGTATACTTTGTATATATGATGGTTTTTTCTTTTGAACTTATATCACGAGTTTAGTTTATCTTATCAGTTATAGTCACGACTAATGAAAATTATTAAATTTATTATTTTTTTCATGTTATCAATTCAATTATATATCAACTTTCAAAAAATTGTTTTTCAAATCACGTATAAAAAAATTAGTGAAGATTCTCTGTTGAAAAAATAATTGGAGAAACAAATGGTAAGATTAATACCTTTTATTGGCTGAAACTATAACTGATATAATAAGTCAGACCCATAATATAATTTTCGGGTTTTTTTTGGGTCTAGGGACGGTCTTATTTGTAATCCTAGCTAAATAAATATCACCTACCAGGACCCACAATCTAAAATACGTGACACGTTTGATTCCCATGCCCTACATGGGCATTTGAGGTCGATTCTCAGCCACTGGTACTTTTTAAACAATTGATTTAGTGTTGGATGTTGACTATATCTGTACATTTAGTATTTAATCCAAAAATTCAATCGGATTTAATTTGAATTCAAACTTAATTTCATCGGATTTAATTAAATTCAGCGGTTCGAAAAAGTAATTTAAAATGACCATAATTTGAAGTGATATGAAATAGTAATGATTTCATCCGAAAAACTTGAAATTCAAAATGATTCGATCAAAAGACAATTCAAACTAAAAAATATATATAAACTTAAAATTTATCTAAACTAAAATATCCAGAAACTAAAAAATCTAAATCGATTTAGCCAAAATTAATTCTATCCGCTCAAATGGAAGGTTCAATGTTGAAAAAATACATTGTAATAAAAAAAACCAAGAAAAAGACAAATTGATAAGTTTTAATTGTTTTTGGGTTAATTACACCGATCACTGAACTTTAGGTTACTTATCAATTTGGTTATTAAATTTTAAAACACTTCATATCAGTATTAAACTTTACTTTTCATATCGGTTTGGTCACAACCGTTAAACCGCTAACATTGGGATGATGTGACTGTTCGGCCCTGATGTGAAAGCCAAAAAATAATTTATTATTTCACCCAATCTTCTCTTTCATAAAAGTTAGGGATTTCACTCATTTCCGACCCTTCTAAAGCCACCATTCTCCGGCATTTTTTCGGTCACCCTAGAAACCGATGAACTCATCTCTTCTACCACTATATTATAGATTTTACTAATACATCTTTAAAACTAACGAAATTAAATAAAAATCTACCATTTTGAGGTTGGGATGTTTGTTCAAAAAATTCAAATGGTGTGAAACATTATTTTGATCAGATGAACAACATACATCAAAACCAACATCGTCGGACGAGAGGAGATTAAACATTAGAACATCGAACCTCTAGATGAATTTTCATTGAGTTTGAGTGTGTTTCATGCAAAATCAATTCGAGGATCGGTAGAAAGAGAAGTGAAATGTGAACGTTTTGGTACCGATATTGTCACGGAAGATGATCGGTAACGGGTGATGATGGACCGACAATGACAGTCGAAGGAGTTGACAATTTTTTTTGTGAAAAAAAGAGAGAGGAAAGAACAATCACATCTTTATGCCGTTAACTATTTAACGGTCCAGTGACCAAATGATATGAAAATTAAAGTTCAATGTTAATGTTGAGATATTGATTTTGATATAACTCAAATGAAAATGTTTTTGGACTTAAACTAAATTGCCGAAATAATCCAAAAGTTCAGTAACTTGAAAAATATGTTTGAAATAATTTTAAAGGGTTTTTGACATGTTTAAATAATTTCAAAAATCCAATTTGTCAAAAATACTGTGTCCATACCGGTACTCAACTCCAGTACTGATATGCACACCCGCACCTATACGGTCGTAATCATACCGATACGCATAAGGGTTTCTAATTTCAAGAAAGCCTATCTTTGTATCGTTACGGCCAAGCCTGTACCGATACACAAGGGCCCTTACCGATACTCAGTATCGCATACCGGTACGCCCTGCATTAATTACTTGTAACAACTCTTTCTTCTTAAGGCATGTATCGATATCGAGACCCGCGTATCGTTACCGACGTGCCCATAAGTGCATTTAGTGTTAGAAATTAAGTCTCCAACGGCTCTAATCAACCCCAACGACTAATAATGGTCATGAAGCCATTAAAGGGTTCAAAAGACCTCTACAAGCAGCCATGGAACAATAAGAAAGCCAATAACAATATTCTTTGTATAGAGAAATTATTTTGTGCTTAATTTTTGTCATATTCTTTGTAGAAAACACTAGTGAGCCAAATTATCACATTTGCTCAAATGTTTAGGATTTTGGGTGAGAGCTTAAATTTGCAAACACACTTGCCTTGTGAGGTTCTTCATTGTTTGCTAAATTTGTATTCTCTTGAGAGAGTGTGTCCCAAAGCTTTGAGGGTTTGTAAAAGTTATCTTCTTGAGCCTTGAAAAAGTAAAGACAAATTTAGTGGATTTGTGGAAAATTCTTTGTGGGGAAGCTAAGGTAGTAGAGGTAAACTTGGTTGAGAAGTCGAACCACTATAAATCCTTTGTGCACAATTTTTATTTCCATGTGCTTCCACCATTATACTTGCAAAGCCAATTGAACCCCCTTATTGGGGATTCAGTTGACGTATTCGAGCCCAACAGTTAAAATTGAAGCACTTTTAAAGTGTAGTGACTAAATCGATACACAATTTAAAGTTTAGTGACTAATGGTGTAATTTATCCTTTATATTTTTTTTGCACCTATCAAGGTTTCTTGTTTCGATTTGGATTTATGATAAAATAAAATAAAATTTATGTAGAATCATAAGTGAGATGAAACATATAAGGCCTTTTATCAATTTTAATTTGCAAAGTTAAGGATTTATTATAAAAAAAAAACTATTTTTGTTTCTCAATTATATGATGCATATGAGTGGGTATATATATATATATATGGATTAAGATCCACTTATATTGTGTAAGACTCAATTATTTTTACACGTTTTTTGGATCGTTGGATGATGGTAATAAATGGTTAAGATTATTTCATTATCTTTTCTTCCCAAGTGATAATCTTCATATTTTCTACTGTTAATCTAATTCATCCATTTACCTTCATCTAACGCTCCAAAAAAATGTAAAACTTTCAGGTTTTACATAGTGTAAGAGAATCCCATCTTATATTTATAATGATACTTATAGAGAGAAAAAAGTCAAATCAATTCATGAACCATTAGAGCCCAAGAATCAAATTGTAAGGTGATCGACCTCCCACTTGGGGTTTCTTACAAAATTTGCTTGGAAGGATCTGCGAACAAATAATTTCAGAGCCCCTAGCAACCCCTAAATCATGGAATACTATAGATCATCTCATATATCATAATTAATTATATCTTAGTTTTCACAAATTGATAAATACAAAATTTGTCTGCAAATGTCATTGGACAAATGATAGGGATATTAAACTGTAACTGTTAATCGATATAATCGTTACATTTACAAGTTAAATAAAAGAGCTGTTAAAGTTAAACAGTTTTGGTTAACGGAACTGTTAAAAATTATGATTAATGATTAAATATTATTAAATTTTATATACCTATATTTTATTCACAAGATTGGCTATGTCAATTTCGAGACCCTCTTATAATATAATATTTATCGAAGAGTAAATTTCAATATTAATATAATTTTAATAACAGTTAACATTAACGGTAAAAATGGCTAATCATTTCTTAATATTTAAATTTTATTCAATAACTACTATAACGATTAACCGATTATTTAGGTTAAACGATACTATTAACTTACCATGAACATGGTAAAATGTAGATCCTCAAAACTTTAAAGTCTCATGTTCCAAGCTCAATATGTGGATTCGATCCATATTTATTCTAACGTCGGTAACGTGTTGTCTATTATGAAGTGTGGATTCAAGTTAATAATTCAATACACCAAAAAAGCTGACGAAAAACCGGAATTAATGGATAACAATCATTCTGTAATGTGTCAATGTTTGCATTATTAAGGATTGCAAAGACTTGCTACGTATGAAGAATTATAAAAAATGGTGCCGTATGCCAACACACTCGACAATTTTATGACAACTGGCTCAATTATGTCTCTTTAAAACCCTAAAAAATGAAATACAAATATAATAAACCACTTAGGTAGGATTATTTTTCTCAATAAAAACATTCACATAATAGAAGAGAGAGAGAGAGTTAATCCAACGTGTAAGGAATTATTTGGCTATTAAACCAAAATTTTTATTAAGAAAAACAATAGTAAATAGGGTTGTCCAAGTATCTGTCCATTGAAAACATACGTAAGTATCTGTCCATTGAAAACATACGTAATGGTTTTGAATGATAAGCTATAAATATATAAAGCTTAATCCATGAGAGTGGACGGCAGAAACTCATATAAGTCGAACAATGAGATTATCATACTATTGCTATGTTATTAGATTTTTATTTTTAATTATCGGTATCTAATTTATTGGTCGATTGATATGGATCAGATTTTACATATGCCCAATATACAGGCAACCCTCTCAACCTATTTTATCTATTTACAATATTAAGATTCAGACATCTAGCCTTGCTTAAAAGACATAACGGCTTGTTCTACTAGACTAATTAGTTGTTGATAGATGATGTTGAGATAATTTTAAAATTATTAAAAGAGTAAAAAGAGTTAACAATATATTTTTTTAATAATGATGAAACTCGTAGCAAGAAATATGTGATTGAGAGGTCCGATACAACAAGTAAATTGCAATGATTTGTTGCATAATCTTCTAACCCTACTTATTGCATTAGTAAAATTATACATTAATTTACATAGTAATTATTTTAGTACATTGGATAACACTATAGTATTTCTATAAAATTTCTTCTTGTGTTTTTTTAGTATGATTTAACATACTGTATAATTGAGCAAACATGTTCGGCCGGTTAGTAAGCTGCTAATCTTTGTTCCCTCATTTTTTAGGTCGTGAGCTTTAGACTCACTAGGAGCACTCCCTTCTTTCCTCTAAAGTCCCCTACCCCTCTTCTAGGTAGGATTATGATTAGAATTAGGTTTTGGAAAAAAATAAACGTATTTTCTGATTACATTGTATATTTATTGTTTTCTTAGTGTTTTATTACATTTATTGTTTAACCTTTTTTTGCATTTTATTTTTATTCAAAGTTTATTATTAATACATTTACTGTTTAACCTTTTTTTGCATTTTATTTTTATTTTTGTTCACCATTTATTGTTTTTTTTATAAAGATTCTATAAAGACTTAGTGTTTTAATACATTTATTGTTTTCTTCGTGTTTTAATACATTTTTAACTTATTGTTTGATTATTTCACATTTTATTTTTATTCAACATTTATTGTTTTTTAGAAAGATTCTTAGTGTTCTAATATATTTATTATTTTCTTAGTGTTTTAGTACATTTATTGTTCAACCTATTTTTTTGATTGTTTTGCATTTTTTATTCAAAGTTTATTATTAATATATTTACTGTTTTCTTAGTGTCTAAGTATTTTTTAACCTATTATTTGATTGCTTTACATTTTTATTTTTGTTCATCATTTATTGTTTTCTATAAAAAATTCTTAATGTTTTAATACTTATAGTGTTTTAGTACTTTTTCTAAGCTACGATTTGATTGTTTTGCTTTTTTTAATTTTGTTTAACATTTATTTTTTTCTATATGGACTTAGTGTTTTAATACATTTATTGTTTTCTTAGCGTTAATACTTTTGTTTAACCTATTATTTGATTATTTCATATTTTATTTTCATTCAACATTTATAGTTTTCTAAAAATATTCTTAGTGTTTTAATATATTCATTATTTTCTTAGTGTTTTAGTATTTTAGTTTAACCTACATTTTACTTACTGTTCATTTTTATTTTTTCATAATTGGTAAAAATTAGTGTAAAACAAGGTGTTAACACTAACATGACAGATTAAATAAATAATAGAACAAAAGAACTGATATTTGTGTCGTGGTGAACCATTGCCTTAAAAGTGAATTCGCTCTAATGTGTGTAATCGCTACAAGAGACAAACACCCTTGAGTTTAGCACAGTCTCTCTTTGAAATCGCTACAATTGGACATGTAGATTTTTATAGAAGGTTTATTAAAGATTTTTCTAAGACTTCTAAACCTCTTTGTAATTTGCTTGAATAGAACAAAACCTTTGATTTTGACGACTCATGCATTTTGGCATTTGAAGATTTGAAGGATCAACTTGCTACAACACCTACAGTAGTTTCCCTTGATTGGTCCACGCCTTTTGAACTCATGTACAATGCGAGAGATTTTTTCGTAGGAGCAGTCTTGGGCCAGCGAGAAGGTAAATTTTTCATGTGATTTACTATGTTGGCAGGACACTCAATGATTCCCAATTAAATTACACCACTACTGAAAATATATTGCTAGCAATAGTGTTCGTATTTGATAAATTTCGCTCTTATTTGATTGGTACCAAGGTAATTATTCACACTGACCATTCAGCAATTAACATTTGGTAGCTAAAAAGGATGTCAAACCACGATTAATTTGATGCATTTTGCTTTTACAAGAATTTGACATCGAAATTAAGGACATGAAAGGCACATAGAACAAGGTGTTCGATCATCTATCCAGACTTGAAGGGATTAAAGAAGAAGGTAATAACTTGGAGATCCATGATGAATTCTCGGACGAGCAGTTGTTACTTGCCACAACAATTCCATGGTATGCAGAAATTGTAAATTATCTTGTGAGTGGTATATTTCCTTATGATCTTACTTATTAGGGAAAGAAGCGGTTCCTACATGATGTTAAGCATTATTGTTGGGATGAGCCTCTTTTGTTTAAACAATGTGCATATCATGCCATACGATGTGTTCTAGATGAAGAACAACAAGGCGTATTGCTTCATTGCCATTCAGCACCATATAAAGGCTATTTCGGAGGTACCCGTACAACAACCAAAGTTCTTTAGTCCATATTTTATTAGCACCCTCTTTTCAAAGATACACACGAATTCTTCAAGAAGTCTGATCGATGCCAACGAACGGGGAACATCTCAAGGAGACATGAGATGTCGTAGAAAACATACTTGAGGTGTAGCTATTTAACGTATGGGGCATCGACTTTAAGGGACCTTTCCCATCTCCATTTGGGAACTTATATATTTTGCTTGCAGTGGACTATGCTCCTTCAAACTATCTATTTTCCATTACCAAGTGCTCATCCAATTGGTGGATCATTGTTGTTATTGTTATTCAGGTTGTTCAGGTTGTTATTTCGAATTGGATCCCATATTACTTTTTGTTCACGTTGTTTAGCATGGAAAAATCTCCCAATCTCTGGTTTAAATAGAATAAAGGGTTCTTTTTCAATGCGTGCTTCTGGTCATGCACTGATAACGCACCTGAAAAGAAAACAAAAACAAAAAAAAAATAAAAGTTAGAATTAAACTAAAAATTAAATGCAATTACTAAGCTATAATCACAAATTATCAAACCCTAGCAATTATGCCAAAAACTTGATGCATGTATGATGGATGCGCAAATTAGAGCAAGTATACCTGCCGCTCAAGTAATAAAGTGATAAGTAGATTGTCGAACCCACAGAGATTGGAATGATAAACTCAAAGTGATTGCACATAAGAGTTAGTAATATAATAACGGTGTGGTGAATAGGATTATGAACTAGATGTAATAATAAAAAGAAAAGAGAAGTAATGATCAATGAACAAACAAATGTTGTAGCAACGATTCTAATGAGGATGGATGTTGGGTTTATTGCCTAAGAACAATGCTAATTACAATTCGAATGTTATAGCGATGAGTCAATTCTTATCTACTCGACAGGGTTTTCATATATACTCCTAAACTATGTCTAGGTAGAAGTTGATAACAGGATGCTATGAAAATACATATTTGTGTAAACCCTAACAACTTATTATCTATTCAAATTTCCCTTATTAGTCGTTGAAATCCTAAACTTATGTCTAAGCCAGAATAGAACTCAAGTTAACAGCTTAAGCTCCACTGTTCACACGATCTAACTTAACTCTCTCGATATTAAGCCACAAATCAATAATTAAAGGCCTCTCTCGATAGCTCTTACAAAATTAAGCATTAAGTTCAATGAACAGAATAGATAAGAAACGGATGTTATAGCACTAAACAATAATTAAAACATAGTATCTTAAAACAATAAACCTAACAAAAAGTATTTAACTCATGTCTGAGCAAATAACATCCATAATAATAAAATTATATCATGGAAGTGTATAAAGAAAGAGAGAAAGAAAATCCAAGTGTCTTGGGAATTCTTCTTTAAGCCTTCAAACCAATGCTACAGCGCTCCAACTCTTCAAGCCTCTCTCGATATCTCTCCATTGTTGGAGACTCCTCTTGACTTCAATGATGGTTGTTCTCCTATGATGAAGACCAAGGGTTGTTTCTTCAAATTAAGCCTTCGTAAATTGTTGCCCAAGTTGTCTTTATATAGAGGCGGCAAAGCTAGGGTTGAGAAACCCTAAAGCACATATGATCCTTTAATGAGGATCTAGCTTTCAGCATCATTCAATGAGTCCGTAAAGGAGAGAGGTCGACACGTTACTTGGCGCCAAAGGGTCAACGAATCATCTCCAGCTTCGCAGTAATGTTATGGCATCGGGTCCATCACGAGAGAATGCGGCTCCAATGCTCCTTGCGCTCCACCGCTTCCTTCCACTCTATTGCTTCCTGCACAAGCACTACTAAAATACCCTACCTTTCTCATTAATAGCATCAATATATATAATCATTAAACTCAAACATTAAACTCCATAACTACATGCAAACAAATCATAAATGCAACTATAAGGGTTAGAACTCATGTAATATGCCAAGTAAAAGGGCCTAAAATATAGGTTTTCTACATTCATCAGTAAATGACCACAACGTTACTTCTTTTAATTTGGTGAGTAAAATAAACACTTATGAAACGTAAGTGATCACCTCGGTAGTTTATCCTTTTCAATACTTTATATTTTAAAGATATTTTATAGCTTTTCATATATTTTTAATAATGTTTAATTTTTTACTTTTTTAAATACTTTTTATTTTGCGTTTTCTTATTGTTTATATGTTTTTATTATCTTTTATATTTTTAATTGTAAAATATTTTTAATTTTTTAGACTTCTATTAACTTATTTAGATTTTTTTCTTTAAAAATACTTTGCAGATATTATATGGCAGAACTGTAGTGTCACATGTCAGAAATATCTCATAGAAATTATTAAAATTTAAAGGTTAAAATTGTTTAAATGACTTATTTAAATTAATTTATCGGCTTGAAATTTAATTGATTTGGTTTTGATATAGATAAATTTAATTGGGCGAAAAAGTTTACATAATTTTTTAAAAATTCAAAAACTTTAAGAAACTTCAATCGTAAATTTATTAGTAGATTCGTTAACTTAAAAAAATTTGGATCGTTACATAAAGACTAATTATTATAATTTAATTTCTTATTAATACAAATTAACTTTTGAAATTCTCGGGAAATACAAAACGTTTTGAAATTTTGAAACCAAATATTTTATTGGTAAATTACCTAGCAAATTATTGACCTTTTTTAGAGTTTTCAACTAGCATTTAAATTTCTTGGAACATATTTTTTAAGGTAGCACAAAAAATCATTAAAAATTTATAAAAAAATAATGAGCTGCTCGCGAACTTATCGAGTTGAGTTAGGCCTTGCTCGACTCGACTCGACTCGTTAAGATCTTGAGTCGAGTCAACTTGAGTCGAACATTGATCGAGTTTTGACCGAATTAATCTCGAGCTTTTTACGAGCTGCTCAACTCAATAAGTACCCCTATGCCCATCCCTAGTAAATGTTATGTGTATTCTCTATTTAAATTTATTTATATTTAAGTCTCATTATATATAAATCTTGTCAAGTGTTATCTTATTCTAAGTTTGATTATATTTCGATTCTTAACATGTCCATTTGTGAATTGTAATAGTTTATTTTCGTCAAAATTATGTGAATGAGCTGATTATAAGTATAAATTTATTGGCATAACACCAAAAAAATGCCCCTAACGTTTGACTGAATAGTTATTTTTTCCCCTATTCTTTTTTTTGAAGCAAGTTAACCCTCAACGTTTCATTTTGGGTCAAAATGACCCCTCTACGGATGAAAACTGTTAGTCAACTAACGGTAAATGACGTGAAAAACCTACATGCCAGTGCATGCCACGATGACAGTGTCAAATAGATAAATATGTTGATTTTACAGAATGACATATTAGTCAAAAAATAATTTTATAAAATTGTCTAAAATATAAAATATTTTTTTCTTCTGATTTGTTATTATGTTAAGTCATTTTAAATTGTTTATCGTCAGTTGGCTAACAATTTTCATTCACGGAGGGGCCATTTTAACCCAAAATAAAACGTTGAGAGCTAAATTGTTTCAAAAAAAAGAATAGGGGCTGAAGTGACTATTTAGTCAAACGTTAAGTGCATTTTTTTGCATTATGCCAAATTTATTTGTACACTATATTTTTTAATTGAATTTGTACATTGTATTGATTTTTGTTATAGTCTTACAAATGTATTATTATAATTGTAATTTAAAGTTCAAAAATCAGATATTACGAGGATTTACATTTTTTCAAACTATTTTTTTATAGTGTAAAGTTTCTCGTTAATATTATTTTTTAATAAAAATAAAATATTCAAAATATAAATTAAATGCACTATATTATATAACATTCACTATGTACGTAAAGAAAAAACATATAGAAAAAATAAAACTTTAAAAAAAAAAATTTAATGGAAATTGGTAATATTTGATCAGAGAATTTTGTTGTAATTTCGTTTATATCTGACTTAAAAAATTAATTTTTACTTAAATCGTTAAATGGATAAACAATGAACAAACGTGTATGGTCGAAGTTAGGAATTAAAATTAACAAGAACGAGAATAAAAAATAAAAAATTAAAGAAATGTTGTTAATATGATTTGATATATTAACATTTTCTTTAAATAGATTTAATCTATTAATTTGAAGTAAAAGTATCAAACTTTCACTTACATACTTTATCATTAAGACAAAATTTATTTTATAATATTAAAATAAATAAAATAAATTATAAATTAAAATTTTACAAATCCCAAATTAAAAAATGGGCCGCAGGGCCCTCCCAGCCCCATCTACCTTCCCATGCACATATGATTCTCACCTAAAAAACCAAAAGTTTTAAAACAATAAATTGTATTGTGCAGCTACTTATTTTTTCTAGGCTTAATACGCATTTTATCTCTTAACGTTTACTTATTTTTCTAATTTAGTATCTAATATTATTTTTTGGCACGAGTGTCCTTTAACATTTTCGTCGTCGTCCATTTTGCCCTTTGTCGCTACCCCTATTGGTGGAGAGCTGTTAAAAAAAGTTCAGCCAATGACATCACACCACGTTAGCTCTTGTTTGGCTGAGTCAACCCGCCTAATTTTATTAAAAGGGTAAATGTCATATCAGTCTCTCAAGTATATTTTTGTTCAATTTAGTCACTAAAAATCTATTTTTACTTAAAATCGACCACTATTTATTTTGAAATTTTATAATTTAGTCCAATATTTGTTATTATTGATAATAATATTCTATTTAAATGTTAATAAAATTAAATGTTTTAATTAAATTAATAATTTATCTAAATATTTTGTATGTAAAAGATATAGCTTGAATTTAAGTTTAAATATGCAAAATAGCATAAATAAATTTAATTGAGTTAATCGAAAATAATTGAATTTTTTTAAACTGAACTCCAACATCAATAATAGTATTTTATTGAATTGAAGTCGAACTTTGAACAACAAAATTGAATTTGAGTTAAATTTTTATTCAACTAAATCCAGTCCAGCAAACAAGCTTTGTCGGCCGGCCATCATCGTCGACCTCTACCAACCACCGTACCAGCAACCATAGCCGATAGTGTTGAAACCAAAGATTATCGGTGATTCAAATGAATAAATAATATCATTTTCAAACTAAGTACTTAAACTTTTTTTTTTTTTTGTTTTTAGCCCTAAACTATCTCCTGGTCAAAAAATCTTTATGACGTGTAAACATTTTAATAGCCGAAATAATTTTTTTGACTTAGATAATTGTCGAACTTAAAGTGACAGAAATAATAGTCTAGATACTTGTTTTAACCAAACAAATAGTTAAGGGCTAAAAACAAACAAAGAGTATAATTTATGGGTTGATTTTTTATTTAAGCCATCAAATAACACCAATTAGTCAAAAACATTATAACAAAAATAACAAAATAGATAAATATATATTTTATTACCTGAAATTAAACTTTTAAAAATATTTATAATTTTAAATATCTAAAATGAACATAAACAGTTTTATTAATTTATTTTTTAAAAACAACAGTTACATGTAAAATATTTTCCCACGTAGGTGATTATTTGTCCCAGTTAAGGTTAATCATTTAATTCAAGCTATTGATTTTTCTGTCAAATGTTGAAATACGTAAATAACACCAGTTCCAATACTTATTTAAATAAAATACAATTCTGTAAAAGACGACGTGGACACAAACAATGAAAGGAGACCACTTATAAAATGTCTCCAGCCGACCTTTAATATGTTTTCCTAACCATGGTTTCCAAATTCCAACTACCCCATAGCTAGAGGAAGTATATATTTATCAATCATTTATACGAAAATGGTCCTACAATTAAATAATGCAAGAAAAGCCTATCAAATTAGTCTAGAACTATATCAACGGTTCCAGACTTTATGTATACAAAAAAATTTCGTTAAAAAACTCATCCATCAATATTAAAAGTACGATGCGAATTGGTCTGGATTAGTCAAGATAAAATTAAAAAAATAAGGAAAAAAGCATTAGGCTAGAACTGTCATTTCCTCAAAAATTGGGCTTCACCTAACCTGAACACAACTAATCAAATATTATTAGCAATCCAAACCAAGTAGATTAAACTTTTTAAGTTTGAAAATCATTTAGATTTTATAAAATTCGGTGGGAATAATTATATTATCCCTTGAGTTTTCCCGTTTCAAAACCGTGTTCTGTTCAAACATATAGTATAAACTTAAATAGTCAAGCTCACCTAATATTCTAAAGTCCCCAAAATTTCTCTTTTCCTCTTTTCTCCATTGTTTATTTCACATAAATAAATCAAACTCATGCCTTTAAAACTAGAAAACATGACCATATAAAATGTTAAAAATAAACAACACGTTACCAGTACCACGCTATTGCGAGGCAGAAAATGCAAAACTGACGGCAACCCATAAAAACCCACTTCGGCATTTCAGAGAAAAACTCCATCCTCATCACCGTTTGAACTCTACAACATTGCGTCATTTATTTCCCTTTAAAGAAAAGAATAAAACCGAAAGAAACACTCCCCAGTCACCACCTTGAAGAAAGAAACTTTTGATTCTTGATAAGCAAAACTAGCGGCTGTTGATCAAAGAGAAGTCAGCTAACGAGAAAAAGAGAGAATATGATAAGACGTGAGAAGTGAAGAAAAAAAAAAAGCTAAAAAAAGGAAAAAAGAAAACTTTCGATCAACTATCCAACACCGATTGATCGATTATGTGACCACAACCTAAAACCTAAACCTAAACCTAAACCTAAACCTAAACCATACCCTATCACAGCCTTCCAAGCCCACCTGCTGATGTGACCCACTCTACATAAACAACCAGTTAAAGCTGTAAAAATATCTTATTAGAAAACAATTCTTCGAACTTTATTTCCAATAAGTTAAACAAGAAAATTGAAAGTCACAAAAACAAAACAAAACAAAATAGAGAGAGAAAGAGAAAGTCCCACGGAAAAAATGGACGGGTTCTTCAAACAAATTACTACAGTAGTGCATGCCAAACAATGCAAGCATCCAAAGGTTCTTTCTCTTCAATGTACCTTTCTTTTCTTTTATTTTTTTGGTTAGTGTTTAGCTCAGGTATCAGAGCCTGCTAATTTTATCTCTTCAGATGCAAAAACCAAAATTAGTAAAAAATGACATAATTGCTAGACGGTACCAGATCAATTTATTGTATCAAAATATTAGTTTTGTAAGGAACTGAACTCTTTCTGGGAACAATTTTGTATTACCGCCAAAATGGATCAGTTTGATCATCAATCTATTGGAATTTGATTTTTCATTTCGTGATATACGTACCTTTAAATGAACAATGCCAACTGTTTTCTGGTGTTTCCATCTACCGCTACAACGGTCCATCCTGGAAAGCCGATTGCTGGAGACATCACCAATCAATCTGACCTCATCAGTCGGAGAGAGGAGGTTGAGAGTCTCCGACCGACGAACCTTCGTGTAAGATATCACTCCATTCCGAAGCGAAAACCACCTGGATCTCCATCTTTTTCCGTAATTAGTCCACTTGTAAAGAATCCCGGCGACGGTGCCTTCGGATCCTCCCGTCGTCGCATTGCCGATCTCATATCCGGATAGTCTACAGGCCGGCATGCTCCTAGCTCGAGTCAACAAAACCTCCGGCGACTGGTTACTGACACCGGGACTCTCCAACGATATACAACATAGTGGATGCATTTCCTTCACTCGCATTTTTTTTCTTCGATCTCAATCGCCACCAAAATCCCTCAAACTATATAAATATTCATTCAACTATTCACAAAAATCGAATCAACAGAGGGACAAAAAACAATTGTAACATAAAATCAAAATATGAGTTATTCCACTTGAAAATATAGAGCAGAATGTGTTGGATTTAAATCCGTAATAGTGGGCACATATGTATAATGTATATTGCTATTTTAAAGTATGACACAAAATTAAGTGACCAATTATGTTAGGCGTGTCATGGGTATTAAAATGTCATGGAAATAAAAGTGTAGATACCATAAGATGTATTTATAATTCGATGAGGGGCATAGTTATAAATACTTAATAGTTGATTATTAAATCAACTATATAAAGAGGTAGTGGTCCCCAAGAAATAGGTTAACTTGTTTTTCTCTTCTTCCCCGTCAGAGAGTTTTACGTCAAGAGAAAACCTATCTTCTTGGAAGATCAATACCAAAGATTTGGATTTCAACATCAAGATTCAAGGTTTTCATCTATCGATTAATCTGTGTACGCTCCGCAATTGATTCATTGATTTATTGTTCTTGATGATTTGACATGATAAATCCTGGGTTTAGATTTCATATCTGTTATGGTTTAATTCTAACAAGTGGTATCAGAGCCTCGTCATGTTAAATCACCGATAACCTATTAACATAAGGAATTAAAATCCTCGATTAAAGTTTTAGAATAGTTGCGTTTTGTCGTTACATGAATTCTATGTTGCGTTATTAATCGGCAATTGACAATTGGTTTTCAATTCTAAGATTCTTGTGTTTGGAACTAATCCAATATATGTATCTTGGCTATTGTGGATCTTTAATGCCGTTCATGTTTCTTTGCACAATCCTTTTAAAGGTTATTATTATTTTTTTAAATAAAGTTTTTGATGTTTATAGAATTCAGTTTGGCAGATTGCAATTTCTAGAGCCATTAAAATTATCCAATTTATTTGCGGACATATTTTAGGGTTTTTTTTGGGCAGTTAGTTTTGGTTTATATCCAAACTTTTAGCACATGATTTAGTATTTGGTTTCGGTGTTTTACAATTATTTACTTTGTACTAATATGAGTCTTCTTAAGGTTTGGTTTTTTACTCTCTTAAATCAATGTTTGATCATTAGTATAACACATTTCAGTTTAATAGAAGTTATTAATAGAACATGATGAAACATAAGATTCTAATCTTTTGTAGATTGGAATTTAGAATAAATTCAGTCATGAGTTATGCTTAATATAGTCAAGGATTGTATTCGTTTATACATTTAGATTTGGTTTTGAGCATACACAGTTAACAATCTTTTTGGTTGTTTTGATATAATAGCATAAAATTACAATAAGTTTCGATTATTAAATTATGATTAAATAGTTTCTAGCATGCTATTTTTAAAGTATACTACTGTTATTGTACGTAGTTATTTGAGCTTGAACCATTATTTACTATTTAATTTTGATCACATGTCATTATTATTATGAATTGGAGAATATGTATTTGGTATTGATGTACATTCGTTTCAGTTTGATTAAAATTTCAATTTTAATCGTTAGGTTATTATGGATATATTAAAGTTTTATGTGATCATTATATAAATTACTCATTTGTATGATACTTATGATCTTGACTTTTAGTTAAAGATTGAATATTTTGAATTCAGCTTTGATTTTGGTAAAATGCATGTTTAAGGTTTAAGACAATTTTTTTTTGAGAAACAGTCAAAAATTTCGGTTCTTTGAATTTTGATAGCCTCATTTAGACAACCTTATTTTGGGTTATTTCGGAAACTTAAGTGTTATCAGAAATTTCAGTTTTGACTGTTACAAATTTTAAATTTGGATATCGGTACTTTATGTTATATATTTTAAGATAAATTAATTGAAACATTAAGTCACCAAAGTGATCTCTATTGTGGAAATTATTTTATTTTAATATATAGAAGGTTTTGTGCATGTAAGTCGGATTATGTTAGTATTAATTGGCCCAAAGGAAGGTTAATAATTAACATTATTACATGTGCAAATGTGGTAATAAACATGTGATAATTATTCAGTTTTATATGTGAGCAATAAATCGGCCCAAAGGAAGATTTTTGTTTAACATGTTCTTACTGTCAATGCTTGATTACTGTACAAAGATATCACTTACAAGTTAATGTTTTGTCCAAAGATGAAATATTAATGGAGTGTCTGATATCTTGATATGAGGTTTACCTTTATTCAAATTTATTATTATTTTGGTTATCTTTTAATTTGATTGAAAGATAAAATTAAGACAAATATTTTGAAACAATTAAATTCATATTTTTGTTTTGGTGTCTAATATTTTAATGGATTAATTGAAACATAATGTCACCAAAGTGACCGTTTTTGTGTAGATTAGTTTATTTAAAATATTAAGATAATTATGGGTTTTTGTAATTCATGCGTTTATTAATTGGCCCAAAGGAAAGTTAATATTTGGCAGAATTACAACGACAATTGTGGCGATAAATGTGTGACAATTATAAGGTATTTTATGTAAGCAATACGTTAGTCCAAAGATTAATCTATTGTTTGACATAGTTTATTGTCAATGTTTGATTGCTACAACAAGAGTACCGTTCTGATTAATATTACTTGTCCAAAGACTTGATATTAATGTTGTGCTTGGTATCTTGAGGGGAACTAGCCATTATTTTGAATTTATTTGTTTACTTATGAATATTTATGTGAGCTTGTTTTTATTTTATTTATTTATTTTTGTTCTATATTTAGGTAATTTATCTTTCTTTGTCACAATATCTCATTAAATACATTCTACACTCATGTTTAGTAAAACTAGTTTCAAGGAATAGAAAAGACACTTACATATAGTATTTGGTTGTATGAACACAGACTTTGCACTAAGGGAAGAATAACTTGCACCTCTCTTACATGGTAGCACCCATAAAAGGAATTTTGAGAGGTGAGATTGTTAAAATCGCACGAGTCTAATGATCATAAAGAACAACATTCTATAAGTCTTTAGGAGCACAAATCTAAAGAGATTACTCATATTAAGGGTTTCCTTGACGAAATTAAGAAATGGTTTACCCAAAACTTTAAGGTTAAGATGACATCACTTATGCCTTCTTTGATGTCTATGAAGTATAAGGGTCAAGGAAATGTGAGGAAGTACATTATGAAAAATGTTTAATATTGCTTCAAAATTTAAGGCACATAAGATCAAACTTTCTAACAATTGTTTGTTCTTATGATTTTGGTATCGCTTCCTATACAGTTTAACCAATTCAAAATTAGTTACAACTGTCAAAAAGGAGAAATAGACTTTAAATGAGCTTATTTCTAATTGTGTTAAAGAGGAAGAAAAGTTGAAGCATTATAAGTGTAAAAGTACTCATTCGGTTAGTGCTCATTTAGTTAGTGTCTCTAAGAATAAGGGCAATAAAAAAAATATTAGAATAAAGTTGCTAAAGGTCCTAATCAAAAGAAACAACAATAAGTTACAAAGTATTGATTCTTTTGTATAAGTTAGGACACATGTGAAGAAATTAAACTTCAAAAGTGAGCAACTACTTCGGTTATTTTGAGTGATCCATGGGTTGTAAATTTTATGATCCCACAATAAGGATTATTTTAAGGAGAGGTTTATAACATTTTTAGGATGTTGAGTTTGGAGGGAGAAATAAGGTTAGATACATTGCTATTGAGGGGAAGTTGAATTATAATTTAATTCATACTATCACTTTTAATGATGTTTAGGTTTTTTATACCTATCATTAATCAAGAAGTGAATCAAGCACCTCAGCAAAACAATGTTGAACAACTCTCATTCAAGATAAGGTAATTGTTTCAGAAGAACAAACTCAACAACCTTAAAAAAAATAAGTGTTATTAAAGATATCCACGAGAGGAAGGAGGAATACTATTCTAGATTATTACTTTGTATTTATTCAAGAAAATAAGGATAATAATGGAATGATAGAAAATGATTCAATCATTTTTATCATATCATAAAAGTTCTGACTCTCAAAAGTGGATTGATGTCATTCAAGAAGAGTATAATTTTATGCAAGACAATAAAGTTTAGGAACTTGTCTCATTACATGAAGGTGCAAGCCAATTGGTTGTAAATGGATATTTAAAACCAAGAGGGATGCAAATGATAATGCGGACAAGTATAAGGCATGTCTTGTATCTAAAGGATATACTCTAAAAGAAGACATTGATTTTGTGGAGACTTTCTCTCAAGTTTCATTGAAAGACTCTTTCAAGATAAACATGACGCTTGTTGCTTATTTTAATCTTGAGCTACATAAGATGGATGTTACGCTTGTGACATTGAAGAAACAAATTATAAGTTACAATCATAGATTTGTGTCTAATGATACAAAATCAATGATATGTAAATTAAATAAATTCATCTATAAGCTTAAGTAAGACTCTCATTAATGAAATTATAAATTTCATATTGATTATTTCATTCGGCTTTGAGATAAATTTGGTTGACAATTGTATATACTACAAGTTCAGTGGGAGTAAACCAAGTGATACTCAAATTGCTAAAGAAGACAAATTTAGTCTTACTCAATGCCCTAAAAGTAACCTTGAAATTTAGAAAATACAAAAGATTCCATATGCATAAGCTATTGAGATTCTAATTTATGCTCAAGTATGTATGCGTTTGGATATTGCGTACATTGTTGGAATGTTAGACAGATATTTAAGCAATCATATTATGGATCATTGAATAGCAGCCAATAGGGTTATGAAATATCTTTAGAGAACAAAAATTACATGCTCACATATCGGAGTTCTGGTAAGTTAGAGATCATCAAGTTTACAGACTTCGATTCTATTAGAATATTGATGCAAAAGAATTTTGTCACATTGGCTGCTAATTATAGATTGAATTGTGACAATAAATATGCACTCATTTATTCTATAAACAATAGGAACACTTTAAATTTGAAGCACATAAATATTAAGTTCCTAGTTGTTAAAGAAAATTCAGAGTGGTTGTGTGTCTATAGAGCATGCTAGTACAAACTCCATAATTGCGCGCTTATTAAGAAACTGACACCCTAGGTCTTTCATGAGCACACTACTCATGTGGGTGTAATGTTATTTAAGGATATTCAGTTTTAGTGGGAGTTTGTAATTTTGAAAAATGCTCATTCGTTTTAGACACAATTTCAGTTACTTCAGTTTAAGGATATTTTAAGATTATTTTCTGCAGAAATAAAGTTCTTTTGGTTTATGCACACTCTGAATTCAGTAAAGTTTGATATCGCTAAGGTTTAGGAGGACCAGTTGGAAATAGACATGTTTGGTTTACATTTCATGTAATTTTCCATGCTACGCATCCATGATTGATCTATGTCATTTGACTATATTTGTATACGTGACCATTGATGGGTCTTGTCATGATTGATACGACAAAGGCTGCTTTGATCCTATATGGATATAGTTGATGGACGAGATTGTTACAGAATACCTATTATATAATAGCAAATTTTTGAGCTCATAAGGTTATACATTTGTCAGGAAACATATGTTGCCCAAGTGGGAGATTGTTGGATTTAAATCCGTAATAGTGGGCACATATGTATAATGTATATTGCTATTTTAAAGTATGACACAAAATTAAGTGACCAATTATGTTAGGCGTGTCATGGGTATTAAAATGTCATGGAAATAAAAGTGTAGATACCATAAGATGTATTTATAATTCGATGAGGGGCAGAGTTATAAATACTTAATAGTTGATTATTAAATCAACTATATAAAGAGGTAGTGGTCCCCAAGAAATAGGTTAACTTGTTTTTCTCTCCTTCCCCGTCAGAGAGTTTTACGTCAAGAGAAAACCTATCTTCTTGGAAGATCAATACCAAAGATTTGGATTTCAACATCAAGATTCAAGGTTTTCAGTCTATCGATTAATTCAGGTACGCTTCCGCAATTCAGTTCATTCAGTTTATTGTTCTTGATGATTTGACATGATAAATCCTGGGTTTAGATTTCATATCTGTTATGGTTTAATTCTAACAGAATGTAGTGGAATTGATTTAGGGTTTGAAAAAAGAGACATTTTTGGTGTCAAGGGAAGGGAGCCTTTGTTTTTAAAGCTCTGAAACTCAGAGATTCGTAAAGGAAAGAGAAGGTCAAGTTTAATAAAATAAGGCCCCTCTTTTGTTACTTAACCTTCAAACTAATCTTAATTAATTAGTCTTTGTTTTCTTCTTAAGATTGTGGTACTTTTGTAATTAACATTGGTTTTTTGTTGTTGTTATATTAGCAATGGTGTGCAAATTACAAAATGAAGGCTTAATTAGTAGTATGAAGGATGGAAACGAGTAAAGGTAAAAATAAAATTGTTAATTAAATGATTAAAATTTAAAGGGAAAAAAAGGTAATTAAGAACCTTAGTGTTTATGTTCACATGTGTCCAAGCCACGTAAATACACGTGTTTCCTTTTTCTGGATATTTTTTAATGGACTTTCTGGATCAAATTTATGTGATCTTTATAGAAGTTTTCTTAATATTTGAATTGGTCCCCTGATATTTTTTTCTCCAATTTGGTCTCAATTATTTTTATTATTTTTAATTTTGTCTTTGTCATCAAAGTTATCGATAATTGGTCATGACTTCCAACAGTTACCACGTATTTTTATCCATCACAAAATAATTTTATTCCAGAGACGGATCTAGACTTCGTATTACGTGGGTTCAAGCAAGTCAAAGTTAAGCAAACTCAATGGGATCAAGTGAGTTCAAATATATTTAATTTTCCCCTCTACCCTCAAACTTTTTTTATTTTTATAAGGATTCTCTAAAATTAAGTTGACCCCACTTAAATCCGCCCCTATTTTATTCTACATCAAAAAATAGTACCATTCGATAAAATAATAGTGCCAGTTTGAGAATTTTTATGATGTTATTTGAAAAGAAAATTACTTCCTCCGTCCCACTATTTATATCACATGTTGACTTTTCACGAAGTTTTAAGAAGAAAAAATTTATATAAAAATGTATGGTATAAAATAATTTGAATGACAAGTTTGCTCTTAAAAATTTAACTTTTATTTTTATTGGAAAACTAAAAAGGATATAAAAGTAAATGTGTCTTATAAAAATTGTTGAATTTTTTAATGTGACATTTTGACTGGGACAATTTTAAAATACAAATGTGACACCCTTACTGAAATAGAAGGAGTAGTATTTACTACATCATCAATAATTTTATCAACAATTATGGACTAGTATCAACACTCAACATTGACATTTTTAACATGTCTCTAAACTATGAAATTCATTTTAGATTGATTTTTAAAATTGTGAATGTTTTAAGTTTCTCTCTAAATTATAATTCTTATTTTAAATTGGTCTTCAAACTTTTAAATGTTTCAATTTCATCTTCAATCTACAACTCTTATTTTAAATTGGTACCTAAAGTTTTGAACATTTTAAGTTTAGCTCCAAATTACTAGTACATGCTAATCATATCTCATGTTAATAAAATTTTTATAAAAAAATATTAACTTCCATGTAAACATTTATGTGTATTGTGTAATAATATGTGTGGCCTAAAATAATTTAAGGATGAAAACTGTAATGTTTAAAAGTTTAGAGACTAATTTAAAATGAGGTTTATTGTTTGGGTTGAAATTGACATATTCAAAAGTTTTGGAATCAATTTAGAATAAGAACAATAGTCTGAGGGATAAAATTAAAATATTTAAAAGTTTAGAAATCAATCTTGAATAAGGGTTATAATTTAAGTGCATATAATATAATTAACTCTCCTATTAATTTTAACCCGAAGTAATTTTCACCCCAACACAAAAAACAATGAAAGCGAAAGATCCTCCGTTGACTAAACGTGTCAGTTAAGTAGAAGCTTTGTTAAATGCTGCAGTTAAGCAAAGACTTCCTTAAATCAAAAATGTTATTAAATAGGTAACATTTTTAGTTTTATATTTATATTTTGTAATATTTTTAATTGATATCGTATAATAATTAAATTGTATCATGCTTTACGTTAGATACGCATGCCTCTTCCTTAATTTACTACCACTCTTAAAATTTAATTTCTACGACGGTCACATCTATTATTTAAATTTCTTTATCAAAAATTTTATTCCGTAAAATGAATTTATTAGTTCGAAATTATATTTTTTGAACATCACAATATAATTATATGATAGTATTTTTTCTTTATTCTTAGTCCTTTAAAGAGACACACATAAATAAATTGTTCGAATTAGAGTCTCTTAAAAAAATAACGCTCTCTTTTTCATTAAGATCATTCAATGAATTCATTAATCTTACAATTTTTTATATAAGAATACGGCTTTGTGATTACATTGATTAATAGTTAATAATAGTCAATGCAGAAAAGAACTTGAAAACGCAAGTTAAATTAGTAGGATTATTTTAGAGATTTTTTTTTTACAAATTTTAATTTTAATCCTATCTAGAAGGAAGAGACAGAGAGACTTTAGAAAAAAGAAGAGGGCGTTCTTAATCGGTCTAGAATCAATGACCTAAAAAAATATGAATGAACAAAGATGAGCAGCTTGATCAATCGGCCAAATGTAGTTGCACGATAATTTTGGTTTGAATGAGTTGGATTTAGGTAGAGTAATTGAACTACGGTGGGTCATGGGTGTATGTATGGATTTAAATATAATATTTTAAATTATATTATTATGATTTATGAAGAAAACAAATTTATTGATTTCATTGTTTATAATGGGTTGTTGAGAACTTGAGATGAGATTCTTACCTGAGACAAGATGCCGAGGCCACGGATCTGCCGGCGAGGACTGCGAGTGGCTGGTTGCTGATTTGGTGAGGTTTGGTTTCAAATGGAATCCAAGACACAGCGGGGGTTGGAACATAGGCAAGAGAATTTATATGGTAGCTGGTGCGTTCTGTGCTTTAGGGGCTTTGAAGCTTGGGTTGGAGGGCAAACATGGTTGGATTATGGGAAACCGTGCAACTCACAACACTTTAATATTATTTTATAAGATGAGAAAAGAATTTATCCGAATTTGAACTTATGATCTAATGCTAATCAAAACTAAAAGGCTTGTGGTCACTCAAAGCATTCTATTTTTAAAAGGGAAGAATGGGTCTTAGAAACCTTTGAACTATTTGGAAGAAAAAAATTTAAGTCTCCTAAATTTTTTTTTGCACTCAATTAAGTCATTGAACAAAAAAATTTAATCAATTAAGTCCTTGAACCAAGAAATTTAATCAATTAAGCCCTTGAACCAAGAAATTTAACCAATTAATCTATTTGACCAATTTTTACTATTAAATCTTGAAAGTTTTTTAGATATTACTAGTACATGATACATCACAGTTCTATCATGTTGTATTTACAGGATTTTTTCAAAAAAAATATTTTTTTTATAAATTGAATAAGTTTTTAAAATTTTTAGCTTTTAAAGAATTTTTAAATAAAAAATTCTAAAAAATTTGAGTGGAAACGTTGTGACACGATACACTACATCAACAGATCCAAAAAATGTCAAGATTTAACAGTCAAAATTGGTCAAAGGACTTAATTGATTCAATTTCTTTGTTCAATAACTTAATTAAATGAAAAAAATCGTAGACTTAATTGATTTTTTTAAAGTTAAAGGACTTCTTACACCCTTCTAAACTAAAATTACATTCCTTATCAATACATCAAATGATTATTGATAAGACTCTTTAATACTTAACAGATGATTGATTGTATTCTTCTTTTATTATTGCTGTGCTATTTATGACTCCATTGTAGCTTGGTGACTTTTGTTTTCTATGATCGAAGTTGACTTTTAGCTCCAACAAAATAAAAAAATTCATTATTTATAAAAAATATTATTTGGGCCAAATAATAAATTTTAGAGTAAACTATATAAATGATTAATAAATTTTTAGGGTGCTTGTATTTTAATCATTAAAATTTTAAAACTTGCAGCACAGTATTGAACTTTTAATTTGTTTTCATTATGATCACTGTCGTCAATTATCGTTAAGAAATGATGATGTGGCATGTTAGAGTCATCTTCTTCTCTAGAATACCCTAAAATTTTTTGAATGCATGCAACGTGTTATTTGTATGTATATGTTAGTTTAGGCATGTTGCATTAAAGTTTGCAGTTGCATGAAATTAATTTAATTGTATGTATGCATATTAGTTGCATTTGTTGCATGATAGTTAAAGAAGTTAATTTGGCGGCAAAGTTAGTTGCATGTTAGTTTTACTACATATTTAAGTGGCGTTTAATTTCCCACCATTGAATATTATGATTGCTCATTATGGTGTCCTAAACATGTGGTTAATGTGCTTTAATTGTCTGTTGATTAAACATGTGTTACATGTGTATTAGGGAGACTAGTGGGCTGCCGAAAGCATGATACACCAAGGGATCATCCTAAGGAGGTGAATGGCCAGTAAAAGAGGAAGATGCATTCATGAGATGCATGGAAGACAAACAGTGTAAGGGCAAATTCATATCTTTAAATATCCATGCATGTATCAACATTCAAGGAGCTTGGAAGTACCCAAAAGGCTTCTGTAACACCCTTAACGTATGCTCGTAGGCCGAATATACATTAAAGATGTTACGAAATCGTTGAAAGAAATCTTAACTTGTAATTTTTTATATATCAAAATTTAGCTTGTAGTTTAACCCTTTCTCGGTTTTAAATTAAAAACTATGTCGTTTAGATGCAGCTAGTTTTGACCCTGAATTGGTTTACAAAACTTATAATTGAGTTATTAAAATAAAAATGCAACTCAGGGTAAAAACTATGTGTGCTACCTAGACCTTTTCATAATTATAAAATTTCTACACGATTAGGGTTAAACTATATTTAATTGTACCAAAGTTCAATGCTATTATTAGCAAACTATACTTCTAAACTTATTCATCATAAAAGCATATATTTAAGTTGTAAACTTATACTTTAAACAGCTCAACTTAAAAAAATATTTACATGCCCGCTAGATATCAAATTACGATAAAGATGTACTTACTGTATCTTATTGTAGTAACTTGACTTTCCAAAATAACAACTCCTCCTTGTTAATCTACTTCGAAGAACCTACATGTGAAATAAAACACACGCTAACTACGAACTTAGTGAGGCATTTAACACATTTATCATAACATGAAGAGATGCATTATAGTGTGTTATATAAAAGTGTTTTACAATTTCTGTAAGATGGCAAGCATTTCACAACATAATAGTATCATGTATCATGACTATCTTAAGAATCATGTCATCTATCAATTCTGTCATAGAATCATGATATCATTGGTTCATGATCATCAAGTAGTTACGCTTTCATTACGTAATCATTTGCAGATCATATTCTGAAACATGGTCATACTTTCATCATGCAATTATTTGCATATCATATTATGTAACATAGTCATACTTTCATCATGCAATTATTTGCATATCATATCTTTTAACATAGCCTAAAGTATATTATATGAGACCAAGGTACACGAGTGTCTACAATCCCGTAGCGTCTGCATTACGAAGCGACTGAGATAAGAACGTACTCTAGTATGCTCTTTGCTCCTCATATAATCAATAACGCTCTTTGCTCCTTATAATCCCACATTTTGTGCCAACAACACCGAAGTGTCTGAACAATGCCGTAGCGTCTAAGCCGACATCGAAGTGTCTAAACATCACCGTAGTGACTGAAACGCACCGTAGTGCTAGGACGCAGCTGCTAGGACTCTATAGATATCCAACTATACCAAAGACTTCACAATAGTACTTGGGAAAAATCAACGTTATAATCAACATTTCATGTTCAAAGCATTTTATGATTTATAGCCCAAAGTACAATTTCATGTGAATCCTATGGTATACGAGTCATTATAACGACACCGTAGTGTCTGCAACGCCGTATCGTCTGATGGTGAGTACGTACTCGAGGACGCCCTTTGCTCATTATTATTGCATCTTTTGTGCTAGTCGACACCGAAGTGTCTAAACATCACCGAAGTGACTGCAACGCCGTAGCGTCTGATGTCAACACCGAAGTGTCTGGAACGCACCGTAGTGCTGGAATGCAACTGCTAAGACTCTATGGATATCCAATTATACCCTAAACTCTCATACATAAATACTTGGGCATTTCATCTTATTGTCAATCAATTGTCATTATTCATATAAACATGCAACATGTTATCATATTTCATCAATAAACATAATTCATCATCATTTATGCAAATAATAGATCGTACCTTGTACTCCGTCAAGCTTGCTATACCGAGTCATGCATCAGATCATTTATTTTAAAAAGTAATGCAATGTTATTTCTAAATCTGGGTTGACTTTTCACAAGTCTTCCCCTTTTTAATATAATACACATATAAAAATACACTCACCTGGGCCATTTATTAGCATGTCTCACTAAATTCTACTCGATCCTTTCCTTCAAGTACCTCAAATCTTCTTTTGATTCGGATTTGACTTCATTAACCACATGAATCTAAACAAACATTTGTTAGATTTACTTCTAACAATATTTCAATCAAGCTATCTAATCATTTAACATAAAATTTTTTCCATAAATTTCCTCTCTTCCTTATACTGTCCAAAAATTCATTTTGGTCCTTAATGACCATTTTGAACTTCCAATAATTCTTTCGAGCTTATTATCAAACATTTAGATACAAAATGTATCAAATTCTATTTTCTGGCAACTTGTCATACCCTTAGATTTTTACTTCTAAAGATCAGAATACACATTGGATCTTAATATCCTTCATACTATAAGAACTAGATTCGATAACGATTCTAACGGTGTAAGCCACATAAATTAATAAAATCTAAAAAAATTATGAAAATTCTTCAAACTCCTGTCACAGAGTTGTCCTGACAGAAACTGCTCTGTAAATTTTATGACCTTCATTCGATTAAAAATTCATATCTTTTAACTCAAAACTCGAAATCAGTTTCTGTTTGTTGGAAAAGAAACTAGACGAACAAATCTTTACATTGATATAAAATTCATCATCTAAACATTTTGTAAAATTTATGGTGAATTTTTGAAGTCACTGCCAAAATTCAATCTTCTACATAGCTTTCTATAATTACCTTCTAATTTATACTAACTTCTTCTTATTTTTCTACTTATCAATTTAGTCCCATCACTTGCTTCAATCCACCAATTCATCATCTTCTTCATCAAATAATTATTCAAAATAATTCCCTCTAATTTTCTTTCTTTGCCAAAATAGTCACTAAAATGCAAAGGTAATGATTCAAACTTCTTAACTTTGCAATTTAGTCCTCAAATCAACATTACTACCTTAATTCTATTATTTTAACTAAAAAATCAGATTTAATCCCCATCCAAGAATTCATTTCCTATTTGGTCACTTGATTTTGACAAATTGTCAAAATAGTCACTAATTCGATTCAACATCGGTTTAGCATTCTAACATCAATTTCACATCTCCAACATCATTAATTACATAAATAAACTCCATTTCATAAAATTCAAATTCGGTCCCTTAACTTTGAAGCTTGCCGAATTGGTCCTTATATATTTAACTTAGGGTTTTGCTTCCAAACAACAAATCAAGCTTACTAGATCATTAATCCAACTTCTCAAACCCTAAGTTAAACTTAAATCCATAAACCCTAATCTTCTCCATACAAAGCAAAATATGTAGGGTTTAAATCCTAACTCAATAACATGATTTTAACATCATATAAGCTTGATTCCAATTTGAATTCAACCAAGGAATCATAAAATTTCAAAAGCCCCAATTTTGTTCATAAACCCTAAATTCCTTCTCATGTAAAATTTTCATCAATCAAGCATGTATTCCATGAATTAATTACATCAAAATATAGAGCTTGAAGAGTAGAACAACTTTGCAGTTCGAAAGATTACCTAAAAATTGAGTTTCGAGGCTTGAATCGAGCTAAAACATTTTCTCCCATTTTCCCCCAAATTTTTGAAAATTTGAAAGATGAAGAAGGGTTCATCTTTTGGCCTTTTAATTTTTAAATTGCTCCAATTATACCACTTGTATTATGTAAATAAATTTTAAATTCATTCAAATATGGAAATTACAAAATTGCCCTTTTATCTAATGGTTGAAATTGATTTTATCATCAATCAAGGGCCAAGATTTAAATCTTCAATTTTCTTCTTCCAAAAATGGCCCTTGTAACTTCAAATATTTCAAAATTGCCACACCTGACAAATAACTAATTTGCCCTCAAACTATTATTTATTTACTAGTTTGCCATTTTTGTAAAAATTCAACTAAGTCTAGTTGGAATCCAACCAACTACAATAAAATACTCATAAAATAGTATTTTATGAATTTTTCATAACTTTTTGAACTGTTTTTAAAATTCTAATTCGATCCGTTGTACCGATAATTACCAGGAATTTTATCGGATACAATCCCTCTTAGAAATTTTATAACAATAATCGTTACAAATATTATTGACTCATGTTGAATCCTTTTTATTAGTCCAAAATACTAACATGGAACCTTCCCAGTAGGTCACCCATCCTTGTGCTACTCTGGTCTGAGCACGTTTAACGATTTTTCATTCGATCCAACTACGATTTCCAAATTTCTAAACTTTATCGCTTTATAGCCATTAATATAAGCTTCATACGAAAAATCTGAGTAACACGAAAATGTCACTCTTGGGGTAAACTATTCATTTACTGGGTTAAAATACTTAACTTTTGAAAATTACACTTTGGTCCCTAAACTTTTCCAAAGTTTACACTTTAACCCTTAAACTTTCAAAATTTACATTTTGGTCATTAATAAAAAATTGGGACATTACAATTCCTCCCCCTTTAAGAAAATTCGTCCTCGAATTTTCAACGTATATTCGTTCAAAACAATTATGGATATTGTTCCCTCATTTTCTTTTTAATCTCCCAAGTGGCTTTTCCACTTTATAATTTCTCCAAAGGAACTTAACCAATGAAATTTTCATGTTTCTTAGTTCTTTTATTCCATATGCTAAGAATTTCACCGGTCTCTCTTCATAAGTCAAATCCGATTATAATTCAACTTCTTCAGGGTGATGACATGCGAAGGATCCAATCGATACCTTTGAAACATAGATACATGAAATACATCATGGAACACTTTGTCCCCATCTTCGTATTCAACATCGTTTCTTTTCTTGTCTACATAAGCCTTTTGTCGATCCGCGGCAGCCTTGAGATTATACTGAATAATTTTCGCTTAATCCCCCATTTCTCGTATCAAATCAACCCCTCCAGCCTTTGGGTTAATTTGAATATTTCGGTCCTATAACTTGAATCAATTAAGAGAAATTCAACAATTTCTTCTATACAGTGCTTCAAATGATGCCATCTTGATGCTTGTCTAATAACTATTGTTATTGGTAATCCTATTACAAATTCCATTGTCACTCATTCTCACTTCCATTGGGGAATAAAAATAGGCTGAATCAATCTAGGAGGTACTTAATGTTCGGCTTTTACTTATTGGCATGTCAAGTACTTTGTCATAAATTCTGAAATTTCCCTTTTTTCATTCCTAGCTACCAATACCAAGTTTTTAGATTTTAATACATTTTGCTACTTCCAAAGTACATAATTAATGGACTATGACGAACTTCAGTCAAAATCTCTTTATTCAAAACACCATCATCGAGAATGTAAACTTTCCTTCGATAATATAAGCAACTATTTGACTTAATTTCATAGTCCTTTGTTTTTCTTGATTCAACTTACTTCCTCTTTTCAATACATTCTTCATCCGAAAATTGCAAATCTTTGATTCGATGCAACAAAGTTGGTTTTAGCTAAAATTCTACTACTAATGAACCATCTTGTCTTAATGACAATTGTACATTCATTGTGTACAAAACAAAAATATCTTATGATAAAAAGCATCAGTTGCTACTTTAGTCTTCCCGAAGTGATCGTCTACTTTATCCAGTTAATTCCCAAGAAACTCTGGACTTCAGAGACATTTTTTTCTTCGGTGCCACCCATTCGAGAATGACTTGTACTTTCCTAGCGATACTACATGTCCAAGGAAAGTTACTTTTGAAAACCAAAATTCACAATTTAGAAAACTTTGGATAAAGTTGTTATCCCTCAGTGTTTGTAATGCCATTCAAAGATGGTAATTATGTTCAGCTTCTGTCTTTGAGTATACCAGAACATCGTCTATGAAGACTATTACAGATTGGTCTAAGCAGGGTTGGAATACCCTATTCATCAGATCCATGAATGTAGTGGGGCATTCGTAAGTCCAAATAGCATTACCAGAAACTTGTAATGTCCATAACGAGTCTTGAATGATGTCTTTGGTATATCCTCTTCCTTAACCTTGAGCTGATAATACCTTGATCGAAGATCTAACTTTTGAGAACACATCTGCTCCTTGAAATATCAACCTTTTATTTTTACATTTCACCTCTGCATCATATACAAATAACTTAATCCACAGAATGGAAGTTCCATTAAATTCGTCGGGAACTTAATCCATTGAATTACTAATGGACATATCTTATATATTCTAGTCACCCGTGCTCTATGTCCAAGTGGGTTACTAGGAATCACATTACTAAAAATATTTTTCCTTAAGAATCTTTCTTTATACTACTATCTTAGTACCAATATATATATATATATATAAGTTAGTCAAACCCGGATCAATTAAAGTAAATACAGGCTCTCTCCATAGCCTTTGCTTTATTTACAACATTATGGTAAACCGATAAACTCATACCTAACAACAACTCTTTAGGCCTCGGGTGAAAACCCTCGATAAAATATTCTCATAAGGACTTTTCAGTCGATAATCAAATCAGTTGTATACCGACTTAATCTATTAAAATCCAAGAGAGAGAACAGATGAATAAGATTCCATATGCTTCGACTATTGGTTCTATCATGTATGCCATAATATGTACTCATCCAGATGTATCATATGCTTTAAGCATGACGAGTCGGTATCAAGTAAATCCCGGTGAAAGTCATTGGGTTGCAGTTAAAAACATCCCTAAGTTCTTAAGAAGAACTAAGGATACATTCCTTATATATAGAGGTGAGGAAAAGCTTAGTGTAAAAGGTTACACTTATGCTAGCTTCCAAACTGATAAGGATGATTCACGATCGCAATCGGGTTTTGTGTTTTGCCTTAATGGAGGTGCTATGAGCTGGAAAAGTTCAAAGCAAGATACAGTAGCTGATTCTACAACATATGTTGAATACATTGCAACCAATGAAGCAGCAAAAGAGCCTATTTGGATCAAGAAGTTCATTTCTGAACTAGAGGTTGTTCCCAGCATATTAGATGCCGTGGAACTCCGTTGTGACAACAATGGAGCCATTGCACAAGCAAAGGAACCCAGATCTCACCAAAGATCCAAACATATTCTCAGGCGCTTTTATCTCATTCGAGATATCATTGATCGAGGAGATGTGGAAATATGCAGAGTACACACAGATGATAATATTGCTAATCCACTAACCAAGCCTCTAACACAGCAGAAGCATAATCATCACACTGAGTCACTCAGTATTAGATATATGTGTGATTGGTCTTAGTGCTAGTGAGAGATTGTTAGAGTATGCCTAAAGACCAATCATGAGATGATTGTAACTACGTACTTACTTTACCAGTTCTATTAAGGCATTGCCATTTATTATTTTCAGTTATATTTCTGTGTTCTTATACATAAGTTGTATGATAATAAAGTCCATAGAATAATATGATTATTCTTAAAAGGTCCATAGCCAAATATTATCGTAGGCTTGGACAACGACAATACATTAAAGGCTATTGTGTAGTTGATTGATGGCAAAGTGTTGTCATTGCCATGGAGATGTCAAAATCAATACATGAATATGTTTTAGAGAACAACATACTGGAATGACCCGCTATGAGCATGTTTCTTGGATTATTATGTGACAGTCACAAACATGTTCATAGTGATGACTAATTGTATGATCCTTAGACTTGAGATCATTATTATCTTGACATCTATAGTCTCATGTTTTGATACAGTTAAAAGTGTGTAGTAACTGGTTGCCTCATAAAAATTGATATTGGACATGCCATAATATATGTAGTGAGATTTAGGTGATCAACATAGGATTTGTCCCTCCTACATAATAAGAGTAATATCACAGGCCACTTGATCGAGTGAGACTAGAAACGCATGGCCATGCTCGAATAAGCTGATATGAGATATAATAAATTATTCGTTTGTTATAGTCTACTCAAGATATCAAGAAACATTAGATGGACTATATAAGTGTGACTATTCCATGACTTGTGTCCAATCTAGATATAAAGGACAAAAGGATGTAATGCAAGAAAGAGAGTCAATCACATAGAGGTTAGTCAAATCATGACTTCTTGTAACTTAGGTGACAATAATACATTGCTAGACGTCACTATTGTTTGTAATATTAGAATTGTTCTAATATTTACTACTAATGTTACAAGAACCTACAGGGTCACACCCTATGGTTTGATCAAGCAAATGTTGAACGAATAATGCATGTACAAAGTTGTTGTACATAAATGAAGATATAATTAAAATTTATGTATATTTTGATATATATAGATTTTGATTATTCGAATTTAAAGTTCATATATATTTGATATATATAGAATTTAAATTATTCCGAATTTAAAGGATAAGCATTAAAGGAGAGTAATTAAATGTAATTATAACTCTTTAATGCATGAAATTCGGAAATAGTGAACAACTCTAATTCAAGTTGAATTAGGGTTATTTGCATTATAAAAGGAACATAAGAGTCTAGCAACCACTTATGCTTTTTGTGAAACTCTCTAAACAGTTTAGAGAAGAAAATTATTTGCTTGCAACCGGGTGAACTGAGTAGAGGTCGGGACGTTTTCGTTGCGACTAAGGATTCGAAACGTGTGATCGTGATTGCACATCCGTTCTCTTCTACCTCTTTCAAGACGAACTAAGGTAGTTTTTCTGCCTCCTTCTTCCCGATTTCGATTAATCGTACATGGATCACTGGTGAGATCGCCAGAATAATTTTTTTGCTGCGCCATGGGGTGTACCGGCGGTCCCTACACTGTCGTACGATGAAAAAAAATAGTGTTCCTATCACCCTCCCTCAACCACAACGCTCTCAAATTCTGACGCCAAATTGATTCACAAGATCGACACAATTGCCACAAGCGAAAATTTAATAGTTTCCTTTCTTCAACATACTTCTTTAGCTCATCACCTCTCGTTACTTGCTTATCTAAATCCTTGATTAAAGATGTAGCAGTGTCAATTTGGTCATCAACGCTCCTAAACTCGTTCTTATTCCATTCGCACGGAAAGCCACGCAGATCTCACAACTTACCAAACATTTTTAGCTCAACATCCTCTCGTGATAGTCTACGTCATTCCTCTTCCATGCGTTAAACATAAACATGTTTTTCCAACCAGCAGTTTAGAAAACGGGACGACCGAGGACCCCAATCCCTCACTTTCGAAGAAAGCCGCAGTGGTGAATGATGCGACAAATCACGAGGTAGATTCAATTGTATCAAGTCCAGGAATCTCATCACCCAATCACTAGTAACTACAAATCTGTCCAACCTATTACACATATTCCCTGAACCAAACCATGTGTAAGGCTTACCAATCATCGACAAATTAACCAAATAACTACTCTCAATGAACTCAACAAACATAGCACACCCCCTTAAATCAGTCGAGCAACATTGTTTCTCCTCTTTCACCCTTACTGCATTAAAATCTCCCCTAAACAACAAGGCCATGCAAATTGGTTTATCAAAGCCTACAAACTCTCCCATACTCTAATCTAATCGTCTATCCTACATGGAGCATAAATTGCACCCATAATACAATTCCAAGCGTCTACATCCCACCATCCTTGAAGCAACACAAAAATTTCCTCAACTATAGCCTCCTCCAACTTAAATCGATTTGCTTCCCATACTATGACAATTCCACCCGATCGTCCTCAAGAAGGAGAAAATACATAATTAAAACTATCAGAGTACCAAACCTTCCTAATCATATTTTTCGGCACTACCTCTAACTTTGAATCCAAGATGAACACCATCTCACATTATTGTTGTTGAACCATCCGCTGTACTGCTCTCTTTTTTTTTTAACGCGACTCCCAACCCCTTCTCATTCCACGACAACACACTTATCGCCCTTACTGATTGCGATCTATCTCCTCAATAAGATCAACTATATCCTTAATAATTGCTTCCTCATTCCCCACCGTGCTCACCCCTAAGAATTTTCTTAATTTTAATGTTTCCTCGGCTTCACGTAACCTCGCCTTTTGATGTTGTAAACAATCACTATCTGCTCTTACTTCGTTACCACATTCCCGTTGCTCACCTTTTTTCTTTCGTAGCCTACCATTTCCCCTCTTTTTTGACTGCGTAAGATCTTGTTTTGTTACAATAGACTCCCAGTGTAAATCATATTGTTGATTAGCTATGATAAGAGTCTTCTTGCAATCAAATTATCGGCTCCATGGCATCTTTCATCGGCCCATCACGCTGCATAGCATAATTAGGCTCGATTGTCCTAATTGGCTCCACCTATACTATCCTTGGATCAAAAATCACTAGACATTCAACCAATGCCTCCTCATTCACTCATGTCCAATTGTTGTTACTAAGTGTTTGTGATTCCATTTTTGTCATCATTCCTACTGCTTCTTCCTCCATCTACTCTCCCCAAAATATAGTGTTCCCTTTTTTATGTCCCATATCCTGGTCGTCTTGACACCTTGAACTATTTGCCTACCAAACTCCTTTGATGTCCCCGTGTATTTGCTATTCCTACTTTGAGCACCTTCATTTTGTAATCTTTCCATTTCCTCTCTCGACCGCAGTCCTGATTGTTTACCAATCTTTTCATTTACCTCTATAATCTTATTATCATCACTAATCTCAGTATCCCCTGCCATCTCGCAATTTGTGCATAAATAATCATTCATCAATGGCTCAAACCCATTCATATGAATTCTAAAATTCAAACCATTCACCTGTAATTCAACCTCGGCTTCAATTTTCGCCGTATGTTCTGTTTCGATCAAAATGTGCCCCCATTCAAATGACTTTGGGATTATCATCGCATCTAATAATTACACCCCATAATGATGCCGCATTATCAAACGTACTGCGCGACCACACATGTATTGGAATCCCACTGATCGCCAACCACACTCTCTTATTTCCTTTATCCACCGTCAGTTCCCAATTTTGTATCTTCAAAAACCATTTGTGTAACTCCTCATTGGATAAAGGAAATAGGAGAGTGTGGTTGGTGATTAGTGGGATGCTATAATGGCACACTCTCCAATTTGGCTTTCTTCAATTCTCTAGCCAGCGATGCTATAACCATCAGCTCACGACACCACGCAACGGCACAACATCGAAGTATCTCAATTTTACTCTCATCCTCTACGCCTTGTATACTCGGAAATGTATATTCTGCCCTTCCCATCGCCTTTCCCCAATTGTTCGTATTCGGTTCCTTCGTCCCTCATTACGCTTCCAATTAAAATCTCATTTCACCCTTTTAGCCATTAATACTCTCAATTGGGAACCATAAATCCACTGCCCATCTAGGCATTCAATTGCCCTTCGTGCATCAATCTCTGTCGCCATCCGAACGAATCCAAATCTCGATCCATCCCGTGCACGTTTGTTTGGCACAAAAACACCTCTCACGTGTCTATGTCGATCAAACACCTGCTGCACTTCTATCCAGTGAATTTGATCCGATAAATTACTGACAAAGATCGTCCACCATTGTCGTCGGCTGCTTCCGCTGCTCATGTAGGGGATACGTTCTAAGTTGCACAGATACGGATACGGGGACATAAAACGACAATTTCTAAAATTACAGGGTACGAGTACGACAAGGGTACAACAAATATAAAATAAATTTTAATATATATATATATAATAAAAAATCATTAAAATTCATAATACAATAAGGACTAAAATTATAATTGTATTAAACAATAATTATAATTATAGTTATTTAAATTCACTTCCAATGATTTTTAAATTACATTTTAACACTTAGATTAGAAGATTACTAAAATTAAATGGCTAAATTGAATAAAAATTTAACTTTACATTCTAAATTAAAAAAAAAATTGAGGACTAAAATAATAAAATTAAAAGATGACATTATATGTTAATAGAAAATCAAGAACTAAAATTTAACTTTACATTTTTTAATAAAGTGCTAATAAAAATCCCATGATTAAATAAATAATAAATACTATAATATTTTATTAGGCCCCACAAAATCATAATAATTCATTTTATTGAGCCCACCATTTAATACAATAAATTAAAAGCTTTTTATCCATTTCATCCTTTTCACGCATCTTCTTCTCAGTTTTCACCTGCTTTTTTTTTGAATTTTTTTTTTCAGTTGGTCGCTCCATCTTTTCCTGTGAGACTGCTGTCGGAATCATTGTCGAAGTGCGTGAGTCTCTCAACTGCAAAATAACCTTAGAGACGCACATAAAGATCACATACCATTCTCGAAATGTCCCCATAAATACCCCAACCGTCCGTCTGTCCCGATCGTTTTCAGCCGTGTCCAGTCCACGTGGAACGTTCCCGGTACGTATCCTAGCTGTATCTGTCCCGTACCCGTCCCAGAAACATTTCTGGTACTTGAAACGGCATGTGACTGCTGTACCCGTGCTTCCCAGGATACGTTCAGTGACAGTTATGTTGAAATGAACCTAATAAGTACTAAAAAAAAATTGAGGGTTTTTTAACATTGCCATTAACTCTATTTTTTAGAATTTACATTTATCGATTAATCTAATTATATTAGGTATTTATTTTACAGAAAAATACAAACATATTTATAATTTAAATTTGAAGTTAATTTTTTAACACTTTTTTTAATTTATTAACAATACTTTAATATATATTAGTAATCCAATGAATTGGATACAAGTGGTTATCCCAATATATATGTATGTTATGTATATTCAAGTTCAGACGATAATACTTAAATTTAATGCAAATGATAACATTTTAAAATAAAGCTTACAAATATAAATTTGAATCTTACACATATTAACCAACAAAATCAAAACTAATAAATTTAGACAATAATTATACATCAAGTTAGAGTCTAAATTCCGATGATACTATGAAATCCTTCCAACACCAGATGTATACTGTGTAATATATTTTTCTAATTTTCGGAACTTGTTTCTTCTTCATAAATGTTACCTTGATGCTCCAATTTAGAGGTTTGCCCAAACATTGATATATATAGGGTTAAGATCCAATTACACACAATATAGTATTTTTTGGATCGTTGAATAAGTGAAATTGATGATTAAGATTTACTCATTATTTTTTTTTAAGTAATGATCTTTACATATTCTATTGTTAATCTCTATCATTCGTATACACATTACAGACAAAACTACTCTAATAAATATTATTTTTTTTCACTAGAACCCTATTCCCATATTTTTGGTCGGCATAGATTTTTTTTTTTTGTAATCAGCTGGCTATTTAATATTGTAATCCTTGCTATCCTTGATTTGTCAGACCTGCCTCAGTAGTGATGGCCTTATTTTCTGTAACATTTTAGCTGCATCTGATATGCCATAAATAGCCCATGGAAGAGTGAAGGCCAAAGTCATAGAAACTTTGCAAATAATGGGGAAGCTTAGGAGTCCCCAAGCTTTTTTTTTTTGTAGTTTATGTTTGAGATTCGTAATTTTCTCTACTTATCATGTTATTTTAACGTTCAAACATAATTTCTTTCTTAAGAATACAGCGTGTCTTGCTATTATATCAAACACTTTATTTCCAACCAATCACAAAATGGACTCTATCACATACTTTACCAACTATCAAGCTTTGTGGTCCACTATTCCCCACCTTTGTTTTTTCCTCAATTACAAGTTACACTAATTCACAATTTTACCTCTAAAGTATACATTTCTTTCATTTTAGACTTTAAATTCCTTTTTTTTCTCAGTTTATTCCACGTACTACCATTTTCATCTTAATTTACTCCCACAATGAAATTCCAATAAACAAATATTTGATAAAAATATTGGTTAAAATATGATTATTTGTTTAAATATGAACGTATGTGCATATAATTCAATAAAAAAGTGGCCAATAAAAATATTTGTTAAAATGTGACAGTTGGGTTACTTAGATATTAGTCAAATCAAATATTAATTACAAAGATATATAAAATTATTTTAATTTGATATTCGTGTAAGTAGTTTCGATTTTAATAAATATAAATATTTATATATAAATAATGGAGAAATTTGTTATCATTAGTTTTGATAATTCTATTTTCAAACTTGAAATTCAAATTCAACTTTTTTATATATATAATTGGGTAGTATGTAGGGCTCGAAACTTAAACAAGGAGGTCATTTAACCATCAAAATAGTGGAATTATCAGCAATTAGATTTATTAAATTTGATAAAGATATCACATAGAAAATAAAAGAAAGGAATTCAAAATTTTAATTTGATGGATGTAATTTTTCAAATCTTTTGCCAATTAGATGAATCACACTTGTTATTTTCATTTCCAAAGACCATATAGTTTTTGCTTTTTCTTTCCCTTTTTTTTCCCTATTGAATAATTGATTTCTTCGTAGCATTTATAAGATGAAATAATATAAGTATTTATTGAAATTGTATCATATATAAAAAAAATCAATTTTTGGCATTATTAAACATGTAAAAGTAGTGTTGTGAAGAGATCCACTAATTGACTGAGTAACCAAGAATGTTTATACAGTCTCATCTTGTATAAATTTGAATCCTGACATTTTCATTAGAAATGTAATACCTTCTTACTTAATAAAAAAAGAGTGTTATGAAAGATGGGGTAGAGCCAGAAATAAAATCAGGAGCACTAAATCCCAAAAATAATGGTGTCAATTCTTTGTGAGACCAAAATTATCTACGTTATATCCAACCCATGTGTCTTTATTAATGTGTTAATACCCCAATTGTTTTTGACCCCACTTAACTGAGCTTAACAATGACCCAATCACAAGTCACTTCTTCTTCATCATCATAACATATAGGGCAAAACTTGCTTAGCTCTAACCCCACTTTATAACATATTTGAATTGAATTATTACAAGTGTAACCTTTATAAGTATGTATGTATGTAGGTATGCACTTTTAAAATATATGAAATTTAGGGTTTTTTTAAAATATTTATTTTTGAAGGGTGCAAATTTGGCAGTGATCGAAATGGGCAGAGTGTGGTTGATTTATGCAGGCATATCTAGAGAGATTTCAAAATAATGACGAGGGCTTTGCTTGTTAGTGGGGATCCCACGTGCATGGGAATGATGACACTAGGGCTTTATGATATGATGCATGTAATGTCAGATGATAATTAACTATATATTATCTTCCTCATTCTCATTCTAAATTACAAAACGTAAAATGAATTTAATTTTTAGATAACGAAATTTGAATTTCAAAATTATTATATATTATTTTTTGAAAATTATTAATATATGAATCAAATTTAGTTTGGAGATAGTATAAAAGATATAAATCCAAAAAACAATGGAATTTCATAGATAGAAAGTCATGACGCTGCTTGGGAACTAAAATCTTTTATCTTATGGCTTGCGTTTAACTTGTGATGTGATAGTTAATCTCAACGGCAAAAAAGAAATATTTTGCAAAAAATTTAACATAGTTAAGTTTTAAGTTGATCTGACGGCTAATAATGACGAATCAGAATTAAAAATTTCAATTACAAGTAAAAATTACTCTTAAAATTTTTTTATCTGCCATTGTTAACCGTCAAATTAGCTTAAAATCAAATTATATTAACCTTTTGGCCAAAAGAATCATTTTTCTGTTGGGATTGATCGGCGACGTCTCCGTTCATCCAAATTTTGGCCTTGGTGGAGGTTGTTTTGGGAAATCATGGTTCTTTTTGGGAAGAAGGTTTTAACATTCCACGCCAACATTTTTAAATGGTAGTGACTATAATGAAAACGAATTAAATGTTAATGATTATAATGAAAACTTTTTGATTTTAGTCACCAAATAAAAAGCATCCTAAAAGTTCAGTGACTACGTGTAGTTTACTCCATATTTTAACGTAAAGAGTTAAAGGTATATATCTTATCCTATATTGTAATCAAAAAATTCATTTTTTTTATGTTATTAGGATCTTTTGAATGAATTCAGTCATTCTACCCATAGACTGCATAATGGCTAGGGTTCCAAAATCAAAATTTAACAATAAGTACTCGAAAATCTAAGCGTATTGGTAGCGAGGATCATGATTTCCAAGTTATATGGGAAGCTGTATTCTAATTATATCTGTTGATGGCTTGCTCTGCCTTATGATATGACGAGAGACGGACGCAAAATTTCATATAAGAGGGTGTGAACTATCAAGAAGCTATATTAGAAATATAGAGGTATAAAATTATAAAATTTTACGGTCGCAGAATTAGATTATCAATAGAAAATATAAAAAATATATATAATATAAGAAAATTTAAAATTTTTAGGGGCACCCTGTGTCCATCCCTGGATGCGACCTGGTGCTTCTAAACTTCTGCAAGGAAATCAAGAAGAATTGCTTATAAGTTATATCAATAACAAAGTCATGTGATCTTTTTTTTCAATAAAATATTGGTGCATTTTGTCACCTTTCGTATAGGTGCTGATTATAAAGAGAGAATCATGTACATATAAAGCAATTTGAATGGATTCTGAGTTTTTCACTTTGGCCGGAGAGTAAAAGGAGACGTCATCCCAACCATAGTAGAGAATCCAAAAAGTTCAGAAATGCTAATGGATATACATGGTCTAATTATTGTTTGTCTCTCTACTATGCTTAAATTTGATATTTAATCCCTCTATTTTAAGGGTAAATTACAATAGAGGTCACTCAATTATGGTTAAGATTATATTTGGGTCACCAAATTATTAAAAGTTATATTTGGGTCACTCAACCATTTAATTGGGTAAATGACAGTTTTAGTCCTTGAAGCTTTTATATTCTATCAGTCTAGTCCAAATTCAAAATAATTTAATAAATTTAACACTTCATATTTAAAAATATCAATTTAGTCATTTTTATTATCAAACAATTTTTTTAAGTTCTCTACAAGTCTGTGTATTTTTATTAAAAGGTATAAGTTTTGCAATAATTTTTGTAGTAGTAATTTTATTATTATAAAATAGACTTGCAGATAACTTAAGAAATCTGTTTTATAATAAAAATTCAGAAACTAAAATTTGAATTTTGTGAAAATTACGTGGTAGCAATAACTAACACTTGGAGGTTTTCATAAATAATTTTAAATATATTTCAATGAGTTTAATTTTAATGTAGATACTAATTACAGATTTAACATTAAAAATAATTATAAATATTTTTTACATTTATAAATTTGTGTATTAGATTAATTAATGATTTTAAATGAAATACTCTAGTGTTAACGAGGGTATACAAGGGATTTGGAAGAAAAAATGACTAAATTGATATATTTTTTAAATATGAATGGTTAAATTTATTTAATTATTTTGAATTAAAACTAAATTGATAGAATATAAAAACTTTAAGGACTAAATTTGTCATTTTACCCAATTAAATGGCAACGTTTAACGAATTTAAACGGTCGAGTGACCCAAATGTAACCATAATAGTAATTGAGTGACTCAAATTTAATCTTAACCATAATTGAGTGACCCATATTGTAGTTTACCCCTATTTTAATTGGGTTTACTTTCATCGTCTTTTTATAATGTTATTAGTAGGTATAAATTACTAACACCATAAATAAACTTAAGCATTTGACTCGCATGTAAATTTACATGTCATCAAAAAATGGTGTAAAAAGTAGAGGGACTAAAACACAATTAGAGCAATATATGTATGTGCATGTGGAGCAAATTAGGGAGATGTACATGATGAAATGGATGAAGTTTAGAAAAATAGTGGGCACATGTATATGTATAAAAAGGAGGATGATAATTGTAATGAATAATGTATGAAGAGGGTGGGGGTGAGAAAGAAAGCAGCAACATTTCAATCCAATCCATGTTTCTCAAGTACTAAACACTGAACAAATATGGTTTGAAAGGGAGAAATAAGCACACCTCCAGATGGGAAACAACTCATGGGGGCACTAACAAGCGGCCCCTCATGCATGGACCAACTACTCCCATGCTTTCTCCATCATTTCATAATTCAAATCATACGTGCCTCTCACCAGCACAACATGTACCATATCCTCAGTTCTAGGCAATTTTTCTTTTGAATCTCACTCCACATGTCATGATCATATGCTTCATTACAGAGCTGTATCGGACATTTTTAGGACATTGAACGAAAACTCAAAAATAATCAGTTCTTGGATTTCAAATTTGCTTGTCTTAAATGGTACAAATGTTCAGACAATGTTGAAAAATAATGATGTTCCATGATTATTGATTGTACCTTGAGAACTGCAATAAACGCGTGAGTTCTATCACTTTACATATAGATTTCATATTTGCCCCAATCGTGTAAATCTTATTGTATACAACAAATTCTAAAAAAAAAAATCTTATTTTTTTGTCGGTAATAATTTCTAAAAAATCTTATTGTATACACAAAAAAATAATGAGATTGAGACATAATTTTTTTTTAAGTAAAGAGGTATTATAAGATATCACTCATCAAAAAACCCTAAAATCGTTTTCTCTCCCAACATAATTTCTCTTTTTCATTTTTGTTTGGCCGATGATCAGCATGCAGCAGTCGCTATAAATGCGTCGACTGATGTCGCAACATAGGTTCAATCATACACATCAATTAAGTAGTATAAAAAAACCGCAATAAAGTTCCGAGTATCGATCCCATAAGGATTGGATCTAGGTGAACCTAAAATGCTAATGATTGTAAAGATTAGAACCAATAAAAGTAAAGATCAAAGGTTGATGTGTTTGTGGTGTGATGAAATCAACGAACATCAAATAAAATGCAACTAAGATTAAGATATGATGATATTAAGGTATCACAGCTTAGCAAAACACCATGCAGAATTCCCGACAAATGATAGATGGATGTACGGATGTAAATGAATAAATGCGTCCATTACTGTTGCCACATTACTCACTGTACGCTTAGAACTCAAATTGAGAACTACCTTCTCTCAAAGCCTAGTCTAAAGGAGGGCATCAATCAATCTCTCAATATATCTTGATACAAGCCACATCAAAATAAGCCTAAGAAAGATTGGGAAGAGAGCTTTCCCTCCAACCTAATTATATTCTCATATTGCTCTCGCTTCTCTAGAAGTCAAGAGCATGGTCCAACTATTCTAACTTCACTCGAAGCCTAAAAACTCAATGAAGCAAGTCTTATTGTTATTCAATGGCATTGAGAGTACCCTTAATGGTTTATGATTTGAGTTTCTCTCAAAGTCACGAGCATGATCTAACTATTCTACCTTCTCTCGAAGCCTAGAAACTCAATGGAGCAAGTCCTCTTCTCATCTAATTTCATTAAGAATGCCCTTAATGTTTTATGATTTGAGCATCTCTTGAAGTCATCAAAATCTAATGAAACAACTATCATTGTCAACATCCATGAAGTATATATTCAAATTGAATATAATTAAACAGTAATAGTGAAAAGAAAATATTCATTTAAAAACTATAAAAGTTCAATATAAAATAATCCAAATCATCCATACCATTCATCAAATAAAACATCAAGGAAATAGTCCAAAACCATCTTTCGATCGTGAATCGGAGTTACAATCTTGACTGGCCGGAATCTTCAAGCACGATAGTGACCTCCTCGTGAAGATCTGACCACAGGTGTTGTATGCTAGCTACTTTACCTCAATTGGAAGCTTAGCACTTCATTAATGGTGGATAGAAGCTCGGGTAGAAGACAGTGTAAAGAACATGAATGGGAGAAAAATGGGATAATCCAATCTCTTTCCTCTCTTTTCCCTTCCAATAAGATTGCAGCAAGGAAGATCAAAGCGAAAGCCAATGAGACAATAGGACAATTGTCTATTATGTTATGTATGAACATGTTCTAACAGATTCCAGTAAAATTTGGGTAAGTGTTGGACGCGTCGAGCGACCTGGCCACATTATCGCAACATCGGGTTCAGACTTAAACTTGTCATGTCAAGACATATATTGCAAAAGAATGACAGTTTTTTATAGCAAAGTCGAAGTATTTATGGACATATTTAAATACAAAATCCACCAAAACACTTATTAACTAAAGACTCATACATGAAATACAAATTAAGAGGATTATATGCAAAACATAAAGGAAATATGCTAAAGTAAAAGATAAATCTAGGCCAAAAAAGATATAAATATAACTTCTTTTGGTGAGTTCTCACACCCCAAAACCTAAATCATTGTTTATCCTCAAGCAAATAGACACAACAAAATGTAATGACAAATGTAGCGACAAAAATGGAAGCATTAGGCACAAAAGTTTTCCCATGCTTATCATAACCATTCAAAGATCATATTTCCTCAATTCTCTATTAGATTACAAATCTCCAAACTCAAGTGCACAAATTTTTAAGGGCTCAATCCATGTTACATCTAAAAATTCATGCTAATCAAAGATGTTTAAGTGTGCTCATGTATGTGCATTTAAAACATAGCAATTTCAAGGGGTCCTAAAGTAGATATCATTTCAACATGGATAAGTTATGCATGCTTCAAGCATATTTGTGGATTTAAAAGAAATGAGGTCATTGCTTAAGATGTTTTGCTTTGCAATGCACTGCCCTATGTAACCACTCTTATCGAAGCATTGGAGTGTCCTTTATTTACTCTTCTCATAATTGGTATTACCATCTTTCTTCTAAGAGCATAATTTTTTTTTATCCAGTTATTATTACGGTGAGTATTATCATGGCATAGCTATTCCAAATATCAACTACACCCTACCTAAGTTCTTCAAGAAACAAGCTACATTTTTTGTCTAAAATTTTCAAAAATTCAACACTTAGCATTTCATTTCTAAATTCTACCAAAAATCAACATAAGAAAATTTATCATCATAAGTCATAAGAAAATTTATCATCATAACTCTAGAGATGGTTGACTAAAACATGTCATTAAAAATCATAAGGAATCACTATTCTCAAGCATGAAATAATTCTCAGAAAAATATTTTAAAAATTTTCAATGTCACCACATCAGTCGTTACATAAACACATAAAACTAACAAGCTACATTATGGATTTTGCACCCCAAAACCTAAATAGTGCATTGTCCTCAATGCAAGATAATCTAACTAAATAAAATGAATTGCATTACACTATATGCAAATGCAAGACAAAAATTTAAAACTTACGAAATGTGTGGTGGGAAAGAGTCATGGCCTTCGTCCTTCTTGACCCTCTTGTTTTTCTTATTCTTCTTCTTTTTATCATTCTTCTTGTTATACTTGCCACTACTAGCATACTTTTGCTTCTTCTTTTTCTTTGGTTTCTTCTTTACAGATGCTTCCATACTTGGAATTGTCTCTGATGCTGTGACATATTCTATATCATCCACACCCTATATGTTGATGCTTCATATACATTATATAGATTAAAAGTTGGTTCATCTAGGTTTGTCTTGTTATTAGGGGAAAATGTGCCCTAAACATCCTCTTCCATTATGAAATATTCTATTGCGACCTTTTCTACATCAGCTGTTGGGACATCTAGTGTTCTAGGCATGTGCTTTCTTGAGATCAAACGTAAAGGGTTAGTTGAGGTACCTCATCATCTCTTCATCAGATAATATTGTCTTAAATTTTTTTATGTCAATATTTCTTTAAGGTCCCTTGGGCATGCTCAATACATCAGTGGACACAATCCACATAGATGTGTCACTAAAATCAAAAACTTGCCTGGTTTATTCGAAACTGACATCGTCATTATCTTCATCATCTTCTCTTTCAAATTGCTATGCCATCAGGGTAAATCCTTGGAAATAATCCTCCTAGCTTCCCTAATCTTCTTCATCAATCCATTCTTCATCCTCTTGGCCTGGATATCTCACATCAATGGGATCATCATTAAAAAAAATGTTTTCTCTTCAGATTCAATGGAGGAGATGGAAACAACTGGGTTTTCTTACAAATCTGGGACTTTGGATTTGGCTTTGACTTGACTTTTAATAGAAAATTGGGCAAATCTATGTCTTAGCGTAGAGCTTGAAGCATTTGCTCTTGACTTGAGAGTTTGGTGGGGTGTCTCATCTTCGGTACTACGAATTAATCTCTCATCTAATTTTTCCAAACAAACCATCACTATAAATTGGAGACCTCTCATATCACTGAGCTGAGCTTTTATTCATTACAATGCTTGTCAAATACTTTCATTAGTGGATGCTCTAGCTCTTGATGCGGCAGTAAATGTTCTGACATCCTCAGGTGCAATAGGCGTAGGCTGAGGTGTTCCTTCTACTTATCCAGGGAGCAACATATTCTTAATTGTCACAGATGTAATTGTCTTTGTCCCTTAAATTGTTTCATCACCGACAAAAGACACAACACTCGCTTTCTTGCACAAAGAGGTGATAAAGAATGGTAATGCAAGCTTTCCCATTTGCTTTTAGCAGTTAGAAATATTCTTTCAGAAATAATCTTACCAATATTTATCTTTCTCTCATTCATATTTGAATGTAGCAAAAAAAGATTTTCAATAATAAGAACTGTACCATGAGTCGATTTCATGAGCCTTGTTCGAAGGAAATATGCTCAGACACATCCCGAAAATCGAAGGTACTTTCTTGAGACAATCTTAGATTCATGCTTGGTATTGTCATTTCTTTGAACACGTTTTGTAGATTTGTTTTTTGATTTCGCAGTTGTTAAAGCCCATTTTGTCTGTTCATATTTATTGCTCAACCCATAAATCTAGTTAATTGTTCTAGCATCCCACTTCACAGCTTGCTCCCTCACTATGACCAAGTTTTGGTCTTTCTTCAAAAGATTAGAGTAAAACTCCCTCAACGGTTTCATGTTTCTAGCATATGGGTGTGCGGCAAATTGCTTCCACCTATGCAGTGTAATAATCGGTGCAACGAAATCATATGAGGGGCTGTTAGAGACATCAAAACCTTGTTCTTAGTTGAAAGTTTTATTCTTTATGTGGTCATGGAACTTTCTCTTAGCTTCCACATTTAAGAATCACACAATACCATCTTCTCCGGTCACCGAAGGCGAGACTGGTTTATTTGAAGTCAATGCGATCTTGGATGTCATCTTATGAGCAACATGCTTCGATTTCACCTTCTTTCTATTAGAAAAAACAAAAAGCTTTGAGCTTTTGTTAATGAAGTTATGAAGATGAAAAAGCCTATTTTCAAGAGAGATAAAAAAGAATAAAAAAGCACAAAATTAATGAGATTGGAATGATGTAGTATATAAAAAGAAAAGAAAAGAAAAACGAGATGGACCACCACAATTGCATCATGAGAATCCTTTGTACCCCATGTTCTTGATCAACGGTCTACACTAGAGGATGTGGCCTACTAGTTGTGTTATCCATTAATCCTTCTCGTGTTGGGCATATGGTTATACACTAAAGACTTGTGGCGAAGAATGTTGCCACATTGGAAAACACATAAGAAAAATTTCCTAGCAAAAACACTTAGTCCAACAATCAAGTTTATTTATTCATCCATACAACTACTAATGGAATAAAAAAAATAAAGGATTCATATAAACCCAATTTAAAAATCCAAATTACATTTTCATGTGTTGGGGATCATTTCAGTGATTCCATGTGTAGTACCAGTATGTTTTTTCTCTCTTCATCCTTGGTTCATGAGGCATCGATGCTTTCAGAATTGATCGCATCAATGGGCACTCTTGATAATCTTGTAGGATAAGTTCTTGCATTAATTGTCCCCACAACATATCAAAAATTTGAATGAGCTCAGGTACTTATACATCAAAATTATCAACTGCCCTTAAGAATGGGTTTTGGTAAATATTTGATGAGATTCAAAGTTTTGCGTCTAGAAATGTCCCGACATAGTTCACCACTTCAGTGTGCTGAAGACTTGCCTAATCAGAAGATGGATAGACAAGCAGAACTTTCAGAATAGTAGAATTTAAATTAGATGCATCTTGTGGAATATCATGCTTAATAAATCCAAAATAGTATATTCAGCAATATCACTGAATGCGTCATGAAATGTCTCGACAGTGATTGATGCATCTAAGATACTATCTAGAAAATGACAATCTTTTTCTTGCTACATTCCATAGAGTCAAACACCGTAAAGGTAATGCTCTGATCATTTAACCTCATTGTTACCTCACCCTTATATACATCAATGAGTGTTCTTCTTGTTACCAAAAAATTGGTCAATTGAGTATAATTGGTACTATTATATCTACCTCGCAATCTAGCATAATAAAGTCAGTTAGAAAGATAAAGTCCTCGAATTTTACCAAAACATCTTCAATTTTTCCTTTTGATTGCACAATTGATCGATCAACTAGTTGGAGTGTAACCGTTGTTGGCCTGGCTTTCCCAATTCCAAACTTTTGAAAGATTGACAATGAAATTAGATTTATACTTGCTCCTAAATCACATAGGACTCAGCCAATATAGAAATTTCCTATTGAGCAAGGGACTGTAAAGCTGCTCGGATCCTTCACCTTTAGGGTAACATATTCTTCACTATAGCACTACGTTCCTCAATCAACTTCACCGTTTCAAATTCACTTATCCTCTTTTTCTTTGAAAGGAATTCTTTCTTGAATTTTCCATACTTAGGAATTTGAGTAAGAGCATCTAACTAGAGGAATATTAATATAAAGTTGTTTGAGTACCTTTAGGAATTTCTGGAATTATTGTTCTTGTTGACTTTCCTTGAATATTTGTGGAAAAGGTGGATATGGTCTCTCAATTGGATGTGGTTGCTGATGATTCGACATCTTTAGAGACATTGACTTATCAATTGGTTGTAGTGTATCACTACTTTGTCCCTTTTCTTTTGAAATTAGTGTATCCTCTTGAACAATTAGGTTAAACGTATCCATCGATGCTTCGACATCTTTCGTCGCATCATTTTGAATTTATTTTTCTGACTCTTCACATCCTTAGTGATGTGTTCTGATTTATCTTTCTCAGGTTTGTAGTTCTCTCCCACTTTGCAACATAATGACTTTGCAATGTTCATTGATGGGAACTTTTCTTGTTACTCTCGGAACTTTAGCGTCACTTGAGAGGTTTCCTTGTTGATGAGAACTCAACGTATTGACAATATGTCCATGTTGAGTCTCAAAATTTCTCATTTTGGAATTAGTTCTCATCATTACTTCTTTCATGAAAGATTCAAAGTTTGATTTCTCCAACGGAGGTGATGATGTTTCAATTTGACCTTGTTGGCTATATCCTTGTTGTTATTATTTTGCATATCCTTGACTTAGACACGGGTGTTGCCTGACATTATTGGAGTATTGATGCATCAACAATTGTTGTGGTATTTGTGGTTGTTGCTGGCATTGCCTCTAGTAGATCTGTGGCTGTTAAAAGCTTTGAGATTGTTGAGGCGCATACAAACCACTAATTGTATTTCCAAAAAAAAAAATTGGATGAGTTCTCCGACTAGGATTATAAGTATTGTCATATACCTTTGTATATAAAGCATGTCCTCTTCCAGCATAATTTATCGACTCTAGATTCTTTGGGAATTCTGATTAGTCATGAATGTCACCACATTTGGGCAAACAACAATTGATGTCTCGACATCTCTGACCGCTTTCACTAAATCTTATTGCTCCATGTCTTGGATAATTCAAGCTAATGATGTCATCTGATCAGTGAGTGTTACAAATGCATCGACTGATGTTACGACATGGATACAAGCATACACATCGATTAAGTAGTATAAAACGGCCACAATGAAGTGCTGAGTATCGATTCCTTCCACATGGATTAGATCTAGGTGAACCTGAAAAGCTATTTATTGTAACAGTTAAAAGAAATAAAAGTAAAGATCAAAGGCTGGCGTGTTTGTAGTGTGATGAAATCAACAAACATCAAAGGAAAAAAACTAAAATCAAGATATGATTGCATCAAGGTATCACAGCTCAGCAAGGCAACAAGCAAAAGTCCTGACAAATGATAAATGAATATGTATATGTAAATAAATGAATGTTCCCATTACTCACCGCACACTTAGAACTCTGATTGAGGAACTACCTTCTCTTGAAGCCTAGTCCAAAAGAGAATATCAATTAATCTCTCACTATATTTTGATATAAGACACATCAAAATAAGCCTAAGAAGGATTATGAAGAGGGATTTCCCACCAAATTAATGATATTCTCAGATTACTCTAGCTTCTCTTGAAGTCAAGAGCATTGTTTAAATGTTCTACCTTCTCTCAAATCCTAGAAACTTAATGGAGCAAGTCTCCTTGTCATACAATGGAGTTAAGAGTGCCCTTAATTGTATATGAAGCAAATCTAATGGAGCAAATCTCATTTTCAATATCCGTGAATTATACGTGCAAGCTGAATAAGATTAAAAAATAATAATGAAAAGAAAACATTCATTTAAAAAATTTAAAAGTTATATATCAAATAATTCAAATCATCCGCAGCATTCATCAAATCAAACATCAAGAAAATAGTCCAAAACTATCTTCTGATCGCAAATTAGAGTTACAACTTGACTGTCCATAATCTCCAAGCATGACAGTGAATAAGAGAGAGAAATGGGAGAATTCAATCTTGTTTTTTTCCTTAATGTACTTGGTATATATCAACAATTTTTTTCTATTTCCTCTCTTTTCCCTTCCAATAAGATTGCAGCAAGGGAGGTCAAAGCGAAAGCTCATGAGGTAATAAGACAGTTGTCAATTCTGTTATGTACGAATAGGATCCAGCGAAATTTAGAGCATTATGGGGTTCAGAATTATACATGTTCTATCATGACATATCTTTTAAAAGACTACCAGTTTTGTTATAGCAAAGTTGGAGCATTTATGGATGCATTTAAGCACAAAATCCACCAAAACTAAAACTCATGCATTAAATGCAAACTAAGAGGATTATATGCAAAACATAAAGGAAATATGCTAAAGTACAAGTTAAATATAGTGCAAAAGAGATATAAATATAACTCCTTTTGGGGAGTTGTCAGCTGACAGCGTCACCAACCTTAGTATTGGTCGTCGATCGTCGTTAATCCTTCATTTTCCTTTTTCTTTATTATATCCCATCTTTTCTTTTTCTTTAATTTTTTCTCTAGTTTTTATTATGAGTAACTCTTTCTTTGTGTAACTTTTTTGCCTCGAGGTACGTTTTTTTGCCTTTTGGCATGTTTTTGATTTTCTTTTACAATCATTTGGTCATTCTTTTTTTTATTTTTTTCTCAGGGTTAGATTTGACGTCGCCTCAATTGATCAAGATGATGCTTATTTGATTATCCTGCTGATCTTCCCTGCTTTTGACCCTCGAACTAGATTTGCATACACACTTACAATCATTGTTTCTTATTCACAATTGAGTTATAGGATTGATCATTTCTTATTTACAATTGAGTTGTGGTAGGGGCGGTTCAATGATTTAAGGGGCCTTATGCAATTTATTAAAATGGACCCTTAATTTATAATATGAAAGATGTATAAGTTTTTTTTTTCCAAATAATGTTTCCTTAATGAAAAATTATTAGGTCACTCTCTTGATAAACATAAAAATTACTTACAAACATCTAAGAATCTAATATTTTCACTTAAAAAGTTTTGTTCCTATTGCATATTTTGAAGTGAAATAATCTATAACGCTTTCAATATCAACTTTTTCTCAAAAGATCACTATCAATTGCCTTCAAATCAAGTCCATTTAGCTTTTCTTGCGACATAGTTGTTCGTAAGTATGACTTCACAAACTTCAATTTTGAAAAGCTTCGTTCAGCATAAGCAACAATAATAAGAATAATCAATAAGACCGTATATGCAATAGTCGCATTTGATAAACAATTAAAACGTTTTAAAACTTTAATAAATTCATTGTTCCTATTTTTTTCTTGGGTAAAAAATCTCTAAGTAATTTCAGCTCAACAAATAGCTTATTTCCATCAATATCAGACAACTTACGTTTTTAAGAGGGCTTTCAAAATTATTACACTGAGATTTGAGACTAAGGTCATCCAATAAATGTAATTTATCGAAATGAAACAAGAAATCAAAAACATTCTCATATGACTTGAGCGGTCATATTCTACATCTTGAAAGTTTTACACATTTTTTTGGACCATTGGATAAAGGTAGATAATTGGTTGAGATTAACAGTAGGAAAATTTTGAATATTATCACTTGAAAAAAAAGATAATGAAATAATCTTAGCCATTTATTACTCTCATCTTACAGTCTAAAAAGAGTGTAAAAGTAATTGAGTTTATATATTGTAAGTGGGTCCTAACCCTATGGAGCCTCTTTATATATATATATATATATATATATATATATATATATATATATATATATATATATATATATATATATATTATGGAGCTTCTTTATTTAGGGGTCCTATGCGGTCGCACCTCTTGCACATGTTAAGAACCACCCATGAGTTATGGTAATTTCTATTTTGTCAACATATCTTATCTTTATATACATCATTATGTCAGTATTGATGGTTTTTTATCCTTCATTGTCAATTAATGGTGTTTATTGTATCTCTTTTTTTGCTAAGCAATTTATTTTATTATTGATAGAAACACTAAACAAAGTGGATAATAGAGTTCCAAACAAACACATTCCCAACCATATAACAACAAAAAATTGACTAAAAACGCCTTACAAATATCGAATAAACAAACTTCAAAATCAAAGAAACTGAACTATCTGTTTCCATCTAACATTGTGAATATTCACCATAGCCTTAAGAAGGCTCGAAGAACACGATCAAAACTAGGTGGACAAGAGTACCCACTAATAACGTCATCAAACGGGTGAGAAAACTCAATAAAGCACTACAGGATCATGAAACACAACCAGCAAAGCTCATATAAATCATAGCACAATAGCATCAATGACATGACTCCTAGTGGGTTACACTAACCACCCTTTATCTCTGAAAAATAATCATAAAGAAATTTCAATTCAAACAGCCTCAAAATCCAATAACATCTCTCTTTGTTCGATTCTTTTGGTTAGGTTTTTATCCTTTCCCTTGTATGGTCCTCTTATGATTTTAAGTGGTTAGTTTCTTATTTCAATGCTTGTAGGAAAATGTTCGAATTATGTGTTTAGTTTACTCTCACGGTTGTAAACCCTCATTGTAATTTTTGATATTTCATCTTTTTTAATAAAATTAGCGAATTTTATTAAAAAAGTAGAGAGCATTTGTCATATGAAACATTAATTGAATTGCATGTATCATTGGAAATATGACGTGATTAGTCAACTAAACAAGTCCCCACAAACTAGAATTATTGAGCCCATTTGGTTTGAGAAAGCATGCAACATAAAGTACTACTATATGTGGTTACTTTGGGGTTAGCGTGCATTCTGCAAATTTCATATATGTTGATGTGCAACCAACAATTTATTTGTACCACATATTGGGATGTATACCTCTTCCTATATGTTTAGGGAGAGATAAAACATAAAGTTAAAAAAATAAGAGCAAATTTATAATTAATCATTTTTTTCAAAAATATATATACTAATAAAGACAAAGATCTGATAGAAGCAGAGACCTGATAGCTCTTTAAAGAACATGTATTTTCCCTTAATTTATAGGTCTTATTGTCCTCACTTTGCCATCCATTGCATCTATTTCTACATTTTCATGTCTATTTATGCATATTTTCTAACTTAGTTCTCGTGGCTCGAGTTTTGTATATTTCTGCCTTGTTATTGCTACATTGCTAATGTCCCTATAGAGGTTGTTTTCACTACTGCAACCAGTTCGACAATGCATCTGTCAGTTGTCCAGTCTATTCAAGGATAAGGATGAATATGCCAGCTGTCTAGTTTGTTACAACATATTTTGTACGACGCCTTGTTGGATTAAAATCCGTAATAGTGGGCACATATGTATAATGTATATTGCTATTTTAAAGTATGACACAAAATTAAGTGACCAATTATGTTAGGCGTGTCATGGGTATTAAAATGTCATGGAAATAAAAGTGTAGATACCGTAAGATATATTTATAATTCAATGAGGGGCAGACTTATAAATATTTAATAGTTGATTTAATAATCAACTATATAAAGAGGTAGTGGTCCCCAAGAAATAGGTTAACTTATTTTTCTCTCCTTCCCCGTCAGAGAGTTTTACGTCAAGAGAAAACCTATCTTCTTGGAAGATCAATACCAAAGATTTGGATTTCAACATCAAGATTCAAGGTTTTCAGTCTATTGATTAATTCAGGTACGCTTCCGCAATTCAGTTCATTCAGTTTATTGTTCTTGATGATTTGACATGATAGATCCTGGGTTTAGATTTCATATTTAGTTATGGTTTAATTCTAACAAGTGGCATCAGTGCATTGTCATGTTGAATCATTGAGAATGAATTAAGTTTCTATTTTATATTGATTCGGTCTTAAAGTTTTATGGATTAAGATTTATATTGAAGTTTTAGGTTTTGATTAAGTATGAATTTAATATTTTAGGGTTTTATCGTATATATTTGTGCGATTTTGAATTATAAAATATCGCAATTTTAGTGATGTTTATTTTGAGTGTTCTATTCAATTTTTACTTCCGATCAAGAACATAGTCATTTGGAATAAGGTAAAAATAATTGAATTCATGTTTAAGTTTTTATTGTACTGAATTTTGGATTTACTATGAATATTGAATTTGAGCCATACAATTGTAAATCCCCTTAATTTCAAAGCTTATAAATTGCATCATGTCATGAATTGATTAAGCTCGTCAAATCTTATGATTTACATCATTTTGTAATTACCGATTAATTACAGTTTTAAATTTTACTGTAAAATTATGGTGGTTGCATGTTTAAGGTTTCTTTTAGAAACAATTAATGATTTGGGTCTTCCGGTTTCTAATTTGATTATTTAGACTATCTTATTATTGGTTAATTTAAAAAGATATGAGTGAAGTCTTAGCTTCGATTGAAGTATATATACTTTGGATTATATAATTTCGGTATTGATTTAAAATATGGTTTTTTATTTCTCTGACATGAAACTTGTTCTTATTTAGATTATGTGAACTATTTTTAATTTTGGTTATTAGGTTATTATGGATATATTAAAGTTTCATGTGATCACTGTATGAATTAAAATCATTTATATGATACTTCTGTTTTTGGCTTTTAGTTAAAGATTGATTGTTTTGAATCTGACTTTAATTTTGGTAAATGCATGCTTAAGGAATTTTTTGAGAAACAATCAAAGATTTCGGTTTTTTCGATTTCTGATAGCCCCATATAGACAACCTTATTTCGGGTTATTTCAGAAACTTAAGTGTTATTAAAAATTTCAGTTTTAACTGTTACAAAATTTTAAATTTGAATATCGGTATATTTATATTATATATTTTAAGATAAATTAATTGAAGCATAAGTCACCAAAGTGACATCTATTGTAGAAATTATTTTATTTTAATATATAGAAGGTTTTGTGCATGTAAGTCGGATTATGTTAGTATTAATCGGCGCAAAGGAAGGTTAATAATTAACATTATTACATGTGCAATTGTGGTAATAAACATGTGATAATTATTCAGTTTTATATGTGAGCAATAAATCGGCCCAAAGGAAGATTTCTGTTTGACATGTTCTTATTATCAATGTTTGATTACTGTACCAAGATATCACTTGCAAGTTAATGTTTTGTCCAAAGATAAAATATTAATGGAGTGTCTGGTATCTTGATATGAGGTTTACCTTTATTCAAATTTATTATTATTTTGGTTATCTTTTAATTTGATTGAAAGATAAAATTAAGACAAATATTTTGAAACAACTAAATTTATATTTTGGCTTTAGATTTCTAATATTTTAATGGATTAATTGAAACATAATGTCACCAAAGTGACCGCTTTTGTGTAGATTAGTTTATTTAAAATATTAAGATAATAATGTGTTTTTGTAATTCATGTGTTTATTAATTGGCCCAAAGGAAAGTTAATATTTGGCAGAATTACAACGACAACTGTGGCGATAAATGTGTGACAATTATAAGGTATTTTATGTAAGCAATACGTTAGTCCAAAGATTAATCTATTGTTTGACATAGTTTATTGTCAATGTTTGATTGCTACAACAAGAGTACCGCTTACAGTTAATATTACTGTCCAAAGACTTTATATTAATGTTGTGCTTGGTATCTTGAGGGGAACTAGCCATTATTTTGAATTTATTTGTTTACTTATGAATATTTATGTGAGCTTGTTTTTATTTTATTTAGTTATTTTTGTTCTATATTTAGGTAATTTATCTTTGCTGACACAATATCTGTTAAATACATTCTACACTTGTGTTTAGTGAAATTAATTTCAAGGAATAGAAAAAACACTTACATAAAGTATTTGGTTGTATGAACATAGACCTTGCACTAAGGGAAGAACAACTCACGCCTCTCATGGCGGTAAGCACCCATAAAAGGGATTTTGAGAGGTGAGTTCGTTCAAATTGCATGAGTTTAATGATCATAAAGTACAACATTCTAGAATTCTTTAGGAGCACAAATCTAAAGAGATTACTCATATTAAGGGTTTCCTTGACGAAATTAAGAAATGATTTACCCAAAATATTAAGGTTAAGATGACATCACTTATGTCTTCTTTGATGTCTATGAAGTATAAGGGTCAAGGAAATGTGAGGAAGTACATTATGAAAAATGTTTAATATTGCTTCAAAATTTAAGGCACATAAGATCAAACTTTCTAACAATTGTTTGTTCTTATGATTTTGGTATCGCTTCCTATACAGTTTAACCAATTCAAAATTAGTTACAACTGTCAAAAGGAGAAATAGACTTTAAATGAGCTTATTTCTAATTGTGTTAAAGAGGAAGAAAAGTTGAAGCATTATATGTGTAAAAGTACTCATTCGGTTAGTGCTCATTTAGTTAGTGTCTCTAAGAATAAGGGCAATAAAAATATATATTAGAATAAAGTTGCTAAAGGTCCTAATCAAAAGAAACAACAATAAGTTACAAAGTATTGATTCTTTTGTATAAGTTAGGACACATGTGAAGAAATTAAACTTCAAAAGTGAGCAACTACTTCGGTTATTTTGAGTGATCCATGGGCTGTAAATTTTATGATCCCACAATAAGGATTATTTTAAGGAGAGGTTTATAACATTTTTAGGATGTTGAGTTTGGGGAGAAATAAGGTTAGATACATTGCTATTGAGGGTAAGTTGAATTATAATTTAATTCATACTATCACTTTTAATGATGTTTAGGTTTTTACACCTATCATTAATCAAGAAGTGAATCAAGTACCTCAGCAAAACAATGTTGAACAACTCTCATTCAAGATAAGGTAATTGTTTTCAGAAGAGCAAACTCAACAACCTCAAAAACAAGTGTCATTAAAGATATCCAAGAGAGGAAGGAGAAATACTATTCGGATTATTACTTTGTATTTCTTCAAGAAAATAAGGATAATAATGGAATGATAGAAAATGATTCAATCATTTTTATCAGATCATAAAAGTTCTGACTCTCAAAAGTGGATTGATGTCATTCAAGAAGAGTATAATTTTATACAAGACAATAAAGTTTAGGAACTTGTCTCATTACATGAAGGTGCAAACCAATTGGTTGTAAATGGATATTTAAAACCAAGAGGGATGCAAATGATAATGCGGGACAAGTATAAGGCATGTCTTGTATTTAAAAGATATATACTAAAAGAAGACATTGATTTTGTGGAGACTTCCTCTCAAGTTTCATTGAAATACTCTTTCAAGATAATCATGAGGCTTGTTTCTTATTTTAATCTTGAGCTACATAAGATGGATGTTAAGCTTGTGTTTTTCAATGACGACATTGAAGAAATGAATTATATGGTACAATCATAGATTTGTGTCTAATGATACAAAATCAATGATATGTAAATTAAATAAATTCATCTATGAGCTTAAGTAGGACTCTCATTAATGAAATTATAAATTTCATATTGATTATTTCATTCGGCTTTGAGATAAATTTGGTTGACAATTGTATATACTACAAGTTCAGTGGGAGTAAACCAAGTGATACTCAAATTGCTAAAGAAGACAAATTTAGTCTTACTCAATGCCCTAAAAGTAACCTTGAAATTTAGAAAATACAAAAGATTCCATATGCATAAGCTATTGAGATTCTAATTTATGCTCAAGTATGTATGCGTTTGGATATTGCGTACATTGTTGGAATGTTAGACAGATATTTAAGCAATCATATTATGGATCATTGAATAGCAGCCAATAGGGTTATGAAATATCTTTAGAGAACAAAAATTACATGCTCACATATCGGAGTTCTGGTAAGTTAGAGATCATCAAGTTTACAGACTTCGATTCTATTAGAATATTGATGCAAAAGAATTTTGTCACATGGGCTGCTAATTATAGATTGAATAGAAAGATCACTTCGGTTATTTTGTGACAATAAATATGCATTCATTTATTCTATAAACAATAGGAACACTTTAAATTTAAAGCACATAAATATTAAGTTCCTAGTTGTTAAAGAAAATTCAGAGTGATTGTGTGTCTATAGAGCATGTTGGTACAAACTCCATATTTGCGCGCTTATTAAGAAACTATCACCCTAGGTCTTTCATGAGCACACTACTCATGTGGGTGTAATGTTATATAAAGATATTCAGTTTTAGTGGGAGTTTGTAATTTTGAAAAATGCTCATTTGGTTTAGACACAATTTGATTTACTTGGTTTAAAGTTATTTTAAGATTATTTTCTGCAGAAATAAAGTTCTTTTGGTTTATGCACGCTCTGAATTCAGTAAAGTTTGATCTCACTAAGGTTTAGGAGGACCAGTTGGAAATAGACATGTTTGGTTCACATTTCATGTAATTTTCCATGCTACGCGTCCATGATTGATCCATGTCATTTGACTATATTTGCATACGTGACCATTGATGGGTCTTGTCATGATTGATACGACAAAGGCTGCTTTGATCCTATATGGATATAGTTGATGGACGAGATTGTTACAGAATACCTATTATATAATAGCAAATTTTTGAGCTCATAAGGTTATACATTTGTCAGGAAACATATGTTGCCCAAGTGGGAGATTGTTGGATTAAAATCCGTAATAGTGGGCACATATGTATAATGTATATTGTTATTTTAAAGTATGACACAAAATTAAGTGACCAATTATGTTAGGCGTGTCATGGGTATTAAAATGTCATGGAAATAAAAGTGTAGATACCGTAAGATATATTTATAATTCAATGAGGGGCATACTTATAAATATTTAATAGTTGATTTAATAATCAACTATATAAAGAGGTAGTGGTCCCCAAGAAATAGGTTAACTTGTTTTTCTCTCCTTCCCCGTCAGAGAGTTTTACGTCAAGAGAAAACCTATCTTCTTGGAAGATCAATACCAAAGATTTGGATTTCAACATCAAGATTCAAGGTTTTCAGTCTATTGATTAATTCAGGTACGCTTCCGCAATTCAGTTCATTCAGTTTATTGTTCTTGATGATTTGACATGATAGATCCTGGGTTTAGATTTCATATTTAGTTATGGTTTAATTCTAACACGCCTGACATACAAATAACTTACAAGACATGTATCCTTCCTTGGGTGGCCTATAAAAGGACTATTTTAGAGGAGACAGAGGGTCATGCCATTCTTATTTTTCATATCATCTTCAACCTCCGAGCTTTTATCCTCCTCTCATGGCGGCTTAAGCTTATTTTTTGGAGATCCGATGTGAAGTAAGGTAGATCTATCCAAGGAAATAAGGAATTAAGTGTTGAATCGAGGAAATATCTTGTTATCTTCTTAAACTTTTCTTTATTTTGATGTTGTTTTGGAGATTTACTTGTATTTGTGCTCGTATTGATACTGGTTTAATTTTTTGGAGCTTGTTGAACTTGTTTAAACTATTTTCTTAGTTTAATACATTTCAGTATTGGATTTTTCTTAAGCTTTAATTATTGGATTTGATTTACATTTTGCATGAGAGTGGTAAAACAAGCCATTGACATCAACATATGCAGTAATGAGTCAGATTAACGAGTTCTTGCAGCGAAAGTTGTTTGGATGTAACGAAAGTCGATCCACTCGTTCAAGGGGCTTTAGACTTGACTTACAACAAAAGTTGAAGTTGATCTTTATCCCTAAGTCGTTGGTTGAAGGTTAAATGGAATCTATACTCAAGCTGACCACTACATCGCTGATTAAACCAATTCTTACCTCGAAGTGCATTTGATCTTTCTGCCGAGTTGAGCTAAGGAGATCCGTGCTTTATTCCCATTTTCCCGATCTTTTATTACTTTTTGCTATTGCTACCTTACTTAATCATTTACTCTCATTTTTATTCTGCTTTTGTAACTACCATTGCTCCCACAACTACTACTATCTCGGTATTGTATTGTAGTCACATAAGTATAAGCGTAATACACCATCCTTGTGGGATCGATTTTCAAACAAGATTTCCTTGTTTCTATTCTTGCATTGATAGTGTAGCTTGCACTAAATATTGCGACGTTTTCACACCGATCAAGTTTTGGCACCGTTGTAGAGGATGGAGTTATTATGCCCTTATATTTATGCTTGCAATTCTGTTTTCTTTATTTAAATTTGTAGTTGTTTCTAATAGTTTTATTTTTGTTTTTCCTTTTCTTTTCATTACTTTATTTAGGTTTTGTATGACCAGAAGTGCTACTACACCACTCTTCATACCAGATCCAAAAGTTGAGAGAACTTTTCAAAGAAAGATTCGTGAAAATAGTGCAATGGCCAAACAACCAAACAATAATGAAGCAATTCCTCATGCTCAAGAAAACCCAGCACTGCACCCACCAGCCTAGAACAGAACATTCTATGAGATTGTTGTTCCCCAGTTGAATGATTTGCAACTGAGAATTGTTAGACCTCCTATTTAGGCTGGGAACTTTGAGTTGCAGCTGGTTATGTTCCAAATGTTCAACTCCAATGGGCAGTATACAGGGTTACCACATGAAGATGCTCGAGAGCATCTTCAATCTTTTCTTTTAATTTGTGCTTCATTTGGCCAGCAAAGCGTTCCTATGATGCCTTACAGATGCAATTGTTTCCCTATTCTTTGCAGGGTAAAGCTCACACATAGTTCATAGGATTACCTATCATCTCTACTACATCATGAAATGATCATGCAACGCAATTTGTTTTGCACTTTAATCCACAGATAAGGAATTCACGCCTGAGGAATGACATTATAGCCTACTATTAGTTAGATAATGAGACTCTTTATACTATATGGGGAAAATATAAATCTTTGTTGCGACAGTGTCCCAACCATGACATTCAATAGGAAGATCAGATCAAAATCTTTTATAATGGGTTGAATCCAGCCACAAGACATCTTGTCGATAGGTCGTCTAATGGTCCATTACTTGATTGCACTTACAATATTCACCTACAATGTTGTTGTTGGTGTATTGGAGCAATTAGCTCAGCATGATTCACAGTATCCTATCTCAAGAGCTGCATCATGCAAAGCTTCACAGGGAGTTTTTAAGCTTGATGATCTATCTTCTCTTAAGGCTCATATTTCTACTTTGGAGAACAAAATAAAAATTATGGAGGGGACAAGTGAAGTTGCTCCTATCTAGTTAGCTCAACAAACAACTACCCCTGTGTTTTCCTGTGAAATTTTTGGATAGAACCATAGCTTTAAGGATTGCCCACAGTATGCAGAAAATGCTAGTTATGTCAGCAACATACGAGGCAACAACATGGGTACGTCCTATAGTATAGCTAATCGAAAGCCTTGGATTAACTCTAGTCCTACACAGAACCAAAGAGTATTTTGTTCTAGGAACAACTCTTTTCAAGGCAATTTTAGTGTACGTCAAGGAAATTTTGGTTACTCGCAGCAATAGTGCATGCCGTAAACTCCATTGCAGCCACAACAGAATTGGATACACCCACAACATATTGCATCATAGTCTCAGTAATGACAGTTTGGCATGCAATCACAATATGGTGCACCATCTCAATTTTCATCTCAGGTGATTCATTATGTTGCGTAAAATACCTCTGATCCATTTGGCCTTCTTAAAGAGATGATGCATGATTACTTGTCTCACATTGAAGCGATAGTACAAGGTCATTATTCATCAATACGCACTTTGGAAGCTTAGTTGGGACAGTTAGCTACTAACATGAATTCTAGATAGCCGACCGTTTTACTTAGCAACACAAAGAGTTCGGTAAACAAGGGTAAAGAGCATCGCAAGGTTGGTACTCTATGCAATGACAAACATACTATTGACTCAATGCAATCAGTACCCTTTATAGAGAAAGATGAAAGATTCAATCAACTTCATCATACCTTGATCAATCAATAATCATTATTTTAGTAAAGCTCTTTTTAGGATAAATTTAATGTAGTTATCTACTTTTCAAAAGTTAGGTATTGGAGATATGAAGTCCACTGCAGTCACATTATAGTTGGTTGATAGATCTTTGACTCATCTAAATGGTTAAATCAAAGATGTGCTAGTCCGGGTGGATAATTTTGTTTTCTCAACAGATTTCATTATATTGGATTGTGAGGCTGACAAAGATGTTCCTATAATTCTTGGTTGCCCATTATTAGCTACTAGGAAGGCAATAATCGATGTATCAAAAGGAGAGATTATAATGAGGGTTGATGATGAAAAAATCACATTTGGGATGTTCAATAATGATATGGAAAGAAATTCTAAAGAATGTCATCATATTGGCATTCTTGATCACATTATTCAAGAAGACCTGCATCATCATGGTATTCTTGTTGTTGAAGATACTATGCTAACAATAGTAGAAGAAGATCTCCCAAATTGTGACCACGTTGTTAAAGCTCTTACTGTGGTAGTTTATCATAAGTGGCAAGTTGAATCTTTAGATCTTGCTCACCGGTCAATTCATACTTTTAAACTATTTATAGAAGAAGCTCCTACTCTGGAACTCAAGCCATTGCCAGCTAATCTCAAATATGTATTCCTTGGAGATGCAGAAACACTCCTAGTCATTATCTCTGCAACTCTGGACGCAATACAAGAAGCTAAGTTGATAGATATTCTGAAAGGTCACAAGCGTGTTATTGCTTGGACAATTGCTGATATTAAGGGCATCAGTACATACTATTGCATGCACAAGATTAAGATGGATGACGAGAACAAACAATCCATTGAGTCGCAAAGAAGATTGAATAAAATGATGAAGGAAGTGGTCAAGAAAGAAATCCTTAAATGGTTGGATGTATATATTATTTATGCAATTCCTGATAGTGCATGGGTAAGTCCAGTACACTGCGTTCCTAAGAAAAGTTGCATCATTGTGGTTTGTAATGATGCAAATGAGCTGATTCCAACTCGTATCCCTACTGGTTGGCGTATTTGTATGGACTATAGGCACCTCAATACAGTCACAAGGAATGATCATTTTCCTATTCCTTTCATTAATCAGATGTTAGATCGACTCACGGGCAAGGAGTGTTATTAAATTTTAGATGGATATTCTGGCTACAATCAGATTGTCATTGCACCTGAGGACCAGGAGAAGTCTATTTTTACCTGCACATTTGGGATATTTGCCTTCCGTCGCATGCCTTTAGGTCTTTTCAATGCACCAACCACATTTCAAAAATGCATGATGGCAAAATTCTCAGATAGGATTGATAATTACCTCGAAATATTCATGGATGATTTTTCAGTGTATGAGAATAATTTTGACCGTTGCGTCAAAAATTTGGAGAAGGTATTGCAGCAATGTGAAGAAACCAATTTGGTTCTTAACTGGGGGGAATGTCACTTCATGGTCACTAAAAGGATTGTGTTGGGCCATAAAATTTAGAAGGCTGGAATTGAGGTTGATAAAGCCAAAGTGGATGTTACTGAAAAGCTGCCACCACTAAAAAATGTAAAAGGTATCCATAATTTCTTAGGCCATGCTGGGTTCTATAAGAGATTCATTCGAGACTTCTCAAAGATCACCAAACCTTTATGCCTACTGTTGGAGCAAGGTAGAAAATTCATTTTCATGATGCATGTCTAGATGCATTCAATAAAATTAAAACATAGCTTGTGAATGCACCAATCGTTGTTGCACCCAACTAAGAGCAACCGTTTAAACTTATGTACAACGCTAGTGATTTCGCTATAGGCGTAGTTTTGGGATAACACGAGGAAAAGGGATTTCATGCAATCTACTATGCTATAAAGACTCTAACTGAAGCTCAAATTAATTATACTACTACTGAAAAATAGTTATTAGCAGTAATTTTTGCTTTTGATAAATTTCGTTCTTATCTTGTAGGCGCAAAAATTATAGTTTTTACTGATCATTATTCTTTGAGATACCATTTTGCAAAGAAGGATGCGAAACCAAGATCAATCCATTGGATCTTATTATTGCAAGAGTTTGACATTAAAATTAAAGACCGCAAGGGGTTAGAAAATCAAGTTGCTAATCACCTTTCAAGATTGGAAGCTAGCAACGAAGGTGACAATAAGTTACAAATTGTTGACACATTCCCTGATGAAAAGCTTTTTGTTGTGAATGCAACACTGTGGTATGCTGATATAGTGAATTATTTGGTTTATGGAAAGACTCGTATTGGTATAACTGGGCACAAAAGGCTAGATTTCTTAGAGATGCTACGAAATATCATTGGAATGAACCTTACTTGTTTAGGGTTTGTAATGACAATATAATTCAATGATGCGTCCCTAAGGAAGAGATGAAATATATTCTACATTATTGTCATAATGCTCCTTATAGAGGGCACTTTGGTGGAATAAGAATGGCTGCAAAAGTCCTACAATCCAGATTTCATTGGTCGACCTTTTCAAAGATGCTCATGAGTTTGCTCAATAATGTGACAAATGTCATTGCACCAGATCTATATCTAGGAGAAATAAGATGGCATAATAGCCAATAATGGAAATTGAGTTATTTGATGTTTGGGGATTAGATTTTATGGGTCTTTTTTCTCTCTTTTAGAAATCTATACAGTTTGGTTGCGGTTGACTATGTATCAAAATAGATAAAAGCAGTAGTAGAGCCTAAAGATAATGCAAAGAAAGTATTGAAGTTCTTTCACAAAAACATACTCACTCGCTTTGGAACACCAAAAACATTGATCAGCGGTCAAGGTAAACATTTCCACTGTAGCCAAATGGCTACTGCGTTGAAACGCTATGGAGTAAATCATAGACTAGCCACAACATATCATACTCATTCCAATGGATATGCAGAGGTGTCGAATCGTGCAATCAAAAATGTTCTAGAAAAAGTGGTGAACACCATTAGAAAATAGTAGTACTCTCGTTTATATGATGCTTTGTGGGCTATATGTACTGTATACAAGACTTCGTTGGGGATGTCACCATATTAATTGGTGTTTGGAAAATCTTGTCATCTTCTAGTAGAGCTTGAGCACAAGGCCTTGTGGGCTCTTAAGCAAGTCAACCTTGATTATGAAGCAGTAAGAAAGAAGAGCTTGCTAGATATCACCGAATTAGAGGAAATTCGACGCAACGCCTATGAAAATGCTTTTATTTACACGGACAAGAGCAAACACTGGCATGATAAGATTAATTTGCATCAATAATTTGAAGCTGGACAGTTAGTTTTTCTATTCAACTTTAGATTGAAACTGCACTCAGAGAAATTAAGATCACGTTGGTCTGGAACTTTTGAGGTTGTGGAAGCATTTCCATACGGTGCTGTCACAATCCAAGATAAAAAAGGGGGAACCCCATTCAAAGTCAATGTTCAAAGACTAAAACTCTATTGTGGTGACTTTGACCTTGGAAATATTGAGACCATTAAATTGGTCGAATTTTTTTGAAAATCTCTTTAATTCCTTTCTTAGGTTTAGATTTTATTTTCCTTGTTTTTCTTTTAATCTCATTTATTTCTTTTTGCAGAATAAAAAAATCTCTTCATTTTGTCTCTTCTCTAATAAACTTGTACGGTGTAAGGACTCACAAGATATGCATGCAAAGTTCTAAGGGAAACCGGGTAATTCTATTGCACCGATTTATCCCCAATAATCACAACCCTTCATTAAATAAGCGGGAGAGACAATGAACGAGCATGATATTTGTGCCAAGATTAATCCATTGAATCTCATCGCATAAGACGGTAACCAACATACCTTTTCATTTTCCCTCTTCCTTTTCTCTTTATTAAGCAGCTTTGTTCTTCATTTATTTCTCACGTATTTTTCTACTTTCTCTGCATATTTCAATCTTTAAAGTTCACATTTTTCTCTACAAGTTCTTTCTTTTTTATCTTCTTTCTTATAATCATCCATGGATAAAACAAGAACAACCCGAAAGATAGCAAAGGATACCCTGTTCAGGATATTCAAAGCTCCGAGTCTAACCCTCAACCTAAAGAACCCATTTCTCTGGAAGAAATTCCTGAGTATGAAGTTTTCCAGACTGGGTTAGTTGGTGAACGCTTCAATGAACACTTCCAAAAACGAAGCATCCATCCTGAACAAGGAATCAAACTCTCCGCTGATAAAGAACCTAGAAAATCTATCCACAACACCATCACACTCCATAACTGGGCCAGATTCTACATTCATCTTGGCAGCTACAGTGCTACCAGTAAGAGAATTCTAGGCAAATATGTACGAGCCATCTTGAAAACTTGTTTTTGTTAGAGAACACTCTATTCCTTGGAGTGCGTCTTCCATTAACAAGTTGTTTAATACTGCTATAAATATGGATGGGCATGCTTTGTTTGTGGATGATATTACTGATGAGAAACTTGCTATGTTAGATGAAGATTTGTGCATCACATGTGCATTATGGTCGAGGACCAATGCTGGAAATTTCACCATGCTAAGAAGATTTCTGACCTGCCCGGCCAAAATTTGGTTTCAATTCATTAATTCTAGGTTGTTTCCCTCAACCCATGGCACGACTGTTTCTCTTGATAGAATCTGTCTGATACATTCTATCATCAAGGGAAGGAAAATTGATGTGTGGTAATGATACACAAGGAGGTTGGTATATTGGCTTTCCCTTTATTGATCATGTAGCTTTGCAAATCAAATGGGCTAAACCCTCAGAAGAATACAGAGATGACTGCCAATAAAGGGGTCATCAACAATATTGCCATAGAAAGGATGATTCGTGCTTCTAATGTTCCAACACCAAAATTAAGTACTGCAATGAGGGAGGATAAGGGTAAAGATAAAATAGAAGCTATACCAGAAAATATCCCATCGAGTGATGAAGTCTGGCAAAATTTTTTTAAGATAAAAGACAAACTCGATGCAATGATGAGTAAACTGGGAGTTGTTGTGGCTACTGTGCAAACTATGGATCTGGCACAGAACCTATTGTATGCCTAAATGAAGACATGGCACAAGTCTACACTTGTTGCCATGAGTTGTTTAACTCCAATTGACCTGCCATAATTCTCTATTTTCCCACTAATCATTTAAAGTTATGATTTCTCCTCTGATGCTGCTACCAAAGATGTACCAGCTAAGTTAGTAAATTCCCCTAACAATGTCAACGAAGCTGGTGACCCACCACGACAAAAAAATATCAAGTAAGATCATCAGGGATTGTTTGTTTCATTTGAACAGATGAAATACCCACTGCTATTGAGAATGATGAAGTCCTTGTTGCTGAGAAGTCTGTCACAGAGAAAACTATTGAAAAAGATTTGGTTACATCCAAGAGTGTGGATGCAACTATAGAAGGACCTGATATAAAGCTAGCTGCAGCGAGACAAGCAGAAGTTGCGCCCACAGAAGATGAACAAGAGGGAAACCCTCTTGCAATGGTGCTATATAAGGCACCACCACAGTTTATCCTTTTTGAGGATGTGGCTGATGATGCCAAATTGGAAGAGAGAGTTGAAATAGAAGAAGAAGCTGAACAAGATGTTGAGGAGACTCCTCTTTCGAAGAAAGAAAAGAGGAGAAAATGCTCCAAGTCCAATGAGAAGAGCAAAGAGAAAAAGATGAGCAAAAAGAAGAAGAGACGCTCTACCTCCTCCTCCTATGAGCCAAAAAACTAAGTTAGTTTATTTTTAGTTTTTGTAGGCATTCATATCATGTTAGTATAATTTCATTTTGTATTCTTGTCACTACATCTACATTTATCATTGTAACATCATATAGTTGTAATTGCATTGCATTCAGTTTTGTAGCTGCATTCTGTTGTTGCATTTTGTCAATACATTTTGTCATTGCATTCCTTCTATTTTCTTTTGCATTGGGGACAATGCAACTTTTAAGTTTGGGGGTATACTCCTAGGAGTTGAAATGCACTCCCATTTCAAAAATTTCAAGAAATTTTTTCTATACAAATGCAAGGTTCTTTTGCTTTAAAAATCATTTTGCTTGCATTCGATGTATCAATATTGAATTGTTCTAATCTTTGATAAGCCTACTGGATATACATGATGGAGAATTGCATCCCTTATCTTTGATCAGAGAATATCTTGTATTGCTCCTTTTATTTTTGGACGACCTTCTCCTGTTGCAGCATATGTGTTATATATCTATATTTGTATATCTTATTAAGTATAAATAAATGCATTCCAAAATGAGTACATTGAAATAAATAAAGTAGCTTTAAGGGGGAATACTACTCTGCATGCATTAGAAAAATGAATATGGCCAAAGGTTGTCACTGCATGAGTGTGTGCCATTACAATGAAGTTGTAACACCCTTGACCTAGATGTCACATTTGGGCCTCAAAACTGAAACCCGACTATCAAATTTCTAACCCAGTTTATCCCAATCCACAATAAGATTCTAAAACCCATTTTATTTCAATCCAAATAAATACAAGTAAAATTTGAAAATGTATACAGTGGAGCTTCTTTTAAAATTACATTATAAAACTTTTGACTTGATCATTTGAAAATCTGATTACAATTTACAATATACAATAGGTTCCTACGAATACAAAGCCCAAGGACCTAAATATTGTACTCTGAAGAGACGATGTGCTAGAATTCTTCCCTAATGGAGCTCCTCCTAAAACGAGCCAAACCTACTAACCTGGGAACGGAAACAACGATTTTGAACTCTAAGCTAACAAAGCTCAGTGGATACACCGCCACTCAACCATGCTTCATGCAAATCATAAATAAAACAATGCAACATGAAAGACATCACGGAAAAATAACAATGGCGCTGCCATAACCACCTAAACACGTGGCATTATGAATGTATGATCACGCACACAGCTCATACAAATACCTCATAGGTTTACATAGCATCACACAGATAACACCAACAACATTAAGTGAGGCCCGCGTCCATATAACATCGGAATCCTACACTTGAGTAAGACCCGCGTCCACAAAGCATCGTGATCTTATACTCTGAGCAAGGCCCGCATCCATAAAGCATCAAGATCCTATATTCAAGGGGATGAGGCCCGCGTCCACAAAGCATCGAGATCCTACATTCAGGAGTCTTCAAGGTGTTGCAACACACTTTGGGTATAAGAATCCCAACAAGGGATGACTCGACTATCTAGGTGTCCCATCACCATGCAGCAAGGACCCTAGCCACCACACAACACTCAACCTCGACACAAGGGTTTTACCACACAGCTCTAACACACTTACCATCGCCCTATGGTTTCTATCAATTATTATACCACCTTATTGAGCTTATCTATTTATTAGTATGTTATAAAGGTACACATTAGATGGTCTCTTTAATTTATCTTATTATCCAATTAGACTTAACCTTATAGGCGCCCCTTCTGCACACAGCAAGGGCCCAAATTACCACACAACATCAATTGATCCACCTAAGATCCCTATATGTTATAACCTTCCATAGCTTACCCAATATATAACGAGTCATTAGCCATTCATTTCATACACGGGGTTTAAAACATCAATTTCTCAGTTTTAATATTCATTTTACACCTTAACAGACCCCTAGGGCCCTTTGCCTCAAAATATAGAGCCCCCGAACGGAACCTCAAAATTCTTAGGCAGATTACCCAGCAAGTATCGATACTCCTATATGGGTATCGGTACGCCCCTCTAGGTACCGGTACTGCTCTATGAGTACCGATACTCAAATTAGACTCAAAAGGTGTGGTACTACAAGATGTACCAATACGCTAAACCCCCGTATCGATACTTACCAACGGTACTTATCCATCCCGTATCGATCCTAACCCGTACCGACACCTATACCCTCATGTACCGGTACGCGAAGCCTCCCTCAGGCAATGCAGTAGTGCGTACCAATACGCCATAAGCGTACCAATACACAAAGACGCTGCTGGAATTCTAATCGACCAAGGGGTACCGATACACGAGAAGCCATACCGGTATACCTCTCACAACCTGTCTCCATTTTTACTAAAGTGTACCGATACTCGAATAGCTATACCAGTACGCAAGCCCGAAATTCAAACCCCGAGTTCAGATTTGACCTAGAAATCCCACTTAACCTACATGGTTAAGCCCCAAATTACTCTTACAAGTTATGGTGAAGGTATTAGGTTGATTACTACCGAATTTAGACCATAACAACATCAATCCCATGATTTATTATAACCAAGCCAGAAACACCAATTCATGCATCAAAGCTTAATTTCATGATTTCCAGGAACTATAGGAGTTAGTAGTGTAATAACCTTGAATTAAAGCTGATGAAGAAGCCCTCAAAGTTCCAATCTCATTCTTCTTCTTCAAAACCCTAGCTAACCCTCTTCCACCATCATTCCAAGCAAAGCTTACCTCAAAATAAAGATCCTCTACTGCTGAACAATTTTCCTTCAAGCACTAATCCGAGATTATTGCATGAAAAGATCAAAATTTCATCTTTTAACTTGGTTCTTAAGGAATAAGAGGAATGAAGATGAAAAGAAAAACAAAAAGGAATAATGGGACAAGGTGATCTCACCTCACCCCCTTTTTCCTCCACTAATAAAGATCCACAGCCCTATTTTTCATCCAATTAGGTTATTACCTTTCCACCATCCATAACTTTTCCTAACTCAAACCCAAACCATCAACACAAGCCCAACAACCAAGATCAAGCCCAAAAAGACTCTCAAGGGCCCAACATCACGGCCCAAACGTGAAGCCCACGCCTCGGGTCAACTCGACTCTTGGATCTAAAAATTTGGGTCGTTACAACTCTTTCCTCCTAAAAGAAAATTTCGTCCCCGAAATTTAGACAATGGAAATAGAGCAACTGTCAACGCTCCAACCAACCTCTCGTTGACAATTGTCTATGTGGCTCTTAGGTTCGCCAAAAACCTTCCTAACCAAAACTCTCAACACAAATTCTCCACTTTCTACAATCCTCCTCAACAAGACATTCCCAACTTCCAGAACAACACTCATATTAAACCTAGAGACGGATCAACAATGATAATCTCAACAGCATTATCAAATATCGGCACTCTGAACTCACTTCAGATGAGTCACAACTCACTGAATGAACCTCTCTACCAACACTAGCAATTCCAAAGTCTTGAACTCAACCCTCTTCTACGTCCATAACGTGACACTTCTTCAATGCATAACACATGGCATTTCCTCATATATAATCACCATAACCTACGTATTTAGGAATAACAAACCCTATCAATCATGTTCTATCATCCATCTAACATGAAAATATAACCTTCTTTCACAACTTGGTTAACTAGTACAGGACTTAACACCTTATTTACTTAAACCCACTACGACATAAGCAGATGTGAATCCATGACCAAACGATTCTACTAGCCAAGCCACCTTGGTTCCAAAAGAAAATTGTTACCACAACCAAGCTCTACTAGGAATCAAACCACCAAACTGTCCTCAAAGGTCTGAACACTCTCTTTCACTCCCAATCACCAAATTCTGACTAGCGTTGGTGCTAAAACTTTAGCAAGTCTTTTAATATTCCTAATGGTTCTCCCAACACAACTTATTAAAATGCAAGAATCCGATTCCATACAACTTTAACCAAAACCTACTTTTCTCCAAAGCCATTCAGACATCTTTACACTGTCACCATTCATGAAAACAATCCATCTCAAACCCAAATAAGCAACCCTCTATTCATCGAACTTAAGATTAACTTGACGCATTCGTAAGTCCAAAACACTCTTCAACTTTCCCTTAGAGTTCAAACATCGTATCAACCCCGAATTTTAACACTAATTCTCCTTAACCTTCAACTTACAAGGCCAAAATCTTGAACGATCGTACAAAAATCTCAAAACTCTTCAATATTAACAAAATCATCAGCCCTAAAAAATAAATATTGGTCTTCCATTGTTATACATCGACCCACAACAATTAACACCACTATATCTCGCTATACCAACATAAGCACGTCCCAATGTGAACCCCTTGCGACATCACCCACGCCCCCTCCTCTACCAATGAGGTCCTCATACAAGAGGTTCAGTAGATGTCATACCACAAGGTGATGAACCCTTAATACCAAACTTAACACATCCCTTATCATGGGTACTACTCCACGATCAAGAGGTTATCCCGCTCAACCCTCGAAGAGCACCTCGATAACCACTTGCGTGTCCACCGCTCTAAACCATAGACTCTCACCCCTGCATTAACTACGCAAACTAATAACGTCTTGCAACCTACAAGGTCCTCTTCAACTAGCATCACATGAGTACAACACATAAGATGAAGGGATATGATTTATTAACGCACAATACCGACAAACTGGTTCATTCCAAACCCTAACTTTGAAATTCTTGCTTGCAAACCAAGGTACCCCTCGTACTCACGTGACCAACCCGTACCAAGGGTAAGTCTAACAAGTCTATAGGGACTGTTACTCTAAACCATATATACCACTCGGTGGAACCCTTATTTACCAACACTTACCAATCCATTAATTTACCAACCAATATCAACCTCGAGGAAACTTATCACAGAACTCGCTCAATAAAATCTCTGCCAAGGTAAGAACAAGAAATCAAACTGCCATCAAGAAACTAAAAACCACAATGGGACCAAATTATTTAACACATTCTTGATAACAAGCTTGTCATTTCTGGCATGAACAACATATTGTCTAACAAAAGCTCGTGCAATGACTCTAAATGTATATCTCACCTGACCTCTACCCTGATACTTCGACAATGACCCAACACCGCTTCTCGAAAAACCTTGACTATGCCCAGAAAAAGTCAGCCTCAAAGACTGAACCAGTAAATACTCATCCACGATTGAGTAGTCCTTTGCCATGTGACCCGATGTCTGGCACTCATAGCAAATTCCCCAAGCAAGAAACATACCTCAAGGTGATGTCAACCACAAGACTTACAAACCGATAGGAAAGAGGCCAAACCATCAACACTCTCTATTATAAAATAAATCGATAAGCCCCCTACAAAACCCTCAATTTAGATTTCTAACCAACCCTCAGCTGATCTAAATCAACTCTTTTTAATTCGCTCAAAACACAAACCCTCCCGTCTTCAGGGCCTGATAAGAATCTTATGATGTTCTGATTCCCCAAAACACAGTTTATAGAATCCTCAACTGACTTAATGTTGGCTCTAAGGTCATTTGTGTGCTTCGTACTAACGACTAACTCAGAGAATATCCCAGGTAAAACTTTTGTCCTGTGCCTCAATGTGTCAACTTTGAATCCATATCTAGCCTCAACCACCTTTACTCTTCCATAGCAACAAACTTTGGACATAACCGCTCAACCGTAGAAAAAATCTTACTCATACCCAACACTGCTTGAAACCTTAATCGACTGCAAGAACTGATCCCTCACATTCTTCATAAGAGCTTCACTGACATACCTCTTTCCTAACTCACCCAAGGAACATCCCATGTTGAGAAAAAAAGGTTGTGTTCCTAACTCTACGGTCTCTCACCATTCATATGCATTGCCTTTAAGAAAGAGATGACACGGTCATGATTTCCTTAAGACTATTTCACGTCATCCTCAGATCCCTCTGAGTGTTTCTTAACCATCAATATGATTGACCAGGTCATCCTTTCCCAACCTCTTTTACTATACTTAGATTCATAACAATAATGCTTCTCTCATTAAAGGAACACGGCTCCCTTTACGACTCTCCTTGGTCAATCTCACACTGTCAACCCAACTGGTCTGAACCACAATCAGAAGATGGTAGTTTGTATTTTCTATTACATTGGGTTTGGTTTCCCCGAAAGCTCAAAGCTTCCAACACTACACTTGTCATCTCAAGCTGGCTCATGACCGAAAAACAACCGGTGGCCAAGGTCATATCAATTTATTTAGAAGACAACTTCATTGCATCTGTCAACCACATATTCTTAAGCTTTACTCAAGTATCGTCTCGCACAAAACCCACGATGTCCTTCTAGCCACTACCATAAACAACCGCAACAAGCATACCTTGCTCGAGATCTCAGGGCATTTAGCTTACTAAAAACATACTTGGGACCTCACAACCATCATGTACCTCTTCACATTAGACAAAACGCATATTTTCCAGGCGTGCTACATCCCCATCATATGGTACCCACCATTAAGGTTCACTTACTATGAATAATGGGACCCTTGATCGACACTCTACCATTGGTTAATGAAAAGTAAGTCCTCTTATCAGTTCCATAAGGTTTGTCTACCAATACGTAGAATCTCACCACAGGAGGTTCTCGCCACAAACTCAAGGCTTAGAGGTAACTTACGGCACATAACCATGATTACTTCTCAAGCGAGGGGATGAGGGAACACCCTCAACTCTTCTATTCCATCATAACCCAAGCTTAACGTCTGATATAACTCTGATCTCATAATCATCCTCAAAGAAATCAGCCATTATCATGACCCTCGTGACCGCGATCGAATCTATCTTAATGTCGCAACCAGTGACACACATAAACACAGAGCACGCCATCTAGATTTCAGTGAAAGAGTACAATTTCGACTCACAGGTTCGTATTCGATAGACATCTATTCACGACTCCTAACCACCCCGAGGTTTTCTTAGAACCGGCTAAACCCAAGCTCTAATACCACTAAATGTAACACCCTTGACCCGAATGTCACATTTGGGCCTCAAACCTAAAACCCAACCATTAAATTTTTAACCTAGTTTAGCCCAATCCACAATAAGCTTCCAAAACCCATTTTATTTCAATATAAATAAATACAAGTAAAATTTTAAATGTATATAGTGGAGCTCCTTTTAAAATTACATTATAAAACTTTTGACTCAATCATTTGAAAATTCGAATACAATTTACAATATATAATAGGTTCCTACAAATACATAGCCCAAGGAATTGAATACTGTACTCTGAAGAGACGAGGCGCTAGAATCCTTCCCTGATGGTGCTCCTCCAGAACGAGCCAAACCTACTAACATGCAAGCGGAAACAACAATTCTGAACGCCGAGCTAACAAAGCTCAATGGATACACCGCCACTCATCAATGTTTCATGCAAATCATAAATAAAGTAATGCAACATGAATGACATCATGGCAAGATAACAATGGCGCTACCATAACTGCCTAAAAACATGACATTATGAATGTATGATCACGCACATAGCTCATACAAGTACCTCATACATTTGCATAGCATCACACAGATAACACCAACAACATTAAATGAGGTTCGCGTCCACATAGCATCGGAATCCTACACTTGAGTAAGGCTCGCGTCTACAAAGCATCAGGATCCTATAATCTAAGCAAGGCCCGTGTTCACAAAGCATCAGGATTCTACACTCAAGGGGATGAGGCCCGCATCCACAAAGCATCAGGATCCTTCATTCGGGAGTCTTCAAGCTGTTGCAACACACTTTGGATATACAAATCCCAACAAGGGATGACTTGACTATCTAGGTGTCTCATCAGCACACAGCACGGACCCTAGCCACCACACAACACTCAACCTCGACACAAAGGTTTTACCACATACAGCTCTAACACACTTACCATCGCCCTATAGTTTCTATCAATTATTATACCACCCTATTGAGCTTATCTATTTATTAGTATGTTATGAAAGTACACATTAGACGTTCTCTTTAATTTATCTTGTTATTCAATAAGACTTAACCTTATAGGCTCCCCTTTGGCACACAACAAGGGCCCAGATTACCATACATCATCAATTGATCCTCCTAGGATCCCTATGAGTTACCACCTCCCATAGCTTACCTAATATAAAATGAGTTATTAGCCATTCATTTCATACACGGGGTTTAAAACATCCATTTCTTAGTTTAAATATTCATTTTACACCTTAACAAACCCTCGGGGCCCCTTTGCCTCGAAATATAGAGCCCCCGAATGCACCTCAAAATTCTTGGGTAGATTACCCACCGAGTATTGATACTCCTATATGGGTATCGGTACGCCCCTCTAGGTACTAGTACTGCCCCATGAGTATCGGTACTCAAATTAGACTCGAAAGGTCTGGTACTACAAGACGTACCAATACGCTAAACCCCTGTATCGATACTCACCAATGGTACTTATCCATCCTGTATCGATCCCAACACGTACCGGTACCCTTACCCTCGTGTACCAGTACGCGAAGCCTCCTTCAGGCAATGCAGCAGTGTGTACTAATACGCCCCAACCGTACCGATACACAAAGATGCTATTAGAATTCTAATTGACCAAGGGGTACCAATACATGGGAAGTCGTACCGGTACGCCCCTCACAACCTGTCTCTCTTTTTACTAAAGCATACCAATACTCAAACAGCTGTACCGGTATGCAAGCTCAAAATTTAAACACTGGGTTCAGATTTCACCTAGAAGTCCTACTTAACCTACATGGTTAAGCCCCAAATTACTCCTACAAGTTATGGTGAAGGTATTAGGTGGATTACTACCGATTTTAGGCCATAGCAACATCAATCCTAGAATTTACCATTAACAACCACTCAAAGTATAACCAAGCCAAAAACACCAATTCATGCATCAAAGCTTAATTTCATGATTTCTAGGAACTATAGGAGTTAGTGGTGTACTAACCTTGAATTAAAGATGATGAAGAAGCCCTCAAAGATCCAATCTCATTCATCTTCTTCAAAACCCTAGCTAACCCTCTTCCACCATCATTCCAAACAAAGCTTACCTCAAAATAAAGATCATCTACGGCTGAACAATTTTCCCTCAAGTACTAATCCGAGATTCTTGCAAGAAAAGATCAGAATTTCATCTTTTAACTTGGTTCTTAAGGAATAAGAGGAATGAAGATGAAAGGCAAAACAAAAATGAATAATGGGACAAGGTGATCTCACCTTACCCCCTTTTTCTCCCACCAGTAAAGATCCACAAACCCTTTTTTCATCCAATTAGGTTAGTACTTTTCTACCCTCCGTAACTCTTCTTAACTCAAACCCAAACCATCAACACAAGCCCAACAACCAAGATTAAGCCCAAAAAGACTCCCAAGGGCCCAACATTACGACCCAATCATGAAGCCCACGCCTCAGGTCAACTTGACTCTTGGATCTAAAAATTTGGGTCGTTGCAGAAGTACTTACTAGGGGTTCATTGTACAATATCTTACTTCTTAGGGTTTAGGGTGCATTCATTGTTCGATATCCTTCGCTACATAAAAAAGAAAAAGAAAAATAAAAAAAGAAAAAGAAAATGAAATGTTGCTATGAGGAATGAATCTAAAATGTTAGGGATGATGTTAGGTATTCTTGAGTTGCTTGCTTATCTATTGATGTGGAATTGAGTATGCATTTATCTCTCTTGTCGGTGCATTAGATTTATTAATTGGTTAAGATAATTCAAGTCTCTAAAATGCTTTTGATCTTTTTTTTTGACCTTGTTGCTTTGATGTTTACTTGAGGACAAGCAAGAACTCAAGTTTGGGGGTGTGATAGCTCTTTAAAGAACATGTATTTTCCCTCAATTTATAGGTCTTATTGTCCCCACTTTGGCATCCATTGCATCTATTTCTGTATTTTTATTTCTATTTATGCATATTTTCTAACTTAGTTCATGTGGCTCGAGTTTTGTATATTTTTACCTATGTTTGCCTTGTTATCGCTGCATTGCTAATGTCCTTGCAAAGGTTGTTTTCACTGCTGCAGCTAGTTCAACACTGTATCTGTCAGCTGTTCAGTCTACTCAAGGACAAGGATGAATATGCCAACTGTCCAGTTTGTTACAACAAATTTTGTATGACGCTTAGCATGCAAATATCATGCATGACTTGTGTCCTTCCTTGGGTGGCCTATAAAATGACTATTTTTTAGGAGAGAGAAGGTCACACCATTCTTATTTTTCTCATATCATCTTTAACCTTCGAGCTTTTATCATCCTCTCATGGCGGCTTAAGCTTATTTTCTGGAGATCTGAGGTGAAGTAAGGCAGATCTATCCAAGGAAATGAGGAATCAAGTGCTGAATCGAGGAAATATCTTGTTATTTTCTTAAACTTCTTTTTATTTTGTTGTTGTTTTGGAGATTTACTTGTATTTCTGCTCGTATTGACACTGGTTTAATTTTCTGGAGCTTGTTGAACTTGTTTAAACTATTTTCTTAGTTTAATACATTTCAGTATTGACTTTTTCTTAAGCTTTAATTGTTGGATTTGATTTATATTTTGCATGAGAGTGTTAAAACAAGCCACTGACATCGACAGATGTAGTGACGAGTCAGATTAACGAGTTATTGCAGTGAAAGTTGTTTGGATGTAACGAAAGTTGATCCACTCGTTCAAGGGGCTTTAGACTTGACTTACAACAAAAGTTAAAGCTGAGTTTTATCCCTAAATCGGTGGTTGAAGGTTAAATGGAAGCTAATACTCAAGTTAACCACTACATCGCTGATTAAACTAATTCTTACCTCAAAGTGCATTTGATCTTTCTGTCGAGCTAAGCCAAGGAGATCCAGGCTGCTCACTTTTCTCTGTCTTTTATAACTTTTTGCTCTTGCTACCTTACTTAATCATTTACTATCCTTTTTATTCTGCTTTTGCAACTACCATTGCACCCACAACTACTATTATTTCAGTATTGTATTCACATAAGTATAAGCGTAATACACCATCCTCGTGGGATCGGTATTCAAACAAGATTTCCTTGTTTCTATTCTTGCATCGATAGTGTAGCTTGCACTAAATAGTGTGACATTTTCACACCGATCAGGACCCCTCCCACTATTTACCTAACTTTGTTTCCCCATATTTATCTTATTTTTAAGGGTGTAAATGAACAGAGCGTTCGATGAATTGTTTGTGAACCGTTTGTATAACCTTCATTTGTTAAGCTAAATAAACGAGTAAACAAATTTTTTATGCTCCTTTAATACGAATGAACACGAAGAAAGGTATGTTTGGTTTATTTATGTTCACGAACAAGCTCATTTATTGGCTCGTTCATAAGCTCATTTATCGACTCGTTTATCCGGGGTTTTTTTCATTTTATTTTTTATATTTAAAATATTGGTGAAGGTAGGGACTAAATTACACACATGGTGAACTTTAAAGTTCAAACTGTGAAGTCTAAGGAGCTTAAAGACTGTTGTGTAATTTCACCATTTTTGGCGAACATATAAACGAACATGTTCGTAAACATATAAAAGAACATATTCGTGAACGTTAAATGAACATATTCAAAAACAGGGACGAACACAAGACTTTAGGTTTGGGGTGAACCTATAAATTTATAAGGGGTGAACTTATAAAAATTTAGGGGGCAAAAATAGATTTTCAATAGAAAATACATAGAAAAATTCTAAAAAATTCTAAATCATACAGGAATTTCAAATTTTTAGGAGTTGACCTCCCCCTCCAGCTCCCCCGTCCATCCCCATTCACGAACATGAACCGAACATGAACATAAAAAATAAACAATTGAACATGAATAAGATATTAAAAATTTAAACGAACATGAACATCTTTAAAAATAAATAAACAAACACAAACAAAATCTTATTCAACAAGCTCGGTTTATTTACAACCCTACTTATTTTCATAAAAATATTGTCATATATTACAAGTGAAAACGGATCATCTAAGGACTGGATTGATCAAACGCAGTCCAAAATTTTACTAGGCAATGAAAATTTGTAATAAATGAATAAACTATCCATTGTAACAAATAGCGCATTTACCACAAAGCCAAGCATGATTTTGTGATATGAAATATAAAATTTAATATATGTGTTACCTTGTTGTTAATGCCAGGAAAAAATGAAGTAAATGCAGTTTTAGGGGACTCGAACATGACCCACTTATGATGCATAAAAACATCTAACCCAATTAAATAAATCTAATAATTAAATTAAAGTTAACAACATTTTGTATATATTTTAAATTATAGTTAGTGCACGATTTAAAATAAAAAATTTAAAATTATATTATGTCCGTGAGTTTTGATTCGCTAAATGAATTTAATATAATTTTAAAATTTAGATTTTTTATATTAAAAAACAATAAAAAAATATATTTTATTAAAAAGATATTTAAAAATGAATTTAATATAATTTTAAAATTTTATTTTTTTATATTAAAAAAGATAAAAAAATATAGTTTTTTTTAAAAAATATTTAAAAATTAATTTAATGTAATTTTAAAATTTTGATTTTTATATTAAAAATCAATAAAAATATATTTTTTTATCATTTTTAATATAAAAAGCAAAAATTTTAAATTATATTAAATTCATTTAACAAATTCAAACTCACAAAGATAATATAATTCTAATTTTTTATTTTAAATCGTGCACTAACTATAATTTAAAATATATACAAAATGTTGTTAACTTCCTTTTTCCTGGCATTAACAACCAAACAACACATATATTAAATTTTGTACTTCATATCATAAAACCATGCTTTGCCCTGTGGTAAACGTGTGCCACTTGCATTGAGAGTATCCTTGTTCAAATCCACCTAGAACCAATTTCCCTACTTCATTTTTCTTTCTCCAATCACGTGATACGTGTCATCACCTGATTGGATGAGGAAAATAATTTTTTTAAATTAAATAAAAATAGCTAATTGAATAATTAATTTATTTTATTAAATTAAAACTAACACCAAATTGATGGATTGTGTAAATAACGGGGATTAAATGTGTAATTATACCAGTTTATTTAATAGCCATGTCAGCATCTCCATTATGTTTTAACGGTTGGTGGCTTGATTGGAACCACCTAAATAGTCACGTGGTAAAATTTCCAAAATTAAAAGTATATTGGTCAATTTGACACCAACCCCATAATTAAGTGGCCATCTGTGTAGTTTACCAAAAATTAATCAGTACTTTTTTTAAAAGCCTAATAAAAATCAAACTTGCTATATTGAATTTAAATTTAAAAAATAATTTGATTTGGTGTAATATATTAGTTTGATGAAATCTTTTACCAAAACTCATAAAAATCTAGTAAAAATGATCAAATCATTTTTTTTGTAAATTTTCGTTACAATTAGTGGTATTCAAACTTTTAATTAAAATTATAAACCAAATAAAATTTTTAGTAATAACAAATTATACTCAATTATAAAACCATGTTTAATAATTTTCAAGAGAAAAATTAGTTCAATTTAGGGACGATTTAGAGATTTAAGAGGTCGAGTGTAATTTATTAAAATAAGATCTTTAATTTATAATTCGAAAGAGATTTAAGAGCCCTTGATTTGACAGTGAAAATGTGAGAAATTTGGATACAATAACATCCTACTTTCCTTATGAATAAAAATGATACTAACAGAATTCGAACTCATGAAGTACAACAACATATTTTACTCAATTATTTAAATTTCCTTGACAAGTATTTAACTTAACTATTTTACGACTCATATTTTTAAATCGTAAACAATCACTCAGATTACACCCGTCCAAAACTGTCGCTAGTTAAATCAACTACGTAAAAAAAAACTAATAGAAAAACTGCTCAAACCGTATAGATAGAACATGCCATAAATACCTTCTTACTTTTCTTCATTTTTATCTTCAATTGAAGATTAAAAAGATCAAATTAAGAGTAGCACGTAAAGTATAAATTTATATTTTTGTGTTGTTATCTTCAATTTCGTATTTGTTAATTTTTAACAATTTATTGTTATTATAACAATGAATGTGTTTATGTCTTATTATCTTTAAATTTATCATAAATTTTTAATTTTAATCAATAAAATAAATAAATTTTTTGGACTAGTGTGGACTAAGAAAAATTATAAAATAACAGTATTAGACTAAAGGACTAATTTATGTTAAAAAGGTCAAATTCAAAGACTAATACAAAAAAATACTAATGTGAAAAAAAAAATAAATCTCATAAACAAAATAAAGTTTTATTTTTTTTATAGAAGTCGCTAGTTTTATTAATTAAGAAAATATTCAAAATTACAATGAAGTTTTACAACATAGATGTAGACTAAACTCATAATTTGGACATTTTTCTATAACTATTGACACAAGAAACTAGTTACTTGAGATCATACGAGAATCATACAAGAAGAAAAAGGTTAAAAACATAATCAGAAGACTCGAACAAATTATAGATGGTAGCAGATCTGTCTACATCGGCATACAAACCACAAAAGGGATCAAACTACTGAAAGACAACTGACAACAGTAAATTAGAGCCAAGCATCGCGAGATAACTATCCACGAACGCAAACTGCATATCCAATTCCAATCTAAGGGTCCAAAGCATGGATGATCAACAAGATAACTAAATAAGCGTCATCTTGATCAGTTTAAGCCACGTCAAATCCAACCCTAAAAAATAAAAAGAATGGTCAAACGACCATAAATGAAACCAAAACAAGCCCAAAAAAACGGAGAGACATGTCACAAGGTAGAGGAAAACGTGGCATAAGTTTTTTTTATTTCATACACTAACAATATATCATCAAATATAAGTAGAAAACCAAAATTGTAATTTAGAGGTATGATGATCTGTAAAGACCCGGATTTTCGAGTCAACAATGGGCGTTAACTCGGGTCTCGGACCGACATGTCAGGTCAAATGTTCGGGTCATGTTGGGCCTTGTTGTTGGGCTTTATGGGCTTTCATGTCTTGTTGGGCTTGGGTGTTGGGCTTGTGTTTGAATGAGGAATGTTTAGTGAATGGTAAATAGGTAATTACCCCCTCAAAAGAGACAAAGGTTGATGCCTTGTTTATTTTGTTGCAGGGAAAAGGGGGAATGAGATCACCCATTGTCCCCTAACTATCCCTATCTCCCTCTCTTTAGAAACCCATCCAACTCAAGGTTAAATGAGAAAACTTATTGTGCTGGAGTGTGAATCTCGTATTGGTCATCAAGGAAGATTTTATCAGCATCGAAGGATCTCCGTTTCGAGCTAAGCATCTTTGGAATTGGTGGAGGTTGAGTTTGGAAGCTTGGACCAAGAAGGGTGGTGGTAAAAGCTTGGTGGGAGCTTCATTCCATGTTTTGCTTACTTAAGGTCAGTACATTTTTTACTCCTACATTTCATGAGCATCATAAAATGTATGCCTTGCTTGGTGTTATGATTTGTGGGTGTGAGATAAGTTTTTAGAGCTTTAAACCCCCATTAATGGTAAATCAAAGATAAGATGTTGATAATGGGTAAAATTGATAGAAAACCACCTATTATACTCTAAATAACTTGTAGGATCGATTTGGGACTTAACCATGGAGGTTAAGAGTGGGATTGAGGAAATCCCGAGCTCTAGGTTTCAAAATCTGAGCTCGAGTACGGGTACGGGGTGACTACGCATCGATACTCCTTTGTATTGAGGAAGATGAATTGTGAGGGGCGTACCGATACGCCTTTCTGTGTATCGGTAGCCCTCGCCTAGTGTGAATTCCAGTAACGCTTTGGCATACCGGTACCCTAGGGGCGTATCGGTATGCACTATTACTTTGTTTAGGAGAGGCTTAGCGTACCAGTACGCGTATATAGGAGTACTGGTACAGGGGTAGATTAGTACGAGGCAATCCTAGTACCGATGATGCGTACCGGTATGGTATGGAGCGTATCGGTACGGCTTGAGGTCTAATTCTTTCAAACTTAATTAGCGTATCGGTACTCATAGGGGAGTATTGATACCCAGAGGGCAGTACCGATACTCACCTTAGAGTATTGATATTTGCTGGGCAATCTGCCCAAGAAAGTTGAGTTTACGTTTGGGGTTTTTATAATTCGAGGTAAAGGGCCCTAGGGGTCTATCAGGGTGTAAAATGAATACTAAAGCTGAGAAATGTAGAGTTAAACCCGTGTGTGAAATAAATGGATAATGGCTTGATAATTATTGAGTGGGTCGCTTATTTAATCACCCATAGAGATCTGTGGTGGATGGTTTAATGCTAAATGGAAGATCGGGGTCCTTGCTATGTGCTGAAGGGACACCCATATAGGTTGGTTACCCCAAATAATAAGATAGTTTAATAAGAAAAGCGTAAATAAATCCTAAAGACATATATTAATTAGTGTAACAAGCAAGTTATGCCTTGGGGCATTGGTAATGGTTGGCTGGATGCCTTTTATCTCTCGGTGGGATATATTGATGCTCGAGGGAGCATGGGTTAATGTATGTGTCTTGATTAGGAATCTGAATGTCTAGAGTCAGTGCAAGGGCACTTATATAAGGGGATGGATACTCCGGGCTATGTGATCCAGTATATCCTCATGGGCTATGTGATCTAGACGCGGTTAGAAATATATCATTGGGCTATGCCATCAGGATATAAAAATTCAACTCGGGGGCTGTGTGAGCTCGAGTAACTCGAAGGGCTATGCGATCTCGAGTAACCTGATTAGCTATGTGACCTAAAAAAAGACTACTTGTGGCTATTGTGATCCTATGTCTAGGATGTATCTGTGGCTATAGTGATCCAGATATGATCCTAACACGACGGCTATGTGATCACAGGTAACCCGACGAATGTGTGAGCATGAGAAAAATGGTAAGGCTTCGTTGGCCATTAAGGAATGTATGTTATTTAATTTTTTGTATGGATAATAGATGTTGGCTATTTTACCCTTGGGCTATGTGATCAGGGTAGGGTTGTTACTTGACGGGCTGTGTGAGCTCGAGTAACTCGATGGGCTGTGTGATCTCGTGTATAGGCTAGATAACCTTTGGGCTATGTGATCAGGGTATAAGATATAACTCGATGGTCAGTGAGGCCTCGATTATGGTAAGCCTGGGATGGCTTAGTAGTCTTCTTACATAATAGTGGTATCTTGAGACAGTTGTAAGCTCTAGCTAGGATAGGCTAGAAGATTATACTTAGATGTTGAGAAGCCTTTTTGCGCACTCTTAATTATACTATCATGCATACTTGTTTTATGATATTCATGAATTACGGTAGAGTATAAATGTACCACTGAGCTTTGTTAGCTCAGCATGCGGAATTATGGTTTTTCCGTGCGTAGGATGACAGGTTGCTTTTGGATGAGCACATCGAGAAGGATTTCCCAGTACTGAGCCAGTTTCAGAGTACAGTACTTGATGTTTAGTTTGGACTGATTGTATTCATAGGACCTTACCACAGTCGAGTCTGTATCTTATTTTGATTTACTGTTATTTTTTCAAACGGTGTATTTTAATTGGAACTTATATTTTGTAAACCCTTTTAATCTTATTATCTACGTGGATTTTATGGAAATAGATTGTTTTGAGAACGGTCAACTTGTGGTTTTAAATGAGAAATTTTGATGGTTCAGTTTTGGGAGACCTAAATGTGATGCTCGGGATCTAGGACAAGATCGAGGTGTTACATTTAGTAGTATCAGAGCCTAGATTTAATCTGTTCTAAGAAACCTCGGGGTGGTATAGAGGTCGTGGTAAGGTGTCTAGTGAATACAAGTCCCTAAATTTAAGTGTACTTTATAAGACTGGGAATCCTGATGTGACACTTTGTTGTGTTTTAGAAAAAAGGGTTGATGGAAGGTAGAACCGATACTGGAGAGGTGGGTTACTTTCATGACCTTACCTCTGCCCTCTTGCGTGTGGTGCAAGCTATTCTATGGCAATCTGAGACGCCTCGCAAGACTCATGTAGAGAGGCTTCATCATTTTGGGCCTAAGAATTTCAAAGTTTGGGTGTGGATAACCCGATCAAGGCTGACCAGTTGTTGCGCGACACACATAGAATCTTGAGACAAATGAATGGAAGCCCATAAGGTAATCTTGATTGCATTATTTCCCTTCTGAAGGAAAATGCACGCGAGTGGTAGGAAACCGTAGAGTTGGGTCTATAACCTGTACTCCCGACATGGGATATCTTTGTGGATGAGTTTCGAAAGAAGTACATCAGTAAGGTACATATGGTTGAGATGAGGGAACGATTTTTGCATCTGGTACAGGGAGATTGAACAGTGTTTGCTTATGAGTAAGAGTTTTTGCGTTTGAGCTGTTATGCTCTAGAGTTTGTTACGTGCAAGAGGTTCAGACAAGGCTTGAATGTTGACATTCCGTTATATATGACAGCGGGTCCGCTTGGGACATTCTCCGATTTAGCCAATAGTGCAAAGGCACTTGAGCGCATTCAGAGTTTGGCATCCAATCGTTCGAGAATTTTAGAGGTCGTGATGTGGAGACTCGGGATATCATGAATTCTTCTCCCTATCCGCATAAAAGGTTTTGTTCTTTAAAGAGTTCAAAGAGAGTTACCTCAGACTAGTTACCGAGGGTCGGCTCAGGATCTAGAGCGAGGGTTCGTAGAGGCTCTCTAAATTCTACTCTGGAAGGGAATACTGATGGTTCAGTTAGAGCGTAACTACCCTCAGCATGCGAGCAATGTGGCCAACATCATCTGAGAGTATGTTTTTTACTTTGGAGGGTTTGTTATCGGTGTCATATACTAGGGCATATGGCAAAGGACTGCCAGTTATGGATGAGGATTCATCAGTTCAGTCTCAAAGGTTGGTTGCTTCCCGTCACGATCAGAGTTTTGCTAGAGATGAAGCCAGGGCACCGTCAGGCTATCGAGGTAGAGGTCCTATAAGATCCATCGCCAAGGTTGGCGCGCGAGGCATTGTTAGGCATTCTACTGCTCAGATTAGAGTTAACAGCGTTACGACCGAGTATATGTCAGGTAAATAAGTTTTGTGTTTGTTTCAGTTATTGCGTTAGCCGTTTATCTCTTCGGTTGTGTAATAGACTGATTCTTATGATGTGAATCTTGGTAAATCTTGGGTCTGTTGTTGCTTTAGATGGTAAATAAAATTGCATCTTTTGCTAGATAAGGTTTTATCGTAGATGGTTGTTGAGAGTGCATATATGCCGTAAGATGTGAGTGAGAAGTGATGAAGTTTTAGATTGCTTGAATCTAGTTGTTAGTGTTGGTTGTGTAGGATCTTAACCTCTCTAAGGTGGACCTTGTGCTCCGTAGTGCTAGCTTAAGGAAGGTTCTATAGGTTGCAAGGTGTTCTTAGCTTGCGTTGTAGACGTGAGGATTAAGAGTTCTCGGTCTTAGTGTTGTGGGTGTTTTGAGGGTATAGAAGTACCCTTGGTGAATGAGAAATCTTATCAGTTGATTATGGTTTAGAACCGCGATGAAGGTAAGGTTGAGTTCATTGTTAGTGTCCATCGCTTCGTGGTATGGTACTTAACGAACTCTTTGTTGGAGGCACACTTGTACAAGTAACCAATTGGGTGCCATTGCCAAGTGCTTCACCGAGATCGTGTCTACGTGAGAATATCTTGTATGGTAGCTTGGGATGTGTTAAGTCGTAGTGCAATAGTAGAAGACCACAGCCAGTTTTGTGAGATCGGTGACCTTGTTTTGGCCATAGAATGTGAGAGCTTCGCGTGTTGTTTGTCAGAGTAAAGGTACCGTTGGAAAGGTTAAATGTATATTGTGATGTTCATGGTTGGGGTTTTAAGGGTGAGTCGTGAGGATAGTTGCTTGGCTTGTGTATCTGTTGAGCTATATCTCGTAGAGCTAGAGGATTGCCCAATCGAGTTCGACCAAAGTTTTTATTGGTTAAGGAAAGCAGTATGGAAGTTATTAGAGTGGCACAGCGAAAATATGGATCAACAGTTGTATTAAGGGTAACCAGATGGTTGCTTGCAAAAAAATATTTTTAGACGGATCAGTTGGCGATCCTTGAGAGCAGTCAAATAACTTTCCACATCTGATGGTTGAGACCGAGGCAAGGGTTAGGAAGAAGGTGTTTAGACCTTCGTAAGTAGAATGGCTAAGTTTTGGGTTGCTAGTGTAAGTTCCTGAGTGGCGGTGGTTATTTCTCAGAACCAAGTGGTTGGAATCTAGAATGATTGTTGACCCTGTTAAAAACAGTTGGATAAAGTAAAGTCTAAATCTCATCTTAGTGGCCCAAGTCTGGGGAAAAGAGCTATTGGATTCAAGGTAGATTGATGATAATAATCGGTTGTTAGGGTTTTACTTGTCCTTTAATGGTTTGACCAGGACATGGTTGTTTGGCGTGATGCATTCCTGGTAGTGTCTTGAGGAAGTGGTGCAGCGTTTTAGATAAAATGAAGTCTAAGTTCAAATTTTTGGTTGACAAACTCTAGTTAAGAGAGTCATTATCTGGGGTAGCACCCAATGGAGTTGAGTTTCCTTAGAATCGATGTTTGAACAATGTGGGTCGAGGTTGGTTATGTTACCACGCTTAGCGGTTCGCCATGAGTGTCGTTGGTTACTGAAAAAGACTCGTGGGAAATCTCAAAAGAAGTGTTGAGAGTGTGTGGTTTTATGCTATAGTTCTGTTTAAGGTTAGTTGGGGGAGAACTCTCCATAATCAAGGTGATCATGTTTGAATGGTGAAGTGGTTAGATCTGTTTTGGTTACATCTCTCTTTCATCCATCTAAATTTTGAGGACGGGATTTCTTGAATGAGAGGGGAGTTGTAAAGGCCCAAATTTCTGAGTCAACAATAGGCATTGACTCAGGTCTCAGACCGATATGTCGAGTCAAATGTTCAGGTCATGTTGGGCCTTGTTGTTAGGATTTATGGGCTTTCATGTCTTGTTGGGCTTGGGTGTTAGGCTTGTGTTTGGATGAGGAATGTGGGTAAATGGGTAATTACCCCCTCAAGGGAGACAAAGGTTGATGCCTTGTTATTTTACTGCAGTGAAAAAAAGAATGAGATCACCCATTGTCCCCCAACTATCCTCATATCTCTATCTTCAAAAACACTCATCCAACTGAAGGTTAAAAGAGAAAACTTGTTGTGGTGGAGTGTGAATTGCAGATTGGTCATCAAGAAATAGTTTATCAGCGTCAAAGGATCTTCGTTTCGAGCAAAGCATCTTTGGAATTGGTGGAGGTTGAGTTTGGAAGCTTGGACCAAAATGGTGGCGGTAAGAGCTTGGTGGGAGCTTTATTCCGGGTTTTGCTTGCTTAAGGTCAGTACATTTCTGACTCCTACATTTCATGAGCCTCATAAAATGTATGTCTTGCTTGGTGTTATGATTTGTGGGTGTGAGATAAGTCTTTAGAGCTTTAAACCCCTATTATTGGTAAATCAAAGATGAGATGTTGGTAATGCGTAAAATTGATAGAAAACCACCTATTATACTCTAAATAACTTGTAGGATCGATTTGGGACTTAACTATGGAGGTTAAGGGTGGGATTGAGGAAATCTCGAGCTGTAAGTTTCCAAATTTGGGCTCGAGTACCGGTACGGGGTGGCTGCGTATCGGTACTCTTTTGTATTGAGGAAGATGAATTGTGAGGGGCGTACCGGTATACCTTCCCGTGTATCGGTACCCCTCGCTTAGTGTGAATTCTAGTAATGCTTTGGCGTACCGATATGCTAGGGGAGTATCGGTATGCACTATTGCTTTGCTTGTGAGAGGCTTAGCGTACCGGTACGCGTATGTGAGAGTACTGGTACGGGGGTGGATCGGTATGGGGCGATCCTAGTACCGATGATACGTATCGGTACGGCACGAAACTTATCGGTACGCCTTGGGGTCTAATTCTTTCAAACTTAATTAGCGTATCGGTACTCATGGGGGAGTATCGATACCCAGAGGGCAGTACCAATACTCACCTTGGAGTATCGATACTCGCTGGGCAATCTGCCCAAGAAAGTTGAGTTCGCGTTAGGGGGTTCTATAATTCGAGGTAAAGGGCCTTAGGTGTCTGTTAGGTTGTAAAATGAATACTAAATCTGAGAAATGTAGAGTTAAACCCCGTGTGTGAAATAAATGGTTAATGGCTTGGTAATTATTGAGTGGATCGCTTGTTTAATCACCCATAGAGATTTGTGGTGGATGGGTTAATGCTACGTGAAAGATCGGGGTCCTCATTATGTGTCGAAGGGACGCCCATATAGGCTTGTTTCCGCGAATAATAACATAATTTAACGAGAAAAACGTAAATGAATCCTAAAAACATATATTAATTAGTGTAACCAACAAGTTGTGGCTTGGGGCATTGGTAATGGTTGGCTGGATGTCTTTTATCTCTCGGTGGGATATATTGATGCTCAGGGAAGCATGGGTTAATGTATGTGTCTTGGTTAGGAATCCGGATGTCCTAGAGTCAGTGCAAGGGCACTTATATAAGGGGATGGGTACTCCGGGCTATGTGATCGAGTACATCCGACGTATCCATGGGCTATGTGATTTGGATGTGATTAGAAACCTATCCTTAGGCTATATGATCAGAATATGGAAATACAACTCAGGTGTTGTGTGAGCTCGAGTAACTCGAAGGGCTATGTGATCTCGAGTAACCTGATTGGCTATGTGACCTCAGGAAAAGACTGATTGTGGCTATTATGATCCAAGTATGTATAGGACGTATCTGTGGCTATAGTTATTCGGATATGATCCTAACCCGACGGCTATGTGATCACGGGTAACCCGACAGCTGTGTGAGCACGGGAAATATAGTAGGGCTTCGTTGGCCATTAGGGAATGTATGTTATTTACGTTGTTGTATGGATAATAGAAATTGGCTATTTTACCCTTGGGATATGTGATCAGGGTAGGGTTGTTACTCAACGGGCTGTGTGAGCTCATGTAACTCGATGGGCTGTGTGATCTCGAGTATGAGCTAGAAAACCCTTGGGCTATATGATTGGGTATGAGACGTAACTCGATGGTCGGTGGGGCCTCGAGTATAGTAAGCTTGGGATGGCTTGGTAGTCTTCTTACATAATAGTGGTATCTCGAGATAGTTGTAAGCTCTAGCTAGGATATGCTAGAAGATGATCCTTAGATGTTGAGAAGCCTTTTTGTGCACTCTTAATTATACTATCATGCATGCTTGTTTTATGATATTCATGAATTGCGGTAGAGTAGAAATATACCACTGAGCTTTGTTAGCTCAGCGTGCGGAATTGTGGTTTTTCCGTGCGTATGATGACATGTTGCTTTTGGAGGAGCGCATCGAGGAGGATTTCCCAGTACCGAGCCAGTTTCAGAGTACAGTACTTGATGTTTAGTTTGGACTAATTGTATTTATAGGACCTTACCACAATCGAGTCTGTATCTTATTTTGATTTATTGTTATTTGGTCAAACGGTGTATTTTAATTGGAACTTATATTTTGTAAACCCTTTTAATCTTATTATCTACGTGGATTTTATGGTAATGGATTGTTTTGAGAACGGCTAACTTGTGGTTTTAAATGAGAAATTTTGATGGGTCGATTTTGGGAGACCCGAATGTGAAGCTCCGGATTCGGGACGGAATCGAATTGTTACATGATCAACTTTGGCCTGTGTTCAAAAGACATTGCATGTGCTTAAAAGAATAAGGCGTATTGAAAACCCAAAAACAGCTCCATCACCGTGAAGCAAGCTGTTCAACACGGTTCCCTATGAAGCCTAGCTTTGTAATAAATCCAACAACAGTATCCAGATCAAACAAATATGCAAGGTGTTTGATTTTACTTTGGCTTAAACCAAAAAACAGCCCTCAAACTATGTTTTTTTTTACTTTTGGCCTTTAAACTATGATTTGGGCAAAATAGGTCATTAAACTATCATTTTTGGTCACTTTAAGTCCCTAAACTATTTTTTGGTCAAAATAAGTACCTAAACTATGTCATTTTTTCTTCTTTTAGTCCCCAAAACTATCAATTGGTCAAAAAATCTTTGTGATGTGTCAACATCTTATTAGTCGAAATAATTTTCTTTCGACTTAAATAACTACCAGACTTAAAATGACTAGAAATGATAGTTTAGGGGCTTATTTTGATATATGATATTTTAAAATTTAAAAAGAACATAAATATTTATATATGTTAGAAAAGCCTATAAAATGATATTTTTGTAACCATGGACTTAAAGTGACCAAAAATAATAGTTTAATGGCTTATTTTGCCCAAATCATAGTTTACGAACTTAAAGTGACCAAAATGAATTTTAAGGACCTATTTTATCTAAATCATAGTTTAAAGGCCAAAAACAAAAAAATGCATAATTTGAGGGCTGATTTTTAGTTTAAGCCTTTTACTTTCGAATGCCTTTTCTTCATTTGGTTAATTACTTCTCTCCCAAGATACCAATTACTATTTTGTAACAGAGAACGCAGGCCAAAAAATTAAAGTTTTATTAAGTTTTGGGTTGGACGGATTCAAATTATTGATTCTTTGCATCGGATTTAGATCCCGTTGTGCAATGTTTTTTAAATGTGTTTTGGGGCCAAAAGCAATAAATAACATATAATTTTTCAGGTTAAAAGTGATTTTCAGTTTGGTTTATTTTTTTTCAAAAGCACAAATTTATAGCTTTTATTTTTTACGAAAACACTTTTAAGCAAATATACTCATTTATCCTCATTTATATCATCAATTATTTTATATTTTTAAAAATATACATTTTATATACTTAAAAGCATTTTTTGACACCAATACCAAATATTCATACCTTAAACCAAACAATCTAAAAGTACTTCTCAAGTCAACAATCTATAGAGCAAATGATTAAAATTCTCAGTTGACATTTTCTATTTTCCTTTCCCTTAGGTTGTAGGTTCTAAACTCATTAGGAGCAAATTTCTCATTCTCCTCCTCTAAGTAAAAATTATTAAAAAAAAATATTTTTCAAAAGCAATTTTCTACAGCATTTCATAAAAACAATGCCGAACTAACCCTTAGAGTCAATATAATGGATTGAGTTGTTAAGTTTGAAGCAGATGGGTCCAGAAAGTTGAAACAGAGACAGACGGTAATTTTGGTGGATTAAATTTGGAGGAGAAAAAAAGAAAAAGGGTAGGACTGAATGGTAGTGAATAAAAAGATATAGTGCAAACTGCAAAGTTCATGATGAGTGGTGGGGTTTCCAGATGATGCAGTTCAGTGCCTTTAATCTCTGCAAACCGGTTTGTCAATGGTGATGATGAAGGATTGAGTAAAATCCAACACACAGGTAGATCTTCCAAATCCAATTTGGCTTAGTGGTCCTAATCCTCGAGAAAATGTGCAAACACAGATTACCCAAATCTCCTCACTCATCACAATGCGTCCAAAACTCTGTTTTTTTATGGGTAATGTAGCGAATGCCAAAGCTGAAACCAAGATAAATATTGGGTGCAATTTACAATAACAAGTTATGCCATCACATGTATTGCATTAACTTTTCTAGACCCGGACTCACAAGCTGCTAGATAAAGTATATAGTTTGTGTTGCCCTAATTAGCAGCTACGGGTATATATTTAATATTCTTTAAAAAAAAAAGCATATTCAAGTGTATACGTAGGTTTAGAATTCAACAAGTGGTTTCAGTAAAAAAGTGGATGATGTTCATCCTAGGAGACTCGAGTTCAAATCGCTTTGTCTACAAGGTGTGTGCGCATTGGTAAAGGTTAAGAATATATATGAACAGATACTATCTTGTAATCACCTTTAGATCATTAAAAAAAGTGTATACATAGGTTTAATCTTATATTATTTTAATTTGACATGATTCATTTCTCATACTATTATGAGCATCGTTAAACAGATTTTATTATCACCTGATGTAGATTTTTCATAAAATAAAATTAAGATTTGAAATTCCTTACCATTTATGAACTCATAGGGTGGTTCCGTAGTAAAGTATGACGTTATTCTTCCTAGGTGACTTGAGTTTGAGCAGCATAGTCTGCACAGTGTGTATGCGTTTTCTATCCAACATTTACCAAGAAAGTATTGGGTAGAAATTTGATGAAAGATTACCAAGTTTAATCTTCTAGTCATTTTGGATTTGGATCGTTTCGAATTCGAACTTCGGCTTGGGGTCATTCACTTTTTTCATTTTTTATAGTTTGGTTTCGTTGAATTCTGAGTCTGAACCATCCTACTATACTTGATAGAGTAGAAATGATTGAGATTGTGGTGTTTGGTCTAAAAAGGCTTCAAGCTTTGTTTTCCACCAAAGGAAGTAAAAAGCACATATGCAGATGTCCCGCAACCGGACAAACCACAATAACAAGGCAAAGAAAAAGGCAGACTATCATATTCATATTCAACAGGTCAGCAACCTCCAATCTCCAGTCGACCACACATCTTCAGACCGGCCATCAGTTCAAGCTGAAATGCCGACATTGTAACAACACAGTCCGTGAATTCGACCACCTTAATTTCCATGGTGGTCCCTCCCAAGGATGTGGGTTTGAGCTAGACCTGTCACTTGGGCAGGTGTTGTTCGTTTTGGTCACGTTTGGATGACTCAATCAAGTTCTAAATTTTTAGATTATTTTAGTTTATGTTATATTTTTTTTATCGAGTTTGAATCATTTTGAATTTGGATTCTTTTTGGACTTTAATCATTTAAAGTTTTTGTTATTTTGTGTTCAGATCCAGATGATAGCTAGGAATGCCAATGGATTAGATATCTCTAATTTGTTAATATCAGAATATCTGAGTATTATCGAATCTAAATTAAATATTATTATTTGTCAGATATCTAAATCTACAAAAAGATTTGAATTCAAAATTTTACATCATATGTCTAATATAAGAATCCCCACAAATTGGAATATGCAAAAAATTGGATGATCAAGGTTTGAAACCCCTTGGAAGTAAAGATATCCTCCAATTTGTAATATGAAGTTGGATCCAGATAATGAATCTTCAATCTGCATATGCAAAAATAATGTGGATTCGAATAATGAATATTTGAAGGTGTCTATACATATATGTTCAAATATGTAACAAATATTAATTTTAACATTCGAATCCGTAGATTATTTGAATATATTTTGTTTAAATTGATAAAAAAAACTAATCAAATATTCGCAAAATATTTGAATTGCCTTCTTTAGAGATAGCCAAAGGGCTTGGCCTCTAGGTTTTTTCGTAATTATAGTATAGGTGTTTAGAGGTTGTGACGAGTTTATATATGACAATTTATCTTAGTTCGGCCCGACTCAAAATATGAGATTTAAATTTTGTCTAAATCAACTCATATATGTAAATGTTCTTTTAAAAAAGAAAAAAAATCATATATGTAAATGGCCGACTCAAGCTCGTTTTCAACTTGCTCATATAACTTCTAAAAATATTGAAAATGTGTGTTATTTTTAATTTAATAATATTTTTATATGTTTTTCTTTTATTATATATTTTTACTCTTAAACATGGTTAATCTTTTATGTGATATATAAAAAATAATATAGTATAATTTGTTACAAACTTAGGCCGTAAGCTCCCAAGCAGTGGGAGGAGTCCAGGGCCCCTGTTTTTAGTTGAGTTTCCCCCTCAACGTCCGTTGCCGCTGGTTTTTTGTTCCCAAACAGGGGTGAGTTTGACGCAAACGCCCGTTTACCCACCATTATTTGCTCTCTAAACGCCCGTTTTTGGAAATTGGAAAATCCAACTTCTGCAAACGCCCGTTTGCAACCCAAAATGGTGTTTCACACTTCAATGGCAAAGGGAGCTTTAGAAAATGAGTCAGATCAGGCTCAAATCTTTAAAGTTAAGTCTGAATTCGCATTATTTTAAATGTGTTTAATTTTTTATCAAAATAATATAAATATATTTTTTATTTTATCGAAATTATTTTGAAATTTAATGCCTCTTCATACATTAAAAATATAAGAATAGGTAAAATTGTATTTTTATCCTAAAAATTTATAAATACATTATGACCTATTTAATATTAATAAAATATTTGCTTTGTCCTTTACCCTTAGCCACTTCAAATATATATATATATATATATATATATATATATATATATATATATATATATTGAATAGTCTAAAGGTTATTAAACGGTAATATTTGTTTATACATATTTTTAACCATTTGACAATTAGCATACACCTTGTAGACAAAGCGATTAGAACTTGTGTCTCATGGGATGAACAGCATCCGCTTTCCCGTTGGGACACTTGTTGAGTTTTAGTCGCTTCAAATATTTGAATTTGCTAAAATATAGTAATTTTACTCCGCCGTTAACCATGTAACGGAGCGTTAAACCAAAATGGCGTCATTTTGTATAGTTGTTTTGATGCCTAAGATAACCCAAAACGACGTCGTTTTATAGAGAAAAAAAATTAAGAAAACATTATACTCAAAGAAATTCAAACCAATGACCTCAAGAATGGAAAGCTAGCCCCTAACCACCAAACCAACTTAGAATATTATTATAATTTCAACGCTAATATATATATAGGTGCAGTTGAACTTAATTTTATTTAACTCGTGATATAATTTTATAATATTTATAATTTATTTATAATATTTATAAATATTATTTTATAATATATATATAACTAAACCATAAACCATAAATCTCAACCCATAAATCTCAAACTCTAACCACTAAACTCCAAGCCTCAAACCCTAAACATCAAATCTCAAACCCTAAACTTTAAATCCAAACCACAAACTATAAATACTAAACTAAAATATTATTTGTAATATATATATCTAAAACTAAGGTGCTTGTAGAAAAAAGTTCCCACAAGTGCTTGTGCATGAAATAATTACCCTATATATATTATTAGCGTTGAAATTATAATAAGATTCTAAGTTTGCTTGTTAGTTAGGTGCTAGCTTTCCATTCTTGAGGTTTTTTTATTCGAGTCTCTTTAAGTGTAATATTTTCTCAATTTCTCCTCTATTAAAACGACGCTATTTTGGTTTAACGCTCCGTTATATGGTTAACGGCAACGTGCTTGGATTGAAGCAAAAATTTAAGTTTAATGGTATAATTATACCGATTATAGTTCAATAATATTTTCTATACACATGTTAAAGTTTAGTGATATTTCGTGTAGTTTAAAAAAAAGTACATCAAGGATAGAAGCATAAAAGAGCAATGTGCATAGTAAACAGCATATTAAGATGGAAACAATAATGAGAAGACTTTAAGGCTTCACCAATCCAATGTTGTTTTACTTTGAGCCTCAATCAATCATCCATCTGCCCCACACGGAAGTCCATAAATGAAGGAAAAGAAAGATGCATTAATAGAGCTGTTTCTATCAAGGCATGTTGTATAAATTCATCTACAGACACAACACCAATGATGCAATTCACAACTTTGCATGGCCAAAGTCAGCAAAGTGTATGATGTTACAATCAGTCAGCCAGTCAACAAACAGTACACCACCCTTTAGGATATGCTCAGCTTATTCACAAGCAAAGCAAATCTTAGGTGAATGATTGATTTAATATCCCCACTTCACAAATGGAAGCATCAAACAAGATATGGTAATGGATAAAAAGGCAGTGAGAAATCAATGAGAGCATGAACAAACAACAGTGCAGCAAACCCTGTTCTTTGATTGACCAAATCATTAACCCTTTTTTTTTGTTTTTGCTCTTTCCTTTTTGGCTAACCAATCATGCATGCCCTAATAATTGCTGCGTTACCTTCACAACAGTGCCATAGAAAGCAAATGAAATGCATAGAAATAGTAAAGTCAAATATTCTGCCTATGCAGATTGAAAATGCCATAAATTTGGACCATATGTAGGCAAAAACTTAGAGCGATGTCCATCACTTTGCCACTCGTGAACCCAAAAAACAAGAAGAATAGCAATAACAAAGCCTACTGCTTGATCTGAAGGCTGATGGATTGGAGTATTAGGCCTAATTGAACTTCAGATAGAACCTTTACAATGTGTCCTTAAAGTGGACTATCATCTACATTAGCATAGGTCCAATGATAGCCCAAATATATAAGTGATTCTTTGCAAAGCAATGGCACCGAAATTCATTCACTAGAACATTTTACCAAGCTCCTCAGGCCATGACTATTTTTATGATAGTTATTTGCATGATTCAAAAAAGAGGTGCCAAACTAAATAGATAAGATAAAATAACTTGAATTTTTTTTGAACAATTTTTACTTAAGGGAGAGGAAGGGAAATTTGCTCCTATTTAGTTTCAAACCCACAATCTAGGAAAAAGAGGAGGGTATCAACTGAGAGCTTTAACCATTTGCTCTAGATATTATTGACAAAATAATTGTTTCAAACCATACAAAAGGAGACGTTAACTTCCGCTATATTGCTGAAATTATGGTCATCCAACGTAAGCAAAAGATGCACTACATTAGACCATAGGAATGAACAGTGGCGGATCTAGACTTCGTATCAAGTGGGTTAAAAAAATCAAAGTTAAATGAAGTAAAATTTTTGCAATGTAAAAATAAATAAAAAAATATTGAATACATTTAAATTTCCTAGAAATTCAAAGTCAAAGAAAGTTAAAGTTAAAAATGAGACATCAAAATAATTTGAAATACTAAAGAATATAACTAACCAGCTCACCACCATCTTTTAATCCACTTCTGTAGATGTTTTTTTTTTTTTGGTGTTTGCTTGAGTCTGGTCACTTTAAATTACACATGGTGGATCAAGTGAGTTCAAGTATATTTTTTTCCCTCCCCAATTTTTTTTTTCTTTTACAAGAATTTCTTAGAATCTAAGTGAAGTCAATTGACCCCACAACCCAATATGTAAATCTGCCCCTGAGAATGAAGCAACTGAAGTATAAGATCAAATACACCTTTGCAGCATGTGTATTTTTTTATAATCATTGATATTTGAATTATTGACTGATTAATTCAAATTAGATATTGTAAAGGTCTATTATGTGGGTGATCCTTCTAACTTAACTTACTTTATTCATAACGTCAAGATTCAAACCTCTAACCCTATTTAAGTGACCTAACATTTTATCTCTTTAGATCAACCGAAAGTTGATAGCTTATGTATCTCATTTGCAAATTATGTGATGATTGTTTTGAGGGACATTAAACCATGTGGAACTCCTTAAATCCCAATTTACCAAATAAGTAATAACATTAACAAATTATTAAATGAAAGCATATTTGCCTTGTCACGCAAAGGTTTTGGAGTAAGTAATACTAAAACAAAAACACTTCTTGAATCCAAACCCTTCATGTGGCAAATAATATTTGATAACATGCACATGTATAAAGTTTAGTTTAGAATCAATAAATGTCAAGTCCGACGGTCAGCTGCATTACATTTTTAAAGAGAATTTTAAGTTGGAATTTTAGGAACGATATTGTTGAAAGTAAAAAAATTAAAAAAAAAACTCTGACTATTATTTATAATATAGACATAATTGAATGGACGAGAAGGCTGAGACGATCAAACGGGACCGTTTAATAAAGATATGGTTTGGGAATTAAGCTTTTGGTTGTGGGTATTTTGTTAAAAATTCCATGATTAAAGAGAAAAATAAATAGAACAAATCAAAATCTGGATCGAGAGTCAGTTCGATTGAAGAAAAAAATTGATTAAAAATGCTGTACAAAATATGATTTAGTATTATTGTGAAAAATATTAGAATCAGTTTAAGAGACTAAGGTTCAAGCAGCTTAAGAAAAATACGAACAAATATTATTAAAAAAATATAATTATTATGTTAGTTTTAAATTAGTTTGTCATGGCATAAAGAATAATGAGCACACATCTAAACTTGGTCTAAAAAGGCTTAGGCCTTGTTTGATTACTAGTTGATAGTTGAAAGCGGATTGTATTAATTAATTTAACTAGCGATTGCAGTGTTTGATGAAATTAACTAATAGCTTACAGTTGTTTGCTTATTAGAACAATTAAAATGATATATAATGACATGATTATCTTTTAATACATATGTATTAGATTATGTAAACAAATAGTTTTTTAATATAACATTACTAAGTATATTTGAATGATGTATATATTAGTTTCTTATTTATGAAATTATCTTTTTAATATAATTATTAAATTTAAATGATATTTGAAACATATGTATTAATCTCATCTATACGAAGAGAAAACATTTTTGCGTTCATTTTCCGGTTGACACGCCCCCGTTGGTTACTGACAATGGATGGTTAGGAAAATGGGAGGGAGCCTCCGACGACGACAGTGGTGGAGTTCAGCGAGGCTATCAACGGTAGTAATGGTGTCAATTTTGAGATTTGGGATTTGAGTTTTAGGAATTTATGACTATTTTACAATTTTTGGAATTTTGGAATATTTTTAATATATTTTCATTTCAGTTTGCTTTTGAAAATAAAAAAAAAATTAAAGTCACGTGTCAAACTATAACTGGGTGATGATTTTTTTGGCAGGTTAACTTTAAAACAGACCAAAATAATATGTTAGACACATATTTCATCCAAAAATAATTTAGATGCTTATTGTAAAACGGACTAAAATAATATGTTAGACACTTATTTGTAGTTAAACCTTTTATTTTTTTTATCACTCTTCTCCTCCCGCTCTCTTTTACTTTTGATCTCCTATCCTTCTCTCATTCTTCTCTTCCAGAATCTCTAGACGAAGCAAACTAAGCTGGTTGTTGGTTGACGTAGAGTTGGGTGTTCGATCGAGTCGAATTGAGTAAAAAAATTTAAGTTATTCGAGTTTGCAAGTCTTATTTTATGATTCAAACTTTATTTGAATTTTTTTCGAATCAAGTCAAGTTTATGAAATTCGAGTCGAGTTTTCAAGTTTCTGTACAAATTTAAGGGTAGATATATATATTTTTCATATATATTTATATATGGATATATGTAGCGGCGCACATGTATATTTTTATATGCATATACTTATGGCTGGATAGTGCACATATTGATTCTAATTTTAACAACTTTCTATATGCATATACGATACACATATACATTTTTTCATATTTTCACATGTGATATACATAATATATCATGCAAAATTGATAGACTCGACTCAAATATGAAAATTGATCAACTAATTACTAAAAATGTCGAGTTACTCGAATTTCTATTTCATAACTCAAACTTTATTTGAAATTTTTTTGAGTCGAGTTTATGAAATTACGAGTCGAGTCAAAACGAGTCAGTTTTTTCACCTCGAGTTGAGTCGAATAATTTAATTTTTTCGAGTCGAGTCGAATTTTGCCCACCCTAAATTGATGTGTTCTTTCTACTATATTTTAAAAGTGAGTGAGCTACAATATTGGTTGTCTAAATTAAAAGAACTTTTTTCATGAATTAGATTGGACTGTAATTTTTAAATTTTTATATTTAAATACGAATAAAATTGATGTAAATTCATTTGAATTTACAATAATCGGAACATAGGATTGTCATATAAATATCAATTAGATCTGCAGGATGGATTCAGTTCACTTTAGGGTTTAGGTTATTAAAGACTGAAGTTGTTCAAACTATATCTAACCTAATCAATAAAATTAAAATTTTATAAAATGTCTCTTTTTAATAATTAATGGATAGTTAATAACGGATTATATTAGCTGATAGCGGATGACGGATTTCATTAGTTGATAGCGGATTGCATTAGCTTATTTGACTAGCGAATTATATTAGTTGATTGTATAAAAGTGTTTAGTAAAATTAACAGATAGCTTATAATTGTTTAATTATTTGAACAAGCAAAATAACATATAAAGACATGATTATATTCAATACTTTAATTTATTATTTATTAATATTTTGTATCTATTAATATTCATTATATTATAAAAAGTAATTTTTAATACTATTACTAAATTTAGATGTATATATTAATTTTTTATTTATAAAATTATATTTTTGAATATAATTTTATTAATTATTAAATTTAGATGTATATATTAATTTCTTATTTATGGAATTAACTTTTTATTTAGTAGTTATTCAAATTTATGTTATTTAGAGAATTTTTTGTAATTATCAAAGATAAAAAAGTCTTTACAATTTTTTTATCCAAACTTCTAACTCAAAAAGCTTCTTAAAGGAGTCTTTTCAAATAGAGAGGTTTTAAAAAAAGTCTTTACAGTTTTTTTATCTGAATCCGCTATTACAATCATTTATTTACCAAACATCTAAATTAGCATATTTGACTGGTCAAATTTTTAAAAAATGGCTTAAACCTCTAATTTTAACTTAAAAAATTATTTACCAATCATGGCTAATAAAATTTGGTTATTTTATCTAATTTTTTGTGTGGGTTAGAGTATGGTTTGATTTGTTTTATTCATTAAAACTTCACCGATGTATAAAATCTCATCATCTTAATTTATCCTCGTTTTTTTCGAATAGAAATGAGGCCAAGGCCTGTACATCAATCGTTCATACGAATATGGGGGACCATAAACATCACGGTACAAGATATCTATTAAGGAAGGCGGAGGCCTATCAAAGGTGCTAAGATTAGACTTGGCAAACTTGACCCGAGATTCGAAAATTGAATTGATTTATTTGAACTGAGACTCGAAATCGACCCGAACATATGACCCGAAATTTGATCCAAAACCGAAACAAACCGAATCGAAACCGATCTAAATATTAGTTGAACCGAAATAGACCCGAACCGATTTTTAACTGAACCTAATGGACCCGAACCAAAGATAACCCGAAATATAGAAAAGATATTACTAGAAATAAATAAAGATAGGCTATGAACAATCGTACAACTCACCAAAAAGGTAAATATATTGACTTTATAAATCTATATGTAGGGTGTAAAAAACTGACCGGCCTAAAAACTCGATTAAAATCGGCCGATCTCCCATTGACCCGAAATTAACCCGAACCGAAAATCAACCGAACCAAAAATAACCGAACCGAAAATCAATCGACCCGAAATGACCCGAATCACAATAGACCTGAACTAAAACCGAACCGAACTGAACCGAAACAAAACTGAATTTAAACCGAATAATATCAGACCCGAATCGAAACCAAACCGAATGATCCGTTTGCAAGCTAAGATGACCATCATGTCGAAGATCTTGGCCATGTGACCGGAGACAAAATTAGCTTCTCTGTGGACGAGGACAAAGTCAACATCACAAGTGTTGTATCGTAGGTCGACAATGACTAAAGAGAAAGGGCTCTATATGGATGTGAGAGAGAGGAGCGCATGCACATCAACGCTATCAGTCTAGACACGGACTCGATCGAAGCCATAGGACCAAGAAAGCCGTAGTCCCTCGTAAATTTCACAAAGCTCGGCATGAATGACCGAAAAAGAACCTAGTGAAAGGTGAAAAGCCGCAAGAAAAGTTCCACTGTGGTCATGTATAATATCACCAGCAGTGCTAATATTGGACGACAAAGAGACAGCCTCATCGGTACCGAGGCAAACCCAACACGGCTGTGGTGGTTGCCACTGAATTAGCTCGACAGAGTGTGGACTGGGGGTCGAGGAGAATGCTGCAGATTCGTAATACCTCTTGGCCTAGGACACACACAGATAGAGAAGAGGAGTGGAATTAATGGTCTCACCTTGGAAGATCAAGTTATTGCGCCACTGCCATGCCTGCCAAGCAATAGAAGCAAAAAGGATATTTCAAGGGCAATCAACATAAAAAGGAGCACTGCAATTCAGGTTTCCAATATGTTATTCCTCAAAGGGAACACTAAAGAAGGTGGCAGCCTGTTGAGGCGGCAAGATCAATGCCCAAACGTCACGGACCACAGGGCAGTCACGAAGGATGTAGAAGAGGGTCTCATTAGGATTTGTGCAGGCAACACAGGAGGGAGCTTGCGAGAAGCCTTTACGATAGCAAACCTGGTTAGAAAGAAGCTTGTCTCTCATGGCCAGCCATAAGAAGCTGCGGACTCGCTCGGGAACATGAAGCTTCCAAATCAGCTTCTAATGCGAATCAGGTTCATCCCAAGACTATTTAGAGACAAGATTGTATGCACTTTTGACCGTGAACACACGTTTACTCGTCTCAGACCAATAAAAATGATCATCTCCTAGGGAAGGATGGGGCGGGGTGATGCTGTGGAGATGGCCGAGAACATGTGACTGAACAAACTGGTGGACGAAAGGCAAATTCCAAGAGCCATCAGGGAGTGTTGCAGAGATCAATTTTAAGGAGAGATCCAAGGTAACATTAGGATTTCTCCAATGCAGTAGAGGTCCCAAACTCGGTAACCAATTATTAGTCCAAAAATTGATCGTAGAGCCATCACCAATAACCCAAGCAATGGAAGCATAGAACATCGGCTAAAGGCCAGTGAGGGAATGCTAAAAAGAGGAGTTGTTAGCACGACCGATAGATTCGAGGCAAGGCTCAGTCATACGGTACTTTTCTCGCAGCAAAGAGACCCAAAGAGCATCTCGAGATGAAACAAGGGCATTACAAACTTTTATCAAGAACGTTGGTTGGCATTAACAGTGTTCTGAATTCCAAAGCCACCATTATGAAAGGGTTGACAAAGCGTGCACCAGTTCACAAGAGATACCCGAGACGGAGAGGGATTGGAGCCCTAAATGAATAGCCAAACAAGGCTTTCAATCTTCTTGCAGATTCGAGCAGGAAGCTTACAAGATTGCATGACATAAGATGGAATACTGAGTAGCACATATTTTGCTAGAGTAAGACGGCGAACGAGCCAACCATCCATCAAGCTTGCTTTGGACTTTATCAACAATAAAATTATAGATATCACCAATCGCTCCAATATGTTGAATAGGAACACCAAGATACGAACCCATCTCGGTGATCTCCTAAAATCCTAACCGAGAATAAATAGAAGCACGAATGTTAGAAGAAGTGTTTGGGGAGAAGAAAACTTTGGTTTTCCGCTTATTCACCATATAGCTTGAGCAAGATCCAAAGAGGTCAAGAGTGGAATCAATAATCGAGGCATTTTCCAAAGTGGCTTTTTCATAAAGGACAAGGCCGTTAGCGAAGAATAAGTGGGAAATTGGAATACCATTTCAAGCTAGTTTGAAAGCCGACCATTCCCGAGAAGAGACTGTAACAACGGCCCCGCTCCCTGTGGGAAAGCTCGACGCGTTTTTACGAAAAAAAATTAGTTTTGAATAGAATGGAGTCGCTACCGACCACTTCGGTAGGTCGGACACCGTTAAAAGTTAACCAGAGATTCAAAAAATTTAAGTTCGGGAGTCAGTTACGTGTGGGGAAGGGTGAGCATCCCCACAACGCCCAAAATTAGTACCCGGTCGATTACATATTGTCTAAACGATAGAAATTAAGAATTTGAATTTAATTTAAAATTTGTGATCCCTTCTAAAATATTTAAAAGAATATTTCTTTGTATGAGAGAAATTTAACCCCTACACCCGGGACATAATTTCTGTTAGATTCCGCGCCAAGGCAACCTATTTTGAAAATTATAATTTTTTTTAAAAATGGTGTTTTGTGATAGAGACTAACGGAAAGCGGCACCCCTTACGTCCGATGTACGTTTTTCACAAAAATTCCTAATGAAAGGTTTAATTTAAAATTTGATTAAAACAATGTACCAAATGTATATACGGAAATATATATTTATATTAGATCATAAATATTTAAAACATAATAGTAGTAACAATAATGTACAAAAAGAAGAAGATTTTTAAATAAATATCATATGTTATACACATAATATAATATTTTATATACAAATGTAATATACATTACATAATGTTGTATACATATTAAATAAATACTATGTTATATAATATATAAATGTACTATACATATGATATAAATACTATATAATATAAATGTATACATAATATTAAGATAATATTAATAATATACATATATAAACGTAAAAAAGAAAAATATAATAAGTAATAAGAAAACAATATATATATATACATAATAATAATAATATAAATAAATAAACAGAAAATGACTAAAATAATAAAATAGAAACTTAAAAAACTAAAAAAAGGACGAAATTGAAAGGAAAGTAAAAATAGAGGGTATGCGGAGAGAAAGAAAGTGTAGCAGAATGGCTGTTTGTGTAATTTTTCCATTTAAAAAACTGAATTAATTAAATTAGGGGGCAAAATTGTAAAACAATTAAAAATTCCAGGGAATGATCGTGTGAATTTCCCATGCAAAAGGACCGAAAAAGCAATTTCTCCCTTTTAAAAAAATGCGGATCTTGGTCGGGTCGGGTTAAGTGTGCGGGTCGATGGGCAAAACGACGTCGTTTTGGGCTTAGACTCAGACGCCCTAAACGACGTCATTTTAGATAGGCCATAAATAGGTATTTTTGGCTAAAAAAATTATTTTATTCCCTAATATCAAAAAAAGGGTGAAATTCTCTCAATCACTCTCTGTCGGCCCGGTCACCGGCTCTCCCTGCATCGCCGCTTTCCTTCGCTCGTCGTCGGTGGCGCCACCGTCGCTGGCGGCCGGAAGTGCAAAGGTCGTACCTTTTCCGCCTCTTTTCAACGTTTCGATCTCGAATCCAACCTCGGATTTCAACGTAGAAACCTCTGTATGCGTAAATCTGAGTCACAAAGTAAGGTAGATTTAAATATTTTTGTACATTTTCGAATCTTTTTCACTTTGATTTCCTTTTTTACATATATTTTGGTTGTTTTCTTGTTCGAATTCGGATGATAATCCGGTGCAAAAATCTTTTTTCTCTTTTCTTTATAATTTCGAATTCCAGAAAAGCCTACATCCCATTACATCAGATTCGTATGGGTTTTTATACCCAGATTGATACATGCATACATAAAAAAACTAATCAACTTGTCTAATTTTTTGTAGGTTTTAGACGGTGGTGGACGGTGGCCGACACACGTGGCCAATGGTGGCGGTCGTGGTGGCCACGCGCGGGCAGTGAGGGTGGTAGGGTTAGGGTGCGGTGGCAGATGAGGGGTTGGTGTTAGGTTTTTAGGGTTATTAAGGTTTAGGGGTAATTTTGTAAAAAAAAAAGGTATTTTAGATCCGTGGTCATTGGGTAATTTTGGGTATTGGATCTGAAATGGGTTATTAGATTAGGTTTGTTGGGTTATGGGTTGAATTTTAATTTGGGCTAGGGTCTGTAATTCAATTGGGCTTAGAGGCCCGGACAGAAATGGTTATTACAGTTGCCCATCTTTGCTCATTGTGGTGCACAGAAATAGAGCAAAGACAAAAGAATAACCATTTTGTCTGGTAGATAAAGGTTTCTTTCTTTGGCCACCGCTTCTTCCTTAGACTTTTCTTGATCTTCTTTTTCGCTCTTGTAAGCAAAATCTTCAAAATAGAGGATCTGTTGGGGAAGACAAAACGAGTTAATCTGTTGCAGGAGACAAAATAAGCTCGGCTCGTTACGATATTGATGATGTCATAATGCTTGGAGAAAATTTGACCTAGCTGTAACGTTGACGAAGAGGCCAGGTCTGCAAAACTTGTTCCAGTTGCTACCTTGACAAAGACACGGGATCGAAAGATGAATGTTCAACCCAGCTACATCGAGGAAGTAGGATCGAAAGTCAATAAATTTTGATCCATAGCTTGGCTCACAGACTTCTTTTGCATTTTTCCCAAATGCACAGGGATCAACAGTTTTGAATTACCTTTATCGGTAGCCGTTTGCTCCGGTCTAGTTGTACCATTCCCCTGGGTACAATCAGTTTGTACCAATCATGACATTGGATTTTTCAAAGGATTTATTTTTCTCTGACCATTCGTGAAAATAGATTTTTGATGGACATTTGAATTATCCATTATCTTAAACTTTACCGACGTTTAAGCACGTTGTGCCAACATTTCTGTTGGACTTGTCAGAAACTTTGATCCAGTTGCATCATTGACAAAGAGACAAGATCGAAATTTGGTTTAGTCATCCCATAAACTGAAGGACAGAATTAGGTAACAGCAACTTAGGTCTCACTACGCTCTCAACAACAGAGTAAGAATAAGCAGCAACTTGAACCCAACCACACCATCAATGGAGGGACATGATCAGATATCAGCAACTTAGACTCTACTACACTATCAATGAAGAGGTAGAATCGAATAACAGCAACTCAAACCTTACTACCCCATCAAGGAGGAGCAGGAATGATCAACAACTTAACCCAGCCACACCATCAACGGAGGAACAGAATCAGATAACTTGGATTCTACCACACCATCAAATGAGAAGCAGAATATGATAACATCAACTCAAACCTTACTACACCATCAACGGAGGAGCAGGAATGAACAACAACTTGGACCTTACTACACCCTCAACGGCAGAGCAAGAACGAACATCAACTTGAACCCAGCCACACCATCAACGGAGGGACAGGATCGGATAACTTGGATTTTACCACACTATCAACGGAGAAGCGGAATTTGGATAACATCAACTCAAACCTTACTACACCATCAACAGAGAAACATGAATGAACAGCAGCTTGGACCTTACTACGCCCTAAACGGCAGAGTAAGAACAAACAACAATTTAAACCCAGCCACACCATCAATGTAGGGACAGGAACGAATAACTTGGATTCTACCACACCATCAACGGAGAAATAGAATTTGGAGAGCACCAACTTAAACCTTACTACAAAATCAACAGAGAAGTAGGAGTGAACGACAACTTGGTCCTCACCACGCCCTCAACGGCAGAGTAAGAACGAACAACAACTTGAACCCAGCCACACCATCAATAGAGGGACTATATCAGATAACTTAGATTCTACCACACCATCAACGGAGAAGCAGAATTTGAAGAACAACAACTCAAACCTTACTACACCATCAATAGAGAAGCAGGAATGAACGACAACTTGGTCCTCACTACGCCCTCAACAGTGGAGTAAGAACGAACAACAACTTGAACCCAACCACACTATCAATGAAGGGGCATGATCAAACCTAGACCTGGCTACACTATCAACAGAGAAACCCGACCGGATAATAAATCAGACCTAACTAATCCCTCAAATGAGGGGTAGGATCGGATAGCAATAACTTGAATCTAGCCACACCATCAACGGAGGGACAGGATCGGGTAACAACAACTTAGACTCTTGTCACGCCATCAACGGATGAACAAGATTAGAAGAGAGCAACTTGGATCTAGTTACGCCATCAACGGGGGAACCAGATTGAATAACAATGACTTGGAGCCAACTATTCTATCAACGGAGGGGCCGGATCGGAAGATGGAGCTTTAATTTTTTTGAATTTTTTCTTTATGATTTTTTGAGCTATAACTGTACGGGAGAGATAACATTCGAGAAAGAAGTTTAGTCCTAGTTGCACCATCGACAACAACACGCGATATGCAAAACGATAGATCCGTTACATCAAACTGACATGGAGGCTGGATCTGGACTAAATTGGTCTACCACCACTGTTGAAAAAAATTGGAAAAAGTCAGTATATCCTGAAAATAAAGAAAAACATTAATTAATTATTGTACGAAATTTTACCGTTGTTTCTGGACATTTAAGTTTTTCTGTATATTTGGCCTTCTTCGGGCTAAGGATTGATCATCATATTGTTACCCCCGCGATTAAGGTTCGTTGGTCTCTTCCCTGGACCTGTTTGTAAATGCATCATGAATGCGTCTGAATGTATGATGCATGCATTTGATGTTAAATGGTCCTAATAAATGTGCGAATGATGATTTTTCTGCCCCTCAAAGGGATGCCCCTAAATTTTCGTTGGTTGGATTGAGTTATCGGTCATATATTACGAAGATACCCCCAAAATTTCCTCAACTTTGATCATATCCTTATAGAGTTATCTTTCTGTGTGTATGCCCATTACAGAAATGCTTTGCCCCAGATTTAACTTTGGAAAATTATGATGTCTATGGTCAGGTTAAATCAGGGCGCAAGTCATATAGATTTTGACTCATGTTACACATGGGTACGATCAAATTAAGGTGAACAAAATGTATTTTCCATTGAACCTTATAGTTTTCGGCCCGTACAAAAGGCTCTCACTACCATCGGGCTTTAGGCAAGTGAGGTACGCAAAAAACATTTTTTTAAAAGAGATGAAAACTACAAAATGACCTATTGTAGTCAAAATTGTTCAACAACTAGCCTGGTCCAAATAGTCAAAATGAGGTATGCCCAAACACGTGTATCAAGAATTTTAGTTATAATCTTTGTGCTTCGGTACGGGATGCCCAATCTTATTCGGCCATGCAGGGTTTTCGATACCTAAGACACCAAGCTTGAGGTATTTTTCCATTAGCCTTTTAAAGCCCCAACAATTCTCGATTGTGTGGCCAACTTGTCCGGCATGGTAATCATATCTTGCATTGGGGTCGTACCATTTAGGAAACGGAGGTTGTATTGGGGCCTGGTGGTAAGGTGCCACTATATGAGCATTAAACATATCTTTGTACAAGTCTGTGTATGAAACTGGTAGTGGGGTGAACTCCTACTTTTCGGTGTTCTTCTTTTGAGCGTAGTCTTGGCTTGAAGAACCCTGGTCACTTGCAGCTTTGGGTTGTATCACTGTCGTCGGCTTTGCATAATTAACATTATAGACACTTGAAGTGTTCACTTCATTGTCCTTCTTCGCATATGATGTCCTCTTGTGGGATGAACTTTCGTCGATGGCGATTTTGTCATTCTTAACAGTGTTCTCAATAAGCTCACCAAATAAGACTAGATCGGAAAAATTGGTAGCTACATTTCCTATAAGGCGATTCAGAATTGGGCCTTCTAATGTTTGGATAAATATAGCCACTATCTCCTTCTCACCGAGTGGTGGTTGAACTTGGGCAACTACATCTCTCCAGCGTTGTTCGTATTGTCTAAAGCTTTTATTAGACTTCTGCTTCATGTGTTGTAGAGTCCAACGGTCTAGCACCATGTCATTGACGTACTGATATTGCACTAGAAAAGCTTTGGCCAAGTCTTTCCACGATTTTATCTGGTGATGACGTAGTTGATTATACCATCTGGTGGCAGGTTCGGCCAGGCTATCTTGGAAGCAGTAGATCAATAACTTGTCATCTCTACCATATCCCATCATTCTTAGGCAAAACATGGTAAGATGAGCACATGGACAACTCATCTCATAATATTTCTCGTATTTCGGGGCCTTGAACTTAGGGGGTAGCACCAAGTCTGGGACAAGGCTGAGTTCGTTAGCATCAAATCCAATGAAGGTGTCAACAACCTCTATGGCTTCCATCTTTTCCTCTAGTCGCTTGCAACGGTCCTCGATCTCCTTTGAAGTCTTCATTTTTGGTCTTTCGATGTCGACCAACTGATCCATTTCTGAGACAAAGTTTTTTGCTTAATTTACTCCAGGCTTAACACCTAATGCGGTGGGTATGTTCATATGGGAAGAGGTACCAACCTGATAGAGTGGTGACTTCCGTCGAGAAAGTATTCTTTGAGGGTCAAGTCAAATATCAGTATGTGGAGCAGTAAACCCCGGAGGATACACATGGCATTCGTTCACATCAACGGGACTTTCTGTAGGATTCGCAACAAAAGCCTCTCCTTGCTTAGGGAGTTTTTGTCCTAGCATTTGCGCTATTTGGCCTAGCATGTCTTGCTGGTATTTCTTGATTTGTTCCCCCATGTCTTGTTGGGCCTTAGCTAGTTGGTCTTTCATCTTCTTAGCCAAATCCGCTTGCATGTCTCTTTAAATTTGTTCAATGCGGTCCAATCTGTCCTCGTTCATCATTTTAGTCTTGCGTCGAGTTCCGTAGTGATGCTGAATTGGTTGACTTTTTTCTCTATTCAGTATCACTGTCATGGGGCATCCCAAGGATTAGTCTTAAAATTTTTAAGAATGAATGCATGTAAATGCAAGGTGCATGTCCTAGATGCGGAGGTACTGATTAAAAAATAGTTCCCGCGGCTCAACTTTTCAAACTCATAAGATTCGTTCACAACTTTGAATGTTGCATTGATATCTAGGGTACTAGATTTTCTCCCGATGATGAATTTTTTCAAATTGGGAACCAGTCGTGAATACTTCGTGCGAATAAAATGCAAGAAATTAAAATGATGGTGTCATGCAATTGATGCAAAATGAATTTAACATGATGCGATAAAAAAGAAACAAGGTCAGTTCGGATAAAAATAATAAAATAAATAAATTAATAAAGTAAAAAAATAAAACAGATAAAAAAACTGTACATAAAAAACAAATAAAGGCACCAAAGCCTAAAAAGGGTGACAGCTAAAAGGGCAGGGTTTCGCATGGTTTAAAAGGTTGGCTCCTATGACTCACTATGTGAGGTTCGAATCTAAAGTAGAGGGTACATGAACTGTCGCTAGGCCATCTATTTGGGAGGATACATTTCTCTAGGTCAGTGCGGAGATGAAGATCTCACGGAGACGAAGGTACCGATGTATCCCGGAAGTGATCCACTATCCTGTACGTAGGCGATACCTCACGAAGGTGTGACTTCTCACTCCCACTTAAAAGGGATGGAGCTCGGGTACAGAGCTCATGATATGCAAAACCAAGAAAAATAGATTTAAAAAAATTGTAAAAATTTTAAAAAGAAGGGATCACAAAATAAATCAAACCGATTTATAGTTTCCACTCGTTAAGACAAAAAGTAACCGACTCGTGGCTTGACTCTCTAAAAAATGTCCCCAATGGAGTCGCCAGCTATAACAACGGCCCTGCCCCGGTAGGGGAGCTCGACGCGTTCTTACGAAAAAATTTGGTTTTGAATGGAATGGAGTCGCCACCGGCCACTCGGTAGGCCGGACACCGTTAAAAGTTAACTAGAGATCCAAAAAGTTTGGGTTCGGGAGTCAGTTACGTGTGGGGAAGGGTGAGCACCCCCACAACGCCCAAAATTGGTACCCAACCGATTACATATTGTCTAAACGAGGGAAATTAAGAATTCGAATTTAATTTAAAAATTGTGATCCCTTCTAAAATATTTAAAAGAATATTTCTTTGTATGAGAGAAATTTAACCCCTACACCCGGGACATAATTTCCGTTAGATTCCGCACGAAGGGAACTTATTTTGAAAATTATGATTTTTTTTTAAAAATGGTGTTTTGTGATAGAGACTAACGGAAAGCGGCACCCCTTACGTCCGAGGTACGTTTTTCACAAAAATCCCTCATGAAAGGCTTAATTTAAAATTTGATTAAAACAATGTACCAAATGTATATACAGAAATATATATATATATATATATATATATATATTAGATCATAAATATTTAAAACATAATAGTAGTAACAATAATGTACAAAAAGAAGATTTTTAAATAAATATCATATGTTATACACATAATATAATATTTTATATACAAATGTAATATACATTATATAATGTTGTATACAAATTAAATAAATACTATGCTATATAATATATAAATGTACTATACATATGATATAAATACTATATAATATACATATATACATAATACTAAGATAATATTAATAATAATATACATATATAAACGTAAAAAAAGAAAAAAATATAATAAGTAATAAGAAAACAAAAAATATATAATAATAATAATAATAACAGAAAATGACTAAAATAATAAAATAGAAACTTAAAAAACCAAAAAAGGACGAAATTGAAAGGAAAGTAAAAATAGAGGGTGTGCGGAGAGAATGAAAGTGGGGCGGAAAGTCTTTTTGTGTAATATTTCCATTTAAAAACTGAATTAATTAAATTAGGGGGTAAAATTGTAAAACAATTAAAAATTACAGGGACCGATCGTGTGAATTTCCCACGTGGAAGGACTGAAAAAGCAATTTCCCCCTTTTAAAATTCGAGAATCTTGGTCGGGTCGGGTTGACTGAGCGGGTCGATGGGCAAAACGACGTCGTTTTGGGCCTAGACTCAGACGCCCAAAACGACGTCGTTTTAGATAGGCTATAAATAGGTATTTTTGGCCAAAAAATCATTTTATTCCCTGATATCAAAAAAAGGGTGAAATTCTCTCAATCACTCTCTGCAAAGGTCGCACCTTTTTCAGCTCTTTTCAATGTCCCGATCTCGAATTCGACCTCGGATTTCAGCGTAGGAGCCTCTGTATGCATAGATCTGAGTCACAAAGTAAGGTAGATTTAAATTTTTTTTTGTATCTTTTCGAATCTTTTCACTTCGATTTCCTTTTTTACATATATTTTGGTTGTTTTTTTTGTTCGAATTCAAATGATAATTCGGTGAAAAAATCTCTCTTCCCTTATCTTTATAATTCCGAATTCCAGAAAAGCCTCCATCCCATTACATCCGATTCATATGGGTTTTTATACCCAAATTGATACATGCATACATAAAAAAAAACTAATCAACTTGTCTGATTTTTTGCAGGTTTTGGACGGTGACCGACGCGCGTGGCCAATGGTGGCACGCATGGCGGCCACGCGCGGGCAGTGAGGGTGGTATGGTTAGGGTGCGGCGGCAGATGAGGGATTGGTGTTAGGTTTTTAAGGTTAGGGGTAATTTCTTTTTTAAAAATGTATTTTGGATCTGGGTCATTGGGTAATTTTGGATATTGGATCTAAAATTGGTTATCAGATTAGGTTTGTTGAGTTATTGGTTGAATTTTAATTTAGGCTATGGTCTGTAATTCAATTGGGCTTAGAGGCCCGGACAGAAATGGTTATTACAGAGGCTTTGCATGATATAGCGTGGCTTAATCTTTCCATGGTTAAGTTGAAGAGATAAAGGGACAAGGGAATTCCTTGTCTAATACACCGCAAAGGCTTGAACTCATCATTGCACACACCATTCCATTGAACTTGCATTGTTGATGAAGAAACACATTTCATTATCAAGGAAACAAGAAAAGCCGGGAGTCCCGCATCTGTCAAGGTGTCCTCAATGAATTCCCATCAAAGACGGTTAATTGCTTTTTGGAGGTTCACCTTAGTGGCCATCCATACAGTGCCACGTTTCTTTAAGTTCGTGGAATGAATAATCTCCTGATTAGCAATCATATTTTCTGTGATGCTGCAACCCTTAAGGAAACTGGTTTGATAAGGACCTGTAAGATAGGGTAGGACAGATTGAAGCCTCCTTACAATGATTTTGGTGATGAGTTTATACAGAATAAAACACAGGCTAATCGACCGAAAATCCGCAAAAGTCTCCGGGTGTTCCACTTTAGGAATTAAGACGATCCCCGTCCGATTAAGAGTCGGTGGAGTATCCCCGCCATGGAAAATAGATTGGATCATATGGCAAATAGAAGGTCCTATTGTAACCCAATTTTGTTGGTAAAATTGGGCATGAAGTCCATCGATTTCAGAGGCCTTTCGCGGAGACATGGCAAAGAGGGCCTATTTAATTTCAGGTTCAAGGGGTATGGAGACCAAGGAGCCAAGATGAGTGTCGGATAAACTAGGGAACATGCCATAATACGGCAGCAAAGGCGGTTGTATATGGTTCATGGAGAATAGCGCAACATAGAAAAAAATGCCTCGGCTCACAACTGGTCAGCATCATTACACCATTCGTTATCAGCAATCTTCAACGAGCGAATGGTTTTATTCCTCTTTTGGATCATTGCTTTAGAAGTAACGAGTATTGCGGTCACCAAATTTAATCCAATATATCCATGACATTTGTTTCCAATGCAGTTTCTCCTGGTCAAGGATTAACTCGAGGTCTTGGAGGAGTTTCGATTCATGTTTGACCATATTGCTAGTGCGACGCTGATCCAAACATCTTTGAACACCTTTAAGGCGAGCCATAATAGTTTTTTTTTTTTTATTCTAGCCAATTGCACCAAAGACCTCACGATTCCAATTTGAAGCCGCCTCATTTTTAAATGTGAATAATTTATCCTTATTTTCAAATGCATATAACCAGAGTCGGATTTTGACCTGTAACATAGTGCCACATTTTCTAAGAAGCCCAATTTTTGGTGTTAAGCCCATCTGTTTTTTTTTTTTTTTTTAATTTTCTGGATCAAACATCATTAAACGAGGGTTTCTCTCTCCCCCATTATTAATGGGATTTCCTTCACCAAGATTCGCACACCATTCTTCCTCATTCCTCTAATATTTCATTTACTTTTATAATTTTCTAATCAATTTTTGGCACTTTCCATCCTCCATTATTCTTTCTTTAATTTCTTATTAAATTTACTTTTAAGCCTATCTCTTGTTTCTCGTAATTAGTTGAGCAATGATTATGTAAGAAACCTTCAAAATCTTTGGATTGATTTCAATTGAACAATTAATTCAATTTTTCCTCAATTAAACCGTCATATTATACGCCCTTCAAACGACTAATTTTTTTTTCCAATTATAAAACACAACCCAAGTTCAACATTTCTTCATCATCCTTCCTCAATTTTATTTTGTTTCTCAAAAAAAAAGAAAAACTTCGGCAATTGCAAAGTTACAAGTTTCTAATCTTCATCATCAGGCTTTCTATTGGAGGTAAAATCATGTATTTTTTTTTTTGCATCTGTTGTGCTCCTAATCTTTAAATTATATATTTTTCTATGTGCGATATTATTTTTTGCTGGATAATGTTGTGCTTATACTTATAGTAGGGGTCTCATTTTGTTATAAGAATAGGGCCACAAAAAACTATAAGACGACCTTGCGTATAACTCACTAGTGCATATGATTATCATCTTGTTTCGAGTACAAAATATGTTTCAGAATTAATTTATAATTTCTCAACGCAAAAAGTGTACCTCGCCTTCAAGAAACATTCTAAAACTAAGGCTGATAGTTTATTGCATTAGTTGATTATATATAAATGTTTGATAAAATTAATTGTTAGGTGATAATTATTGCTTATTCGAACAAGCAAAATAATATATAAGGATATGATTGTATTTAATACTTGTTTGAATAGTTTAATATTTATCAATATTTAGTATTTATTAATATGTATTAGATAATAAAAATTACTTTTTAATATAACATTAGTAAGCATATTTAAAGGATGTATATATTAATTTCTTATTTATAGAATTATCTCTTTAATAGAATTTTATTAATTATTAAAACTAAATGATTTTTGAAGTATATGTATTAATTTAATTTATTTTAATGGAAAACAATTATTTAAATTATATATGAGAATGTCGTATGTGAATTATTCAAATTTAAGTTATTTGGAGAATCATCTTTGAAATGGTAAAGGACAAAGAGCTTTTAAAACATTTTATATAAAATCCTCCCACTCCAAAAAAAAACTTCTCATAGTAAAATTTTCAATTTCAAAGGATTCACACCAACCTATATTAACGAATTTAACTGGTCAATAATCTAAAAACAATCACAACCTTTAATTTTAGCTCAAAACTATATTCATCGGAAAAAAATCTTAGTGTCTTTTTTCAAACAAATATGGACCAATGATCCTCTCCTCCATCCTAATTGTTGTATTATATCACATGATTCCATCAAATGCTTGGTCACTGTCTCTGTTTTGTTTCCTTCTTCGCTATCAAAACTAGGGGTGCTTACTAAGCGATTCGATCGTGAGTTGAGTAGTACTCGACTCATGCTTATTAAAAAAATATTGTTGCTTGACTTGACTCTTTGCTCGTTGAGCTCAATAAAATTTTGTTCGACTCATGCTCATTAAAAAATCTCGTTGCTCAACTCGACTCTTTGCTCATTAAGCTCATCAAAATTGTTACCTTGTTTTTTTAAATATAGGTATGATCTAGCGATAGTATTAGAGTTTAATATAAACATACAAATTCAGAAAAACGTGAGGACTGTAGAGATAAATAAATGAATATGTCATAATTGAGTTAGAGATGAAGTCGATATTCTAGTGTAGGGATCTTTTCATTTTCTTAACAATCTTCGACGAACAACAAATGAGAGAAACCCTTTCAATTTTTTCTTATGGATCTTAGAATTGGTCTCAATTGGTTGCTTAAAAATCAAGTGCCGAAATGCGTCAAGAAAAGGAAAAGAATGAAGAGTAAGGTGAAACTAATTGAGAATCATCACCCGTCAAGGAAGAAACCTTGAATAGACATGCCCATTAAAACCTTCAATGCATCTATCCAACATCTTGTAAAGTAGAATTTATCTAGACACCAGCTGGAAGATGTTAATTTCCATATGAAAATGATTGAACATTCGATGGGAAAAAGCAAGCAATTGATTGAAGAAACAAGGAACATGGAAATGATGGTTTTAATTCAAGATTCGATGAGTGCATCAGAACATAAACAAGAAAGGGCATGTCTTTGTGCTGGTAAAATAAATAAATGAAGAATTGTCGATAAAGTTGGAGCGGCCAAAATTCACTCAGGTTTTTCTTGATTAATGATCGACAATTGGACCACATGAGATCTGTCTGCAGTTGTAGGATTATTATAGAGTAACACCCTGAACTATCCAAATCACTTTTGCCCATGAGCATTAGGGGTCATTTGTAACGGAACCCATTTCAGCTTATTCATTTTCGATGCTTCCTTCTTACATATTTTTCTCAAATGTTAAATATTTTACATTCTTTGATTCTTTTAATATTTCATTTATTCTTTGTTATGGGTTAGTTTTTGTTCTCCCATGCATCTATGTATATATTTTCTCCATCATTTTCTATCAGGTCCTTGAATATTAATTGCAAGAGTGATCATGAATTAAGTTCAGAGATCAACTTCGAAAATGTGACTCTCTTCTAATTTATTTATGCCAACTGAAGACATCAATGAGTGTTCAGGAATCTCAGGAAAATCCCAAATACAAACTTGGAGTGAATTTTCCTCTTAGGAATTGTTGACTAAGATCCTTAAATGAAGTGATAACGCTAAAACATCTACCACCTGAATACTGTTTTTCTTCAAAGATATTTGTATATGGGAGGACATTTAGAATTCTTTCATCTCCCTTCACAAAGAAAGAAAATAAGAAAACATTCGTAGTTGTCCCTCTTTGATCCTGTTAATTTTCTTTTGATTGAACCCAAACCAAGGATCACCCCTACACTAGGGCAAATAGGATGAAAGTTTATTTGCAAGTGAAAGATGTTTGTTTTTTTATCATGCTATGATACTGATGCCCTGTGAATTAAGGGCAAGAAACAAAAGTGAATGCATTTAGTATAAGACCAAGAAAGACATGTTGAATAAAGGTGGGAATTCTAAATCAACTTAAAAAAGAGAAAAAGAAAAAAAAAAGAAAATAGTGGAAAGTTTGTGTTCAAAGAGTCAACTGAATCAAGTTGAAAATTGTTGACATGAAAGTTGAAGCAATTGGAAGAGAAAACACAAAGTTGAAAAAGTGTAAAGGAAACACAAGTGACACATGTGAGATCTTCCATCAAATGAATCAATATCTAAAGGAGTAGTGAAGGATTGATCACATTTGATTTTGAGGAAAAAAATGAACTCTAGGGTGAAAGCTTAGAAATGGGCATTCTAGACTGATCCAAAAAAGAAGGAAAAAGATAAAAGAAAGACGAAAGTATTTTAGTTAAGCATATTCAGACTAAGGAATACAGAAATGAGATTTCACTTGGAAGAAATGCTCATTGGTTTCATCATAAACACTTATTTGAGCCAATACATCATTTCTTTCATAGCTGTAAGCCACAACCTACATTACAAGTCTCAAAAGACCATTTTGATCATATACGAGTATTGAAATAAGGAAAGTTTGTCTTCAGAATACATCACGCTTATCAAGGTTAACCTTTCTTCAAAGATTTCTATACTTCTAATGCATGATTGAGATCAGAAAAGAGAGACGGATAGTGCATGGTGAGTCAGTGAGGTAAAGAGTGTCACTTAAATGGGATAGAATTAGGTACATGGGAAATGTTTTTCTTGAAAGTCTAATAATTTGGAAGGAGTCACATTTGAGTTGATCTTTGCCAATTTGGTCCAAAGGTGATATTGCACTTGATATTTAGGAGCCTAATTTTGATTTTATTTTCTCATGTTTGTCATGACTTATCAAATTGTTCCATTTTCTCAAAATTTAGTAAAGTATTATTTTGAGCCTTTTACTCACCGCTTCAACAAGTTTCTTGTAGATAAATTGTTTAGGTATAAGAAAAACAAAGGATTTTATGGTTATTACTATGATGTACCAATCCTTTAAGTGCAGATAGAAAATGAGGTAGTCTCGATACTTGTTTAATGATGAAAAATATGTCGAGGAAATGACATTTAAACAAAAGATGCAAGAAAACGACACAAATAATCATGGGGCAAAGAGAGAATGTAGATCATTTTTGGGGCAAAAGCTGCCGCAAGATCAGTCCATTGAAGGTTCATATTATTCAAAAGTAGAGATCAATACTTTCGAAGAATTACAAGACAAGAAAGTTTTTTTTTCAAAAAAAATGAAAAAATGCGGTGAATATTGAAGTGAGAAAAGATTAATAGAGTTCACAAGCTAGAACAACAGAAGTTAATGATCTCTTTTTGAATCATGAAATAAATGCTGGCAGAGAAGTTGAATGAAGAAGTATCAAGAATGGTTTTATAAGAAAATAGTGTTCACTAGTACTCAAGTTTTTTTCCGATGTGAAGTGCATGGTAAGACATGACAAGAAAAAGGTTTATATGTTGAATTCACGAAAAAGCAAGCACGTGTTCCATTAGAATTGAAATTAGTCTTATTTGGAGTAAGAAAAACCATCATTGTAATAAAAAGGAAATGAAAAGAAGAAAAGAAAGAAACAAGGTGAAAACCCGCAATGGCATTTCAAAAAAAAAGAAAAAAATGAGGTGAAAACTCGAAAGGGTGTCTTGAGAAAAGCAATCTAAAATGAAAACCTGAAAATGCGATTTAGAGCAAAAGTTATAGAGATCCTAAAGATTGAACCTGAGTGTGAGATTGGTTACTTTGTCAGCAAAATGAGTTTGAAAATGATGAAAGGAAACTTTGAGCTTTTCTGAAGGAGAAAGCTCACCCAAGTGTTCCTCAATTAACATCATTCATGCATCATATATAGTTAGGCATCCATAAGTAAGGGCATGCTAAATCATACATTCAAAACATTTTTATATTTTTGGTAGGAATTTAATAATCAATAAGGAACAAGAAAATATTTCAACCTACAGCTTCAGGATTGAAGGAGTAGACTCAGTCATATATGTTCTAAACCTGGAAAGAGATCGATCAACAGAGGAAGAGAAACACGAGATCCTCTGTGAGTTTCAAATTGAACGATTGAGACTCCTTAGGTAGAAAAAGTAGTGACCCTAAAGATCTCAGCTCTTCAAGCTAGAAATTGAGGATATTTCATATTGCTTCAAGTTGAATTCTTATTAATTGATGATATTTCTTTTTGTAGATTCAGTTTTTTCCTAGAGGAGGAGGTGAATCAGCATTCCTAGCAAAAAATGAAGAGCTCCTAATGAGAAGAACTCGCCCAACAAAGAATATAGAGTTCATAATAAGAAGAACTCGACTAGCAAAAAATAAAGAACTCATAATGAGAAGAGCCTGCCTTTTGAACAATGAGGAGTTCCTAATGAGAACAACTCACTTGTTCAATGCATTTATAAAGAGGTAGATCAACATTTCCAACAGAGAATGAGGAGTTCTTAATGAGAAGAACTCGCTTGTTTAACACCTTGACAGAGAAATGAATCAAAATTTTATAAGAAATGAATAGTATAATCGTTCTAGGTTTTGCCGCATTTCAGAAGAATGGATGGTTCAACTTTTTCAGCCCTCTTCAACATTTCAAAGGAATAAAAAGCATAACGAATCCAGGCTTTGCCGCATTTCAGAAGAATGAATAGTTTATCTTTTTCAACCCTCATCAATATTTCAGAAGAATGAAGTGTGTGATCGTTCTGAGCTTTATTGGATTTTAGAAGAACGGATAGTTTAACTTTTCGTACTTCGTCAACATTTTAAAGGAATGAGGAGTATAATGATTCTGGGATTTGCAACATTTCAGAAGAACAGATAGTTTAACTTTTCAGATTTTATCAAACATTTTAGAAGAATGAAGAGTGTAATTTTTCTGGGCTTCACAGTATTTTAGAAGAACAGATAGTTTAGATTTTTAGACTTCACCAATATTTCAGAAGAACGAAAGGTGTCACTGTTCTATGATTCGTCAACATTTCAGAAGAATGGATTGTGTAACTTTTCAGCTTTTGTGAACATTTCTAGAATAAAGAATAGTTTAATTTTTAAACTTCATCAACATTTTAGAAGATTGAAGAGTTAGATTGTTTTGGACTTCACCAACTTTACAGAAGAACTTGTTTATTCAACACCTTTACATATAAGTGGATCAACATTTCTAATAGTGACTGAGGACCAACTTTTCTGTAGAGAAAAGTGGGCCAACATTGCCAAGAGGAATAAATGAGTTCATAATGAGAAGAATTGATTCAAACTTCGCAGTTAGCCTTTTCAGAAAGATTGAGAAGTTCATAATGAGAATAACTTGTTCAAGATTTCTAAGAAGGGAAATACAGATTGTTCATGGGAAAATGGAGTTCATAATGAGAAGAACTTGTTTGTGTTTTCAAAAAAAAGAAGAAAAGTCGGGAGTTCATAATGAGAAGAGCTCGTGGATCGGTATTTTTAGAAGAATGGGAAGTTCATAATGAGAAGAACTAGCTCAGACTTCGGTTCAACCTTGGCATAAGGATTAGGAAGTTTATAATAAGAACTTGTTCAAGCTTTCTGAAAGGGAAAGAGTGGAAGTTTATAATGAGAAAAACTTGCAGCTCAAATGACAGCCAGATGGTTCAGACAAAATTCGTGTCTTTTCAGTCTTTCCCAATTCCTGTTCCACAGCAATGAGCAAAGAGGAGCAACTGTAATACTCGTATTTTATTCGGGTACATACATATATATACATATATACACATATAATACATTTTCTTAAATAAATAAATATTGATAATCCATAAATCCAAAATAGTTTAAATGTCCATATACAAAGCCCATCTATATATAATATTCCCGAAAGCCCACTACAATGCCAAGCCCAAATTCCTAAAGCTTTACTACAGTTAAATACCAATCCAAAAAAACCAATTTTAGCTCTTTTCTGCCCAAAAATGCCACATGAAAGACACTCATTGGTCCAAACCAAATGGCACGGATCTGTGTTTCTTCAAGCCTTATCTGGATCCAGCTGACATGACATCAGCACAATGACGCCAGTCATAATTTCAGCGGGTCAACTCACCTATAAAAGGAAAGAGAGAAAATGTCAGAATTAATGACAAACATTAATAAAAATATTATCACCATATAATTTTAGAGTTTAAATATGGATGGTGCTCAAGTGTAATTGGGTGTTATCTCATATAAACTTTGAAATTAAATAATATTCATAGGTTAAATAACACATGAATTCAAATTAGAGTCTTTTTAGACTAGCAATTAAAATGAACCATTCCATAATTAATCATGAACAAAAAAACCTTTTATATGTGAGATATATTTTTGGAATATGAATAGAAGTGCCTTGAGCGTATAAGGGATGTTTCCAATTTATATTCGAAGAAAAAATATATTTCCTTACAAAAAGAATATTTTCGTTTTGAACATAAGCCCAATTAATAATTAATGATTAAATTAAATTCAAATTGTTATTTAAAAATGCCACGCAAAATTAAAGGTGCCAATTTCAGGTGTTTGTGGGGGTGCTAATCCTTCCCCACATGTAATCGACTTCTGAACACATTTTTTTTTAAAAAGATCTCTGGTTATTTTATGATATTCGATCACTTTAAATTAGGGTTTTAAATCCGTAATTTAAAAGGAAACGATTATTTTTGAAAAGAAAAAGAATGAAGAGTAAAGTGAAACTAATTGAGAATCATCAGCCGTCAAGGAAGAAACCTCGAATAGACCTGCCCATTAAAACTTTCAACACATCTAGCCAACATTTGACGGCTGATGATTCTCAATAGTTTTGTCGAAATCATTTTTTAACCGATAAAATAGTTTGGATGATTATTTTGAAAATTAGAGTTTTATGTTAAATTCAATTTTTGAAAAGATTTACAGTCGCCACCAGTCATTTTAGTAGATCGAAAACCATAAAAAACAACCAGAGATTCATTTTTTAAAAAAATAGGGTTCGAAAGTCGATTACGTGTGGAGAATGATTAGCACCCCCACAAGCGCTCAATATCGGTACCTTTAATTTTGTGTGGCATATTGATACCCTTATACGAATGAAGAGTAAAGTGAAACTAATTGAGAATCATCACCCGTCAAGGAAGAAACCTCGAATAGACATGCCTATTAAAACTTCAACACACCTAGCCATCATTTGACGGCTGATGATTCTCAATAGTTTTGTCGAAATCATTTTTTAACCACTAAAATAGTTGGGATGATTATTTTTGAAAATTAGAGTTTTTATGTTAAATTCAATTTTTGAAAAGATTTACAGTCGCCACCAGTCATTTTAGTAGACCAGAAACTATAAAAAAACAACCAGAGATTCATTTTTTAAAAAAATTGGGGTTCGAAAGTCGATTACGCGTGGGGAATGATTAGCATCCCCCAAGTGCCCGATATCGGTACCTTTAATTATTAACTTGCATATGTTTTGAATGGAAATATTCCTTTTATAAGGAAATATATCTTTGCTTCGAATATAAATTGGAAACACCCCTATACGCTCGTGGCACCTCTATTCACATTCCAAAAATATATCTTGCATACAAAAGTTTTTTATGTATAATTAATTATGGTCTAATTCATTTTAAGTGATAATCTAAAAAAGGCTCTAATTTAAATTTGTATTATTTAATCTATGAATATTATTTAACTCCAAAGTTTGCATGAGATAACACTCAATTACGTTTGAGCACTATCCATATTAAACCCCAAAGTTATAGATAATATTCTCCTACTAATTAATTATTCTAATTATTTAAAGTTCTAATCTTATTAAGGCTCTAATTAATTAATCTAAATTATTTATCAATTTTCTAATATTTTAATGAATGTTAAATATTCTATTTAAGAGCCCATGTTAAACAATATCCAATTACATTTGGACACCAATCAAATTGGAACTCCAAAATTTCCCGCTCAACACTCATTAATTTTTACAATTATCTATCTTATTCAAATTATTAAAGGCCTAACGAGAACTTAAAACATTTAAGTCACCTAATGATACTATATGATACAATTAAATCAAATAATTTAAGCAAATTAATTAAACAAATACATACATTTAATTAAACAATTAAAACAAGACCAAATTGAAAGAAATTTAAAGTTGAACTTCTAATTTTATTTAAAATGGAGACTGAATTACAACAATTAAAAACCTGATTCCCAAATTACAAGAACCCAAATATTTGGGCGTGAGCTCGACCTGGGATTCACGAGCTTGTCGGCGCAGGGATCATGCCTATATAAAGGCATTATCAGCAACCCCATTTTCTTTTTTCTTTTTCTTTAGATTTTACTCTCTCTCTCTCTCTAATCGTCCCTCTTTCTCTAAAACCTTTGCCCGTAAACACTCATTTTCTAGAAACTACACCCAAAAACGGATCAAAATCCTCATTTTCACTTGAGTTCATATGGTGTTCATCACAAACGTGATAAACATGAAGAACAATGAAACCAGCCAACATTACATCCACCACTCAGATCTTCACCCACCGTTCGTCGGCCTCCTTTAGCCGACTATCGCCTAAAACCCTAGTCATCCCTAACCTAGCTCGGGCGACAATGAAGCAATTTTCAGTCATCTTCGAACGATTCTGGACTGCCGTTTCCTAAACCAAAATTTCCCCTTTTCAAATCTTAAACCTAGATCTAAGCCCGGTTCGATAGAACCACCCATCTCAGCCCTCTTAAAACCTAATACACCCATCCCGACACCCGTTTTCGACTCCATAGTGACCCAAAATCAATCCGGCCACCATGCAACTTCCTCAACCGCCATATTGTAAAATTATGGAGGGGAAAAGACTCGTAAGTTTTCCTTAAATCTCAATCTTAAAACATGGAAAGTGGATCTGATATATATATATATATATAGCTACACTATGTAAAACTCAACTAGTTTTACACTAATCCATGACTATTGGATGAGTGAAATAAATGGATGAGATTAGAAGTAGTATATGTGAAGATTATCAATTGAAAAAAAAACAAGTAAGGAGTTAATCTCATCCATCCATTTCACTCATCTAATGGTCAAGGATTAATTTAAAATTAGTTGAGTTTTACATAATGTAAGAGGATCCTAACCCTATATATATATATATATTTCTTGCTAGAGTTGGTGAAAAATAAAAGGGAATATACCTTCCCGTCCGTAAATTGAAGCTCTGATCTACACTTCCGACGGTAGTTGGGCTACTTCGACGTCCTTCCTATTTCCGATAACGGCTCAGCTACCTGAGGTAATTCTCTCTCCTCTTTCATTATCGTAATTAATACTAATATTATTAATTGTGTTATTAATTGCGCCTAACACACACACTCACCTCCTTTATATATGTGAGTGCGGTATGACATCACGGATGATATCACATTGTTGACGTCATACGCCAGCTATATCCAAATTAGAGGAGAGAAATACAATCCGTGTGAAACGGTCTGGACCCATTTTTTACTACCACATGGCATATTTTGGGTGGAAAAAGGGATTATCAGATTAGGATGGCAACGAGGCTGGGCGAGTTAGATTTTTTGACCGTCTTGACCCTAACCCGAAATAAAATAGTCTCAAACCAACCCCTACCCGAATAGAGAAATATTATAATTTTACTCGCCCCGAACCCGCCCCGAGGTTTGACATATAAACCCATCCCTGATCTGACCCGACTCAAATTTTTAAATTTTTTCCCATCAATTCCAGATTTTCTCACCAAGCAAACAAAACAAACTGAAAAAAAAACTGGATATCTCTAAAACAAAATAATATGAAATAAAATGCCTATGAAAAACATACACTTTTTTCTCATGTTTAATATTTTTGAAGAAAAATAATACTTTTTCTCATGAAAAATACTAGAATAAAAGAGTAGAAAATTACCTAAAAAGCATCGATCATAATAAGGAAATAACATGAAAGAAATGTCTAAAAATACTTTTAACAATGAAATGATAAGTGAAGGGTAGATATCGCGTCCACGCTTGAATGATTAAGGAAGAACATACAATAAGAAAAAATAATAAATGAAAAAGAAAAGAAATAAAAGAAAATTGAAGAACAAAATGGAAAAAGAAAGAAAGAAAAAGTTCAGAGAATTGAGGTGAAAACCAAAAAAATGAAAAGGTATGACCTAAGATAGGTATATATACATAGTGGCAATTTTGTAAATGTGATAAAATATTTATATAATTAAAATTTCTCGGGTAGGGTCAGATCGGGGATTTTTTATCCTAAACCCGACCCTACCCCAATCCTGACTTTTTTATCCCTAAAACTCACCCCACCCCGAAGCCGATTTTTTAAGAAAAAAACTCGCCCCTATATAGTCGGGTCAGATCGGGACCCGTCGGGTTCGAATTTTTTTGCCATCCATATATTAAATTATTTTGTGTTTGTTGGGTTAGGTATTTGCTGTAAATGAGTTGTAATATATGGGATTTGGGCATGAATTAAATTTGAATTGGGCTTTTTGAAATTGTAAATGAACATTATAGACTAAAATGAATTTATTTTTGGATCTGTTTTATTTATTTATTATTTTTTATAAGAGAAATATATTTATATACCTATACTCGAATAAAATTTAGGCATTACATTAGTTATAAAAGAAAAAGGAAAGGTTTTAATAAAAATAAAAAGAATTACTAAATATTATAATTTAATTTTTTATTATTACAATTATCTTTTTTGAATTCTTGGGAAATACCAATAGTTTTAAAAATTTCAAACCAAATATTTTATAAGTAAATTACCTAACAAGTCATTGAACTTTTCTAAATTTTCAACTAACATCGAAATTTCTTGGAACATTATTTTTTAAGGGAACCACCAAAAAATATTTAAAAGTTATAAAAAATAAAGAGCTGCTCGCGAACTTATCGAGTCAAGTTGGGTCTTTCTCGACTCGACTAGCTAAGATCTCGAATCATACTTGAACTCGAGATGAGTTATTTTAAGTCGAGAGTTAACTGAATTTTGACCGAGTTGAGCACAAACTGATCGCGAGCTGTTCAGTTCAATTTTTATTTTTACAATAAAGGAGAAAATCATTCATTCAAAGGAAAAAAAGAACATTCGAAACAAATCCCAAGAAAAGCCAAACAAGGCATGGCAAAGCCACCAACCACAAAAGGAGAAAAACAACCAACAAGGAAAACAAAAGCAAAACCAACAAAATAAAAACATAACATGAATCCCAAGCAAACCGGTCCACACTCGAACAGGTGACATCTCTGCGAGATCTCTATTCAAAGGCAGGCTTTCTTTTTGGGCCAAGAGAGAATCTTGTCATTAGAGATGCTCTAAGAGCCAAACTGGAACCAAGGGAGACCAAAAGGGACGAGCCACCAAACAGTGTGAAACTCATATCCCTAAAAGCAAACAAAGCAAATATGAAGCAACAACCTTTGACAAACCAATCAAACGGCCAAGGATCAAACTCGACAAAGTCCATAAAGAGGGAAACATGAATGATCCATGGGTTAGGAAAGGAAGGGAGGGAAGGTGCCGGAAGAAGAAACGGATGACTATGCTGGTAACCAGGCCATACCATCTAACCCTCTGAACCCTTAGCCGATGAGAGAAAGTTCTTGCTTTCAAGAACTCCATGGCTTCAGAGGAAGAACCGATCGACGACTGAAGGACTAATTTTCAACGAACAGCGACCGGGAAGCCTAGCCAAAAGCCGAGGGCTAGGAAGACGAAAATGCTCCACCATCAGACATGAGAGAGAGGGGAGAGTGGTCGGAAGAGACCGAGCTATCCCCGGTGACGCCGGAGCCATCTGAGCGGTGGCACCTTGGAAAACAAAATGAAATAGAACTTTAAAACCGTGGAGACTTGTTGCAGAGCTTTTTTTTTTGTTCTTTTTTATTCTGAAAAAAAATAGCTGCTCAATTCAATTAGTACCATGTCAAAACTAAACAAATCAAAATAGAAAAAAGTATTCGTTGATAGATTTGAAAAGTTTAAAATCTTCCCCTTCAATGCTTACCTTTTCTATAATGAATATGAACTTGCAACATTAATGTTCCAGCCATCTTAATTACTCATTAATCAGGGACAAATGCAAGACTTTATGTAAAGGGTGTGAACTATTAGGAAGTTATATTAAAAATGTAGGGTGCGAAGTTACAAAATTTTAGGGAAGTATGAAATTAGATTCTCAATAGAAAATATAAATAAATATCTAAATTATTAGAGAATTTAAAATATTCAAGGGTGTGACTTCCCTCAGTACTCTTGAGTCCATTAATGTTATAATTTGCACTCTAATTTTTTTAATAGAATTTGCACCCTACTTAGGGGTGTGAAAAAAAAAACGTTACCGTTAACCATAATCATTAACAGGTATAACCGTTCATTTTATAGGTTAATTAAAGTAATCGTTAAGGTTAATCGATTTCAATTAACCAATTTGATAAAAAAAAAAGATGGTTAATGTTTAACCTATAGGTACTTTTTTGAACTAAGTATGAAGTTTGTGTTTAAAATCTCTCTATTAAAATTTTTTTTTTGAAAAATTTAATACAATATTTATCGAAGAGATAGATTTATAATTCTAAAAAAAAAATAATGAACATTTGAAAATAAAAATGTAATAGGATACAGTTTAACTTATAACCGAAACGTTTCTTAACGGTTAACCACTATAATGGTTAACCATTTAAAAAATTAATGGTTAATCATTTCTTAACAGTTAGGTTATGATTAATAACCGCTATAACGGTTAACCAACCGTTTAAGCTAAACGATACGATTAACCTACCATGAACACCCTAACCCTAATTATATATATAGTCTACTTACCTAATTAATTAGGTTATTATGGAAATAATATTGGCATATCTATATGACGGGTTTTTAAGTTTGACCCACCGTTTGTTCATTAATGTTTTCCAATCTTCGTAGTTGAAAGCAAATATCGAGGGAGAAAATCAATAATAAAAGGTGGGTTTTTTATCAAAGTAAAGAACTTAAAAAACCCAAAAAAGTTACATGATGGTCCTCAAGCCAGGAGAAACATTACATGGCCAATCAGCAGGGCAAGAATTAGATCTAGTGTTTTTAGCTACCCGGTCGGCAACTTTGTTACAGTGCCTCGGAACAAAAGAGAAGAAACAACAAGAAAAGGAAGATGAAATAAGAAGGATATCTTCTTCCACAGCCATTGAGTCCTAATCCGAAAGGGTCTAAGACTTTAAGCGGTTGATGACGCCAAGATTGTCCAATTCGAGAATAATTTTACTGAAACCGGCTGAAGCAGCAAAATTCACTCCTAATTGAATAGCCTGAGCTTCGGCTGCAGAAGCGGAGAGAGAGGAAAAAGAGGATGTAACACCTCCAATAATAGCTCCAAAGGAATTACGAGCAACGACGGCAGCCACAGCCGAACCATCACTCTTAAGAAAAGAGGCGTCACAATTCACCTTCACAAATCAATCCTCAAGGGGAACCCAACATTTCTCTTGATCCGTTTGGGACATAGTGACCTTTCTATGCTCATGGTTAGCTGCCGAGAATTCTGCAAAAGATCTTTCAGCCTGCTGCCAAACTTCCACTAGGGAGTCAACAAGGCCTAAAAAATTAAAGTTACTTCTAGACTTCTATAAAGACCAAAGCAAAAAAGCAATCAGCTCGCATCCTTTAGATAAGTTTCCCTGATCTCGAAGGGACAAGATTTTCTCCCACCATTTTTGAACCCTGGGAAAGTCAAGAATGGAGGGAGAATAGCTAAAACCCGATACTCGCCATACCGCTTGGGCAAACGGGCAGAAAAAGAGTAGATGCTCAATACTTTCATTCACATCCCGGGCATTTAGCAGAAAATGGTAGATTTCCATGAAAGCAATCAAAAAGATTACCTTTAGTTTGAAGAATGTTGTGACATAATTTCCAAAATAAGGAACGAATCTTTGGTGGGACATTGAGTCTCCACGTAGCTCGCCAAAGATGCTGAATCTACGAAGGGTGACTACTGCTGATTAGTTCACATTCATTGCTTATCGAATTAGCAAGAAAGATATAACCGGATTTAACCGAGTACTCTTCGTCCTTGTTCTCAGTCCAGATAAAAGCATCTTTAATAAGAGGTCCTCCAATTAGGATTGCAAGAATAGAGTCCACTTCAGAAGGGGGAAATGACCAGTAAGTTTGGCGCGATACCATTCACGCGAGTCTTCAACCATAAGTCGAGAGATAGTCAAATCATGACACCACAAAGGCTTAGGAGTCGAGACCAAAAAGCATAGAGAATTGGAAATCCATTTATCTTCCCAAATAGAATCACTCTTACCATTTCTGATTCTCTAGAATGATCCTTTAGATATGGTCTTGATGCCTTCCCTAATTCCAATCCAAGCCCAGAAAGGGTTATGATAGGCTAAAGCAGAAAAGAAATCTCTATTAGGAAAGTAGATTCCTCTGAGTTTTTGCCAAAAGAGATTCCGCTTTTTTATAATCCTCCATGCCATTTTAGCAACCATTGCATGATTAAACATTCTCAGGTCTCTGAAATTGAGCGCAATTTTGTCTTTTGGGAGACACAACTTCTTCCAGTTTAACCAATGAATTCTACGGTCTTTCTCATTCGAATTATTCCACCAGAAGCGACTAATCATGGAATAGAGTTCATCATAAAAAATGGACGGGAGCAGGAAACATTGCATAACATAAGAGGGGGATAGCTTGTACCACAACCTTAATAAGGAGTTCTTTACCTGCTTGAGACAAGAATTTAGCTCTCCATCCTTGCAACTTGTTTCTGACCTTTTCCTTTATAAAGCCGAGGGCCTCTTTCTTGCTTCTTCCCCAAATAGATAGAAGGCCCAAATATTTACTTCCTTCTTCCATTAATCCAAAACCCATCAAGTTCGCAAGATGAGATTTTCGGACAAAGCTTAAATTCTAAGAAAAGAAAAATAATGACTTACCAAAGTTAACAGGCCATTTGGGAGAGATTAAAAATTTTCAACACAGTAGAACAGTTAGCCTCATCGGCTTTGGTGAACAAGATACAATCATCAGCAAACGTAAGGTGACTCAAGACGAGACACCTCTTCGTTATCTTGAACCCCTCGAAAGTTAAGTTGCTCAATTCTCTGTCCAGTATCCAAGTGAAAACATTGGATATAAAAAAACAAGAATGGGGAGAGGAGATCCCCTTGTCGAAGACCTCTAGTGGGAAAGAATTCCCCGTGTCTTTCCTTGTTAATGACCATGGAGAAGAAAGAGAATGTAACACACTGCATCATTCTTTGCACCCACCAATCACAGAAACCTATATTCTTCATGACTTTCTAAAGAAAATCTCAGTCGACTTTGTCATAAGCTTTCTCTATGTCGATCTTAAGAGCCATTATCCCATTCGTTCTTCTCTTTTTTCTTTTAATTGCGTGGAACGCTTTATGGGATAGAATAACATTATCATTGATAAGTCTTCCATTCACAAAAGCCGATTGAGAATGAGAGATGATGTCCGGAAGAAAAATTTTAAGTCTTGAAGCCAGAATCTTGGTAATAATCTTCATAGAGAAATTGCAAAGACTAATCGGCCAAAAATGATTGACTTCACATGGATTCCCTCTTTTAGGTATAAGGACAATGTTAGTCTTGTTAATCTCCGGGTCAAAGAAACCAATCGAGAAGAAATGAACAAGTATTTTAATAAGATCCTCTTTGATCGTATCCCAGAAAGTGTGGTAAAAGGTACCAGGAAAGCCATTCGGGCCTAGAGATTTCAAAGCCCCCCATGCTAAAGACTACTTCTTTGATCTCTTCCTTAGAAATATTTCGGCAAAGCTGAGAGTTCATCTCCTCGGTAATGACTGTGGGGATAAGGTTGGAAATAGGAGCAAAATCAATAGCATGATCTTTAGTAAACTTTTGGAAATACTCTTGGAAGAAAAGAGCAATGTTCGAGTCTTCCTCAATCCATTCACCACTACAATTTTTCACCTGACAAATAGAGTTAGTTCTACGATTTTGAATTGTCATAGCGTGGAAGAATTTAGTATTACGATCCCTGAATTTGAGCCAATCAACTCTAGCTCGCTGGTGCCAGTATCTTTCTTCACTCTCCCACAATTTGTCAAGCTTTACCATGAGCTCTTTAACAGCGAGAAGTTCACTTCTAGAGAGTGATTTCTCTTGCAACTCTTTGATCCTATTAAGAATGTCTTCCGTTGACTTCCCGAGCTTTCCAAATTTGTCTTTACTCCACTTGCTTATGTTAATTCTAGTCTTCTTTAGATTCCTCTTGAAACCTATGTTGTTATTAGGCCAATTCTTAAACTCCCATTCATCTTTGACTTTTCGATGGCAATCTTCTTCAAGGAGCCACTTAGATTCAAACTTAAAATCTTTCTTGTCTTTTTTGAGTAAGCCATGAGAGAGTAAAATGATAGGAACATGGTCAGAAGCGACTGCAACGTCCAACAGAGAAATTGCTTTAGGGAATTGGATGCTCCATCCGATAGATGACGAGACACGATCGAGTTTTTAAAGAATAGCCACGTCGTCGCTCCTTTGATTTGACCAAGTGAAAATACCCTCTTTAACGAGAATCTCAAGAAGACATGATTTATCAATGAAGTCAAAGAACCATTTCACCATTTTGTGGTCGAATGAGGCTCCACCTTCCTTGTCTTTCAGGCAGGAAACTATATTTGAGTCATCAATGACACACCACTTCGCATTCAATTCATCTCTTAGAGAAGTAAGAGTCTCTGAGAAAATTTGTTTCTCTTCCTGGTATGGGGGTCATAGATAAAAGTTCCAAACCAATCTTCTTTGACATTTATGGATACTTTAGTATCAATGAAATTTTTGTTAGACTTAATGATAGAGATGCTAGTTTCATTCTTCCACCATAGAGCAAGACCCCCAGCAATACCTAAAGGGTCAACATAAAAGGAGTTATCAAATTTCATCTTCATTCTGATCTTCTCCAAGTATCTTCTTTTTTGTTTTGTTTCATTGAGAAAAATTATGCTTGGGTGATACTTGAAGTTGGCATTCTTAAGGGCACGAACAGTTTCCTTATTGCCGAGGCCCCTAACATTCCAAGCAAGCAGGTTCATCCGAAGGCAAGCCTTAATCTTAACTGCACCGAAGGGAAACGGATAAATAGAGCACAATACCCAGCCACACAAGGACACCATTGTCACCCCGAAGCAACCCAATTTAAGAAAAAGCAACACAATAGCCACCGGTTAGAAGCACCAGCCTTTTAGGCTAAGCACGAAATGAGGTTGTGGCAAAAACAGAGCAAATTCGGGAAGGAAGCAAAACCAAAATCACCAGCCGAGAAACTCACTCAGAAGCAAAAACTGGCAAACAACCGACCAATGTAGGAAAGGAAAAGCCAATCAAACAACAGAAACAATAAGGGTAAAGATAGAAAAAAGTAAAACCAAAATTAGCAGCTGAGAATGATGTTCGAAGAGACAAAGAGAAGCAATCAAAATAGGTGATCAAAGAAACACAAGAGAAGAACAAACATGTGGGCAAAGCAAATGGTAGAAAAGATAAACACAAACCAGAACCGACTCCTCTCCTCGCCGACGACCTCAAAAAACTCACACCAAACCGCCTAGAAGTTCAGAAAGAAATCTGACGCAGGTGCTCAGACGGGATCTCCACAAACCGAGCCAACAAATGAGCAAGAGAACCTTTGAAAATCACAAACCGAAAATGAGATTTTAGGGGTCAAGAGCTTTAGGGATTTCTACTTTAGTTGTTATGGTTTGGGGTGCATTCAACAATAATAAAAGGTGGGTTTTGAAGGCCTCAACTTTAAATATTGATTTTGGCCAAAGAAAAAAAGATTACATATTGATTGCGTTGCAAAACCTTGTCAAGAGATGAAAGTGTGGTTGACTAAGAACCGAGGAAAAAAGGAAACAAAACATTTAATGGGTAAAATGTTGAGGAAATACGTGCATTTATGACGCTTTGAATTCTTTGTTCTTCAACGTATCCTTTTGATTACGTAGCCCAAAGTTGCTCAAATTGGATCCTGTCGGATAATCTTTTTGTTCAAATCAATTTGTGCTTGGGTCATTTAATTTGGAGGGTTAGTAGGTTCATAATCAGAGTTGGAACAAAACAAAACATTTTAAAAATATGGTATAAATTCATAATTAATCCATTTTTAATATATTATATATATAAAGGTAAAAAAATTGGTGGGTCAGGGCCAGGGCAAGGACACCTCTTTCCATTCAGGTAGCTTCGTCCCTGATTGCCAATTTTTTCGTGTTGAGTCATTATAAGTGTAACGACCTGAATTTCTAAGTCAACGACAAGGCGTTGACACGAGTTAATGAACCTTCGTGTTGGATTGGGTAATTTGACCATTGGGTCAAGTTTGTGCTAATTTGGTTGAGTTTTGGGATGTGGGGTTATAATGGGGTAAACATCCTTTTTGGTGATGTCACCAATCCCACACACCTTTTTCTTCTCCCACACCCATCTTCTTTATCATCTTTCCTCTTCATTCAAGCTTATTTTCTCACACTAAAAATCAAATCTTTACCTTCAAAAATTGTATTTCGGGATTCATGATAGAAGAAGAAATTAATCCCCTCTCCAAGAGCTTCAAGAAAAGTATAACATATTGGAGAAAATGTAAGATGTCATCTCATGGGTTTTTAGGGCTCAAGGCTTTAAAGATTATCCTTTGAAAACAATGATGTAAATTTGTAGCTAAACCCCCTAACGATAATTTCATGTGTTGTTCCGTTTCCATGTTGTGTGGCAAGTGGAGATGGTTGGGAAGCTTCTTCAAGCTTGAAACAAGAAGGAATCTTTGTAACATCCCGATCCTAACAGATCCGAGGCCCATGAAATTTTGTTCAAATTTAAAACTCAAGTTTAGCCATAATCAACATTTAAAACAAGTCATTTAAATAAAAGTATATAATTGCTTAAATCCAAAATATAAATGAAGCTCTATACAAGTTAAACATCGTATATCAAAATAAGGTAATAAAAGAGTTATAGACCAAGAATAGTAAGGTCCTATGGATACATTTCCCTACAACTAAAATCAAGGTACTGTACTCGATGTTGATTCGGGGTTGGGAAATCCCTTTTATGAGCTCCTTCCAAGAGAGTGGTCTATCAACCTACGCAGGAAAAAACAACACATCCTCATGCCGAGCTAACAAAGCTCAGTGGTTATGTCTACTCTAAAATAATTCATGGTGTTTATAAAAGTAAGCATGCAAAGACAAGCATAGAGCATAAGGCATGGAAGCGAAGGAATTAACAAGTGTCAACAGAGTAGTAGTCAAACCTGGAACAACTTTAAACTTAGGTCATTCCATTAGTTACGTACCCAGAAAAACATAACCATCGAGTAGTAACATTGGTCATCTACTCGAAAACACATAGCCACCGAGTAGACGACAACACATACTCGGAAACAAATAGGCATCAAGTAAGGTTCATCGCATACTTGGAAACACATAGCCATCAAGTAGTAAAAGTCTTGTATTCGGAAACACATAGCCATCGAATAACGAATATCTGGAACTCAGAAACACATAGCCATCAAGTGTTACTTTTGGGTATCTGGATCCCATCAACCAAGTGCCCACATGGCACACACATCATCACATAAACATACAATCTTATGGTATCTATCAACATTCAAGTCACCCAAGACTTTTACAAAGTTCTTAAGTTTTATGCTCGAGTAGAAGGAGATTTTTCAGTTTCTCAGTTTTACAACTCATTTTAGGCCATTAGGGGTCTATTGGATCGAACAATATAATTTTTCAGCCTTCCGGGCGAAAATTGACATTTTTGGGCAGATTACCTAGTGGGTATCGATACCCAACAGTGCATACCGATACGCCTCTCTGGGTACCGATACCCAACCTATGTGTACCAATACTCAGCTTTAAGGAGAGAGGGTTGACCTTTTACCCCATATCGGTACACGAAAACTGTGTATTGATACCCCATCAGTATCGATACGCCTCCAAGCGTATCGATATGATTTTTAGCTACTAGAATTTTAATGGAACATGGGGTACTGGTACGGCTTGAGCCTGTATCGATACTCCCTTTAAATTTTGCATGTATTTATCCTTCAGAACACAGGGTATCAATACAACCTCCCATGTATCGATACCGAAGCCTATAAATGGATTCCAAGGTTTGGAAAACACTTTCCAAGCCCCCAAAAAGCAACTTTAACCCCTAAATTCTATCCTACATCTTATGTGAGATCATTAAGAAGGTTTACTACCATTTTCACGGGTTTTTAACATAAAATTCGAGTTTCACCACTAACATCCATATCCAAGCTTTTAAAACTCAAACTTAAACAATGTAAAATAATCATATTTATGAAAAGCATGAAGCATACTGGAGTTAGAGATGTACCAACCTTAAGCATAAACTTCAAGGGAAACTATTGATCAATTTCCTACAACTTTTCTCTTCCCCTTGGTGATAGAAGTTTCTCCAATCCTTTCACTAAGCCAACAAGTGAAATAATCAATTACTAACTTTCCAAAAGATTAATAAAGATCATTAGAATAATTTAATTAACCAAATAAACTTGAATCTTTCTTAAAATTAATCCTTTAAAGCCCACAATAAGGTTTGCCAAGAATATTTATAAAACACTTTAGGGTTTATCCAAAACCTAACTCAAATACTCATTTTCTTCATAATTCACTCTTAATTTATATTTTCTCTATCATAACCCAAACTTTCTCACTCTAGGGTTTCCATGAAATTTAAGATTCACTTAAACCCAATTAATAGCCTTCAACCAAATATTCATCATGTAGAGAATGATGAGATAAACAATTTCTCATCTCACCAACTTACCCAAAATCCAACTAAATAAGGAAGAATTTGGAGAACAAAGTTTGAACTCTTACCTCTATTTCCCCTCAAATTTGTCATCCACCTCTATGAAAGAAAATAGAAACTTGACCGATCAATATTATGCTCAAATAAAAGAAAATAAAATGGAGATCAATTTCATGTTTCACAACCCAAGTCAAAATCCATATAGAAATGAAGAGAAAAAAAAGTTAAGGAAAGAAACTTACCCAAGTTGTCTTCTTTTCTTACGTTGGAAAGAAATGGGGGAAGAAGATGGAGATTTGCTTCATCTTTTTCTCTCTCTTCCAACACATATAATAAACCATTTTCAATTAAAATAAAATCTCATAAATTCCAACATATCCAAGGCTTCATATTAAAGATGGAAAACCCATCCAAATCTAATGGTCCAAAACACATGCTTGTAAAAGCTTCCATAATCACCTTTGGACAAATTATATTATAAAGATTTTACTTCTCTCCTTGTTTTCACTTAGACACGAAACTTTAATCTTTATTCACTTCAGTACTCATTTTCATTTAATTGAGCTTCTAAAATCTAAATTCTTCAAATTAAATCCTTAACATCAGATGCCCATACCCGGATCCAATATTCGAATTATTAACCTAAAATCTGCTGGGTCGTTACAATCTTTGCTTAAGGTTAGTACACTACTGACTCTTATGCCTTCATGTACATCATAAATTTGAATGCTTTGTATGCTTGATCGATGTGTTTGGTATTTGGGTGAAATAATGGGTATTAATGGTAAAAATCTGGAAATTTTGTTATTAATTACTAAAATTGGTAGTAAACCACCCTAAATGACTCCCGTAAACTGTAGGATCAACTTAAGGGTTGTTGATTTCAAGTTGGAGGATTTGGGGATGATTTCTCGAGCCTAGAAAGCCATTTATGGGCTTTGATATCGGTATGCGGGGAGCTCGTACCGATACCATAGTGTTCTAGGTTAAAGAATATTGTTCGATTGAGGAAAACTAATAGTGGGGTATATGTATGGTATGCAACCAGTACTGATACGCTATGCAAATCTATATCGGTATGGGTCGGCCTATACCGATACACCAAGGCTTAGGAAAATTCCAGCAAGCCATTTTAGTATCGAATCACTGTGAGTACCGAAACCCAATGGTACTGTACTGGTACGCAAAGACTAGTACCGGTACCCATAGGGCATTTTGCCAAAAAATTGGTTTTTCCCTTGGGAGCTAAAAATTGTAAGATTCAATCCAATATACCCACAATGACATGAAATTAGTTGTAAAACTGAAAAAATAAGAAATCTCCTACCCCTCGATCATAATACTTAAGAAATTGGTAATTGACTTCGGTGACTTATATGTTGTTAGCAACCTTAGGGTTGTATGGTTATATGATGATGTTGCGTGCCTTGTGGTCACTTGATTGCTGGGATCCGGATACCCAGTGAGAGAGTGTTGCAACACCATGGTAGAGATGTCGAATGTACATTCCCGACAATGTGTGGCCCCAAGTCTCATTCAAAGATACTCGAAGGGGGATTCTGAGTATAGAGCGTACGTTCTCGATGTTGTGTGGCCCCGAGTCTCACTCAGGTCATGCAGAGTATAGAGTGTACGTTTCCGATGTTGTGTGGTCACGGGCCTTACTCCATATTTATGGTTATGATTGTTATGATGTGTCATATGATGCCATGCTATATGTATATTGTTTGCTTTGTGAGATCAATAAATCCATTGATGATTGCTAAGTGTTTAGGCGACTAGTGGTAGCGTCATACGTTGATATTTGTCATATCATCATTTCTAGCTACATGTTCATGTTTATGATTTGCATGAAGCATGGTTGAGTGGAAGTGTATCCACTGAGCTTGTTACTTCAGCGTTTGGAATTGTTGTTTTTGTTCACAGGTTAGTAGGTTTGACATGTTGCTTGGTGGAGAACCATCAGAGAAGGATTCCAACGCTTTGTCTCACTAGAGTACAATGCTTAGATCTTTGGGCTATGTATTCGTAGGACCCTATCGGGTGCTTTGTAACTCGTATTTGCATTTAAAATGATTGAGTCAAATGCTTTTACAATGTAATTAAAAAGGAGCTCCCTTATAAATTCTTTCAAATATTTATCTATGTTTTAAATGATTGAAAATCTAATAGGTTCGGAAATTGGTTGTGGATTGAGCTAAATTAAGTCAAAATTTTATAGTTGCGGGTTGAGCTTGAAGTTCAAATGTGACATCTGAGTTTAGGATGTTACAATAGGTTTAAAATATTTTGTGTGTTTAGTCACTTTGAATTCATGTCATTTTAAGTTTCTTGTTCAGGCCATTATAGGTTTAAATTTAAGTCAATTTCTTATTAAAATCAGTTTAAGTTAAATTGAGCAAATTTGGATAGTGAACATAATTAAATTTAATTGGATCAAATTTGTATTCAACTTACCAGTCAGGAATGAAGCTATAGTACGCCTTGGGGATGTGGCTCCCAAATTTTTTATGTTAAAAAATGCTATGGGATTTTTATTTATTCCGACTCCTAATTTTTAATTTATTTGAATTTTGCCCCCATATTTTTTATGATTAATTATATTTTATTCCATATTTTTAATTTCTGGTTTCGTCACTGAAATCGGTGTAACACTATATTCAAGTTGTTCCAAATTTTAATTGGCATACATTTTTATACAATCTGTGTGTTTTGGGTTGAGTAAGTACAAGTTTTGAGGTTGGAGGTCTTCCTTTTTAATGGCATATAAACATTTGAAATGAAGCACTCCAAGATCTAAAACAATTCTCAATGTTTAAAATAGATACGTCCCGTGAGTAAAGGCCCTATCCCCCTATACCCTTAGCTTGCACTCCTTTTGTTGATAACTCGGTTAATGCGTATTATAAAGACGATATTTAATAAAAAATTAATTTTAAATTCAAATTTTGATATTTATAAATTTTTAATTCTTGTTATACATTTATATTCTTCGTCATTCATTTTTTCACAATAAAACTTTTCTGGCAACCTCACCTTAGACGCAGAACCTTCTGAAAGTCATGAAAACATATTATGCACATCCCCCAACATCAGAGCTTTCCTCGAGCGTCCACAGGGAATCATCCGAAGGCTATCTAGTTTTCTTTTCTAACCCATTAACATCTTGATAAGGTCTACTTCAAGTCTATTTGTCTCACTATTCAAGTTTATCATCTGACACACAAGTATATCAGCCAAGCTAGCGCATCAATATACATCAATTCATCAGGCCTAAGCTCAACACTTGTCCTTAAAGGAAATCGTCTTTCTCTCTTTAAATATCCCAAGAATAGACCGGTAGAGGGCATGGCCAGTCATACTTACACAAAACTCTCTCTCACTCAGCATTATATCTTCGGCTTTTCTCTTTAGTCGATCTTCACCTATTCTGACCACCATCCACAACAATTTTCTGTCCAATTTAGGAGTGCACCGTCTGAAACTTGAACAACAACCTTCGTTTACCAACTTATTTAGTTTCCACATACTTTGTAAGAAAATAATAATTACTTATTCATATGTGTTGCTTCTCTAATTGCATTCAAATTTTCTTGCTATCTAAATCAATATATTTTATATATCCCAATCATGAAATCTCTATAGTTTATTGTACTTCTTTTAAAACCAATAACTTTATGGTTAAGGGCCTACTAAGAGATTAAAAACCATATGCAAATCTTAATGTTGTCCCCTTCCATAACTAAGAGCCATTATCCCAATGGTCGCACCAAACTTTGTTCATAAAATGTGGTAAAGTGGTAAAAATATTGTCGTTTTGTAAGTTTAAATTTCATTGCTTTCTCTCTGTCTGTTTCTATTCTCTAATTTTTTTTTTGCAAGTATCGATATTTTATTTTAAAATAAAAATTTATTAAAAAATAAGTATCAATACTTACAAAATAAGTATTAATTATTCCCAGTAGGTTAAAAGTCATGTTGAATTACTGCTATTAATTATTCCCAATATCTCTTTAGACAATGAGTCTCTCTAAGTCCAACCACGTTCTAAATTATTCCCAATACATTAGACTCATTGTAACATAACCATTTAAATTACTACTATTAATTGAACTTTCCCGATATGATAAGTTGATTAAATCAAGTCTTAAAGGAGTAGGAAACACTTAAAGTATGAAAAAAAAAATCAATTAAGATCTTAAATATTTTCTGCATCCAATTAAGCCTTTAAACTAAGAAATTGAATTAATTACGCACTTTGATCAATTTTGACCATTAAATCTTGATAATTTTTTTTTAAAAATATTACTAACACATGGTACACTATAGTTCTATCATGTTGCATTTAGAGTTTTTTTCAAAAAATTTTTTTATGAATTTTATAAGTTTTTAAAGAATTTTTAGAACTTTTAAAGTTTTTTTAAATAAAATAAAAAATTCTAAAAATATCAAGTGTATACACTAGACACGAAGCACTGCACCAACAGATCCAAAAATATCAATATTTAATGGTCAAAATTGGTCAAAGGGCTTAATTGATTCAATTTCTTGGTTTAAGGACATAATTAATTAATTCTTGGTTGAAGGGTTTTAATTTGGTGCAAAAAAATTCAGGAATTCATTAATTTTTTTAAAAAATTTAAAGAGTTATTAGATGTTATAAGCCTGTCAATTATGATCTAAAGTCCAAAAATTGGTCCAATTAACACAGATCTAAATCTGAATTTATTTGATCCAATCGTAACTAAAAAAATCATGCTCATAATAACTTGAACCTAAAATGATCTAGACTCGAAATGATCTAAAATTGAGTGTCAAATCCGATTGAGAAATATAATTTGACTTTAAACCTGAAATGACTAAAGAACATAGTTGACAAACCTAAATATAACATGAACGGAAAACAATTCAAAATGACTGAACATGAAATTATTCAAACTTCAAATAACATAAAAAAGTTTTAAATTGATCCTATCTAAATTGACTAAACCCAACAGTGTGAAGTCTAAATTTACTTCTAGAGTCGGGCTAAAATGACAAGATCGTAACACCAAACAAATTAAATGTTGTTATAACAGTATTTTACGGGTAAAAGAAGTTGCCAGGGATTGAATATGTGATATGATGTAAATTTAGACCGAAAATAATATATATTTTTGATTAAGTAAGTAAATATTTATGTTTCTAAAGTAAATAATGAAATTTGAATTTATATAAGATGCGTCAACATGAAAATCCTTGACCACTTGATTAATTAGTGGATCTTACTGAAAATGATATTTTGTTGAACATATATTTTGATATATCAAATGAAAAATGTTTTTGTGAGTATTTTTAACTTGTTCACATGTTTAAATATTAAAAAGGGTCAAAAACAGTTAGTGGTACCGGTACGGCCTTGCCTGTACCGATACGTGAAAGCTATCCATAATTCCTTACTAGAATTCTGGTACCGGTATGCTATATCGTGTATTGATACCCCAGGTACCATACCGATACGGATGTATTGCATACCGGTATGCACAACTTAAATGCTGCAACGGCTCTTTCATGATTTGGCAGATATCAATATCGGAGTCCCGTGTACCGATATTGACATGCCTAGAAGTGCATTTAATGTTGGTTTTTCATCTCAACGGCTCGAAACCACTCCCAACGGCCATAAAATAGCTAGTAGCTCATTCCACACTTTAAAAGAAGACTTGGAACACTTGAAGATGGTTTAGAAAACACATCCAAGCATAATAATCAAGAGAAATTGTATTTAAGTCTAATTTCTTCATTTCTCTTGTATACATTGTATAGAAAGTGTTTAATTGTTTTTATCATTTACACTCTTGTGAGCTTAATTCTTGTAAACACCCACCTTGTGAGGTTTTTATTGTTTATACAAATTACGTTGTAAAAGGGAGAGATTCTAGTTTAGCTGAAGGAAAAACTAGAGTGGTTCTATCTTAACCGTTAAAAGATAGGGTTGTAAAGGTTATCTCCTTGCGCCTGTAAAAAGGAAAGAATTCATTTTAGTGAATTGAGAAATCTTTAGTGAAGCTAAGGTAGTGGATGTAGACTTGAGAAGTTGAATCACTCTAAAATTGACTGTGCAAATTGTCCATTCTTTTCAATTTTTGTCAATTCCTTTCCTGAAGCAATTTCAACATCGTTGGCGGTCTTCAATTGATCAAATTCAGGCCCAAAATATTTTTATCAGTATATTATAGACTTGATCGACAATTGAATGATGCTATTAACTATTGTAAAATTTAAGCTAAAATGAAAAAACAGTCTTTAAACTATAGCATTTTTCTTTTAGTCTTTAAAATATTTTTTGGTCAAAATCGTAACACTTTCGACTCGGATGTCACATTTGGGCCTCAAGCCCAAACTAAAAACCATAAAATTTCTCAAACTAGGTTTAGCCCAACAAGGTATTTCTAAAAAATATTTAAAGCCAACAGTTGAAAATATAGATAAATAATCAAATGGTACAAATGAGCTCCAATTTAATTTAAAACATTTGAACATTCGATTTGATTAATAGAATTTCAAAATAAGGATTACAACTCCACCATATAAGGTCCTATGAATACATAGCCCATTGAACACAAGTATCGTACTCTGAAGATCACCGCATGTTAGAACCCCGTACCGATAGTGCTCCTTGATCCCGCGATCCAATGGTCAACCTATGCACAGAAACAACGATTCTGAGCGCTGAGCTTACAAAACTTAGTGGTACACATTTAATCTATGATACTTAATGATAATCAAACATAAGCATGCAAGCTAGTACAAGCAATAGGGAGAGATAAATAAACACGTGTTACCACTAGCCGCCTAAACACATGCTCTCATCATGTAAAACATCATACATATCCAATAAGGAAGAACCATACTCGTTATCTCACCAGATCATCCGAGCGTAAGCACACAACATACAACAAACCTGGAGTGTAACACCCCGATCCCGACCGGGATCTGAAGTATTATATTAGGGTCACCCAAAAATTGGCCCATCAAAATTTCTCATTTAAAACCATAAGTTGGTAATTCTCAAAACGATCTATTTCTATAAAATCCACATAAATAATAAGATTAAAAGGGTTTACAAAATATAAGTTCCAATTAAAATACACCGTTTGACCAAATAGTAGTAAATCAAAATAAAGATACAGATTCGACTGTGGTAAGGTCCTATGAATACAATCAGTCCAAACTAAACATCAAGTAGTGTACTCTAAAACTGACTCGGTTCTGGGAAATCTTCCTCGATGTGCTCCTCCAAAAGCAACATGTCAACCTACGCACGAAAAAACCACAATTCTGCACGCTGAGCTAACAAAGCATAGTGGTACATTTCTACTCTACCGCAATTCATGAATATCATAAAACAAACATGCATGACAAAATAATTAAGAGTGCACAGAAAGGCTTCTCAACATCTAAGGATAATCTTCTAGCCTATCTAGCTAGAGCTTACAACTGTCTCAAGATACCACTGTTATGTAAGAAGTCTACCAAGCCATCCCAAGCTTACCATACTTTAGGCCACTTCGTCCGTCGAGTTACGTCCCATACCCTGATCACATAGCCCAAGGGTAATATAGCCCATACTCGAGATCACACAACCCATCGAGCTACTCGAGGTCACACAACCCGTCGAGTAACAACCTTACCCTGATCACATATCCCAAGGGTAAAATAGCCAAAATCTATTATCCATACAACCACGTAAATAACATACATTCCCTACAATGGCCAATGAAGCCCTACTATTTTCCCGTGCTCACACAGCCGTTGGGTTACCCGTGATCACATGCCATTGGGTAAGGATCATATCCGGATCACCATAGCCACAGATACATCCTAGACATACTTGGATCACAATAGCTACAAGCAGTCTTTTCCTGAGGTCACATAGCTAATTAGGTTAATCGAGATCACATAGCCCTTCGAGTTACACGAGCTCACACAGCCCCCGAGTTGTATTTCCATATCCTGATTGCATAGCCCAAAGATAGATTACTAACCGCATCCAGATCACACAGCCTATGGATATGTCGGATGTACTCGACCATATAGCTCAGAGTACCCATCCCCTTATTTAAGTGCCCTTGCACTGACTCTAGGACATCCAGATTCCTAACCAAGACACATACGTCAACACATGCTCCCTCAACATCATTATATCTCACTGAGAGATAAAAGGCATCCAGCCAACTATTACCAATGCACTAAGGCATAACTCATTTGTTACAATAATTAATATATATCTTTAGGATTCATTTATTCCTTTCTCGTTAGATTATCTTATTATTCGCGGTAACCAGCCTATATGGGCGTCCCTTCAGCACACAACAAGGACTCTGATCTTCCACGTAGCATTAACCGATCCACCACAGATCCCTATGGGTGATTAATATGAGCGATCCACTCAATAATTACCAAGCCATTTATCCACGTATGGGTTACCAACCTTGATTTCTTAGTTTTAGGATTTGTTTTATACCCTTAAGGACCCACCGGACCCTTTACCATGAATTATAGAACCCTCGAACACAACCTCAAAATTCTTGGGCAGATTGCTTTGTGAGTACCGATACTCCTATGTGGGTATTGGTACGCCTCACTAGGTACCGGTACTCCTCCTCGAGTACCGATACTCTACTCAAGTTCGAATGAATTAAACGTCTACCCGTACCGATACGCTCTTCCCCCATATAGGTACTCAGCATCGGTACTTGGATTGCCCCGTACCGATCCTAACCCGTACCGATACCCCTACCCTAGTATATCTATACGCGAAAGCCTCCCCAGATAATGAAACAATGGGTACCGATACGCCTTTAGCGTACCGGTACGCAAACGCATTACTATAATCCTAATTAAGCGAGGGGTACCAATACACAGAAAGGCGTACCGGTACGCCCCTTACAACCCGTCCTTCAATATTACAAGGAGTACCGATACACAGCCACCCTGTATTGGTACTCGAACCCCGATTTCAAAACCTGGAGCTCAGAATTTCACTAATCCCACCCTTAACCTCTATGGTTAAGTACCAATTCATTCCTACAAGTTATTTAGAGCATAATAGGTGGTTTTCTACCAATTTTACTCATTATCAACACCCAAATCGTGATTTACCATTAGAGGGGTTTTAAGTTCTTAGAACCCTAACTATGCAACCCATAAGCATAAAACCAAACAAGGTATTCATCTTATGATGCTCATGAAATGTAGGAGTCAGAGATATACTGACCTTAAGCAAGCAAATCCCGAAATGAAGCTCTCCTCAAGCTCTTGCCACTACTTTTCTTGCTCCAAGCTTCCAAATTCAACTTCCACCAACTTTGGTGATATACACCTTGATGGGTAGATCTTTGTGTGCTGAATAACTTCTCCTCAAGCCACAATCTGAGATTCCCACTCAACAACCAAGATTTCACAAAACTCAAGCATTCACCATGAGAAAGGAAGAAAGAAAGAGATGGCATGAAGATAGAGGCAAGGTGATACAATTATTGTCCCTTTTCTAGCAGATAATTAAGGCTTCATCAGCCTTTGCCTTCTAAATATTGCTTTTACCATATTACCCTTCCTTAAAGCCCATTTTAAGCCACGCCTAAATCCACCAAGCAAGCCCATAACACATAGAGGCCCACAAAGCATAGGCAAGGCCTAACATAACCCGAACATTTGACCCAACATGTCAGTCCAAGACCTGAGTCAACGCCTATTGTTGACTCAAAAATTTGAGTCGTTATATAGAGTAACGTTCTCATCCACACAGCACTGGATCGTACACTCCGAGTGAGGCTTGCATCCACACAACATTGAGATCCTACATTTATGCTCGGGATCTCTTATCAAGTATCTTCGAACGAGGCCCGGGCCCACACAACATTAGGATCCTACATTCAGAAATCTTCAACCATGGTGTTGAAACATACTTATTCTCTTACTGGGTATTCGGATCCCATCAATCAAAGATGACTCAACTATCTAAATGTCCATATCAGCACATAGCAATGACACGTTTACCACACAACACACAGCATCACACGATCCAGCAATGATCCTTATAGTCGTTATTACTGTCAAGTCACCCAATTAAGTTTATGAACTTGTTAATACATTACGGAAGTGTATATTAATTATCCTCATTAATTATCTCCATTAATCCATATTATCTCATTAATAGTCCATGCCAATTTCCATATTGTTATTGGTGTAATAGATTATTCTTTTCAGTGGCCACTAGTACTCAAACACGAGTATCGATATGGTACCCTTGGATACCGATACTCTTATGCATACCGATACTAATATTACTCACTAGAAATCCTAAATTTCCACAAGTATTCATACGGGTCAACCTGTACCATCTAACCCTCAATCACGTACCAGTACGACTGAAACTCGTACCGATATCCTACTCACGGGTTCACATACTTTTCTCGAATTACAATATTTACTAAACCTTAATCGGCCCCTAAAGCTTATGAAATACATCAGGGTTTGTTTACTAACGTGTTTAATCAATTAATATTAATTATCGATTTCATATTCATTTTAATCGAGTATTTTTCCCTTAAACATAATATCTGTCAATCACGTTAATCTATTCGAACAAGCATACAAAACATCACAATTACCAACCAAACAATCAATCAGATAAATATACGAATATTCATACGACCCACACGGTCTCTAAATCTCATACGAGTCCCAAAATATTCCCAAACTCCTCAGGCATCTCATACATATAAGTCTCATAATACCAGTCTCAACACATGCTTATCTATCATCAACCTATTTTGCAACCATAACCAAGTAAGGCAATTACACTTATGATGCTCATGAAGCATTTCGGAGTTCGACGTGTACTAACATTAAGCCAAGCGATAATTCTTTATTCGAGCTTCCTAATACTCCACATAGTCATATACCCGATCCTGAATAATCCTCATATAAAAACAAATACGAAAATACATTAATTTCATGTATCCCATATTCAATTAACAAGGTTAAATGCGTAAAAATAGCTTACTGAGTTCAAATTTGGCAAAACAAACTATACCAACAGACTTAGAATGTCGAGAAACCCTTGGATAGGGTTCTGCAGAAAAAGTCAACGGTCGATCAATATTGATGGTGGTAAACGGAAGTCAGGCAGCGCGGTGCGTTCGGGCAGTATAGTGTAGTTACACTGTGTGGTCTGCCAAATCAACCCAACTTGTTCAGTTCACTAGTTCAGTTCAATCGACCTGGTGAACCAGGCTAAGCCCTGTGGGACACGCCTACACGCAGGCAGCGGCGCGTGCGGCAGTCTCCGATGGCCGAATGGCGACTGCCAACTCTAGATCAACCTTTCTTACGCTAGGAATGTCGTGGTGGCCTCACCACGGTGGATGGTAGTTCATGCTTATTTAACTATTTTGAATCTTTTTTAGCTTTACCCCGACGAGTGCCAGCAGAAACGATGGTGAAAGGATCATCAGTGGGTTCGTTTTGGTGAGCTGAAGGCAATGACAGCGGCGGTGTCGTGCACGACAGTCTGAGGAACGAAATATCAAGGTTTAAAACTCTCTCTTAATTTTCTCTCATTTCCTATTTTTCTCTTTCTCAAAATATCTTATTTCCATTTTTTGTCCCCCACACTCCATTAGCCACATTTTTATTCAAAAACAATATCCCAACATTTTGAATAAACTAAAGGCCCAAAACTATTTATCCTTAACTTGGACTTCCAAATTCAAGGCCCATAACCCGAGTTTGAGACCCGATTCGTTAACCCAAAAATTAGGTCGTTACAACTCTCCCCTCCTTAAAAGAAATTTTTCCCTCAAAATTTTTATTCATAAACCAATGAAGATGCTCAACCCTTACAACTCTTCAACGTTTTCAGAGATTCCCCATTGCGCTACTCTAATCTCTCACAACACTTGTCAATCATAACCCTTGTCTTCTAACGGTACAAACCCAATTCAATTGACCATTCATTTTAAAGAGATCCATCATTATTTGGTGCATAACCTAAGCTATGGAACAAACCCAACGGTACCTTGACAGAACTGTCATACATATACATCATCAAATAAACTTAACTTATGTTGCAGAACTCAAAAGTTTGATGCACAACAAAATCCTTCCACAAATTCGTACAATCTAAAAAAAGAACAGGACGTTGAACAGTCGTTGCATCCGAAATAAAATGATACCTCTCATAGTGACTCCCTAAAGAAGACTCTAACTCTGATGGCATCCCATATCAATAACATTGCTTGCCCTGTGCAAGACTTCTGAAAATGAATAGCGTCTCAGCTCGCCTCAAGCACTTACCCTAAACGCAGCACGATAACTTATGTTGGCAACTAAATTAGCTCTACATAACTCGGTTATCACAAGAGTCTTACACTATAATCTATAAACATGTCTGGAAAACATGTTATCTAAACCCTCACTCGGATCTTTCAGCGCATAAAATCCCACCAAGGGATAAGTCTCAATAAAAAACCTTGAATCTTATGTCAAAAATGATGCATGTACACACCGTACTGTCATACAACTCCAACCCAAAAATAATCTAAGAAGACTTTCTATTTGGATCCCACCTTTTCCTAAAACATCAAGCGATACTTACCAAGAATATATCTTTACTCAATGAAATCCCTTTAAAATTGTACACTCACTAATCCTTTACAAGATTCACGGTCATCTATTTAAATTTCACAAAGAACATCCAAGCACCACAACAACTCTGAAGAACTTAATGTTAGACGCCCAACTGATAGCAAGTGAAACACTTATTACTATCTCAAACACACAACTCCACAATGTCTCTTAAAACACGTGGAGAAAGCTAGGTACAAACTGTCGTTCTCAAAATTTACCATATATCGACCACTGCACTATATATGAAGAATCTCTTGCCTTGGTATATCATTCTCTAAAACACCTACTACAAGATCTGAAAGTTTATCAAAAACCATTGGACCTATATTCAATCACAACATTGTATCCTTTTAATTACAATCAAATGTTACTTCTCACGACTTTCACAGTTGTCCAATCCTCAATTGAGAGCTTAACCAACAAAACACGAGTAACGATACTACATAGAGCTAGCATCAATATCTCTAACAAGATAACCACATGTACAATCCGAGCTAACTCTGTACAATCCGAGCTAACTCTGTACAATCCATCACTTAACGAGTTTACTTACTTAGGTGGTGATTGATCACATGATCAACAAATCTTAATTACTTTGACTCACATCATTGTTCAATCTAAAAATCCTTAAAGATCAAGTACCCAAAATTCACAATGTTGGGGTAGGCACACACTTCCCCCTTCTTGCAAAAAATGCATTCCTAACAAAATAACAAAACATCCTTGAAGATCTCAAAATCTTATTTGACTCTAATCGAGTTAGCACTACTGTTATAACAAAATGGTCTCACAGAGCTCAGATTTCCAACAATGTTCTTCGGCTCACTCCAAGGAAACTGTGACACAAATAAAAGTATTTACAAAATCTCAAACCCTTGCCTCCTTAACTGATAAAATGTTAACCAACCTTTCCCATACACAAGGTCATTATCTCAATGACACTCATATTTCTATCTTTATTATACATTCACACGTGTCATGCAAATCATCAAACTTATATTCGATAGAAAAAATGATAACCCCTATCATTATGAAACATCTCAAACGTCACTGTAGACATCAACCTTTACTATAACACGTCTTAGAGAGAGAAACCTTATTCTAAAATTTATTTTGAAACTATTAGCCTCTAAATCTTTAACCGTAAACATCTTATTCTCGAACCAATCCTAAAAAAATACACGGGTACTTCACCATCGGTTAAACGAGTCATCCACCTTAGGAGACACGTAATGGTCCTTCACTGTCACTTAACAAGCTATCAACGATTTAAGCACCACCTCAACGAACCAACTTCTTACTAGCAAACAAGCCCGGTTTTTCCTAGGGCAAAACACTTAGACAAAAAAACTCGTTCAAGTTATGCCTTCTAATTAGACCTTTAACTCTCTCAACTGTGTTGGTATCCTCTAACAAGAGCGACGTACATCGACGTCTTACTCGACATTACCTTAACATCTACTCATATTTTTGACAGGGATGAAGTCCTGACGACTCCTCCAAGAAGCGTAAATAAACACCCTGACAATCAGAGGCTCTCGAGCATCAAACTACATACGCTGGCATCTACCAAATGGTTAAACATATCTCATAACCCTGTCGTGCCATTCTCAAAATAACCACTATGAAATCCATGGTAGAAGGGCAACGATTCAACATTTTCATTACCAAAGGTTAGGTTCTTTCGAGGTCTCGGAGCCTCAAGTACAACTCTTGACATTACTGGCTAGCATCGCGCTTGATTAACCAAATCAATTTCCAAGGTGCAACAAGGTAGCTCTCTCAAACCTGTATAACGTCTAACTTCAGATACCCTCTAGCGAGCTAGTGGATCCTAATTTCACTATCTTCGAGAAATGCCCTTGAAAAGGTGATGATACTTCTAAAGTATCAACAAGACTCTTTTTACACGAACAAAGGGTCTTTCACCCAATGTGCATCCACTGATCGATTTTGAAAGCGGGTTATCCATACTTATTTCATAAACATTATCCACGAATAACGATGAAGATTCCTTACCACAAACTCTCTTAACGTATCCCTGGGCTTTAGAACGTTCACAACATGCAATGAAGACACCATTAAGATGGAAGAATGAGGACACATTCTCGACTCTAACATTATTCAACCAACTCGTAACCAAAAAATTTGAGGTAACCCCTCCCTCAGAATCATTCCCATGAGCGGCTCAACACTTAACTTTGCCCTCTCAGCCGCGTCACAAAATTGGATGCACCATTAGTGTTCCAGTCTTAAGGAGTACGAACTTAATTTAAGGGCTTGTATTCACTAGACACCTTGCTAAAATACCTATACCACCCTAAGGTCGCTTAGAACCGGTTAAACCTAAGCTCTGATAGCATTGTTGTAACTCCTCGACCCGGATATCATATTTGGGACTCAAGCCCAAAACAAAAATCATAAAATTTCTCATACTAGGTTTAGCCCAACAAGGTATTTCTCAAAAACATTTAAAGCCAACAGTTAAAAATATAGATAAATAATTAAAATGGTACAAAAGAGCTTTAATTTAATTTAATTTAAAACATTTGAACATTCTATTTGATTAATACAATTTCAAAATAAGGATTACAAACTCAACCACGTAAGGTCTTATGAATACCTAGCACACTAAACACAAGTATTGTACTCTAAAGATCACCACATGCTAAAATCTCGTACCGATAGTGCTCTTTGATCCTGCGATCCAACAGTCAATCTATGCATGAAAACAACAATTCCAAGCGTTAAGCTTACAAAGCTCAGTGGTACACATCTACTTTACGATACTTTATGCAAATCATAAACATAAGCATACAAGCTAGTACGAGCAATAATGAGAGATAAATAAATGCGTGGCGCTACCACTAGTCGCCTAAACACATGCTCTCTTCATACAAAATATCATACATAGCCCACAAGGCCCAATCATACTCGGGATCTCACTAGATTATTAGAGCGTAAGCATACAAGTCATACCACAAACATGGAGGGACACATACATCCACACAACATCGGTATCGTACACTCCAAGTGAGGCTCGCGTTGACACAACATCGGGATCTTACACTCATAGGGATGAGACTCGCATCCACACAGCATCAGGATCCTACATTCAGAAATCTTCAACCATGGTGTTGCAACATAATCATTCTCTCACTAGGTATCCGGATCTTATCAATCGAAGATGACTCAACTATCTAGGTGTCCATATCAGCACATAGAAAAGATACGTCTACCACATAACACATAACATCACACGATCCAACAAAGATCCTTACAGTCACGATTACTATCAAGTCACCCAATTAAGTTTACTAACTTGTTAATACATTATATAAGTGTATATTAATTATCCTCATTAACTATCTCCATTAATCCATATTATATCGTTAATAGTCCATGCCAATTTCTATATTTTTATTAGCATAATAGATTATTTTGTTCTGTAGGTACCTGTACTCGAACAAGAGTATCGATACAGTACCCCTAGATGTTGATACTCTCACACATACCGATACTAATATTACAAACTAGAAATCCTAGATTTCTACAAGTATCGATAAGGGTCGACTCGTACTGATACGTCCCCCAATCACGTACCGGTATGGCTAAAGCTCGTACCGATAGCCTATTCACGGGTTCATACACTTTTCTCAAATTATGATATTTACTAAACCTTAATCGATCCCTAAATCTTATGGAATACATTAGGGTTTGTTTACTAACGCGTTCAATAAATTAATGTTAATTATCGGCTTCATAATCATTTTAATCGAGTATTTGTCCCTTAAGCATAATACCCATCAATCACGTCAATTTATTCGAACAAACATACTAAGCATCACAATTATCAACCAAACAATCAATCAGATAATTATACGAATATTCAAACGACCCCATAAGGTCTCTAAAGCTTATACGAGTGTAACACCCATGACCCGGATGTCATATTTGGCATCAAGCCAAAACCCAAAACCATAAAATTTCTTTTCAAACATGATCAACCCATCAAGTAAGTCGCACATGCATTTAAAACAAATATATATATAAATAGATAAAATGTTACAAAGGATCTCTAATTTAAATTTAAAACATTTAAAGGTACAATTTTAAATAAAGCAATTTCAAATAATAAGTACAAACTCCACAAGTAAGGTCATATGAACACATAGCCCACTAGACTCAAATACCGTACTCCGAAGATCCCTAAGCTAGAATCTTGATCTGATAGTGATCTACGATCCCATGATCCAACGGTCAACCTACACACGGAAACAATGATTTCGAGCGCTGAGCTTACAAAGCTCAGTGGTACACATCTACTCTACTATACTTTATGTTAATCATAAACGTAAGCATGCAAGCTAGTACAAGCAATAAGAAGAGATAAATAAACATGTGGCACTACCATAACTGCCTAAACACATGTCAAGCATATAAACAACATTGCAATTACAACCAGCACATCAATAAAGTAAACCAAGAGCGAGGCCCAATGTCACCCGACACTGGGAGACCTGCCCATGCTCGAAATCTCACATCGAGCTGCTTAGAATCTCACATCGAGCGGTACACTCAGAATCTCGCATCTAGTCTTCGCTCGAAATCTCATATTGAGTGGGGCTCAGAATCTCACATCGAGCAAATATTATCACTCGGAATCTCACATCGAATGTCCTTCATTTCATCACCCGGAATCTCACATCGGATGGCCTTCATGTGTTGCAACAATCACTCACTGGGTATCCGGATCCCACCAAATAAAGACTCATAACAAAACAAGTGCCCTACCTAGCACATAACCATACACGATCCACCACGGATTCGTACAAGTGCCCTACCTGATACACAATTATCGTACGACCCACTACGGGTCTCTATTGTTGCTATTACAACTAATCAAACATTACCGAGTTGTTACGTTTTATGGAGGAGTAATACAATTCATTCCTATTAATTATTTCCAACAATCCACATTATTTTATTGATTACAGTAATAACCGCTTTATTAATCATATTTATCGATTTCCATCTCAACCAACCTTTAAACCAATTAGTGTTAATTATCGGTTTCATAAGCAATTTATCTTGTATTTGTCGGCATTAGTCCATTAAGCCTAACAATATCAATATTAATTATGAGGCCTTATTCTACCCTTAAAGCTTATGAAAGTCATTATAATTTGTTACTAACGCACTTAAATCATTTACTATTAATTATCGATTTTTAAGCATTTAATCAAATATTTATCAGCACTGCCCCTAACCAATATTCAATCGTACATATTAATTCATTCCACTAGCACACAAGGCATTGCCACATAACAATCATAAATAAGGTAATCATACAATATCTAGACAATCTTATACTGTCTCTAAAGCTCACAACAGTCTCAATATTCTCAATAATTACCAAGCCTCGAATATCCACATCATCACATGCTTATTACTCATCTCCTAATTTACAACCACTAACATGTAAGGTAATAACACTTATGATGCTTATAAAGTATTTCGGAGTTCGAGGTGTACTAACCTTATGCTTGACATCTCTAAAACCCTTATCCTAGCTTCCCGAATATTCCACTTGATCTGATATATGACCCGATTAATCCTCGCATATCAACAAATATGAAAACACTTAAATTCTATACACTTTCTATACCAAGCGAAGGGTCAAACACGTAAAAACAGCTTACCAGGTTCGAATTTGGCAAAACAGACTGTGCCATTAGATCCAGAACATCGAGAAACCCCAGGATAAGGTTCCCTAGAAAAAGTCAATAGTCGGTCAATGGTAGTCAACGGCTGGCAGTGGTCTGGCGATCCAGTGCGACGCATGCGCACGGTAGGCATTGTGCACCCCCATGGTATGATCCGCTGCAGCCAGATTCACGGGCACCCAGGGTGCTGAATTAGTGTGGCGTGGTGCACAGTAGCTGTGTGCACCCGCCTGCTGTAGCTCACGCCCACTCTTGCCGGTGGGGAGTGGCAGCGTGTAGGCGGCCCTTCGGTGGCCGGACGAGGGCGGCGAGCTCCTTCTTGGATATTTTCTGGCCGGTGAGCATGTTGGTGGCGTCAGTTCGCAGCGGTGACGGCTGGATCTAGACGAATAGCCTCCTTCAAAACTTTTTCTCCCACACTTCAGCGAACGGTGGCTCCAACAGTAAAGTGACGACCACTGACCAACTCGTCTCGGCGAGCTAGATGCAATGACTGCGGCGGTGAAAGCCACGACAGCTCTGACGATGGCGAAACAAAGTTAAAAGCCTCCCCCTAACTTTTCTCTTTTTCCTTTCATTTTCTCTCTCTCCTCCAAATAACATCTCTCTTTCTTTTTCTCGTTCCCTCATCAATCATCAGCCACTTTATTTTCAAAATGTTATCCCTTTTCTTTTCTTTTCTTTACTTCTTTTATTTATCCACTCAAAGCCTAAATCCAACCTTTTATTTGGGTCCCCAACCTAAGGCCCAATACTCATCCAAAACCCGTTTCGCTAACCCAAAATCCGGGTCGTTACAATTCTCCCCTCCTTAAAAGAAATTTCGTCCTTGAAATTTACATCCATAACCCAGAAGAAAGAGCTGAAACCATTACAACTCTTCGACGTTCCCAAGAATTTCCCACTGTGCTACTCTGATCTTTCACGATGCTTGCCAATTATAACTCTTGTCTTCTAATGATACAAAAATAATTTGATCTGGTTATTCCTCTTAGAAGTAATCCATTTTCGCTTGGTACAACCCAACTTAACTGACCATTTTCTTTAAAGAGATCCATCTTGATTCGGTGCATTACCAAAGCCATTAAACAAACCTGACAATACCTTGGCCAAGCATCACACGAACTTGTCATCGAGAACTTAACTTACGCTGAGGGACCCATAAGGTCGTTGCACAATAAAATCTTTCCACAACTTCACACAATCCGAAAGACAGGGGGTTGCACAACCGTTGTAACCAAAATGAAGCGGTTCATCAGGTGACGACTCTCTGAAAGAGGCTCTAACTCAGATGGCATCCCTTACCAAAATCTTTGCTTTCCCGGTGTAAGACTTCTGGAACGAATGTCACCTCGACCCCTCAAGCACTTATCTTGACTCGACATAATAACTCACATCGGCAACTAAAGCATTTCACATAACTCAGTTTACGCATGAGGCTCACAGTCTAAAATATAAAGCGTCTAAAAAATATGTCATCTGAACCATCACTCAGATTTTTTCATTACAAGAAATCCCACCAAGGGATAAGGTTCCATCTCAAACTCCAAACTCGTAAACAAACCACGCAGACTTCCTATACGACTTTTACCCTTGCCAAAGATATCAAACGGTACTAATCTATAACCATACCATTACTCAGAAAAATCCCATCAAAACTGTGCACTCATAACCCTTTGCAAGATCCACGATCATTTATTTAATTCCCACCGATGAATACCACATCATCCTATCAACTCTGAGGAACTCAATACTTATCTCTTAACTGATAGCAATCAGCTACTTGTCACTATCTCAACACACAACTCCACACAGTTTCCTGAACACGTGTCAAAAGCTTAGCGTCAACTGTCAATCTCAAAATTTGCCGTATACTGACATTGTACTTTAAGAGAGAATTCTCTTACCTTGATACGTCTTTTCCAAAACATCTACCATAAGATTTCAAGTCTATGGACAACCATCGGACGCAAACTCAATCATAACATTGTATCCTCTTTACTAAAATCAGATGCTTCTTATCGTGGCTCTCAAAGCAAACCAATCCTTAACTCAAAATGTGCTAACTGACATACGGATACCGGTACTGCATAGAGCGAGTATCGACACTCTCTTACCTAACCATTATCTAGGATAGCCTCACACGACAACATGATACGCCGAATCTTATTACTCAATACGATCCACTACTTATTTAGCTCATTTTTCTTAGATGGTGATTGACTATACCATCAACAGTTCTAACATACCTTATCCCATGTCATCATCAATAATGCAAATTTCTTTAGAGATCAAGTACCTCAGACTTTTTACTATTGTGGAAAACATAACATTTCCCTTCTAGCAGCCAAATACAGCTCTAACAGTACAACAAAACATCTTCGAAAACCTCAAAATCTTATTCAACTCTGATTAGGTCCACCCACTATCATAATAAAACGGCCTCACGTAGCTGGATTTTCCACCAATGTCTTTCGGCTCGCTTTAGAGCGACTGTGATATAAACAAAAGCATTTATGAAGTCTCAAACACTTGCTTTCTTAACTGATTGTATGGTAATTAACCCTTTCCACACACACAGTCAAAGAGATGATTATCGCTTCAACGCTAAACTTTCTGTATTCCTTTACATCCACACTTGTCACGCAGAACATCCAACTCATATTCAAGAGACAACACAATGGCTCCCACCTTATCTTCACCAAAACACCTTGATGTCACATCAAACATTACCCACTATCACGACATACTCAAAGAGAAAGAGAATATTCTTTCCAAAATCCATTTTCTAACCTCAATACATTAACAATAAGCATCACTCTTCTAAACTAATCTCAAAAGAAACACACAGGCACTTCACGTTCAGTTAAACGGGTTATTCACCTTCGAACCGGGTAACAGTCTTATATGATTGCTTAACAATTATCAACGGTTTGGGTAGCACATTCACGAACTAACTTTTTACTAGATAACAAGTCTAACTCTCCCTTGAGCGAAACACTTAGACAAGAATGACCTTATTCAAGTTGTTCCTCTGAAACTGAATCTCCACCTACTCAACTGGGTTAATAGCCTCTGACAACTACGACGACACATGCATCCAACTCGGTCTTACCTCAACATCTACTCACGTTCATTATATTGAGAGATCCCAGCGACTCTTCCACGAAGCAAAAACAAACACTCTGGTAATCTAAAAGCTCCCAAGCATCAAACTGCACATATTAACACCTATCTATTCGATCAAACATGTCTTACAACCCTGTTGCCATCCTAAACCATCATTGTGACGATCACGATAAAAGGGCGACTATCTAACATTTCCATTTCCAAAGCTGGGTTCCATCGAGGTCTCGAAGCCTCAAATTCACTCTCGGCATCACTGGCTAGCTCCCCACTTGATTAACCAGAACAATTTTCACGGTTCAATAACTTTTAAGAAGGTAGCTCTCCTTCAAACCGGTAGAACATCTAACTTCAACCATACACTGACGAATTAATGGATCCCGAATCCACTATCTTTAAGGAATGCTTCAATGATACTCTCCAGTATCAACAGAACTCATTTTTATAGATAAAAGGGTCCTCTAACCAACGCGCGCTCACCTATCGATTTTGAGAACAGATTATCAATTCCCGCAACAAAACCTTTATCTTCGCGTAACGATGAAAATTCCTTGATGCGAATTCTTGTAACGAATCTGAAGACTTCAGGGGACTACAACGCACAACGAAAACGCCATTCATATGACATGAGGAGAACACATTGTTGACTCAGTTGTCATTTGACTAGCTTGCATCTCAACAATCTGAGGTGACCCCACTCCCGAGATCATTACTATCAACTGCTCGATACTTAACTCGACCCTCTCGTCTATGATCATAACCATCTTGATGTCGCAAAATAAGACGCACTATCAGAATTTCAGCCTTAAGGAGTACGAATTTAGTCCAAGGGCTTGTATTAACTAGACACCTTACTAAACACCTACACCACCCCGGGGTTTCCTAGAACCGGCTAAACTTAAGCTCTGATACCACTAAATGTAACACCCTCGACCTGGATGCCATATTTGAGCCTCAATCCTAAACCCAAAACCATAAAATTTGTTTTCAAACAGGATTAACCCATCAAGTAAGTCGCAAAAGCATTTAAAACAAATGATTAAAACAAATATATATATATAAGTAGATAAAATGTTACAAAGGAGCTCCAATTTAAATTTAAAACATTTAAAGGTACAATTTTAAATAATACAATTTTAAATAATAAGCACAGACTCCACAAGTAAGGTCATATGAACACATAGCCCACTAGACTCAAATACCGTACTTCAAAGATCCCCAAGCTAGGATCTTGATCTGATAGTGCTCTACGATTCCATAATCCAACGATCAACCTACGTATGGAAACAACGATTTCGAGCACTGAGCTTACAAAGCTTAGTGGTACACATTTACTCTACTATACTTCATGCTAATCATAAGCGTAAGCATGCAAGCTAGTATAAGCAATAATAAGAGATAAATAAACATGTGGCCATACCATAACTGCCTAAACACATGTCAAACATATAAACAACATTACAATTACAACCAACACATCAATAAAGCAAACCAGGAGCGAGGCCCAATATCACCCGACACTGGGAGACCCGTCCATGCTCGGAATCTCACATCGAGAGGGGCTTAGAATCTCACATCGAGCAAATGTCATTACCCAGAATCTCACATCGAATGGTCTTTATTTCATCACCCAGAATCTCACATCGGATGACCTTCATGTGTTGCAACACTCACTCACTGGGTATCTGAATCCCACCAAACAAAGACTCATAACCAAACAAGTGCCCTACCTAGCACGTAACCATACACGATCTACCACAAATCCATACAAGTGACCTACCTAACACACAATTATCGTACAACCCACTATGGGCCCCTATTGTTGCTATTACAACCAATCAAGCATCACCGAGCTGTGTGCACCCGCCTGTAGCAACTTACGCCCACTCTCGCCGGTGGCGCGTGGCGGTAGCCCTCCGATGGCCGAATGATGGTGGTGAGCTCTTTATTGGCTATTTTTCGGCCGGTGTGTATGTTGGTGGCGTCAGTTCGTGGTGGTGAAGGCTGGATCTCGACAAATAGCCTTCTCTAAAACTTTTTCTCCTACACTCCGGTGAATGATGGCTCTAACGATAAAGTGATGACCACCGGTTGACTTGTCTCGGTGAGCTGAATGCAACGGCGATGGCAGTAAGAGCCACGATGGCTCCGACGGTGGTAAAACAAGGTTCAAAACCTCCCCCTAACTTTTATCTTTTTCCCTTATTTTTTTCTCTCTCCTCCAAATACCATCTCTCTTTCTTTTTCTCTTTCCCCCATCAATCATCAGCCACTTTATTTTCAAAATGTTATCCTTTTTCTTTTCTTTTTTTACTTCTTTTATTTATCCACTCAAAGCCCAAATCCAACCTTTTAATTGGGTCCCCAACCTAAGGCCCAATACCCGTCCAAGACCCATTTCGCTAACCCAAAATCTGGGTCGTTACACGAGTCTTGAAATATTCCCAAACTACTCAGGCATCTCATATATGCAAGTCTCACATACTAGTTTCAACACATGCTTATCTATCATCAACCTATTTTGCAACCACTAACAAGCAAGACAATTACACTTATGATGCTCATGAAGCATTCTATAGTTTGAGGTGTACTAACCTTAAGCCAACAGATAAATCCTCATCTGAGCTTTCCAATACTCTACTTGGTCTAATACCCGATCTCAAATAATTTTCATATAAAAATGAATACGAAAATACATTAATTTTATGCATCCTCTATTCAATTTGCAAGGTTAAACGCGTAAAAATGGTTTACTAGGTTTGAATTTGGCAAAATGAACTGCGCCGACGGACTAAGATCATCGAGAAACCCTAGGTAAAGTCCCTCAAAAAAAGTCAACGACCGGTCAATGGCGATCAACGACGACGATGGTCAATGGCGGTCTAGCAGCGCGGTTAGGCAGTGCTGTGCGATTGCACTATATTGTTTGCCAAACCAGCCCAATCAATTCGATTCACTTGTTCAACCCAACCGGCCTGGTGAACCAGGTTAAGCCTGCAGCAGCTGTGGGGCACGCCCACACGCAGACGACGACGCGTGTGACGCGTGCGGTAGCCTCCTGTTGTCGGACGGTGATGACCAACTCAAGATTAGCCTTTATCGAGCTAAGAAACACCTGGCGGCCTCGCCCTTCGACGGTGGATAGCGGTTCATATTGGTTCAACTATTTTGAATCTTTTCGGGCTTTACCCTAGTGAGTGGCGGCAACGAAAAGACCATCGGCGGGTTCGTCTCGACTAGCTGAAGGCAATGACGGTGACAGTGTCATACAAGGCAGTCCAAGGAGCGGTAGATCGAGGCTTGAAACTCCCCTATTACTTTTTCTTTCCTTTCCCATTTTTCTCTCTCTCCCAAAATATCTTCTTTTCCTTTCCCCCCCCACTCCATCAGCCATTTTTTTATTCAAAAACACTATCCCAACATTTTGAGTAAACTAAACGTCCAAACTTAATTATCCTTAACTTGGACTTCCAAATTCAAGGCCCATAGCCCGAGTCTGAGACCCGATTCGTTAACCCGAAAATTGAATCGTTACAAAAATAAGTACCTAAACTATTATTTTTATCACTTTAAGTCCAATAGTTATCTTAGTTAAAAAATTATTTCGGCCAATAAAATGATAATATGTCACAAATATTTTTGTGACTAAAAGATAATTTAGGGAATAAAAGATAAAAAGCGACATAGTTTAGGTACTTATTTTGACTAAAAAAATAGTTTAAGTACTTAAATGACCAGAAATAATAATTTCAATACTTATTTTGATAAAAAAATAATTTAGAGACTAAAAACAAAAAATATATAATTTAAAAGTTGATTTTTCATTTAAGCCTAAAATTTATACCTAATTAAATGGGAAAATGACACCAATATTTCGCCTAGTTTTTTTTCAAGAATATGACACTTCTGAGATTATTTTCAAATCTATAGCATTTTGAACATTGACTTGAATTCGGATTGAAGACAATTCGTCTTTGAATAGCGACAAACTTTTTTAGTAAAAAAAATCCAGATTTCAACTCATTTGTTGACAGTGAGCCAACAGAAAGATCCCAGGTAGGGGGAACAGTGAAGTCGGATTGAAGACAATCCGTCTTTGAACAATAAAATCGAAACTTTGACACACAGGCTTTACTTACACTATAACTTTTGCTATATTTTTAAAAATAAAAAAATGTACCACATTTTTCAAAATAAAAAAGTCAACTTTCATATTTGTGCAAAATTTCCTAATTAAACATTAAAAATCATTTTAAAGGATTTAAAATTAGTTACATCAAATAGCTGTAAGGAATTAGAGTATTTAATCGGTCCAGTCAGTTTTCTTTAAAACAAAATTTACTTTTGATTAAGGAAAACCCATTTTAACGCATAATATTAATCCTTGAATTCAATGACGCTTTTGTACCGTGTCGCAGCTTCACGAGGACATTTTCGTCATTGTAGATTACACTTTTTTTTTTTTGTTTTCCCGGTTGGAATCCACAACTTGTCCCTTCCCTTCCCTTCCCTTGCATTTTTTCCCCTACCGAAACCAGATAGATGCATGTCGGAAAATCCAGAAATGAAACTCCCAACAAAATCAAACTGGAGACAGAGTTTTAGATATTGTTTAAACGGAGGGAGGATCCGGTGATGGCAAGCGGGTGGGTCAAATCTCTGCATTGCAAATCTAGAGCATTCGACGATGTTTATGACCCCAACCCCAGGCAGTTGCAGACGGAGCTCTCAGACCATCAAAGACGTCATCAAAGCCACCAAGAAAATGCTCAAGGATCCCAGCCCCAAACCGCTTCCCAGGTACACCAGCCAACCCGATTCCGATTCGACTAACCCTCGCCCTCGCCAGAGTAGTTCCACCCCTTCCCGTGCTGTTCGGAACCCTGGCCCCGCACTGCCGGCGCTGGCCGAGCTGCCAGAGGGTCACTCTTCAAGGAATGTGGTGGAGATTATTTTTCATACGAGTTGGAGCCCCGAGGCTTTCACGGGTCGGATCGAGATGTTTTTTAAAGTTCAAAACGGGCCCAAGACGGTCACACGGTTCGATGACTACCGAGAGACGGTCAAGGCTTTGTCCGGTTCGGGCGACGAAGAAAATGCGAGGTGCGTGGCGGATGGAATGAGGTAATGCGGTTCCACTGTCTGGGTCCCACTTCAGAGAACTCTTCCATGAACGAAGCGTGGCTATCTTCCGGCGGGAAAGGTGCGGCCATTTGCACATATTCCGGAGGTGGGATGGGGAGGAAAGCGATGTTGATCTGCCGGGTTATAGCGGGAAGGGTTGGGGTACGAGTCGGGGATCGGGTATGACACGGTGAGTGGGGACAAGGGCGAGTTGGTGGTGTTTGATCCTCGTGCGGTATTACTGTGCTTTCTCATTATCTACAAACTGTAAATCTTCCTTTCATTTGTTTTCCGTTAATCAATATGTATTAGACAAATTGTGGTTTAACTCATTCATTTACTGTGTAATTGAATTTTGAATTATAAAGCAATGTTATTGTCATTAGGGTGTTCAAACGGTCGGTTTGGTTAATCGACCGAATCGAATTTCTAAAATTTTATTAACTGAAAATTTTTTCTATTAATCTTTAACCGAATTAAATTTTTTCGAAATTTTTTAGTTTAACTGAAAAAAGTTCGATTAATTTGGTTAACAGAAATTTGTTATAAAATTTTGGGTAAACTACACAAATGGTCATTAAACTATGTTAAAATAATTTTTTTAGCCACTAAACTTTCAAAAGTTATAAAATAACAATTAGACTTATCGAATTATTACAAAATGATCATTGATTTATTGCACATTATAAATCATTTATAAAGATTAAAAATTTTAATGATTATTTTTAATAATTTAATAAATTTAAAGATAATTTGTGCTAATTTGATAAAGTTTAATGACCATTTTATAATTTTTAAAAGTTTAGTGACAAAAAATAAATATATATAATATATAAAATATAAAAATTTCAGGTTATTTGATTAATTCGGTTAATTAACCGAATTAACCGATAACTAAAATTTTAAAAAATTATTTACCGTTAACCGATCGAACCTAAGGAGCAAGAGAAATCCACGTAAGTTGATTTTATGTCAATTATGGGTGGTTTGGAATACAAGTTTCAAGTTTGTTTCATTGGTAACTCACCTTTATTATTATATTTATCCCATTATTTAATTTTTTTTTCATTTTTTTGGATAAATGTATATTTTTATTATCTAAGATAACAGAAGAGACTGCTACAAAAAATACAAGAACACTGAGCAAAATATGGCATAAACAATGTTCCAGGCTATATAAAGGGTGGGATTTACATTTATGTGCTCCTACCTTCAAGTTTAATCTTTACTACTTCTTGAACTAAACTAAGTATAGTATGAACATTACTTTAGGAAAAAGGAAATCCCTGTACCAAAAATTAATAACTCCATATAGCATGGATTTATTAAATTGCAACCTCACTCAAGTGCCTAGTGAACCAATGTCCCAGCCTGTTTTTGATCTTATCCAATAAAGGTTGACAATCCTTGCAAGACGGTTGTTCTATAACTAGTGGCAAACCAAGATATCGAACTAGAAGATAACCATGCTTGAAACTAATAACTAGAGTAACAACTTGATAGCTCTACTTGAAACTCCAACAGTCAACATTTCATTTTTTGATGCATTTAACTGCAAATAAGAAAATTCATACCAACAATAGAATCTAGATTCCCTTACAGAAGATGAGGAGATCATCCGCAAAGAAAAGGTGAGTGATCCCCAACCTTTTACATTTAGGATGAAAATGAAAGATATCTCCCAAAGCAACAACATCAAGAATCTTAGAGAGAGTGTTCATTGCCAAAACAAAAAGATATGGGGAGAAGAGATCACCTTGCCTGATCCCCTAGCACCAGAAGAGAAACTCCCTAGGATTCCATTGAAAGTAATAGAAAATCGAGAGATTGTCAAGCGGATATTAACCATTCTCTAAATTGATCAGGAACCCCCAAAACTTCTAAAATGGTCAAAATATAATTCCTTGATAAGCTGTCAAAAGCTTTCTGCAAATCAACTTTAATAGCACACCAATGAGACATAGACTTCCTACAATAACCTTTAACCAGCTCCCAGGCCAAAAGAGTACTATCCATAATACTTCTGTCTTTAATGAAAGTAGTCTGGTTCAAAGATTTCATATTCGAGAGCCAAAGCACTAATCTGTCAGCCAGAATTTCAGTAATTGACTTGCAAACAACTGAGCAACAAGAGATGTGCCTAAAATCTCAAACTTTTGAGGGGATTGAAATGTTAGGAACCAAGGTGATTGAGATTGCATTGAAGGCTGATAGCAAATCAAAAGAATAAAAGAAGAATAAAACAACAGAAAGAACATCATTGCATTGAAGGCTGATAGCAAATTTTCAGTAATTTGTTCTTTTAAGTATTTACTTCCCCTTGGGGGAGAAATTTGAAAGGTTGATGGGTGGGGAACACTGGCATCATTGATTGGCACTTCAAAACATTGTCTCCTATTATTCTAATCTCTGTCACTTATCCCTTAAATTAAGAAAAGATATGCATCGTAGTTAAGCCTAGGTAGGAGGGCATCTATCTAAGGCTCATAAATAATAAGTTAAAATGCAGTTAAAAAATTGCTTTATATTAAAAGTATTATCTCAATTTTTGTCAATTCCAATTGAATTAAATCTCATAAATTCCCATAAACGGTCTTTTTACATTATATTTTCAAAGGGAATAAAACTTCAAATACAACTAAATAATCCTTACATTGATATTATTCTTCACATCTCAATTTCTCATTCATTTCCTCTCTTTCGATTTCCTTATGTCATTTAGTTATTTTTCTCATAATTTATTTTAGATTTTTAATTTATAATTTCCGATTTGATACTCCAAGATGTTTAGAACTCATCTACTCAAGTTGATTGCGATTTGTGAGATTGGTTGCAGATATGATATAATCGATCAAAAAATTTGATTAATTTTTTATTTAAATTTTGGTGATTATGATGTATGTTTTGTAGAGTCGAACTATAGAGTAATTTATAAATAATTATATTGATAATAAGTGTAGTAATCATTTATGCAATTCTTAATGATCATCTACTAATTAAGAGGGATTGGGTTATACATGTGCTTTTCTCCGGTAACCTATAACCAAAAGCTATTTGAAATTGATTTAGAATTATTTTTTGTGAAGATCGATGAACTAAGTCTTGAGTTAATACACCAAGATCAACCTTGAGTAGGATTCATCTCATTATTAAATTCTTCTTTATTTTAATAGCTTTCTTGTTTTCTCAATTATACTCAAACACAAATCTTTTTTTAATTACTTATTTTTATATAAAATCGATCTCTTATTATTCCTTGTGGATTCGACCTTGCTTACCGCTTCTACAAGTTATTTTGAGCATGTTTATTTTTGGAAGCTTCGAAAACCGCTATAAAAAATTGGCGCCACTACCAGGGAGTGATGTCAAGTAGATTTATTTTATTTTATTGTTACTTTTTATGCTTCGTTCTTCTTGTGTCAAGAAACTTGAGTACGATCCTGAAATCGAGAGAACTACACCTCGACTAAGAAAAGAAGCAAGTTAACGCAAGTAATCTTCGACCGAGGAAGAAAGCTCAACGCAAAACCGAGAAGAGCAAGAAAATCCTGTCTTTGAAGAAGAAGAGATGATCGAACAAACCCTACATCAACTCGCTGCTCCCAAAATCGCCCCACAACCATTATGAACTAATTACCAAGATCCTAAGGTACTACTCAAACTCAAATGTGGACTAATTCATCTTCTTCCTACTTTTAGGGGACTTGAGAATGAAAATCCACACTAGCACTTGAAGGAATTCCATGTGGTGTGTTCGTGCATGAAACCATACAATGTCATGGTAGATCATGTCAAGCTTCGAGCCTTACCATTCTCTTTAGCCAACCATGCAAATGATTGGTTGTATTACATACCATTCGGATCAGTTGAGACATGAACGAACATGATGCCACTTTTCCTTGAGAAGTACTTTCCCGCTTCAAGAGCAACAAACATTAGAAGAGAGATTTGTGGGGTTCGACAAAGAGATACTGAGATGCTTCACGCTTTTTGGGAAACATTCAAGCAACTATGTGCAAGCTATCCACAACATGGTGTATCCGACCAATTGCTCATCCAATATTTTTATGAAGGTTTGTTACCTATGGAGAGAAACATAATAGATGCTGCAAGTAAATGAGCAATCGTGAACAAACTCACACCCAAGCCAAAGATTTGATCAATGTGATGGCTGCAAACTCTCAACAATTCGTTTCACGTCACGACACCGTCTCTAGACGAGTTGACGTGGTAAATATTTATTCTTTTAAAGATAAGATTTCAAATTTGACTTCTCTTGTTCAAAGATTCGCAATAGGTAATACGCAACAAGTGAAAGCTTGTGGGATTTGCACAAGTATTAAACATTTGATCAATTCGTACCCTACACTTCAAGATGAAACTGAAACTAACAATACCATCGGAGGACCTTACGCCAAAGGAATTACAATCCATACTCAAACACTTACAATGCCATCAGAGTACCTTACGCCAAAGGAATTACAATTCATGTAGTCCTTGAGAAAACTAGTATCACGACCGTGGAAAATAAAGATGGCAATATGGTGCCCACTCGAGTTCAAAATGGATGGAGAGTTTGTATCTATTTCCGGGAATTGAACAAATTGACCAAAAAATATCATTATCCTCTCCCATTTATCTATCAATTGCTTGAACGCCTATGGAAGACTCTTTTACATGCGTTAACTTGACTGTTGTTGTCCCTTAAACACCTTGAGCGAAATTGAGGAGTCCTTTGTGAGTGTGTAATACCCCAAAATTTACTAAGTTGATTAAGGGTCATTTAGTACTAAGATAATAGCTTAAAAGTTAACTTAGTGACTAAAATGACAAAAATGAGAAAGTTGAGATTTATTTAATTATGGGTTTTGGAAACGAAATTTCTAAGGTATAAAGGTCTAATGTGATAGATAGTGAATTGAATAAGGTATTCTTAAAGTTTGGTTGAATTCCAAGGAAAATTGGAATGGAAATTGAAGTTTAAAAGTTTAGTGACCAAAATGTAAATTTTGAAAATTTTATGGCTAAAGTTAAACTTTGGAAAAGTTTGGGGACTAAAGTTGTAATTTCCTAAAAGTTAAGGGTTTTTATTTCATAAATAAATAGATCACCTAAGGTTGTGGATTGAATGTGAAGATTTTGGTTCGATCTGATATTTCAATTATTGAGAAAATCCTAGTTAAAGTTTAAGTGGAATTCGGATACCCGGACCGAACTGGAAAATTTTGAAATTTTGCCATATGATAGAGAAAGGTTATAAAAGTCATTTCCATGTGTTGGAAATATTTTTAGTTCGATTCAAGATGAATCCTACAGTTTATTTCTGAGTAAAGGATTATTTATCAATATATTGGATCGAATTGAAATTTTGGAGACTGGTCCAAAAGATATGGAAAAATTTATAAAATATTAATTTATGAATATTTTATTATATTTGGTTGGATTCCAGCTAGATTTAGTTGAATTTTTACAAGAATGGCAAACTAGTAAATAAAAACTAGTTGGAGGGCAAATTGGTCATTTGGCCCCAATGGCAATTTTGAAATATTTAAAAATTTATAAGGGAAATTTTGGAAAGAGAAAATGGAACATTAAATCTCGGCCCTTGATTGATGATAAAATCAATCTTAACCATTGGATAAAAGGGCAAAATTGTAATTTCACTATTAAATAAATTTAATATTCATTTAATAGATATATGTGTAAAATAATGGTAAAAAGATGAACCAAATGTTCATATTTCCAGCCAAAAACGTGAGGGCTAGGGAAAGAAAGAGAAAATTTTTTCCAAGCTCGATTCAAGCCTTGAAACTCGATTTTCAGGTAATCTCTTCAACTACAAAGTTGTTATACTCTTCAAGCTCTATCTTTTGATATCAATAATTCATGGAATCCATGCTTGATTGATGAGAATTTACATGAGAAAGAAATTAGGGTTTATGGATCAAATTGGGGCTTTTGAGATTTTATGATTCCATGATTGAATTCAAGTTGAAATCAAGCTAGTATGATGTTAAAATCATGATATTGAGTTGGGATTTAAGTTTTACATGTTTTGATTATTATGAAGATGATTAGGGTTTATGGATTCAAGTTTAATTTAGGGTTTGTGATGTTGAAATAATGATCTAGTAAGCTTGAATTGTTGTTTGGAAGCAAAACCCTAAGTTAAATTGTGTAGGGACCATTTCGGCAAATTGAAAAGTTGAAGGAACAAATCTGAATTTTTAGAATTTGGAGTGTATTTATGTTATTAATGATGTTAGAGATAAGAAAATGAAGTTAGAATGCTAAATTGATGTTGAATTGAATTAGTGACCATTTTGACAATTTGTCAAAGTTAAGTGACCAAATCGAAATTGAAGTTTTGTATGGGGGTTAAATCTGATTTTTAGTTGTAATGATGGAATTAAGGTAGTAATGTTGAATTGAGGACTAAATTGCAAAGTTAAGAAGCATGAATCCTTATCTTTGCATTTTAGTACCTATTTCGGTAAATAAGGAAAATTAGGAAGAATTATTGTGAATAATTATTTGGTGAAGAATGTGATGAGTTGGTGGTTTAAAGCTAGTGATTGGACTTTATTGAAAAGTAGAGAAGTAAGGAGAAGTTAGTATAAAATTTGAAGTTGTTTATGGAAGTTGTGTAGAAAAACTGGTTTATGGCAGTAACTTTGAAAATTCACTATAAATTATACAAAAAATTGTTAGAAGGTGTATTTTATACCGATGTAAAGATTTGTTTGTCTAGTTTCGTTTCCAACAAACGGAAACTGATTTCGAGTTCCGAGTAAAAAGATATGAATTTTTAAGTGGTGAAAGGTCAAAAAACAATATAGCAGGCTGTTCCGAAATTCAATACTGTAAATTGACTTTGAAAATTCGCCATAAATCGTACAAGTTGAATTTGTGCTATTAATTTATATAGTTGAAAATCTTATTGAATCTAGCTTCTTTTAGAACAAATGGAATCGAATTCCGAGTTGTAGATTATTTTATAGAAATATTTCTTGGGAGGTACTGCAAACAGCCAGAAAATGAGAATTGATACACTTTGTATCTAAGGTTGATTAGTAAGCTTGAAAAGGGTTAATGGAAGTTCAAATTTATCACTAAGAACCATAATGAGTTTTTGAACAATACAAGGAAGAAAAGAAAATGTTTGGAGATTTTGTATTCGAATGATTATATTGGACAATATGTAACATATTGTTAGATTAGGATCTAACAAATATTTTACTTATTTGAATTATGAAGTTAAGTTCAAATCAAGGGAGGTTCAAGGTACAATGAAGGAAAGGATCGAAGAGGACTTAGTGAGGCATACTAATACATGGCCCATGTGAGTGCAATGCATACATAACATTATACATAGATGTTTTATACATCACTGGTAAGACTTGCGATGAGTCTACCTGGTTTATATATTGTCATGATAATTATTTCATTAATCATACATTTGACATACTTTAAATATGTCAAAGGTTGAAAATAAATGCATTGATCACTAGTTATTGATGATGATTTACTATTAATATTATTCGGTTATGAACTGCTTCATGTTAATATAAATTGATATACATTGCCATGAATGAAATATTTGATGATATAAAGCCCAAGTATGATATAGAGGTTCAAAGGTATAGTTGGCTAGCCATAGAGTCATAAACAACTGTATAAAGATTCTAAGCACTTCATGTAAAGTGCAAATTTTATAAATACTCATTGAGGAGTATACTCATGCATGGTTTGAGTATACAGACTTATTATGAGTGCTAAGCACTTCAGAGTAATTTCATAAAAACTCATGAGGGATATATTGTATACTCCGGTAAGTATATAGAAGCACTTCGATGCTAAGCACTCCCGGTAGAGTGCAAATAATATACATACTCAAGAAAGGTTAGGTATGGGGGATGACTCGTGTACATAGAATCTCTTAATTTGATACATTGGGCTAAGTAAACTGAATTGAAAAAAATAGAATGATAATCTTGAAAGCTTGCAGACAGAGTTGGAAAAAGGTATTAGTAAGCATTGAAAGCTTATGGATGGAAATGACACCAATATTGGTAAGACCTAATCTTATCACTTTGATATACATATATGCTATTACATATTTAATTATGTTAATGAGCATGTAATGGTAAGGTGATCATATGCATTATTAATAATTAATATTGAGATTGATATTATGACAATTGCACTTAAATTTGAATTATTGCCTCACTAAGTAAATACTTAGCGTGTAACTATTTTACACGTAGGAAAGAAGAAATGGTTGGAGTAAGGAGCATATACGGACATCATCAATTAATAACAGGTACATCAGTATCAGTAGGATATCTTTTGATATTTACTAGTTGGCATGTATATTAAAAGGGTATGCCTGCTCTGATAGAATTTGTATTTTATTTGGTATCTGGATGAATTTTAAATTAGGTAGTTTTATTAATTATATCAAGACAAATTAAATTGATAAGTTGTTGCCTGAAAATAAACTCAATTTGAAGATGAAAATATTATTTTTAAACTTTATGCGAATAACTAGATTTGTAAATAAAAACTAAATACATTGTAATATTTTTAATGAAACAAAATTTTACCGAATTACAAATGTAGAGGGTTTTACGAATGTTTTGTGATACCTCTGACTCATATTCAGTGTTGGATACGAGAAAAGGGGTGTTACAGAGTGTGATTAATTTTATTCCATATTTGACTTTATGATAATTAATTGAGTGATTATTTGCTTCTGCCAAATTGCAATCATGGACTTATTACTTCTCTTATTCTTTCTATTTACCAAAAAGATCCTGGATTTTGAATTTTAATATGCTTGAGGACGAGCATAATCTAAGTGTGGGGGGTATAGGATAATTCCAATATTTACATATTTACATATTTTTCATATATATATATATATATATATATATATATATATATATATTAGTGTTCTAATCCAACTACAAATCCATGTTTTACCAAGTATTTTATTTTTATAGCGATTTTGATAGCTAAAGTATAATACATGCTTAGAAGAGAAGTTTTAGTTGAATTTTGGATTTTAAGGAGCACTTAACACAAGAAGAGGAATCATACTTCAATTTGAACTTTCACTTTTATATTATATTTGGAGTAGGATAGAGTTTTAAATTAAATCTTATTGTAATTTCTTCTCCTAGTTGATGTAAATGACCTCTATTATAAATATGGTCACGAGGAGAAGAGAAACCATTCATCTCATAATTCTCATTCTTCTCTTCTTTGTGGATTTCTTATCTCCTTGAGTTGCTAAACTCTTTCTTTCTATTTAAGGTTTGATTCAAGGTTATTAATACAAGCTCTTAGTGACGTTTTCCTATTCTTCATCATCTTCATCTACTTCAAGTATTTTTATCTTCCGGGCTTACTCAATACGTATATATCGATTTTTAAGTTTTGCATGTTTTCTTCGGTTTCTCCATCTTTATATGCAACAACCAATCAAGACATTCTTGGTAAGTGGTAAGTAACCTAAGCAACGAGTTTTGAAGGTATAGATTCATATTCTCTTTAAGTTAACCAAATAATGCATAATAGTTTATGTGCTTTGGGTCTCTTAAATCGGTACAAGTTATTTGATTAATTTTTATTCTTATATGTAAATCTCTAAGGGTTTTAATCATGATAATAAGGGTAGTAATCATTCACGCAGTTCTTAGTAATTATCTATTAATTAAGAGAGAATGGATTATATATGTGCTTTTCTCTGGTAACCTATAACTAAGTTATTTGAAATTGATGTAAAATTATCTTTTGTGAAAATCGATGAACTAAGTCTTGAATTAATACACCAAGATAAACCTTAACTAGGATTCATCTCATTATTATTTTTTTCTTAATTTTAATAGCTTTCTTGTTTTCTCAATTATACTCAAACACAAATCCTTTTTTAATTACTTGTTTCATATAAAATCGATCTCTTACCATTCCCTGCGGATTTTACCTTGCTTACAGCTTCTACAAGTTATTTTGAGTAGGTTTATTTTGGTGATGCTGCCGAAGAGTGGTGTCAAGTAGGTTGATTTGATTTGATTTTATTGTTATATTTTATGCTTCATTCTTCTTGTGTCAGGAAACTTGAGCACGATCCTGAAATCGAGAGAACTGTATTCCGACTAAGAAAAGAAGCAAGAGAATGTAAGCAATCTTCGATTGAGGAAGAAACCTCAACGCAAAACTGAGGGGAGCAAGAAAATCTCGCCTTTGAAGAATGTGAGATTGCCATACAAACCCTACGTCAACTCGCTGCCCCCGAAATCTCCCTGTAACCATTATGTATAAATTAACACGAACCTGAGGTACCATTCAAACTGTAACCCCTCGACCCGGCCTAGACGTCCGACCAAACCGATAGAACTACATTAGCTTTGCCGAAGCAAACCGAAGAACAATTAATAAAAATCGGTCCATTTTTTTCTTTTTATCTTATCTAGATGCATGTTATTAATCCTATATGTGTATACTTGCAACGGTTGAATTTTCAGAGAAAAGGGACCATGGAAAGGCCTCCAATTGCATAACATACATTTTAGGGACTAAATTGCAAAATTGATAATTTTAGGGACCTAAACTATAATTAAAGTTACCAATCTTCAATTAGTCCATTTACATGCTCATATGAAAAATTCCAGGTCATTACGATCATTCAAACTCTTACAATTGCATTTACATAATTCAAGGACCAAAATGAAAGAAGCAAAAACCTTCAAGATTCCAAAATAACCGATTTAATGGTAGTCGTACCGGTATGCGTACAGGTGTTTCGGTACGCCCTTAATTAAACTATCAAAACACATTAGAAAACAATTGCAAAGGATCAAGAACTTGGGAATTTCAATAAAGAACCTTTCATTAGAGGAGAAGAACGAATCCTTACCTCCAATGTTGATTTCTCCCATCAATTGCTTAGTGAAACATGAAAATAAAGAGAATAACAATAAGTATTTGATGAAGAAGCATTAGGAAAACAAATAGAAATCGAAACCTTTGATTTTTACCTGAAGAAATTGAAGTTGGAAAGGTGTTTGGCTGGAGAGAAATTGAGAGAAAGAAGTTGCAAAGTTTGTTACGTGAATTTTGTTAAAAGTCTAAAATATGTTTTATTATTCTCTCCACTTTTAAAGCCTTTTAAACCCATTTAAAATAATTTAATTAAAGGGAGAAATATGTTAAAATATCTAGGATAATTAGCTCCTTAAAGATTCAAAGTTTTGATCCTTTTCAAAATAGTCACTAAAAACAGTTTTCAAAGTTTGCATTTTGGTCACTAGTAAAAAATGTCCAATTTCAAAATCTCGTTTTCCAAAATTGATTTTACCACAATCATTATTATATTAAATAATGATTTTACAACATTTTTCCATATTTTAATCACCTTTAAAAATATTTAATCCAATTTAATCCCGAAACTAACTCGAATCTCTAATATCGGTCCACCGAACCTTCGAACCAACCTTTAAACCATCCAAGCCCAAAACCGGGGCTTTACTACTCTCTCCCTCTTAAGAAATTTCATCCTCAAAATTTACCTAGAGGAAAGAGATGCAGAAATTGCTCCATCATATCCACCTTGCTTTCCCAAGTGGCTTCCTCGACACCTCGATGCCGCCACAAGACTTTAACAAGTTCTATCGTCTTGCCACGAAGAACTTTACTGCTGGAATCAAGGATTTCCACTGGCTCCTCATGATAGGATAAATCTGATCTCAACTCAATATGCTCTACTAGCATAACATGCGAGGGATCCGACCGATACCTCCGCAACATAGATACATGAAACACATCATGTATTTTCTCAAGCTAGGGAGGTAACCTCAACCGATAAGTCACCGGACCTACATGCTCCACAATCTCATATGGTCCAATAAACCTTGGACTAAGCTTCCCCTTACGTCCGAACCTCATCACCTTCTTCCATGGTGACACTTTCAAGAATACACGATCGCCCACCGCATATTCAATTTCCCTACGCTTCAAATCCGCATAAGATTTCTGTTTATCTGCAGCTGCTTCCAAGAGATCACACACAAGCTTTACCTTTTCATCCGTGTCTTTCAACACATGCGGCAAGGAAACATGCTTTTTCTCTACCTCAGCCCAACACAAGGGCGTACGACACCTCTGGCCATACAATGCCTCATACGGTGCCATCTGTATACTTGCTTGATAGCTATTATTGTACGCGAACTCAACCAAAGGTAGATGTTTCTCCCAGGTTCCTTGAAACTCAATTATAAAACACCTCAGCATATCCTCCAAAACCTGGATAACCCGCTCAAACTGTCCATCCGACTGAGGATGATACGCGGTGCTAAAATTCAAACTCGTACCTAAAGCCCGGTGCAGACTCACTCAAAACCTTGTTGTGAACCTCAGATCCCTATCCGAAACAATAGAATTCGGTACCCCGTTCAGACGCACGATCTAAAAAATGTACAAATTCGCTAACTTGTCCAAGGTGTACGTCGTATGCACTAGCAGAAAATGTGCACACTTCGTAAATCGATCTACAATCACCTAAATGGAATCCTTTTTAGCCGGTGTCAAAAGTAACCCTGACACGAAATCTATATGATTCTCTCCCATTTCCATTTCAGAATTCTCAACGGTTGCAACAATCCAGATGGAAACTGATGTTCAACTTTAACCCGCTGACATACCATACACTTAGAAACAAACTCTGCCACATCTTTTTTCAAACCAACCCAAAAGTACACTTCCTTTAATCATGATACATTTTGGTACTACCGGGATGCATAGCAAAAGGACTATAATGCGCCTCCGCCAAAATAGTGTGCCTAAGCTCCGAATCCTCTGGCACCACTATTCGGCCTTTAAAACACAAAACACCAAAATGAAAACCCGTCGGATTACCATCTGCTATGTCCTTAACATGAGGAACCAAAGAATCATCAAATGGTTGCTTAGCTTTAATCATATGCAACATAGTAAGCTTAATCTGCAACTCTGCCAACAAACCACCTTCCCGTGTCACGCTCAACCTCACAAACATCGCCCTAAGCTCAACAACAACCTTATGGCTCAGCGCATCCGCCACCATATTGGCTTTTCCAGTATGATACTCGATTGTTAAGTAGTAATCTTTAAGCAACTCCAACTATCTTCGTTGCCTAAGGTTCAAATTCTTTTGAGACATCAAATATTTCAAACTCTTATGGTCCGTAAAAACCACACACTTTTCACCATAAACGTAGTGCTTTAAATTTTCAAGGCAAAAAACCACAGCCGCAAGCTTCAAATCATGAGTTGGATAGTTGTTCTCATAACCTTCAGCTGTCTCGACGCATAGGCCACAACCTTTCTGTCCTGCATCAGCACACAACCCAAGCCAACATATGATGCATCACTATAAACCACAAACTCCTTACCAATTTCAGGTTGAATCAACACAAGAGCATGTGTATAAACCTCTTTCAACTTCTCAAAACTATGCTACTGCTTCTTCGTCCACACATAAGAAACATTCTTTTGCAACAACTTTGTCAACGGTGCTTCAATACTTGAAAACCCATCCACAAAGCGACGGTAATAATCAGCCAGCCTAAGAAAACTGCGAACCTCTGAGACAGATTTAGGTTGCTTCCAATTGAGAATAGACTCAATTTTCTATGGATCAACGCGAATAACCTCCGTAAAACGACATGGCCTAAAAACATCACCTCCTTGAGCATACATGTAACACCCTTGACGTATACTCGTAAATCGAATATACATTAAATATGTTACGGGGTCGTTTAAAGAAATCTCAACTTATAAATTTATTCTTACAATTATTTACAATTTTGGTTTGTAAATTCTAACCCTTTCTCAGTTTTCTTGAAAACACCACCTATAGTTTCAACCCTAAATTAATTATTTTAAAACATATTTGGCAATTATTAAAAACAACATTTCAATTCAGGGTGAAAACTAGGTTCGCTATCTAGGCCCTTTCTTAACTTTAAAATCTTTACTCGATTACCTATTATTCTTATTAGCAAAGTAATTACCTTTCTACCTTAGCTTTATTCTGTTGCAATGCTAATGACTTATTTTGCTTTATCCATATATGATCCATCGTCAAAACTGATTACTTATCTATCCTTTATTCTAATTTAATGCATCCAAAGACTTAACTTTCATCTTATTTTTTCTCTCGGCTTTATCCCTTTTCTTTCTTTCTAAGGGGCTCATTAGGTAATTGAATCTCACATTTCCTAATATATTTTTCTAGACATTTTTCGTATTCTTATTTTTCTAGAAAGTTGAGCAACGAAAAAACTCTTTATAGAAAATGGTTGGTTTACTCTAAACATGTGAATAAAGTATATTGTTTTTTATTGTAAATCGTTCACTTCTAAAATAAAAAAAGCCTTTTAGAAAATGATGAAATGAATAATTTGAAGCATTTGACTGAGAGTCTCAGTAAACATGAGAATAATGTTGAGAACATGACTAATATGAATACTTGAAATAAAATGAGAATAACATTAGAAAAAATAAATGTGTCGATAAATATTTACAAGAATGAATTTCAAAAGAAAAAGAACATTGGAGATGAGTTTTAATAAGAATAATATTTGTTGTAAAATGAATGATTAGATAAGAGTCAGAGGCTCAATCAACATGAAAATTGTGTTGAGCATATGACTGATATGATTACTTGGAATGAAACGAGAATAAAATTAAAAAATAATAAAGGTATTGATAACGATTTGCAAGAATGAATTTAAAAAAAAAAGAAACATTGGAGACAAATTTTAATAAGAATAATATTTGTTGTGAAATGTCTTATAAAAAATTGTTTACCTTTTCGTGGATCTAGTGAAAAACTTTATGAGAATAGTAATTGCAATTTTTGGTTTTAATTGAAATGTAGTTAAATTTTATTTAAGGATACAAGATCATGTTAGACGTATCCAAAGTTAAAGAAATTTAGTATCACTACCTTAGTCCTTGAATTCAAAATGAGTTGATTTTTCTTTGTCCCATGGTGTTAAACTTCTATGATAAGAATCATCAAAGAGGCAAAATATTTTTTCGTTATTCTTGATTGTACCCAATATGTGATCCATCAAGAACAAATGAGTTTGATAGTACGATGTGTAAATATGTCAAGTAGTAAAATAAAAATAGATGAGTTTTTTTAGTTCTTACATGTAAATAACATATCTGAATTGAGATTTTTAATGAACTATTAAGTGTATGCAAGTCACTTGATTTAGATATTAATAATATAATGAGTGAATGTTATGACAATGGTTCTCATATAAAAGGAAAACACTAAAGGGTTCGAAAGAGGTTACTTGAAATAAATCCAAAGACTTTATATATGTTATTTGTTTGTCATAGTCTTAATCTCACCCTATCGGATATGACACATTCTTGTGTGAAAGTTATTTCTTCTTCTTTTATTTTTGAATTGTGCAATGCATATACACATTATTTTGCAAGTTCTACTAAAAAATGGAACATTTTAGTTGATAATATGAAAAATTTTATAGTGAAATCTTTGTCTAATATTCGATGAGAGAATCAAATAAAGAGTATTAAATTTGTTAGATATCAAGCATCTCAGATAAAATTAACTTTATTGGCATTGTATAGTTTTAGTGATGAACATGTCAAGACAAAAAGTGTACTAGAAAGTTTAATTAGTTCTCTTCAAGTTGAGTTCTTACTGAACTTGATGATTTGATATGAGATTTAATTACTATTAACAAGGTGAGTAAGGATTAACTTGTCATTTACGAGCTAAAAACTCTCTTTTTACTTCCCCTTAGTTCTTCCCCTTTGATCTCTAACAAGGTTTTTATTCTGGGTTTTCTTTGACCCATACTATGTATCCATGTTTGTGAGGATCTCGGCTGGGCTGAGAGTTGGTGGCCAGAGTTTTTCTGTTGTCTTTTCATTTTTCTTGCCTCAAGCTATTTCGTTTTATAGTTATGAATGCTTAGGAAGTTGGTGAACAGTCTTCAAAAGAGACCATTAATGAGCGGAAGACCTTAGAGTTGGAAGCATATGACAACACCAATGCTACCATTAAATCCCACTCTCTGGTAGGTTAATTTTGATAGAAACTTGAAATATTCATGCATGGCCTAATGATGAAGCATTTGATTGTCACGATCTAGGAAGGAATTATTTTTTTTCGTTTTTAAATCTAAAAAAACAAATGTAATATCTTAAACCAAGGGCCTTGGTCCATATAAGACAGTCACATTGTTCTCAAATACTAGCCTCATGAGACTACCCTATAGAAAATAGATTTTTCTCTTTCGGATTTTTGGGTCCAAGTTCACAATATTTCCCTCCTGTTGATTAATAAGAAGAATGCCGAGAAAATTGGAAACATCTTCCCTAATTTTTTGGAATCCAACATCGAGGAGTATGAAGTTGTCAAATAGGATGGTATGCTAAAGGTAAAAGGTTGCTATAAGGGTTGATGACCCTTTAAAAACCGGGTTTAACTAAAGAGGTAAAACAATAACTCTTTATCCATCAATTTTAAATAGGCTTAATGCACAATTTATCACATAACGTTTACATGTTTTCCTAATTTGGTACCTAATATTTTTTTTCGGGAACAAGTGTCCTATAACGTTTTAACCGTTACCCATTTATCCTATTTATGTTAAAGAGTTGTTAACAAAATTTCTCATCCAATGACACAATTCCACGTCAGTGATATTTGATCAGGTCAACCCGCCTGATTTTATTGAAAAGGGTAAATGCCATGTCAAGTTTCTTAGGTTTGTTTTTTTGTTGAATTTTAGTCACTGAAAAGTCTATTTTTACCAAAAATTGATCCCTATTTATTTCTAAATTTTATAATTTAGCAACATATTTAATATTATTTATAATATTATTTATTTAAATGTTGATATTTAGTAAAATATAATTTAAATAATAATATTATATTTAATAAACCATCTATTTTCTTGCATAAAAACGTGAACAAAAAACATGTAATTTTTAATTTGAAATAATACTTCAATATGCTTGTAAAATCCAATCGAGAGGATGAATTTACAAATTTGATATTTGATTTTGGCTCCTAATCTTTGTAACTAATAATACAAACATTTTATTAACAAACCATAAAATTGCTGAGAATTAATCAATTTTTTAATATATTACTGAGCACTTAAGCACGTTAAACTTATAAATATATTATTAAATATAGTATTTTATTTTTATTTAATATTAAATATTTAAATAAAATAATATTATCAATAACAAAAAATATTATACTAAATTATAAAAAATTGATCGAAAATGTATGATTTTATTAGAGAAAAAATCATACAAGAAGGGAATATCCCGAGCCTTGTTAGAAAAACCCTAATCCTAGATTGGGGAAAAGAGTACTCGGATACCTCAGAGAACACAAAGGAAAAGACCAATACTGAAAAGGAACTCGAAAACATCATAACGGACATGAAACAAAATATAAAACAAACAAACAACGCCTAAATTATAAAATTTAGAAACAAATAGGGGTTAATATTAGGCACATATAGTGTTTTAAGGGACTGAATTGAATAAAAAATTGAGAGACTAGATTTAATTAAATTTATTTTTATTTATTATTTTATAATATTTTTCTTTAATACAAATTATGTGTTTTTGTTCACGTTTTTTACGCGAGGAAATAGATGGTTTATTAAATATAATATTATTATTTAATTTTATTTTATTAAATATTAATATTTAAATCAATAATATTATCAATAATATTAATAAATATTGAGCTAAATTATAAAGTTTATAAACAAATAGGGGTTAATTTTAGGTAAAAAAGACTTTTCAGTGATTAAATTGAAAAAAATAAACATGAGAGACTTGACATTGCGTTTACCATTTTCAATAAAATCAGGCGCGTTAAACCGATCAAATATCGCCGACGTGGCACAATGTCATTGGCTGAAAAATTTTGTTAACAACTCTTTAATGAAAATAGTATAAAATGGGTAACTGTTAAAACGTTAGGGGCACTTGTGCTTGAAAAAATTTTAGGTATTGTCGATCGACTACTACTTAGCAAAAGGATAATGATTCAGTTTAACAATACAATTAAATAATCACAAGAATGTTTCTCTTTGTGTGAAAGTATACACGGTCAACAAGTAATATAGTAGTGAGTGAGTATCCGCAAGGATTGTCCCAGAATTAAGTGCCAATATAGTTACTTGTGAATTAGAACAAATAGGATGGTAAATGATTTTGGATTTTAATTAAGAAAATGATTAAATGAAAATGAAGCAAAGATTTGAGTAGATTGGCAAATACTTGTGTCAAGATGATTGATGGGCTTGGCAAAGGATGTTCGGATTTTACGCTAGAGATGACATGAATGAATAACGTTAAACCTTAGTTTTATTGTCGAGCAGATTTCAAGCTAGTATTACCTCCGTCAATGACAATACTCTAAGTTAATTACTCTTAAAACCTATATGTTTATAGTGAGTTTTCAAATATTAACTTGATGAAGTTTTAATCTTTACTCCTAAGGGGTAGATTCACTTCATAAGTAAGCTAATCTACTTGAACATCTTCTGTTGAAGTTTTTCTCCTTAGTATTTGACAATTAATCCTTATCTCCTACGTCTGTTAAGATATTAAGGGATAATGAGCATTCAATGTCAACTATCGTATGACATAAAATATGATAAACTGAAGTGCAAGAAAAATAGACAATATGCCAACGTAATCAATTATTAAAAACCTAAAATTAAGCGTTCATCGTAAACACCCCTAGCCAACTTAAAGATTAGTTCATAGCTGGGGAAACCAAGAAAACCATATTGTTTTAAACATCACCATCAAATCGGAATTAAATTTAAGAGAAATTGACTAAAGAATGATATTCGTCGATACATCCCTTCAATGGATCTAGAGCTCTCGACTCGACTGATCGAACCTTGGTCTGCCTCTACCCTCACTTTTTTTCTCACAGCGTCGCCTCTCCCTTGCTCAATCTTTGGACGTCTTTATATAGGCGCATGTGGAAACCCTACTTAGGGTTAAGATTTTGAAAGTTTGTTACCACCATTGTAGGTGCATTATCTTCTCTTTGAATTAAGGTTAACCTGGCTCTGACTCATGGTTGTTTGATCGTGCATCGGACTTTCTTCTTTTGCCAACCAAGCTTGGCATTCTTCTCCTGCATTTTGCCAATTGCACTCGGCATTTCTCTTTCATGCATTTTGCCAACTACGCTCCAAACCTGCCATAACTTGCACACCATGGCAAGAAAAATACCCTTTCACTTTGGCAATAAAAATTGTACATTCCTTAACTTCTAGATGCAAATGCATGAAACTACTGACAAAATAAACTAATATGTACCCAATGTCAAGCAAAAGCATGACAATATAAGCATGAAAAGTACAACTTTTGAAGATTTACTCCTCACACACTCCTAGCTCATTGCTTGTCCTCAAGTAATACAAAAAAAAAACTAGAAAAGAAAACTAAAGAAAGGTAAAGTGCCTCACAAAATTTTTCTAATTAACAACACAATCTAGTAAGAGGAATCTGGACCTAGTTCTATCTCAAGTATCTCAGAGCAGTAATGCCAACACATCAACAAATTTAAGTGCAACAATATAACTCTAACCTAAGGTCATGAAGTGTGCATGAAGTACGGGCAGTTTGCATCAAGTATCCCTCAATCCCCTTAGTCAATTTTACTACCCAAACTTAGAACATTTTTTAATTTATTTACCAAGGTTTTTTTTCATCTGGCAATACTTTTAGGTTTGCTTCATAATGCTGTTTGGAGTGAAAACTAACAGGGAGTAAACCACAAAGCCATACGTTAATCTAGACTACATCACTAAGCTAACCCATTACACTCATACCCTAAAGATTTTTTTGTTGGGCTAAGAACTAATAGGGAGCAAACCACAAAGCCCCAAGTTACTTATTGTCTCTACGGCAGAGGAGTGTTTTAAAAAAAATCTTGCATTTGGCAAAACATTGTTGCCTTATTATTTATTTTTACCGTGGCATTTTTTCTTTCTGAGTTTAGTTTCAAAAATTCTAAGTTCGTCTTGGGAACTATATGCATACGACATGTTTGAGTAAAGCTAAATTTCCCTATCAATTGTCAAGCAACCTAGCATTACTAAATCTAATGGTTCATGCTAAACTAAAGGTTCTAGTTTCATCATCAAATAGGGCATACTAGTGCAAGATCTAACTATGGTAGCAATGTGTTGGCAAAATTATCAGTTCAAAATCAAGCATTGGAAAAAGGGAAAAATTAATGGTTTTTTAATGGTTTGGTATGCATGGTTCTACCTAATCTATATGGCAATAACAGAATGCAAACATAAACATAAAAATGAATGACATGGTAATAAATGGGAGGCAACACACACACCCAAACCAAAGGTGTGCATTGTCCTCAATGCATGAGAACACACATATATACAAATACAATACATGCTCAAAATGAAAAATATGAAACTAAGGAGTTAAGGGGATGAGGACTCATGTAGACTCTTTAGGTGAAATGCTGGCAAAAGTGGTAGAAAATATGTATTGGCAAATATAAGAATGTGCCAAAATGAGTGTTTTACGTGCAAGTATACACGGTCTACAAGTAATACAGCTGGTAAGCTGAGTATCGATCCCACAGAGATTGTCTTGGAATTCAATTGCCTTGATTGTTACTTGACTTAAGAAAACTTGATTTGATTTGAAATTGGTTTTGGAAAATAATTAAAAAGTAAAGAAATGAAAGAAAAGTAAAGACGTTGGCAAGGAAGGTGTTTTAATGAATGATGAGCGTTGGCAGGGAATGCTTGGTTTTCACGCTATTCATGTTGTGCCAGCCGTTAACAACAACCTGTCTTGGCATTGTTTGTCGAGCAGATTCAAAAGTAGCAAAGCCTCTCTCGATGGTCATTGCCCTAAATTGATCATGTAAAAACCCCTATATCTCTATAGTGTTTGTTTTTAAATAAACCAATTTGATTAAGATCCAATATATACTCCTAAGGGGTAGATTTCACTCCCGAAGTAAGTTCATCTACTTGAACGAAGTCTGTTAAGATATTAAGGTGCAATAGGCCAACAGTGCCAGCTCTCGCTTGGCATAGTATTTAGAAAACATTAAAGTTTGCCGAATAGATGAAACTTTGCCAAGACAGATTTATTATTAAAAGCTAAAGCATGAAAATAACATAAAAACCAAACACCCCCCACCAATTATTAAATTAGTTCATGGTGAGGGAGTGAACCAACAATCCACAAACGTTTTTGGAATACATCATCCTTAAAAACAAAATAGAATAACTTGAGAGAGAGAACAGGATAGAATGGGTCTCTCGATTCAACCCTTCAAGCTCTAGGCTTCTCGTCTAAGTTGGTCAGACCACCCTTCCACGGTGCAGCCGGTCATCAATCGTCACACACACACCAACTCCTCACGATCCAATCTTCTCCTCTCCCCAAAGTCTAGCTTGGTTGGTGTTTAAATAGGCGTGCAAAGAAAGGATAGGACTAGCTCTTCAAATTTTAAATTCTAACTGCCCAAAGGATAAGGGATTATCTTCTTATCCAGATTTGAATGAGAGCTGATCAAGCTAAGGCTGGCGTCATCCTGCCGACGCTGCCCTGGCATCCAAGCTTGGCATGAGTCTGCCAACAAGTCTTGGCACCATCTTATCCGCTATTTTTTCGAAGATTGTTCCAATTGGTATTTTTTGGAGCCTGATCATGTCCTATTTTTTCGAGGTCCAACAGCCTCTTGGCGTGGCATCAAGTTCACTTCTCTACCATCCAGTGCTTGGCATTGTCTGGTCTATCTGTGCAAACAACATTCGGTATTCTCTTTGGCATTCCTTTCTGTGTTGCTTTTATGGGCCAAATACTATGCCAAACCTGCAAAATTGCCAACAAAACAACCCTTCACACTGGCATAGACAAAACTCTAAACTCCTTATGCAAATGTATGATTCTAACATCCTAATGAACTAAATGTACCTAAAAACAAGCAAAAACATTGTAAGATTGGCATTACAAACAGTACTTTTGGAGAGGTAACACCCCCCCAAACCTAACTCATTACTTGTCCTCAAGTAATGCAATCAAAATAAAAACAAAAACTGTGAAAAAGTTACCTCGACAAAATTTTGGTTGAATGCCAACACGTGCTGGCAAGCAGAATTTGGCTCTATTTCTTTCCTTAGTATCTCAGTGCAATACTGCCAAGCAAGTAGTAATTCAAGTGCAGCAATATAACGCTATTCAAAGTTCATGAAGAGTGCATGAGTGTAGGCAATATTCATCAAGTTTCCTTTCACTCCCTTAGACAAATTTTACTACCTAAACTCAATTTTTTTTCATTTTTTTGCCAAGAGTTTCTGCCAGCATTCTTTTAAGCTTGCTTTGTGACACTATTTAGCGTGGAAGATAAGAGGGAGCATACCAAGAATCTTCATCTTAATCTAGACATCACTAGGCTTTCTCTTCAACTCACACCCTAAGGTTTTGGACTTGAGAACTAAGATGGAGCAAACCACGAAGCCCCAAGTAGCTTATTATCCCTAAGGTAGAGGAGAGTTTTATTTTTTCTTGCATTGGCAGAACATTGCTGCCTTATTTATTTCTTTTACCCTGGCATCATCTTTTTTTTAAATCTGAGCATAGTTTCAAAAAGTCTAAGTTTGCTAAGGGACTAGATACATCTTACGTGTTAAGTACAAGTTCAATTCCCTAAACTATAGATCAATTGCCAAGCAATCCTGGCATACTACTCTGCGGGCACGACATGACAACTAAATATTAAAGTCTCCTCATCGGACAGACACCTAGATCAAATTAAGCTTGCTTAACAATTGTTAACATTTTTCAAAATTAAATCGAGACAAAATTTTCTTTTTCTTTTTTTAGCGGTTCGGTATGCATCTACTCTAAATGACCTTGATGACATGGCAACAGAAATTAAACATGATATGCATGGCATAAATGTGAAGAAATGTACACCCCCAACCCAAGATGTGCATTGTCCCTAATGCATGAAACAACATATATATACAAAAGAACTAAATAAAATAAAATGCATGGTCATGTGAATGCAATACAATGAAGTGTACAAGAGTTTAGGAAGAAGAGGACTCCCCTTCGGAGACTTATTCTTATGTGACTTGGGTCTTTCTCTTTATAAATGGCCCACTATCAGGGGCCATTCTCTTTCTTCCCTTCATTGTTGGCTTTGCGGCAGTGGAGGCTCCAACATCCTAGAGGACTTCCTCCACAATCTTGGCAGGGTTTGATGCGGTAGGAGTAGCGGTGGCATCGGACTGCGCAGGCTTCACTGGTGGCGTGGCAGGCTTCTTGGCAAACTTTACTTTGGAAAACTTGGTTTTGGGTTCCTTTGATTCAATATCAAAATCAGAACTGGCAGACTCAACTTGAACTGGAGTTAGTAGGACTGTAGCATCAGACTCTGAACTGGCTGGCATAACTGAACTAGCTGAACTGGCTGGCATGGCGGCATAACTGGACTAGCTGAACTGGATGGCATGGCTTCATCACTGGCAGAGGGCTCGGTAGGGAAATCTGGGAATTCTGGCACAACATCAGGAGATATTTTCTTGAGAGTTTCCCTGATTATCACATCCTTGGACTGCATGTAATGTCGTAGCTTGACATTAATCTCCTCAGCCTTTTCCATATTACTGAGTATCATCTCCTAGCGTTGGTAGATTTGAGATAACATTGCCACAGAACCGTCTGGCACAGTCTCAGGCATTGTGTCTGGTATAGCTTTTGACATCTTTAGCTTAGGCGTGGCCATTTTTGCTTTTCCCTTGGCCTTGTCCTTTGGCTCAACCGCAGTGAGGTTTCTCCATATGGCAGCAGTGATGGTCGTTCCCTTTATTATCTGGCCTTGCTCCTCATCAAGCCTAGAAACATCATGGCGTATGCAAATGTCAGAAATAAGAAAAGGGAAAAACAAAGTACCTTTACCTCTCGCAGCACACTTATAAGCCTCTTCTATGATAATCTTTCCAATATTGATCTTGCGCCCTTTTATGATGGAGTGCAACAAAATCAGCCTTTCTTCCTAGACCGTCTCATTGTGTGATGTAGGCAACAAGTTTGACTTAATTAAGTGATTCCAGCCCCTTACTTGTGGCTTCAACGCCAGCCTCTTCATCGTCCGGTGGCTCATCGATAAGACTGTCCACGTCGTGCCAGGTTCACACAGATCCGTCAGTAGTTTTTTCCTCTTGGCAGTAGTCATCAAATCAATATACTCAAAATACTCATCTCCTGCACCATCCAACTCAAACATATTATTAATATATCCCTCATCAAAATGCACACACTTACCCATAATCATCAAGAAAGACGAATCATTGGTCACAAGGTACGCATAAAATTCTTGAACTTTTTGCTGGCCAGAGTAGACTCCACTTTTTGCTGGCAAAATAGACTTCACTTGTACAAGTTAATCGTAGACATAACTTCTGAAGGGAAGTCGGTTGTTTCCTCTATTTTGAATTCGAAGTGCTTCTCGTAGAAAAAACTCCTCGAGGCAAAATTTGTTTCGAACTTTTTCTTGATCTCATCGTTAAAGAATATTTTAAAGGGAAGAGACGATGAGTCCATTGAAACTGGTTGAAGCTTGGAACAATGTTGAAAGATGAAGGCAAAGGACGATTTGGGTTTGTACTTGCTTATCAAAAAGGAAGTAAAAAGTGAGAGAGATGTTTTGGCTTCTTTAACGGGCAAGAGTAAGAAAGTGAAAGGTTTTAGGTTGGTTGAGTGTTTTAATGGGAGTAGTAATTAGGGATAATGATGGTGAATAAAAAGAATTAATTTAAAAATAGGTGGACTGATAACGTTGAGGTGATAAGGTGATAGGTGATAAGATAGGGTAAGGATTGGAGTGATAAGGTAATTGATTTGAAATTTAAATTTCAACCAAAATTTGGGCGCTGGGGCTTAAAGTCAAATAAAGATAACTCTCTCAATTTTTTACTTGGCCGATAAAACTAGGGTTTTTCCCTCGTCCTTCAATCTTTTGCACCGCTGCATGCCAAGCTACTCTAGCACTGCGTCTGGCAGATTTTTTTTGTTAAAGCGTTGGCTCCTACCAGCGACCCTGGCAGTGTTCCTGGCACAATGAATCTGCGCAACTCAAAGGAAACCTTTCAACACATTAAAGGAATAAAAACATGGAACTTAGAAAGAAAACAATTAAAACCCTAAAAATAAAAAGAAACACTAACCTAATATTTACAAAAGTTCAAACCTGACGGTGTTTTCATGTTACCTTTGCCAAGAGGATCACCTCTTTGGCATTGTTCTGATCACCTTCCATGTAGTTCTTTAAGCTTTGGCCATTCACCTTAAAGATTTCTCCCGTCTTCAAGTTCTTAATGTCCACAGCTCTATGAGTATAGGGATTCACAACTTCATAAGGGTCCGTCCATCTTGATCTGAGTTTCCCTAGAAACAACTTAAGCCGTAAGTTGAATAGCAAAACACGTTGGCCTACCTCAAAATGTCTTGGCATTATCCTACAGTCATGCCAACATTTTGCTTTTTCCTTGTAGATCCTGGCGTTCTCATAGGCTTGCCTTCTGAATTCCTCCAACTCATTTAGGTCTAGTAACCTTTTTTCTCCAGCAGCTCTCCATGCCATGCCAAGTGCTCTGATGGCCCAGTAGGCTTTATGCTCAAGATCCATTGGCAGATGGCATGGTTTTCCAAAAACAAGTTTAAACGGTGAAGTACCCAAAGGAGTTTTAAACGCAGTCCTATAAGCCCACAAGGGCTCATCTAGTCTCAAGGACTAGTCCTTCCTTGATGGATTAACAGTCTTCTCTAAGATGTTTTTGATCTCCTTGTTTGAAATCTCAGCTTGCCCGTTTGTTTGCGGATGATATGCTGTGGAAATTTTCTGCTGTATACCATACCTGCACAAGGCTTTAGAAATTAGACTACATTTAAAATGAGTGCCCTCATCATGAATGAGCACTCTAAGGGCGCCAAATCTAGTAAAGATATGCTTATATAAAAACTTGGCAACGGCCTTGGCATTGTTTGTTGGCAGAGCAACAGCTTCTACCCATTAAGATACGTAGTCAACAGCCACAAGAATGTATACATTACCAAATGAGGGTGGAAAAGGACCCATAAAGTCTATCCCCCATACATCAAATAAATCCAAAAGCATAATGTTTTTAAGCGGTAGTTGGTGTCTGCCAGAGATGTTTCCTGTCTGTTGGCATCGATCACATGCCTTGGCAGCAGTTTTTACTCCAGCAAAGTGACCTCTATATGGTGCTGCATGGCATAGATACAATATGTTATGTTGTTCATCCTCAGGCACACACCGGAGGATCACTTGGTCGGCACACTGTTTGAACAATATTGGCTCATCCCAATAGTATTGCCTAACTTCTCGCAAAAACCTTTTCTTGGCATTGTATGCCAAGTCTGGTGGCAGAATGTTACTTACCCAGTAGTTGACAATATCGGCATACCATGGCATGGCATTAACTGCAAACAAATACTCATCAGGAAACTCATCTCTTATCAAATTGGTCTTACCATCTTCAAGATGATGCTCTAAACGTGAGAGATGGTAAGCTACTAGGTTTTCACTACCCTTTTTATCTCGGATCTCAAGGTCAAATTCTTAAAGTATGAGCGTCCAACAGATTAGCCTAGGCTTGGCATCCTTCTTTGCCAAGAGATACTTTAATGCCGAATGATCTGTAAAAACCACAACTTTGTTACCAATTAAATAAGATCTAAATTTGTCAAAAGAAAATACAACCGCAAGAAATTCTTTCTCGGTCGTAGAGTAATTCAGTTGTGCTTCGTTTAAGGTTCGGCTGGCATAGTATATGGTATGAAAAACCTTGCTATGCCTTTGACCCAAAACTGCTCCGACAGCATAGTCGCTGGCATCACACATGAGCTCGAAAGGCTCTTTCCAGTCCGGTGCCACAACTATAGGGGCATTGATCAACTTTTCTTTAAGCTCCCAAAATTCTCTCAAACAAGAATCGTTAAATGCAAAAGTGACATTATGTTCTAACAACAAGCATAAAGGTTTGGCAATTTTCGAAAAGTCTTTAATGAAACGCCAATAAAAACTGGCATGTCCTAAGAAACTTCTTATACCTTTGACACTTGTTGGGGGCGGTAGTTGCTTAATTACCTCAACTTTTGCTTGATCCACTTCTAACCCTCTCTCAGTTACCTTGTGCTAGAGAACAATGCCCTCCTTCACCATGAAGTGGCATTTTTCCCAGTTCAACACTAGGTTCATCTCGATGCAACTCTTCAAGACTTGCTCCAAACTCTGAAGACATTCCTCAAATGTTTTGCCAAACACTGAGAAGTCATCCATGAATACTTCCATGTTGTGCTCGATCATATCAGAAAAAATAGACATCATGCAACGTTGAAACGTTGCCGGTGCATTACATAGGCCGAATGACATTCTTCTAAACGCAAACATCCCATATGGGTACGTGAACGTAGTCTTCTCTTGATCATCAAGGGTAATGGCAATCTGATTATAACCTGAATAACCATCCAAAAAATAATAGAAAGCTTTACCTGCCAACCTGTCTAGCATCTGATCATTGAATAGCCGTGAGAAGTGGTCCTTCCTTGTGGCATTGTTCAGCCTCCTATAGTCCATGCACACTCTCCATCCAGTGATAGTTTTGGAGGGGATTAACTCAGCTTCACTATTCTGTACCACGGTCATGCCACCCTTCTTTGGCACACATTGCACTGGGCTAACCCAAGAGCTATCGGAAATGGGATATATAATCCTGGCATCAAGCCATTTTATGATCTTTTTTTCACTACTTCTTTCATGCTTGGGTTTAGCCTTCTTTGGTCTTCAATGGTCTTGCCATGGTACTCCTCCAAGATAATCTTATGCATGGAAATGGTTGGGCTAATACCTCTGATGTCTGCCAAAGTCCATCCTAATACTTGCTTATAGTCACGTAATATTGCCAACAACCTTTCCTCATGATCATTAGTGAGACCAGTGGCAATGATCATTGACAGAGTTGAGCGTTCACCTAAATAAGCATACTTCAAGTGATCTGGCAGTGGTTTTAGTTCCAATGCTGGTGGGTCCTCAATTGATGGTTTAGATGCCTTGATTTCTCTGTCGGCCAACTGTAGTGGCTCAAAATAACTCGCCTCTTTATCCTCAAAGACTGGTTCTTCTGGTTCCTCAAACAGATCAGCTATGCCATCTAAATTGCTGGCATCAAATTCTGCATCCTGGCATAACTGTGTTGTGTCCAAAGTGTAAATGGACTTCATCATCTCCTCTGCTTGGCACTCATCAGGTTCATCTGCACATTTCAAAGCTTGAAACACATTAAATGTAACTTGCTGATCATTCATGCGCATTGTTAGTTCCCATTTATGAACATCAATCAAAGCCCTACTTGTGGTAAGAAAAGGCCTCCCCAAAATAATCAGGACATTATTATCAGCCTCATAATCCAAAATGATAAAATCAGCTAGAAAAATAAATTTTTCTACCTTTACAACACATCCTCAATCTTACCCTTAGGATGTACATAGGATCGGTCTGCCAGCTGAAGTGTCACCGTGGTAGGTCTTGCTTCTATGCCAAGCTTCCGAAAAACTGACATTAGCATCAAATTGATAATGGCTCCTAGGTCACACAGTTCCTTGCCCATGAATTTATTGCCAATGGTGCAGGGAATAGTGAAACTTTCCGGATCTTTCAGCTTTGGTGGCAAATGGCTTAGGATCATGGCACTGCATCCTTCGATCAGGGCAACAATTTCAAAGTCTCCCAACTTCCTCTTTTTGGATAGAATGTCCTTCATAAATTTGACATAGTTGGGCATTTGTTCAAGGGCTTCTACCAATGGAATGCTGATTTGCAATTGCTTAATAACCTCCAAGAAACGCTTGAACTGCTGATCTTGCTTATGCTTTTGAAGTCTTGCTGAAAATGGTGGCGGCGGATAGATACGTGCCTGCTCTGCTGGCTTTACCAACGCAGTGCTGGCATCAGACTGTTTGGCATCAATGCTGGCATCATTTGCTTTTGTTTCCTCTTTCTCTACTTCCCTAGGATCGTCTGCTGGCACAGACTTCTCATCTTGGCAATTAATTGGCTGTTTAGCAACCTTCTCCATCTCGCACTGCTTACTACTCCGAAGAGTTATAGCTTTGCACTACTCATTGTCTTTGTGACGAGCATCTTATGTGTCACTTGGCAATGCTCCCTAGGGTCGATTGTTGAGTGCACTGGCAATCTGCCCAAGTTGGACTTGCAAATTTCTCATTGACGCAGCCAAACTCTGGACTGTGGCATCATTCCTTTCCATGAACTCTGTGAGAGCGCCTCCTTGGTTGAGTCTCTGCCCTTGCTGAAAATTGTTTTGGGTTTTCTGTGGCATGGCATTCTGATAGAATGCTAGCATGGCATTGTTATTCTGCCTCTGAGTATTCTGGCCTGGGCATTGTACTGGTTGCCTCTTTGACTTCCCCAAGCTAAGTTAGGGTGTTATCTCCAACCTGTATTATAAGTATCGGAGTTAGGGTTATAGTAACGATTAACATTGCCAACAAAATTTACCGATTGAGGGTTGGCAGGACATTTATCCACATGATGATTTTCTCCACATATCGTATAGAATGGGTCTAATGCTTTGACTTCTTGGGACTCATTGTTCTTTTGCAATGTTCTTACCATGCTCGTAAGGCTGGAAATCTCGGCATGAATGGATGTTAGTTTATCAACCTAAAATTTCCCATTGGTTTTAGTTCTGGTCCCAAGTCTTGCAACATGATATTCAAAATCATTGATTGCAATCCTTTCTAAAATGTCAACAGCCTCAATATATGTCTTATTAAGAATAACCCAGCTGTTGAAGCATCAACAATAGTCCTTGTTTGTGCATTTAATCTATTGTAAAAAGTTTGGATCTGGGTCCAATTGGGGAATCTATGCATAGGACACCTACTCAACAAGTCTTTGAATCTTTCCCATGCATCATATAAGGTCTCATCCTCAGCCTGCTTGAATGTAATGATCTCACCCCGCAGCTTGGCAATGAGTGTTGGCGGCTGGAATCTTGTCAAGAACTTCTGGCATAGGTCTGCCCATGAAGTGACTGAGCTAGGTGGCAAGGAATTAAGCCAAGCCTTTGCTCTGTCTCTCAAAGAAAAAGTAAATAACTTTAGCTTCACGGTATCTTCAGGTACTCTATTTTGTTGAAATAGCTGGCAAATCTCCATAAACTATTTAAGATGTTGCCTCGGATCTCCAGTGAGTGCGCCATCAAACTGACCTACATTCAAAAGAGTTTGAATCATACTGGCTTAAGTTCAAAGTTGACAGCGTTTACCTCTGTGCCAACAAGTCCTGGCATCAAATTGTCAATGATTGGTGCCGAATGTTCTCTAATAGGCCTCTCATTAACAACTGGCATTACCTGACAGGTCCGGTGACATTATATTGCTGACCAGGTAGTTGACTATGTCAGCATACCATGGAATGGTAGTGGTCACAAGAAATTGTTCATCGGGAAAATCATCTCTAATGGTAGCGGTGTTGTTATCCTTATTGGTGGTGCTCTAAACGAGACAAATGATCAGCCACCAGGTTCTCACTACCTTTTTTATCTCGAATATCGAGATTAAATTCTTATAATAAAAGTGTCTATTAGATCAGTTTAGGCTTGGCATTTTTCTTGTCCATGAGGTATTTGATTGTCGAGTGGTCTGTGTACACCACAACTTTACTACCCACTAGGTAAGATCTGAATTTGTCAAACGCAAAGACAACTACAAGGAACTCATTCTTAGTTATTGGGTAATTAAGTTGGGCTTCGTTCAACGTCCGACGGATATAATATATGGTATAGAAAATTTTGACACACATTTTTCCTAACACAACTCTAACGACATAGTCGCTGGCATCTCACATGAGCTCGAATGGCTTATTCCAATCTGGTGCCATGATTATTGGAGTATTAATTAACCTGTCTTTTAATTCCTAAAAAGCTTTCAATCAAGAATCATCAAATGCAAAAGTGCTATTTTGTTCCAAAAGTAAACATAAAGGTTTAGAAATTTTCGAGAAGTCGTTAATATAGTGACGATAAAAACCTGCATGCCCAAGAAACTTCTAATAACTTTAACATTTGTGGGTGGTGGCAAATGTTTGATTACCTCTACCTTTGCTTTGTCTACTTCCAGTCCCTTCTTGGTCACTCTATGCCCAAGAACTATGCCTTCCTTCACCATAAAGTGGCATTTTTCCCAATTCAGGACCAAGTTGGTTTCAATGCATCTCTAAAGTACAAGTTCCAAACTTTGAAGGCATTCTTTGAAACTTTTTCTGAAGATAGAGAAGTTATCCATGAAGACTTCTAAGTTATTTTTGATCATATCTGAAAAAATCAACATTATGCAACGCTGAAATGTTGCTGGAGCGTTACACAATCTAAAGGGCATCATTCGAAAGGTAAATACCCTATATGGACAGGTGAACTTAGTTTTCTCCTGATCTGGTGGAGCAATGGCTATTTGATTATAGCCTGAGTAAACGTCCAGAAAGCAATAAAATACCTTTCTTACCAATTTTTCCAACATCTTATTGATAAAGGACTGCGAAAAATGGTCATTCCTAGTGGTATTATTTAGCTTTTTGTAATCCATGCACACCCTTTAGTTCGTCATGGTCTTCGAGGGGATCAATTCATTCTTGTTGTTCCAAACCATGGTCATTCCACCCTTTTTCGGTACACACTGTATTGGGTTGACCCACAAACTATTAGAAATGAGATAAATTATCCTAGCTCCAGCCATTTTATGACTTCTTTCTTTACTACCTCATTCATGCTGGGATTCAGTCTCCTTTAGGCCTTGATTGTTTTGCCATGACAATCCTTTAAAATAATTTTATGCATGCAAATTGTTGGGTTTATCCCTCGAATATTAGCTAGGATCCACCCCAGGGCTTGCTTATAATTGCTAGTGTCTCCAACAATCTTTCCTCTTGGTCTTCAGTTAAAACAACAACAACGATCACTAGCAAAAGTGAAGTTGTCTCCCAGATAAGCATATTTGAGGTGGCTTGTCAAAGGTTTCAGCTATAGTTCTAGTGGCTCCTCAATAGATGGTTTAGGTGCCTTGATTTCTTTGCCAGCCAACTCAAATGACTCAGGACTCTTAAAATAACTTAGGACTTCATTCAACATGGTTAACTCTTCTAATTCTTCACTCCTCGTATCGTCATTATCCTATTCCATGGCATTAACATCTGTGCCCTGGCAAAACTGAGTTATGTCTTCATTGAAAATAGACTCCATCAGCTCAACAGCTTGATATTCCTCAGGTTCATCTGTACACTTAAGAGCTTGAAAACTTTAAAAATAACCTGCTGGTCATTCATATGTATAGTAAGCTCACCTTTTTGAACATCAATTAAAGTTCTACCCGTGGCCAGGAATGGTCTTCCCAATATTATTGGGACATCAACATCAGCCTCATATTCTAAAATAATGTAATCAGCTGGGAATATAAATTTATCTACCTTTACCAACACGTCATCAATCTTACCCTTGGGATGTACATAAGATCGATCTACTAGCTGAAGTGTCACTGTGGTAGGCCTAGCTTTTCCAATACCAAGTTTCTTGAAAACTGATATTGGTATTAAATTTATGTTGGCTTTCAGATCACACAATGTTTTTCCTATAAATTTATTGCCAATTGTCTAGGGAATAATAAAACTCCTTAGATCTTTCAGTTTAGGTGGCAATCCTTTAGTTATCATTACACTGTATCCCTCGGTAAGTGTGCAGTCTTAAAATCACCCAGCTTTCTCTTTTTCTTGTCCTTCATGAATTTGACATAGTTGGGCATTTGTTCGAGAGCTTCCACTAATAGAATTTTAATCTGCAGTTTTTTAAGGACTTCCAAAAAGCATTTAAACTGCTAATCTAGAGCCTCTATGGAAAAGGTGTAAACAAGTTCTGGCTCCGCTAGTTTATCGAAGTGGTGTTGGCATCAGATTGAGGTCTGGCATTATTGGTGCTTGTCTCCCCTTTCTCGGCTTTCTTGGGTTTATCTGATGGCACCGATTTTTCTTTCTGGCAATCAATTGGCTATTTGATAGGTATTTCATTTGTGACTTTTCTGCCACTCCGAAGGGTGACTACTTTGCAGCTACTTTTGTTCTGGTTTCCAGTTTTTAGTAGGATATTGAAGGTCATTGGTGGCAGTCCTTTCTAAGATATCATATGCCTCCTTGTAATTCTTATCTAGAAACCAACCATTTGACAAAGCATCAACAATAGTCTTGGCATGAGTGTTGAGTCTGTTATAAAAGGTCTCTATCTGGGTCGAAGTACAGAATCCATGTATGAGGGCATCTTCTTAATAGGTTCTTGAATCGCTCCCAGGCATCATATAACATCTCATCATCAACCTGCCTAAAAGTAACAATTTCACTTCGCAGTTTGGCATTAAGTTTAGGTGGCTGAAATCTCAGAAGAAATTTATGGCATAATTATGCCCACGAAGTAACTAAACCGGGTGGCAAAGAACTTAGCCACGATTTTGCTCTATCTCTCAGAGAAAATGAGAATAATCTCAGCTTCACTGTCTTCTTAGCCACACTAGGTTGCTGAAATAGTTGGCAAACCTCCACAAATTGCTTCAAGTGTTGCCCTGGGTCTCCAGTAGGTGATCCATCAAATTGACATCCATTCAGTAGAATCTGAATCATTACCAGTTTAAGTTCAAAATTAGTTGTATTTACCTCTGGACCAATAAGTTTTGGCAACAAATTCTCCATGTTGGGTGTTTAGTGTTCTCTGATAGGTCGTTCTTCAGGATTATCAACAACAATAGTAGGCGCGAGTGGTATCCCATCATGTATTGCCAGATTTTATTAGTTGTTGGCATAATTTAGGACATCATCTACTCTACCATTTTCATTTCGATCTATTTTTCTATGCTCTCTCTTTATCTTGCATAGGGTTCTTTTAATTTATGGGTCGTATAATAAATCTTCCTTCGCAGTGCGGCTCTTGATCATACATCAAACAAAATACAGTAAATAAAAGAAAACAAAAATATGTAAAAACCAAAACAATTAATCCCATTGCAATCCCCAACAATGACGCCAAAAACTTATCGACCGACTACTACTTGGTAAAAGGATGATGATTCAGTGTAATAATACAATTAAATAATGCCAAGCATGTCTTTTTGCATGCAAGTATACACGGTCAGCAAGTAATATAGTAGTGAGTGAGTATCCACAGAGATTGTCCAGGAATTAAGTTCCATGATAGTTACTTGTGAATTGGAACAAGTGGGATAGTAAATGATTTTGGATTTTAATTATGAAAATGATTAAATGAAAATGAAGAAAAGATTTGAGCAGATTGGCAAACACTTGTGTCAAGATGATTGATGGGTTTGGTAAGGGATGTTCGGATTTCACACTAGCGATGACAGCAATTAATAACGTTAAACCTTGGTTTTATTGCCGAGTAGATTTCAAGCTAGTATTGTCTCCGTCGATGACAATACTCTAAGTTAATTACTTTTACCACCTATATGTCTATAGTGAGTTTTCAACCAGTTAACTTGATGAAGTTTTAATCTTTACTCCTAAGGGGTAGATTCACTTCAGAAGTAAGCTCATCTACTTGAACATCTTCTATCGAAGTTTCTCTCCTTAGTATTTGACAATTAATCCTTATCCCCTAAGTCTGTTAAGATATTAAGCGATAATGAGTATTCAATGGCAACTATCGTATGGAATAAAATATGATAAACTAAAGTGCAAGCAAAATAGAAAATAAAGCCAAGGTAATCAATTATTAAAAACCTAAAATTAAGCGTTCATCGCAAACACCCCTAGTCAACTTAAAGATTAGTTCATGGCTGGGGAAACCAACAAAACCATATCGTTTTTAAACATCACCATCAAATCATAATTAAATCTAAGAGAATGGACTAAAAAATGAGATCCATCGATGCAGCCTTTCAATGGATCTAGAGCTCTCGGCTAGACTACCTGATCGAACCTTGGTCTGCCTCTACCCTCACTTTCTTCTCACGATGTCGCCTCTCACTTGCTCAATCTTTGGACATCTTTATATAAGCGCACGTGGAAACCCTAATTAGGGTTAGGATTTTGAAAGTTTGTTACCACCATTGTAGGTGAGTTATCTTCTCTTTGAATTAGGGTTGACCTAGCCCTAACTCACAGTTGTTTGACTGGGCTTCGAACTTCCTTCTTTTGCCAACCAAGCTTGGCATTCTTCTCCTGCATTTTGCCAACTACACTCGGCATTTCTCTTTCATGCGTTCTACCAACTACGCTCTAAAGCTGCCACAACCTGCACACCATGGCAAGAAAAATACCCCTTTACTCTAGCAATAAAAATTGTACATTCCTTAACTCCTAGATGTAAATGCGTGAAACTACTGATAAAATAAACTAATATGTACCCAAAGTCAAGCAAAACTATGACAATATAAGCAATGAAAAGTACAAATTTTGAAGAGTTAACATGTACTAAATTGGAAAAAACAAGTAAACGTTAGAGGTAAATTATGCATTAAGCCTTATAAATATGAAAGAATCCTAATGTTCTGATATTCCTGTGTAGATTGGGTCATCAGGCTCGAGATTGCAACTTTAAGTCAGAACCAATCAAGAAACCAGCAACCTATAGACCATGGCTGAAAGCCGATACAACAAATAAAAACTTCAATGGTGTTAAAGGCTCATTCAAATCGAATACAAAGTGAAAACCTAATATGCTTGGAGCCAAGGTCGGCTATAAGGGGAGCACCCTGAGCGACCGCTCAGGGCCCCAACCAACCTAGGGCCCTTAAAATTTTATTATTTTTATTTTTTAAAATTTATTAAATAAATACATTAATTTAATGGTAAAAATTAATTTTTCCTAAATAAATTAATTAATTAATCTAACAATAAAAATAATGTGCTTGAAATATTAAATTAATTGTTCAAAGTAATAAGATGAATAAAAATTCTTTGTCTCTTTTCGGTGCACATTTCTATGCCCAACATTAAAACATTAAATTCTAAGCCTTAACCCTAACTTTTAAATACTAAATCCTAAACTATGGCCCAATACCTTAAACCACAATCCTAAATCATAACCTTAAATTGTAACCCTAAATTCAAAACCTAATTTTTTACTGTTGTGGCCTAAATATGAGTAGAGAATTTATATTCGTAATGAGATATGTTTTCTTTATATAAGGTTCTAATTTTAATTTTCGCTCAGGGCCCCGAAAATTTTCGAAACGGTTCTACTTGGAGCTAGCCAACTCGAGCGTGAATCTAAAAAAGGTATCGGCACACCACCCAAAGCGTTTGGACATCCGAATGTTTCATCCGAGGAATCAAAAGATACATATTTATTGCACACTAAAGGAAAAGCTCTGAGATTTGAGGAGATTGATATGTAGTCTAACCATTCGGCGTTCGAGAAGCTGCCTTAGAGCAAGGCTAACTCCATCTTAAATGAGCTTTGTCCTGTTCAGGGGATGCAAAGTAAAGGACTTGGAAGTGACTTGGTCTTATATGATAGGCCTCGGTTTTCCCCAGCATCATCTGAACAAGTAAGTTTTAATAAGCCTAGCAGTAAGCTCCTTTTGGGGACAAGCAACGATTTGATGGTCGTTAGCCAAGGACTTAACTCCCCAACTTCGACCATAAATGATGATTCTCTTAGCTTCTATTTCTCCATAATGGAAGTATTTGTCCAAAAGAAAAGATGGAGAGAAGTGGAAGATGACCAAGAAACACTGGGGTTCTGGACAGGCGCGATAGAAGCGACTGCATAGGGCCCCCGAGAGAGGGGCCAAAAAATAGAGAACTTAAGTTAAATAATTGTAAAAAATTATAAATTTGTATATATAATTATGCGCATATATATAACAATTATTTAAAACTTTAAACATACAAAAAGAATGACATATTTTAAGTGAAAATATTTGATTTTTAGATGTTTATAAGTCGATTTTTTTTTTTGCTCAAGATGATAATATAAAAATATTTTTCTATTAAGGAAATTTTTTGGAAGAAAAAAATTTATCTCTCTTACCGATTATAAATTAAGAGCCGCATTTTAAAAATTGCATAGGGTCCCCAAAATCTTTGAATCGCCCCTGCCAAGAAACGTGATATTATCAACAAAAATTTTGAAGGAATTCATGAGACTTAGCTAGGCGTATGGAACACTAAGGGTTTTGGTATGGTGACATATGATATCTTTTCAATCTAGCCTTTTCCACTGGCTCTCCTGAAGTCTCCATTCTCATTGAAGATATGGTCAGAAAAGTGAGTGGTGTCGTGTAAGAAAGAAAAAGACTAAGCCAAATAAGGAAAGCCACTGGGAATAAGTACTTTTTGGAATGTCCATGAGTCTCTAATGAAGAAATATTGCATTTGAAATTTGGAAAAGAATCATTTGAAAATTACTTGCGATCGATCCCTACCTTTGAATCCTCTCCAAGCTTGTGTCTTAACGACATCTCTCTACTCCCGAATGAGGTGCAAGAGAAGAATTCTCTATTTGTGGATAACATGGTGAAATGTTATCCGTATTTCAAATGAGTCTCCTTTGGACCACCACCTTCGAGTGCGGGAAATTTTCATTGGTGGTGAAGCTCTTGGATACTTTTTTTCCTTGGTTTTTGATGCTCAATGTTTTGGCTTCTCATTCGATCCACGATTGCCTCAAAGCTTTCATTGGATTCCATGTTGGTTTGAAGTCTATCTTTAATCGCTTTCTTTTCCTGACGGTTGGTCGTGTTTTTAGATCCTTCATAAGCTTTAAGCTTGCTCTCATCTTGTGTGTGGCGCTTATGATTAGGTCCTTATGGTTTGTCATCGGGAAGGCCTTTTTCTTACCATGGAGCTCTCTAAGATGTCTTCATATGGCTAAGATAGGTTCAAGATTATTGCACTGAACTGGATCTCTTTGCTGTCTGTCCTTTGTCAAATATTTTTTCCTTTGTGTTTTTCTCTATTGTTGGGAGTTTCTTTTTTTTTAACTGCTCACCTTTTTCTCTGGTCGTTTGATTTTGTTGTTGTTGGGCTAGCCTTGTTTGGAAAGGGGCTCTAGGCGGGATGACGGTTGTGTGTTATTCTCTTGGACTCTTTCTTGTGATGTACTTTCAACTTTTTTTAATCTATTCTTTTATGATAAAAAAGAATGAGTAAGAAATTGTAATATAAATCTGTGAATTGGAACTATAATTTATGAAGTTGATAGTTTAATGTTATTCTTTGAGAAATATAAGAATGAATAGTTTGAGTCTTGCATTAATATTGCTAAAAGCCTTGCATTTGATATGAATATAGAACCAACACTTTTAAACTTTAAAATTGTTTTTTTTCTCATAATGATTTGTATTTGACAATATTTAAAACTTATTATTTGACAATATTTTTAATTTTTTATTTGATTCCAAAGGTAAAAATCTTTGGGTAATGATGAATTACGAAAATCTCGCAAACTTTAAAATTGATTTTTCTCATAATGATTTGTTTGATACTAATGCATATAATTTATTCCAGAATTAAAAGTGTTACAAATGACTTTGTCAAATGAGTTAATGTCAGAATTTAAAATTCGTAAGTTTGTTAAACTTACGAATTATTATCCAAATGTTTCAATTGCTTATTGAATCCTCTTAGCTATGTCGGTGATAATCACATCTACAGATGTCATAGCCATGATTTTTTCTTTTATGTAAATATTAAAATATTATTTAAATACGTGCAACACCATTTAAATATTAAACTAATATGAAATAAAAATGTTTAATAAATTTACGCCATTTAAATATGCTACAAAGGATCCAAATTAAGAAAATTCATTATTTTAAGGTAATTTTGTCTAAAATGACAGGAATTGACAAATAGCTAAGGGTAGGGGAGTTCAAACGGCCGGTTCGGTTAACTGACCGAACCGAACTTCCAAAAATTCATTAACCGAAACTTTTTTTTCTATTAGCCGAACTGAAATTTTTCGAAAATTTTTAACCGAACCGAAAAAAGTTCGGTTAACTCGGTCGATTAATTCGGTTAACCAAAATTTGTTATAAAATTTTGGGTAAACTACACAAATGGTCACTAAACTATGTTAAAATAATCTTTTTAGCCACTGAACTTTCAAAAGTTATAAAACAACCATTAGATTTATCGAATTATTACAAAATGATCATTGATTTATTGGACATTATATATTATTGATAAATATTGAAAATTTTAATGATTATTTTTAATAATTTAATAAATTTAATGATCACTTTGTGCTAATTTGATAAAGTTTAATGACCATTTTATAATTTTTAAAAGTTTAGTGACCAAAAATAAATATTTATAATATATAAAATATAAAAATTCTGGGTAATTCGGTTAATTAACTGATTTCGAGCAAAATTAACCAATAACCGAAGTTTGAAAAATCATTAACCGTTAACTGACCGAACCTAAAATTAATCAACCGATTAACCGAAAAAAATTTTGTTCGGCCGGTTAATTCGGTTAACCGAAATTTTGAACACCCCTAGCTAAGGGAAGGGTGAGAATGGCATTCCCGGAATGTTGACAAAAAAGTGCTATTGTTGGTTAGGGGTGTATAAGGTTCGATTTCAGTTAAAATCGGTAAGCTATTTTAATAATCACTGGTTTTTGGAATTTTATATTTTATTTTGACAAAATAAATTTATTTTGTGACTTTTAAACGTTAAATGGTAAAATTTTAAAGTGATTTTCATAAAAAAATATTAAAAACTTAATTTTAAAGTAAATAATAATAATTAATAATGCATCTAAAGTATTTTATGTATAAAATACTTATTTTCCATTATAAAAATAATTATAAATTAAGTAAAACTCAAATTCAGTTCAATTCGGGTAATCACGGTTCGTAAACCTGTGAACCATAGATCGTCCAAACATCTCAGTTCGGATCAATTTTCGGTTTTTTCGATTAACCAAACATGAGAATAAAGTTTTAGAAAAAAGTATTAACCCTGATAATATTATTTTCCGCGGACCAAACACTCAAATTTTTAAATTGAAGCTTTTTATACTAAAAATGCACCAAATAATAATTCATTTTTGAACGAAAAGTTGGCATTCATTGAACAAACAGAAAAATACACAAGATAAAAAGAAAGAAAACCATGGAAAAGAATGAGGGGCATAACGACAGAGAGCAACAACCAAACAACACCAACAAACATCAACAAAACAAACAAAACAACAAAGAACATAAAAGCAGGAGAGGAAACAACACTGGTACGAGAAGTAACAATGGTGAGGCACAATTCAAGTCCCCAAAACAAAACAAAAAAATAAAGCAATAAAGCATGAACCAATAGGGCCATCCATATCTGCATGACCAATCGGGAGTCACCGAAACATAAATCAAGAGTTGTGATGCAGCATGATGTTCCATCAAAAACCACCGCGACACAGATTTGGAGAGGGCAATGAATGATGGAAGAAAAGAAGGAACTGGGCTGAAGATCAAAGGAAACAATCTTCAATCATCGAGAAGTGAAGATCATAATGCCTCTAGTAGATCCATGGCAACACCGAGATTAAAGAGAGACGAACGGAGAAAGAAGGGAAAAAACCCTCTTACACATCTTCTTTCATGAATTCACCTCACATGACGGGCACGAAGTATAATCGAGATCATCGAAAAACTCTCATCGAGCAAGTCAGGAAAATACGCCAGACTATCACGTCGAAGAAGACGAGAGGAGCCAAAAAATACAAACAAGAAAACATCGATCGTCGAAGGAAGATAACAATCGACCGTCATAATCGCTTCTAAAGGTTAAGTTCTCTTAAAAAAAAAGGTGGAGGTTTTGTTTTTCAATATAAATATATATATTGGTAAACTAAATGAATATTCTCTTTTTGAGAATTATCTAGAAAAACACCCATTAATGATTATGTAGAAAAATACTCTCTTTCAGTCCACGTAAAGTAAACCCATGTTTAGCTAAAAGCGAGTTTTAAACTCGTGTTTAGCTAAAAACGACTTCTGTGTAAAAAAAACTTGGTAAATTAATTTTTTGTTTCTTACCTACCCACTCAACACATAACTTGCATTTAGCTAAGTGCAAGTTTGAAACTTGCTTTTGGCTAAACGCGAGTTTATCTTACGTGGACTGAAATGGGGTATTTTTTTTACATAAGCATTGATGAGGGTGTTTTTCTAAATATTTTCCTAAAAGAGAATATTGACTTAATTTTGCCTATATATAACATGAAAGTTTACACATTTTTTGGACCGTTGGACGAAGGTAAATGAATGGATGAGATAAATTGTAAAAAATGTGAAGACTATCACTGGAAAAATAAAGAAATAATTTTAGCCATTTATTATCATCGTCTAAAGGTCCAAAAATATATAAGTACTTGAGTTTTACACGGTATAAGAGAATTCTAACCCCTTCTTTATGTATGTATGTATGTATGTATGTATGTATGTATGTATGTATGTATGTATGTATGTATGTATGTATGTATGTATGTATGTATGTATGTATGTATGTATGTATGTATGTATGTATGTATGTATGTATGTATGTATGTATGTATGTATGTATGTATGTATCGACATCTGCAATAATAATCCTCTTTTTTACAACAATAATAATCTATTTTAAAATATGTGATTGTTGGATTTGTATGGTACGTTGTAGGGTTGTTAATGAGACGAGATAGATAGCGAGTTACTCGAGTTTGATTCGGCCAAAGCTCGATTTGAACTCAAACTCGGCTCAAGTTCTTAACGAGTCGAGCCGAGCTACTTGATACCCGACACGGAAAGCTCAAGAGCTACTCGAAGATATAATATACTACATTTTTATTTTTTAAAATTTAAAATAAAAACCCTAAAACATAAAAACCCTAAAACATAAACCCTAAACATAAGTCCTAAACCCTAAACTAACACCCTAAATCCTAAAATTAACAAGCTTAAGTTTACACAACTTGTGTATCAAAGTTTTTTTTCCTAATAGGGCTTTAAATGAGACGTGACAGATCGTGAGCTATTCGAATCCGACATGGTCAAAGATCAATCTATACTTGACTTGATTGGGCTTGAAACAAGCTCGAACTTGACTTGAGTTCTTAACTAGTCGAGTCGAACTCAGATTTCTCAAGATCGTTAAAAATTACTCGAGCTCAAACTCGAATCAAAATCTTAACGAGTTGAGTCAAGCTCAGCACTACTCGAGCTCGACTCGGCTCGTTTACACCCCTAGTAAGTGGCGTAACAAAATGGAAATCAACAAAAAAAGAGATAAATAGATGGCAAACGACAGAACGTGGACGAAGCTTGATGGTAATAGATCTAAGCTGTGGTTGGGACGGTGGCCGGTTTGTTGTTCTTCATGTTCATCACGAATGTGATGAACAAATGAAGAACGTGTGAGAAACGAGGGGATTTTGATTCATTTTTCAAGTGAAAATTTGGGTTTTTGGTGTTATAGATGAGAGGTTTTAGAGAGCGATGAGTAGATAGAGAGAAAAATCCAAAAAATAGAAGAAAAAAAGAGAAAAAATGGTCTAAAATAGCCTTTAAAAAGGTAGTATCCTCGGGCTCCTAGGCCCGCAAATCTCCGCATAACCCGCGCCTTCTTTTGGGATTTCATGGTTCGGGCGTCAAATTTTGTAAATTATTCAATTTATTCCCCAATTCAAATAAAATCAGCTTTCAAGTTTTAATTTGTGCAATTTAGTCCTTCCTTGTTTAATTTAAATTCAATTAAACACCTATATGTTTCATGCATGTTTTAATTAATACGTGTAGAATTAATTGTTAGATAATTAAACACTTAGATTTAATTAGTATTTTAGAGCCTTCGCTTTTAGGTGCTTTATTAGGCTTTAACAATTTAATTAAGTAGAAGATTATAGAAAATTAAAGGGTATTGAATAAGAAACTTTGGAATTTTAAATTTGAATGGTGCTCCAATGTAATGTGGTGTTGTTCAACATGAGCTCTTAAGTAGAACATTCAACGTTCATTAAAACCCTAAAAATTGATAAATAATGTAGATTAGTAATTAAAGCCTTATTAGGACTAATACTTTAAATAATTAGAGAAATTAAATCAATAGGGGATATTATCTATAATTTCGGGATTTAAATATGGATGTTGCTCAAGCAATTGAGTATTGTCTCATGTAAACTTTGAAATTAAATAATATTCATAGATTAAGCAATACATGATTTAATTAGAGTCTTTTAAGTTAGAACTTAAAATAAACAAGACAATAATTAATCATAAATTAAAAACCTTTTATATGGGAGATATATTTTTGGAATATAAATAGAGGTGCCCTGAACATATAGGGGTACTTCCAATTTTATATTCGAAGCAAAAATATATTTTCTTATAAAAGGAATATTTTCATTCGGAACATAAACCTAGTTAATAATTAATGATTAAATTAAATTTAAATTGTTATTCTCAAAATGCCAACATGCCACACAAAATTAAAGGTACCGATATCGGCCGTTTGTGGGGTGCTAATCCTTCCCCACACGTAATCGATTTCCGAAACCCAATTTTTAAAAGAACAAATCTCTGGTTGTTTTTATAGTGTCCGGTCTACTAAAGTGACCGGTGGCGACTCTAAATCTTTTCAAAATCAAATTTAAACGAAAACAATTCTAATTTCAAAAAATAATGGTCAAAACTATTTTATCGGTTAAAAATTGGTTTCGACAGAATCGATTCTATCATTCGAGAAATGGAACAATAATGTGACAATATCAATGGAGAAATCTACTTCAAAGGGTACACTCCAAGAGTCTAAAAATGGGGGAAATTCAAACCCAAAAAGAAAGCAAAAAACTCGACATGAGAAAATGGTGGAAATTCAAACCTAGAAAGAAAGCAAAAAGTAGGAGTGTGTTAAATTAAAAACCCTAATTAATTTTGAAATGAATTTTTTAATATATGTTCATGTCAGTAGTACGTCACACTCTTAAATTTAACCGTTCAACGTCCAGCTTGATATGTTGTATGGGGATAACGGGCGACATGGCAAGCTATTACGCAGAACTTAACGGTTTGAAGGCAAAACTGATACAAAAAAAATTAAGGGCAATATTTATGATTTTAGTTTACTACAAAAGTAAAATTGACCCTTTAACCAATAAAATAATATAAGAAAACAAAAACCGAATCAATCGAAAGTGAATTATCAAGGACGATTTAAAAAACTTAAAATATCTAATCAAATCAACTCTATTCTATCCCTAATTGTAATATATTTAAAATAATTATTTTTAATATTCAAGTTGTATGAAAAATTAAATAGCTCTTTTTATTTAAATTATAAAATTTAAAGTTTAAATTTTAGATAATACTAAAACTTAAACGCTTAAACTAAGCATATAAAAACTAAAATAAAATTGCATGTGTAAACTAATATCAAATATTTTTTTAATATATTATCATTAAACCTAATAATCTTGATAAAAAAAATACACCAAATAATAAACCATTTAAAAATAAGACAAGTGATGGTTGGAACATGTATTGTGAGTTACGTAACAAAGTTGAAATCAATAAAAAAAGGGGAGAAGCAGATGGCTATAAATCATTTCCTTAGTTGGGCTAAAATGAGCACCTTAACTATAAACCTGGCAATGCCACCTACCACTCTATCAGTCAAATCTCGCCACGTGGCAATAGTTGGAGCCGGAGCCGCCGGCCTCGTGGCGGCGAGGGAGTTCCGCCGAGATGGTCACGCGGTGGTCGTGTTCGAACGCGGGAACGAAGTCGGCGGCACTTGGGTCTACACCCCTCACGTGGAACCCGACCCTTTGGGACTCGACCCAAAACGACCCATAGTTCCCTCTAGCCTCTACAGCTCTCTTCGGACTAATCTCCCCAGGGAGGTTATGGGGTACATGGACTTCCCCTTCGTGACCCGACCCGGTGAGAGTAGGGATCCAAGGAGGTACCCGGGTCATAGGGAAGTATTGATGTATCTGAAGGATTTTGCGAGAGAGTTTGGGATTGAGGAAATGGTGAGATTCGAGACGGAAGTGGTTAAAATTCGAATTTCGGAGAGCGGGAAATGGAATGTCCAGTCCAAGAAGAGGAGTTTTTTCAGTAACGAGAATGAAAATAATGATGAAAGTAAAGTTGAATTTGATGATGAGATTTACGATGCTGTCGTAGTCTGTAATGGACATTACACTGAGCCCCGTATTGCCCAAATTCCAGGTAAAGTTTTGTGCTTTTTTTTCATATATTTTTGGGGTTAAAACTTGAAAAAAGGAATATTTTCTTAAAGGGAAATGCGCATTGGATGGTGAATGGATCGGTTATTCTTAGGAATTAGGAATAAGATGCTCGTAATTGGAATTTATGCAAATCATCAATTTAACTTTGTTAAACGTATGAAGTTTAGATTCATTTTAAGGGTAGTTGAAATTCTATTAGAAGATCATTATATCAATATTAGTTTCACCATTCATTCAGATGCAAATTATATGGTGGTTGAAGTATTATTCATTGATTGATTTCAAAATGGACATTTGGGGAATAATAGATGTTTATATGTTTCCTTATTTTCTTCCAGGCATCAATTCATGGCCGGGAAAGCAAATGCATAGCCACAATTACCGTGTTCCCGAGCCCTTTAGAGATCAAGTATGTATCAGATTTTTACTTTTGTTTGCCTTGAATTGTAGTTGTAGTGCATCACTGTGTAGGATTTCTTGAATATCACTAAGTTTTTACATACAATCCATTGCTATTAGTTGCCTGCATATTATTATTTACTTTTCCTAGGATTTACAATAATAGCAGAAACTTTTTCAGTCATACTTCTCTCTACTGTTTGCTGCTCTGCTATTTGTGTGAAGTAATGATATCTTTCTTTCAATTTGGGGAGTGAGCCTATCTCCACTGAGGGACTACATCTCTTGATGAACTCCGACCTTTGCCTTTGGTAGGTTGTAATTATAATAGGGAGTTCTTCGAGTGCTGTCGACATATGTAGGGATGTAGCTGCAGTTGCCAAAGAAGTACATGTTGCATCTAGATCAGTGGCCGATGAAACATATACAAAACAGCCTGGATATGATAATTTGTGGCTTCATTCCATGGTATGGCATCGCTGTATATATTTGATGAAAGACAGATGGATTTGAAATACTGATATTTGGCACTGATGCAGATCGATAATGCCCGTGAGGATGGAGTAGTGGTTTTCCGAAATGGGAAAGTGGTGCTTGCTGATGCCATTATGCACTGCACCGGGTAACTACTAATCTTTATTTGATTTTGTCCGTCTTTTGGTTTGGGAGTGGCTTCTCTTGCAGTCAACTACGTAATTAACAGATACAGCAAATACCATGTTGATGTAAAAAAATGCATTCTGAACTTTATTTGCTCCTTCTAAAAGGTACAAGTATCACTTCCCTTTCCTTGACACAAAAGGCATTGTGACTGTAGACGATAATCGTCTCGGGCCACTGTATAAGCATGTGTTTCCCCCAGCATTGGCCCCGCGCCTTTCATTTATTGGGATACCATGGAAGGTGTGTTTCTATTCTTTTATTATCTGATTTCCGTTATACTTCTTAGCAGAAATAATTATTTTGTTTCTCATTAACTTACCAGATTGTTCCGTTCCCCTTGTTGGAGTTGCAAAGCAAATGGGTTGCTGGTGTTTTGTCCGGTCGAATTGCACTTCCATCGCAGAAAGAGATGATGGAAGATATTAACTCATATTACTCGACACTTGAGGCTGCTGGTATACCAAAGCGGTATACTCATTGCATTGGTGATTCTCAGGTAACATTTATCTCGTTTGGGACCTTGTTTCGTGCAGTAAATCTGTTGTACTATTTCTGGTCTTGTATTAGGAGCTGAGATCGTTCCCATTTGTCACTTGGAGTTCATCATCCATACCATCAATATGATTAGCCTTCTTTTTTATACATTGTTGCAGTTTGAGTACAACAACTGGCTTGCTGCACAATGTGGTTGCCAAGGTGTTGAAAAATGGAGGAAGCCAATGTACTCTGCGGCTTCAGTGAATCGGCGTCTTCGACCAGAGACGTACCGTGATGAATGGGAAGATCACGATCTTGTTTTGGAAGCCTATGAGGACTTCGTTAAGCACACCTCAACATCAAACCTTTAAGAGAAATAATGTAAAATAAATACATTTACAAAGGTAAAGTCAAAATGTTTCAATTCACTATGTTGTATTCAACTTAAACATTAATGATTTAATAGTAAAAATAAAAATAAACCTTTCAATTCTCATTGCTTCTTCTTAGCAATTTTTTGGCTGCAAACTGCAGGAATAGTGTCTGTCTGGTTACTGGTATAATCAGAGCCTTTATATGGTCTGCTCTCTGTAATGTGTGCAAAAATAGAAAAAAGAAAAATTAATTCAGTGCACCAGACGGGAATCGAACCCGGGTCTGTACTGTGACAGGGTACTCTTCTACCACTAGACAACTGGTGCAACTCTTATTGTTATGCAACGATATTATTTTAATAATTATTACCACAGTAGGTTAACTAACTAAAGTCTGTTGTCTAAACATGACAGCTTTGACCCGAAAGCAAGACCCGGTTTGATCATAAAAAAATGAGTATATAAAAAGTTTCTGAACTTGAAAGTGATCCGAATGTTAAGTGACACGAATAAGTAGTCCGAAATGATTTGATCCTAATTGACTTTTAAAATATAATTTAATTTAAAACTTGTAAATTACGATATAAAACGTGAAACCATATTTTTAAGGTAGAGAAGGATGGTATGGTTGTTTATGTTGTATGTATTTTGTTTGATTAAATCCAAGTTGTTCATTTAAATTTATTAGTGATTTAATATTAAAAATAAAAAAATATTGTCATTATTAATATATTTTAATTATTATTTTAAATAATATCTACAAAAGTTTAGTAAAAGATGGTTGTGGACCCCTTAATTAAAATTTTTTAGTGTTTCAAATTATTTTATAGTCTCATTTTTCTCATAGACAAAATTATTAATTGTCAAATTTTTAGTTTGTTTAATTTTGACTTTAACTTTCTTAATCGTATTTGATATGAAGTCTAAATTTGCCATGTGCGATGCTTAGGTTAAAAAAGAGAGAGTGCGATGCTTAGGATACTTTTTCTCACTATTCTATTATAATTGGATATGTGATTCCATATAAAATATTTATTTACATGTTAAATTATAAAATTTGTGTAAAAATATGATTCGATTGCAACAACTTTAATGCTTCAATCAAATATATATCTAAAATTTATAAATAATTTTAAATTTAATAATATCAAATCAAAATAATTCATATATTAAATTAAACTCAAATCATTGAATACGAAACCATAATTCAAACCCAAAGTATATCCAATACTAAAATTGTCTCGATCTAAACTTGATTTGATCTGAACCCACCTTGTCCTTCCCCACCCAATTTACATATATATATTATATTAAATGCCTTCATATTCATCAATTTATCTTCATCCAACGATCTAAAAAGTGTAAAACTTTCAAGTTTTACATAGTGTAAGAGGATCTTATCCCATAATGGGTTAGTATCAACTTACATTGAGTAAAACTCAATTACTTTTATACTTTTTTGGACCGTTGGATGATGCTAATAAATGGCTAAGATTATTTCTTATTTTTTTCCCAAGTGGTAATATTCACATTTTTACCGTTAATCTCATACATCCATTTACCTTCATCCAACGATTCAAAAAAGGTGTAAAACTTTCGAGTTTTACATAATGTAAGATGATCCTATCCCATAATAGGTTATGATCTACTTACATTGTGTAAAACTCAATTAATTTTATACTTTTTTGGACCGTTAGATGATAATAAATGGCTAAAATTATTTCCTTATTTTTTTTCCAAGTGATAATCTTCACATTTTCTACCAATAATCTCATACATCCATTTATCTTCATCCAACGGTCTAAAAAAATATAAAACTTTTAAGCTTTACATAGTGTAGAATGATCCTATATATATATTGAATACTGAAGACATCTCATATGTAATTGTGACTGAAAGATTAAATATAGAAAATTCGCGGAAAGTGGGAGTTTCAGTTTATGATTTCTTCTCGTACCGGATATTATAAAATCTTAATTCTCTAATAATGATTTTTTATTCTTATTTATAAAAATAAGGTTATTTATTTGTCCAATAAAGCATTAAAATTCAAATAAAACATTATTTTCACATTTCTTCTAGTTGTCTCTTTTCTTTCGTCTTTTATATTTCTGTAACACCCCAATTTTCCCTCCAAATTAAAAACCATAATTTTGAAAATTCTCAATTTATAAACCCTAAATTATGAAATCTCTAATTTCTAAACCCTAATAATTTGGGATCGACTTAAGGCTGCTTTTGACAGGCAGAAGTCTTATGCTGATTTGAGACGTCGGGATATTGAGTTTGATGTGGAAGATGAGTTTTTTTTAAGTATATCCATGGAGAGAGGTACTTCGTTTCAGTCAGAAATGCAAGCTGAGTCATCGTTTTACTAGCCCTTATCGGATTATCCGTTGTGTTAGACCATATGCTTATCAGCTTGAGTTACCACCAGAGCTTAAGTGTATTCATGATATCTTCCACATCTCTGTGTTGAGACGCTATCATGCTGATTTGTCTCATATTATTTCAGTAGAGGAAATTGAGATCCGTCTTAATTTTCATTTTGAGGAGGAGCTAGTTGAGATTCTTGCTCAAGACAAAAAAGTTCTTAAGAGGAAGACCATTAAGATGGTCAAGGTCTTGTTGTGCAATCTTGGTCATGGTGAGGCTACATGGGAGCCCAAGGCCGTTGTCAAAGCTCAATATCTGCATCTCTTTGATCCAAGTAAATTTAGAGGCCGAAATTTCTTTTAAGGGGGAGATTTGTAACCAATTTCCCCCCAAATTAAAAACCCTAATTTTTTAAATTCCTAATTTGTAAACCCTAAATTACAAAATCCCTAATTTTCAAACCCTAATAATTTAGGGATTTTGTTTAGAAACCTAATTTGGTTTAAGGATTAAATTGAGGTAATTTAGTATTTTAGTGACCAATTTGAAAACCACGTTGCTTTAGGGACCCTTGTTCATAATTTACATCAAAATTTGATTCGAATTATTATTGTGTTCAGGTGACATTAATTCAGATATCGAGATTCTTCCTCCTCATCCACCTGTGTGGTCTGTTGATGCACAACATGTAAGATCCACACGTGAGTATAGTTCGGATCATTGTTATGTGCTAGTGTTATGGCATAGTAGTAGGTTCTTATATAGTGTTTACCCTCGTATGTGTTGATTCTGTTCGACCCGCTTCTAGAGTTGAGCGTGGGAGACGCCACTCTCGATGTTGGGTTATTAGCTGTCTAAGGTGTGTCTCTTCTTGTGCTACATATGTTTTGTGCTTTGTATATGTATGTATGTATGTATGTATGTATGTATGTATGTATGTATGTATGTATGTATGTATGTATGTATGTATGTATGTATGTATGTATGTATGTATGTATGTATGTATGTATGTATGTATGTATGTATGTATGTATGTATGATTTGTGAATTATAATATAATTTGTATGATGATATGACATGCATCATATATCGGAATTGGACTAAATTAATATTAGACTTATTGTGCATGCATCCTCGTTAATTAAACAAGAATGTATTCAGATTTGGAAATCAGAATAACATGTCATATCATATGGGATGAGAATTGTACGAGGAAGTTTAGTGGTTTCACCCTTCGGGTTAAATTCTGTTTCGGATTAGTGATTTCACCCTTCAGGCCTGTAGCGACCCATAAAAAAATTCCTTTTACAAGCTTCCCTTTTAATTGAAAAATTTTGGGAAATGTTTAAAAAAGGAGAAATTTGAAAAAGTTTGTGTTTTGGAATAAAATTGAGGGAGTAAATAAATAGGGGTGTTAAAAGTAATAAATGGGGAGTCGCCACCAATCATTTTAAAGGGGTAGACCAGACACCATAAAAAACAAAATCAGAGATTCAAAAACTTGGGTCCGGGAGTCAGTTACAGATGTGGAAGGATTAGGACCCCCACATCGCCCAAAAATTAGTACCAGAAAACTATAATTATCACTTTATTAATATTAAATTTTACGGGTTAAAGTGACGATCAAATTAAAATTTGGTTATATGTGCGAGTAAATTTTAAGGGCTCCGGTGTTCGAAGAGTAAAAAAAACTACCATCTACTTCTTAGACTGGTAGCCAAGTTTATCATCGAAAAAGGGAGCACCGCATTAAACAGTTAATATATCCGATATGCAAACTTAATAAGCACAATAATTAATGAATAAAGACAAATATAAATAAAAATATTAATAAATAAATCCGCATCAAGAACATAAATATAAACATATATACATATACTATAATATGCAATATGTATATACTAACATATAAAATATATAAGAATCAACACATAAAAAGATATATAATATATGTTATATAAAATACATATATAGAGGAGAAACATTGTAACACATATATGTATAATAATAATATAATACATATAAAACGCATGTAGTATTCATATAAAAATCTTTATACAATTAAAAATAGGTAAGACATTTATATCTATAACACTTATAGTATACATAAATAATATAATGTACCATATATTATACAGCACATATAATATGATACAGAATATGAATAATATATATAAAAAAAACTTGTATTATAAAATATAAGACACATATAATATATACATATGTAAAGAAGAAGCGGGTGTAGAAACTAATGTTAAAATATATACATATAATACATAGGCATAACATGTTATATTAAAATGAAATAAAAGAGAACATAAATGAATAAACCAACACAGAAGAGGGATTAAAGGGGTAATTTTACCCTTCGATCTCGGGACCAAAATGAATTAAAACCAAAATCTAGAGATAAAATTAGAAAGAAACAAGAATCATTTGAAATCAGTGATTGAAATGAAAGAAATGAAAATAGAGATAATGCGAAGCGAAGATTTTAGAGGCGGAGGGATTTAAAAAAAGTAAATAACCCATTTGTTTTGAACAGGCCACTATAAATACCATTTATTTTTTTAAATTCATTTTTATCCTTTGAAACAAAAAAAAAACAAATAAACACCCTAAGGACTCTCTGGAAATCCAGATGAACTATGTCGTTCCCAGCCCCAAACGCCGCGGCATTTTCCAGAATTCAGTAGGGTTACGCCGTGGATCGCCATTCGCCAGCGCCAAATTCTGAAAAATACCTATTTAAAAAAAACAAATCGCAACTCAGATCCTTAAAAGAAACTCGCTTTTTTATAAATCGAACCTAAAAATCAAAAGAAACCTAAGATCTAAAAAGAAAAAAAAATTGGTGCATGTTCATCGGCGCACCTCCCTCGGCCGGTGAAGGCGACGACGGTTTGAGACCGAAAAGTTAAAAACCCTAACCTTCCCCTTTTTATTTATTTATTTTTTGTTTTATTTGGATTCGAACTAAAGAAAAAAGAAAGAGATCTGATTTTTTACCTCTGAAACTTTGAGGCTTTTTCTTTTCTTTTTATTGATGATTAACTCCTCTTTTACATTGATTATGGATGCAGATATATAGATCTGTTTACATTCTAATAAAAATAAATAAACATAATCATATACTATTTGATGTGAACTCTACACATACCTTTGGATTTGATATCTTGTTGTTTGATTGATTTTTTGGTTTTGCATGTCCGGTGGTTGAGAGCCGGTGTATGGTGGCTATGAGCAGAGCGGGCACGTGGATTGGCGCTTGGAAGGCGCAAGGGTTATCACTGCCAGATTTAATATTGGCCATTGGATCAGATTTGATCCAACGGCTGAGATTATTTGATGATCAACGGTCTAGATTGCATCAAATTGGTGACGTGGCAGTCGCAGATCATGACACGTGGCACATATATACCTGAACGGTCAGCGTGTGCACGCTACGCGCGCGTGGACATCGAACCGACCCAAGCGTGTATCACACGCGCGCCAGCTGGATAGGCTCTCCTTTAATCTGGGCCGTTGGATCAAATCTTGATCCAACGGCTAAGATGCGGCTGTGCACAAAAAGGATAATGTTAGATCAGATATAAGTTAGGGTTTTAGGGTTATTAAATAGGTTTGGCCAGTTGGGCCTGATGTAATTGTTATTATTTTTGTTTGGGTTTTGTAAATATAAGTGGACTAGATTTTAAAACTTATGGGCTTTAATTACATTTGATCTGTTTTTAGATATAATAATAATAATAATAATAATAATAATAATAACACATATACTAATGTATGCACACACACTCATATATTTAAACAATATACACATGCAAAATACATATATATATATATATTCAATACAATCAATAATACTAACACATACAATATGTTTACATATCATCATATGTTTGTACACGCTTATAGGCAAACACATACGTACATATGTAATATATTTACAAACAATATTAATATTCACATATCACACATACACAAATATTCATACCCATATGTACATGCGTAATAAGCACACATGGACCCACACGTTCAAAAATATATTTCCACGCGTACATTTAGAAATATATATTATGCATTAATACGTACATACTAACAAACATATATATAATAGTTACTATAATTAAATAATAATATTATAATTATTATAATATTTACCATCCAAACAAAAATGAGTGATGACAACTGCCCCTCTTTGCTTGTTCTTGTGCAACAAGAGCAAAGCAAAGACCAAAAGCACTCATTTGTGTCCTACTTCCCTGTTTCGATCCCGAATCACCACGCACTGAAGGTCCTATTGATGGCTCGGAAATCTTGGAGTTATGCACTGAAATACTTACTAATTACCCGAATCACCACGCACTGAGGGTCTTACTGATGTCCGAACGATACTAATTTCCCCAAATCACCAAACATTGGAGGTTTTACTGATGGTCTGAAGATCATAATGCCATGCACTGAAGGTCTTACTGGTTGCTCGAAGCTTGAAGCTGTTCTTCTCATTTGAAATTCTTCAATCTTCTACTAAAGTTTGGAGTCTGAAGCTATTCTTCTCATTTGAAATCCTTCATTCTCCGAGGTTTGAAGTTGTTCTTCTCATTTAAAATTCTTCATTCCTCTATTAAAATTGTTGAAGCTTGAAGTTGTTCTTATCATTTGAAATTCTTCAATCTTCTGCTAAAGTCTGGAGTCTGAAGTTGTTCTTCTCATTTGAAATTCTACATTCCTCAATTGATGTCTTTAATGATTTTTCTAATTAAATTAATGATGTGAGTTAGCATGCCCTTAACTTAAGGATCTCTAACTATTCATGATGCATGAATGATGCAAACTAAGGACCACTTGGGTGTTCATCTTTGAGAAAGCTCAAGGTTTCTTGTTTTAAAGCTCTTTCTGCAGCTAATATAACCCATTTTAAAGTCGGGTTCAAATCTTTGCATCTCTTTTTCTCCAAAGCTTTTTCAGGTTCCCACTTCGGATTACTCTTTATATCTTGCTCAACTTAATGTCTGTGAGTTCTAGTTTTAAAATGTCTCCGCCATTAAATGGATTGGCCATCTTCTTGTCCCAACAAAATTTGTCCCAAAATTTTGTTGTTTACACTTTGTTCTCTTTGAACTAATTTCAGCTTGCTCAACGATCAAAATTTTTAGACTATGTACCCTTTTTGGTTCATACTGATTTGGACTCCTATGTACAAATAAATTCGTCATGTGGACAAACATCTCATTACTTAGGGTGAGGAAATGCTTTTAACTCATTTTAATGCAAAATTTTAGAATAGAATTTAAAACTTATTTTAATGCAAAAATATCATGTAAAGTCAGCCATGTTTTAAAATTTAGGGCAAACAATGTTTTGAATGAAAAAACTATAAAGATGTGTTTTAAAATCTTATTTTAATGGAAAAAACATCGTGTAAAGTCTGCCCTATTTTCAAAATTTAGAACAAAAAGGGCTTTAAGCTCATTTCAATTCAAAAGCTTATGAAGATGAGCTAGAGAAAACAATTAATTTTGGAAAAAGAACTTTCAAAAATAAGATCAAAATTAGACACTCGAATATTAAGTGTAAGAGTGCTCTTGTTTCAAATTAACAAAGATCAACCCAAGTGAAGCTTATATTTAAAGGACTGTGAGGGTTACGGTGACACGTGCACACGTGAAGTCCTTTTTGGGCTATTAGGTTTCTGAGAGGAACATTTCCCATACCTAATTTCTATCCTATTTAAGTGGCTCTCTTGGCCTCACTAACTCACTATGCCCCATCATCTCCTCATTTAGGTGTCGATCAGGCACTTGAAGCTTGACGTTCCTTGAAGAAAAGTTAACCCTTATAGGCAGGATGTGATCTGAAGACAAAACTATCCAACTCAGATATTCATATATGATCTAAATGGTCTTTGTAGGCTTGTAATGTAGGCTATGGCTCATGGTTATGAAAGAATAATATATATAGGCCCAAAATAAGTGTTTAAGGGTGATGAAACCAAGGATAATTTCTTCTTGATGAAATATCTTCTCTTCACTTGTTAACTGGGATGTATTGTAATGGAAAAACTTTTTGATTTATTTCTCGGATCACTATAGACTGCCCACTTCTGGGTTTTCACCTTAGAGTTCATTTACTTCTCTTGTAGCTTTGGAATGTGTTGCTTTGGACCGATTTGCATCTTAGGTCGGCATGGATGTGCATTTAAAAGGTGATTGAATCACCAAAGTTTGGGTCAATTTCCAATTAAACTTATTCATTTATTGCTTGAATTGAGGTATACTCACATAGCGTAATGTATTCATTGGATCGCTCTAGACTGCCCATTTCTGGGTTTTCACCCTATAGTTCATTTTCTCTTCTCGTGTAGCACACATCTTGAATGAATGTCGATACGCTTCAAATTTGAATGTAATTACATCGTCAAGTCTTTTAATGTCTTTTATTGCACTTTATAACTTGGTGCTTTAATTCTTGATGTGTCAACCTTCTTATTGACAAATTTTGATTTGGTTTAGCCGGTCCTTTTGAGCAAAAAACTTATCTTATCGGCTTATTCTGATGTTTCTCTTGGTCTTCGTGTCCAGTACACTGATTCTTATTTCTTACGCTTTTTCATGAAGCATTGTCTTTGTAACATGGTCAAAATTGGGCAACTTTGATTCGCGAACAAAACCCTCATCTTTTTTGCCCCCAATGTAGGGGTGATCCTTAATTTGGGTTCAAATGAAAAGAAACGATCAGGCTCAAAGGGGGACAGCAAATGGATATTTTTCTTATTTGTGAAAGGAAGTGAAGGAATGCCACTCGTCATCCCATACATGGATATCAAAATAGTCTTCAAAGGGGTAGAGGTTTAGGGTTAACACTCGATTCAGGGATCATAAACAACAAATGCCAGAGAGAGGAATTCACTCAATGGCATCTACCCATCATCTGAACACTCGTTTTGTTCCTCTCATCTGCCTAAATAGAATAGAAGATGTTCACATTTGTCGTATCCTCGTAATATTTACTTTCCTTTAAACATAAGCTACTCGGAATTGATCGTTTGACTCGAATCCAAATCTTTCTTATAATCAATATTTGAGTTTCTAGCAAAGTTATGTAAAGATGTGTATGAATGTATAAAGAATTAGAGAATGTAAATTAACTGTCTGAAACAACAAAAATGCACAAAACAATCATCACTTCATTGTCTTGAGTAAATATTACATAGGCTTTTACAAAATTTTGTCATTTTTGAGCCAAAAGTGTGGGAATTAATTCTCAAGGTTTTTCATATGATACACAAAAGTAGATGATATCAAAAAAGACATGAAAAATGATGAACAATAAGATGGAGTTTTGATGCACCACAAAATCCTACCCACGGGTTCCAATTTTTCTTTACCTAAATTCTTCAATCCTCCTTGAAAGAACTTAATCTCCATATTATCCATCATTTTCTGAACTAACTGTCTAAATTCCATGCAGAGTTGCATCGTGTGCCCTCATTCCTGATGATATTCACAAAATTCTTTTCCGTCCTTGCTATCAGTATTCTCATTTTGTTTGATCAGCCTGGCTCCCTGTAGTTGTTTGTACACCCAGCTCAAAAGGGACTTGAGTTCATCCACCTTTTTTCAACACTCTCTTATACTACTCTGGTTTAATGGCACTGACCCCTTGTTCACCATGATTAGGCAGTGGCTTAGCTGCTACATTCAGGGGATCAATTTTTAGCACTCCCTTGTTGATTAAGTTTTGGATCACCCTTTTAAATACCTTACAATTATTGATGTAGTGTCCGGTGATTCCTGCATGGTACTCGCATTGAGCCTTGTGATCATACCATGAAGGGTACGGGGGTTACATTGGAGTGATATGATAAGGGCGAACCAAATCAGCCTCCACCAGCTTGGAGTACAATTCACCATAAGTTACCGGTATGGGAGTAAATGTCTTTTCTTTATTTCCTTTGGTACCTTTTTTGCTGATTCTTTGGGAAGTTGTTACTGCCTGGTTTGGTGTGATCATGACATTGTTAGGGTTGTAGGTACTTACGTTGCTGACTTCATTGTCTTCTCTTTTAAAATCTCTGCAAACTTTCACCAGTTTTGAGCTTGCCACTTCTGAATGCAGCCTCAATTGATTATGCCGTATTTACAAACTTGGCAAAACTTAAAGATACGCCGAGGATCATTTTCTCATATAATGGTCCTTGCAGGGTATCCACGAAAATGCGAGTAATTTCGCTCTCTAGAATGGGAGGTTGCACTTGCGTTGCAGTATCTCTCAACTTCTGGGCATATTGTCGGATATTCTCATTCTGCCTATGTGTCATCCCTTGTAGCATTGTTTTATTAGGGACCGTGTCTTTCACATGCTGGTATTGTTCGATAAAAACTTTAGATAAATCCTTCCATGATTTTACATTGGCTCAGTTGAGCTGTAAGTACCATCGGGCTGTTGCTCCAGTCAGACTAAGCTGGAAGCAATGAACCAGTAGTTTTTCATTCTTTAAGTGTGATATCATCTTACGGTAGTACATGGTCAAATGAGCTGAAGGGCAATTGGTCCCATCATATTTTTCAAAGTCAGGTACTTTGAATTTATGCGGGATAACCAGATTAGTTACCAAGCTTAAACCCATGGCATTGACCCCGTAGTCATTGGTTGCCTGCAACATTCTGACTTTTTCTTTCATTTGTAGGCGTTGCTCCTCAAATTTCTTCTCGAACTCCGCCCTTAATCTTGTCTCCATTTCATTGACCAGATTTAAATTTAGAATTTCAACATCAGCCTCATTTTCAAAACTAGGTGTAATATTAACCGGGTTATTGACAGATGCTCCGACTACTTAGGGATTTTTCAGAACTGACCCTTCCGGTGGAGCCTTGGTATGAGATGAATTCCCACCTAAGTCTTCTATATTGATATTTCCATCAGTAGCCGGGGTCTTTTCAATCTCTCTCGTCCCCAATAGTGCAGTAATGCGGTTTATAATCTCATCCTGAGATCGCTAGATTCTTCTCTCGATAGTACCCAAGTAGTCCTCAATATCTTTTTGTGACTTCTCGACACTAGCTACTCTATCCTCCATAACTCTTGTTTGAGAACGTGTATTGTATGAATGCGGAATTATTGCGTCTTAGAATTACTCTGAAAAAATAAGTGTTTCCTATAATTAATTTATTATTTTAATGATTGTTGCATGATATTTTTCATAAAAACATAAACTAAGAACACGAATTAATAATGCGATAAATGCAAAAATGAATGCAAATAAAGGCGTTAATTTCATAGGTGATCACTCTAGAACAACTTTCATCGAATATAGAAAAGTTTACAGAAGATAAAACATGTTCTTCTATAGGCGGGCTTCAACTCTTCTACTTCATCAATCGCTTCAAGCAGATAGAAGGACCTAGATCCATCTTCTATCTTCTAGTTGATAAATAGACGAAGAGCTACGACTGACATCTTCATTTGGCTCGATCACTTTTAGGTACCGACGTCAAAAACCACCTCAAACTCTCTTCGGTCTCTACGTTGGTGCATGGACGAAGGGCCGCGGCTAACATCTTTATTTGGTGTGGTCACTTTCGGGTATCAGCGTTGATCCCACATGTTTTATCTTTGCCTTGAGATAATTCCCATTCATGATGAAAATTTTCTAATTTGAATGATCAACTTGAAAATCAACCCTTTATTATATAATGTAGATGCAAATAAAAATGTAAAATAAAAAGACATAGAAAGAAATAAGTTAGCGTCAGATAAAATGAAGAAATAAAATGAGCAATGACCCTATTTACATACCGTCTAAAACATCTATGTTATTCGCATGGCTCCAAAAGGGTGGGCTTTCTATATTCTCTATATGCAGTTTTGGTGCTAAAAGGTATCCGAATTGTCCTAGTTGTCCCTACTAAGGGTAGCAAGGCCCCCGATCATCACTCATTATAGGCTCCTTTCAACCGGGTTCAATTCAGGAGGACCCATTCCTCTATGCCCATACGGAGAAACGATATTCCCTCGAAGGCATAGAGTAGTAGAGCCCCGAAGGTACTTGTTAGGCCCATACGGGGGAACGATATCCCCTCGAAAGCTATAGCATTTTCCCTTCACTTAGACAAATAGTTTATATGCCAGATTTTAAATGCGTTAAAATAGACTCGCATTTATAAACAAATATTAGTTTAATCGTCACTTTAATTCACAATTTTCAATATTAATAAAGCGGTCATATATTTAAAAAATGCCTAACTCTCTTTTTGTGAAAACAAAAATGGTCCCCAGCGGAGTCGCCAAGCTGTAGCGACCCATAAAAAAATATCCTTTTACAAGCTTCCCTTTTAATTGAAAAATTTTGGGAAATGTTTAAAAAAGGAAAATTTTGAAAAAATTTGTGTTTTGGAATAAAATTGAGGGAGTAAATAAATAGGGGTGCTAAAAGTAATAAATGGGGAGTCGCCATCGATCATTTTAAAGGGGTAGACCGGACACCATAAAAAAACAAAACCAGAGATTCAAAAACTTGGGTCCGGGAGTCGGTTACGGATGGGGAAGGATTAGCACCCCTACACCGCCCAAAAATTGGTACCAAAAAAATATAATTACCGCTTATTAATATTAAATTTTACGGGTTAAAATGACGATCAAATTAAAATTTGGTTATATGTGCGAGTAAATTTTAAGGGCTCCAGTGTTCGAAGAGTAAACGAAAACTACCATCTACTTCTTAGACTGGTAGCCAAGTTTATCCTCGAAAAAGGGAGCACCGCATTGAACAGTTAATATATCCGATATGCAAACTTAATAAGCACAATAATTAATGAATAAATACAAATATAAATAAAAATATTAATAAATAAATCTGCAGCAAGAACATAAATATAAACATATATACATATACTATAATATGCAATATGTATATACTAACATATAAAATATATAAGAATCAACACATAAAAAGATATATAATATATGTTATATAAAATACATATATAGAGGAGAAACAGAAACATTAAAACGCATGTAATATTCATATAAAAATCTTTATACAATTAAAAATAGGTAAGACATTTATATCTATAACACCTATAATATACATAAATAATATAATGTACCATATATTATACAACACATATATTATGATATAGAATATGAATAATATATAAAAAACTTGTATTATAAAATATAAGACACATATAATATATGCATATGTAAAGAAGAAGCGGGTGTAGAAACTATATGTTAAAATATATACATATAATACATACGCATAACGTATTATATTAAAATGAAATAAAAGGGGACATAAATGAATAAACCAACACAAAAGAGGGATTAAAGCGGTAATTTTACCCTTCGATCTCGGGACCAAAATGAATTAAAACCAAAATCTAGGGATGAAATTAGAAAGAAATAAGACTCATTTGAAATCAGTGATTGAAATGAAAGAAATGAAAAATAGAGGTAATGCGAAGCAAAGATTTTAGGGGCGGGGATTTAAAGAAAGTAAATAACCCATTTATTTTGAACAGGCCACTATAAATACCATTTATTTTTTTTTTAAATTCATTTTTATCCTTTGAAAAAAAAAACAAATAAACACCCTAAGGACTCTCTGGAAATCTAGATGAACTCCGCCGTTCCCAGCCCCAAACGCCACGGCATTTTCCAGAATCCAGTAGGGTTTCGCTGTGGACCGTCGTTCGCCGACGCCAAATTCTGGAAAATACCTTTTTTAAAACAAATCGCAACTCGGATCCTTAAAAAGAAACTCGTTTTTTATAAACCAAACCCAAAAATCAAAAGAAACCATAGATCTAAAAAGAAAAACAAATCGGTGCATGTTCATCGGCGCACCTCCCTCGGCCGGTGAAGGCGACGATGGTTCGATACCAAAAAGGTAAAAACCCTAGCCTTCCCCTTTTTTTTGTTTTAGTTGGATTCGAACTAAAGAAAAAAGAAAGAGATCTGATTTTTTACCTCTAAAACTTTGAGAGTTTTTTTCTTTTTTCTTTTATTGATGATTAACTCCCTTTTTACATTGATTATGGATGCAGATATATAGATCTGTTTGCATGAAAATAAAAAAAATAAACCTAATCCTATACTGTTTGATGTGAACTCTGCCTATGCCTTTGGATCTGATATCTTGTTGTTTGATTGATTTTTTGGTTTTTCATGTCCGGTGGTTGAGAGCCGGTGTACGGTGGCTATGGCGGAGCGGTCACGTGGATTGGCGCTTGGAAGACTCGAGGGTTATCACTGCCATATTTAATCTTGGCCGTTGGATCAGATTTAATCCAAAGGCTGAGATTATTTGAAGATCAACGGTCCAGATTGTATCTAACGGGTGACGTGGCAGCCGCAGATCATGACACGTGGCGCAAAGATACCTGAACGTTCAACGCGTGCACGCCAAGCGCGCGTGGACATCGAACCGACCAGAGGATGTATCACGCTCGTGTCAGCTAGATAGGCTCTCCTTTGATCTGGGCCGTTGGATCAAATCTTGATCCAACGGCTAAGATGCGGTTGCGCACAAAAAGGATAATGTTAGATCATATATAAGTTAGGGTTTTAGCGTTATTAAATGGGTTTGGCCGGTTTGGCATGATGTAATTGTTATTATTTTTGTTTGGGTTTTGTAAATATAAGTGGACTGGATTTTAAAACTTAATGGGCTTTAATTACATTTGATCTATTTTTATATAATAATAATAATGATAATAATAATAATAATACGTATAGCACATATACTAATATATGCACACACTCATATATTTAAACGATACACACATTCAAAATACATATATATATATATATTTAATACAATCAATAATACTAACACATACAATATGTTTACATATCATCATATGTTTGTACACGCTCATAGGCAAACACATACGTACATATGTAATATATTTACAAACAATATTAATATTCACATATTACACATACACAAATATTCATACCCATGTATACATGCGTAATAAGCATACATGGACCCACACGTTCAAATATATATTTCCACATTTACATTTAGAAATACATATTATGCATTAATACGTACATACTAACACATATAATAGTTACTATAATTAAATAATATTATTATAATATTTACAATTCGGACAAAAATGAGTGATGACAAGGCTGAGTTTCACTTCAGATGGAGACGATGTAGAGAGTGATTTTGGGGAACCTTACTCTTCGGACGGTATATGTAGATGGGTGCATGGCATTGTATCACGTGCATCATATTATACGCATCTGTATATCAAAATGTCTGTTTGAGATTGTGCATGATGATCGGATTTTCTTGTTATATGTTTTTATCTGCACTTTAGAGACACTGAGCCTTATAGCTTACTCTTTCTTAGTTCTTGTTTAAGATACTCAGTTTTAGGCGTACGGTACTTGAAGGATATTGTTTTCATCAGACTTATTATATTTATCAATATGGGTTATTTCAGACACTCGAACTCTATTATACTATTTTGGACTTCTGTGTAATTTCGGACGTTGGACATTATTATTTGGATCAACTTTTTAGAATATTGATATACGATTGTGTTTTATATGAAATGGGATATTATTGAGTTTAATCGCCTTTTGATAACTATTTCGTATATTAAATTTCTAAACCTAATAACGTTTCTTGAGGGATAAATTTTCAAACGCGACTTCCTAGATTCGGCCCATTTCCTCTAGGCCGAGTTTAGGGGTTATAATTTCCTATTCAAATAATTATAGTAAAAAATAAATGTATTTTTATGTTATTAAATAAATATTCATTATTTGCTAAATTTCTTACATTCACCATCATCGACACTTATTTTAAGAGAATATATTAATATATTTTCCTTGTAGAATTCTCATATTAGTTTTTTTATTGGATATATTAGTATGCTTTTAAAAGATCCAAAAATGATTTTTACAAAAGATAAAAAAGTATTAAAAATAATAACATAAATCAATCTAAGAATGTCAAATTGCATTAAAAACATTTTTTTACAATAGATCGGAAAATCATCTTTTTACATAAAATTATCAAAACGATACAAATATTTTTTACCTAAAAAATTGAAACCATTTAAGCATAGTAAATCTTCTCCAAATTTACATTAGACTATTATCATATCCATTTCATTTGTGCAAAAGGTATATATATATATCATTAATATTAAAACTTTAATTACTAGATGCAGTGACGAAGTTATGACTGAACTAAGAGGGGCAAATCGACTAACTTTAAAACGAATAGGGTCTTAAAAAGTAATTAAACCGTAAAAATTAAGGGACTTTAAGTTTACTTTTATTAATTTAAATGATAGGATCCTAATATAATATATCAAAAAATTTTAGGAGGGACAATGATTTAATTATAATTGTTTTAAAATTTTTAGAACTTAAAATGTAAATTAACTTATCAAATTAGGAGAAAATTTTTCCTTCCAACATAAATGTGACTCCCTCTAGGACTAGATATAAATATGCACTACTATCAAAAGGCTTAAATAAAAAATATGTGCCCTAAATATGTCTTTTTTGAACTTTAGGTGCCTAAAGTATTTTTTTGTAAGAATAGGTACCCAAAGTTTCAAAAGTTATAATTTTAGGTGTCTGACCGTTAATGGGTGTTAAATTTTTTTAACCAATCAATGCTTGGCACGTGGCATATTTCGGTACCTAAAATTATAACTTTTAAAACTTTGGGCACCTATTTTTACAAAAAAAAATACTTTAGACACCTAAAATTATAATTTTTGAAACTTTGATCACCTATTTTTACAAAAATATACTTTAAGCACCTAAAATTAAAAAAAAATACTTTGAACACTTATTTTTCATTTAAGCATTATCAAAATGATATAATGTGCCCCAAAATCGAAACATTCAAATATAATAATATTTTTAGTACACATTAGACTATTAATCATATTTATTTCATTTCGCAAATGATATATTGATTATTTTAATATTCTTAAGTTGATTACAAGATAATATATGTTTATATTTGGTATAAAGTCAAAAATAACCCTCAACGTTTAACCTTTTAGTTACTTTAACCCCTATTCTTTTTTGTGCAAACAACCTCCTAACGTTTTATTTTCGTGCAGTTTTTACCTTCGCTGGATGGAAATCGTCAGTCAACAGACGTTGATCTTCTGTTGCTAACATGGCATTGTCACGTGACAAGTGAGGATGACGATATAATGTGCCCCAAAATCGAAACATTCAAATATAATAATATTTTTAGTACACATTAGACTATTAATCATATTTATTTCATTTCGCAAACGATATATTGATTATTTTAATATTCTTAAGTTGATTACAAGATAATATATGTTTATATTTGACATAAAGTCAAAAATAACCCTCAACGTTTAACCTTTTAGTTACTTTAACCCCTATTCTTTTTTGTGCAAACAACCTCCTAACGTTTTATTTTCGTGCAATTTTTACCTTCGTTGGATGGAAATCGTCAGTCAACAGACGTTGATCTTCTGTTGCTAACATGGCATTGTCACGTGACAAGTGAGGATGACGTGGCAACAAGTGGCACCACTGCTACGTAAGAAATAAAGAAGAGACGACCAACAAAAAGCTGACATATGACACCTTATTTGAAGAATTTTGAACAAACTAAAAGTTCTGCTATTATGGGAACTCGAACCAAAGTTGTTGGCTTGGAAAGCTTCCCCCATACAACCCGGCCAAGTCACTCGATGCATAAAAATTCTAGAAACATTATATATTCTGATTAAAGATGGGTAGATGAGAGAATTCATGTAAAAGCTCATTCTTCCCCAAATTTTAATAACCCTAAAAATTTTCGAATTAAATCTCTCGAACATCAAAATGTCAAAGGAGCTAAGTTTCAAAGATGGTTTATTGTGGGATTCAAGCAAATCATTTGCAATTTGGTGACGCTGGAGCTTGGATGAATAGGCCACTGGTGGAGCATTCTCAAAGCGTTTGTGGTGAATTGGTGTTTTCGACAAGCAAGAGTAGCGTAGAACAAAGGACTACCGCAAGTGATGTTTCTATTCTACCCAAGGACTATCTCTTTATCTTTCATCAAACCCCCCAACTCAATTCTCAGAGGATCAGTATGGTTATGATGGCTTTCACTCGAGGCCTGCTGAATTCAAGGAAATCAGAAACTGTACATCTCGATAACTTTTGTTCCACGCAAGAACCATATTGTACAGGTAAAACTAATGGGATTATGTTCATCGTCAAACGGTGCCTCTTGTCCCCTTTACTGGATATGCAACGATTCTTAAGAATTCAAGGTTTTTCAAGCCAGCACATGACTTTTGGATGAATTCTGTCATTTTACCAGATCTAATTACATTATATAATATTTCTGGAAAGACGTAGATCAATGGATGACCTGGTCTGGTGGTTTGGGGTAAGACTTTCCATGATAACAATTGGGTTCGAGTCCCCATGGCAACAACATTTTTAGTTTGTTCAAAATTCTTCAAATAAGATGCCACGTGTCAATTTCTATTGGTTGTCTCTTTAAAAATAAATATTTTTTCTTACGCGGCAGTGGTGCCATATCACTGTACACATGGCACTGTCATATCATCTTCACTTGTCATGTGATAATGTCATGTCAACAACAGACAGTTAACATGTTTTGACTGACAGTTTTCATCCAACGATGGTGAAAATTACAAGAAAATGAAACGTTAGAATGTTGTTTGCACAAAAAAAGAATAGAGGCTAAAGTGATCAAAAGGTCAAACGTTGGGGGCTATTTTTGACTTTATGCATTCATATTTTTTTAACACTTTGATAACACACATCTTGCGGACAAAGTTGCTCGAATCCAGATATCCTAAGATAAACATCATCATCTTTTCCACATCGACCATTCATTGGGTTCAAAGATGTATTGAATTTTAAATTTGTTCCTAATGAATATTGAACCAACAACCTAAGGAGTATGGTGTCAACTGAAAACTTTTAATCACCTGCTCTAAAGATTATTAGCAATTATTTTTAATTGCAATAAAACTAAAACTTTAAAATACCCTATGAGACAAATTTATTTTAGTTCTTATAGTATTGTCATTCATTTTTAAAGGGTTTGTGTAATATTAATAATAATAATAATAATAATAATAGTTATTATTATTATATTTTTTTGTAAATACTAACAAAAAATTCATTTTCGAATTTTGTGAAAATAGTATTTTTACATGTGTTTACATAACCTTATTTTTTTAATGTAAAAGAACTTCTGATGACCCTCTAAAAATTTGATAATGAGTAAATTAAGCTCTCTCAAAATAAACAAAGCAATTTAGTCTATATCAATTTTGAAAGTAAGCAACCGTGGACAATAGATGACATGCTCACTTTTCTATCGGTTTATCTTACTTATAAATAGTATAATTGTATATTTAATCCTTAATATTTATACATTTTTTATTTGGTCATGATTATAAAAATATATATATGAAAATAAAGTGTATATATATATATTAAAATTCTAATAATAATATTTAGAGTTAATTTTCCACATGTTTTCAAACTGACCCTCATTTTAAGTTAGTCCCTAAAATTTTGAATATTCCAATTTCATCATCAAACTATGACTCTCATTCTAAACTAGTCCCTAAAAGTTTGAACATTTCAATTTCATCATCAAACTATGACACTCATTCTAAATTGGTCTCCAAACTTTTAAACATTCCAATTTCATCACCAAATTATAGTATATGATAATCATGTCACATGTTAATAAAATCATTATAAAAATTGTTAATTGCCATTTAAATAGTAACGTGTATTATGTAAAAATATGATGTGACATAAACAATAATTAATGTTAGGTTTAACTTTTAAACGTATAAGAATTACAAACAAATTGAGGGAACAAAAAAAAGAACATTTCAAATTCATTCTAAATAAAGCTTTCAAATACGTGATACAATATTACTTTTTGTTTATGCCGCATCATAATATTATATAATGCATATCAATGTTTACATGGCAATTAACAACTTTGTAATGATTTTATTGACAATAGACATGATTAACATATATCGATAGTTTGAGAATGAAATTTGAATATTCAAAAGTTTGGAGACAATTTAGAATGTGGATTATAGTTTGGAATGAAATTGAAATATTCAAAGTTTGAGATCAATTTTAAATGAGTGTCATAGTTTGAGGACGTATGTAGGGACGAAAACACTATTGGAATGTGAAGGGTTGTTGCCCCTTCCAATATTTTTTTTAGTACAATGACATTTTAGGTCAATTTTAGTTTAAATATTAGTAAAATAAGGTCTTCGTCCCTCTCAATTTTAATCCTTTGCCCCTCCCAAATTTGGATCATATCTTTTTTGGTATGGTTCAATTAACTCGATTTTATAAGATATTCACTAATCAAATGGAGAATCAAAAGTACCTAAATTTTCAAATTCAGATACCAATTTATATATGGGAAAATATCACATGCACTGGACGTGAAAATGAAAAGTTTCCATAAGCGCTCATGGTTTTAGGGTTTATGAACTCAATTTAGGGTTTAATGTTTAAGGGTTTAAGTACAGTGGTTTAAAATTTAGGGTTCATGGTTAGAATTTATGGTTTAGGGTTAGAACTTAGGGTTTAGAAGTTAGGTTTAGATTTTAAGGTAATATGGTTGGGGGTTTAGGTTTTAACCTACAAACCCTAAATTTTAACCATAAACCTTATATTCTAACCACACCCCTTGAATTCAAAACTCCTATACTTAAAGCCCTAAACACTAAATCCTATACGAAGTCCCTAAACTCTACAACTGAGGCGCATGTGGATTTTTTTTGTTTCCCCCGCCTGTGCATGAAATAATTACCCATATATATTAAGGGTAATTATGCCATGCACTAGCAGTGTAAACTTATTGTTTCTACAAGTGCCCTAATTTTAGAGGTTAGAGATCTAGTTTAGGATTCATAGTTGAGGGGTTTAGGTTAAAGTGTCTATAATTTAAGGATTGTGGTTTGAATTTAGAATTTAGGGTTTTGGTTAAAACATAAACCTCTAAGATATTACCTCAAAATCTAAATTCTAAACATAATCCTTAAATTCTAACCATAATCTCTAAATTCTAAACCCCTAAACCTTAAACTAAATTCTTAAACCCTAAAGTTAGGACATTTGCGGAAATAAAAAGTTTTCACCGTCGGTGCATAAGATATTTTCCTATATATTAAACCTTTTTAGTTATCTTTATATTTATAGCCTATAGGTGACCAAGGGAGGATCAAAAGTAAACAGTATATTTTTACAAATAGAATGGCATGATTGGTACCTGGTAGTATGCAGACACATAGCCATCGGTGCCGGAGAAGCCGGGACTGTACCCGGAGGCGAACTCAGGTGAGAAGCTCAGGCGGTAGTTTTTCAACGGCAAGACTGGTATGTTCAGGTATAATACAAGGTTCAGTCTCCTTTTCCTTGAAGCCAATGGGCTAATGAATGTGGATGAGAATGGCGTGGAGCCTATACTTTGCAATCAGCTTTAGCTCCTTGTTGGGGTACCATCATCACTAAAGCTTTACAACCCAGTTTTGATTTGTTTGGATATTCTTTGAAAACTGTATGTAAATGATGGAACATGGCAACCATATAAAATGAAAAAGTTGGAAAAAAGATATTCTGCACCAGCCTGGAATAGAACCCAGGTCTGTACCGTGGCAGGGTACTATTCTACCACTAGACCACTAGTGCTTTGTTAATTAAAGTAGTATGGATTATTTTACGTATCCGCTTCTTTGACGTATCTCTCACCCTATTTTTTTTCGACACTTCAGAAAAATGACATAAATCATTTCAAACACGCAAGCTTCTTAGCATAATCTTATCAACTAAGCTGTACTTCAATTTAAACATATAAGTTGCAAAGAAAAGATACTATGATAATTTCTTATAATAACTCCCTGTGTCTCAGTTTCACATGTATAACCATTTGCAGAAATACCATTGTCCATATTCTATAGTGGTGTTGTCCCCTTCTCATTTGCAATGAAACTAAGCAAAATTAATAGGTTGAAGGCAGGGCTAGGGAACAAGAAGATGCAGACAAATATTAAGGGTGTCAATTTGCAACAAGCAGCTAAAAAGTTGCAATTTCCCCCCTCGTTGTGATGTGTTCATGCATTGGAAGGAATTAGGAAACAAAATTAAAAATGGAAATTCGTATTAGCTTTTAGCTTTGCAATTCCCATGGCCATGGTGCTACTGTCAGGAGTGTGAGCTATCTTCCAATCAAACCTCGGTATTAATGCAATCGTTTCTGATTTGACACTTTGCTATTTCCGTATTCCAATTTGCCATAAGATGGTGGTTGAAATTGAATTGATGTGTGGCAATGAATGCCACCTAAAATTCAAATGCCCCCATGGCCTATGGTCAACCCTTCAAAAAGGCAGATGATAGCACCCTTTTTAGCTTTTTATCTAAAGAACCAAGAATCTTGAAAAATAAAAGAAAAACACCTCTTTGCAAATGTAGTGACAAGTGACAAACCTTATCTTCCTCCTGGACAACCTTATTATGACTTCTTTAATGAATCCCTCTTCCCTCCAAGAAAATGAGGGAAACCCATTTTTCCTATGTTGCAATCGAACCAACATTCCTTTGGAATGGTCAACTTCATGCATCATTCATCTTTAGATGTAAAATGCCACTATTTGCTGGAAAAGCACACGTATAGTTTTGACATAATTGTTATGTCCAAAACTTGATTCACTCTAATCATCCGATCCTACATAAATTGTAGGTTGCAACTCATAAAGAGAAGAGGAAATTCTAATAACATTAGGTTATATAAATATATATGTACCTCTAATGTCTGAATTTAACAATATTACACTCTACAAAAATGGGGAAGCCATTAATTTCCAACCCTGTCGAAACTTCCCCCCACAAATCATTTTCATATTCCTCCTAAAAAGCACACAACAAACTGAGCTTCTAAAGGCATCATTACTATTTGTTTTCTTTCCTATGGCATTCAATTCAAAGGTGATCTATGAGGCACACCTTTCCTGCGGCTAATACTCTCAGCTTGGGGCATTAAAATGCAGCTTCGTTTCTTGGTCTTCTTCTTCTTCTTCTTCATTAACTCATTGGTGGGATCCTCTTCAAGCTCTAGGAAGCTAACATCAGTTCTAGTTTTGTAGAAAAATGGAACCAGTTCATGGCTCGGGTCCAGCCATTTCCCTCCAGGCTTTGCAGTCTCTATGTAATTGACCTGCATGCATGTGGGGTAAGGGAATTTCAAAGTTTAAACTATTAGAACAAAGAGAGAAACAGTGAATGAATATATTATAACAGTGCTTTGCTGATGAAACCTTGCAAGAGATGGAGCAGAAGAGAAATGGGTCTTGAAGGCTGCGATCACATCGTATGCAGAAATTACCAGAGCCTCTAAACGGACGAGACATTGGCCTTTCATTCAAAAACACTACTTTGGCACTGTTTGTTGTGTAGGGCTGTAGAGTTGAAAAATAATCAAAAACAATTGAGCTGTAAAGAAAGATTTTTTTTACAGTCTAACTTCAACAATCTGTTTTACTTACTTGAACGAGTGAACAATTGATCAGCTTTTGAGCATCACTCAGCCTTATAACATCTTGATACACATATCTCCTTACCTGTAAGCGACGATGGGGACGGTGAAGGGGCACGCAATGTGGGCAGATAGTAATGCAACAATTCAAGCACAAAATGTTCTTCTCGTTTTTCTTGGCAGATTCATGAACAATACAAGGATCAAAGAATTTTTCTCCCAGGAGAATTCCAAGCCAGTGAGGAATTGGTGGTCTTGGACCAAGCTGCAAGAAAATTTCAAAAGAAAAAACAAAACCCAAAATGAGTTGAATCAAATCCGAGGATTCCATGACATAAAAAACTTAAGGTACAAAGGAATTTCACCATGTTTTTTATCCCTGTTAGCTGAAGCAGTCGTTGAGGATGTCAGGAGGTTTATCAAGAACAAAGGGTTAGAAAGAAAAGTGACCAATGATCAATGAAATGACATTGAAAAAGATAGCTAAAAAGGAAGAAAAACCGGGGGGGGGGGGGAACAGTGGCAGCAAGCAAGCAGCTACTGTCTACTGATTTGCAGTGGGGTTGCCAAATGGGGATTGGGGCCATGGGGTCCTCATTTAAAGCAGAGCTGGAAGGGTACGCTAGTCGCTAGTAGTTAGTTGTTGTAAGTATATGATATTTGCATATGATATTTGCATAGTTTTTTTTGAATATCTAAAGCAAATCTTTTAGCAGTTTTAGACCAAAACCTACCAAATATCAAATCTCCCCCACACGCTGTAACTTTGAGGTCTCTAATCACATTCCTTCATAGAGTGCATTGATTTTGGCCTTAGCGTGTTCCACTTATCAAAAATTGGTCAAATTTAGCCCATATGCTTTCCTTTTGATAAAATATTTTACCAGTCCTTCACTCTTTGTACATTTGAAACTTAATGCTCCTACTTTTGTTTTCATGAATTTAGTCCACCAACTTTTCAGATTTAAAAATTCAAGCTCAATTGTTAACACTAACAAAATTCTTCTATTAAATTTATCGATATGACAATTTATAAATAAAGAAAATACTTACTTGGAAACCATGAATCTAATTTTAATAGAATAATGATTAATACATGTAAACAAAGATTTTATTTTTGTAATTTTGATGTTTTGAGTCCAAATTACTCTGTTTTTAAGGATAGTACAGCAAGGATTTATTTGTAATTTTCCAATTAAGTTTCAGTGTTAGGTGTAATTAGCATCCATTCCATTTCAAAAGAGTTTCCAAAGATTGAATTGAAAGAGGAATAGGGAAGGTGTGGAAATAGCAGACCAGATTCGGCTAATGTTGACCATTGGCTCCCCAATGAAGAAGGTTCAGTAATTTCCTAATATATTTTTACTTATAATAATAATAATAATAATAATTTGATTGGCGGATTTCCCATTTTCTTCCTCGTAACTTTCATAATAATGGTTTAAATGTACATTTTGACTCTAGATTGAGACAGGCACAGTCACATATTAATTAGTGGTTAATTGATCTCATTTGATTTGTTCTGATATGAATTTTTTAAATAGTTAAATGGAATTTTTAAAGAGATAGTATAAATTTTTTTATAAAAATATTAGAATTGACCACACTTGATTTGTGGGGTATGGTGTCAACAATATTTATATTGTAGTGGTATGAGAATCCTCATATCTCATATTCTACTATAATCCCACTATATAAAAATCTTGGCTCCGCCACTAGATTGAGATACAGTCTATTATTGTTGTCTGTTATTTTTAATACATTAATTATTAATACATATTATATATATAAGCTACTTATAGATCATGTAAATCATACTTATTATTCAGTGATGAATGATAATTAAGTTTGTGCTGGATTGTTTTTATAAAAAAAGTTTGTGTTGGATAGTAATGGATAAGAGCTTGAACCCTTTAGTTATACCCAAAATCAATCGAGTCCGTATTTGAAAAATTACAATCAAATAGTCTCTTCTAAATGCAGTCACATCAATTATAATGGCAGTCGTTAAATTTGTTGACGCGGCAACATGTCTGATTTTTTTCTTAAAAACCATCAGAAATTCAAAACAAAACTAAGAATTATAAATGAAATCCTAAAATTGGTGAAAAATATTTTAAATTATAAAAAAAATTTAAAATATGTAAACTTTACCAAATTCATAAAAAAATAAAAAAGTTATTCATTCGAAAACATAAAAAAATTAGAAGATGTGTTATTGTAACTTTTTTATGTGAAAATGTATAATTTTAACAATTTAACCTTATCATATAGGGTAAACTACACCAATGACCACCGAATTATTTGGGCGTACCTATTTTGACCACCGAACTATCGAACTCGTCAATCAGACCACCAAACTTATTAAATTGACCTATTTTGACCACCGCCGTTAAAAAACTAACAGAGGGGTGACGTGTAACACCCTTAACGTATACCAGTAGACCGAATATACATTAAAGATATTACGGAGTCGTTTAAAGAAATCCTGACTTATAATAATTTTTTTATACATATAAATCTTGTCTTTATTAATTTAACTCTTTTCTCGATTTTCTTGAAATCATAACTTATGTGTAGTTGGCTAATTTTGACCCTGAATTAGTTTGTAAAACATATTAGTTAGTTATTAAAACGATAATGCAATTCGGGGTGAAAAATAGGTTCACTGCCTAGGCCCTTTCTTGATTTTAAAATCTTTATGAGATTACTGATAAATAAAATTTAAACCGATTAAACACGTTTTACTACCTTTTTAAGCTTATCGATTATTCATATTAACAAAGTAAACTTCCTTTCTACTTTAGTTTATGCTTTCATATTACTAATACCTTATCTTGCTTTATCCATATATGATTCATCTTTAGAACTGATCAATTATCTATCGTTTAATCTAATTTCATGCATCATATACTACCAGCAGATAAATAATTACATGCCTGCTAGAAATTATCATAAGCTAGATTATCTTACTGATGTTGTGCAGATTGAAGCTTGATCAGCAAGCTCGACTCCTCTTCAAGTGCTCCAACTTAACCTACGTGTGAAACAATCACACGCTAAGTATGAAACTTAGTGAGGCAACAACTCTTAATAGAGTGCAATATTGACATAAATATCAATTTAAATGATTAATAATGCATATAATCACCTTACCATTTTTTTATGTGTATAAACATAAATAATTTCATATGTAACAGCATATATCAAAGTGATAAAATTAGATCTTACCGATACCGTTGTCATTTCCATCTGTAAGCTTTCAAGCTTATCATCTTGTTCATTTGATTCATTTTACTCATTTAGCCCAAGAATTTTAAATAGAGAGAAACTTAAGTATACGAGATCGGTACTCCCAGAGTACTAGTCACCGAAGTTACGATAAACCTATAGACACATAAAGTGTCAGTAACATATAGACACATAAGTGTCGGTAACATATAGATCCGAAGATCAGTGTGTAGCTACATGCAGTCCTTGACTGCTAGACCTCTAATGGCATGTCACTATACTGTAACTCTCTATAATATAATTTTATGTATAGAGAGAAACTTAAGTATGCAAGGTCGGTACTCCTTGAGTACTACTCACCGAAGTGACAATAACTTGTAGACACGTAAAGTGCCGAAAATATATAGACACATAAAGTGCCGGTAAACATATAAATCCGAAGATCGGTGTGTAGCTACACGCAGTCTTTGACTGGTAGACCTCTAATGGCATGCCACCATACTGTAACTCTCTATAGTAAAATCTTGGGCAATAAATCAATTTCATTATCATTCCATATATCCTTCTGTAGATGGTAAACAACTTATTTCATCAATGGCAACATATATCAATATATATATATATCAACATTTCAACTTACCAATATAAATAATCATGTGATCAATGCATTTTATATTCCACTTCTTGACATATTCGTATATGTCAATCATATGCTCAATGACATAAATATTATAACATTAAAAATTAGGGTTGGCTCATCGCAAGCCATCCCAATCATGTATAAATTATCAATGTAGTATGACATGTATGCAATTGCATTCACCTGGGCCATTCATTAGCTTGTCTCACTAAGCTCTACTTGATCCTTTCCTTCATAATACCATGAACCCTCTTTTGATTTGGATCAAACTGAAAACTGAGTTTCAGGCCTTGAATCGAGCTTGGAAATTTTTTTCTCTTTCTTTCCCTAGCCCTTACATTTTTGGCTGGAAAAGATGAACAAAATCTTCATGTTTTCACCATTATTTTACACATATATCTATTAAATGAATATTAAATTCATTTAATAGTGAAATTACAATTTTGCCCTTTTTATCCAATGGTTGAGATTGATTTTATCATCAATCAAGGGCCAAGATTTAATCTTCATTTTCTCTTTCCAAAATTGCCCTTATAACTTTTAAAATATTTCAAAATTGCCATTAGGGCCAAATGACCAATTTGCCCTCCAACTAGTTTTTATTTACTAGTTTGCCATTCTTGTAAAAATTCAACTAAATCTAGTTGGAATCCAACCAACTATAATAAACTATTCTTAAAATAACATTTTATGACTTTTCCATAGCTTTTGGATCAGTCTCCAAAATTTCCATTCGATCCAATATACCGATAAATAATCATTTACTCAGAAATAAACTGTAGGATTCATCTTGAATCGAACTAAAAATATTTTCAACACTCGGAAATGACTTTTATAACCTTTCTCTATCATATGGAAAAGTTTCAAAATTTTTCATTTTGGTCTGGGTATTCGAATTCCACTTAAACTTTAACTGCGATTTTTCCAATAATCGAAGTATCAGATCGAACCAATAATTCCGCATTCGATTCACACCCTTAGGTGATCTGTTTATTTATGAAATAAAAACCCTTAACTTTTGGGAAATTACAACTTTAGTCCCCAAACTGTTCCAAAGTTTATACTTTAGGCATAAAATTTTCAAAATTTACATTTTGGTCACTACCTTTTTAAACTTCAATTCCCATTCCAATTTTCCTTGGAATTCAACCAAACCTTAAGAATACGTTATTCAATTCACTATATATTACATGAGACCTTTAAACCTTAAAAATTTCCTTTCCAAAACCCATAATTAAAGAAATCCCAACTTTCGGATTTTTGTCATTTTAGTCACTAAGTTCGCTTTTAAGCTATTATCTTAGTACTAAATGACCCTTAATCAACTTAGTAAATTTTGGGGTATTACATGACGGAAGGGTGACGTGACAGTTAACTAAAATTTGTAAAATTACACATTTAGTAATTTTTATTTACTTATTAAATCAATTTAGTCCTAATTTTAATTTAATTAAATAAAATTAACCAACCAACCAAATGATGACACGTGTCCCATCTATTTTTAAGTTTTGCTCCTGTGGTGAAGAGATTTGCTCCTGTGGGGGATTGAACCCACGCTAATAGCATGGAAAAGTGTTGCTCCAACCGCTAAGCCAAGTTCAATGATGTGATATGGGATACTAACTTATATTATTAAAGGATTACTTTGTTGGTGAACTAAAGAGGGGAATTAATGGGATTCGAACTTGGGACCAAGAGGGTAAAATCTCATACCTTTACCACTAAGCCAAGCTACTCTTAATAATATAAATTGCACACTTTTATATACATATCTTAGAGAAAAAAGAAGTAAAATGGTTGAAAGGGGACTTGAACTTAGATCACTTGGGATGTGTATAATCACAAAAACATTCGATTTAATTTAAATCTGAAAATTATTAAATATTCAGTTTTAAAAATATTCGATTTAAAAGAAAAGAATTTTGATTTAAAATATTCAAATATTTTTTTTATTTTTCACATTTTAATATTTAGAAAAGAAATAATTGGTATAATATATTCGAAAAGAAAAGAAAATTCTTTTTCACATTTTAATATTTTTTAAAAGTGTGAATATTTAATAATTTTTAGATTTAATTAAAAAAAGTATTTAATTTTTTTAAATAGAATTTAAAATACTTTAAATATTCAAATATTTTAAATATTCGTATACTTTGTTAATCAAATTATTTTATTTTAAATCAAATATTTAATATTTTAATAAATATTTGATTTAATTTAGATATGAAAAAGAAAAAAATATTTGAATATTTTAAATCAAATTTCTTTTCTTTTAAATCGAATTTTAAAACTGAATATTTAATAATTTTTAGATTTAAATTAAATCGAATATTTTTGTGATTATACACATCCCAAGCGATCTAAGTTCGAGTCCTCTTTCAACCATTTTTACTTCTTTTTCCCCTAAGATATGTATATAAAAGTGTGCAGTTTATATTGTTAAGAGTGGCTTGGCTTAGTGGTAAAGGTGTGGGATTTTACCCTCTTGGTCCCAGGTTCAAATCCAAATAATTCCCAGTTTTCACCAACAAAGTAATCTTTTAATAATATATGCTAGTATCCTATATCACATCAGTGAACTTGGCTCAGTGGCTGGAGCAACACTCTTCCATGCTATTAGCGTAGGTTCAATCCCCTACAGGAGCAATTCCTTTCAGTTTTTCCTCATTCTTTACGGCCAATTAGATGGTGACACGCGTCACCATTTGGTTGGTTGGTTAAATCTATTAAATTAAATAAATTAAAACTTAAAAATAGATGGGACACGTGTCGTTCTTTGGTTGGTTGATTATTTAATTAAATTAAAATTAGGACTAAATTGATTTAATAAGTAAATAATAAGGACTAAATGTGTAATTTTATAAATTTTCATTAACTGCCATGTCACCTTTATGTCACCCCTCTGTTAGTTTTTTAACAGCGGTGGTTAAAATAGGTCAATTTAATAAGTTTGGTGGTCTGATTGACGAGTTCGGTAGTTCGATGGTCAAAATAGGTACGCCCAAATAGTTCGGTGGTCACTGGTGTAGTGTACCCTATCATATATAATAAAAAATGGGTCAAATTATTATTTTCATTTTTATATTACACTCTTCACCAATAAATTGGAGGATATTATGCACTTATTTAAGTAAAATATGTCAACTATATAAATATATATTTTTATTATATTATTTATACAAATAGATAACAACAATCTACGTTTCTTGCAGATGAAAAATGTAACGACCCGAATTTCGAAATTCGTGGGTTGTTAATCCGAGTCTTGGGCCCCGCGTGTTGGGCTGAAAAGTCGGGTCATTAGAGGCTTAATGGGCTTTCTTGTGGGTTTTTTTGAGTGTTGGGCCTTGCTTATGTGTGTGGGAGAAAAGAAAAGGATAATAAAGTAATTTATTCCTCTTATTTGTAATGGAAAAGGCTGAGAATTCATTAAGAGGCTGCAAAAAAGAGGATTGGTGATATCACCTTGTCTCCTACCTCCCTCTTCTTCTCTACACACTTGCACCCCATCCCTTACTCTCTCACATAGAGAAAGGTTAAATCTTTGTTTCTTGGAATTGGATTCCCGAATTTTGGTTTTGAGGAAAGTTGATCATCTTTCAAGGATATATCTATCAAGGTAAAAATGGTGGGTTTTGGTGGAGGTTGGAAAATGAGTGCTTAGTGGGGGGTTGAAAGGGGAGTACGAGAATGAGGGGATTTGACTCAATTTATAGTTATAAAATCCTTCCCTTTTCATATCTTAAGTTTCCAGCAACATTGTAACTTGTTTTACAACATCTCTTTGTTGTGAAAGAGGTTGCGGAAGCTTCCAACTGCTAAAAAAATCAAGGTTAGTACACTACTAACTCCTTTGTATTCTTGGAAATCATAAAATTAGATTGCTTGTTGCTTGGTTGATGTTTTGGTTGTTTAAAAGCTTGAAACCCCTTTAATGGCTAAACTCGAATTTGACGTTAAAATGGTGTGAACATGATAGGAAACCACTTAAACTACCCTCAATAACTTATAAGATTCATTTGGGATTTTACCATCAAGGTTTTGGGGAGTTGGGAGTGGTTCACGAACTCTAGAAAATGAATTTTGGGTTCGAGTATCGATATGGGTTGAACACGTATCGATACCCTGTGTTAATCTTGATAAACACATGCAATTTTTAGAGGGCGCATCGGTACAGGCTTAGGATGTATCGATATTCCATGATACATGAGAACTTCAATAGTAAAAATGGGTATCGGTACGCTTAGGGGTGTATCGATATCGAATGAGTATCGGTACAAGGTCCTGTGTATCAGTACAGGGTGTTGGTTAAACCCCTTCAGAGTACAAGCTGAGTATCGGTACGCATAAGTGGGTATCAATACCCATTGGAGAGTATCAATACTTTTAAGCGAGTATCGGTACTCACTAGGCATTCTGCTCAAAAATTTCATTTTGAGTTCGAGGGACCCATAATTTCAGACTAAAGCTCAATGGGCCTCCAATGTGGTAAAATAAATAGTAAAACTAAGAAACCGAGAATCTAACCTCATTTATGTTAGTAACTTGATAAAACCTTGGGTGGATTGGTTGTTTTGGGCAATGAGGATCCTTGGTGGATCGAATAAATATTGTGTGCCACGTAAGGGCACCGTATGGTCGAGTACTGACGAGTGCATAAATGACCTATTTTATATGCCCTTATTCCTTGTCTTTTGCATGTTTTCAAGCTCATATAGTTTGCATTTAGGTTAGATTATACACATTTACATGTAGATAGGGAGTTACACAGTCTTTGCTTTAAATGCCATATATATATATTGGTGCTTTTCACGGGAAATGTGGTATTTTGTGGTGCATGTGCAGGATGCCGGTAGATGCTGAAGGATTGCTGGAGCAAAAGAGGAACCGATCAAATGGCTAGAGCTGACAAGGCACGAAGAGTTAGATATGAATCTGTCTTTGCCCACATGGACTTTCTTCCAGCTATGCAACATCTAATGAAGCGGGAAACAATTGGTTTTCTTTAATGAAGTCTCGTGTACTTTAGGGTACTGAAACCCTAGTTTCACCGCCTAATAAGGAAGACTTGGACACAACTTCAAAAAGAGCACGATTATAGATGACAGTCCTAGTCCGAAGCTTACGGAGAACCACCGGGGTAAAGCTAGAAGATTTTCCTCAACGAACGAAGCCATCGAGAAAGGCTGGCGGAGAGGAGGCATGTAGCAAAGTTGGACGGCACAAAAGAAGTTTTTTCGAGGACGCTCGGCTCTTTTCTTTCCCTTACTTGATAAACTGCCATACTATTACTCTTAATTATGGATGTTTTAGGCTCAGACATGAGCTAAATATTTTAGTTGGGATTATTGTGTCCCATGATTTTATGATTTAATTACTTTATTTAAATGCTTTAGTTGTTTCCTCTTTATCTATTATGTTCACCATTCTTTATGCGTAGTTAATTGTAAGATCTATCGAGAGAGGCCTATTAACTATTGATTTATGGCTTAATATCAAGAGAGTTAGGTTATACAAACGTGAACAGTAGGGCTAAGCTGTCAACATAGTCTTAATCCATCTTAGATATAAGTTTAGGGTTTCAAGGACTAAAAAGGAGTTCTCAAACAAATAATAGGGGAAGCAGTGTAATGCCATCACTCTACGTAGTGGCACGCAACTGAAGACAGAAGCTAAGTTAGGGGAAGCTCTCCAGAAGATCTTACTCCAAGCAAGCTATTTGTTGATGCTCCTACACTAGTGAAACTAGCTCCTGTGTCTAATACAATGAGTAACCTTGCTACTAAAGGCAAGAAGACCAAACTAAGGATGGACCAGCATCTAGTAAGCCGCAAGACAAGCCTAGACCACCACCTTTATTCTCACAACGATTGAAAGATCAGAAATAAGATGTTCATTACCAAAAAATTTTAGAGATGCTTAAACAATTGCACATCAATGTCCCACTTATGGAGGCCATTGACTAGATGCATATCTATGCAAAGTTTCTGAAGGATATCGTGACAAAGAAGGGGAAGGTGAGTGAGGTTCAAACTGTTACTACTATGGGCGAGTTCATGGATGTGCTAAGTGATTTGCCACCCAAGATAAATGACTCTGGCAACTTCACCATTCCATGTTTGATAGGCCACAACTACTTTGGCCATGCTTCTATGATCTTGGTACAAGTGTAAATTTGATGTCAAAATTCGTATTTAAAATATTACGGATAGAAAAAGTAAGACCTACATCGGTAATCTTTTAATTGGCCGATTGATCTTAAATCTAACCCGAGGGTAGAATTGAAGATGTGCTACTAAGGGTAGATAAGTCTGTCTACCCGACAAACTTTATCATTCTTGAAGGCGAAGTTGATATGTAACACCCTTAACGTATACTCGTAGACCGAATAAACATTAAAGAAGTTATGAAATCATTGGAAGAAATTTTGACTTGTAAAATTTTTTTATATCAAAATTTTAATTTGTAGTTTAACCCTTTCTTGATTTTAAAATTTTTATGCGATTAGGGCTAAACAACATTTTAACCATACCAAAGATTTTACTATTGTTAACAATTCGTATTTCTAAACGTATTCATTCATAAAAGCATATAATTACGTTGTAAACTTATGTTGTAGACAGTTCAACTTTAAAATATTTACATGCCCACTAGTCTATCAAATTATGGTAAAGACGTACTTACTGAACTTATTGTAGTAACTTAATTTTTCCCTAAGTTTCTGCTCCTCTTCAATAGACGATTTTCAGGAAACCTACGTGTGACATAAGACACACGCTAAGTACAAACTTAGTGAGACAATTAAACTTATTTATTTACACATGAAATGATGTTTATAATACTTCATATAAGAATGCATTTCATATTTCTCTACAACAAGACAAGTATATCACAATGTACATGTGTCATGTATTATAACTGTCATATAATTCATGTTAATATTGTATAACATATTCTCTGTCATGGACATGCTTTTATCCTAAAACATTTCCATAACAACATAACATAATGATCATGATTATCATGGATCTCATATTCCATAAATTCCATATATCATTTTCACAATTTTCATCATATATCATACTTTTTTAATATCATGTATCATCTCATGGTCATGCTTATATCATGTAATCATTTGCATCGCATGTAAACCAATTATCATCATCATCATGTATACCATGTAATATCATTTCATATAATTCATGTAGCATCTATCATATACTTTATGTGTCATATATCATATAAATCATGTATCATCAATATCATATGTCATCACTATCATGTGATTCATGTATTATATATCATGTAACATCTCTATCATGTATCATGTAATATCTCTGTCAACAATCATGTCACAATATCAATGTTTCATGTATCACCATGCAATCATTTGCATGCTCATGATCTATCATATAACCATCTTGTATTATTATTAACGTGTATGGCTAGAGGCCCACGAAAACCCCGTAGTCTATCTGTACCGTAGTTCCATGTAGAGTACGTTCTTGAGAGGACGTTCTTTGCTCCTCATATAAGGACACTCTTTGCTCCTTATATAAACACCTCGTTAGTGCATTTTGCACTATGGGCTTAGATCCCCATGGTGTATCTTGTTTCATTTTAATCTTGTTTCATTTAATCTTTTCATTATCCATATTTCATGTATGCATAATGCATCATCATTTATGTAAACAATTATTCGTACCTGGTATTCCATCAATCTTGCCATGTCGAACAATGTATCATATCACGTATTATAGAGAAATGCAATGCCAATTTCAACATAATGCAAACATATAGAAATGCACTCACCTTGGCAATTTATTAATATGCATCACTAAGCACTATTGACCCTTTCCTTTATAGTACCTCGAACCTTCTTTTGATTCAGATCCAACTTCATTTATCACATGAATATAAATAAACATTTGTTAGATTCACTTCTAACAATATTTCAATTAAGCTATTTAATCATTCAACATAAAAAATTTCCATAAATTTCTTTCCTTCCTTATACTGTTCACAAACTCATTTTTGGTCCCTAATGACCATTTTGATCTTCAAATAATCCCTCCAAGCTTGTTAACCAACATTAGACACAAATTGTCTCAATTTCCATTTTTTGTCATCTTACACTACCATCAAAGATATACTTCTACAGGGCAGAATACATACTGAATCTTAATCTCCTTTATACCGTAGAAACTAGATTTGATAACGATTCTAAAGGTATAAGCCACATAATTTAATAAAATCTATAAAAATTATGAAAATTCATCGAACTCATGTTTACAGGGTTGTCTTGATAGAAATTTTTCTGACCTCATTCGATTAAAAATTAATATCTTTTGACTCGGAACTCAAAATCATTTTCCGTTTGGAAACGAAAATAGATTTGATAAGATTTTCAACCATATAAAATAATAACCCATATTCAATTTGTATGATTTATGACAAATTTTCAAAGTCGAATTCAAGTATTGAATTTCGAAACAGACTGCTATTTTATTTTCTAACCTTTCATCACTTAAAAGTTCATATCTTTTGATATATGAATCAAAATCAATCACCGTTTGTTTTAAACAGAACTAGATGAATAAATATTTACATCGATATAAAATTCACCATCTAACCATTTTTTAGAATTTATGGTGAATTTTCAAACTTACTGCCAAATCCAGTTTTCCTACACAACTTCCATAAATAACTTCAAAATTTATACTAATATCTCCTTACTTTGCTATTTGTCAATTTGGTCCCCTTACTTGATTCAAACCACTAATGTATCACTTTCTTCATCAAATAATTATTAAAAAATAATTCCCTCTAATTTTTTGTTCTTTCCGAAATAGTCACTAAAAATACAAAGATAAGAATTCAAGCTTCTTCACTTTGCAAATTAGTCCTCAAATCAACATTACTACTTGAATTCTATTATTTCAACTAAGATTATATTTAGTCCTTCTCTAAAACCTCATTTCTGAATTGGTCACTTAACTTTGACAATTTGTCAAAATGGTCACTAACTCGATTTAACATCGGTTTTGCATTCTAACTTCAATTTCACATATCCAACATTAATAATAACATAAATACACTTCAAAATCATAAAAATTCTGATTAGTCCTTTAACTTTCGGAATTGTCGAAATAGTCCATATACCTTTAATTTAGGGTTTTGCTTCCAAATAACAATTTCAAGCTTACTAGATCATTTATCCAACATCACAAACCCTAAATCAAACTTGAATCCATAAACCCTAATCATCTTCATACAAACTAAAATATGTAGGGTTTAAATCCCAACTGAAAAACATGATTTTATCATCATAACAACTTAATTTCAACATAGAATCATAAAATCTCAAAACCCCCAATTTAGTCCATAAACCCTAATTTCTTTCTCATCAAAATTCTCATCAATCAAGCATGTATTCCATGAATTATTGACATCAAAAGATAGAGCATGAAGAGTAGAATAACTTTGTAGTTCAAAAGATTACCTGAAAATCGAGATTGGGGGCTTAAATCGAACTTGAAATTTTTTTCTCCATTTTTCTTTCTTTCTCCCCCTCATATTTCGAAATTTGAGGATGAAGAATGGTCTTCATCTTTTGTTTTTCATCCAATTTGGCCACTTGTCTTGTATAAATGAATTTTAAATTCATTTAGATAGTGAAATTACTAAAATGCCTTTTAATCCAATGGTTGAGATTGATCTTATCATCAATCAAGGGCCAAGATTAAATCTCCCATTTTTTATTTCCAAAATTGCCCTTATAACTTTTTAAATATTTCAAAATTGCCACTGGGGCCAAATGACCAATTTGCCCTCCAAATAGTTTTTATTTACTAGTTTGCCATTCTTGTAAAAATTCAACTAAGCCTAGTTGGAATCCAACCAACTATAATAAAATATTCATAAAATAGTATTTTATGACTTTCCCATGGCTTTTGGATCAGTCTCTGAAATTTTAGTTCGATCCGATTTCCCGATATTCGTAAAATACTTCTAATACGATTTTACCTTTCCCTAACTATCGGAATTATTCCAAAAATTCTATATTTTCATATTTGGGAAATAAACATTATCATCTCATAAAAACTTCATTTCTTAAGGACTTAGACTGAATTTTTTTAACTCAGTCTATTATCCAGATAATTATCGAAAATCTTTATAGAATAAAATTTATCTTAGAAATCCTTTATCGATAATTCATTCAAAAATTCTTTACTCTTACTGAGTCCAAAATATCGATCAGAAAAACTTTTATGGGACCTTCCCGAAGGTCACCCATCCTTGTATTTCTCTGGCCTAAGCACGCTTAACAATTTTATTCGATCCAAATTCGGTACCTATTTCGATCCGGTTCACTCTTATACTAAATAAAATTACTTGTTGGGGAAATTTACACTTTAGTCCCCAAACTTTTACAAAGTTTATACTTTAACCCCCTAAACTTTCAAAATTTACAATTAGTCACTAGCCAAAATTTGGGATATTACAATTCCCCCTAAGAAAATTCGTCCTCAAATTTTAAATGCGTACCTGTTCCAAACATTTACGAATATTACTTCCTTATTTTATTCTCAGCCTCCCAAGTGACTTCTTCGACTTTGTGATTTTTTTCTCAAAACTTCAGTCAATGAAATTTCTTATTCCTTAATTCTTTAATTCAATAAACCAATATTTCTACTGACTCCTCTTCATTTATCAAATCTAATTGTATCTCAATTTATTTAGGAGTGTTAACATGTACATAATTCAGTCAATACCCCCAAAACATAAGTACATATACTATAGACTTTTGCTCACTTCTTGAGATAAGACTCATTAATATACTCTTGGTCCAACTCTTTCACGATTCCTTGAGATATAATAGTTCTGAAACTAAGTTTTCCCTTTTGACTAAAACGTAACACCTTTTTCCAAGGTGAAACCTTTAAAAACACTTTGTCCTCAACTTCGTACTTACCATCCTTCTCTCATTGTCTACATAAGCCTTTTTGTCGATCCACGGTAGCCTTGAGATTATATTAAATAATTATTACTTTATCCTCTATTTCTCGTGTCAAATCAACCCCTCCAACTTTTGGGTTATACCAAAAATTTCGATTCTGTAGCTCAAACCAATAATGAAGAGTTCGGCATATTCTTCTATTGGGGAATAGAAATAGGCTAAATCAATTCAGAAGGTACTTGATGTTTGGCTTTTACTTGTTAGCATGTCAAGCACTTTGTCATAAATTCCGAAATTGTCCTTTTTCATTCCTGGCCACCAATACCGAGTCTTTTGATCTTAATACATTTTGCTACTTTCAGAGTATATAGTCAAAGGACTAAGAAAAACTTCAGTCAAAACTTCTTTCTTCAAATCACCATCATCAAGAAAGTAAACTTTTTCTTGATAATATAAGCAACCATTTGACTTAATTTTCATAGTCCTGTGTTTTTCTTGTTTCAACTTACTTCTTTTCTTTTCTCTTTTTTATGAGTTTTGAGCTGCCTTGATGCATAGGCTACTACATTAATCTTCTCGAAATGATAATCTATAACTACATTGTAGTCTCTTAGAAACTCAACCTATCTTTGTTACCGTAGCTTCAATTCTTTTTGGCATCATTAGTTGCTTTAAAATTTTGTGATCAGTGTAACTAGGACACTTCTTACCATTCCAAAGGAATACATTTTTACGATAGTTGAGTAAGTAGCAGAGTAATAATAGATAAATTCTACACAAAAAATTATAATATCCAGCTAATTTCCAAGAAACTCTGAACTTTTAAATACATTTTTCAGTGCCTCATATTCAAGAATAGATTGTACTTCCCTGGAATTCAACTCTTATTCCTTCAGCCAATACTACATGTTATAGGAAAATTACTTCTGATAACCAAAATTCATATTCAGAAAATCTTACATAAAGCTGTTTATCTCTTAATGTTTGTAATACCACTCAAAAATGGTAATCATGTTCAGCTTCTATCTTTTAGTATACCAGAATATTGTCCATGAAGACTGCTACTACAAACTGGTCTAAGTAGTGTTGGAATACCCTATTCATCAAACCCATGAATACAACAGGGGCATTTGTAAGTCCAAATGGCATTACCAGGAATTTGTAACGTCCATAAAGAGCTTTGAATGTTGTCTTTGATACATCTTCTTCTTTGACCTTGAGTTGATAATAACCCGATCGAAGATCTATCTTTGAGAACACTGTTGCACCTCTAAGCTGATCAAATAGATCTTAAATCCTTGGTAGTGGATACTTGTTCTCAATAGTTACTTATATTCAACTACCGATAATCTATACATAATTTTAGAGAACCTCTTTCTTTTCTACAAATAATACCAGAGTGCCCTATGGTGATACACTCGGTCAAGTGTAATCCCAGTCTAGCGATTTCTTGCAATTGAGCTTTCAGCTTTCTTAGCTCAATTAACACCATCCTATATGGTGCTATCGATACGATTCAATTCTAAAAAAGACATTAATCCTAAATTGTACCTCTCTATCCGGAGGTAATCCTAATAACTCATCTGAAAACACATTTGAAATTTTCCTACAATTGAGATATCTTTAATCTTCTTGGGTGACATTTGTGTAATCAACACATAAATTAAACACGCCTTACATCCATTTACTTAACAACCCTCGAGCTATTGTCGTAGAAATCATCGACTCTAAACAAATGAGTTCTTTCTTTCACATCAGTTCTTGAAGCACTAACCTTTTTTTACACATCATACGCATCAAATGCGAGATAGCCAATTTATTCTAAGGATAACTTCAAATTCATGAAATGGAAGTTCCATTAAATTCGCTGGGAACTTAATCCATTGAATTACTAATGGACATTTCTTATATATTCTAGTCACTCATACACTATGTCCAAATGGATTACTAAAAATCACATCACTAGAAATAGTTTCCTTAAAAATCTTTCTTTGTGCCATTATCTTAGTACTAATGTATGAATGAGTTAAATCCGAATCAATTAAAGTAAATACAGGCTCTCTCTGTAGCCTTTGCTTTATTTAAAGAATTCTGATAAACCGATAAACTTATACCTAACAGCATCTCTTTATTAAACTGATTGCCCGTATATTTGGTTTTAGACACTTTTTAAAAGAATTTCCAAATCACTTCCTTAACAGGTACTAACTCTGTGGCATTAGACCACTAAATACGAACATGTTCCCTTAGCAGGATACAACTTCTAACTTCTTAGCATATATACAGTTTAATTCCTCTATAGCATGACTTTAACATCTTTATGCCACAAATTGGCAATTATCGGACCACTTTCTCCATTAAATTCATGAGCTCCTAACTTTTAAGCTCCTTAACAATCGACATCCTCACTGGTGAAGGCACAAGGGTCTTAATTCTATCAACCACGACCTTTAAAACGCATACTAAGGTTTCATATTTTTGTGCTAGAGTTCTTGCTATACAAGTGGCTCTATTGAGGTAAGAGCTACAGATGGAACATTCTGTATTTCATTACTTCTACTTTGGACCTTCTTTTGGTCTCAATTATCAAATGTCTGACACAGTCCAACAATACTTGACATTACTTATTTCTACTATAACTCATTCATGTTATTGAGGAGCATAATAAAGTTACACAACAGTACGTCAGTAACATGACATCCTAGGGGCATGTATTTAACATCAAATCATACTAAACTTGGTTTAGCCTCCAGAATCGGCTAAACCTTTGCTCTGATACCAATAAATGTAACACCCTTAACGTATACTCGTAGACCGAATATACATTAAAGATGTTACAAAATCATTGGAAGAAATCTTGACTTGTAATTTTTTTTTATATCAAAATTTTAATTTATAGTTTAACCCTTTCTTGATTTTAAATTTTTTATGCGATTAGGGCTAAACAATATTTTAACCATACCAAAGATTTTGATATTGATAACAATTCGTATTTCAAACTTATTCATCCATAAAAGCATATAATTATGTTGTAAACTTATGCTGTAGACAGTTCAACTTTAAAATATTACATGCCCACTAGTCTATCAAATTATGGTAAAGACGTATTTTATCGAACTTTTTGTAGTAAATTGATTTTTTCCCAAGTTTTCGCTCCTCCTCGATAGATGATTTTCAGAAACCTACGTGTGACATAAGACACACGCTAAGTACGAACTTAGTGAGGCAATTAAACTTATTTATTTACACATAAAATGATGTTTATAATACTTCATATAAGAATGCATTTCATATTTCTCTACAACAAGACAAGTATATCACAATGTACATGTGTCATGTACTATAACTATCATATAATTCATGTTAATATTGTATAACATATTCTCTGTCATGGACATGCTTTTATCCTAAAACATTTCCATAACAACATAACATAATGATCATGATTATCATGTATCTCATATTCCATAAATTTCATATATCATTTTCACAATTTTCATCATATACCATACTTTTTAATATCATGTATCATCTCATGGTCATGCTTATATCATGTAATCATTTGTATAGCATGTAAACCAAGTATCATCATCATCATGTATACCATGTAATATCATTTCATATAATTATAATTCATGTAGCATCTATCATATAAATCATGTATCATCAATATCATATATCATCACTATCTTGTGATTCATGTAAAATCTCTAACATCATGTATCATGTAATATCTCTATCAACAATCATGTCACAATATCAATGTTTCATGTACCATCATGCAATCATTTGCATGCTCATGATCTATCATATAACCATCTTGTATTATTATTAATGTGTCTGGCTAGAGGCTCATGGAAACCCCGTAGCCTATCTGCACCGTAGTTCCATGTAGAGTACGTACTCGAGAGGACGCTCTTTGCTCCTCATATAAGGACGCTCTTTGCTCCTTATATAAACACATCGTTAGTGCATTTTGCACTATGGGCTTAGATCCCTATGGTGTATCTTGTTTCATTTTAATCTTTATTTAATCTTGTCATTATCCATATTTCATGTATGCATAATGCATCATCATTTATGTAAACAATCATCCGTACCTTGTATTCCATCAATCTTGCCATGTCGAACAATGTATCATATCACGTATTATACATAAATGCAATGCCAATTTCAACATAATGCAAACATATAGAAATGCACTCACCTTGGCCATTTATTAATATGCCTCACTAAGCTATATTGACCCTTTCCTTTATAGTACCTCAAACCTTCTTTTGATTTGGATCCAACTTTATTTATCACATGAATATAAATAAACATTTGTTAGATTCACTTATAACAATATTTCAATTAAGCTATTTAATCATTCAACATAAAAATTTTCCATAAATTTCTTTCTTTCCTTATACTGTTCACAAACCCATTTTTTGGTCCCTAATGACCATTTTGATCTTCAAATAATTCCTCCAAGCTTGTTAACCAACATTAGACACAAATTGTCTCAATTTCCATTTTTTGTCATCTTACACTACCATCAAAGATATACTTCTACAGGGCAGAATAAATACTGAATCTTAATCTCCTTTATACCGTAGAAACTAGATTAGATAAAGGTTCTAAAGGTATAAGCCACATAATTTAATAAAATCTACAAAAATTTTGAAAATTAATTAAACTCCCATTTACTGTGGTTGTCTTGTTATGTAATTTTTTCTGACCTTCATTCGATTAAAAATTAATATCTTTTAACTCGGAACTCAAAATCAGTGTTCGTTTGTTGGAAACGAAACTAGATTTGATAAGTTTTTCAACCATATAAACTAATAACCCAGATTCAATTTGTATGATTTATGGCAAATTTTCAAACGAATTCAAGTATTGAATTTCAAATAGATTGCTATTTTATTTTCTAACCTTTCATCACTTAAAAATTCATATATTTTGATATATGAATCAAAATCAATCACCATTTGTTTTAAATGGAACTAGAATAATAAATATTTACATTGATATAAAATTCACCATCTAAACATTTTTTAAAATTTATGGTGAATTTTCAAACTTCTTGCCAAATCCAGTTTTTCCTACACAACTTCCATAAATAACTTCAAACTTTATACTAATTTCTCCTTACTTTGCTATTTGTCAATTTGGTCCCCTTACTTGATTCAAAACCACTAATGTATCACTTTCTTCATCAAATAATTATTAAAAAATAATTCCCTCTAATTTTTTGTTCTTTCTAAAATAGTCACTAAAAATGCAAAGATAAGAATTCAAGCTTCTTAACTTTGCAAATTAGTCCTCAAATCAACATTACTACTTGAATTCTATTATTTCAACTAAGATTATATTTAGTCATTCTCTAAAACCTCATTTCGAATTGGTCACTTAACTTTGACATTTTGTCAAAATGGTCACTAACTCGATTTAACATCGATTTTGCATTCTAACTTCAATTTCACATATCCAACATCAATAATAACATAAATACACTTCAAAATCATAAAAATTATGATTAGTCCTTTAAATTTCAGAATTTGCCAAAATAGTCCTTATACCTTTAATTTAGGGTTTTGCTTCCAAATAACAATTTTTCAATTTATCCAACTAGATCATTTATCCAACATCATAAACCCTAAATCAAACTTGAATCCATAAACCCTAATCATCTTCATACAAACTAAAATTTGTAGGGTTTAAATCCCAACTAAAAACATGATTTTATCATCATAACAACTTAATTTCAACTTAAATTTCAACATAGAATCATAAAATCTCAAAACCCCAATTTAGTCCATAAACCCTAATTTCTTTCTCATCAAAATTCTCATCAATCAAGCATGTATTCCATGAATTATTGACATCAAAAGATAGAGCTTGAAGAGTAGAACAACTTTGTAGTTCAAAAGATTACCTAAAAATCGAGTTTTGGGGCTTAAATCGAACTTGGAAATTTTTTCTCCATTTTTCTTTCTTTTTCTCCCCTCATATTTCAAATTTGAGGATGAAGAATGGTCTTCATCTTTTGTTTTTCATCCAATTTGGCCATTTGTCTTGTATAAATGAATTTTAAATTCATTTAGATAGTGAAATTACTAAAATGCCTTTTAATCCAATGGTTGAGATTGATCTTATCATCAATCAAGGGCCAAGATTAAATCTCCCATTTTTATTTCCAAAATTGCCCTTATAACTTTTTAAATATTTCAAAATTGCCATTGGGGACAAATGACCAATTTGCCCTCCAAATAGTTTTTATTTACTAGTTTGCCATTCTTGTAAAAATTCAACTAAGTCTAGTTGGAATCCAACCAACTATAATAAAATATTCATAAAATAGTATTTTATGACTTTCCCATGGCTTTTGGATCAGTCTCAAATTTTAGTTCGATCCAATTTCCGATATTCATAAAATACTTCTAATACGATTTTACCTTTCCCTAACTATCGGAATTATTCCAAAAATTCTATATTTTCATATTTGGGAAATAAACATTATCATCTCATAAAAACTTCATTTCTTAAGGACTTAGACTGAATTTTTTTAACTCAGTCTATTATCCAGATAATTATCGAAAATCTTTATAGAATAAAATTTATCTTAGAAATCCTTTATCGATAATTCATTCAAAAATTCTTTACTCTTACTGAGTCCAAAATATCGATCAGAAAAACTTTTATGGGACCTTCCCGAAGGTCACCCATCCTTGTATTTCTCTGGCCTAAGCACGCTTAACAATTTTATTCGATCCAAATTCGGTACCTATTTCGATCCGGTTCACTCTTATACTAAATAAAATTACTTGTTGGGGAAATTTACACTTTAGTCCCCAAACTTTTACAAAGTTTATACTTTAACCCCCTAAACTTTCAAAATTTACAATTAGTCACTAGCCAAAATTTGGGATATTACAATTCCCCCTAAGAAAATTCGTCCTCAAATTTTAAATGCGTACCTGTTCCAAACATTTACGAATATTACTTCCTTATTTTATTCTCACCTCCCAAGTGACTTCTTCGACTTTGTGATTTTTTTTTCTCAAAACTTGATCAATGAAATTTCTTATTCCTTAATTCTTTAATTCAATAAACCAATATTTCTACTGACTCCTCTTCATTTATCAAATCTAATTGTATCTCAATTTATTTAGGAGTGTTAACATGTACATAATTCAGTCAATACCCCCAAAACATAAGTACATATACTATAGACTTTTGCTCACTTCTTGAGATAAGACTCATTAATATACTCTTGGTCCAACTCTTTCACGATTCCTTGAGATATAATAGTTTCAAACTAAGTTTTCCCTTTTGACTAAAACGTAACACCTTTTTCCAAGGTGAAACCTTTAAAAACACTTTGTCCTCAACTTCGTACTTACCATCCTTCTCTCATTGTCTACATAAGCCTTTTTGTCGATCCACGGTAGCCTTGAGATTATATTAAATAATTATTACTTTATCCTCTATTTCTCGTGTCAAATCAACCCCTCCAACTTTTGGGTTATACCAAAAATTTCGATTCTGTAGCTCAAACCAATAATGAAGAGTTCGGCATATTCTTCTATTGGGGAATAGAAATAGGCTAAATCAATTCAGAAGGTACTTGATGTTTGGCTTTTACTTGTTAGCATGTCAAGCACTTTGTCATAAATTCCGAAATTGTCCTTTTTCATTCCTGGCCACCAATACCGAGTCTTTTGATCTTAATACATTTTGCTACTTTCAGAGTATATAGTCAAAGGACTAAGAAAAACTTCAGTCAAAACTTCTTTCTTCAAATCACCATCATCAAGAAAGTAAACTTTTTCTTGATAATATAAGCAACCATTTGACTTAATTTTCATAGTCCTGTGTTTTTCTTGTTTCAACTTACTTCTTTTCTTTTCTCTTTTTTATGAGTTTTGAGCTGCCTTGATGCATAGGCTACTACATTAATCTTCTCGAAATGATAATCTATAACTACATTGTAGTCTCTTAGAAACTCAACCTATCTTTGTTACCGTAGCTTCAATTCTTTTTGGCATCATTAGTTGCTTTAAAATTTTGTGATCAGTGTAACTAGGACACTTCTTACCATTCCAAAGGAATACATTTTTACGATAGTTGAGTAAGTAGCAGAGTAATAATAGATAAATTCTACACAAAAATTATAATATCCAGCTAATTTCAAGAAACTCAACTTTTAAATACATTTTTCAAATTGCCTCATATTCAAGAATAGATTGTACTTCCACGAATTCAACTCTTATTCCTTCAAACCAATACTACATGTTATAGGAAAATTACTTCTGATAACCAAAATTCATATTCAGAAAATCTTACATAAAGCTGTTTATCTCTTAATGTTTGTAATACCACTCAAAAATGGTAATCATGTTCAGCTTCTATCTTTTAGTATACCAGAATATTGTCCATGAAGACTGCTACTACAAACTGGTCTAAGTAGTGTTGGAATACCCTATTCATCAAACCCATGAATACAACAGGGGCATTTGTAAGTCCAAATGGCATTACCAGGAATTTGTAACGTCCATAAAGAGCTTTGAATGTTGTCTTTGATACATCTTCTTCTTTGACCTTGAGTTGATAATAACCCGATCGAAGATCTATCTTTGAGAACACTGTTGCACCTCTAAGCTGATCAAATAGATCTTAAATCCTTGGTAGTGGATACTTGTTCTCAATAGTTACTTATATTCAACTACCGATAATCTATACATAATTTTAGAGAACCTCTTTCTTTTCTACAAATAATACCAGAGTGCCCTATGGTGATACACTCGGTCAAGTGTAATCCCAGTCTAGCAGTTCTTGCAATTGAGCTTTCAGCTTTCTTAGCTCAATTAACACCATCCTATATGGTGCTATCGATACCAGTTCAATTCTAAGAAAGACATTAATCCTAAATTGTACCTCTCTATCCGGAGGTAATCCTAATAACTCATCTGAAAACACATTTGAAATTTTCCTACAATTGAGATATCTTTAATCTTCTTGGGTGACATTTGTGTAATCAACACATAAATTAAACACGCCTTACATCCATTTACTTAACAACCTCTGAGCTATTGTCGTAGAAATCACTGACTCTAAACAGTCAGTTCTTTCTTTCACATCAGGTTCTTGAAGCACTAACCTTTTTTTTACACATCACTTCTGCATCAAATGCAGATAGCCAATTTATTCTAAGGATAACTTCAAATTCATGAAATGGAAGTTCCATTAAATTCGCTGGGAACTTAATCCATTGAATTACTAATGGACATTTCTTATATATTCTAGTCACTCATACACTATGTCCAAATGGATTACTAAAAATCACATCACTAGAAATAGTTTCCTTAAAAATCTTTCTTTGTGCCATTATCTTAGTACTAATGTATGAATGAGTTAAATCCGAATCAATTAAAGTAAATACAGGCTCTCTCTGTAGCCTTTGCTTTATTTAAAGAATTCTGATAAACCGATAAACTTATACCTAACAGCATCTCTTTATTAAACTGATTGCCCGTATATTTGGTTTTAGACACTTTTTAAAAGAATTTCCAAATCACTTCCTTAACAGGTACTAACTCTGTGGCATTAGACCACTAAATACGAACATGTTCCCTTAGCAGGATACAACTTCTAACTTCTTAGCATATATACAGTTTAATTCCTCTATAGCATGACTTTAACATCTTTATGCCACAAATTGGCAATTATCGGACCACTTTCTCCATTAAATTCATGAGCTCCTAACTTTTAAGCTCCTTAACAATCGACATCCTCACTGGTGAAGGCACAAGGGTCTTAATTCTATCAACCACGACCTTTAAAACGCATACTAAGGTTTCATATTTTTGTGCTAGAGTTCTTGCTATACAAGTGGCTCTATTGAGGTAAGAGCTACAGATGGAACATTCTGTATTTCATTACTTCTACTTTGGACCTTCTTTTGGTCTCAATTATCAAATGTCTGACACAGTCCAACAATACTTGACATTACTTATTTCTACTATAACTCATTCATGTTATTGAGGAGCATAATAAAGTTACACAACAGTACGTCAGTAACATGACATCCTAGGGGCATGTATTTAACATCAAATCATACTAAACTTGGTTTAGCCTCCCAGAATCGGCTAAACCTTTGCTCTGATACCAATAAATGTAACACCCTTAACGTATACTCGTAGACCGAATATACATTAAAGATGTTACAAAATCATTGGAAGAAATCTTGACTTGTAATTTTTTTTTATATCAAAATTTTAATTTATAGTTTAACCCTTTCTTGATTTTAAATTTTTTATGCGATTAGGGCTAAACAATATTTTAACCATACCAAAGATTTTGATATTGATAACAATTCGTATTTCAAACTTATTCATCCATAAAAGCATATAATTATGTTGTAAACTTATGCTGTAGACAGTTCAACTTTAAAATATTACATGCCCACTAGTCTATCAAATTATGGTAAAGACGTACTTACTGAACTTTTTGTAGTAAATTGATTTTTCCCCAAGTTTCTGCTCCTCCTCGATAGATGATTTTCAGGAAACCTACGTGTGACATAAGACACACGCTAAGTACGAACTTAGTGAGGCAATTAAACTTATTTATTTACACATAAAATGATGTTTATAATACTTCATATAAGAATGCATTTCATATTTCTCTACAACAAGGCAAGTATATCACAATGTACATGTGTCATGTACTATAACTATCATATAATTCATGTTAATATTGTATAACATATTCTCTGTCATGGACATGCTTTTATCCTAAAACATTTCCATAACAACATAACATAATGATCATGATTATCATGTATCTCATATTCCATAAATTTCATATATCATTTTCACAATTTTCATCATATACCATACTTTCTTAATATCATGTATCATCTCATGGTCATGCTTATATCATGTAATCATTTGTATAGCATGTAAACCAAGTATCATCATCATCATGTATACCATGTAATATCATTTCATATAATTCATGTAGCATCTATCATATAAATCATGTATCATCAATATCATATATCATCACTATCTTGTGATTCATGTAAAATCTCTATCATGTATCATGTAATATCTCTATCAACAATCATGTCACAATATCAATGTTTCATGTACCATCATGCAGTCATTTGCATGCTCATGATCTATCATATAACCATCTTGTATTATTATTAATGTGTCTGGCTAGAGGCTCATGGAAACCCCGTAGCCTATCTGCACCGTAGTTCCATGTAGAGTACGTACTCGAGAGGACGCTCTTTGCTCCTCATATAAGGACGCTCTTTGCTCCTTATATAAACACATCGTTAGTGCATTTTGCACTATGGGCTTAGATCCCTAGGGTGTATCTTGTTTCATTTAATCTTGTCATTATCCATATTTCATGTATGCATAATGCATCATCATTTATGTAAACAATCATCCGTACCTGGTATTCCATCAATCTTGCCATGTCGAACAATGTATCATATCACGTATTATACATAAATGCAATGCCAATTTCAACATAATGCAAACATATAGAAATGCACTCACCTTGGCCATTTATTAATATGCCTCACTAAGCTATATTGACCCTTTCCTTTATAGTACCTCAAACCTTCTTTTGATTTGGATCCAACTTTATTTATCACATGAATATAAATAAACATTTGTTAGATTCACTTATAACAATATTTCAATTAAGCTATTTAATCATTCAACATAAAAATTTTCCATAAATTTCTTTCTTTCCTTATACTGTTCACAAACCCATTTTTGGTCCCTAATGACCATTTTGATCTTCAAATAATTCCTCCAAGCTTGCTAACCAACATTAGACACAAATTGTCTCAATTTCCATTTTTTTGTCAACTTACACTACCATCAAAGATATACTTCTACAGGGCAGAATAAATACTGAATCTTAATCTCCTTTATACCGTAGAAACTAGATTAGATAAAGGTTCTAACGGTATAAGCCACATAATTTAATAAAATCTACAAAAATTTTGAAAATTAATTAAACTCCCATTTACAGGGTTGTCCTGACATAAACTGTTATGTAATTTTTCTGACCTTCATTCGATTAAAAATTAATATCTTTTAACTCGGAACTCAAAATTAGTGTTCGTTTGTTGGAAACGAAACTAGATTCGATAAGTTTTTCAACCATATAAACTAATAACCCAGATTCAATTTGTACGATTTATGGCAATTTTTCAACGAATTCCAGTATTGAATTTCGAAATAGACTGCTATTATGTTTTCTGACCTTTCATCACTTAAAAATTCATATATTTTGATATATGAATCGAAATCAATCACCATTTGTTTTAAATGGAACTAGAATAATAAGTCTTTACATTGATATAAAATTCACCATCTAAACATTTTTTAAAATTTATGGTGAATTTTCAAACTTACTGCCAAATCCAGTTTTCCTACACAACTTCCATAAATAACTTCAAACTTTATACTAATTTCTCCTTACTTTGCTATTTGTAAATTTGGTCCCCTTACTTGATTCAAAACACTAATGTATCACTTTCTTCATCAAATAATTATTCAAAAATAATTCCCTCTAATTTTTCGTTCTTTCTAAAATAGTCACTAAAAATGCAAAGATAAGAATTCAAGCTTCTTAACTTTGCAAATTAGTCCTCAAATCAACAATAATACTTGAATTCTATTATTTCAACTAAGATCAAATTTAGCCATTCTCTAAAACCTCATTTCCGAATTGATCACTTAACTTTGACATTTTGCAAAATGGTCACTAACTCGATTTAACATCGATTTTGCATTCTAACTTCAATTTCACATCTCCAACATCAATAATAACATAAATACACTTCAAAATCATAAAAATTATGATTAGTCCTTTAAATTTCAGATTTGCCAAAATAGTCCTTATACCTTTAATTTAGGGTTTTGCTTCCAAATAACAATTTCAAGCTTGCTAGATCATTTATCCAACATCACAAACCCTGAATCAAACTTGAATCCATAAACCCTAATCAAACTTGAATCCATAAACCCTAATCATATTCATGCAAACTAAAATTTGTAGGGTTTAAATCCCAACTAAAAACATGATTTTATCATCATAACAACTTAATTTCAACTTAAATTTCAACATAGAGTCATAAAATCTCAAAACCCCAATTTAGTCCATAAACCTTCATTTATTTCTCATCAAAATTCTCATCAATCAAGCATGTATTCCATGAATTACTGACATCAAAAGATAGAGCTTGAAGAGTAGAACAACTTTGTAGTTCGAAAGATTACCTGAAAATCGAGTTTCGAGGCTTGAATCGAACTTGGAAAATGTTTCTCCATTTTTCTTTCTTTCTCCCCCTCATATTTCCAAATTTGAGGATGAAGAATGGTCTTCATCTTTTGTTTTTCATCTAATTTGGCCATTTGTCTTGTATAAATGAATTTTAAATTCATTTAGATAGTGAAATTACTAAAATGCCCTTTTAATCTAATGGTTGAGATTGATCTTATCATCAATCAAGGGCCAAGATTAAATCTCCCATTTTCTCTTTCCAAAATTGCGCTTATAACTTTTTAAATATTTCAAAATTGCCATTGGGGACAAATAACCAATTTGCTCTATAACTAGTTTTTATTTACTAGTTTGCCATTCTTGTAAAAATTCAACTAAGTCTAGTTGGAATCCAACCAACTATAATAAAGTATTCATAAAATAGTATTTTATGACTTTCCCATAGCTTTTGGATCAGTCTCTGAAATTTCAGTTCGATTCAATTTCCCGATATTCATAAAATACTTCTAATACGATTTTACTTTTCCTGAACTATCGGATTTATTCCAAAAATTCTATATTTCCATATTCGGGAAATAAACATTATCATCTCATAAAAACTTCCTTTCTTAAGGACTTAGACTGAATTTTTTTAACTCAATCTATTATCAAGATAATTATCGAAAATCTTCATAGAATAAAATTTATCATAGAAATCCTTTATTGATAATTCATTCAAAAATTCTTTACTCTAACTGATTCCAAAATATCGACCAGAAACACTTTTATGGGACCTTCCCGAAGGTCACACATCCTTGTATTTCTCTGGCCTGAGCACGCTTAACAATTTTATTCGATCCAAATTCGGTACCTTTTTCTGCATTTTAATTCTTAAAACCGATATCAAGGTACCTATTTCTATCCGATTCACTCTTATACTGAATAAAATTACTTGTTGGGGAAATTTACACTTTAGTCCCTAAACTTTTCCAAAGTTTATACTTTAACCCCCCTAAACTTTCAAAATTTATAATTTAGTCACTAGCCAAAATTTCGGATATTACATGATAAGAATGCTCTCATCATCTTGAGAAGACTATTCTTAGCCACCGGGCACATTTTGATCGATCATGAAAAAAGTGAATTCACCATGAAGATGAATGACCAAAAGATCACATTTAATGTCTTCAGCACACTTAAGTACGTGGATGACTCTAAGGAATGTCAGCTTGTGGAAAGTGAAGAAGCCCTAATTAAAGAAAGTTTGCCAGAGATATATTACAGTAACATACCCATTGCTGAGGAGCAAGCTGGCTTTGTGGAGGCCATGCATGAAGCTAAGGAAGAAGGTAATGTCGAGATTGAATAATCTAATGTTGTACTCATTCGACCAGGTATGACTTTTGAGTTGTTAGAGCATGTTGATTTCAAATCTCCCAAAACTTCACTTGAATCTCCACTGGTAATTTAACTTAAACTTCTTCTCCCTCTATTAAAATATGTATGCTTGGGGGAGTGTAAAACATTACCGATTGTTATATCTGCTAGCTTAAAACCTAACCGAGATGCTAAACTTTTAAGTGTTTTATCACAGAATATGAAAGTTTTTGGATGGAATATTGCTAACTTGAAGAACATAAGTCCTACTTTATGCTTGTATGAGGTTTTGCTTGTAGAATATTACAACAGCTTGATCAAACCACAATGGAGACTCAATCCAACTTTAACAATGGTGGATGAAACATAGATCATTAAATGGAATGATGAACGAGTTCGCTTAATCTTGGAGCCTCTAGGGGATCATTACCTATCTCAGTTCCTAAACCAATGCCGAAGGAAGCTTGTAAAAGTGTTGCAATGGTTGACATTCTATTAAGGCACATCAATCCACCGTAACAAAAAATATGGTCTTCTTATTGGATGTTTCCCACATTTAATTAACATCTCTCTTTCTTTACATTTACTTTTATGCAAATTTTAATTTTTTTGCTATTTTATATTTCTGTAATCTAGAATTTTACCTCTATTTAGAAATTAGGCTGTTAATAACATATCTTTCAAGTATGGCAGTTATCGCACAAGGTTCTTTGCAGGGCCCTCCATAGTCTTTTAATTGACTAGGATTTTCCTTGGAAAATGAGCGAATAAAAAGTCCCCAACTTATATTACCCTTTGCCTCATAATCAATAAACTATTTTCCTCTACCCTACTTTACTCCTCACACAATTTTTCTGTCGCCACACACACCTTTCATCAAATCACACTTAAAATCCATTTTCCCTCATTCCTCATGCTATCAGGAACTTTTGTCTTTATACCTTTGAGAAACAAGTGATCCTTCTTCTTCTTGCATTCTTCACTTTTGCCCAAAACCCTGGAAATCTCTTTCTTGCATTCTACCTCACTGTCAAATATGGCCAAAACAAAACTCGTCAACCGCGCCAGGAAAAGTGCCTCCCCAGTCACACCAAAACCTACTGGGAAAATGTCTTCCTAGAAAACCCCTGCCTTAATATCTCGGCATGCCACAACAGATAGACGAGAAGCTGATCCTCAAAGAACCTTTTACAATCAGGAGATGTAGAAGCGTTACGAGAATTTCAAGAACTGACAATTACTTCTGGAGGAGGGATTGGAGTTCATTGGTATACAAAGAACCTAGTTTGATGACAACATTCGTGTCGTGATTGAAACCCATGGATGGGAAGAGTTTGTCTTGCACCCTGGCCAGATTAATATTTTATGGGTACACGAGTTCTATACCCACATTACCAAAATTGATGACCTAAGTGCATTCATCCGTGGAAAAATGGTAAAATTTCTGCCGAAACAATCAGTACTTTATTTGACCTTGATAATGTAGAAGATGAGCATGGGGATTTTGCATCAATGGCAACCAACGCCACTCATGACGAGGTGTTGCAAGAACTGTGTATTCTAGGGACTGCATGGACATAAAAATCCACAACCACGAGATTGTAAAATGAGTCAACCTAAAACCAGACCCTAAGTATTGGATCTATTTCATAAACTCAAGAATGAGGCCCACCGAACATTACTCAACGATCCCTGACGAAAGAATACTTCTCCTACACTCTATAATGACCGGCCGATACATCAATGTTGGCAAGATGAATTATGAAGCCATTGTAAATAGAGCAATGTCTTCCAGCAAGAATCAGCCTTTTCTTTTCTTGATCCTGATTACTGCACTATATGACCAGGCACAAGTTCGGGCTGAATCGAATGTCCTAATAATAGAAGCTTCCACAAAGGCACCCCCGAAGGAAAAACCCCAGCTTAAGGGGCTTGTGGCTAGTACATCACCATTCAGTACCACAGCTACAAATTCACTGTAGACCATTTTGTTTAGTGCCCTGACAGAGTTTTTCCAGCCGTTCTTTAATTACACTAGAGAGAATGATCTGGCTATCCAAGCTCTGCTGAATCAATTATCTCTGAGATCTGCTGATAACTTCCCTGTGTTTCTTGTATAGTATTTTTCTATACCATCTATTAATCCATCACCGAGAGAAAAAGATAAAGAGAGGGTCGAGAACAGTGAAGAAAAAAATAAGAAAAAAGAAAGAAGAAAAAAGAAGAAAAGGAAGAAGAAGAAGAAAAAGAAGAGGATGATGATGACATTCCCCCAACCCTCTAGTTGTTGCTATTAAAACAAGAAAGATGAAAAAGCCCACTATCACGCCTACCCCCCGTCGATATGTTAAACGGACGAGGGTTGCGGCCAAAGGCAAGACGCCCATGCACCCCAAACCATTCACTCCCGCTAACCAGTACACTTGGTTAGCGATGATTCAGCAAAAGTGCACCAATCGACAGGCCAGGCCACTTCTTCCCAGTGAAGACATCACCAACCCCGACTTCATCCGCTACCACTTTTAGGACCCAAATGAAGACCACAGCTAGTCGTGTCCTTGAGTTTATTGGGGAACTCCAAGAACTCTTGGGATGGCGGTCTTCGTTATCTACCTTCCCTAATTCCTTCAGATCCACCACCGCTCCTTAAAACCAGAATACCCCTGTATCTCCTACAAATACTCTAGCACCCCTATGCTCTTGTGCCCTCTGCACCATGCATCGAAGGACGTCCAAAAGAACCAAGCGCGCCACAATGTACCCCCAGCCCAATAACTCCCTTGGTTAGTTTTTTATTTTTCTTTTTAGTCAAATTTAGTTTTTCATATTTTGCATTTGCATATTTTGTTTTTTCTTGATTTATTTTGTTTTTATTATTTTCTTTTTGTATTGGGGACAATGCTCTTCTCAAGTTTGGGACCAAAGCATGAATCAATGATTGAACTTAATGCTTAATGTAGCAAAATAAAGGCTTAAAAAGCTGCCTAAAAATCAAGTAAAATAATGAAAAATAATTGAAAAATGTTGAGGGACACTCTTCTATACATCTTGTTATCTGAGTACACTAGGTGAGTTGTGTTTGCTCCATTTAACTTTCCCTGGTAGGAATGATTGTACTGGCAAAGAGTGAATAAAAGTCTTCACGGGATAACTCTGCTCATAGGGCTCAGGGATGGGTTGTTTGCTCCCCTCCATCTTCAGGTCTGAAGAGTAAGTGTGATAAATTGAAGCCCTAATGATACAATTTTTGAACATAAAAAGAAAAGGGGAGTGGAATAATGTGCTAAAAAAGAAAAGAATATGCAGAGGCAATAAAAGAGAGCAATCCTTTAGTTTTTCTTAGGATATTAAGTGATGAGTGCATGTAACTTAGCACACACTACACCAACAGCGGAATTAATCCTTGGAACAAAACTGTAAGCTCTAATGCATTGCATCTTATTAACATAGCTGAGGAATGAATTACTAGTGCATCATAACTTGGAATCTCTGTAATCATAGCTTAGTGGAACTATGGGGTATTTACTACTTTTTATTTTTATTTTCTTGCTTCCATTTTGTATTGCTTGAGGAAAAGCAATAGTTCAAGTTTGGGGTTATTTGACAAGTGCATATTTATCCTATTTTGTATGCCATTTTTACTTGTCTTTTGCGTGTTTTAAAGCTCATATAGTTTCTTTTAGGATAGATGTCGACAGAATATTGCATGGAAAAAATTAAGGATTCAGTGTAAATATACAAGTAAATAATGCCACGAATGTAACCCTCGACTTGGCCTAGTCACAATACCAAACAAAGCGAGCAACATTAGGTTTACCGAAGTAAACCGTAAAGAATTAAGCCTGAAACACGACCATTTTTTCTTTTATCTTGTCTAGATGCAAAATTATTATCCTACATGTACATACTGATTCCTGGTGAAAACTCAAATCAATTGGACCTTGAAATGACATCCAATTGATCACATAAGCAATTTACGGACCAAGTTTCAAAGTCAACAAATTACAGGGGTCTTAACTCATTTTTATGTTACAAACCTTTAATTATGCAGGTTTTATGCTTACATGTCAAAAATCAACTCAAAAGGATCATTCATACTCATTCAATTGCATCCACAATATTCAGAGACTAAAATGGACGAAATCAGAACTTCAAAACATCCCAAATAACTGATTTAATGATAGTCGACTTTTTCTTTCGGTTTCTTGATAAACTATCATACTATTACTCTTGATTCAAAATGTTTTTTAGACATGAGCTAAAATTTTGTTGGGATTATTGCATCCCGATTTTATGATTCAATTTAACTTTATTTTGCATCAAAACTTGTTTCCTCTTTATCTAGCGTCTTTTATCATTCTTAGCCTAAATTGCCTTGGCAATCGAGAGAGGCATGTTAACTATTGATTTGTACGCTTAATATTGAATGGCTTAGGTTATACAAACATGAACAGGGACACTCGTGTCAACTTAGTCTGGATCTAGCTTAGAAATGTCCAGGGTTTTGCAGGTTTAACAAGCATTTTGATCAACGAGAAACATCCTAACAAGATTATTAACACACATCCAAAGATATTCAAGGATCAAACCACACCAAGGCAACCAAACTTTAACATCAATTCATGGCATTAAACTTCAAAAGGAAATCTAGAGGCATGCTTCCTAGATAACCAATCAAGTAATGCATGAAACTTCAAACCATCACCACAAATAGTCATTAATGGCCTTTTACAAACTAAGAGCAGCAAAATAAACTTGCTCGAATAGGAGTTTAACAAAACACCTCCCAAAATAACAATGGAACCCCATTGCCCTTATTATTTATAGTTTATACCAAAAACATACTTTGCTGATCAAGTCTTGTTGTGATCCTTTACTTCTCGCTCCTTCTAAGCTCTTAATTTTCTGCATTGATGGACAAAGAGAGCGTAAGCACACTAGGCTCAGTGAGGAGTGCTCAAAAACAACACACCATCACTGCATTAAAACCATTTTTCAACATTACATTGAAATCTCATTTCAATCATCTTTTAAAACATTATCATGCCTTTAAAACCATGCACTTAACAACTTTAAAAACCAGCATATTAACCTATATTCAATATGTATCATTAACCAACAGCAAATCCCATTGCTAATCGTCAATTTAAGCCTTCCCATGCATAACAACCATATGCAAAGCTTAAAGAGTAAAACATATATAAATCACATTATACAACATAAACCTTTCAATGATACATCAACAATTATATTGGCTTACAAGTGATCATTAACCAAGTTCCTTTACCAAAATAGTTCATTAGATACACGGATTCAATAAGTGTTTACCCAACACTTCAAGCCATCTCAACTAGAAATAGTGATGCAATCACAATCGCGGTACCTAAACAACTGGGTACACTTTCAACCCACAGGGACACCAACCCCTTACCTCAGTTAGATGCTTAATCCACTAACGGGAGTATACGGTACTGTAAAACCCCTCTACTGTTAGGGTACTTGGATGGAGTTTTCGGTACACGAATCTAAACTCCTCAACATCCAAGGTGACTTATTATAGTGCACGATCAATCCTATGGTCGGCCAACTATATATGATAACAATTGTAAAACCACGTCACTTGCCAATATAATTAACCATTTACCATTTACCTTATTGTTTTCATGTAAAACCATTAACGTATACTCGTAGGCCGAATATACATTAAAGGTGTTACAAAATCGTTTGAAGAAATCTTATCTTGTAATTTTTTATATATCAAAATTTAGCTTGCAGTTTAACCCTTTCTCAATTTTAAATTAAAAACTATGTCATCTAGATGCAATTAGTTTTGACCCTTAATTGGTTTACAAAACCTATAATTGAGTTATTAAAATAAAATGTAACTTAGGGTAAAAACTATGTGTGCTGCCTAGGCATTTTCTTAATTATAAAATTTCTACACTATTAGGGTTAAACTATATTTAATTGTACCAAAGTTCAATGCTACTATTATCAAACTATACTTTTAAACTTATTCATCATAAAAGCATATATTTAAGTTGTAAACTTATACTTTAAACAGCTCAACTTAAAAAAAATATTTACATGCCCGCTAGATATCAAATTACGATAAAGATGTGCTTATTGTATCATATTGTAGTAACTTGACTTTCCATAAGAATAGCTCCTCCTTGTTGATCTACTTTGGAGAACCTACATATGAAATAAAACACACGCTAAGTACGAACTTAGTGAGGCATTTAACACATTTATCATAACATGAAGATATGCATTACAGTGTGTTATATAAAAGTGCATTACATTTTCTGTAAGATAGTAAGCATTTCACAACATAATAGTATCATGGATCATGACTATCTTAAGAATCATGTCATCTACCAATTTTGTAATAGAATCATGATATCAATGGTTCATGATCATAGTTATGCTTTCATTATGTAATCATTTGCTTTCATCACTTTAATCATTTGCATATCATATTTTTTAACATGGTCATACTTTCATCATGCAATTATTTGCATATCATATCCTTTAACATTGTCATACTTTCATCATGCAATTATTTGCATATCATATCCTTTAACATAGCCCAAAGTATATTATATGAGACCAAGGTACGCGAGTCATCTTGATAAGAAACTATAGTGCCTATGATGTTGTAGCGTCTGCAACGCCTAAGCGACTAAGATGAGTACGTACTCGAGGATGGACGCTTTTATAATCTCATATTTTCAAGGAAAACCAAAGTGTCTAAACAATAATCTCACCAATTTGTGTCTAAAGATCACCCAAAATGATCTGAAACACACCATAGCGTCTAAGTCGACACTGCAAGTGTCTAAACATCACCAACTGACTAAAAAGACAACGTAGTGCTGGGCAAAATCAACATTATAATAAAAGATGTTTAAATGGATTTCCATTTATAGCCCAATATTCAATTTCATGTGAACCTATGGTATACGAGTCATCATAACAACACCGTAGTGTTCGCAACGCCGAAGCGTCGATGGTGAGTACATACTCGAGGATGCCCTTTGCTCATCATTATCGCACCTTTTGTGCTAGTCAACACCAAAGTCGACGAACAACGTAGCATCTAAGTCAACACCAAAGTGTCTAAACATCACCGAAGTGACTGCAATGCCGTAGCGTCTGATGTCAACATCGAAGTGTCTAGAACGCACCGTAGTGCTGGAATGCAGCTGCTAAGACTCTATGGATATCTGATTATACCCTGAACTCTTATACATAAATACTTGGGCATTTCATCTTATTTTCAATCAATTATCATTATTCATGTAAGCATGAAACTTGTTATCATATTTCATCAATAAATGTAATTCATCATCATTTATGCAAACAATAATTCATACCTTATACTCGGTCAAGCTTGCTATGCCGAGTCATACATCAGATCATTTATTTTAAAAAGTAATGCAATGTTATTTCTAAATTTGGGTTGATTTTTCACAAGTTTTCCCCCTTTTTAATATAACACACATATAGAAATGCACTCACCTGGGCCATTTATTAGCATGCCTCACTAAATTCTACCCGATCCTTTCCTTTATAGTACCTTGAATCTTCTTTTGATTCAGATTTGATTCGTTTAACCACATGAATATAAACAAACATTTGTTAGATTCACTTCTAACAATATTTCAATCAAGCTATCTAATCATAATTTTTTCCATAAATTTCCTTCCTTCCTTATACTGTCCGAAAATTCATTTTGGTCCTTAATGACCATTTTGAACTTCCAATAATTCTTCCGAGCTTGTTATCAAACATTTAGATACAAAATGTATCAAATTCTATTTTCTGGCAACTTGTCCTAACCTAAGAGTTTTACTTCTAAAGATCAGAATACACATTGGATCTTAATATCTTTCATTTTGTAAGAACTAGATTCGATAACGATTCTAACGGTATAAGCCACATAAATTAATAAAATCTACAAAAATTATGAAAATTCTTCAAACTCCTGTCACAGAGCTGTCCTGACAGAAATTGCTCTATAAATTTTCTAACCTTCATTCGATTAAAAATTCATATCTTTTAACTCGAAACTCAAAATCAGTTTCCGTTTGTTGGAAACGAAACTAGACGAACAAATCTTTACATTAATATAAAATTCATCATCTAAATAGTTTTGTAGAATTTATGGTGAATTTTTGAAGTCACTGCCAAAATTCAATCTTCTACACAGCTTTCCATAATTAACTTCTAATTTATACCGACTTCTTCTTATTTTTCTACTTGTCAATTTAGCCCCATCACTTGCTTCAAACCACCAATCCATCATCTTCTTCATCAAATAATTATTCAAAATAATTCCCTCTAATTTTCTTTCTTTGCCAAAATAGTCACTATAATGCAAAGGTAAGGATTCAAACTTCTTAACTTTGCAATTTAGTCCTCAAATCAACATTACTACCTTAATTCTATTATTTTAACAAAAAAATCAGATTTAATACCCATCCAAGAATTTATTTCCTATTTGGTCACTTGATTTTGATAGATTGTCAAAGTAGTCACTAATTCGATTCAACATCAGTTTAGCATTCTAACATCAATTTCAAATCTCCAACATCATTAATTACATAAATACACTCCAATTTCATAAAATTCAGATTCGGTCCCTTAACTTTGAAGCTTGTCAAATTGGTTTCTATATATTTAACTTAGGGTTTTACTTCCAAACAACAAATCAAGCTTACTAGATCATTAATCCAACATCACAAACCCTAAGTTAGACTTAAATCCATAAACACTAATCTTCTCCATACAAACCAAAATATGTAGGGTTTAAATACTAACTCAATAACATGATTTTAACATCATATAAGCTTGATTCCAACTTAAATTCAACCATGGAATCATAAAATATCGAAAGCCCCAATTTTGTTCATAAACCCTAATTTCCTTCTCATGTAAAATTTTCATCAATAAAGCATTTATTCCATGAATTAATTACATCAAAAGATAGAGCTTGAAGAGTAGAACAACTTTGCAGTTCAAAAGATTACTTGAAAATCGAGTTTCGGGGTTTGAATCAAGCTTGGAAAATTTTCTCCCTTTTCCCCTCAAATTTTCAAAATTTTGAAAGATGAAGAAGGTTTCTTCTTTTGGAATTTTAATTTTTAAATTGCTCCAATTATGCCACTTGTATTATGTAAATAAATTTTAAATTCATTCAAATAGGGAAATTACAAAATTGCCCTTTATCCAACGGTTGAAATTGATTTGATCATCAATCAAGGGCCAAGATTTAAATCTTCAACTTTCTTCTTCCAAAAATGGCCCTTGTAACTTCAAATATTTCAAAATTGCCACCCCTGCCAAATGACTAATTTGCCCTCCAACTATTCTTTATTTACTAGTTTGCCATTCTTGTAAAAAATCAACTAAGTCTAGTTGGAATCCATCCAACTACAATAAAATACTCATAAAATAGTATTTTATGAATTTTCCATAAATTTTGGAACTGTTTTTAAAATTCCGATTCGATCTGATATACCGATAATTACCAAGAATTTTATCGGATACAATCCATCTTGGAAATTTTATAACAATAATCATTACAAATATTATTGACTCATGCTGAATCCTTTTAATCAGTAAAAAATACTAACATGGAACCTTCCCAGTAGGTCACCCATCCTTGTGCTACTCTTGTTTGAGCACGCTTAATAATTTTTCATTTGATCAAACTACGATTTCTAAATTTCTGAACTTTATCGCTTTATAGTCATTAATATAAGCTTCGTACGAAAAATCTGGGTAACACGGAAATGTCACTCTTGGGTAAACTATTCATTTACGAGGTCAAAATACATAACTTTTGAAAATTACACTTTGGTCCCTAAACTTTTCCAAAGTTTACACTTTAACCCCTGAACTTTAAAAATTTACATTTTGGTCACTAATAAAAAATTGGGACATTACAGGAATGTTACAATAGTGGTATCAGAGCCTAGTTTTAGCCAATTCTAGGAAGCCTCGACGTTGTTTAAAGTGTTGAATAGGTGTCTAGCAAATACATTGCCCATAGATCAAATTCGTACTTGTCTAAGCTGAATATTTGATGGTGTAATCATATTTGTTTGCTTTTGCAGAAAAAAAAATCATACCAAGAAGGCAAACGATCATGAGGAGAGTTGGGGCTCTCATAAGGAGAGCTATGATGAGGATTATGTCCTCAGCTCAGAGGAGATGTCAGAAGACGATAAAAGTCGAGGGGCTAATTATTTCTCCTATCTACACTGGGCCCTTCATCAGATTGTGAGAGCCATACTTACCCCTCGCGAGGCACCAGTTTAGGGGGTGCATTGCCATAGTGCTACAGACTTTCTTGGATCGGGGTAAGACAACCCGGTTAAGGTAGATAAGTGGTTGAGGGACATCCGCTGGATCATGTGTTAGATGAGGCTGAGATCTAATGACAAGTTAACATGTTTTCTTTTCCTATTGAAGGGGAATGCTCGAGAATGGTGAGAGACCGTAGATTTGGGTTGGTATCCTAACCAACCTACGTAGGATGATTTATTGGAAGAATTTGAGAAGAAGTATGTGGAAGAAGCCCACATTAATAGTTTGAGAGATCGGTTCAATCATCTGGTCCAAGGGAATGGGTTAGTCTTTGAATATGAAAAATAATTCCTATAGTTGAGTAGATATGCCACTGAGTTGGTTGCCACCAAGAAGATGCGATGTAAGAAGTTTCTAAAGGGTTTGAGGAAGGAAATTCAAACCTACTTGACTAATGCCCCATCAAAAGTGTTTCCAGAGTTGACTGCTAGTACCAAGTCACTTTAACAAGTATAAAGTTTGACCTATGGCCCATATGGTGAGCAAGGAAGTTCGAGTGGGAGAACTTACAACTTCTCCAACAACTCGCAGTCTTACTCCAGGAAAAATAGAAATTGTTAGAACCAAGAAAAAAGAGCTTCGAGCCAGAGTTTGAGATCAGATTGTAGGTTAAAGTCTGCTAGCCTTATGAGGCCTTCATCATCCTCTGCTATTATGAGTACGGAGGGCTTACAAAAGAGCACGGGTGCACCAGTTTGTGATCAGTGTGGATGTAAGCATAGAGGCGAGTGGTGGGGTTTGGCTAGAGTTTGCTTTGAGTATGGTTCACCAGACCACTTTGTGAGGAACTGCCCGATAGTTGTCAACACCACTCAAGTTCAGACTCAGAGGACCACTTATCCAGCTCAGATGGGCCGAGGCTTTGCTAGAGGTGAAGCGAGCCATATGTTGGGACATCAGAGTAGGTGTACAGTCCAGTCCACCGTTAGGGCACCAGTAAAGTAGTACACAATCAAGGCCAAGGAGGACTGTGAGGCTACTGATGTTATCTTAGGTATGTTTACCTTTTTCTTATTTCCTATTATTGCTCTTGTAGATTCAGGGTCTACTTATTCCTATATCCATACATCCCAGCAGTGGGGTATTTTTGCTGAGGATCTTGAGATAGGGGTCTATGTGACAAGTCCTTTGGGGTATGATGTTTTGGTGGATAATGTGTATCAAAGGTGTTCGATTGAGGTTCAAGGTTCGATATTTTCAGCCAATTTGATGATGTTATCGTTCCAAGAGTTTAATGTTATCCTAGGGATGGATTAGTTGTTTGAGCATGATGCGCGTTTGGGTTGTAGGTAAAGAGTCTTACGCTTCGTGGTTTGGATGAAGCAAGGTTGGTAGTGATGGGTGAGAGGAATCCTTGCCTTTCTAATGTAGTGTCGACCTTTACGGCACAAAGGATGATCCAACAAGGTTGTAGGGCCTTCTTGGCTCGCATGGTTGACACAAGTGTTGTGATTATAACGCTTGAGAGCCTTTAGACTATTAGAGAATTTGCTGATGTGTTCCTAAAAGAGTTACCCATGCTTCTTCAAATCGAGAGTTAGAATTTTAGATAAATATGATACTTAGCACGGCACCAGTGTCTATTGCACCGTGTCACATGGTACTAATATAATTGATAGAGTTAAAGAATCAGATCCAAGAGTTGTTAGAAAGTGGCTTATTCGACCAAGCATCTCACTTTGGGGTATACCGGTCTTGTTTTTTTAAGAAGAATGATGTGTCGATGAGGATGTGTATTGATTACCGTTAGCTTAACAAGGTAACAATAAAGAACTGTTATCCCCTACCAATGATAGATGACCTGTTTGACCAATTGAGAGGTGCTCGTATGTTCTCGAATATTGACTTGAGGTCAGATTATTATGAGTTGAAGGCAGTAGATGAAGTTTAGAAAATCACTTTTAAGACATGGTATGGACATTATGAGTTTTTTGTAATACTTTTTGGGCTTACCAACGCACCTACAACTTTTGTAGATTTGATGAACTTGATCTTTCATCCTTACCTAGATCAGTTTGTGGTGGTTTTCATCGATGGTATCTTGGTTTATTCGAGATCAAAAGAGAAGCACGATTATTATCGTCATATTGTTCTTCAGACCTTGAGGGGAAAGATAGCTTTTTGCAAAGTTCAGTAAGTATGAATTTTGGCTCTTCAAGGTGGCATTTTTGGGCCACATTGTTGCAGCAGATAGGATCCAAGTTGATTCGTAAAAGATCCAAGCAGTGGTGGATTGGAAACCACCTAGAAATATCGCAGAAGTTCGTAGTTTTCTTAGACTTGCCGAATATTATCACTGTTTTGTCAAGGGCTTTTCAATTATAACGACACATATAACCAAGTTGTTACAGAAAAGAGTTTCGTTTGAGTGGAATGAGAAAAGACAACAAAGCTTTGAACAGTTGAAAGCTTACCTTACAGAGGCTCTAGTTTTGACACAACCCAAATTGTGAAAGGATTATGTGGTTTTTAATGCTACTTCATTGAACGGGCTCGATTGTGTTCTTACGCAAGAGGGTAAGGTGGTTGCTTATACCTTAAGATATCTTAAGCCTTATGAATGGAACCACCCTACCCATGATTTGGAGCTTGCCCCAATTATCTTCGCGTTGAAGATTTGGAGGCATTATTTGTATGGAGAAAAATGCTACATCTACACTGACCATAAGATTTTAAAGTATTTGCTCACCCAAAAGAAGTTGAATTTGAGGCAAATGTGATGGATTGAGTTGTTAAAGGACTATGATTGCATCATAGAGTATTATCCCGGTAAAGGTAAGGTGGTGGCTGATGTGTTAAGCCGGAAGTTTATGTCAGATTTGAGGGCAATGTTTGCCCTGTTGAGGATGACCGAGGATGGTAGGTTGTTAGCCAAGCTTCATGTAGAGCCTACCTTAATGCAAGAGATCAAAAGGTTGCAAGTGTTAGATGAAGAGTTGGTGGCAAAGATTGAGATGGTTCTAAGAGGCGAAGCATTCGATTTTGAAGTGCGAGACGGTGGGGTCTTGTTCTTTAAAGATCGGTTATTTTTTCCAACCTTGGAGGATTTGTGAGATCGTATACTTTGAGGGGTGCATTGAAATCTGTTTGTAGTACATCCAGATAGTAACAAAATGTATCAAGACCTTCGTCCTTTTTTTGGGTGGCCTAGTAAGAAAATAGATGTATCTGAGTTTTTAACGAGATGCTTAGCTTGACAGCAAGTTAAAGCCAAACACCAGGTTCTTTCGGGTTTGCTTCAGCCCATACAAATTCCACAATGGAAGTGGGATCGTGTGACCATAAATTTTGTTGCAGGTTTTCTGTTGACGCAAAAGAAACATAAAGCCATTTGGGTGATAGTGGATCTTTTGACCAAGTCTGCTCATTTCTTGCCTATGTGTATGGATTTTACGCTTGAGAGGTTGGCGTAGTTGTACATCCAAGAGATAGTAAGGTTGCATGGTGTGCCATCATCGATCATATTAGATAAAGATCTACTTTTTACGGTAAGGTTATGGAAGAAGATTCATAAAGCTTTGGATACCAAGTTACATTTTAGTACAGCTTTTCATCCTCAGACGGATGGTCAGTTTGAGCGAGTCATCTAGATTTTGGAGGATATGCTTCTATGTTTTATCATTGACTTCGAGATAAGTTGGGAAGCGCATTTACCGCTTATCAAGTTTGCCTACAACGATAGTTTCCAATCAAGCATCAAGATGGCTCCCTTTGAGACCTTTTATGCGTAAGTGTAGAACACCTTGTGTTGGACCAAGCTTAATGAGAGAAGAATCGTGGGGTCAAATTTGATTAGACAAACCGAATAGAAGGTTTAGATAATCAAGGAAAGATTGCAAGTGGCCTTTGATCGTCAAAAAGCTTATGCGGACCGAAAGCGTAAGCACATTGAGTATGATGTTGGTGATAAGGTTTTTTTCAAGGTGTCCTCGTAGAAAAGAGTAATTTGTTTTGGTCAGAAGGGCAAGTTGATACCGAGGTTTATCGGACCATATGAGATTCTTGAGAGGGTTAGACCCGTAGCTTACCGGTTAGCTTTACCTCTAGAGATGGCCCGCATCCACAATGTGTTTCATGTGCCTATGTTGAGACACTATCATTCTGATCTTTCGCATGTCAACCCGCTTAAGGAGATTGAGATCAACACCGACTTGACCTACGAGGAGGAACTGATAAGAGCTTTGGACAAAAGAGTCAAGGAGTTGCGCAACAAGTGTATACCTCTAGTTAAGATGTTGTGGAGGAACCACAGAGTCGAGGAGGCCACGTGGGAAGTTGAGAAGGGCATGAAATTGCTTTATCCACACTTATTTCCAAAAGGTAAATTTCGAGGACAAAATTTTCTTTTAGGAGGAGAGAGTTGTAATGACCTAACTTTTAGAATCTGTGGGTTAGTTTAACCGAGTCTTACACCCCGCGTGTTGGGCTAAAAATCGGGCCATTAGAGGCTTAATGTCTTCCTTATAGGTTCTTTTGAGTGTTGGGCCTTGCTTATGTGTGTGGGAGAAGAAAAAGGGGTAATAAAGTAATTTATTTCCCTTATTTGTAATGGAAAAGGTTGAGAATTCGTTAAGGGGTTGCAAAAAGGAGGATTGGTGATATCACCTTGTCTCCTATCTCCCTCTTCTTCTCTACACATTTGCACCTCATCCCTTACTCTCCCACATAGAGAAAGGTTGAATCTTTGTTGCTTAGATTTGGATTCCCGAATTTTGGGTTTGAGAAAAGTTGATAATCTTTCAAGGATCTATCTATCAAGGTAAAAATGGTGGGTTTTGGTGGAGGTTGGAAAATGAGTGCTTAGTGGGGGTTAAAAGGGGAGTATGGAAATGAGGGGATTTGACTCCATTTCTGGTTATAAAATCCTTCATTTTTTCTTATCTTAAATTTCCAGCAATGTTGTAACTTGTTTTACAATATCTCTTTATAGTGAAAGAGGTTGAGGAAGCTTTCAAAGCTCAAGAGAAGAGGAAGGTTTGAAGCTTGGGTTAGGAGCTTCATTCTTTGCTGAAAAATCAAGGTTAGTACACTACTAACTCCTTTATATTCCTAAAAATCATAAAATTAGATTGTTTGTTGTTTGGTTGTTTAAAAGCTTGAAACCTCTTTAATGGCTAAACTCGAATTTGATGTTAAAATAGTGTAAAAATGGTGGGAAACCACTTAAACTACCCTCCATAACTTGAATGATTGATTTGGGGTTTCACCATCAAGGTTTTGGGGAGTTGAGAGTGGTTCACGAACTCTAGAAAATGAATTACGGGTTCGAGTATCGATATCGATACCCTATATTAATCTTGACGAACATAGGTAATTTTTAGAGGGTATATCAGTACAGGCTTAGGCGATATTGATACCCCATGATGCACGAGAATTCCAGTAGCAAAAATAGGTATCAATATGCTTGGAGGCGTATCGATACCGAATGAGTATTGGTACACGGCCCCGTGTATCGGTACTAGTGATGGTTAATACCTTCATAGTACAAGCTAAGTATCAATAGGCGTAAGTGGGTATCAGTACCCATTGGAACTTAACGATACTTTTAAGCGAGTATCGGTACTCGCTGAGCATTCTACCCAAAAATTCCATTTTGAGTTCAAATGACCCATAATTCGAAGACTAAGGCCCAATGGGCCTCTAATATGGTAAAATGAATAGTTAAATTGAGAAACCGATAATCTAACCTTGTTTACGTTTATAATAAGTAGTAACTTGATAAAACCTTGAGTGGGTGGGTTGTTTTGGGCAACGAGGATCCTTGGTGGATCGAATAAATGTTGTGTGCCACGTATGAGCGAGTACCTTGTTTGGTGGGATCCAGATACCCAATAAGAGTGTTGCAACATCATGGTTAGAGATACTGAATGTATGTTCCTAAAGCTGTGTGGCACCAGGTCTTATTCGAAGATGCTCGATAAGAGATTCCGAGCATGGGTGTATGTTCCCGAAGCTGTGTGGCACCGGGCCTCACTCCAGGTTTGTTGGTATGATGGTTATGTGCTGTGTAAGATTAATGTTTTCCCATTGTTTGTTATGTGTTTAGGAAGCTAAAGGTAGCACAAATGTTGTTATATTATGCCATGATATCATCTTTAGCTGCATGCTCTTATTTATGATTTGCATGAAGCATGGTTGAGTGGAAATATATCCACTGAGCTTTGTTAGCTCAGCATTGTTGTTTTCATTTGTAGGTTAATAGGTTGACATGCATTGTTGGAACACCATTAGAGTAGGATCTCATCATCGACTCGTTTCCGAGTACAGTACTTAGATTATTTAGGCTATGTATTCGTAGGACCCTATATTGTATTGTACCTCTTATTTTAGATTTTTACTTACGTTTCGAATGCTTTTATGTATTTTAAATGGAGCTCCCATATAACTTTTTAATTGGTTTATCAACTCTGAATTATTTAAACTTAATGTTTTTTATGAAATGAATGTATAAGGCTAAATCTAGTTCCAAAAGTTTTATAGGTTTGGGCTTAAGGCCTAATTTGTGACATCCAGGTCAGGGATGTTATAACAGTGGTATTAGAGCCTAGGTTTAACCAATTCTAGGAAGCCCCAGGGTTGTCTATAGTATTGAATAGGTGTCTAGTGAATACGTTGCCCATAGGTCAAATTCGTACTTGTTTAAGTTGAATATCCGATGTTGTAATCGTATTTGTTTGCTTGTGCAGAAAAGAATCATGCCAAGAAGGGCACGCGATCATGAGGAGAGTTGAGGATCTCGTGAGGAGAGCTATGACGAGGATTATGTCCCCGGCTTAATATACAAGTAAGGTAGGACATGCAAGATTGCATGGTTTTTGTTTGGGTCTGGAGTTGGATCTAAATAAAGATGATGTTGAGTTCCTGTAAGAGGATTTGTGGTTGATTGATCGGGTTCCTATCTGTCAAATCGATTTTCTAATAGAGTCCATAATCAGATTGATTAGAACATGAAAAATACAATTATTGTTCGTCTGCTTGGATGTACAATTGGCTTTCATACGCTGCTTTTTCAAATTCACACCCTATGAAAACCAATGGGTAACTTGAAGCTAATTGATCTCGATAATAATTATTTTCTTGTTAGGTTTACGGATCCTCATGACTACTCTATAGTGTTAATAGATGAACCATGGACTATTTACGGCAGCAATCTTACCGTGCAGCCATGGAGTAGGTTATTCTCTACGTCAAAAAAGTACCCATCTCATGTGATTGTGTGGGTACGGTCACCTGACTTACTGTATCGGTATTACTTAAAAAAGCTTTTTGTAAAATTGTTCAGATAATCAGTTGAGTGATTCATGTGGACTATAATCTAAAGCTAGTGAACGAGGTAAGTTTGCTCAACTTGCAATCATGGTTGATCTGAATAAACCTCTCATACCATGTGTAGGCATTAACAGCTTCGTTCAAAAGCTAGAATATGAAGGGTTACAACAGGTTTGCTTCTCGTATGGTGTTTATGGCCATGCACAAAAGGCTTGTGAAGAGCATGGTAAACAAAAAGAATAAGAAAATATGGGTACCAGTACAAAAGTAATGCAAATGAGTAGTCCGGCAATAGACGCTCAGGGGACAGATTTGTACGGTCAATGAATGGTGGCTGGTTATAGGAGAAGGCATGATCCTGGTTCTTTGAAGATGTTGCAGTCTGAGGGCTATAAGATGGCGAGGGCTAGCGGTTCTCTATTTTGTATATTGGAGGAGCAACAATGTATGGAGAAAGATAAACTTCTGAGTGCTCCCGGGAATTAGACTACAAGCTAGGACGATAGTGCAAAGATGAGCCAAGGATTTGATATTGTCAATCTGGATAATCATGGTATCTAAGTACATGCAGTTCAACGTAATGCAACATATATGGAATCTAATCCAACTAAAATTTTCCAAGTGGTAAGGGAAGTGGAGGGCAACCTAATGTTGTAGCCCAAGAGGGGTCGATTGTCCTTCACGTGGTGGCTAATAGGTAAGGGAGTCATCGGGCAGTGACAATAGTGGAGCAAGGTTTTTAGGATCGTTGACTTGATAATGCTAAAGGTTCTAAAATACTAGGAGGAGTGAACAAAGGGGTTTAAGGATATTAACCATCATGGAGTGAAAATTGCCAAGTCCAGTGATCACAAGGTTGCAACTAGGCCGATTATGATGGAGTGGGTGCAAGAGGTGGTTGCGTCGTTGTTCGCTGATAAGATGGTAGCCAGTACAAGTTTGGAAGGGTCCGGAGTGGACTCTCACCATGTACACATTGATATGATTGATGCACATGAAGATTTGGTAGAGGTCGTAGATCGGGATGGCTTGATGGTCGAGTATTCTCAATAATGTTCTTGTCCCTTTGAATTTGTTTTAATGATGGATTTCATGTTTTGGAACTGTCAAGGAGTAGTGAACCTGACATTTAGAAGATATTTCAAGACTTTTGTGCATGAGCATAGGTCAAAGATGGTTACCTTATTTGAACCGAGGCTTGGCTCGTGGCGAACAAATAAACTGATCTCTAAGCTGGGGTTCTCATAGTCTTTTAGGGTTGAGGCTCATGGTTTTAGTGGTGGGCTTTGGTTACTCTAGGAGAAGGATGTAGAGATGGAGGTGTTGCAGATTGCAAATTAATTCATCCATTGGAATGTCAGAATAAAGATAGTAGTGATTGGATTTTTTTCATATCTGTGCATGCTAGTCCCCAAGCATCGGTGCACAAGAGAGTGTGGAATCAAATTATGGAGGTAAACACATGGGGAGATGTTCCTTGGGTTCTCGGTGGTGATTTTAATGTGATTCTTCACCATGGTGAGCGTATGGGTGGTTCGAATACTCATATAGAAGGTAGTCACCTCTTTGCCGAGTTTTTTTATGTTGTTCTGGTGGATCTAGGGTTCTAGGGGCCGTTTATTACATGGTCTCAGACAAATCTGTATCAGCATTTGGATCGGTGTTTGGTTAATTCTAATTGGGTTTCTACTTTTTTGGATTCTACTATGTTACATTTGGGTAAGTTAGGATCTGATCATCGTCCGTTGTTACTGTGTCTTGTAGAAGTCGATCAGAACATGAATGATAGGCTTTTTTGGTTTGTTGGTGCCTGGTAAGAACATTCGTAGTTCCAAGCTTTTCTTAGCTCGATATAGAAAGGAGAGGTTGACATTGATGCTAATGTTGCGCGTAATAAGTGCTACGCAATTGTGCAAGTATACACGTCGCAAGTTATAGTATAAAAGATATCGTCTCCACAGGGATTGGTGCCACTTCAAGAATCTAGTCTCTTGCACTGTAAAAAGTAAAAACACAAGTAAAGGATTATAGGGGTTTAACTAATAACTAATCTAGAAAGCAAATAAGTAAAAGAATAAATAAGATCAAATGAGAGAGAGATAGGCCAGGTTATCGTGAGTTGAGGTGTGATATCCAATTGGATTGTCTTGGTAAAAGAGTGCACGGGCAACTCAGTTGCCGTGGCAACTTGCACAACGGGGTTGCCTTGGCAACTAATCGATGGTTGCCTGGGCGACTAGTTGGGCAACTACTTGGGCCTCTGGGCAGCAACCATCAAGGTTCGACAGAGCGTTCTTCAATGGTTTCTTCTTATCCCTAAGTCGAAACTCTAGCTACTTGTGCATGCCTTGATAATACATCCCTGCGTGAATCAAGGGTGAACAACAACCAATCTTGCGCTCCTCTTAGCCGTTGAAATCCTTAACTTATTCCTAAGCCGGATTAATCTTCACCATTAATAGATTGAATAAAGATCATATTCATTCGTTTCTTGAATCTAACTCTCCCGATATTAGATAAATAGATGAAATCACGAGATCCTCTCCCAGTTCACTCGCAAACAAGAATAAGAACCAAGAATGAATAAACCTTGAAATAGAAAAGTGCAAACTCTTATTACCTAAACAAAAACCAATAGTTTCTCACAACCACGAAACACAATAACCATAGCCAAGTAGATTTAGTTCATGGCTAGGTTCCAAAGAAACACAAGATAAACAATCCCTAGCATGAACTCAATCGAACAAAAAAGAAAAGGATGAAGAAGGAGGCTTGTCGAAATCCTCCTTGCCCTAGATGCTTGTCAAAAATTCTCTCCTCTTACCCTCTTTAGACTTGTCGAAATTTCCCTAATGCTCTCCCCCTTGGATTGTCGAAATCTCCTTGCTATTTATAGGGCTAGGCCAAAGTCCTTCTTTGAGGAGGAGTTTAAGTTGGAATTAAATTATCTTTAAAGAATATAATTCTTTATTATAATTGTATTCCTACTAGAACTTCTCCTATCTTCTTGGAATTTAATTCTTCTTTAATCTCGGCATGGCAATCAAATTCCTTTGGGTTTGGGCTTTTCTCCACGTCATCTTGGGCTTGTCTAGTCATCAATTTCGACTACCATATCACCTTTACTCTTGTCGACAATTGCCATGGCAACTGGCTCGGCGTCTCCTTCATGCATTGCCCTGGCAACTAGCTCGGCGTCTCCTTCATGCATTGCCCTTGCAACTAGCTCGACATTGCTTTGGCAAGTGATCCTGCACATACACACACAAAGCACACCAAAGCAGCATCTTTTCCACAAAAACTACCAAGTTATGTAATCAAGCTCAACGATGGAAGGAAACATGGATTAATGCATGAATAGCTAATTATGCAACTAATATGAGCCTAAGTCTAACAATAATATGAGTAAAAAGGGTAAGAAAAATAGTACTTTTGAACACTTATCACACCCCCAAACTCGAACTATTGCTTGTCCTCAAGCAATGCAAACTCATAATTACCTGCCAAGACTTCAATTTTCACAAACTTAGCTTTGAATTTGATTTCAATTCTCTGAACCGGGGCACAAAGTATGATTGGCTTTTTATTTTTCGGAAAACTTAGGAGTTACTCAGAATCAAACTATAATGCTTGTGAGTGTGTGCGGAGTTGTGTGCAAGTTGATTTTTCGGATTCTATGCAAACAATAGGTTTTCAAATTACTTCATTGGGTTCTTTTTAACATGTTTTAACTAGAGCCAGTTTTGGGCACCTCTAGTGTTTTGTTTTAGTTTTTTTTTTAGTTTTCTTAAGTTAATTTAATCGCCTAGAGCCAGTTTCGGGCACCTCTAGTTAAATTTTTTTAACACATCCTAGAGCCAGTTTCGGGCACCTCTAGCATTCATCCAATTTTTATTCTAATCCCCCAATTTGTTAATTATCAACCTAAGTTTACTAGAATTCCTTAAATCAATCAAACCACAACAGTGTTTCATCAAATTTAGCATCATAGTAAAATTCTAAGTTTTTCCATGGTTATCCTAGAATAAAAATTCTATCAATTAAGTGCTTTGGCAAAGTCATCATCGAATATTCATCAAATCTAAGCAATTCTTGTTCCAATTAAAGGCATGGCAAGCAATTTATGTATCCTAAATGTAATACTTAAGTGAATGTAACTAAACATGGTAACTACTAATAACAATCCCCCTCAAACTCGAGTGAGGCATTGTCCTCAATGCATGCATAAAATAACGAGAAAAATAAAAATAAAAATAAAAATAAAAATGCATACGATGACTTACTCCGAGAGTTCATCATCGTAGATGATTAGTTTCCTTCTAGTCGGTGTCTTGATTATCTTGCTTGAACGCGATGGTTGTTTTCTTGTTGCCGATGGTGGAATCGATCCTTGTACGGGGTTGTCCTCATCGTCCTTTTCATCAATGTCAATGGCTTTTCGCTTGGAGGATTCAATTGGTGCGGTCTTTGTTGGTTCAATGGAGGACTCGTCCGAATCTGAAAAATCAGAGAATGATTTCGTAGGAGTTGATTTGGGCATAGGTGCTTTACCTTTGGCTTTTGCAGTGGTTGTCGGGATGTCTTTAGCTTTGGTTGTCGTGGCATCTTCAGGGTTGATTGTCGTGGCGTCAGCTTGTGCATGCACGAAGTAGGTTACCGTGGCATCATCTGTTGAGGTCGTCGTGGCGTCTGCTTCATTGGTTGTCGGGGCAAGGATCTCGGCGGGGAAAATTGGGAACGACACGTGATTGTCCGGGTACTTCTCTAGGATGACTTGGGTGATGGCATTGTTGTGCTCCTTCATGTACCGCATGAACATTAGTTGCCGGTCTTCAATTTGCCTTAGGTGGCTTGCCAATGGGTGCAAAAGTGCTTCAAAGTGTCCCGGGGTTGGTGGCCGAGTTGCCCTGGCGTTAGGTGCTTGGGCATTAGAGATTGCCGCGGCGGCAGGAGTTGCCGTGGCAATTGGAGGCCTTGAAGAATCTCCCGGTGCCTCTCCCATTAGCTTTCGGATTAGTGCTTGATTCCAACCAGACTTGGGTAGGACCTTTTCATCGGTGGACTCACTCGGGACATGCATCTCCTTGCAAAGATTAGAAATTAAGCAAGGGAAGAAAAGAGAACCCTTATCTTTTGAGCTGCATACAAAAATCTCATCACAAATAATTTTTCCAATGTTAATGATGCAATTATGCAAAATAGAATGTATGAGCAAAAGACGTGGTATATCAACGGTAGTATTGTGTGTGGAGGGCATTAAAGAAGTTTTAACAAACTTATTCCATAGTTTTGCCTCGGGTTTAAGCCGAAGGCGATTTACTGTGCCCTTATATTTACCGTCGTTCCAATGAGTTCCCGGTTGAGTGAGTTCTTGAAGCACCTTGTCGAGTTGCTTGGGATTGATTTGGTCAATGAAGGCTTGATGCTCGTCCTTCTCAATGTAAAGTCCGTAAAAGGTGTTGATGCTTTCGGGACTTATAAGTATGGCCTTGTCACGAACAAAAACATAAGGATTATCCGGGTTAGGTGAGTGAGCATAGAATTCTCTTACCCATGAGATGTTACCCGGTTCCGGTTGATGGCAAAAGATTTTCCACTTTTGATGTGCAATCCTCTCGAAGATGAATGGTTCAAGGCCGAAATCTTGATGAGAGTTGGAGTATTCAAAGCCTTGTTCTTCATGAATTTTCCGGCTTTCAAACTTGGATCGAAATCTTTCTTGAACCACCGATGTAGCAAACTTCTTGTATCTTGGTTCTTTGGATGAACTAAAAGTTTAATCTTGGATGCCATGGATGATCTTGGTTGTGAGTAAAAACAAAGAAAAGAAAAGAAAAGAAACTAAAAAGTTGCAAGATATAAAGTAGGAATAGGTTAAGGGTGATGGGTTTTATAGAAAATATAGGTGGGTGGGATTAGGGGAAAACGAAAAAGGGTTTAGGGTTTGGTAGAAGTTGTCGACAAGGGGGTTTTGGTTAGGATGAATTGGAGGCTTTATATAAGCCTTAGATTCAGCCCATTAGTTTCCTTGTTGAAGATGTTCTCCTACTTGGTTTAGAATTCCTTCTTTATCTTGAACTTCTTTTCCTACAATTCAAAGACAAATCAAATAAGGATTAAAATTAAAGATAAACTAATAAAGAAAATAAATAAAGATGTGTAATAGGATTCTTAAACTTGAATAAAAAAAATCTATCCTAAAACTACTAATAATCTGAAAAAAAAATCAGAAATAAAATAAAATAATTAATTAATCGAAAAATAAAAATAAAAATAAAAATAAATAAAAATAAAAATAAAAATAAAAATATCAAAAGGTAGAGCATGCTCATGCATCTCCTAAGTTGACCACTTCCTTGTTACGTTCCACATGGGCACCATTGTAGTGCTTCAATCTTTGTCCATTAACTTTGAATTCATGGTTGTCAGAGATGGACTTGATTATCACGACGCCATGGGAGAATGGTTTGACGACTTCAAATGGTCCCGACCATCTTGATTTCAGCTTTCCCGGGAAAAGTTTTAGCCGAGAATTGAATAGGAGAACTAGTTGCCCTGGCGTGAATTGCCGTGGCAATAGTTTCTTGTCATGCCATCGCTTTGTTTTCTCCTTATAGATTCGTGCATTGTTATAGGTGAGTGCACGAAATTCTTCTATCTCATTGAGATCCATCAAACGCTTTTGTCCGGCACTTTCCCAATCCATATTCACGGTCTTGATTGCCCAGTATGCCTTGTGTTCGATTTCCACCGGTAGATGACATGTTTTACCATAGACAAGTCGGAATAGGGACATACCTAAGGGTGTTTTGAATGCAGTGCGATATGCCCAAAGTGCGTCATCTAGTCTTAATGACCAATCCTTCCTTGAGGGATTTACGACTTTCTCGAGTATACCCTTCAATTCCCGGTTGGAAATTTCTGCTTGCCCGTTGGTTTGTGGGTGATATGCCGTGGCGATCTTCTGTGATATGCCGAAGCGTTGCAACATCTTGGCAATTAGTCTGTTGTCAAAATGCTTGCCTTCATCGCTGATAATTGCTCTTGGCATCCTAAACCGTGTAAATATGTTTTTCTGCAAGAATCGTTGCACGGTCTTGGAATCGTTGTTGGGAACTGCAGCTGCCTCAACCCATTTAGACACGTAGTCGACGGTAAGTAGAATGTAGAGGTTGCCGAATGAAGATGGGAAAGGTCCCATAAAATCGATCCCCCATACATCGAACAATTCCACCTCGATGATGTTCTGGAGCGGCATCTCATGTCGTCTAGAGATATTGCCCGTCCTCTGGAAACGATCACATTGCTTGTAAAAGTCTTGGGCATCTTTATACAATGTTGGCCAATACAAACCGGATTGCAAAACTTTGGCCGCGGTACGAGTTCCTCCAAAATGTCCTCCATAGGGTAAAGAATGGCATTGCCGGAGTACATTCTGTTGCTCTTCTTCAGGGACACATCGGCGTATAACCTGATCTGCACATTGTTTAAACAAAAGAGGCTCGTCCCAAAAGTGATGCTTAGCATCATGGCGGAACCGCTTCTTCCCTTGGTGAGTAATGCTATAAGGAAAAATACCACAAACAAGGAAATTAACTAAATCCGCGTACCATGGTATTGCCGAGGCATGTGCTGCCGTGGCGACTGCTCCCAAGATTGCCGAGGTGTGCGCGTCAAAGACTGCTGCGGCGTCGAGAGTTGCTGAGGCGTGTGCATCCATGGTTGCCGAGGCGTCGAGGGTTGCCAAGGCGTCAAGGGTTGCTGAGGCAACTAAAATTTGTTCATCCAGGAATGCATCGCATATCTCTAGATCCGCGTCCTCCTCCCTATTGCCTTCTTGTGTAGCATCAACATTTTGATCAGCTTCTTTTCTTGGTCGATTGACTAGCCAATTGGCCTTTTCTTGTTGTTCCTCATCGACCGATTTTTCATACTCCTCAGGTTCCTTTTGCTTGGCAATGTAGTTGCTGAGGCAACTAAATTCCTTGTCGAAGTTAAACTCAGCTGTGGCATGAAGAAGTTGGCATTCTTCTGGATCATCGACATGCCTTATTGTTTGGAACACATTTAGTTTAACTTGCTGGTCATTCACCCTCATTGTGAGTTCTCCCTTTTCAACATCGATCAAGGTTCTCCCTGTTGCTAGGAATGGTCTCCCGAGAATGATGGGTGCATGTTCATCTGCTTCGCAATCCAAAACAATAAAGTCAGCGGGAAAAATAAATTTACCAACTTTTACCAGTATGTCCTCGATTTTTCCCTCTGGATGCACATATGATCTGTCGGCTAGCTGTAGCATAACTGTTGTAGGTCTTGCCTTCCCGATTCCTAGTTTCTGGAAAACCGATTTAGGCATCAAGTTTATGCTAGCCCCAAGGTCGCATAATGCTTTCCCGACATAGTGATTTCCAATGGAACAGGGTATTGTTAAACTTTCGGGATCCTTCAACTTGGGTGGCATACGATTGTGCAACATTGCCATGCATCCCTCTGTTGCGGCAACTGTTTCAAACTCTCCTAGCCTTGTTCTCTTGGACACAATGTCTTTAAGAAACTTGGCATAGTTTGGCATTTGTTCAATTGCTCCCACCAGTGGCAAGTTGATGTGGACTTGCTTTAGGATATCAAGAAACTTCTTGAATTGGTATTCTTGCTTTTGTCGCTTCAACCTTTGTGGGAATGGTGGTGGAAGTCGGATATCTTTGATCCTTTCATTGGTTTGAAACCTGATTGACGGCATTGCCGGACACATCGGAGTTGCCGAGGCATTATCAACTGGGGTTGCCGAGGCATGCTTATCATAAGTTGCCGAGGCGTCTTTATCGTCGGTTGCCGAGGCATGCTTATTGCGGTTGCCGCGACAATTCTGGTTCAGCATCCGAGGCTTTGCCGCTAGGTTCGTCCCCGATCTTTCGTGGAGTTTTGTTTGACGAGCGGGTTTGAACCTCTCTAAGTTGTTGGCCACTTCTAGTGGTGATTGCCTTACATTGCTCATGGCCAGTTCCTCTTGCGACTTCAGTATCGCTAGGTAAACCTCCTTGTGGTCTAGTATTCAGATTTTGAGCAAACTGTCCGACTTGATTTTCCAATGATTTGATTGCCGCCTCTTGGTTTTGCAATCTCATCTCGGTCCTGTTAATAAAAGCATCAGTTCTTTTTATGAAATTACTATTCTCAGCCATATAAGATTCAGTTTTCATCATAAAAGCATTTAGAGAATTTTCCAAAGAACTAGATGTCGTCGGTTGTTGCTGTGGCATCTGTTGCCGTGGCATATTCTGCTGGAATCCCGATGCTTGTGCATTCTGATTGTTCTGGTTTAGAGCATTGTTGGGATTACTCCATGAAAAATTTGGGTGCTTCTTCCAAGCTGGATTGTATGTATTGGACATCACGTTATTGCTCCGATTGTAATTCCCCATATAGAAGCTAGATTCCGGATTCTGCATACATTCAGAAGAATTATGGTTATCACCACATAACTCACAAAAAGAATCCATTACCTTGACTTCATGTGTGTTGTTTGGTTTTTGCATGTTCTGGACCATCTTGGTTAAAGTGGCCAATTATGCCGAAATTGAATCTGATGATCCTAGTTCATGTATTGTGGCTTGGCGTCTAACTCCTCCTCTTCTAGTAGATGGGAATTGATAGTCATTCTTGGCCAGCCTGTTTAAAATTTGATTGCTTCCTCCGGCGACTTATCTAGGAGTATGCTGTTTGCCGAGGCATCTAGCATCATCCTTGTTGGTGTATTCACGGCGTTGTAAAACATTGTTACTTGAGTCCATACCGGGAATCCGTGTAGGGGGCATTTGTGTAGAAGTTCTCTATATCGCTCCCAAGCCTCGTACATGGATTCATCATCTACCTGCCGAAAAGAAGTAATGTCGTTACGAAGCTTATTAGTCAAATTTGTAGGATTAAATCTAGCAAGGAAATCACGACAAAGATCAGTCCAAGATGCTATGGATCCGGCAGGAATGCTATTCAACCATGCTTTCGCCCTATCCCTCAGTGAATAGGGGAATAATCTTAATCGTAGGACATCGGGGGTGACTCCGTGTATCTTGAATGAGTTGCAAATCTCAAGGAAAGATTTCAGATGTTGCCGTGCATCTTCAGTTGCTGAGCCGCCAAATTGACCTATTGTGTTGATCATATTAAACATTACCGGTTTCAACTCAAATTGGTCGGCTTCAATTTCAGGTGCGACAACTCCTAGGTTAAGTCCATCAAGATCTTCTTCAAGATAGTCTCGAATAGTTCTGTTTCGTGCAAGAATCACTCCTCCTCCTGCTCGAACATCTTGATTCATATTGCCATCTTGATTTGCCATTGCTTCTCTTATCCTTCGTCTAAGTCTTTGTAAGGTTCGTTCGATTTCTGGATCAAACGGATATTCTGGTGAAGTTGGTCTCGCCCTGGTCATATACCAATGCAAAACCAAAGTTTGTTAGCCCTTTGAATTTTAAACAAGAAAAGTAAAAAGAAAGTGCAAGAAAGTAAAAACAAAGTTGCTATTGCCAATCCCCGGCAACAGCGCCAAAAACTTGTTGCGCGTAATAAGTGCTACGCAATTGTGCAAGTATACACGCCACAAGTTATAGTATAAAAGATATCGTCTCCACAGGGATTGGTGCCACTTCAAGAATCTAGTCTCTTGCAATGTAAAAAGTAAAAACACAAGTAAAGGATTATAGGGGTTTAACTAATAACTAATCTAGAAAGCAAATAAGTAAAAGAATAAATAAGATCAAATGAGAGAGAGATAGGCCAGGTTATCGTGAGTTGAGGTGTGATAGCCAATTGGATTTTCTTGGTAAAAGAGTGCACGGGCAACTCAGTTGCGGTGGCAACTTGCACAACGGGGTTGCCTTGGCAACTAATCGATGGTTGCCTGGGCGACTAGTTGGGCAACTACTTGGGCTTCTGGGCAGCAACCTTCAAGGTTCGGCAGAGCGTTCTTCAATGGTTTCTTCTTATCCCTAAGTCGAAACTCTAGCTACTTGTGCATGCCTTGATAATACATCCCTGCGTGAATCAAGGGTGAACAACAACCAATCTTGCGCTCCTCTTAGCCGTTGAAATCCTTAACTTATTCCTATACGGGATTAATCTTCACCATCAATAGATTGAATAAAGATCATATTCATTCGTTTCTTGAATCTAACTCTTCCGATATTAGATAAATAGATGAAATCACGAGATCCTCTCCCAATTCACTCGCAAACAAGAATAAAAACCAAGAATGAATAAACCTTGAAATAGAAAAGTGCAAACTCTTATTACCTAAACAAAAACCACTAGTTTCTCACAACCACAAAACACAATAACCATAGCCAAGTAGATTTAGTTCATGGCTAGGTTCCAAAGAAACACAAGATAAAAAATCCCTAGCATGAACCCAATCGAACAAAAAAGAAAAGGATGAAGAAGAAGGCTTGTCGAAATCCTCCTTGCCCTAGATGCTTGTCGAAAATTCTCTCCTCTTTGCCCTCCTTGGACTTGTCGAAATTTCCCTAATGCTATCCCCTTGGATTGTCGAAATCTCCTTGCTATTTATAGGGCTAGGCCAAAGTCCTTCTTTGAGGAGGAGTTTAAGTTGGAATTAAATTATCTTTAAAGAATATAATTCTTTATTATAATTGTATTCCTACTAGAACTTCTCCTATCTTCTTGGAATTTAATTCTTCTTTAATCTCTGCATGGCAATCAAATTCCTTTGGGTTTGGGCTTTGCTCCACGTCATCTTGGGCTTGTCTAGTCATCAATTTCGACTACCATATCACCTTTACTCTTGTCGACAATTGCCATGGCAACTGGCTCGGCGTCTCCTTCATGCAGTGCCCTGGCAACTAGCTCGACGTCTCCTTCATGCATTGCCCTGGCAACCAGCTCGGCATTGCTTTGGCAAGTGATCCTGCACATACACACACAAAGCACACCAAAACAGCATCTTTTCCACAAAAACTACCAAGTTATGTAATCAAGCTCAACGATGGAAGGAAACATGGATTAATGCATGAATAGCTAATTATGCAACTAATATGAGCCTAAGTCTAACAATAATATGAGTAAAAAGGGTAAGAAAAATAGTACTTTTGAACACTTATCAGCTAACATTTAGGTGTTTCAATCTGAGGTACACAAGTGGAATAGAGAAGTGTTTGGGATCATATGTGTCCGTAAGAGGAAAATCATGGCTAGATTACGTGGAATTGATAAAGCACTTAATCAATACCATTTGAAATCTCTTGTTCACCTAGCGAATAAGCTTCGGAAAGAGTTGGAGTTGGTTTTGGATTAGGAGAAGAGCTTGTGGATGCAAAAGGTTAGTTCCAATTGGGTGAAGTGTGGCGATCGGAATACAAAATATTTCCATGCTTCCACCATGGTACAACATAGAGTTAATATGATTTTAGCTTTGAGAGATGTGGACGGTACATGGAACTCAAATAGGGATAACCTTCAAAAATTGGCTTTTTATTTTTTCCAATCTCTCTTTACGAGTTCAGTGACGCGTAGGGATTTGTATGAGGTTCGAGGACATTTTTCAGCCTTGTTGATGTATGATCTAGAGGCTATGGGAGTTGTGGTGATCGATGAGGACATTTGGAATGTTTTACATAATATGGGGTTGTTGAAGGCACCGGGGGTTGATGGCTCACATGTTTTGTTTTTCTAAAGAAATTGGGGTATCGTAGGAAAATATATGTGCTGGAGTATTCGTGTGGTGTTTGAGGGTGGCTTGTTACCAGTCTCATATAATCGTACCTTATTAGTGCTCTTGCCAAAGGTCGCATTGCCGGAGTCAATCTCTCAATTTCGACCAATTAGTTTTTGCAATATGGTGTACAAAATTCTCTCTAAAGTGATCATGATTAGGCTCAAATCGTTCTTTCCAATTGGGTGTCGGTGAACCAAACAAGTTTTGTGTCTGGGAGATCAATTGTGGATAATATTATGATCATGCAGGATATAATTCACTCCATGTGAGGTAAGAAGGGCCGTAAGGGATGGATGATGATCAAGATTGATCTTGAGAAAGCCTATGATCGCCTTGAATGGTCATTCATTGAGGATACATTGATTGATGTGGAGGTTTCAATTTATTTACTTTCAATAACTATGTAGTGTGTGTCATCAGTGTCTACACAAATTATTTTGAATGGATCGGTGATAGAATCATTTCGCCATCGCGTGGGTTAAGACAAGGAGATTCGTTGTCCCCTTATTTTTTTGTGTTTTGTATGGAGAGACTTGCTCAGGCAATCCAGAGTAAGGTTCAGGATAAGTGTTGGCGTCCGTTTCGCACGTTCAAACTTAGTCCAGGTATATCTCATCTTTTCTTTGTCAATGACAAGATTTTGTTTGCAGAAGAGTCTTTGGACCATCTTGAGGTAATTTAAAGGGTTCTTACTTGGTTTTGTGAGGTATCTGGCCATAAATTAAGCTTGGCTAAAACTACAATCTTCTATTCAAGGAATGTGCAAAGGGAGTTACGTGATTATATTAGTACGCATTTGGGTTCTTGGAGGTAGTGGATCTTGGTAAATACCTCAGGGTGTCAATCCTTCATAAGCGAGTCACTACTTCTTCTTATAAGTATTTAGTGCAAATGGTCCAACGTAAACTAAATGGGTGGAAGGCGAAGATGTTATCGTTGGTTGGGCGTATGTTTTTTGATAAATAAGGTTTTCTTATTCATCCAAAATAACCATCATGTACAAACTCAAATCAAAACTAAAACAGGCTATACCAGCCTATGCATATGGAGAGAAAGAAAACTAAACAATCCCCCACTCCATGGCAAGAGCAGAAGAAGATTGAGTAAATTTAGTATACCCAACAAGCTTCATTCTAACATCCTTCTTTATCAAGGAGACAATTGCATCAACTTGTCGAGGCTGCCTTCCATGCACCCTACAATTCTTTTCTTGCTATATGTAATAAAGGAAACCGTACCAAGCCAGGCGAAGTATAAGAGCCACGAGAGACCTACCCTTGCCATGTGTTTGCATCCACTAGACCATACTCGACCAAGTCCCTAACTGTATCCCCAGGTGACAAGCCAAGAGTATTCCCAACCAAACTTGCCGAGAGAAAACACACCCGGTAAATAGGTGATCTTGAAACTCAATGGTACATTACACAATAAACATTTTGAGTCAACTTGCATCCCTCATCGCAACATCCTTGACCTCGTTGGCAACCTGTCCTAAATCACAAGCCAAGCCATAAAAGAGTGACGAGGCACGTTCATTCTTATGTCAAAGGGCCTCCCAAACCTTCATTGCCTTGAACACTCCACCCAAACCAACCACACTGGCCTAACCATCACGCAACTTCATGATCTTCCTCCAAGCCCAACTAGAAGTACTCTTAACAGTTTCTTGCCAGATTGATCTCCCTTTTAAAATATATCTCTCAATCCTGGCAACCCATAGAGAACCTGTTTAAACAAACTAGAGCCATAAACATCTCATCATACAAACACGATTCCAAATAGATATTCTCTCCCAACTAACGCAGACTCCCTTATTCGATCCCTTTAAACCCTTCTAAAGTATAGAATTACACAAGCTCTCAATCTGTCTCACAACTTTTGAATGCAAAATAAACACCCGACAACAAAAATTCTGGATGCTAAACAAAATTGCTTGGATAAGTTGTAACCTACCCTCAAATAATAGGCACTTAGAAGGCCAGGATCTAATTTTCTACACAATCCTCCCTATCAAGCCTTTACAATCCCCATCAGAGATTCCTTGTAACCAAAGGAACTCCTAAATATCGAATTGGGAGAGACCCCATCCTGAAACCACTGGACTCAGATATATGCCTAATGTCATCAAATTTCACACTAGCACAATAAAATTTACTCTTAGAAGTGTTCATCTCCAAACCCCAAAATTCTATAAAATAGGGCCATAACATTCTTTACACCCATCATAGCCTCAATAGCCCCCTTGATAAACACAATAAGATCATCATCAAAACATATATGAGTAAGCACAACTCTCTTACACCTAGAATGAAAAGTAAACACATCGTGTTGGCTATTCAAATTCAAAAGTTTGAACAAAACATTTATTACAAGGATAAAAATATAAAGGGATAAGGGGGCCCCTGCCTAACTCTTTTAGCTCTAGATAAAAAACCTACCAATCCACCATAGAGGCTAACAGAGAACCTATAACGAGTGATGCATGCCCGGATCCAACCACTAAACTACACTGGGAAATTGAGAACTCTAAAATGTTAAAAGATAAAACCCCAATTCAAAGAATCAAAAGCTTTCCTAAGATCAACTTTTAAAGCACACCAGGTTGAGAGGTGCTTTCTACCATAGCCGTTCACCAATTCCTATGCCAACAACACATTTTAAACCCAAATCTCTACCAGATAAGAAGGCACTTTGATTAGGCAAGATCAACTTAGACAACCACAACTTTAACCTAGTAGTGCAGCAAGAGATGGGTCTGAAGTCAATAGCAAAAAATAGGGCAGCTGCCTTAGGGACTAAAGTAATGATAGTCGTATTGACGCCAGTAGGTAAAAAACTAGTCAAAAAGAAGCACTTTTCTGCTTGGATAAAATTCTCACCAACAATCCTCCAACACAACTTAAGGAAACTTGTTGGGTAGCCATTAGGGCCAAGGGACTTATTCCCTTTTATGGCAAACAACACATCTTTAATTTCTTTTGAAGTTACAAGAGCCACCAACTGGTCTTGAGCCTTCCTAGAAATTTCTATCCCCATAATCTGCTTTAGCAAGTCATCTGACAAATGAACCACATTTGAATCCATACACTCTAAGGTCTCAAAAAAATGCCTAACTAATTCAGCAAAAATAGCCCAAATGTATCAAGCTTCTGACCCTGAAGATCATGAATCACCTGGATAGAATTTAACGACTACTAGTTGTAACCTGACTAAAAAAATAAGCAGCATTATTATCCCCTTCTCGTATAAATTTAACTCTAGATTTCTGTTTCAAAAATTTTTCTTCAGTTTGAAGAAATTCATTTAGTTCCTTGGAAACTTGCTTTTCCTGAGCAATAAAAGCAGCTGTAGAACACTGCAAAATTTGTTGTTGTACCATTTCAAGCCTACTCTACAAATCACGAACCCTATCAGGAAGTCCTCCATATGAATCTCTATTCATCTTTTTTAAAGGCTCATTCAACCTTTTTAACTTGGTAAACAACACAGTTAATGGATTTCTATCCGTTCACATCTTCCAAGAATATTCTACAATAGCATAGAAATCAGGATGGTCTGCCCAAAAATTAAAGAACTTAAAGGTCCGAGGAGGCCTAACCATGGGAACATCAACCATCACAAAGCAAGGACTATGATCCGAGCATCCAGGCACCAGGAATTCAACCTTAGTATTTGGAAATTTCTGCAACTACCACTGATTCACAAGCATTTTATCAAGCTTACGAGATAAGGGAGCCTCATATCTTCTTTTGCACCACATAAATGCAGCCCCACTATAAGCATGACCAATAACATCTAACTCATCAATGCACTCTAAGAAATCTTGAACTGGACTAGAAATAGTCTGACTACCATTAAAATCCAAACTCTCGTGAGGACCCCTAATAATATTAAAATCCCCAGCAAGGGCCCAAGAAAAATCCCCAACTAAAGCTTTCACCTTTAAGCAAATTATTCCAGAGCCTCTTTCTATCGTCCCTACCATTGGAACCATAGATATTGGTTAAGAAAAATATCACATCCCCTAGTTGCAACAAACAAGTTAAATGTTGATCACTCTTTCTAACTTCTTGCATACTCCAAAAATTTCTATACAAAAACCAGATTCTCCCATTTACAGCATGATTATAACTATGAAAAACTAACCACCCTTGAAATTTTTGAACAATAACAGACATATTCTCCTTATTTACCCTAGTCTCAAGCAAGCACAGAACCTCCACCTTCAACTTTTTCACCAAACTCATAATTTCTGAACCTTTGAGGGATCATTACATCCGCTCACATTTCATGTTAGAAAAGTCATTGTGTATTTTGGAAATTTCCATCCTTACCCTTTTGCTTCTTCCCACCACCCTTTTCGTGCAGCTTCAATTGATTCATAAGAAAAGACACACCATCCCCAACTGCTCTTGTTTTCCTAGGGAAAAATTAGAATCATCTGCCAACAGACTAAACTGATTAGAAGTAGGCAACCCCTTATCCACCACCAAATTCTATTCTAAAGTGTACGGAACCCCTTCTCCACTAACATCGACAGACATGTTTGGAAGAGTCACAACCAACTGATTCTACAAATCATTAATAGCAACATGAGCAATAGATACAACGGGACTAACAACAACAGCAGCAAGACTATTAGTAGGTAAAACAGAATAAGAAGAACTAAGGACATGTGCAACAGAACTAGCAACAAATGCAATAGAACTAGTAACAGATGCAGTAAGAGCAATATGCGCATCAGAGCTAGCCACATCAACTTCAACAAAACTAGCTATATCAATAGCCATAGTATTAGCCTCAACCAAATCAGTCCCAACAATATCCACTACTCCCCCAACAAATGAATGAACAAACATAAATTTTTTCTAGAACATTTCTCTCCTAGATGCCCAAAAATACAACAATGTTTACATCTAGGAGGCGCCCAGACCAATTCTACACCAATATTAATAAAATTTCACTTATTAAGCTTAACAATGATAGACTTAGGCAATTCAAATTTAGCATCAACATTTATACATATTTTAGCAAATTCTAAGCTCTACTTTAAAATAGTGGCGCGATCAGTGTAAAGAGGCTTACCCAACGCACTAGCTATGCAACCAAAACCTTTTTGAGAGAACAACTAAATTGGAACATGCCATAGCTTAATCCAGATAAAGGGTCGAGCTCAAATCTAGAACTTCTAAAACTATCCCATGTATCCATTTCCTCAAAATCAGGGCCTTCTGCTGAATGTGCCACGTTCCAGATTCAAGAACCCAATCCTGAACTTTCTTCAAAGAGAAATTCAAGACATACACAGTTGGAGCCAAAAAATGAATTGTGATGGAACCCTCTCACCCCCATAATTTATCCACAGTTTTCTAGAGGACAACAATAGGAGGAGACATCTACAAAAATTCCCTAAGGGAACGTTCTCTCATTGTTGAACACTATCAGCTAAAATCTCCGATGTAGGTTTCACCAGAACCCGACCATCACGCTCAACCAGAAGGAAGAAAGGTAAAGTCTGGTTTAGAAGATTCTACTCTTTGACAACACCAGAATCCCCACCAATGCCACAATCCTCATGCCTATAACTATTAGGATCAACACTCTACTTCTCAGCTTGCAACGAAAAAAATCACAATATCCAACCATGAACAAGCTCACAAAAAGGAACTAAAAGAAGAGATTGCAAGAAAACAAGAATGAAACAAAAAATCGAGCAAAAAAACACAAGAAGAAGAAGAAGAAACCAAAAATCTCTACAGGCGCACTTTAGTCATGCTAACATACTCCCCTAGAGATCACTTTATCTGTGGGCTTTAACTTTCAATCACTCAAAGGTTGCACCAGCCGAGAATCGTTGGCTGGGCGTATTATCTTGGCCAAGGTTGTCCTTTTTGCAATACCAACATATACAATGAAATCAACTATTTTACTCAAGAAGACATGCTTGGAATTGGAGAAATTGATTTGAAATTTTGTTTGAGGTAGCTCACCAAAGAAAGGGGCGTGCACCTAGTCCGATGGGATGCAATTTGCAAACTGATAGCACAAAAAGGGTTAGGTTTTCGTAGTTTATATCTGCAATACAATGCGTTACTTATGAAAATTGGGTTTAATCTTATTGCTCATAAGGAGGCATTGTGGGTTAAATTTTTACGCGCCAAGTATAAGTGTCATGTGTAATATCTCGAAAATCGGCCTAGTCAAGATTCAGTTTCTGGTAATCAAAAAATTTGTTTTCGATTGAGTAAGAAAGGTATTAAAATATGAGTAATGGACTGGAATCGATTAATTATTGGATCATTGTTAAGTATTGGGACTAAATCATAAAGATTGGAAAAATGTAGTTATTGGTTAAAATTTAGTAATAAAATATAAAATGATATAGATTTAAGTTATGACTAAAAGCAAGGAGTAAAGATGTAATTAGACCACCTAGTGACTAAATTGAAAAGAATGAAAGTATGATTAGTGACTAAATTAGAAAGATTCAAAGTTAAGGTGCTATAGTATAAAAGTTAAGAATTTCAAAGACCTAGGGTGTAAATTGACCATGACCTTTCTCCATAGAAATGAAAGGTTCTTGGAGGACTAGGTGTTAAATTTACCCATTGTCATAAAAATGTATAGGTGTCAAGTGGTAATGGTTTGTAAAAGATGGAAAAGGATGATAATGATGTCGATATGGTTGTTTATAAAAAAAAGAAATAGAAAAGAAATAAAGAATAGATTCCACCATGGGGCAAAAACAAAAGAAAAGGGAATTGCTATCTCATCTTTATCTTCTTCTTTAGTTTGAATAAGCAAGCACCTACCCATGTGTAAGCACACACCTCCATTGATAAAGCTTTGGAAGCTTAGCTTTTCCATAGAATTCTTATTCCCCTTCCACTCTAATTGTAACCCCCTCGACCCGGCCTAGACGCCCTACTGAACCGAGATAACTACATTAGGTTTGTTGAAGCAAACCGGAGAATAATTACGAAAAACCTATTCGTTTTTTCCTTTTATCTTAGCTAGATGCAAGTTATTAAACTCATATATATATAATTGCAGCGGTTGAATTTTTAAAGAAAATGGATTTCATGGAAAGGCCTCCAATTACATAACATACACTTTTGGGGGCTAAATTGAAAAACTGATAATTTTAGGCACCAAAACTGAAATTAAAGTTACCGATCCTCAATTAGTCTATTTACATGCTCACATGACAAATTCCAGGTTGTTACGATCATTCAAACTCATACAATTGCATTCATATAACTCAAAGACCAAGATGAAAGAAATAGAAACCTTCAAAGATTCCCAAAATAACCAATTTAACGGTATTCGTATCGGTACGCGTACATGTGTTTCGATACACCCTTGTGAGTTTAAAAACTCATATACCAGTAGCTAAAACTCATACCGAAACGATTACTCGTGTATCAAAACGCCTGGCCAAAATGCCTAAGACCTTATTGGAACACTTGCTCGAGTACCAAAACGCTATGCCTGAAAAGGCTTATCCGTATCGAAATGCCCTTCTGTGTATCGAAACGCTATGCCTGAAATGGCCTAGCCGTATCGGTACGGAGATACCTGTTTCGATACGCCTGGATATGTAATGTCCCAAATTGCTATCTAAACACACTTTGATAATAACCACAACACTCCAACATGCCTCAAACACTTATACAACAACACTAAGGTACAATACCATCCAAAGCATCACAGATTCAACAACCACTTATGGCATTTATACTACTCAAGACTCTCTATAGGCATGCATCCTATTATCAATTCACCAAGCATCCAAGACTCACATTTGATACAATTAAGGCATACTCAGCATGCTTGCATATTTATAGCATCATACCAAACTTGCTTGAATCATCAAAACATGGTAACCACACCAAATTAACTAGATGCATTCCTAAGCACACATCTAACGTCAAGATAGGCAAAATAATTCACACAAGTCTAACAACAACAAACCAACATAAACTCCAGCACTTCACGTGCTTAAAAACCATGGGAAAATAAAATTACAAATCCCCAAAATATGGCGAACACATTGCCTTATTAACTGGAATCATAAACCGAGTTCATACTCAAGGTAGTCTTTGTCTTGGGATCACTTAAGCCTTGACCTTGCAGCCCTCAAACCTTAATGCTCTGCATCATTAAAAAAAAGAGCGTAAGCACACATGCTTAGTGAGGATGCTCATAAAACAACGATGCATTAAAACATTTGAAATCAAAACACTTGTTTCTAAAACATGCTTACAACCAAAGCACTTTCCTTGTCTCAAACCGAGACATGCATAAACACCCTTATGCAACATCATATACTTATTCCATACTTAGATCCCAAAGCATTAAATCATAAACCATGATTAAATCCCAAAGAATTATTAATAAACCATGCTTAAATCCCAAAGCATTATATAAGAGGTTCAACACGTGAACTTTCACATATATTGGCATTAATAGTGACCCGTATAGACTACCCTCTATCCAACATATCGGATACACGGATCTCTCATACCATGCCTAGTTAAACCGCATAATATTCCCAAACCCTGCCTAGTTAAACTGCAAGATTTGGCAGCCTCGCCTAGTTAAACCGCGAGATTTACCACCCTTGCCTAGTTAATCCGCAAGTATACCGACCTTGACTAGTTAAACCACAAGATCACCATAAAATTGGGTTGCCTAGTTAAACCGCATGCCTAATGAGGTTCCCAACAGTCCGAGTGGCCTTGTAAAATCGCCATCCCTTAAGGACCTATGGCCATTTATAGTGCACTTTAATCCTATGACATGCCAACTATATCTGATTGTTTCTTACCTTGTCACATAGCCAATATATCATTTACAAAACCATTTACCTGTTGTTTTTCAATGCATTAAACCAAAACCACCACATATGCAATCCACATTGCCCAAAGCAATACCCCATTCCCAACCGGAATGAAAACCAATACTCACTAACATTTATATACATAAAATCCATTGCATATATGTTCATAACCATGCATTAACAGTAGTAAATTAAACCATGTTTAACACCAAAACATGAAATCAACATGCTCATATCTAAACCGATATTCAAGAGCGAAATAAGGGAAACTTACTTATGAGCTTAGGTAAGTGTTTCATGCTTACCCTAAACTCCCAACAACCTTTATTAAACCTTTTAAAGGCGTTTAAACCAATTTCCTCTCACCGGTACACTTCGCTTTGCTCGCCAATACGAATCGAGCTTTTGGCAAGCAACAATCAATGTTAAACTCCGTCGCCTTGATGATCCCCTGTTTTACCAACATAAAACCAGAGGATAAATGCATTAATATGCATTCAAACCATTGCCTAACAGCAATCTCTCGTAACTCTCAAGTTACCCACTCAACAACCATCCTAAACATATCTAAAACATCATCAAACCCTTCCAAAACTTAACCCAGCCACAATGTAATGACTCAAACCATCAAACTTCATCAATTAACATCTAAAACCATTTCCCCAACATCTTTTTACTTCCAGCAATGATTAAACACCAAAATCATCACACAAACCCTTAACTAACAACCTTAAATATTGGAGATTCAGCTAGTTCCGAGATTACAATGTTAAATCCAAACTTTTAACATCCATTAACATCAAAATCATGATCTATTCTGATCTAAAACCCAGCAAAACATATCCACTTCGAAAATATACCAATTTCATCAATCAAAACACAATTAAACCAATTTTCCTTAATTAAACTATCAAAACACATTAGAAAACCATTGCAAAGGATCAAGAACTTTTGAATTTCAGTAAAGAACCTTTCATTAGAGGAGAAGAACAAATCCTTACCTCTAATGTTGATTTCTCGCCTTAATTGCTTAGTAAAACATGAAAATTAAGAGAATAACATTGAGTATTTGATGAAGAAGCGTTAGGAAATCAATTGGAAATCAAAACCTTTGATTTTTACCTGAAAAAATTAAAGTTGGAAAGGTGTTTGGCTGGAGAGAAATTGAGAGAAAGAAGTTGCAAAGTTGTTACGTGAATTTTGTTAAAAGTCTAAAATGTGATTTATTAATTCTCTCCACTTTTAAAGCCTTTTTAAAACCACTTTAAAATCAATTAATTAAATGGAGAAATCTGTTAAAAATATCTAGGATATTTAGCACCTTAAAGATTCAAAGTTTTGATCCTTTTCAAAACAGTCATTAAAAATAGTTTTCAAAGTTTGCATTTTGGTCACTAGTCCAAAATGTCCAATTTCCAAATCTCATTTTCCAAAATTGATTTTACCACAATTATTATCATATTAAATAAAAATGTTTTACAACATTTTCCATATTTTTATCACCTTTAAAAACATTTAATCTGATTTAATCCTAAAACTAACTCGAACCTCTAATACCGGTCCACCGGACCTCCGAACCAACCTTTAAACCATCCAAGCCCAAAACCGGGGCATTACAACTCTCCCCCTCTTAAGAAATTTCATCCTCGAAATTTACCTGGAGGAAAAAGATGTGGAAATTGCTCCATCATATCCGCTTTACTTTCCCAAGTGGCTTTCTCGACACCTCGATGCCGCCACAAGATTTTAACAAATTCTATCGTCTTGCCACGAAGAACCTTACTGCTGGAATAAGGATTTCTACTGGCTCTTCGTCATAGGATAAGTCCGGTCTCAACTCAATATGCTCCACCGGCATAACATGCGATGGATCTGACCGATACATCTGCAACATAGATACATGGAACACGTCATGTATTTTCTCAAGCTCAGGAGGTAACCTCAACCGATAAGCCACAAGACTTACACGCTCCACAATCTCATATGGTCCAATAAACCCCGGACTAAGCTTACCCTTACGTCTGAACCGCATCACCTTCTTCCATGGTGACACCTTCAAGAATACACGATCGCCCACCGCGTATTCAATTTCCCTATGCTTCAAATCGAGTAAGATTTCTGCCAATCCACAGTCGCTTTCAAGCGATCACACACAAGCTTTACCTTTTCATCTGTGTCTTTCAACACACGCAGCAAGGAAACATGCTTTTCCCCTACATCAGCCCAACATAGGGGCGTACGACACCTCTGGCCATACAATACCTCATATGGTGCCATCAGTATGCTTGCTTGATAGCTATTATTGTGCGCGAATTCAACCAAAGGTAGATGTTTCTCCCAAGTTCCTTGAAACTCAATAATACAACACCTCAGCATATCCTCCAAAATCTGGATAACCCTCTCAGTCTGTCCATCTGACTGAGGATGATACGCGATGCTAAAATTCAATCTTGTACCTAAAGCCCGGTGCAGACTCACCCAAAATCTTATTGTGAACCTCGGATCCCTATCTGAAACAATAGACTTTGGTACCTCGTGCAGACGCATGATCTCAGAAATGTACAAATCCGCTAACTTGTCCAAGGTGTACGTCGTATATACTGGCAAAAAATGTGCACACTTCGTAAGCTAATCCAAAATCACCCAAATAGAATCCTTTTTAGCCGGTATCAAAGGTAATTCTGACACAAAATCCATGGTGATTCTCTCTCATTTCCATTTTGGAATTCTCAACGGTTGCAACAATCCAGATGGAAACTGATGTTCAGCCTTAACCCGTTGACATACCATACACATAGAAACAAACTCTGCCACATCCTTTTTCAAACCAACCCAATAGTACACTTCCCTTAAATCATGATACATTTTGGTACTACCGGGATGCATAGCAAAGGACTATAATGTGCCTCTGTCAAAATAGTGTGGCTCAACTCCAGATCATCCGACACCACTATACGACCCTTAAAACACAAAACACCATCGACATCAAAATGAAAATCTATCAGATTACCATCCGCTATGTCCTTAACATAAGGAACCAAAGAATCATCAAATGGTTGCTTAACTTTAATCATCTGCGACAACGTAGGCTTAACCTACAACTCAGCCAACAAACTACCTTCTCGTGTCTCGCTCAACCTCGCAAACATCGCTCTAAGCTCAACAGTAACCTTACGACTCAGCGCATCCGCCACCACATTGGCTTTTCCAGGATGATACTCGATTGTTAAGTCGTAATCTTTAAGCAACTCTAACCATCTTTGTTGCCTAAGGTTCAAATCCTTTTGAGACATCAAATATTTCAAACTCTTATGGTCCGTAAAAACCACACACTTTTCACCATAAAGGTAGTGTCTCCAAATTTTCAAGGCAAAAACCACAGACGCAAGCTCCAAATCATGAGTTGGATAGTTGAGCTCATGAACCTTCAGCTGTCTCGACGCATAGGCCACAACCTTTCCATCCTGCATCAGCATACAACCCAAGCCCACATACGATGCATCACTATAAACCATAAACTCCTTCCTAGATTCAGGTTGAATCAACACAGGAGCATGTGTCAAAACCTCCTTCAACTTCTCAAAACTCTATTCCTGCATCTCCGTCCACACATATGAAATATTCTTTTGCAACAACTTCGTCAACGGTGCTACAATACTCGAAAACCCATCTATAAAGTGACGGTAATAACCAGCCAACCCAAGAAAACTGCGAACCTCCGAGACAAACTTAGGTTGCTTCCAATTGAGAATAGCCTCAATTTTCTATGGATCAACACGAATACCCTTCGTAGAAACCACATGACCTAAAAACATCACCTCTTTGAGCCAAAACTCACACTTGATCAACTTGGCATACAACTGATTATCCTTCAACACTTGCAACACAATCCGCAAATGCTGATCATGCTCCTCCTCGGTATGAGAGTACACTAGTATATCAATGATAAAAACCACCATAAACTGATCAAGGTACTCATGAAACACCCTATTCATCATGTCCATGAAAGCAGCCGGGGCATTCATCAACCTAAACGGCATCACCAAAAACTGGTCGTGCTCATACCTCGTACAAAATGTAGTTTTATGCACATCAACATCCTTAACCTTCAACTGGTAACACCTCGATCTTAAATCAATATTTGAAAACACCGTTGCCCCGTGAAATTGATCAAACAAGTCATCAATCCACGGCAACGGGTACTTGTTCTTCACTGTCAACTTATTCAGCTGACGGTAATCAATGCACATACGCATCGATCCATCCTTCTTCTTCACAAAAAAATTAGTACCTAAGGCGAAATACTAGGTCGAATGAACCCATGATCCAACAACTCCTGAAGCTGTATTTTTAACTCTTTTAACTCTTTTGGTGTCATCCGATAAGGAACAATAGACACCGGAGTCGAACCCTCATACATCTCTATGCTGAATTCCACCTCTCTATTAGGCGGTAAACCTGGTAACTCTTCAGGAAATACCTCTGAAAATTCACACACAGTCCGAATGTCCTGCACTCGAACACCCTTGACCTCCAGATTCATAACAATAGCCAAATAAGCTTGGCAGCCATCAAACATCATCTTATATGCTCGAGTAGTCGAAACAATATTGGATAAGAACTTCACATTCTCACCAACCACCACAACTTCATAATCATTGGCTAACTTCAAGGAAATCCTTTTAGATTCACAATCCACCGCCGCCTTGTGCTCACTTAACCAAACCATACCCAAAATAATGTCAAAACTATGGAATGGCAATTCCATTAGATCTGAGGCAAAATCATGACCTTACACAACCCGAGGACAATGCCTATACAACCTTCTAGTAGTAACTGTCTCCCCAAAAGAACTAGTTACTAACATGCCCACATCTAAGATCTCAACAGGAACATTCAGCAAAGATGCATGCTCACTTAAGATATACAAATGAGTAGACCTCCAATCAATCAAAGAAAATGATGACAAAGATTGCAAGGTAAAAGTACATGCGATCACATCGAAAGATTGCAAAGTAAAGGTACCTGCGACCACATCGGTGTCATTGCGCCCCTCGCGATGAGCATATACCCAAGTCGGTCTACTATTCTCATATTGCACAGCAACTGCATGTGCTACAGCCCTCTGCCCATCCCCTCGCCTCTAGAAAATACCCTTGCCTCGGCCCCTAGCAGGTGTAGCAACATGAACCGGTGCATCCCTCACAGCACGAGGACAATCACGCTTCATATGCTCAGAAGATCCACATATTCAGCAAACTCCAGCGGTACCCCAACACATACCCGTGTGGTGCCTTCCACAACGCTCACACTCCTGTATAATACGAGCTCTTTGACTGCCCTGTCCAACACCACCACCACGCCTGTGATCTGACATGTGTCTTTTGCCCCAAAACCTCTTATTTTACTTCCAAAAATAGCTAGAATCAACCACTCTCTTACCCAAGCCCGCACTCGCAGCCTGAACCGATCTACCCAAAGACTGCTCAATATTCTTGGCCCGATTAACCAACACATCAAAATCCGTGTAATCCGCGGCCAACAGATATGTCTTAATGTCCTATATCAAACCATAACAGAACCTGTCACATCTTTGTTGATCATCAAGGACCAACTTCGGGCCATATTGACTCAAACGAACAAACTTCACCTCATATTCGGAAACAGACATGCCACCCTGCGTCAGCGACATAAACTCGCGTTTCATTGCATCCAGATTCTGAGTACCAAGATACTTTCTCTCGAAAGCTCTCCGAAGGAACTTTCAAGTCACATTCGCCTCTGGTACTCCCATAATTATGGTCACCCACTAATGATATGCATCACCCTGCAACAGTGACACCGTGCAACCTAACTTGCGCTCTTCATTACAACTCATCTGGTTCAGAATACGAACTGTCTTCTCTAGCCATCCCTTGACCGCATCAGGACCCAAACCTTGAAATTCCTTGCCTTCTAAACTATGAAAACGCTCCAAGGGTAAACATTGATTAGCTACCACAGCAAGTACCAATGCTTGCACTCGCACTCCAACCATCGTTGCCTGAAATGCTCCCATTATCGCTTGGATTAACGGAGTCAAATCACCAAATACTGACACTTGATGAACCTGAGGTACATCACCAGCCCCAACATCGACAGGAGGAACCAACGGAGGAGGAGGAGGTAAAACATTAGGGAGATTCCCTTCCTCAATGTTATTCTGCCCAACTCCGGCATTAATAGCCATCAAACGTGTTTCACGTCGAGCCATGCTCACAAAAGCATCGAAACACATTAAAGTTAGGCTAGCATAAGGCAAATGATCCAAGACAACCTTATAAAACATTTTAAAACCTCGGTAATAGGCAATGTGTTCCCAAATTATACCCCCAACATGATATTAAACAATCACCGTGCAATTCAAACATCACATACTAATCAAACAACATCCCAACTTTTTGAAACTTGGCTCTGATACCAACAAATGTAACCCCCCCGACTAGACCTAGACGCCCGACCGAACTAAGAGAACTACATTAGGTTTGCCGAAGCAAACTAGAGAAGAATTACGAAAAACTGGTCCATTTTTTTCCTTTTATCTTATCTAGATGAAAGTTATTAATCCTATATGTATATACTTGCAGCAATTAAACTATTAAAGAAAACGGATCATGGAAAGGTCTTCAATTACATAACATGCACTTTAGGGACTAAATTGTAAAACTAATAATTTTAGGGACCAAAAATAAAATTAAAGTTACCAATCCTCAATTAGTCCATTTACATGCTCACATGACAAATTCCAGGTTGTTACGATCATTCAAACTCATACAATTGCATTCACATAACTCAAAGACCAAGATGAAAAAAACAGAAACCTTCAAAGATTCCCAAAATAGCCAATTTAACGGTAGTCGTATCGGTACCTGTACAGGTGTTTCGATACGCCCTTGTGATTTTAAAATACATATTTCAGTAGCTAAAACTCGTAGCGAAATACTTGCTCGCGTATCAAAACGCCTGGCCGGAATGCCTAAGATCGTATCAAAACACTTGCTCGAGTAACGAAATGATATGCCTGAAAAGGCTTATCTATATCAAAACACCCACCCACGTATCAAAATGCTATGCTTGAAATGGCCTAACCGTACCGGTACGGGGACACCTGTTTCGATAGCCTGGACCTGTAATGTCCCAAATTGTTGTCTAAACACACTTTGATGATAACCACAACACTCCAACATGCCTCAAACACTTATACAACAACGCTAAGGTACATTACCATCCAAAGCATCACAGATTCAACAACCACTTATGGCATTTATACTACTCAAGACTCTCTATAGGCATGCATCCTATTATCACTTCACCAAGCATGCAAGACTCACATTTGCTACAATTAAGGCATACTCGACATGTTTGCACATTTAAAGCGTCATACCAAACTTGCTTGAATCGTCAAAACATGGTAACCACACCAAATTAACTAGATGCATTCCTAAGTACACATCTAACGTCAAGGTAGGCAATGATTCACACAAGTCTAACAACAACAAACCAACATAAAATCCAGCACTTCACGTGCTTAAAAAATATGGGAAATAGAATTACAAATCCCTAAAATATGGTGAACACAATGCCTTATTAACCGGAATCATAAACTGAGTTCATACTCAAGGTAGTCTTTGTCTTGGGATCACTTAAGCCTTGCCCTTGCAGCCCTCAAACCTTAATCCTCTGCATCATTAAGAAAAAGAGAGCATAAGCACACATGCTTAGTGAGGATGCTCATAAAACAATGATGCATTTAAAACATTTGAAACCAAAACACTTGTTTCTAAAACATGCTTACAACCAAAGCACTTTCCTTGTCTCAAACCGAGACATACATAAACACCCTTATGCAACATCATATACTTATTTCATGCTTAGATCCCAAAGCATTAAATCATAAACCATGATTAAATCCTAAAGCATTATTAATAAACCATGCTTAAATCCCAAAGCATTATATAATAGGTTCAAAACATGAACTTTCACATATATTGGCATTAACAGTGACCCAGATAGACTACCCTCTATCCAACATATCGGATACACGGATCTCTCATACCATGCCTAGTTAAACTGCATGATATTCCCAAACCCTGCCTAGTTAAACCATAAGATTTGGCACCCTCGCCTAGTTAAACCGCGAGATTTACCACCCTTGCCTAGTTAATCCGCAAGTATACCAACCTTGCCTAGTTAAACCGCAAGAGCACCATCAAATTGGGTTGCCTAGTTAAACCGCATGCCCAATGAGGTTCCCAATAGTCTGAGTGGTCTTGTTAAACCGCCATACCTCAAGAACCCATGGCCAAGATCGATTTTGTTCATATTTTATAGTGCACTTTAATCCTATGATATGCTAGCTATATCCGATTGTTTCTTACCTTGTCACATATCCAATAGATCACTTACAAAACCATTTACCTACTATTTTTCAATGCATTAAACCAAAATCACCACATATGCAATCCACATTGCCTAAAGCAATACCCAATTCCTAACCGGAATGAAAACCAATGCTCACTAGCATTTATATACATAAAATCCATTGCATATGTGTTCATAACCATACATTAACAGTATTAAATTAAACCGTGTTTAACACCAAAACATGAAATCAACATGCTCATATCTAAACTGATGTTCAAGAGCGAAATAAGGTAAACTTACTTTCGAGCTTAGGTAAGTGCTTCATGCTTACCCTAAACTCCCAACAACCTTTATTAAACCTTTTAAAGGCGTTTAAACCATTTTCCACTCACCAGTACACTTCGCCTTGCTCGCCAATGTGAATCAAGCTCCCGGCAAGCAACAATCAATGTCAAACTTCATCTCCTTGATGATCCCCTATTTTAACAACATAAGACCAGAGGATAAATGCATTAATATGCATTCAAACCATTGCCTAATAGCAATCTCCCACAACTCTCAAGTTGCCCACTCAACAACCATCCTAAACATATCGAAAACATCATCAAACCCTTCCAAAACTTAACCCAGGCACAATGTAACGATTCAAACCATCAAACTTCATCAATTAGCATCTAAAAACCCTTTCCCAACATCCTTTTACTTCCAGCAATGATTAAACACCAAAATCATCACACAAACCCTTAACTAACAACCTTAAATATTGGAGATTCAACTAGTTTCGGGATTATAATGTTAAATCCAAACTTTTAACATCCATTAACATCAAAATCATTATCTATTCTGATCTAAAACCCAGCAAAACATATCCACTTCGAAAATATACCAATTTCATCAATCAAAACACAATTAAACCAATTTTCCTTAATTAACCTATCAAAACACATTAGAAAACCATTGCAAGGGATCAATAACTTGAGAATTTCAATAAATACCCTTTCATTAGAGGAGAAGAACGAATCCTTACCTCCAATGTTGATTTCTCCCCTTAATTGCTTAGTAAAACATGAAATCAAGAGAATAACAATGAGTATTTGATGAAGAAGCATTAGGAAATCAATTAGAAATCAAAACCTTTGATTTTACCTGGAGAAATTAAATTTGGAAAGGTATTTGGCTGGAGAGAAATTGAGAGAAAGAAGTTGCAAAGTTGTTACGTGAATTTTATTAAAAGTCTAAAATGTGATTTTATTAATTCTCTCCACTTTTAAAGCCTCTTTAAAACCACTTTAAAATCAATTAATTAAAGGGAGAAATCTGTTAAAAATATCTAGGATATTTAGCTCCTTAAAGATTCAAAGTTTTGATCCTTTTCAAAATAGTCACTAAAAATAGTTTTCAAAGTTTGCATTTTGGTCACTAGTCCAAAATGTCCAATTTCCAAATCTCATTTTCCAAAATTGATTTTACCACAATCATTATTATATTAAATAATTATTTTACAACATTTTCCCATATTTTTATCACCTTTAAAAATATTTAATCCGATTTAATCTCGAAACTAACTCGAACCTCTAATACCGGTCCACCAAACCTTCGAACCAACCCTTAAACCATCCAAGCCCAAAACTGAGGTGTTACACTAATCTTATTCAAGGTAAGTCTTTGGTGCAAAAGCTCACCTTTGTCTTTAAGAAATATTGAAATTCGTATATCTATTCCATATAATTAGATATAAAAGATTATTGAAATCATGTCAATATCGTTGTCTCGTAAACAAGGTAAAAATGGAAAGTTATCCATCTTTTCAAAGAAGTCCAAGTCAAGGAATAAAGGAATCCGCATAGGTGACCATCCATAGCTTTGGAAAGTTTGGTGAGTATAGTTCATGATTTGGATGGCTAGGTGTCATCCTTGTTGTATTACCTTCTATAGTTTATTGTATGATTATTGTAGAATTGTTCATTGGCTCATATAGAGCATTTGGTGGCAATACTCATATCATTGGAAAGCATTGGTAAGTCCTTTTTGTGTTGTCTTGCATCATGTTGCATTGACAAGATTATTACATTGGTAAGTATATTACATTGGCAAGTTCATAGCATTGACTAAATAATTGCATCGATGAAAGCATGGTATTGATAAGATCACTGTATTGACAAAGATATTATATTGGCAAGTCTATTGTATTGATGAAACTATTGTATTGACAAGGATTATTGGAGGAAAGGCTCAACTATCGAATAAGAATCTTTCCCTATTGCTAAATCATAAGACATGTAAGTTGTCTTGCAATGGAAGCCCTTGGACACTTTGGCTTGGTACATGGTATATTGGGACTATGGTCCATGAGCTATGGCTCAAGGGTAATGACCTTATATTATATTGGCAATGTTGGAGGTTAGGGGGAGATGATGTATGATGATGGAGGAAGCATTGACTCATTATTATTACATTGATACAAGCCATTGCTTTGTGCTTTGAGCTTGCTTAAACACAGATCAATGCTAACTATGTCCAAATGTGTCCCAAGTCAAACAATGTTAAAGATAAGCAAAACTATAGGTAAGACTATTGCATAAATAGACAAGAACAAAACATGGAAACGGATTCACGAAATTGAGCATTGTTCATGTGTGGACATGTATTCTCTGAGGCCAGCATAATCATTGATTGCATTGTTCTCATGAAATAAATTATTATTGTCATCATAATATTATTGGGTTACTACCTCACTAAGCAAAGTATGCCTAGTGCATTCATTTTCATGCATCATTTCAGGTTTAAGATTTCTGAGGATGTAATCATGGTTCGAGGTTGCAAGTCACTCTCTAAGACTTTTGAGTAATGAATCTTTGTCCCTTATAATTCCTAGAAAGGTGGCATATGGCATGTGTATATGTATGTATGTGTAAAATTGAGGTATATATCATGGAATTGTAAAAGGTAATTAAGATAAGTTTACTAGAGACATAATCATGACATGCTAGAATAAGATAAGGAAATATGTGATTAAATATGATTATTGAGGTCTTGTATGCATTGATTGGTAAAGAAAACATGAAGACTATGTAAACAAGTTATAAAATGGCCATTTTGATGATATGATGCTAGATATGTGTTGCATGATAAGGAATAAGTCTAAAATAATGTATTTTGTGTGTATATATTGCTCACCATGTTGAAATGACTAAAAAGGAAATATGGCATGTTGAAAGTTGGTAAAATTGGCAAACTTGACCTATAATGCTCTAACAAGTGAAATCTTGGTAAATGGTTTCCAATTGCCATGAAATTTGACATGTAGGTAGATAAGTTGTTTATAAACTTACTTGTAAAATTTGGTAATTATTGGACAAGGTTAAGACCCCTAAAATGATTAAAAACCAGACTAAATTTGTTATTACAGGCTTGTCCGTACCAGTACGAGTGATAGCGTATCGGTACGGGTGTGCATTTTGGGACGTAGGAATAGGGGGAGTGCCGATACAGATATTGGCGTATTGGTACAAGAAATTGAATCTGAAAAATTACTGTAACACCGTATCGATCCCTAAGGTTGACCCTTTTTCATTGACCACGCGTACCGATACCCAGTATCAGTACGAGCTTAATGAAATTAACCATTTTAACTGTCATGGTAGGTGTATCGATACAGCCTAAAGCGTATCAGTACAACCAATCGACACTGGAATTTGAGTTTAATTAACACCAGCATAGCATACAGATACGGATATACCCGTATCGATACGACTCCTAATGTTTATAACTGCTTTAACGACCATGACATAGGCATACTGATACATCCTCTTTGAGTATCGGTACCGAGGTAGGTAAGTTGGATAAAAGATGACTAAAAGGTTTTAGATTCTTATAAAATGGTCACCGAATTTTGTAAGACTCAATTGAGGATACAAATGAACTCTTATTGTACTGAAAATTTGTATGCAATACATTCAAGTATTGAATTTCACATTGGTGACCCTAATTATGGATAAGTCCTTGTAATTTAATGGTTTTACAAGTTAGTCTCTAAACTTGTATAAGTCACCAAATGGTCCCTAATTACAATTTGGGCAAACTTTATTGACTGTTACATGTTATTATATTGCACTGTAAATCATTGGTTCATAATTTATGGCACAAGTCATCGAAAATATTGGTCTGATCATCGTATTATTCATTGGTAACATTTTTTGACCAGAATTCCTATTTGACCAGAAAGGGGTGTTACACCATGAACCAATACCGTCCATGTAATACCCTGAAAATCTTGCTAAGTTATGCAAGGTTCACTTAGTACTAAGGTTTTGGCATAAGGCTAACTTAGTGACTAAAATGACAAAAGATAAAAATTAGTGACCAAAATGAAAAGTTGGTAAAAGTTTAGGGACCTAAGTGTAAATTTTCCCAATAATAATTTTTATTCAGTATAAGGATAAATTCGATCATAATAAGTATTTTAGTAATAATTTTGGAAGTTAGGGTGCAGTAGAAAATATTGAATTTCGATCGAATAAAATTGTTAAACGTGCTAAGATTAGAGAAAAGTTATGGGTGACCTTCTGGGAAGTGTCATATATCAGTATTTTAATTAGTAAAAAGGACTCAGAAGAAGTAGGAAAGATTCGTATAAATGCTTAATGAAGGATTTTCAAGAAAGATGTTACCCAATAGAGATTTCGGGTAATTATCGATATGTTTGGATCGAGTCAAATTTCTAAGTTTGACTTTATTAAGATAAAGAATTTTGTATGAAAATATGAATTTATTTATGGAAATAAGGAAATATGTGATTCTTGAATTAGATTTGATAGTTCGATAAAGGAAAAATCGTAGAAGGTGAAAATCGGGAGATCGAACAAAAATCATAAATAATATTTTATGATTATTTAATGATGATAGCCGGTTGGATTGGAAGTAATCTAGTTCAAAAGTAATGGAGTGGCATAAATTTGAACTAATTGTCATTTTCATTTAGTTAGAAGGGTATTTTTGGAAAAAGAAAAAAATGAATTTTAAATTCATTTTTAAAGTGACAAGTGGCAAATTGTTATTCTCTATTAGAATATAAGTCAAATTTGATGAACAAAAGTTCATCTTCTTCCTCCCAATTTCGAAGCTTGGAGAAAAATATAGGGAAAAATAAAGAAAAATTTCTAGTTCAAAATTCAAGGCATTCGATCAAGAATTTAGACAAGGTTCTTTGAGGTGAAGTAATCTACTTTTCATTCTCTACATTTTGATAGTAAAATTGCATGGAATTATGAAGTTTTGGATTAGGTTTTGAAGAGAGAGAAATTAGAGTTTCATGGATTATGATTGAAATTAAGTAGTAGATGATGAATTAAGCTTAGTTTTGATAAAAACAAGCTTGGAATCAAGTTAATTACATGTTGAAAGTAATAAACCCTAATCTTGAAATTTAGGGTTTTAATTAAGATTATGGAATTGATGATGAAATTGAAGTAATTGTGATTCAAGAAGCTTAATTTTTTTGTTAGAATGAAAAATCCTCATTTGGGAAGTTTAGTGACCAATTCGAAAATGTTGAAAATTTGGGGGGATTATTGTTGCGTGTAATAAGTGTTACGCAATTGTGCAAGTATACACGTCGCAAGTAATAAAGTGATATGAGTATATAGTATCGTCTCCACAGGGATTGGTTTGGGCCACTTTGCTTAAGTTACTGCACTGTGAAAAGTAAAAACACAATTGATAATAAGAGTTCTAATTAACGAGTAAACTAAGAGCAATAAACTAAAAGAATAGATGAAATCAAAATAGAGTAAATAGGCCAGGTTATCGTGAGTTGAGGTGTGATAGCCGATTGGATTGTCTTGGTAAAAGAGTGCACGGGCAACTCAGTTGCCATGGCAACTTGCACAACGGGGTTGCCTTGGCAACTAATCGATGGTTGCCTGGGCGACTAGTTGGGCAACTACTTGGGCGTCTGGGCAGCAACCTTCAAGGTTCGGCAGAGCGTTCTTCAATGGTTTCTTCTTATCCCTAATTCGAAAATCTAGCTACTTGTGCATGCCTTGATAATACATCCCTGCGTGAATCAAGGGTGAACAACAACCAATCTTGCTCTCCTCTTAGCCGTTGAAATCCTTAACTTATTCCTAAGCCAGATTAATCTTCACCATCAATAGATTGAATAAAGACCATACTCATTCGTTTCTTGAATCTAACTCTCCTGATATTAGATAAATAGATGAAGTTACGAGATCCTCTCCTAATTCACTCGCAAACAAGAATAAAAGCCAAGAATGAGTAAACCTTGAATAGAAAAGTGCAAACTCTTATTACCTAAACAAAATCCAATTGTTTCTCACAACAACAAAACACAATAACCCCAACCAATCAAGTTAGTTCATGGTTGGGTTCGAAAGATATACAAAGAATAATCCCCAAACCATGAATCAAATGGAAGCAAAGAAGAAGAAATCAAACTCTCTCCCCCTTGCTCCCTTGTCGAAATCTCTTCCTTCTTGCCCTTTGGAGTTGTCGAAAATCCTCTCTTCTTGCTCTCCATGGATTGTCGAAATCTCTTTCCTATTTATAGGGCTAGGGCAAAGTCCTTCTTTGAGGAGGAAGTTAATATGGAATTAAATTATCTTTAAAGAATATAATTCTTTATTATAATTATATTCCTACTAGAACTTCTCCTATCTTCTTGGAATTTAATTCTTCTTTAATCTCTTCATGGAAATCAAATTCCTTTGGGTTTGGGATTTGCTCCACGTCATCTTGGGCTTGTCCAGTCATCAATTTCGACTACCATATCACCTTTGCTCTTGTCGACAATTGCCCTGGCAACTGGCTCAGCGTCTCCTTCATGTATTACCCTGGCAACTAGCTTGGCGTCTCCTTCATGCATTGCCCTGGCAACTAGCTCTAGCCTTGCTTTGGCAAGTGATCCTGCACATACACACAAAACACACCAAAGCAGCATCTTTTCCCACAAAAACTACCAAGTTGTGTAATCAAGCTCAACGTTGGAAGGAAACATGAATTAATGCATGAATGGCTAATTATGCAACTAACATGAGCCTAAGTTTAACAATAATATGAGTAAAAAGGGTAAGAAAAATAGTACTTTTGAACACTTATCACACCCCCAAACTCGAACTATTGCTTGTCCTCAAACAATGCAAACTCATAATTACCTGCCAAGACTTCAATTTTCACAAACTTAGCTTTGAACTTGATTTCAATTCTCTGAACCGGGGCACAAAGTATGATTGGCTTTTTATTTTTCGGAAAACTTAGGAGTTACTCGGAATCAAACTATAATGCTTGTGATTGTGTGCGGAGTTGTGTGCAAGTTGATTTTTCGGATTCTATGCAAACAATAGGTTTTCAAATTACTTTATTGGGTTCTTTTTAACATGTTTTAACTAGAGCTAGTTTTGGGCACCTCTAGTGTTTAGTTTTTAGTTTTCTTAAGTTAATTTATTCGACTAGAGCCGGTTTCGGGCACCTCTAGCTATCAATTTTTTTAACACATACTAGAGCCAGTTTCGGGCACCTCTAGTGATAATTTTTTAGCACATGCTAGAGCCAATTTTGGGCACCTCTAGCATTCATCCAATTTTTATTCTAATCCCCCAATTTGTTAATTATCAACCTAAGTTCACTAGAATTCCTTAAATCAATCAAACCACAACAGTGTTTCATCAGATTTAGCATCATAATAAAATTCTAAGTTTTTCTCCATGGTTATCCTAGAATAAAAATTCTATCAATTAAGTGCATTGGCAAAGTCATCATCGGATATTCATCAAATCTAAGCAATTCTTGTTCCAATTAAAGGCATGGCAAGCAATTTATGTATCCTAAATGTAATACTTAAGATGAATGTAACTAAACATGGTAACTACTAATAACAATCCCCCCAAACTCGAGTGAGGTATTGTCCTCAATGCATGCATTAAAGAAAAATAAAAAAAAATAAAATAAAATGCATATGAGGACTTATTCCGAGAGTTCGTCATCGTAGATGATTAGTTTCCTTTTGGTCGGTGTCTTGATTCTCTTTCTTGAACGCGATGGTTGTTTTCTTAGGAGTTGATTCGAGCATAGGTGCTCTACCTTTGGCTTTTGCAGTGGTTGCCGGGATGTCTTTAGCTTTGGTTGTCGTGGCGTCTTCAAGGTTGGTTGTCGTGGCATCAGCTTCATTGGTTGCCGGGGCAAGGATCTCTGTAGGAAATTTCCTTAGCATAGTGGTTGTGAGTCTTGTTGTGGAAAAGAAAACAAAGAAAACCTGGAAACTAAAGATAATGAAGAAAAATAAAATATCTCCTAAAAATAAAAATGAAAATAAAAAGAAAAAGAAAATATTGAAAGGAGAGCATGCTCATGCATCTCCTAAGTTGACCAATTCTTTGTTACGTTCCACATGGACACCATTGTAGTGCTTCAATCTTTGTCCATTAAATTTGAATTCATGGTTGTCAGAAATGGACTTGATTACCACGGCACCATGGGATAATGGTTTGACGACTTTGAATGGTCCCGACCATCTTGATTTCAGCTTTCCCGGGAAAAGTTTTAGCCAAGAATTGAATAAGAGAACTAGTTGCCCTGGCATGAATTGCCGCGGCAATAGTTTCTTGTCATGCCATTGCTTTGTTTTCTTCTTGTAGATTCGTGCATTGTTATAGGCGAGTGCACGGAATTCTTCTATCTCATTGAGGTCCAACAAACGCTTTTGTCCGGCACTTTCCCAATCCATATTCACGGTCTTGATTGCCCAGTATGCCTTGTGTTCGATTTCCACCGGTAGATGACATGTTTTGCCATAGACAAGTCGGAAGGGGGACATACCTAAGGGTGTTTTGAATGTAGTGCGATATGCCCAAAGTGCGTCATCTAGTCTTAATGACCAATCCTTCCTAGAGGGATTTACAGCTTTCTCGAGTATACCCTTCAATCCCCGGTTGGAAATTTCTGCTTGCCCGTTGGTTTATGGGTGATATGCCGTGGCAATCTTGTGTGATATGCCGAACCGTTACAACATCTTGGCAATTAGTCTGTTGTGAAAATGCTTGCCTTCGTCACTGATAATTGCTCTCGGCATCCCAAACCGTGTAAATATGTTTTTCTGCAAGAATCGTTGCACGGTCTTGGAATCGTTGTTGGGAACTGCAGCTGCCTCAACCCATTTAGACACGTAGTCGACGACAAGTAGAATGTAGAGGTTGTCGAATGAAGATGGGAAAGGTCCCATAAAATCGATCCCCCATACATCGAACAATTCCACCTCGATGATGTTCTGGAGCGGCATCTCATGTCGTCTAGAGATATTGCCCGTCCTCTGGCAACGATCACATTGCTTGTAAAAGTCTTAGGCATCTTTGTGCAATGTTGGCCAATACAAACCGGATTGCAAAACTTTGGCCGCGGTACGAGTTCCTCCAAAATGTCCTCCATAGGGTGAAGAATGGCATTACCAGAGTACATTTTGTTGCTCTTCTTCAGGGACACATCGGCATATAACCTGATCTGCACATTATTTAAACAAAAGAGGCTCTTCCCAAAAGTAATGCTTAGCATCATGGCGGAACTGCTTCTTCCCTTGGTGAGTAATGCCATAAGGTAAAATACCACAAACAATGAAATTAACTAAATCCGCGTACCAGGGTATTGCCGAGGCATGTGCTGCCATGGTGACTGCTCCTAAAATTGCCGAGGCGTGTGCGTCAAAGGCTGCTGCGGCGTCGAGAGTTGTCGAGGCGTGTGCATCCCTGGTTGCTGAGGCGTCGAGGGTTGCCGAGGCATGCGTGTCCATGGTTGCCGAGGCAACTAAAATTTGTTCATCCGGGAATGCATCGCATATCTCTAGATCTGCATCCTCCTCCTTGTTGCGTTCTAAACGTGATAAGTGGTCGGCCACTTGATTTTCTGTTCCTTTCCTGTCCTTAATTTCAATATCAAATTCTTGTAAAAGTAATATCCAACGAATCAAACGAGGTTTGGCATCCTTTTTAGCAAATAGGTATTTGATTGCCGAATGGTCCATAAGAACAATTACCTTTGTACCAATTAAATAGGATCGGAACTTGTCAAATGCGAAAACTACAGCTAGTAACTTTTTCTCCGTTGTTGTGTAATTCACTTGAGCACTATTAAGAGTTTTACTAGCTAGTATATCACATGGAATGTCTTACCTGTGCGTTGGCCTAGGACTGCTCCTACCGCGAAATCACTTGCATCACACATGAGCTCAAAAGGTAGCGTCCAATCTGGTGGAATGACAATGGGTGCCGAGGCAAGCTTTTTCTTTAGGGTTTCAAATGCTTGGGTGCAAGAATCATCAAAATCGAAGACTTTATCCTGTTCAACCAAATTGCACAAGGGTTTAGTGATTTTAGAAAAATTATGAATGAACCTCCTGTAAAAACCTGTATGTCCAAGAAAGCTTCGAATTCCTTTAACCGAACTTGGTGGGGGTAATCTCTCGATCACGTCCACCTTGGCTTTGTCTACTTCAATTCCCTTGGATGAAATCTTGTGGCCGAGTACTATTCATTCATCTACCATAAAATGGCATTTCTCCCAATTGAGGACTAAATCAGTTTCTTCACATCTTGCCAACACCCTCTCTAAATTGCCGAGACAGCTGTCGAAGTCATTACCGAAAATAGAAAAATCATCCATGAAGATCTCAAGGAAGTCTTCGACCATGTCTGAAAAGAGTGCCATCATGCATCTTCTAATGTTAGTGCATATATGAGAAAACTTGAGGATGGTCATTTTCGATACTTCTTATAGTCCATCCGCACCCTCCATCGGGTGACAATATTGCCCAAAAAGAGTTTGGCCAATGTGCTTGCCACTACTCCCTTTTGCGTTACCATGCTGGAGGTGGAGGTGTCTTTCTTCTTTGTTCGCTTGTAGTCCATGTATACTCTCCACCTTGCTACTATTCCTGAAGGCACAAATATATTAAGAGGAAAAATTATATCCATTCTCAACCATTCAATTACCTCATTCTTGTCAACTTCTATCACGGTTGGATGTAGCCTTTGTTGTCGTGGCAATTGCTGCCCAAGCCAATTGTCGTGGCAATCAGTTGCCAAAATTTGCTGTAAGTCAAGGGAAGAACTAATTTTCTGAAAAGCTTTACGAATCCAAACACCATTTTCTTTTGGCCTCTCAAATATCTCCATCAGTAAAGATTTCGATGGCTTCAAATCTACCAACCTCAGTTCCTCAAGACATACCTGCAATGGACGAGGTGAGTTTTTAAAGAATTTGAAAGGTTCAACCATTACCTGCTCATATTCCATTGGCAAAGTATTATCATCTCGTTGATCTTGCATGTGGTCGTGTAATTACCGTGGTAATTGTAGATGAGAGCAATCTACAGATTCCTGCTTCAACATAAACGTTGTAACCTTATGGGCATCAGGTTCCTCAGAATTTGTTGTAGTATTGTTGTTTTCAGCTTCACTGAGTGTTGTCGCGGCATTGCTCTGTTCAGGTTCCTCAATCATTGTCGAGGCAATTTGTTGTTCAGGCTCATCATGTGTTGGGCAGTCTCTCTCATTGGAATCCTCTTGACTTTGAGGTTCTAGTTGTTCCCCACACATCGGAGAGCTTTCTTTGCATTGCTCCTTATCCTCTTGCCTTGGGACGTCAGTATCCCTAGGAATGAATTGTTGGTGCATGTTATCTATGACATATGTGGATCTCCCTAATTGATCTTCTGAATCCCCTAAGGTTGCACCCCACTGAGCTATCCTCGTATCCATAGATTTTGATAGCTCTCAAATCTCTTCAATTGATCCGTCAAGTCTAGCCAAGGAAGCTAGTAACGTTTCCTCCAAGGAATTGGAATGCTCTTGAAAATGACTACATTGCCACGACATATTTGTTGCTGCGGGAAAATTATTATGGTAAAAAAAAATTGAGCTTTTTGACCATACCATGAAGAATTTTGCTGCTGGTTCCCTCTATGGTCCTCCATGTAGTTATATGCACCGAAAATGTGAGGGCAATTTTCAAACACATGATGTTCTCCACACATAGCACAAGATTTTTCCACGGTATAAGTTCTTTGGGCTTTTCTCGGTTGGTATAGGTAATCATCAAAGGGTGCAAGAAACTCTTGATTGGATTGATTCATATCTTCCAACATCATCTCTCGAATAGATCGGCTTTTATTTCCCGACATGTTGATGTCCCTTAACTTGTAGCGCACCTAAATTTTTTTTTGATAAAACAAACAAAAAGAAAAGTTAGTAAAACTAAGAGAAACAAAATGCAATAACAAAAACAACTAACACCAATTGCCAATCCCCGGCGTGTAATAAGTGCTACGCAATTGTGCAAGTATACACGTCGCAAGTAATAAAGTGATATGAGTATCGAGTATCGTCTCCACAGGGATTGGTTTGGGCCACTTTGCTTAAGTTACTGCACTGTGAAAAGTAAAAACACAATTGATAATAGGAGTTCTAATTAACGAGTAAACTAAGAGCAATAAACTAAAAGAATAGATGAAATCAAAATAGAGTAAATAGGCCAGGTTATCGTGAGTTGAGGTGTGATAGCCGATTGGATCGTCTTGGTAAAAGAGTGCACGGGCAACTCAGTTGCCATGGCAACTTGCACAACGGGGTTGCCTTGGCAACTAATCGATGGTTGCCTGGGCAACTAGTTGGGCAACTACTTGGGCGTCTGGGCAGCAACCTTCAAGGTTCGGCAGAGCGTTCTTCAATGGTTTCTTCTTATCCCTAAGTCGAAAATCTAGCTACTTGTGCATGCCTTGATAATACATCCATGCGTGAATCAAGGGTGAACAACAACCAATCTTGTGCTCCTCTTAGCCGTTGAAATCCTTAACTTATTCCTAAGCCGGATTAATCTTCACCATCAATAGATTGAATAAAGACCATACTCATTCGTTTCTTGAATCTAACTCTCCTGATATTAGATAAATAGATGAAGTTACGAGATCCTCTCCCAATTCACTCGCAAACAAGAATAAAAGCCAAGAATGAGTAAACCTTGAATAAAAAGTGCAAACTCTTATTACCTAAACAAAATCCAATTGTTTCTCACAACAACAAAACACAATAACCCCAACCAATCAAGTTAGTTCATGGTTGGGTTTGAAAGATATACAAAGAATAATCCCCAAACCATGAATCAAATGGAAGCAAAGAAGAAGAAATCAAACTCTCTCCCCCTTGCTCCCTTGTCGAAATCTCTTCCTTCTTGCCCTTTGGAGTTGTCGAAAATCCTCTCTTCTTGCTCTCCATGGATTGTCGAAATCTCTTTCCTATTTATAGGGCTAGGGCAAAGTCCTTCTTTGAGGAGGAAGTTAAGATGGAATTAAATTATCTTTAAAGAATATAATTCTTTATTATAATTATATTCCTACTAGAACTTCTCCTATCTTCTTGGAATTTAATTCTTCTTTAATCTCTTCATGGAAATCAAATTCCTTTGGGTTTGGGCTTTGCTCCACGTCATCTTGGGCTTGTCCAGTCATCAATTTCGACTACCATATCACCTTTGCTCTTGTCGACAATTGCCCTGGCAACTGGCTCAGCGTCTCCTTCATGTATTACCCTGGCAACTAGCTCGGCGTCTCCTTCATGCATTGCCCTGGCAACTAGCTCTAGCCTTGCTTTGGCAAGTGATCCTGCACATACACACAAAACACACCAAAGCAGCATCTTTTCCCACAAAAACTACCAAGTTGTGTAATCAAGCTCAACGTTGGAAGGAAACATGAATTAATGCATGAATGGCTAATTATGCAACTAACATGAGCCTAAGTTTAACAATAATATGAGTAAAAAGGGTAAGAAAAATAGTACTTTTGAACACTTATCAATTATTCTTGAATTTTTATTTGATGGGGGAAATGATGTATTTATGATGAAAAGTTTATTTTACCATATTAGAATGCCAATTGGATCAAAAAATCAATTTTGAATAGTGAATGACCAATTCAGCAACTTGGGAAAATTTTAGGGACTAAATTGTTAAAAATTTATTTGATGATGGAAATGGGTAGAGAATGATATTTTAAGATTGAATTGACAATTTAGGACCAAATTGAAAATTTTGAAAAGTTTAAGGACCTATTCGACATTTTGAGAAAATTAAAAGGATGTTATGGAATTATTTTGTTGAAGAATGATTAAAGAGCCATTATTGAAAATATGATCAAATTGGCTTGAAATGATGAAAAAGGACCATATTGACAAGAAAGGGAAAATAGAGGATTATTTTGGAAATTATTGTTTTGATGGTGGCTTAGATGAAAATGAGCTAGAATTGATGATTCAAGCTTAGTAAGGACTAAAATGGGAGAATTTAAAACTTTCCAAAGTTTAGTGACCAATTCGGTCAAATGGAAAATAAAAGGGAAAGTGTTGTAATTATTGGTAATAGGTGATTACTTGAATTAAGTTTAAATTCAAGTACCTTGGTAAAATTAGTGATTAAAATGTCACATTAGTAAAGTTTGAAACTTTATGGAAAATAACTCGAATGATTTTGAAATAGAAGAATTGGAACATTTAGAGTATGAATAGTTGTTAAATGTTCAAATTAATCATTAATGACCGTAATAAGTTTTGAACAGTACAAGGAAGAAAGGAAAACATTTATAAATGTTATGTTCAGCTGATTATATTAACAGTACGTCTAAGATATTGTTAGATTGGGATCTAACAAATATTCCCTTTATTTGATTTATGAAGTTCAAGTTCGAATCAAGAGAGGTTCGAGGGGTAATGAAGAAAAAAAAGATTAAAGAGGACTTAGTGAGGCATACAAATAAATGGCCCAGGTGATTGCAATTGCATACATGTCATACTACATTGATATTTTATACATGATTGGAATGGCTTGCGATGAGCCTACCCTAAATTATTGTTGTCATGATATTTATGTCATTGAGCATATTATTGACATATCGTAATATGTCAAGATTTGAGAAATAAAATGCATTGATCATTTGATTACTTACATTGATGAAATTGAAACGTTATTTCGGGTATGAACTGCCTAATGTTGATATATTTATATATATTGATATATGTTGACATTGATGAAATAGATTGATGATATAAAGCCCAATGTATGATATAGATATTTGAAAGTATAGTTGGATATCCATAGAGTCATAAACAGTTGTATAAATAATCTAAGCACTTCAGGTAAAGTGCAAATTTATTCTAAGCACTTCAGGTAAAGTGCAAATTTCATTAATGGTATACTCCGGTAAGTATACCAAAGCACTTCGGTGCTAAGCACTCTCGGTAGAGTGCAACAATACACTATACTCAAGTAAGTATAGGGGGGATGACTCATGTACATAGAATCTCTTAATTTGATACCTTGGGCTAAAAAAAACAGGAAGATAAGCTTGAAAGCTTGCAGATAGAAATGGAAAAAGGTACTGGTAAGCATTGAAAGCTTACAGATGGAAATGGCAACGGTATTGGTAAGATCTAATCTTATCACTTTAACATACATATATGTTATTACATATTTATTTATGTTAACGAGCATGTAATGGTAAGGTGATCATATGCATTGTTAATTTTTAATATTGATATTGATATTATGACAATTGCACTTGAATTCGAATTATTGTCTCACTAAGTAAATACTTAGCGTGTGACCGTTTCATGCATAGGAAAAGTGGAGCGTTTGGAGTAAGGAGCACTAGTGGACATCATCTGCCAAGAACAGGTACATCAATATTAGTAATATAATATTTGAGGTTATTTGATATTCACTAGTTGTCATGTTTATTAAAAGGTTATGCGAGCTTTGATATAAATTGTATTTTATTTGAAATCTAAATGAATTTTGAATCAGGCAGTTTTAGACAGTTTTACTAATTATATAAAGTTAACTTAAATTAATAAGTTGTTGCCTGAAATTAAATTTGATTTGAAGATGAAAATATAAAGTTTTGACTTTACGCGATTAATTAGATTTTTAAATAAAAGTTAAATTGTAATATTTTCCTTTATAAAACAAATTTTTACCGAATTATAAATATGTTACGGTTCTACAAATGTTTTGTGACATCTCTGTCTTGTATTCAATGATGGAGACGGGAAGGGGTGTTACAGTCCATGTTGCATTCTACGAGTTGCTCACGACTTTGGAAAGGTTTGGGAGTAATTTAGGATGATATGAAAAATAATGTCGTATGGAAGAATGATCACGGGAGAGATTTACGATTCTGGTTCAACGCATAGCTTCCGAATTTTAGTCCTTTGGATCGATATATTCAACCAGATCGGATGGACTATGTTGGTAATGCATCGGTTGCTAACTTGGTGGATGGAGTAAGAGCGTAGAACTGGGCAATGCTGGAAGAATTGCTTTCATTTTAAGTACTGCTTTGGATTGGCGCGATCAAATGCCCGAAGCCTTGGTTTGTTGTCGCTATTATGGGTTGGAAGGGGTCTTCGGACCTTCGGTTCACGGTTAAAGCAACTTATTCTCTCTACACTATGAACTTTGTTTGGTTCAGAGGATCTGGTATGGAAAATAATTCACAAGTTTATAGGGATGCAATGGATTAAGATTTTTTTTATGGCTTGTTGCTCTTGGGAAGGTAATGACGAATGGCGAAAGAGTGAAACACCATTTTGCAAATAACTCTCGTTGTCCAGTTTGTGATAGTGAGGTAGAAGACGTGTATCATGTTCTACGTACATGTCCCCCAACGTATTCGACGTGGTGTGCGTTGGTTAAAAGGGACGAGCTTGCGGATTTTCTGACGATGGATGTGAAGGACTGGGTGGGGATCAATCTTTCGAATCTGGATCACTTTGCTAAAGATGGGCGTGATTGGGATCTTATGTTTGGATCGGTGGTGTGGTATATTTGGCTTCACCGAAATGCCATTGCATTTCATAACCCAGTTGAATGTAATGATTCGATCCTAAAATGTAATACTTGGCTTGTCAAAATGACTAGTAATGCTCTACACTCAGATGTGGTAGCTCATGGCGTCAATGTTGGTTCACAGATTGGTCCGATTTTGCGTTCTTTGCCCCCATTTGGATGGGTCAAGTTGAATTTAGATGGTGCTCGTTGTGATCCGACTGGCTCATATGTATGTGGGTCGTGATTAGGGATCACGATGGGCACTGACTGTTGGGGTATAACAAGGTGTTGGGGACTTGTTCGACTTGTGAAGCGGAGTTGTGAGGAATATTGATTGGCCTTCAGTGTGCTTGGGAGGCCGGTCCCAGGCAAGTCGTCATTGAATCTGGTAGTTTGGATGCGATTCGCTTGTATTTATTTACTCGAAAGAATGTGTTCATCGAAATAAAATTATTGTAATTTGTATGATAAGCTCTGAGAATCTGGTGAAGTTATCTTTTTTGCAATGCCAATGAATAAACTTTTTCAATATTTTTAGAAACAATTACTAACATGAAAAGAAAATTATTCATCAATATCTAGTGACACTCATCAATGTTATAAATAAAGTATTTAAAATACTCAACAAAATTATAGGGGTCAATTTGATATCTAAATTTTTATTTCATTTCAGTATAATAAAATCATAATTTAATTTTTATTATATATTGTAAGGTTAAATTGTTAAAATTATTCACTTTCACATAAAAATGAGTATGCATCTTCTAATTATTTTTATGTAATTGAATAAATATAATTAACTAAATTAAATTTTTAGAATTTGTTAGAATTTTATAATTTTTTATAATTTAAAATGGTTTTTATTTTTTTTTAGAATTTTATTAGTTTTTAAGATAAATAAATAAATTTAAACCAATCAAATGTTGAAACATTAGCAAACTTAACGACCCTTAGTGTGATCAAAGACAATTACAATTAAATGATACTCCATTGATTCAGATTTTTCAAATAGGTGCAAGGGTGAAGTAGGAATTTCACTTCAAGAGGTCAAAATGAATTAAAATGCTTGGGGAGCCCAATGATATAAAATTTTCATTAAAATTCTTAAATTGAATTTTAATTTTTATACGGGCTATTGTAAAAATTTAACCATTTGAATTAAAGGGGCCAAGGCCCTACATCCCCTACATAGGTGGACTAAACCCCACAAGCGATGAATTGTGCAACTTATTTCATTATTTTTAGGCTAAAATGGAAATGTAAGTGTCCAAAATATATAATTTTTTAATTTAGATGTTTGAAGTATTTTTTGCTAAAAATAAATGTCTAAAGTTTATATCATTATAATTTTAGGTGCACGATAGTTAACTACAATTAAAAAAGTTCATTAACCAATCAATGTTTGACACGTGACATGTTCAAAATTAAATCTGCACCAATAACTTTTGAGTGCAATGTAAGGCACATTGCACCCCAAATAGAGGATGCGAATTCAAACCTTGGAGATAATATTGTTGAGAGGGGTAACATCGCACCCCGAACATAGACTGTAAGACAAACATGCATATTACCAAAAAAATAAAATGAAATAAAATCTGTATCCAACTCTAATCTATCGTCGTAAATTTAAATTTTAAAAATAAAGCAATATATAGAAAAAGTAAAATAATTCATTCCAGACAATTCAATGAAATTGTTTTTCAAATCTGGAATATTAACTCATTTGTGAAGGATATTCAGATGCGATTCATTCCGTTTTTAGTCGAGATATATTCTTATGAATTGATCGATTGTTATTTTTGACTTTTTCAATACATTTTGAAACACCACAATTGAACATGATTAATACGCGGATTTCAAGCTTTTGGACGACCAACATTATTTTATTGGAGATTAAGCATGATCGGACGGCTAAAATGAGATTTTAATCTTTAGCGCTACTTTATTATTTTTTTAACTTTATGTGTCTAAAATATTTTTTATTAAAAATAGATGCTTAAATTTTAGCCTTGTTATAATTTTAAGCATCTATTTTTAACAAAAATACTATAAGCACCTAAAGCTCAAAAAATTATAATTTAGACATTTATTTTTATTTAAATCTTATTATTTTATTACTTAATTTTTATTTTAAATTTATTTTTATCCCGCTTACATGTGATACCAACTAGGATTAGTCCATATGTAATTATCTAATCTATTTTCATGTTTATTTAGGTATTAAGTATTTTACGTAGACTAGAAGAAACCATAACCTAGCCATCCACCTTCCCCTACATAAGAGATGATTTTCTTTTTGACAATTTTTTTTAAACTTTAATACACTGGCTGTGTAAAATTAATTTTACATAAGCCTGTGTATTTACACTATAAAAATTTAAATCTTAAATTCCTAACACTGACTAAAAACTAAACTCTAAACCTTAAACCTTATATACTAAATTCTAAACACTAACCTTAAATTTTAAACTCTACAACCTAAACCCCTAAACCTTACCCTAAAACTAAAAGGCACGTGTAAATTAAAGTTTACACGGCCTATGTATCAAAGTTTTTTTCATTTTTTTGTTGGAACTTAGAGGTTTAACTACAAATAAGTGTCTAAAGTGTATTTTTTTTGCAAAAAATACTTAAAGTATTTTTTATTGAAATAAGTGCCTAAAATTTTATTTTTGGCTTCTTTTAAAATCAACTTAGGCACTTATTTTGGTAAAAAAAAACTTTAGACACTTATTTTAACCAAAAAAAAATTAAACACCTAACTCAAAAAATAAATATAATTTAAGCACTTATTTTATAGTTAAGCTAATCTTAGAAGAAATTTACCTTCAAATACTAAATTAGGATTTGAGTGATTGTTCTCCACACTTTTTCTTTTCAAAATTTATTTCTTTTTTGGAGTGTAGATTAGAGTCATTGTTCTCTACACTTCTTACCCATCTTCTTCTTTCTCATTCTTTTTAATTTTTTTTTGTTTATTGACATTTTTTCTTGTTATTAAAGGTTATTAAATATTTTTATTAATTTCAGAGTTTCGGTTTAATCATTTAAATCTTATCAAGATTGGAGTTTTGTACATAAGAATCAAACGGAACCCATCAATCTTGATTGCAAATATAAATTGATTCACTCTCTTTATTTTCGTCTAGTTTCCTTTAATTTTCGTGTTCTGATCCATTTTTAATATTTTTACTATAGATAGTTTTAGTAAAAATGTTAAAAATAATATATATTTTTAATAGTCTAAAGGTTCACAATATCATTTAATAATGCACACACCTTACAGATAAAATAATTAAACTCAAATCTCTTAAGATAAATATTATTAACTTTTTTACTCAAACCACTTAATTGATTACTTAATCAGTCATGCCTTTTACTCTATCATCCGCTGACTGGATACATTTGTGTCATACATAAACCTGGATGACTATTTTTTTTTAAATAGTTTTTTAAGATGATAATTTGATAAACAATTCAAATATATAATTTTAATAAAAATATCATTTTATATAATAAATCTCGGGCGCTTTCTGTATTAATTAGAATTTTAGTAAATTATTATTTAGTACAATTTTAACTTGAAACTGATTTTATTATAAGGGTCAAAACTCACCTATCTATCATATAAAGTGTAATATCATCATCATGTCGTGTACTACGGATGACATGAAATGATACAACACCTTTTTTTTCTTTCCACTGACCTGACAGCTGACGCATTTTTCAGCTCTAATTACGCATTTTAGTACTTGTGGGGTTAAATCAATAGAGTCAAAAAAAGTTTAATTATTCAAGTTTAAGCCTTATATTTTATAACTCAAATTTTAATTGAAATTTTTTTATTCGAATTCAGTTTATGAAATTCGTGTCGGGTTTGAGTCGTGTCAAATTTTTTAGTTCTTATACAAATTTAATTATAATTATTTATCATGTTATAGTATAATTTAATTTCAATTTAAACGACTTTCTCTAATCATACTCCCCCCGCCCCACTAATTGTGTCACATGTTGATCTTTCATAGAGTTTTAAGAAGAAAAAGTTGTATGGTGTAAAATAATTAAAATAACAAATTTACCCTTAGAAAGTTAACTTTTGTTTTTGTTGGAAAACTAAAAATGATAGAAAAGTAAATTATTGTTATAAAAGTTGATTGAGTTTTTCAAAGTGACAATTTAAGTGTGGCAATTTTAAAACATAAAAGTAACAATTTTACTGGGACAGAGTGAGCATAAGATATATATATATATATTCATAGGGATCATATATTTCTTCATATTTTTTTATATCTGTATATTTATCAAGAAAAATTGAGGAGCTCGACTCGGACTTAAAAATAATGCCACTAATTACTTAAAAATTGAGTTATTCGAATTTTTATTTTACAACTAAAACTTTATTTGAAATTTTTTCGAGTTTAAATTTTTTTCGAATTTCTATTTTATAACTCAAATTTTATTTGAAAAAGATTGTACAAAAGATTAGGAGTTGGCCCTCAAAATGTTTGTCTTTTGCTGGCAGATTACAACTTGTACAGGCAGTCCTTTTTAGTATTTATAATTTTTGGTGTCGAGCCTTCATATTGCCTTCTAAAGTGTTGAAAAAGATGAAGAGCTTGTGTGGCTCCTTTTTTGGAAGGGGTCAGATGGGGCAACTAAGGGGCTCGTGTAAGTTGGGATCGTATTTGTCACCTGAAGAGTGAGGGTAAGCTTGGAGTAAAGAATATCTTTATTTAGAATTGTGCTTGTATGATGAGGTGCTTGCGGATCCTTTTTGCTCAAATTGAATCTTGTGGGTGGCATGAATTGAAAAATACATCCTTAAGGGGGACTCAGTTTGACAAACCACTGTAAAAAGCACTTCCAGTTGGGCTTGGAAAAGAATATTCAAGTTGAGAGATGATTATGCATTAGTTGGTAATTTGGATGGTGGATATAAAGCAAGGAAGGTTTGAAAAGCCCTTCGGCACAAGAATAAGAAAGTTCCTTGGTTTAGAATCATTTGGGGGAGATTTGGCAATGCCTCGACATTGATTTATTTCTTGACTTGTAATTCAGGATAGATTGCCAACTAAGGCAAGGATGGTGTGTTAGGGTGGTCTTGCAATGTATACTGTGTAGTGTCGGTATGGAGAATAGAGAACATTTGTTTGCTGAGTGTGTCTTTTCTCTAGACAGATTTGGATTGAAATTATATTGGCATGTCATAAGGAGGCTCATTTGAATGATTGGCTGGGTATGGTGCAGTGGGTGCAAACTCATAGCAAAAGAAAAACTCTTGGTGCTACTATTATTCGATTAGCGTAGTGTTGCTGTCTCTATCACATATGGCAAGAACGTAACTGTAAGTTACATGGGAGGTACCCTCGACATGCCCCCTGCCATTATTTTATTGATAAAAAAAGATGTGCGTATGAAATTGTCTGACTGTGCAAAGCTCATTTTTCATTCCTCTGCCTTGCTGCCGAGTATGGGTTTGTATAAACTTTTGTTTCATTCTTTTTTCTTTCTTCTTTGGTTTATGGTAGTTTTCTATTGATGGTTTGTGGTTTGTTGTAATGGGATGGTTCTTTGGGTGAATAAGAAAGCCTCATTTATCCAAAAAAGAAAGTTTTTCGAGTCGAGTATATGAAATTTCGAGTCGAGTCAAAACAAGTCGAGTATTTTTGCCTCGAGTCGAATTAAAAAGTTCATTTTTTTCGAGTTGAGTTTTGATCACTTCTACTTGTGCCACTACATATCAATAAAACAATTTTAAATAGAAGTATATTAAATTGGTCTGTGTTCACGTAGAGTTCATTTACAAGTTATTAGTTTGTTTATTCAAAGTTTTTACTTTTTTTATATGAGATACTTAACAATATTTATGTTTAATTATTTTTTTTAAATTTAGAAATGTACTCATTTACAATTTATTTATTCATTATTCATGAACAACCCTTTTTAATTTGTTTGAGAACATGAACATGTTAAATGAATTTGTACGTGAACACTAAATAAACATGTTTGTTAACATTAAACGAACATAATTTTATATAAATCAACATAAACATAATTGTGAAATTCTTATGAACATGAACCAAACATTTTAAGATAAATAAATATTTATTCATTTAAACTCGATTCATTTATAGCACATAGCTGCTATCACTATATTCATACATAGAATTTCATTTCCAAGTATAACCATTTCAAAATCTTTATATTGTTATTAAAATTTACCGACTCCTTATTTATTTATTTTAAAAAATAAAATTTAAAAATTGTTGACTCCAAATATAAAGTATTATGATAAATTTGTAAAAAAAAATTAAAATTCTAAAATATTTGAAATATATATATATATAACTATATTGTCATAGAAAACTCACACTCCAACTATATTATCTCATCAGAAAATTTAAAATATTTTATATTTAATCTATTTTTTTTAAAATATTACATATTTATTTTTAAATTTTAAAATATTACAATTGTATTCTAAAAATTCTAAAATATTAAAAGAATCCCTTGGAAAAATATCTGTAATCGACCCAACTATAGACAACTCATACTCCAATTGTATCATCCCATCTTAATTTTTAGATATTTTTATACTTTTTAATATTTTTCAATTTTATTTTTTGCCTTTTTAATAATTCTTTAACATTTTAGGATAATTCTGTAATATTTCATAGTTTTAAAATAATTTTATAATATTTTAGAATTGTTAAAATTTTTATAATTTTTAATAGTTTTTCATAATTTTTATAAAAACAAATAATTTTATGCTTTTTAATAATGTGAGTTTCAAGTCAGTATTCGTGTCGTAGATTCAAGCTTTATGCACCTGAAATAGAGATCTTTGAAACTTGTTGGACTAGAAAGTTTGGGCTCATTGTTGTTTTGGGCTTGGCCCATATGATACATATTAGTTTTTTTAAACCATGACATTTTAAGGGTCCATGTGTTCAATTTTACCATTTTCTTAATTTGTGGTTGAATTCATTTTTTTTAGAGAATTTGAGACAAATGGCCATAACCATTTCATTCCCTACAACCATTTCCCACCATATTTTCCTCATGCCCTTCCTCGTATATTCTTACTTTTTCTTTTTTCTCTATGTTCAAGCTTGAAAATTATAACCTAAGATGAAGACTTTCTCAAGTTGTGGCCCGCAATCAAGTGTGGCACGATAAGTTTCATCCTTATAATCTCGTGGCCATTATTTTGAACTCAAATTTTCTACAAATGGTGTTTTGGACCAATCCAAGTTTAGTGGGGGTTTAAGAAAAGTGATGAGCTTTGTTAACCATTCTCTTTTCCTTATGTAGTTTTCTATTGGTTTATACATTATGACTTATAAAGATTATATTTTTAAGGGTAAATTCTATAATGTGCTGCAAATTGCAGCAATTTGGATGCAAATTGGTATGGAAAATTGACCATTTTGCCCCTAAAGCTTTAAGGTATTTATAAGTTTGCCTTTGAAGCTTCAACTATAAATAGGCCTATCCATTTCATTTCAAAACCATCCCAAAAATCATCCTACAACTAGAGAAAGTAGAGAGTTTTTATATAGAGTTATTTTCTTTTTTTATCAAGAGAGAATTATCATTGTTTTCTCCTTACTAAATTGAGAGAAATTGCAATTCCTATTTTCTTATAGCGAAATTCTTTTACCTTTGTCTATGGTTTTTACCCTATATTATTTAGGGTTTTTCATGTAAAATATGTGTCTCTTTTATCTTCATTGTTATTTTCTCAAATTATCAGTTGCGATTTTGCTCTATCTGACGATCCTATTTTGCAACAATTGGTATTAGAGCCTAATTTGAGTGTGTATATCTACTTACCGTATTCTCTGTAGGTTGCCACTGAAAAGTGGATCCTTCATCATAAGAAAGTAAGTTAGATATTACTCATTCATTGAAGGTGGTGGGCACTATTCACACCAAATAGTGAAATAGTGGGAGCTATCTGAAATAGAAGCTATGGAAACGAAATTTGATGTTGAAAAGTTCAACGGGAGAAATTTCTCGCTGTGGAAATTAAAGATAAAGGCTATCCTAAGGAAAATAGATGTCTAGTGACTATCAGCGAAAGGTCGGCAGATTTTACAGATAACAAAAAATGGAACGAGATAGACGAGAATGCTATTGCAGACCTTCATTTAGCATTAGCAGATGAAGTACTGTCGCGCATTGAGAAGAAGAATACGACCAAGGAGATTTGGGATCACCTCATAAAATTGTATGAGGCCAAATTGATACACAATAAAATTCTCCTTAAGAGGAAATTGTACATTCTACGGATGTCAGAATCTACTTCAGTGACAGAGCACTTAAAAACATTGAATACTCTATTTTCTCAGCTTACATCTCTAAGCTATAAAATAGAGCCACAAGAATGTGCTGAACTTCTACTTCAAAGTCTACCTGATTCGTATGATCAACTCATCATCAACATGACAAACAACAACATTACCAGTAATCTAGTATTCAATGACGTTGCAGCTGCTGTTCTGGAAGAAGAAAATCGGAGCAAGAACAAAGAAGACAGACAAGGAAATCTGCAACAAGCAAAGGCCTTAACGGTGATAAGAGGAAGATCAACAAAACGTGGCCAAAGTAGCAGTCACAATCATGGTAGATCAAAATTAAGAAGTAAGAAGAATTCAAACTGCTACAACTGTGGAAAGAAGGGTAACTTGAAGAAGGATTGTTGGAGTTTACCCAAAAACTCTAATCCTTAAGGAAATGTGGCAAACACTTCAGATGATGGAGATGCTCTCTGTTGTGAAGCATCAACAACCATGGAAGGTAGAAAAAGATTTATAGATATATGGCTTATTAACTAGGGAGCCACATATCACATGACCTAAAAAGAGAATGGTTCCATCATTATGAACCTATCTCAGGAGGATCTGTGTACAGCTGCAATTATCATACCTTGGAGATTATTGGCGTTGGAACCATCAAATTAAAGATGTATGAAGGAACAATCAAAGTTGTTCAAGATATGCGGCACGTTAAAGGCTTGAAGAAAAACTTATTATCCTACGGATTGTTGGATAATTGTAACGCCCCAGTTTTGGGCCTAGCAGTTTTGAGGTTTATTAGACGGTCCGGTGGATCGAGTTAGATATCCGAGTCAGATTCGGGACCGTATATTTTTCGGTAAGATAAAAATATGGATAAATAGTTAAAAATCATCTTTTAATATATATTGGTTTTTGGTGGGATTAATTTTGAAAAAAAAGGGAATTTGGAAATGTGACATTTTGGCTAGTGACCAAAATGTAAATTTTGAAAACTCTTTTTAAATGGTGACTAAAAAGAAAATGGTCAAATTCTTAAAATCCTTAAGGAGCTATTTTACCAAGATTTTTTTGATGATTTCTCCCTTCAATTTAATCATTTTAATATGTGTTTTAAAATCTAATTAAAAAGAATTTTGGATATTAAAGTTGGTTATTACTATTAAACCAATTTCACGTAACTTTTCTCTCCACTTATTTTCCGCCAAACACTTTTGCTTTCAACAAATTCCAGAGGTGAGAGACCTATATTCTTGATTTCTTGATATGTAATTGTTTCTTTATTATTGTTTTACCAAAATCTTATTGAAATCTTGTGTTTTGTAGCTTTAAACAAGTCAATTGAGGGAGAAATCACACAATAGGGGTAAGGCCCGTGATCTTCTCTATTGCATGGTTCTTTATTGATATTCCCAAGTATTTGATCCTTGATTTCTGGTTTATAATCTGATTTTATGTTTTTATATGGATTTAATTGGATAAAATTGATGAAATGATGAAAGGTTCAAATTGAATCTGATTTCCAGTGTTATGGATTGTTTTTGAACATATTTTGGATGTGTAATGATGTTGTTAAGTCGATTTTATCAATGGAATCCCAAAACTTTTGAGTCTCTAATTGATTAGGTTGCTAGATTTGTGTTTTTGAGGTGTTTTGATGGTTGTGTGATTGCTAAGGGTGTTAGGTTGATTTGATTCTGTTTTTAGATGTTAATTGATGGTAAAAGTGGTGTTAGATTATTAGGTTGTGGCTGGGTTGTGTTTGGAAGGGTTTAGTTGAAGTTTTCGGTTGTTGTGGTTGGGAATTGTGAAGTGAATGCAAAAATCCGTGAGGATCTGTGTTACAATGTTGTAAATTCATGGAGATGCATTAATCCTCTGTTGTTATGTGGTTTAAACAGGGGAGGTGGTTTTGGGAGCAAACAATGCAGCTTTGGAGGCTTCGAACGCTTGATTTCGCATCGGCAAATCAAGGCTTTGCGTATCGGTGAGTGAGAACGTGGATTCCAGCATTGGAATGTTTTAAATATGGTTTATGGGAGTTTAAACTTAGCTTGATACGATGGTTTAAACTCGAAAGTAAGTAAAAGTGGATTTCCTCTCTCGGTCGTGCTAGTGTTAATTGGTTTTATGCACTTGCTTTGATCTGCATGTTACTTACTGTTTAAGCATGATTTAAAGTATTTAATATCCTGTTTTAAGCATGGAATGCTAAATGATGTACATGGTAAGTGGTCCTTTTAAGTATATGGTTTGTACTTGAGATGTAAAGCATGGTTGTTGCTTTGGTAAATGGTTTGGTTAATGCTTGTTAAAAACAGTGAGGTAGTTAAATGGTTAATTATATTGGCAAGTGATATGGTTTTAAAATTGTTATCGGATATGGTTGGCTGGCCATAGGATTGGGTGCACTATAATAAGTCGCCTTGGATGTCGAGGGGTTTAGATTCGTGTACCAAAAACTCCATCTGAGTACCCTAACGGTAGAGGGGTTAAACAGTACCGTAAACTCTCGTTAGTGGATTAAGCGTCTAACCAATGAATGTGGTTGGTGTCCCCGTGGGTTGAAAGGTGTACCTGGTTGGTAATGTACCGCGATTGTTATTGTATTGCTACTTCGGTTAAGATGGCTTGAAGTGTTGGTTGAACACTTGTTGAATCCGTGTATCTGATGAACTCTTTTGTTAGTGGACTTGTTTAAGGATCACTTGTAAGCCAATATAATTGTGAATGAATCATTGGAAGAATTATGTTGTATAATGTGATTTATACATGTTTACTCTTTAAGCTTTGCATATGGTAGTCATGCATAAATGGGCTTAAATTGAGGTTGAGCAATGAAACTTGTTGCTGGTTAATGATACATGTAGCTTATGGTCAGAATGCTAGTTTTTAAAGGTGTTAAGTGCATGGTTTTAAAGGCATGATAATGTTTTAATGATTGCTTGAAATGAGTTTCAATGTAAAGTTGCAAAATGATTTATAGATGCATTGATGGTGTTGTTGTGAGAGCTCCTCACTAAGCCTTGTGTGCTTACGCTCCTTTTGTCCATCAATGTAGAGAATTGAAAGCTTTGGAGGCAGCAAGGAGAAAGGGATCCTAGCAAGACTTGTTTACCAAAGTATGTTTGAGTTAGACAATAAGTAATAAAGGCAATAGGGGTACTCTTTTGGGTTTTGGGAGATGTTTCGTTAATTTCCCTAATTGAGCAAGTCTAATTGGTTCTACTAAAGTTGTAAATGGTCTTTACGGTTTGGTTTTGCTAATGGTTTGAAGTTTTATGGTTTGCTTAAATGGTTCCTAGGTTGCATGCCTATAGATTTACGTTTGACGTAAAATGCCATGAAACGTTGCTGAATCTGTGATGTTATGCGGTGAATGGAATCTTGAATACGTTGGTAGTATTCTTGAAGCATGTTAGAGTGTTTTGATTAGGTTAGGAGCTTGTTAAATAAGCTAAATTTGACGTTACAAGCCCAGGTGTATCGATACGCAAGGGACCGTATCGGTACGACTAGGAAAAATCAAGCGTAATGTTTCGATACGGGCTCCAGTGTATCGGTACGGATTGGAGAAATTTAGCATGGTGTTTCGATACGGGATATGGTGTATCGGTACGAATTTCCTTTACTGGAATCTATTTTTTGAGACATAACTCGCGTACCGAAACACTACCATACCGTATCGGTACGGTTATTAAACATTTTGAATTGCTGGCTAAGTGTACCGAAACACTACTATGCTGAATCGGTACGGTTGTCAAACACTTATGAACTACTAGCCAAGCGTATCGAAATGGGTTGTTGTGTATCAGAACAGTACATGCTTGATTAGGACACCGTATCGGTATAGTGGCATGTGTATCAATACGGGAGTCCGTTAAGTTGGTTAATGTCATGGAAATGGAAGTTTTGTGTTCTTACGTTTCGGTCCCTGAATGTTGTGAATGAAATTGAATGAGTTTGGATGATCAAATCGAGCTGATTTTTGACATGAGAACATGAACCCTGCTTAATTAAAAGTTGGTAACTTCAGAATATGCTAAGTCCCTATAATTTGGTCAAATTGTGATTTGGTCCCTGGTTTGCAATTTAGTCAATTGGATGTTAAATCGATGTCCGATTGAGTTGAATTTTTGCGTGATGACAGTATAAACATATATGTTAGTGGTTTTGCATTTAGACAAGATAAAAAAGGGTCATGTTTGGGTTCTTTCTTTACGATTTACTTTGGTAAACCTAATATAGCTCGCTCGGTTCGATCTTGCAACTAAGCCGGGTCGAGGGGGTTACAATAATGATGCAAGCAAGATTGAAACACAAAAAGGAATCATAAAGGTTTTCCATGGAGCTCTTGTGGTGATGAAAGGTGAGAAGATAGTTGCGAATTTGTACATGCTGAAGGGAGAGACTGTGCAAAAGGCAAAAGCTTCTGTTGCCTCATATAGTTCAGATTCTACAATGTTATGGCATCAAAAACTTGGACACATGTCAGAACAAGGAATGAAAGTCCTTGTGGAGCAAAAGCTACTTCCTTTTTTAACAAAGCTATCACTTCCTTTGTGTGAACATTGTATTACAAGCAAGCAACATCGATTAAAATTTAACACATCAAATTCTAGAGGCAAGACTGTTCTAGAATTGATTCATTTCGATGTATGGCAAGCACCAGTTACATCCCTATGTGGAGCAAAGTATTTTGTCTCATTCATTGATGACCACTATAGGAGATGTTGGGTGTATCCTATCAAGATGAAGGCAGATGTGTTTTCAACCTTCAAAGTTTTCAAAGCGCATGTGGAACTTGATTATGGAAATAAGATCAAGTGTTTTAGATCAGATAATGGAGGTGAATATACAAGTGATGAATTTGATGACTTTTGCAGAAAAGAGGGCATCAAAAGACAGTTCATAGCAGTATACACTCCTCAAAAAAAAATAGAGTGGCAGAGCGAATAAACAGAACTCTATTAGAAAGAACAAGAGCAGTGTTGAGAGCTACAGGCCTAGAGAAAACTTTTCGGGTAGAAGCATTCAATATTGCCTGTTATTTGGTGAATCGAGCTCCATCAACTGCGATTGAGTTGAAGACACCAATGGAGATGTGGACTGGTAAACCAATTGATTATTCAAACCTTCATATATTTGGAAGTATTGTGTACGTAATGTACAATGCCCAAGAAATTTCAAAGTTAGATCCAAAATCCAGAAAATGCAAATTTTTGGGTATGTTGATGGAGTAAAGGGGTATCGCTTGTGGGATCCCACTGCCCACAAAGTGATTATCAGCAGAGATGTTATCTTTGTAGGAGATAAGCTACAAAGAAAGGAAGAAGATAATAGCATTGAAAAAGAAAAGCCAGAGACTACACAGATACATATTGAAAATGAGTTTGAACAGAGAGATTATTTTTGAAGTAGAACCAGAGCACGAGGAACCAAAACCAGATAATTCTGAAGCTCCAACAACTCGTCAATCAGATCGTGTGAGAAGATGTCCTAATTGGCACTCAGATTATGTTATGGAAGGTAATATTGCATACTTCCTTTTAACAGAGGATGGTGAGCCATCAACATTCCAGGAGGCAATGAGCAACACAAATACTTCATAGTGGATGGCAACAATACAAGAAGAAATCGAAGCCCTTCATAAAAATAATACATGGGACCTTGTGCCACTACCACAAGGAAGGAAGCCAATTGGTAACAAATGGGTCTTCAAAATCAAGAGAAATTGTAAAGATCAAGTGGAGAGGTATCGTGCAAGACTGGTGGTCAAAGGATATGCTCAGAAATAAGGTATTGAATTCAATAAAAAATTTCTCCAGTGGTTCGAGTAACAACAATTCGGGTAGTCCTGGTAATGTGTGCTACATTGAATTTACATATAGAGTAGCTAGATGTTAAAACAACTTTTCTTTATAGAGATCTTGAAGAAGAGATTTATATGCTCTAGCCTGACGGTTTTGAAGAAAAAAAGAAGAACTTGGTTTGCAGGTTGAACAAATCTCTATACAGTCTAAAGCAGACGCCGATGTGTTGGTACAAGAAATTTGACTCCTTCATCATGAGCCTTGGATACAACAGACTTAATGCAGACCCTTGTGCTTACTTTAAGAGGTTTGGTGAAAATGATTTTGTTATATTGTTGTTGTATGTAGATGACATGTTGGTTGCAGGCCCCAACATAGATCATATTGAAGAATTAAAGGCACGACTGGCTAGGGAATTTGAAATGAAGGACTTGGGACCAGCAAACAAGAATTAAAGGCACGACTGGCTAGGGAACTTGAAGAAGATCTTGTCACGATTCAACATGCAAGATTGTAAGCCAATTTCTACCCCTCTTCCTATTAACTTCAAATTATCCTCCAGTATGAGTCCTAGCAGTGAAGAAGATAGGATAAAGATGTCTCGAGTACTGTATCCATCAGCGGTGGGAAACTTAATGTTCGCTATGATTTGTACATGACCAGACATTGCACAAGCAGTTGGAGTGGTTAGTCGATACATGGCGAATCCAAGCAGAGAGTATTGGAATGTTGTGAAAAGGACCCTGAGATACATCAAAGGGACCTTAAATGTTGCATTATGTTATGGAGGATCAAACTTTCTTATCAGCGGGTATGTCGATTCTGACTATGCAGAAAATTCGGATAAAAGTAAATCTACTACAGGGTATGTGTTTACAATTGATGGTGGAGCTGTAAGTTGTGTTTCAAAACTGCAGTCGATTGTGTCTACGTCAACAAAGGAGGCAGAATATGTAGCAACTACACAAGCCAGTAAAGAAGCAATATGGTTGAAAATGCTATTGGAGGAGCTCGGGTACAAACAAAAAAATGCCTCTTTATTTTGTGACAGTTAAAGCGCCTTGCATCTTGCAAGGAATCCTGATTTTCACTCAAGAACAAAACACATTCGGGTCCAGTATCACTTCATCCGTGGGAAAGTGGAAGAAGGGATGGTAGATGTGTAGAAGATTCATACCAACGACAACATAGCATATTTCATGACAAAGACAACCAATATTGATAAGTTTACTTGGTGTCGATCCGCTTGGGGCCTGTTAGAGACGTAAGCAACATGAATGGTACAAGGTAGAAAGAATGGTATGAAGATATGATTGTTCCAATCAAATCTTCAAGTGGGAGATTGTTGAAAGTCAAAATTCGGTGCATTAATGCACCCTTCGGTGCATTGTCAAAATGTGCTGCAAATTGCAGCAATTTGGATGCAAATTAGTATGGAAAATTGACCATTTTACCCTATATTATTTAGAGGTTTTCCACGTAAAATTTGTCTCTTTTATCTTCATTGTTATTTTCTCAAATTATCAGTTGCGATTTTGCTCTATCCGACGATCCTATTCCGCAACACAAAAAACCCTAAAAAAATTTCTCCCAAAATTTCTCTTCTCCTCTCCAAGTCTAACCTTCATTTTTACTGTTGCCATTGAAATCCAAAACACCAAGAATTCTCCCAAGCCCTGACCTATGCGATTACAAAGCAGTCCCCTTTTCCCTCTACCCCTAACCCTATAAATTCAAAACCAAATAAAAAAAATCGAACAAGTAAAGGTTTAAAATTTTCCATTTGAGTTGGATTTTCGAGCAGGTTGATGATGAGTTTTAGTGAAGTCAAAAGGTATCAAAGAGAGGGTTCTTCCAATAAATGCTCGTTCCGTATCTCCCCTTTAAGGTTGGTGCCTTTTTCACGTCTTCTTCAATTATACCCTATTTATGCTATGCACATTTAGGCTTCTCCCAAGCCCTAGGATTTGATCTTTGCTCTATACCTCTCGTTTCCTCCCAAACATCTCATTTGCATAAAACATGACTGGTTCTAAGGTTTTTTCCTTCACCTCCTTCAATGATTTCATTTTAAGCATTTCTTTTATATCTAGATTCTTTGTTAATGTACCTAGGCCTGTAAACGAACCAAACGAACATGAACGAGGGATCAAAGAGAGGGTTCTTCCAATAAATGCTCTTTCTGTATCTCCCCTTTAAGGTTGCTGCCTTTTTCACGTCTTCTTCAATTATACCCTATTTATGCTATGCACATTTAGGCTTCTCCCAAGCCCTAGGATTTGATCTTTGCTCTATACCTCTCGTTTCCTCCCAAACTTCTCATTTGCATAAAACATGACTGGTTCTAAGGTTTGTTCCTTCACCTCCTTCAATGATTTCATTTTAAGCATTTCTTTTATATCTAGATTCTTTGTTAATGTATCTAGGCCTATAAACGAACCAAACGAACACGAATGAGGGTGTGTTCATGTTCGTTCGTTTAACTTTAACCGAACAAAAGAACGAACAAGAACATAAACGAACAAAAAATTTCTTGTTCGTGTTCGTTCATTAAGGAATGTAGCTTGTTCATGTTCGTTCATGTTCATTCGTTAAAATGATAAACGGACACAAATGAACATAAACGAGCACAAATGAACATAAACGAACACAAACAAACATATATAATGTGTTAAATATTTAATATTTTGGGTTAGTTCGATTAATTTAGTTAATTAACCGATTTTAAACCGAATTAATCGATAATTAAAATTTGAAAAACTCTTAATCATTAGCCGAAACCTAAAATTATCTAATAGATTAACCAAATTTGTTTTGGTTCGGTCGGTTAGTTCGGTTTAATCAAACAATGAGCACCCCTAGACATATGCGAATAAATTTAAATGAACATAAACGAACAAACATAAACGAACGAACATAAACGAACGGATTATCGAATGTTCACGAACATAAATGAACGAACAAGCCCTTTGTTCATGTTCGTTCATTTAATTAAACGAACAAAAAATCTTGTTCATGTTCGTTCGTTTAATAAATAAACGAACATTAACGAACTTCCCGCCAAACGGTTCACGAACGGTTCATTGAACGTTCGGTTCATTTACAGCCCTAAATGTACCCCATATAACTTTTCCTTAATCCCGAGATGGGTTTACTTTTGTTTGCTTGTTAAGCTTTTAAAGTTTAGTTATTTTGGGGTTAATTTTTTTAGAGAATTAAAGTTTTTTATTATTTGATGATTCGTTGCTGGGTTTAGCTACATAACAAATATGATTTGATTATAATTTTAAAATTTTATAGGTTAAATAAGAAATTATCCATTTTTATTAACTTGCCACATTATCAAACTAACAGAAGTTAACGGTTCAATCACCAAAATAGAATAAACCGATAATGTAAGTGATCAAAATCATACTTTTTTAAAATCGGTGACCAAAACGAAACAAACCAAAAAAGTGACCTTTAGTGTAGTTTACTATATTTTTAATGCAATATCTATTTCGTTTAAGCTCACATTGAGGTTGGTGAATCTTCCAAGGTCAAAGGTAAAGGAAAACTTCGACAAACTTAGTGAGGGTCTATTTTTGTTATTTTTGGTAGAGATAATACCCTCTTCACCATCTGAGTGCTATATGATCCATGTAGTGTATGTTTTGTGTTCTAAATAAGTTTGCTTAGTCATCCATGAAGTTAATGTGAATTAAGCTCCTTTAATGGTGAAACTTATTTAACCATTTTTATTGTTCGTTTGAAGCCTCTAATATGCCCCTTGGATGCTTAGAAAGTGTTTGGAGACCCAAGGTTTTGGAATGCTTTGAGGGCAATCCCAAACTCAACATATGAGTTTTAGATCTAGGATTTTGAAACCAAAAGCATTGGTATTGAATATGGACTATCCAGTAGTTGTTTAGATTTTGAAACCATGATACAAGTATCGAAACTAGACCACTTGTTTCAAAATCGACTCATCAACTTTGATACCAAGAGTATTGGGTTGAGTAACCCAAGCCTTTTTGGGCTCTTGTAACCTAAACAACCCCTTTGGACTTATTTGTTCGCTTCCTAACCCATTTGAAAGACTATTAAACACATTTTAAGTCCTTGATGGCTTTGCAAATAACTAAAATACCCTTGTTTAATGAAAATATGTTTTAAAAATTCAAAGTTTCCATCAATCGTTTTGTACTAGATATGATTGAATACCCATAAAATCACCATTTTAAAAAGTTTTGAAGGTGTTCTTTTAAAAGGGTGATTTTGACAGTTTACGTTTTAGGTGAATACCCATAAAATCACCATTTTAAAAAGTTTTGAAGGTGTTCTTTTAAAAGGGTGATTTTGACGGTTTACGTTTTAGGTGAAGTAAAAATACGCGTATCATTTTCTATGAAGTTACGTACTCAAACTTAAATTTAACATATGATCCCTTAAATGAATGTAAATTTTATAAATGATGTCTTTCTATCATGAATAATTAATGAGATGGCATCAGGTGAGTTAAGCCACCATGTCAAATATCACGATGAAAAACATTGCTTTGATTTTTAAAACACAATGAGAATTTTAACAAAGGATGTTCCTATTATCATGAATGTTAGTGATAGAGTAGCGCAATCTTGGATTTGGAAGCCTTCAATCAAGTTGTTGCAAGAACTAGGAGCTCTAGATTCAATCAAGGAAGTTTGGGCAAATCTAAAAATTCAAGAGAAAAGAGAAAGGGTTTTCTTGAAATTTTCAGATTCAAGGCTGGAAATTTAAAGAAAGAAAGATAAGATGAAGGATTATATGATAAGAAATAAGAATATAAAAAGAAGATTAAAAAAGATTGAGAAAGAGATAAGTAAAACAAATCTGAAAATTCCAGCTTTGTTTATGGAATTATGGAAGATGGAGTGAAGGTTGAAGATGAAGATGGCTTGCGAATTGTTGATGTTGTTTTGTCCTCGGCACCCTCTTAGACTCAATTATCTAAGCAAGCAACCTCAAGCGGCTCTAACCCACCCTCCTAGACGCGATTATCGAGGCAAGCAAGAGTGTGAATATGATCTCCCCCACAAGAACTCGTTGAACTTATGTTGAAGAAGACTTCGAAGGCACAAGTAATCAGCACTTGCAAAAACAAACTCACTAAATATTTCATAAATCAAAGAAAATATGTCTTACAATGATGGAGGCTTCATCCTTTTATAGGTGAAGGATAGACAAAGTAATTTAACTTCTAATAAAACAAGGAAAACCTAATCTAATTAAAAATAATAAAAAAATAACAACCTTTAAACTCCTTGTGCTTGTGTGGCAAGGAATAGGGTGATAAGGCAAGTTATAAGCTGATAAGGGCTGGGTGGCTAGTTTCTAAAGTATATAAAACCCTAAAAACATCAATTTAAATGATAATAAATACATTGGGCTAAGTTTAATTCGTCCAAAGCCTTATATTTAAGCTTTTGGGCTGAATTTTACAAAATCCCGTATCTAGTTTTCTGCATGCACAGTCTTCAGTAAATTGGACGTATCTTGAGTTCCTGATGTCCGATTGATGCGTTTCAAGATGCAGTGGAAAGGTAACTGAATGACGGACAATATGTTAGAAGACAACTTGACTCAGAAATGCCTGAATCCCATCCAAAAACTCGTCGCAATTTGGCCGACTTTCCAGACTTTACAAACATATTCAATTTCTTGTCCAAGATGCATCGTTTTTGACCTCCTATGCGTGCACTGTTTTGGCTTTTATTGTTTGCAGCGAACAAATTCAGCTTCTTGTCCAATATTAGTAATTTGACCCCGCTCATGCATGTATCATTCCCCCACTCCTCAAAAGGATTCGTCCTCGAATCTAAATTGGCAATGAGAGAACAATCATCAACTTCAATTGAAAAGGCTTCTTTGTTTTATGTAGAGTGATCTAATTGAGCTCCTCTCAATGGTTCAACAAAATCCTGAAAAAATAAGACAACATTACTCGAACATTTGTAAGGATTAGTCAAAACGAAATCACTCGTCTCATTCTTTTTCTTGTCTTTTTCTTTTGGGCTTTGTGTGACTTTTACCTCATATGTATTTTCACTCACCAAATTTGGGCCATTAATTTGACTTTTTTCACTCTCGGCCTCTGTACTCTCAGTCTTTTGTATCTCACATCCCATATCCCTCTCACAAAAATTATCATCAATGTACAATTTCTGTAGAGGAGAAAGTGTTTCTAACGGAATGATAGGACAAGAATCAAATGAAGGGTTAAAATTACACTTACTTTCTTTGTGGGGAGGTGATGAGAGTATAGCAAGTGGACCTACTACTTCACATGAGGGATTAAAAGCATTGTCATCTCGTCTAATGTGTTCATTATCACTATCCTCTTGCTTGAGTGTTTGTGTGTTGTCCGACAACATGGGGATTTTTGTCTTGGTTTTGTCCAGTGACTTGGATGTTTCAATTTTCTGCTTTGGTCTACTTGAGTCGAGCAAAGGTTTAGAAGAATTAGAATGAGATAAAGGTTGAGTGGTACCTCTATCATAGTGGTAATTCTTCTGTCGATATCGTTGTCGATCTTTGATGCGCTTTTCGATTGTTGTGGCGAATTGGAATGCCTCTTGAAGGGTGTAGTAGGTTTTGAGTTCAAGTACCTCAAGAATGTTGTCATTGAGTCCGATAACAAACCTAGTCATTGTATCCTCTTCATCCTCTTGTATGTCAGTTTTTTGCATCAATGATTCCATTTCTTTGAGATACTCATCAACAGTTCTGCAGCCTTGTCGGATCCTTTGTAACTTTTGTTTGATCTCTCGTTGATATAATGGGGAAACAAATCGTTCTCGCATTACTTTTTTAAGTTCTCCCCATGAGGTTATCTTGGCTTCTCTATTGAGACGCCGATTGCGGACCAATTGGGACCACCAAATGGATGCATATTCAGTGAATTTGAGAGTCAACAGTGGAACTTGATCCTCTTCGGGACATTGATAATGCTCGAATAGAAGATCAACTCGATTTTCCCAGTCACAATAAGCATCAGGGTCATACCTTCCTTGAAAATGTGGTACAATGATCTTTGGCTTGGCTAAGGTGTTTGTTGCTCGTCTCGGTTCTATGTGATGATTATGCCTATGTAAGGGGGTTTGGCGTCTATTCTGAATGGGAACAAGATTTGGATGCTTAGGCTCCTCAGTATCGCTTGTGATAGCAGTGGTTTCTAATCTCCCAATGTTTTGGGTGATTGCGGTCACGACTGTATCATTGTGCTCAAGCTTGGTTGCCAATGAGGTTACAGTCCGTTCAAGTTTATTGAGAGTATCCGAAACTTCTTGAAGAGTCACCTCATGTGGTTCTTCGTCGTTACTCGTTTCTGACATCCTGAAACACTCAGATTTAAAAGGTAAAAAGCAAAAGAAAACTAGAAATCTCACTAAACACTCCAAGAATAAATATTTACCGAGGCAAGTAAACCGATGTCGTGCTCTTTAATGACCTTCCTGCCACAAGTCAACAAGTTACAATCGAAGTTTAATCCTAACAATGAGTCCTAATTGTACTAGGAGTCCAATGAAAAGGCTTGACACCAATTGAATATAGTTGCAAGAAAGAAGGATTGTAATGCAACTTTGTTGTCCTACTCACACCAGAAAAGAGAAGGTGTTAAATTGCGTAATAGAAGAAAGAAAAAGCAAAACAAAGGAACTTAAGAAACTAAGAGTTGAAAAAAAAATAGTAGAGAAAGATGATAACCCCAAAACCCAGAAACAACTTGAAGGAAGAAATCCAATGTTGAATCCACTTCAATGTGATGCTTGTAGTGGTTGATGATGGTGATCTTGATGATTCTTGATGGTGGTTGGTGGCTAGGTATGAGCTTTCTCACTTTTCTTTCTTTTCTTTTCTTTTTTTAAATTTTTTAAATTTTTAATTTTTTTTCTTTTTACAAGGTAAATAAACTGAAAATAACGAAAATTGAAGAAAAAATAATGAAAATAGGGTTAAAGTTGGGGGAAAACCCTAATTTGGCTGGAATTTTATCCACTTCGTTCGAGGTGTTCCCGAACTCCAAAAATTCTGAAATTTTTTGTGGTGACTCAACTAATGGTGTAGATCTGATCTGGAAAGTTTCAGCTCAAAATTCACTCGTTTGGTTTTGACGAATTTTCCCTAATTTTCGAGTTTTTTTTTCCCAAAAACGCCAAAATTCTTGCCAAGAATCGTCCCAAATCTGATACCAAATGATAGAGTAGCACAATCTTGGATTTGGAAGCCTTCAATCAAGTTGTTGCAAGAACTAGGAGCTCTAGACTCGATCAAGGAAGTTTGGGCAAATCTGAAAATTCAAGAGAAAAGAGAAGGGGTTTTCTTGAAATTTTCAGATTCAAGGCTGGAAATTTAAAGAAAGAAAGATAAGATGAAGGATTATATGATAAGAAATAAGAATATAAAAAGAAGATTAAAAAAGATTGAGAAAGAGATAAGTAAAACAAATATGAAAATTCCAGCTTTATTTATGGAATTATGCAAGATGGAGTGAAGGTTGAAGATGAAGATGGCTTGCGAATTGTTGATGTTGTTTTGTCCTCGACACCCTCTTAGACTCAATTATCTAAGCAAGAAACCTCAAGCGGCTCTAACCCACCCTCCTAGACGCGATTATCTAGGCAAGCAAGAGTGTGAAGATGATCTCCTCCACAAGAACTCGTCGAACTTATCTTGAAGAAGACTTCGAAGGCACAAGTAATCAGCACTTGCAAAAACAAACTCACTAAATATTTCATAAATCAAAGAAAATCTGTCTTACAATGATGGAGGCTTCATCCTTTTATAGGTGAAGGATAGACAAAGTAATTTAACTTCTACTAAAACAAGGAAAACTAATCTAATTAAAAATAATAAAAAAATAACAGCCTTTAAACTCCTTGTGCTTGTGTGGCAAGGCATAGGGTGATAAGACAAGTTATAAGCTGATAAGGGCTGGGTGGCTGATTTCTAAAGTATATAAAACCCTAAAAACATCAATTTAAATTATAATAAATACATTGGGCTAAGTTTAATTCGTCCAAAGCCTTATATTTAAGCTTTTGGGCTGAATTTTACAAAATCCCGTAATAATCTCGTATCCAGTTTTCTGCATGCACAGTCTTCAGTAAATTGGACGTATCTTGAGTTCCTGATGTCCGATTGATGCGTTTCAAGATGCGGTGGAAAGGTAACTGAATGACGGACAATTTGTTAGAAGACAACTTGACTCAGAAATGCCTGAATCCCATCCAAAAACACGTCGCAAGTTGGCTGACTTTCCAGACTTTACAAACAGATTCAATTTCTTGTCCAAGATGCATCATTTTTGACCTCCTATGCGTGCACTGTTTTGGCTTTTATTGTTTGCAGCGAACAAATTCAGCTTCTTGTCCAATATTAGTAATTTGACCCCGCTCATGCATGTATCAGTTAGGAATTTTTTATGCAAAAAAATAATCAATACAAGTTCAATATAAAATGTGACGCACAATAGATGAAATTTAACGTGGTTCGGCCTTACCTACCTCCACGGATGAGAGAAATAAATAATCCACTATAAATATAAAGATGACAAAGAGTACAGATACATAATATCTATGTATCTCAAAACCTGACGCATCTAAAACACTCTCCCGACTTTCCTACAATACACAACTCTCCAATATAGCCACAATTGTTGCAGAGATCATAAAAGGGATTACATCTCTCCAAAAATAAGTATCTCTTATAATTCTAAAGGTTAATATCTACTTTATATTTATAGAGTCAAATACTTGGTCACCAAGAAACTTTATTCCAAAAGACTTCTTACCTAATATAAATATTTAAGTATTAAATAAACCTAATTATCAAGTATTCTTCAACTACTAGAATTATAATAAAATCTAACTTAATTACCAATTAGAATTTTAGTCTATATCTGTAGACACTAAATTTTGTCCAGTTTAAATTAAATACTCGAATTAAAATCAACCCACATTATCCCTCCCAATATCCAAAACTTTATACCCTAACCCAATAGTCCACATCAAATATGGCCATTACCTATGATTTTATATAATAAAAAATACAAAAAAATGAATATTCCAACTCCTTCCTCATTAAGTCTTTGTTCCTATTGGATGAACCACTACTTGGTGGCCAATGTCTTGATTTTTATTGATTCTCATTTTAAAGGGATAAACCAAAAATACCCTTTATCACCTTAACATTAAAACCTAGATCTTATTTTTATCCTCACCAAATACCCTTGATCACCCTATATATATATATATATATATATATAATTATAATAATAATAATACCCTAAAAAGGGGAGGGCCCCATCTTTTTTTTACACTACACAGCCGCACCCCCTGCCACTTCAGTTTCCCCCAAAACCAATCCCCTTCAATCACTCAGCGGAATCACCCTACACTACACTGCCATTACACATTTTCCTGAATACATCTTTTTCTCTCACGCCTTCACTGTCCACATTTTTCATTCGATCGTTCCCAACCCCAAAGCTCACTAACCCCTCAATTCCTCACCTTATTCACCCTCCATTCGAACAAAAAAACCCTTGAATCAAACTTTTCAACCCCAACAACAACGATCCGTGAATTGATTGATCGAGCATATATTTGGATTTTGGTATTTTCTATCCATTCTTATTTATTATGTAACATTTTTCTTTGATCTAATGAATATTGACAAGATTTGTTGATAATCTCTTTATTTATTTTTCTTTCTTATATGTTTTATTTTGCTTGATTTATTTGTTTGCACTATATGTTATTATTATATTATGGTATTATTTATAGTATATATTATATATTATTTATATATTTTGGTTCTTTTATTTTTATTTATTTTGTTTTGTTTGAATCGGCCTTACGGTGACCCGCAACGGGGAATGACCGTATTATTATGACCCGTTTATTGTAGCCAACTAACATCTAACATTTAATTTTCGCATCTAACATTTAATTTCCTTTAATTTCCCACATCTAAAATTTAATTTTCACATCTAACTTTTATTTTTCTCGCAATTTAAATCGCATTTAATTTATGTATTTATTTTACGCATTTATCTTTTGTTCGATCCGGTCTTTTTTCCGGATTTTTAATTTCCGCCTTTATTTATGATGTTGTTTTGTATACATATGCTTTGCTTTTTTTGCTGTTGTTATATGTTGCACTCGGCTTATTATTTGTTAATGCGGTGTCTTTTTATTCGAGAGTAAACGTGGCTAGTATCAAGCGTAGTGGTGGTGGTCTTTTGATTTATTCTCGAATAACGGGGCACTTAAAATTTACTCGCTTGTATAACCAAATTTTGATTGAAACGTCACTTTAATTCGGAAAATCCAATATTAAAAAACGTTAATTATTTTTTGTACCAATTCTGGGCGGACTGGGAGTGCTAATCCTTCCCCATCCGTAACCGAATCTCGAACCAGTTTTTATCTTTGGTTTCATTTTCGTTGTTTGGTCTACCCCTTTTAAAACGACCGGTGGCGATTCCCACATTTTATTTTAAAAAATACGATAAAATTTCCCAATTTTCAACCATTTTCTAACCATTTTCAAATATCTATAATATTTTCAAACATTTTAAACCATTTTTATATATCTTCAATTTTTTTTAAATATTAACTATTTTCCTCATTTTTTAAAAAATCAAATGTAAAAAAAAAACGTTAAAATTCAAACACTGGTTTTTTTAAATTCTGGGTCACAACAGTTGGCGACCTCGCCAGGGAACGGTTTATTTAAAAAAAACAAAGGAGAGTCAGGCCTTTTTGAAAAATAATTACCGCTTCATTAATATTGAAAGTTGTGAATTAAAGTGACAATTAAATTAATATTTGTTTATAAATGCGGGTTCATTTTAACACATTTAAAATCTGGCATTAAAACACATTTCTCTAAGTGGGGGAAACGCTAGTGCTCCGTGAGGATATTGTTCCTTCGTATGGGCTAATAAGTACTTTAGGGGCTCGAGTATCCTATGTTTTCGTGAGAATATTGTTTCCCCGTATGGGCATAGCGAATGAGTCCCCTTGAATTGAACTCGATTGAAATGAGCTTATAATGGGTGATGATCGGGGGCTTTGCTACCCTTAGAAGGGACAACGAGGACAATTCGAGTACCCTTTTAGCATCAAAACTGCATATAGAGAACATAGCAAGCCTACCCTTTTTGGAGCCATGTGGATAACCTAGGTGTTTTAGATCGTGTATATAGGTTTGTTTTGCTTTTCCATTTTCCAAAGTTAACCTTTTCTTTTGTGTTTCATTTTGCACATATATTGCTTGCATCAACATTGTATGACATAAAGGTGTTGGTTCGGGTGGTTTGCCCAATTAGAGATCTTTCATTACGGATGAGAGTTTTCTAAAAAAGGAGGAGACTTGCTCATGAATTCAACACTGCTTTCAGCCAAAGGATTTGAGATGACCGTTTGCCAAATAACCATCGGAGCATACCAGGGTGAACCTACAACAATAGGACTTTCAAGATCGAAAAGAGGTACGTGAAAGTTATATCGAATTTCACGAGTTCGAAGCCAGTCAGTACCTGACTTGAAGTGACGATTCAAGATCATTTAGATGTCTTCGTAACCCTAGCCAACTCATTCAAGATCAAGATCAGTACAACACATTTTCAACGGTCCAGGCGTAAGAGGTAACCCGATGTAGGAAGACTCTAGCCACGAAAGCCGATTCACTCTATCCTTTTATTACCTTGGGATGGAAAATAGCATCAAACTCCCCATATCTGCTCGAAGCCCTTAAAGAATTCGAAGATAGTTTCGAGGCTTGGAAGATCATCTACCTCATTTATAGTGAGACTCTCTCCAATCCCATGAAAGTTACTCAAGGGTGACCACCAAAAGGAGTCAACACCTTTGCTTGCATACATCCTTGCATTTTATTGTTTCATGCATCTTATAGCATATATTTTGCATTAATTAATTAAACTATGAGATTAATGATGAGAATCTTATGGCGGTAAGTCCAAATTGCAACCATTCCGCACACGTAAGGTACACGTTCTCAGACCAGAGTTATGGAAGATATTGAGAAGTCGCAAAGGGACATCGAGGAACGCTTGAACAATATCGAGTCAAAGATCGAAAGATCTCAAGAGGAGATCATAGCTCACATCACTGCTCTGCTAGAAAATAGAGATGTTGGAAAAGCCCATATTGTCGATGAACGTTCCAATATAGAAGACCTAGGCAAAAATATATCTCACACGAAGGTTCAACCGGAAGGATCAGTTCTAAAAAGTATCCACATAGCTGGGGCATCTGCTAACAACCCAGTCGACATGGGGCATAGTTTTGAGAATGACTTTGATGTGGATATCCCTGACTTGAATCTGATGAATGAGATATAGACAAGACTAAAGAAGAAATTTGAGGAGCAACGCCTCCAAATGGAAGAGAATGTCAGCTCGATGCAAGTAACGGATAACTACGAAATTGATGCCTATGAGTTGAGCCTGGTATCTGATTTAGTCATCCAGACCACTTAGCTATGTATTACCGTAAGATGGCGTCACACTTGAAGAATGAAAAGCTTCTTATTTTTTGCTTCCAAGATAGCTTGACCGGGGCAGCTGCCCATTGGTACGCTCAGCTAAGCTGAACCAATGTGAAGTAATGGAAAGATCTGTCAAAAATCTTTATCGAGCAATAAAAGTATGTGAAGGACATGGTCCCAAATAGAACTTTGCTTTATGGTTTGACTCAGGGGCAAAATGAGAATGTCAGACAGTATGCCCAAAGATGGAGGGACATCGCAGCGCAAGTTCAGCCACCCATCATGGAAAGTGAAATCACCCGTCTGTTTGTGGACACACTACAAGGTCCACTCTATGAAAAGATGATCAAAATGTATACTTGAGATTCGCCGAATTTGTGAACACGGCAAAATCTATTGATGCGGCTTTCAAGAGCGGCAAGCTCAAGATCGGGGAAAATCTACAAAAGTACCCGAAGAAAAGAGACAATAAGGTGAGCCATGTGAGTACTCATCGCCCGAGTAATGTCACGATTGAGCCAAAGTCGGCGGCAACAAGTTCACAGGGGCCCGATCGAAGGGAGCCTAGAAAAGAGGAGGTTTTCACTCATTTACCCATAACTTACTTTGAGCTATACCCCAAGCTCTACGAGACAGACTTGGTTCGTCCTTATCACCTTACTCTGATACAACTTCCCTATCCAGCATGGTTTGACCCTAAGGCTAAGTGTGAGTATCATGCAGGAATTTCCAGCCATAACATCAACAACTGCAAAGCCTTTAAGAGGGTGGTTCAGAACCTGCTCAACACCGAAGTCTTACAGCTTGACACACCGGATATGGCTACCAACCCTTTGCCTAACCATGGTGGCCACTAAAGGGTTAGGCTCTTTTGAGAAGTTGAGAAGTCAAGATCGGCCTTAAGTTGCCAAAATCTTTATATGCATCTTACCTTTTTTTTTTATTAGATGTCAATTTGCACGAATGCCCTTACACTTTCTATTTCCCTTTTCCTATTTTAAATCAATCTTGCTACTTTTGGCCTAAAAGTAGCAATGATATTTTTGTAAAGGGTATTTGTCATGTTTGCAAATTTTTATTTCAATGAAAAGATGTATTTTATTAAATCATGAGTATATATGTATATCATTTCTTATTGTTGAAGGCCCTTGGATATCACATGCCTGTTGTGACATTGATTCGAATGCAAAGATTAATCGACTATTGTGATTACGATGAAGTATGATTTCTTTCTCAGCACGCTCATGTCAGTAAAGCGCGAGAAGCAAGGCTACTACTCCTTTTATAATGTTCGATGATAAGAAAATCTCCTAGAAAAGACCTTTGAGTTGTTTAAAATCGAGAATTCCTTTAATACTTAAAAAAAAGAAAAAGAAAAAAAATGAAAAATTCGTCTTGATGAAGTTGTGGGGAAGAACCAATCTAATAAGGAACTAGATTCCACCGGCTCAATACCCCAACATCATAGATAAATCTTTAAAAATCAATGAACAATTGAATAAGTCCTAGAACATCCTGATGGAGCTGTGGGGGGAAGAACAAATCTAATAAGGAACTAGATTCCATCAGTTCAATACCCTAGCGTCAGTGATGGATCTTTGAAGACACTGACACAATCATTATTGCAATTAATTTTCAATTTATGTTTATACCCCGAATTTTCAAAATGATGATTATAAGAGGAGAAAAATGTTGAGAACTAGAAGGAGTAGTTTTTAAACGGACCAAGCAAATGCCATAATCATGAGGATGAACCGAGCCATTCAAGAAAGATATCATAACTTCAAATATCGCCACAACAATCAAAGGCAAGCCATTGATCACCGGGGGTGAATCTAGGACACTCTCGCATTGGATATCCAAGGAATCCTATTCTTTTTCTTTTCCATTTTGGGTTTCTAAGCCTTGTATATTAATTTACAAATGCATCATTCATTAAAGTATCAGTTGGCAAACTGACCCTTTTAAACAAAAATTATTCAAAAATTAATTTCAAACCAGTAAGGTTTTTAATGCAAATGACCGTCTTAGGTCGACAAAGAGTCATAGGGCCCAAACATGAAGGGGCATTTTGGTGATACGAGAAGACGAGGTGTCCCTTGAAGAATAGGGCAACTCTGTTTGCAAGATAACAAGAACTTTAAAACTTGAGATCCCAAATCAGAATGAACAAGATAAGACTTTTTGAGCCATTTGAAGTTTTGCTAGCATCAACAGAGCAAGGATAAGCAACAAAATTTTTGGGGCAAAATTTTGTTGGGGCATGAAGATGATAAATCGGTTAAGATACTTCCGAGATAAAAATTGACCAACTGATCAAAGTTCAATAAGAACAATTTATAATGGTAGCTCTAAAGAAACACTTTGAAAGGTTGAACGCAAGTGTGAGATAGGGTATTCTAGCCACATTAGAGCCCTAGTGATGAAACAAGATGGAGAATTTTTTTCAATTAACTTCTTTGAAGAACATGACTCGCTCGAGTGGTCCTCAACCGACATTCATTCATGCATCATATAATTAGACATCCCTAGGTTAGGGGGCATGCTAATTCATGCATCAATCATTTTATCTTTTTTGACATATTTACAAAGACCTTAATTTGAAACTTCGCGATAGAAGAAGTAGATTCCAGCAAGATCTCAATTCATGCTTTCGTGAAACCAAGCAAAGATTTTGGTCTTTGACTTCTTGAAATGCAGATCACAACAATGAGTCAAGAGTCTCCAATAAGAAGAATTCACCCAACAAGTTTTCAATCTATAATTCTACATGTGAAAGGGTATGATCCTAGCAAGATTAAGGGTTCCCATTGAGAAGAACTTGTCCAGTAGAAATCCTATATTGTTCCATATGTTACTTCAAGATCTACACCAAAAGCCCTCAGTGTACGGTTTCATTACTGAATTGTCAGCTTTCAGTATCAAATGTTAATATATCAGTAGCCTCCAGTGCTCAATTTTAATACTTTAAGAATCAGTAAGACCTTCAATACATGGTAAACCAGACTGTTAGTAAACCCTTCAGTGTTTGACTTTATTTTCCAGCCACCAGTAATACTTTCAATGTTTGGTGAGCCAGACCGTCAGTAAGACCTTCAGTGCATGGTGACCCAAACTGTCAGTAAACCCTTCACTGTTTGACTTTATTTTCTAGCCATCAGTAAGATCTGCAGTGCATGGTGGGCTAGGTCGTTCGCAAATCCTTCAATGTTGGACTTTCTTGTCTGATCATCAGTAAGACCTCCAGTGCATGCTGAGCTAGACCGTCTGTAAAGCCTTCAGTGTATGACTCTAATTTTCCAAGTCATTAGTAAGACCTTCAGTGCATGATGATTTGGGTTATCCATTAAGCCTTCAGTGCTCGACCTTTGACCTCTCGGATCCTCAGTAATACCTTTAGTGTTTGGCGATTCGGACCGTTGGTGAGACTGTTAGTACAAGTCATCAGTAAGACCTTCAGTGCGTGGTGATTTGAGTTGTCAGCAAAGCCTCCAGTGCTTGACCGTTAATCTTACGAACCAACAGTAAGACCTTCAGTGTATGGTGATTCGAACTCCAAATAGGAAGCAGGAAAAAAATTGTGTCTTTTCGTCTTTGCTCTATTCCCGTTTCACAGCAATGAGCAAAGAGGGACAGCTGTAGACACTAAATTTTGTCCAGTTTAAATTAAATGCTCAAATTAAAATCAATCCACATTATCCCTCTCAATACCCAAAACTTTATACTCTAACCCAATAGTCCACATTAAATATGGCCCATTACCTATGACTTTATATAATAAAAAAATACAAGAAATGAATATTCCAACTCCTTCCTCATTAAGTCTTTTCTCTCATTGGATGAACCACTACTTGGTGATCAAGGTCTTGATTTTTATTGGTTCTCATTTTAAAGGGATAAACCAAAAATACCCTTCATCACCTTAACATTAAAATCTAGATCTTATTTTTATTCCCGCCAAATACCCTTGATCACCCTATATATATATAATAATAATAATAATAATAATAATAATAATAATAATAATAATAATAATAATAATAATACCCTAAAAAGGGGAGGGCCCTATTTTTTTTACACTACACAGCAGCACCCCTGCCACTTTTATTTCCCCCAAAACCAATCCCTTTCAATCACTCAGCGGAACCACCTTACACTACACTGCCCCATTACACATTTTCCTCAATCCATCTTTTTCTCTCACGCCTCCACTGTCCACATTTTTCATTCGATCGTTCCCATCCCCAAAGCTCACTAACCCTTCAATCCCTCACCTTATTCACCCTCCATTCGAACAAAAAAACCTTGAATCAAACTTTTCAACCCAGCAACACGATCCATTGATTGATTGATCGAGCATATATTTGGGTTTTGATATTTTCTATCCATTCTTATTTATTATGTAACATTTTTCTTTGATTTAATGAAATATTGACAAAATTTGTTGATAATCTATTTATTTATTTTTCTTTCTTATATGTTTTATTTTGCTTGATTTATTTGTTTGCGCTATATGTTATTATTATATTATGGTATTATTTATAGTATATATTAGTATATATTATTTATATATTTTGGTTCTTTTGTTTTTATTTATTTTATTTTGTTTGAATCGGCCTTACGGTGACCCGCAACGGGGAATGACTCGTATTATTATGGCCCGTTTAGTGTAGCCAACTAACATCTAACATTTAATTTCCGCATCTAACATTTAATTTCTGTATCTAACATTTAATTTCCAGCATCTAACATTTAATTTCCGCATCTAATTTTTATTTTTCTCGCAATTTAATTTCCGCAATTTAAATTATTGCATTTAATTTCCGTATTTATTTTACGCGTTTATCTTTTGTTCGACCCGGTCCTTTTTATATTTTTAATTTCTGCCTTTATTTTTTTTGCTCAGTAAAAGTATGATTTTATTGAGGAAATCATACAACGCCACTACGAACGTAGGTCTCATTAAAAACCTCACTAAGCCTAAATGGAGGAAAATAGTACCTACGAAAGTAGACAAAACAAAGAACCAACTCCTACACCAGCAATCCACAAAACAAACACAAAAAACAAACACCTCAGATAAACTAACGAAACACCTAAAAACATCAACCCACTAACCAAATCCAAGAATGTCGATCCACCCCACCCTTGGCCAAAGTATCAGCTAAGCTATTCGCCTCACGATAAACATGATGAAAGCACACACATAATAACAAATCACAAACCTCATCAATAAGATGAAACCAACGCCAAAAAAACCACGGTCGACGCTCCTTATTCAGCACCCAGGTAAGAGCCACCATCGAATCAGACTCAATCACCACCGCTCCTAACTCAGACCATTTTGAATCTCGAAACATTGTTAAAGCATAACAAATAGATTGTAATTCCGCCTCGTTCGAATCTAACACTCCCAATGGCCTCGAAAAAATGGCAAGGATACGGCCGTTGCAGTCACGAAGCACTCCCCCACAACCAGCTAACCCAGGTTTACCCATCGCCGCACCGTCAACATTGAATTTTAAAACCCCCTCCCTAGGTGGTTCCCACACATTGACGGCACGTCCCACCCTTGTACAGTAAGAAGGCAAACAAAATCTAAGATCAGCCCACCATGCAGTTCACTAATTTCCCCTGGCAAGGACATAGCTCAAACCCAAAACAACGTTCTCAACTTAACAAGAAAGAATACCTCATCGCAAGAAATCCACTTGTCATTAAAGATCATATCATTCCGAGACAACCACAAAGATCACACTACCGCAGCACAACCCAGCAACCACCAATCCCTTAACAAATGTGAGAAGAAACTATGATAACATTGTACGAGAAATGCCGACACTGTGTTAGGAGACACCACCTCGACTTGCCACCATTGAAAGAAAAACACCCAAACTTTTCATGACTCGGGACAATGCAAAAAAAATATGATCAATAGAATCTATCCCAACACTACATCGCTTACAACGAACCATCTCCTCATTCAACGCTACTCTCCTCTCACGTAAACCAACCAAAGTTGGTAACCTGTCTAACATAATGAACCACACAAAGTATTGAATTTTAGGGGGGACATACAAACGCCAAACTGCATTAACCTATGATATACCTTCGAAATCAAAAGACACCATCAAAGAATATAATGAACCCACAGAGAAAGAACCACAATATGATGGCCTCCAAATCAACCGATCCTCTATGGCCGAATATAGTTGGAAATTGCCAACGTATGCACGTAATTCCCGCAGCTGCTTCTCCTCAAACCCACGTAAACCACGTGTAAAAAATTTCTGCTAATGAGAATGATCCAATCGTCCATCTCTCGAATAATCCAGCACTAAAGCCATCTTACTTATAGCTATACGAAACAAGCGCGAAAAACTAAGATACAACGGTTTATCCATACACCAAATATCATACCAAAAAATCACTTTAGATCTAGCACCCAAAATCCACATAAACTGAGCGCGATTCATAAAACGAAGCACACACTCATCATTCTGCACCTCAACTATCTGACGCCAAATCACAGACATATTTCTATGACCCATCTCAAAAGGACGCCACTGTAACACATCTCTCCCATACTTCGCCTCAATCAACCTATGCCAAAGCGAGCCCTCATTCATGGCATACCTCCAACTTCACTTGGCTAATAACGCCAAATTTCAAATACGAAGATCAACCACCCTCAAACCCCCAAACTTCTTTGGATGACAAGCCACCTTCCAACTAACTCTACAATTAAATTTCTAGGTAAGTTCATGAAATGGTTTTGATACCCCGTTCAAGAAGTTTCAAAATTATACAACAAGTTTCGAGACCTTTGAAGTGGGTTTCAATACCTTAAACTTTGGGGCTAAAATGATTTTGAAACCCAAGCTTGGGGTTTCGACTCCTTAAACATTGAAGCTAAATTGGTTTCAAAACATCAAGGGTGGTTTTGATACCTTGGGTTGAGATTTCAAAACCTTTAGACAGGTTTCGATACCCTATGTAGAAAATTATTAGAATGAACGTTAATTATTGATAAATGTTATATTGAACTAATAAACTGACAATACATTGTTAATGTTGATGTGTGGACTAATATGGCTCAAATTGTAAGAACGATTAAATACTCTTCCATAATGTATCAATAACTCGGTACTTTCAAAAGTTGATGAACTGATATGTGACAACCAATGTGTTGTTGACATATGTGATGATTTGGATTCCTTGTGAGCGTCGTTACTTGAGTGATTAGTTATATAGTTGAGATTCAGATACCCACTAATTTTGTGATTCATTGTATGGTCGAGATTCGAATACTCAGTGATTGTGTTGTAACACCATGATAAGTTATTGCTAGATTTATGTTTTCGAGGTTGTGTGACACTAAATCTCATCTACACATATTTCATCGAATGTACATTTATAAGGTTGTGTGACACCGGATCTCATCTATGCATGTTTCATCGAATGCACATTTCTGAGGTTGTGTGACACTGGATCTTATTTGAAGATACTCAAGGGAGGATTCCGAGTATTGAATGTATGTTCTCGAAGCTATGTGACACTGGACCTCACTCAGATCTTGTTGTTGTATTGAACCCGATTTTTTTGTGATATCAGGTAAAGTAGGGTCTTTTGTGTCATGTGTGATGATTTTTATGATATTGAGCATGCTATTGATGATGATTGTATTGTTATAGGATGAACGCATGGGTTTAAGTGGCTAATAGTAGCGCCACATATTATTATTCTTTTTATTTTGCTCATACTAGCTTGCATGCTTATATATGATTTGCATAAAGTATAGTAGAGTAGAAGTGTGCCATTAAGCTTTCTAATTAGCTCATCGTTCAGAATCGTTATTTTCATTCGCAAGTTAATAAATTTTGGACATGATTTTGGGAAAAACACCAGAGCAGATTTCAACATCTTGTCTTTATCAGAATACAATACTTGTATTTATTAGGTTGTGTATTCATAGGACCTTACATTGTTGAGTCTATAATTATTTTATTATTTGAACCTTTTTGGTTCATAATGAGAATGTTTTAAATTGTTTGGTTAAACTATGGTTTTTAATTTTGATGGGTCGAGTTAGGGGTGTTCAAAAAATACCCGACCCGAATGACCTGTCCCAACTGCCTAACTACCCGAATAATCAAGTATTTACCTGGGTCGAGTACCCGGCCCGCTAAAATATATATTTTCCCGGGTCAGGCCCGGGCCACAATTTACCTATTATCGGGTACCCAGTGACTCGATGACCTGATTCCCTAATTTTTTATTTTTTATTTTAAATATAATTATTATTTAAATAAAATACCCTTATATTCACTATATTCTCAAATCAAACAACCTAATTATGCATGTAATTTCTAAGAATTATGGAATTTATATTCTAAAGTTGTTTGGATTTGATACTTTAGATCTTAAACTCTATGATGGGATTATATAATTCGAACTTTTGTTAGTTATGAGTTTTTTTAAAATAAAATTAAATGATTTTTTTAAAAAGCAAAAATGCAGGTACCTATGACCCAAATTTTTGGGTACCCGGGTTTCGCGGGTACCCGAATAGCAGGTACCCGGTTATAGTAAGCCATGACACGGGCCGAAAAATCTAGTATCCGGGTCGTCGGGTATCCGGTACTTTGGGTACCCGAAAACTCAGGTAACCAGTAATGAACACCCCTAGGTCGAGTTGGTAACCCAATGTGACATTTCGAATCCTCTAACCGGATCGGGTCGGATTGGGATGTTATAAAATACCTCTTTTGTATTATGGAGGATGATTTCTTACTAAACCATGCCATGGTTTCTTGTTGCTTTTTGAAAGAAAGATAGGTGTAGAGTTTGTGATAGTTTTACCTAGTGTGGGTTGAGGTAGACAAGGAAGAGGTATAAAATAATAATTCCTCATGACTCTTTAAATTAAATGAGATGTGATATGAAGTAAGGTGGCATGATGTGGCGTGTGAAAGTGGGTAAAGATGGAGAGGGTTTTGAAGTTTTTTTGGAGTCTTTTTGTACTGTTAAAAATTGGCGATTTAGTCCTGCAGAATATGGAATGAAACGAATGATTTTAAATAACAGAAGTAACTTAAAATGTCCTTAAAACAGAATTCAAAAATAACAAAAATTAAAGCTAATAAGAATAAATAGTCTAATAATAATGCATTAAAATAAAATTCTGAGTTCTTTAGGAAACATCTCAAGTGGACTTGTTTCCCTGCCAATTGATGAACCCCAATATTTCTTCAGAGCTTGACCATCGTGATGGAAGTCCTCTTCAGGTGGATAACCATGTTGTTTTTGTCAATGTTTTATGTATTACTGAACGTTTGTCAGGAAAGCTTTAGTTATTTATTTCTTTAATAGGTTTATAATAGTTTTTTTTGTTGTTTTATCATATGGTTGTTATTTTATTTAATTATTGTTTAATAATTGACGAATGTTTTAAATAGTATTTAGACTTGTTCGAATACCGACAGAATTACAACTAAGTTGGATAATATGTGAGAACCTCCGATAGGAGATAATTCTTTTGCAACTCCAAATATAAATGCTTGTCTCGTACAAGCTTTACAAGGTTGATACTTAGGAAAAGTTTTTCAAGTTAAATCACCCATAGTAATATAAGAGTGATTTTTTAGGTTTTATCATCGATAGACGAAAGTCACATTAGAACCAGCTTGAGCAACAAGATAAACATGTTATTGCCATGATAATTTATAATTTTAATAATAAAATAAATTTGCCGAGCAAATAAAAAATTACTAAAGTGGATTCTAAACAAGTTATAATCTACCTTAATCAGCATCAGTTGTACCTGTCAAGTCTATTTTTTTTCTATTGTGTTTATTTTGTTGTACGTCATTGGTTTACTTTATTTTTTGTTTCTTAAGTTTTAACCCATAAACATTAAATCTTTTTATTTTCAATTAGTAATAATTTTAGTAGAAAAAACTCATTCAGTCCTTTTGGAGACAATACTCAACTCAATATTGTATTACTTGTTGACCACATATACTTGCGTGTGATTGTGTTAAGGCATTGATAATTTAATTTTCTATTATCTATATTGTTTTGTCGTAAAACTATTTCAGTCAACAGTTGCTACGAATCTCTTTACTAATCTTTATCAATCTTTCGAGGGTGAAACTTCAACAATGATCCTTGAGGCTCTCAAGTTTAGTGTAACACCGAAAATGAATATTGCCTTATATAAGGAGTTCATGATGGAGGAGGTTTGAGCTATTTTTTTTCCAAATCAACCCAAACTAAGTTTATGGTCTTGATAGTATGTTTGTAAGATTTTATCATTAATTTGGGTCTTTAGTTAGACATGATGTAATTTTCCTTTATCTTAGTCTTTTAAGAGGTAAAATTGATATGGAGTCGGCAAATAAAATTGTTATTGTACTAATCTCAAAAGATGAAAATCTCAAATTAATGAAAATTTATGAACTAATTAGCTCGTGCTCAGTTGTTTACAAAATGGTGTCAAAAACTCTAGTTAATCACCTGAAGCATATTTTACTCGTGAGTACCACTAAAAATCAAAGTGCTTTTGTCTCGTGTTGTCTTATTTCTGAAAACATTCTAGTAGTGCATGGATTATTCCATTATTTGAAAGATTCCAATGATGATCCTAATAAAGAGATGCTATTAAACTTGATATGGAAAAAATCTATGTTCGTGTCGAATGACACTTTCTGTATGATTTAATATTAAAAATAGGATTTGATGTCACTTGGGTTAATCTTATTATAAATTTTGTAACATCGTTTTCTTATTATTTTCGAATTAACAATAATATTGGAGAATGTTTCAGGTTTGAAAGAGGATTCCGATAGGGTAGCCCTTCTTCGCCATATTTGGTTTTTTTCTACACAACTTTATCAATATTATTTCAATCTAAACATAGGGCCAATTGAATCTGGGGCATTAGGGCGAGCGAAAGGTCATCGGGTTAACCATCTCTTTATGTGGATGATAGTTTGTTGTTCATCAAGAATTCTGAGCATGAGGCACGCCAACTTAAGGAGATTCATAATATATATGAATCTTCATCAAGAAAAATATCAATATTTAAAAGTCTATGATATTCTTTAGTAATAATACTATTGTGCATCACTTGGAACAACTTGTTAATATATTGGGTGTACTCAGGGCCAAAAAATTTTATTTTTTTCACTTTGGTCCTATATAAATTGTCTTAAAATTGGTCTATTTCTGAATTTGCCCCCCTCACTTTCAAATATTTATGTTTTGTCTCCCTAACACCAAATCTTGGCTTTGTCCCTGGGTGTACTTGAGGAGTAGAATCTAGGCCATTATTTGGGTTTGCCGCTTATAGTGGGAAAAACAAGATGAATGATTTTGGTTTCTTGAGGGATTGAGTGGTAAAACGAGTGTGAGTTTGGACTAAGAACCTTTATGTCTTATGTGGGTTGAGAAGTATTTTTGAAGGTGGTGGCCCAAATATTGTCGACAAGTTCTATGACTTGTTATCTTCTACTCTATGGTGCAATTGAGGACATAGTGTCGACCATGAGAAATTATTGGTGGTCGGGGATACCTAATGAGCATGGATGGGAGCTTGTGGCGTGACAAAAATTGTTGCCTAAGAAAGGATGGTATTACTCAGAAAACAAGTATGGCGGCTATTTCGAGATACTAACTGTACGTATTATAAAGTCCTGATTTTAGGAATTTTTTTCACGGTAATATCTTTGATGCTAAATTGGGTGACAAGCTGTCCTATATGTGGGGCTGTATTTTTAAGGCATAAAAGTCATCAAGGATGGTTTCTTTTGGAGGATAGGTATTGATAGTCATGTTTGCATGCACGCCAATAGTTGGGCGAAACTCAAAAGATCGAGCTCACTGATATTTATGTAGAAATCCAAGGTCACTCGATGTTCTGTGTGGAATATATGATTTGAGACACTTCATGTTGGGATAAAAGACAGGTTCAAGATGTATTCCTCTGAATATGTGCAATGGATTCTAATATGTCATATTGCTCCTACCCAAGAAGATGTCTTGATATAGGGTAACCACTTTGTCATGTTATACTCAACTCGCACGAGTTATAATTGGTTATGATGGAATAAAAATGTCGAGAAGGATCAATATAAGATTTGGTGTGCACTAGCTAAGATGCCAACTCTCTTGAAGATAAGAAATTTCATATGGCGTATATGTTATGAGACACTCCCATCTGACAAGCGATTAACGACAAGATTAGAGGATGATCGTTGTAAGATGTGCAACCAAAAGGGTAATTAGTGACGCTTACCCTTGCAGATTATGTAATTGCCAAGGAGGTTTTTGCTCTAAGTAACACTGACAAACAAATGGTAGACGATTCCCTAGCTACGTGTAAGGAGTGGCTTGAAACAACATTATTTTTTTGAGGGAAAACTAGCCTCATTAAAAACCTCCTCTATAGTCAACATCGAAAAGACTAGTGTCAACCCCCTATGGGGGAAAAGAGTACCCAACATTCATCATCCATTGATTTCAGCATCAATTACAATTATGGAAATACATTCGGGGCATTCAAAATAAAAATAATTACTTTGAGAATTGTTGAAAGTCCAATGTGCAAGGGGAGAAATTATTATATGGTCCCGGCTTATCACGTCATCCATGGTTCTATCCAATGAGATTTATTCATTTAATGACATGTAGGAAAGAGGTGAAGATTCACCTTGGAAAAAAAATGAGATGAAAAATTATTATTGGATGGGACCATAGATAACGTGGTGAGCCAGACCCATCTAATAATTTTTCGTGTAAGGGTATGGGCTGCAACATTAACAGCTCGGTGTGTATATGCAATCGTGATGTACAGATGCAGTCAGAAAATCTTGAGCCTCATCCACAGATTGGGCTAGCATGGACATCCTAGTTGTAGGCGCTCGGAGCAGGTCCACTACATTTGCTGCATCACCCTCGACAATTACTCTTGGCCATCCTTGGTCTAACGCGAATAGAATCACAGCATAGAAAGCATAGCTCTCAACCATGCTAGCATCGGTTGCTGTAGGTAAGATCTTGGCGCATCCAGCAAGTACAAGACCATTGTGATCTCGTGCAAGTAACCTCAGCGAGGCCCCTTCGGTCATAGTTTGAAACAGGCCATCTACTGAGATCTTCACTGTACTCGGTTGTGGTTTGGTCCACTGAAATGTTGGGCGAGGGTGAGGCATGCCCTCCGGTTCTGGAGTAATAGTTGTCTTAATGAATTCTTGATGCAAGTGCCGAGTATTAAGAAAAAAATAGCGGCTGGTTGAAGTTGATGATCGTATACCTTATAGTTGTGCCGATTCCATATATTCCACAACAAGATAATGAATCCGGTGAAGTAGTCAGCATCCAAGACAACGACACAATGTTCAAGACATTCAAAACAGGTGGATGACCGGTCAGAAAGGGCCCTTCTAGGTAAGCTAAAAAGCATGTGTATCTCACGAGTGGTCAGAAAGTCCTGTAAAACATGCACCATTGTTTTCGCTTGCTGCAAGCACATCGGGCAAAGGCCATTAGATGAACTAATCACCCCAAGACAAGTAACGGCCGATAAGGCCTCATGAGCAATCTGCCATGCGAAGAGCTTAATCTTTGGCAAAGTCTTGAGCTTCGATAATGTATAGCATAGTTTAAGAGGTGAAGTGGATGCATGAAATTGTTTCATCAACAATGAATAAGCTGAACTTGTAGAATAGACCTCGCTAGAATGGTTCAACCATGTCAAAGTGTTTGATCTTCTATTGGTAATGGGCAGCTCAAGATTGCTTCAACATACTGGGTGGTGAAGATCTACCAAACAATATCAATGTTCTAAGTATTTGTTGATGGGGATCATGAATTCTCCACATATGATCGGTGTAGCCATACCATCAACATATGTCCTATTTAGTGTGATTGCCTTTGCACTTTCTCATTTTGCATCGAACATAGGGATTGTACTATCAATGTCAATCTGCCAAAAAAAATCCAAAATGCAACTCAATCATAGCATTATAGATCGATCGCCAAGCATAGGAAGGTTTGTCTCCAAGGGTTACATGTAGAACACTATTTCCTGTAAAATATTTGGATGGAAGGACTCATGATACCAATGATGTCGAATTAATTATCAATCACCACACCTGTTTATCGAGGAGTACAACATTGAATTTGTGTAGATCCTTAAAAGTAAGACAACCAGCCCTCTTCGAAGAACAAAGTTTATGCCAAGCAAGCATTGGCCAACCCCGGCCAGATATCCTCTTGGACCACAAATAATTGCGCATGACACATACCATATGTGTGATGAGATAATCTGGTCACATATAACATGACATAACATACGTTGGGAGAGCTTGAGCAACAACCTTAATGAAAACTTCTCTGCTACCATACGATAACAGGTTCTTGGTCCAACCCCAAACTCTTTTGGACACTCGATCAAGTAGGAAACCCGGGTTGACTGACTTGCTTTTCTCAATGATTAGTGGCATACCAAGGTAGTGACTCGGATCCTCAACCTCTTCAATGTTGATCACTTCTTGGAATCGGTCTTTGCCAGCATTTGGAGTTGAGGGACTGAATTAGATCGACTTCTCGTAGTTTTTTCCTGCCCTAAAGAAGCCGAATAGTTGTCAAGCACCTGTTTAACTCATTGTATCCCAGTCATTGATTTTTTTACAAAAAATAGGTTGTCATTTGCATATAGGAGATGAGTGATACATTAACCATTTTGGCTTGCTCGAACACCTCCAATTCTCCCAGCTCGTTGTTCCATATGAAGAAGAGTCGGGAGTCCTTGTGTGCAGAAAATGAATAGGAAAAGGGATAGAGGGTCTCCTTGTCTTATACCTCGGCTATGAGCTGTAACACTCCTAAAACCAGTTTAGCAGTTAATCATATTTTTGGTAATTGAAATTTATTTTCTAGTGATTAAACTAGTCCTCGAAGTAATTGTGGTCCAATTAATTTTAATTTTTGTAAGCTTAATTGAAGCTTAAGAGTTAGGACCGAAGTGTAAGAATTGGAAATGCTAGAGCTAGGAAAGTAAGTGTAGTATGAAGGCTTTTTATTATATGCCAATAATGCAAGGACTAAAGTTGAGATAAGTCCAATTTCTTTAAAGGTTGAGTCGCCATGCAAGGTGTCTTGTTGAGATAAAATGAAGATTAATTTAGATTTATTAAATGGGAAATTATTTTCTTGGGATGGGGAAACTCGTACGATTTACAATAATAGAGGAAAGAGAACAATTAAGCATTTTTCTTGGTCATCTTCAACCTCCAAAACCAACCATCATTGTCATCCAAGTCTCCTATAAGATTTCATGGTCTTGTTACTTGGGATTTAACCACCCAAAAATTTACTCAAAACTATACTTGTGATATTCCAATTCTAAGCTTTATATTAGTCTTAACCATGAGAGTTCTTGATTCCTAGACCTTAAGGGTGAGATGGTATTAGATTATCCGAATCTAATTTTGGAGCTCTGTATGGAATCTAAGGGTGAATTGTGGTTGCTAGAAATTATCCTTTAAGTGTAAGTTCATATTCTAATTTTATTTTATTTTATTTAAGGCTCTTTGTTAATTGGGGTTCAGTGAAAGCTATGGTTTTAAATGATATGCTGATGATTTAATTCTAATCGATGGTTAGATGAAGCTCGGTGGAGAAACTTCAAATCGAATAAGGAAATCTAAAATCATCGAGCATGGGGCTGTAATTTGGGACACTTGGTAATTTCTAGATATAGGTGGTTCATGATCCGAGAGGACCCGGTGTCATCTCGGTTTATATACTTTTTTTACATATGAAACGTACCATTTGTTAGATATGGTAATTGGATACATGAAGTTCACATAGAGTAAGTTTGGGTGGCATTCATGGTATGGTAAGCTAAGCTTTGCTTTGTAAGCTTATTTATGTTCCATGAACATGACATGATACTACATGATAATGCATGATATGGTAATATATGACATGACATGAAATATGATGATCTATAAAATTATGTTTATGATATACAATTTCACGAATATGATACAAGGGAGCAAAGGCTCTAAAATGTTATATTACAAGTTACATGAATCAAGGAATTATGAAACTATAAATTATTATGTTATGAACTCCTTGGAGACAAGTGTACTTTAGATACAATTGGCATACCATAGAATTCATTGAGCTCATGTACGGGTGGACTATGATCTTTGGGTTACGACCCTTATGCGGCGAGACGGAGGGATATATGTATTTTGGTCTTTGGCGAAGCGGAGGGATTGACCATTCATGAACTTGGCGATGTTGGTAGGGAATTCGTGTATTCATTGGTTACTGTGATCCAAGGATTAAGTTAAACTAAAATTATTTATTCATGATTCATGTATGTACGTGAAAGTTTGAATATGCATTGTTGTTTTGATTAGCATGACATTTCAAGTAAATTACATGGAAACATATGCTATACAAGATTTAGGATCATTGGTGCCACCTTTAATTTTGTTAATCATAAATACATGAAATTTGTTTATATGTCATTCTGTAAAAATTAAGAATACTACTTCACTAAGCTATGTAGGCTTACCATGTTCCTTTGTATACATGTCAGGTATTAAATCTTCGTTAAAAGTTCAGGATCGTATGTAGGGGTCGCAAATCACTCTTAAGGTGTTAAGTTTTCTTTGACAAACTCTTAGTTGGTGGCATATGAACTAAGCATGTTAGTTACATTACGATAGATATGATATGAGTGATACCATGATTTGATTAAATATCAAGTGATGGATTTGACGTATGATGCTATGTTTAGAATCTTGGAAGTTTGGTTATGTTATATCATAATAAAGTAATTAATGAGTCTTGGAAAGAATATGAAACCATCGATTTATTAGGTATTAGATATGGTATACTATGATTTGTTTATGTTATGGTGGTAAGTACATATCAGCTTTGATTTGTATGATATGTGTATGGATATGTTAAGACATGTGTACACGGTACTCAAGGAATGCATGTTATGTTTGGCTTATAAAATTCATGATTATATATATATATGGTTCCAAATGTAGTAAAGGACAAAGTGCTTACAAGAAATATCTATAGAGATGACATGAACTTGTTTAATGATGATTAAAATGTGTAAGATTATACTTTGTTAAGATGTGAACAGGTTTTGCTACATGTTTTTGTGAATGCTGTGATATAAAATAAATATACATATTGAATGTTAAGTGTTCGATATATATATATATATATATATATATATATATATATATATATATATATATATATATATATGAAGTGTGTAATATGTTTCATGGTATGGTTTAAAGGCACCCAATAGGGTATAAAGTATGTGACGAGGTGTTAAGTTGTTAAAGGACTTGGTGCTCAGTAAGTAAACATGATAGAATTAAGGAATAAAAGTTTGGAAGTGTTTGGATATATATATATATTGTGATTAGGTTTGGAACTCAAAAGTTAAGTGAAATCTTCATCTGGTGCAGGGCGTATCAGTATGGTATCTGGTATGTATCGGTACGACCAAGTCTAAAGTGATAATTTGGTGCAAAATGTACCGGTATGATCGACCGTATCGGTACTAAAATTGATCATTGGAAAAATATTTGTACATGGCATATTGGTACAGTTCCCTATTGTATCGGTAAGGGAATATCGGTACAACCCCTCGTACCGGAACCAAAATTAGTTACTGAAATTTGGAAAATAATACAAGCGTACTGGTACGGTCACCTTGAGTACCGATACGGATAGCTGTTGAAAATGGTTATGAACTTGTAATCAGTTTTATATCTTTGCATTTCGGTCCTAATTAATCCAAGGGGCTAATTGCATGAGTTTTAGACGTCCAATAGAGCTGGAAATTCACAGTTAAGTTTAAAAAGTCATGAATTTAAAGTATGTAACTTGAAACTCTGAAAATGTTATAAGTTTCTAAAATATACGAGTTAGTCCCTAAACTTTAGAAAGTTTGCAAAACGACCCCTGATCATGAAATCAAGATATGGCATGAATTGATATGAATAATTGTGTGACAGGTAAGACAAGAAACATGTAGATATTTATTGTTGACAAGGATAATTTATGAATTATGATATAGTACATTTCAAGAATTCATGTTTTGGTCCCTAATTGGATAATTCAAGATCATTAGTATTAAATATTAAATTGAGCTTGTAATAAATAAATCTAAATTTCAGTAAGAATTATTAGATAAAAGGACGAATTCTGATCATTCCACTAATTTTGAAATATTTATGATTTAGTCCCTGAACTTTGAAAACCTTGCAAAATGGTCCCTATTGAAAATAATCAAAATTGTTAAAATTAAGGTCCTGGTTAATAAGTACTTTGTTAATAACTTATGCATGATATGTGATAAGCTCGACCTTGTTTTAAATTGTTTGAACGTTCGACTGCTCTGATTCTTTGTTTTTTGTTTTTTGGTGACACTTTCGATCCGGTTTTCTTCCAGACTGGATAGGGGTGTTATATGAGCAATCACCTCGGACAAAGCACCATTCAATATTGCTTGATATGTGACCATGGTGATGCATCTCACTAAAAGATCTACCCATTACGAGGCAGAGCTCATCCTCAACATCATAGCTTGTAAGAATGACCACTCAACATGGTCATATGCCTTCTCTATGTCAAGCTTCAACGCTACACTTTTATTTGGTCCATTCTTGGACGATTGCATGTAGCGTAGGATCTGATGGGCAATGAGAATGTTATATGAGATATGCCGACCACGAACAAAGGCTGTTCGATTCTCATCAATGCAAACCGTATCAACGGTCTAAAACAGTTGACAAGCACTTTGGAAATCGCTTTGTACACCACTGTGCATAAGATGATAGGGCAATATTGCCGCATGAAAGAGCTTTTCTACTTGTAATCTCTTTCTTTGACCGGATGAACGAGCATGAAAGAACTGGGTGTTGTGATCACCAACGCGTAGCCACTGCACACGTAATCTCTGCGCCCAATATGCCTCCTCCTTATCAAGAAGGCTTTTCAACTTGGCCTTAGTAAAATTTAGTACATGTATCGATTCGTCATCAAGATGGCCACTAAGAAGAGACTCGGTTTGTTTTTGCAGCTCTTTAACCCTGGATATTGCCTTGTTTTGCCTGCCTCATTTCCTATCATCCAAATAGTGTCCAACTTGGGCAATCTTTGTCAAAGCTGGTGACTCAGAATCAGCCCAACCCTGTTGCATTTGATCTTGGCAACCATCCTTACTTAACCAACAAGCATCGTACTTAATAATCACCGTAAAGATGGTTGTGGGAGTATGAAGGGAGACCTTGCATATCCATCAATAGGTAGTAATGACCCGATTCATCTACAAATTCAATTATCACCCTTTTGGATTCATGATGCTTAATCCAAGATGCGATAGCCAAAATATATCCAACTTTTCACACATTATTGTAGTTGGGGATCCCGATTTGAGCCAAGTAAACCACCCTCGATTCGGCCTTTGATCCCACAAATTATTCTGATCAAGTGCATATTGGAAGTTTTGGATGTCAATGCGAGGCCGTCTTTAACCTCATTTTTTTCCGAATCTGCCAATATTTCATTTAGATCACCTCCAATAAGCCAACGTAAATCCAATTGGAGGCTAAGTTGATCAATTAGCACTCATGCTCTCTCTTTTAGTTCACGGCCACAATGGCCATAAATGTTGGTAAGTCGGAAAACATCATCATTTAATCTTGTTTCTTAATAGGGCCCTCGACCCTATAGGTAGCACAGGACCGGTCTCGGTGATAGCAACAACTTCTCAATTTGTAGATTCTACTTCTTTGAGATTGGCAGAGTGGATTAACCAAATCCCAAATATACCTTCATTTAGTTTAAACCTTTATGTTTTACAATTTTAAAATAAGTTGAAATCCTATCTAACATAACGTTCTTTAATTTTTGCTGGTCATATTTTTTCAGAAGAAAAAAAAAATAGATGAGTCAACCAGATCATGTCTTATGTCTTATTATCGGTGGTGTAGTAAATCAATAAATGAGTCCTATTTTTCCAAAGAATTTAATAGATCAACGAAATCTTGAAGGAATAAGTTTTTTTAAAAGAAAACTTCACCATGACCGAACGAAATTGATCATTTTTTTTATCTTTACTTTATTCTCGTTACACGTCGATGAGTAAAGAATGGCAGTTCTAAACACCCAATTTCATCATGGCTTTGACCAATTTCACATTAATCCAAAATACCCAATTTAAAAAAAATAAATTACACAAATGGTCACTAAACTATCTATAAAAATATAAAATAATCACTAAACTTTCAAAAATTATATAATAACATTTAAATTTTAATTTTATTATAAAGTGATCACTGAACCGTTAACTATCGTTAATCGAAGACAGGATAGTTACAAAATTTTGTATAATATTATATTTAATTCTTAATAATAATAGTTAAATTATGACTAAATTGATTAAATGTATCAATATGAAAGATTAAATGTGATATAATTCAAATTTATAAAACTGTCATGTCACCCAAATTAACAGTAGTTAACGACTCATTATCCATTTTGTAACAAAAATTAAAGTTTAATGCCATTATATAACTTTTGAAAGTTTGATAATCATATTATATTTTTGAAGATAGTTTAGTGACCATTTGTATACTTTACCCTTTTAAAAAACAAATGTCCGTTTAAATTAAGCCCAATTACAACCCATCAACAAACTCACCCCACTCTAGTGACCCAATAGACTCGGGCACAATTGCATCAGATGGCCCTAATTGTTTGGTTGTAACCCCAACCTAGTTTCCAAATCACCGTTAACTCCTCAGCTCCCTTATTCCAGAAGCTTCCTCAGCAACTCTTTAGTTTCCCATGACCATCAGATTACCACGCCAGGGATTTCGGTCACCTCGTTAGCCACATCAACGATAGGGTGCAGTCAGCCCACCACATCAGCATGCAAGAATCGTCCAAGCCTCACGTGCATCCAACGCTCCTAGTCCACTCTCATCTCGTACGATGCCTCACATGCAAACAAAACGGGGATAATCATGGAATTACAACATAACGAAGGATAAGGTTTTTTAGCCAATCAAAAATCAAGACGCGAGTATAAATCAAGCAATGAACAGTCGCAACAATGGGGGATTGTTTCAGATTTTGGAGAGCTTTCACGCAACAAAAAAAAACAGAGAGAATAGTCACAAAAATCAGAGTGAGGTCTTACCGTACACTCGTAGAGAGAAATTCACCGTTTTCAGTGTAGATTCTCCTCCAGGATCATGTAAAACACATTTGGTGTTGTATAAGGGGCATTGTAGAGTGTAGAAGACGAAGGGTTTTGTCGATTTTGGTTCTATTTTTGAAGAAACTAAACGTCTAGGTTTAGAGAGCAAAAAGGGTTCAGAAACTCTAACCTTTTCGGCTCTCCACCGCCAAAGAGGGGCGACCGACACCGTTTAATGGCGGCCTACATGATAGAGGGTTTTAGAGATCTAGGTGTGGGTTTGAATGCTTCAGAGAAAAAAGAAAGGGTCTCACCTTTTGTAATTTGTTTCTTTTTTAAATGAAAATGAGAGTTTTTTTCCTTTATCTTTTGCTTGTGTTCTTTTATATATATAGGTATAGGGTAAACTACATAAATGGTCACCAAATTTTTAGGTCAGATTTATTTTAGTCACCGTACTTTTAAAATATTTGATAATGTCACTTAATTTTTAGTTTAATTTTAATATAGTTACCAAACTTTTAGGGCAGATTTATTTTGGTCACCGTATTTTTAAAATATTTGATAAGGTCACCAAACTTTTAATTCAATTTCAATATAGTCACCAAACTTTTAGTTCACCTTCAATATAGTCCCTCTCGTTATCTTCCGTTAAAAGATGACTTTAGTTTTTGTTTTCCTTAATAAAAACTGGGTAAACTACACTAATCATCACTCAACATTCTTCTCAGTCCTATTTTGGTCACTAGAGTTAAAAAAATTCAATTTAATAACTTAACTTTTGAATTGTTCATATTTTGGCCACTCTCAAATGACATGTGTTTATACAAATAGGAAAATTCGATTAATCCTTAAAATATTTATTTTGGTTAATTGGTAAATTTAGATTATTCAATTCTAGATCTTATATTGTATTAATTAAATCAGATAATCGATTAACTAGTTAACTAAAATGCTTGATTCTGGAAATGATTTTTTACTTTGTTTATTAAAATATCAAATATGATAATATGGTAAATTTAATAAATTTTCGGTTGTGATAAAAAGTGTAAAAACAACTAGAAAGTCAAAAATTAAAAGTTCACACCTATTAATTCTCCCCAAAGCCAAAACTTTAAAAATCATTAGACTATAAGATATTGTAATGCATAAAATTTAGAAATATTATATATACTAGATCAGATCAGTTAATCAATTTTGCTTAAAACTGTGAACCGTAATCGAATCAAAATAATTTATTTTAAAAATATGTACACAAATCAGGTTCAATTAATCCTTAAAAATTATTTTGGTTAATTGCTAAATTCAAATTATCCAATTCTCAATCTTATATTGTACCAATTAAATTGGATAATCGATTGACCAGTTAATTGGAATATTTGATTCGAGTAATAATTTTTTTACTTTGCTTATTAAAATATCAAATATGGTAATATGGTAAATTTAATAAGCAAAGTAAAAAAAAAACATTACTCAAATTTTTCTATTTGTATAACCATGTCATTTGAGAGTGACTAAAATATGAACTATTCGAAAGTTAAGTTATTAAGTTGAATTTTTTAACTCTAGTGACCAAAATAGGAGTGAGAAGAATGTTGAGTGATGATTGGTGTAGTTTACCTGTTTTTTATTAAGGAAAAACAAAAACTAACGTTAGCTTTTAAAGGAAGGTAACGAGAGGGCCATATTGAAAGGGACTAAAAGTTCGGTGACTATATTGAAATTGAACTAAAAGTTAGATGAACTTATCGGATATTTTAAAAATATGGTGACCAAAATGCATCCGCCCTAAAAGTTCGATGACTATATTGAAATCAAACTAAAAGTTGGGTGACATCGAATATTTTAAATGTACAGTGACCAAAATGAATTTTCCCTAAAGGTTTGGTGACCATTTATGTAGTTTACCCATATATATATATATCAAAACGCCGCGTTTTGGCATGCTCATGTGACCTGTGCGGTGACCCGACCCGAAGGGGATTCACGCACTCTGGGTCTTTGGGCTATTCAGCGTTTTGGCCCTTGCTCTTTTTATTTATTTTACTTCAGCCATGTTATTTATTTATGTTTTCATCTCTTTAATTTAATTTTAATTCAAACTGGTCTATAACCTTGTGGTGACTCACCCCATGGTATGATCTGCATTATACATGGTCCAAATAATTGGTTAATAAATTTGATTTTAAATTTTACACTTTTTTAGATCGTTGGATAGGTAAAACGGATGACTGAGGTTAACAGTAAAATATGTGAAAATTATCATTTGGGAGAAAAAAAGTAAGGAATTAATATCGGCCATTCATTTCTTTCATCCAACGATCTAAAAAACTTTAAAATTTTAAAACTTTTACATTGTATAAGTAGATCCTAACCTATTATTTTAAGGTATTTATATATTTTATGTATGTTTTATTACTATTATTATTTTATTTTTACTCAACTCTCGTACGTTTCCTTATCTATATTTATTTACTCATGTATACAAATTGTATGTCTAGTATTATATATATTGTTATATTTTATTTTCGTTATATATATATTTGTTTATTGCATTGTTCATATTTATATATGTCACTTCTTATATCTTGTTCATATTGCATATTCGAATATATAATTTGTCAATACAATGCTCTATTATTAGAGGGTAAACTCGATTAGTATCAGAGGTATTTCTGGTGATCTTTGTTTATTCTTTAAGTGGGCCCATAAAATGAACTCGCATTCATAAATGAGTTATAATTTAATTTTTACTCGAACTCGCAAATTTCAATGCGTAATCGACTAGGTAACAATTTCAAGATTTGTGGGGGTGTGAAACCTTCCCCACACATAACCGACTCCCAAACCTTATTTTTCCATAGTTACCTTTTTATGTCTTGTCTATCTAATGTAAGTAACATGCGACGACTTTATTTTTTAAAATTCAAAATCGGCTTTCTCAAATGAACCCAAAATATTTTCTTATCACACTCTGGAGGAATTCCATAAATATTACTTTAGTTTTTTTTTAAATATGATCCTTCCCACTTTAATTCCCGAAATATTGCATTTGCTATAGTATCCTAGAATTCCAAAATAAACCTTAAAGACTTGTTCAGGAGGATCCGACTTTAGGCAATTTTTAAAGGTTTTTTGGGAAATACTGTTCATAGTCGGATTCTGTTAAATTCGACTTTTAAGGTACTATAATAAATACAATATTTCGATAATTAAAATAAAAAGTATCATATTTTAGAAGAAAAAATCCTAAAACTATATTTGAGTAAAAATTCCTCACACTCGCCGAAACAGGCAACTTTGTCTCAGACGGTACCCTTATCCACTCACACAACACAGAGGAGGTTTGGTGATCGACAGTTACACTTCTACCCTTAATCAGAAATATTCACCAAGTTTCCCTACCACACGATGGGGATAATTTATATCAATGGTGATGGTATATAAAAATGTCAACCTGAAGTATAATTTATATCAATGGTGATGGTATATGCTTATATGATTGAGATCGAGCATTCTTTATTGCTATAATCATTTATAAAACAATATAATTAAAGAAGTTAATTATTATAATCAATTTATAAATCAAAAGTAAAAAAAAAAGTTTGCTTCTTTTTTTTTTCTTTTAAATGATTTTGATTGCATGTTCGTTATGAAACAAATCATTGAAATTTATAAAGTCAACGGACGAGAAACTTATGGAAGCTGGTGTAGGCGTGTAGCTGGCCCAAGTATTTTAACCTTGTATTGTTGGGAGTTGGAGATACAAATATATATAATTATTATGATTTTATAACTTTTTATGTAATCGAACATTTTAATAGCGTTTGTTGTTCTATCTAGAAAATTCGGGGTTTAAATAGTTTTATTTGTATGATGTACGTGAATTTTATTCATGGTTAAAATTGAAGAGATGTTACCAATAAGGGTTAAATGCAATGGCAAGACACATTGTTCTTCCAAGAGGAGAACCCGAGTTTGAACCTTGAGACAATATTGTTGCGAAAGAGAGCCACAAATTTCGAACATGAACTATAAAATGGACACGTATTATACCAAAAAATTGAAGAGATATCACCAAGTTTCGACCAATGGATTTTTGCCACGCACTAATATGCAAAATCCTTATTAGACAAACGTATTTATTGTTTTTTTATGAAGAATGAATCATTACCACATGCCTCATTAAAAAGTTTTCCTCATCAAATTTATTGATTGTTGATTAAAGTTTTATGTGATTTTTAGTATTTTTGATGCGGACCTATGATAATATTTATTTTATTTTTAGTATTGAATAAAACCCATACACACCTTACATATAATGCTTATTGAGCTCGAGTTATCACGAAAAACATGTCGCCTTTGCCACTGGAATCACAACTTAAAGTTAAAAGTTTTATACAATTTTAGTTACACAGGGGTTAAAAGATTTATGGCTCTCTCTGCAATTTACTAAAATTTGGTCCTTAATTTATAATATAAAAGAGTTATAAGGTTTTTTCAAATAAAGTTCCTTAATACACATAAAAGTTAGATTACTCTTTTAGCAATATAAAAATTACTTACAAACATCTAAAAATCTAATATTTTCACTTAAAAATGTTGTTCTTCTTGCATATTTCAAAGTAAAATCATCTACAACGCTTTCAATATAAACTTCTTCTAAAAGATCACTCTTGATTGTCATCAAACAAGTACATTTAATCTTTCTTGTGACATAATTGTCAGTAAGTACAATTTAAAAAACTTTAAATTTGAAAAGCGTTGTTATGCAGAAGTAACAGTAATAAGAATAGCCAATAAAGACTCTATATGCAATTGTCAAATTTGGAAAACAATTAAAACATTTTAAAAAACTTTAATAATTTCATTGTTCCTATTTTTCATTGGGTAAAAATTCTCTAAGTACTCCCAGCTCAAAAAATAGCTCATTTCCATCAACATCAGATAACTCACATTCCCTAAGAGCATTTTAAAAATTATTACTATTGTACCTTCGCCAAACGCCTCCAAAGACTACTATTATGGCTCTCGGCCCGTCCCACAACAGGTGAACCACCAAGCCCCGTTTTCGCACCACACTCCAAACATCACGGAGCTCGAAGCTCCTTCTCCGGTAGTCTAGTATATCTTCGGACTCGTAAGCTCTGGAGACCACTACATTGTGATAAGACAACCATCAAGTCTGACTGAGCTCACAGCCTAACAGCCAAGCTACTACCTGCCAGCCCATCAGTAGCCATCGCTAGGCATGACACGGTCCTATCAAAAATTACTCTATCTACATTTCCAAGGAGATATAAATACCCCCTAAGATTAAAGAAAGAGAGAGGACCATCTACGATTTCATGACCCTCGACAATGGGCTACCACACCCATTCTACTTTGACCATCTTTCTCACTCCTCTCTCTCACTACGACTAGTGGCTCTCCGCATACATCAGAATGGGTGAACCACAATCAATTATTAGTAACCGTCATCCCTCATGGCTCTTAGTCTGTCCAATGACAGGTGAACCACCAATCACTGGCCCTAACCCTTCTTTCGACCACTATCTCTACCTCATTATCTGGTGTCGCACAAAATCAACATCAACAATTGGTGCGGTGAGTATGAAAATCCTTCCGACCAAAAAAATTAGCCGTAATAATTTTCCTATTTCTGGCATTTCCTCACCTCATCCGACGAGATTCTTTTCACCGTTGACCTCTATTGGTAACAATGCCAAAAACGACTAAAGAAACAACGAAGAAGATGGGTTAGCAATTTCTCACCATGTATATCTGAGGAAGCAATCGGATGCCAATGCCTCCTCAGATCAACTGAATAAGATTGGCTATCTGATAAAGTACAAGATGTCATCTTGAAGAAGGCATGCACCACCCTGGATACCGGCGCGAAGTCTCCAAACCTCATTTCATAAATAAAAGGAGATGGAGCAACCAAGAGACCTCCTGATAGAACATTAGAAGTTATCATCTTCAGTCAGTTCGTAAGACAGACCCCCTAGGAGTAGTCCATATAACGAAGATGCATCCTTGAAGGAGACAAAAGAAGCATCAACAGTAGCGGCAAAAGTCAGCTGGCAAATAAATATGTGATGAACCATTAAAGGCAGGGGCATAAAGAGCACCCCCAACCATGTCTTTACCTTTTATAGGGTAGTTTTTGCCACTGAGAGTGACTTTGTATTTAGATATCTCTAGAGGAGATATCAATATATGTAAATGTAAAAATACAGGGTAACCTCCGCTTTCTAGTTGCCTTTATGTACAAGACTAAAGAAAGCGCGTGGACCCCCTTTTCCAAAGAATAAAATTGGAATTTGCACAACAAAAAATCTTTGGCAAGCAACTTTCCAACAAATGATTTATCCACCAACTATTCTCCTACAAACGATCTCTTCTACAAAACTATAAGGTACAGGGCCTAGCGCATTAATACGTAAAATACCCCAGAAACTTGGTACAATCCTAAGGGCAAATACGAACCCATTATAAAATGACTTCATGACGCCTTAAACTCTTGTATCATACTCTTCAGAGAATATCTCCATGAATACGACATACTCAAATATTCAACTATTTCTACAAAGGGCACAGAAACAACTATGCCCTAGCCTACTTCTGATTCTACAAAGGTAAAGAGTAATCCAAACGGACCACTTTGGTCACAACGCAAGCCAACACAAATATAATATCTCCACCTCTATATTTCTCTAAGGGCTACAATTAAACCCTAACCCCGACTGAATTCTACAAAAATAAAGAATGCCTCTATTCCATCAATGCATAAAGCATCGTGACTCTACAAGGACAGAGAATACTACATACCCCATGCCGACCATGGCATGTGAGCTCTACCAACGCATGGTAACCTCCGAAAGAAGATGCCTATGTACCTTTAGTGCCCACAACATCGCGACTCTATAAGGACGAGAAAGTATATATCCTATGCCAACATAATTATGTAGGCTCTACGAATAAAAACTACCTCTTGAGAGAGGTGACTGCATATATTGTTTCTCCAAACACTCATGTTTTATTGAAAGAATACCTCTACGCTTCTCAAGAGAAACCCTATAAGAGCATAAAAGGAGATGCCTCCACCCATAGCGCTCGATGCCACAAGAGTGTTGAGGAAAACTCCACTCCTTAAGTGCTTGATTCTACGAGGGTGTGAGATGCCTTAACCCCCATATATGACTGTCTCTCCAAGAGGTGTAAGATGCCTTTATATGAAGACTACCATACTCCAAGTGCGTCGAGATGACTCTGCCCAATGTCTAACATTCTCCAAGAGCGTTAAGATGATCTTCCCAATATATAACTATATCCACTAGCAACGTAACTCCGCCCAACATAGAATTACCTCTTAAAATATTGAGATAGACTTCATGTTATATAAGGCTACCGTTCTAAGCACATAAAATTACCCCTTAGTGATCACCTCTAAAAGATGGGTTCACCTAACTACTCAATCGCGTAAAGTCATCTCTTATTTCCCTAGGCTCTATCGTGACTTGAATAGCGTAAATGAGGCTTCGCTCGTATATCTCTATGTACCCTATGTACTTTTTAAGCTTTACCTCTACGACTACCCTAACGGACCTATCCCCTTTAGGTCATGCTCGAGGCACTAAACCTTTCATGCCATAGTCGCCTGCAACTCTTTATTCTTTTGGAGAAACAAGATCATCTCTGCCCCTCTTTTTTGCCGCTTCAAAAGTCGCATTCACAGCCAACTCTTTTTGAACTTGGGCTTCTACCTCAACAAGGGTGATCTTTCTCCGCTCATCAGCAGTCTGGATCTCGATTCTCATCTAACCATCTATGGCCTCCTTAAGTTGCCCCGCCAACTTTTCTGGCTCGTCCTTTATCAAGGCTATCGTCTCATTCGTGGCTACCAATTTTTTTCTTTTTATAGCCAACTCCTCCTACTGACGAGTACACCTTACCTCGACTTTGAAGAAAATAGACTAAACCTTTTAATCGGTTTCACTAAGAGTAGATTGCAACTTATCTACTAGCAAGCTTATGTCTCCTAAAAAGTAAAGACCCCAGCATGACGAGTCTCGTGGAGGCCAGGATGAGGCACCACTGGCCCTTGTGTGGATAACTCTGATGGTCACATACTTGTAAACAATACCATACAGTGCTATAACTCATCCTAATAGAAGAACACAAAATATGACTGATGAACAAAATGATCTGGCATAGTCGAATGATAATTTAAAGTTACTCTTATGCAGCGGTCACCCTCGACTCGCTGGTCTATCGAATAGATAGACCCACTTGTGATGATGGTCTATCGAATAGAAGAAACCAAAAGCCATTCTAACGCATACTTGGGAAACTAGTAGCAATAGTAGAGATGACAACGTCGGAAGCCTCGACATATTCAACGTAAGAGCCAATATCAAATGATGCATTTGATCTTGCACGAGCCTCGATGGGCACCCCCATCACAATCTGCATCGGATCCTCTAGAACAGCTTTACCCATCTTCTCCTTTGGTACTTCGTTGCTTTTTAAAAGCTCTAGTGAAGACAACTTCCTCTTTCTATTACGTAAGAAAGTATCCTTGGCGTTAAGATTCCTCAAAGACTCGGGCGTCGCCCTCTCTACCTTAGTAATAGAGAAAGACTCTATATCCTCCTTTATCGATGCGACTTTCTGTACAGCAGCCACAAACTCCTCGAACGCATCAGCAGAATCTCCTGAGGATGAGACTTCTACAACTACAAACACCAAGAACGGAAAGTTAAACACAAACCACGAGACAAGAATATAAAGAGAATAAATGTCCTCGTAAGAATTCCCTTACTAGTTAAAGGGGTCGCAGGGATCAAACTCGCGGATAACATCTTTTTTAACAATTTAGGGGTACCTCCACTCTTATCCCTTCGCAGGCAACTTTGAAGCACGCTCCAGGTTAACTTTATGAACCACGCAACTACTCCCCCTGTCGCCTTACTAGAAGCTAGAAAGAAAGTTGAAACGAAATACCACTCATTCTGCGGGCAGCAACCATAGAAAATCAACCAATCACCAGTCTATACTTTAACACTAACTAGCACATTGGCCACGACCTCCTCTCTGTTAAAAGGTCAGGCCTCTTTCACCGATAACATGCTAGGAGAAGGTGTATAGCCCTCCCTGACTTGGCAGGCCTTGTACCCATTAAGACTCAGTCGTCAAAGACAAACATCAAAAATATTCTGGAGACATATATCCCTCTCCACCTTCAACCAACCAGTTTTGTTCAAAATGGAAACCTACTCCTCCTCTTTTTTCTCCAACATTAGAAGAGCTTTCCTCCTATCTCCCTTAGGCTTCCTCTACCGTAAAGGAAAACCAAAACCTCTAGAAAGCTTCTGAGTTACCTTCAAAAGCTTGGAATAATCCAACTTCAAAGAGCCATCCCACCCGATGATTGGCTCCCCGACAAAATGCCCTTTGCCTTGCCTCCTCACCAGTGTGAACATACCGACAGAATTAGGAGAAACTACTGGGCTTAGGTTAAAAAGATTTCTCAGCATCTTTACTGATGGATCTCATTTGTGCTCTGAGCATTGAATAATATAGCCTATGATAACCCATCAAGATGTTTCCAGCACTTCATAGGTAAATTTGTGTAGAGGTAGATGAAATCCCGCCTCCAACAAGTAGAGTGTCAAGTAAAACCATTCTGACATCCCACCGCCCCAAAACTATGGTCGCTCAAGCGAACCTTTCCCGTCGAGACCTCAAAATTGAACTCGAACCCTGACCACCATAGCCTGTGACATTCCAACAGTTTAACAACTTCATTTATTCCCGTCTAGCACTCAATCTCTGGACCAATCACATCAATGGACTGGTTCTCCTCAGCCCTCCTCGCAACCGACTCCTTTCTCTTTGCAACCGACTTAGCAGTCCCAGCCATTTCTCTATACAAAAGTACAATCGAAGAGCTTAAAGAAGAAGGGAATATGAACTCTAAGAAAAAGTAGAAGACACAAATAGAGTTCGGGATAAAAATACCTCAAATTTATAAAGAGGCGTGACCTGCCTAATTGCCCCACATTGAACCACTTAGATGATGACATAAGCACAAACGACTCGATGACACAACCGTCAGGACAATGATTTTGCTCGTTAATGGCACCCGGTACCAAGAAAAGCCCCCTCCTATGGGCAGAAACCAAACGATATTTTTGGTCTATGTTAATTGCCATTTTATGACACTCCTTTGACCAAGGAGGACTAGTGTTGTACCTCTGCCAAACGCATCCGGAGACTACTACTATGGCTCTCGGCCCGTCCCACGGTGGGTGAACAACCAAGCCCCTTCTCCGCATCACACTCCAAATATCACGAAGCTCAGAGCTCTATTTTTAGACATTTTCTATATCTCTGAAGTCATAAGCTCTAGAGACCACTGCGTTGTGATAAGAATGCATCAAGTTCTTCTGAGCTTGCAACCTGCCAGTCCATCAATAGTCATCGCTAAGCCTGACACGGTCCTATCAAACATCACTTTATCTACGTCTTCAAGTAGAAATAAATACCCCCAAGATTAAAGACATAGGGAGGACCTTCTACGATTCCACGACCCTCAACAAGGGGCTACCACGCCCATTCTACTCCGACCATCTCCCTCACTCTTCTCTCTCTCAACTCAACCAATGGCTCTCCACCCACATTATAATGGATGAACCACGACCAATTGCTGACAATTGTCACCCCCCGTGGTTGTCGGCCCGTTCAACGATAGGTGAACCAGCAATCGTCGGCCTAAACCTTCCTTCAACCATTATCTCCACTTCTTTCTCTTGTGTCATCCAAAATCGGCATCAACAATTACAATGAGATTTTAGATTAACATCATCCAATAAATGTAATTTATCATAATGAATCATGAAGACAAAAAAGTTTCTCATATTACTTGAGCTGTCATATTCTATATTTTTAAGCTTAGCTTTTAATTATCATATTTTACTTTTATTCTAGCCGTTAAAATAAAATAATAGAATTACAATTAATATTTGGATTAATAATTTTGTAAAAATGTTTTATATATGTATAAATATAAATTAAAGAACTCGTTATGGGACACTCTTTTATCAGAACCATGTGTGGTTGCACTTATTGCGCACAGTGGCAGATCTAAAAAAATTTTGAGGGTGGGCACACATATATTAAGTATTAATAACATAAAAAATTGTACTCAAATGGGAACAAATAAAATTTTTGGGTGAACACACTCAGTAAAATAGATAACCAATAAAGGAGATTCAGATTTACGGGGTGGGCACAAAAAAATTTCATGGTGGGCACACTCAGTATAACTTGTAAAGAAAATTCAGATTTTCAGTGCCCACCCTCAACATAACCTACATCCGCCACTGATTGACATAACCTACATCTACCATTGATTGCATATTTCTAGAACCACTTTTGCTTAGTTATGTGATAGAATAGCAATAAAAATTTCACATTAAGAATTAATACCAATTTAAATCGGCTTTATTGTTTCAATATTCCCTTTTGAAAAGAAAAAAAACAGAATTCCACCCCCTTTGAAGTTCATTTGGAAAAATACACCCCATTCTGTACACATAGGAAAAATTTGTGTTCTGACAAGCGCGTATTCCAAATTCGTGTTTGGCCAGACGCAATAAAAATCCAATTTGGCGTCATTTTTTATATCAATGGTTATTTTAATTGGATAAAGTAACTCGCGTGCAGCAGAACGCGAATTTAGCGATAAATGTAGACGAAACGGTGAGAAATTTGCGTGGTTATCGCTAAATTCGCGTTGCGTAGAACGTGAATTTGTGGTGACATAGAGGAGGGAAGTTGTTTCGGTAGGCATGTTTCAGGTGAATTTACACTATGTTGGGAGATGATTTGTATTGTTATTGAACATCAAGGTCGTAGTATAGATTCGTCTCTGTAAAGCAGGATAAAAATCATCCAATATATAGCATCCAAAATCTGCTAAAAATTGCGTTAAAAGCGTTATGTTGCCTTGTTTTTTAGCATGACTAACATGAAAACTAATGTCGGTAGGCATGTTTCAGGTGAATTTAGTCTGTTTTGGGAGATAATTTTTCTTGTTATTGAGCATCGAGGTCGTAATATAGATTCGTCTTTGTAAAGCGGCGTAAAAATCATCCAGTATATGGCATCCGAAATCTGCTAAAAATTGCGTTAAAAACGCTATGTTGCCTTGTTTTTTAGCATGTCGATGGGCATGTTTCAGGTGAATTTAGTCTGTGTTGGGAGATGATTTTTCTTGTTATTGAGCATCGAGGTCGTAGTATAGATTTGTCTCTGTAAAGCAGCGTAAAAATCATCCAGTAATGGCATCCAAAATCTGCTGAAAATTGCGTTAAAAACGCTATGTTGCCTTGTTTCTGAGATGACTAACAGGAAAACTAGTGTCGGTAGACATGTTTCTAATACATTAATTTTGGCCTACGACGGGTGATATTTTGTCTAGTTATTGAAATTTTACATTTTAATAGGAGAACATATTGTTACAATAGTCCAGAAATCGGGGAGTGAAATGCTACGGCGTGATTTTTGATATCATGAAGAACATGGAAAGAAATAGTCGATAGGAATGTATAATTTGATTTTGGTCAAAATACATCCGATCTTTTTATTTATTTTTTACAGTTCGAAGACCATTAAATGCTATGGAACCCTTTTATTTAATATCTAAACATTACAGTTAGAAGAGTACCTAGTTGATTTGAGGCCCTGTACTAAGAGGACATTTTCTTCTATCGTGTCCAGGGTTCCTACATTTAGTACACAGCCTAGGTTGGCCTGTCCGTTCTCTTGGAACCATATCCTTGGCACAATAAATCCTAGTTGAGCGCGGGCGACCTTGTTTCTTGCATCGCAAGGAAGGATCTGGTACAAACTTAGGTTCATCGTCAACTAATGCATGATCGTGTTCATTTTCGATAAGAGAAAAATCGTTTCAGAATACCTTGAATACATTTTCAATTCGGTACACTGAATTAACGAGTGTCATTGCATCGAAATGAACAGATGTACATGCATCAAATGAGTGGGCACACAGGTACTTGAAAGTTTGAAAACGTCCGCTGTTACATGTTTTTCGTTGTAAGTTAACAATGTAATTGTTCTGCATGATTCCTTCGAGCGACCGTGAATATTTACTAACCTGAAACCAGTGTTCGTGACGGGAGAAGCATATAGCACCCATTGCGTTTGCGTGCGACATAAATATTTGAAGTTTTTGCTGGAGATCTGGATGGAACTTGTGGCCACCTTCTATCCAGTTCAATGCTTGTTTTCCCAGGGTTGCAAAAAGGGTAGCTAGTCGATAATATGTTACCTTGACAACGGATGTGATAGGTAAATGACGTGTTCCCTTCAGAGATGAATTGATCGCCTCAGCCAAGTTCGTTGTCATGTGGCCATATCGACGCCCACATCATAACAGCGCAGCCATTTCTCCCTCGGGATATCAACAAGATAATTATATCCAGCTAAATTTCTTACTCTCAACTCCTCTAACAGCTCCTCAAACTCATCAGCTCGGTGTGCGTTGCCTATTTCATAAATGATTGAATACTTAATAAGAAATAATAATAAAAGGCATGTTAATTAATAATTTTGATAGTGAAAGGCTTACCCATACGAAGAACCATTATACGCTCATCATCATTCTTGTACCGCTGGTAATAATTGGCAGCAATGTGTCGCAAACAGTACCTATGATGAATAAACGGAGGTCCCCAAGACGGTCCTAATTACGCGATTGATCCCCAAATCCCTATGCCTCTGTCAAAAATAATATATATCCCGTCTAATTTATCGCGTAGAACACGTCGCAGGACATGTCTGCGCAGGTTGGTGAGAAAAATGTCCAGAAAGGGATATCTTCCTTTTCAACAATTACGAATGCGACCGGGATATATTTTCTATTTTCGTCTTGTGCAACTGTCAACAGTAAAATCTGTGTGTATCTGCCATACAAGAAAGTTTCATCGATCTGTAGCATTGGCTTGCAGTAGCGAAAAGCCTTAATGCATTATGGAAATGTCCAAAATAGGCGAAAAAATTAGTACTCCCCAAGAACAACCCGATCATTGTAGTATGACGTCGTTGTCTATAGTTCCACGACTATTCCTGGGTTAAATTTTTTATTAGCTTCAACCATGTGCGCAACTCGTTTATGATTCCTCCCACTGGCCATATAGTTGTTGGATGGCGCGATATCTGGCATACCATGCCTTATCGTATTTAACTGTATATGTGAAATGAGATTTAATAGAAGCTATACATACGGACATAGATACGCGTGGATTAGCTTTCACGAGTGGAAGGATATGATCACAAAGTACATGTACATCCAAGTTTGGATGATCTTGACTCAGGCTTCCAACAGAGCATGTATGAGGTCCGTCGTATCTAGTTATCTTCCATAGGTTATTCATCATCTTTAATCGAGATACACGGACCCTCAAGTTACATCCCTCGTCCTTGTGAGGGCATTCTGCAATATATTTGTCAGCTTCAATTTTTCTAACGGTAGAAGTAACTGATTTGCGTATGTTGTAATGCTTAATAGCAGCTACCATCAGTTTTTTTGTCCTAAAGACCATTCCAAGATGCAGTTCTCCCTCATTTCGTTCAGTGTAATTCTATAACTGTGGGAATTCTGGAAATTATATAGCGTTAAATCTTTCCATATCCACAGTAGTTAACTAGGATGGTGGTTCGTAGTAAGAAGAGCTACTGTTTGTTGTAGTATAACTGCGCCAGACAACCATATCCACAGGTTCTGGTTGCGTATCTCCATCTGTTTCTTATTCCGTATCATCGTTCGTATCATCCTCTGTACTGATGGGCTCATCAATGTCTGTTGGTTCTTCTGGTAATAATCTCATCTCGTCACCATCTGGCCTGACCTTCCTAAGTGGTTCTTCATCAGAATTATACCCATCAAAGCTGTATAGTTATGCTTCATCAACAACTTGTACCCTGCTAGGTTCTACAGCGCTAACATGTTCACTAGAATGGTGATGCGGCCTATATTCAATATCCCCCGGGATAAACTCTTCTAGGTAGGACAGCATAGTGGATGATGATGGGCCGATACTGGGTTTATAAGTTGAGTATCGTCCGACTGAGAGGTCATCTACGTTTGACTCAATAGGGATATAAGCTGAGTGACTTTTGGCTGAAAAATCATCAAACAGATTGAAATCTTCACGGAAGAACATCATTATAGATGATGATGGCCCGAAATGTCTACTGTATGGATTGTACATTGAGTCTTGGGCTGGTGGCAGATTCAGGTCTAAGTCAAACCTTGCCACGCAGGAATGCCTTGGCTACGATGCAAGCGATGATCGCTGGTATTTAGTAAGTTGAACCCTTGTCGTAAACTTGATGTGGGGCTATTAGCATTTGGGTCGAAGTCAAGATTTGCACGCAGACAATTTGGAACCATAGTACTGCCTCTGACATTTCGTTCAAAGAATGTTACAAAGAGCTCAAGGTCACATCCCATAGAATACTGGGTATAGGTTTCTATCATCAGTTGCACACCTTCATCGTTGAGGACATCGAATATTACAAAATACAATGGATCTAACGAAGAAGGTAGTCAATACCGCATTGAATGAATATCCCTCCCAGAACCAAGTGGAACCTTCCTTGAAATCATTCGTTTTAGCCTTTCAAACGTTACTCCCCTCGGAATATGTAGCAAAATAGTGCTGCTGGACTGAAATATGACACTAATTTCGGTATCATGGATCATCTCACCGTCGTAGTGTACAATTGTAACAAGTCTTTTTGACATTTTTATATGCTATTATAATACGTAACTTTTTTATAGAAAATTATGAAGCAACGCTATGGTGTTCGCCATCCTTTTAATATGGTATACATTCAGAAAGCGGGATTCTGCATAAGGTGATGTTTCCGCAGGCAAGGCTGACATGGTACGCGAAACTTGCGTTCATCAGGATACAAGTTTTGGAGGCTTTTGCAGAATACCTGCAATGTCATTAAAATTTGTGTTCTGATCAACGCAAATATATTAAAGTGAAATACGCGTTTCGTCAAATGCGAGTTTGGCTAGTTATAAGGCTTTCCACTTTACGTATATACATATCATACTAATAGCAAATATGGCACGTTTTTCTGCTACTGGTTTCTTTCATGAAACCTAGATTTTAAAGAGGCTTATTAATTTAATGTTGGTATATTTATTTTCAATTAACAATCGTATACTACGTTTCGTTAATATAATTTTCTACATCTAACCTATTTAAATTGCATACTAACGTGACATACTTTTTATCACATCATAAATAACGTACAAATTAGCCGATTACATTTTCAAATAGTTAACAATCAAAAAATACATGGAGATGAAAACATGTTTCTTATTCAATATCATTAGTAGTTACAACTAGCATGTATGAGGTCCGTCGTATCTTGTTATCAACCACACATTGTTCAGCCTCTTCATTCGTGATACACGGATCGTCCAGTTACATCCGTGGTCTTTTTTGACACATTCTGCAATGTAGTTGACCGAACTCATTTTTTTCACTATCAAAACAACCGATTGACGTCTGTTGTAGTTCTTAATTGCATCCTCCACATTTTTCTTAGTCGTGAATATCATCTCAACTTCAAGTTTATCGGTACGATCGAAAACAACATCACACGAGTGTCTCCCAACATATAGGAAATCATCATCTACGTTTACAGCCATTATAGAGCTTGCACGAAGGGAATGAACTAAGACAAATAGTGAGCCTATTTAGTGAAAGGGATAGAATGGTTTGAGTTTTTTAGGATGCAGAGGGGTCTATTTATAGTGGTGCAAGTCAACCGGTGTTTGACAATTATTTGAACAAAATAGTTCAAAAATATTAAATGTGAAATATGTATCACGCAGAATTTAATATGATATATTAAATGTTGAAAATTTTATTTATTATCGACAAATATTTTTATACAAACTACAACTAAAATTATTATATATTGTCGCTGGTATGCTTTACTCATACTCTTCCTTGTTAACGTACATCAGTTCATCAACCACATAACGGTTGAGAACTGATGGTCTTCTTCAAGCTTAGAGGTCTATTGGAGCTCAGTATTGTACCCCTAAACATGTTTTCATGAGGTGGGCAGATGACAATGCTTCATGGATTTCATGAGCACATTCATACGGAAAATGCTACCCACTTATCTTGTTTTACGACCATGGTAGGGGCTTTGACTCCGATTACAAGCGGGGGTCTCAACCTAGCCACCAATATTGAGGCGTAAAAAAAAGTAACAGGCAACCTCGAACAAAAGATCAAAACCCATGACTGCCATTCAAATAGACCTCGAATTCTTGGATATTGTGATTTGTTGTTGTCGTTCCTGAGTAACAAAAACATCGAACAATTATCTCACCATAACTACTAACCCATCAACATCTACGCATCATATAAATGCAACTATAAATACCAACAAACCACAACATCCGAGAAATATTTTTGTCAAAATATTTTCCAGATATGTGGTTTGTTGCCATTAGTAGTTATAATAAACTCGATAACTATAATTTTGTTTGTTGCAGTGCGTAGCGAATGCATTTATTTATATGACAAACTTCGCATTTAATGAAACGCGAATTTGGTTCTGAATCACTGACATGTCAGCTAATTCGCGCTCATCAGGACACGAATTTGGTTCCCTGACAAGTTAGCCACTTCTAGCAAATTTTAAATATTCGCGTATGTTTCGAATATACAAATTCGTTCCTCCAAATAATTATGCATATCTCACAAGCAAATTTTATGTGAAATATTAAAAACTAAAAATATTTTTTTTTCTACCCGTCCCGTTTGTTATCGATTCAATAAATAATTATTTGAACAAAATCGATCAAAAATAATAATGAGAAATAACTACCACGCAGAATTAATGTGAACTACTAAAAACTCAAAATATAATTTATAAAGTTAGATAAATGTTTGTGTACAAACTACAACTCAGATTATTATATACAACTTTAAAAAAATTTAAACTAATGATGCCTATGTCCACCGGTACCACAGGCCGATGGACGCCGAGCTCGATCGGGATTGCGTCGACGACAAAGGGGTTCAACTTGTTGCTCATCGACGTCATCATCACTGTCTTCATTTCTGATTCTATCTCCAACCGTACCACTCGTTCCACCTGGCCAACTTTTGCATAATAAGGACTGCGGCGGTGTTTGTTAAACAAATCTGGGCCCAAAATCAGTCGGTCATGGTTGAAATGGATAGAAAAGTACGAAGCCTAGAGGTAAACTCGACATGCCACTCATCATTGTCGAAAATGGCTCGTAGGGGTTACCGACAACAGGCGTGAAAAAACCTTCTATCGGACTCGGCGAATGAAATGATGACTGCATCGAGTGGGTAAAAGGCTGTGGTCGGATCGGTTGGGTGACCTGCAATTGTGTTGGTACTGAGGAGGCTGAAGCATTTCCTCTCCTCAACGACGAAGCAGCGCCAGAATTCGAACGTGCCCCCTCGTACGTTCAATCCGCAGGCGGTTGCGTTGTATACGCTCAACAACTGTAACACCATTTTAAAGGTCAAAAAAGGAGAAAATTCTAACCAAGGGGGTTTGAACCCGTGACCTTGGCTACATTGTGAATGAGGGGTAACCATTTGAGCTAAAGCACATATCTGATATGGTTTTCTTAAATTAAATTAAAACCATTTTCAGCTTAGCATATTAAAATAATTAAAACAAAATCTAACTCTTCATTTTCCATTTGGTTCGAACCAAATATCCCAAATTTCTCCCAAAATCCTCCCCCACCTACCCATTCGGTCACTGCCCGGCCTCCTTCTCCGCCGCGCCGTGCTTGTCACCGCCCCTCCCATCCGAACCGCCTCTCCACTCTGACCAAAACCCCCTTATCCACTCGACAAACCAACCGCCCAATCACTGGCGATCGAAGCCAGAAGCTTCGTCAGTCTTAGGGTTTTGGAAACACTTCGTCTATTGCTTTTTTCCGGCCAGCTTGACCGCTTGTTCACCGCACCACCACCATCCATGAGTTCCCTAGGTCGCGCTGAACAAAACCTAGCCTTGGGTCGTCCGTTCATCGACATTTTGAACCTCATCAGAGTTACGTCATAATCGGAACGGTTTGGTAAGTTTTTGTAAGTTTCGTCTAGATTTCTGGCATTTTTCTGGATTGTAGAGTGATGTTTTGGTAAATCTGGAAAAATAGTGCATTTGGACCATTTTTCCAGCCGTGAAAGCCCGTGCGTGGGCTCCACGCGCTGCCCAGGTGATTTTCGACAGCCTTGGACGGTGGCCAGGGTGAATCGAGCTTGAACCAGCCTTGCACCAATTCTGTATTGAACTGGTCCTGTTATGAACCGGTTCTAAATCGATCTAATTTGACCTGACATGATTCGACCCGACCCGATCTGACCTGACCCGTTGACCGAGCTGACTCGGTGAGTCAACCCGATCGAGTTAACCTAGTGAGTCAACCCGACCGAGTCAACCTAGTAAGTCAACTCACCCAAGTCAAACCTTTGACCGCTGATGTTAGCGTTGACTGCTGACGTCAGCATTGACCGTTGATAAATGACATCATCATGATGTCAGCGTTGACTTTCACTGCTGATGTTAGTGTTAACATTGACCCCAAAAGTCAATTTTTTCGAAAACCCCTATTTTACATTTTTCGATGCCTTGAGTCCTTTTTCAAAATTTGTTTTGCGAAATTCAAACCCGAAAGCCTTCGAGATAACTTTGAACCCGAGTGAGCCTATGTGTAATTATTAAGTTTAAGTGTATTTTTATTCATGTTATGGACTGATTAAGGACTTTGTGTAATTGAAGGAAATCACGGTTCTTTGTATCCAAGCTTAGAGTGGATGTCGAGTTCAGGATTCGGGAATGAACGAATGGAGTACCTTGGATCGACTTATGTAACACCGAATTAAGGTAATACTTTACTACATTTGGCATGGTTTAGGATACATATGGGTTTTGGCAAATACATGAAATTATTTTTGAATGTGCCATAAATTTCCGTGTAAGGTAAATGAGTTCGAGTTTAAATAAATGGTTAACTGTTAAGATCTAAGTACTCGGATAACAAATTTGAGGAACCTTAAGGATCTCTGAGTTTGGTAAGCAATTATTAATACTGTTAACTTTCAAATTCTGGTTATGTTTAATTAAAGAGGAAATTTTGGAATCAGTGGGTTAGTGATATGCTGAAATATCTTTGACGCTTAAAATGACAAAAGTACCCTTGATGCGTAAAATGACTAAAATTACCCTGAATTGAAATGGAAAGAAAACACTTGTGGGTTAAGAAATGCAACTGGTTCATTCGAAATTTTCTAAACTGCTGGATTAAATTCTGGTAATAAGATTCAAACTCCTATTAATGAAAATACTTGGATTCTCTTAATTCTAAATAAATCTCCGAAGTCAAGTTAACGGAAAACTATTCGTATGTCTGGATTAACCAAAGTGGCGTAAAAGATTAAAAGAACTGAAATTTACTATTAAGGTTGAACTGATCGGAATGATCGTAATGACCAAAGAGACTGAAATATTTTCAAGTATGGAAATTTGCTAAATTTTCTAAAATGAAGAATATGCCCTTGAGTCTCAGAAAATAAGTTATTCAAAGGAATTAAAGATAAGCTAGAATGTCAGTAATGACCAAAGGATATTGGTGCACCAAAACTTTCAACGTCTAAGACATCCATGACTCATGGAATAATTAAATTATCCTTATATTGTGGCATAAGTATATACCCAGGATAAGTTTTAATTCATATAAAGTGAGAGAATTGTATCGCTCCTAAAGGATAAGGAACTAAATCTGGAAATGTTGGCCACCTCTGTTACTATTGTAAAGTTGGTTTATCATATTTAAAGACATGTTCGACTACGCGGTGGAAGGTCAGTAATGAATATGATGGTAATTTGTTCAACTTACGATGTTGTTGGTATTAGGGAAGATCGTTCGTGATATGTATTTATCGGAACTTTGGGAACCGCATTAATATGAGTTATGGTTATAGCAAATATGTGTGGAAGTCGGATTAATTGCTTAAAATCACATGCATTGCGAGTTCAAATTTTTACCCCTCTTGGGTTGAATTAAAAAATTGCTCTGGGAGTCAAAATGCCCATAAGAGCAAATTGTCTAATACTTTCCGAGTGTAATCTAAAATCCTGAACAAATCTGTTATACTCAAAACCTTGCATAATCACTAAATACCTGAATTTAAAGAATGACCATGAAGTACGAAACACTAAGCACCTGAATGGTGATAATGATTATCGGACTCTTCGAATAATTTCATTAACCCTGAAATTAGTACAACATGGACTGAAGTTCAATATATTATATATGTATTTATTAAGGTTCTCTAGGTGATAAATTGAGCCATCTGCTGTGTTCCTTATACATTTATATTTTTTTCTATTTTGTAACTAAAATCTCTCTCTAATATGAACCATGAATAAGGTCTGTCAATGTTAATAATAATAATAATAATAATAAATATACCCCTATGTCTGATATGAAAAATATGCTCTCTGACTTCTGATATTCGAGAAATATGAATCTGTAGGCTCAGCGCTAGTAAGTCCTTCTGGACCTAAGGCATTCCCTTAGGTAAGCTCCTAGGAGCCTAGGGTAAGTCTTTCTGTAAGCTCATACGCCCAATGGGCCTAGGGTAAGTCTTTCTGGATACTGTTATGGAATATTACATGTCGGTGTATGGTTGGAGGGTAGTCAGGTAATTAAAGTAAAACTATGTCTTCCTTTCTATAATTCTACCCTACTGAATTAATTTACCAAAGTCTAAAACTCTTTATGCTCTAAATCTAATATCATTGAAACATATTAATTTTCGCAGTTCGACTTTCGTAATCTAGACATCTTCTGATTTTTTGAATTATAGGTATCTTGTCTGGTAATCAGGTGATCAGGTAAAAAAACAATTATATACCCAAGTAGATTGATGTTTCGAATATTAATATCTTAAATGAAATCTGTTGTTGCTTGGATCATCATATTAGTATTGTTTAGCCATTTACCTGCTTGTGCCTATAACACTAGTTGGTAGTTTTGTGTTATTGAGCTTTCCGAGGCTCACGTTGTTTTTACCATCGCAGGATAGAAGAAATCTATCTTGGTATAGTGATCGACACCAGTGGTTAGAGTTCCATCGGCATTGCTTTCGGAGTACGGTACCTGAGTATTAGTGGGAATGTATGTCACGTTTTATTTTATGATCGTGTCTCTAATACATTTTCTGGATTTCAGTTTATGTATTAAAATTTTAAAATGGTTTTTAATAGAAGTTTTATTTTATACTTTACAATGTATGTTTAAGAGTTTTCTTTTGTTTTTACTATGGGTCACTCTTGTGACCCTAATGTGGCATTCTAGAATCAGGTGTAATGCATAGCCTGGTCTAGGGGGTTATATTTAGTGGTATTAGAGATTAGAGCTGCGTCTTTCTGGGTTAGATCGGTCGATCGTCTGTCTTAGGGTGTCCGGTAAATACATGCCCCTAGATCATTATCGTACTCATCAGCGCCGGAACTCCGATGTTAAAATCTTTCTGAAATAAATGTATCTAAGTCTTTTGTTCTGTATGGCCGAATTCTACTGGCAAAAGATGCCCACGACGTTTGTTTGTGTTCCAGATTCACATGATGGATCTAAATTTGATAAGAATATGAAATAGTTGAGGCCTGGGAAAATTTATGATTTGGTACAAGTATGAGAATGAATGAATAAGTTTGTGAAGTGTGAAGTATATGGGTTCTGGCAAGATTTGAGGTTGAATCTGATTCGGTTATGGGAATCATAATTTTAGAATCTGATATGTGTCGAGCTCTATACTATGATGATTCAACCATAGTAGATTATCTGTGAGTAGCTTTTCTGTCAAGTTCAAGTTATTCACATGGGACAGTCGTGGATATGGCGAAGGTTTAAATTCTGAGATGAATCTGCAATACCTGAAAGGAGCAGTAAAGTTTGAATGTTACCCTGAAGGTTATAAATGAGCATTATCATTCATCTGTTCTGCTACAGCTTGAGATGACTTTCATGTGCTGTAGGAGTAAATTATTGTGAACCTTGTTGGATTATCTTGGACTCCTTGTGGAAATAATTTTGTCTGGGTAATCGTAGAACGACTTGATAAGCTGACCAGATTATGTAATTCAAAGAATTGATATGTGTCATAGTGTACTATTAAATATCAATATCGTCTCTGACTGAGATCCAAAGATCACATTCTGATTCTGGAGGACTATGTGGGAAGCCTTGAGTACATGTCGGAACCTCAGTATCGTCTTTCATCTGTAAATTGATGGCCAGTCTGAAAGAGTGATTATGACTTTGGAGAATATATATATCGGGATGTGTAATGGACTTCCATGGTAGTTGAGAAGGCTTCCTATTCTTGGCTGAGTCTGTTTATATTAACAGTTGAGAAACAAGTGATTACTTGGCACTGTAAGAAGCTCAGTATGGATTCAAATTTTGTATCTTAATTAGTTGGTCCGAAAGGTATGATTGATATTTTAGGGTCCCAAGTCAGATTGAGATATTGATGACACTACCAGATAGATCTGTGACTGTCTGGGAAGTCTCGAGAAACAAGCATGCTCCGATTGTTAAGTTTTAGATGAAGAATGGATGGAAGAACAATCTCTGCATTCCCCCGACTCTGATAAATTTCGAGGACAATTTTTTTAAAGGGGTGGAATTGTAACACCCTTAAAAAGGTTAAAAAAAGGAAGAGAAAATTGCAGCCAAGGGGGTTTGAACATGTGACCTTGGCTGCACTAGGAAAGAGGGGTAACCATTTGAGCTAAATCACATATCTGATATGGTTTTCTTAAATTAAATTTAAACCATTTTTAGCTTAGCATATTAAAATAATTAAAGCCAAATCTAACTCTTCATTTTCCATTTGGTTCGAACCAAATATCCCAAAATCCTCCCCCACCTACCCATCCGGCCACTGCCCGGCCTCCCTCCCCGCTGCACCGTGCTTGTCACCGCCCCTACCATCCGAACCGCCTCTCTACTCCGACCAAAACCCCCTTATCCACTCGACAAACCAACCGTCCAATCGCTGGTGATCGAAGCCGGAAGCTTCGTCAGTCTTAAGGTTTTGGAAACCCTTCGTCCATTGCTTTTTCTGGCCAGCTTGGCTGCCCGTTCACCGCACCATCACCATCCACGAGCTCCCTAGGACAAAACCTAGTCCTGGGTCGTCCGTTCATCGGCGTTTTAAACCTCATCGAAGTTACGTCAGAATCGTCCCGTCTTGGTAAGTTTTGTCTAGATTTCTAGTATTTTCTGGATTACAGAGTGATGTTTTGGTAAATCTGGAAATATAGTGCATTTCGGGCCATTTTTTCAGCCGTGAAAGGCCGCACGTAGGCTCCACGCGCAGCCCAGGCAATTTTAGGTAGCCTTGGACGGTGGCCAGGGTGAACCGGCCTTGAATCGATTCTATATTGAACCAATCATGTTGTGAACCAGTTCTGAACTGACCCAACCCGATCCGACCCGACCCGTTGACCGAGCTAACTCGGTGAGTCAACCAGATTGAGTCAACCCAGTGAGTCAACCCGACCGAGTCAACCTAGTGAGTCAACTAACCCAAGTCAAACCTTTGACCACTAACGTCAACGTTGACTGCTGACGTCAGCATTGACCGTTGACCGACGACGTCAGCGTTAACTGCTGATGCCAGTGTTGACTTTGACCCAAAAGTCAAATTTTTCCAAAAACCGTATTTTATGTTTCTCGACGCCTTAAGTCTTTTTTTTAAATCGGTTTTCAAACCCGAAAGCCTCCGAGATAACTTTGAACCCAAGTGAGCCTATGTGTAATTATTCAGTTTAAGTGTATTTTTATTCATGTTATGGACTGATTAAGGACTTTGTGTAATTGAAGGAAATCACGGTTCTTTGTATCCGAGCTTAGAGAGGATGTCGAGTTCAAGATTCGGGAATGAACGAATGGAGTACCTTGGATCGACTTATGTAACACCGAATCAAGGTAATACTTTACTACATTTGGCATGGTTTAGGATACATGTGGGTTTTGGCCAATACATGAAATTTTTTTTAAATGTGCCATAAATTTCCGCGTAAGGTAAATGAGTTCGAGTTTAAATAAATGGTTAACTGTTAAGATCTAAGTACTCGGATAAGAAAATTGAGGAACCTTAAGGATCTTCGAGTTTGGTAAGCAATTATTAATACTATTAACTTTCAAATTCTGGTTATGTTTAATAAAAGAGAAAATTTTGGAATCAGTGGGTTAGTGATATGCCGAAATATCTTTGACGCTTAAAATGACAAAAGTACCCTTGACGCGTAAAATGACTAAAATTACCATGAATTGAAATGGAAAGAGAACACTTGTGGGTTAAGAAATACAACTGGTTCATTCAAAATTTTCTGAACTGTTGGATTAAATTCTGGTAATAAGATTCAAACTCTTGTTAATGAAAATACTTGGATTCTCTTAATTCTAAATAAATCTTCGAAGTCAAGTTAACGGAAAACTATTCGTATGTCTGGATTAACCAAAGTGGCGTAAAAGATTAAATTGATTAAAACGACTAAAAGAATTGAAATTTACTATTAAGGTTAAACTGATCGGAATGACCGTAATGACCAAAGAGACTGAAATATTTTCAAGCATGGAAATTTGCTAAATTTTCTAAAATGACAAATATGCCCTTGAGTCTTTGAAAATAAGTTATTCAAAGGAATCAAAGATGAGCTAGAATGTCAGTAGTGACCAAAGGATATTGGTGCACCAAAACTTTCAACGCCTAAGACATCCATGACTCATGGAATAATTAAATTATCCTTATATTGTGGCATAAGTATATACCCATGATAAGTTTTAATTTAGATAAAGTGATAGAACTGTATCGTTCCTAAAGGATAAGGAACCGAATCTGGAAATGTTGGTCACCTCTGTTACTACTGTAAAGTTGGTTTATCATATTTAAATACATGTTCGACTACGCGGTGGAAGATCAGTAATGAGTATGATGGTAATTGGTTCAACTTACGATGTTGTTGGTATTAGGGAAGATCGCTCGTGAATTGTATTTATCAGAACTCTGGAAACCACATTAATATGAGTTATGGTTATAGAAAATATGTGTGGAAGTTGGATTAATTGTTTAAAATCACAGGTATTGCGAGTTCAAATTTTTACCCCACTTGGGTTGAATTAACAAATTGCTCTGGGAGTCAAAATGCCCATAAGATCAAATTGTCTAATACTCTCCGGGTGTAATCTAAAATCCTGAACAAATCTTTATACTCAAAACCTTGCATAATCACTAAATACCTTGATTTTAAGAATGACTATGAAATACGAAACCCTGAGCACCTGAATGGTGACAATGATTATCGGACTCTTCGAATAATTTCATTAATCTTGAAATCAGTACAGCATGGACTGAAGTTCAGTATATTCCATCTGTATTTATTAAGGTTCTCTAAGTGATAAATTGAGCCATCTGGTGTGTTCCTTACACATGTATATTTTTTCTGTTTTGTAACTAAAATCTCTCTCTAATCCGAACCATGAATTCGGTCTTTCAATGTTAATAATAATAATAATAAATATACACATATGTCTGATATGAAAAATATGGTCTCTGACTTCTGATATTCGGGAAATATATGCATGATTACTGTTTTTCTTATTCTGTCTGTCTACTAAACTATTTGATTTGGGGTATTTCTGGGATATGATTGATGAATCTGTAGGCTCAGCGTTGGTAAGTCCTTCTGGACCTAAGGCATTTCCTTATGCAAGCTCTTAGGCTCAATGAGCCTAGGGTAAGTCTTTCTGTAAGCCCCTACGCCCAATGGGCCTAGGGTAAGTCTTTCTGGATACTGTTCTGAAATATTACATGTCGGTGTATGGTTGGAGGGTAGTCAGGTAATTAAAGTAAAACTATCTGCTCCTTTCTATAATTATACCCTATTGAATTAATTTACCAAAGTCTGAAACTCTTTATGCTCCGAATCTGATATCATTGAAACACATTAAATTTTGCAGTTCGAATTTTGTAATCTAGACCTTTTCTGATTTTTCGAATTATAGGTATCTTGTCTGGTACTCAGGTGATTAGATAAAAAAAACAATTATATACCCAAGTAGATTGATGTTTCGAATATCAATATCTTAAATGAAATCTGTTGCTGATTGGATCATCATATTAGTATTGTTTAGCCATTTACCTGCTTGTACTTATAACATCAGTTGGTAGTTCTGTATTACTGAGCTTTCCGAGGCTCACGTTGTTTTTACCATCACAGGATAGAAGAAATCTATCTTGGTATAGTGATCGACACCAGTGGTTGGAGTTCCATCGGCGTTGCTTTCGGAGTACGGTGCCTGAGTATTAGTGGGCATGTATGTCACGTTTTATTTTATGATTGTGTCTGTAATACGTTTTTTGGATTTCAGTTTGTGTAATAAAATTTTAAAATGGTTTTTAATGGAAGTTTTATTTTATACTTTACAATGTATGTTTAAGAGTTTTCTTCTATTTTTACTATGGGTCGCTCTTGTGACCCTAATGTGACCTTCTAGAATCAGGTGTAATGCATAGCCTGGTCTAGGGGGTTACAATAATGACCGCTTGCTCCTCTGGAGTCAAAAAGATTTGGCTTCCCATTTGCCAAGTACCACGAAAAGTAATCGTGGCTGACCATCGTATCGAACATTACATACTCACGAATGGGTTGCCGTCACAAATGTTCTATTTCCCTCTACTGAGCAATCCGCTCTACGTGCCTCACCGACCAATCCACCTACCATGCAATATTAAAAATTTTTATTTTTATTTGTTTATGTAAACTATGTTCAAATTGATAAAACATTAAACCAATTAAATTTATTGTACCTCGAGTTTTCCTTGTCGCGTTAGCCTATGTAATTCGTCAAAATTTATAGGGTTCGATGGGATTCTTTGGATGCAACAAAACTATCATATGACGCGAAAAGTCGGATACCACTCAACTGTTGAGTAGAAGATGACTGGTAACATCATCGTCTAAGCACTCTTCGTCCCCTCTGAAAATTCCGGGAGGCATTCGTGGATACTCGGATCCGCGTATGGTGTCCACAAAAACTGTACAATTTACAATTATAACTTAACTTCATAAACTTTATTTTAAATATTTATATCAAATTTAATATTAAATTCAAACTCCAAAAATTTACCTCATTCCCCGATTCATTTTCAATGTCCTGTCTGATAGCCTTCAGACCTTTTGCCAAACCAACATGGCTTAAATTACCGCTCTACCTACATAACAACCAACATAACTTTAACATTAAAATTTGGCTACCAAAAAATATTTATTTTTTAAAAAAGTAATTTTTTTCTAACCCCCAGCATAGTGAAAAAATATAAGGACTCGGCACGCTCAATTCTGGGCGTAAAAATGGCATTCTAAACCACGCCCACGACTGCAACAAAAGAAGGCAACCTCCAATGTCGTGCTTCATGGGATTTGTGGTCTTGCACAACTCTCTAAACAGAAATGCCAGTACCGCCGATCCCCAGCTCAGTTTACCGGCTTCATCAAAATCTCGTAAATGCTGCAACCACAACATGTGTACTTTGTTGCGAGATTTGTCCGGCACTAATATCCAGCCAATTATTTGTAAAATATGCGCACGAGCATATGCCTACAATATAAAAAATATATTAAAATATTTAAATTTATTTTTTATTACTATTTAGAAAAAAATATTTTTTACCATCATCACTTCTTCGTTCACATCCTCCGGTAAATGACTATAATTTTCTCATAGCCACCGTATAAAAACACAGCGTCACCATCCATCCGACCGGGCCCAGCCCCTAGCAACTCAAAACACAGGCCATGCCAGTCACCACTGTTATGACTGGTAATAGCCTCTCCGTCTACCGGCAGACCGAGAATATGTGACACGTCCTCCAAAGTTATCGTCGCCTCACCGTACGGAAGGTGGAATGTGTGTGTCTCCGGCCTCCACCTCTATACAATGGCGTTGATCAAATCAACATCCAATTTTGCACCTCCAATAATTTTGGATACATGCAAAAATCCAGCCCTCGAAATATATTCTTCTAGACGCGTGTCGGGTCCATTCGTCATCCGAGTGATAAAGGCTTTGAGACGACGTTCCATCCCATCCTAAAAAAATTAAACTTCCACACCTTAATTTCAATTTCAAACTACCGTATTTTTTTAAATAAAACTAAACCAAAACTGAAAATATAAATTTAAAATAAATAAATAAATAAAGCTTACATTTTTTCGCCAAAAATCGAAGACATGTTTATGATCCAACCTTATCAGGGAGCCCTCCATTATCACGAATATGAGATATTATTGAAGGAATTGAGAAAGAATTTTTGTTTTGGTGTGATTTTACTTGTGGGGCAGGGGGTTATTTATACTAGAACCCGCGTCGGTTTACATGCGGGTACGATGCAATTCGCGTTCTGCACAACGCGAATTTACTGAATATTCAGAAACCCGCGTTTTGTACAATGCGAATTCTTAGAAATTTCAACACGGTCATTAATATTTCAACCGTTTCGTTTTTACTGCGATAAATACCCGACGCTTTATTATTATATCGTTGAATTAACGTCTTGCAAAACACAAGTTCTTTTCATTGCATATTTAAATAAAGCAAACGGATAAGACTTGCCACATCGGACTGAACCCGCATTTCTTTAAACTCGAATTTAGAATCCGCATTTCTCGGAACACGAGTCCTGCTTATATGTGCCGAATGGGGGTATATTTCCAAATGTACTTCAAAGGGGATGAATATCCAATTTTTTTTCAAAAGAGAATATTGAAACAATAAAACTATTTAAATCTGCCAATAATATTATAAAATAAAAAAATAAAATATTGAATTAAAATGCAGAGACATAAAATATCAAAATTCCACAAAACAGACAAACCAAAACAATAGGCAAACTTTTTCTTTCATAATTTGACCATCTAACGATCTTTACCAAAACAACTACAAGTCAAACCTGTGTTTTGCTTCTGTTGAACCTTTAAAGAAAGAGAAAATGATTGGCCAAAGTTACAAAGGTTCTCCTTCCATTACTTTGTAAAGACCCGTCCTTCATTTCTGTAGCCAAAAACTTGGAAATTTTGCATCTCTCCTTGTTCTGCTGCCGTAGAGCGAATGTTGTATATTTGTAAATGGCGAATGCATCTGGGTTTTCTACATCCTCAGTTCCGAGGATTCAGCCCCCATCTGGGTTTTGCTTCTCTCAAGGAAACTTTAGGAGGAGGGCAGTGTGCTGCAGTGGCGTTGAAGATGTCGGGAAGCATGTTTCCACTTCTCCTGCTCAACCAAACAAGTAAGTTTTATTTGGTTTCTTGTTTCATTTATTTATTTAGGTTTAGGAACTTGTATACGAAAAATTATCAAAGCGAGATCAACATGAAATAAACTACACAAGAGACAAAATTTTAATATGATTCAACATTTTCTACCTCCACAAATGAGAAAAACAAATAATCTACTATTAACGTAGATAACATAAAAAGTACAAATACATAATGTTTACATAATGTTTCATGTAATCAAATAATCTGGTAAATATATCACAGAACTCGGTATATCAAAAACACATGGTTACATCTCTCTAAAGTAATTTTTTCTCATAATTCTGAAGACCAATAACAACTCTATATTTATAGTTATATAGTTAGTCACAAAAAAATCTTAGCTCATAAAACTTTATGTCTAATATAAATATATAAATATTAAATAAACTTAATTATTAAGTATCCTTTTTTAAATAGAATTACAAATAAATCCAACACAAAAAAAATCATGTGCTTTGAACAAAGCGGATCCCTCTCATTTATAGATTCATGAAAGGGATTCACCGTTTATGCAAGCGCTTCTGAAGCATTGTTTATTAGATTTGAAAGATTAGGGTCTCATCATCTCAGTCATATGATTGCAGAGTCTTGCTTGCTCTTGTTGGATTATCACGCAGGCTTCAAAACTAGTAATGAGCTGAGATCACTAATCCACTTATTTTTATAAATAATAAAATATTTACAAAAAAATTTATCTTCATAATTAGATGTGGCAAACGGGTCGGTTCGAGTTCGGTTTGAGTCATTTCGGGTCTAATTATATTCGGTTTTAGTTCGGGTATATGGTGGTTTCGATTCGGGTATCAGGTCGGTTTGGTTGACTTTTGGTTTGGTTAGTATCGAGTCAGTTATTTTAGTTGATTTCGATTCGAGTCAATATTGAGTTAATAGGAGATCAATCGGTTTTAGACGGGGTTTCAGGCCGAGTTAGGTTTTACCACCCTATATATGACTTTATATAGCATGTATATTTGGCTCTGGTGAGTTGTGCGAGAGTTCATATACCATCTTTCTTTATTTATTTTAATATATTTTCTTTATTTCGGGTTGCCTTCGGTTTGGATTGCTTTCGTTTCGGGTGAAATCAGTTCGGGTCCATTTTCAGTTCAACTAAAATTTAGGTCGGTTTTGGTTTGGTTCGATTTCTTTCGGGTTTTGGATCAAATTCGGGTCATCGTCTGTCGGGTTGATTTTGAGTCTCGGTTCAGCTAAATCGGTCTCGAGTCAAGTTTGCCATGTCTATTTATAATCATAAATATTACATATAATTTATTTTTATCGGTTTTGTTGTACGTTGCCCTAAGAGCTATGTTTAAAAACTATAAAATTTCTATAATTAATGTTTATTTCTTTTATAATGGAATCTATTGAGATGCTTAATATATATTTAATTGTATATATAATTAATGTTATTAAATAATGATTTATGAAATAAATTTTGATATAATTATATTTAGGGTGTTTAATGCAATTAATAATTAATTAAAAGGTTTAGGGTTTTATGGTTTATGATTTTAGGGTTTATAGTTTATGATTTTATGGTGAATGAGTCTACCACGAGCATCGCATACGGCTGAACACTATTAAATTTTTTAATAAAAATTAAAAATCTTAAGGACTAGACTTATAATTAAAATTATTTCAAAAGAAAATTAAAAATAAGATTTAATAAACCTTTTTATATTTTTATAATATTTTTAATTAATATATTAAAATCAAATATCCCAAAATCCTCTTAATATCAAAAATCTTAAACCCAAACTCTTTATTTCCTTTTTGTCACCGTTGTTGCCACATGAACAAAACTGAAGCCTTCGTTAAGAACCGAGCCCAAGACGAATGTCAATAGCTTCGGCCAACCCTGCAGAAGAGGAAGCGGCGGTTTTCAATACACTAACACACTGGTCCATTTTCTTAAAAACACTAAAGGCAGGAAATGGTCTGAAGGCATTGTCGATAGTGTTGGAGGTAGCCACGACTGACACACTGGTCCATTTTCTGTTGCAGCTAAAGATATGGCGGTAACGATAACAGCAGTGGCGGCAGTGACGACGACGGCAGAAGAAAAATAAAATAGTTGAGTTTAGGAGTTTTGATATTGAGGAGATTTTGGAAAATTTGATTTTAATATATCAATTAAAAATACTATAAATAAATATAAAATGTTTATTAAATCTAATTTTTATTTTTCTTTTGAAATAATTTTAATTATAAGTCTAGTGCTTAAGATTTTTGCTCTTTATCAAAAAATTTAATGGTATTCAACGGTGTATTGCGTTAGTGGTGTTTAGCAGTATGCGGCGCCCGTTGTAGAATTTTTCTTTTATAGTTTATAATTTTAGTGTTTAGGATTTAATTACATTAAATACCCTAAATTTATGGTGTACAATTTTTTAGGAATATAATTAATTATATGCTAGTAGATTCCATTGAAAAAAAAAGAAATAAACATTAATTATAAGAATCTGATAGTTATTAAACATAAGTCTCATGGCTGCATATAGCAAAACTCTATTTTTATTATCATATTTAATAGTATCAATGATTCTTTGTAAAATAGTTATTTATATGTTATATCATAAGAACTCATGTGTACAAAATATGAGTGAAAGTTACAATTGACTTTGAATTTAATATTATTTGACTCAAATAACTTATGCGTTAGATTAAATTCAAATTGTTGAACAGAAAATTACCATAATCGAAATGATTTGAATTCAAAATGATCACCGAAACCAAAATTGATCTGACTCAAAATTGACTTGAATTGAACTGACATTAAACCTAAAATTGATTCAAACCGGAATCGATCAAACCCAAAATCAACCCGAAAAATTTAAACTTATATTAACTCGGTCCTAATTCAATCCGACTCGCCCAATTAACAAGTCTATCCCTCACTACATTTTGGGAAATAAAACTAGCTTTAAATATGACATTTAATAGGGATCGAATCCAGTTACGCAATGTAAATCTTTTATATTGTACACTGATTTAGGATCATTGAATGAGTGCAAATTCATGATTAAGATTAAAATTTGATAATTAAAAAATTTATGGAAAAAAAGAGAAGTGAATAATCTTAGTCACAATATACTCTTATCTAATGGACATAAATCAGTGTAAAACTCTTTGATTTTTTACATTAGATAAGTGGGTTCTAACTTCTAACCTTTTATATTAATATAAATATGTATAAGAATTTAATTCTTAAAGAGAATATGTTTAGAGTTAAAATCAAATTAGTAAAAATAAACCATAACAATATAGGACGGATTGAGACTTGACATAGATACAAGATGAGAAAATAATTAACATTTAACCTAACAAAAAATTAATATGAATGTCATGAATATACCAATTTTTTAATACTGCATGCATACATACATACGAAACAAATTATAATATGTAAATTTTATATAATGTGAACAAGTTAAGAATTTCAAAGAAAAATTAAATCATTATATTAAATTATGCAAAATATTTAATGAATTGAGAAACGACACTGATAAAATTCTCTACTTTTTTAAATAGTGTCAAGATAGTACATCTTCGTATATATTTTAACCATTTGACAAGGCACACACCTTACAGATAAAATGATTTGAATCCGGGTTTCTTAGTATGAACATCATCTATTTTATTACTGGGACTGCTTTTTGGTTCTTTTCTCTAAATTGAATCGCAATCACAAATTAGAAAAATATAAAGTAAACTAAGACATATCATGCACACCATATAAAAATAATTAAAACAAAAATGAAAAAAATAACAACATAACACGAAAATATGAATAAATAAAAAATTGAATTAAATAGTATTTTAACCTCTAAAGTTGTGCCTCATTATCACTTTAGTACATGAAGAATTTTTTAGTTTAGTTTAACTCTTAAACTTTTCAAACGTAAAGCACGTTATCTCGCTCAACTTCTCTGTTAAAAACAAGCCATGTGGAGCTCTAGAAATGTTCCACACATTAAATTAGAAAAACTTCAAAAAAAACTCAGAAATAGAAAATATATATGAAATATTCTAAATTTTTAAATATCATAAATTTGTTGGATTTTTAAGAATTTTTATAAAATTTTTGAAGTTTTTTCTAATTTAATATGTATTATGTTCCATATGACACGTTTGCTGTAACAGAAACTTTGAATGGGGTAATGTATTTCATGTTTAAAGAGTTCAAGGGTTAATTTAGAACAAAAAATTCCTCAAATACCAAAATAATAATGGAATATAACTTTAGGAACCAAAGTACCATTTAACCATAAAATTTACATGAAATCATGAATTACTGATCTGCAAGAACTTATATAAAATATTTAATACATGAATACGATAGTTAAATGCCTAAATTAACTTCAATCTAAACATAAGAAGTGTTTCAGTGAAAAGCATATAATGTTCATCTTAAGAAATACGGGTTTAAATTACTATGTTTACATGATTTTTGTTCATTGTCAAAAGGTTAAACATATCTATGAACATATACTACATTTTAATTACCTTTAAACTATTTTAAAAAATTAATTAATTTCAAACTATATTGAAACTGATTTATTATAATTTTATGACCTATCACCCTTGAAAGTTATAAGTCATCAATAGCAAACTCTTCCATATTCAATTAAGAAATCCCATGCAAGTGGGAATTGCTTTTATATTAGATATATATTATATTGAAGTACTTCAACTTCAGTCGGGTTTTAGCGGTGTATCTAGGGTGCAGCAGGGCTATGATACGGTGTTACGATGCAGCACCAACTAAAATGTTACTTATCAAAGAACTTAAAATGTTACTTACCAACTCAAAATATTACTTATCAAGGAACTTAAAATGTTACTTGCCACCTCAAAATGTTATCATTTTTTATAACATTTTAGATTGATAGTTAAACATCGAAATTTAGCTCCGAATATCGATACTTGTCACTTCTGTTAACATTTTATGTTGGTATTAAATATCGGAATATGTCTCTAAGTATCGATACTTGTTGTGAGGCTACTAACCTAAAATGTTATAAAAAGAAGCGTAACATTTTAGGTTCCATGTTTTGTAACATTTTAGTTGGTGCCGCACCGTAACTGTATCGTAACCCTGTTGTACGTTATATTCCCCGGGTTTTAGAGATAGCTTTACTTTTACCTGTTTATTTACTTCTTTCATGTTGCTAGATAATGATTTTCCTGACTTACAATTTACCATCCTATTTATACCTCTCAGGCTTGTAAGTAAAGGATGCAAATTAGTTGGTTGTGGGTCTGCAATGCCATCTCTTTCTGTTTCCAATAATGATCTTGCAAGGATAGTTGATACATCTGATGAATGGATCTCTGCTCGAACTGGAATACTAAATCGACGTATTCTTTCAGGCGAGTAACATACTCTAATGCTAATGCATAGCATTGCTTCTGTATTCCCCGACTGTATTTCCCGGTATTTCCTGCTAGAGTTGTGTCAAACTTCCATTAATGTTGTAATAACCTTGTGACAGAGTCCCAGCATAGATATGTTGAGTTATGCTCTTTGGGTTAACATCCTTATTTCTCTGCGGATGAAGTTTCTGATCAATGGTTGCTCTCACAGGGAACGAAAGTTTACGAAGCTTGGCAGTTGATGCAGCGAGGAAAGCTCTTGAAATGGCGGATGTTGAACCGGATGATCTCGACCTAATCTTGATGTGCACGTCTACTCCGGAAAATCTTTTTGGAGACGCTCCACAGGTATAGAGAAAAATGATCTATGTCCATTGCAGAATCTATTGTGAAGGCTTTTAATAAAGGTCTCAACCTAAGTATTCTCTTTCAGGTTCAAAGAGAGCTTGGCTGCACAAAAACTCCCATAGCTTGTGATATCAGAGCTGCATGTAGCGGATTTGTGCTGGGACTGTTCTCAGCTGCTTGCTATGTTAGGGGTAAAGAACAACTTCACTGCAAAGAGGTCTTGAATTCTTGCTTATTAACGCGTTATCGAATTCAAGGCTTTACCTTTATGAACTGCAGGAGGCGGCTTGCATAACATTTTAGTAATCGGAGCTGATGCCGTTTCGCAATTCACTGATTGGACTGACAGAGGGACATGCGTCCTCTTTGGTGATGCCGCCGGTGCTGTCGTAGTTCAGGTAATGCAATAATACCAACTTGCATAGTGACGGTGAGGGTGGAAGGTTCGTCCTCTTAACTCGTCTCGTGGAAGTAAAAAGAATAAAGAAATTGTATTGCTTCATCTGAGGAATTTACTCTGCTGTCACTCGTGTTGCAGACTTCTTGGTTCCCCCATGAAACACACTCAAACCAGTGATCTATCAGGTTCTAACGGTTCGGTGTTAGAATTTCCTTCCATAAAATCCTCTTATCCCTCTGTACAGATGAATGGTCAAGAAGTTTTTCGCTTTGCTGTCCGACGTGGGTGCCACAATCAATAGAGTCCGCCTTGAAAAAGGCCAGTCTTACTGCATCCGACATCGACTGGTTACTGCTCCATCAGGTATTTCTTTTAGTGACCGGAGACAGTACAAGTATAGCTTTTATTTTTAGAGTTCAAGAGCAGGAAATTTAACAGGTATTTGACCAATGTAGGCAAACCAGAGAATTATCGATGCAGTTGCAACACGGTTAGAGTTTCTTCCGGAAAAAGTCATATCGAATGTGGCAAATTATGGAAATACAAGTTCTGCGTCCATTCCTTTGGCATTGGACGAAGCAGTTCGAAGCGGAAAGGTGAAACGCGGCCATACGATTGCGGCTGCAGGTTTCTGTGCAGGTCTAACTTGGGCTTCTGCTGTTATTAGATGGGGATGAACAGCTAAATTAACCTTGTAAAAAGGAAAGATAAATTATCATGAAAAGCAGTTCTCAAGGTCCCTACTTCCTAAATCCAAAAGCTCACAGACAATAGGAGTTCGCACCTGCATATGTTCCAGATTTGTCACATTTTCCTTGTTGCACTGCAAATAAACTTTGGACTCTATTTCATCAATCATTTCAACTCAGTATTACCATAATACAACTCCCTTTGTGTACAAATGCAACATTGTTTGAGTTCTTTCATCAATAACAGAACAAAGTTTTTTTTTCAAATCATGTCTCAACCTAGAATTTGGACCATCAACAAGTTTATAATGATAATTGATACAGTTGGAATCGCCATTAACACATCCAAAATCTTTAACCCTTTAAACACCACTTCCTCCTTGGGTATAATAAACACTGAGAACTCCGGATACTTGTCCTCCGGTAAATGCCATCGGTACTGCATTTTCGCAGACAAAAGGCTTGCAACATAGGTTTCATGTATCTTATAGGATCATGCTCACATATCCCATTGGAGCAATCCACCATATCATAAATTTTCGAGTAAATTTGTAACTTTCACTAAAGCCGGTGTTGTTTCCATTGGTGTTGTTTAACTAAAGCATATTATGGAAGAAAGACGGCATTTGCAACATTGGGGGTCATTAGTGAGACAAGGGCATTTAGGGAGAGTCTAGGGTGTGGTGCGGTTACAGTACGGCACCAATCGAAATGTTATAAAACAGAACTTAAAATGTTACTCACTGACTTAAGATGTTATACTTTTTGATAATATTTTAGGTTGGTAGTTAAGTATGAAAATTTGCCTCCGAGTATAGATACTTGTCGTGAGATCATCAACCTAATACATTATAAAAAGTGTAACATTTAGGTTGATGGATAACATTTTAAGTTATGTATTTGTAACATTTTCGGGTAGTTAAAGGATTCTTCTTTGGAAGATTAGTTCAAGCAACAAAGGGTGAGTACGGTACCAGCTACGAGATCTGGAATGGGTTTTTTTGTCCTAAACCATGGTTTGCTAAGTAAGGACAAAAGGCATCGAAAAGTGGGTATTGGGAACAGTTTGTAAGTAGATCAAGACTGAAGCTTGATGGGAGGATCCTGATGTAGACCAAATGGTTGTTGCAGTCTTATGTTGTTGGGTCTGAGATCAGTTGCCAATAAGCTAAATTGATGAGGAATACGAGGAAGAAATGGGAAAATAGGCCATGTAGATGGAGAAAGATGGAAAGGCTAAGAACAGGTTTATAAAGATAAAAATCTACAACTAAATCCAAAAACCAAAACCCATGAAACCCTAAACTACCCTAATCTACAATCTCAACCATCCAATCAACATGAAATCAGGTTATATATATATCGTCATCCCCTCCCCACAGTTCAGATTTAGAAAAAGATAGAAATTGAAATTATAACCATTAGATTTTTAATAAAAAAAATTGAGGACATCTCGTTTAAAAGATAGGTGTCTCATTCACAATATTGTTAAGTATTTGTATTAAAAAAACATTGTTAAGTATTTACCCATATAAAAAACAAACCTATATTTTTATTTGAAATCATTATTTAAAAGTAATAGTTTGGAATGCACATAGAGCCTTGAACTAAAATCATTCCTCTGAATGATCGCAAAAGAAGTAATTACATTCTAACAGAAGGATTAAGCAAAACTAGAACTGCTGAAAATGTAGAATATAAACTCCATTTGTCCCCTATGAAACAAGTAGTACAAATCTACAACCACTATCTAAAATGATCCGCATTTGAAACCATGTAAAAGTAGAATCCAGCAACAACAGTTGAAGCAAAGAGGCTTGGAAGTGGTGGGTGCTAACTAACCTCACAATCCCCAGTGAGTTGTTCCTCCATTGATGGGTATCTTGCATCGTTGAAACTCAGCAAGCGAAGCCTGGTCTTTAAACCCAACAAGAAATTGAGCTAACCCTTGAAGAAACAAAGCACCCTGATATACATTGGTTGCATTCACAATCTCGATGATCACGCTCCTCCTCAACCTGTTAGCCCCCAGAAACACATCCAACATTTCCTCCATTTCTGCTTTCACAGCCTCTTTCATGCCCTTCTTCTTCGCCCATTTATCTGCAACTTTCCCCACAAAAGCTGCTTGGACTTTCCTCACTCTCGAAACAAGTGGGGGAACCATCAGCCTCAACCCGCACTCGATCTGCTCCATACGTAGGATCAGCTTCTTCGGTGGATTCATCCAAGCCGTTACAACTTGCCAGGGCTTATCAATCGACTCCGGGTTTTCAAGGATTGGCGTCTCGTTGTTGGCCGCGTCGATGAATGAGCGGAGGAGGTTGGTGAAGAGGTAAGGGTGGAGGTCGCCGAGGAAAAGGAATGGGGTTTCGAGGGAGTTCCTCCAAGAAGGGAAAAGAATCTGGGAAACGTCGTCGGAGGCGGCGAGGTCGAGGAAGTCGTAGTAGAAGAGCAAGTGTTGGAGGAGGAGGTCACGGCGGAAGGGGACGAGGGAAGGGGAGGGGGACGAGAGGGATTGGTCGAGGAGAGGGAGGAGGGTGTTGGTCAGAGTGTGGAACCAGTTATCGTAGTAATCTTTGAAAGGGATAGGGGTTGGTTTCTTGCGAGACAGAAAAGAAAACGGCCCTGCCATTGTTGCAGGAGACGGTGGCGGATATGTTGGTGATCAGGCGGAGAGAGTGGTTCCTTTTCTTGGTGGCTGCTTCTTTCTTGGGTTCATGTAGTACTGAGAGAGTTTTTTTTTTTTTGTTGAAAGAATTGAGAAAGAGAGTTTTTTTTGTTGAAAGATGGATTGTATTTCATTAGCCATAAATGACATCATCAATTACAAAGTTAACAATACAATCCGAAACTTTATACGAGAAAGTAAAAGGCTCAATACAATTTATGCCTCATTGTGCAAGTGAGTGAGCGACCCTATTTGCTTCTCGGCCTATATGTGTCACCTTGTAGTTGTTGCGTTCGGCCAGTATGACATGCGCTTCGGTTAAGTATGTTGTTGTGATCGGGGTATCAAGTGACGTAGCGTTCAGCTTGTTAACCACCGCCATAGAATCTCCTTCAATTAAGCCCTTTGGCCAATCATTTTCTACTGCCATCTTGAGGCCCAAAGTGTAGGCGCAAGCTTCAGCAGTTTCAGCAGTGTGCACCCCTTGTAGCTTGTGGGCTCTCACATCAAGGACTAATCCATGCGAGTTTCGGGCCACTATTCCAATTGAGGCTTCCCCCGAGTTTGGCATGAATGGTGCATCAACATTTACCTTGATGGTACCCTCGAGTGGACAAGACCATCTTTTAGCTCGGCTGCAAGGGACATGATTACTTATGGGCTCTTGGGCTGCTTTGTAATCCGAAGCTAAAACCTGCACATAATCAACAGCGGCTCGGATCGGGAGAACCTTGTTCTCGTGGGTCAATTTGTTTCTCCGATTCCATAGGTTCCATAGGAGAATAATGAGAAGTGTGAACTTTTCCTTGTCAAGGTTCTCGAGTGCTTCCTCCAGCCAGGCTTGCAACTCGAGAACTGACCTTTTGGCATGGATGTCGATAGCGTGCAAAGATTAAAGGCTTCTCTAAGGGTTGGGCACTCCCAGAAGGCATGAAGGCAAGATTCAATGTCATTGTTACACATTTTACAAGTACCAGTGTCCAGACCAACGGCTTTAAGTTTGTAGCCCAAAGGGAGGGCTTCATGACACAATCTCCACCCAAACAGTCGAATTTTGGGCAAAGTGGGAAGCATTGCCATTGCCTTCCAAATTGTCGAGGAGTCTCTTACCTCATGTTTCTGTAGAATGAGCCAATTGTAACCGGATCGAGTGGTATAGCTACCGGACGAGTGGTGTCCCCAAACGATCAAATCACTAGAGTGGGGTGCAATGGGGCACCGACTGATCACATCCGCATCCTCATCAGAGAAAACTTGATTAAGCTTGACAACATTCCAAGCAGCAACATTATGCACCATAAACTCGCTACACCGAATCGGGTTGAGCTCATTGTCCAAGTGACTTCCTTTCAGCGAGATAGGTTTGGTACCCCCCATTTATCTTTAAAAATCCGGACCTGACTGTTTGTCCCAATCCTCCAATGGAAGCCTTCTTTAATTGCTTCTTTTGCCTTGAAGATGCTGCTCCACACAAATGAGGTTTTCCCCTAATGTTTTGCTTCAAGAACGTCCCCATTGGGGAAATATTTTGCCGAGAGCACTTTGAAACACAATGACTCTTTGTTGCATAGCAATCTCCAAACTTGCTTGGCCAAAAGTGCAAGATTAAATGTCTTGAGATCTCGAAATCCTAATCCCCCAAATCCTTTCGGTATACACAGGTTTTGCCACGCCACATGAGACCATCCCCTCTCTTTATTCTTCTCGGACCACCAAAAATTTCTAGTTGTGGACACCATCGGGTCAATGATGCAATCCGGTAGAAGAAAGCATGACATTGCATAGGCAGGTATAGCCTGTGCCACTGATTTGATAAATATCTCTCGATCAGCAAAGGAGAGTAAGTTCTTGGTCCAGTTGCACATCCTCTTGTCCACTTTTTCATCTAAGTACCCCGAAAGTTTCCACTTTGCTTTTACCCACGGTTAAGGGGAGGCCAAGGTATTGCCCCAAAACTTCATCTTCCCTTATGCTCAAAACAGCCTTGATTTCAGATTTGCTTTGGTCATTCATGCCATTGCTGAAATAGATAGAGGATTTCTCCACATTGATCTTTTGCCTTGAAGAAGCTTCATAAACCGCCAGTACATGCTTAAGTCTCATAGCTTCCTTCTTCGAGTTTTTGATAAACAAAAGGCAGTCATCGGCATACAAGAGATGGTTGACCCTTGGTCCATTTTGGCTTGCACGAACACCTTTAATACGCCCCTCTGATTGTTCCTTTAGTAGCAAAGCCGAGAGCCCTTGTGTGCAGAAAAGGAAAAGGTACGGGAAGAGGGGAGAGGGGATCCCCTTGCCTTAATCCTTTGGAAGGCCTGAAAGGATCTGAAATGGCACCGTTAATCTTGAAACAATAAAAAACAGTAGATACACAAGTCATAACCGTGTCAATCCATTTAGAGGCAAAACCCATTTTGGTCATAACATCCGTAAGAAACAAAGCATAAAAGGGGCGTTTTTGGAGGGAAAAGGGCAGGTATGGCCGTTTAGGCCTTCATTTGTTTCATGACGTACGAATTAGTGGAACAGAGCCCACTCATAGATTGGAAATTGCCTTCTGAACAAACACCGGTAATAATTTTACCTTTTTAATTGGGCTAGTTGGGTCAACTTGGATTGGATTGGTTCAGTTTGAATTATTTGATTAAATCAATTTGGGTAAACTAAACTGGCAGTCATGAAGCTTTTATGATGTTTTTATTAATGTCACTGAACTTTTAAAACTTTTATTACGGTTACCCAATTTTTATATTGCTTTCATTACAGTCATTTTCGTTATCCGCTGTTAAAAATGTTGACATGACACGTTATTTTTTTCATTTTTTCTCTTTTTCTTCTCTTCTTTATTTCCCATGGATATAAAAATTGATAAAAACGGGGTATTTCTTCTCTTGATTTCCTTCATTTCTTTTCATCTCTGCTCATTCAGGCGTCCATTCTTCTTATGCTTCTAAAATGAACATGTCTTATGTCATATGCCATCTATCGTTCGGTAAAATGATTTCACCTCGGTTACCTAGTGAAGATAAGCGTTTAATATCTCATCTTGGTAGAAGTCATGAAACGTTGGATGCTCGGTCATTCATTAATCACCGAGATTTTATATGCAAATGTGACTGTAAGTTCTTTTATAAGCCCTTTATGTTTAATTGCTTGTTTTACCTCTTAAGTGCATTTGTGAATATGTGTACACCGCACACAACAGTCTAGCACGGAGCATCTACAAACATGTTGAAGAAGAAGAAATGAAGGAAATCAAGAGATGAAGTGTCATGTTTTTATTAGTTCTTATATTCATGAAGAAAAGAGAGAAAAAGAAGAAATGACGTGCCACGTCAGTGTTTTTTAACAGCAATGATTGCAATGAAAGTGATATAAAAGTTGAATGATCACAATGAAAGTCTTAAAATTTCAGTGACCGTAATGAAAGCGCCTTAAAAGTTCGGTAACTATAATGAAAGTCTCATTTCACTAATCAATTTCTTCCTCCGTGCCCCATACGTAAACAATAATATTATTGTATTGTCCTTTAAAAGGCATTTAAAACTTAGTAAACTGTATTTGTGGATTAACCAACTTGATCCTTCTTTACAGCTCTAATAGTAAACGATTGATTCAAGTTGTTTAAACCATTTTTTAGTTAATGTTCTTACTAGTTGTATATACTTTTTTGTATTCAATTTGCAAACATAATCAACTTAAACATTTCTAAAAAAAATTCCACCAGTGACCCTTGATTTTTATACAATAACTTTTATATAATTCGTTAATGTTTTTATTATTTAATTTTACCAAATATTTTTGTACAATCAATTAGTACAATCAGCTAGTAAAATTAGCTGATGCAATCCGCAATCAATAATGTACAAATTGGAGTATGATTGCAGGGTCAACTTGGGTCCGACTCTAAGCACCTAAGCCTGGGAAGTTCAGCCTAGTGGCAGAATTTGAAGTAAAAGTTTGAGGGTCCCAACTTAAATTTTTAATATATTTAAAGGCTTAAAAGAAAATTTTCAAAAAAAATTGAGGGTTTAACTAAATTTTTTTTATAATTTTGAGAGATTTAACAAAAAAATTTGAGAGAGAATTTAATTAAAAAATATTCAAAATTTTAAAGTTTAATATGAATATTTAAAAATCTTGAGGGGCCAAATTAAATTTTTTAAAAATTTTAAGAGCAAAATTTGAATTTCCCAAAATTTTGGAGGGCCATAATCCCATTAATCCCTTAGAAGATACCCTGGTTCAACCATTGTTCATAATGATTTTGCATAAGAAATTGAAAAATCTCAGAACCCATAAATCTGAAACCAAGTTCATTTGTATCTGATTAAGACCCAATCTGAGGATCACTCGAAACCGATAGTACTCGACCCAGATTTTAACCGAAACTAACATGACCCAACTTGAAATTAACCTGATACCCAAAATGACTCGATTCAATGTCCATTCGCACATGAAATTAACACTCGGACCCGAATTGTTTTGATATGAACCTGGTATTGACCCGATCCGAACTCAAATTAAGTCTGAGTTAAAATTAACCCGACGTCAACTCGAACACGACCCAACTCGAATCAAACCATTAACTTGATCCAATATAACTTAAAATCCTACCTGAAACTCGTTGAGTACCTAATTTTACATCCCTATAGTGACTAATATCGATTGGTTTTAATGGATCACCCTTGTGTGCGGAACTATTGAAATCTACATGGCCGACAGCACGATGTCCAAATAATTGAATTGAAATTTGTTGGGTAGCAGAGCTACAGAACCAGCTGTCATTTTATATATTTCAAGCGGAACTGTACATCGGTGGTGACAACTGGGGAAAAGGACATTATATGTACGAGGAAACGACTTTTAGGGTTGATTTTGGAACGAAGCTGAACCGAGCTGAATACCTAGGCATGTATAATATAGGCGGGTAACTAACGATGGCGGGTGAACCCTTTTGTTTCCCTTGTCGTTTTTGGACAATGGCGCCCAAGGGTTTGATCGAAGGACAATGACGAGCTTGTTGCTTGGACCACCTTTCAGAGACAAAAACCATGGCCGATGGATTTGGTCCAATCGTACCTTTTTTCCCTTCCTTCTAGATCGTTTGATTAGTGCTGCATTAATTGATTCAATTCAAGCAATTGATTCCGTGTTAGCCTCTGTTTTGATATGTTGGGAAACATGTTGTTAGAAGGAATTTCGGGTTAGATTAGATAAAGACGCATACAAAACATATGGTACGAATCGACAAGATTCATATATTAAATCATTACAATGGTCATGGTACAATTCTTGTTTTTGTTAACATATTATTACTATCAAGCCACTCAGTTGACCGTGTTTTTTTCCTCTTAGGTTGTAGGTTCATTACTCAATAGGAGTATTTCCCCTTCTCCCCCAAGGTAAGAAATATACAAAATTCAAACAAACATATTATTACACTATTCATGTAAATATGGTATAGTATCTCATACATTGGCATAGACATGTAAGATAGACTTTTAAATGAAAAGCATAGTACAAAAATTCTCGTGATTGAAACAATCAACCATTTCAACCCATAAAGTTGCACCATCTTTCTAGAATCCACTCATAAATTCTAGATTATTTGGTAGATAGGAATTCCGTGCATCAACTTGCTTCCATCCAAAAAGCTTGGAAACTATATGTTACCCTTTAATTTTTTTTTTATAAACACTGGTATTTGACTTGTTGGTTGGTTGATTGATCCATAATAGGTACTGTAGAGGTTTATTATGCTGGTAATTTTGTTAATTCACTTTACTCTATTCACAACGTCGTGGTTCGATTGTTTTATATATCTGATATTTTATCCTTCTAGACCAACAGATAATTAGTTATGTTACTTTGGTAAAAAAAAAAACAACTAATATTACAAGTTTTGTCTGGTGATGTAAGTGATGATGAAGAATGCAAGAATATTCTTGTAAAGAATTTCTAAGTAATTTTATAATGGTGACAGCAACATCAATGTAATTAATAAATTTTACCTTTGTTTGAACAAGTTAGTGAAGAATTCGCTTGGAAAAGATGTGATTGAATTGCATAAATTATGATAGCACGACCCATTCTCCTACATGAATTGTTTAAGTGGTTTTACTTTGCTTGTAACTCAAGTAAAAAAGAAAGACATGAAAACTATGTCCTTGAATTTTATAACAACATCAAAGCCACGTCAGGTCTCTCTCTCATTGCATTACAGCCACGTCGCCCACCAACTTCCTCGTAATTCGTGAATTTCTAAGCGCGAATAAAATATATTATGGGTTTGACTTACCACATCAATTATGATATCAACCAATCAATACTACTATATTCACCATTTTTTCTATGTCATCAACTCAATTATAGAATAACTTTTAAAAACATTGTTTTTCAAATAACATGTAAAAAATTAGTAAAGATTCACGAGTCGTGTCGCAACAAGAACTCGACACGACTTTTTATAAAACAAAAACAACAGAGTCGCCACTAATTTTTTTTAGGTGTGATGAGATTACTTAAAAATATGTTATTTTAATAAAACATTTTATTTTATTAAAAAAACAATTTTGGTCTGCGAAAACGCAAAAACGGGTTCGAGAGTCGGTTACATGTGGGGAAGGGTGAGCACCCCCACAGCGCCCAAAAATTGGTACCTAGTCAATTACAAGTTATCTTTTTGTCAAAATTTGCAAGTTCGTGTGAAATTTAATTTATCGTCCATTTATGAATATGAATTTATTTTAACGGCCTCACCATCCAGTATATAAACAATAATCACCGCCAACATTTTTGGCGCTAACCCGTTTACCCTTTTCTGGCGAGACACCGCATTACAAATTATATGTCCCATTATTAAGCATGACATCACAGAAACACATTCATTTAAATTGGCGTTGAGGTTTTCTTTTATTATTCCGCGTTAGTTAATATTAACCTAAAAAAAGCGATCTAAAATAAACTTTATCTAATGGGGTTCAAGTTTTGTTAAGTGTCGATTATTAATTTAAAGGTAAAGAAAAAACTATTCTAGGGAGATCAAATTTAAAGGCTCTAAACTAAATTAAGGCTTAAATTAAAGAATTTAATCTTAAAGTTTTAAAAGAATTAACCTAAAGAAACAATTAAAAGATGAAAATTATTTTTTTTAAAGGAACTGAACTAAATTAACAAAACATAAAGAAGAAATTAGATTACACAGAAGTAAATATTTACATGAAAGTAAATAAAACGACAAGGAAAGAGATAAAACATGATCCTTTAAAAATGTATCATCCCCGAATCAGGTTAAAACCTGATGTACGAGCCGGTTTTATAAGAAAATGTAAATTAAAACTTAGTTAAAAAATAGATTTTTCAAAAAGGGTTTTATAATAAAAATTTGAATTAAAAAGAAGTCAAAAATGGTGACCAAAATAAAAAAATAAAATTAGAGGCCAATTTTTGAAAATAGTGACCATTTTGAAATAACTGAAAATATAGTGTTTTGCAGAGTAAAGAAAAGTGGGGCGGGGGTTTAATGAGTATAATTAGCCTATTTTATTTTAAAGCATGTGGGTATAAAGCCCACTTTTTAAAACACCTTTCATATTTTCCCCTTTTAAAATTTTGGATCAAAACACCATCTCTCATTTTCTTTCAAAAAAATTAAAGTGTTTTTCAAATGATGAAGAATCTGGCTGCGTTCATTTACACACACATCATGAATACACCCAAAGTCTATCATGCATTTAGACTTAGCACATAAATTTAGGCATAAAATTAGATGTATTCATTTATCATGCATTTATTTTTGGATTGGACATACAAACAGGTCCAGGAAAAGACTAAAGGACCTCAACTAAAGGGGCAACAACGTGATGATCAACCTTCAACCTTGAAGGAGGCCGATACGCAGAAAGATCAAGCATTCAGATAACAACAGGTAAAACTTTTGAATAATTGCTAATTAGTGTTTTCTTTCATTTTCAGGTCAGGACTCCCGTCATGGAGTAGCAGAACTATGTTTTCTCGATTTCACCTCCGTTAATGGTGATTGAAAGTTTCTTTCAGATTTTGTCTCTTTATCAGAGATGTAGCAGATCCTAAATTTTCCAAATCTTGCCTCTCTGTTGGTGGTATGACAAGTCAAATTTTTGAAGATCTTATTCCTCTGTTGATGGTGCAACAAATCAAATTTTTCCTTCGAATATCGTCTCTTTGCCAGTGATGTAACGAAACTCACTTTTCCCGATCTCGTTTCTCCGTTAGTGGTGTTGTAAGACCAATTTTTTCTCTGGATCCCACCTCTCTGACAGTGGTGTAGTGGATCCTCATACATTCAAGATCTCGTCCCTTCATTGATAGGGTAACATATTGAAACTTTTTTCAGAATCTCGTTTCTTCGCCAATGGTGTACCAGATCCTCCATTTTTCAGATCTCGCTTTGTCATTAATGGTGCATCATATTAGAATTTTTTACAGGTCTCTTTTTTTGTTGATGGTGCTACTAGAGCAAATGTTTCTCTCAAAATCTCATCTTTAGAATTACAATAAAAAAATCAAAAAATCAAAAAGTCAAAGAAATAATAAAAAAGTCAAATCAAAAATAAAAAAAAGATAAAGATAAAGAAGAAGAAATAATAAAAAAATCAAAAGAACCAATCAAAAGAAATGATCAGAAGAAGAATCCAAGTTGTTGTTATCCAATCATGTCCCTCTATTGATGATGTTGTAGCTTAGTCGAACTATATTATCCTTCGGTCCTGCTTCTTCGTCGAGTGTTGTAGCTTGGACAAATCTACTTTTTCAAATCCTATTGCAGTCGGATCAGACACAAGAACTTTCATCTTTCGATCCTATCTCTTCGTTAGTATAGCGGCTGGATCAGAGCCATTTTGGCAAGTCAAACAAGAATGTTGGTGCAACGTGCTTAACACGATAAAGTTTAAGACAATGGACAATTCAAATGTCCATCGAAAATCCATTTTTACAAATGGTCGAAGGAAAATAAATCCTTTGGAAAAATCTAATGTCATGATTGGTATAAATTGATTGTACCCAGAGGAATGGTACAGCTAGCCCAGAGCAAACGGCTATGGTAAATGCAACTCAAAACCGTTGATCTCTGTGCATTTGGGGAAAATGCAAAAGAAATTAAACCATATGATCAAACCTTCATCCAACTTTGCTTTGCATCAGTGTTGCAGCTAAGTTAATTTTTTTCCAAATTTTGCGTACAATAACGGCAAAAAAGATCAAGTGAAGCCCAAGGAAGAAGCAATGGTCAGAGCAGGAACCCTTACCCGGACCTAACCATTTTGCTTTAGAAGGTATTGTTTCATTCCCAAGACGATCAAAATAGGGGCATCATCTCGAAGATTTTCATTTATTGCTGGTACTGGCACTACCCCAGAACAAAATGAAGTGCTAACTTTGGGAACTTCAGATAAAGCGTTCTATATAGAAGGGACTTTCAGCTTGAAGATTTCACCACTGGCTTTGATGGGAGTTCTATATAGGAAGGACTCACAGCCCTACAATCTCTGGCTTTGATAGGAGTCTTATACAGAAAAGACTCTCAGCCTTACAATCTCTGGCTTTGATGTGAGTTCTATATAGGAATAACTCTCAGCCCTACAATCCCCGGCTTTGATGGGAGTTCTATACAGGAAGGACTCTTTGCCCTACCTCTGGCTTTGATGAGAATTCTATATAGGAAGGATTCTCAACCCTACAATCCCTGAATTTGATGTGAGTTCTATATAGGAAGGACTCTCAACCCTACCTCTGGCTTTGATAAGAATTCTATATAAGAAGGATTCTCAGCCCTACAATCTTTGGCTTTGATGAGAGTTCTATACAGGAAGTACTCTCAACCCTACAATCTCTGGCTTTGATGGGAGTTCTATACAGGAAGGACTCTCAGCCCTACAAATCTCTGACTTTGATGGGAGTTCTATATATGAAGGACTCTCAGCCCTACAATCTCTGGCTTTCATGGGAGTTTTATATAGAAAGACTCTCAGCCCTACAAATCCTTGGCGTTGATGGGAGTTCTAAGGAAAGACCCCCAGCCCCAAGAATTCACCTGGAATGCAGAAGATTCTATATAGGAGGAACATGTGACTTTAAGACTCGAAGATAAAAAGTTTCATATAAGAAGGGCTTGCAACCTGAAGACGTCTTCAAAACTTCGAGGAGGAAGAAAAAACGGTTCTATATAGGAAGAGCTTGTGATCTCGAACTCCCGATTCAAAAATTTTGTCTTCTCAACAGAACACTCTATTTTGAAGATTTTTGCCTCCAGGAACGAACGAACGAATCAAGTCAGGATCAAGAGAGCAGGCGGTGGTATGAAAAGAACCCTCTGCCTACTCGGATTAAAATGGTCACTCTTTTGTCTTTGCTCTATCCCTGTTACACAACAATGCGCAAAGAGGGGCAGCTGTTGTGACCTATTTTGGTCCGGGCCCATATTTTATTATTACCCAGACCAAATCTAGCCAAATTAAAATATTATTATTAATATCCCCTATTTTATTATCAGCCAACTCAAATTACAAACCAACCCATTACAATTAAACCACACTCATACCCATTATCCCCATATCCAATTACAAAACCCAACTAGCCCACTAACCTTACCCAATACCCATTATAAACCCATATCAGACCCAAATAATTAAAATAAACCCACCATAATATTTAAACCTAACCCTAAAAACCCTAAAAATAAACAAACCATAACATATTTATCTCTTCTGCCGCCGCACCCAAAGAAACCATACACCTTCACGTGCATGGCGGCCACCGCGGCTCTTCAACTCCCGCATGGAAGCCACGCCCATCACTACCACCCTCTGACCGGCCGCCTACTCCATCGCCCACGCCGAAATTCAGACATGCAAAAAATAAAAAAATAGAGATATTATTATCTATAAAATCAAAAGCAAATTGATGTATTTTTTTGGGTATTTAAACCCAAAAACCGCATGTAACGGAGGATGGATGGACTGAAAAAAAAAATAAAAAACCATTCGAAATACAAAAAAAAGTCCGAGATAGAAGTCTTATCCAGGTTTTCGGTCAAGCAAAAAAAGGTAAAGGTATATTCGTTTTTAAAAATATAATAAAAACATACGAATTAACCTAGATCTACAAAGTTTGCAGGGAATTTCGAAAAAAGTAATAACAAAAATAAGATCGGGATAAGAAATATACCTTATGGGCATTTTTAGGCAACTCCGGCCGCCGAAGGCGGCCTCGCTCCTCTGCCAGACTGCGGCGTCCCACGACGGATGGCCTGCCTGCATTAGGGACGGCCAAGGATAACTATAGAGCATATGGGGAAGGTTTTTTTTTAAATCTGAGTAAAAATGTTTTTTTAAGATTAAAAACATTTAAATAGGCTAAACAAACGACGTCATTTTTTAGCGTCTGAGTTCGGCCCAAAACAACGTCGTTTTATGCTATATCTAGTTCGTAATCCGACCCGAGTGGGGTCTACGCATAAAAAATAAAAGGGAAAATTGTCCTTTTAGTCCTTTCGCATGGGTTAATCTCTCCAAAGGTCATTGCAAGTTTAAATAGGTTTGCATTCTAGTCACTAATCCTAATTAAATCAGATTTTAAAAGGGTAATTCACACTTTTGGTCCTTCAGCCCTAAAAAATAATTACCAAAAGGGTTTCTGCATGGTAAAATTATTCCCGTAGTCCCTGATAGTTTCAAATGCTTTGCAATTTGGTCCTAAAATCGGATTTAATTACTATTAAAAGGGATATTTGCACTTTTGGTCCCCCAAATTATTGACAACTTTTAATTTAATCCTAATTTGAGGGTATAATTCTACATTTAGTCCCTGACGTTTGTAAATACTTTAATTTTGGCCCCAAATTTTATTTTAATTCATTTTTGCACTATCTTTTTATTTTCTTTAATTACAGTCCTTTATTTACATATGTTCATATTATATTCGATATGTTTTGGATATGATTTTTGAATATGTCAATATGTATATAATTTGTACGTAATATATTCGTATAATATATATAGTATTTATATGTATATTTATATAACCTGCATATGATATATTTATATGTATATATATAATGTATTTATATATGTAATATGATCGTGATATATTTATACGTATATGAATGTATATATATAGTATATTATTATGTATATATTTAATATGTATAATATTATTTATAATATGTATATTATATTTATATGTATATATGATATAATTAGTATATTATTATGTATATATTAATATATATATATATGGTATATTATTTATATGATTTCATTTTATTTTACACTCTATGTATATGCATTTTATTTTTATTTATATTATTTTTCACATCATTTATCAATTATTCATATATAATGTCGTATACAATATCTAGCCTTATTGTTCTGGTATTTCTATTGGGAGTGTCATCCCGGTCTCCGAGTGTCATCTCCCCTAAATGCAGTGGATGTCGTGGCAAATTTTGATTTTTCGTGCTCGTGTATATATTTATTTAATATTAATACTATCCATTTATTTTCATATATTTTTATCTGTTCATATATATAATTGATACATATAGTTATAGGTCTTATTGTTCGGATGCTTCTATTGGAAGCGTCATCCCGGTCTCCAGGTGTCATCTCTTTTGAACGTTGTGAATACCAATGCGGATTTAAACTATTATGCATGCATGCATTTTAGAAATTAATTATTAAATTAAATTGAATTTTTTGTTTTTCTTAATAAAAATAATGCGAACCTTTAGATACTAGTTTTGAGCGTAGTGTGGGTGCTAATCTTTCCCCATTCGTAACCAACTCCCAAACCCATCTCTGGTTGACTTTTCAGTGTACGATCTATTTTATCCAAGTGACGGTGACGACTCTATTTTTTTGTATAATTAAAAACACAAGTCTTCTCACCCAAAAACGAGCCTCCCGAAGGGGCCCGGACACGAAGCTCGCTACAACTGTCTTCATCGATTTCTATACCAGTCAACTGGTGTGATACTAACATGATTCCTGGATATCCAATGGATGAATATACAATGGATGATTGTAATCTACTTGAGTTTCCATAATTGATTCAAGAAAGCAAACAGATCTGACAGAAAATAACAAGCAAACAAAATCGAAAAAACAGTAATACGAAAAGGAAAAGATTACGAAGAAATCAGCTCACAATCAATTGTGGTTGAAAAAGATCACCGACGGTGACTTTGATACCATGTCACGGTGGTGACTGATCTTCGATGATGATAAGAGGGTGTACAAAAAGTGGAATAATGCACTGTGTATAATAACTTAAATAACTAAGGCTCCGCTTAGCATTGTTTTTCAAACTAGCGTTTAGCTCCAAAAGCTGGTTTGAGGTCAAAAGCAATGCTAAACAGTTAGCTTTTGGAGAAAAAACTGCTTTTGAAAATTGCTTTTCAACCTAAACGTAAAAGCTAAAATTTTTAGCTTTTCGGTTGTAAAAGTACTTTTGAGAGTCAAATTACAATTTTAACCTTCAATTTCTATTGTGTTTATTTACAACTTATAAATTTATATTTTTTAAGAAGACATTATTATATAATTAATAAAAAAAATTAGTTTAAAAATTATATATATTTATTCATGTTAAATTTTTTAAATAAAATATTTTAAATTATTATATTTTCATGAAATACGTATAATTGTTAGAACAATATGTATTTATTAATAAAAATATTTTTTATATTTTTATAATAATTTAAGCTGATATATTTTATATATTATAACATTAAAGAATTTGAATATTAATTATATATATATAACTTACAATATCATGTCCAAAATGATCATTTATCTGCTTAAAAGTACTTTTTAGCAGTAATATCAAACACTAAAATCTTACAAACAGCTTTTTAAAGTTCTTTTTCAAAATCCATTTCTGACAGTACTTTTAAAAACCACTTTTCAAAAGCAATGCTAAATTAACCCTAACTAACCAACTTTATTTCAACTCTTTACACAATCATTGTCAAAGCTTTTTAGAACTATGTGCAATACAACAATGTAGTAAGCATTGTTCTCCGGGACGGAGCTAAAGGGGTTGTTGCTCTCGACTGGAGAAATTTTTTTTATTCTTTGGTTTTTTATTTTTTTAAAAAAAATTGTATAACTGTAAATTTGCCTTCCCACCTTTTAAAATTTATGTTTTGCCCCCCTTACCCTTAAATCTTGGCTCCGTTTCTGACTGTGGTAAATGCGCCTTCTCACCAATGTCATGATTGGTATAAATTGATTGTACCCAGAGGAATGGTACAGCTAGCCTAGAAAAAACGGCTATGGTAAATGCAACTCAAAACCGTTGATCTCTGTGCATTTGGGGAAAATGCAAAAGAAATTAAACCATATGATCAAACCTTCATCCAACTTTGCTTTGCATCAGTGTTGCGGCTAAGTTAATTTTTTTCCAAATTTTGCGTACAATAACGGCAAAAAAGATCAAGTGAAGCCCAAGGAAGAAGCAATGGTCAGAGCAGGAACCCTTACCCGGACCTAACCATTTTGCTTTAGAAGGTATTGTTTCATGCCCAAGACGATCAAAATTGGGGCATCATCTCGAAGATTTTCATTTATTGCTGGTACTGGCACTATCCCAGAACAAAATGAAGTGCTAACTTTGGGAACTTCAGATGAAGCGTTCTATATAGAAGGGACTTTCAGCTTGAAGATTTCACCACTGGCTTTGATGGGAGTTCTATATAGGAAGGACTCTCAGCCCTACAATCTCTGGCTTTGATAGGAGTTTTATACAGAAATGACTCTTAGCCTTACAATCTCTGGCTTTGATGTGAGTTTTATATAGGAACGACTCTCAGCCCTACAATCCCCGGCTTTGATGGGAGTTCTATACAGGAAGGACTCTTAGCCCTACCTCTGGCTTTGATGAGAATTCTATATAAGAAGGATTCTCAACCCTACAATCCCTGAATTTGATGTGAGTTCTATATAGGAAGGACTCCCAACCTTACCTCTGGCTTTGATAAGAATTCTATATAAGAAGGATTCTCAGCCCTACAATCTTTGGCTTTGATGAGAGTTCTATACAGGAAGTACTCTCAACCCTACAATCTCTAGCTTTGATGGGAGTTCTATACAGGAAGGACTCTCAGCCCTGCAAATCTCTGACTTTGATGGGAGTTTTATATATGAAGGACTCGCAGCCCTACAATATCTGGCTTTCATGGGAGTTTTATATAGAAAGACTCCCAGCCCTACAAATCCTTGGCGTTGATGGGAGTTCTAAGGAAAGACCCCCAGCCCCAAGAATTCACCTGGAATACAGAAGATTCTATATAGGAGGAACCTGTGACTTTAAGACTCGAAGGTAAAAAGCTTCATATAAGAAGGGCTTGCAACCTGAAGACGTCTTCAAAACTTCGGACAGAGGAAGAAAAAACGGTTCTATATAGGAAGAGCTTGTGACCTCGAACTCCCGATTCAAAAATTTTGTCTTCTCAACAGAACACTCTATTTTGAAGATTTTTGCCTCCAGGAACGAACGAACGAATCAACTCAGGATCAAGAGAGCAGGCGGTGGTCTAAAAATAACCCTCTGCCTACTCGGATTAAAATGGTCACTCTTTTGTCTTTGCTCTATCCCTGTTACACAGCAATGCGCAAAGAGGGGCAGCTGTTGTGACCTATTTTGGTCCGGGACCATATTTTATTATTACCCAGACCAAATCTAGCCAAATTAAAATATTATTATTAATATCCCCTATTTTATTATCAGCCAACTAAAATTACAAACCAACCCATTACAATTAAACCATACTCATACCCTTTATCCCCGTATCCAATTACAAAACCCAACTAGCCCACTAACCTTACCCAATACCCATTATAAACTCATATTAGACCCAAATAATTAAAATAAACCACCCTAATATTTAAACCTAACCCTAAAACCCCTAAAAATAAACAAACCATAACATCTTTATCTCTTCTGCCGCCGCACCCAAAGAAACCACACACCTTCACGCGCATGGCGGCCACCGCGGCTCTTCAACTCCCGCATGGAAGCCACGCGCATCACTACCACCCTCTGACCGGCCGCCTACTCCATCGCCCACGCCGAAATTCAGACATGCAAAAAATAAAAAAAATAGAGACATTATTATCTATAAAATCAAAAGCAAGTTGATGTATTTTTTGGGTATTTAAACCCCAAAAACCGCATATAACGGAGGATGGATGGAATGAAAAAAATAAAAAAACCATTCGAAATACAAAAAAAGAGTCCGAGATAGAAGTCTTGTCCAGGTTTTCGGTCAAGCAAAAAAAGGTAAAGGTATATTCGTTTTTAAAAATATAATAAAAACATACGAATTAACCTAGATCTACAAAGTTTGGAGGGAATTTCGAAAAAAGTAATAACAAAAATAATATCGGGGATAAGAAATATACCTTCTGGGCATTTTTAAGCATCTCCGACCGCCGAAGGCGGCCTCGCTCCTCTGCCAGACTGCGGCGTCCCACGACGGATGGCCTGCCGGCATTAGGGCCGGCCAAAGATAACTATAGAGCATATGAGGAAGGTTTTTTTAAAATCTGAGAAAATGATTTTTAAGATTAAAAACATTTAAATAGGCTAACCAAACGACATCATTTTTGAGCGTCTGAGTTCGGCCCAAAACGACGTCATTTTATGCTATATCTAGTTCGTAACCCGACTCGGGTGGGGGTCTACGCATAAAAAATAAAAGGGAAAATTGTCCTTTTAGTCCTTCCGCATGGGTTAATCTCTCCAGAGGTCATTGCAAGTTTAAATAGGTTTGCATTCTAGTCACTAATCCTAATTAAATCAAATTTTAAAAGGGTAATTCACATTTTTGGTCCTTCAGCCCTAAAAAATAATTACAAAAAGGGTTTCTGCATGGTAAAATTGTTCCTGTAGTCCCTGATAGTTTCAAATGCTTTGCAATTTGGTCCTAAAATCGGATTTAATTACTATTAAAAGGGATATTTGCACTTTTGGTCCCCCAAATTCTTGACAACTTTTAATTTAATCCTAATTCGAGGGTATAATTCTGCATTTAGTCCCCGACGTTTGTAAATACTTTAATTTCGGCCCCAAATTTTATTTTAATTCATTTTTGCACTGTCTTTTTATTTTCTTTAATTGCAATCCTTTATTTACATATGTTCATATTATATTCGATATGTTTTGGATATGATTTTTGAATATGTCAATATGTATATAATTTGTACGTAATATATTCGTATAATATATATAGTATTTATATGTATATTTATATAACATGCATATGATATATTTATATGTATATATATAATATACATAATGTATTTATATATGTAATATGATCATGATATATTTATGCGTATATGAATGTATATATATAGTATATTATTATGTATATATTTAATATGTATAATATTATTTATAATATGTATATTATATTTATATGTATATATGATATAATTAGTATATTATTATGTATATATTAATATATATATATATGGTATATTATTTATATGATTTCATTTTATTTTACACTCTATGTATATGCATTTTATTTTTATTTATATTATTTTTCACATCATTTATCAATTATTCATATATAATGTCGTATACAATATCTAGCCTTATTGTTCTGGTATTTCTATTGGGAGTGTCATCCCGGTCTCCGAGTGTCATCTCCCCTAAATGCCGTGGATGTCGTGGCAAATTTTGATTTTTCGTGCTCGTGTATATATTTATTTAATATTAATACTATCCATTTATTTTCATATATTTTTATCTGTTCATATATATAATTGATACATATAGTTATAGGTCTTATTGTTCGGATGCTTCTATCGAAAGTGTCATCCCGGTCTCCATGTGTCATCTCTTTTGAACGTTGTGAATACCAATGCGGATTTAAACTGTTATGCATGCATGCATGCATTTTAGAAATTAATTATTAAATTAAATTGAATTTTTTGTTTTTCTTAATAAAAATAATGCGAACCTTTAGATACCAATTTTGGGCGTAGTGTGGGTGCTAATCTTTACCCACTCGTAACTAATTCTCAAACCCATCTTTGGTTGACTTTTCAGTGTACGATTTATTTTATCCAAGTGACCGGCGGCGACTCCATGTTTTGTATAATTAAAAACACAAGTCTTCTCACCCAAAAACGAGCCTCCCGAAGGGGCCCGGACACGAAGCTCGCTACAGCTGTCTTCATCGATTTCTATACCAGTCAACTGGTGTGATACTAACATGATTCCTGGACATCCAATGGATGAATATACAATGGATGATTGTAATCTACTTGAGTTTCCATAATTGATTCAAGAAAGCAAACAGATCTGACAGAAAATAACAAGCAAACAAAATCGAAAAAACAGTAATACGAAAAGGAAAAGATTACGAAGAAATCAGCTCACAATCAATTGTGGTTGAAAAAGATCACCGACGGTGACTTTGATACCATGTCACGGTGGTGACTGATCTTCGATGATGATAAGAGGGTGTACAAAAAGTGGAATAATGCACTGTGTATTTTGAGTATCTTCCAATGTTTACAATGAGTGGTTTATAATAACTTAAATAACTAAGGCTCCGATTAGCATTGTTTTTCGAACTAGCTTTTAGCTCCAAAAGCTGGTTTGAGGTCAAAAGCAATGCTAAACAGTTAGCTTTTGGAGAAAAAACTGCTTTTGAAAAGTGCTTTTCAACCTAAACGCAAAAGCTTTTAGCTTTTGCGGTTGTAAAAGTGCTTTTGAGAGTCAAATTACAATATTAACCTTCATTTACTATTGTGTTTATTTACAACTTATAAATTTATATTTTTTTAAGAAGACATTATTATATAATTAATAAAAAAATTTAGTTTAAAAATTATATATTTATTCATGTTAAATTTTTTTAACAAAATATTTTAAATTATTATATTTTCATGAAATACGTATAATTGTTAGAACAATATGTATTTATTAATAAAATATTTTTTATATTTTTATAATAATTTAAGCTGATATATTTTATATATTATAACATTAAAGAATTTGAATATTAATTATATATATAACTTACAATATCATGTCCAAAATGATCATTTATCTGCTTAAAAGTACTTTTTAACAGTAATGTCAAACACTAAAATCTTACAAACAGCTTTTTAAAGTTCTTTTTCAAAATCCATTTCTGACAGTACTTTTAAAAACCACTTTTCAAAAGCAATGCTAAATTAACCCTAACTAACCAACTTTATTTCAACTCTTTACACAATCATTGTCAAAGCTTTTTAGAACTATGTGCAATACAACAATGTAGTAAGCATTGTTCTCCGGGACGGAGCTAGAGGGGTTGTTGCTCTCGACTGGAGAAATTTTTTTTATTCTTTGTTTTTTTTTTTATTTTTATTTTTAAAAATTGTATAACTGTAAATTTGCCTTCCCACCTTTTAAAATTTATGTTTTGCCCCCCTTACCCTTAAATCCTGGCTCCGTTTCTGACTGTTCTAACAGAAAATCATAATTAAATTATCCAAAGACTTTGCATGCCAGAACCTTGTAAAATTTGAGATTCAAATACAAACAAATTTTAAAACAATGAAACACATATATATGTGTGTGCGCGTACATATGCACGAGAAAATAAAATTATATAAAACTAAACAAATTATTCAAACCAAACACCATAACATGTGAGCTAAACAAAACCATCAAAATTATAAACTACATTAGGCATGCCACCAACTTTAGAAGTTTTTTAACATCGTTACCTTACTAGATTCTTTCACTAATCTCTGTTAGAATTGTCTTGAAGGTGACTCGTATAGTTCAAGAGTCGCGTGCTTTCCTAAATCGTCTGAACCATCCCATCATTCTGGATGTGATCTCCTTAATAAGTTGAATCATTTCTTAGATATTCTTAACACTTTGTTTTATCCCCAGTTTTTAAGACTTCGCTCTGATTGATTCAGACTGACTTGCGTTGTACACCTAACTTTAATGGATGACTCCCAGTAAGATTTTTTGCATACACAACGCCTCAAACTCGAGACCTACTTAAGCGATACCTAACTGCTTACTACTTCTAAACACCTTTTTAATAGATGAGAAACCAAATCACGAAACTAGAATCGTACAATCACCTTAAAAGCATAATATCCAATTATTGAGAATTCTGAAAGACTCCGTTAATTTTTTTTAACAAATGGCATGATTTTCATTAATCTTACCAAAATGTTTATAATGGCTAGACCTAAGTGTGACACTCTATCAAGAAACTTGCTTCAATTCAAACCATATAGATTGTCGGAATACAATCCTATTCCTAGGTGCTATCCCCATTGTGCATGGTGCAATCTTTTTAAGCATTATCGTCGTGAATATTGTTGAAAATGTATCATTAATCATTATCATTAACAAAAAAATATTATAATTTGGAAAGTCGGTTTGGCAGCTTAAATGGCAAAGCCACGTCAATTTTCTCATGAGATTTGTGCTACCCGATTCCATCAACCCAGGGTAAATTTAGGGATTTATTGCACTTGAAAACTAATTTTAGGGATATAGAAAAATATTTGTGAACTTACGGTAAATTTTACAGTAACCTATGAAGTTGCTACTTTTAGAAGACGATTTTGAATATATTATCTTATTTTTGTGAAATCATCGACTCTAAAAAGACAGTTTTGAATATTTTATATTTTTTTCACCTATTTGTCATTACACAAAAATGATTTGAAGAATAATTAAAATATTCAAAATCACCTTCCGAAGATGACGACTTCACTAATTATTATAAAATTTACCATAGATTCTCAAGTATTCCCCAATATCATCTACTTCCCTAAAATTAGTTTCTAAGTACAATAAACCCCCTAAATTTGTGTCAACCCTGAATTTGCAAAAACCGACAGCTGATTCTATTTCTTAATAGGCTTAAATGAAAAATACGTGCTTAAAATATACATTTTTTAAACTTTAAGTGCCTAAAGTTTTTTTTTTGTAAAAATATGTGCCTAAAGTTTCTAAAGTTATAATTTTAGGTACCTCGGTGTTAACTACCGTTATTTTTTTTAAATATTTTTATTTTATTTTTAAACTTATTTAAAAAAGAACCTAAATTTCCAAAATTCACAAAACAGCCCCCAAAATCGAAATCCCCAACTCACCAAAACTCAAATCACGATTGAGTCGATTTCGTCGCCAATGGCCACGCCGCCGCCGACCACATCCATCGCTGGACCATTACGGTCGTTTACCCTATCATCCCATCACTGGAAATCGACCGAATTCGTGCAAAACGCAAGACGAAGGCCGAAACATTCAAAATTTTATTTGAATGATTTGAGACGAGCGGCGGCTGAACAACGACGATTGGTACATGAGTGTTTGGGAGAGGGGAGGATGCTCCATTCCGTCGCTGGACTTGTGGCCAACGACGGCGGGAGTGGCCGGATTGAAGGATTTAGGTATTTCAGGATTTAAAAATTTATGAATTTGGGGCTTTTTTGAAATTTTAGGAATTTGGGGGCTTTTTTTGAAAATTTCAATTTTTTTATTTTTTAAAAAATAATTAAAAATAAAAAATTAAACTTGTCACGTGTCACATTATAATTGACTACCAAGATTTTTTTAACAGCAATTAACACCGAGACACTTAAAATTATAACTTTACAAACTTTATGTACTTATTTTTACAAAAAAATATTTTAAGCACTTAAAATTTAAAAAATATATATATTAGGCTTTATTTAAGCCTTCTTAATATCAACGAAAATCAATTTCTTCATTTTTTTGTTTTAAAATTGTTTTAGTATAAAAAAAATAATTACGGTCACTGACAATTGCCAGCTGTGCAAGAAAGCGACTGGCCGTGGGCCCAATCTGGCACATCGCCATGTCAACTAATACTCTTAGAGGTGGCATCACTGTAACTCCTGTCCTTCTCCACTTACACGTGTCAGTTTCCAGTTCACCTATCTGTTTTTCCAATAGAATCCCTCCACATATATATTAGTATTATTTTTCTCGATGAGTGCTAGTGCAACAATTGCTTTTAATTTCCATTTTAAAAATATAATCGATAATATTTAATTTATAAAAATAAAAACCATCAACAAAGTCTTACTTTTATAATTTTGTAATAATTAATTAATAAAAAAGGCACTTGATCGAACAGATAGTCTTAACTCAATTAATATATTTTAAATATAATAAATTTAAAATTTAAATATAAATATTTTTTTAAATAATTTTTTTTGAATGGTCTAAAGGTGGTTATAAAGTAGTATCTGTTAATAATCTTTCTATATGATTTAAATATTATATAAAGATTTTTTTATACATTTTAATTTATATAAAGATTTTTTTATATAATTTTTACGATATTATAATGTGGTTGTATGGTGGTATCTATGTTTTACTTCTAGTCATTTCAAAATACATACACCATATAAATAAATTATTTGAATCTAAATTTCTTAAGGATAACAAAACTTCACTTTCTACTTAAACTGTTCAATGAATCCAAAAACTTTTATATACTTTAAATATTTGTATATGGGAAAATTACTAGGATATTGTACCCCTATATTTTTTTACTTTTTAAAATATTGCACCTTACTTTTCTTTTTTCCAATATCTATAATATTTGTTAAAGTAAAAGTGAAGTTGGCATGCTTGTACACCGATTTCACTGTTGATTTTATTTTTTAATTAAAAAAATTAAAATTGGTGACACTCAAGCAAATGCATATAGGCCAGGTAAAGTTGGTTGACATATCAGGGACGGAGGTTTATGGGCTGTGAGAAGAGCAATCCCTCCCCCATTTTTTTTTTTTATATTTGCTCTTACATATAAAAATTTAAAAATTGAATTATTTATGAATTTGTTCTTCCACTTTCAAAAAATTATGTTTTGCCCACAATCCTAAATCTTAACTCCATCCTTAGGCATACTTACAGTAAACTTGGTATGTAAGTACTCCAATTTTAACATTTTTAATAAAAAAAATGATACGCAGTGAAGTCGGTATGCAAGCCTGCCGGCTTCACTTTCATTATAATAAATATTATAGATTAAAAAAATAAAAACACGAATATAATACTTGAGAAAATATTTTTTCTCATTGCAATATCGAAAAAAAATTAGCCGTTTATATATATATATATATATATATATATTACTCGTATATTATAAAACGGAAAAAAAAAATGGTAAAATCATCCATGTCCCTTGCCTCTGGTTACCTTGATAAGCAGAAAATGGTCGACACCATAGATTAGGTCGGCTTACATAATTAATAGTAGTTGCATGTTTATTATTATTATTATTATTATTATTATTATTATTATTATTATTATTATTATTATTTTGCAATGTATGGCTATGATCTTTGCTTTATATTTTGTATGTTATCAAGATTTTTCATGAACAAAAAGCATCATGATAACAAACTTTTGTTTACAGAGTACTGAAATTTCTTCCTTTGTTTTGTCAATATGTCGAAACTTTGAAAACAAGGTGTCACATCGGTAACTTGTTTTTTGTTTTGTCTAGAAATCAATGTTTTTAATGCCATTTTTCCTCGAATTGTAATTTATGTTTCTACTGTACTTTCATGCAGATTTAAAGCACATTCTGATCAAGTTTTGAATCCATACTACTGTCGATCTTGAGGATCCGTTACTTGCCATAAATCCGGTGTAGCTTTGGAGATGAGAAGGTATATGCCTATAATGTGTATGTCAACCTAAGGAAAGTCTTTGCGTTTGGTTTGATGCTTTGCTTTTGTGATTATCAGTTTTCAGGAAGCCCGCGATTGATGGACTGCTTATCACCCAGCAGCAGTGATAAGAAAACATTGAAGAGGTGGTTTTTCATAGACAAAAGGGTTGGCTAATAAGTTTCTAGGATTGAAGGATTTGAGGTCTTATTCTTAAAGAACATTGATTTGAAGCTAATGGATTTGAAGTCCAACCATTCATCTCCTGTTCTCACCGATCCTATTCCGATAAGCAAGTCAAGATTAGGCATCCATTCGAATATGCTTTCTGTAAGTTATAATTGTATTTAAGAGATAGAGTTTTATTATGTAAATTAAAATTGAGTTTTATCGTGTAAATGTAACTAGAGTTCTAGATAAAGTCTTATCCTAAGCTTAGAGATAAGAAGTAGAATTTGAATCTAGGATAAACTCCTAATTGTAGTTGAACTCATTCACCTAAGTCTTTAAATAGACTTTGTACAACATTGTTTTAATATACCAATTACTGAGAACTTTTTACTTGTTCATCAGATTCTACATTTTTTTCCTTTAACGCATAAACTTAAATTATGTTTTCTTCACTGCATTATTCTGTTTTTCCCTAAAGCTGGAAAGTTGTTTTTCTACACTTTTGTATCTCCAATCGGGTGGATCTTTGTCCTCTGCCAAGTATAAGATGACCCCTTGAAAGAAACCTGCAAAGCTTGATGATGTTCGGTCTAATGGTTGGTTGGATGCCATCTTCGTCGCCCCCTCGAAAGAAGTTAATCAAGGGCTTCAATATCGAGTTTTCTGCATATGATATAGACAATGCTTATAACTCATGGATGGTAAGTGGGCATATAATTAACATTCGATGATGTACGTTTCCTATATAAGCTTGCTTGTGCTTAGCTCTGCTCCTCCACTGATATGCAATTGCACAGATTAAATATCCATCTGCACTTAAATCTTTCGAGCAAATCTCCAAAAGAGCCAAGAATAAGAAGATAGTTGTGTTTCTGGATTATGATGGTACCCTTTCTCCAATCGTAGATGACCCGGATCAAGCCTTTTTGTCTGATGATGTAAGTATAGCACTCCATTTCAGTGCATGTATATGATATTAATTCCTTGGTTGTCTTCTTTTTTCTTCGATTAAAAGTTATGTCTTGCTTCCTTTTCAGATGTGTTCTGCTGTCAGCAATGTTGCAAAGTGTTTCCCGACAGCGATTATTAGCGGCAGAAGTCACGATAAGGTAGACAATAGAGCATTCGGGAACTTGGTCATAGTTTCATCCACTAGTTTTATCCTAGTATATGGTTATCATCTGAGCATCAATAGGATCTGGTTTTCGTTGTTTTTTTATTTATTTCAGGTTTATGATTTGGTAGGACTAACTGAACTTTTTTATGCTGGTAGTCATGGGATGGACATTATAGGCTCTGTGAGTGATACAGAGTCTGATGTCCATCCAAATTCTATTAGATCAACTTACCAACAGGTATGAATCCATAGGTTCCGAAGAATTCGTTGAATCAGTTATATATGGAAAGTATAACTATAATACCGCTGTCACTCTCAAATCTCAATTTCATATGAATTGTTCTCTTGACTTGTGTGACAGGGAAAGGAGGTGAGCCTTTTCAATCCTGCTAGAGAATTCATACCTATGATCGACGAGGTGCGTTCTTTGTTCATTGCTTTTTCTGGAGCATGTTGTAATTAGTGCAGAACAGTGAACATTGTTGCTTAATCTTGCAGGTTTTTAAAACCCTCGTCGAGAACACTAAAGATATTAATGGTGCAAAAGTTGAGAATCACAAGTTTTGCGCCTCTGTACATTACCGTAACGTGGAAGAAAAGGTAAGTAAGAACTCAAAGCGGACATTGAGCACCATAATTGCGCAACATGTTCTTCAACTAAGTCCACTTTGTTTATGTTTCCAGAACTGGACAACGATCGCGCAATGCGTTCATGATATTCTGAAAGACTATCCTCGTTTGCGATTAACGCATGGACGGAAGGTATGTCCATATCGTCGGTCGGCTTTGAAATTATCTTGTTTTCAGCCTACCATTTCGCCTACTAATCAAGCTCGTTTCTCATTGTTGTTCAGGTTTTAGAGATTCGTCAGTCGAGTTTGAGCTCAAATCCCTTGGATTAAGTGAAAGAGATGATGTTCTTGCAATCTATATCGGAGACAGTAAAACCGATGAAGATGCATTCAAGGTAAGTGTTTGCAGATCTGTTTATGAAGGGTTGACAATTACCATTTAGATCCTGATACATGACATTGGAATCCAGGTTTTAAGCGAAGGAGATCGGGGTCGTGGGATCTTGGTATCTTCAGTTCCTCAAGAAAGCAATGCAATGTTTTCTGTTAGGGACCCATCAGAGGTACAAAATCCCACTCAATAATTATCCTCTTAAAGCTGATGTTATTTACGTAAAAACTAGTAGTAATAATTGAAAAATGGAAATGAAATGGTTGCAAGTGCAAATGTTTCTCGAGACATTGGTGGAGATGGAAGAAGCTTGAAGCAAAGCAGCAGGCAGAGAACAATAAAATCTCGGTTCAATTGTAGTCCTCAGTCATTCCAACTGTTGTTTGAAATATTAATTGATTAATCTGAATTTTATTAAAGATATTATAAATATAATACATAAAAAAAATAGTTTACTAAAAATCTCACTTCCATGAAAATTAGCATACCATCAAAACTTAAAAGCTATTTTAAGAGATGAAAAAAGAAAGGTGAGTGAATCAAACTATCAGACAAATTGTTCCACTACACATTTTTATGATCACTAATAGAATCAAATCAAAAAATTAGTGTCGTGAGGATCTATATACGAACACCAAACGACCGTTAATGTGCCACAGAAATAAATAATGTGCCACAGAAATAAAAAAAATACGTGTCACAACAGTAAAAATTCTTATTAAAAATTAAAAACCTCAAAAAAATTAAATTATAAAAAAGCAAGTGAAAATAACGAAGTCGCCGGCTAATAAATTTTTTTGTTGAAAAAACACTATTAACAGTAACACTAAATATATATAAATTTCTTCATATTTGAGACAGAATATAAATACTACTTTATATTCTTAATAGAATGTTAAAAATATCTGATAAAAGCTTGAGGTTAATAATACTAAGGGTAAAACTTTGATACACAGGCAGTGTAAAATTAATTTTACACAAGCATGTGTATTTATACTATAAAAACCTAAATCTTAAATTCCTAATTTTAACCCTAAAAAACTAAACCTTAAACCTTAAACTCTATACACTATATCTTAAACACTACAATATAAACCTCTAAACCTTAAACCCTAAACTAAAACCATAACCCCTAAAATTAAAAGGCACGTGTAAACTAAAATTTATACTGCATGTGTATCAAAGTTTTTTTTCCTAATACTAATGGATAAGAAAAAGATACAAATGGTTTAGAGTTTTTCCAATGCAATGAGTCTTCTATACAATGGCGGAGGATCCAATATTCAACTATAAATTAAGGTTTATTTTTAAATACTTATTATATTTTAATTTCATTTGAGAATTATTATTTAATATATTTTTATTTTTAAACTCAATAAAAAACATTAGATTAAAATAATCAAACATCAAAATAAGTGGAAAATATAAATTCCTCGACAATTTTTTTTCTTTCACTTCAATAATTTCCAAATTAATTAATTAATAAATTGCAGTTAAATTGCCCCAAAACCAACATGCTTTTAACTTCAATGATCTATCTGTCGTAGTTGCTTAAAAAAATGTCACTCTCCTTGCAATCTCCGTCGCCTTCATTCCTCCCATCTTCCTTGCCCAAATCAAGATTGAGATTTGCAAATGGCTCTTCTTCTTCTTCTTCAACTCTACTTTTCAAGTTCAACGCATCTTTTCCACTTCTTTGTGCCTCCTCGGGCTCCTCTTCTGTTGACAATGGTATTTGCCTTTAGATCTTTTGGTTAAATGTGTATTCATTTCTCTGGTTTCTAAGTGATGGGTTGTTTTTTAAATTTGTTTTTTTTTCTTGGAAAATTCAGGGTTGACTACTGAATTGGATGCTGTGTCTACTTTCAGTGAGATAGTTCCTGACACTGTCATCTTTGATGATTTTGAAAAGTAAAGATTGTTTTTTTTTGGAATTTTGTTTTTTTTTAATGAAAATTTTAGTGTAAAAGGGCTGATTTTTTATGCTAATCTATTGAAATTTGTAGGTTTCCACCAACTGCTGCAACTGTTAGCTCTTCACTGCTTTTGGGTATACTGGGCCTTCCAGATACCATTTTTAGAGTAAGCATTGTCATTTATATATAAACATAATTTAAAACATTCAGTATGTATAACAAATTGACTGGTAAATTTTTTTTCTTTTTGGTTTAGAATGCTGTGGATATGGCCTTGGCGGATTCAACTTGTTCTAAGCTTGACAATCCTGAAATGAGGTTGACTTGTTTCTTTAATAAGGTTTGTAATCTTGTACTCTGAACTCTGATGTGATAATGCATGAGTTTTTGCTGTTATGCTATCTAATTTTCATTGATAAATAAGAAGGGAAAAACTAGAATTGGATGGTTAATTTGTTTGACTTTTGGTTGTTCATCAAGTGTAGGCTTTAGTAAATGTTGGTGCCGACTTGGCAAAGCTAGTTCCCGGTCGAGTTTTGACCGAAGTGGATGCACGTCTGGCTTATGACACACATGGTATTATTAGGAGGGTACTGACTCTTCTTATGTCTCTATATATTGCTTGCAATTTTTCTTTCAAGTTTGTTGTATGATTGTCGTCCGGTATCACAATCATTTTCCAATTTTAATTTTGAAAATTTTTTAGGTCTTATACATAAGTGTCAATGTTGAAAGTTTTAGTTAATATTCACATTGATGTAACGATCTATTCATTCATCATCCTGAAATTTTTTTTGTCTTGTTGACTTTAGGTTATTCTCTTAGCTTTTGGAATAAGAAATTTGGCATACTTAATATTTGTTGTACATCCTTGTATCATAGAAGTATTGTATGGAATACAATGCTCCTGAGTAAAACATGATTGTAAGATCAATGAAGTTGTCTTTAAAACTTTGTACTTTTTCATTACTAAAGACTTCTTTTTTCTTTTTAGTAGTTTATTAGTTTGTTTTTTTTTTTCTGATATGCTGCCAGATGCTAAGTTTTTTTTTTTTGGGATATGCAGGTTCATGACTTACTGAAGTTGTATAATGAGATTGATGTTCCTCCTGAGCGTTTCTTGTTTAAAATTCCTTCAACTTGGCAAGTGAGTATCTCAGCTCAACTAATTTTGTGTACATACTCGTAAAGACAGTAAAGTCTTGGAACTTAAAAGCTAAATGATTCTTACTATTGCTTGCTGGTTATACAGGGAATAGAAGCCTCGAGATTGCTTGAATCTGAGGGTATACAAACACATTTGACTTTTGTTTATAGGTATATGATTATGTTGACATTTGATGTTGCTTGAATATTATAATTTAACACGAATTATGCACATTCTTTATTTTAAGAGAGAGAATAGCTTCCCTTGGGGACTTTTGTTTTGTCCTAATTTCTTCCTCTAACCATTGTTTGATATGGCATTTGCTTCAGCTTTGCTCAAGCTGCAGCTGCAGCCCAAGCTGGAGCCTCTGTTATTCAGATTTTTGTTGGTCGTGTTAGGGTACACATTTCCTCCAAAAAACCTATTTTGATTACTTTTTTATGCAAAGCTTGATCATTCTTGTCCTTAGCACATTTCTGTCTTCAGGACTGGGCCCGCAGTCATTCTGGTGACCCTGAGATTGAAGCTGCTATTCAAATAGGAGAGGACCCTGGGTTGGCTCTGGTTAGTTTTTTCCGTGAGTAGCCACTAGCCGTGTTGATTTTAACAATTTCTGAGGTCTATTGAAAATTTTAAGCCTTTCTAATGCTTGTAAACTGTTGAGCATCTTTTTAGGTCTTTTCCGATGAAATTAGCATATTCTTCGACTTATGATTTTAAGAGCAGTTTTTCCTTTACTTTTCTTTCCATTCAGCATCTCTTGTAAGCCAAGGTTGCTGAGAATCAGGGCTCTGGACGAATTTTCAATGACTAGAGATTAATGTCAAGGGGTCATAGTTGCACTTGCTTTTTTCTTTCTTGCCTCCATTTTCAAAAGTTCTTGGGGGTAATTGTTATTGGTATTTCTTCTAATCTACAAAACATGTCACAATACTTCCATTTGTTAACTGCAGGTAACAAAAGCTTATAATTACATTCATAAATACGGACATAAATCAAAGCTTATGGCTGCAGCAGTTCGGAACAAGCAGGATTTATTCAGTTTGCTGGGGTTTCATATGACTCATCTCTTATCAATTTAATTTAGATTCATTACAAATTAAGAATCAAATATTTCCCTTTCCTAAACATATGTTATGGTTTATTTCTTATAGGGTTGACTATATCGTTGCACCGTTGAAGGTATTGCAGTCGCTGAAAGAATCAATTACTGCTCCTGAAGAGAAGTACTCTTATGTTCGGAGGTTGTCCCCGCAATCTGCTGCCAGCTATGAGTTCACTGCTGAAGAGGTCTGCTTTCTTTCCTTATTTTCAATTGTTGACTAAGAGAAAGGAGGGGAAAACATAAGGATGAAAACAAAATGCAAATTATGTGGATACAGTGGTTTCGTTGGTACACTAAATTCATTCCCTTACAGGATGAAAATAAAAGCTCCTTTTGACATGTTCTAAAACTATAGCTATGTGGAAATAACCTGTATATGGATATGGGAATGGCTTTGGAGTTGGGACTGTGATTTGCAACTGTAACTAAAATAGGAGGGCTTAGGTTTAATGTATCCTTTCAGTGATTGTAGATAGACTTTCCATATTTAAAAAGTATCGTTCATTTCATATCCGGTTATACTTGGTAATCCTGGTACCTATCAATAACTTGAGTACTTTCATTCTTTTATCTGGATTTTTGGAATGAAACAACAAAACGGGTAGTGAAGTAAGTCTCTAGCTGTTGAGTTCAAATAGAAGATTAGAAAGGGTAAAATTCTGGAAACACCATAGTAGGGATGGAGCTAGGATCAAATATTGGGAGGGACAAGAGTTTATTAAGCCTCTAAATCTAAAAATTTGGAGGGACAATGTCTTATTTGACTAATGTTTAAACTAAAAAGGACCTAAAATGCCATTATACCAAAAAAAAATATACAAGGGACAACAGCCCCTCCCGTCCACTAAATGGCTCTGTCCTTGCATCATAGGAAAGATAGAACCAGAAAATTCTTTTGTATAATAAGATTCACTCCATGACTCCTTGTATCACTTTGGTTATAATCATCATCCCTTGTTAAATAGAAAACGGAAACACTCTTTACTACGTCTATGATTTCCGTCTCCTTATTCACAGCCACCAATGTTAATGGTATTAATTTGTGGCTATTATGGTTATGAATTAGACCACGCACCTCCTTTACAATTGCTACCTTGTACAAGTTTCATTATCCTTGCCATGCTCAACTAACAAGTGCAAGCATGCAAAACAAGGCCTTGTTCTGTGTTGTAGAAGGCGTGAACTCTTTGTTGACTGATGTGATATTTGTCTGTATGATCAGGTGACAAAGTGGGACCAATTAAGCCTTGCATCAGCTATGGGGCCTGCATCCGTGGAGCTTCTGGCTGCTGGACTGGATAGATATGTGAATCAAGCTAAACGAGCTGAGGAATTGCTTGACAAGATTTGGCCACCTCCAAATGTCTAAAGTGGCTCCTCCATTTCAAAGCATGTCTCAATTGCCATAGAATAAGAGGGTGTTACCTACTCCACCATTGTTGCTTAACAACAATTTCTTTATTTGCTGAGCACTTTAGCTGGTTAAGTTTTCAATCTTGATGCCGATCCGATCTTTCGTCTTCTCTGTTATCAATGAACACGATGTTGATGTTTGCCCCTTTGCCATTGGATGTGGTAATCATTTTCTTACTGTTCTGGAAAGCGCATTCAAGATTTTTACACTGTTTGGTTTATATACAAGTTACAGTATATTATTTATCTACCATCCAACCTCTTAATCTAACAGACTAACAAATATAACTTCTACAAAAAAGCAGGGAGATGGAAATGGAGATGGGGATTACAGAATCTTACATTGAGTGGAAAAAGATTTTTAAAGTGGTTTACATAGGGGCTTTATTTCCTCTCTTTTTTCGGCCTATACTCATGTTGCCATTGTCCGCTTGCTTGTTAGATCTTTATTTGTGTTAACATGTGTTTTAGACACGTAGTATATATATTTTTAATCTCATCGGAGTTAATTTTGTCCATACTTAGAACTCCTTTAAAGCATTACGTGATACAATTGGATCGAATGGACCTTGTAAAATAAATATTCAGTTGAATTTAAGCTTTCACATATTGTTTTATTCAATGTTCTTATTTAGTGAGTCCGGTGCTAAAACAAATAGGTTACAAAAGAAAGAAACAATATAGCAAATGCAAAATATTGAAAAAAACACATGACATAACAAAAAAGACTTCGTATTGAAAAGACATATTACACTCTTAAAATAGTACGTAAATTTTAACCTTGTTAAAAGGAACAATCACAAACACCGAGTATAAATTATAAACAAACATAAATCATACCAATTATCAAGAAAAAACTTCATGGTATGTTTGCCCTACGATCACCACTCATAATAAAACCACAGTTTCTCGATCCAAATCTGCAACGCCAATTGTGGTCATGTTTCAGACTCATTCAACTCCTAAAAACAAATAAAGCTAATATTAGAACATGAAAGTGTAGTTTATACATGAGTTTTCAGGAATTGAGGATATTTACTTAATTACCATTCTACCATGCAAACAAGAAGTGTCTTTTAATTTTATAAAATTACTCACCTCTGCATTTTAAAGTTGGATTACAATGCTAGCTATGATTAATTGACTGTATTTTTTTTTAAACGTCTTTTATTTCAAGGGGCAAAACATGTGATAAAGTTAAAATTTAAAGGTGAAGTGGGCCGAAAATTTAAAAAAGTTAGAAAAATGATACACAAAATGTAAGGGTAAAGTACACAAATGGTCACTAAACTATCTCCAAAAATACAAAATGGTCACCGAACTTTCAAAACTTACATAATAACCATTAAACTTTAGTTTTTATTACAAAATGGTCGCTAAGCCATTAATTGTCGTTAAGTTGGTGACGTCGCAGTTACGAAAATTTGCATAATAACACATTTATCCCTCCATATTCACACATTTAATCAATTTAGACATCAATAATGAGAGTTAAATTAGGACTAAATTAATTGAATGTGTAAATATAGAGGATTAAATGTATTGCTATTCAAATTTTCGTAACTGTCACATCAACCACTTAACGGCAGTTAACTGGTCAGTGGCCATTTTGTAACAAAGACTAAAGTTTAATTGCCATTATATAACTTTTAAATATTTGGTGATCATTTTATATTTTCAAGAATAATTTAGTCATCATTTGTGTACTTTACTCTAATCTAACTCACCTTAGCTTAGGCCAAGAGATGGGTACCGTATTATTATATTCTCTGACTAAATACCCAATGACCAAATAGCCTAAAGGCCCTTTATGATTCGCTAAGAAGCCTGCAAGCTTTGGGGTCAGTGGATGAAAATGTTGGACCTTTTTGGTGTGAAAAACAACTTTAAAAGCTATGCCAATTGCCAACTACGGCTAAACAGACGCCGGCAGTGGATTTAGTTGTGTGTTTTAAGAGTTTCTAATATAATTTCAGGGAAATAAGTGAAGCCTATCTATGCTCCTATGTCAAGCATCGACCACTTGTTAAAGAAAGCCAATCAAGTTGCTTCAACTTTACTTTTCTCTGTCATAGTGGACCACCAGACAACGTCCATGATTGACCAGAAGGATTGGTTGTCCCCTTTATGCCTAACTCTCGAGTGTTCTTTCAACAACAAAAAAAAAAACTCGAGTGTTCCAAATCAGGGTCTGCCCCCTTTTAGCTTGTCATTTTCTGTCTCTTTTCATCTCATGCTTCGGCTTTCCTGGTATAACAAGCTGGATGGCCAAAGTTCAATTCCAGAACATAATTATTCAAAGAAAAACAAAATGGGTAATCTGAGCATAAGTAAAAAAGGATCAAGTACAAGGCTGGACTCCGGGAACTGTGGAGGTTTGGGATTTGGGAAACTAATGAAGCACAGAAATAATGGTGCCTCACATGGAGGATTTTGTTTTTTGTTTTCACATGGTGGTCAATGATGTTAACTTAGTCTGCAAACAACATTTCTTTAATGAACTCTCTAGTTATTCAGTCACACCCATATACATCAATATGCGCATGCATGCATGCATGGTCTGCTTGCTATAGGCTTTGGCAGGCATAGATGAAACCCTAAGAATAAAAGACTACAAACACATTCGAAATCCAAGTATGCATAACTTCATGTTAGAGTTGTTTCATTATGAGTCCATGAGAGCACGCCCAATGATTATGTCACATGAAAGTATTTTCATCGCTTTAAAGGGATTTTCATGCTTGACTTCAACCCAAGTAAAAGAAATCGATGTTCTCCATGTGAATAACAATGAAAGAATTGCACTACTTTTCTTGCCGGTCAGTCCTATTATCCATTATTACTAGATTAACCGCTAAATCTTGTGTCCTTCATCCTGGTATTTAAACCGAGCTGGTAAAATCTCAAACCAGACTTCAGTGGTCAATTAGAGCCATCCCTTTCCCTACCTATTCTTTGAACAGTGCTGGCTAGCTCTTTCAAGTTTCCAAGTCCAAATATATAGCTGAAAATTTGGGACATATGGGAGGACTATAGCCTGCATTTTCCTATATATATACATATACTTACTCTCTTATCTCTCATAGTACCATACTGATCAACATTTTCATAAGGATCTGTGGAGTCTGCTAATCTGAAGGGATAGAATTTCTGGGTTCCTGCAATTATCTTCTAGAACAGGTATGTAGCTATACTACCAGTACCAATAGTATCCTGGTGATGAAAAACTCCAGCGAGGTCTTTTTTTTTTACCAAATCCAGCGAGGTCTTTGTAATCTTCACATTTAGCCACATATATATTATCTTCTCGTTTTGGTATCTTCAACTATTATTATTAACTAAGCACAATCTTATAAAAAACAGTTGGGACTTGGTAGATTTTGGGAAGTGCAGGACCATTTTTGTTGCTTTGTAATTGGCTTTTAAAACCATTTTAGCTCTTCATCAACTACGTACATGCATTACTGTATGGTGAACTTCCATAGCTAGCATATGCCATTTTGTTGTTTTCCAGTTTAGTAACTCAGTGGGGTTGCCGTTTAGTTTGGACTAACAGTTCCATGTCAAGCAATGAGGTTTAAAATAATGTTCGTATTAGCTTGAGGTGCAAAAGGACTATTCTTCTTCATATGCACGATAATATTTAAAGCCTAATTTGGTCTCGAAGTAGAACGTTTGAACTTTAAAGCATAATAGCATAGCTAAAGAATTATTCTTTTCAGAAAATGTTGCTTGCTGAATCCTGATTGATATTTTCCTGCATCTTTCAGTCCATATCCCATACTGGTGATATCAAGTACTCCTGGTACAAAGAAAACAGGGATCTCCCATTGTCTTTGCTTGCTACATATTACAATAAGTCTGTTTTATGATATAGCAGATGCTGAAACTAAATGCAACTTTTTTGATGAACAACAAAAAGATGGTGCATAGTTTCCAATGCATTTTGGTTAGCTTTTAAAAGGGTCTCAGACAAGTACAAATCATCGAACATTTTATCAAAGGGGTTGGATTTATTCACTTGCATGCACTTCGTAGTGCCTGAAATATTAGCACAAGTTATATCAGTTTGAAAACATAAAGGATCTACAAGGATGGAGTGAAGATTACAGCAAAGAAACCCTTCATATGCATATTAAGCCGCAAATATATTTCAATATCAGGCCGAGTCAGTCCCAAGAGCAGTCGGCCGTAGTCCACCTAATAGTACTAATTTATTTTTACTTGCACAACGTTCAATCTAATAAGAACTGTGCCTAATATCAATACAAATTAATAAGGAACCCAGCAGTCGTCCCATAGCTAATGCAATACCATTATATAGGTTTATTATGTACAGAAAACCTGGATTAAAGGCTTGTTTTCTTATAATTAGTATATGCATCGACTAATTGCTTGCTAGAATATGCTTTCACTTCCACAAATCAATTTGACAACTCGAAGTGGATGTGGAAGCATATTCCTGATGGGCAATTTCAGGCCTTTTGGATTCATTGGCTGGCAAGTTAATGTGTTCAGCCACATGAAAGCTGGTGGCTGCATTGGAATAGTTTTGTTCCTTGGATGCTTCTTCATGGCTGAGCTGAGAGGCAACAAATTTGTCAAGGACTCGCCAATCCGTGACTTGATCCGCCGCTCGATGATCGACGGTGTTGTTGTAAAACGAGTTGAGATTCTGGTGATGGCCTTGGTGCAAGTGCTCTTCTAGTGTGAGCGTTGAGGACTGCAGCGTGCTTCCATTGTAAGGAATACCAGAGTTGCAGCTCATAGTTGCAGCAGATTGGGGAACTTTGGGGCTCTCCAGATGAGGGAGCTGCAGGAAAGGGTCATGAGGCATGTTGTATTGCAACTGAAGCTCTTGCTTGCAGGGGTAATGGTGATGGTACGTTGGTGCATAAGGCTGAGGCATTCGCCTGGGGGATTCGAGTTCCTGTATGAAGGAAACCTGGTCATCGTACCAGCATGAAGATTCATATTCACCCATTTTTCTCACTGTTGGCATTCGCTTCTTGAACACCCTACATACCACCCATCCTTCTTCCTGCATTAGATTAATCAAAGACGAATCAAATCAGTCATAATACTTAAAGCTTCTAACAGATTACATGTTTATATATGGATTGTATGTGCATGGAAGTCCACCATATGTTAAAATGAAATGAGACACCAGGGATTCAAAGCAAATTGATTCACTAATAAATATATATTTCAATAACAAAAATCTTCTGTACATTTTCGGTATTTCTTTCTATACCCAACACTAAAAAATTAAATTATAAATTATAAACCTTAAAAAATACACTCTATCCCAATTCCCTAAACCATAATTCTAACCCTAAACTTTAAACATTAAACCTATATTTTTAGTGTGGGGGCATAAACAGGGGCACCGAAAAAGACTAAGAATTTCTATTCATATTTCAAGAGTTGTCTAAAGTGAACAGAAATCATCTATCCTTTTTGGTACCTTTATTTATGTCTCACACTAAAAATTGGGGTTAAGGATTTAAGGTAAGGGTTTAGGAATTTTGGGGTAGTGTGTATTTTTTAGGGTGTAGGGTTTAGGATTTAGAATTTAGGTTAAAGATTATAATTTAATTTTTTAGTGTCTTTTAGCATTAGGGCATAGAAGGAGCACCGAAAAGGGATAGAGGATTTTTGTTCGTCTAAAGTTGGAATAGAAATCATCTACTTTTTGGTACCACTATTTATGCCACATACTAAAATTAGGTTTAGAGTTTTGGGTTTAAGGTTAGAATTTAGGGAATTTGGGGCATGATGTATTTTTTAAGGGGTAAGATTTATGATTTAGAATTTAGGTTTAGGACTTAGAATTTAATTTTTTAATATTTTTAGTGTTGAAGTATGAAAAGGCACCGAAAAGGGTTAGAGAATTTTTGTCCCTAAAGTTGAGTTGTTTGTGTAAGAATTTTAAGGGTTTTGATAAAAAAAATTAAGCTCGAAAATTAGATTTTGATTAAAATATTAGGCATGTTTAAGATATAAGTGGGCTTCAACTTAAATATTCAAGGACTAACTCAACCCAGATCATTTTGCAATTTGATAAATATGTAATTTTCTTTTATTTATATATTATGTAAGTTAAATACTATGAAAGCTAAATATATAGTACTATAATGGGAATATTAGAATATATGTAAAATATTTATTTTTTGAAAGGGAAAATATAAAATTACTAAATATTAAATCAAAACTAAGATATTTTATTAAAATTTTTAGAGAGGATTCATAGACATGGTAAAAAATAAAAGTTTTATGCAGTTTTTTGATGGTGAGATAGTTGAGATTAATGAAAGAAAATGAGGAGTATTTTAGGGGAAAATAAGTGAGTCATTAGTTTAAATGTTTTAATTTCCATTGTTAAATTCAATTATTCCAATGATCCAACAAACTCATAAAACTTCGATCCAAACTCGATTTTTAAAACAATACGATCAGATCTAAACGGACTTTAACCTTATTATTTATAAATGTGGACATTTTAGACTCCAAACTAAATTTGAAATCCATTTTGAATCGAGTATAGAATGAACAACTATATATGATATCACTGCTATACATCGACCGACTCGAATCCAAGCTGGGGCCATGAACATGTTTATTGTTAGCAATGTAGTTATGTTTTGAATTCAGACATGCATGTATACTCACCTGAGGGGTTCCATTTTCATTTGTTTCAAGTCGATACTCGTGCATGATCCAATCCGATTTTTGTCCATTAGGTGCTCTCCCTTTGTAGAACACTAGGGTTTTCCTCATCCCAATAAGGCTAAGCCTCGAGTAAATAGCTTTGTCTCTTCCGGTAGCTTTCCAAAACCCTGCTTTTGTTGCTCTATTAGTGCGAGTACCTGTTGGGTATTTCTTGTCTTTGTGGCTAAAGAAGTACCATTCGTTTTGCTCCTCACTTCCTATTCTGCACAGCTCTACATGTCCAAACCAAAACAATATTAAAGAAAAAAAAACCCGGAGAGATCCACTAATTGATCTACTGATTAAGAATGTTCATGTTATCCTCATCTTGTGTGAGTTCGAATCCAGTCATTTGCTTTGAGAATGTAATACCAGATAATGTTACCTTGAAGATCCCATGGTTCAATTTTGTAAAGATCAACATCTTTGATGACATCCAGGTCTATCTTTTTGGAAGCAATCTTTTTTCTCAGATAGTAATCCACCAGTTCTTCATCCGTGGGATGGAACCTGAAGCCTGGTGGGACGTGGGAAAAGGTGTTCATTTCTCCCCTAACAAATCACTGATCTAAACCTGCATTAAAGAACATAATTAAGAATGGTTAATTACTTGTTTTATCTGCAGATCATACACGAACAAACTAAAAAGAAACAAACAAGAAAAAAGAATCATTACAACATACATATGATATGTGAGATTATATGAATGGTTAAGTTTTCTCGTATTGGATGGGCTATCATTTCTGATGATTAACCTTTATAGTGCACAATGTCTGCTAAGTTTTAGCTTCTTTTCCAACAGTTGCCTACAAAATCATCACGCCCTTCAGATCCCCATATGCATTACAACATACATATGATATGTGAGATTATATGAAATCTTGACAGTTGATTTTTCATTCCAACAACTATGTATAAACCTAGGAAATTCAGACATCAAAAAATTACAAAAAAGAAATCATATTTCAGAAGGAACAGCAAGTTTATATGGAAAAATAAAAGAAAATGTAGGCATAGTGATAGAGTACTTGAAAAACCTAGGAAATTATGTGATGAAGAAAAATATCACCCAATAAAGGAGAGATTAGCTGGGATCCTTGGAACAAGTAACATATATTCTAGATCAAACTGAAACCATATTGAGCTGAAAAGAAATCCTTTAAAAACGGATCAAACAGTGCTGAAAGGCATCATATTCATACATATCATATAGTTTCATAATTTCATTGCTTTGCTTATACCAAAAGCATCCTCCACTTCATCTTTTCTAGCCTTAGGGAAATGATCACTTCAAGAAAAAGAAAAAAAGTACACAAACTAAGAAGGAAACACCAAAAGAAAAGAAAAGAAAAGTGAAGAGAAGAGAAGAGAAGCTCACGATAGAAAAAAGGTTGATAACTCTCAAGTCTCAATAACACCACCAAGTTACCCTATCCTCAGAGATCCGATTCAAAAACCAACCTCGTGCGTGTGTTAAAGCTAAGAATCTTTAAAAGGCAATATTTGAACCAGACAAAACAACAAAACACGGAAAGAAAGGGGAAAGAAGAAGAAGAAAAGCGCGAAAGGTTGGTGTAATGGAAAGTTGCAACCCTCGGGAATTGAACTCAAAGCTCTAACTCAAAAAGAGCTTTGTTCAGTAGTTGTCGAAATGGGAAAGATATTAATAACAGATCCCAAGGGGAAAGGAAAAGAAAGGGAGGGAGGTGAGGGAATGGGAAAAGAGAGAAGAGATAGGGTTAAATAAGAGAAATGGAAACACACATTCACATGCCCTAATAATCTGTCCCTCTCAAACATTCTCTCTCTTTGTCTATACTCTTCTTTCTCTCTTTTTTTTATATAAGTGGAAATGGAGCTTGATTCATGGAAAAGCTTTGAGAGCAAAAAATGGCTATTTCAATCATAAAACGAAGTGTGTTAGTGTGACCAACAACCGGTTGATTTTCTGAGATGAAAAAGTAATATCGAGAGTTTAAATACTAACGTTGTGAATGGAGAGAACTGAGCTAGAAGGGTCGTCCCATATTAGGCATCTGTAAAATCAGTTTCAGATTAATCGACCAATTAGCCGAATACCGTAGCTAAACAAAAAAAAGTGTGTGCGTGTGTGTGAGAGAGGCGTCAGCTTCCAATGCCACCCACCAGCTACTGATAAAGACCATAATAAGAGTGTATTATTTGCTTTTATCTTTATTTTTTTCAGAGAAATAGATTAAGAAGAATGATATGATCAAAAATTATAATCCGATGGTAAAGATTAAATGGGCAGCTAAAAAGGGTTGCTTTCATTTATTTTCTGTCTTTAGTTAGATGCATGATCATCGAACCTATCCAATTCTTTCATATGAATGATTTTCAAGCAGAATGTTAAAAGATATGCAGAAAACATAGATTTGGATCGATGAAAAAGAGGTCAAAATTATCTTTGAAATGGATTATTTATTACATAATAAATATTTGTAATGAAGAAAACTTTGTGTTTACCTATTCCTTTACGACAGTTTTCTTCATTACAAATATTTATTATGTAATAAAATAATTAAATTTTCTTTCATTTCCCTTTGTTCTTTCATGGTCTTTTTTTTCCACCGCGTGATGAGCACCATCAGATTCATAATAATAACAACAATTTTAACCTTATAGAATACGATCTCACATGTTCTTTGTTAACGGCTACGTCAGTAAAAAAGTGAATTAAACTCCTTTTCGTTTTTGAAAACAATATATATATATAGTTAAAATTTAAATCAATTAAATATTAGTTCGATTGATATCAGTGTTTTTCTACACTTTAAAGTCTGTAAGTTTGGAGAGGTTATATTATAGGTTCGTCCCGACATGTCATATATGGTCTCAACCAATAAAAATTCATTGATTTTAATATTTTTTTCATATCATCTTTTTATCAAGAGAATCTTCACTTATATTCAGGGGCGGTTCAAAGATTTTAGGGGCTCTGTGCAAATTTTAAAATGCGGCCCTTAATTTATAATCGATAAGAGATATAAATTTTTTCTTCCAAAAAATTACCTTAATAAAAAAATATTATTATATTATCATCTTGAGCAACAAAAAATTGACTTATAAACATATAAAAATCAAACATTTTTACTTAAAAGGTATCATTCTTTTTGCATGATTAAAGTTTTAGATAATTGTTATATATACACACATAATTATATATACAAATTTATAAATTTTTTTACAACTATTTAACTTAAATTCTCTATTTTTGGGGCCTCTCTCTCGGGGGCCTGTGCGGTCGCTCTTATCGCGCTTGTCCAGAACCCCTCTGCTTATATTTATTGTAAATCAAATTTAAAAAACAGTTTTTACCTTATGAATCTTCACTTGATAAAAAGATGACATTGAAAAGATTATTGAAATAAATGATTTTATTGATTGAGACGATAAATAACGTGCGGGATGAACCTATAATATAATTTTTCATACATTTGAGTAAAATAATTAATATTTTGAAGTTTAAGTGTAATTTAAGAAAAAGTTGTTTTCTTTTTGGCATGCAATATGGTACTTAAAACTGAATTCTAGAAGAAGAAAAGCTTAAACCAAGACACTGAAAGAGAGGAAAAGAATTAAAAAAAGTGCAAATATTATAATGATATGAAAATAATACATCTGAGAAAAGCCTTTACAAGGTTGGATAATATTAAATACTCTCAAAAAGTGCTCACCAGCATCTGCACGCGATGCTAGCCTTCCCCCGTTGCCGTTGGTTGGTCTGCAATAATTTTATAAAAATGTTTCTCATATACTATATTTATAACAATAAGAGTAGAGAAGAGTGCTCGATTTAATTAAGTTGAATCAGATGAAAAAATTTTGAATTATATAAATTGATGAGTTTTATTTTATTATTTAAATTTTATTTAAAAAATTTTCGAGTCTAATAAATTTTATAAAATTTAAGTTGAATGGAATATCTTTATTCTAGTTAAATTAAAAATATAAATAAAACTAAAATTCTATTGACTATCTGAATAAGTTAAAAGCATAATATTATAAAACTTTTTCCGTAAAAGCAAATTTAATACATTTAAGTTCAATCATTTACTTATTTAACATTTAAACCTAATAAAAATTTAAATAAGTTGAGAATTAATAATTATATAATTTATTTCGTCCCTCTATTTTTTTGAATAGTTTAAATAATTTAAAAATGATTATAAAATAATATCTATTTTAAATTTGGATCTTTTAAGTTGAACATCGTCCGTTTTACCCTGTATTTATATAAGTATATAGCTAACTTTTAATATTAATTTATTGTATTTTATGTTTAATGTTTAATTAATTTTATATGTTATAAGTTTTACCAAGCTTTCACGAGTTTGACCCCACCAACCCACTCTATACAGGTCGGATAGTGACACTTCTCCAAATTCAGCTTTTATAATAATATCTAATCTTTATTTATAATTTCAGTCGGCTAAGCCAGATAAGCCGAGATGCAGAACAGTAGTATATGCAAATACTACTGTAAACTTTCAATATATCCTCGTCACTTGTTACTTTGATTAAATTAATAAACATTTGCTCTTATTTTTCTATCTTAAGGTATTATATTCATATCAAAATGATAGTTAAGTTTAAAAAATTAGAAATGTTAGAAATTCTAACTAAATATATTAAATTTGGAGTAATCACAAAAACTAATTGAATTATACTTTAAATTTACCAATAAATATTGGTACAAGTGGTACGCAGTTTGATATTGCTTAAGCATGTCTCGAGTTTGAGTCCTTGTATATGCAGAAAATTATCGTTAGGAAACTCATCCATCAAAGCCATATGTGTGACGCAGGTCGGTCTAATTAGTCAAGACAAAGCCTTGAAAACAAGGACAACTAAAAAATTATTAATATATTCCGGACTGCTGTATAAAGAACTCCATTGATACTAGATTGAACACTATTTAAAAGGTATAAAGAACTCCTCTATACTAGATTGAACACTAATCCTATTCTTATTCCTATAAAAGAAATTTGTTGCTACACTGTTAGTTTAGTTAGTATACTCTACAAACAATGTTTTTTGAATGACGTGATATTACAGAGTATTTTTAAAAATTATATTGAGGTTGAATACATATTCAAATATATTATATTAAGAACTAGTGGCAATAAAATATAATTAAATGTATTTATTATATCATCATATTGATTTATCTCTGATTTAGACCATCATATTAAATATTACTAGACGTTCACAATCACAAAAAAAAGATGTAATTAAGTTGTAATAATGTCAATTTGTCAACGCGCCATTATTGTTATATGTAATTTTTTATGTTCGTGTTGATAATGTTTATCATTCATTATTGGCAAATGGTGTTTGTTTATATCTATAATTTGTCTGAGTTATTTAATTGAATTTTTATGTAACGACCTGAGTTTCAGGACCCGAGAGTCAGATTACACCCAAGGCATGGGCCTCGCGTTTGGGCCATGGTGAGTGGACCCCACAAGCTTTAATGGGTTGATTTTAAGGTTTTTGGGCTGGACCTTGGTATTAGATTGAGTTAGGAAGATGAGGGGATGACAATTGAGTAATTTCCAAATTGTGTGAAGAATGGAAGGGGATGGGCTTTTAATTTTTCTGCAGAGAAAGATGACAATAAGGTCACCTTGCTCATCTTTGTCTCTTTACCCCTTTTTCCTTCATCTTTTCACTCCCCACTCATAAGAAAAGTTTAATCTTTGAGTTTTTAAGTGTGAATCACATTTTGAGCCTTAAGGAGGTGTTGTTCAGCAATCAAGGATCTACAATCCAAGGTAAAAATGGTCTAGAATGGTGGAGGTTGAGGTTTTAGTGAAGGTTCTTGAGGAAGAGCGGAAGTGTGTTTTGGGGAGCTCCATTTATGGTTTAATGTGAGATTTCAGCTTCCTAAAACTCCTCCAATGGTGTAGTAATCCTTTGGCAATCTTTCTTATAGTGAAAGAGGTGGGAGGACCTTCCAAAGGCTTGGGGAAGGAGAAGGCTTAGGGGAGTGCCAAGAGCTTTTTTCCAACCTATAATTCGATGTTAGTACACGTCTAACTTCTGTGTGTTCATGTGCATCATCATTTCGGTATGTTTGCTTGAAATATGATGTTTTGGTTAAGTTAGAGCTTGGTTGATCATCCATGGTAAAATATATGTTTGTTCTTGTTTGGGGATAAAAATTGATAGAAACACACCTAAATAACTCCTCATAATATGTAGGATTTAAGTGAAACTCAATGATTAAGGGTAAGGGCAAAATCATGGGATTTCTGAGCTCCAGAGCATAAAATTTAGGCTCAAGTATCGGTATGATTCTTGTCTGTATCGATACGCTCTAATAGAAGATGAGTCTTCCAAAAAAATTGTAAAGAGGTATCGGTATGCCTAAGGGATTTATCGATACCAGTGTTCTATCACAATTTCCAGTGACCAAAACAGGTATCGGTACACCATAGAGGTGTATTGATATGGGCTTCGATACACCACGTAGGCATTTCGATACGAGCTTAGGGATCAGTACGCAGGGTATGCGTACCGATGTTGGGTTTCGATACTCCATGAAGGCATATCAATACAACTGGCCGACCAAATTTTTGAACTAAAACTGGGTATCGATACTCATGGAGGCATATCGGTACGACCTGGACAGTCTGCCTAAGATTTTACATTTTGAGTTTAGGGTTACATAATTTGTGGTTAAGGTCTCAAAGAGCCTCTTATGATGTAAAATGAGTAGTAAAACGGAGAAAGTATTTTTCTAACTACTTATGTTAATTAATTGGACAATAATGTGTTTGAATAAAAGGGAATTGCTTGTGTTAGCGAATATTAGGGATCCTTGGTGGATCATATGTGGTTGTACCATGTGTGGGCACTTGTTTGGTTATGTGTCTTTATTTTGTGGGATTCAGATACCTAGTGAGTGAGTGTTGCAACATAAGAAGGCCACTCGATGTGAGATTCTAAGTGATAAAATAAAGGCCATCTGATGTGAGATTTTGGGTGATGATATTTGCTCGATGCGATATTCTGAGCCCCACTCAATGTGAGATTCTAAGTGAAGACTCGATGTGAGATTCTGAGCAACTCAATGTGAGATTTTGAGCATGAGTGGGTTTCCCAGTGTCGGGTGACATTGGGCCTCACTCTTGGTTTGTTTATTGGTGTGCTTATGTTATTTGAGATATTGCGATATTATATTATGCATAACATGTGATTAGGTGATTATGGTAGCGCCACTGCTTTATCTTACCTTGATATCATATCATATAGCATGCTCTTAATTATGATTCACCTGAAGCATAGTCGAATGGTTGTGTATCCAGTGAGCTTTGTTAGCTCAGCGTTCAGAATTGTTGTTTCTATTCACAGGTAAGTAAGTCGTTTGCGTATAGCGGAGCACCATCAAAGTGAAGAATTCAGTATTGGCCATTGTCGTAGAGTACATGTACTTAGATGCAATGGGCTATGTATTCATAGGACCCTTGTATTTGAAACTCTATTTGAATTAAATTTGTATCGGTCAAATATTTTAAATATTGGTTATTTGGAGCTCCTTATGAATGTTTAAATGTTTTAAATATTATTGAACTTAATGTTTTGAAAATGTCATGTTTTGTACTTGACGAATTATGTTTATTGGATTTACAAATAAAAAATTTATGAGAGTGGTTTGGGCTTGGGCCCAAATGTAACATTCGGGTTTGGGCTTAAATGCTCTAAAAGCATTTATGGATTTGATGGACAGAATCTTCTATCCTTATTTGGATTAGTTTGTTGTAGTGTTCATCGATGATATTTTGGTGTGTTCGTACTCGGAGAAAGAGCACGATTACTACTTATGTGTGGTTCTCCAGACATTAAATGATAGACGTCTCTATGCTAAGTTCAGTAAATGTGAGTTTTGGCTTTTGAATGTAGCATTTTGGGTCACATTAGTGCTGCAGATGGAATTCGCGCTGACCCTCAGAAGATTCAAGCTGTAGTAGAATAGAAACCACCTAGAAATATTTCAGAAGTTCGTAGCTTTCTTGGACTTGCAGGATATTATCGACAGTTTGTCAAAGGTTTCTCTATCATAGTAGCGTCCATGACTAAGTTGCTATAGAAAGGAGTTCTATTTGTATGGAACGAGAAAAGACAACAACGCTTTGAGCAATTAAGGCCTACCTCAATGGGCTTGGTTGTGTCCTCATGGAAGAGGGTAAGGTGGTTGCTTACGCATCAAGGCAATGTAAACCACATGAATGGAATTACCCTACCCATGATTTTGAGCTTACTGCAGTCATCTTTACATTAAATATTTAGAGGCACTATCTCTATGGGGAAAAGTGTTACATCTATACAGACCACAAGAGCTTAAAGTACCTGCTTACCTAGAAAGAGTTAAATTTAAGACAGTGCTGTTGGATTGAGTTGTTAAAAGATTATGACTGCGTCATTGAGTATCATCCAGGCAAGGTAAACGTAGTGGCAGATACTTTGAGTCGTAAGTCTATGTCTAATTTGAGAGCTATGTTTGTCCGCTTAAGGATGAGTGAGGATGGTGGACTCCTGACCGAGCTTTGGGTTGAGCCTATGTTGGTACAAGAGATATAGAGGACTCATGTTTTAGACGAAGACTTGGTAGCACAGATTAAGGCAGTTCGGAGTGGCGAAGCCTCAGGCTTTGAGGTACGAGATGGTGGGTAATTGTACTTTAAAGGTCGATTGTGCATTTTCGCTTTAGAGAATTTAAGGGACCGCATCTTGAGGGAGGCACACCATAGTCCTTTCACCGTACATTCGGGGAGCAATGAGATGTACCAAGACATTCGTCTTTCTTATTGGTGGTCGTGTATGAAAAGTGATATCTCTGAATTTGTGGTAAGATGCTTGGTTGGCCAACAAGTGAAGATAAAACATCAAGTTCCCTCAGGTTTGCTTTAGCTGATTCAGATTCCACAATGGAAGTAGGATCGAGTCACTATGAATTTTGTAACCGGCTTGCCGTTGACTCAAAGAAAACATGATGCTATATGGGTGATTGTGGATTATTTGACCAAATATGCCCATTTCTTACCAGTGCGCGTGGATTTTACCTTAGAGGGGTTGGCCCAGTTGTACATCAAGGAGATAGTGAGGTTGCACGGAGTGCCATCTTCGATCATATCGGATAGAGACCCGCGTTTCATAGCTAGGGTTTGAAAAAAATCATAATGCTTTAGACACCAAGTTACACTTCAGTACAGTTTTTCACCCTCAGGCTGATGGTCAGTCTGAGCGGGTTATTCATACTCTAGAGGATATGCTTCAGTGTTGTATTGTGGACTTTGAGGTAAGTTGGAAGGAGTAGCTACCGCTTGTTGAATTTGCTTACAACAACATCTACTAATCGAGCATCAAGATAGCCTCTTTTGAGGCTTTATATATATGCAAATGTAGGGCACCCTTATGTTGGACTGAGCTTAATAAGAGAAGAATTGTAGGATCTGACTTGGTAAAGTAAATCGAAAAGAAGGTTTATATCATCAAGGAAAGGTTGCGAGCGGCATTTGATCGTCAAAAAGCTTATGCAGGTCGAAAACACAAGCACATATAGTATAAGATGGGTGAGAAAATATTTCCCGTAGAAAGGGGAAGGGCAAGTTGAACCCGAGGTATGTTGGACTTCATGAGGTACTTGAAAGAGTTGGGCCAATAGCATATCGACTAGCTTTACCTCTGAATTTGGTGCACATCTATGATATTTTCTACGTGTCCATATTGAGAAGCTACCGTTTCGATCTTTCGTATGTTATGCTGCTTGAGGATATTGAGGTTAACACAGATTTGACATATGAAGAAGAGCCAATGAAAATGCTTGATAAGGGAGTCAAAGAGCTTCATAACAAGTGTATACCCCTCATAAAGATGATGTAGAGGAACCACAGAGTTGAAGAGGCTACGTAGAGGTTGAGGCTGATATGAAAGAGATTTATCTGTATTTGTTTCCACCAGGTAAATTTCGAGGGAATTTTTTTTAAGGAATGAAGAGTTGTAACGACCCAGGTTTTGAAACTTGAGAGTCAGATTACATCTAAGGCATGGGCCTCGCATTTAGGCCATGGTGAGTGGACCCTATGAGCTTTGATGGGCTGATTTTAAGGTTTTTGGGCTAGACCTTGGTATTGGATTGAGTTAGAAAAATAATAGGAGGACAATTGAGTAATTTCCAAATTGTGTGAATAGGGATAGGGGAGAAGCTTTTAATTTTTTTGCAGAGAAATATGACAATGAGGTCACCTTGCTCTTTTTTGTCTCTTTACCCATTTTCCCTTCATCTTTCCACTCCCTACTCATAAGAAAAGCTTTAATTTTTGAGTTTTTTAAGTGTGAATCACATTTTGAGCCTAAAAAAAGTGTTGTTCAGAAATCAAGGATCTACAATCTAAGGTAAAAATGTTCTAGAATGGTGGAGGTTGAGGTTTTAGTGAAGGTTCTTGAGAAAGAACGAGAGTATGTTTTGGGGAGCTCTATTTATGGTTTAATGTGAGTTTTCAGCTTCCTAAAACTTCTCCAATGGTGTAGTAATCATTTGGCAATCTTTCTTGTAGTGAAAGAGCTGGGAGGACCTTTCAATGGCTTGGGGAAAAAGAAGGCTTAGAGGAGTGCCAATAGCTTCTTTCCAACTTATAATTTGAGGTTAGTACACTTCTAACTTCTATGTGTTCATGTGCATCGTCATTTTGGTATGTTTTCTGGAAATATGGTGTTTTGGTTAAGTTAGAGCTTGGTTGATCATCTATGGTAAAATCTATGTTTATTGTTGTTTGGAGATAAAAATTGATAGAAACACACCTAAATAACTCCTCATAACATATATGATTTAATAAGAACTCAATGGTTAAGGGTAAGGACAAAATTAGGGGATTTTTGAGCTTTAGAGCATGAAATCTAGGTTCGAGTATCGGTACGATTCCTGTCCGTATCGATACGCCCTTATAGAAGATGAGTCTTCCAAGCAAAATTACAAAGAAGTATCGGTACGCCTAGGGTCGCATCGATACTAGTGTTCCATCGTAATTTTTAGTGACCAAAATGGGTATCAGTACACCATAGAGGTGTATTGGTACATGTTTCGGGATTGGTACACAAAGCGGCATACCGATGTTTGGCTTTGATATGCCACGTAGGCATTTTGATACGGGCTTAAAGATCGGTACACAGGGTATACGTACCGATATTGAGTTTCGATACTCTATGAAGGCATATCAGTACGACTGGCGAACCAGCTTTTTGACCTAAAGTTGGGTATCGATACCCATAGAGGCGTATCGATACGACCTGGACAGTCTACCCAGGATTTTACGTTTTGAGTTTGGGGGGTTCCATAATTTGTTGTTAAGGTCCCAATGGGTCTCTTATGATGTAAAATAAGTAGTAAAACTCAGAAAATGTGTTTCTAACTTCTTATGTGAATTAATTGGACAATAATGTGTTTGAATAAAAGGAATTGTTTGTGTTAGGGATTCTTAGGGACCCTTGGTGGATCATATATGGTTTTGCCATGTGTGGGCACTTGTTTGGTTATGTGTCTTTGTTTGGTGGGATCCAGATACCTAGTGAGTGAGTGTTGCAACACAAAAGGCCACTCGATGTTAGATTCTGAGTGATAAAATGAAGGTCATTCGATGTGAGATTTTAGGTGATGATATTTTCTTGATGCGAGATTATGAGCCCCACTCGATGTGAGATTTCGAGTAAAGACTCAATGTGAGATTTCGAATATGTTCGCTCGATGTGAGATTTCGAGCAGCTTGATGTGAGATTCCGAGCATGAGTGGGTTTCCCAGTGTCAGGTGATATTTGGCCTCACTCTTGGTTTGTTTATTGATGTGCTTATGTTATTTGAGATGTTGTATTGTGCATAACATGTGTTTAGGTGGTTATGGTAGCGCCACTGCTTTATCTTGCCTTGATATCATATCATCTAGCATGCTCTTAATTATGATTCACCTGAAGCATGGTCGAGTGGTTATGTATCCACTAAGCTTTGTTAGCTCAATATTCGGAATCGTTGTTTCCGTTCATAGGTAAGTAGGTCGTCTACGTGTAGCGGAGCACCATCGAAGCAAATAATTCAACATTGGCCATTGTAGTCGAGTACATGTACTTAGATGTAAAGGGCTATGTATTCGTAGGACCCTTGTATTTTTAACTCGATTTGAATTAAATTTGTATCGGTCAAATGTTTTAAATGTTGGTTATTTGGAGCTCCTTATGAATGTTTAAATATTTTAAATATTGTTGAACTTAATGTTTTGAAAATATCATGTTTTGGACTTGACGAATTGCGTTTATTGGATTTATAAATGAAAATTTTTATGGGAGTGGTTTGGGCTTGTGGCCCAAATGTAGCATCCGGGTTTGGGGTGTTACATTTTAACTATTTCCTTGTTTGGTTCTATTTTATTTTTAAGTAGTTAGATTGTGCACTATAGTAGTTTTAAGCATGGATGGACTGAGAGGGTGTTAGGGTGCAGTTGTATTCCTATAAATTTTAAATTCTCATATACTTTAGAAAATTTCTTTGTATTTTATATTAATGATCTAATTTCACCCGCCCTAAAATTTTCAAATTCTAATATAATAAAAGTTCATACTCCAAACATAAAATCAAGTGTTCGACCTTGATTTTAAAAAACATTTCGATTAGTTTATTCTTGTTTTATAACTATTTTTTATAATATTGAGACATTTCTTTTCCGCAGTAAAATTAAGGGTAATTATTCTATGCACAAGCACCTGTGAAAATTTTCTTTACACAAGCATTTTAGTTTTAAGGTTTATGGACTCCGTTTAGAGTGTAGGGTTTTAAGTGTAATAGTTTTAAATTTAGGGGCTGTTGATAGAATTTTATATTTAGGGTTAAAATTTAGGATTTATAGGTTAAAACATAAATCCATAATCATATTACCCTAAACCCTAACACTAATCCTAACCCTTAAATTTTAACCTTAAACCTTAAATTCTAGCCATAGACCCTAAATTTTAAACCCCTACACTAAAATTCTTAAACTCTAATTAAAACTTTAAACCCAAAGTTAAAGCGTTTGTAGAAACAAACAATTTTTACCGCCTTACGAAATAATAATCCTAAATTAAAGGCCATTATTTATACAAAAATAAAACCCAAATTAGTTCGGAACAAATATAAAAAATCCACTTTCATATAATATAATAGAATTCAAACGAAAAGAAAGAAATGCTAGTAATCAAAACCTAGAGCGCTGGTACGGTTTTCGCCGTTCTTCAGATCGCTGTAACTTTTTTGTTTAACTTTATTTAGCTGACGATAACATTGGTTTTAATGCTGATCATCTATTGCTGATTTTTTTTTTATTTTTTAGTTTTTAATAAAAATAATTAATTTTTGGCACATTTATTTTTATCTTTTTAGCTTTTTTTTCTGATCATTTTACTATTCTTCTATTTTATGTTTTTTTAGGATTGGATTTGATGACGTTACGACTTATTAAGAAGATGCTTATTTGTAATCCTGCTGATCTTCTATACTTTGAACTCTCGAATTGAATTTGGATACATAGTATGCGTTCGTGGATATTTTTGTGGTTCTCGATGGTCTTTCAATAGCTTAATCTCCTTTTTGTGGTTTATTTGTCGATACAGTCAGATTTGTTCGTATATATTTTTTGTTCAAGTCTTTTAGTTGGGTTTTAATATTTTTTTATGTTTGATCCTTGTATAATTTAAAGCGGTTAATTTCTTGTACCAATGTTATATAAAAATATCTAAATTATATATTTAATTTACGATGATAGTTATAAATATTTATTATAATTTTTAGATATTTTTACTTTTTAATAAGATCGGAAATTTCTATTAAAAAATACTAGTAGAGTGGAACCCACAAAACGGAATGAATGATAGGTCGGGGGCTCGGGGGACGTGGCGGCTAAATGGTCCGGCGTGTAGAAGCCCACGATCATTACGGCTCACGATTTGGGGTTGCAGGCTGGCAGTTTCAAGTGCTAGGTCCCACCCCGTTATCCCCTTTGGGGCCCACTTTTACAGTGGACCTATTTCTCTTCTGTTTTATTTATTGACCTCTTTATCTAATCATGTTATCCCCGTTTCAAGTGCTTGGGTTTGACGATACGTAATACTAAAAATACAGACATACATATAGATGTATGTATGGCGACGCATGCTCTAGGGTAGAGACTAATACAGAATTTTATATTAAAGTGTGAACATATAAAATTTTAAAGGACGGATAAAGTAAATTTTTAATAATATATATAATTTCTAAAAAAAATTAAATCATCATATATATATCTATTTTGCCTTTTGTTGGGACCAAGTATTGAAGTGAAGCAAAAGTCTTCAACGTACTCGGCCCCACCCCTTGCTTGCTTGGCGTTGTGTCATTCGATCCTAAACCCTCTATGTATGTATTAACTTCATCATAGATTATATTAATATTAGGTTATTTTTACTTTGCTTATTAATAATTAATAAGCTATGTTTGTTAAAGAGTGTTTTGAGTTAAAACTAGATAATTGTATTACATTTAGAGTCTTGAACAGTCAAATGTTTCAATTTAGTTGTATTAAAAAATAATTTTATAAATAAAAATAAAAATATATACATCTTTCTAATATGCTTAGTACTACCATATTAAAAACTATTAATTTTTCTAATTTAATATATATGAATAGATATTAAAGCACTTAATGCAACTTACTATCAACTATCAATTATTGGAATTCACTATCAATTATTACTTAATATAATCCACTATCAGCTATCAATTATCCGTTAATTTGTCAAACTAGACCATAAAAAATCTTGACATTGCATGAAAACTTTCATATGAAGTTAATAAAAGGCTCGTATTTTATAAAAGATTATTCTTGCTAAAATTTTATTCGATTTATTTTGACTTTCTTTATGCGTATGTGTGGATTTTATTCATAATTATTTTGATATGAGTTTGTTGATTTGCTTAATTAATTTTTTTTTTGCTCGGCAAAAGATTGTCTTTGATTAATAATGAAATAGAGATATTCTAAACATGATCCTACCACCAAGCTTTAAACATTTCAGGCCTTTTAAACTTTTAAATTTAACATTTCAAAACTAAAATAAAAAACAGATTTTTTTTTTACAAAACTACTCAAGTTTTTGTAACTATCCATTTGTTTAACGCATACAAATATTTGTTTGTTTTAGAATTTTCATGTATTATGATAGCTTTGATCATAAAAAAAAACACAAAATGTGGACCAAGCAAAAGTGGTCAAATAAAAAAGAATTTGATTTCAAACGTGTCCATTTGGTTCAACATATTACGTACATTTGTTTTTGAGAAATTAAGAGAAACAAAAGACAATTTCGAATGTACAAAGGAATACATACTAACAACCTGCTTATTTGATAATATAAAAGAATTAGAATAGGTTAGGTCGCTTGTAATATTTTTTTGGCTTAAATCTAAAATCAACCCTTAAACTATGACATTTTTTTGCTTTTAGTCTTTACATTATTTTTTTGTTAAAATAAGTACTTAAACTATCATTTCTGACAATTTTAAGTCTTTTCGTTATTTAAGTTAACAAAATATTTCGGTCAATTAGACGTTGATATATCACAAAGATTTAGATATTTTTTGATTAAAAGATATTTAGAGATTAAAAGAAAAAAATATACTTTCGGTACTTGTTTTGACCAAAAATAATTTAACTACTTAAAGTGGTCAAAAATAATAATTTAAATATTTATTTTGAATAAAAAATAATTTAGAGACTAAAATAAAAATATATAATTTTAGTGCTTATTTTTTTATTTAAGCCTATTTTTCCTTATAGATGTTATTGCGGCTAAATTAACTGAATATTCTCTTTTCGGAAATTATCTAGAAAAATAGCCCCATTAAAGATTATGTAGAAAATATTCCCGTTCAGCCCACGTAAGACAAACTCGCGTTTAACCAAAAGCGAGTTCCAAACTTGTACTTAGCTAAAAGCGAGTTCTGTGTAAAAAAACTTGGGAACTTATTTTTTTTTATTTCTTACCTACCCATTCAACAAAGAACTCGCGTGTTAGAAATATTCGCATTAATCCAAGAAAATAATAAATCAATAAAATATAGATTTTAATTGAAATATTAAATCGAACAATACAAAAATAAGAACGATACAATGTATGTAAATCAAATCGATTTGAAATAAAACCGAAATAAAATGTGTTGGGGCCTGCAGTTACGTAATTTCCTTAAGACATATTTTCGGCCACTCCTATGATGCTCGAGCTCGTTGGTCGCCTGTCTCCAGGATACAACAACAGATGATCAGCCACAGTTGCACTATTGTGGAGATCACGAACTGACCCTTGCCTTCGCCTACCACCGAAAACTACTTTGTAAAATCTACAGAGTAAAACAATAAAAAATTTCCTGTAGTTTTTAGTTGTGTTGAAACCAAAGGAATGCGATTCTATTATAGGGGAGTGAGCTAGGTTAAATGTGGGAAACAAATATTCCGAAATTATGGCCATTAATTCTCCATCCGATTTAATTCGGAAACCTTTAATTAATACCATATTTAATATATGAATATTGTTGGCACATGCTTTGGTAATTTAGGAATATGTCTTGACTTACCATTGTACATAAAGCTCTATGCTCTACCAATTTTTGGTTTTTAATATATGAATATTGTTGGCACATGCATTGGTAATTTAGGAATATCCTCCAAGACATTTTAAAGTCATTTGACTTTTTCTCCAGACTTGTCTAGAGCTAAAACTCAGATTCCATTATGAATCTGGTTGTAAATGTTTGCTTGAGAAATCCCATGACATAGCTCCTTTCTTCGATGTGAAACATATTCACTTGTGCCTTTAATATCTTGAAAATTAGATATCTTACTGGTATCGAATAATCCTTCTAAATAATAGGATCTCTGGAATACTGCAATTTATAATCTTGAGTATATTTGAGATATCCCAGTACTCTCACAATCGCTATATAGACCTTTTGGACCTGAATTGCTTGTGAGACTGCTTAAACTACTCACAGTGAAAGCAATATACTTGCATATTCCATTTTAACAAATGTTGGCTCATATTTATTGGAGTTCTGGCTATGCCTGGAATATCCTTGCCAAACTTCTTTTGTACATGTAGTGTAACTGTGTCAATATGAGACCTTTAAGTGACCGTTTAATTTGGATGCCCAGAATAAAATTTTTCAATCTCATATTTTTCATGTCAATCTTGAATTTAACAAATCTTTGGTATATTTACCATGTCATCAACATATGATCATATATCCTAGTTTTGACATACACACATTTGTCACACTCCTATGACAATATCTTACTTTTAACCTTTTATTGAACGTAGTGTGACTACGTCAATATGATATCATCAAATAGTCGTTAAATTTGGATGCCCAAATCAAATACGTCATTCTCATATTTTTCATGCCTTTGGCACGTTTACCATTTCATTGTTACTTATAACAATGAGTATGTTATCAACATAGGATCATGTATCATGATATTGGTAGGTTTGACATACAATCATTTGTCACACTTACTTGTCATCATGACAATATCTTGGTTTCAACCTTTTGTTAAATGTATGGACTATTTTCCATTAATAGTCTCCAACGTTCGCTTCATTAAACTTGGATCAACTTCCCTAATTATACAAGAAATATATTTTCAAAGAATGATATATTCTTGTCAATCTTAGGGTACACAAGAAATTGATATCCGTTACTATAGTCAATGAAAATATAGTCCACTTATTTTCATTTACTTTGGTAATAAGGACATTATCTTTGCATGACCCCCACATTTTTAAGTAGTTGTAGGAAGGTCTTGTTTCCTTCCATAACTTATATGATGTCTTGTCTCTTTGAGAAGAGGTAATTAGCTGATAGAACAACTCCCCCCACATGTTAGGCACATTTTGAAGTTTCAATTCTTATTTTCAAAATTATTGTACCCTTGGATGCTGTAGTGCTACTCATATAGAGTTTCTCCCCAAATTAATCAATTTACTAAGTTTGGGTGTAACCCTGGTTTTGGGCGTAGGAGTTGTCCAATTGGTTTAGATGGTCCAATGGACCAGGATTAGGGATTCAAGTCAGATTCGAGATTAAAATCAGAATAAATAATTTTGGTGCAAGAAAAATATGGGAAAAATATCTAAAAATCATTATTTAGTATATGGATATTTTTGGTAAAGTCAATTTTGGAAAATGGATTTTGACATTTTGGCTGATGACCAAAATGTAAAGAACGAAAATTAATTTTAGTGACTGTTTTGAAAAAGGGTCAATACCTAAATGTTTTATCAGACTTTTCTCTCAATTGGGATTATTTTAATGAATTCTAAATAAAAGAATTAAAAGGAAATTAATTAAAAGAAGGTAGTTATTTTCTAAAAACACATTTGATGTAACTTCTTTTCTCAAACTTTTCTCTCAATTTCTCTTCAGCCAAACACTCTATTTTTGCATCAAAAATTGAGGCAATGTTCTTGATTTCTTAAACTTTTGATTTCTAAATTGATTCTTCTATCTTGTTTTTCCGAAATCTCATTGTTTTTCCTTGTTTTTCAAGAGTAAACATCCAATTGAGAGGAAATTCACTCATTAAAGGTAAGGTTCGTTCTTCTCCTCTAATGAATGGTTCTTTATTGCAATTCCCAAGTATATCATTGTTTAATATTTTCTAATAAGTTTTACTGATTTAATTATGGAAATTGGTTAAATTAAGGTTTAATTGAGTTGATTAACTGAATTTCGTGTAAGTTCTATTTTGCTGGGTTCTTGATTGTTTTTAATCATGATTTTGATGTTGAATAATGTTAATAGATGGGTTTTAACATTGGAATCCCGAAACTATGTGAATCTCTAATTTTCTAGGTTGCTAGTTATGTGTTTTTAAGGATTTGTGGTGCTTAATTGAATGTTGGAGATATAAGAATGTTAGAGTTGTATTTTTAGATATCGATTGATGTGTTGAAACGTTAGATTGTGACTGGGTTAAGTTTGGAAGAGTTTTGTTGTTGGTTTGGGTGTTGTAGAGGGAATTTGGATAAAAGATGTTGAGGTTTAGTGTTGCTGTGATGTTGATTGCATTTTGATACAATGCACCTCTGTTTTGTGTGGATGAAAGCAGGGGAGGTTGGTCTCCAAGCTTGAACATTGGTTTCGAAAGCTTTGAAGGCGCGATTGTTGCATCGGCAAGCGAGGCTTTGTGAGTCGGTGAGTGGAAACGTGTTTTCAACTTTGCAAAGGTTTGAAAGTTGTGTTTAGGAGTTTAGATAGAGCTTGAAGCACTAGTCTAAGCTTGGAAATAGGTAAATGATGAATTCTCTCTCTCAAACTTAGGTTGGCTAAAAGTTTGATGCACTTGTTTTACATGGTTTAATTACTCACTGTATATGCATGTTTTGAGCATGGTTTAATGCTGGAAATTGGTTACAAAATGATGTTGATGCATTTGGGAGTAATGCATGATTTGTTAATGTTTATGAACATCGGTTATTGCAAGGTTTAATGCATTAGTTAAATGATTTTGATGATGCATATGAAAACAATGAGTTGTTGATGTTAAAATGAATTATATTGGCAAGTGTGATGACATGAAAAGGTTTGTAAATGATATCGGATATAGTCGGTCGGCTATAGGATTGATAGTGCACTATTAAAAGATGCCTTGGATATTGAGGGGTTTATATGGTGTACCGAATACTCCATCCAAGTACCATAACGGTTGATGGGTTTATGTGTACCGAAGACTGCCATTAGTGGATTAAACATCATACAGATGAGTAGTGTTAAAGGGTTTACGTGTACCGAATACTCCACCACGAGTGTCACAATGGTGGAGGGGTTTATGTGTACTGAATACTCCCGTGTGTGAGCCTTGTTTTACCGATAGATTGTTTGTTAAGTGTTGAGGGAACACTTGTTGAATCCGTGTATCCGATGTTATGGTTTTGTAAAGTGGTGGTAAATGATCACTTGTAAGCCAATATAATTGTTTATGTATCATGAGATGAATTATGTTGTTTAATGTGGTTTAAACATGTTTTACTCTTTAAGCCTTGCATTGGTAGTATGCATGGGAAACCTTAAATTAAGGGTAGCTGTTAGGATATTTGTTTTGATATAATAATTGAAAATTAGTTTTGGACTAATTTGAAAAGATTTTAAAAATGTTTTTAAACTCCAAACAACTTGAAAATAAGTTTGATAATTTTTTGAGAGGTTTAGGAAGTGTTTTAAACGCTTTAAAGTAGCCAAACTTATGTTTTCAGTACGTCCGTACCAAAACGGCTACACCACGTATCGATACAGATAAGGGTTTTTGCTAAAGGAAAATTCTAAAACTGAAAAATCGTACCGATACGCCCCTAGGTGTACCGATACGGATAGGATCGTTCCGATACACTTGTAAGTGTACCGATCTTGGTTTCAACTACCGCCAACGGTCTTTTAAATTACAGGACATACTGAAATGAGGTAAGGCGTACCGATACACCGTACCGATATGGTCCAAGGTATTTTGATACGCACATCCAGAATAGGCATAACATCTAGTACTAGCACCGATACAAGTACACGTGTACCGATATGAAAGGCTGCAGAACTACATTTATTGCGGGAAATAGAGTTTTCAACGGCTCCAATTCAATTTCAACGGTCTCCAACGGCTAAGAACTCATTTGGGAGTATAAAAGGGACATTCAAGCTTTAGCAACAACTAATGATCTTCAACTCAACAACATTATGATGCAAAAATTGTCTTAGTGCTTAAATTCCCATTATTTGTATAGACTACACTTGTTGAGCTTAATTGTCAATGTATGCTCAAGTGTATTAGGATTTGGGCGAGCGCTTTAGAGTGCAAACACACACCTTTAAGAGGGATTTTAGTTTTCTTATAATTTCTCTTGTTTAAGAATGTTCTTAAAGCTCGGTTTGTGAGCTTTGGATGCTAGGTTTGTGAGTGAGTCTAGGTTGTAAAAGGTTGCCTCCTAAGCCTTGAAAGAATTCTTAGTAAATTGGTTGCAATCCTTAGTGGGGAAGCTAAGGTAGTGGATTGAGGCTTTGGTTAGAAAACCGAACCACTCTAAATCCTTGTGTAAACTTTCTATCTTTTTGCTTCTACCACCAACACCCAAAATACAACTTCTCCACCACTTGGCAAAATAAATAGTTGAAGGAAATCGAGCTCAACAATTGGTATCAAAGTGGGGCTTAATCGAGAGGGATTAACATCCTATTGAGGCGATCTGACAAGCTCGACCAATCAACAAGTCAACCAGTTTCCATGGCGCAATCCATTGACAAGCCACTCTTCTTCAACGGTGAACATTATGCCTATTGGAAGAATATGATGATGTATTTCATCAAGGCCAAAGATTATCGTCTATGGGACCTTTTTGAAGATGGACCATTCGTTCTAACAAGAAGCATGTGAAATGGAATGTCGATGACAAAAAGATGATGGAGCTAAATTGCAAAGCCTTGCACATCCTACTTTGTGCATTAGGCCCCTATGAATACGCAAAGGTCTCTTCTTGTGAGGATGCCAAGGAAGTATGGGACAAACTTGAAGTAATCCATGAAGGCACAAATGAGGTAAGGGAGACAAAGCTTGGTCTACTCAAACTTAACTATGAGAACTTCAAAATGGACCCGAATGAAGACATCAAGAAGATGTTCTATCGGTTCTCCACAATTGTCAATGAACTAAAAGGTCTTGGAGAAGAGATTCCAAAGGACAAACTCATTCGAAAGTTGATCTATTTATTTCTTGAATCATGGGAGAACAAGAAGACGACCATCATTGAAACCAAAGACTTGAAGAAACTCAAGCTTGACGAGCTAGTAGAATCTCTTATTACCAATGAGATGATGTTTCAACCCTTGAGAAGGGAGAATGAGAAGAAAAGTAAAAAGCAAGGAGTTGATGTCAACATCATTGCTCTTCAATCCTCCACAAGTCACCAAGAAGAATCAAGTGAGGAGGAAAGTGAAGATGAAAAGATGTCCTATCTCTTTAAAGAATTTACCCGATTCATGAAGAGCGAAATGGAAGAATCCAAGTATGAATTGAAAAAGAAGATGAAGGAACCCCCAAGTGCTCTAAATGCAAGAAGACATGGAACATTAAATACGATAGCCCTTACTTCAACAAAAAAGGATCATCTTCAAAGAAAGCATATGTGGCAACATGGAGTGATGAAGACTCCATCGATCAAGATGATGTAGCTCACCTATGCTTTATGGCCCTCCAAGAGGGTGAGGTAACTTCTAACTCATCTTGTTCAAATTCAAATTCAAATTCATATACATTTGATGAGTTATAAGAAGGCTATGACCAATTGGTTTTTAAATTCAAAACTTCATTTTCTAAGAACAAAAATTTGATTTCTAAATTGAAAAATGAAAATGATTTGCTTGTGAAAACCAATTTGGAATTTGAAGCAAAATTGAAGGATTTTGAACTTAAAGTTTTGGATTTACAAAATTTGCTTCAAAAGAAAGAAAAATATCATCAAATTGAAGTAGATGATCTTAAGAAAGAAAAAGATTTGATTTCCAAGGAACTAGAAAAGAAAAATAATTTTGGAAAATCAAATTTTTATGTAAGACAATGTAGTGCCCTTGGATTTATTAAAGGAAAATGTTTTAGAAGTATTTGGATCCCAAAAGGACTAATTAGTTCAACTAAAAAGGATGAAATTGAAAAAATGGATTCTTAAGGGGACTAAATTATGTGCTACTAATGCCTATGTATCCAAAGCAATTTGGATACCAAAAATTACTTGATTGTCTTATTTTAGGTGTGATGGAGCCTTGATTGACAAGTGATGAAATTAGGAGTGAGCTCTAAACATACAAGGAAGAACACTTGAAAAAGGAAGGCTTCACATCCTAACTTTGGTTCAAGTGTGGTAAAATTAGTTGAATTTTGTTTATTTTATTTTATTTATTTATTTTAATTCAACTAGTTTATCATAATTGTTGGACTAACATTTGAATGATGCTTGAGTAAGGGGGAGCCAATTTTAAAACAAAACTTATTTTTGTCAATTTTTTTTAACTCTCCATTGTTATTGGTCTTTAAAGTTTGAACCATTTTTTATATAACAAAAAGGGGGATGTTTTGAAAAATTGATTTTTCTAATGAATAAGGGGGAGCTTATAAGATTTTGAACAATTAATCTCTTATTCAAATTTTATTTTTACTAAGGGGGAGAATCTCAAAAACAAATTTTCAAGTTGGTTTTATTATATCAAAAAGGGGAGATTGTTAGGATATTTGTTTTGATATAATAATTGAAAAATAGTTTTGGACTAATTTGAAAAGATTTCAAAATGTTTTTAAAGTCCAAACAACTTGAAAATAAGTTTGAGAAGTTTTTGAGAGGTTTTGGAAGTGTTTTAAATGCTTTAAAGTAGCCAAACTTATATTTTCAGAATGTCCGTACCGATACGGCTACACCCCGTATCGATACAGATAATGGTTTTTGCTATAGGAAAATTCTAGAACCAAAAACCGTACCGATACGCCCTTAGGCGTACCGATACGGATAGGAACATTTTGAAACGCTTGTACGCGTACTAATCCTTGTTTCAACCACTCCCAACGACTATTTCCCAACGGTCTTTTAAATTGCAGGGCGTACCGAAACAGGGTAAAGCGTACTGATACACCTTACCGATACGGTCCAAGGCATTTCGATACGCGCAACCAGAATGGGCATAACGTCTAGTACCAGTACCAATACGCGTATGCGCGTACCAATACAGAAGGCTGTAGAATTACATTTATTATAGAAAATAGAGTCTCCAATGGCTCCAATTCAATTCCAACGGTCTCCAACAGCTAGAAACTCGTTTGGGAGTATAAAAGGGACATTCAAGCTTCAGCAACAACTAATGATCTTCAAGTTAACAACATTATGATGCAAAAATTGTCTTAGTGCTTAAATTCTTATTATTTGTATAGACTACACTTGTTGAGCCTAATTGTCAATGTATGCTCAAGTGTATTGGGATTTGGGTAAGTGCTTTAGAGTGCAAACGCATACCTTTAAGAGGTATTTTAGTTTTCTTATAATTTATCTTGTTTAAGAGTGTTCCCAAAGCTCGGTTTGTGAGCTTTGGATGCTAGGCATTGTGAGTGAGTCTAGGCTGTAAAAGGTTACCTCATAAGCCTTGAAAAGATGAAGAATTCTTAGTGAATTGGTTGAAATCCTTAGTGGGGAAGCTAAGGTAGTGGATGTAGGCTTTGGTTAGAAAGCCGAACCACTCTAAATCCTTGTGTAAACTTTATATCTTTTTGCTTCCACCACCAACACCTAAAATACAACTTCTCCACCACTTGGCAACACAAATGGTTGAAGGAAATCGAGCTCAACAGTAGCAAATGGGACTTTGTTGTAGAATCCATGATACATGTTGCATATGGTTTAATACGCTCTTTAGGTAATGTTAAGTGTATGATTTTGGTAAGGCATGATGTTATGATGATATTTCCAAAGAGTTTTGAAAAGTGGTTTTCAAAGATATGTAAATGGTTTATCTTGCATTGATGATGGTTGTTGTTTGAGCATCCCTCACTAAACCTAGTGTGCTTACGCTCTCTTTTCCATCAATGTAGAGAATTAAGGTTTGAGGCAGCAAGGAAGCAATAAAATGAATTCCCAAGACTTGGTTTTCAAATTATAGTTTCAAACGTTGACAAGTAGTAATAATGGCAATGTGTCGCTTCAGATTTTTGGGAGAGATTTTAATGAACTCCCTATTGTTGCAAGATTTGATTGTTGTTCTGGACTTGTAATAAGTTTTAAAGTGGTTGAATTGTGATTGGTTTAATGCTTTGAATGTGGACTAGGAAGCATGCCTCTAGATTCGGTGTATGATTATTTTAGATAAGCTAGGTTGGTTTATACGATTGTTTTGTTGATGCTCAAGTATATTTTTGATGCTATATGATGTTTAGCTTAGAGTTAAAGTAATTTGGAACGAGCCAAAGTGTTATATGTTAGACCTATAGTTCATTATAGGTCTCACTGTATGGTACGCACCTTAGGGTTTCGATACACGGGGATCTGTTCTGGCTCAAATGGCTCAAAATAGCCTAGGCATACCGATACATCTAGTAACCATATCGGTACGCATAGCTGGGAAATAGTGAATGCGTCAGTACACAGGCTACTATTTCGATACTGTCAATGGCTACTGGAATCTGAATTTTCAAAACACACAATACCGTACTGATACGCTTGAGGACCGTATAGGTACGCCTTTGTCTTTTGGTACCATTTTGATACGCTGGCCGTTAATTCTGTTGAGATGCTTTTTGATGTTTGAATTCTTTGTATTTTGGTCCCTATTTTGAAAATGTGCAATTTAATGAGTTTGAAGATGAGACTCAATATGAAGGCATAAAATATGACTAATTAAGGATTGGCAACCTTAATTTGGTAAAACTCTTTATAAATATTAGAAAATGACGTGTTAGTCTCTATAAAGCGATTCGAGCAATTGAATGTTAAATTGACGCATGATCGAGTTGTATCTTTAACCACAACTTGTTTGATCACCTTAGGACCTAAAGATGCATTTAGATAAGATAAAAGAAAAAATAGACTGTTTTAATTGTGAATCTTTGGGGTTTATCTCCAAAAACCCTAATGTTGCTCGCTCGATTCGGTCTTGCGTCTAGACTGGGTCAAAAGGGTTATATTTGGTGGTATCGGAGCCAGGTTTGCAAAAAATTAGAATTTTGTTGGTGTTTGTAACATGTTGTTTGCCATGTACGGTGTTTGAAGTGTATGCCATTATGGGGTATTTTTGGGATACATGGCCATATTACTATGTTTGTAAATGATTTTGGTTTAAAATGAAAGTCTTGGATCCTTGCTTTGATCTGGCCTAATTGTTTTTTGTGTAATTATCATGCCTTATATACGATTTAGACTATGCCACTGAGGAGAGAGTTACAATCTAGTGGAAACGCTACTGCCGAAGGGCAGAGAGTTGAGGGTGAGCTTGTACACCCTGAAGATTTGCTGCCTTCCCCGCTTAATCCTCCTGAGGGAGTAGAACAAGTACCACTTGCACCACATGGTCCAGTGTTTGGTGATATGACACTTTTGGTTCAAGCGATGACGGGAGCATTCCAGACCGTGATGTCTAGAGTTAATGTACCTAATCCGGCACATGCTGTTGTTAATCCAAGATTACCGTTGGAGCATTTACGTAATCTTAGAGGGGTCAAGTTTAGAGGGTTAACATCTGAGGCGTTCGAGGAGTGGATGGCTAGTACAGAGTGTATCCTGGTTCAATTGGGATGTAATGATGAGCGAAAGTTGAGATGTGCAGTGTCCTTGTTGCAGGGAGATGCATATAGTTGGTGGACCACTACGATTGTGAATATGGAACCTGGTGAAGTAACGTGGGAATCCTTTCAAGCTGCCTTCAGGAAGAAGTATCTAGGAGTGATATACTTGGATGAGAAGAAACATGAGTTTATGGCCTTGGTTCAGGGCAGTATGACAATATTAGAGTACGAGGTGCAATTCGTGAGGCTGAGCCAGTATGCACCTGAGCTAGTGCCAGATGAGGGGCAATGCTGTGAGCGTTTCTGATATGGTTTAGTGCAGGATGCCAAGACTTATATGTTGGCCTCTGACTACACTAATTTTGATGTGTTGGTTACACAAGTAAAGGACATTGAGCAGAGCTTGGGCTTATCTCATCATTCTGGAAGTTCTGGCTCTAGAAAGAGATCGGAAGACTTTGGTTCTAGAGGTGGTCATTCCAAGAGACATCATGATCGGAGGTTTTGATCGGATGCAAGGTGAGGTAAAGATGGTTATGGTCGGGGATTATATGGACAAAATATCCAGGTTCAGGCAGCGCATAATGCTTATTGGGCTTGCGGATCGATAGATCATGTGAGGTGGGACTATCCACGTGTGGCTAGAGAGGGGCAGGCTTCTGCAGTTGTGGTAGTGAATTCTTGTTGGAGTTATGGGTCGATTGATCATATGAGACGAGATTGTCCTTTGCTTACTAGAGGTAGGTAGGCACCTGCACCTATTGCTGTATCACCAATGGGCTATGGGCGCTGTTGAGGTACCTTTCAATGGATGGAGGAAAGACAGAGGATTGTGGCACATACCGTGACAGTTCGACCGAAAAATAGTAGACCGTCAAGGATTTATGCTCACCGCAAAGGGAAGAATAGAACGGACGTGATAGCATGTACCTTTACCTTACAGTCTATGTCATTGTTATCTTTGATAGATTTTGGTTCCACGTATTCATATATTTTGCACGAGCATGCACATTTGCTTGGTATACCGGTAGAAATGCATGTTGTTGGTATACAAGTGACGATTTATTTTGGTGAGATGGTCATTACGAGGAAGTTGTATTAGATATGTCTTCTAATGGTTCAAGGACATGTGCTTGTGATTGATCTGATGGAGTTGCCGTTCTATAGTTTTGATGTAATATTGGGCATGGACTGGTTGTCCGAGCATCGAGCTGTGGTTGATTTTAAGACCAAGCGGGTTTTGTTGAAGCTCGCTGATGATTAGGTTGTAGTTGTGGGTGAAAATGTAAAGTTTTTATCCAATATGGTTTGGGTTATGAAAGCGCGTAAGTTGCTTGATTGTGGATGTCGGGCGTATCTAGCTTATGTGATGAACCTGAATATGAAAGAGGTATAGACTAAAGATATCCGTACTATCTATGACTTTTTGGGTGTGTCTCTGGAAGAGTTATCTGGGTTGCCACCAGATAGGGAGGTAGAGTTTTTTATCGAGATATATGCTCATTCAGCTCCGGTGTTAATTGCACCATATCGCATAGCACCCAAGAAGTTAAAAGAGTTGAAGACGCAACTCCAAGATCTATTGGATCGTGGCTTTATCCAGCCTAGTGTTTCACCGTGGGGAGCACCGGTGTTGTTTGTAAAGAAGAAAGATGGCACTTTGAGGATGTGTATTGACTACCAGCAGCTGAACAAGTTGACGATAATGAACAAGTATCCCTTGCCGCGAATTGATGATCTGTTCGATCAATTTCGAGGAGTTACGGTGTTTTCCAAGATCAATTTGAGATCTCGATATTACCAGTTGAAGGTTAAGGATAATGATGTGTAGAAGACTGCTTTTCGTACGCGGTATGGCCATTATGAGTTCTTGGTAATGTCATTTGGGCTGACAAATGCGTCTGCAACATTCATGGATATGATAAACTAGGTGTTCCATGAATTCTTGGATCAATTCGTAATAGTATTCATCGATGATATCCTTGTGTACTCTCGTACTGAGAAGGATCATGATCGATACTTGCGGATTGTGTTGCAAACCTTGTTGGATAATCAACTTTACGTTAAGTTAAGCAAGTGTGAATTCTAGATTAGGGAAGTGGTTTTCCTTAGACATGTGGTTTCAGCTGAAGGTATCCGGGTGGATCCTAAGAAGGTTGAGGCGGTTGTGAGTTAGAAGTAGCCAAAGTCAGTGATAGAAGTCCGTATTTTTTTTAGGTTTGGTGGGTTATTACCGTTGATTTATGGATTGGTTTTTGAAAGTAGCTGCTCTGTTGACCAGGTTGTTGTAGAAGAATGTGCGGTTCGAGTGGATGGAAGCCAGACAACATGCTTTTAAGAAGTTGAAGGAAGCTCTGACGCAAGCTCTAATCTTGATTCAACATAAGTCAGGGAAGGAGTTTGTTGTATTTAGTGACACATCCTACGTCGGGCTAGAATGTGTGTTGATACAGGAAGGAAAGTCGTGGCTTGCGCATCGAGGTAGTTGAAAGTGCACGAACGCAACTACCCTACGCATGATCTTGAGCTTGCCGCGGTAGTGTTTATGTTAAAGATTTGGAGACATTAACTCTATGGTGAAAAGTGTGTCATATACACTAATCATAAGAGTTTGAGGTATTTGATGAGTTGAATCTTCATCAGCGTAGGTGGTTGGAGTTGTTGAAGGACTACGATTTGACCATTGAGTACCATTCGGGCAAAGCCAATGTTGTGGCTTATGCTTTGAGTAGAAAAGCTATTGTGGAGTTGAGAGCTATGTTTGCGAGGTTTAGTGTGACTCGTGACGGAGGATTGTTGGCAGAGTTGCACGTGAAACAGTCACCGTCGTAGTTGATTAAAGAAAAGTAACCATGTGATGAGGCGTTGGTACCTCATGTTAAGGACATCATAGATGGAAATCCTATGGATTTTCACTTTAATGGTGATGGGGTCTTGTGCTTTAAAGAGCGTATAGTAGTTCCTGGTGACATGGAGTTGAGACGGATGATTTTGTTTGAGGCACATGCTAGTCCTTTTTCTATGCATCTCGGTAGTACTAAAATGTATCAGGGGTTAAGGAAGGAGTACTATATTGGGTGGGTTTGAAAAGGGATGTGGCTGATTTTGTTGCCCAATGTATGGTATGTCAGCACCTGAAGGCTGAACATCAGTTTCCTTCCAGGTTGTTGCAACTGTTGAAAATTTCGTAGTGGAAATGGGAGAGGATCACCATGGATTTTGTGTGGTGATTGCCCTTGACACTGACTAAAAAAGATTCCATTTGGGTGATTGTTGATTGGTTTACAAAGTGTGCACATTTTCTGCTAGTACATACGACGTATTCCTTTGATAGGTTGGCAGATTTGTATGTTGCTGAAATTGTGAGGTTGTACGGGGTACCTAAGTCGATTGTTTCGGATAGAGATCTGTAATATCCCAAATTTTGGCTAGTGACCAAAATGTAAATTTTGAAAGTTTTGTGGCTAAAGTATAAACTTTGGAAAAATTTAAGGATCAAAGTGTAATTTTCAAAAGTTATGTATTTTAACCCCTTAAATGAATAGTTTACCCCCAAGAATGGAATTTCTGTGTTACCTGAATTGTTCGTACGGAGTTTGTATTAATGGCTATAAAGCGATAAAGTTCAAAAAAATATTCTAATAATCGGACCGGGCTAAAATTTTAGAGATAGTTCTATGGACCTTAGAAGAGTCATAAAATATCATTTTATGAATATTTGAATGTTAAAAAGATTGGGAGAAATTTAAATCGATTGAAATGACATGGAATGGCAATTTTGTGAATAAGTTGATTGATAAAGGGCATTTTGGTCATTTTTCCCAAAAGGGACATGGAAGGAATTTTGATATTTCTTTTATTGATGAATAATGGCTGATTAGAATCCAACTAAGTCAAGTTGGAATGTTACAAAATGGCAAATTAGAAATATAGATCGAGTTTGAGGGTATTTTTGGAAAATGGAATTTATTGAATTAAAAATTTATTTTTTCATAATTCAAGTATCTTAAATACATGAAATATGAAGGAATTATCATCCAAATATGTAACCCCCTTGACCCGGCCTAGTCGCAAGACCTAACCGAGCGAGCTATATCAGGTTTACCGAGATAAACCATAAAGAAAGAAACCAAAACGCAACCATTTTTTACCTTGTCTAAATGCAAAATCATTAACCTATATGTTCATACTAACATCAGGTGAAAACACAACTCAATTGGGCATCGATTTGACATCTAATTGGCTCAATTGCAAATTAGGTACCAAATGGTAATTTGATTAAAATACATGGACTTAGCATATTTTTAAGTTACCAACCTTTAATTAAGCAGGTTTCATGTTCTCATGTCGAAAATCAGCTCGATTCGAACATCCAAACTCATTCAATTGCATCCATAACATTCAGGGACCAAAACGCAGGAAAATAAAACTCCACTTCCATGACATTAACTGAATTAACAGACAACCGTACAGATACACGTGCCACCGTATCGATACGGTGCCATACACAAGTCTGTACTATTTCGATACACTATAACATGTTTCAGTACGCCTAGCTGGCAGCTCGAAAATGTTTGACAACCGTACTGATACGGTATGGTAGTGTTTCGATACACGACTTTTGTCCTAAAAAGCATATTGCAATAAAGAAAATCCGTATCGATACACCCAAGCCCGTATCGAAACACCATGCTTACTTTTGCCTAGTCGTACCGATACACCCAAGCCCGTATCGAAACACCCATACCGATACGGTCCCCCGCGTATCGATACGCCTAGGACTGTAATGTCACATTTAGCTGGTTTAACAAGCTCTTAGCCTAACCAAAAACACCCTAACATGCTTTTAACATACATCCAACATATCCAGGATACAATTCACAGCATAGCATCACAGATTCAACATCAATTCATGGCATTTTGCATCAAACATAAATCTATAGGCATACAACCTAGAAAACCATTCAAGTAAAACAAGAAACTTCAAACCATCACCAAAAAAACCATAAAGGCCATTTACAACTTTAGAGCAACCAAACAAACTTGCTCAAACAAGGAGTTTATCAAAACATCTCCCAAAACCAAAAAAGTACCCCATTGCCTTTATTACTTATAGTCTAGTCCAACATACTTTGGTAAACAAGTCTTGCTAGGAACCCTTGCTCCTTGTTGCCTCCAAAGCACTCAATTCTCTGCATTGATGGACAATAAGAGCGTAAGCACATAAGGCTTAGTGATGAGTGCTCACAAACAAAACAATATCGATGCATTTAAAACCATCTCTCAATAATACATTGAAAGTTATTTCAAACAACCTTTAAGACATTATCATGCCTTTAAAACCATGTAATTAACATCTTTAAAACTAGCATATTGAACATATGCATCATGTATCACTAACCAACAGCAAGTCTCATTGCTCAACCTCAATTTAAGCCTTCTCATGCATAGCAACCATATACAAGGCTTAAAGAGTAAACATGTATAAGTCACATTATACAATATAAACCTTTCAATGATACATTAACAATTATATTGGTTTTACAAGTGACCATTTAAACAAGTCCATCAACAAAAGAGTTCATCGGATACACAGATTCAACAAGTGTTCAACCAACACTTCAAGCCATCTCAACCAGAATAACGATACAATAAAAATCGTGATACATTACCAACCATGTACACCTTTCAACCCACAAGGACACCAACCCCAATCATTGGTTAGACGCTTAATCCACTAACGAGAGTTTACGGTACACAGATCTAAACCCCTTAACATCCAAGGCGACTTATTATAGTGCACTGAATCCTATGGTTACCAACTATATCCGATAACAATTTCAAGACCACATCACTTGCCAATATAATTAAACAAGCATTGACCAAACCATTTTTCCAAAGCAACAACCATGCTTTAAATCACAAGTATAAACCATACACCTACAAGGATCACTTACCTTGTGCATCCTTCAGCATTTCATGCTTAGAAACAGTATATCAAATACTTTAAATCATCCTTAAACAGTAGGTAACATGTAAATCAAAATAAGTGCATAAAACCATTTAACACTAGCACGACCGAGAGAGAATATCCACTTTTACTTACTGCTGAGTTTAAACCATCGTATCAAGCTAAGTTTAAACTCTTATAAACTACCTTTAAAATATTCCAAAGCTGGAATCCACGTTCTCACTCACCGATAAGCAAAGCCTTGATTTGCCGATGCGAAATCAAGCGTCCGAAGCATCCAATGCTACACCGTTCACTTCCAAAACAACCTCCATATTTAAACCACATAAAAACATAGGATTAATGCATCTCCATGCATTTACAACTCTGCAACAACAAATCCTCACGGATTCTTGCATTCACCTCACAATTACCCGACCACTAATCCTTTCCCAACACAACCCAGCCACAACCTAACAATCTAACACCACTTTTATCATCAATTAACATCTAGAAACAGAATCAAATCAACCTAACACCTTCAGCAAACACACAGCCACCATAACACCTAAAAAACACAAATATAGCAACCTAAACAATTAGAGATTCAAGAGTTTAGGGATTCCATTGATAAAATCGACATCAACATCATTACACATCCAAAATATGTTCAAAAACAATTCATAACATTGGAAATCAGATTCAATTCGAATCTTTCATCATTTTTACCCAATTAAGTCTATATAAAAACATAAAATCAGATAATGAACCATAAATCAAGGATCAAATACTTGGGAATATCAATAAAAACCATTTAACATAGGAGATCACGGACCTTACCCATGTTATGTGATTTCTCCCTCAATTTTCTTGTTTAAAGCTAATAAAACATAAGATTTCAATGAGATTTTGTAAACAAAGTTAAAGAATCAAGTTAGAATCAATAATCTGAGTGAAAAGAATCTCTCGCCTCTAGATTTTGATGAAATTCTGAGTGTTTGGCAGAAAAGAAGTTGAGAGAAAAGGTTTAGGAAAAAGTTACGTAAATTTTCTTTAAAAGCTAATAACTGACTTAGATAGTTTAATCCCTTTTAAACCACCTTTAAAACACATGTTTAAAATGATTTAATTAAAGGGAGAAACCACCAGCAAAAACTTGGTAATTTTCTCCTTAGGATTCTAAGAATTTGACCCTTTTTATTTTAGTCACTTTAAAATAGTTTTCAAAAATCGCATTTTGGTCACTAACCAAAATGTCACATTTCCAAATTCCATTTTCCAAAATTGATTATACCAAAAATCAATATATATTAAAATATGATTTTTAACTATTTTTTCACATTTTTATCTTACCGAAAATATACGATCCCGAATCCGACTCGAATCTCTAACCTGATCCACCGGACCGTCCAATGTTCCTCAAAACCGCTAGGTTTAAAATCGGGACGTTACAACTCTCCTCCAATTAAGAAATTTCATCCTCGAAATTTACTTGGAGGAAACAGATGCGAAAACTGCTCCAGCATCACCGACTTACGTTCCCACGTGGCTTCCTCAACTCCGCGGTGCCTCCACAACACCTTAACTAGCTCAACCGTCTTGCCACGAAGAACCATACTGCTAGAATCAAGAACCTCCACCGGTTCCTCATCATACGACAAATCTGGTCTCAACTCAATATCTTCCACTGGCATAACATGCGAGGGATCCGACCGATACATTCGCAACATCGAAACATGAAACACATCATGAATTTTCTCAAACTCATGAGGTAACCTCAAATGATAAGTTACAGGACCTACACTCTCAAAAACCTCATATAGTCCAATAAACCTCGGGCTAAGCTTCTCTTTCCGCCCAAAATGCATCACCTTCTTCCAAGGCGACACCTTCAAAAACACTCAGTCACCAACAACATACTCTATATCTCTACACCTCAAATCCGCGTAGGATTTCTGATAGTTCGAAGCTGCTTTCAAGCGCTCACATACCAACTTAACCTTTTCATTGGTGTCTTTCGACACATCAGGCAAAGAAATGTGCTTCTCTCCAACTTTAGCCCAACACACGGGTGTACGGCACCTCCTTCCATACAACGCCTCATACTGTGCCATCTGTATACTAGCCTAGTAACTATTATTATAAGCAAACTCCACCAATGGCAGTTGCTTCTCCCACGTTCCCTGGAACTCAATGATACGACATCTCAGCATATCCTCGAGAACCTGAATCACGCACTCCGACTAACCATCCGACTAAGGATGATACGAAGTGCTGAAATTCAGTTTTTTTCCTAGAGCGCCATGCAAGCACATTCAAAACCTTGCCGTGAAACACAGATCTCTATCCAAACTATGGATTTAGGTACCCTATGAAAACGCACAACCTCGGAGATGTAGAGATTGTCCAACCTATCTAAGGTATACGTAGTATGCACTGGCACAAAATACGCACACTTCGTAAACTGATCAACAATCACCCAAATAAAATCCTTCTTGGTCGGTGTCAAAGGAAATCCAGACACAAAAATCCATGATGATCCTTTTCCACTTCCACTCCGGTATCCTCAACAGTTACAACAACCCGGAAAGAAACTGATGCTTAGCCTTAACCCGGTGACATACCATGCAACGAGAAATAAAATCAGCCACATCTTTCTTTAGCCTAACCCAATAGTACTCTTTCTTCAACCCACGATACATCTTAGTACTACCGGGATACATAGCAAAAGGACTAACATACGCTTCGGTCAAAATGGTACGCCTCAACTCATTATCTTCAGCCACCACAATTTGACCTTTAAAACACAACACCCCATTGTCATTGAAATGAAAATTTGTAGGATTCCCATCCATGATATTCTTCACAAACGACACCAAAATCTCATCATGCGGTTGCCTCTTCTTGATCGACTGCGACAAGGATGGTTTCACTTGTAACTCAGCCAACAATTTACCGTAACCCGTTAGACTCAGACGAGCAAACATAGCTCTCAACTCCACAACTGTTTTCCTACTCAAAGCATTCGCCACAACATTGGCTTTTCCCGGATAATATTCAATGGTCAGCTCATAATCTTTAAGCAACTCAAGCCACCTCCGTTGCCTAAGATTCAGCTCCTTCTGGGACATCAAATATTTCAAGCTCTTATGATCCGTATAAACCACACACTTCTCGCCATAAAGGTAATGCCTACAGATTTTCAAGGCAAACACAACCGCGGCAAGCTCAAGATCATGAGTAGGATAATTACGCTCATGCACCTTCAACTGCCTAGATGCATACGCAACTACCTTACGTTCTTGCATCAGCATGCAACCAAGCCCAACATATGACGCACCACTATAAACAACGAACTCCTTTCCCGATTTAGGTTGAACCAAGACTGGAGCTCGCGCCAAAGCTTCCTTCAACCTTTCGAAAGCTTGTTGTCTATCCTTCATCCACTCAAACCAAACATTCTTCTGCAATAACTTGGTTAAAGGAGCAGCCAAATAGGAGAACCATTCCACAAACCTTCAGTAATAACCAGCCAAACCAAGAAAACTCTGGACTTCTGTTACCGACATAGGCACCTTCCAATTCATCACAGCCTCAACCTTATGTGGATCAACACGAATTCTTTCGGCCGCCACAACATGCCCAAGGAAGACAACCTCCCTATGCCAAAACTCACACTTGCTTAACTTGGCATACAAATGATTAGCCAACAACGTCTGAAGCACAATCCACAAATGTCCATCATGATCCTCCTCAGTACGAGAGTGCACTAGGATATCTTCGATAAACACCACCACAAACTGATCCAAAAACTCATAGAACACCCGGTTCATAATGTCTATAAAAGTAGCTAGTGCGTTGGTCAAACCAAACGGCATCACAAGAAACTCACAATGCCCATACCTTGTACGAAAAGCTATCTTGGGTACATCCACATCCTTCACCTTTAACTAGTAGTACCCAGACCTTAAATCTATCTTAGAAAACACGGAGGTATCCCTAAACTGGTCAAATAGATCATCTATCCGCAGTAACGGATATTTGTTATTTATCATTAACTTGTTCAACTGTCGATAATCTATACACATTCGCAACGTAGAATCCTTCTTTTTTACAAACAACAACGGTGTACCCCACGGTGAAATACTTGGTCTAATGAACCCACGATCAAGCAACTCCTGCAATTGCGTCTTCAACTCCTTCGGGGCCATACGGTACGGAGCAATAGACACCGGTGCCGTATTCGCATAGGTTTCAATGCCAAACTCTACCTCACAGCCAGGTGCCAACCCTAGTAATTCTTTCGAAAAAAACCTAGAAAGTCATATATGATGTGAATATCCTGCACCCTCAATTCCTTTGAACCATGATTCATCACATAAGACAAGAAAACATGATATTCGAAACCCAACATTCGACTCGCTTCCAAAGATGAAACAACATTGGACAAGAACTTGGCATTCTCGCCAACAACCACCACCTCGAAATCATCCGAAAACCTTAAAAATATCTGTTTGGTCTCAAAATTCACCACAGCTCGATGCTTGGCCAACCAATCTATGCCCAAAATAACATCAAAGGCATGGAATGGCAACTCCATCAGATCCACAGCAAAAACATGGCCTTGAACCATCAACGAGCACTTAAGATACAACTTTCTAACTACAACTGTCTCCCTAAAAGAACTGGTCACTCTAACACCCATATTTAGAATTTCAATCAGTATATCAAGCAATTGGGCATGCTCAGACAAGAAGTATGAATGGGTAGAACCAGAATCAACCAACGAATACAATGGCAAGGGCAGTAAAAAAGTACCTGCAATCACATCGGTGTCATTGCAACCCTTGTAGTGCGCATACACCATAGCCGGTCTACCTCCCTCAGGCTGGATAGCAACGGTATGAGCCACAGTCCGCTGCCCACCATATCGATACTAAAATGGCCCACAACAAGTGCAACACTCTGCCTACCTCGGGCTAACAATGGATAATCACGGCTCTGATGGTCGCCAGACCCACAACTTCAACAAGCATTGGCCACAACAGGCGCAGGTGTCTGACCCTCCCTGGCCAGACATGGACAATCTCACCTTAGATGATATCAGGATCCACAAACCCAACATGTGTTAAACGGTGCTCTAACCTAGGCACCCTGCCCCTGGGCTCCACGTCCCACAACATCTTTGTCATGCTCGACTCCAGGTGAAACCTCCTATCACGGTGTCTCTTAGCCTGACCATCATTAGATCCAGAATCAGCAGCTCTTTTACCCGAGCTAAAGCCTCGCGACCCGAAAGCCAAAGCAAGATTTTGCTCCACATCCTTGGCCCGTAAAACCAACACATCGAAATCGGTGTAATCAGTAGCAAGCATGTATGTCTTAACTTTCTACACGAGTCCATAGCAGAAATGATCACATCGTTGGCGCTCGTCAGGGGCCAACTCAGGTGCGTACTGACCCAGCCTCACAAACTGCACCTTATACTCTGCCGCGAACATACTGCTCTGCACTAAAGCCGTAAAATCCTGCTTCTTATCGTCCTGATATCGGACTCCTAGATATTTTTTTGGGAAAGCACCATAGAAGAACTCACAGGTCACATCATCAATCGTCATACTGAAAATCATGGTAGTCCACCATATATAGGCATCACCCTGTAACAGGGAAATAGCACAACCTAGCTTACGAGCATCGGTACACCCCATCTGGCCCAGTATCCTCTTAGTATTGGCCAACCAGCCCTTAAAAGCCTCAGGCGACAAACCTCGAAACTCAAATCCACCCAAACTATAAAGACGCTCTAACGGTAAACCCTACCCAAGAAATGGTGGTGCCGGCACATGAACACCCGCAACTGCTGCCTGAAAAGCACCGGTCATGGCCTGAATCAGCGGTGCCATATCACCCATCTATGGCCCAGCTGGCGTAGGTGGTACTTGCTCCACTCCTTCAGGTGGAATAGGCGGGAGCGGTGGCAACCCTCCAAGAGGTACAACATTTCCCTCAACATCCTGCCTAGTGGCAGCAACAATCGTACCAGATCGCAACTCTGTCTTTGGTCCCGTCGTGCTAAAATATATCTAAGGCATGATAATAATTTCAAAACAAAACAGCCAGGCCAGCTTCAAGCAAGAATCCAAGACTTCTATTTCAAAAAAAATCAAAACTTTCCAGACTATAATAATAAGGAAATGGGTTTCCAAAATTTCCTCCAACATGGCATAAAGCAATCACCGTGTACATTACAATCACCGTGCATTTTAAACATCAGATAACAACTCACAATCACATTACAACAATCAAACCAAATCCCAACTACCATAAACCTATCTCTAATACCACCAAATGTAACCCCCTCGACCCGGCCTAGTCGCAAGAACGAACCGAGCGAGCTACATTAGGTTTACCGAGGTAAACCATAAAGAAAGAAATCGAAACACAACCATTTTTTTTCTTTTATCTTGTCTAAATGCAAAATCATTAAACTATATATTCATATTGACAGCAGGTGAAAACTCAACTCAATCGGGCATCGATTTGACATCTAATTGGCTCAATTACAAATTAGGGACCAAATTGCAATTTGATCAAACTACAGGGACTTAGCACATTTTTAAGTTACCAACCTTTAATTAAGTAGGATCCATGTTCTTATGTTGAAAATCAGCTCTATTTGAACATCCAAACTCATTAAATTGCATCCATAACATTCAGGGACCAAAATGCAAGAAAACAGAACTCCACTTCCATGACATTAACTGAATTAACAGACAACCGTACTGATACGCGTGCCACCGTATCGATGCATTGCCTTTCACAAGCCTTTATTGTTTTTACACTGCAACCCATTTTGGTACGCCTAGTTGGCAACTCGAAAATGTTTGACAACCATATCGATACGGTATGGTAGTGTTTCGGTACGCGAGTTTTGTCCCAAAAAGCAGATTCTAGTAATGTAAATCCGTACCGATACACCCAAGCCTGCATCGAAACACCATGCTTATTTTTGCCTAGTTGTACCGATACACCCAAGCCCGTATCGAAACACCATTCTTGATTTTGCCTAACCGTACCGATACGGTCTACGCGTATCGGTACGCCTGGGCCTGTAATGTCACATTTAGCTGGTTTAACAAGCACTTAGCCTAAACAAAACACCCTAACATGCTTCTAACATACATCCAATATATTCAAGATACAATTCACAACATAGCATCACAGATTCAACATCAATTCATGGTATTTTGCATCAAACGTAAATCTATAGGCATGCAACCTAGAAAACCATTCAAGTAAAACATAAAACTTCCAACCATTACCAAAAACAAACCATAAAATCTATTTACAACTTTAGAGCAACCAAACAAACTTGCTCAAAGAGGGAGTTTATCAAAACATCTCCCAAAACCAACACAAGTACCCCATTGCCTTTATTACTTATAGTCTAGTCCAACATACTTTGGTAATCAAGTCTTGCTAGGATCCTTTGCTCCTTGCTACCTCCAAAGCTCTTAATTCTCTGCATTGATGGACAATAAGAGCGTAAGCACATAAGGCATTGTGAGGAGCGCTCACAAACAAAACACCACCAATGCATTTAAAACCATCTCTCAACAATACATTGAAACTTATTTCAAACAACCTTTAAAACATTATCATGCCTTTAAAATCATGCACTTAATATCTTTAAAAACATTGATGGACAATAAGAGCGTAAGCACATAAGGCATTGTGAGGAGCGCTCACAAACAAAACACCACCAATGCATTTAAAACCATCTCTCAACAATACATTGAAACTTATTTCAAACAACCTTTAAAACATTATCATGCCTTTAAAATCATGCACTTAATATCTTTAAAAACAGCATATTAACCATATGCATCATGTATCACTAACCAACAGTAAGTCTCATTGCTCAACCTTAATTTAAGCCTTCTCATGCATAGCAACCATATGCAAAGCTTAAAGAGTAAACATGTATAAGTCACATTATACGACATAAACCTTTCAATGATACATTAACAATTATATTGGCTTACAAGTGATCATTTAAACAAGTCCATTAACAAAAGAGTTTATCGGATACACGGATTCAACAAGTTTTCAACCAACACTTCAAGCCATCTCAACCGGAATAGCAATACAATAACAATCGCGGTACATTACCAACCAGGTACACCTTTCAACCCACAGGGACACCAACCCCTATAATCGGTTAGATGTTTAATCCACTAACGAGAGTCTACGGTACTATTGAACCCCTCTACCTTTAGGGTACTCGGACAGAGTTTTCAGTACACGGATCTAAACCCCTCAACATCCAAGACGACTTATTATAGTGCACTCAATCCTATGCCCGGCCAACTATATCCGATAACAATTTCAAGACCACATCACTTCCCAATATAATTAACCATTTAACACTGTTTTAACAAGCATTAACCAAACCATTTTTCCAAAGCAACAACCATGCTTTAAATCACAAGATTAAACTATATACTTACAAGGATCACTTACCTTGTGCATCCTTTAGCATTTCATGCTTAGAAACAGTATATCAAATACTTTAAATCATGCTTAAACAGTAGGTAACATGTAAATCAAAACAAGTGCATAAAACCATTTAACACTAGTACGACCGAGAGAGAATATCCACATTTACTTACTTCCGAGTTTAAACCAGCGTATCAAGCTAAGTTTAAACTCCTATAAACCACCTTTAAAACATTCCAAAGCTGGAAACCACATTCTCACTCACCGGTACGCGAAGCCTTGATTTGCTGACGCGAAATCAAGCGTCTAAAGCCTCCAATTCTACACCGTTCACTTCTAAAACAACCTCCCATGTTTAAACTATATAACAACAGAGGATTAATGCATCTTCATGCATTTAAAAAACTGCAACAACAGATCCTCGCGGATTCTTGCATTCTCCTCACAATTACCCAACCACAACAACCAAAAACTTCAGCTAATCCTTTCCAAACACAACCCAGCCACAACCTAACAATCTAACACCACTTTTGTCATCAATTAACATTTATAAATAGAATCAAATCAACCTAACACCTTCAGCAAACACACAACCACCATAACACCAATCTAGCAACCTAAACAATTAGAGATTCAAGAGTTTCGGGATTCCATTGATAAAATTGACTTATAAAAATCATTACACATCCAAAATATGTTCAAAAACAATTTATAACAATGGAAATCAGATTCAATTTGAATCTTTCATCATTTTATCAATTTTACCCAATTAAATCTATATAAAAACATAAAATCAGATTATAAACCATAAATCAAGGATCAAATACTTGGGAATATCAATAAAGGACCATTTAACATAGCAGATCACGGACCTTACCCCTGTTATGTGATTTCTCCCTCAATTTGCTTGTTTAAAGCTAAGAAAACATAAGATTTCAATGAGATTTTGTAAAACAAAGTTAAAGAATCAAGTTAGAATCAATAATCTGAGTGAAAAGAATCTTTCACCTATTGATTTTTATGAAATTCTAAGTCTTTGGCAGGAAAGAAGTTGGGAGAAAAGGTTTAGGAAAAAGTTACGTAAATTTTCTTTAAAAGCTAATAACTAACTTAGATATTTTAATCCCTCTTAAACCACCTTTAAAACACATGTTTAAAATGATTTAATTAAAGGGAGAAACCACCAGCAAAAACTTGGTAATTTATCTCCTTAAGGATTCTAAGAATTTGACCCTTTTCATTTTAGTCACTTTAAAACAGTTTTCAAAAATCGCATTTTGGTCACTTACCGAAATGTCACATTTCCAAATTCCATTTTCCAAAATTAATTATACCAAAAATCAATATATATTAAAATATAAATTTTAACTATTTTTCCACATTTTTATCTTACCGAAAAATATACGATCCCGAATCCGACTTGAATCTCTAACCCGGTTCACCGGACCGTCTAATATTCCTGAAAACTGCTAGGTCTAAAATCGGGGCGTTAAAAAATACCCTCCAAACCCTTTGTGAAGAGAAAAAGAAGAGAAAAATTTTACAAGCTCGATTTTTAAGCCCCGAATCTCGGTTTTCAGGTAATCTTTCGAACTACAAAGTTCGTCTACTCTTCGAGTTCTATCTTTTGATGTAAATAATTCATAGAATACTTGCTTGGTTGATGAGATTTTATATGAGGAATAAATTATGGTTTATGAACAAATTGGGGCTTTTATGATTTTATGATCCATGGTTGATTTTAAGTTAGAATCATGCTTGTATGATGTTAGAATCATGTTATTGAGTTGGGATTTAAACCCTACATATTTCATTTTTTATAGAGAAGATTAGGGTTTATGGATTCAGGTCTAACTTAAGGTTTTTCATGTTGGATTAATGATCTAGTAAGCTTGATTTGTTGTTTTTTATGAATTAAGGGACCATTTCGGCAAGCTTTAAAATTAATGGACCAAATCTGATTTTTATGAATTTGATGTGTATCTATATTATTAATGATTTTAGAGACATGAAAATGAAGTTAGAATGCTAAACTGATGATTAATCGCATTAGTGACCATTTTGACAATTTGTCAAACTTGAATGGTCTATTCGGAAAAGAGAACATGTAGAATGAGTAAATCTGATTTTTAGTTAAAATGATGTAATTAATGTAGTAATATTGATTTGAGGGCTAATTTGCAAAGTTAAGAAGATTGAATCCTTATATTGGAAATTTGATGACCCTTTTGACAAATTAAGAGAAATTAGAGGAGTAAAGGTTTAAGTTTATTTTAATGAAGGATGTAAAGAGAACATATGAATACAAGCTTTATTCTTGCCATTTGAAGTAAAGTAATGGGACTAAATTGACAAGTAGAGAAATAAGCAGAACTTGGTGTAAATTAGAAGTTATTCATGGAAAGTTATGTTGGAATTTGAATTATGGCAGTAAGTTTTAAAATTCGCCATAAATTCTACAAAATGGTTAGATGAATTTTATACCGTTGTAAAGATTTGTTCTTCATGGAATTCCCTTTCATTTGGTACAAGTTTTACATAGTTTCCATGCTTCTAAGTTGGTATTTGATAAGTGTTCAAAAGTACTATTTTTATTACCCTTTTTACTCATATTATTGTTAGACTTAGGCTCATATTAGTTGCATAATTAGTCATTCATGCATTAATTCATGTTTCTTTCCATCGTTGAGCTTGATTACATAACTTGGTGATTTTTGTGGAAAAAGATACCGCTTTAGTGTGTGTTTTTTGTGTGTGTGCAAAATCACTTGCCAAAGCAAGGCTGGAGCTAGTTGCCAGGGCAATGCATGAAGGAGATGCCGAGCCAGTTGCCAGGGCAATGTATGAAGGAGATGTCGAGCTAGTTGTCAGGGCAATTTTCGACAAGGAATAAGATGATATGGTAGTCGAAATTGATGACTAGATAAGCCCAAGATGACGTGGAGCAAAGCTAAATCCCAAAGGAATTTGATTTCCATGAAGAGGTTAGAAATTAAATCCCAATAAGATATGAGAAGTTCTAGAAGGAATTTAAATATAATAAAGAATTGTATTCTTTAAAGATAATTTAATTCCAACTTAACTTCCTCCTCAAAAAAGACTTTGATTTAGCCCTATAAATTGAAGGCCACGCCGTCAACTCCAAAAGGGGGGAGAGGAGAGAATTTTCGCAAAGATCAAAGGAAAGGGAGATTTCGACAAGCTCCATCCATTCTTCATCTTTTTCTTCCTTGTTCCATTAGGTTTATTCTAGGAATTCTTTATCTTGTGTTTCTTTGGAACCTAGCCATGAACTAAATCTACTTGGCTAAGGTTATTGTGTTTTGTGGTTGTGAGAAATAATTGGATTTTGTTTAGCTAATAAGAGTTTGCACTTTCTATTCAAGGTTTATTCATTCTTGGTTCTTATTCTTGTTTGCGAGTGAATTGGGAGAGGATCTCGCAACTTCATCTATTTATCTAATATCGAGAGAGTTAGATTTAAGAAACAAATGAGTATGATCTTTATTCAATCTATTGATGGTGAAGATTAATCCGGCTTAGGAATAAGTTAAGGATTTCAACGGCTAAGAGGAGCGCAAGATTGGTTGTTGTTCACCCTTGATTCACGCATGGATGTATTATCAAGGCATGCACAAGTAGCTAGAGTTTCGACTTAGGGATAAGAAGAAACCATTGAAGAACGCTCCGCCGAACCTTGAAGTTGCTGCCCAGACGCCCAAGTAGTTGCCCAGCTAGTCGCCCAGGCAACCATCGATTAGTTGCCAAGGCAACCCCGCTGTGCAAGTTGCCACGACAGCTGAGTTGCCCTTGCACTCTTTTACCAAGACGATCCAATCGGCTATCACTCCTCAACTCACGATAACCTGGCCTATTCTATCTCATTTGATTACTTATTATTTTACTTTATTGCTTTCTAGTTAGTTATTAGTTAAAACTCCTACAATCTTCTACTTGTGTTTTCTTTTACTTTTTACAGTACAAGAGATTAGATTCTTGAAGTAGCACCAATCCCTGTGGAGACGATATCTTTTATACTATAACTTGCGACGTGTACACTTGCACAATTGCGGAGCACTTATTACGTGCAACAAGTTTTTGGCGCCGTTGCCGGGGATTGGCAATAGCGACTTTGTTTTTATTTTCTTGCATTTTTTATTTTTCTTGTTTAAGATTCAAAGGGTTAACAAACTTTGGTTTTGCATTGGTATATGACCAGGGCGAGACCGATTACACCAGAATATCCCTTTGATCCAGAAATCGAACGAACTTTGCAATGACTTAGACAAAGGTTAAGAGTACCAATGGCTAATCAAGATGGCAATATGAATCAAGATGTTCCAGCAGGAGGATGAGTGATTCTTGCACGAAACAGAACTATTCGAGACTATCTTGAACAAGATCTTGAAGGACTTAATCCAGGAGTTGTCACGCCTGAAATTAAAGCCGACCACTTTGAGTTGAAACCGGTGATGTTTAATATGATCAACACAATTGGTCAATTTGGCGACTCAGCAACTGAAGATGCACGATAACATTTTAAATATTTCCTTGAGATTTGCAACTCATTCAAAATACAAGGAGTCACCCCTGATGTTTTACGACTAAGATTATTCCCCTATTCATTGAGGGATAGGGCAAAAGCATGGTTGAATAGTATTCCTGCCGGATCAATAGGATCTTGGACTGATCTTTGTCGTGATTTCCTTGCTCGATTTAATCCTACAAACTTGACTAATAAGCTTCGTAACAAAATTACTTCTTTTCGACAAGCAGATGATGAATCCATGTACGAGGCTTGTGAGCGATATAGAGAACTTCTGCACAAATTCCCCCTATACGGATTCCCAATATGGACACAAGTAACAATGTTTTACAACGCTGTGAATACACCAACAAGGATGATGCTAGATGCCTCGGCAAACGGCATACTCCTAGATAAGTCGCCGAAGGAAGCAATGCAAATTCTAAACAGGCTTGCCAAGAATGATTATCAATTCCCCTCTGCTAGAAGATGAGGAGTTAGATGCCAAGCCACAATACATGAACTTGGATCATCATACTCAATTTCGGCACAATTGGCCACTTTAACCAAGATGGTCCAGAACATGCAGAAACCAAACAACACACAGGAGGTCAAGGTTATATATTACTTTTGTGAGTTATGTGGTGGTAACCATGATTCTTCTGAATGTATGCAGAATCCGGAGTCCGGCTTCTATGTAGGGAATTACAACCGGAACAACAATGTGATGTCCAATACATATAATCCAGCTTGGAAGAAGCACCTAAATTTTTCATGGAGTAATCCCAACAATGCTCTAAACCAAAACAATCAGAATACACAAGCATCGGGATTCCAGTAGAATATGCCACGGCAATAGTTGCCGCAGCAACAACCGACAACATCTAGTTCTTTGGAAAATTCTCTCAATGCTTTTATGTTGAAAACTGAATCTTATATGGCTGAGAATAGTAACTTCATTAAAAGAACTGATGCTTTTATTAACATGACCGAGATGAGATTGCAAAACCAAGAGGCGACAATCAAATCATTGGAAAATCAAGTCGGACAATTTGCTCAAAACCTGAATACTAGACCGAAATGAGGTTTACCTAGCGATACTGAAGTCGTAAGAGGAACTGTTCATGAGCAATGTAAGGGGATCACCACTAGAAGTGGCCAACAACTTAAAGAGACTCAAGCTCGCTCATCAAACAAAACTCCACAAAAAGATCAAGACGAATCCAGTGGAAAAGCCTCAGATGATGAACCAAGAATTGTCGCGGCAACCAGCAATAAGCATGCCTCGACAACCGGCGATAAGGATGCCTCGGCAACCAACGATAGGCATGCCATGGCAACCCCAGTTGATGATGCCTCGGCAACTCCAGTTGCCCCGGCAATGCCATCAATCAGGTTCCAGACCAATAAAAGAATCGAAGATATCTGACTTCCACCACCATTCCCACAAAGGTTGAAGCGACAAAAGCAAGAATATAAATTCAAGAAGTTCCTTGATATCCTAAAGCAAGTCCACATCAACTTGCCATTGGTTGAGGCGATTGAAAAAATGCCGAACTATGCCAAGTTTCTTAAAGACATTGTGTCCAAGAGAACAAGGCTAAGAGAGTTTGAAACAGTTGCCGCAACAGAGGGATGCATGGCCATGTTGCACAATTGCATGCCACCCAAGTTGAAGGATCTCGAAAGTTTCACAATACCATGTTCCATCGGAAACCACTATGTCGAGAAAGCATTATGTGACCTTGGAGCCAGCATAAACTTGATGCCTAAATTGGTTTTCCAGAAACTAGGAATCGGGAAGGCAAGACCTACAATAGTTATGCTACAGCTAGCCGACAGATCCTATGTGCATCCAGAGGGAAAAATCAAAGACATACTGGTAAAAGTTGATAAATTTATTTTTCCTGCTGACTTTATTGTTTTGGATTGTGAAGCAGATGAACATGCACCTATCATTCTCGGGAGACCCTTCCTAGCAACAGGGAGAACCTTGATCGATGTTGAAAAGGGAGAACTCACAATGAGGGTGAATGCCAGCAAGTTAAATTAAATGTGTTCCAAACACTAAGGCATGCCGATGATCCGGAAGAATGCCAACTTCTTCATGCCACGGCAGAGTTTAACTTCGACGAGGAATTTAGTTGCCTCAAAAACTACATTGTCGATCAAGAGGAACCTGAGGAGTATGAAGAACCGATCGATGAGGAACAACAAGAAGAGGAAAATTGGTTAGTCAATCGACCAGGTACATACTTTGAACCACTGGATTACTCAGGTAAGGAAGGTAAACTCGAAAAGCCCTCAATTGAACAACCACCGATTCTTGAGTTGAAACAATTGCCAGGGTAACTAAAATATGCTTACTTGGGAACCGATAATACATTGCCTATAATTATTTCCTCTAAGTTATAGCCTGATCAGGAAATGAAGCTGATCAAATTTTTGATGCTACACAAGAAGGCAATAGGGTGGACAATGGTCGACTTGAAGGGAATTAGCCCGGCAGTGTGCATGCACAAGATTTTGTTGGAAGATGATCACAAACCTTCGATTGAGGCCCAGAGGAGACTGAATCATGCCATGAAAGGGGTTGTAATGAAAGAAATCATCAAGTGGCTTGACGCCGACATTATATACCCTATCTCTGATAGTGCATGGGTAATTCTGGTACAATATGTACCAAAAAATGGAGGTATAACGGTGGTAAGTAATGAAAACAATGAACTCATTCCAACCAGGACTATGACCGGTTGGAGGGTTTGTATGGATTATCGAAAGCTAAACAAAGCCACTAGGAAAGATCATTTCCCATTACCCTTTATTGATCAAATGCTTGACCGTCTTGCAGGTAAACCATTTTATTGTGTGAAGGTATATTGACAATTAACTTAAGGATGAGTCTACCACGTGCGTCGCACACCGCTGAACACTACTAACGCTGAACACCATTAAATATTTTAATAAAGATTAAAAATCTTAAGGACTAGACTTATAATTAAAATTATTTTAAAAGAAAATTTAAATTTAATAAATATTTTATATTTCTTTATAATATTTTTAATTATTAGAATCAAATTTCTCAAAATCTCCTTAATATCAAAAACCTAAACCTAACCCCTTTATTTCTTTTCTGCCGCCACCGCATTACACTAATAAATAACCACTTTTCTAAACAGGTATTTATCTGAGTATATATAAATACATATATCGCATAAAAATATTTTTTTTGAAGAGCTTAATGTCTCTCCACCTTCTTTCCATGAAGTTGCTAGATTTAGCTGGTGCAGCATAAACACCGCATTTGAAATACATATTTCCCTTTATATCAAAAAATCAGATCGTAAATGGACTGCGGCGACGGTAGAAAAGAAATAAAAGAGTTGGGTTTAGAGTTTTCAATATTAAAAAAATTTTAAAAAAATTTATTCTAATATAAATAAAAAATAAAATAAAAAATATTAATTTTTAATTTTCTTTTGAAATAATTTTTATTATAAGTCTAGTCCTTAAGATTTTTATTAAAATATTTAATAGTGCTCAGCGGTGTTCAGCGTTAGTGGTGTGCGACGCCCGTCGTAGAATTTTCCTTAACTTAAATATATAATGTGCAATAAATTTGTTACAAGAGTGACGTAAGATAGAACATCATGCTTTAATGGTAAACAAAGGAAAAAAGTAAAAATATAAGGAATGAAATTCATAATAATATGTAGAGTTAATTGCACTATACATTCTTAAATTATGACCCTCATTTTAAATTGATCTTTAAATTTTAAACATTTAAATTTCAACCTCAAACTATGATCTCGCTCTAAATTGGTCCCAAACTATTGAACATTTCATTTTCATCCCCAAATTATGACTCTCATTCTAAATTGACCCCAAACTTTTGAGCGTTATAGTCTCATCCCAAAATTATCAGTATATGCTAATCATATCCATGTTAATAAAACCACATAAAAATTGTTAATTTTCATGTAGATATTGGTGTGTGTTATGTAATAATATAATGTGACATAAACGATAATATGAGGATGAAATTAGAACGTCTAAAAGCTTGATAATCAATAGAATAAAGGTCATAGTATGAAGATGTATGATGCAATTAACTCTAATATATTATCTGTAGCTTAATTAGATTATATATTTTTTTCCTTTTTAATCATTTATTTCTTACCAAACGAGTTAATAATGTAAGGGTTATAAAATAAAAATGATGAGTTTTTTCGGTGGAGATGATGCAAAAAAACAAGTTATTATAATTGATATTATTAGAATGACTTAATTCATGCTTCCTTCCTAATACCCACACTTATTGCTAATACTATTGATTCCACTTCTCACATTTACATTATGGCATAACCGCTAATCCATTAGATTATATTCAAGCAAATTGATAATCTACAACTTGCTTTCCTAATAGTTTAATTCATGTCTTGTAAAAAGCTTATTCATTAGCCATTATTAATTTTAATAATCATCTACCTGCATGGTGTTAAATGTCCGCAATTAATGATATGAAAATAATATGTAATTTGTTGGATAGTTCCAAGCCCACTCGATGTACCGTTTATATTTTTTATTACATTGTAGTATCTGTTTATACATTTTATTAATCCTTTGACAAGGTATAGACACTTTGCACACACATGTGCTCGAACTTGAATCTCCTAAGACGGAAATTATCTTTTTTTCCACTGGAGCTACTCACTGGATTCCAATGTACAATTTATATGTAACGTATTGTAAATGTATAATTTTATGTAGTGGTTGATCAAGTTTATAGTGTATTGAAAAAGAATATTGTTTCAATCTTGATTTTATTAAATCTCGAGTCCAAGTTTAAATAATCTATCATTTTCTCTTTATAAGAAGAAAACTTTATTATATTGGCAATTAAGTGTATTTTTTATACAATGTCTAAATTATGACTCAATTGACAATTAAATGAAATATTTCAATATTAAAAAATATGATTTTTTCTATAAATTTAATTTAGAAATAGGGTTGAAATGTTTTTTTTCTGTCATGACAAATACGAGTAAATTATACCACCAAAGAGCTCTAATATTTTTGTGATCTGTTATACAAGGTTTTTTAAGGAATACTTTCACAGTAAAATGATATTGTGAGTGTCAATATATATATATATATATTATACAACTAATTAATATTTAAAATTTGAAGTTCCGCAACATTCATTTGCTTGATTTAATAAAAGCTAGACTATTGACTATTGAGGCAAGTAGAAACATTTTAAAGAAATCATTAGAAAATACTTCAAGAATAATTTTGAAGTTAAGAGTAATATATTTACTCATTTGTAGTATTAAAAAAACGATAAAAACTTAATGAATTATTATATTTAATATAATTATCCGGTTTTACTAATAAAACTAATAACTAATTACTAATAATTATTTGTTCTATCCTCATTAAATTCATTACTTATCGACTCTTTAAAAGTAAAAAAAAAAATAAACTTTGATTATTATTTAAATATTTTAATTAATCAAATTTTATAATATATATTTAAAAAAATACTTAATTGACCAATAGGGTTAGTCAAGTGGTAAACAACTTGATATCTCTTAAGCATGTTTCGAGTTCGAGGATTTACGTATGCAGAAATAATATATAATTTCAAATGTTTATTGTTAATAAAATTTAAATAATAATGAATTAAAGTTAAAAAAGTAAAAAAAAAAATACAATTCTAATGGTATATAAGGAATATTTGAGGACTAAAAAAATAAAATAATTGAGTCATTGACTTTCAAAGGTCCACTATTGGTGCACAGAAAAACATGCACGCATCATTTGTTGATTTGTTGCTCAAGGCGTGATGGAGATGGTTAATAATTACTGCAATTTCCATGTCTTTTCCATTACCTTGTGGCTCTTTCTAGCAGTATTATTCAGCAATGCTGGCTAATCTCTATGCTTTAAATAAATGAATAATTTTTGCCTTTTGCTTTTTAAGATTATTATGTAATGTAAGTTTTATTTTTAAAACATTAAAGATAACAAATTAATTTAACATCTGCAGTATTTAATATAAAAATCTTGTTATATATAATAATGTAATAATCAACCCTTAAGAAATATTAGTGTTGGTGTATTTATGTAAACAGTAAGAGGGAGGATGGTTTGGTTCTGGTTTATATGTCCCCTTCAGGAATAATCATGCCAATTATGACAGTAATTATAAGATTAAGAAACGAGAACAAATAAAGGGCAGGAGATTATTAGTGGAATTTGGAATGATTGGGTATTGCCAAAACAATTTCAATTTCATCTCCATAATTAATTTTCACGATTATGTGCCTGATTCTCCTGCCAATTAAGCTACATCTTTGGCATATATACCTATGGGGCCAACCTACCAATTTGTTATAGATTTTTTCAATTGACTTCAAGTTATTAATGAATATTTTTCGTATTTTGGTTTAAATCTATAAAATAATTTTTATTAATATTATATTTAAAAATACAAGTAAATAAATAGAAGCTTTCCGACCCTAGAAGTTGACCAGATTTATTTGTGAAGTCCATGCATGCAAATGCTAATGCAGGCTGGTTGAAGTTAGAATGTGACATGACATGGCAAACATAAGTTGAACTTGTTTTCTTGTCTGTAATAATAATAATAATAATAATAATAATAATAATAATAATAATAATAATAATAATAATAATAATAATAATAATAATAATAATAATAATAATACTCTAGAAATGGAGGCATGATTCCACATTTTACACGCCGCTGATGATCATCAATTATAAGCCAAACAACATGGTTGTGTTTGAATTCAGGTTCATGCTGCATGTTGAAAAATACCATTTTCTTCATTGAAATAATTAATGTAATCAAAGATTTTGATAAGTCGACATTAATTACGCCCCAGCTTTAAAAAATAAGAGTGGGAAATGAGGTGTGGAACAGGAGCAGGTGATGCAACCATGGCCGAAGCTGTTGCTGATGCAGGTGCTCATGTTGTTTTAATGATAATATATATATATATATATATATATGAAGAAGCTTTTAAGACATTATCAATCTAAACCATCAAATCTCATTTCCTAAAAGTTGTTCAAAGATCATTTTCTTATAATTAAAGCAAAATTTTCTTAACAATAGATAGGGCCCTATGCCCCCACACCACTAAAAAAGTTTAAAAAAATGCTGCAAAATTATTGTTGCTATAATTAGTATCTAGAGGATTACAGTTTTCATACGTAGAGCTCAAGGTATTTGAAAGCAGAATATATATATAATATGATTAATACGGTACAAAGTCACCTACAAGGGTCATACGTCTCTGAATGTTAATTATATCCACATCGCTCCACCTGCGTTCATCCATTTTGGAAATGCATGGATTGGTTCTGGTTTTGTCATTCAGACTTCAAGTTAAGGTTATTTTGGCATAGGATAATTTTGATTTATATTTTTCATTTGAGTTTAAATTATTCAGACTTCTAGTTTGTGAATTCAACTAATTCACGTTTCATAATCAAATCAAACATTGAATATTGACTTTAGATTTTGGAAGTCACTATAAAGCCTGGGAGATGGCCCCATCAACGAAACAAACAGATACGAAAACACTACTTCTTTTCTTTTTTTCTGACTAGACAACCAGGTTGCCTTGTCTTTTGCTTTTGCTTTTGCTCAAAGGTCCTGAAGTCTTGAAGGGTACTCTCCTGATCTAAATGAGATTGCCTTTTGCAATTGTCCGTGTCTCAACTGTTACAAAAGGGATTGGCAGTGCCCTGCACAATTCACCTCTATTATATTACTATTATTTCTCAAGGTACATCATTTTAAGCTATGTTGCACTGATACAGATACAGGTACAGGGACGAGAAACAACAATTTCTAAAATTAAAGTGTACGGGTACAATAAGAGTACGGCATATAAAATAATTTTTAAAATTCTAAATAGATATAAAAAATCATAATATTCATTAAAGTTCATACTAATAAATATATTAGTAATAATATAAATATATTAATAATAATATAACAATTAATATATAAAATATTTATAAATAAACATAAAATAAAGTCAAGTATACAAATTCAATCTATTTACATATTTATTAAATCCAAGATCCATCACATATTAACCCACTTAAATTCAGTCCATATCCTATTTAACTCCTGGCCCATTGAGCCCAAAAATTAAATCACTCTTGACTAACCTAAGAGAACACTAAACCTAAACCCTAACAGCAACAGCCAACCCTCACAATCTGCCGCCGTGCCTCTCATCTCTTCAAACTTTACTTTCAATCTTCCATGTCATTTTCCGACAAAACTTCGATCAACCACTTGTCGTTTCCGTTTTATTCACCGCCTCTTCCATTGTGATTGTTGTCCCTTCGCGACCAAACCCCTCGCATCAGTTCTCCTTCACTGTTCGTCGTTTGCGAGGAACGACATCAAGACCGTCCGTCGTCGCCGTTTGGTTCACGTTCCAGTAACTATGCTGGGGACGCATGAGAAGACCAAAGGCCGTCCCCGAAACGTCCTCAGAACTATTCCAACCGTCCCCGATCACTTTCAACCGTACCCCATCCACGTCGGACGTCCCCGGTATGTACCCGTACCAAAGATGTTTCGGGTACTTGAAGCGGCATAGAGTTGCCGTACCCGTGCTTCCTAGATTTCAAGTATAAAGAAGATTGGAGTTGTCCGACAAAGCAGTAACCGTCATGAAGAAGCAATCCTTCTGGGATTATGTTTCTCGCATATTCATAATCTTTTGACAAGATACACCATACACGTAAAGTATTTTGAACTCAAATCTCGTAAAATAAATAGTTTTTTTTACCGGAACCACTTGAATATTAAATCATGTGAAAAACAAAAAATATATCTGATTGAATGTTGTTTTCTGTATCAGGATGCTAGGAAAAAGGAATTACATCTATAGTTACGGAGCTATACAGTAATTCAGGGTCAGTTGTCGCTATTTTTTTTGGTACTATACATGTATAGAGATATTTATTTATTTAGACCTCCAACTTTGTTTTATTTAGATTTTTTGACCTATCTTATGATCACAATCTTAACCTTTTAATAATGTACACAATGAATATTAGGAGTGTGCGTTCGGTTAATTTGGTTAACCGATTGAACCGAATTACCTAAAATCCATTAACAGAAAATTATGCTAAATGATCTTTCTAGTCATTGAATTTCCTTTTATGTTGATTTGATAAAAGTTTAATGACCATTTTATAATATATCAAAAGATTTAATGATCATTTTATAATTTGTAAAAGTTTAATGACCAAAAATATATATATATAATATATAATTAATTCGGTTAATTAACCGGTTTCGAACCTAATTAACCGATAACTGAACTTTTTTTTAAAAAATAATCGTTAACCAAACTTAGCTAAAATTAACTGACTGAATTAACCGAAAAAATTCGGTTAAGTCGATTAATTCGGTTAAAACCGAATATTGCACACCCCTACCGTACATGCAAATCACTCAAATTTAATCACCTAAAAATAACGATACTTCCTTTTTCCATGGAACAATTTCTCTCCCGTGTCCTTCCCAACTGACTTGATATTCATCTTCTAAGCGCAAGCAGCTAGCCATTGCATTAACCTTTATCTAGTTCCCAATCACCAAAGCTCACTTTACCGCGCTTCGTCCAACTAAAAAAAATTATTATTTTATATATATATATTTTTTGATAAAAACATTTCATGCATTAATGGTGAAAATAAAAAGGTTTTACAAGTATTTTAGCTTTAGGGTTTATGATTTACGAGTTTAGATTTAGGAATTTAAGATTTAGAGGTTTTAGTTAGAATTTAGGTTTTAGGGTTTAGGATTATGTTAGGGATTTAGGTTTTAACTTTAACCCTAAACCTTAAATTCTACCACAAGCTGTTGGGCTCGATGAAACAACCGAAATTGCTTGCCAAGTAGTGGAAAAGTTGCTATCGAGTGATTTTTGTGGGAAGCAAATAGATAGAAAATTGACACAAGAATTTTAGACTGGTTCGGCTTTCTAACCAAATCCTACATCAACTACTTTAGCTTCCCAACTAAGGATTTCCCAAATCCACTAAAGAATTTCTTCCCTTTTACAAGGCTTAGGAGACAACCTTTACAACCTAGACTCAACTACCAAGTCTAGCATCCAAAGCTCACAACCCAAGCTTTGGGAATCCTCTCAACAAGAGAAAAATAAAAGCAAACAAGAAATTTCTCTCTTACGTAGATGTTTGCACTCTTGCTCTCACCCAAATTCTAGAACACTTGAGCATACATTGACAAATTTAGCTCACAAGTGTTTGACTATACAAAAATATACAATTTTAGCACTAAGAAACTTTTTGAATCATAGACATGTTGATCATTAATTGTTCCAGGTGCTTGAAGGGTCCTTTTATACTCCCAAATGATTTCCTAGCCGTTGGAGACCATTGGGGATGATTTGAAGCCGATGGAGACTTTATTTCCCGTGGTAAATGCAGTTCTGGAGATGTCCGTATCGATACACGGGGTAGCCGTATCGATACGCCTTTTTCAGAAACTAGCCATTATGCTCGCCCAGCCTTGGTGTATCGATACACCTTTGGAGCGTATCGGTACGGTGTATCGGTATGCTATAGCCCGTATCAAACAGTGTGCCGATACGGTGTATCGGTACGTTGCAAGGAAATAGCCGTTGGGGGGTTTTGAACTAGCCGTTGGGGATTTGAAAATATAGGGTATCGGTACGCCTATACGCGTACCGGTACGACCCTCTCCGTATCGATACGCCTAAGCTTGTATCGATACGGGGTGTAATCGTATCGGTACGGACATGCTGAAAACTTGAGTTTGGCTACTTTTAAACATTTTAAACACTTTCAAAACCTTTTGAAAACTTCTCAAACATATTTTTAAGTTGTTTGGACTTAAAAACATTTTTGAAATCTTTTCAATTTAGTCCAAAACTATTTTTAAATTATTATATCAAAACAAATATCCTAACACAAACCTCAAATCATAAACACCTATACTTGAACTCCTAAATCATAAAACTTAACTGAACCCCTAAACTCTAAAATTAAGACTCTTATAAAAAAAATTGTTTCCACCGCCAGTACATGTATAATTATCCATATTTTAATATTTTTATATATATTTAGTATATTTATTAAATTGAATTTCAATGCAAATACTTGTAATTATACATATATGGTATTAACTAACCATTGTAATTTGTTTGCCCGATGAATTAAGTTTAATTGAGAAACTCAATAGTCAGTAACACTCTTTCAGTTTTTAGGGGAGGGTGGGGAAGAAATTTTTAAATTAACTAAAATATCAGTTATTTTTAACATTTTATTTTTTGAATAGATTTTTAACATATTATTGATTTAACATTTAAAATTAATTTTTATAAAACAATTCTTTTATAAATGATAATAGTATTTTTTTATTATTTTAGATAGAAATTCACTCATATATGAAAATTGATTAATCTAATACTTCATATTTAAAAAATTTTAGATGTCAATTAGTTTGGTTGAATTGGCATAGTCATTGGTACAACATATAGAAAGATGCGAGTTCGACTATATTTTAGCGTTCAATATTTTTCTATCAGGGGCGTCCCTGAGGGTGGGCCATAAAGGAGACGGCCCAGGGCCCACCTCTATCAAGGGCCCACTGCTCATAATTACAAGTGTTTGATTTTAATAATAATTTATTTTTTCTTCAATATTTATTATTAGGATTCAATTTTTTAATACTTGTTATTATGGGTCTATTATTAAAATTTATTTTTTTCAATAATTGTTATTAGTGATTCATTTTTTTAATATTTGTTATTAGGTGTACTCTTAAAATTCAATTTTTTTAATATTTGTTATTATTGGTCCAATTTTTTACAATATGTGTTATTAGAGGTCTAATTTTTTTTCTAATACTTGTTATTAGGGGTCTACTCTTAATATATATATATATATATATATATATTAATATTTGTTATTAGGGTTTTAATTTCTTTTTTGCAATATTTTTATTAGGGTTCATTTTTTTCAATATTTGTTAATAAGTACATACAGTTTTTGATAGAAATTATATTTTTAATACTTATTATTTTTAATAGGTACATACTAATAACATTTATTTTTTCAATTACTTGTTATTAGAGTCCCGATTTTTTTCTTCTAATATTTGTTATTAGGAGCATACTTTTAAAATTTATTTTTTAATACTTATTATCAGGGGTCTAATTTTGAGGTTCGTCCATAAGCCACCAAAATCTCTGTATCCTATTTATGGGGAGAGTTATGAGTAGTGAAGACATTGTACCAAATATATGTTAAAAAAATCCCTAGATAAATTATAATAATACTTTTTTATTGTTTTACATAGAGATTCGTACTAATAGAAACTTATTTAAATTGATTAACCTAATTTGACATTTAAAAATAATTTTAAAAAATAAAAAATAGAAAAGTTTATAAAAAATTAAAATACTTTTATATGAAATTGATTAATTAAACCGTGTAGACTAAGAATTCTTTTAAGACTATGAACGTAAATTGATTGAAATAGTTTGATATTTAAATATAATTTTTAATAATATATCTAACAAATTTATCTTACACCTTAATAATTAGATGTATATGCAAATGAACAAAACTCTCATAGCGAACGCATGAGTAAACTCTTGTATCAAATTAGTAAATTTAAGAGTAAAGTACACAAATGATCTTTTTATGTTAAAAAAGTACACAAATGGTCTTTGAACTACGTCAAAAATGATTTTTTTGGGCATTAAACTTTTAAAAGTTACAAATTGTACATTAAATTTTGGATTTCGTTACAAAATGAGCACTACGCCGTTAGTTGTCATTAGGAGTGTAAAAAATTGATCCAACCTAAAAACCAACCCTAGTATGAACTGATTGTGACTGAGGTGGTGATGACTCGAACTCAATCTGACTCCGACCTAATATTGACCCGAACCCAAGTTGAACCCATAATTTTGGATCTAAACTAAACCTTTATCCAACTTGAGAACGACTTAAACCCGAATTAAACCCGCTAACGTGATATCCGAACCCGACCTGATATGAACCCGAAACTAAAATTAACTTATCTAATACCTTATATAACTTGACTTGAAACTACTGGAGATCCAATTTAACTCGACATGTTACCAACCCAACCTGTTATAGACCTCACATGTTATAGACTAGACTTGTTAGTTGACCTAAACTAATATTGACATGACATGTAATTAATTAACTTAAAGATATTGACTAATTGACTTAATGTATTTTTGTTTAATGTTTACTAAGTATTTGTTTTAATCGAAAATTCTGATATTTTTACTTCACTATTATTGCAAGATATTGATTGTTAAAATTTTGTAAACTTATTTTCTTATAATTATTTCAAAAATCATATAAAATTAATTGTCACGCACAATACTTTTTCACTGAATGTGACAATTATTTTTTTCATGAAAAATTGAAAACATAACTCCCCTATATTCCATATGTTCTAAATTTGTTGAATTACTTGAATATATACTTGAGAAAATTGTGATTATTTTTAAGGAAGCAAACTAAATTCTAATATACCTATAACTTGAGGAAGTTTTAATTTGTTAAAGTTACTTCTTGATGTGCATGCAACAATATATATTAAGGAAGCAAATGATCTTCTAAAGACAATACTATCTTATTTTTTAAATCCTGGAAACCAAACAAAAAATCCATTAATCAACAACCAAAAATCCAAGTGAACAAACAATATCACTAAATACTGAAGTAAATATATATAAAAAGCACATACAATATTATTAACCTTAAACTAGAAGTGACTATTCTTCTAATTCAGAAATGGAAGAATTTTTAACTAGACAAAGATATTCTTCATCCTTTTTCTCCAGTTCAAAATTATGCAACGAACTATGGGTTGTTACAAAAACTTCAACATTTCTAGATAAGAGTTTAGCTCTTAACATGTTCAAAATTCTACCCTCGTGCTAAAAGAAGATTCAGAGGCAATAAAAGTAATTAGAATGACTAAAATATCTCTAACCATGCAAGAAAGTGCTGAATAAAAAACACTTTATATTTTTTTATACTTTAAAATATTAAACTCAACATCTTCGGTGCAAGGGGTAAATTATCGTAGGAGTCAACATTAGTTTTCCACTCCTATAAGCCTTTGAATTATCATTAAATTCTAACATGTAAAAATGTTAAAAATCAATTAAAGATGTGCAATACAGAAACTTATTTACATGGTCATTATGAAAAAAATGAGTTGAAATAAATTAGATTTTTAAATGGGCGAGATGGACAAGAACTTGACCGACTTCTATTTGGAGATATGCTACATTAGACAAAAGAAGAAGAAGAAGAAAAATGAGCAAATTTGAATAAAAATTATATAAATCAAGAAACTTATTATGTACGAAGCTTACCCTCTATTGAACCTCGTGTTCAACATAAAGGACATTGTACAACTCTTTTAGAAATTAAAGTTTATACCGAGGATCAATCAATACATCAAAAGAGATAAGTGTTGTTTGATCAGACCAATACTTCTCATAAATCAAGCATAGTCATGTAATTGTAGAAATGCCCTCACAGAGATCACTAAAAGCATCGCACAACAACTTTTCAGTTACACGAACGTTAGCCGAGTAAAAGTTAGATGTGAGATACTTAGATCTCGAGAACAACATAGTAATTTCATAAAAAAGTTCAAAAAATCACAAGTTATTTAAAAAGTTTTTCACTCATCATCATTAATTAAAGCCAAGTAATTTTCCTATTGAAAAATAAGTTTTTGATAGATTTAGCATCAATTGTCCTAAGGATCATTGAGTGAGTAGAACCCCATCAAGTAGGAAAATGAAACAATAATTTATGGCGAAAAGAAAATTTGTAATTTTAAACAGCTAATTCAATGATACAAAGTCTGGGATTAAAAGAATCAATAAACTTAACTAATTCATGCAATTTTATAATAAAAGAATCACTTACCTTCCAACCTTTCTTAACTATCAAATTCAAAATATTGATAGTACAACTTATATAAAAAAATACTCACTTTTACATGGAAGAGGAGAAATGACATGCAAATCATCTTTAGGATGCTTAATCATTTTCTTATTTGTAGATGCATTGTCAAGGGTTATGGTAAAAACTTTCTTTTCAAGACTCCACTTTTATAACATCTTTTTTCAAAAATTTGAGAATTGACTCACTATCATGGAGCGGAGGGAACGATGAAACATTTCAATATTTTAGACTAAAAGTTTCAGTTATTATCTGCATAATGTGTAATAAAAGAAAATAAGAACGTGAAGTGCAGGTAGACCATACATCACAAGTAAAAAAAATATTACTTGAAACAGAATGTAGGAAATCAAGTAGCAATTTTTATGCTTGTCATGTGTTGGAAAAGACATGATAAATTGGGAGCTTTGACTCATATTTTTTATGGGTAAAGGTAGAGATTCGAATGATGAATTTATTGATTCATATTCTATTCCATGAGACCTTTACAATGGTATCTCATATGCTTAAAATGGTTGAGTGGTGAATGAGAAATTAATGCTCAAAGTAGGGTACTTGTGAATTGTGTAAGGAAAATAAAAAAAAAACTCATATCTCACATTGGTAGGATAACAAGTATGGAAAATATTTATATATACCAACCCACTTGCTAGTCACTGAAAGACTTGGATTGAGACTGTGCATCACGCGCAGGCGCAAAGGATGCAAATCAAAGCTTGTTGAACCTGTCAGGGTTGGGGGCGCACCCACACGACGTGGGAAATGTGAATTTTCAAATCAGTCGGGCCCTTCAGGGGCTGCAGATAATATCCACTACAAATGATTTTTTCCTTAAATGTGGCATATTTTTTAATATTTCGAATTAAAATGATAAATATATTATAAGATAATGTACTAATGCGGTTATTTTGAATTCTAATATTAATTTGATAATGCCTTAAAGTTCACGAATATATATCCGATTATATATGGTATTAATGACCTTAATTTCGGAATACATTATTTCTATTTCTTCTCTTATGTGAAACTCCTATAAATACTATGTAAACCTATTAGGTTAAACACAACTCAAAAATATTTTTCTTCTCCTTTAGTTTTTTGTGATAGACAAAAGAAAGGTTATAGTTCGAGATCTTTACAGCTGTGTTACTGTAGTTGATCATCTTTTTGTTTTATGCTAGGAGACAAACGACTGACGATCTCAAGCACCAAACTGTGTAGCTACAAGCCTCACTCATTTCTAATCATTTTTTCTATCTACATTCAAGTATTTATTTCTATGTTGTGTTTCTTTCAATTAATTAATAAGGATTTTTTTATTTTTTCATCTTGGATTATTATAATTTATAACAATCTTAAGAAAATTCTTCTTCTACCTTTCTTCTAATTCGAGACAAACCGAAAACTCTTATGAAATTGAGATAGTAAATAAATACATTTTTCGGGATTTATCTTGCCGTTTGAACGAGTTTGCTTGATCTCAAAGTAGAAAAATCTGTTCAACAAAAATTGTCATGGGAAATAACATTGGTTAGTGATTTTATTTTATAACTTTCATTCCGTCTGTTAACAAAATCGAAAATAAAAGATAACTAAGTTTCTATTTATTAGAATTATTACTAATTCTTATTCTATTTTTTAATAGAACAATTATTACGGGAGACACCACTGTTTCACTCAGCTCGAATGCTAAAGTGTTGATCCCAGCTTAGACTTCGAAGCAAGTTCTGAATCTGAACCTAACCAAAGTGATAGTTAGCCACAATGAGAAGCCTATGAATTTTTTTGGACCGAATTTCAAGACATGGCAACACAAGACGTTGTTCTATTTGACCGTGCTGAACTTGGTCAAGTTCTTGTAGGAAGATCCTCCAACTGTTAAATAGGAAGAGGGAGAAAAGAGGTAGACTATATTATCGCCTTCAATATTGTTGAAGCTTGCAAGAATTCTGATTTCTTATGCCGAGACTATATCCTTAATGGATTAACGGATTCACTGTATCCGGTGTATGTTGTTTATGAAACGACTAAAGAATTGTAGGAGACATTGGATCCTAAATACAAATTCGAAGATGCTAGAGCTAAAAAGTTTTTAGTTGCCAAATTCTTGAATTACAGTATGATTGATTTTGACTAGAAATCCTCTACCCCTTTTGGTGCTCCTATATGTCCCATAATAAAAATTAGGTTAGGGTTTAAAAAATTTAGGATAGGGTGTATTTTTTAGGGCATAGGGTTTAGAATTTAGTGTTAGGGCTTTAAATTTAATTTTTAGTGTTTTTTGGTGTTAGGGCATAGAAAGGGACATCGAAAAGGGGCAAATAATTTTTTTCCATTGATTCTAAACTGGTTGTAGGTCAAGTGGAGGAACTTGAACTGATTTTTCATGGAATCCTTGCTGAAGGGATAGTCATAAGTGAATCCTTCCATGTGGCAACCATTACTGAAAAGCTACCTCTGGATGGAATGACTTTAAAAATTACCTGAAGCACAAAAGATAGAAAATGACAATGGGGGAATCGATTGTCAAACTTTGAATAAAGGAGGATAATAGTGGCAATTCCAAAAATCTCAACAAAGACAACTTCAAAGAGGCTAAGGAAAACGTGGTAGAAGTTAAGGACTTCAAGAAGAAGAAAAACCTAAAAATAGGTCGAAGTTGGAACCTAAAAGTGGAATTTCCACGAAGGAGAAATTTCAAGAAATGTGATACAATTGTAGCAAGGTGGGGCACAAGTCTTTTGAATGCAGACATCCATAGAAAGCCAAACCTCACGAGGCCAATGCTGTGGAAGGAATTGTTAAGGACATGGAGGACTTGGATCTATGTTCTGTGATCTCTGAAGTCAACCTGGTTGATTCTAACCCAAGAGAATGGTGGCTTGATATTGAAGCCATGCGTCATATTTGTTACAACAATATCTTTTTTTAGTTGATAGCTTACAAAAATGGAGATAAGCTCTACATGGGCAATGCTGCGACTTTCAAGATCAACGGGGAGGGAATTGTTGTCTTAAATATGACTTCTAGCAAAGAAATCAAGCTACATAATGTGTTGTATGCGCCTGACATACGCAAAAACCTTGTTTCTGGGACAATCTTAAGTGTTTAAGGCTTTAGAGTGATGTTTGAATCCCAAAATCTGATTTTGTCTAAGTGGGGAATGTTTGCAGGTAGGGGATATGCATTGAATGATACAAGGAAACTCAATGCTATCTCTATAAAGGCCAAGAAAATGAATAAGAATATCGTTTCTTCTTCCGTTTATATGCTTGAGTCACTTCATTTATGGTGGGGTAGACTTGGACATGTTAATTACGATACTTTGCGTATATTAATTAACTTGGAACACATCATTCGTTTCGTATTAATTATAAACATAAATGTGAAACATGTGTGAAGGCAAAATTAACAAGGTCTTCATTTCAAACTATTGAAAGAAATAACCAACCACTTGATCTAATACATAGCGATATTTGTAACTTAAAATTTGTTAAAACTAGAGGAGAGAATAAATATTTTATTACATTCATCGACGATAGCACAAAATATTGTTATGTGTAATGCTTAAGAGCAAAGATGAAGCTATAGAGAATTTTATATTCTATAAGTAGGAAGTTGAAAACGTTAAGATGGTGAAAAGTGATAGTGGTGAATATGTTGAACCATTTGGTGAATATTATTCACAAGATGGTATTATTCACAAAGTAACACCACCATATTCTCCTAAATCAAATGGAATAGCTGAACGAAAAAATCAGACTCTAAAATAAATGATGAATGCTTTGTTAGGAAGTTCTGAGTTATCATAAAACATGTAGGGAAAAATTATTCTTTCCTTTTAAATAAGGTTCCCCAAAAGAAAAATGACAAGACACCATATGAGTTATGGAAAGGTCAAAAACCTTCCTACAAACACTTAAAAATGTGGGGTGTCTTGTCAATGTAATGAACCCATTAACAAACCAAATGAAAATAGGTTCTTATAAATCAATAAAACAATAGAAAATTATTTGTTGTATATCATGCAAAGTTTATCACTTAATCTGTGGAAATCTTTCTTCTTAAGGAGTAAAAGGAGTGCATATCTTCTTATTAGTAACTACATTTCTCACAAAATGGCAATCAACTTCAATGTTCTTAGTTCATCCAGGAAAAATAGGATTATTTGCAATATGAATTGCAACTTGTTTATCGCAATGCATAGGAATATGATCTGAATTAGTGATTCCAAAATCTGAGATCTTTCAACCAAAAAAACTCACATGTTGCTTGAGTCATGACACGATATTCTGCTTCCGCACTAGATCTTGATACAACTGCTTGTTTCTTACTCTTCCATGTTACTAGATTTCCACCCACAAGAGGTACAAGAACCTGATTTAGATTTTTTATCACTCTTGTCACTAGCATAGCTAGCATCAAAATAACCAACTAATTTTACATAATTATTATTCTTGAACCATAACCCTTTTTTTGGAGATTTCTTTATATATCTTAAAATGTTGCAAGCAGCCTCCCAGTGTCCTTTTTTAGGCTTGCCCATAAATTGACTAATCAACCCAATGACATGCCTAATGTATGGTCTAGTAACTGTTAAGTAAATAAGTTTTCCAACAAGTCTTTTGTATTGTCCATAGTCTTCATAGTTGTCATCCTCTTTCCACAAGTCAAGATTAGGGTCCATCGGTGTATCTAATGGTTTTTCACCAAGCAAACTTGCTTCTTGCAATATATCAGTTGCATACTTTCTTTGAGACAATACTACACCTTTACCATGAGCAACTTTAATACCAAGTGTAATAACAATTTTTATCTGGCTTAGTTCGAATAAAAAATAATTATTAAACCAAAAAATATATCAGATTAAAAATCCAAAAATTTCAAACAGTCCAAAAAATCCAAGATTAAATGTCCATTTACATCATTGGCCCAACAACCATTACCCTTACAAACCAAATACATCAGCCCAAATCAAAACCCATCTGCCTACCCAAATACCCCATTTACAAACCCAACCGACCCGGGTCCTTACCCGTTCACCCATTGACCCGAATCCCTAACCCGGATATCCCAAAAAAAACCTAACCTTAATCCAAGCCATCAGCCGCCGCTCCTCTGGCTTCCAGCAACCACTCATCATCCAGTCACATCGGAGCCACGGCAGTATGCCTCTCGCCACGTTGGCTCCACCTCGGCTGCCAACTCAGCCATGCATGCACCCTTGCTGCACGCATCGGGCAAGAGGCTAAAACTGGTCCCCTCCCGTACAAGCCGCACCAACGCCTATAAATTTCAGATATCAAACACAAGCAACAACAACCAGACTACAACCATTTTGTTTTTTTGTCTGTAAAATGGCTATAAAAGCCGAATCTAAACCATTTGTAAACCCAGACGGGTATATTCAAGAAATCAATAGAGAGCAAGAAAATTTAAAAAGCTATCTTCTTTCTTTCTTTCGAGTATAAAAAAAAGGAGAGAGGGTTTTTACCTTTAGGAGGGGTCGGTTACTCGTCGTCGTCGCCTTCTTCTTCATCATCTATGTTTGGTTTTTCAAGCTTACCATCTCAGGTTCTTAAAAAGTTTTGCTAACTCAGATTTAAAGTTTTATTTACGTAAAGACAAAGGGAGTTTTGGTTTTAAAATAAAAGAAAAGGGATTTCGTCTTCACCCTCTCCTATTCCGACCCCCGCGGGTGGCCGACGAGGACTGGTCGCCAATGACCGGCCATAAAATACGTTGAGCAGAACTTTCATTCTCACTTTTTTTCTTGTTTTAATTGAAACGGATAAGAAAGCTGAAAGTTTCAATGCTTTCCTTTATCCTTTTTTATATATTATTTTTTATTTATTATTTTTACTAAAATGTCTTGCCTTGGTTCATCACAGCCTACAATAGCCTGTGTATTGGCGTTTGAGAAAATAGCCATTAAGGGCTACCTGCTCTCCTTTTTATTATTACTTATTTAGCTTTAAAGTCTAGTAAAAATATATATACTTTTAATGTACCGTTTACTTCTTATCTTTTATTTTCTTTATATATATCCTATATATAGCTATATATATTTATTTATTATACATTATATCCTTATAGTATATATCATTATGCGTATATACATATTATATAACTTATCAGCCTATAATATGTGTATCATATATTATAATATTTATTTACTTTATTTATATATTATTGTTTATATATTGTTTGTTTATTCTGTTCTACTCATCTCTCGCCTTACGGTGACTCGCAACAGGAGATGACCCGTATTATTTATGGATCGTTTAATATAACCAACTAACATCTAACTTTTAATATTTATTTTCTTCGCGATTTAACTTTCGGCAATTTACTTTCTCGCAATTTATTTTCTACAATTTAAATTTCCACACTTTATTTTACGCCTTTTTTATTTCTATTCGATCTGATTCTTTTTTCGAATTTCCTTTATTCGATCCGGCCCCTTTTCCGAATTCTTTAATTTTTTTATTTCTTTTATGTTCGATCCGGTCCTTTCCGGATTTTTCTTTTTACGCTCTTTTGTTTGATCCGGTCCTTTTTTAATTTTGTTTATTTATATATTTATGCTTTCATTTTGTACATATATTTTTGCTTTGATTTATTTTCTTGCACTCGAACATATTAATTGTTAATGTGGTGCCCTTAGTGGTGGTGGTTCTTTAGTTTATTCTCGAATAACGGGACCTTTAAAATTTACTCGCATTTTTAAACGAATTTTAAATTAATTTTAAATTTGAACTCACAAATTTCCAATTAAAGGCAGATTGTATTCGACTAGGTATCAATTTTTGGGCGGTGTGTGACTGCTAATCCTTCCTCATCCGTAACTGACTCCCGGACCCGTTTTTTAAAAGAATCTCTGGTTTCATTTTTGGTGTACGGTCTACCTTAAAAAATGATCGGTGGCGACTCCAATTTTTTTCTTCAAAAACCGAATTTCCAAAACAAATAATCCCCAATTTTCAAAAATATCTCTAAAAATTTCAAATCTTCAAAACAAAACCCCCAAATTTCAAAAATAAAAATTTTCAAAAACAAAAAAAAAATTCAAAAATGAAACTATTTTTTTAGCAATTTAGAAAAGGAGGTCGCTACACCAAGAAAGTACCTTAATTGACCAAGATCTTTGGTGACAAATTATTGTTGCATGTCGTTTTTTGTTTCTTCAATTCCAGTTACCACTACCTGATAATGTATATGCTCAACATAAACAATAAGTATTATAATTCCCAATAGACTATGTTTCACAAAAACCAAATGATCTGCTTGAGTTCGCTTAAATTCTACTGTAAAAACAATTTGACTAAACTTATCAAACCAAGCTCAGGGACTCTGCTTTAATCCATAAATAGCCTTGTTGAGCTTACATACCAAGCATGTCCCCCTCTGAGCAACAAAGCCAAAATGGTTGCTCCATATAAACGTCCTCATTCAAGTCTTCATAAAAAAACACATTCTTGATATCTAGTTGATATAATGGCCAATCACAATTGACTGCAACTGAGATAATCACACGAATAGAGCTAAGTCTAGCAAAAGGTAAAAAGTTTCAAAGAAGTTGATACATGGTGTTTTTTGTGTATCTTGTAATAACCAGTCGGGCTTTATATCGATCAATAGAGCCATTAGGATTGTATTTGACTGTAAAGACCTAACGACATGAAATAGGTAAAACTTCGTTAGGTAAAGATAGAAAATCCCATGTGTGTCTATTGAGAATAGTTGACATCTTCTCATCTATATAATGTTTCCAATTAGAATCTTGAACTATTTATCTAAAATTGTTAGGAATATATATAGATGACAAGGATAAAGCTAAATGTCAAAAATCAGAACCAAGATTTTTAAAGGAAGCAACGTTACCAATAGAATGTTAGGTACAAGAACGTTTGCCTTTTCAAAGAGCTATTGGAAACTCATTAGGATTACCGGTAGAATGCATTGGAGGAGTTAGTTGTGAGGCAGGAGGAAGTTGCATCTTATTTCTTCTTGTGTAAACTTGTACTGGTTTGATGAGAGACGATGTTACAGTGGTAGGAAGGGGACGGACTTTTTCACTTTAGAGTTTTGAAAGTATGATTATGACTAAAAAAATGTGACATTAGATAAAACAAAAAATAATTTTGACACATGTAACACCCCAAAAACTGGCTTAGTTTAAAACTGGATTCCGTTGACCGAAAATATAAATTTTGGCAAGTCAAAGTGATCGTTGACCATTGACCATGTGGTTAATTCCACATGTATTGGTAAATAATTTGATATTGTCATTGACATTGGACTACATTGTAAGCATTGGGAACTTAAGGAATATTGTATAGTGACTAAAACGCAAAGATTGAGTTTTAAGTGGCCAAAGTGCAAAGATTAACAAGTTAGAGGACTAACCGAGTAATTATCCCTTCAAGGGATTAATCATCCCCTTACGTAGACAATTGGGGTGAGATTCCTTCATATGAAGGTTTGCCAATTAGCTATAGTAATTAAAAATAGAAAAAACGATAGAAAGATGAGATACATGGCTATCAGGTGAAAGAAAACTAAAGCTAGCACCTCTCCCTCTTCTACCTAAGCACACACATCCATTGAAGCTTCATTCAAGCTTTGATTTCCTTTGGCTTATTGAACCTAGCTAGTTCCTAGTAATTAATTAAGGTAAGCCCATTAATTTTCCATTGATTTCCATGATGAATTCATGGAGAAACCATGAAACTGAACCTAATGAAACCCTAACTAATTCTTATGGAATCTTGAGTTTATGTATTGTGTTTTATTGTTAGGGATAGTCATAGATATTATTTGACTATTGAATTCTTAGAAATGGATTTTGATACAAGCCTCCTAACAAGGGAATTTTAATCAGAGAGCCCTAATAGCTTCGGAATCCTTGGTAAGTGTAGTTGTGTCATGGGATTGGCTAGGTGTTATCCCTTTGCATTGTCTAACATTGTGGTAAGCATGGTTCATCATTTTGGTAAGCTTACGTTCATTGATACATAGATTTATAATCGAATTGCAATATAGCATTTCCATTGTCATTGATCGATAGCACTGAACATTGATTATTGATACAAGTGATGAATACTATAAATTGGCATTACTGAACAAGGTAAGTATTGACCATTGTAAACATCATTGACATATATACCATACCTTGGATATAAGTATATATTGGATACAATTGGCATGCCAATAGAATTCATTGAGCTCACGTACGGGTAGACTACGATCCTTGGGTTAAGGCCCTTATTGGCAATGTTGGAGGGATAATTGAGTATTTGGTTTTTGGCAATGTCGGCGGGATTAACCATTCATTGACTTGGCGATGTTTGAGGAATTCGCGTATCCATTGTTACTATGATCCAAGGGATATAATTATTGATCATGTTGCTAAATGTTGCATATATAGAATACATGGATCTTATCATGTTATTGAGATGCATACCAAACTTGAATATATGAATCATGACATTGATATTATTGATACGCATTGCATTATATATTAGATTATTGTTGACTACCTCATTAGGCTATGTAAGCCTAACATAGTTCATTGTATACAATTTCAGGTTCAAAGGCTTCGTGAAGATGATCATGGTTAGCCGGTTGCAAGTCACCTGCGAGTCTCCTTTTTGTAATGTACATATACCCCTTGAACTCCTAGAATGGTGGCATATGGCTCACGTATGTTTAAATGGCATATTGGATATGTTTTGAGTATGTAAGTTTAAAGTATGCATATATGGTATGTTTTGGATTTGTGAATTCTTATTGAGTTCATTTTAGAAATATGAATAACATCCTCAGATCCAACTGAAGAAACCGAACCAAATAAAAGGAATGTAACAATAGCCGCCTTAGGAGTGTTGTGCCTTTTGGTACATAGCCTATTCAATTTTATCATGTTTGTCCCAACATGCATCTCCAATATGATTTGTTTTGCCACAAAAACCACGTTTTCTATCACGTTCTTTACTTTTCCCATTATTGTATTCACGACCATGTACAGCCATGTAAGAATTTTCAAGAGTAACAGATAGAGATGATACAATTAAAGAGGCTGATTGCAAGCGAGGGAATGTTGCTTGAAGAGCGAGCATGGTACTTTCTCCAAGTAATTGACTTCTAATAGTATTATATTGCTCAGTCAAATTTATTAGAAATCCACAAACAAAGAGATTTTCCCATTGATGTTTTTGAGCTTTTAAATCAGTAGAGAGAGACTGCAATTCATGAAATTCATTGATAATTGCTCTATAGGCAGCAAAAAATTCTAAAAGGGACTTCACACCTTGTTTGTTATCCACAAGTTGTTGAAACAAAGAGAAAATTTGAGAATTCTTACCATCATTTGAAATCATCTCTTTGATGGAATCCCACATCTCCTTAGCAGTTGAAATCAACCTAACGAAGGTAGCGATCTCAGGTTCCAAAGAAATCAGCAACCAATTTTTCACTGCCTTAAAAAATAGAGACACAAAAAATAAATCAAACAAGAAAGAATTGACTAACCCGTACAAAAATCAAGAGATTAAAAGGAAAAAAATATGCTACTGATACCATGTAAATTAACAAAATAGTAGAAAATTATATGTTGTATTTCTTGTACATAGGTTACAATTTTAGAGACCTATTTATATACATAATATTCTACAGTTAAAAGGAAAGTTAACTATAATACATATGGAAACATATTGACATGAATTTTTAAATAATAAATATAGACCAAAATATAAATGGTAAGTCAACTAATGGTTCTAAAATCGTGGATTGTATTTTTCATTGGCTATGCAGAACATATTAATGCATATCGGTTTCTTGTGTATAAATTAAAGAAGCCTGAGATTCACAAGAACACGATAATGAAATCACATAATGCATTATTCTTTGAAAATATATTCTCTTATAAATCTAGAGAGGTTGACCAAAGTTTAATGAAATGAACTTTAGAGACTAACAATGAAGATAGTCCAAATGATCAACAAGAGGTTGAAACTGAAATAAAGCCAAGAAGAAGCAAACGAGCGAGAGTATAAAGACCATTTGGATCAAATTTCCTAACCTTTTATGCTAAAGCCATAACCTCAATTGTATAATGATGCTATACACACCTCCAAATGCACCTTATGAAAGGAAGCAATTAAAAGTAAAATTGATTCCATCATGCAATATCATGCGTGAGAACCAATGGATCTAGAAGAGGCAGATCCAAATCTCGAGAAGAGGGATTCCCTCAAGGATGAAGTCCTCGACTCAATGTATGTGAGGTTTAACCAGAAAGACAATTCCCTTCAAGATGCAATAAAGGCGAAATTGACGGGGGAGGTAAAAAAGCTCACTATCGAGCTATCCTTCTATAAAAATGCAGTGTTAAGTGGCATGGTGGATGAAGTGGCTGCACCCAAGCTCGGGATCGATGTGCCAAAGCTGAAGGAGTTTAATAGGGTAAGAATAGCCCAATAAGTGGAGAACTTCATTTAAAGTTGGATTAGTACTTCTAACTCATGGGCATCGAGGATGATGCTACCAAGGTAAATACAGTTTCTGTTTATTTGACTGATGCCGCTCTTTTGTGGTGGCGGCACAGATGTTTCTAGGTAAATAATGGAGATATTCCGATCGGGACATGGAAAGATTTCTAATTTGAGTTCAATGAGCATTTATATCCAAAGAATGCTCAAGCGGAGGACTGTAAGAGTTTATACCAGCTAAAGTATGATGGATCAATCCAAGAGTATGTCAAGTGATTCACCGAACTCAAGCTCCAGATTATGGACATGAGTGAGACCGATACCCTTTTTGCGTTCAAGAATAGGCTCTAAAATTTGGCCACAAATAGAGCTGAATTGGATAAAGGTCCAAGAACTTTTCATGGCAATGATTGCAGCTGACTTTCTTGTAGAATTTGAACACAAGAAGACATAGCCTTCCAAACCAAAGCCAAAGTACAAGGGTAATGGTGGGGAGACAAAGATAGACATGCAAGACCAAGTCTGAGAAGCCATCAGGCGGAGGCGTTAAACTCTAAAACCAGATTATGGAGGTAAACACAAGAAGAATGATTGTCCCTAAAGTGAAAAGACTGCTGTCATTCAAGAGAATGATGACAAGCAGAAGGGATCTCTCAAGCTTAACTCCATCATTAGTTTTATGAAGGTTAAGAAGGGTTCCAAGAAGAAGGGGCTGATGTTCGTGGGCATCACTATGGCATGCTAAAAGATGAGAGCACTTGTGGACACTGATGCCTCAGAATTATTCATGTCAGACCGAGTTGCAAAGAGACTTGACCTTCATGTTGAGAATGCAAGTGGGTTCATTAAAATTGTGAATTCCAAATAGGCTCCGATTGCGGGGGTAGTAAAAGGAGTCAAGCTTGACATTGGTGGCTGGACCGGTAAAAAAGCTATCAAGGTAATCCTTCTTGGTAATTTTGATTTTGTGATTGGGCTTAGCTTTCTTGATCGGATTAATGCATTCACTGTTCCATTTTGTGATTGTTTATGCATACTTGACCCGGGAAACAATGTGTCGTTTCGATAAACTGAGAGTCTAGAGTTGGGGCCAAGATGCTGTCAGTCATTCAGTTCAGCAAGGGGGTGCGCACGGAGGAACCCACCTACTTAGCAACTTTGGTGCCTAGTAAGCCAACCACGTCTGAAGATGTCCTAACCGAGGTGAGACAGGTCTTGGCAGATTTTTTTGACATGATGCCTGTCGAGTTGCCCAAGAGTCTCCTACCAAAGAGGAGGTAGATCACAAGATTGAACTTGTATCGAATGCAAAGCCACCAGCTTGAGCCCTTTATCGAATAGCTTCAATCGAGTTAGCGGAGTTGTACAGACAATTGAAGGAACTCCTAGATGCAGGGTATATCCGACTATCCAAGGCACCATATGGTGCACCGGTGTTGTTTCAAAAGAAGCATGATGGCTCGCTTCGAATGTGCATCGATTATCGGGCTTTGAACAAGCTCACTGTGAATAACAAGTACCCGATCCCTCTTATTGTCAACTTGTTTGATCAACTTGGTGGTGCAAGGTGGTTCACCAAGTTAGATTTACGGTTCGGATACTACCAAGTCAGAATTGCAAAAAAAGATGAGCCAAAGACAGCTTGTGTGACGCGTTACGGTTTGTATGAATTTCTTGTGATGCCTTTCGGCCTCATGAATGCTCCCACTACCTTCTGCACCCTGATGAACAAAGTACTGCAACCCTTCTTTGATCAGTTCGTTGTAGTTTACCTTGATGATATTGCGATCTATAGTAAGACCCTTAGGGAGCATGTTGAAAAACTAAGGAAGGTGTTCGAGGTTTTACGACAGGATGAGGTCTGCGTCAAAGAGGAGAAGTTCTCATTTGCCCAAAATGAGGTTCCATTCCTAGGCCACATTGTTGGAGGTGGCAAGATCCAGATGGATGAGGCCAAAGTTTGAGCAATCGAAGATTAGGAGTAGCCAACCAAGGTGACGAAGTTGAGATCCTTATTGGGGCTAGCCAACTATTATCGGAAGTTTGTCAAAAGCTACTCCAAGATTGCCATCCCCTTGACCAACTTGCTGAAGAAGGACAAGGCATGTGATTAGAGTCCTGACTATCAGAAAGCTTTTGAGGACTTGAAGCAAGCTATGGCGAGTGAGCCAGTGTTGGTGTTGCCGGATCACACCAAGCCTTTTGAGATCTATACCGATGCATCCGATGTTTCCATTGGAAGGGTCCTTATGTAAGAAGAACATATGGTTGCATTTAAAAGCTGAAATCTCAATAAGACCGATAGAAGGTACTATGTTCATGAGAAAGAGATGACCGCGGTTGTGCACTGTTTACGCATTTGGCGACATCACATACTTGGGTCCAAGTTTGTGGTATTTACTGATAATGTTGCTAATAGTTACTTTCTGACCCAGAATAAATTGTCTCCCAAGCAAGCATGTTGGTAGGAATTCCTTGCAGAGTTTGATTTTTCTATGGAGTACAAGCCAAGGAAAGTGAATTCCGTTGCCGAAGCCTTAAGCCGAAGGTATAACATGGAGTTTGTTAGCTTGCCAAAGGGACAATTGTTGGAGCGCATCAAAGAGGGGTTGTCACATAACCCAACGACTGAAATGCTGATTGACTATGCCAAGGAAGGAAAGACCTAAAGGTTTTGGCTCGATGGGGACTTATTGTATACTCGAGGACATCGTCTTTATGTGCCTCTGTTCGGGGAGTTGTGCAAGGAACTCATGAAAGAGTGTCATGATTCAAAGTGGGCTGGACATTCGGGGATGAACCAACTCTAGCCTTGATTGTCGATCACTACTATTGGCCACACGTGGGTGGGGACATTGAAGGCTATGTGAAGACTTGCTTGTGTGCCAACAGGACAAGGTAGAGATGAAGAAACCAGCGGGACTGTTACAGCCATTGCCCATTCCTGAGCGACCATAGGAGAGTATTTCCATACTTTATTATCAGTTTGCCTAGCACTGATGGCCTGTCTACTATCATGGTTGTTGTTGACAGGTTTTCGAAGTATGAGACATTTATTCCAGCGTCTAAGGCTTGCCCAACAGATGAGGCATCTCGTCTTTTCCTCAAGCATGTGGTGAAGTATTGAGGAGTGCTAAAGACGATCACCAGTGATCGGGATACGCGGTTCACAAAAAGGTTTTGGACTGAATTGTTAAAGCTCTTGGGATCAAGCTAGAATTTCTCGACTAATTTCCACCCACAGACTAACGGGCAAACCGAGCGAGTGAATGCATTATTGGAGACCTATTTGAGGCACTATGTGGGTGTCACACAACGCGGCTGGCCAAAGCTGTTAAATGTGGCCCAATTTTCTACAACCTAAAATGGAGCGAGGTTACCAACCAAAGTCCCTTTGAGATCGTGAACGGCCAACAACCGCTTACACCCAACGCAGTTGCTACCAAGTATGAGGGGCCTAATGCAGCAACACACAAGTTTGCCAAGGATTAGCAAGAGCATCATGACTTAGCCTGTAATACCCCAAAATTTACAATATTGTTTAAGGGTTATTTAGTGCTAAGTTAATTGCTTAAAATCTTACTTGTGACTAAAATGCAAAAATGCAAAAGATAAGATTTTCTCAATTATAGACTGTAGAAAAGAAGTTTTTGAGGTTTTAAGGTGTCATGTGATAGAGAACGAGTAAAATAGAATACTCGCAAAATTTGGTTAAAATCCAAGGAAAATTGGAATATGAATTCAAGGTTAAAGTTTAGTGACCAAAATAATAAGTTTTGAAACTTGGGTGATAGAAGTGGAAATATGAAAAGTTGAAGGACAAAAGTTGTGATTTCCCAAAAGTTAGGTGTTTTATTTTATAAATAGATAGAGCACCTATAAGTGTGGATCGAATGAGGAATTACTGGTTTGATCCGATATTTTGATTATTGGGAAAATCGTAGTCAAAGTTTAAGTAGAATTTGGATAACCAGATCGAACTGAAAAATTATGAAATTTTATCATATGATAGAAAAAAGGTTATAAAAGTCATTTCCAGGTGTTGAAGAATTTATCAGTAATTATTTTATCCTGTACATGGATTAAACAGATCATGGAGAAAAATCTAATATAGATTACGAGAATAAAAATGCAGTATAAGATATTGAATTTAGATCGAATTGCAAAGTTAAGCGTGCTTAAGGCATATGATGGGTGACCTAATGGGAAGGTCTCATGTCAGTACTTTAGACTGATAAAAATGAATCAGTCCGAGTAAATATTATTCATATGGATAGTCGATTAAGGATTATTAAGAGAATTTTTACCGATAAAGATTTCAGGTAAAATTATCAGTATATTGTACCGAGTCAAAATTTCAAGACTTTGATTTTTACAAAATTATGGAATATTTTTTATATCAATCATATTTATTTATGGAAATTAGAAATATAAGAATTTCAGATTTTATCCGATAGTTCGAAGAATGGAAAATCATAGTACGTGGTTATCAGGTAATCGGATCGAATTAGAATTTTTAAAGACAATTCCATGAGTCATGGAAAATTCATAAAATATTATCTTAATATTTCTATTTGGATTCTAACTAGAATAGTTAAATTTTTACAAAACGACATAAATTTGTAATTTAAGTGACTAGTTTTGGTAATTTGGTCACAATGGAAATTTTGAAATATTTTGAAAGTACCATGGGCAATATTGTAATTTCCCATGTGAAAGCATTAATCTAGTTTGGTTAGAGTTGAATGGAATTTGGTTGGAATTGAACTAGAATGGCAACTTGTAAATTATGATTTAGTTGGAGGTTAATTTTGGAATAAGCATTAAATTGAATAAAAAAATTCAATTTAATCAATACATGTGGCATTTTAAGATAGAAGATGAACAAATTTTTCATCTTTCTCTCCATCATTTCGAAACCAAGAGGAAAAAGGGGGGAAATACACAAAAATTATCCAAGGCAATTTTGAAGGCTTTAAAGCAAGATTCAAGGTATGATCCTTTAGGATGGAAAATTTGGGATTTTATTTAGGCTTTTGAAATTTAGGATGAATATGGAAGATTTATGATTTTACAAGCTTGATTTTGATGTTAGGATGGAAAATTCTCAATTAATTTTCTAAGTGACTATTTTAGCATGCTTGGTAAATTAGGAAAAATATTGTGAAAATTATCCTAGTGATGGATTTGAATAGATTAAGAATTTAGAAGCTTAATTATGGCAATAGGACTAAAATAAAGTCCTTGAAAAGTTTAGACACCCAATTTTCCATATAGGAAGAATTTGGGGTTTTAAGTGTAAATTCTTGGAAATGAAGAATAAATGTTGGAAAATTTATTTAAGCATGTTAGAATGTTGTGTGGATGAAAAATAATCCTAGAGAAGCCAAGTGACCAATTCAGCCACATGGAAGAATAATTGGAAAATTTTATGCAAATTATGATTATGAAATTTTATGAATCGAATATGTTGTATAAAGTTAGAATTAAAATTAGAATAATTAGGGACCAATTCGGCAAGCTTCAAAGTTAAGGGACCAAATCTGAATTTTTATGAAAATTTGAGTGTATTTATGTAATTAATGATGTTGGAGAGGTGAAATTGATGTTAGAATGCTAAACCGATGTTGAATCGAATTAATGACCATTTTGACAATTTTTCAAAATCAAGTGACCAAATAGGAAATGAATTATTGGATGGGGATTAAATCTGATTTTTTTAGTTAAAATAATAGAATTAAGGGAGTAATGTTGATTTGAGGACTAAATTGCAAAGTTAAGAAGTTTGAATCCTTACCTTTGCATTTTAGTGACTATTTTCGCAAAGAAAGAAAATTAGAGGAAATTATTTTGAATAATTATTTGATGAAAAAGATGATGAATTGGTGGTTTGAAGTAAGTGATGAGACTAATTTGACAAGTAGAAAAATAAGAAGAAGTTAGTATAAAGTAGAAGTTAATTATGGAAAGCTATGTAGAAGATTGAATTTTGGCAGTGACATCGAAAATTCACCATAAATTCTATAAAAATGTTTAGATGATGAATTTTCTATCGATGTAAAGGTTTGTTCTTCTATTTTCGCCTTTAACAAACGGAAACTGATTTCGAGTTCCGAGTTAAAAGATATGAATTTTTAATTGAATAAAGGTAAAAAAATTTACAGAGCAGTTTTTGGTCAGTGCAGCTCTGTGACAGGAGTTTGAAGAATTTTCACAATTTTTGTAGATTTTATTAATTTATGTGGCTTATACCGTTAGAACCGTTATTGAATCTAGTTTCTTTTAGAACAAACGAAATCGAATTCCGAGTTGTAGATTATTTTATAGAAATATTTCTTTGAAGGTAGTGCAATCTGCCAGAAAATGAGAATTGATACATTTTGTATCTAAGGTTAATTAGTAAGCTTGAAAAGGGTTAATGGAAGTTCTAAATGGTTATTAAGGACCAAAATGATTTTTGGACAGTATAAGGAAGGAAAGAGGAAATTTATATATTCGAATGATTAGATTTGATAGTATGTATGAAAAAAAATTGTTAGATTTGAATTTAACAAATGTTGTTTACATTCATGTGATTAATCAAATTTGGATCCGAATCAAAAGAGGGTTCGAGGTATTATGAAAGAAAGGATCGAATAGAGCTTAGTGAGGCAAGCTAATAAATGGCCCATATGAGTGCATTCTCACTTATTTATTTTATATGTGAAATGAATGAGTGCATTTTTTATCTGTTTTTATATATATATATATATATAATGTAAAGAAGACTTGCAATAAGTTAACTTTGATAATAATAAAAAATGTATGTTGATTAAAGCGATATTAAATGGCATATTTGATACATTGATATGGAAGAATGATTTATCTAAAATAAATCAGATTTCAAATTCTGAGTACGAAATGCCCACTATCGAATTATGGTTGATAGTATTGATGAATTGGATATTGAAGATGAAATATGGGATGTGAATTGCCCTATTATATGAACAACGATGATTGATCTATAAGGAAATAAATGTCCAAGTACTAGTGTGAGAGTCTTTGGTATAATTGGATATCCAAAAATAGTCTTAGTAGCTGCGCCATAGCACTACGGTGCGAGGTAGACTCTTCGGGGTCGAGTTAGACTCTACGGAGTCGAGTTCAAACACTACGGTGTTATATAGCACAAAAAGTGCGAGTATGAGGAGCAAAGGGCGTCCTCGAGTACGTACTCACCATCAGACGCTACGGTGTTATAGACACTACGGTATCGAGATGACTAATATACCATAGGTTCACATGAGAATCTTTGGTATAGTTGGATATCCATAGAGTCCTAGCAGCTACGTCATAGCACTACGATGCGAGATAGACTCTTCGGGGTTGAGATAGACTCTACGGAGTCGAGTTGGACTCTACCGAGTCAGTTCAAACACTACGGTATTACATAGCACAAAATGTGCGAGCATAAGGAGCAAAGAGCGTCCTTGAATATGAGGAGCAAAGAGCGTCCTCGAGTACGTACTCATCTCAGTCGCTTCAGCGATACAGATGTTACGACGTCATAGACACTAAGGTGTCATGATGACTCGCGTACCATGGCATCACATGATTTTGTACTTTGGGCTATATGATAAAGGATATGATATGCAAATGATTGCATAACAAAAATATGACTATGGTAAAGGAAATAATATGCAAATGATTGCAAAACGAAAGCATGGCTATGTTAAAGGATATGATATGCAAATGATTGCATGATGAAAGTATGATTATGTTAAAGAATATGATATGCAAATGATTACGTGATAAAAGTATGACTACTTGATGATCATGAACCGGTGATATCATGATTTTATAACAAATTTGATAGATGATATGAATCATATTGAAAGCATGTTTATGTTGAAGAAATTTTTATACATATGAACACTTGATGAACATAGAACAATGATGACATGACTCTTAAGATAGTCATGATACATGGTTAATTCTGCATATACAGATAGCTTGATTTAATACTTTGGCTATAATAATTGAAATGCAATTATGCAAGTAGTTAAGCTAAAAAGCTTAATGTATACAAAACTGGTAAAACAAATCAAATCTTGTGATTGGAATATTATATTGATCAAATGAACTATACAAGTAAGGTAGTTCTATATACAATAAAATGTTAACAATTGCAAATGAAAATCATTTGCCATTTTGCAGAACTATGTTATTATAATTATTGTTCATATTATTATGATTATGTTTCACTAAGTTGTATTTAACGTGTGTTTTGTATCACACGTAGGTACTTCGGACTAGATAACAGAGGAGGAGTTACGCATCATTGGATCAAGTTAGTATGTATTATCAGTAAGTATCACCACATCCTAGTCTAGTGGGGCATGTATAGAAATTAAATAAGTAGCTATTCTGTATGATTAAATTTTTATACTTTAATTATAAGTTAAATTGGATATATGATCTAGCAACATAACTTAGTTTGAGGAATTAAAAATATTAGAAAAGATGCTTTAAACAATTTTAAACTTAATTGGTCATTTATCGCGTAATGATTTTTAAAAAAATTACAAGTCTGAAAATCTGTGTAAATCAGTTAGTAACATCTTTAATGTGTATTCGAATATCGAATATATGTTGAGGGTGTTACATTTAATGGTATCAGAGCAAAGGTTTAGCCGATTCTGGAGGTTAAACCGAGTCCAATATGATTTTGTTAAAGGGTACATGCCCCTAGGATGTGATGCTACTGATATATTGCTTGTATACCTTGGTGTAGCTCCTCAATAGTATGAATGAGACTTTAATGGTTATAAGAAAAATAAGATGTTGTTAGATTTTGTCAGTTGACGACTTTTTAAGGATTAAGAAAAAACCCATAGTGGATACAACACAGTAAAATAAATATGATAACTTCTATTCAGAATGAATTATCTGTATAATAGAGAACTGGTACAGTAATTATAAGAAGATAGAGAATACCCCGATTGTAAGGAAATTTTCTAAATATGTTTTCGGATAAATTCTAGGATTACCTCCAGATTGAGAGGTATAGTTCGATATTGACGTTTCATTCGAGAATGAAGTATGTATTGATAGCATCTTATAGAATGTCACCAACCCAGTTAGAGAAATTGAAAGCTTAGTTGTAAGAGCTATTAGATTAGAGTTATATTCGATCAAGTGAGTTACTATGAAGTGCTTCAATATTATTCGTAAAGAAGAAAGATGATTCTTTACGACTAAGTATAGATCATCGAAAGCTAAATAGGGTAACAATAAAGAATAAATAATCTGTTACCAAGGATTGGGGTTTTGTTTGACTAGTATCAAGGTACAGCTGTGTTCCTAAAGGATTAACCTTTAATTGGGTTATTATTAGTTAAAAGTTAAGAAAGAAAATATATCAAAGGCGGTACCTAGGACTCATTATGGACACTACGAGTTCTTAATGATGCCATTTGGACTTACAAACGCTCTGTCACATATAAGAATTTAATGAATAGGGTGTCTCAACCCTACTTGGACTAGTTCATGGTGAAAAAAAAGGAAAAAAAGAATTTTTTTTAGAAAAATAGTTAGATTGAACTATTCTGATCTTTGAAGATAAGTTACGAGCCTAAATTATTAAGAACACAAGATTGTGGGAAAGGAAGTTGAACTATAACCCGATATTTGACGTATGACGAAGAACAGATGAAAATATTAACCTATAGAATTAAAAAGGAATAAGAAAATGTCATTGGTAAAAGTCAGTTAGCGGAATTATAAAGTAGAATTAGCTACTTGAGAAAATCGAGAAGAAAACGAAAGAGTGGTAACTGCAACCTTTTGAACCATGTACATTTTGAAAATTTGAGGACGAATTTTCTTAAGGGGGAGAGAATTGTAATACCCCAAAATTTACAGCACTGTTTAAGGGTTATTTAGTGCTAAGTTAATTGCTTAAAAGCTTACTTAGTGACTAAAATGACAAAAATGCAAAAGTTAAGATTTTCTCAATTATGGACTGTAGAAAATAAGTTTTTGAGGTTTTAAGGTGTCATGTGCTAGAGAACGAGTAAAATAGAATACTCGCAAATTTTGGTTAAAATCCAAGGAAAATTGGAATGGGAATTCAAGGTTAAAGTTTAGTGACCAAAATGATAAGTTTTAAAACTTGGGTGATAGAAGTGGAAATATGAAAAGTTGAAGGACCAAGTTGTGATTTCCCAAAAGTTAGGTGTTTTATTTTATAAATAGATAGAGCACCTATAGGCGTGGATCGAATGAGGAATTACTGATTTGATCCGATATTTCAATTATTGAGAAAATCGTAGTCAAAGTTTAAGTAGAATTTGGATAAGTAGATCGAACAGAAAAATTATGAAATTTTACCATATGATAGAAAAAGGTTATAAAAGTCATTTCCAAGTGTTGAAGAATTTATCAGTAACTATTTTATCCTGTATATGGATTAAACAGATCATGGAGAAAAATCTAATATAGATTACGAGAATAAAAATACAGTATAAGATATTGAATTTAGATTGAATTGCAAAGTTAAGCGTGCTCAAGGCGTATGATGGGTAACCTAATGGGAAGGTCTCGTGTCAGTACTTTAGATTGATAAAAAGGAATCAGTCCGAGTTAATATTATTCATATGGATAGTCGATTAAGGATTACTAAGAGAATTTTATCCAATAAAGATTTTGGGTAAAATTATCAGTATATTGGATCGAGTCAAAATTTCAAGACTTTGGTTTTTACAAAATTATGGAATATTTTGTATATCAATCATATTTATTTATGGAAATTAGAAATATGAGAATTTTAGATTTTATCCGATAGCTCGGAGAATGGAAAATCGTAGTAAGTGATTATCATGTAATCGGATCGAATTGGAATTTTTAAAGACAGTTCCATGAGTCATGGGAAATTCATAAAATGTTATTTTAATATTTCTGGTTGGATTCTAACTAGAATAGTTGAATTTTTACAAAAGGACAAAAATTTGTAATTTAAGTGACTAGTTTTGGTAATTTGGTCATAATGGCAATTTTTAAATATTTTGAAAGTACCATGGGCAATATGGTAATTTCCCATGTGAAATCATTAATCTAGTTTGGTTAGATTTGAATGGAATTTGGTTGGAATTGAACTAAAATGGAAACTTGTAAATTATGATTTAGTTGGAGGTTAATTTTGGAATAAAGATTAAATTGAATAAAAAATTCAATTTAATCAATACATGTGGCATTTTTAGATAGAAGATGAACAAATTGTTCATCTTTCTATCCATCATTTCGAAACCAAGAGGAAAAGGGGGGAATACACAAAAATTTTCCAAGGCAATTTTGAAGGTTTTAAAGCAAGATTCAAGGTATGATCCTTTAGAATAATTTGTTCTACATTCAATTCTCTACGTTTTGGTAGCACTATTGCATGGTGTTGTGAAGAACTACTTGAATTGTTGATGAGAAAGAATTTTGGAATTGATGTGCTTAGTTAAAATTAGGACTTGAATTACATGAATTCAATGTTGTTTTGACGAAATTAAGCTTGGATTGTATTTAATTTCATGATGAAGTTAAGAACCCTAACCCTAAAATTTGGTATTTTATTTAGGGTTTTGAAATTTAGGATGAATATGGAAGATTTATGATTTTACAAGCTTGATTTTGATGTTAGGATGGAAAATTCTCAATTAATTTTCTAAGTGACTATTTTAGCATGCTTGGTAAATTAGGGAAAATATTGTGAAACTTATCCTAGTGATGGATTTGAAAATATTATGAATTTAGAAGCTTAATTATGGCATTAGGACTAAAATAAAGTCCTTGAAAAGTTTAGACACCCAATTTGCCATATAGGAAGAATTTGGGGTTTTAAGTGTAAATTCTTGGAAATGAAGAATAAATGTTGGAAAATTTATTTAAGCATGTTAGAATGTTGTGTGGATGAAAAATGAGCCTAGAGAAGCCAAGTGACCAATTCGGCCACATAGAAGAATAATGGGAAAATTTTATGAAAATTATGATTATGAAATTTTATTAATCGAATATGTTGTATAAAATTAGAATTAAAATTAGAATACTTAGGGACCAATTCGGAAAGCTTCAAAGTTAAGGGACCAAATCTGAATTTTTATGAAAATGTGAGTGTATTTATGTAATTAGTGATGTTGGAGATATGAAATTAATGTTAGAATGCTAAACCGATGTTGAATCGAATTAGTGACCATTTTGACAATTTGTCAAAATCAAGTGACCAAATAGGAAATGAATTATTGGATGGGGGTTAAATCTAATTTTTTAGTTAAAATAATAGAATTAAGGTAGTAATGTTGATTTGAGGACTAAATTGCAAAGTTAAGAAGTTTGAATCCTTACCTTTGCGTTTCAGTGACTATTTTGGCAAAGAAAGCAAATTAGAGGAAATTATTTTGAATAATTATTTGATGAAAAAGATGATGAATTGGTGGTTTGAAGCAAGTAATGAGACTAAATTGACAAGTAGAAAAACAAGAAGAAGTTAGTATAAAGTAGAAGTTAATTATGGAAAGCTATGTAGAAGATTAAATCCGAGTTGTATATTATTTTATAGAAATATTTCTTTGAAGATACTGCAATCTGCCAGAAAATGAGAATTGATACATTTTGTATTTAAGGTTAATTAGTAAGCTTGAAAAGGGTTAATGGAAGTTCTAAATGGGTATTAAGGACCAAAATGAGTTTTGGACAGTATAAGGAAGGAAAGAGGAAATTTGTATATTTGAATGATTAGATTTGATAATATGTTTGAAAAAAAATTGTTAGATTTGAATCTAACAAATTTTGTTTACATTCATGTGATTAATCAAATTTGGATCCGAATCAAAATAAGGTTCGAGGTATTATGAAAGAAATGATCGAATAGAGCTTAGTGAGGCAAACTAATAAATGGCCCAGTTGAGTGCATTCTCACTTATTTATTTTATATGTGAAATGAATGAGTGCATTTTTTATCTGTTTATATATATATATAATGTGAAGAAGACATGCAATAAGTTAACTTTGATAATAATAAAAATGTATGTTGATTAAAGAGATATTAAATGACATATGTGATGCATGGATATGGAAGAATGATTTATCTAAAATAAATCTGGTTTCAGATTCTGAGTATGAAATGCTCACTATCGAATTATGGTTGATAGTATTGATGAATTTGATATCGAAGATGAAATACGGGATGTGAATTGCCCTATTATATGAACAACGATGATTGATCTATAAGGAAATAAATTCCCAAGTACTAGTGTGAGAGTCTTTGGTATAATTGGATATCCAAAAAGAGTCTTAGCAGCTGCGCCATAGCACTACGGTGCGAGATAGAATCTCCGGGGTCGAGATAGACTCTACGGAGTCGAGTTCAAACACTACGATGTTACATAACACAAAAAGTGTGAGTATGAGAAGCAAAGGGCATCCTCGAGTACGTACTTACCATCAGACGCTACAGCGTTATAGAAACTACGGTGTCGAGATGACTCGTATACCATAGGTTCAAATGAGAATATTTGGTATAGTTAGATATCCATAGAGTCCTGGCAGCTGCGTCATAGCACTACGGTGCGCGATAGACTCTTCAGGGTCGAGATAGACTCTTCAGGGTCGAGACAGACTCTACGGAGTCGAGTTGGACGCTACGGAGTCAGTTCAAACACTACGGTGTTACATAGCACAAAATGTACGAGCATAAGGAGCAAAGAGCGTCCTTGAATATGAGGAGCAAAGAGCGTCCTCGAGCACGTACTCATCTGAGTCGCTTCAGCGATACAGACGCTACGGCATCATAGGCACTACTGTGTCATGATGACTTACGTACCATGGCATCACATGATTTTGTACTTTAGGCTATATGATAAAGGATATGATATGCAAATGATTGCATGAAAAAAATATGACTATGATAAAGGAAATAATATGTAAATGATTGCAAAACGAAAGTATGGCTATGTTAAAGGATATGATATGCAAATGATTGCATGATGAAAGTATGGTTATGTTAAAGAATATGATATGCAAATGATTACGTGATAAAAGTATGAATACTTGATGATCATGAACCCGTGATATCATGATTTTATGACAAATTTGATAGATGATATGAATCACATTGAAAGCGTATTTATGTTGAAGAAATTTTTATGCATATGAGCACTTGATGAACATAAAACAATGATGACATGACTCTTAAGATAGTCATGATACATGGTTAATTTTGCATATACAGATATCTTGATTTAATACTTTGGCTATAATAATTGAAATGCAATTATGCAAGTAGTTGAGCTAAAAAGCTTAATGTACACAAAACTGGTAAAACAGATCAAATCTTGTGATTGGAATATTATATTGATCAAATGAACTATACAAGTAAGGTAGTTCTATATACAATAAAATGTTAACAATTGCAAATGAAAATCATTTGCCATTTTGCAGAACTATGTTATTATAATTATTGTTCATATTATTATGATTATGTTTCACTAAGTTGTATTTAACGTGTGTTTTGTATTACACGTAGGTACTTCGGACTAGATAGCAGAGGAGGAGCTACACATCATTGGATCAAGTTAGTCTGTATTATCAGTAAGTATCACCACATCCTAGTCTAGTGGGGCATGTACAGAAATTATATAAGTAGCTATTCTGTATTATTAAATTTTTATACTTTAATTATAAGTTAACGTGGATATATGATCTAGCAGCATGACTTAGTTTGAGGAATTAAAAATATTAGAAAATATGCTTTAAACAATTTTAAACTTAATTGGTCATTTATCGCGTAATGATTTTAAAAAAATTACAAGTCTGAAAATCAGTGTAAATCAGTTAGTAACATCTTTAATGTGTATTCGAATATCAAATATACGCTGATGGTGTAACATCGCCTGAGCTTGTTTGCACAAGGTAGGGAAGCAGACCAAGAAGTGGGCGGATCAAAAGCGTAGGGACGTGAACTTGCTAGTGGGTGATCAAGTCCTTCCCAAGTTGACCGGGATCTTACGCAACCCAAACATGCAAAAGAGGCTTGTGCAAAGATACAAGGGTCCATTCAAAGTTGTGAAGCAGGTAGGCATCATAGCCTACATATTGGAGTTGCAACCAACCATTTTAGCTCATCCAGTATTCCATGTCACTCAACTCAAGCCATACCATCAAGATGAGTCAGATCCGGATCGAGGCATGTCACATCGAACACCAGTCGGAGTGAAGGCCTCCTATAAGAATGAGTTTCTAGAGATCCAAGGAGAGATAGTCGTTCCATGGTAAAACTATCGACCGAGGCACGAGTACTTTGTTCAGTGAAAGGGACTTTCCAACAGTGAGGGCAGTTGGGAACCAGCCGAGGCCCTATGGCAATTCAAAAACCAAGTGGACCAGTACCATAGTAGCTGAGTGACGAGGGCGTCACTAGAACTAGTGGGGGAGAATGTCACAGCCCGCACCCTAGGGTCCGAGACTAGTGCACACCAGGCAACCGAGCAAGCCCTCCACGCCATCTTGGGCCTATTAGCACCAATCCGAGTTGGCCCATCACTTGGGGTTGAAGAGCTGTGCACATCGGATATGGCAAGAAGCACAAGTCAACAAGCATATTCCCTTTGATTCTTTCCATATCTGTTGTAATCCCTTATCTTTGGCAAGTTTGACTAGAATTTCTTAGATCAAAGGATATTATTGTATAGCTTTAATCTTGCCCGTCAATGCACTTTAATCTTAACCATTGGATGTAGGGGGCTTCAACTATAAATAGAGGCTTACCCCCACCTCATTTCCTCACTTCTGATTTAAGTAATACATTGAGCATTCACTAATTTCCCCTCGTTGTTCTTTTGTGAGCCATTTGCTTTCTTTGTTCGTTTGCTTCTTCGAGGATCTAAGCACTTTTACTTAGATCGGTTTAGGCTTACTTGGTCGCTACACTAGCCCAAAGGTGTCCAAGGCCGCACGTCATAGTTTGAGTAAATTTCCGAACGTGGCAGATATCTCAGATATACTTAGGATTATGGACTACATTATTTCAGAGATCTTGTTTTCTTAGAAGGATACTCTGATGTCAGTTGGATATCTTATATTCAAGATACCAAAGATACAAGTGGATGTGTATTCACATTGAGAATGGGAGTTGTGCCATGCAAATCCTCAAGACAAATAATTATAACCATATCAACAATGGAATCTAAGTTTGTAGCTCTAGACAAATATGGAGAAGAAATTTTCTTTCGGATATTCCTTAATGGTTGAAACTTGTGCCCATAATATGCATATACTGTGACAACCAAGCAACAATCTCTAGAGCACAAAACTTCATGTATAATGCTAAATCAAGACATGTATTATCGACATAATATCATTAGTGTAACGACTAATTTAAATAAAATCCGATGCTTCTATTTTTCTTAAAAATTTTGATTTTTTGGGGGAATTTTCTTAAAAAACGCACTTTTGAAATAAAACGGAGTCACCACCGTTCACCAGAAAATAAGAAGAGATTCTCATTTTTGGGTTCGAGAGTCGGTTATGTGTGGGAAAGGGTTCGCACCCGCACCACACTCAAACTTGGTACCAAGTTGATTACCATTTTTATTATTATCAGAATTTGCAAGTTGAAGTGACATTTAAACTAGAATTTGGTTATACAAGGAGTTCATTTTAAAGGGCTCTGGTGTTAGAGGAATAAACGAAAACTACCGCTTACATCTTAGGTACTAGACAAGTTTATCCTTGAATAAGGGAGCATTGCATTAACAGTTTATATCCCGGATGCAACATGATAATGAGAATTAAACATGGCATAAATAAAAAGCATGAATAACAAATGATAATACCATTCAAGAAACGAATACGTGAATTAAAATATCAAGACCATACTATATATTATATAATACATTACATATGAAGCATATAAAGATATTACGAAATAAAAAACCAAATATAAAGTTATATACACGAATATCTATACATGCATATATACATGGTCTACGAAACCAAAACACACACACACACAAAGATATAACCAGACAACATGCTATATGTAAGGAGAAAAGAACAGATGTGTATATGTAAATGAATATATACATGGTCACATCACCAAAATTCAACATATAAACAGGACCCGAATGAGTAAAAGCAAAAATATGGTAGCAAATTAAATGAACATCAATAATAAATGAGAACTAAATCGAATAAAGAGAAAGAGGAAAGGATTGCATGAGAAAATAAACCCTAAGTCTTCAGACTAAATTAAAACATCACCAAATATGGAAGGTTGAAAACATAGAGAAAGGGTGACCAAATTGAATAATTTTGAAAATAGAAGAGGTGACAGAGATGAATACTGGGAGGCGGAAGGGATTAATGACCTGTATAACCTTATTTTAAAAGCAATTAAACCGATTATATAAGCTAAAATAAAAACAAACATCAATTTATTTTCTTTCTTAAAATCAGATCAAAGAGCCTCTCCCCCTATTCTCTGCATTGTTCTTCACGAACCCATGAGTTCATCACGAAATCAAACACAAACCCAAATTTCGGTGATCATCCGCCGCGTCGGCCGCTGCTTGCTGGCATTGGCAAACTTGAAAAACAACCTCTTCCACTCCCTTTTCTCTACTTAAACCCATATCTGACCTCCATTTTTTAAAGAGAACAACCTTTCTCATTCAACATCTCTAAAAATCGAGGCAAAAAAAAGAAGAAAAAAAAAACATTTTTGTTTTTAAAGCAAAACATTTGAAAAGCAAGAAAACCTTCGAGGACCTCGTATCATTGGTCCATCGGACATTATCTACCATCGAAGATGGGAGCCTGGACCAAAGAATGGTCGTCCGAAGATCGAAAATTGTAAGAAACTCTCAAACCCTAGCCATTTGTTTCTTTTCCCATTTGGTTTCGAACATGTCAAAAAGGAGGATACCTTCTGAAATGCCCTTTTTGATCGTATTGATTTTTGAATGAATTTGTTACAATGATTAGGGTTTAGTTTATATACCCTTGATTTACAATTTTTGAACAAAAAGAAATGAATCTGAAAATATTTATTGGTTCCCCTATTTGGAATTACTAAAAAATGCCCTGCTATTCTTTTTGTTCTTGTTGTTTTGTGTGACCTGATAAACGAGGGAGGAGAGGACCAGTAGAGCCATCGCCACGGTGGAAGCTTAGGTACGAAGTACGATCCTGGTCAACGATAGAGATGAGATTCGATGGCCAAGATGAGTTGGGAGCAGACGGTTCAGATCTACTACTTCGCGACGACGTGGCATGCATCTAACGGTTGGAGGGATCTGGAAGAGGCATGCATCTCACGTGGGAAGCCGAGAAGTCATGGGTGGTAGACTCTACGAAATAATGTGGAAAACCGAGTCATTCTTGCTTATGTTTGGACTGTTGGATCAAATTTAATTCAACAATTCTCCTTTGCTGCGCAAAAGCCAAAAACCAGAAATTTGGGTTCTAATATTTTGGGGTTTTAGGTCTTGACTATTCTGGGCTTATCGGGCCATGTATTGGACTTAAGACTATGTAAAATGGACTATTTTAATTTAATATTTAATATTTTTTATTTTTGATGTTTTGCTTAACTTATAACACAATAAAAAATAATAATAATTATAATAATATTAATAAGAAATAAGATAATGGTAATTATAAAAGATAAAAATAAATAAGATAGACAATAAAATAAAAAATGGGTTATTAACCTAGACAAAATTAGTGATTACAACTATTTTTCTTTGCTCATTGTTGTAAAACTATAATAGGGTACAGATCAAAAACACTAATTTTGTTCCATTTCCATGTCTGTAGCCCGAATTACCATGCACTAAAGGTCCCATTTGTGGTCCGGAAGATCTGAAATGGTGCCCCGCTTTCTTATTGCGTCGGCACAAAAAGATGTTCATCGCTCTCAAAAATCTGGATGTTAGAAGATATTTAAAGATGGTATCTCATTTTCTTATCGCAAGAGTACCAAAAAAATTTCACTACTCCTAAAATGTTGAAGATTAGAAAAAACTTAAAACAATGCCTTGCTGTCTTGTCACGTTGGCATGAAAAAATGTTCATAATTTTCAGACCAGTCAGGCCCTCTTAAGTCCTACGAATTATTTTTTCCTTAAATTTGGCATATTTTTTTAATATTCGGAATTAAAAGGTTAAATATATAGTAAGATACTACATTAACATTGTTCTTTTAAATTCTAATATTAATTTGGTAATGCCTTGCAGTTCACGAATATATATATACGATTATATACCGTATTAGTGGCTTATTTATGAATTTAATCGAATACAATATCGATGATCTTAATTTTGGAATATATTATTTCCAATTATTTTCCTATATGAAACTCGTATAAATATTGTGTAAACCTATTATGTTAAACACAACTCAAAAATCTTTTCCCCTCTTTTAGTTTTCGGTGATAGACAAAGACAAGGTTTTAGTTTGTGATTTCTGCAGTTGTGCTATTATAGCTGATCATCTAGTTGTTGTGTCCTGGGAGACAGATGACCGAAAATCTCAAGCACCAAAGGAGTGACTAAAAATTTTTCTTAAGGAAATTGTGTATCTACGAGCCTCAACTTGTTTCCAATCATAATTCAAGTATTTATTTCTATAATGTGTTTATTTCAATTATTTAATAACGATTTTTTTAATTTGTCGTCTCAGATTATTGTAATTTGTAACATCATGCTCTAACATGCAATAATTAGTAATAGTATACCTAGAAATATCATATACATTAGGATTCAAGCACTAATGCAAAGTCTTAAGTTTTTCTCGCTCAACCATACTCAAAGTATAACCATGAAACAAATTAGTCACATCAAATAATTCACAAATATTTTTCTACTGAAAGGAACTTATCTTACCAGGATTTTTTTTGCAAAAAAAGAGATCTTTATAAGACTGATATTTATTAGTAAGCTTTTTAAGGTTAAATGTGCCAATATAAGAATCAACTTTATTACCTTATTGCTTTTGTAATACTTATATTGTGCAAAAACTCTTTTGAGGAGTTTAATGAATGTATAATGATCTTAAACATGAAATGTTTTTCTCCCAAACTCTCCTGAATTTGTTGCCCTCTATTTAATGACAGACTGCCTATCAACTATTTCGGACAATTGATAATTACCATCCCCTTATAACATACAAAAAATCATATTAGTAAATGAGTAAGTTCAAAAAAATTACAAAATATAAAATATGAAACAAAAGAAAGGATGGATATACCTCTTTCAAATTGTTGATCCATAAGCGGCAACAAAAGGTAGCGATGAAGAAGGTGGGGCATGAAAGATTTGAAAATATATAATTATTAAACACAATAAAATCAAATATCAAGTAAATACCAGTCCACAAGTCGAAATCTTCGAGGGAAAAAGAGTAACAAATTGGTTACTCTCTTCAGTAGTGAAGCTCTTTCATTTATTGTGTTAAAAATTTATAAAGAATGATATATAAAGTCAGCTTCCGAAGTCTAACAAATAATTTAACTTTTTCATTACAACTTTCTATTGGTGAAATCATTCACTATTTAAACTTTTTTAATAGTAAGCAAGCAATTCAACTTTTTTCTATTTTGGCAAGGAAATATAAAGTAACAAGGCTCGTAAGTCTTGGATTAAAGTTTATGTTCTGTAATTATAGTTTCATCTGTGAAGGACCCCAAATTAAAGCTGGTAATTCTAGTATTTTTGCTCACTTCTATCGCCTAAAATGATCGTATGTGGAGTTGGGGTTTGAATTCAAAAGCCGTTTTCTAAAATTAATTGTGTATATCAACCAAATTAAATGTTAATATAATTATGTAATCCACAGTGACCCAAACCTATTTTTTATATGTAGCATTTCAGTGTGAATCTATAAAGCATTAACAATCCAAAAGAATGAGAGTGATGCTGTAAAAGACTTACCAACACGAAATAAGGAGAATACGACATGGCAAGACGACGAAAGGAAAACCAAAAGATTTTTCTCTCGAATTTTGATAACGGTTGTCGAAAAGAAGCAACAATGATCAAGGTTCTGCTTGCATGGTTGTGTTGAACACAAGTGTATGATCAGTGTTTCACACAAACGACGATAGACGGACGGTTGAAGCTTCATCAGAAAAGGAAAAAGAGGGAAAAAATATTCTCGATAAAAAAGAGATAAAGAGAGAGTGACTACATAAAGAAAATGAGAAGGGAAAGGTTGTCTAGGGAGAAAATTAGGTTTAAATGCCCTTGGTTCAGATTTTTATATTTTTAAAATAAATTCTATATTTTTTTCATTTTTTTTAATAATTCCAGGTATATAATCTTTGAATCGAGTTTTCTTAATTTAATTAATAATTTCACTTTTTATTAAAAATAAAAAAATAAAATTATAATAAAAGAAATTAAAATTTTTAAAATTATATTAAAAATTCATCTGTAATTTGGAATTTGGGTTGTGCTCATGAGTTTGGGTTCACTAAATGAACTTTTAATATAATTTTAAATTTTTTAGATTTTAAGATTTTTAATTTTTAACAAAAAATAAAATAATTGAATAAATAAATAAACTCAAACAATTAGTTTAAATTCTACCAATTAGATGTCACCATATGATTGGTGGATTAAATTTATTGAATTAAATTAAAATTGGGAATAAATTGATATATTGTATAAGTAACGAGGACCTAATGTGTGATTATGCAAATTTACTTAACTACCATGTCATCATTCACGTCAAAATTTAACGGCCAATGGCTTAATTGAAATCATTTTAAAAGTTTAGTGGTCTAATTGAAAAAAATGATAGTTCAATGGTAAAAATAGAATCTCCTTCATAGTTCAATGATCATGTAACGACCTAGATTTTAGAATCTGTGGGTCAGTTTAACCCGAACCGTGTGCTTTGCATGTTGGACCGAGATTTGGGCCATTGGGTGCCCAAGAGAGACTTAGTGGGCTTCCTATATGTTGTTGGGCTAGAGGCTTTGGGTTGAGTTGTGAATGAGAAGATGAAAGAGCAGCAAAGAGGTAAATCTCTTTATTTGAAGAGGAGAAGGATGATTCCTCTTAATTGTATTGTAAAAGTAAGAGAAGGTGAAATCACCTTGTCTTTTGTTTCCCATTCTTCTTTCATCTTCCTCCTAAGAACCAAAGACAAAGATCAAATCTTTTTTATTTTGAGTTGAAATTCCATAGTGCAAGTGAAGGGTAATGTTATCATCATCCAGGGATCTATAAATCAAGGTAAGAATGGTAAAAAATGGTGGGGGTTGAGAAATGGGTTTTGGTGGGGGTTGAGATGGATGAACGGGAATGAAAGTTTTAACTTCATTCTTCGTTGTTAAATACCCCCTTCAGCATCCCTATTTCTTCTAGTGAGTTTGTAATTTGTTTTACAATATTTGGTAGTAATGAAAGAGGTTGGAGAGCATTCCAATGAGCAAAGAAAGGGGAAGGCTTGAGTTTTGAGCAAAGGCTATTTTTTCAACTTGGAGGAAGGTTAGTACACTTCCAACTCCTTTTGTTTCATGCAAATCCTAAGGATGATGCTTTGTATGCTTGATTTGGTGATTTGGGAGTTAAATGCTTGAAAATGTTTGTTAATGGTAAATTCGGGATTTGATGTTAATAACTTATAAAAATGGTAGTAAACCACCCTAAATGACTCCCATAAACTGTAGGGTCATCTTAAGGTGTTGTTGGGTTCAAGTTGGAGGCTTTGGGGATGATTTCTCGAGCCTAGAAAGTCATTTCCGAGCTTCGGTACCGGTACAAGGGGAACTCGCACCTGTACCCTAGTGTTATGGGTTCAAAGAACAATGTTTCATTGAGACGAGCTATAAAAGGGGTATCGGTACGTTGTTCAACCTGTACCGACACACCACACACTTTTGTATCTGTACGGGTCAACCTGTACTGGTACGCTGAGGCTTAGAGAAATTCTAGTAAGCTATTTTGGTATTGGTACGCTGTGAGTATTTGTACACGAGGGCCAGTATTGGTACCCACTAGGCATTCTGTCCGAAAATTTGAGTTTGAGCCTAGGGGGCTAAAAATTATAACATTCGATCCAATGGACCCCTTATGCTATAAAACGAGTTGTAAAACTGAGAAAAAAGAATTTGGCTCACCTATACGAACGTAATGAGTAAATATTTGATATACGGTTGGGTGACTCAATATTAATGATAGCTATATAGATTGTGATGATTGTTGAGATGTTGATTCGTGTCGTGTAAGCACTTATGTGGTTGAGGCACTTGACTTATGGGATCCGGATGCCCGAGACTTGTTGTAACACCATGGTTAGAGATACCGAATAAAGGTTACCAATGTTGTGTGATCAGGGCCTTATTTGAAGATACTCGATTGGGAATTCCGAGTATGGGTGTATGTTCCGATGCTATGTAATCTGACTTTAACTAAGTTGTATGTAAACATGTTACGTAGCTCGGTCTTACCCATAAAGTGTATGTTCTCGATACTGTGTGACCAGAGCCTCAATCTAGTGTTGTTGTGGTATGGTACGCATGCTTTGATCAGATGATCTGTAACACCCCGGTTTTAGGGCTTAGCGGTCTAGAGGGTTTATTAGACGGTTCGGTGAACTAGAATAGAGATTCGAGTCGGTTTCGGGATCGTATATTTTGGTGTTGGAAAAAATTATGGAAAAAATCCTTAAAAATCATTATTAATTATGTATTTAATAATGGTGGAGTCAATTTTGAAAAAATGAGTTTTGGAAGATGGACATTTTGGTTAGTGACCAAAATGAAAGTTTTGAAAACTGTGATTTCCTAGTGACTAAAATGTAAAGGGTCAAATACTTAGAATCTTTAAGGAGATATTTTACCAATTGGTTTCTGATGATTTCTCCCTTGATTTGACTTATTTTAACACGTGGTTTAATTAGTAATTAAAGAGGATTTTGTTAAAATGTTAGTTATCTTCTCTAAAACAAAAATCACGTCATTTTCTCTCAACTTTTTCTCTACATTCTCTCCTCAGCCAAACACTCAGTTTTTCATCAAATTTCCAGAGGTGAGGTGGTTTCTAACTTGATTTTATTGTTTCAAATTGTTTTATAAAGATTGTTAATACAAAATCTTACAATAATCTTGTGTTTTCTTAGCTTTTCACAAATTAATTGAGGGAGAAATTTCACAATAGGGTAAGGTCCAAGATCTCCTATATCGTATGGTTCTTTATTGAAATTCCCAAGAATTTGATCCTTGTTTTTATGTTTCTAATCTGATTTTGATGATTTTCCAATGTTTAATTGAGTTATTTGGGGAAAAAGAGTTGATTCGCGAATTAGATCTGATTTCCAGTAAGTAAGGTTTCTTTGATTCATATTTTGGATGTTTAATAATGTTGATAAGTGATTTTTATCAATGGAATCCCGAAACTTAAGAATCTCTATTTGTTTAAGTTGTTAGTTTTGAGGTTTTGTGGTATTTATATGGTTGTAAGGTTGCTGGAGGTGGTAGGTTGTTTTGGATCTGTTTTTAGATGTGTTTTGATGTTGAAAGTGATGTTAGATTGATAGATGTTTGATGGGTTGTGAATCGAAGTGTTTTAGTTATGTTTTCGGTTGTTGTGGAGGGATAATTGTGAAGGTGTTGTGGAAATCCAAGAAGGATTGTAGTTGCTGTGTTTAGAATGCATTATGATGCATTAATCATCTGTTGTTTTGTGGTAAAAATAGGGGAGGTTGATCCGGAAGTGATCGGAGAAGCGTTGGAGGCTTCAGATGCTTGATTTTGCGTTGCTGAATCGAGGTTTCGCGTATCGGTGAGTGAAAACGTGGTTTAAAGTGTTTTGATGTTTTGAGAATAGAGTTTTGGGAGTTAAAGTAGAGCTTGAAACGCTTACCTTGACTCGGAAGTAAGTATAAAGTGGATTTCTCTCTCGGACGTGCTAGTTTGAAATGGTTTTATGCACTTGTTTTAATTTACATGTTACCTATTGTTTAAGAATGTTTTAAAGTATTTGATATACTATTTTTAAGCATGACACGTTGAAGGATGCACATGGTAAGTGATCCTTGTAAGTATGTGGTTTATACTTGTGTTTTTAAGCATGGTTGTTGCTTTGGAAATGGCATGGTTTAATGCTTGATAAAAACAGTGAGGTAAATGTTATTTGGTTAAATATATTGGCAAGTGATGTGGTTTTAAAACTGTTATCAGATATAGTTGGCCGGCTATAGGATTGAGTGCACTGTAAATAAGTCGCCTTGGATATTGAGAGGTTTATACAGTGTACCGAATACTCCATCCAAGTACCCTAACAGTAGATGGGTTAAATAGTACTGAATACTCCTGTTAGTGGATTAAGCGTCTAACCGATGATTGGTGTGGATGTCCCCGTGGGTTGTTATAGTACCTGGTTGTTATTGTACCCGATTGTTAATGTACCACGATTGTGATTGTATCGCTATTCCGGTTGAGATGGCTTGAAGTGTTGGGTTAACACTTGTTGAATCCGCGTATCCGATGAACTCTTTTGTTAATGGAATTGTCTAATGATCACTTGAAATCCAATATAATTGTTAATGTATCATTGAAATGTTTATGTTGTATAATGTGGTTTATACATGTTTCTCCTTAAGCTTTGCATTTGGTAGTAATGCATGGGAAGGCTTAAGTGGAGGGTTAGCAATGTGATTTACTGTTGTTTAATGATACATGTAGCATATGGTTTAATATGCTGGTTTTAATGGTAAGTGCATGTTTTAAAAAGGGCATGATGTTTTAAAGGATGATGTTATGTAAATGGTTTTAAATGCATTGATGGTGTTTGTTTTTTAGCACTCCTCACTAAGCCTTGTGTGCTTACGCTCTAATTGTCTATCAATGCAGATAATTGAAGTCTTGGAAGGCAGCAAGAAGCAAGAGGATCTTGGCAAGACTTGTTTCCAAAGTATGTTAGAGACTAGACTATAATGAATAAGGGCAATGGGGTACTTGTTGTGTTTTGTGAGATGTTTTGTGAAGCTCCCTGTTTGAGCATGTTTCTTTAGTTGCTCTTGGGTTGTAAATGGCCTTTAAGGATTGTTTTTGGTGCTGGTTTACCTTTTGATATGTTGGTTGGGTGCATATTAGGAAGCGTGCCTATAGATTTCCTTTTTGATGTATGAATCCTTATTGAGTTGTTAGATTTGTGATATTAGTTAGCATGATATAAGTTTGACATGTTAGTATTGTGTTTAAAGCATGTTGGAGTGGTTTGAGTATGCTATCAGGATGAAAAATCAGCCAAATATGACATTACAGGCCCAGGAGTACTGATACGCGAGAGACTGTATCGGTACGGCTAGGCAATTTCAGGCTTGTGGGATCAGTACAGGTCTTGTGCGTTTCGATATGCCTAGGAAATTTGGCCTGGCGTATTGTACATGGATGGGCGTTTTGATACGAGTTTTAGCCTCTGATATTCACTTTTGTAACTCAAACCCGCGTATCGAAACACCTAAGAAACCGTATCGGTATGGTTTAAAATATTTCAAAAGTTTGATATTTCAGTTAGGCGTATCGATATGGCTTGGTGGTGTATCGAAACAGTGTGTTTCAAACCGTATCGGTACGAGCTTACCCGTTTCGATATGAATGACCGTTTTTCCTGTTAATGTCACTTTTGGGTAGTTTGCTTTATTTGCATTTAAGTCCCTAATTCTTATCAATGCAATTGTATGTGATAGAATGATCAGATTGAGATGAAATTTGAGATGAATGTTCAGAACCTGACTAATTAAAAATTGGTATTTTAAAAGTGGCTTAAATCCTGCAAATTTCTAGTATTTGCAATTCGGTCCCTAAATTGCAAATGTGATCAAGTGGATGCCAAATTGATGCCCGATTGAGTTGGGGGTTATACCTGATGGTTGCATGTACACATAGGATTAATAATTGGCATCTAGTCAAGATAAAAAGAAAAAAATGGTTCGGGTTTCGATGTATCTCTCCAATTTACTTCCACAAACCTAATGTAGCTTCCTCGGTTCGGTCTGGTGGCTAGACCGGGTCGAGGGGGTTACATTTGGTGGTATCAGAGCTAGGTTAGGTTCATTTAAGAGGTTGTTATGTTTTTTCCATGTTTGATTTGCACGGTGATTGTTATATGTACTCTGGTTGATATGCACGGTGATTGTTATATTAATGTTGGTTGTTGTATCCTATGTTGAGGATGTTTTGGGGTACCCATTGCCTTATTATTATAGTCTGGAATGTTTTGATTTTTGAAATGAAAGTCTTGAATCCTTGCTTGAGGCTGGCCTAACTGTTTTTGTTTTGAAATGACTATCATGCCTTAGATATATTTTAGCACGGTGGGACCGAAGAGAGAGTTACGATCTAGTGCGATTGCTGTTACCACTGGGCAGGGTGATAAAGGAGAAGTTGTACCTCCTAGAGGGTTGCCGCCACCCCCACGAGTGGAGCAAGTACCATTTGCGCCGCCTGGGCCAAGGATAGGTGATATGGCACCATTGATTCAGGTACCCTAATGGTAGATGGGTTAAACAGTATTGAATACTCCCGTTAGTGGATTAAGCGTCTAACCGGTGATTGGGGTGGATGTCCCCGTGGGTTGTTATGGTACCTGGTTGTTATTGTACTCGGTTGTTGATGTACCGCGATTGTGATTGTATCGCTATTCCGGTTGAGATGGCTTGATGGGGTTGGGTTAACACTTGTTAAATCCGTGTATCCGATGAACTCTTTTGTTAATGGAATTGTCTAATGATCACTTGAAAGCCAATATAATTGTTAATGTATCATTTAAATGTTTATGTTGTATAATGTGGTTTATACATGTTTCTTCTTAAGCTTTGCATTTGGTAGTAATGCATGGGAAGGCTTAAGTGGAGGGTTAGCAATGTGATTTGCTGTTGTTTAATGATACAAGTAGCATATGGTTTAATATGCTGGTTTTAATGGTAAGTGCATGTTTTAAAAAGGGCATGATGTTTTAAAGGATGATGTTATGTAAATAGTTTTAAATGCATTGATGGTGTTTGTTTTTTAGCACTCCTCACTAAGCCTTGTGTGCTTACGCTCTCGTTGTCTATCAATGCAGATAATTGAGGTCTTGGAAGGCAGCAAGAAGCAAGGGGATCTTGGCAAGACTTGTTTCCAAAGTATGTTAGAGACTAGACTATAATGAATAAGGGCAATGGGGTACTTGTTGTGTTTTGGGAGATGTTTTGTGAAGCTCCCTGTTTGAGCATGTTTCTTTAGTTGCTATTGGGTTGTAAATGGCCTTTAAGGATTGTTTTCGGTGCTGGTTTACCTTTTGATATGTTGGTTGGGTGCATATTAGGAAGCATGCCTATAGATTTCCTCTTTGATGCATGAATCCTTGTTGAGTTGTTAGATTTGTGATGTTAGTTAGCATGGAATATGTTTGAAATGTTAGTATTGTGTTTAAAGCATGTTGGAGTGGTTTGAGTATGCTATCGGGATGAAAAATTAGCCAAATGTGACATTACAGGCCCAGGCGTACCGATACGCGGGGAACTGTATCGGTACGGCTAGGCAATTTCAGGCTTGTGGGATCGGTACGGGTCTTGGGCGTTTTGATACGAGTTTTAGCCTCTAGAATTCACTTTTTAACTCGAACCCGCGTATTGAAACACCTAAGGAACAGTATCGGTACGGTTTAAAATATTTCAAAAGTTCGGTATTTCAGTTAGGCGTATCGATACGGCTTGGTGGTGTATCAAAACGGTGTGTTTCAAACCGTATCGGTACGAGCTTACCCGTTTCGATACGGATGACCGTTTTTCCTGTTAATGTCACTTTTGGGCAGTTTGTTTTCTTTGCATTTAAGTCCCTAATTCTTATCAATGCAACTGTATATGATAGAATGATCATATTGAGATGAAATTTGTGATGAATGTTCAGAACCTGACTAATTAAAGATTGGTATTTTAAAAGTGGCTTAAATCATGCAAATTTCTAGTATTTGCAATTTGGTCCCTAAATTGCAAATATGATCAATTGGATGTTAAATTGATGCCCGATTGAGTTGGGGGTTATACCTGATGGTTGCATGTACACGTAGGATTAATAATTGGCATCTAGTCAAGATAAAAAGAAAAAAAATGGTTCGGGTTTTGATGTATCTCTCCGGTTTGCTTCGGCAAACCTAATGTAGCTTCCTCGGTTCGGTCTGGCGGCTAAACTGGGTTGAGGGCGTTACATGATCTATTGAGATCTCGGGTACAATTGGGCCTTGTATGCCACGTATGATAATTTTTATGATGATAGCATATGTTTAGGCGACTATTGGTAGCGTCATGTATTATTTTATTGCCATATCATTTTTTCTTGCTACATGCTTATGTTTATGATCTGCATGAAGCATAGTAGAGTAGAGGTGTATCCATTAAGCTTTATGAGCTCAGCGTTCAGAATCGTTATTTCTATTCACAGGTTTTTATGTTGTTGCGTTGCATCGAATGAGCCCATCAGAGTAGGACTTCGATTCATCGACGTGTTCAATAGTACAATACTTAGATTTGTCGAGCAATGTATTCATAGGACCCTTGAGTTTAGGTTTGTAACTCATATTTTGAATTTATTTAATCATGTCAAATATTTTAATTATCTTGTTTTAAAATTAAAGCTCCCATGTAAACAATATAACTATTTTCCTATCGTTCTATTTGAAACGCGGACAGATTTATGAATTTAAATGTGGATTAGGCTAAATTAGTTCAAAAATTTCATGCTTGAGGCCCAAATGTGACGTCGGGTTTAGGGCGTTACAGATCATTCATGTAGTTTATCTTATTACTATTTCCAAATTGCACCCCTATTAATAGCCAAACACGCAATTTTCGAAAGGCGTAAAATGGTATATATGTTACAAATTACAATAAAATAACTTTAAAAAAGAGTTATAAATAATAATTAATTAGTTTAAATTCTACCAATGAGATGTCACCATGTGGTTGGTGGGTTAAATTTATTTGAATTAAATTAAAATTAGGACTAAATTGATATATTGTGTAAGTAACGAGGAGCTAACGTATAATTATGCAAATTTACTTATTTGCCACATTATCATTCCCGTCAAAAGTTAACAATCAGTGGCTTAATTGAAATATTTTAAAAGTTTAGTGATCTGATTGACAAAATTGATAGTTTAGTGCTCAAAATAGAATATCTCCCATAGTTTAGTGGCAATTCTTGTAGTTTACCCTATTACTATTTACAAACTACACACTCTTAATAGCCAATCATGCAATTACTAAAAGACGTAAAATGATGCATATATTTTAAATTGAAATAGATTAACTTAAAATGGAATAAGAAATAATAATTAATTAGTCTAAGTCCTACCAATTAGATGTTAACATATGATTGGTGGATTAAATTTATTGAATTAAATTAAAATTAGGACTATATTGATAAATTGTATAAGTAATGGGGACTTAACATGTAATTATATAAATTTACTTAATTGTCACGTTATTATTCTCGTCAAAAATTAACAGTAGGGTGCTTAATTGAAACTATTTTAGAATTTTAGTAGTCTAATTGACAAAATTAATAGTTCATCTCTCCCATGATTTAGTAGTCATTCATGTAATTTATTCTATTACTATTTACAAATTACACTCCTATTAATCGCCAATCATGTCGTTACAAAAAGATGTAAAATGGAACATATGTTACAGACTGCAACGGAATAACTTTTTTTTATAATAGCCAATGAATTTTTATTATCACAATTATAACGCATTCAAGAAAGAGAATAATGGGACTAATTCACCAAAATCTCGTAGAACTCAAAAGCAAAGAAAAGTAAATACTTTCATAAAGATAAGCATATCATCAAAATTCAGAAATTTTCCTGAATCTCCTTATCTATATCAAATCGGGACGCATAACAGGTGAAAAATGAGTGAACCATCATTTCATCAAATTAACTGATATGAAATTCATTTTTTTATTACACTAATTCGGACAAATTAAAGAAGTAAATTACACGACATGGTAAATCATTTCATCTATTTTATTTCATGTGGTTATTATTTGCTAGTTTTGTTTTGCATCAGGGTTTTTGCTAATAGCTAGTTAAGTCGAGTAGTTGCTTATCAATGAAGAGAATCAAAAAGAAATAAAATCAATTCGGTCTTTATATTTTTTTACTTTCAAGTGAGCTCTCAATCTAAGAAATTAAATCAACTAAACCTGTAATTATGTTTTTAAGCTGATTTTGATTGTTATGTCATAACAGTTTTTTGCAATTATTATTACCGTGTGCCACGAGAAATTCTAAAACAAATATTAAAAAATAGGCATAATGTCAAAAAAATACATCTAACATTTGATTAGATAATTACTTTGTATCTATTTTTTAAGTATTTTAACCCTCAACATTTTATGTTTTTATCAAAATAGTCCTTTCGTTGATGAAAATTGTTAGTCAACTAACGATAAACAACTTGAAATGAGTTTAAGTCATTATTGTTAATTGACTAACCGTTTTCATCCACAGATGGGTCATTTTGGTCTAAAATAAAACGTTGAGCGTTAAAGTGCTTCAAAAAAAGAGAATAGTTAACTATATAGTCAAACAGTAGGGGCATTTTTTGGCATTTGCCTAAAAAATAAACATTCTAAAAATTATAGAAGTAAAATTATTTAAAAATATAAAAAAATTAAATGTTACAAAAACTTATAAGTAAAATTCAAAAATAATTTTAAAAGAGTAAAGCAAAAAATATATATTTTTTGTTGCTCTTTCGGTTTCCAGGGTATTTCCTGGACTAATCCGAATCGATCCGCATCACACACCTGGCTTTGGTGGGGGAGTCTTCCAACAAGAATTTTCTGCTTACACAAGGACTCGAATTCGATACGTGCTTAAGCGATACAAGCTGCTTACCATTAGACCAACCTCGTTGGTAGGCAAAAAATTATTGAAAAATATTAAAAATTTAAAATGTTAAAAATATTTTAAACATATTAAGTTGTATAATTATTTTAATATATTTTATATTTTTTCAATAATTTCTATAAAAATTTAATTACTTTTTAGAAATTCTATACTTTTTAATAATGCTTTAATATAATTTTTACTATTTAAAATATTAAATATTTTACATGTTTTAGTAATATATAATTTCTTATAATGTTTTAGTAATTTTTAATTTTTTTACTTTTTATAATTTAAAAACTTTTCAATAAAAATTATAAAAACACTATGTGACAACACATTGTCACTACATATGATATCAACTGATAAAAAAGATGTTAAAATTAACAGTTAACATTGGTTAAAAAATTGTATTAACGAAATTTTATAAAAACTTAATAATGTACGATTTTCACAAAAACCTAATTATTTTTTTTCAAAAGTTCACGAACTTACTACCGTTGAGCCCTTTTCTGTTTGGTTTAATGAAAATGGACTACAGTTACTAAAAGGTAGAACTCGTCACAAAGCTCACATTACTAAGGTAAAGTAGGATTCCACCAACAAAGTTGTAAGCAACTTAATATTGGTTAAATAGGTCTCGAGTTTAAGATCTTGTGTATACAGAAAATTTTCATTTGAAAATTCACCCACCACAGTCAAGTGTGCAACGTAGGTCAGTCCGGATTAATCATGATAAAATCCTGAAAAATCAGAAGGACAACAAAAAAAATATTATTTCCAAAAAAATAGTTGGTATAAGGATTACTCTTGTTAGTAAATCTTGGCATTATTTATAATATCATATTATTTGATCAAGATAATCTCTTTTAACAAAACATGAAAAATAATTTCAAAAAATAAGACAACGATCAATAATCTATATTTCAGAGAAGTATTTTTGACCAATTGGCCAAGCTATTTATATTTGTTCTCTCATATTCCCTTAGGTAATGGGTTCTAGACCCACTAGGAGCAGGGATTGAACTATGTAGGGGTGGGGAGGGGCAATCGTCCCCCTCGAAGAAACTTTTTTCACCTTTGTCCCCCTGTTTAAATTTTATTTTAAAATTGGTTTATTTATGAATTTGCCCCCCATTTTTAGACATTTATGTTTTGTCCCCCAACCCCAAATTCTGGCTCCGTTCCTGACTAAGAGCATCCCCTAAAGTCCCCCTTTCCCTCTCCTCTAGATATGATTAGGATTAAAATTAGAATTTATCAAAAAAAATCCATATTCTATGTTTGCATTCACGTCCGACCAAGAAGGGATATAGTTCCCTAACCATAGCCCATGTGGCACTCAAATAAAGGCCTGAGAAACAGTTTAGCCCAAGTATGTGCTACCAAATGTTGGGCCTGATTGTGCAATAAAACTAAGTTTTCTAAAGGCTATGTTTTTTTTCGGACAAATTCTAAAGACTATGTTGACTTGTCAATAATTTAGTTACTTTACCCGTCATTTATAAACCACAATTGAACGAATTGTAGGGTAGCCCGCCAAGCAAATACTCCATCCGTGCCTAAAATCTTGTTCCTTATTAACTTTTCACATAATTTTAAAAATTAAAATTTGTATAAAAAGTATTTTGCAAGGTAATTAAAATGTGAATTTTATCTTTGAAAAATTAAAATTTATTTTGTTGAAAAACTAAAAAGAGTGTAGAAAAGTAAATATGTATAGTAAAAATTATTGATTTTTTAAAAGAACAGATTAAATGGAACAATTTTAAAACACAAAATGTACAAATTTTATGGAATAATGAGAATATATTCAACATGAAATCTTTGAAGAAGAATCTTTCTAATTTTACAGGCGGCAATTGGGGTTCAAATTGGGTTTGGATAGGGTCATTTTGGGTATTGACTACATTTAATTTAGGCATGATTCGGGTTGGATCAGATCTAGTTCTGATTTTGGGTCTGTAGTAGTTAGGCCGAGTCAGGTATTAGGTCGAGTTGATATTAGATCGGTCGACTTTCTGGTTGGGCCAATATCGGATCGATCAGCTTTCGGGTTTGGTCAGTATCATATTAGACAAATTTTTATTCGGGTCAACATCTAGATCTTCAGGTCAGTATCGAATTAGACGAATTTTATTCGGGTCAACATCTAGATCTTCAGGTCAGTATCGAATCAGACAATTTTTGATTCGGGTCAACCTTTGGATCTTCGGGTCAATTGAGGTTGAGTTGGGTATATGTCCAATCAATGTGTAGAATTATTGATATATTCTTGTAAAAAAGTATTTTTTTCATATCGAATATATGTTTCATATCAAATGGAGTAATTTTTACCGACATATAGATTATCGATAATGAACGTTTCGTATCAATTATTAAATACCTTTTTAAAATATATAAATTATCGAATTAAATACGGAGATGGTCTTTTAACGGATAGAAGATGATATTAAATCATTAAATTATTACCAAATGTTGTGGTTAACTAGTAGTATAATACAAATAAAGAATAAAACATGCATCAATTTACTATTTATCATATTGCTGAAAAATAGATAATAATAAAAATAAATTATTTATTCACCTCGACTCAATTATCATGTTAAAATCAATGTTCAGTTTAGATCGAATTTGAGTGAATCAAATTCGGGTTGCTTTCGGTTCGGGTCCATATCAGTCCAATTATAATTCGAGTCTATTTTGGTTCAATTTAGTTTATTTCGAGTTTCGGAACAAGATTGGATCATCATGTTAAAGTTCATATCAAGTCTCGGATCGAATAAATCAATTTAAAATAATCAAATTCAAATTAAATTTGTCAGGTCTATATATAAATAGCAGTAGGAGGGATGTAGGATTAGACTAAATGTTAACATTTTAATGGTTCAAATATCTAATCCTTATCTATGAAATATGTTTTTAAGGCTTAGTTAGGTCAACAAATGTTGGATACAAGGACAACCCATATTATACACTTAAAGAGAGATTCAGATTTAAACGTCAAAACATTAAGAATGGACATAATCATAAAAAAAAAGTACTTGGTTAGATTTGATTACCAACCATCAACAAATGTTGCTTTCCGCAAATTAAGGTCTAGCCATCAACATGTTGGAAATATTGCAAATCTTTGCAACATAACTTAATATTTCTGAACCAAGTCAATACGGTAGTTTGTGTATAGTACCGGTTTTACAGTTGTTATCCTCTATACATTTATAGAGTGAGAGAGTGAGAGAGACTGCAGAGAAATTCTAGACAAGTGCGATATGAGCGACCGCACAGGGCCCTCAAGAGATAAGGCCCAAAATAAAGAATTTAAATTAAATTATATTAAATATTTATAAAAAATTATAAATTTATATATGTATAATTATGTGTATATACATAACAGTAATCTAAAACTTAAAACATGTAAAAAAAATGACACTTTTTAAGTAAAAATGTTTGATTTTTAGATGTTTATAATTCATTTTTTTGTTTAAAAGGATAATCTAATAATATTTTTGTATTAAGGTAATTTTTTAAAAAAATCTTATATATCTTATTAATTATAAATTAAAGACCTTATTTTAATAAATTGCACATAACTCAAAAATCTTTGAGCCGCTCTGTGAGAGAGACCTTTCTTCGATCAACTCATCTCCCATCAAAAGTTCTGATGTTCAAACTTATCTGGTATTTAAGTACTATTAATTCGACCCAATAAATTTAAAGATAAAGATGGATTAAACAACATTAATTAATTGTAGCAAGCAAAATTTCATTATATTAGAAAATGATATATATAATTAATGAGGTTGATCTAAATGTTAAGCAGCTTGATATCGCATAAACATATTTTAAGTTTGAGGCCTTGTATATACAGAAAATTCTCTTTAGATAACTCACCCACTAAAATCAGGTATACAACGCAGATCGGTCCGAATTAGTCAGGACAAAGCCCAAAAAAACTAGGATAACAAAGAATATATATTATTAGCAAAATTGTCACTCTCTGGATTTGTATCCACGTCTTACATTAATATTTAATTGTTATGTTACAATGGTGAAGCACAGCGGATGTCAAGGTCCATGCACGGTGGAAGAAGAACAAACTGGCAAAAAGGGAGATGTCCTTTGTCCACATCACATGTCCATGCAAATTGTTTACATATTGATTCTCAAACATAGTTATCTAAGTAATTTGTCGGTTTTAAGCTTTGCAAATTAATTAGTTCATTGTAATGAAGCAGACAAATTAGTGTATAATTAATGTTTCCTACATTAAATTAATCTAATTATATGTATAAGAATTATACATTATAATAAAGGAATTGCATTCAATTTTGTCTATATGTTCTTGTGTAGTATTTTAAAGGCTAATTTGATAATGTGTTTTTGGATTGTTTGGTTTAAAATGTAAGTGGTTGACATTGTTTTTTAAAAAAATAAATTTAAATAGGTATTTTAAACATCTTTTTTTAATATAAAATATTTGGTGATATAAACGATGACAAATGAGTAATTTGTTTTAAAAAAATGCTTTTGGCGAAAGCCAGAAAGCTATAGATTGAAACTTTTTGAAAAATACTTTTCAACCAAACTTTTTAATATAAAACACTTTCTGGTAGGGATGAGCATTTGATTGAGTCGAGTAAAAAAAATTTGAGTTGACGCGTCATATTTTATAACTCAAACTTTATTTTAAATTTTTTCGACTCGAGTTGCTCCAGTTTATGTTCAAATTTAATTGTAAACTTTATAATACTATGATACTAATTAGTTTTAATTTAAATAATTTTCTATAACAACATACAATACACATATATCTTTTCGTATTTTTTCATGTGATATATATAATATTAGGCAAAATTGAGGGACCTTTAGTATAGAAACGGCACTTTGTGTATACATAGAAACTGGTTAAGCTACTAGCTATAAAAACGGCACTTTGTGTATACATAGAAACTGGTTGGATTGGATCGGCATGCTTAAGCTTGGAGTCATGCTCAAAAGTGGCGGTCAATTGGATTGGAGACATGTTGCTACGACCAAGAAAATATTGGCAAACCCTCGTGGAGATTGCCAATTTGACTTGTCGCGATTCCCAAATCTACCAAGAGGTTAACAAATAGTCTTGCTTTGGATGGTATGAGAAGATTAGAACTTTTCAAAGCTTGGCGGTGAGTGATTTGCTTTACGGCCAAATGTGGGGAGCTTAATGTTGCAAAATGAATTCTGATCGATTGTAATTTCGTTTTATTCGGTGTCGATCGCACTTTTGTATTCTTACGAGTGGGTAATCTTTTCCTCCATTTAGGCTAGAGAGGTTTTTAATGAAGCCTATTCTGTAGGGCTTATCTTTTAATATAATAAAAAAACTCTGCTGAGCAAAAAAAAAAAAAAAAAGAATTGAGGGATCTGACTCAAACTTGAAAATTGATCTACTAATTACTAAAAAAATTGAGTTATTAGAGTTTCCATTTTATAACTCAAATTTTATTTGATTTTTTTTTTAGTCGAGTATATAAAATTATGAGTCCAGTCAAGAGAGTCAAGTTTTTTTACCTTGAGTCGAATATTTTATTTTTTCGAGTCGAGTCAAGTTTTGCATACCCCTACTTTCTAGGCTGAAAACTTCATGTTTTGTATTGTTTTTTATCCCAAAAATATTTTTAACTCTAAGGGTGTGTTTGGTCCATGAAATATAAGATTATCTCTTTGAATAAGACTTCTAGAATGTTATGTTACATTACATTGTTTAGTTTATTTGATAAGAATGCAAGATGACAGTGTTTGGTCGGAAGAATATAAAATTATCTAAAAGTAAATTTAACCAAATGGTACTCATGATTTATGTTCTTTCTAACGAACTAAACTTTCAACATTAAATTAAAATATTTGTATAAAAAGTCATAGTATTATTTCCTTGACGCAATTTAACATATCATAAATATAATTATTTATATATAAAATTAATTATATTATCTAATCTCGTTTATACTATGAAGATATTTAATAAATTTTTATTTTCGGTTCTTGAAATAATTTTGTTACTATGAATTAATGATAACAATCTTAAAAAAGTTGCATTGACAAATTATATTTGTTTTTCTCATTTTTTTATAAATACAATTATAGCATAGATATTTTCAATCGTTCAAAAGATATTTTTTAGAAAAATAAGTTATATATGTATAAATAAGTATTGATATACTAAATATAATAAATAAACACTAAATATAATATATAACCTTTAATAATATTTTTTCACAAATTAAACGTCTAAAAACATTTTTAAAAAACAAAACAGAAACAACATCTAACTCAACCACAAATCGAAATATAATGGAGGGAGAATGAAGGCAAGTCCCATCAAAATTTCAAATAAAGGTAACAACTAGAAATGGGTACAAAATATTGTACTTTTCCTTCAACAAAATATTTTTACATCGGAATTATCCAAAATGATAATAAGAATTTCAGAACGAAACATAACTCTAGTACATATGATAAGATACGTCTTAATATAGTAAATATAATCAATATGATTAATATGACATGTTTAGTGTATATTATATATATATATATATATATTTGTAAGAAAATTGATATATTTTTAATACAATTATGGATATTCGATTTATTGAATAATTTATTAAAATCAAATATTGCAAAGATTTATTATAGGACGTTTCTCTCAATCCATGAGCGGAGTCACCCATTAATATGGGTGGTCAAATGACATGCCAAATTTTTTTATATGATTTATATATAATTTAAAAATAAGTAAATGACACTCATTTATAAATAATTTACACACCTTAAATATAATTCAAGAAAAACGGCATCCCTTAACTAATTTTCTGGCTCCGCCCCTATCTCAATCTAACTTATTTCATTTACAATGTAATAATTCAAATCATGAATATTATTTGAGAGACTTGATACTTCATTCTATTAAACTAATTTATAGTTAATAATTTGAACTTTTAATCTTATTACTTTTAAAATTTTATTTATGTATTGCAATAATAAATGTATAAGAATTAAGTTTCTTCCTTAACTTATGAATATGGAGGATTGTTTAACCTTAAAATTTATATAATAAAATAAAGACAAAATAAGACATAAAAATTATTATATACAAATTGCTTATTCAACTTGATTTTCTTTCAAATTGATATTTAATTTTTTTGTCTCAAATCCGACCTAAACTTAGAAAAAAAATCTTAAATTAGTACATGATGTTAATGTGGTATTTCAACACCAAATCAAGTTGTGATATTTTTTTTGAGCATTAACAACATAATTGATTATGCCAAGTTAAAAAAGTACTGATTTGAGATTTTTTTTTTTCAAAATCAAGTACCAATTTTAAGAAAAGAAATATTAAGTTAGATGCCGATTTTTATAATAAACCTAAAAAAAAAGTCTAACTTGTTCTTTTAACGCATACAAATAGTGGTATATGCACCAAGAAATACGCAACATTTGGCAAAACAAAACCCTACTTCATTGCCTACCTTCCATGTGTTTTCTGTCCTTTTGCTCTAACAAATTTCTCTTCATAATTCACTTTCAAACACAATCATCTCCATCGGTTCTTGCTTTATTCCAATGAATCTGTACTTTATTATTTCTTGATTTTTGGGTTTGGCAACACGCACACTTTTTGGTGCTGGCTTTAGTGGAGGGGAAAAGCGTACGGTTGTGTTGAGAGAGATGTGTAAGGCTACGAGTTATTTACGTGTGGTCTTTGTACCATAATTCCATATGTTCAACGTGACCTTTTTTTGGAGTTGCGCTTTCATGTCTAAATTTGCAAGCATCCGAAAAGAAAGAGTCAACAATACATTACCAATTATCTTAGTGATTACAAGTTAGTATCTTATCTTTATATTTATTCAGATTTTTCTTATACTATTGACAACACACATACACTCCCTAAATAAATATGCTCGAACTTGAGTTCTGTAAAAAGAACAATATTTCCTTTTACTACCGGGGACACTCAATGAGTTCGTAAAATAATTTGATGCACATATAAACTTTAATTTATGTAAGCTTTTAATTTTAGGGTTTAGATGTATTTATAGTTTAAAATTTAGAATTTATGGTTAGTGTTTTATATTTTAGATTTGAGGTTCAAATAAGTAGGTTGTGTAAAATAATCATATTTTTTTATAAATAGAGGATGGGGTAAGCTTCAAATCTAAGACAACGAAATTTAAATGTCATTTAACCGCTAAAACACTGAAACTTTTACAGAATTAATCGATTAAATGCACAAAACGAATTACAATTATCACCAATTTATCCATATAAATTACCAATGGTAAAGTTAGGGCATTGGCTAGGGCCTTAACCCTAAAATTATAAATTAATCTATGATAAAATTATATTGTCTCCTTTATATGATAAATTGCGATTTAATCTTTCAGAAAAATATAAAACAATAAACTAGTAAAATTTAGGTTATATTTTAATATACAATAAGGGCCGTTTAAGATATTTCGGGCCCTGTGCGAAACTAAAAAATGTACTCCTATAGAACAAAAACATATCATGTTATTGTTATTTTGAAAAATTAATTTAATATTTCATTAATAAATCAAAGAAACATGATTAAACTTTGGCAAATACGTTATTTTCATTGTTTTGTTAAGAGAATTTGAAGGAATTGAATTACGGTAATTAAGTATGATATGAATAACTCCCTGATGTCCGAGTTCACTGAGGATGAAATTCTTGTGGCCCTTCATTCGATGTCTCGAAATAATGTATTGATGTTCTAAATGGTGTCTGCCCTAATGAGGAGATCAATAACACTCACATTGTTTTTATACACAAGAAGGATGACGCTCTCCACATGTTACAATTTCGGCCAATAAGCCTTTGCAACGTTCTCTTCAAGCTTATCTCTAAGGTTTTGGCTAACCATCTTAAAATGGTATTGGATAGTTGCATTGATGAAGCCTAGAGTGCCTTCATTCCAAGTCGTCTTGTTGGGATGATCCATCAATGATAAATGGCCAAGAGGGGGTGAATTGGCAAATAAAAAATTTGGTAGAAGCAATGGAAATGTAAAAAGATTGGGACACAAGAATTTATAGTGGTTCAACCTTCTAAACAAGGTTTACATCTACTACCTTAGCTATCCACACTAAAGATTTCTCAAATCCACTAGATTTGCTTTCCTTTTGAGGCCAAAGGAGATAACCTTACAAACTCTCTTAAGATGAAGCAAACTAAAATCCCTCACAAGGTTAATTGTTTGCACAATTATAGGCTCACTCTAACCCCAAAGCTGGAATAAAATGGATACAATGAAGTTCACTCAAGTGGGTTACAAGATATGACAATAAAAGGCTTAAAGATTGTTGGATGTGTGTTTGAATGCTTTAGACTTGATGAATAGTTGTTGTTGAAGCTTTGGAGACTTGATTTTATACCCCTCATTGATTTCCAACCATTTGGGTAGCTCAGATCATAAAAATAGCCTTTGGGCTTTATTTTTCCTGCAATAAATGTTGTCCGTCAACACTAGGTATCGGTACATGAAGGCTCATATCGGTACATGCCAAGACAGAAAATAGTCGTTGTAACAAAGGGGTATCGATACGCGAAAAGCCATATCGATACGGAGTGTTCATTTTACAAAGGGTATTGGTACGGGCCGTACCGTATCGATACCGGTTTTTCTCACTGGAATCCTGATAAGTTTTGCACAAAAAGTCGTATCGATACGCCTATATGGATATCGGTACGCATTAACAGATTTTCAAAGATATGATTCCAATAAAACTGACAAGGCAACGATCGAATATTAAATGAAAAGATTTGGGAAATATTTAACCCTCGTACCGGTACGCATGAAGCCGTACCGATACTCGTATGCAAAATTGGTTCTCAGGTTTGAATTTTGTACCAATACGGCTACACGCGTATCGGTATCCTATAGCCATCAAGTATAAAACGAAAATCCAGTAGCTAAAGCACGTATCTATACGAAACTAGGTGTATCGATATTCCTGGACCAATTTGGCTATTTCGAGTACGATAAACACTTAGAAAATATTTAGGGGTTAAGTTTTTGAATTAGAAATTATTTTAAGTTCAAATTCTTATCAATTTGTGAGACTTTTGAATACATAAAAATTTATCCCTTTTACAAAATAGTCCTTGTAATTCCTTGTTATATCAAAATCAAATATAAGTTTTACAATCTCCCCTTTTTGATATAACAAAACCAAAATAATTTTTTAAGTCTTTTGAAATCTTTTTAAGTAATCACTCCTCCTTTCTTTAAGGCTAAAAGTAAATTTGTTTTTGAAAAAAAAAATATCTCACACTTTCTCCCCTTTTTGTTAGATCAAAATCAATTAAGGCATAAAAGCAAGAGATAAAGCAATAATAACTCCAAAAATAATTAAACAACATAGATATTATAAAATTCAAAGCATAATTCAAAGATAGAATATCCAACTTAAAACATAAAAACATAAACCAAATCATAAGAGCATAATGTCATCAAAAACTTAAACAAAGGTGCATAAAACTCAAATCCTAATATGATATGATATGACATAGATGGGATGCAAGCGTAAGAGTTGTCTTTACCTTCATCACCCTTGTCTTTATCTTCCTCATGATCATCCCCAAGAGCATGACCACGCCATTTGGTGTGAAATACAGTGAGGGTTATGTCCATCTAGGCTTGACGTTGATCAATGAAGGTAACTAGAGCTTCCAAGGATGTCACACGGGTGTCAAATATAGTGAAGCTAGAACCTAACCTCGAATCCAAGGTAGCAAACTTCTCATCAAGGTAGGCCATGAGAGTATCGAATGAAGGTTGAGCAACTAGAGCTGCCGAAGCCACTAGAGCAACGAGAACATTTTCTACGGGATCAGGTTGAGCACCACTGGGAAAATCCGCATTGCGAATCAATTCTCTATTGTAGTAGGTGAACTTTGTTCTCTAGAGAGAATGATCATCGATGGGATCGATGAGAGGCACACTGTGATCAAGGGAACAATCTATCCCAAGCTTGAAAAACATGTAGCTTAGAGCGGTGCCATTGGTGAAGGAAGAGACAATGGAGGTATGATGGTTTTAGATCAAAAAGACCAACTATGTAAATATAATTTGGGCTAGGTTTAGACGTATTTCCTCACGAAAATAATGTAGCCAAAAATCATCAACTTAACGCACGGTAGATCATTTACCATCGGATGGTCAAAACACCAAGTGATGAGAAGGTGGAAGAAATGCCCATGGGCATCTAGTATGGTTACGGAGCCACTATAGGTTTGACCAAAAGCATTTTCATCATCTATATCGCCATCATCTATACCCAAAAGTTTGGCAATTTTTGAAGAATCAAGATGAAATTCCTTTCCCATGAGGTAAGACTCAATAGTTATGACCTCGGTTTTCTCTCGATTTAAAATACACCGAGCATTTAAGTAAAAAATAAGGATAATGTTTTTGTACATAATCCCAGGTTTGTTTAAAAAAGCTATAAATTTCCATTGTCTCATTAAATTGAGATAACGAAAGTGAAATTCATCAGAGCACATAAAAGACATTGAAATAACACGTTCACGAAATATTTTATTTAAAATGTTTAAAACTATCCATAGCATTGGGATTTTTCATTTCGTTAAAACATTGGCTAAAGTTAGGTCTTGTACCATTGTTATCGGAATTGGGATTAGGATTGTTAGGATTTGTAGAACTAGATCCCAACTATTTTCTAGATACTTTCTTATGAGGCATATTGATAAACCTGAAAAATTCAAACCACAAAATACATGTATGCATAAACAATAATATTCAATCCAATAAATCAATCCAATGATCAAGGTAGTATACAAATCTATATTATATAGTTTAAAATCATATACAAGTTTAAAGAAATTTTTTTTGGTAAAGATAAAACTTGAAAACAGTAAAATAAAATATATGAGTATAATTTTATATTCGGACAAAAAAAATTTAGTTTTGAAAACATTTTTGTAAAATCTTTGAAATCAATGATATATACATTCTATATATATACTTTTTGAACATAAATAATATACAAATATAAAGAAAAATGAAATTTAAAGAAAGTAAAGTTTATACCTTTTAGGATGAATGGATGAATGAATAGATGATTTGCACAAAGTTTGATGAAATTTTCTAGGGTTTGATGTTAAAAACAAAAGCCCCCAAAGAGTTTTGATGGTTTGTGATGAAATGTAAGAGATTTGGGAAGTTTTTATAGAGAATGACCTTCCTAGGGTTTTTAAGAAAAGTTAAAGTTTGAATTGGATTTGGAAAACCTCATTTAAAGCTCCAGCGACCACGTGTATCGATACGCAAAAGCGCGTATCGAAACTGCATACCAATACAGATTTTACCCATACTGATCCTTGACATGTATCATTATAGGCTAACTTGTACCGAAACACTGCCCCTAATACCCGTATCGATATGCTAAACCCCGTATCGATACCCCTTGACCAAATTTAACAGATTTGGTTGCAAGGGACCCAAAAATCCGATTTTACTCAAATTAAAATGCATGATTATGATATGAGATCATCATGAATGGGCAAAAACATATACATACCCCCCTAACAACATGCATAGATGCATATAAGAGCAAAAACACACAAACATGTAAATAAACCAAATTCAAGCACATTTTAAGATCAAAACAAGGCTCTAAGGTTCAAGATAGGCTAGTAAGCCCTACTCTTTCCTAAGAGTCCAAAAACATTCTTTGTCTAAAGGTTTGGTAAACTAATTGGTTCAAGGTGTCTACATACTCTAGAACTACATCATTTTTCAAGACATGATCTCTAAAGAAATGATGTCTTATCTCTATATGCTTGGTTCGAGAATGTTGTATGGGATTCATAGTAAGACAAATAGCACTAGTATTATCACATTTTAAAGGGATCGTACCTACATCAATTCCATAATCTAAGAGTTATTGCTTCATCCAAAGGACTTGAGGACAACAACTACCAGCCGAAATATATTCTGCCTCGATGGTAGATAGCGCTACGCTATTTTACTTATTAAAAAACCAAGAGATAAACATATTATATATGAATTGACATGCATCGAAGGTACCCTTTCTATCTATCTTACAACCTTCATAATCCGCATCCAAATAAGCATGCAAACTAAAAGAAGAGTCTTTAGGATACCAAAGGCCTAAGAAAAGGGTATCTCTAAGGTATCTAAAGATTCTATTAACGGCTTGTAAATATGACTCTCTAGGACTAGCTTGAAATCTAGCACACAAGCAAACATTAAACATAATATCTGGTCTACTTGCAGTAAGATAAAGCAAAGATCCTATCATAGATCTATAAAGTTTAAGTTCAACACATTTACCTCCTTCATCTTTGTCAAGCTTTGTAGAATAGCTCATAGGCGTGGCTTGAGGTTTGAACATGTCTTTGATGTTCTTTGCTTGATTGATGAATATGTTATCATTCTTTTGTTTGATTTGGAGTCCCAAAAAGAATGAGAGCTCCCCCATCATGCTTATTTCATATTCATCTTGCATCAACTTAGCAAATTCTTGGCAAAGCAATTCATTAGTAGAACCAAAAATGATATCATCAATATAAATTTGAGCTACTAAAATATCTTTGCCTTTTCTTTTTATAAAAAGTGTAGTGTCAACCTTCCCTTTGTCAAAATCTTTTTTAATTAGAAAACTTGACAATCTTTTTATACCAAGCTCTAGGAGCTTATTTCAAACCATATAAAGCTTTTGAAAGTTTGAAAACATGGTTTAGATATTTTGAATCTTCAAAACCGGGTGGTTGTTCAACATACATTTTTTCATTTATAAAACCATTTAGAAAAGTACTTTTAACATCCATTTGAAAAAGCTTGAATTCATGAGAACATGCAAATGCAAGCAACATCCTAATAGCTCCCATTCTAGCTATGGGTGCATAGGTTTTATCAAAATTAATTCTTTCTTATTGACTGTAACCTTAAGCAACAAGTCTAGCCTTATTTCTCACTGTGTTAGCACTCTCATCTAGTTTGTTTCTAAAAACCCATTTAGTGAATATAGTAGATTTATTACTTGGCCTATTAACTAATGTCCAAACTTTACTCCTCTCAAATTGATTTAACTCTTCTTGTATGGCCAATATCCAATAATCACCATTTAATGCCTTGAGACAATGGCTTCTTGCATTCATAGGAAACAAGTTGATCATTCTCTTCCACCTTTTGCCTGTTCTTGAAAGTCTCTCTCCGTTGGAACTTTCTTCCCCGATTGGATTTCATGAATCTTGTGAATTTCTTGGCTAGTATAGCTATTTCTTCATCATCTTCTTCACTTGAATCGCTTTCTCTTGTGAAGCTTTGAGAGTAATTCTCATCATCTTCTTTTTCACTTTTTTCTTATCTATCTTCTTTTCTTTCTTCTCTTTCTTCTCCTATTCTCTTTCTTTTTTCATAATTTTATAAGTGAGAAGAGACCCCATAAGAGCATCTAGCTTTAAGGTCTTGAGATCTTTAGCTTCGATGATGGCAAATTTCTTTGAGTCTTATGACTCGAAAAAAGAGTAGATAAGCTTCTGAACAAGCTTGTCTTCTGAAATGATTTCTCCAAGGCCTTTAAGCTCATTGACAATTATAGAGAAATGATAGAACATCTTGGTGATATCTTCATTCGGTTCTATTTTAAAGTTCTCATAGCTCAAATTTAAGAGTCTAGTCTTGGTCTCATTGACTTTGTTGGTGCCCTCGTATGTAACTTCAAGCTTGTCATATATTTCCTTTGCACTCGTGTAAGAAGATATTTTGGCGTGTTCATCCGGTACAAGAGCACAAAATATGACATGCATAGCTTTGTCATTTACTTGTATCTTCCTCCAGTCTTTATCAATATACTCTTGTCTTGTCTTGTCTTGTCTTAGGGGCACACCTTTCTCCATCTTCCTTTATTAAAATGAATGACTCATCTTCTACTACATCTCAAAGGATGTAGTAATTGGACTTAATGAAGAGCCTCATTATATTCTTCCAATAAGGATAGTTATCCCCATTGAAATATGGTAGTTTGGTGATGGATTGAGACTCATAGAGATGCTTGCTGAAAGAAGAGGCCATGGCTCGATGTGTAGATTGACAACACCTTAGGATCGACTCAAGAGGGTGTAAATCCTTCCAATGAGTGTAGCTTTTGTACCAATTATTGGGATGATCGATCAATGATAAATGGCCAAGAGGGAGTGAATTGGCAAATAAAAAATTTGGTGGAAGAAATGGAAATGTAAAAAGATTAGGACACAAGACTTTATAGTGGTTCAACCTTCTAAACAAAGTTTACATCCACTACCTTAGCTATCCACACTAAGGATTCCTCAAATCCACTAGATTTGCTTTCCTTTTGAGGCCAAATGAGATAACCTTACAAACTCCCGTAAGACTTATACCCCATAGTCTTAAGAACCCTCACAAAGAGAATACAAATAAAGCAAACTGAAATCCCTCACAAGGTTAATTGTTGCACAATTCTATGCTCACTCTAACCCTAAAACTTGAATAAAATGGATACAATAAAGTTTACTCAAAGATATGATAATAAAAGGCTCAAAGATTGTTGGATGTGTGCTTGAATGCTTTAGACTTGATGAATAGTTGTTGTTGAAGCTTTAGAGACTTGATTTTATACCCCTCATTGATTTTTAACTGTTTGGGTAGTTGAGATCATAAATATAGCCATTGGGCTTCATTTTTCACACAATAACTGGGTATCGGTACATGAAGGCTCCTAGGTACCTGCCAAGACAAAAAATAGTCATTGCAGCAAATGGATATCGATAAGCGAGAAGCCGTATCGATACAGAGTGTTTATTTTACAAAGGGTATCAGTACAGGCCGTACCGTATTGATATCGATTTTGCTCACTGAAATTATATAAGTTTTGCACAAAAAGTCTTATCGATACGCCTATATACGTATCGGTACGCATTAACAGATTTTTAAAGATTTGATTCCAATAAAACTGATAAGGCAACGGTCAAATATTAAATAAAAAGATTTGGGAAACCTTTAACCCCGTACTGGTACGCATGAAGCCGTACTAATACTCGTATGCAAAATTGGTTCCAGGTTTGAATGGCGTACCGATACGACTACACACGTATCGGTACCCTATATTCATCAAGTATAAAATAAAAATCCAGTAGCTAAAGCCCGTATCGATACGACCCTAGGCGTATCGATACTTCTGGACCAATTTGGCTATTTTGAGTATGATAAACACTTAAAAAATATTTAAAGTTTAAGTTTTTTACTTAAAAATTATTTTAAGTTCGAATCTTTGTCAATTTGTGAGATATTTTTGAGTATTTAAAAATTTATCCCTTTTACAAAATAGTCTTTGTAATTCCTTGTTATATCAAAATCAAATATAGGTTTTACACGTCTGATTATAGACAACATCATTACTGCCTATGAGATTTTACTTTCTTACAAGATGCGCCAATCAGGTACTCGTTGTTCTTTTGCTCTAAAACTCGATATGAGCAAGGCCTATGATCGTGTGGAATGGGCTTTCTTTTAGAACGTCATGGACAAAATGAGCTTTTCTGCAACATGGATTTATTGCCTCATGAATTGTGTCACCATGGTTTCCTATTCCGTGGTGATGAATGGTATGGTGGGAAATCAGTTTGCCTCTTCTAGGGGTCTTCGTTAAGGTGATTCCCTTAGCCCATTCCTTTTTCTTCTTTGTGGTAAAGGTCTCTCCTCCCTACTTCGGACCTCTCTTGACCAAGGCACATTGCAAGGTGTCTGAATCGCACGTGGTGCTCCCATGGTTTCTCATTTGTAATTTGCAGACGATAATTTAATTTTTAGTGAAGCGTACATGACTATTTCTCAGACTATTAAATCTCTCTTGCAAACATATGCGGCTTGTCCTAGCCAATTGGTGAAATATGAAAAATCTCATATCTTCTTCTCATTGAATGTTGCTGATGATATTCGACAGGGTATTTGCCAAGAGTTGGATATCTTGGAAACACATAACCCGGAAACATATCTTGGTCTCCCGACCATTGTGGGTCGTAATAAGAAAAAGGCATTTCGAAAACTCAGATATTGGTCTTCATCTCGAACAAAAATTTAGAGTTCTAAGTCTTTATCGCAAGGAGGGAATGAGGTTTTTATAAAATATATTCTTCAATCCATTCCCTTCTTTGCAATGTCTTATTTTCTGCTGCCGAGCTCTTTTTGTAAGGAGCTAGAATCCATTATTGTGCATTATTGGTGGCAAAAAATAGAAGCAAAATGAGGTATCCACTGGTGCACTTGGGGAGAATTATGCAAACTTAAAGATGATGGTGGAATTGGCTTTCACGACATGTTAAAATTTAACATTTTCCCTCCTAGCAAAGCAAGGATGGCGATTAATTATGAAACCTTATTCTTTGGTTGCTAGACTTCTACAAGAAAAATATTTCCCCACCACTACCTTCCTTCAAGCTTCATTAGGCTATTCTCCCTCACTTATATGGAGAAGCATTTGGAGTTCTCGTGGACTATTGGAAAATGGTATTAGATGGTCAATTGGACCAGGCTTATGTGTTTTACTATGGGATGATTTTTGGCTTCCAGGCTTACCTTCTCGTAAGGTTACTTTTCCGAGATCTAACAACTTATTTAAGGTCTCTGAGCTCATGGTACCTAATGAACAAAGGTGGAACATACATCAGGTTCGTAACCACTTATCCCTAGAAGAGATAGATTGTATTCTCATTATTAATCTCCCACACTACCTCTAACTGGATGTTCTATTATGGAAGGGTGAAAAATCATGTATCTACACTATTCGTAGTGGTTACAAATTATTGATGAATTTCTTCCTAGATGATAATAATCAGAAAGATATCTATAAGTTATTATTGTCTATTCCATGCCCATAAAAAATTAAGATAGCAACCTGAAAGTTTATTCGCAATTACATCCTCACTATGTACAATCTTGTTATCAAACGTGTTGCTAATGACCCTAGATGTCATGGATGTGCATATAATTTTGAGGATGGTGTCCATGTGAGCCGTGATTGTTTCTTTGCAAGATCAGTTTTGAGTGGTTTAAGTATTTGTTGGCCTCCTACTGCAAATCAAATGGGTTTCTATGATTGGCTTCTGAAATTGTTTGAGTTATAGCTCTTCTAAACACATGCTAATTATCACAACAGTTTGGTCCTTGTGGTACTCTCGGAACAAATATATTTATGAATGTACTCAACAAAGAGTGAAGGGTGTTATTACCTTCATACAAAGCTATTGCCAGAAACTTGCCCACATCGTTTTATCTCTTCGACATCCAAACCCAACTCAAAGTGTTACGTGGTAGCCTCCATCACCACCAACCTACAAGTTAAATGTTGATGCGAGTTTTAAACAGCCAGAACAAAAATCTTCATCTGGTATCATAATTCGAGATGCTGATAGACAGGTAATTGGTTTTTATTTTCGGATTAATTTCAATATTACCTCGGCTTTCTCAGTAGAGGCAATGGCAATGTTTCAAGGGCTTCAATTCGTAGGCGATTTGGGAGTCCAAAATATAATTGCAGAGAGTGATGCAAAATTAATTATCACAAAGCCCAATTCTGATGAGGTAGACCATTCGGTAATTGGTAATCATACCAGAGACATCAAAGCCCTAGCTGGGGGCTTCGAAGCATGCTCCTTTCATTTTCATCGGTCGCAATGGGAAACGATCGAGGCATGCGATGGCCTGTGTAGGTATTCACCACTCCTCTAATCAGTTCTGGCTGGAGAGTGCACCGACGTCTGTCCTTCAACAGATCTCAGCTGATCGTCGCTTCCTGGACCCTTGGTGATTTTGGTGTCTTTTTGGGGATTTATTGTTTTCAAGCTTTAGGCAACTCCCTTGTTTGAACCGTTTTTCCTTTTTAATGATAAAGCATACCGACACCTTTATCAAAAAAAAAAATGATAGGGAGATTAATTTTGAACAATAAACAAAAAAATTAAAGAATATTGTATCATTTATTTTTTTTATTGTTAGATTGAAGAAGAATAAATAGGGAATTAAATTTTAGAAAAATAAATAAATTTTGAAATTTAAAAAAGAGAATTAAATGTTAGGAAAGAGAATTATTTTTTATTGTTTTTTTGTTTAACTACCGGTATACAACTCATTGGCTGACTAATTTGGATCAGGTATTGTATACCCATTATGGGGGCAACCCTCCCAACTCAATTTGTTCCATTCAAAATGTTAGGATTCGAACCTTTGACCTTGCTTAAAAGATCCAGTGTCTCATCTCACTAGACTAATTGGCTGTTGAAAATTATTTTTATTGTTTAGATTAATTAATTTATTTAATAAATTAAAAAATAAATTTTAAAAATAAGGAAAATTATTTTTAGGGGTCCTGGACTGATTGGGGGCCCTGAATGGTCACTCATTATGCTTCCCCTATCAGCCAACCCTGATACAAGTAGTGACAAAACTCAATATTATTTATTGAGCAGTCATTGAAAATATTTAAAGTTGAGGGGCCAATAATAAACTATATATTTTTAGGGATCAAAAATAATTTTACTATTACCTTTTTTCAATTTTTAAAATTTTTGGGGATATTATGGTCTTCACATGTCCTTTTTGAGTATTACTCATGCCTACAACTTAAATTACCCAACCCTAAATTAAACCTGTAAACATTAAAATTGACAAGTTTATGTAATTAAGTTTACATAAATTTATGTATCAAAATATTTTCTGTAAAATTTTATTTGAACTCTTATAAAAATTTATAATTTAACTAAAAAAATTAGAACTTCACCTTTAATAACTACTATCAAAATTAAACATTGCATTTCTCAAAAAAAATAAACATATCTCATTAACAAAATTAATAAAAAATTATTAATTTATTATATAAAAACAAACTAATAAAAAATTATGAATTTATTATATAAAAGTTAATATAATCAAATAAATGATGGAAAACTGAAAAATGACTCTATATAAACCCAAACTTATTCTCTTCTCCTTCTTCACTACTAGAATCCAAGCATCCATCCACTAATATTCCCAGACCAACAAATCCACCACTTTTCCTTCAATACAAAACCAAAGCTGAATACGTAGAGACCCGTGTCTGAAAACAGACAGCACTAGCAATTCCAACTAAAACCCATCTCTCGATTTCAGATTTATTGCCACCCATTTCGTCATCTTTCGTTTTTTCCTAAAGATTATGAAGAAAATTGGAGGGTTCAAGCTTAGACGCAAGCTGGTCAAGGCATTCAAATGGATATTCCGACCCAGAAGAATTAACTACTTGAACAATTTCTTGAGACCTCCTACCCGATCCCACAACCCGTTTTCCAGAATTTGCTCTTTTGCGAGGTTTCTTCGGCGTGGAACTAAGGGGCTGTCGAATTCTGATCCGGGATATATCCAGTTGGGTGAGGGAGGAGTGATGCGGGTTCGGGTACCGAAGGGGCACCTTGCCGTGTACGTGGGCGAATCAGAAAATGACACGAGGAGGGAGGTACTGCCTGTGATTTACTTCAATCACCCGCTGTTTGGGGAGCTGTTGAAGGAGGCGGAACGGGTTTACGGGTTCAATCAATCGGGTGGGATCACATTGCCTTGTGGGATTTCCGAGTTCGAAAGGGTCAAGATGAGAATTGCCGCCTGGGACCATCGTCGTTATTTGTAATGATATTTTTCCCCTTATTTTTTATGGTGGATAAAAATCTTAATGTACCTAATTTTTGTGAATTAGGATGTCTGATTTTTTTTGTTGTTCTTGTTTTGGATTTCACTGATTGATAATTAATCCCTCCCGTTTTGAAATTTATAACTTTTTATTTTTTTATTTCATATTTATTTTTATAATGTTACTGAAATGCAATTATTAAAGGATAATGTGAATTTTCATGAAAATGTTAATATCGTTACGCCATTTACAATTAAAGATAATATTATTGACGCTTTAACCAAAACATTTTATAATACTATAAAATTGAAATTTACTAATAAAAATTATAAAAGTAAAGTAATTAAATGAGCAAGTACATTTAGCCAGTTGATCAAGCTCTTCATCTTTGTTCCTTTATACTCCTTTAAATTATGGGTTCTAAACCCACTAGAAGTATCCATTTTCTCCTCTTCTCCTCTAGGTACGTAGGATTAGGAATATAATTAAAATTTATAAAAAAATAAAGTACTTAATTATATTAAATTAAAACAAAGTTTTCAATATAGTTGCAAGGCTACAACTAAAATTAGACGGGGATTTATATTATTTGAAGGTTAAAATTGCATAACTGAATATTTATCGTTACTAGAAACCAGAGCTTATGTTATCAATATCAGCCATTCATGCAAAACAGGTACAATGAATTTCATGTAGAAGGTAAATTAAAATTGTGATTGATTGGAACCCAATGAATAAAGAAAAATATGACGTTGAATTTAAAAGATTTAAATTTAAATAATTTTAACTACAAAATAAATATACTTTATTAATAAATTTAAAAATATATAAATATATATTACGGTATATACCCCTTAAAACTATTAAAAAATTATTATAATAGTTTAAAACTAAACCTTATTTTTTTCATTTTGTCATTCAGCTTTTAAGACTTTTTAATACATACTCACGTCGAAAAGTAATTTGTCGTCTATATATAAATAATAAAAAATTAAGAATAATATTTCATCCGTCCTACTAAAAACGTTTATTGTTGATTTTTTACGTAATTTTAGGAAGAAAGAGTTTGTGTAAGAAAGATGATATAAAATAATTGAAATGACAATTTTATCCTTGAAAAGTTGAATTTTATTTTGTTGAAAAACTAAAAAAGGGGTATAAAGGGAAATATATTTTTTAAAAGTTATTAATTTTTTCAATGAGAAATTTTAAGTGGGACAATTTTAAAACACAAAAAATAACATATTGAGTGAGACAAAAGAAATATAATATTGAGTTAAGTTTGATCTGACATTGAAAAGTAATCAATTTCTTTTTATGTAACCTAACACAATACATAAAATCCAGGGACGATTTTTATTCGACTAATAAAGAACAGAGCATTCTGATAAAAATAAATGAAGAGAGCATTGACTTGGTGAGAGAATAAAAACACGAATAATTGTTAGATTAAGATGCGTAGCACGGGAAACAGCATGATGGGTATAGGGATGACAAAATAATTCGTTCTTATCGGATTTTAACTCAACCTGATCTGATAAAGATGAATTTTTTATTAAAAATTGGGTTTGGAGAGGAGGCGAATTATTAAAAAATAAAGTCGAAACGGGACGAATTTGAATTTAAAGTAAAAAAAAATGATTCGATCATATTTATTATAATTATATTTAATACTTTTATTAACTTTTTTGAGACAAATCAAGTTTAGTCAATTTTTTTATTAAAATATAAAAAGTCAAGTCAGAATATTTTTTTATTATATAAGGAAGAGGTGGGTCAAGAATAAAATATATTAAAATCAAGGTGGGTCGAGATCAAAACAAATAGTTTAAATTTTGGGTCAGATCGAAGCGGCCAAAAACTCTCTCAAACCCGCCCGTTGCCATCCCTCTAGATGGGTGGTGTAGGACAGAATTAAGATCCAAATACAAATAAGCAACGTGTCCCGACACATCTCTAATCCCAAACAGGACCACATTAATCTATGTAAAACCTTGATCTTTGCCAAAAGACCGGTCTATACTAATTGATAGGTTAAACTAACCCGTATTATGTGAAATTTATTTAAAACATGTAGAGAACAATATTATATAAATTGGAAAATTTTACTACGCTCAACGAACACCGTTAACATCACTAACGTTGAACATCGCTAAACACCATTAAATTAACTAATAAAGATTAAAAATCTTAAGAACTCAATATATAATTATAAATTATTTAAAATAAAATTTCAATTAAATTATTTTTCATATATATATTATATTTTTATTTTTTAAAACAATTGAATTAAATACCAATCTTAGTTAATTTAAAAAAAATAAAAAAAAACCCCTAAACCTTAAATCCTAAACCATAAACCTAAAACCCTAAACTATAAATCCAAAACCTAAAACCCTAACTCCATTGTCGTCTTGGTCCTAACACCATACCCCTTAATTGTAGATTATAACTAAGAGACGGTTGATTCCTTTTTTGGGGAGTAATCTGGTGTTGAATTTTCATTGAGACAAATTTTCCGGTTGCTAATTCACAATATTTTGACTTTAATCATCTTGCAGGATTGAATTTTTATTTTATTTTTTTACAAAGAAGGAACATATTAGCTTAATTACTGATTAATTTCTTTAGATATTGTTCATAAACTTCATACCACTCGACTGTACTATCACTTTCATGTCTCTTTAATGGAGAAATCACGTACAAAATCTCTGCTTTCCATTGTTGCAGTAATCACATTCGTCTTCGTCTCCGTCTCCGTCTCAACCTCCTTCAAGCCTACAATGGAGAAATCACGTACGAAATCCTGCCATGAATGATCTTAGTCTTAGGATGGGCATAAATAAGTTATCCGGTGGCCTTGAATCTCAATGTTCGAATTTAAGGTTTAGGGTTTATAGTTTTGGCTTAGGAATTCAAGTTTAGGGTTTTTATTTTTTAAATTGGCTAAAGTTGATATTTTATTCAATTATTAAAAAATAAAAATATAATATATATGAAAAATAATTTAATTAAAATTTTATTTTAAATAATTTATAATTATATGTTGAGTCTTTGAGATTTTTAATATTTATTAATTAATTTAATGGTATTCAACGATATTCAGCGTTGTGATGTTCAACGATGTTCGTCGAGCTTGGTAGACTCATCTATATTAATTTCATATCCACTGATTAACTAAGTGATTAAAAATGACTATTTATTTTATTTTGTATAGATTCTGAACTCAACATTTAATTTATAAATGTAAATATCTCTCAAAAAAATTGGACTAATCCGTATATAAATGATCCCCACCACGAGATCACAGATATTGAAGTAGTTAGGTTTAACATGAAGAGTGGGAAAATTGGTGGAAAAGTCCGAAGAAAGCAACACTTTTATGAATTCGCCCACATCATAACGGTAGAGAAATGAATAATCTCAATCGATATCTTTGCATTGCAAAATTACAAAGCAAAGCAACCTTGTCAATCAATTAAACGTCAAATCTATCTCAATAGGGTTAAATAACAATATGATAAATAAATTATGGAGTACTTCATTCCTCAATGTAGTACAAATAATTTATTTTTTATTTTCTACATATAATTTCATTTCATCACTAACTTTATCCACTGTCGTTACAAATTAAGACGTCCCTACTTTCTCCTATAATTATCTACCTAATTAGTTAATGAAATGTTAAATCCGGGCTACTTCAAACACCTTAACCATATGGGAGTGCTTATTAAAATAGAGGACCAAAATTTGGTTAACATGAATTTACATTTGCTTGGTCCAATATCTCTTTTAGATGTATGGAAAGCAAGGAAAATCTCAATTGCAAGCTGTCCAAAGACTGTAAAAGGAAGAATAATAGTATCAATTAATGATGAAAGATAAATGAGAAAATACGACGGTGTTAGTCTAAGCGGTAAGCAGCTTGATATCGTTTAAGTACATCATGAGTTCGAGACCTTATGTATGTAGAAAAAATCTGTTGAGAGACTCACTCATCAAAACTAAGTGTGCAACGCGAATCAGTTTGCATTAATCATGGTAAAGCCCTGAGCAATAACGTGGCTTTACAATTAACCTTGTAATTCAGTCCCCTCTCGCTATCCTATTCGGTCGTCGCCATGGCTCAATCAGAACCTAACAATACATTATCCAAACTGCAATAAAAAGGGAGATTTTTTTTGCGATTTGGGTCTTCGTAGAATCGTATATATGTCTTTCACTCTGTTTTCGGATATTCTCAGTTTCTCACAATCATACAAAGGAAAAGATGCCCAGTATCTGGTTCTGTTTTATTCCAACACTACCATACTTTTGTACTTGATATTTTAGGAAGAGAAATGTTCTGTTTGGAGATTAAAAATCAATTGGCCTGTCAATATGCCCATCCACCCAAATTTTGGCAGTCAAAGCTTACCCCTAAATGCCTAACCAGTTAGGCACTCTTGTCCCTCAAGAGATAATTTTTTAGCATTGTTGATTAGGTCAAATTCCGGTTTTTGTCTTTTTACTTTGTTTAAATTTTGGATTTTGTCCATGTATTTTAATTCTAGCATAATTTGATCATCAGTTAGTTTAAATAATTAACTATCTTTACTAAAATGTTGACAATTTTTTTTTCAAAAAAATAAAATCCATTCTAACAAAAAATTTATGTCAACATGATGAGTAGGAATGGGTACTTTTAAGAAAAAACATTTTGCGCAAACATTTTCATAGAAATAATTAAGGCTTATATCAAAACTAAGTACCTAAACAACATCATTTTTTCATTTAAGTACCTAAAGTATATTTTTATCAAAATAAATACATAAAGTATACTTTTTGGTCAAATTAGGTACCTAAAGTATATTTTTGGCTCAAAATAGATTCCTAAAAGTAGACATGTGACATTAATTTAAAAAATACTTTATGTACCTATATGACAAACAAAATATACTTTAGGTACCTACTTTGATGGAAAAAATACTTTAGATACCTAGATGAAAAATGTGGTATACTTTGCGTACCTTCTTTGATGAAAAAATACTTTAGGTGCCTAATTGAAAAAGTTGGTATACTTTAGATACCTATTCGTGATATAAGCCAATAATTAATGGTGTTAACTATTTGGACTAACTAGTAACATTATAAAATTGGAGTACCAAATTATTCCAAATTGATACATAAGAAATAAATTGTATATTTGATTATAGTACAAAGACCAAGATCATAATTTGACCTGTTGATTACTGTCATCAAATGGAGGCAAACCAGGTTCCCCGGACATGAAACTGTTGATCAGCGTCAAAACCGGAGAAAGAAATTGTTAGCCGGAGCGGAACATCTTCATCATAGGTTTATAACAGATCAAAGGAGTTCAAAATTACGCCACAAAAATTAGAAAGGATCACAAAGCTGTTGGCCGCAACGATCATAGGACACTCAATCCCCTTATTATGAACGAACAAATACAAACAGAGCTCTTGTTTCGGGTTTCATCAGCCAATTGACAAAAAACTAGCCAGTCGACAGAGGCTGTAACGATAAATTCTTCAATATATACCCCGCCATGAATACCACTTTAGTTTCATCTGGAACCACAACGGAGGTTTACCCAGAACCCCTCTTGCTAACCTTGAATCAAACACATCAAACTGCACTTTGCTGAGAGAATCCAAGAGAGCTTGCGAGGGAACAGCTGGTAGAAGTGCTTTTCGTGCCTCAGAGGGCACAGCATCGGCTAATTCACGGGCTTTCACCAAATGGGCATTGGCTACTGATGCCATTTCAAAAACTGCGTTACATAAGCCCTCCCAAGAATCCAGGTGGATCTCCGACCGGCCTCCTTCCTTAACTAGCAGCCCATGCTTGGCTGCCACTTTAGCTGGTATGTAAGAAGAGTGACGGTTGCGGCTAGCATGGTATGGAAGTGACTTTAGCAGCAAAAGGAGGCCACTTGCCTTACCAACATGCGATGCAGCATGGTCAACTGCAGTAGACTTGATACCACCAGCTTGAAGAGTCATGTAGAGAAGAGTTGATGCAGTATCCTCGGCATATTTCTCTAACTCCTCAATAGTCTCTGGTAGGTAGGTCACCTCTCTACTTGCATCATTGATCCGAGCATCAACTACCTGTTTTAACCAAGCCTTGCTAATTTTACTTTCAGAAACCACTGAAGAGAGGGCGAGTGCTGTCGGGTGCTCAATCAACTTGTTAGCATAAATCTTGGCAATGGCTTCTTGCCACCAAACAAGGCGCATGAGACCAATCTTAGGATCAGAAGCAACATCCATAGCTCTGGCAGTTTCAACATTGAAGGCGCGAAGTGCAAATGCAGCCTTTCGCATGTTAGCAGGGAGCTCAAGGAGGCACAGGTAGTGATGATAATCATAGCTCCTCACTTGCTCGATACACCGGTCATCAAATATATGGTTCCTCCTGCAATGCATTAGTATATCAATGACAAAACCTGATCATGCTTTAAGACAATTTCTAGAACTCCATTGTCAATGAATATTTTCAGCAGATAAAGAACGCCAACGACAAGCAGAGAAAAGAGATCTTGATATATTAACACTGCAAATCCCTAAAGGAGTGACCATTTTCTAAGCCCGACTTTCACATCTTACCAATCATACAATCATTCAAATTTTCATGTTTCATACAATTAACATTACAAAAGAGAGAGAGAGAGAGACCGAATGGAGATAAAGATCCAAACATAACTACATAAGCATTCAATGTATTGAAGGCTACGGATAAAGGGAACAAGATACTGCAAATGAATCCAAGTATGAGAGCTTTTATAGTAATATTTGGTCACTGATTACTGATCTAAACCATTGATACAAAATTTTGTTCAGATCTTCAGAAAAGAGTTCCTATTTAAACTCATGCCAAACCACAAAATCCAGCAATCAGAATGTTCTAACAAAAACACTTATCAGCATCCACTAACGCATGAGATGACCAAGTAAAAAACGGCGAAAATGGGGTTTCTGAATTCGAAACAAACTCAAGCAAGAACAATCATATGCAGAGAATCAATTGAACGCTGATAATTCACATAGATAATTCATCGAACATGTGGAATGCATTATTAGAACCCAAAGTGCATAGTTCCCAGTTCTGATCCACCGCACAGGAAATTAAAGAAGTGGAAAAGGGTTAACTTACCGAGAGGAATAAAAGCCAAAAAGTGAGTGAGGCGAGGAAGCAATTGTTCGTATGGAAGCCACACGAAAGTAACAAAACACGGCAAAGACTTTTGGGGGGTTCTGCACCTTTTTTTCTCAAGAAAAATAAAAGGTCGTGCTCCGCTCTAACCTCTAGTTGTTAACGCCCTTTCGCCTTTACTTAATTTTCAATTTGCGAAAAATGCAGTAACTATTCTAAAAACAATGGGTAAACTACACAAATAATCACCCAACTATTACTGTTTTTCTATTTTTGTCACTAAACTATTATTTTTGATCAAACCATCACTAACATTACATGTGTTTTCTAGTTTGGTCACTCACCATTAAGATTTCGTCTAGTTTTAATGGAGATGGTGACACGGTCTAGTATAATAATTAGGGGTGTTTAATCGATCAATTCGATTAACTGACTAAACCGAACTACACAATTTATTACCAAAATTTTTTCTCTTTAACCGTTGACCGAACAAAAATTTATTTTCAAATTTTTTTAATCAAACTAAACAAATTTCAGTTATCACGATTGCGTTTCAAATTAATCGAAGTACCGAACTTTAACTTTTTACCAATAACTTTCAAATATAGAAGGAAATCTTGCATATCTTTTCAAATAAAGTAAAAAATATCATCCATGAAAAAATTGATGATGTAAAGTTTTGTATAATAGTTAATGAAACTCGAGATCGGCTAAAAGAGAGCAAATGTCTATTTTGTTAAAATATGTTGATAAGAATAAATGTGTGAAAGAACAATTTTTGGGCTTGTTCATGTTAAAGACACTGTTGCATCTACACTAAAAGATGGAATATTTTTTTGTCCTTTCTAAATTTAATCTAAATGTTCCTAACATTTAAGGACAATGCTATGATGTTGCAAGTAATATGAGAGGTGAATGGAAAGACTTAAAAGCTTTGATTTTAGATGTATGCCTATATGCTTATTATGTTCATTGTATGACATATCGTCTACAATTAAGGGATAGAGGATGGAATGACCTAATTGTTAATGTGTGATCCTTTTGTAACTCAATTAACATACCTATTTCGGATTCGAATGCTCATTATGTTACAAGAAAAGGAAGGATTCGTTGTCAACAAGATGGCATTACATTGGAACATCATTACAAAGTAGATATCTTTGATACTGTGATTGATACTCAATTTTAAAAATTGAATGATAAATTCAATGATCATACAATGAAATTGCTTAATCTTAGTTCAACATTAGATCCAAAAGAGATGCACGCTTCGTTTATAATTGATGACATTTTTCAATTGATTCATAAATTCTATCATTCAGACTTTGCTGAACATGAGATATTGCAATTAAGGATGCAATTTGAGCATTTTGATTATGTGCGATAACTTCCAATTTTTAAAAGTTTAAATCTATTTCTGATTTGTGTCAATGGTTGGTGAAAACAAAAAAGTCCGAGATTTATCCTCTTGTATACAAAGTGGTGACTCTTATTCTTACTCTTCCAATTTCTACAGCTACTATGGAACGATTATTTTCAGCGACAAACATCATTAAAAATAGGTTTCGCAAAATGATTGAAGATGTATTCTTATCTAATTGTTTGTTGCTATATATCAAAAAAGAAATTGCTGAAACATTTGATGTAGATTCAATTATAAATGACTTTTGTAATATGAAAGAGCGAATTGTTCTATTTGTTAGATTGGATATGTATATGTTTTGAAATTATTTCAGCAATGAATGCGATTTTATTTTCTTTGATTACATAATTACTTATACTTTGCCCCAAGTTAGGATCCTGACTCTGTTCCTGAAGGCTCTACTTGATTCAGCAGAAAAATAGAAAGAAAAAAGGAAAAAATGAAAAGAATATAATTATAAAGACTGTTTGGTACAACAAAAAAGTGAGAAAGAAAAAAGTGAAAGAAGAAAACTTTTCCTTTTCATTTACAAAATATTGTTTGTCTAAAGAAGGAAACTTTTCCTTTTCATTTACAAAAAGTGAAAGAATGAAAATTTTCCTTTTCATTTACAAAAAGTGAAAGCCAAACTAATTCACATGTTGCTGAAGCCATCGCCCGATATTCAGCTTCATAGGAGGATCTACTAAATATTTGTTGCTTCTTTGATTTCCATGAATGATATTGTCTCCAAGGTACATGCAATAACTAGTAATAGAGCGTCTGGTGTCAGGACATGAGTTGTAGTTTGAATCTACAAAGCCAGTTAGTTGCATAGTTGATTTTGAAGAAAAGAAAAGACCAAAGCCAAAAGTCTTCTTTATATATGATAAAAGATGATAGGCTATCATAAGATGAGGGTGATGTGGAGCAAAAACAAACTGACTAAGAAGATGTATAGTGTAGGTGATGTCGAGTCTAGTATAAGTAAGATAAAGAAGATGACCAATTAGACGAAGATACTATTGAGAGTCTTGCAATAGCTCACCATCACTAGCATTTAACTTTTGTAAGGGAATCATTGGAGTAGAGACAAGTTTCTTGGCAAGGGAACTTTTGTCTTCTAGTAGTTTCAAGGCATAATGCCTTTGAGATAAAGAAATATTAGTTGTATTACGAGCAATCTCGAAGCCAATGAAGTACTTCAATGTCCTTAGGCCTTTTAATTTGAAGTGTTTTTGAATAAAGGTCCGTATATTTGTTAATAACTCCAAAATTTTCACTGCAAGTACAATGTCATCAACGTACACAAAGAGTGCAACCATGTCATCACTCGATCTTTTGATGAATAAAGAATTCTCAAAAGGTTACTGTGTGACTCCAAGCTTTAAAACCACATGCGAGAATGTATGAAACTATTGGTGCGAGGCTTGTTTGAGTCCATATATGGACTTATGAAGCTTGCACACAAGGTTAGAACCTTGAGAATTTGTTTGACAACCCATAGGAGTTTCATGTAAACTTCTTCATCAAGGGAACCATTGAGAAAAGCATTGTTAACATTTAATTGTAAGAGTTACCAATCATTTGATGCAGCTAGATACAAAAAAACTTTGAAAGATTTCATCTTTGCTACAGGTGAAAAAGTATCCACATAACCTATACTCTCAACTTAAGTAAAGCATTTAACCACTAGTCGTGCTTTATAATGATCAATAGTTCCATCAGAGTTCTATTTTATGTGATATACCCACTTAGCCTACTTTCTTGCTGGTAGTAGTACAACTGACCAAGTTTGCAAGGATTCCATGGCTTGCAATTTGTAACCCTCTTAACTCGGTCTAGCCGAAACCGAGCTAAAAGAATCACATTAGGTTTGCCGAAACAAACCCAAACTAATAACCTAAACCCGATCCATTTTTTTCTTTTTATCTTTTCTAAATGCATCAATTAAATCCTAAGGTGAACATGCATCAGCGAAAACGTTACCTTGCATTCAGATTGCAAAACAAGGTTCAATTGCTCGAATATGCACTTAGGAGACCAAAATGTAATTTCTACAAATTATAGGGACTTAATTAAAAAAATCTAGTTTACCAATCTTCATTAATCCAATTTTATGCTCACAAATTAAATTATAGCTCAAAACGATCATCCAAGCTCAATTAATTGCATACATAACATTTAGGGACCAAATTGCACAACTTCCAAACCTTAACAGGCAAAAGCATAAAGAAACAACAATGCGTACCGATACGAGCAAGCCCGTACTGATACTGCTTAACAAACCTAACGGCTACACGTACCGATACACAAACCATCATATTGATACAGTGTGTTAACCCACTCGTATCAATACGATCTTGACCTCGTACTGATCCCCCTTGTGACTTCTCAAAACTCAGGTTTCCAGTGAGCATAACGTGTACCGATACGATACCTCGCGTATTGGTACGATGCTATAAAAATGAAAAGATCGTACCGGTACTCAAACCCGTGTACCGAGTTGTCGACTATTGCTAGCGCTTGGCAAAAGAGTATATTTTTAGTGTAAAAGTATGCCAAAGAGCAGTGCCAAGGTGAGTCTTACGCGTGCAAGTATACACGGTCAGCAAGTAATACATCAGGCTGAGTATTAAATCCACATGGATTGACCAAGAACTTATTTGCTCAGCGTTTACTTATTCGGAAGTTTTAAAAGTGTTCAAAATGTTTTGGGATTTTGATTGAAAAGTTAACAAAACAAAGTAGTGAAAATAAGCAGTCTGGCAAAGAGCTATTCAAAATGAATGATGAGCGTTGGTAAGGGGATGCCCGATTTTACGCTACTTATGCCAGCCTTCAATAATGATCTGCCTTGGTTTATTACCGAATAGATTAAAGGTAGTATTGCCTCTGTCGATGACAATACCTTAAGTTAACTATGATAAAACCTCTATATGTCTATAGTGAATGTTTTTCATGAATTAACTTGATTAAGCAACAATCTTTACTCATAAGGGGTAGACTCACTCCCGAAGTAAGTTCATCTACTTGAACATCTTCTGTCGAAGCTTCTCGCCTTAGTACCTTACCTGGCAACAGATCGTTGCCCCTTAAGTCTGTTAAGATATCAAGGTGCAATAAGCACGCAATAGAGGCCATAAAAATCTTATCCCTATCCGACACTATAGTTTCTGGCAGCCCATGCAATTTGAAGACATTGTCAAGGAAGACCTGTGCTACATTCAAGGCTGTGAAGGGATGAGACAAGGCCATGAAGTGGGCATATTTGGTTAGCCTATCTACCACAACAAGGATAGTATCCTTAGACTTGGATAATGGCAACCCTTCGATGAAAATCCATGCTAATAGAGGCCCAAGCTTTTTCTGGAATGGCTAACGGCTGTAATAACCCTGATTTGAGTTGATTGTCATACTTATTTTTTTGACAGATTCCACACTCCCTTACCAGACTTCTCACTGACTTCCTCATCCCCTTCCAATATAGACAACTTGTAATTTTCTTACTGGTGACATGTGCTCCGGAATGTCCCCCCATCGAACTGCCATGGAATAATTCAATGAGTTGTTTCCTTAGTTCCATATCATTCCCCATAACTAATTTCCCTTTTCTCCTCAATAATTGCCCGTCCCATGTATATTTCGAATGAGAAATGGGATTCTGTCCAATTTCTCGAATGAGTTTTTGCACCTTATCATCATTAGTCCAAGATTGACTAATTTTTTCCACCCAATCGGAATTAAAGCTGCTGATCGCCATCAATACTCCCACTGAAAATTTTGGATTCCTAGACAAAACATCTGGCCACTGTTTGCTGGTACCTTTTCTGTAGCAAACTTCGGAATCATACCCCATCATCTTAGCGACCCACATTTGTTGAACAGGTGTAGTAGCTTGATTACTAGACAAAAACCGCAGGCTTTGATGATCCGCCCTAATTTTGAAGTGTATCCCCACTAAATAAGAGGACCATTTCTTAACTGCCAGAAGAACCGCCAACATTTCCTTCTCATAGATCGAAAGAGCTTGATGTTTAACCCCCAAGCCTTTGCTGAAATAAGCAAGAGGTCGGCCATCTTGAATTAATACAGCTCCAACTCCCATTGTAGACGCATCAGTCTCAACTATAAATTCCTTCTGGAAGTTGGGTAAAGCTAACACCGGAGCTGTTACTATAGCCTCTTTTAATTTCTTCATAGCAGTTTCGGCTTCCTCATTCCAGCCCCAAGCATTCTTTAATAATTCAGTAAGAGGCTTTGCAATTGCACCATACCCTCGAATAAACCTTCGATAGTAGCCCGACAGCCCTAAGAAAACCCTCAACTCCTTAATATTGGCTGGAATTGGCCACTCCAAAACACATTGAACTTTATTCTTATCCATTGAGATGAACCCATCCGAGATGATGTAGCCTAGATAATCCATTTCAGTTGCACCAAAGTTACATTTGTTTCTTTTTGCATACAGTTGATGTTCCTTAAGAAGACACAACACTTCTCTCAAGTGAACCAAGTGATCATCCCAACTTTTTGAATATACTAGTATGTCATCGAAAAATACTAACACAGTCTTCCTCAATTGAGCTTTAAAAATAGTATTCATCAGACCTTGGAATGTTGCAGGCGCGTTTGTTAGCCCAAACGGCATAACCATAAACTCATAATGGCCTTCACGTGTCTTAAATGCTGTTTTGTGAACATCTTGCTCCCTCATTCTAATCTGGTGGTATCCCGATCTTAAATCCAGCTTAGAAAAAATTCTTGTATCACCTAGTTCACCAACAATTCCTCAACAATGGGAATGAAAAATTTGTCCTTCAATGTGAGTTGATTAAGTTGTCGATAGTCTACACATAATCTCCACGAACTATCCTTTTTTTAACCATCACTATAGGAGAAGCAAAAGAACTCATACTATCTCTTATAATTCCAGCTTGTAACAACTCTCAAATCAGTTTTTCAATCTCATTTTTCTGTACAGCAGGATATCTATATGGTCTGATTCGAACCACAGCTCGTTCATCTTGTAGGATAACTTGAGGTTCATGGCCCCTATTAGGAGGTAGTCCCTTCGGTTCTTGAAAAACCACTGCAAATTCCTCTAACAATTGCTGTAACTCTCGAGAATTCTTCTCATTATTAAGCTGCATTTCCAGTTGTGAACTCATAGCCAGCAAGGAAATTCCAGGAGCAAGTTTTGATCCTTTAAGTAGTTTGGATCCTTCATGACTATCTAAGATTTGAGGAGGACCAGGAGAAAGCCCTCTCTAATTGACCACCCTTCCATTATGCTCAAATCTCATAGCCAAAGTAGCAAAATCCCACTGAATGGGTCCCAAAAGGGCTAGCCATTGTACCCCCAAAACCAGGTCACACCCTTTAAGAGGCAGCACCAAAAAATCAGTGTAAAAGCAATGTCCTTGTGATTCCCATGAAACTGATATGCATAGACCTTGCGTTTGAATCAAACCCCCATCAGCAATAGTCACCCTCAACTGATTTTTCTTCTCAATTACCAACCCACTTGCCTTGGCCACTCCTAAACTGAGGAAATTATGGGTACTCCCCGTATCTATCAAAGCTATCCAGTCTTGTTTATTGATTGTCACCACAACCCTCATTGTCTCACATCCAGTTGAGCCCCACATAGCTTGTAATGATAAAACTGGAATGTTAGATTCCAACCCTTCAGTTGCATCAGGTTCTAATTTCTCCTCACAATCAACAAACTCCTCATGCTCTCCATCACCTTCAATGCCTTCCATTAATAGCTGATATAACTGTGAACGAGTGCATTTATGTCCAGGAGCATATTTAGCCGGGCACCAATAGCACAAACCTCTTCTTCTTTTCTCTTCCATTTCAGCAGCATTAAGTTTCCCTGGGCCATTACTGGTGGCAACAATCCCCTTCTTTGGTGATGGTATCTTGCTATTCATGACAGATGAAGCCCTCGAATTAAGTGGTGGAGTGACAGTACCTTCTACAGTTTTAATTGCTGTAGACGATGATCCAAACTTACTGAAAGCTGAGGGTAACGATGGTGAAAAAGGCAAACTAACAGTAGAAGATCAAACCGGTGTAGTATACCCTTTTCTAGGAACCTGGAATACTATCTATTCAAAGTGGAGAGCTAACCGAAAAGCATCAAGCAAATCTTTCGGTTGAAATACTTTGATATACTGACCAATCTCTTTTTTCAAATTCTTAATAAAAATACTAAGGGCATGTGCCATCTGAGAGTTGAATTTGGTTCAGGAGACTTACAAATTCGGCATAATATTGCTCAACCGATGCAACTTGTTGGAGTGCTACCAACTCATCCATGGGGTCATCCAATCCTTCCGGTGCAAACCGATCTTTCATCGATCTCAAGTATGTTACCCATCTCAACATATCAATTCCTCCACTATTTCGAGCCATGAAGTGATGCCATTGTAATGCATCTCCCTCCAAGTGAAGCATCACTAATTTAACCTTTGAATTCTCAGGGGCTTCATCGGCCAAGAAAAACTATTCTAATTTGGACCAGCAATCCCTAAAATTGGAGCGATCGAAAGTAGGGCACCGTAACTTGTAAGAACGTGAATTAAACTCACCCACCAAAACCACCTCGTCCTCTTGGTCGTTACGAGCAGCCACCTCAAGTTCCCGACCAGCGACAGGCATCTCACCCACAATCCCTTTCGAGTTACCTGCTTGACCCAAAAACCCTTCTAGCAGAGCTTTGATTTCTCGCATCTCGGTTCGAACTCCGGTCACCTCTAAGCGGATCTCTTGCACTTTTTCGGAGATGGTCTTCTCTATCTTATCTTCGAGTTTTTTCTCCAGCTCCTGAAAATCCGATTGAAGCTTCGCAATATCCTGCTGCGTGCGTGTCTGAATCCCGTCCACCATTGCCAGGTCTTAGGGCTCTGATACTTTTGATGCAATTCAAAAAAAATTAACTGATGATTATCCAAAGAAACAAGAACCAATCCAATAGATTGAAGAACAAGACTTTATTTCCGGAAAGAAAGAGACAAGACAACAGAGTAATTTTTCCCAAAATACTAGCATAGCCTAATCTGGAACCGTTCCCCACTCTTTAACCACAAACAAACAAAACGCAGCGTATCACTCAACTAATATTAACATTAAACGACAACGTTTTATTAAAAATAAAAGGTGCTGTGCAACATAAGAGTCATTAAGACCCATCAAGAACTGTATAACTTGTTCTCTTGCTGTTCATCGAGCGTCTTTTGAACCCCATTACATGTACATTGCAAGCATATACAGATTGGTTTAACAGAAAATAACTCGTCCCAAACTATTTTGAGTGGAGTATAGTAATTACTCACTGTCGTCGATTCTTGAACCAAATCTGTGAATTTCTTTCTGAGTTGAAAAATTCTTGGCCCGTTATTTTGTTGAAAACATCTTCAAGATCCTTCCATATGGGTGCAGCAGTTGAATGATATAAAAGACTTGCTGCAATGTCTTTTGAAACATAATTTACAATCCATGAATTAACGAGATTATTAGCTCTTGTTCAAGCAGCATTATACAAATCCGACTGCGTGATTGGTGGAGCAGGAATGGAACCATGCACAAAACTAATCTTGTTCTTGGCCGAAAGGGCCACAAGAAGCGAGCGTTTCCAACTGTTATAGTTATCAGAATCAAGTTGTTGTGTGACCAAAATCATACCAGGATTATCTGATTGATGGAGATAATACGGATTGCCACCATTGTTGAATTGATCATTCAACCCTCCCACATCTCCCATGGTTGATGAAAAGCACAAAAATGCTTAAAGAAACTGGAAAGGGAAAAAAATGAAAAACTGAATCTTGGAAGCTTTAGTAAAACATCTGATACCATGCAACAAGAGTAAAATTGAGTTATTATTGATTGAGAAAAGTTAATGAATCCAAATGAAGAACGAATACAAATAACAGTTTCTTCAAAAAAAATAATACAAATAACAGTTTTATTAATTGTAACACAATGGGAAAAAAATGTCTTTCATTCTTCTACTTTTCTGTCTCTTCAATTTTTTATCCTTCTAATTTTATTTTTTTTATATCGAGCAAACTATAAGTGCTTAAATTTTATTTGTTAATTAAGGATATATGTGAATATTAAGAGTTCAATATTATTATTAAGAGTTATAATATTAATAAATAGAATGTGAATGTTAAGAATTTCATTATTAATTCACATTAATGCGACGTGCTGAATCTCTTCTATAAAAAGTTCGGTTCTCTCTAAACCCAAATCTGATGGCAATTTATTTTATCCATTAAATTGTCAATTTTTAAAGGGATCAAGTGAGAGAAATCAAACACTTAATAATTTTTCAGGGAAAATACTATAAATTTAAATAAATTTTCTCTAAGAAAATAATTAAATTTGACATGACTAGATATAAAATTTTCTGACACATTAATGTGGCAACTTTATTGATAAATAAAATAAAACCAGAACATAAACATAATAGATGTTTTAGAACATAAAAAAAAACAACAAAAAAGATAATCATAAATCTAAAACGGAAAGAAAATATAAGCGTTGCACTAGTCAGATCAGACATTTTCTGTTTGCACCAAAAAAAATCTCTACGGTCCATTGTAGGAAGGGTCCATAGAGAGTTGTCAAAACACGAACTAGAAGAAATCCCCAAAATCGGCAACAACCTTTCAGCCTATTCTAAAAAATGACGATTCGCTATAGATTACATCGACAAACAACCCAAAAGGGGATCAAACTCTACGTGGCTATCGACAGACACGAATCAGAGACAAGTGATGTGATGGTCACCACAAACACCAAAAACTTGCAAAAGTAATCATAGAAGCGCGCCATAAGGCAGAGACGTGCTGTAAGGACGGAAAAACGTGTCACAAAGGCATAGAAAAGCGCAAAAAATGTGCGAAGAAAAAAAACATTACAAATAAAAGAAATCAAATAAAATACAAAGACTGGTGTCGCCGCCGATTAAACAAATAAAAAAAGAGAAAAACAAGTGACTATAGTTGAGAGAAAACTAAAAAAACGGCTAGATTTTTTGGAATGACTAGATTTAAAATTTTTAAATACATAAATAATTTATTAATTATATAATTATGTTTTAATAAAAAAATATACAAATTTATAATAAATAAACAATTGGATGAAAATGAAGGTTAAAACATAATTTTTTTACTACAAAAATACTTTTCTAAACATAATACTTTGTATCAAGTATTTTCTATTTAATATTACTTATAGTTTTAAAAAGTACTTTTGATCCTAAATATAATTTTAAAAATGTTTAAGCACACCTTTCAATAACAATTACATTACTTGGTTTATCAAAATGTTAATAATAATAATAATATAAGGGTAAAACTTTGATACACAGGCTGTGTAACACAAGCCTGTGTAATTACAATATAAAAACTCAAATCCTAAATTTCTAACTCTAACCCCACACTCTAAACCCTAAACTCTAAATTCTAAACATTAACCTTAAATTATAAACCCTACAACTTAAACCCCTAAACTTTAAACCTTAAACTAAAACCCTAACCTCTAAAACTAAAAGGCACGTGTAAACTAAAATTTACACGGCCTGTGTATCAAATTTTTTTTTCATAATATAAACACTTTAAATGCGATAAATGTTATTGACTTAATTTTTGAAGACTTTGATCCGATTAATTGGATCCAATTTGTTAATAAGACTATGTAAAAATTTTGGGATAAAGTCCATATTATTTTATTAACATTTTGGGCTTACAGTTAACCCACAGTGAGAATTAAATCCTTAATGACGTTAAGGATAACTATCCTATTGGTCATGCAACTTTTAGGGTGCTTTCATTTTAATAACTCGTTTTATATTTTAATCACTGAATCGTTAAATTCCTATCAGATGATACAACCTTTGATCAAATAAATCCCCTATAAGATGTTGATGTTTTCAGTGTAAGTTTCCTTCTAGTAACATGTTTATAGCGTGAAACTCTTCTGGAAGACTAAGTGATCTTAGTGAAAATGAGGATGATGTTCATCTTATAAGACCCGAGTTTAACCGTTTTGTCTGCAAGATGTGTGTGCATTGTCAAAGGGTTAAGAATATGTATAAATAGATACTACCTTGTAATCACATTTAGACTACTTAAAAAAATTCCTTTTCAACACAACTAACTAGGAGTGAATAAAATTTGACTCGACTTGACTCAAATCGTAATTACATAAACTCAGCTCGACTTAAAAAAATTAAAATAAAGTTTATGTAATAAAATTAAAATATATGCATATCACATATGAAATATGCATGTATATCATATATGGCTCTAGAAAGCTGTTTAAATTGAAAATAACTATTACTATAATATTTTAAATATTTACAATTAGAAACTCGAACATCTCGACTCGACTCGAAAAATTTTACATAAAATTTGAGTAATAAAATAGGATTTATCAACTCGACAAAGTAAAAAAAAATACTCAACTTGATTGGATACTCACCCCTACGACTAACAAGTTATTTTTCTTGTTGCTCACTATCAAAGTTCTCTTGTTCATATGGTGATTCGATCACCTTCAACATCTAATTTATCATTAATGCTAGAACAAAGAGAAAATATTTTTTCTATAATCTTCTTAAAAGAGTGATTTCATAGGTATTCGGTTGTACTTAGCCCAAAACAACGGATGACAACTTCATTTTATCAAAACACACATTTTTCTTGCCAAGATATTTTTCAAACCAAAAAACGATTTTGACACAAGTCATACCTAAGTTGTCAATGCAGTAGGAAGCAGTGAAGCCAAGAATTTTGTACTGAGGAACCAAGACAAATTAATAACTTTTAGAGGCAAAAGTAAAGAAATTTTTTATGAAGGTTAAAAATGCAATTTAACTGTATGAACCAAGAGGGCAAGGCCCTATTGTCTTTTTGTTTTCTTATAGAAAATTCAGATTAAGTTGGATCCATAACAATTTAAAAGTATAACTTTATTATTTAAAATTATTTTTTAAAAACATAACTAAATTCAATTAAAATATTTTTTATTACCAAACAGTTAACAAAGGAGCGCCTGCAATCAAAGCACATGATAATAATCTTCCTTTTTATCTAAAAAAAAGCGCGCCTGCAATGGCCTTTTTGTTTGGAGGCTAGGCTTAGCCCTTAGCTATACCCAACCCAACCCAACCCAATTATATTCGCGTACGTGCACCATATACCCAACAAAGGTGAAAATTTGCTTTAAAATAGTTTTTTAATTTTAATTTTAATTTTAATTTTAATTTTAATTTAAATTTATCGGGGTTCTTTACACTATCTTGAATTTTAAAATTTAATTTTTATACTTTTTAATTTTGATCTTTGAGTCCCTGTCTTATTTTTATTTGATCATTCCACTAACATTTGATCATTTTCTTTAGTCGTTGACTTGCCAACTCTAACAAAGGAACAATAACTTTTTTTAGTCCTCTATATTTATAGTTTTCATCAACTTGGCTCCTAAAAAAATATAAAAATAGATGATTGAAAAATTCTATTGTTCAATTGACGGCATTTTAAAAATTTATTTTTAAATATTTAGGGTGAAATTGATAAAACCTGTAAACATTGGGACTAAAAAAGTTGTTTCCCCTTTTTAACAGGGACGTCAGGATTTTATGTAAGGGGGTGCAAACTGTCAGGAAGCTATATTAGAAATGTAGGGGTGCAAAAGTAGAAGAGTTTAGGGGTACAAAATTAGATTATGAATAGAAAATACAAAGGATATATATATAATATAGGAGAACTTGAAATTTTTAAGGAGTGCGGCTGCCCCCAGCACCCCTAAGTCCATCCCTGTTTTACAAAGTTCAAGATCATCAATTAGTGATAAACTTGAACTGAAGTTAAGGTATGAACCGAGATTTTCAAAAAAAAAAATAGTATAATAACCCAACGGTAAAAATGAAAGTATAGAGACTAAATCTTAAATTTTTAAACAATATAAGGACCCATGGCGTATTTAAACCTTTACCCATTTTAAGAAAAAAACTATTTAGCTGTTTTTTTTTTCTTTCAGAAAACTCATATTTGTTTTTATTTTCATTTTTCCTTTGAATTTATATTTTATAGTTGGCATAAAGTCAAAAAATATCATCAACGTTTGATTGAATAATCACTTTATCCCCTTATTCTTTTTTTGAGCAATTCAAATCTCAACATTTTATTTTGGGTCAAAATGACCCATCTGCGGATGAAACATCCAGTCAACTGACGATAAATTTAAAATGACGTGACAAATCTAACAGTGCACACTAACATAACATCATATAGGCAAATGTGTTAATTTGAAAAAACGTTACATCAGTCAAAAAATTATGTAAAATATAAAATAATTTTTCTACTGACTTATCATTCTGTCAAATCATTTCAAACTATTTACCACCAGCTTTTTAATAATTTTCATCTCCAGAATGGCTATTTTGACCAAAAATAAAACATTGAGGGTTGAATTAATCCAAAAAAAGAATAGGGCTAAATTGACTATTCAATCAAATATTGAGAGTATTTTTTTTGACTTTATGCCTTATAGACATAATATATTGAGAAATGTTTTAAAATGATTCGATTGATTGATATACATACCTTTGAATTTATATTTTATATTTTAAAATAATATATTGAAAAAATATTTTAAAAAGATTTGAATGATTGAGATACCTTTGAATTTATATTTTATATTTTCAAATAATATTTTGAGAAGCATTTTTAAAAGATATGATTGATTGAATTAATATTTAATTGTAACATTAAACTGTTTTCTATGCATAGTGACGTCATGCTTAATATGGTAAAGTTAGCATCCAAAATATTTTGTTATCAAACGGGGACGTGGAATCATTCATCAATATAAAATTAATAATATCAATAATAAGTTGGTTTGGTGATACAAGGCACTAGAGTTTTTAGAAAATATTATAGCCTAAATCAAGATATTGTGAAAAAAGTAAATTAAATTAAGAATACTGATAATAAAATTTTATCGTATTTGATCTAAATTAGTAAATCTTAGAAATTTATTATGCAAAATAACCAAAGCGATAACAATATAGACCTAGACATGCACATGACACAAAATTTAACGTGGTTCAGTATAGCCTACCTCTATGGACCAAGACATGCACACGAATAGTACAAATACATGATAACCCATGTAATCTCAAAATTCGGTGTACAAATCACATGATTCGTTGGAACCAAAACGCTCTTCTCAACATCTCTACAATACCCATTTCTACATAGTCACAATAGTTGTAGAGAACCTAAAGGTTGTTACATCTCTCGAGAGAATAATTCTCTCTATCTCTCTCTTAATTCAAAAGGTTAAACCTAGTCTATATTTATAGACTCAAATACTTTGTCACCAAGAAATCTTATTCAATAAGATCTCCTACCTAAAATAGATATTTACTCATTAAAGTAAATTCTAATTATCAAGTAATATTCGACCAAAATTATAATAAAATTCAATTTAATTACCATTTAGAATTTGAGCCAAAATATAACAATAAACTTATCTTTAAATACAAAACACAAACCTAAAAATTTCTGAAACAGAAAAAAAAGAGACCCATTACATCATTTATATGTTTAAAATTGAACAATATCCAATAGCTTGCATTGCAAAAAACAACATTGAAATTTATGACACCTTCCATCAAAGTTCCCACATGTATCCTATGGTATAGTATTATGTTTATTGACTATTCAAAACCAAAATATTCAAAACCAAAATATAAAATATGTGTATTCATTTGCTTGTTGGTTTTGGTTTCTATCATTGACTGTTTCAACAGAAAATTCATCAATTTGGTTAAAAGAGAGAGCAGGCACCCAATAGACCATTCTTATTTATTTTCTGAGTAGCCAAATGTCCCCATTTACTGCTTGATTTTCAATGCTTCTAGTGGTTTTTTGAAAAAATAAACTTCAATTTGTTTTTTCCCATATTTTTCTGGATTTTTAAGATGGGGATATTAAAATCCATATTCTCTTTAGCCACCATTCATGTCATAGTGTGAGTCATGGTATTTAGGCAATCATTTGATGAGTTAGCTGAGACTTATGAGTAATGTGAACGCAACGCTCCAATGTTTTATGGAAAACCAGCGTTGAATATAATCAACATAGAATTATAATTTTGATTACTCCCTCCCCCATTTAATATGTCCGGTACTAATTTTTTTAGATCAATATTTTTAATTTTGACTCATTATTACTTTAAATTTATTAATGATAAAAATGTGAAAAATATGTTTTGGAAACCTTCAATTATGTAGTTTAAAAATATATATTTTATAAATTTAATTAATTAAAATATTTAAAATAATTATGATTAAAGTTAAAAAATATTTTTAAAAAGTTAATACTTAACATATTAAGTGGGACATAGTGAATATTAAAATTAGGAGTCTTCAAAATTGAGTATCCACATTTTTAGGTACATGTTCTCTGTATAAAATTAATTTTTTATTAAATAATTTTTACATAGTCCAATTCTAATTCTGTTAAATTAATTTGGTCTTAGAATTAATATAAAATTTTATTTTAAAAAATAGAAAATAGCTAGTTAAAACTCGATAATGTGTCACATTACGAAATACAAGTTATAAATTCTAACATGTCTTATAGGTTCAATTGGATCAAATTGACATCTTTTAATGTTGGTTAAATTCGAAACATTGAGCAATTTAGAGTTGGAATTGAGCCTACATGATAAGATCAATAAAAAATACATTTTTTACAAAAATATATCAATAATTATATATACACTTTGGAAAAATACCCAAATCAACTTGAATTGCCCCGACCCAAAAATTCAACCGATCTGATATTGACCCGACTCGAAAAATCAACAGATTCAATATTGTCTCGACCCAAAATTTGACCGATCCGATATTGACCCGATCCGATATTAACCCGAATTGAAAAGTCAACCGACCCCCTTTTGACCTGAATCGAAAAGTTAACGATCCAATATTCACCCGAACCAAAAATCAATCGATCTGATATTGACCCAACACGATACCCAACCCGACCCAAAATACCATAAACCCGAGCTAAATCCGATTCAAACCCGATTCAACCTGAACCAAACCCGAACCGAAAGTCAATCTGAACCGAACGACCCAATTGCCACCTCTAGGTCAACGGACCATATACTTTGAGTTGAGTATTTTTCAACAAAACTAATTAAAATTATGTTTTTCAATATAAATCAATAATCGTAAAAGTAAAAGCTTTTGTTTGAAATCTTAAAAGTTCTTAAATTACATTTTCCAACATTTTTATTATTTTTTAAAGGCTTAAGGTGTAAGAAGCATTTGAACTTTTGAGAAAAAAATAATTAAGTATATAGATTTTTTGCACCCAATTAAATTCTTGAACTAATAAATTAAATCAATTAAGTCATTTGACCAACATTGATTGTTGAATCTAATAGTTTCTTTTTGGGTCAGTTGGTATAGCACGTCGTGCCGCAATGTTGTCACTTGACATTTTTAAAATTTTTATTTTATACTAAAATTCTTTAAAGGTCATACATTTTTTTAAAAAAACTTATAAAAAGTGTATAATTATTATTTTTAAATATGTAAATGCCACTGACAGAACTGTAGTGTATCATATAGTAGTAATATCTAAAAAAAACTGTCAATATTTGATTATCAAAATTGGTCAAAGGGCTTAATTGATTCAATTTATCAATTAAAGAATCTAATTGTGTACAAAAAAAATTATAAACTTAATTGATTTTTCATTCAAAAAGTTTCTAACACCCTTAAACTTTTTTAAATTCAATGTAACGTTTCCCCCCTAATTTAAACTCCTTTTCAACAATAATATTAAACCTGCAGTCCTTATAATATATGAGTTGAAAAGTAAGTTACAAAGAAAATGTCAACTTTCACATATTCAACGAACAATTTATATATATATATATATAACAATAATTCATATACTCTTTTAAATTATATAATACAATTTAAAGATATTTCAAAATTTTAGAATCATATGATTGATTTTCCAAGTAGTTGCAAGGTCTTTCGATATATGCATGTACTACTCTCATTTTAAAATATATGTAATCCAAGTGTATTATATATTTCCTGATCTACTAATATTATTTATTTTTTATTTTATATAATTATTGGTATCATATTTATTGGTCAATTAATTCGGATTGGGTTTTGCAAAGGCTCATTATGAGGGCACCCTTCTCAATCCAATTTTTTTTTCCATTCAGAACGTCAAAACTCTAACATTACTTAAGGGACCCAACGTCTCAACCCGCTAGACCAATTGATTATATGTGAGTATCATTTATTTATTACTCTCTCTATCCCACGAAGATTGTGTCTTATTAACTTTTTTATTCAACTTTTTTTCAACTTTAACTCATAATTATTTAAAATTTATTACTGATATAAATATATATATTAAAAACCTCTAATCAAGTAATTTTTAAATATATATCTTATAAAATTTAATTATTTAAAATATTTAATATAATTATAGTCAAAGTTTAAAAATTTTAACTTTGAAGTAGATAATAGAGGCAATTTCGTAGGAGGAGGAAGTAATTAATTGTTTGTTGATTCACGTTCCTTTTTAACATTTTTTGGAGAGTTCTGGCGTGAGGTTAGCTATTTTTTAATAAAAAAAGTGACTTATTACGTGATCATGAAAATTTTTATTTTTTATGTATTTTTGTAACATTTATACAATTACATAAATGGTTAAAAGACTATCAAAATCTATATTTTATCTAACTTTTAATAATTATACACAAAATCATATTTTTTAATTCATTTTAAATATGCTTAAGGGACAGTAAAAAAAAAAAAACAATTCCGTCCTCATAATTTGTTCACCCAGTTTAACCCTTATAATTCAAATAATAATTAATTAGACCCTTATAGTTTAAATCTCAAATAATTAGACTATTTCGTAACATTGACCGTCATAATAATTCAAATTGCAATCAATCAAACCCTCATAGTTCAAATCTCCAACCATTAGACCATCTCGTAACATTAACCATCATAATTAACCGTTAACTCACAAACAACCATTAAGATGGTGACAAGTGATACACCTTGAAATACCACGTCATAAAATCGTAAAAATCATAATTTTTTTAAAAGATTTAAAATTATAAAATAATTATATATTTAATTTAAAATGATAAAAAAATATAAAATATAATAATTATTTACAAATAGAAAATATTTAAAATGAGATAATATTTTTTTATAAAACTAAAAAATATATTTTTAAAATTATAAAAATATAAAAATTATTAAACAAAAATATATTTCTTTTTAACGACTATGATGATCACCCAAAATCTCAATCCTTGGTATGACATGGAGAAACAAAAAATTGAAACCGTAAATATTATTGTGATTTTTATATTTTCATAATTTTATATTTTTTTATAATTTTTTTATGATTTGTATTATTTCAAATATTTTGTTTCTTCTGCGAAAGACCGAAATTTTGAATGTTCATCCTAGATTTGGCTGTTAATAAGTGATGGAAGTGAATGATTTGAAAAGAGCTCAAGGCAAAGGTTACATATGAATGCTTGTTCGAGGAGTTGCAATTGTTGATTGAATAGGTGGAGGCAAATAGTTGAAGTTGTTGCATGTGACAATCTTGATGTGGTTGAGAAACTCACAGTCGTTGATGATGGTGGTAATGATGAATCAGATTTCGAACGTTTAGGGGTTGAAGAATTCGATGGAGTTTTCGTCAGACAAGTGGCTAGAGTTGTTGTTGGTGTGGGTTTGAGAGTAGGATGGCAACGGGCGGTCGGGTCTTGTTTTTGGCCGAATCGAATCTGACTCAAAAATTTAAAATTTTGATCCGGTCCGAGTTTTATATATCTTTATTTTGGACACGATTTGACCCGATATAATAAAAGTATAACTCGACCCTGATTTGACTCTAAAGTTTTTATAAAACACCTGATTAGACCCGACCTGACGTGAAAAAAATTAATAAAAATATTAAATATAATATATATAAATATATATTTATAAATAAATTGGGTTGGAAAATTTTCACTCTAAACCTGAACCCGACTTGACCCGGCTCAAACTTCTTTAAAATTTGACCCGACCCAAAAACCGAAAATTCAAAAAAATTCAACCATACCGAATAGGGTTAGATCGAAACCATCAATTTCGATTTTTTTTGCTATCCCTATTTGAGAGATAAAAAAAGAGAAGAAATAGAAATAGATTAGACTAAAAACTAAATCCGTAGGATATTAAAACATTGAGGGCTATTTTTTAGAATTAGGACTAAACTAAAAGAAAGTGTAAAAGTTGATGGATAAATATGTTATTTTGCCATTTTTTAACTGTAACATAATTATTGTTACATTTTTAATGAAAATTGATCAATTTATTATTATTTTAATCGGATGAGTAATTTAAAATTTTTCATAATTAGGGGATCCGACCAAAAACTCTCTAGACTCGGGAGGGCTAATTAATAGTTTTACCCTATAATTTATGTTATAAACATATTCTCAAAGCTCTTTATAATTTATTTATCTTAAAAAATAATTTTACATTATATACTTACAACCCTCAGGTTTAATATATATATATATATATATATATATTTTGAATTCAAGAAGTGATCACAGTGTAAAAAGAATGATGTTTATTTTAAGATATCTGATTTCAATTCACTTTATCTACAATATACACAAGCATTATAAAAAAAATTAAGAATTTGTATGAATAAATATTACTCTATAATCACTTGACTATTATATATATATATATATTTACATTCATCTGAAAATAAAATAAAATAAAATAAAATAAAATAAAATAAAATAAAAGTCCACCACGGAAAATACTCTAGCGTTCTAACAACGGGTAAGAGCGCGTTTCTAGTTTACCTTCTACTTTGTCCTTATATAAGCAAAGGCATAGCAGCTATGAGAGGCAAGGAAAGCAAAAGGAAGAAAAAAGAAAACAGATAGTGGAATTACAAATCACAAACGAAATGGCTCTTAAGATGTTGATGCTGGTGGTTCTTGCCATATTGACGACGGAAACAGTAACGGATGCGCAAGCGACATGTGCGCAGAGCCTGGTGCCTTGCGCTCCTTACCTTACCAACACCACCGCCCAGCCTCAAGACGATTGCTGTAACCCCATCAGAGAAGCCTTCGCTACCCAACTTACTTGCCTTTGCAGCCTTCTCAACGATCCTACTGTGCTTAGTTCTTTCAACATCTCCGTCTCTACTGCTTTCAGGATCGCTCGTGATTGCGGGATCACTAATCTCAACGCCTGCAGCAACGGTTCGCTTCTATGATTTCTTTGGATTAGAAACAACCATGAATTTGGTTCATACTTGATATATATATTTTTTCATTCAGGAAGAGCAGTTCAAATTCAATTCAGTTGCTTTTTTGTTTTATGAACCAGTTGCTTCAATTTTGAAAAAAAATAGGTTTCAAATATTTTAATCGATTAATTTAGGTTTTAACCAATTTAATATGACTTGGTTTGGTGGGTTAAGTGGGTGAATTAATCATACAAATTTATATCAAGTAATGGTCCGGTTCAACCTATTTTATTCATCTAGGAAACTATTCATCATCATAACTGATTTGATCGAACCTGCTTTTAATTAAATAAAGATGTATTACATTTCTATAATAGTATTCGAATCCATACAAGATGAAATAATATAAACATCCTTAATCACTAGATCAATTAATAGATCTCATTGTTTTAAGATTTTAATTGTGAGATATAATCAATGGCGGATGCACATGTAGTGTAGGTTGGGCCCGTGCCCATCATGAACTTTTTAAATTTCACACATTTACCTTTAATTTTCTTAATTTTTTATAAATTAATCTTTAATTTTTTTGTAATATTTATGATTTGTGTCCACCATAAAATTTTAAAATTTTATGTGTGCCCACCCTCAAATATATTTCAGAATCCTCCGCTGTATATAATTGATTTCTTTGATCAGCCGACTAATTGTTTGTCATTTAAATTTTGTTTTCTATCTACAGCTACTTCTCCTACATCTGCTCCACCACCCCCACCAGGTAACAAAGCATATCTTTCATCTCTCTTCTAATGAACTATACATGTTTAAGAGACAAGGATGGTAATAAATTCCATTCCATAATTATTCATGAGTGTAAGTATTATATAATCCTAACTCGAAACAACCCAACATCTAATTATAGAAGGAATAAACATATAATGAAGTCAAATATTGGAATTAACATGAATTGTCTATTGTTTCAATCTTGAATTTGTTTTTTTTTTCCTTGTAAAAATTTCAGGCCAACGAGGCGACAACGGAGGCGCTGACAGGATAGCGTTGACTGGAATCACCGCCTTATTCTTGTTATTAGTATCTATGGCGTTGTACTAAGGGTGACATATTCCCTTGGTGAAGGGATGGGTTTTCTGAGAGTAAATAAAAATACAGAGATTTTTAGGCGTTGGAGTTTGAATTATCTTGAGATTTTTATAGTTTTATGCACACACTCTCTATATAAACATTTGTTTGATAGGTGTTGTTAGCACATACATTACTTATTCAGTCATATTGTTATATGACATTGTCATTGCTATTCCTTTGTACTTCCGTTTCAAACTTGACATTTACTTGGTGGGTTATTATTATTATTATTATTATTATTATTATTATTATTATTATTATTATTATTATTATTATTATTATTATTATTATTATTATTATTATTATATGTTCCTCATTGTTTGCTTATCTGTTGTTTACTGATGAAACTTGATCCCTAACCATGATAAGCATAAAAAATGAAGTTATCGATATTCATTTTTAATTTTATTTTATTGGTATATTATCAGTTCATTTATTGATAATGTATAAATTTAAAAGTAGTTATTGACTTATTTCACTAGTACTCTAACTTAGCAAAAGCTCGTGTAATCTTAACGTTTAACCGAAAACAAATATTTTAAATTGTCTAAAAAGTATGTAAAAATCTCTTTTCATTTATCATCTTAAATTTTATTTGAAATTTCTGGTTGCTAAATCTCTTTTATTTAATAGCTATGGGCAATTTTCAGTCTCTTTAATAAAAATCCCAAGTGGGAAACTCGGTTGTAGAATTTTTGAAAATAGGATAACTTTTGTTTCAAGCAGACATCAAAACTTTGATTTCTTGTTAAAAGATAAAAGGGCAGATTAAATTGGTGCCATTCATTGTTTGATTATAGGTACCTGGTTCCTAGGGACATTTCTGTTTGACAATTAATTCATACCTAAAGCTCCAGACTTCTTATGAGCTCCAGACTAAGGACTCTTTAAGTATGAACATATTTATTCTTAAGACTTTATTATAAAACAATTTATTTATTGTACAGTAAATTAACTGATATAATAATGAAATGTCTTATATTAATAAACAAGGTAAAATGAGCATGTAATTAAAATCATCTCATAATTGGACTTTGGGTATACTCTAATAGCTCATACCTCTTGTAACGTTTCGTTCAATAAGACTGACTCTCATTGTAAACTCCCTCTTGTTAGCGATCGTTGCTTCATTTCGGTTGGTTTTCTCTATGATGATGTGAGTGATAAGTTTTTCCAAAGAGAGTTGTTTGTGTTTGTGTTTGTGTTTGAGTTGTTCCTTGTGTTCCTTCCAGGATGGAGACAACTTTTCGATTAGTAGTCCTGATACAAACTCCTCCTCGAGCAGCCAGTGGTATTCATTGATCTGAACGTTAACCTCTATATCATCCATCATCTCCCAGCGGTAAAATTTTGTGATGAAGAATTTTTATTACCAACATCTTTGAAGTGTATTTCATAATCAAGTTATCTCAAATCTCTTTCGTTTCCTTACACATGCAAAAAACATCAAAAAGTTCTTTTGATAAAGTAAAATTTATGGCAAGCCTACTGTTAAGTGTGTAAAAGTACTATATTTTCTACCATTTTTACTCATATTATTGTTAGACTTAGGCCCATTTTAGTTGCATTCTTAGTCATTCATGCATAGTTTCGTAGTTTCCTAGTCTATTTAGCTTGGCTTTATGTTTTGATGGTTTTTGTGGAGAAATTGCTGCTCATTTGCTTTATTTTGTGTAGGATGACTTACCGAACCACTTGCAAAAGGATGCCCTGACATGTTAAGATAAGGATGACGACTTGCCGAAGAATGCCATGGCAAGTCACGATAAAGCTATTATCTGTAGAATTCTTTCAAATGCAAAGGATAATTATCCCAGATTCAAATTCAAATTTGAATCAGTTAGAGATCACATCCCACGGATTCCAACGCATTTGGACTCTTTCTCCTCACTTATTTAAGGAGATCGCAACAACAACAAGGGAGGGTCGATTGGGGAGAGTTGATTTGGGGAGAGTGAGATTAGATTGCAAAGAGGATTCACGTACAACCATTGAAAGAGTTCATATTCTCCATTTCTTTTTCTTGTGTCATGCAATCCCATGTCTGGGTTTTATTCTTTTGTGTTTGATTTATACCCAGCCATGAACTAGATTAATTTGGTTTGGGTTATCGGGTTTTATTGGTGTGTAGAGACAAATAATTGGTTTTGGTTTTTAATTCAATAAATTCAGTGTTTTTTCATTCTTTGTTCTTTATTTTCGCTTCAAGAAAATTAGGAAAGGAACTTCAATGCATCTATTTATCTAGGCTCAAGAGAGCTAGATTCACGAAACGGGTGGATACAATTTCCATTTAAACAACCGTTGGTGGAAACTAATTCGCCTTAGGAATAAGGATCAGATTTTAGCGGCTAAGAAGAGTGCAAAGATCGATGTTTTTCATTCAAGGTTAAAATAGGGATGTATCACCAATGCTTGCACAAACATCAGTTCTTTGGCTAGGGATAACGCGAAGACATTGAAGAACACTCCGCCGAGCATTGAAAGGGCAATTTACTTGCCACGACAATTCACTTGCCACAACAATCTACTCGCCACATCAATTCACTTGCCATAGCAGTTTACTTGCTATAGCATTTTACTTGCTTCAACAATTACTAGCCATGACAATTCATTCGGCAATCGCACCACTACTCACGATAACCCGATCTATTCTCTCATATCAATTATTTCTTTCTATTTACTTTACTGTGCTTAGTTTATTTTACTTGCTATTTATCACCACCCATCACTTTCAATTTTATTCTCTTTTAGTGAAAGAAGCTAGAAGTAAGAGTTTCACCAATCTATGTGGAGAAGATATTAATCAATTATATCACTTGCGATGTGTTTACTTGCACCGTTTACGTTGCACTTAAATCACGTAACAAGTTTTTGGCACTATTGCTGGGGATTGGCAAGAGTGACTTTGTTTTTAATTTCTTGCACCTTTGTTTCTTTTATTTTTATATTTGGTTTCAAGGGGCTAACATTTTTTGATTTTGTGTATGTGTATGACTTTGTGTCTGTGTATGACCAGAGCAAAACCGACAACACAAAACTACCCACTTGAACATGAGATTGAACGAGTTTTTTTGTAGAAGAATGAGAGATCTAAGAGTATCAATGGAAGATCCTATTGATCAAGTCGGTAATTTGAATACCAACGATAATCAAAATTCCCTCGGCAATTAGAATGTCGCGGTAGGAGGTGGTGCAGCTCTAGCCCAGCAACTTGTTCGTGTAAGAAACCGACACATTCGGGATCACTTACTTCTAGACCTTGGTGATCTCAATCCAAGAATTGTCACTCTCAAGATTCAAGCCGCTCACTTCGAATTGAATCCAATGATGTTTAATATGCTCAATTCAATTAGCCAGTTCGGCGGTTGAACAACTGAATATGCCATCCATCATCTCAAAACGTTCTTAGAAGTTTTTGATTCATTCAAGCAATAGGGAGTCTATGAGGATGTCCCGAGGCTAAAATTATTCCCCTATTCACTGAGGGATAGGGCGAGATCATGGCTGAACAATAAACCGTCCGGATCTTTAAAATCTTGGACAGATCTATGTTGAAGTTTCTTTGTTAGATTTAATTTTATGGATATGACTGATATATTGCGTAATGACATTACCTTTTTTCATCAAGCATGTAATCACCCAAATTCGTCCGGCGCTCTTTTATTCGAGTTTTAAAAATTTATTTTTGATTTATTTTAATTGATTTGAAAAACCCCGCCCGATTTCAAAATTAAAATGTGGAGTCGCCACTTATCATTTAAAAATGGTAGACCGAACACCGATAAAACTAGAGATAAAAAAATTTGGGTCTGGGAGTCGGTTACGGATGGGGAAGGATGAGCATCCCCACACCGCCCAAAAATTATTACCTAGTCGAATATTTAAAGTCTTAGTGTCGGAAATTTCGAATTCAAATAAAATTTAAAATGCGGTTCTTAAATGCATGAGAATGTTCTAAATATTTAAAGAAACGTTCTGTTATTTAGAATAACCGAGAAGTTCACATCCCTTTACTCCTGGGACATGATTTCTCGACTATTCTAAATAACAAAAAATTCCATTAAATATTGTATCCTAAAATGGTAAGGATATTCTTTTATTTAGGGGTATCAAGAGGGTCGCATCCCTTTACGCCCGGGACACTAATTCTCGAACCCCTAAATAAAGAATATTACCTTAAACCTTATCTAAATATTATGATGCCATTTATAAAGTATCATCTGATTACATATATACTTAAAATTATATTACTTATTATAAAAATATATTTAATAATTATATTTATCAAAAAACTATATATATATATATTTAAAGTTAGTAGCTTATATATATATATATATTAATTTTATTACTAAAAAAGGTATTTCCTATTATTTTATCTTATTATTTTATATACTAAAAATATAAAATTTTAAAGTAAAATACGTATATGTATTATTTATTAAAATATGCCTATACATATATTAAATTAGTAGTATATATATTTACAAAAAATAAATATTTTTTATTATATTTTATATATAGTCTTTAAACAAAAATATTATACAATATTTTACATATAAAGTATTAATAAAAATATAAAAAACTATTATACCTAAAAAATAAGCCATATGTAAACAAAATATACATATATTTTATATATTATACTAATATATAATATTTATACAAAATATTATACTTTTTGTAATAATAATAATAATAATAATAATAATAATAATAATAATAATGCATGATCTACCTTACTATACATAAAATAACATGGATCTAAAGTTTAAGGATTAAAATGCATGAATATCTAATTACATGGCATGTATGTTAAACTACACTGGACCAAAATAAAACTAAGGCAAAACATGAGAAAATAAACGTAAATAAACAGAACTAAGGTGCTGGAAAAAAATACTGAAATTACGGTGACCAAATTGCAACATAAATGAAACTAAAGGTTGTAGACAATAAATAAACCGTAACATAAAGGGCAAATATTAAAAGCAGAAGGACCACAACGCAATGAACCCATTTCCATTAAAAATTCGCGGATCTTTCCTGGGTCGAGTCACCGGTGCCGGTACAAAGGTGAAACGGCGTCGTTTTGGGCCATGTATAGGCGCCTAAAACGACGTCGTTTTAGAACACGACTTAAATGGGTTTTTAACCCTAAAATTCCATTCAAACCTCTTTAAACACAAAAAACAGACATTCTTTTATATACTCTGAGATTTTAGAGTTAAAAACTTTATGGTTCTGATGCTTCACCACCACGCCGCTGTCATTGGAGGGCTCAACCACTCCTTCGGCGACCATAAGCAGGTGGAGGATCCGTCCCTTGAACTCCCCCCCAAAGCTCGAATTGAAAGAAACCCAGACATGCTCTTTTACCTTTTTTTTTGTTCGAACTCTTCTCTTTTCCCCTCACTATTTCTATTTTTTGATTTTCTCTCTGACTTTCGCTCTAAATCTTGTGTGTGTGTCTAGAAACTCCTCTTTTTTGTGATTGCAGATCTGATATATAGAGAGGGAAGAGTTGGTTCGATTGGGTTTGATTGATTGTCTTAGTTAAAATCTTAGATTTTTGGGTATATGGTGAGATAGGGGTATGGCTGAGTGTCAAATTTAGTATGGGTTTGACAGATTTAGGGTAGGTTTAGTTTATTATATTTTGTGGTTTTTGGATTTGAACTAGATTTAGGGTTTTTTTGGGGTTATAATTTAGGGTATGGTTCAAAATGAGGGTACCGATAGTGGCTTAACGGTGGCAACTTGACAACACTGGAAAAGAGCAGTGGTGGCAGATTAGGGTTAGGGTATTTTAACACTAGTTTTGGTTCGGGTCAGATCTGGGTTACCAGGCTGGGTTGGGTTCACAAACGGGTTTGGGTTTTTATTTGGGTTTGTTTAGTTAGGATAAGGGGTTTGGGTTGGTTTTACTTGGCTTGGTTAAGGCCCAGACCTGTTGGGTCTATTACAACTGCCCCTCTTTGCTCATTGTTGTGCAACGACAATAAAGCAAAGACTTAAAGAGAAATAATCAGGTCTGGTCCGACTGAGCTATTCTCCTCTTGCCGTATGTCATCATTTTTGGTAGATTTTTTTTCTTCTCAATGTAGGTCTTCTTTCTTGATTGATCCACCCCGTCACTTTTGGGAAACAAAATCTTCAAGATTGGTATTGAGGAAGTAAAACATGTTTAGTTTCATCTTCTACTGAACGTGTGACCCGATCTACTGGAAGTTCAAAGAGCTAGGGTCAGTTGTTGTAATTTTGTCCATTCCACTGCAACTTCAGGGTGATGGACTAATGTAGCTTCAATCTTTTCACTGCAACTTCAGGGAGATAAGATTGATGCTGGATTCGTTCCACTGCAACTTCAGGGATACGATGTTGGTGTTGTGTTCATTCCACTGCAACATCACAGAGATGAATAGATATAGCTTTAATTCTTCCATTGTAACTTCAGGGAGATAAAATTGATGTCGAATTCGTTCCACTGCAACTTCAGGGAGACGATGTTTATGTTGTGCCCATTCTACTGCAACTTCAGGGAGATGAACGGCTGTAGCTTCAATCTTTCCACTGCAACTTCAGGGAGATAAAATTGATGCTGGATTCGTTCCACTGCAACCTTAGGGAGACGATGTTGATGTTGTGTCCATTCTATTAGAACCTCAGGGAGATGAACGGCTGTAGCTTCAATCTTTCCACTGTAACTTCAGGGATATAAAATTGATGCCGGATTCATTCCACTACCACTTTAGGGAGAATATGTTGATGTTGTGGATCTGTTACACCATTTGTTGGAGAGACAGATCCTATAAAATTTGCTTTATGGACACACTTTTAGGATGCTATGATTAGTATGAATAAAATGTTCCTAACTTTAAGTATGTCAATTTTAATAAACATGAATGCATGAATGATGCAAATATGAATGCAAAAGGCCATCTATAATTTTTTTCCCGAGTTTCTGCAACTGCTCTTGGATTAGCATCTCATTATGGTTCTGCTTAGCCCAACTGTACAAGACATCATGCTCTCTTTGCTCCAATTCGGTGACATATCACAAGGTGACCATCTGCCCCATATTTCTGTTACAACCTCCTTTTAAAGGACGACTGAGTGTAATTTCAGTGAGACAACTTCTTGTTCTCAAGCCTTTTTCCAATGAAAATATCTTTTCAATTGAAACTGCTTCTAGCTCCTATACTATTTAAGGATATTTCTAAAGCAATGTAAAGAATCCTTTTGCATCCGATAAAATTATTAGCTTACTGATCGCTATGACAATGCATAATGCTCATGTGAATAAATAAGGGTATAAAGTTGGATGAAAGTGAAATTTCATTAGAGGTATGACTCCTAATTTAAACGGCAAACATTGAAAGTACATAAAGCAAGAAAATTAAAATTAGGTGCCCAAGATATCAAGCGGATTAGTTTTTCTGAGCCAGCTTGCCAAAATTATCTCGAGCTTGATATGTGTTTAGGAGACCTCAAGTGCTTTGTTAATATCCCAAGTGCAACATCTTTCCTGATCTCTAAACTTCCAGGGGGAAACCATCATCGACCTCAACCCTTAACCAAAATTTGAGCCGCCCATTTAAGGTTTTCAACTCAAAACCTCATTTGGTTTCAAGACGCCCTTTGCGGGTTTTCATTTTGAACCCTCCTTTTTCTTCTTCTCATTTTTTATTTTTTCATTTTTCATTTTTTTCTTTTTTTGAAGCAAAATATTTATTGACTATATCTGAATTCACAGGATTGGGCAAGTCACCACCATCTATTTCAGCTAGAATCAATGCCCTTCCTGAAAAAGCTTTCTTCACAACATAAGGGCGTTCCTAGTTTGGCTTCCATTTCCCTCGAAAATCATTCCATATTACTTGGAATTCTCTAAGACAAACCTTTTTATCATAAGTTCTCATCATTCTCTTCTAGTACATCTGACCATGTCGAATGGCTTTCAATATTTTTTCTTCAATTAAGTTCAGCTGGTCATATCTGGCTTGGATCTATTCTGCTTCATCTAGTTTCACTTCGGATAGCACTCGAAGAGAAGGAATCTCAACCTCAATGGGTAGTACAACTTCCATTCCGTAAACTAACGAAAAATGTGTTACCTTAGTAGAAGTTATAACTGACGTCCGATAAGCATACAGAGCAAATGGTAGCTTCTCGTTCCAGTCTTTATAAGTCTCTGCATCTTCCCAACAATCTTCTTAATATTCTTGTTGGCCGCTTCTACTGCCCCGTTCATCTGTGGCCGGTACGGTGTTGAATTGTGATGGTTTATCTTGAACTACTTGCATACTTCCTCCATGCTCTTATTGTTCAAGTTCAATACATTGTCAGATATGATCCTCTCTGGCATCCCATATCAGCATATGATCTCTTTCTTTACGAATCTATTGACTGCCGATTTGGTAACATTAGCATAGGAGGCCGCTTCTACCCATTTGGTAAAGTAATCAATGACCACGAAGATGAAACAATGCCTATTAGAAGCTTTTGGTGAGATTGGCCCTATGACATCCATGCCCCATGTAGAGAAAAACCAGGGAGAAGTCATCATATTTAATGGTACTGGGGGTACGTGAATGTTGTCCCCGTAAGTCTGACACTTGTGGCATATCTTGGCATATCTGATACAATCTCCTTCCATTGTAGACCAATAATGCCCAAACCGCATTATCTTCATTGCCATGGTGAACCCATTAGCATATGTCCCACAGATACCCTCGTGGACCTCTTCAAGAATCTTTCTTGCTTCAATAGCATCCACACACCTCAACAACACTTGATCTTTTTTCTCTTGTACAAGATATCTCCATCTAAAACATACTCATTTTCCAATCTTTATAGGGTTTTCTTCTCGTTCTCAGTTGCTTGTGCTGGGTACTCAAGATTTTTTACATATTGCAAGATTTCGTGATACCAAGGACGATCACCATCTTCAATATTATGGCAGTGGGTCGGAGACTCATATATGCTCATATGGATAGGCCTCAAATCAGACGACTTGTTTACTTTAAATAAAGAAGACAGGGTAGCCATAGCATCTGCCATCTGATTTTCTTTTTGTGGGAGGTAGTGGAACGTGATCTCGTCAAACTTCTAATTAGCTCCCGGACAATGTCTCGATAATCTACCAACTTGGTATCTCTCGTCTCCCACTCTCATCGGAGTTGATAAATCACAAGCATGGAATCCCTAAATACCTTTAGTAATTTAATTTTTCGTTTAATGGCCGCACAGATGCCCATGATGATCAAAACCAAGTATATTGGCATCAAAACCAAGTATATTGGCAAAAGGATAATGATCGCCCTCAGGGGAGATCAACACTGCCCCAATTCCTTTGCCTGCAACATTTAGAGTACCATCAAAGTTCATTTTCCATTATTCTTCTTTTGAATCATCATCTTCGGTATTGGCAACACACATCAAATCTTCATTTGGAAAATCAAAGTTCAGAGGTTCATAATCCTCCAAAGCTCGACTGGCCAAGAAATCTGCTATTGTACTTTAATTTACAGCTTTTTTGCTTGCATAAATCAAATTGAATTCTAACAATAAAATCTGCCATCTAGCCATTCTCCCGGTCAATGCAGTCGACTCCATCAGATACTTAAGGGGATCTAGCTTTGAGATTAGCCAAGTCGTGTGGTACAACATGTATTGCCTCAATCTCCGAGTAGCCCAAACCAAGGCGCAACAAAGTTTCTCAATCGACGAATACCTTGTTTCACCTTCTGTGAACTTCTTATTGAGATAGTAAATTGCCCTTTCTTTTTGCCCTGACTCATTGTGTTGGCCGAGTACGCATCCTATAGAGTTCTAAAAAACAGTCAAGTACAGAATCAACAGCTTGTTTGGTATATGTGGCATCCGAACTAGAGTGTTCGACAAGTAATGCTTGACTTTGTCAATGGCTTCTTGACATTTATCATCTCATTCTTGTGTTTTCTGAGGAGGCGAAAGATAGGATCACATTTTTCAGTCAGTTGTGAAATGAACCGAGCAATGTAATTCAATCTTCCTAAAAAACCTCTCACTTCTTTTTGAGTGCGCGGCGGTGGCAAGTCTTGGATAGCCTTAACTTTATCTGGATCAACCTCGATCCCCGTTTTGCTAACAATGAAGCCCAACAACTTTCCTGAAGTAGCTCCAAAAGTGCACTTTGCAGGGTTTAGTTTTAACTGAAACTTTCATAGTCTCTAGAACAATTTCTCAGGATCTTCACATGTTCTCCTGTTTGAGACTTAGCAATCATATCATCAACATACACCTCAATTTTTTATGCATCATATCGTGAAACAAAGTCACCATGGCTCTTTGATATGATGCCCCTGCATTCTTCAATCTGAAAGGCATTACTTTATAGCAAAACGTTCCCCATAATGTCACGAACGTAGTTTTTTCCATGTCCTTATGGTGCATTTTTATCTGGTTGTACCCTGAGAAACTATCCATGAAAGAGAATAATGAATGCCTTGTAGTATTATCCACCATGGTATCAATGTGAGGCAGTGGGAAATTATCCTTTGGGCTGGCTTTGTTTAGATCTCGATATTCTACGCACATACATAATTTCCCATATTTCTTTAGAACAAGAACTATATTTGCTACCCATTCCGGATACTTGGCCACTTGTAGAAACCCGACATCAAACTGTTTCTTTACCTCCTCTTTTATCTTTAGTAGCACATCAGGCCTCATTCTTCGAAGCTTTTGCTGGACCGGTTTGCATTCTTCCTTTATGGGAAGTTTATGTACCACCACATCTGTGTTCAAACCAGGTATGTCTTGATAGGACCAAGCAAAGAAGTCTTTGAATTCCTGGAGTAACTCAATCAAATCACGTATTGTCTTTGTATTGTTGCAAGTCCCAATCTTTATCTCATTCTTTTCACCGTCTTCCCTGACATTTATAATTTCTACTGGCTCTTTGTGAGGAAGATTCTGTTTCTCATCTTGCTCTACTATTCTTAGTAAATCTGAAGGCAAGTCACAATCTTGATCTTCTTCAAAGTCTCGAGGTTTATCTAGACACACCTCATGCTCAAAAATAAGTTCTGGATCGCTCGCAGCGTCGCTCACGTCGTTGATATCAAGGGACCTAACACGAAACAATGACATGTATTGGGACAAATGAATCAAAGAATAATGGATAATTTGTATGGTATGTATGATAAAAGAACAAAGATGTTTTCCAGGCAAAACACAAAAGCATTATTTCATTGGCATAATGACAGTAAACATGTGACTTTTACAAAAAGATCCCTGTCGCTCTGAGGCAAGAGTAACAAGTATGTTCTGAACATTACTCTAAAATATTCCTAAATACTACTGGGAGTTCCTTTGCAGTCTAATTGCCCAGAACAGTTCCAGGAACATATGGGCAAATCCCAGCTAGGTTTGCTGCTTCATTTCGTCATTCAGGCACAACATAATCTCTAAACCTTCCAGCAGCTTTCCCAGTTTGCTTTTTTCATCTTTCTTGCTCCGCTTGGGGTTGATGATTCCTCTTGACACAAATGTTTCAGACAATGGAGGAATAACCGTGGGTTCCCACTTAATTCCTCTCATGCTAGACGCACCTTCCTCATCTCCTGTCTCTTTAAGATATCATTCCTTCTCTGTTTAGCATCTAGTTTGTGTCCCAAGCCAAAACGATCTCGCTTGTTGATTGGTGCGGGCGAGAACTATTCTATGCATATACTTTTCCAGATCTTTACCAGCTCGAGCTCCTTTTCCTACCATAGTCTTGATTCCCATCCTTGTAGCCTTGGACAACCTCGGTGTAGGGATCTGGCTTCCTTCAGTTGTGAACGTTGCATTAACAAATTCCAGTGACCGAAATGAACATTCTACAACATCTTCATCCACTCCAATATAAGGGGCACCACTGGTGATTGAAGCTATGATATCCTCTTCGGCATTTATGGTAACAAGTTGCCCATCTATTATAAGTTTTAATTTTTGGTGGAGCGACGATAGAACTGCTCCAGCTGAGTGGATCCAGGGCCTTCCCAACAGACAGTTGTATGCCGGCTTGATATCCATTACCAAGAAGTCTACATCATACATGTTCAGCCCCACAAGCAACTGTATTTCAATTCTCCCTATTACCTTCCTCTTAGTGCCATCAAAAGCTCTGACAACGCTGTGACAAGTCTTCATATGATAGCTATCCACTGGAAGCCTATTTAAAGTAATCAACGGTAGGACGTTTAATGCTGACCCATTATCAACCAAGACTCCATGCAACGTATATCCCTTGTATCTAGTAGTAATGTGTAAGGCTTTTACAGATACCCTACCACCCGGTGGTATCTCATCATCACTGAAGAAAATGAAATTGTCTACAGTTAAGTTGTTCACCAACTTGTCTAACTTGTTCACAGTGATGACATTGGGGACAAAAGTCTCATTTAATACTTTCAACAATGCATTTCTGTGTGATTCTGAACTTAACAATATGGCTAATGTTGCGCGTATTGAGTGCTCCGCAATTGTGCAAGTGTACACGTCGCAAGTTATATTATAAAAGATATCGTCTCTATAGGGATTGGTGCCACTTCAAGAATCTAATCTCTTGCACTGTAAAAAGTAAAAGAACACAAGTAGAAGATTGTAGGAGTTTAACTAACAACTAAATTAGAAAGCAATAAAGTAAAATAAGATGTAATCAAATGAGAGAGAATAGACCACATTATTGTGAGTTGAGGTGTGATAGCCAATTGGATCGTCTTGGTAAAAGAGTGCAAGCGCAACTCAGTTGCTGTGGCAACTTGAGCAGCGGGGTTGCCTCGGCAACTAATCGATGGTTGCTTGGGCAACTGGCTGGGCAACTGTTTGGGCGGCTGGGCAGCAACTTCACGGTTCAGCGGAGCGTTTTTCAATGGTTTATTCTTATCCCTAAGTCGAAACTCTAGCCAATTGTGTATTACTTGATAATACATCCCGGCGTGAATCAAGGGTGAACAACAACCAATCTTGCGCTCCTCTTAGCCATTAAAATCCTTAACTTATTCCTAAGCCGGATTAATCTTCACCATCAATAGATTGAATAAAGACTATACTCATTCGTTTCTTAAATCTAACTCTCCCGATATTAGATAAATAGATGAAGTTACGAGATCCTCTCCCAATTCACTAGCAAACAAGAATAAAAACCAAGAATGAGTAAACCTTGAATTGAAAGTGCAAACTCTTATTACCTAAACAAAATCCAATTGTTTCTCACAACCAAAAAACACAATAACCTTAGCCAAATAGATTTAGTTCATGGCTAGGTTCCAAAGAAACACAAAACAAAGAATCACTAACATAAACCTAATCGAACAAGAAAGAAAAAGACAAAGAATGGTTGAAAGCCCTTGTCGAAATCTCTCCCCTTTGCTCTCCCCTTGAGTTTGACGGATTGGTCTCCTTTAAATAGGAGATGGCTAGGTCAAAGTCCTTCTTGAGGAGGAGGTTAAGTTGGACTTAAATACTTTAAAAGAATATAATTCTTTATTATATTTAAATTCCTTCTAGGTCTTCTCCTATCTTTTTGGGATTTAATTTCTCTTTGACCTCTTCATGGAAATCAAACCCTTTTGGGATTTAACTTTGCTCCACGTCATCTTGGGCTTATCTAGTCATCAATTTTGACTGCCATATCATCTTATCCCTTATTGACAATTGCCCTGGCAACTAGCTCGGCATCTCCTTCAGGCATTGCCCTGGTAACTACGTCGGCATCTCCTTCATGCACTGCCCTGGCAACTAGTTCCACCTTGTTTAGGCAAGTGATTCTGCACACACACAGAAACAACTATCGGCAGCACCCCTTTTCCACAAAATTAAGTAAAATATGCAATCAAGCTTAACCGCCAAGGAAATAATGTAAACATGCATGAATGGCTATAATGCAACTAATATGAGCCTAAGTCTAGTAATAATATGAACAAAAAAGGTGAATAAAATAGTACTTTTAGACACTTAACACACCCCCAAACTCGAACTATTGCTTGTCCTCAAGCAATGCAAACTAATAATTACTCGGAATCAAACTTAGCTTTGAACTTGATTTCAATCCTCAGAACTGTGGCACAAAGTATAATCAACTTTTCAATTTTCGGACAACTTATGAATTACTCGGAATCAAACTATAATGCTTGTGAGTATGTGCGGAGTTGTGTGCAAGTTCATTTTTCAGATTCTATGGAAACAAGAGGTTTTCAAATTACTTGGGTTCTTTTAACATGTTTTAACTAGAGCCGGTTTCGGGCACCTCTAGTGTTTTGTTTTTAGTTTTCTTATGTTAATTAATTTATTCGACTAGAGTCGGTTTCGGGCACCTCTAGCGATCAATTTTTAGCACATACTAGAGCCAATTTCGGGCACCTCTAACATTCATCCAAATTTTATTCTAATCCCCCAATTTTTTTAACTATCAACCTAAGTTCGCTAGAATTCCTTAAATCAATCAAGCCACAACAGTGTTTCATCAAGTTTAGCATCATAGTAAGATTCTAAGTGTTTCCACGGTTATCCTAGAATAAAAAATACTATCAATTAAGTGCATTGGCAAAGTCATCATCGGATATTCATCAAGTCTAGGCAATTCTTGTTCCAACTAAAGGCATGGCAAGCAATTTATGTATCCTAAATGCAATACTTAAGATGAATACAACTAAACATGGTAACTAACTAATAACAATCCCTCCCAAACTTGAGTGAGGCATTGTCCTCAATGCATGCAACAAAGAAAAATAAAAATAAAAATAAAATTAACAATAAAAAAGTAAAATGCAAACGAGGACTTACTCCGAGAGTTCGTCGTCGTGGATGATTAGTTTCCTTTTAGCCTATGTCTTGATTCTTTTGCTTGAACGCAGTGGTTGCTTTCTTGTTGCCGATAGTGGAATCGATCCTCGTACGAGGGTGTCCTCATCGTCCTCTTCCTCAATGTCATTGGGCTTTTGCTTGGGCTTGGAGGATTCGATTGGTGTGGTCTTCGTTGGTGCAATGGAGGACTCGTCTGAATCTGGAAAATCATACAATGATTCAGTACAAGTTGATTCGGGATAGGTGCTTTACCTTTGGCTTTTGTAGTGGTTGTCGGGGCATTTTTAGCTTTGGTTGCCGCGACATCTTTAGTGTTGGTTGCCGTGGCGACTGCTTGGGCAGACACAATGTAGGTTGCCACTGCATCATCTGTTGCGATTGTCGTGGCAACTGTTTCATTGGTTACCGTAGCAAGGATTTCGGCAGGAAAGATGGGGAACGACACACGGCTGTTCGAGTACTTTTCCAGGATGACTTGGGTGATGGCATTGTTGTGGTCCTTCATGTACCGCATGAACATTAGTTGCCGGTCTTCAATTTGCCTAAGGCAGTTCACCAACGGTTGTAAGAGTGCTTCAAGTTGTCCTGGTTACTGTCCGAGTTGCCCAGGCATCAGTTGCTTGGGCATTAGGAGTTACCGAGGCAGCAGGAGTTGCCGCGGTAATTGAAGGCGTTGGAGATTTTATCGTGCCTCTCCCATTAGCTTTCAGATTTATGCTCGATTCCAACCGGACTTTGGTAGGGCCTTTTCATCAGTAGACTCACTTGGGACATGCATCTCCTTGCAAAGATTGGAAATTAAGCAAGGGAAGAAAAGAGAACCCTTGTCTTTTGTGCTACATGCAAAAATCTCATCACAAATAAGTTTTCCAATGTTAATGATGCGATTATGCAAGATAGAATGTATGAGCAAAAGACGAGGTGTATCAATGATGGTATTGTGTGTTGTAGGCATTAAAGAAGTTTTAACAAACTTATTCCATAATTTTGCCTCGGGTTTAAGCCGAAGGCGATTTACGATGCCCTTATATTTACTGTCATTCCAATGAGTTCCCGGTAGAGTGAGTTCTTGAAGCACCTTGTCAAGTTGCTTGGGCGTGAGTTGATCAACAAAGGCTTGATGCTTGTCTTTCTCAACGCAGAGCCTGTAAAACGTGTTGATGCTTTCGGGGCTTATGAGTATAGCCTTGTCAGGAACAAAAACATAAGGATTATATGGGTTAGGTGAGTGGGCATAGAATTCTCTTACCCATGAAATGTTACCCGGTTCCGATTGATGGCAAAAGATTTGCCACTTTTGATGTGCAATCGTTTCGAACATGAATGGTTCAAGGCTGAAATCTTGATGAGAGTTGGAGTATTTGAAGCCTTGTTCTTCGCAAATCTTCCGGCTTTCAAACTTGGAGAGAAATCTTTCTTAAACCACCGGTGTAGCAAACTTCTTGTATCTTGGTTCTTTGGAGGAACTTGGATAAACCAAAAATTCAATTTTGGATGCCATGTATGATCTTGGTTGTGAGTTTGGTAGAAACAAAGAAAAGAAAGCAAAAGAAACTAAAGAGTTGCAAGATGAAAAGTAGGAATAGGTTTCTTGGAAGTTAAGGGTGATGGGTTAAATAGAAAAGATAGGTGGTAAATATGGTGGGTGGGATTAATTGAAAAGAAAGAAAACAAGGGTTTTGATTGGGGAAGGGAACGGCTAGGTGATTTGGGGAAGGGGAAGGGTTTGGCCGGCTATGTAGGGTTTATTTAGGGTAAATTGGAGGCTTAATATAAGCCTTAGATTTAGCCTATTAGTTTCCTTGTTGAAGAAGCTTCATTCTTGAATCAAATTCCTCTTTATCTTGAACTCTTTTCCTACAATTCAAAAACAAATAAAATAAGGATTAAAATTAAAGATAAACTAATAAAAAATAAATAAAGATGTGCAATGAAATTATTAAACCTAAAATTTAAAACAATTAGATAAATATGAAAGAAAGATGTAGTCTTAATCTTAAAGAAAATAAATAAATTTATCCTAAAAAGAAAAATAACCGAAATTAATAAATAAAAATAAAAAATTAAATAGTTTGAAAAAATAAAAATAAAAAGAAAATATCGAAAGGAGAGCATGCTCATGCATCTCCTAAGGTGACTACTTCTTTGTTACGTTCCACATGGGCACCGTTGTAGTGCTTCAATCTTTGTCCGTTGACTTTGAATTCATGTTCGTCAGTGATGGACTTGATTATCACAGCACCATGGGAGAACGGTTTGACAACTTTGAATGGTCCCGACCATCTTGATTTCAGTTTTTTCGGGAAAAGTTTCAGCCGATAATTGAATAAGAGAACTAGTTGCCCTAGCGTGAATTGCCGCGACAATAGTTTCTTGTCATGCCAATGCTTTATTTTCTCCTTGTAGATTCATGCATTGTTATAGGCGAGTGCACATAATTCTTCTATCTCGTTGAGGTCCAATAAACACTTTTTCCCGGCACTTTCCCAATCCATATTCACGGTCTTGATTGCCCAATATGCCTTGTGTTTGATTTCCGTCGGTCGATGACGTGTTTTGCCATAGACAAGTCGGAAGGGAGACATACCTAAGGGTGTTTTGAATGCAGTGCGATATGCCCAAAGTGCATCATCTAGTCTTACTGACCAATCATTCCTAGAGGGATTTACAACTTTCTCGAGTATACCCTTCAATTCCCGGTTGGAAATTTTTGCTTGCCCTTTGGTTTGTGGGTGATATGCCGTGGCAATCTTGTGAGATACACCAAAGCATTGTAACATCTTGGCGATGAGTCTGTTGTTAAAGTGCTTGCCTTCATCACTGATAATTGCTCTCGGCATCCCAAACCATGTAAATATTTTTTTTGCAAGAATCATTGCACGGTCTTGGAATCGTTGGCGGGAACTGTAACTACCTCAACCCATTTAGACACGTAGTCGACGGCAAGTAGAATGTAGAGGTTGCCGAATAAATATGGGAAAGGTCCCATAAAATTGATCCCCCATACATCGAACAATTCCACATTGAAGATGTTTTAGAGTGGCATCTCATGTCGTCTAGAGATATTTCCCGTCCTCTGGCAATGATCACATTGCTTGTAAAACTCTTCAACATCTTTGTACAGTGTTGGCCAATACAAACCGGATTGCAAAACTTTGGTCGTAGTACGTGTTCCTCCAAAATGTCCTCCATAGGGTGAAGAATGGCATTGCTGGAGTACATTCTGCTGCTCATCTTTAGGGACACATCGGCGTATAACCTGATCTGCACATTGTTTAAACAAAAGTGGTTCATCCCAAAAGTAATGCTTAGCATCATGGCAGAACCGCTTCTTCCCTTGGTGACTAAGGCCATAAGGTAAAATACCACAAACAAGGAAATTAACTAAATCTGCGTACCAAGGTATTGTCGAGGCATGTGTTGCCGTGGCAACTGCTTCCATGGTTGCTGAGGCGTGCACGTCTAGAATTACCGCGGCCTGCGCGTCAAGGGTTGTCGAGGTATGCGCATCAGTGGTTGCCGATGCATATGCGTCTAGAGTTGTCGAGGCGTGGGCGTCAAGGGTTGCCAAGGCATGCGCATTCATAGTTGCCGAGGTAACTAATAGTTGCTTATTCGGGAATGCATCACATATCTCTAAATCTGCGTCCTCCTTCCTATTGCGTTCTAAGCGTGATAAGTGATCGGTCACTTAATTTTCTATTCCCTTCCTGTCCTTAATTTTAATGTCAAACTCTTATAAAAGCAATATCCAACGAATCAAACAAGGTTTGACATCCTTTTTAGCAAATAGATACTTAATTGCCGAATGGTCCGTATGAACAATTACCTTTGTACCAATCAAATAGGATCGAAACTTGTCAAATACGAAAACTACGGCTAGTAACTCTTTCTCCGTTGTTGTGTAATTCACTTGAGTGCTATTAAGAGTTTTACTAGTGTAGTATATCACATGAAATATCTTACCTGTGCGTTGGCCTAGGACTACTCCTACCGCGAAATCACTTGCATCACACATGAGCTCAAAAGGTAGCGTCCAATCGGGTGGAACGACAATGGGTGCCGAGGTAAGCTTTTCCTTTAGGGTTTTAAATGCTTGGGGTTCAAGAATCATCAAAATTGAAGACTTTATCCTGTTAAAGCAAATTGCACAAGGGTTTAGTAATCTTAGAAAAATTATGAATGAACCTCCTGTAAAAACCTGCATGTCTAAGAAAGCTTCAGATTCCTTTAACTGAACTTGGTGGGGATAATCTCTCGATCACGTCCACCTTGGCTTTGTCTACTTCGATTCCCTTGTATGAAATCTTATGACCGAGCACTATTCCTTCATCTACCATAAAATGACACTTCTCTCAATTAAGGACTAAATCAGTTTCTTCACATCTTGCCAACATCTTCTCTAAATTGCCGAGGCAACTGTCGAAGTCATTACCAAAAATGGAAAAATCATCCATGAAGATCTCAAGGAAGTCTTCGACCATGTCTAAAAAGAGTGCCATCATGCACCTTTAGAAGGTTGTCGAGGCATTACACAATCCAAACGGTATCCTTCAGAAAGCATAAGTACCTATGGGCATGTGAAGGTTGTCTTTTCTTGATCTTCTGGTGCTATGGCAATTTTATTGTAACCTGAATAACCATAAAGAAAATAATAAAAGAGTTTACCTGAAAGACGGTCAAGCATTTGATCAATAAAGGGTAAGAGAAAGTGATCTTTCCTAGTGGCTTTGTTTAGCTCTCAGTAATCTATACAAACCCTCCAACCGGTCACAATCCTAGTTGGAATGAGCTCATTGTTTTCATTACTTACCACTGTTATACCTCCCTTTTTCGTTAAGCCACTTGATGATTTCTTTCATTACAACCCATTTCATTGCATGATTCAATCTCCTTTGGGCCTTAATCGAAGGTTTGTGATCATCTTCCAACAAAATCTTATGCATGTATGTAGCGATGTTTTTTTTATCGCTAAAAAAGAAAGTGTTTTTTATTTTTTTGTTTGGAAAATATTTTTCTCTGCGTGGAGTTTTAGAAAAGCCGCATTTTATTTAAAATTGGAGTCGCCACCGGCCACTTAGGTAGGCCGGACACCGTAAAACCAGAGATTCAGAAAATATTGGGTTCGGGAGTCGGTTACGGATGGGGAAGGATTAGCACCCCCACACCGCCCAAAATTGGTACTTTAATAATTACCGCTTTATTAATATTATATTTTCCGGGTTAAGGTGACGATTATTTTAAAATTCGGTTATAATTGCGAATAAATTTTAAGGGCCCCGTTATCTGAGAGTAAACGCCCAACCACTATCACTACGCCTGATACTGGCCCCGTTTACGCTCGGATAAAAGGGCACCGCATTGACAATTTATATCTCGATATGCAATCTTAGTGGCAAAATATAAAACATGACAAATAATTTAAAGACAGTAAATATTCACATAACAGATGACTAATCTAACATAAATAAAATACGTAATTAAAACACACATATACATATCAATCTTAATAGTAGATAAAAACAAATTTAACATGTCACAATAACAAGGCATGAATAAATACATGTATAGACAAAAACATATATTTCAAGAAGACATACATATTAGAAATAAAACACATTTCAACACATATAAAGCAAATATATTATATATAAAAGAAAATATACTAGCACGTAACCTAAAAGCCAAGAAAACATACAATACGTACAAAAATACAAAACATGTTGTGTACGGGCCGACTGGAACATAATATGCGTAATACGAATAACCAAACAAATACATAACCATCATAAACTTAACACACATATACATATAAACATAAAAATACAAGGCATATACGAGGGATATATAATAAGGCAAAAGACTACATCAGCATACATGATCATAATACGAACATAAATATTTACATGGAAACAGGACTGAAATGAAAAGAAATAAACATTAGTGGCAGAAATTAAAGGATAATAATATGCAATTTAAGGACGAAAATGCAAACAGGACCGAACTTGAAAGGACTGAAACTGTAATTGGACCAAGGGGCAGACCCGAAATGAAAAATTCAAAAACGCGGGATGGTTAAAGGGGTAATTTTACCATTTAAAAACTGATTCAGTGTTATTTAGGGATTGGATTGCAAAATTTTGAAATATAAGGGGGACTGGAATTGTAAATATACCATGCGGCGAGACAGAAATGAAAATGTTGAAAGCGCGGGGGGATTTATTACATAATTTCCCCATTTCACGAAATAATAACGCCTATAAATCCCCCCTTTTTTGGCCGGGGCCAAATTTTCACCCTTTCATTCATTTTTCAGTTTTATAACAAGCCTTCGTTCTTATTTTTCTCTCAACTTTCCCTGATGAACCCAGAATCCGTCGCCGGCCGCCGTCTTCTCCGTCGCCGGCCGCCGCTAACCGGCACCGGCGACCCTAAAAAACACACCAAAATAACCCCTTCCTTACCCTCGACACGAATCCGAACTTGGATTCGGAGAAAAAGCTTTCATCCGTCCTAGATCTAAGAAATACGAAACAAAAAAAACCCCATCTTTTTTAGTTCAACCCAAAACAAAACCAAAAAGGGATCTCCCACTCCTTTCAGTTCACCACGATCGGCTTGGGAAAGCAGAAAAAGGCTTATCACTGGTGAGGGGAGATCCACTGACGACGATGGTAACGACTTCTAACCCTCTTTTTTTTATTTTACTACGTATCTTTTTGTGTATGAATGCAACAAAGTAAGAAAAGAGACGAGTATTTACCACTGAAGACTTTTTGTATTTTTCTTTCGATTACAACTTGGCTCCTTTCGATTACAACTTCTTGTTACTTACAAAATGTTTGTTCATACATATATGCCTGTCTTTTGGTTTGGTACAAGTAATATAATATTTTCTTTCAGATCTGGACTGCTAACTGACATAACATTTCTTTTCTTGCTTTTTGACATGTCTGAGCGCGGTGGTTGAAGATCGGCATGGTGAAGCATGGTGGCGGTGTGGGGGCTCTATCTTCGGCCAGAGGCGTTCTCGGCCGTTAGATCAGATCTGATCTAACGGTCGGGCTGGCTTGAAGGATGAACGGCCCAGATGAAGCCTCGATTGGTGAAACGGCTCCAGATCGTGACACGTATGGCTCAGCAGTCGAGGGGTCAGAGCGCGTGGGGCTCACGCACGCGTGGGATATCAAAGAGTCCGCGCGTGGTCCGCACCCGCGCGTGGCACTCGAAGCGTCCAGACGTGTAGTGCACGCAGCTGTCAGATATTTTATCTTGGCTGGATCGTGGCCGTTAGATCAGATCTTGATCCAACGGCCCATAGTCATCTGCACCAAAATAAATAAAATTAAATAGGTTTTGGGTTTGGGCCAACCGGGCCTTGTAATAATATTATACTTGTAAATGTACTTGGACTGTCAATTTATTTATTTGGGTTTAATATGTTTTTTTATTTCATTTTATATTAGCCCAATAATATTAATATTAGTTATAATTATAACAACAATACACATACAACAATACATACGTATATACCTATGCAAACATTAATTAATATAACATACCAGCATACATACATATAATCATACACGTAATTAACATAACATCTACACACATTATCCGTAAAAACAAATACGCGCGTACTAACTATAGATACATGCGTGACACACATACCGTTAATACGTATACATACATAGTTTATAATATAGATGCACACACCACACATTTTATATATATTAGTAACACTCATGCACATAATAAACATATAATATAATATAATACAATGTATACATGCAACACTAATATACTAATAATTATACTAATATGTATTTACAGACCAGATAAAAATGAGTGATTACAGTTGCCCCTCTTTGCTTGTTCTCATGGAATGGGAAACAAAGCAAAGATTCATAAGCACTCATTTTTATCAGACTTCCCTTTTTGTAGCTTTGGAAACACATGGTCTTTTGGACATCTCTGCTCTTCCTTAGCTAAATCTTCAGGCTCGTAAGTTCTTCCTATATAGAGCTTCGTCACCTTTCGATCTTGGAGCTACTGGCTCTTCCTATATAGAACCCTTAGCTCTGAAGCCTCGAGTTATGAATCCCTCTTATATAGAACTTTTCACTTCGAGACAGTAAAGCTTGGAGTCCTTCCTATATAGAACTCTTCGCCTTCAACGCTGGTTTCTCCTATATAAAACCTTTTGCACCGCTGATGGATTCTTCTGACTGGGAATTCCTCCTATATAGAACTGCTAGTCTTCAAACCCTGGAGCCGTCAGTCCTTCCTATATAGAACTTTTGGCGTCTGAAATCTCAAAACTACAGGTTCTTCCTATATAGAACCTTTCACTCTAAGACAGTGAAGCTCAGAGCCTTTCCTATATAAGACTCTTCACTTTCAAACACAACAACATTTCCTATATAACCTTGTGTGTCATGGGTGAATTCATTCGACTGGGAGTTCTTCCTATATAGAACTGCTAGTCTTCACCCTGGAACCGTCGGTCCTTCCTATATAGAACTTTTGGCGTCTGAAATCTTGGAGTTACGGATTCTTCCTACATACAATCTTTTACTCTAAGATATTGAAGCTCAGAGCCCTTCCTATATAGAACTCTTCACTTTCGACACAGCAGGATTTCTTATATAACCTTGTGTGTCATGGGTGAATTCCTTCGACTGGGAGTTCTTCCTATATAGAACTGCTAGTCTTCACCCTGGAGCTGTAAGTCCCTCCTATATAGAACTTTCAGCTTCTGAAGCCTTGGAGCGGAGGATTCTTCCTATATAGAACCTCTCTCTGCAGGCGCTGGGAAACATAGGCTTTTGGTATGTAGAACCATTATCTTCACATTTGGGATGCACACCACGATGACCATCGATGTATCTTTGAATCTACAGATACCTGTCTAAGATAAGACAAAATTCTATGACAGATGAAATGACATGCTCCTAATCCTAGTGATGTCTGACTATTCATGATGCATGAGTGTCAATATCTTGGTGGGCTTGTTTTGGTCCTTATTCGATATCGTTGTTCACTTTCTCCTTTCTCACGGGCGTTGATACCCCACTTCACTGTCAGGTTCAACCATTCCACCATTTCTTTTTCTCCATTTACGACTTGGAATTCTAAAGTGCCCTTTCGGGTTTTCGCTTTAGAGAGTTTTTTTTAGGATAGTCCTTCTGGGTTTTCACCCAAGAGATCTCCCTTGTATGCCTTCCTTGAATAGACAGGATGTACGCCATTGGTCATCCTATCCGGTTGTTTGGCGCTTTTCGGCTTTCCTATCAACAGCCGTTATGTAGGGAGCTAGAGGGCGAAATTAACACAATTTTCTTTAATCACCTGCTTTTTTAAGGTTAGATCACAGTAATGCTCCGAAATCTCTTGTTTTACTATAAGCCTATATTAAGTTATTTGACTGAAATTAACAAGGAGGCAAGGAATGGATGTTCAAAAACACGATTTTATTACGATTACGGGCTTGGGATATCTTAAAAAAAAGTATGACACACATGAGAAAGAAGAAAAGTTAAGTATGAAATACAAGATCCCTCATTATCTTCGATATGAATGATACATGATCCTGTCAACCGGTGTAGAATTTTTTGCTTGAAGCCTCCTCTTCACGATGTTCATGGGGATACCCTTCTCTTTGGATATTCAACTTTTCAATTTACCTGAGCCACTCTTTACGGGTTTTCAACTCAGGTCCTCCCTCTGCTTCAAGACGCCCGGTTTTGGGTTTTCGCCCTGAGCTCTCCACTTTTGCTCTCTTTATTTATTTATTTTTTTTCTTTTCTTTTTTCTTTCTTTTTTTTTCAAACATAGTATTTCTTAACGGCATCAGAATTTACAGGGTTTTTTAGCTCATCTCCATCCATTTCTGTTAGGATTAGGGCTCCTCCTAAGAAGGCATTTTTTACCACGTACGACCCTTCCCAGTTGGGCATCCACTTTCCTCGGGAATCTTTCTGGATCAGAAGGATTTTCTTGAGCACTAGATCCCTTCTTTGAATTCTCTTGGGCGCACCTTTTTGTTGTATGCCTGCATCACCCGCTTTTGGTACATCTGACCATGACAAATGGCCTTTAGTCTCTTTTCGTCAATGAGATTTAGCTGGTCGAGTCTGGCCTGCACCCATTCGGCTTCTTCCAATTTTACTTCGTTTAAGACCCGGAGAGACGGGATCTCTACCTCGATGGGAAGTACTGCTTCGGTACTATACACCAATGAGTAGGGTGTTGCCCCCGTTGACGTGCGAATGGACGTCCTATAGGCGAAAAGGGCAAACGGCAACTTCTCATGCCAATCCCTGTAGGTATCAGTCGTCTTTGCTATGATCTTCTTTATGTTCTTGTTTGCTGCTTCCACTGCTCCATTCATTTTAGGGTGATAGACTGTGGAATTATGGTGTGTTATCTTGAATTGAATGCACACGTCCGTCATCATTTTGTTATTTAGATTGGAAGCGTTGTCGGTGATGACCCTTTCTGGCAATCCGTATCGACAAATAATCTCCTTCTTTAAGAACTTACATACTGTAGTCCTTGTGATGTTGGCGTAAGACGCTGCCTCTACCCATTTAGTGAAATAGTCTATGGCGACCAGAATGAAACGATGTCCATTGGAAGCTTTCGGATGAATCTGCCCGATGACGTCCATGCCCCACGCCGCGAAAGGCCACAGAGAATTCATGGTGTGTAAAGACGATGGTGGTGCATGAATGTTAGCGTAGATTTGGCATTTGTGGCATTTTCTGGCATAATCGATGCAATCTTCCTCCATGGTCAACCATAAATAACCATATCTCATAATTTTCTGGGCTATAGACAGCCCGTTGGCGTGCGTTCCACAGAGCCCGTCATGTACTTCAGCTAAAATCTCCTTCGCCTCCCGGGCATCCACACATCTCAACAAAGTCTGATCATGACTTCTCCTATATAGGATCTCCCCATCTAGGACATATCTTGTTGCCATTTTTCTGAGTGTCTTTCTGTCATTGTCGTTTGCCCCTTCTTGATACTTTCGAAACTTGACATATTGCAAGATGTCATAGTACCATGGGTTTCCATCAATCTCTTCCTGTACATTACAACAATGAGCAGGCCTTTCAAACGTCCGCATCTCAATGGGCTTCATTTCTACCCCGGTGTTTGTTTTGAACATGGATGCCAAGGCGTCTGCCATCTGATTTTCTTCTCAGGGCAGGTAATTGAAGATGACCTTTTTGAACTCTTTGGTGAGCTCTTGAATCAATTCGTAATATTTGACCAACTTCGGGTCGCTGGTTTCCCATTCCCCGCGCAATTGGTAAATGACTAAGGATGAATATCTGAATACTCGAAGTTCCTTAACCTTTCTCTCAATAGCTGAGTTCAGTCCCATAACGCAAGCTTCGTATTCAGCTATATTGTTAGTACAGAAGAAATCCAATCTGCTGGTGAAAGGATAATAGACGTCCTCAGGAGAAATTAGCACTGCTCCTATCCCATGTCCGAGGGCGTTAGAGGCTCCATCGAAGTAAAGTTTCCATGATTTATCATCTGAAACATCTTCCTCGGTTGTAATGCACATCAAGTCTTCGTCTGGGAAATTAAAGTTCAATGCCTCATAGTCATCCGAAGCACGACTAGCTAGGAAATCTGCTACGACACTCCCTTTTACGGCTTTCTGGTTAACGTATACAATATCGAATTCGGATAAGAGCATCTGCCATCGGGCCACCCTTCCTGTTAGTGCTGGCGCTTCCATTAAGAACTCAATGGGTCTAGCTTGGATATCAACCAAGTAGTATGGTACAACATGTACTGTCTAAGCCACTTGGTAGCCCAAACTAGAGCACAACACAGCTTCTGCACTGGCGGGTATCGCGTTTCGCAATCATTGAATTTCCTGCTTAGGTAATAGATGGCTTGCTCCTTTTTTCTTGACTCATCGTGTTGCCCCAATACGCATCCCATTGAATTCTCAAAAACTGTCAGGTAGAGAATTAATGGTCGATCCGGTACCGGTGCGACTAAAATTGGAGCATTTGTCAGGTACTTTTTGATCTTTTCTAGGGTTCTTTGACATTCCTCGTCCCACACACCAGGATTATTCTTTCTAAGGAGTCTGAAGACCGGGTCACATTGGTCATTTAATTGGGAAATGAAACGAGAGATATAATTCAGCCTCCCCAGGAAACCGCAAACTTCCTTCTGAGTGCGGGGTGGTGAGAGATCCTGGATGGCTTTCACTTTATCTGGATCGATCTCAATCCCTCTTCTGCTTACCACGAACCCTAGGAGTTTTCCAGAAGTAATGACAAAGGTACACTTGGCAGGATTGAGCCTCAGTTGGTACTTCCGTAGTCTTTGGAATAGTTTTCTCAAGTTCTGTAGGTGCTCTTCCTCTGTTCGGGACTTGGCAATCATGTCGTCCACATATACTTCTATTTCTCTGTGCATCATGTCATGGAAAAGAGTCACCATTGCTCTTTGGTATGTTGCCCCTGCGTTCTTTAGCCCAAACGGCATCACTCGATAACAAAAAGTGCCTCACATGGTTATGAACGTAGTTTTCTCCATGTCGTTAGGGTCCATCTTTATCTGGTTGTATCCTGAGAAGCCGTCCATGAATGAAAACCATGTGTGTCCTGTAGTGTTGTCAACCAGCGTGTCAATATGTGGTAAGAGGAAGTTGTCTTTAGGGCTGGCTCAGTTCAGATCCCTATAATCTACACACATACGAACTTTCCCGTCCTTCTTTGGTACCGACACAATGTTTGCAACCCATTCGGGGTATTTGGCTACCTCCAAGAATCCAGCATCAAACTGCTTTTTAACTTCCTCTCGGATCTTTAACAACATATCTGGTCTCATTCTCTGAAGTTTTTGTTGTATTGGTTTGCACTCCGATTTTGTTGGCAATTTGTGCACCACTATGTCGGTATACAACCCTGGCATATCTTGATAAGTCCAGGCGAAGACATCATTGAATTCCTGAAGTAGGGTTATCAGTTCGTGCTTGGTTTTTGAGGAAATCGTCGTTCCTACTTTTATTTCTTTTCTCTATTCTTCAGTCCCCAAGCTTACAACTTCTGTTTCTTCTTGGTGGGGCATGATCTGCCTTTCTTCGTTGGCCACCATTCTCTTTAACTCTTCCGGGACCTCACCTTCTATCTCATCATATCCTTCCTCAATTCCCTCTGAGACCTCAGGGCATTCAAAATTCACTCCAGGATTGGATCCGTATCATTCATATCGTCAATCATGAGCGACCTGCATTAAATGAGAATGAATTGTATTGGGAAGGAGACAGCTTTATATGAAGGGAATGAACATAAAGAATGCATGAATGAAATAAATGAAACTTTGGTCATTTTAGGAAACTGGGGATACTTTCATTTCAATCAAAAAGTTAGCATAGGTGCCCCATACAAGAGATCCCCATTGTTTACGGGCAAAAACAAAAGGTTGATTCGGAGCATTACTCTGATCTATTCCTTAAAACTACAGGTAGATCAATGCAGCTCCAGTTATCGAGCGTTTCCCCGGGACGGCAGGGGCGGATGTTGGTCAACATTTTGCTGTCTTGGTCTTTTCCAGCTATCATGTTGAGGTACATCCCTTCAAATGATTCATTGAGTATCTCCTCCTGGTTAAGTACGTCATTTTCCTTCATTGCTTCTTCAACCTCTTGACCTGGCTGGTAGAATCCTTTGGAGACAAAAGTGGTTTTTAAACTAGGAAAGGACATTGGTCTCCACGAAATGTCTTCTCCTTTAAATCTGGCTTTTCTTTGCTCTTCCTTTCTCTTGTATTCCTTTTTCTTCTGTTGGACACTTGGTTGGTAACCCAGCCCAAAACGATCCTTCTTGGTTATCATATTCTTGGCTCTTAGGTTTCCTTGTAATTTCTTCCCCAACCCCTTTCTTACTTTGGCTTCACGGCCCAAAGTTTCTGCGACGGCCATCTTGGTACAATTAGATAACCTGGGGTAAGGGATCCGACTTCCCTCCGAAACGAATGTGGCATTCACTAGTTCCAATGCTCGGAATGAGCATTCTGCAGCATCTTCATCATTTTGAATATAGGGGGCGTCTGATGTCACGGAGGCAACAATCTTTTGCTCAGCCTCTACTGTGACCAATTTGCCTTCGACTACAAATTTTAATTTCTGATGCAATGATGAGGGGACAACTCCTGCGGAGTGGATCCATGGTCTTCCCAATAAGCAGCTGTAAGATGGTTTTATGTCCATCACCACAAAATCGATCACATATTCAGTCGGTCCGATCAATAGGGTCACATCAATTTTCCCCATTGTTCCTCTTTGCGTACCATCAAAGGCTCTTACCGAATTGTGGCAGGGCTTTAGGTGAGAACCATCTATTGGCAGTTTTTGCAGGGTCACCATAGGCAAGACGTTCAATGCTGACCCGTTGTCGATCAGTACGCCCGGTACCACATACCCTTTGCAGTGGGTAGTGATGTTAAGGGCTTTGGTGGACCCCATTCCTCCCTCAGGGATCTCATCATCACTGAACGTTATATGATTATAGGCAGTGATATGCCCCACTATCATGTCCAGATTTGTCACAGAAATGTCATGGGGCACAAAAGTTTGATTTAGTAATTTTAATAGCGTCTCCCGGTGCTTTTCTGAACTCAAGAGTAATTCCAGTACTGTAATCCTGGCCGGTTGCTTTCGTAGTTGTTCCACTACGTTGTACTCGCTATGTCTTAAGAACTTCAAAAATTCTTTGTCCTGGGCCTCAGTTACCGGCTCATTCATCTTTTGGGGAGGTTCTTCTCTGAATATCTGCGTGGGGCTAACCGCTGCACTCTTTCCCTTATCTTTTTCAGCTGCTTTCAAGGCCTCGGAGGAATAACATCTGCTGCTTCTTGTGAAATGGCCAGCTTCACCAACGTTTACATCGCTCTGGCTTTGTTGGTCTTTCAGCGTAGGCTCTTTTACCTGACCATGTTCTAGTTTTTCTGGCTTGGTCACATTTACAGCATAATTCCAAGGGGTTTGCCGCATATCTTTGAATGAGAATGGGGATGGTGCTGAAATGATGATTCTGGGACTTATCTTGCTGGTTTCTCCCTGGGAGGCACCTGCATTCCCCGGCCTGGGAGAGATGATAAAAGGTCTATCCTTCCCGTATTTAGATTTGGGGCTATCCGTCATGTGTACGTCCGACCCCTTCTTCTCCATGGGCTCATCGAAGAATTCTATTTGTTTTTCATTCATTAATTGATGTACCAATCTCTTGAACTCATCGCACTCTTGGATGTCATGTTCTTCATTCTGGTGGAATTCGCAATACACTCCACATCCCTTCTGCCTTGTTATCATGCCTTTGTCGATCACCCGAGCCATGCATAACTGTTGAAATACCCACCGTAAAGGAGATTTGATTTCTGACACATCATCCTTAATTCTCCTGGTAAAGTATTCTTCAATAACATTTACCCCTCTGCTCCTATGATTAGGCAGCGGGTTATTGGCTACATTCGGTTCTTCAAACTTCAATATCCCAGAATCGATTAAATTCTGCACAAGTTTTTTGAAAGCAAGGCAGTTTTCAGTAGGATGTCCAGGGGTACCGCCGTGATAGTCGCAATATGCGTTCGGATTATACCAAGAAGGGAAGGGCGGATTGACAGGAGTAACGATGTATGGACGGACCAGGTCTGCTTCATACAACTGAGAATAAAGTTCTGGGTATGAAACAGGTAGGGGAGTGAAAGTTCTTCTCTCTTTCTCTTTTCTGGGGATTCTCTCATCTCTTTGATTCGAGTGTTGTGTTTTTCCCACAGGTGCTTGTGGCTGTGAGACTGTGAAGTTCTTTGGGGTGGTATAAGTGTTGGTGGCGTTTACTTCATTCCTCTTGCTATACTCCCGAGACCCTTCCCCACCATCAATTCTACCACTCTTAATTGCCAATTCAAGGGGCTCCCCAGTCCTGATTAAGTCAGCAAAGCACTGTGTTGTATTATTAATGAGGCGATCAAAGAGTGCCCCTTTCAGAGTATTAACAAATAACAGCTTAATTTCATGTTCCGGGAGGGGTGGCTGAATTTGGGCGGCCACTTCTTGCCACGTTTGGGCGTATTGCCATAGACTTTCGTTGGACTTCTACCCCATATTTTCCAACATAATTCTATTGGGGGTCATGTCTGTTACATGCTTATATTGCTCAGTAAATGCTTTTGACAGATCTTTCCATGTCTTAACATTTGCTTTGCTCAACTGGGTGTACCACCGTAATGCCGCTCCAGTTAGGCTGTCCTAGAAGCAATGGATCAGTAGCTTTTCGTCCTTAAGGTAGGCCGCCATCTTTCGACAGTACATTGTTATGTGTGCGGAAGGACATGTGGTTCCATCGTATTTGTCGAACTCTGGCGTTTTAAATTTTGGCGGTAGGACAAGATCGGACACCAGACTTAAGTCGCTAGCGTCATTTCCTGATTCTTCATTAGATTGTAACGTTTTAAATTTTTCCTCCATGAGGCGAAACCTCTCCTCCCACTTTTTCTCTACCTCGGTCCTGATCCTTTCAACCATGTTCAGGTCTGGCACCTCTTCTTCATAGAGTACTTCAGCGTCCAGGGGTTGAGTTTCAGGTGCCCCTATTTGAAAACTAGATGACATTCCTACAGGGTCGATATACACCTTTCTAGCCGGGTTTGGTGCAGTTGGTTGAACCTTGTAGTGAGCTGGGGTATTCTCTGGTTCTTGAATGGTTTCTCCTTCCACTCTTTTTCCAAGACTCTTAGCCAACAATGCGGTTATGTCGGATACTATAGATGCTTGCGACTGCGCAATCTGATCACTGAGGCTTTTTTGAGTCTCTTCAAGTCTTGTCTCGAGCTCTTTTTGCCCTTTTTCTAGACTGATTATCCTGTCTTCCATGAGCTTGCTTTGTAACCGGGTAAGGTATGGATGATGAATGATTGCTGGTTAACTACACCCAACGCCACAATATTCATAATGTTAATATGGTTGCAAGAAAATGAATGCATGTATAATGATGCGAATTCCATGATACAATGCAAGAATGTATGCAGATAAGGTACTGATTCCGCTGGTAATCACCCTTTTGAATTACTTCCACGGGAATTAAAGGGTCTAGATTACAACGGAGTTCGTGTTACAAAATAAAGATCCGTACTACAAAAGATCTAATTACAACACAGAGTCCTATAGATAAGCTCTAGCTCTATCTCCTAATTTTCCAATTGCCCTGAGCAGCTTGAGGAACCTGGGAGTTTCTTCCATTTCTGGGACTATGAAAGGTCGGAGTGTTTCAGCCTCGAGGGCCAAATCATTCACATGCCTGGCGACTCGCTGTATGTCCACCATCAAGTTTGCGTAATATTGGTCCCTATCCTGTACCATTCGGGCAGCGTCACGGAATCTCTTTTGCCAATAGGTGTCCCCTCCGGCTGCAGCCTCCTCGAACACGCTAATTCTTTCCTTGTAATCCTCAATAGCTGCTTCGAGGGACTTAATTCGTTCTCGTAAGACGCCCACTTCGCGCTCTCTTTCTTGTAGCTCAGTGAAGCTATTTCTCTGGCAGTACATTCGAAGGGAGTGTTCAACTTCCGCCACCTTTCCTTTTAATTCGCCATTCTGACTTTGGCTTTGCTCCAGACTTTGAATAGTGTCATCGTACAGTTTTTGCATCTCTAACAGTCTATTTCGGCTACTCATGGACTTTCTTTTCCATACGGCGACGCTTTCTCTCTCATGATGGACAATTTGTTTTCCCTTGCTGATTTCTTGCCTGAATCTTTCCTTTTCTTGATCAATGGCCTTCTTGGCGGACCGTTTTTCTTCCTCCATAGCCAACCGGCAGCTTTCCATCTCTTTCTCGATCGCTCTCTTGTTGATTTCTCGTTATTCTTCCACCAAACGGATACCATTCAGTCTTTCCACGGCTATGAATTGACTTCGGCTGGCCTTTTGTATTTTTTCTTGTAGTAGAAGGGCATCTTTTTGATAAAGAGCATTTTTGTCGTTCAAATCTGCATTTAATTTCTTCAACTGCCTAATGATCCCGTCCCGTTCATCAACCTCTAAGCTTGCCTTATAGAGCTCGTTCGTATGTTGAGTCTGTTGGATGTCCATTTTCTTTTTAATTTCTTCGAGTTCATTCCTTAAGATGTCAGCTTCAGACGGTACCACCCTTGTAAGCTCTTCGAGTGACACTGCTGGTCCTTGATCAGATTCGGGAATCACATTATTAACCCTCAAACGTCTCCAAAGATCGTAGTCTGGGGTAGTCATGTGCTCGGTATCTCTTTCCACCCTGATCCGGTAATAATGGTCCCAGACCCTCATGATAGTCTGAATTTTTCCTTTGAACTCCCCTTTGAAAAGAAATTCAGTTTGGCTTAACCCGGCGGTATTGGGAATGAACTGTCGAGACACTAAAAGCGAAGCACAGACGATCCCTCCGTGCAATCCCAACATCATCTGCCAGTTGAAATCACCACAACTGTATAGAAAATAATTAACTTTACCGAGCCATGGGACCCTCCATGCTATGTCTTCGTCTTGAACGTTCCTGAAGAAACTAGTCCACATTTTTGTTTTCAAATCTTCTCGCCATTCCTTTGCTAAGTACTCCCGTAAAGGCGAAAAACCTTGGAAGGATATCCCCGGCAGGACCTTCGTCGGTGTCTTCCACATGTGACTCTGAATCCATACCTATAACAGCTGTGCGCATCCTCAAAAACGTCCCTCTTCATGTTTCCGGCTAGCATTTAAGGAAATGAAAGTCTCGACCAAGATTACTGGTACTGGGTTTGCTTTCCGTTTTACCCTCTCAAACAAGTCCAGAATGGCTATGTCAATGTTCCCGAGTACTCTTGGAAAGATCACCAAGCCATATATTCCTAAGGCGAACAGGTCCATTTTCTTTGCCTCGTCTGGATGTGTCGGTATGATGTCCCGAATACTTTCCCATGCAAAAACTGTGTTGTCTCCTCGGATCTGAAGCAGGCCATTAACCCAATCGTCACTCATTCCCGCGAAGGTTTTGAGTTTCGCAGTGTAATTCTGATTCCTCGGAGGCTTCGCGTAGATCCAATCTTCCTGAATGTTTTTCTGGTTAAGTAAAGCAGTGTATTCTTCTACTGTAGGCATCATGTCCTGCCCATTGAAGGTGAAGCATCAAAAAGCCGGATTCCAGAACTGGACTATAGCTCGGAGTAGGGGCTGGTTAACCCGAACATATAACAGCTGTGCAATGTCGCCATAACTATCGCAGAACAAGTCTTGTAGTCTTCGGTCCCATCTTTCCCAAATGCTTTGAAGATCCCATAAGTCGTTCTGTTGGAGACTCACAAAGGTGTACCCTGCTATTACGCGTTCGTTCGGTAAACTGTCCCCTTGGGTTTTCTGGTTGACCTTTGACCAATGTCTGACTGACAAATTAAGCTCTTCTTTCCTAAGACACCTTTTTTCCATGGCGAAAGACTTTCTGATCAGGCAAACCACTTGATCCAGTACCTTTATGTGATGCAAATGTATGATGTATGAAAAAAAAAGCGAAAAGAAAACAAGTCAGTACCAGATGAAATTAATAAATATATAAATAAAAGGACAAAATTAAACAGAATAAACACACAAAACACCCTATTTATCCCGTTTAAAACCTAAGGTTATCCGCATGGCTCTAAATGGGTAGGTTTCTATGTATTCTCTACATGCAGTCTTGGTTCTAGGAGGTACTCGAATTGTCCTTGCTGTCCTCTACTAAGAGTAGCAAGGCCCCCGATCATCACCCATTATAGGCTCCTTTCAACCGGGTTCAATTCAGGGGGGGCCATTCGCTTATGCCCGTACGAAAGAACGATATCCTTACGAAAGCATAAGGTACTCGAGCCCCGAAGGTACTTGCTAGGCCCATACGGGAGAACGATATCTCCACGAAAGCATTAGCGTTTTACCCCCACTTAAAAAAACGGGTTTATATGCCATATTTTAAATGCGTTAAAATAAACTCGCAATCATAACCGAATGTTAATTTAATAGTCACTTCTATCCGGAACTTCAAATATTAGTAAAGCGGTAATTATTTTAAAAGCTTGACTCTCATTTGATTTTGAAAAAAAACAAAAATAGTCCCCAGCAGAGTCGCCATCTGTAGCGATGTCTTTTTTATCGCTAAAAAAGAAAGTGTTTTTTATTTTTTTGTTTGGAAAATATTTTCCTCCGCGTGGAGTTTTAGAAATCCCGCATTTTATTAAAAATTGGAGTCGCCACCGGCCACTTAGGTAGGCCGGACACCGTAAAACTAGAGATTCAAAAAATATTGGGTTCGGGAGTCGGTTACGGATGGGGAAGGATTAGCACCCCCACACCGCCCAAAATTGGTACTTTAATAATTACCGCTTTATTAATATTAGATTTTTCGGGTTAAGGTGACGATTATTTTAAAATTCGATTATAATTGCGAATAAATTTTAAGGGCCCCGTTATCTGAGAGTAAACGCCCAACCACTATCACTACGCCTGATACTGGCCCCGTTTACGCTCGGATAAAAGGGCACCGCATTGACAATTTATATCTCGATATGCAATCTTAGTGGCAAAATATAAAACATGGCAAATAATTTAAAGACAGTAAATATTCACATAACAGAAGACTAATCTAACATAAATAAAATACGTAATTAAAACACACATATACATATCATTCTTAATAGTAGATAAAAACAAATTTAACATGTCACAATAACAAGGCATGACTAAATACATGTATAGATAAAAACATATATTTCAAGAAGACATACATATTAGAAATAAAACACATTTCAACACATATAAAGCAACATATTATACATAAAAAGAAAATATACTAGCACGTAACCTAAAAGCCAAGAAAACATACAATACGTACAAAAATACAAAACATGTTGTGTACGGGCCGACTGGAACATAATATGCGTAATACGAATAACCAAACAAATACATAACCATCATAAACTTAACACACATATACATATAAACATAAAAATACAAGGCATATACGGGGGATATATAATAAGGCAAAAGACTACATCAGCATACACGATCATAATACGAACATAAATATTTACATGGAAACAAGACTGAAATGAAAAGAAATAAACATTAGTGGCAGAAATTAAAGGATAATAATATGCAATTTAAGGACGAAAATGCAAACAGGACCGAACTTGAAAGGACTGAAACTGTAATTGGACCAAGGGGCAGACCCGAAATGAAAAATTCAAAAATGCGGGATGGTTAAAGGGGTAATTTTACCATTTAAAAACTGATTCGGTGTAATTTAGGGACTGGATTGCAAAATTTTGAAATATAAGGGGGACTGGAATTGTAAATATACCATGCGGCGAGACAGAAATAAAAATGTTGAAAGCGCGGGGGGATTTATTACATAATTTCCCCATTTCACGAAATAATAACGCCTATAAATCCCCCTTTTTTGGCCGGGACAAAATTTTCACCCTTTCGTTCATTTTTCAGTTTTATAACAAGCCTTCGTTCTTATTTCTCTCTCAACTTTCCCTGATGAACCCAGAATCTAGCGGCCGGCTGCCGTCTTCTCCGCCGCCGGCCGCCGCTAACCGGCGCCGGTGACCCTAAAAACACACACCACGTTCTAGATCTAAGAAATATGAAACAAAAAACCCCCTCTTTTTTAGTTCAACCCAAAACAAAACCAAAAAGGGGTCTCACACTCCTTTCATTTCACCACGTTCGTCTTGGGAAAGCCGAAAAGGCTTATCACTGGTGAGGGGAGATCCACCGACGACGATGATAACGACTTCTAACCATCTTTTTTTTTTATTTTACTACGTATCTTTTTGTGTATGCATGCAACAAAGTAAGAAAAGAGACGAGTATTTACCACTGAAGACTTTTTTGTATTTTTCTTTCGATTACAACTTGGCTCCTTTCGATTACAACTTCTTGTTACTTACAAAATGTTTGTTCATACATATATGTCTGTCTTTTGGTTTGGTACAAGTAATATAATATTTTCTTTCAGATCTGGACTGCTAACTGACATAACATTTCTTTTCTTACTTTTTGACATGTCTGAGCGCGGTGGTTGAAGATCGGCATGGTGAAGCATGGTGGCGGTGTGGGGGCTCTGTCTTCGGCCAGAGGCGTTCTCGGCCGTTAGATCAGATCTGATCTAACGGTCAGGCTGGCTCGATTGGTGAAACGGCTCCAGATCGTGACACGTGTGGCTCAGCAGTCGAGGGGTCAGAGCGCGTGGCGCTCACGCACGCGTGGGATATCAAAGAGTCCGCGCGTGGACCGCACGCGCGCGTGGCACTCGAAGCGTCCAGACGTGTAGTGCACGCGGCTGACAGAAATTTTATCTTGGTTGGATCGTGGCCGTTGGATCAGATCTTGATCCAACGGCCCATAGTCATCTGCACCAAAATAAATAGAATTAAATAGGTTTTAGGTTTGAGCCAACCGGGCCTTGTAATAATATTATACTTGTAAATGGACTTGGACTGGCAATTTATTTATTTGGGTTTAATATGTTTTTTTATTTCACTTTATATTAGCCCAATAATATTAATATTAGTTATAATTATAATAGCAATACACATACAACAATACATACGTATATACCTATGCAAACATTAATTAATATAACATACAAGCATACATACATATAACCATACACATAATTAACATAACATCTACACACATTATCCGTAAAAACAAATACGCTCATAATAACTATAGATACATGCATGACACACATACCGTTAATACGTATACATACATAGTTTATAATATAGATGCACACACCACACATTTTATATATATTAGTAACACTCATGACATAATAAACATATAATATAATATAATACAATGTATACATACAACACTAATATACTAATAATTATACTAATATGTATTTACAGACCAGATAAAAATTAGTGATTACAATGCACACTGCCGGACTAATTCCCTTCAAGTTGGCAATTGTCCACCCTATTGCCTTCTTATGTAGCATCAATATTTTGATCAGCTTCTTTTCCTGCCCAGGCTGCAACTTAGAGGAAATAATTGCATGCAATGTATTATCGGTTCCCAATTAAGCATATTTTAGTTGCACTGGCAACTGTTTCAACTCAAGAATCGGTGGTTGTTCAATGGAGGGCTTTTCGAGTTTACTTTCCTTACCTCAGTAATCCAGTGGTTCAAAGTGTGTTCCTGGTCGATTGACTAACCAATTTTCCTCTTCTTGTTGTTCCTCATCGATCGGTTTTTCATACTCCTCAGGTTCCTCTTGATCGGTAATGTAGTTGCCGAGGCAACTAAATTCATCGTCGAAGTCAAACTCTGCCATGGCATGAAGAAGTTGGCATTCTTTCGGATCATCGGCATGCCTTAGTGTTTGGAACACATTTAGTTTAACTTGCTGGTCATTCACCCTCATTGTGAGTTCTCCATTTTCAACATCGATCAAGGTTCTCCCTGTCGCTAGGAAGGGTCTCCCGAGAATGATAGGTGCATGTTCATCTGCTTCACAATCCAAAACAATAAAGTCAGTGGGAAAAATAAATTTATCAACTTTTACCAGTATGTCTTCAATTTTCCCTTTGGATGCACATAGGATCTGTTAGCTAGCTGTAGCACAACTGTTGTAGGTCTTGCCTTCCCGATTCCTAGTTTCTGGAAAACTAATTTAGGCATCAAGTTTATGCTTGCTCCAAGGTCACATAATGCTTTCCCGACATAGTGGTTTCCAATGGAACATGGTATTGTGAAACTTTCGAGATCCTTCAACTTGGGTGGCATGCGATTGTGCAACATGGCCATGCATCCCTCTGTTGCGACAACTGTTTCAAACTCTCTAAGCCTTGTTCTCTTGGACACAATGTCTTTAAGAAACTTGGCATAGTTCGGCATTTGTTCAATTTCTTCAACCAATGGGAAGGTGATGTGGACTTGCTTTAGGATATCAATAAACTTCTTGAATTGATATTCTTGCTTTTGTCACTTCAACCTTTGTGGGAATGGAGGTGGAATTCGGATATCTTCGACCCTTTCATTAGTCTAGAACCTGATTGATGGCATTTCCGGGGCAACTTGAGTTGCTGAGGCATCGTCAACTGGGGTTGCCGTGGCATGCCTATCGTTGGTTGCCGCGACATCCTTATCGATGGTTGTCAAGGCATGCTTATCGCTGGTTGCCGCGACAATTCCTGGTTCAACATCTAAGGCTTTGCCGCTGAGTCCATCTTGTTCTTTTTGTGGAGTTTTGTTTGATTAGTGAGCTTGAGCCTCTTTAAGTTGTTGGCCACTTCTAGTGGTGATCACCTTACATTGCTCATGACCAATTCCTCTTGCGACTTCAGTATCGCTAGGTAAACCTCCTTGTGGTCTAGTATTCAGGTTTTGAGCAAATTGTTCGACATAATTTTCCAATGATTTGAATGCCGCCTCTTGGTTTTGCAATCTCATATCGGTCCTGTTAATAAAAGCATCAGTTCTTTTTATGAAGTTACTATTCTCAGCCATCTAAGATTCAGTTTTCAACATAAAAGCATTGGGAGAATTTTCCAAAGAACTAGATGTTGTCTGTTGTTGTTGCGACAACTGTTTTCGTGGCATATTCTGCTGGAATCCTGATGCTTGTGTATTCTGATTGTTCTGGTTTAGAGCATTGTTGGGATTACTCCATGAAAAATTCAGGTGCTTCTTCCTAGCTGGATTGTATGTATTGGACATCACATTGTTGTTTCGGTTGTAATTCCCCACAAAAAGCTAAATTTCGGATTCTGCATACATTCAAAAGAATTATGGTTACCACCACATAACCCACAAAATGAATCTATTATCTTGACCTTCTGTGTATTGGTTTGTTTCTGCATGTTCTGGACCATCTTGGTTAGAGTGGCCTATTGTGCCAAAATTGAATCTGATGATCCCAGTTTATGTATTGTGGCTTGGCGTCTAACTCACCCTCTTCTAGCAGATGGGAACTAATAATTATTCTTGGCAAGCCTGTTCAGATTTTTCATTGCTTCTTCCGGCAACTTGTGTAGGAGTATGCCGTTTTTCGAGGCATCTAGCATCATCATTGTTGGTGTATTCACAATGTTGTAAAACATTGTTACTTGTGTCCACACTAGGAATCCGTGTAGGGGCATTTGTGTAGAAGTTCTCTATATCGCTCCCAAGCCTCGTGCATGGATTCATCATCTACCTGCCGAAAAGAAGTAATTTCATTAGGATGTTTATCAATCAAATTTGTAGGATTAAATCGAGCAAGGAAATCACGACAAAGATCGGTCCAAGATCTTATTGATCCGGCATGAATATTATTCAACCATGCTTTTACCCTATCCCTCAGTGAATAGGTGAATAATCTTAGCCGTAAAATATCGGGGGTGACTCCTTGTATTTTGAATGAATTACAAATCTCGAGGAAAGATTTAAGATGTTGTCGTGCATCTTAAGTTGCCGAGCCGCCAAATTGACCAATTGTGTTGATCATATTGAACATCACCGGTTTCAAATCAAAGTGACTAGCTTCAATTTTAGGTGTGACAACTCCTGGATTAAGTCCTTCAATATCTTCTTCAAGATAGTCTCGAATAGTTCTGTTTCATGCAAGAATCACTCCTCCTCATGCTGGAAAATCCTGATTCATATTGCCGTCTTGATTAGCCATTGCTACTCATAACCTTTGTTTGAGCCTTTGCAAGGTTCGTTCGATTTCTGGATCAAAGGGATATTCTGATGTAGTTGGTCTCGCCCTGGTCATATACCAATGCAAAACCAAAGTTTGTTAGCCCTTCGAATATTTAAACAATAAAATAAAAAGTGCAAGAAAATAAAAACAAAGTTGCTATTGCCAATCCCCGGCAACGGTGCCAAAAACTTGTTGTGCGTATTGAGTGCTCCGCAATTGTGCAAGTGTACACGTCGCACATTATAGTATAAAAGATATCGTCTCTATAGGGATTGATGCCACTTCAAGAATCTAATCTATTGCACTGTAAAAAGTAAAAGAACACAAGTAGCAGATTGTAGGAGTTTAACTAACAACTAAACTAGAAAGCAATAAAGTAAAAGAAGATGTAATCAAATGAGAGAGAATAGGCCAGGTTATCGTGAGTTGAGGTGTGATAGCATTGGATCGTCTTAGTAAAAGAGTGCAAGGGTAACTCAGTTGTCGTGGCAACTTGCGCAGCGCGGTTGCCTTGGCAACTAATCGACGGTTGCCTGGGCAACTGTTTGGGCGGCAACTTCAAGGTTCAGTGGAGCGTTCTTCAATGGTTTCTTCTTATCCCTAAGTTGAAACTCTAGCTAATTGTGCATGCCTAGATAATACATCCCTGCGTGAATCAAGGGTGAACAACAACCAATCTTGCGTTCCTCTTAGCCGTTGAAATCCTTAACTTATTCCTAAGCTGGATTAATCTTCACCATCAATAGATTGAATAAAGACCATACTCATTCATTTCTTGAATCTAACTCTCCTGATATTAGATAAATAGACGAAGTTACGAGATCCTCTCCCAATTCACTCACAAACAAGAATAAAAACCAAGAATGAGTAAACCTTAAATTGAAAGTGCAAACTCTTATTACCTAAACAAAATCCAATTGTTTCTCACAACCAAAAAACACAATAACCTTAGCCAAATAGAGTTAGTTCAGGGCTAGGTTCTAAAGAAACACAAAACAAAGAATCCCTAACATAAACCTAATTGAACAAGAAAGAAAAAGATGAAGAATGGTTGAAAGCCCTTGTCGAAATCTCTCCCCTTTGCTCTCTCCTTGAGTTTGACGGCTTGGTCTCTTTTAAATAGGAGATGGCTAGGTCAAAGTCCTTATTGAGGAGGAAGTTAAGTTGGAATTAAATACTTTAAAAGAATATAATTCTTTATTATATTTAAATTCCTTCTAGGTCTTATTCTATCTTTTTGGGATTTAATTTCTCTTTCACCTCTTCATGGAAATCAAACTCCTTTGGGATTTAACTTTGCTCCACGTCATCTTAGGCTTATCTAGTCATCAATTTCGACTGCCATATCATCTTATCCCTTATCGACAATTGCCCTGGCAACTAGCTCGTCATCTCCTTCAGGCATTGCCCTGGCAACTGCGTTAGCATCTCCTTCATTGACTGCCCTGGCAACAGGTTCCAACCTTGTTTAGGCAAGTGATTCTGCACAAACAACTATCGGCAGCACCCTTTTTCCACAAAATTAAGCAAAATATGAAATCAAGCATAACCACCAAGGAAACAATGCAAACATGCATGAATGGCTATAATGCAACTAATATGAGCTTAAGGTTAGCAATAATATGAACAAAAATGGTGAATAAAATAGAACTTTTAGACACTTAACACACCCCCAAACTCGAACTATTGCTTGTCCTCAAGCGATGCAAACTAATAATTACTCAGAATCAAACTTAGCTTTGAACTTGATTTCAATCCTCAGAACTGTGGCACAAAGTATGATCGACTTTTCATTTTTCAGACAAATTATGAATTACTCGGAATCAAACTATAATGCTTGTGAGTGTGTGTGGAGTTGTGTGCAAGTTGATTTTTTGGATTATATGCAAACAAGAGGTTTTCAAATTACTTCCTTGGGTTCTTTTAGCATGTTCTAACTAAAGCCAGTTTCGGGCACCTCTAGTGTTTTGTTTTTAGTTTTCTTAAGTTAATTAATTTATTCGACTAGAGCCGGTTTCGGGCACCTCTAGCGATCATTTTTTAGCACATAATAGAGCCAATTTCAGGCACCTCTATCGATCAATTTCAGCACATACTAGAGCCAATTTCGGGTACCTCTAGCATTCATCTAAATTTTATTCTAACCCCCCAATTTTTTTAACTATCAACCTAAGTTCGCTAGAATTCCTTAAATCAATCAAGCCACAACAGTGTTTTATCAAGTTTAGCATCATAGTAAGATTCTAAGTGTTTCCACGGTTATCCTAGAATAAAAAATGCTATCAATTAAGTTCATTGGCAAAGTCATCATCGGATATTCATCAAATCTAGGCAATTCTTGTTCCAACTAAAAGCATGACAAGCAATTTATGTATCCTAAATGAAATACTTAAGATGAATGCAACTAAACATGGTATCTAACTAATAACAATCCCTCCCCAAACTCGAGTGAGGCATTGTCCTCAATGCATGCAACAAAGAAAAATAAAAATAAAATTAACAATAACGAAAAGTAAAATGCAAACGAGGACTTACTTCGAGAGTTCGTCATCATGGATGATTAGTTTCCTTTTGGCCTATGTCTTGATTCTTTTTCTTGAACGCAGTGGTTGCTTTATTGTTGTCGATAATGGAATCGATCCTCGTACGGGGGTGTCCTCATCATCCTCTTCCTCCATGTCATTAGCCTTTCGCTTGGGCTTGGAGGATTCGATTGGTGTGGTCTTCGTTGGTGCAATGGAGGACTCGTCCGAATCTAAAAAATCAGACAATGATTCAGTAAGAGTTGATTCGGGCATATGTGCTTTACCATTGGCTTTTACAGTGGTTGTCGGGGCGTCTCTAGCTTTGGTTGCCGCGGCATCTTAAGTGTTGGTTGTCGTGGCAACTACTTGGGTAGGCGTAGTGTAGGTTGCTGCGGCATCATCTGTTGCTATGGCCATGGTAACTACTTCATTGGTTGAAGTAGCAAGGATTTCGGCAAGAAAGATATGGAACGACACACGGCTGTTTAGGTACTTTTCCAAGATGACTTGGGTGATGCCATTGTTGTGCTTCACTGGTTCCAGCCTTGTTTAGGCAAGTGATTCTACACACATACAAAAATAACTATCGGCAACACCCTTTTTCCAAAAAATTAAGCAAAATATGATATCAAGCTTAACCACCAAGGAAACAATGCAAACATGCATGAATGGCTATAATGCAACTAATATGAACCTATGTCTAGAAATAATATGAACAAAAAGGGTGAATAAAATAGTACTTTTAGACACTTAACATCTAACATGGTTATACGAGCAGTCATCTTATTAAGCTGTTCCACAACGCTGTATTCACTATGCTTTAGGAACTTTAAAAACTCCCTTGCCTCCTCTTCTCTGACTGATTCATTAATGGACGGCTCAGGCTCAACAAGCTTTTTCCGCTCTGGTTCAACTATCAATGCTTTTCCCTTAGGTTCATCAAATTCAGCTCTCTAAGAGACATAACACCATTCGCTCCTTGTGAAGAGACCAACATCATTTATTTCGTCAGAGGTAGCCCTCAGAGAAGTGTCTCTCTGAATTGTCACCCCACATTCGTACTTCCACGGGACACTCTTGTAATCCTTGTAAGGGAACGCGACTGACCTATGTATTGTAACCTTTAGACCAGAGCTCTCAGCTCTTCCACCTTCTTGGGGTTTTCAAATGACCACTATGGGAAAGTTGCTCCCATAGTTCTTCTTTGGAGTTTCTTCCTCAGAAGCGCAAACATCCACATTTTTAGTCTTTATTTCTTCAAAGAATTCCAACTCTTTGTTGTCCACCAGCCTCTGTACTAAGGCTTTAAACTCTACACAGTTCTGGATCACATAGCCTTCTTTATTATGATACAAGCAATGGTTCCCAGATGATCCATTTTCTTTCTTCAAATTCTGACTAATTAGGCCCATCTCAACCATCTTCTGGCAGACCGACTTTAATGGAGACTTCACCTCTTCAACACTGACTTTAAGCCTCATGTTCCCATCATCAACAATGGCATTTATCTTGGCTCTCCGTGATTGGGTAATGGATTCCCTGCTACACCCAGTCCCGTAGAATTTTCAAGCTTCACTACTCCCATTTGAATAAACCTTTCGACCAATTTTTCAAAAGTAGTACAATTTTCAATGGAGTGTCCAGTTACCCCTAGATGATACTCACATTGAACGTTGGGGTCAAACCACTTCGAGTAAGGAGGTTGTATTTGCCTCATAAAAAGGGAGAAACTACATGCGCATCAAATAAGTTCTTGTACAACTTTCTATAAGACATTGGGATGGGCGTGAATTGAAAGCCCTCTTTGTTTGCCCTTTGGTTCGATCCCTGCTTAGAGAAAGTTTGAGTATTTGAGGTTGCAGCCTTAAGTTGTTCCACTGTCACATGTTTTGGGTAGCTAACATTATAGACCTCTGTGTTGCTCGCTTCATTTTCCCTTCTCTTATAGTTCGGCTTCTTGTTGCCATCATCTATAGTAATATTTTCATTTTTGAAATCATTTTCAATCATTTCTCCTTACATCACTATGTCTGCAAAGTTCCTGGTACCACCTCATAGCATGGGGCCAACAAACGGCTTTTCCAATGTACTAACAAAAATCATTGTCATCTCTCTTTCTGATAGCGGCGGTTGTACCTGAGTTGCAACATCCCTCCATCTCTGGGCGTACTGCTTGAAGCTCTCATTAGCCTTCATCTTCTGTAGTGTAACCCCGTTAGGTGTTATGTCGGTAACATAGTTGTATTGCTTAACAAAATCTTGTGCCAAATCCCTCCAAGAACCGACTTGGGTACGACTTAGTTGGTTATACCATTTTGTAGCAGATCTTGTCAAACTTTCTTGAAAACAATAAACCAACAATTGGTCATTGTTAACATAACCGGTCATCCTCCTGCAGAACATTGTAATATGGGCTTTAGGGCAGCTAGTTTCATTGTATTTCTCAAATTCAGGCATCTTAAATTTTGGTGGCAACACCAAATCTGGGACCAAGCTCAGGTCTCTTGCATCTATACCGTATATCATGTATGCACCTTCCATTGCTTTAACCTTCTCTTCTATTCGCTTGCACCAATCTTCGAGCTTCTTAGGCACTTCATTTTCTGCTTTGTCCATCTCATTGAAATCAGGAACGACGTATTCATTATGGCTATCTTGAGCAACGACACCTCCTTGAAGAGAGGAACTGGCCTGCAAACCTTGTTGCTTTACAGCTGAGGGCTCCACATGTGGATGTATCCTTTCAAAAAGGAGAACTTGACTCTTCCACCATGGCTCTGGGATTTATAACTACCCCATTTGCTTTTTCAAAACTCTTCCCTTCTAACATAGCAGCTATTTTTGCCAACAAGCTTTCTTGTGATTATGAAATGTGCTCACGTGTTTCCTATTGTGTCTGCTCTATATCTTTCTTTAAATCTTCGCACGTCTTTTCTACTCTTTCCAAACATTCTTCCATTTTCTTTGATTTATTTCTTATGTAAAACTGGTGCTAAATTGGTTGATCAGTGTGCCCTAGAATTATTGCGATTAAAATTCCTTCTCTTAAGATCTTGGCCAAGAAATGATGATGCAAAAATGTTAATGCAACAAATGAAAAAAATGCAAAGACTCATACAAAAGGTGTTGATTCTGGTTCAACTTTCATTAGTACAGTCTTTCATTAGGAACAAAAAGTTCTTTTACATAAGGCAGATTCACTTCATATATATTTCGTAGCCTTAAGACTTAGATATTTAATCTTCCTAAAAATCCAAGCTAACTTCTTGCCACGATCGGACTTCGATTCAATCTGTAGACTGAGGATATCAGCTTGAACGACCAAAGTTTGCAGAAAATCCACCATTTTTCTTACTTGGACGAGGGTTTCGGTAATAACACGGTCTCTATCTTAGAGTTGTTCCTGAGACTGCTGGAGTCGATTCTTCCATTGTAAATTACTTCATATTTGGGTTTCCTCCATACTTTCAATTTGCCCATGACAAGTTTCTAGAACAATTTCCAACTCTTCTATCTGTTTCTTCAACATTTCATTCTCTTCTTTGCTAGTCTTCAGTTTGAGCACAGAATTTTGATTGCGGTTCCTCTAGAGAGAACCTTCTAATTCGACTATGCGATTTTTCACATTTGCATTCTCCAATCTACTTTCAGATAATTCTTCTTCAATAGAGGCCTGCTGCGCTGGAGCATCTTTGAACTTTCTTTCCCATTGGTCCGCTCTGTTGTTTTCTTCACGAATCGAGCTTTAACTCGTGCGATGTCTTCCCTAGATTATCATATCTTACTGTTGCACGAAGTTTCTTCTAATCACTCTGGAGATCATTCAGGTCTTCTTTAACTTTATTCTTTTCATTCCTTTGTCTTTTGGCTTCTTTCCTCTGTGTGTCGGCATCGATACCCAAATACAACCTTTCTTCCTCCATCATGGCTATCACTTTGGTTAGCTCAGCGGTCCTTTCCTTAAAGTCGCGCTTCAAGATCTCTGCTTCTGTAGGGACTCCTCTCAGAGTTTCTTCAGCAGACATACCACTTTCTTTACTGGACAGATGGATATTGTCATTTATCCTTCTATTCCTCCAAATCTCATATTCGGGTGTGACCCTGGGGTTTGCTGCGAAGGGTTTTACTCAACAAGTTTGCTCCAAGCGTCGAAAACTTGATAGATTTTCTCCTTATAATTAACACCTTTGTATTCTGAATCCTCCTGGAACAAACCTTGAGTTGCTGGGATAAATTGTTTGATCGGTACTGTCGTGCCACTAACAACAGGGCATAACTAGTCCCTCCCCATAGTCCTGGTAGAGGGACCCAATCATAGGTGCCATATTTAAACAGAATATCGGTGAAAGGTAACCAAGGTGCCCACCATATAATATCACTCTCCTGAAGATTCTGGAAAATAGCCAACCATTGTTCTTCCGAAACATCCTCCTGCCAATTCTGCTTTAAGAAAACTTTCAAGGGCGAGTAATCATCAAAACATATTCAGTAAGGATTCCCTTCCTTTTTTCAAAAGTGACCAAGGAACCAGACCGTCAAAAGCTGAGCGCAACTGATAAATCTGGCTTCACCCGCTATTCGACAAGTAGTCAGGGATCGAAAAGTCTCGACGAGCACAACTAGAACAAGAGTGACCCCTTTATCCAATCGTTCAACAATATCGAAAATAACGGCTTCTATATAAGCCAATACCTTAGGAAAAATCACTAGTCCATAGATAGCCAAGGCGAACATTTTTCTTTTCTTCAAGGCAGAATTTGTTTGTATCAACTTTTGAAGGGTATTCCAAGAAATTCAGAAACTTTCTCTTTTCAACTTGATTTGGCCATCGACCCATTGCCTGGTCTCTCCAGTAAGAAATATCAACTTCTTCCTGAACGTCTTGTCACTAAGAGCTTTAGTGTAAACCTTGTCCTCCTAAAATTTTGGACAACGAAACAGAGCAGTGTACTCCTCTATAGTCGGGGTTAAATCAACCTTCCCGAGAGTAAAACAGCTGTAGGCAGCATTCCAGTGCTGAGTAAGGGCTCGAATCAACTGTTTCTCAACCTTGACAACCAACAGATATGTAATATCTCCATAAGCCTGGTAGAATAACCGTTGCATCTCGCTATCCCACTGGTTCCATATTTCTTTCAATTCAGATAGAACATTCTGTTTGGTGTGGACATGAGCGTAATTAGACATCTTCGATACGTGACCCGCGGATAGACTGTCTCCCCTTTCGAACTGAGTCCTCTCAGACCAACTTTGTACTCGAGCATAGTCTTCTACTCTTTCAAGAAAATTGCTTCCCATACTAAAGACTTTCTTTTAGACAATTGGACGCAAATCAACACATTTTATGAGGATGCAATGCAGACACTAAAAAAACAACAAAGAAAACAAGTCAGTACGGATTTATTTGCATAATGAAAGATCCTACCTGACATGATATCTACCCGGTACAATAAAATATAAACAGATTCCTACCCGGCATGCTATCCACCCGGCATGTTATTATTTACAAAAAACAACCCTACTCGACATGATTTCTACCCGACATACTTTATTTAAGAATTAAATCTATAGAGTAGATAAAAGGTTAGAAGCGTTTCTCCTTTCGACATTTAACGAGTTCTATTTCTAAAGTAAGGCTCCTATGGTCCATTACATGTGGTTCGGTTCTAGGGAAGGGTACCCGAATTGTCCTTGTTGTCCCTTACTAAAGGTAGCATGGCAGTTGATCCTCACCCATTATAGGTTTCAAATGGACCAAGTTTAATTCAGGGAGACACATCTGTTGCGCATATTGAGTGCTACGTAAACGGTGCAAGTATACACGTCGCAAGTAATAAAGTGACCTGAGTATCGAGTATCGTCTCCATAGGGATTGGTTTGGGCCACTTTGCCTAAGTTACTGCGTTGGAAAAGAAAAACACAAGTAGGTGATTTTAGGAATTATAACTAATGAGTAAACTAAGAGCAATAAACTAAAAGAATAGATGAAATCAAAAGAGAGGGAATAGGTCAGGTTATCGTGAGTTGAGGTGTGATAGCCGATTGGATCGTCTTGGTAAAAGAGTGCAAGGGTAACTCAGTTGCAGTGGCAACTTGTGCAGCAACTTCAAGGTTCGGCAGAGTGTTCTTCAATGGTTTCTTTTTATCCCTAAGTTGAAACTCTAGCTACTTGTGCAAGCCTTGACAATACATCCCTGCGTGAATCAAGGGTGAACAACAACCAATCTTGCGCTCCTCTTAGCCATTGAAATCCTTAACTCATTCCTAAGCCGGATTAATCTTCACCATCAGTAGATTGAATAAAGACCATACTCATTCGTTTCTTGAATCTAACTCTCCCGATATTAGATAAATAGATGAAGTTACGAGATCCTCTCGCAATTCACTCGCAAACAAAAGTAAAAACCAAGAATGAGTAAACCTTGAATTGAAAATGCAAACTCTTATTACCTAAACAAAATCCAATTGTTTCTCACAACAACAAAACACAATAACCCCAACCAATCAAGTTAGTTCATGGTTGGGTTCAAAAGATATACAAAGAATAATCCCCAAACCATGAATCTAATAGAAGCAAAGAAGAAAAATATGGAGAATGGTTGAAGCCTCTTGTCGAAATCTCTCCCCTTTGCTCTCTCCAATTCTTCTAGGATTTATCTTCTTCCACGTCATATTAGGATTTATCTAGTCATCAATTCGAGTGCCACATCATCTTATCCATTATCGACAATTGCCCTTGCAACTAGCTCAGCATAACCTTCATGCACTGCCCTGGAAACTGCGTCAGCATCTCCTTCATGCACTGCCTTGGAAACTGCGTCGACATCTCCTTCTTGCACTACCCTGGCAACTGTGTCGGCATCTCCTTCTTGTATTGCCCTGGCTACTAGTTCCAGCCTTGCTTCGGCAACTAATTCTGCACACACAAAAACACACCAAAACAATATCTTTTTCCACAAAAATCACAAAGTTATGTAATCAAGCTCAACGGTGGAAAGAAACATGAATTAATGCATCAATGACTAATTATACAACTAATATGAGCCTAAGTCTAACAATAATATGAGTAAAAAGGGTAATAAAAATAGTACTTTTGAACACTTAATACACCCCCAAACTCGAACTATTGCTTGTCCTCAAGCAATGCAAACTAACAATTACATGCCAAGACTTTAATCATCAAAGACATGCTTCAAACTTGAATTCAAACCTCAAAACCGTGGCACAAAGTATGATCACCTTTTAATTTTTCGGATAGCGCAAAAATTACCCGGAATCAAACTATAATGCTCGTGACAATGTGTGTGTGTAGTTGTGTACAGGTTGATTTTCAAGATTCTATGTGAACAATAGGCTTTTATCAATTTAATTACTGGGCATTTATTTTTATTTTCACTAGAGCCAATTTCGGACACCTCTAGCAAAGTAAGCAATTTCTCATTTTATTTTAGTCGACTAGAGCCAATTTTGGGCACCTCAGCGATTCTTTAATGTGCATTAACTACTAGAGCCAGTTTCAGACACCTCTAGCAAGAATTTAACTTTTAATTTTCAATTTTAAATTTACCCAAATTTTAAGCAACCTAAGTTCACTAAGTTTCTTTCAATCAACAAGCCACAACCGTGTAAAAAAATTAACGTCATAGTAAAATTCTAAGTTCTTTTCATGCAATCCTAATATTAAAGGTTCTTTCAATTAACTGTAGTGGCAAAAATTCATCATTGGATATTCAACAAGTCTTAAGCAATTAAATCCAATCAAAGGCATGGCAAGTAACATATGCAGCCTATATGTGATTGCTAAAGATGAATGCAACTAAACATGAAACTAACTAGAAATCAACGCCCAACACCCCCCAAACTCGAGAGAAGCATTGTCCTTAATGTATGTAAAAGTGAAACAAAATTTAAAAGAAACTAAATGAAATGAGTTAGTCGGAGAGGTCGTCCTTCAAGTGATAAGTTTCCTTCGTGCCGTTTGCTTGATTCATTTTTCGGTCGGTGGTTGAATGCTTGTGGCTGGTACCGCGTGAATAGCATTGCTTTGATTTGATCCATGTTTGCCGAGGCAGGTTCACTTGCCTGGGCATCAGTAGTTGCCGAAGCCATTGTTGTGCCTGGGCATCGCCAGTTTCTGTTGCCGTGGCAACTACTGGGGTAGTTGCCGGGGCATCCTCTGTTGCAGTTGCCGTGGAAAGTAGTCGGCAGGGAATTTCCTTAGCATGGTGGTTGTGAGTCTTGTTGTGGAAAAGAAAAGAAAACAAAGAAAACCTGGAAACTAAAGATAATGAAGAAAAATAAAATAAAATATCTCTTAAAAATTCCAAAAATAAATAAAGAAAAAAAAACAAAAACAAAATAGAGTTCCAAAACTTAAAAACAAAAATTAAAAATTCTTAGAAAGAGCATTTTTCATGCATCTTCTAATGTTACTGCATATTTGAGAAAACTTGAGGAGGTTCATTTTCGATATATCTTATAGTCCACCCGCACCCTCCATCGAGTGATAATATTGCCCAAAAAGAGTTGGGCCAATGTGCTCCTAGCTACTCCCCTTTGTGTTACCATGGTGGAGGTGTATTTCTTTCGTGTTCCCTTGTAGTCCATGCATGCCCACCACCTTGCTACTATTCTTGAAGGCAAAAATATATTAATAAGAAAAATTATATCCATTCCCAACCATTCACAATTACCTCATTCTTGTCGACTTCTATCATGGTTGGATGTAACCTTTGTTGTTGTGGCAATTGCTGCTCAAGCCAATTTTCGTGGCAATCAGTTGCCAAAATTCACTGTAAGTCAAGGCAAAAACCAATTTTCTGAAAAGCTTCACGATTCCAAACACTGTTTTCTTTTGGCCTCTCAAACATCTCCATCAGTAGAGATTTCGATGGCTTCAAATCTACCAACATTGGTTACTCAAGACATATCTGGAATGGACGAGGTGAGTTTTTAAAGAATTTGAAAGGTTCAACCATTACCTGCTCATATTCCATTGGCAAATTATTAACATCTCGTTGATCTTGCATGTGGTCATGCAATTGCCGTAGCAACTGTAGATGAGAGCAATCTACAAATTCCTGCTTTAACATCAACGTTGTAACCTTTTGGCCATCAGGTTCCTTAGAATTTGTTGTAGTATTGTTGTTCTCAGCTTCACTAAGTGTTGTCGCGGCATTGCTCTGTTCAGGCTCCTCAATCATTGCCGAGGCAATTTGTTGCTCAGGCTCATCAAGCGTTGGGCAGTCTTTCTCATCAACATACTCTCGACTTTGAGGTTTTAGTTGTTCCTCACACATCAGAGAGCTTTCCTTGCATTGTTCCTTGTCTTCTTGCCTTAGGACGTCAGTATCCCCAGGAATGGATTGTTGGTGCATGTTATCCAAGGCATATGTGGATCTCCTCAATTGATCTTCTGAATCCCCCAAGGTTGCATCCCATTGAGCTATCCTCGCATCCATTTTCTTTTATAGCTCCCGAATCTCTTCAATTGATCCTTCAAGTCTAGCCAAGGAAGCTAGCAACGTTTCTTCCAAGGAATTAGAATGTTCTTGAAAAGGACTACATTACCATGACATATCTGCTGCCGTGACACTAGGCTGCTGATAAGGACTACATTGCTGAGGCATGTCTGTTGCTGCAGCAAAACTGTTATGGTAAAAAAAATTGAGCTTTTTGATCATACCATGAAGGATTTTGCCGATGGTTCCATCTACGGTTCTCCATGTAGTCATATGCACCGAAAATGTGAGGGCAATTTTCAAAAACATGATGTTCTCCACAACAAGTGCACGAGTTTTCCACAGTATATGCTTTTCTCGGTTGGTATAGATAATCATCGATGGGTGCAACAAACTCTTGATTGGATTGATTCATATCTTCCAACATCAACTCTCGAATAGATAAGCTTTTATTTCCTAACATGTTGATATCCCTTAACTTGTAGCGCACCTGATTTTTTAAAAAAAAAACAAAAAGAAAAGTTAGTAAAACTAAGAAAAGAATGCAATAACAAAAACAACTAACACCAATTACAAATCCCCGGCAACGACGCCAAAAACTTGTTGCGCGTATTGAGTGCTACGCAAACGGTGCAAGTATACACGCCGCAAGTAATAAAGTGATCTGAGTAACGAGTATCGTCTCCACAAGGATCGGTTTGGGCCACTTTGCTTAAGTTACTGCGTTGGAAAAGAAAAAACACAAGTAGGTGATTGTAGGAATTATAACTAATGAGTGAACTAAGAGCAATAAAATAAAAGAATAGATGAAATCAAAAGAGAGGGAATAGGCCAGGTTATCGTGAGTTGAGGTGTGATAGCCGATTGAATCATCTTGATAAAAGAGTGCAAGGGCAACTCAATTGTCATGGCAACTTGCGCAGCAACTTCAAGGTTCGGCAGAGCGTTCTTCAATGGTTTCTTCTTATCCCTAAGTCGAAACTCTAGCTACTTGTGCAAGCCTTGACAATACATCCCTGCGTGAATCAAGGGTGAACAACAACAAATCTTGCGCTCCTCTTAGCCGTTGAAATCCTTAACTTATTCCTAAGCCGGATTAATCTTCACCATTAATAGATTGAATAAAGACCATACTCATTCGTTTCTTGAATCTAATTATCCCGATATTAGATAAATAGATGAAGTTACGAGATCCTCTCCCAATTCACTCGCAAACAAGAATAAAAACCACGAATGAGTAAACCTTGAATTGAAAGTGCAAACTCTTATTACCTAAACAAAATCCAATTGTTTCTCACAACAACAAAACATAATAACCCCAACCAATCAAGTTAGTTCATGGTTGGGTTCAAAAGATATACAAAGAATAATCCTCAAACCATGAATCTAATAGAAGAAAAGAAGAAAAAGATGAAGAATGGTTGAAGCCTCTTGTTGAAATCTCTCCCTTTTGCTCTCTCCAATTATTCTAGGATTTATCTTCTTCCACATCATATTAGGCTTTATCTAGTCATCAATTCAAGTGCCACACCACCTTATCCATTATCGACAGTTGCCCTGGCAACTAGCTCGGCATAACCTTCATGCACTGCCCTGGCAACTGCGTCAGCATCTCCTTCATGCACTGTCCTGGCAACTGCGTCGGCATCTCCTTCTTGCACTACCCTGGCAACTGCGTCAGCATCTCCTTCTTGTATTGCCCTGGCTACTGGTTTCATCCTTGCTTTGGCAACTGATTATGCACACACAAAAACACACCAAAGCAGTATATTTTTCCACAAAAATCACCAAGTTATGTAATCAAGCTCAACGGTGGAAAGAAACATGAATTATTGCATGATTGACTAATTATGTAACTAATATGAGCCTAAGTCTAACAATAATATGAGTAAAAAGGGTAATAAAAATAGTACTTTTGAGCACTTAGCAACATCCCTTATGCCTATACGGAGGTAACCCAAACGAAAGCACAAGAAATGTATCCCGAAAGCGATTCACCAACCTATACGATGGTAACCACACGAAGGCGGTATCACGCTTTCACTTAAAATAGGACGGAGCTCGGGTAGAAAGCTCATGGAATGCAATGCTTGTGCACGGTGTTTGAGGAGAAACTTTCAAACCTTTAACACTCTATTCTATGTTCATTTATACTAAGCAGAAAAATAAAACAGATATATTTACAGAAAAAATAAACAAAAAAATAAATGTCCTATTAACTTAATACAGAAACACATCTTAAATTGAAATCAAATTCATAAATTTTCAACACTAAGACTAAAAATATTCGACTTGTGGCTTGACTCACTTTTTATTTTAAAACGTCCCCAGCAGAGTCGCCAACTATAATCACCCAAATCTGTCTGGTGCCTTTTTATTCGAGTTTTTAAAATTCATTTTTGATTTGAAAAAACCCCGCCCGATTTCAAAATTAAAATGTGGAGTCGCCACCGATCATTTAAAAATTGTAGACCGTACACCGATAAAACTAGAGATAAAAATATTTGGGTCTAGGAGTCGGTTACGGATGGGTAAGGATGAGCACCCCCACACCACCCAAAAATTGCTACCTAGTCGAATATTTAAAGTCTTAGCGTCAGAAATTTTGAATTCGAATAAAATTTAAAATACGGTTCTTAAATGCACGAGAATGTTCTAAATATTTAAAGAAACGTTCCGTTATTTAGAATAACCGAGAAGTTCACATCCCTTTACGCCCGAGACATGATTTCTCGACTATTCTAAATAACAGAAAATTCCTTTATATATTGTATCCTAAAATGGTAAGGATATTCTTTTATTTAGGGGTATCGAGAGGGTTGCATCCCTTTATGCCCGTGACACTAATTCTCGAACCCCCTAAATAAAGAATATTACCTTAAACCTTATCTAATTATTATGATGCCATTTATAAAGTATCATCTGATTATATATATATATATATATATATACCTAAAAATATATTACTTATTATAAAAATATATTTAATAATTACATTTATTAAAAAACTATATATATATATTTAAAGTTAGTAGCTTATATATATATATATATTAATTTTATTAATAAAAAGGTATTTCCTATTATTTTATCTTATTATTTTATGTATACTAAAAATATAAAATTTTAAAATAAAATACGTATATGTATTATTTATTAAAATATACCTATATATATATTAAATTAGTAGTATATATATATTTACAAAAAATATATATTTGTTATTACATTTTTTATATAGTCTTTAAACAAAAATATTATACAATATTTTACATATAAAGTATTAATAAAAATATAAAAAACTATTATACCTAAAAAATAAGCCATATGTAAAAAAAATACATATATTTTATATATTATACTAATAATAATATTTATACAAAATATTATACTTTATGTAATAATAATAATAATAATAACAATAATAATAATAATAATAATAATAATGCATGATCTACCTTATTATACATAAAATAACATGGATCTAAAGTTTAAGGATTAAAATGCATGAATATCTAATTACATGGCATGTATGTTAGACTACACTGGACCAAAATAAAACGAAGGCAAAACATGAGAAAATAAACGTAAATAAACATAACTAAGGTGCTGGAAATAAATACTGAAATCACGGTGACCAAATTGCAACATAAATGAAACTAAAGGCTGCAGGAAATAAATAAATTGTAACATAAAAGGCAAATATTAAAAGGAAATTAAAAGCATAAGGACCACAAAGGCGAAACAGCGTTGGTACAAATTCGCGGATCCTTCCCGGGTCGGGTCACCGATGCCGGTACAAAGGCGAAACGGCACCGTTTTAGGCCGTATACAAGCGCCTAAAACGACGTCATTTTAGAACACGGCTTAAATGGGTTTTTAACCCTAAAATTGCATTCGAACCTCTTTAAACACAAAAAATAGGCACTCTTTTATATACTCTAAGATTTCAGAGTTAAAAACATTAGGGTTCTGACGCTTTACCGTCGCGCCGCCATCCTTAGAGGGCTCAACCACTCCTCCGGCGACCATAAGCAGGTTAGGATCCGACCCTTGAACTCCCCCAAGCTCGAATTGAAAGAAACCCATGTATGCTCTTTTACCTTCTTTTTTTCGAACTCTTCTCTTTTCCACTCTCTATTTTTATTTTTTAAATTTTCTCTCTGACTTTCGCTCTAAATCTTGCGTGTGTGTCTAAAAACTCCCTTTTTTGTGATTGCAGATATGATATATATATAGAGGGAAAAGTTGGTTCGATTGGTTTTGATTGATTGTCTTGGTTAAAATCCCAGATTTTTAGGTATATGGTGAGATAGGGGTATGGCTGAGTGTCAGATTTGGTATGGGTTTGACAGATTTAGGGTAGGTTTAGTTTATTATATTTTGTGGTTTCTGGATTTGAACTAGATCTAGGGTTTAGGGTATGTTTTGAAATGGGGGTACCGATAGTGGCTTAATGGCGGCGGCTTGACGACACTGAAAAAGAGCGACGGTGACAGATTAGGGTTAGGGTATTTTAGCACTAGGGGTTTTTTGGTTCAAGTCAGATCCGGGTTACCAGGCCGAGTTGGGTTCACAAACGGGTTTGGGTTTTTATTTGGGTTGATTTAGTTAGGATAAGGGGTTCGGGTTGGTTTAACTTGGCTTGGTTAAGGCCTAGGCCTGTTGGGTCTATTACAAATCAGATGATGAATCTATGTACTAGGCTTGGGATCGGTATAAAGAGCTTCTACGCAAATGTCTCATGCACAAATTCAGATATTTGACACAAATAGTGATGTTTTACAATAGAGTCAATGCACCGACTAGGATGATGCTAGATGCCTCAACAAATGATACGCTCCTAGACAAATCACATGAGGATTCTTTGGAGATTTTGGACAGACTTGCCAATAATGATTACCAGTTCACAACCACCATGAGGGGAGTAGTGATACAAAATGCCTCAGTAATTGAGCTTGATTCATCAGATGCTATCTCAACACAATTGGCTACATTAACCAACATGGTTAAGAACTTTTAGCGACCCAGTAACAAACAGGAGGTCAAGGTAGTAGATTTATTTTGTGATTGTTGTAATGATAGCAATGATTTTTTTTAGTGTCCGCAGAACCCAGAATCTAGTTTTTATGTTGGAAACTATATTCAGAACAACAACATATATTCTAAGACATACACTCTAGCATGGTGGCAACACCCTAATTTTTCATAGAGTGTCCTAAATAACTTCAACAATCAAAACTGCCAGAATACAGAAGTATCAAAATTCTGACAGAACATGTCACGGTAACAGTTGCCACGATAACAATAATCACCAACTAGTTCTTTAGAAACCACTTTAAATGCTTTCATTCTTAAAACTGAATCTTATATGGCTAACACTAGTAGTTTCGGTAAAAGACTGGCACTTTATGAACAGAACTGAGATGTCGATGCAAAATCAATGAGCGAGACTGAAAGCATTAGAGATGTAGGTTGAGCAATTTGCCCAAGTCCTAAGCTCAAGACCACAAGGCAGTCTGCCCAGCAATATTGAGTTTGTACGAGGAACGAGCCATGAGCAATGTAAAGTGATCACCACCCAAAGTGGACCAAAGGCAAATGATGATCCTATCCCACCTGAAGAGAGTAGTCAGCTAGCAGACCAGTCCCTTATTTAGAATGATGCACCTCACGACAATACCATGACAATAGCAGATGATGAGCTTTCAGAAGTTGCCACGGCAAGTCCACTTGCCACGACAAGTTCATCAAACATTGACAAGCCAGATGAGACGAGTAAAGGCAAGGAGATTAGATTGCCACCACTATTCCCATAGAGGCTGAAGAGGCAGAAACATGAATACCAATTCAAAAAGTTTCTTGACATCCTAAAGCAAGTTCACATTAACATGCCACGGGTCGAGACAATAGAGAAAATACCAAATTATGCTAAGTTCCTTAAAGACATTGTATCTAAGCGAACAGGGCTAAGCAAGTTTGAGACAATTACCTTGATAGAAGGATGTATGGCAATGTTGCATAACCGATTCCCACCCAAACTAAAAGATCCAGGCAGTTTTACAATACCTTGTACCATCGACAATCATTATTTTGGAAAAGCATTGTGTGACCTTGGAGCAAGCATAAACCTTATGCCAAAATTTATTTTTTCAAAAATTAAGCATAGGGAATGTGAGACCCATTGCAATTATGATACAACTTGCGGACAGATTTTACGTTTACCCAGAGGGAAAATTGAAGATATTTTGGTAAGAGTGGATAAATTTATTTTTCCTGCTAATTTTATTGTTTTGGATTGTGAAGCAGATGAGTTCACCCCTATATTCTTGGAAGACTGTTCTTAGCTATGGGGAGGACCTTGTCGATGTTGAGAGAGGAGAGCTCACAATACGAGTTAATGAGCAGCAAGTCACGCTTAATGTTTTCAAAACCCTCAAATATGCTAATGATCCAGAAGAATGTCAAATTATTCAAACCACCACGTAATCTAACTTCGATGTGGAGGAGTATTGCCATGCCAATTTCATTGCCGAGCCTGAAGAAATTGAGGAGCCGGATTTGGAAAACAAAGCATAGCAGAAAGCGAATTGGATTGTGAGTCAACTGGGTAAAAGTTTCGAATCTCTTGATTATTTAAGTAAGAAACGTAAAACTGCTAAACCTTTCATTGAGCAACCTCCTATTTTAGAATTAAAACTATTGCCAGGGCAATTAAAATATGTTTATTTGGGAAAGGATAATATCTTACCTATAATCATTTCTTCTAAGTTGCAGCTTGAACAAGAAAAGAGATTGATTGACATGTTGGCATTGCACAAAAGGGCAATAGGTTGGACAATTGCAAATCTAAAGGGAATTAGTCCAGCAGTTGCATGCACAAGATCTTGTTAGAGGAAGGCCACAACAATTCCATTGAGGCTCAAAGGAGGCTTAACCCGGCCATGAAACAAGTTGCGATGAAGGAAATCATAAAATGGCTTGACACCGGTATTATATATCCAATTTCTAACACGTCAGGGGTAAGCGCGATACATTTTGTACCCAAAAGGAGGTATGACTGTGGTAAGTAATGCAAACAATAAACTCATTCCAACTAGAACTGTCACTGGTTGGAGAGTCTGCACGGATTACCATAAATTGAATAAGGCTACTAGGAAATATCATTTTTCTTTGCCCTTTATTGACCAAATACTTGACCATCTTGTAGGAAAATATTTTTATTATTTTCTTGATGGATACTCAGGTTATAACCAAATTGCCTTAAAGCTGTAAGATCAGGAAAAGACCACATTCATGTGTTGTTTTGGTACGTATGCATTTTGGAGGATGCCATTAGGATTGTGTAATGCTTCGGCAACCTTCTAGAGGTATATGATGGAGATTTTCTTTGATATGGTGAAAGATTTCTTCAAAATCTTCATGGAAGACTTCTTGGTGTTGAGAGATAGCTTTGACAATTACCTCGGCAATTTGGAAAAGGTGTTAGCACGTTGTGAAGAATCTGACCTAATTTTAAATGAGAGAAATTCCACTTTATGGTGGATAAAGGTATCATGCTTGTAACACCCCTTCCCAGTCCAGTAGGAATTCGAGTCAGAAAGCGTTACCGGTGAACAATACAGTGAACGGATCGATAATTACGATAACTTATGCAATCAATAATGTATCAACAATTTATAGTGCAATATAAAAACTATTCTAATTAATAAAAGTTTGCCTAATTTGTAATGTGAGACCATTTGGTAACTTATTCAAGTTTAGGGACTAAATTATAAAATCAATAAATTACAGGGTCTTGTCAATAATTAATGTTACCAATGTGAAATTTAATGCTTGAATATCTTGCATACAAATTTTATAAAGGTAGTGAAGACTGTCACGTTTCAATAGTTAATATTTTAGTAATGTTTAATAGTTTTGAAATGGTTTTTTTAATTGTTGGCAAAACTAAATTTATCATTTATGTTTTTAATTTTAGAGATTTAATATTGAGTATTTGTTTTAACGTATTAAGATTTATTTATTTTTTAGGATAAGGATTAACCAAAACACATAGGAATCTGTAAGAGATAGCTATGGGGACAGAAAAATTCCCTAAACATTTAATGTGGAATCCTTGAAACTATACCAACAAGTACTGCGATAGAATAAGGAATGCAAAATCGTCTCTAATCTGCCCCATTGCCACTCATAGTCGAGAAGCCTCCACTAATAACTTAGTCTTGAGACATATATATTACTACACCTATATTCTTAAAAGATAATATGTTATCTCCAATCATCAAGTCATTCGATCAAAAGTTTTAAGATGTCCATGATTTTTTTGCAAAGAGCGTCAATATACCTCCACTGTAACATCATTCATTAAGGATATGATCTCACTTCGATTCATAGATCATTTAACTTTATGGAAATCCATCATGTAATGGGACAAATTGTTATAACCCCACCTTATTACACATCCGCGTTATCCTTCGCATCTACGTGTCTTTACCTAACTGGTCTTCCGCATCATACACCTCTGAACGAGGGATTCACCCAGAAGTAGCTGCACAGAACCCTTCGCTTAGCTCTTGTCTTATCGATATGACTATTGTTAGGAGCTGTAGGCAACCATATAGGCTACCAACTAGATCTAAGCTACCGACCCAACAATAGGCATCAATCCAATAGTCCTAGATTTGACCCACGTTATTAAGGGCTGCTAGAGATGTGCATATTAACATACCTCAAGGGTCCAAACGGGAAAGATGGGACTCCTCTCACCAATTTCTTCTTAAATTTTCATCATCCTCTCACTGCTCGTAACTCTATTGATCACCATTGACTGTGATCCTTCGCCCAAACAATAAGGGATGAAGTGTTTAAAACCGCTACAACCACCTCCATCTCACGTTGACCATCAATAATTTATGCGGTGAGTGTGGACCACCACTTATGACTAAAAGAATCAATCACGATGTCTCTCCTAAATAAGTACCTCAAATTTCCTCCCTTATCTTAGGATCTACCTCACGTACCGTTTCTCTCAGCCTAGAAATGACAAAACACTTTAGGCGTAGAAAGTCGAGCTACAAGACTTTCATTTGCAACTCTCGCATGGCTTAATTGTACCTTCGACAAACTGAGTTGTACCGTTGAAACAAAGTAAAAGGGGGCAAAACAGGCCACACATCTTGACTCCTTTACCTAGGGAAGAGAGTTGGGTTATGGAAGATGAGATGGTGATTCCTTACTAGGCGCAGCAACGGAAAGTGGCGCAATGAGGATAAGATGATGATATCTAACCAAATTCACAAGTAAGATACTCCTTCACCATAAGAAGTGTCTAACTCAATGAAGCCACGCCTCGATCGAGAAAATGGTTGAGGTTCTTCCAGCCCATTTGCACCTGTAAGCTGCTTATAAGAAACCTTGATCTGCTTTATTCCTTTAAACGGAGAAAGCAAGAAGGTAGAGATATGAAGAGTTTGATCTCTACATACTGTAGCACGAAAGGAAAAGGGGATGTCCCCTCCAACCTTATCCGTCGAAAAGGAATTGGAGAACCAACGACTATCAAGATAACAATCGAAGGCCTATAAATGACCAAGCATTACAACTCAGAGCCTTAGTAGCTCACGTGAAATGCACTAACCCCGAAGACCTTTAGACTTAGAAGATCTACCATAAACAAGACACATTGGCTAATTAAGAAAATGATGTATTGTGAAAACACCATCAATGTACATGCAAACACTAGCGAATAAGACTGTCTCTACCTCCACCTCCTCGCGTTTTACAGGCCTTGTTGAGGTCCTCTGCCAAATTTCCAATGGAGATTTCCTCACTCTAGCATGGATAGAGAAAATACTAAGCGCATCTCGAGCTCCCCTGATCTTTTTCCATATGAATACCGAGAGGACTCTATTATATTGCTCCTTTACCTCAATTAATTTATTAAAAGCATTGATCATCCACTACAAGCGAAGTGTAGAGTTGTTTGCCCTTCTTTAGTAGATGAAATTAGATTGTCTCTTCAATATTTTTCTTCACTACAATCCCTGTATATTTCTTCTAATTCTTCTCCAAGAGCGTGGATCTTCCGCAATTACTTGGCATCAAGCTCTCCACCTCATAGATGTATGTGATCAGCGGCAGATCGTTCGCTCCATAAATGTATGTTATTATTCTTTTGCAAATATTCCATTAAATTTTATAGCATCTTTATAATTACTTCTCCATTAAGGATTATTTTTATTCTTACCAAGGCATGGAAACACCACTTCCTAAGAGGCGTAGAGAGAAACTAGCATATAGCTCTCTCTTTTTACTTTAATAACTTGTAATGTATTTTCTAATATTTACAACAAAGGCGTCAAGATATCTCTGCCCCCATACTAATGGATGATTGCATTTTTATAAAATAAACGGTAAAATAACGGGGGTCCTCCGCCCTATAGATGTGTCGAGGCATAAGATATACTAAAATTTAACTTAATACATCACCCGCATAAATTATTTTTTTAAGGACATCGAGATTCTACGCTCCACATTCGTAAACCGCTTCATTCCCACAAAATACTACAATCCTCTACCCCCAAAAGGGCATTGAGTCTAACATCTGTAGCACTTTTATATTTTCACAAAAATAGCAATGAATTCTACAAAGAATGTCAAGATCCTTTGCCTCAAAGGCGTTGAGATGCCCTACCCCAGGACTATGTGTTACTCCAAGTAGTTATTACTCCAATAGCACTGATCTTCCACTGAGCATCGTCGAAATAATCTCTTCTACCTTTGTTATCAAAGTAGTGTTGAGATGATCCCTACTTCATTCGTTATCAAAATAGCATTAAGATGGTCCTTACTTTCTTCGCTATCAAAGTAGCATTGAGATGATATGTATTTCCTCTTCTATTGATACAATGTTGAGATGTCTTCGCTCCTTCGTCAGCAATCTCTATTTTATTTCTCCAAAAACTTTGAGATGCTTCCAACATTAGTACGAAAGTGAGGGCCCTGACCATCCATTTCCTAGATGACGTTAAGATGCCTCAACCATTGATAAAATGTTAAAAGGTCTTGACTATTGATAAGGTGTAAAAATGCTTTCACTCCCTAATCATTACCTACGTTCTAGTGTTGAGTTGGTCGCCCAGATACCTTAGTGTTCATACTAATTCTACAAGGGCGTTGATCCTCCTCCACTATTAAATTAGTGTTGATACACCTATATTACTACACCTACGTTCTTAAAAGATCCTCCATTATCTCCTAGCGTAGAGTCATTCGTGTAGGGAAACGCCGGTACACTCTATGGCGTAGCGAAAAAATTATCCGGCGTATTCTGCTAGTGATCCATGTACGAGGAATGAATCTATGGTGAAGAAAGACGAAACGTTACCTTAAATAAATTTGAAAAACCTCAGGGAGTTAGGAGAATCCAATTCTTCTAGCACGATATCGAATCCAAGTCGTCACAACGGCTTTCCGACCTCTACGCAATCCACTCGAATGAAACGAACAATATTTTACTTCTCTAACTGTTAGAGAGGTTTTTCGCAAAAGGCATATCTTGGCTGCTAGATCTTATGCCTTTATATAGCATTCAAAAACCTAATTTTAATTAAATTTGGATTCATTAAATATACAATATATTTAACTGAATATAATTAAATATGTAGAGCTTGATTATACTTTAATTAGGTTTCTTTGGATATATATTTTAATATTTGATAATTACAATAATTGTCTAATATCAATATATAAAATGAAATTATCTATAATTACAATAATTATAATAATTTTGATTTTTACTTATTACGTGTACAACAAGTTTGTACATATGCTATGTAGTCAATATTTGTTCGTTTCAATTATAGGGTGTGACCCATGTAGGTTCATGTAACGTTAGTAGTAATATCTAGAACGATTTTAATATTACAAGCAATGAGTGCCATCTAGCAATACATCTTTGCTACTTAAGTTACAAGAAGTCGTGGTTCGACATAACCTTTTTTGTGATTAACTCTTTTATGTATTACATCCTTTTGTCCTCGTATCTAGATCGAACACAAGTCATGAAATAGTCACACTTGTATAGTCCATCTAATATTTTTTGATATCTTGAGTAGACTATTATAAACGAATAACTATGATATCTCATATCAATTTATTCGAGCATGACCATGCATTTTTTAGTCTCACTCAATCAAGTGGCCTATGATATTACTCCTATTATGTAGGAGGGACAAATCCTGTCTTGATCAACCATATTCCACTACATAGATTGTGGCATATCCACTATTGGTCTTTATAGTGTAGTCAGTTATGACACACATTTGATCGCATCAAAATATGTCACTCACCATGTTAAAATAATGATGATCTCAAGTCTGAGGATCATACATGTAGTTATCACAATGAGCTATGTTGTGACTGTCACATAATAATCCAAGAAACATGCTCACAGCGGGTCAGTCCAATATGTCGTTCTCTAACACATACTTATGTATTGATTTTGACATCTACATGTCAATGACAACACTTTGTCATTAGTCAACTACATATTAGTGCCCACAATAAATCTCGACTAAGGATATTCAAGAATAACTATATTATTCTAAGGACTTTATTATAATTCAGTTTATAAATGCACAGAATAAGACTGAAAATAATAATGGCTCTATATTAATAAACATGATAAAATAAGTATGTCTTTTACAATCATCTCATGATTGGTATTTGGGCATGCTCCAACAATCTCCCACTAGCACTAAGATCAATCACTCATGTATCTAATACTAAGAGACTTAGTGCGACGATCATGCTTCTGCTGTGTCAGTGGATCAGCGATATTGTCATCTGTTGGTACTCTGCATATTTCTACGTCCCCTCGATCAATGATTTCTCGAATGAGATAGTAACGCTTAAGTATGTGTTTGGATCGCTGGTGAGATCTGGGTTCTTTTGCTTGTGCGATGGCTCCGTTGCTGTCACAACGTAGACCTATAGCATTTAATATGCTAGACACAGCCCCTAGTTCAGATATGAACTTTTTTATCCAAATAGCCTTTTTTGCAGCATCGCTTGCTGCAATATACTTTTCTTCTATTGTAGAATATGCTACTGTATTTTGCTTTGAACTTTTCCAGCTTACAGCGCCTCCATTAAGACAAAACACAAAACCCATTGCAATCGAGAATCATCCTTATCAGTTTGAAAGCTTGCGTTAGTATAACCTTTTATACTTAGCTCTTCCTCACCTCCATACATAAGGAATGTATCATTAGTTCTTCTTAAGTACTTATCAGTTTGGAGTCATCTTGATCTATCTCTATAGATTTTGACTCCTAATATGTAGGTTGCTTCACCCAGGTCTTTCATAGAAAAACAATTTCCTAACCAAGTCTTTACAGAATGTAAGGTAGGTATGTTGTTTCCTATTATTAGCATGTCATCCACATACAATACCAAGAATGTAACAGTGCTCCCACTAGTTTTCTTGAAAACACATGGCTCATCTTTATTTTTAATAAAACCAAATTCTTTAATTGCATCATTAAAACAAAGATTTCAACTTCGAGAAGCTTGCTTCAACCCATAAATGGATCTTTGTAACTTGCATACTTTTTGGGCATTTTTTGGATCGACAAAACCCTCAGGTTGTGTCATGTACACATCATCATCTAATTTTCCATTAAGGAAAGCGGTTTTGATATCCATTTGTCAGATTTCATAATCATGAAATGTAGCTATTGCAAGCCGTATCCGAATGGATTTAAACATAGCATATTAATAAACATGATAAAATAAGTATGTCTTTTACAACTATCTCATGATTGGTCTTTGAGCATACTCCAACAATTCGATCAAAAGTTTTAGGATGCACATGATTTATGCAAATAGCATCGAGTTACCTCCGCTCCAACACCATTCATTAAGGATATGATCCTACTACTATTCATAATCATGAATCATGCCACTTTCTGACTATCCCTCGGCTAAGGGGGGAATTGTTATATCTTATATGGGACCTACACATCTACATGTCTCCGTCTAACTAGTCTTCCGCATCATGCAGCTCTGAACGAGGGATTCACCTAATAGCAGCCCCACAGAACCCTCTGCTCAGCTCTAGTCTTATCGATATAATTATTGTCAAGAGCTACCGAAAGTAGTAATGGCTACCAGATGGATATATGCCGCTGACCCATCAACAGGAGTCAATCCAACAGTCCTATACTTGACCCCTGCTATTAGAGGATGTCAGAGACGTCCATATTAAAATACCCAATGATCCAAACGAGAAAGAGGGGAATCGTCTCACCATATTCTTCTTTTTCACTTTTCATCATCCTCTCACTGCTCGTTATTTCTCCGACCACCTTTGATCGCGACTCTCCACCCATACTAGAAGGGTGAATTGTCTGAAACGACCACAACCACCTCTATCCACTTTGACCCTGAACAGTCAAGTACATACATTATATTATAGTAAAAGAGTACAATTACCCGATAAAAAATGTCAAATTTATGTAACAAAAAATACATTAGACTGTGGGTTTGAGATCATTTAGTACAATTAACTTATAAAGTTATGAAAAATTAAACGAGTAGGAGGAATGGAATATGAGTTTGAATTGGCCATGACACCTCTGCAACAGATTCAGAAGTGAGAAGTACCCTTCCGTGGTACCAAAGCAAGAAAGTGTTGACTGAAAGTGAAAAGTGAAAAACATTTTAAAACCCACTAACTGCAACTTACACTCATTGACTCACTTCTCACATTCTTATTTACTTTTATGCCACACTTGGAAAATGACCCTCCACCAGCCCCTACATTCAACCAATCACACTTCATATTTGCCTTTAAAATCTTTAAAAAAAATAGGAGTATTAACCTCTTTCAAAATTCCCCGTTTTCCCTATTTCAAACTCTACCTTTATTCAAATTCAATTTTTTATCAATTGATTGATACATTTATATTTAAATATCATATATTTTGTTATAGTAGTAATCAAAGTATTCATGGTCAGTAATTGTATAATTATTTTTTTTGTCGTAGATTTCTTTACAGATAAACAATTAATTATGAAATGGGTTCTATTTTTAATAGAGATTAAAACTTCAAGTTCTTAATTAAAGGATGATGTGAGTAATCACATATTTTATTTATTGATTAATTTAACTTATGAATGTGACATATAACATACAAAATGGACAGTGTTGAAGATACGCAATAGTTAATCAATCCAATCTTTGAAAGTCTTTTCGTCACTAATTGGGGGGAAATTTCAACCCCTACAGATTTAGAGTCTGACCCTTAAGCCATACCCCCAACTCAATCATATTTTTTGACCAAATTCTTTTCTCATTTTTCTTCTTCAAAATTAGGTTATCATTTTATTTTTGCTTTGGAGCTTTGTGGATCTTCGGCCTTCCCCTGTTAAGCTAATTTATTTGTTTTAATTCCTTAATTAATGACGACTGCATTACTGACAGAGTATGAAGTTAAACAACTATGTTAAACGTAAAAGTATTGATTATTTTTTGTCGATTAAGATATAGTTTGATCAGTCTAGTTGTAATTAACATGAATTTAAATTTACAGCGTATAAATCCTTTTTATTTAAAAGTTTGAGATTTAAATAATTTAGATACATTGTATCAAGGAAAAAGTGATGACTTTTGGACATAGCCTAACATTATTATTTCTCTGGAGGACTAATAGTAATCACAATATTTTTGAATTCCCATTTGGTTGTTCATAAGTCGCTTTAAGCTATGCCTTGCAGTGTTTAATGTCTGTACCAGATTTCCATACTAACAAGTTATTTGGTTATTTTTACAGTCAATATATATATTTGATAAATTAGTACTTAGGGAGGGGAGAATTTGCTCCTAGTGGCTATTAAACTTACAACCTAGAAGAGAGGGTAGAGTGTCAACTAAAAACTTTTAACCACGTGATCTAGCGATTGCTGACGACGGTAAAAACATTAACTTCACAAATTTAAATATTGTTATATAACCAAACTCCAAATATCAAATGTCATCCATTCAAGTTTTTTTTTTATCAAAAATATGATTTTCATTGCCTGCAAAATCATATAACTCGATTATCGAAGGCCTCGTTAAAAACCTCCCTAAATCTAAATGGAGGAAAAGAGGACCAACAATAATACGAAATACGAGATATAGCCCTCAACAAACGAAACCTAGGAGCACCCAAGATCCCACTCACAATCGAAACATATAAACAAGCAGCTCACATCTCATCCAAATCAAGAACACAATCCCACCCTGATATGGACCCAACAAACGTTCCACACGCCACATAGCACACCCTTAATCACAAAAAACCATTATAAAAAGATAAATTGCAACATGGGTAAGGAAAAAAACAATATCAATCATTCAAGCATTCAAAACCAAGCTATACGAGTCACACACCCCTTCGTCAATACATCCGCAAACGTATTAGCCTCCGGAAAGATTGAATGAAAGCATACACAAGATAAAATTCGACATGCCTCGCCCATATGGTTAAAACACTACCATAAGTGCCAAGGTCTCTTCGAAACATGCATCACCCATGTCACAGCCGCCCGAAATCACTATGCAAACATTCCCACAACATCTCCTCTAACGACCTTGGGTGAACAAATGCTTGTCGCCACCATGAAAAAAATAAGGACAACACCCCACGGATAAAATCACAAGAATATAGAATTTGATCAATCTCGTCACCCCCTTTTCGCACCACACACAACGCTATGACACATCGTTTAATAGAATCCCACGATCACGTAGCATGCACATTGTTAAAAGGCATTGTTGTTGCACAAACCATAAATGTAATGAAGTCTCCTGCAATGCACCATGGTCCATCTTGCACAACATGCCCCTGAATTATCTCCCACAAATTTACTTGTTCTTCAAGACCACATGGAGCATATACATGACTCACTTGGCAAAACCATTCCACACACCCCTCACCAGCACAAAATTTCGCGCAACAACTCTAGATTCAAGGCGAAACCTCAAGACCTCCCAAATAACTATCAATCCCCCGACCGACTAACTCCTTAATTTTGGACTCTTGGAGTAGAACCATTTCACAACCATGCTATCGTAGCGTCTTCTGCACCAATTTTCGTGTCACCGAAGAACCTAACCCTCTTGTGTTCCACGACAGCACACGCATCGCGACTCCTAACACCTCATTTCCTGTTATTCTATAAGCTTTGCAATATCCTTTACAATTTTTTCCTCGTTCCCAATAGTTAGAGCCCCTATCAATCGACCAAGTTGGACCGTTTCACGTGCCTCCCTTAGGATATCCTTTCGTTGATGTACCAAATTTAATTTAGATGTTGGTCCCTTCAGCGAAACCCAGTGTTACTAACCTTCTTTCGAGATTTTTTACTCCATTTTTTGGTTGTTAATTTTTCTATATTTGCTCGTATCTCTTGCTCGGATTCCTCAAAATTGAGGACTGTTATAGGCTCCACAGGGATATCAAAACTGGTGATCATTAACCCACTAACACCCGCCTCTAAATTCACCAAGGCACATTGCACCGGACAATCAAACAATGCTATTTCATTCAGCCCCAATCCATTATCCACCCCACGCACATCCATAGGCTTGACTCTCGATACTAATCCTACCTCCTCATCTGTAGTATGATCCTCTGAGTGTGTCGTTCCACCACTCACACGTTCCTCAACCAGTTCTTATACATTCCACGACTGATTATCTCGCCAATATGGTACTATACTAATATCTAAATTTTCTTGTTGTGCATTATTCCTCTGGGGACTAAATTGCTTACCTGTTACCTCTCTATCACACTCCACATCCTCTCCCTGCTCACTCGAAGCACAATGCACGTGTTCCTCACATTCTATTACCTTCTGATCCTTGACACCGCCATCCGATTGGAACTCATCATCAACACTCTCCTCATCAGACTCACATGTCCCCTCACAATTGGCACACACTAATTGTTCTAAAGATGGTTTTATCTTTATCACATGTGCTCGAAATGCCTCGCCATGTACTTGTATTTCTATAGCCTCATTAATCTGCTCCAACTGTGAGGTCTCAGTGAGAATTCGTCCTCGTTCGAATGAATGTGGCTCAAGATTTATGTCATCACATCTGATCATATTTCCCCCAAAGCAAAGCCACATTATCAGAAGTCCCTCGCGACCAGACATGCATTGGCAGTCCACTAATCGATAACCACAAACGTCGATTCCCTGAATCCAAACCAGGTACCCAATTCCGCACACTTGTAAACCATTTATCAAGAGCCATATTATCACTCGTCTTCTAACCTCAAGACTCATAAACATTAACAATAGTTAAGACCCCGCAATACGCATTATTGAAAGACCTCCAACCCCGCTGCCTTTAATTCTCTCGCCAACACTGCAATTCCAATTGGGAACCGACACCACGCGATCGCACAGCTTTGCAAAACCTTAACTTTATCTGTGGCGATCACACCACGTACAGCCCGAATTCGCTTCTCCTCTTGTGCCTCCCCAAACTGCATCTTCGACTCCTCCACACTCTTCAACACCACTCTATCTTTTCGTTTCCAAAAGTAATCTCGAGACGCTCCACGGGCAAAGGAAATAGTAATCTGCGATCCATATATCCACTTACCATGCAAATGCTCAATAACTTGCCTAGCCTCCATCTCTGCCCTCATACGAACAAATCTAAACTGTGAACCATCTCTTGCTCTTTTTATCGAAACAAAGACATCCATCACTTTTCCGTGCCGATCAAATACCTGCCACACTCCCTTCTAATGAATCTGATCCGAAAGATGACCCACAAAGATAGTCCAGCATCGTCAGCGATTTTCACTGCTCTCGCTCATTGCTATTTTGATCTCAGTTTGATTGATGTTTTATCATCCATTCAGCTTTGTTTATTCGTTTTTTTAATTCCACTAGTATCGTATGGAATAATTTTCTTTTATATATATAGACATTATTCTGATAAGTTAAATTCGAGTATTTCGATATTTGAACTGAATGCTTCACAAATTTAATTGGAATTTATAATCTATTTTTATTTGTTAGTATTGATTTTTTTTCATTCAAATTCAAATTAAAACATAAATAAATCGTGCTCTTACTAAATAAACAAATTGAGAATTGAACTTAATTGAATTTAATCAACCAAACTTGAGTTTAATTTTGTTGGGGAAACTGAATTATTTCCCACACGGGCGTAGTTTTAAATATGAGTTAAAATGTCAAGATCGAAACTACCAAAATTTACACAGTGCATAAATCCGTCAAACTGGTACAAACAAATGAAATTCAAGAATTCTCAAATATTACAAATGGGAGAAGATAACCAAATGAGAAAGATGGTTTGTGATTGTGATTGGGATGATTTCAAATGAAATAGTTAGGCCTATTTATAGTTGAGCTCCAAGGATTGATCTTGTAAATAACCTAAAAGTTAAGGGACCAAATAACAATTATCCCATTCACCATTTAATATCAAATTAAATGACTTCAATTAATTTTTCTTCCGTTTGAAGTGAATTCATTTAATTCTAAATCAAATGAACTTGAGTGTTTCAAGTCATCTTTAACAAATTTCTAGTAGTATCATATTTTATAAGCAAGAACTAAAACGAATGTTTAACCTCAAATTTAAATCCAACCATATGAGTTCATTTGAAGTGAATCATATCTCATATGATTAGAGTTTATGATCTGAATTCTTCATTATTTCAATTCGATTAGAGTATGATATGCTTGGTGACGAAGTAAAATTGACGGGAATTGAAGATATTAGGTGGATGTGGAGGCTCACGGATCGAATGTCGGGCAGAACCTAATGATACAAAGATGTCGCACATCCACTCTATAGAAGACTATAATTTTCTGTTAGACTTTGATTAAAGTACGAAACTTAGTTTGAATAGATTTTTTTATCAGCGGACTGATTTTATTAAAAAGATGTTGGCAAGGCAACACCCAAAAACACATACAGAGAAACAGTGCAAAACTGCACACGTAAGATTATTAATTTTTTACTTCGTTAAAAACCTCCTCTATATCAGAAAGAGGAAAAGAGTGCAACAAAATAATAATACTAAACAAAACACGCAAGGCCTCACCTAATTCCAAAGCGCCAAAAGGTCAACACGCCCGACATGCACCACACGGTGACCATCAACTCACAGCAACAAAACTCGCAAGCAAAAATAAAAAAGAACAGTGCCTTACTCCATCACACAAGCTGTAATAACAAGTCCAGAAATATCTGATATAACTCACTACAGCAATACCACACGTAAGCCAAACAAAGCCAACTAACCAAGGTTACCTCTTGATTCTTGCTGTCCATATTACCAAATGAGTCACAATTAGGGATGGAAATTTTACTTGATCCTTGCCTATATGATCGGGTCAAATTTTTTTTGTTGAAAATTTGGGTTCACTTCAGGTTTTATGAAGGGTGAGTTTGGGTCAGGTCAGTTTTAGGGTGAAAAATATCCCACACGACCTGATATTAATATTGTAATTTTACATTATATATTTTTAAGGATGTTTGTGATAGTGTCCCCTCTTTATTTTTTAAATTAGGTCCTTAAAATTAAATTTTTTATTTACAACTTGATCCCTATAACTATTTTTTTACAATTTAGATACCTAAAATTATTTTTTTACAATTAGGTCCGTAAAATTAAACTTTTTATAGATAAGATTGGGTTTAGGTTGAGGTATATAGTTTTTAGGTCGGGTCGAATTTTTATAAGATTGGTCGGGTCGGGGTTGGGTCGACCAAAATCCCCACCCGTGCCTATCCCTAGTCACAATTCTAAGTCTTTGGTAAACTTTTATATGTCGTCCCTATTCCTCGATAAATGGTGGCACTCATTGGTCATCAACTGTACTTATCCTAATCAAAAGGCACATGAGCACAACAAGCTAGCAAGGAACAATCCAACAAGCCTTTCTAACGATCAACAATGAATTCGTTGAATACCTTCCCCTCTGTAATCACTCATTTTTATCTGTTTCTGTTAATATTTTAATATACTAATATAATAATTGATTAGTGTGGCTATCGTATGTTTACATATGAACATGTTTGTTATTAATATGTGTGTAATATATGTGTGATATGTGTAAATGCATGTATAATACGATATGTGGTGTATGTGTGCTATATGTGTATTGTTAGTATATATGTCAGTACGTGCATATTCATACTAAGTATGTGTGAATTAAGCCATTATATACCAGTTGGTATATTATTTTAATTACGTGTGTTATGGATGATACTTTGTATGTGTACCCGTATGTAGTTATGCATGTGTGTGCTTATGTGTATACATATACGATATTATTGTTATAATTATTATTATGAATATTATTAATATTAGTATTATCGGGCTATGTTAAGACAGAAGCTAAATAATATAAAACCCAAATATTAATTAACAGTCCAATCCAATATATTACAAAAGCCCAAAAATATATATTACAGGCCCAAAATAACGTTACAAGGCCCATATTGGCCTGACCCAGTATACTAAAAACCCTAAAACTAAGTCTGATAAGTCTCTTTTATCTTGCAGCCGCCGTCATCTGTGCCGTTGGATCAAGTCTCGATCCAACGGTCTAGATCAGTCCAAGATAATCCAGCTGGCGCGCGTGATGTCACTCTCCAGACCTCTCGCCTCCCACGCGCGCATGCAACGCACGCGCGAGACCGTTCATTACCCATCTGCCACGCGTCAAGATCAGATGTAGCTGCACTCATCTCAAGGCTCGATCTAGACCGCTCATCCCCCATGTAATCATAGCCGTTGGATCAGATCTGATCCAACGGCCGTGAATGGATCTGACAGAGGACACCACCACCATACTCTCTCCACTCTTCCACCATACCGCCGTACCTACCACCATGCTCAGATGCACAAAAAAGTGGAAATACAGGGTGTCAGTACCAAATCGAACAAGATGTAATATGTATTATATTCTACAAAAACAGAGAAAAAACAAGGATATATCATCCAACAGAAAGTGTATTATAACAAGTTTTCAGAAATACAAAAAAAAAGGAGGCAACGCAAGTCCAGTGGTATTTTTCTTGCTACTTTTATTGCATGAATACAAAATATACGTAGTAAATAAAAGAAAGAGAGGGTTAGAGGTCGTTACCATCGTCGTCGGTGGATCTCCCCTCACCAGTGATAAGCCTCTTCGGCTTTCCCAAGCCGAACATGGTGAACTGAAGGGAGTGGGAGGCCCCTCTTCGTTTTGTTTTAGGTTGAAAATATAAAAAGAGGTTTTTTTTCGTTTCGTATTTCTTAGATCTAGGACGGATGAAAGTTTTTTCTCCGAATCCAAGTTCGGATTCGTGTCGAGGGTAAAGGAATGGTCATTTTGGTGTATTTTTTGGGGGTCGCCGGCGGCTGGCTGCCGGATTCTGGGTTCATCAGGGAAAGTTGAGAGAAAATGAGAGAGAGAAGATGTTATAAAAACTGAGAAAATGAATAAAAATGGGGGAAATTTGATTCGGGCTAAAAAAACGCGTTTTATAGGTGTTATTATTTTGTGAAATGGGTAAACTACGTAATAAATCCCCCCGCGTTTTCAATATTTTCGTTTCTGTCTCGCCGCATGGTATAATTACAATCCAGTCCCCCTGATATTTCAAAAGCTTACAATCTAGTCCCTAAATTACACCGAATCAGTTTTTAAATGGTAAAATTACCCCTTTAACCATCTCGCGTTTTTGAATTTTTCACTTCAGGTCTGCCCCTTGGTCCAATTACAGTTTTGATCCTTTTAGGTTCTGTCTATTTTGCATTTTCGTCCTTAAATTGCATATTATTATCCTTTAATTTCTGCCACTGATGTTTATTTCTTTTCATTTCAGTCCTATTTCTATGTAAATATTCATGTTCGTATTATAATCGTATATGTTGATGTAGTCTTTTGCCTTATTATATATCCCTTGTATATGCCTTGTATTTTCATGTTTACATGTATATGTGTATTAAGCTTATGATAGTTATGTATCTTTTTTATCCGGTTATTCGTATTAAGTATGTTATGTTCTAGTTGGTTCGTACACCGCATGTTTTATATATTTTTATGTGTGTATGTTCTCTTGGCTTTTTTAGGTTACATGTTAGTGTATTTTCTTTTTTGTATGATATATTATCCCATATATGTTGAAATATGTTTTATTACTAGTATATATGTCTTTTTGAAATATATGTTCGTCTATATATGTATTTATTCCTACCTTGTTATTGTGGCATGTTAAGTTTGCTTTTATCTGATATTAAGCTTGGTATGTATATGTGTATTTTAATTACGTATTTCATTTATGTTAGATTAGTATTCTGTTATGTGAATATTTACTGTTTTTAAATTATCTGCTATGTTTTATATTTTTGTCACTAAGATTGCATATGGTATATAAATTGCTAATGCGGTGCCCTTTTATCCGAGCGTAAACGGGGCCAGTATCAGGCATAGTGATAGTGGTTGGGCGTTCATTCTCGGATAACGGGGTCCTTAAAATTTATTCGCAATTATGACCGAATTTTAAAATAATCGTCACTTTAATCCGAAAAATCCAATATTAATAAAGCGGCAATTATTAAAGTACCAATTTTGGGCGGTGTGGGGGTGCTAATCCTTCCCCATCCGTAACCGACTCCCGAACCCAACATTTTTTTGAATCTCTGGTTTTATGGTGTCCGGCCTACCTAAGTGGCCGGTGGCGACTCCATTTTTTTAAAATGCGGTTTTTTTTAAAACCCCACGGAATAAACATTTTACATCCAAAAGAATCACAAACACTTTTCAAACACTTCAAAAATCCACGTTTTTATTTAGCGATGAGAAAAAAGGGACATCGCTACACCCTCATAGTGAATTTGCACCGCTCCTCTATAGTACCTGGCAACTGATCATTACCCCTTAAGTCTGTTAAGATATTAAGGCATAATAAGCATACAATGTCAATTATCGTATGACAAAGAATTTCAAGAAATGAAGTGCTAGCATGATAGAATATAATGTCAAGGCAATCAAACTATTAAAAATAAAAAATAAACTGAGCGTTAACCGCAAACATCCCCAACCAACTATAAAGCTTAGTTCATGGTTGGGGGATCCATCCACAAAACATTGTATCTCAACATCACCATTCAAATAAAAATTGAATTAAGAGAATAGGCAAAGAACGAGGTCCGTCGATGCAACCCTTCAAATGCTCTAGAGCTCTTAGTTTAAAATGGTCGAACCACATTGCCTCTAGCTTCCTCTTTCACCACTGTGCAACCTCCATGGCTCAATGATCAGTTCTTTAAATAGGCACATGAGAAAACCCTAGAATGAGTTTGAAATTTGATTACACACCAAGATAGGCGTGTTATCCTCTTTTGAATTCTAGGGCTGACGTGTACTGGGTTCAACGGCTACTTTATTAGACTTCAATTCTTTTCCAACTAATCTTGGCAATTTTTTTGTCTAACTTTGCTAATTGCAACTTGACAATTCTCTTCTTCTCCTAATTCCTACTCCTGCGCTGCTCTGTCATGTCTGCCTGCTCCTACCCTGCATCAGCACCAGCAAAACAACCATTCACACTAGCAATAGAGCAACTCCCTAACTCCTTATGCAAATGCATGATTTTAACAACTAAATGCAAACATATACCTAAATATAAGCAAAAGCATTGTGAAATACACATAAAAATCAGTACTTTTTAGGAGTTAACACTCCCCCAAACCTAGCTCATTTCTTGTCCTCAAGTAATGCAACTAAAATCTATAAAAACTGAAAAATGATAAAAAGTACCTCGACAAAATTGTTTTGATTTCCAAAACCTGCCTATCCTCAGATATCCAGTGTATTAATTCCAAACAGATTAATAATTTCAAGTGCAACAATATAGCTCTAGTCTAAGGTCATGAAGTGTGCATGGAGTACATGCAATATGAATCAAGTTTACTTAACTCCCTTACTCAACTTTACTACCCAAACTCAGGATTATACACATTTTCTCTTCTTTTTTTATTTATTTGCCAAGGGTTTCTTTATGCTGGCATTTAATTAGGGTTCGCATCATGTTACTGTTTGGCGTAAGACATAAGAGGAAGCAAACCACGAATACCCATGTTAATCCAGATTACATCACTAAGCTAACCCATTACACTGATAGCCTAAGGTTTTGTTGGCTTGAAAACTAAGAGGGAGCAAACCACGAAGACCCAAGGTACTTATTGTCTCTAAGGCAGATGGTGTTCTAAAATATTTTAGCCTTTCGCAAAAGAATGTTGTCTTATTGTTTCTTTTTACCCTGGCAGTTTTTTTTATTCAGAGTTCAGATTCAGGAGTCCTAAGTGTAACAACCTTAAAGAGGTAAAAAATGAATGAGAGGAAATCAAGAATTACAGCCAAGGGGGTTTGAACTAGTGACCTTGGCTGCATAAGCTTGAAGGGAAACCAATTGAGCTAAGGCTTATTTTTGATATGTTTTATCCTGGGTAAATATTAACCCTTTTCAGTTCGATTTTATTGAAAACAATAAAAGCAAATCTGACCCTTGACCCCTATATTCGAACCAAATTTACCCCAAATTCAAAATATCAGTCCTCTCACCTACCCGTTCAGCCACCGTCCGTCTGTTGTCTATCGTCCGTCCGTGCCGTGCACCGCCACTATCGTTGTGCTCCCAGCACTTCGCCGACTGCAACCCCGGTCACCACGCGCAGTCTGGCCATCCAGTCTACCATGGAGAAGCATTTAAAGCTTCGACGTAACCCTTCTCCACCGCCTAAACTTCCCCGTTTAGATCCTGGACATTTTTGACACCAGTGACTCGCGGCGTCAACAACATTGACATCCCCGCATCATGGCGATCTTGACCCAACCGCCCGATCGTCCAACCGGCCACGATCGGGCCTTCATCGGTGTTCGACCGATTTGGTAAGTGGATAAGTTTTTTGGCCCTATTTTCGGTAAATCCTTACCTGTTTTTGAGTTAGGGGTGCCCTGGGTTTGAAATCCGACCAAATCTGAACATTTTGGGCCTTTTTCAGCCAATTTTGGGTGACGCGTGGGTGCACAGGCTGTTCGGGGTAATTTTTGCCTGCCCTTGAACCGAACCGGTTCATTGGTGAACTGGTCTGGCCAGACCCGGTTTGATCTCTGAACTGAACCAATAAACCGACCTGACCTGACCCGATCCGACCCGTTCCCGACTAGAACCGTCCAATCTGACTCGTTGATCAAGTTAACTCAGTGAGTTAGCTCGTCTGATTCAAACCTTTGACTGTTAATGTCAGCGTTGACTGCTGACATCAACATTGACCGTTGACTGATGGCGTTAACATGACGTCAGCGTTAACTTTGACCAAAGAGTCAAATTTTCCAAAAAGTCTTATTTTATGTTTTTTGACGTCTTGAGTCCGTTTCTGAAGTCGGTTTTGTGAGATTCGAACCTGGAAGTCTCCAAAATTGACCTTGAACCCAAATTTGTATATGTGTTTGATTTTCAGTTTGAAGAGCAATGGATTTAAGAATAAGGACTGGTTAATGGCTATGTTTGATTGAAGGATCTGATGAATACGTATCCGAGTTTAGTGGACTTCAAATTCGGGTTCGAGAGCAATCAAAGGAAGTTTTAAAGTTTCCCCGCTGTAACACCGAATCAAGGTAATACTTTACTAGTTTTGGCATGGTTTAGGATACATGTGGGTTTTGGCTAATACATGAAATTATATTTGATTGTGACATCAATTTTTTCGCCTATTAAGATCTAAGTACTTGAATAAGAAATTTGAGGAACCTTAAGGATCTCCGAGTTTGATAAGCAATTATTAATACTGTTAACTTTCAGATTCTGGTTATGTTTAATAAAAGAGTAAATTTCAGAATCAGTGGGTTAGTGATATATCAAAATATCTTTGACGCTTAAAATGACAAAAGTGACCTTGACGTGTAAAATGACTAAATTACCCTGAAATGAAATGGAACGAGAACACTTGGGAGTTAAGAAAAAAAATTGGTTCATTCAAAATTTTCTGAACAACTAGATTAAATTATGGTAATAAGATTCAAACTCCTGTTAATGAAAAATACTTGGATTCTCTTGATTCTAAATAAATCTCCTAAGTCAAGTTAACGAAAAACTATTCGTATGTCTGGATTAACTAAAGTGTCGTAAAAGATTAAATTGTTTGAAATTATTAAAAGAATTAAAATTTACTATTAAGGTTGAACTGATCGGAATGACCGTAATAAATAAAAAGACTGAAATACCCTCGAGCATTAAAATGAATGAATTGTTTGGAAACACCGAAAGTACTCGAATGACTGAAATATTTCCAAGCATGGAAATTTGCTAAATTTTATAAAATGACAACTATGTCTCTAAGTCTCAGAAAATACATTATTCAAAAGAATCAAAGATAAGCTAGAATGTCAGTAATGGCCAAAAGATATTGGTGCACCAAAACTTTCAACGTCTAAGACATCCATGACTCATGGAATAATTAAATTATCCTTATATTGTGGCATAAGTATAGACACAAGATAAGTCTTAATTCAGGTAAAATGTAAAAACTGCATCGTTCCTAAAGGATAATAAGGAACCGAATCTAGAAATGTTGGCCACCTCTATTACTACTGTAAAGTTGGTTTATCATATATAAAGACATGTTCGACTATGCGGTGGAAGGTCAGTAATGAATATGATGGTGATTGGTTCAACTTACAATGTTGTTAGTGTTAGGGAAGAATGCTCGTGAGTCGTATTTATCGAAACTCTAGGAATCACATTAATATGAGTTATGGTTATAGCGAATATGTGTGGAATCAGATTAACCACTTAGAATCACATGCATTGCGAGTTCAAATTTTACCCCTCTTGGGTTGAATTACCAAATTGCTCCGGGACTCAAAATGCCCTTAAGAGCAAATTGTCTGATACTCTCCGGGTGTAATCTAAAATCATGAACAAAACTGTTATACTCAAAACCTTGCATAATCATGAAATACCAGAATTTTAAGAATGACCATGAAGTACAAAACCCTAAGCACCTAAATGATGACGATGATTATCGGACTCTTCGAATAAGTTCATTATTCCTAAAATCGGTGCAACATGGACTGAAGTTCAGTATATTATATATGTATTTATTTAAGGTTCTCTAAGTGATAAATTGAACCATATGGTTTGTTTCTTATACATGTATATTTTCTCTGTTTTGTAACTAAAATCTCTCACTAATCCGAACCATGAATCCTGTCTGTCAACAACAACAACAACAACAACAACAACAACAACAACAACAACAACAATAATAATAATAATAATAATAATAATAATAAATATACCACTATGTCTGATATGAAAAATATACTCTCTGGCTTTTGATATTCAGGGAATATATGTATGATTACTATTTTTCCTATTCTGTCTGTCTACTAAACTATCTAATTTAGGGTATTTCTAGGATATGATTAATGAATATGTAGGCTCAGCACTGGTAAGTCCTTCTAGACCTAAGGCATCCCCTTAGGTAAGCTCCTAGCCTCAAAGGGCCTAGGGTAAGTCTTTCTGTAAGCTCATATGCCCAATGAGCCTATGGTAAGTCTTTTTGAATACTGTTCTAGAATATTACATGTCAGTGTATGGTTGGAGGGTAGTTAGGTAATTAAAATAAAACTATATTTTCCTTTCTATAATTCTACCCTACTGAATTAATTTACCAAATTTTGAAACTCTTTATGCTCCAAATCTGATATCATTGAAACACATTACTTTTCGCAGTTCGACTTTCATAATCTAGACCTCTTCTGATTGTTCGGATTATAGGTATCTTGTCCGGTACTCATGTGATCAGATAAAGAACAATCATATTACCTAAGTATATCGATGTTTCGAATATCAATATCTTAAATGAAATCTGTTATTGCTTGGATCATCATATTAGTATTGCTTAGCCATATACCTGCTTGTGCCTATAACATCAGTTGGTAGTTCTGTATTACTGAGCTTTCCGAAGCTCGCGTTGTTTTTACCTTTGCAAGACAGAAGAAGTCTATCTTGGTTTAGTGATCGAAACCAGTGGTTGGAGTTCCATCGGTGTTGTTTTCAGAGTACGGTACCTGTGCATTAGTGGGCATGTATGTCATGTTTTATTTTATGATTGTATCTGTAATAAGTTTTCTGGATTTCAGTATGTGTAATGAAATTTTAAATCGGTTTTAACATATATTTTATTTTATACTTTACAATTTATGTTTAAGAGTTTTCTTCTGTTTTTACTATGGGTCGCTCCGGTGACCCAAATGTTACCTCCTATATTAGGTGTATCGCATAGGTGGGTCTAGGGGGTTACACCTAAGTTTGTTTTGGGAACTAGATGCATATTACGTGTCAAGTGAGACTAAACTTTCCTAAATTAGAGATCAATTTCCAATCAACTTGGTATTACTAATCTGCTGGGATACACTAACTAAGATCCAATCTCTTCATTAGACAGATCATTCTAGAACAAATTATACTAAACTAGCAGTGCTGGCAAAATTATTAGCACAAAATTGACCGAGGCAAAAAAAATTAACTGTTTGGTATGCATGTGCTAACCTACATGGAAATCTATACGAAAACTGAAATGTAAACGTGCATGCATGTCATGGGAATAAATGGGAGGCAACACACCCCCTCAAACTAAAGCTGTGCATTATCCTCAATTCAAGAAAACAACATATATATACAAATAAAACATATAATGCATGAACATGTGAACAAAATAAAATGAATGCAAGGAGTTCAAGGGGAAGAGGATTCCCCTTCGAAGTTTTCTGGGTGTGAAACACGAGTTCTTCTTTTGATAAAGCTCCCACGGTTAGGGGTCGCATGCTTCTTGGCTTGAGGATAGGCTTTGATGCGGCTGTAGAGGCTCTGATGTCATGGAGAACTTTCTTGACAATCCTTGCTGGCTTAGAAGCAGCGAGGGCATTAGTGGCAGCAAATGAGGCTTGTGCAATAGGTGTTGCGGCAGTATTGGCTTAGATTCCTTCTTCTTCTGATTCAGGCAGTGTGTCTATTCTTGTTGACTCGACTTGGACAAGGGACACTGGTATGGTGACATATAATTGCGTCAGAGTATGGATAGAATGAGGACTGGCTAACATATCATCATTGGCAAGGAGGTCAGCGAAGAACTTAGGGAAGATTGGTAAAGTATGGGTGGATATTCCTTCAAGAGTTTTCTTGAGCAAACATTCCCAGGTATGAGTATATTGCCAAAGCATGGTGTTCTGCTCCTCTAATTTCTCTAGATTTTGAAGAATAAGCTCCAGGTATTGGTAGATTTGAGAAAGCATTACCACTGAACCAACTGGCATAGGAGTCTCAGGTTTTGCCTTGGGCACCTTGGCCTTGGACACCGACTCTGCAACCTTTTTTTTGCTCTTCTCCTTGGACTTCGTGGCAGTTAGTTGCCTCCATAGGGCAGGGGTGATAGTTGTCATGTTGCTCTTTTGGACATTGTCCGAATCAAGCTATGGCACACTGTGTTGCCTATAAATAGTAGAGATTAATGAGGGAAAACCTAAACTACCACTACCTTTACTAGCGCATTTATAGGAATCATCCATAATGAGATTATCGACGTTGATATTGCATCGTATGATGATAAAATACAATAAGGCCATCCTCTCCTCTGAGACAGTCTCGTTATGGGTGGTTGGTATAAGATTTGCTTTCAAGAAATGGTTCCACCCCTTTGGCTGTGACTTCAGTGCCAGTCGCTTCACCGTCCGATGACATTTTGATGACACGTTCTATTTGGTGCCAGGCTTGCATAAATCTTTCAACAGCATTTGCCTCTTGGCAGCTTCCATTTATTCAACAAACTCATAGTGCTATTCTCCCTCTCCATCCAATTTAAACATATTATTAATATATCCTTCATCAAATCTAACACACGTACCTCACACGAACAAGAAAGACGAATTTATGGTCATGAGGTGGGCATAAAACTCTAAAAAAAATATTGGAATGGACTTCCCCAGTTTTCTGGCAAAATACCACTTGTGCTTTTTGACCACCGCAATAAACTCTGGTGAATAACCTAAGTTGGGTTCGTCTTTGAACTCGAAGCCTTTTTTATAGTAAAAGGTTCTTGCAGCAAAGTTTTCTTTATACTTTTTTTTTTATTTCTTTATTGAAGAAGATCTTGAACGGTGTCGAAGAAGATGCCATAGAAAATCTTTTAAGGGAATCGAAAAAATTTGTAGAAATAGAAGAGTTTGATTCTTGCTTTCTTGTTCGTGAGAGAAGATGAAGGGAGAGTGTAAAATTTTAGCTAAGGCAAGGTTGGGGTTTAAGTAGAGGGAAAAGAAATGGTTGAATGTTTTAATGGGGATGTTTAAATTGGTCAATTCAAATAAGGATAATGATGAAGAAGTGATAGTTAGGCATGTTTAGGGAAGGGGAATAATGATGGGTTAAAGGGTAAAGAAATAAGACGGCACGAGAAAGGTTTTTATGGTAAAAAGATTGGGTTGAAATTTAAATTTAAATTTTTACCCTAGGCTACTAGGTTTAAATCCTCCACTTAGCTAGAATTTTCACTCTTCTTGGGCCTAACTCGCTCAAGTCCAATTGATGCATAATGTTTTAACTCTCAATGCCAGCTCTTGCCTTGGCATTCAGCTTGGAAACAAATCCTGCACTTATTCAAAGAAATTATTTCAAAATAGAAAAAGAAGATAAAAATAAAATAACAGAAAGAAAATAATAATTGAATCAAATACTAAAAAATCAAAGAAAAATATCTAATCTACTATAAACATACATCAAATGATGATGGTGGGGTTTATTGAATTTTTGCCAGGAGAATAACCTCCTTAGGATTCTTTTGATTACCTTCTAGATAATGTTTCAACCTTTGTCTGTTTACCTTAAAAGTTGTTCCCTGTTCAAATCCTTGATGTCAACTGCTCCATGAGCATATAGCTTGACAACTTCGAAGGGACCCAACCATCTAGACTTAGAAATAACTTTAACCTATAGTTAAATAACAACACTCTTTGGCCGGCTTCAAACTGCCTTGGCAATATTCTGTATTCATGCCACCTTTTTGTTCTCTCATTGTAAAGTATGGTATTCTCGTAGGCTTGCATTATAAATTCCTCCAATTTATTCAGGTATAATAAATGCTTCATACTAGTAGCCCTCCATTCCATATTAAACTTTTTGGCTGCCCAATAAGCTCGATGTTCCAACTTCACTAGCAAGTGACATGCCTTCCCAAAAACAAGCTTGTAAGGGGAGGTTCGCAACAGAGTCTTTAAAGCGATTTTGTAAGCCCAAGAGAGTCATCTAGTCTCAAGGACCAGTCTTTCCTTGTTGGGTTCTCAATCTTCTCTAAAATGTTCTTAATCTCCTTATTTAGGATCTCCTCTTGGCCATTTGTTTGGGGATAGTAGGTCGTGGAAATTCTTTGCTGGATTCCATACATGCAAAGAGCTTTAAAAATTAAATTACATTTAAAGTGTGTGCTTTCATCATGTATGATAGCTTTGGGGGCACCGAATCTAGTAAAAATATGCTTGTGCATGAACTTGGCAACAACCTGGGCATCGTCTATTGGTAAAGCAACAGCTTCAACCCATTTTGAAACGTAATCAATAGCCACAAGGATATATAGGTTACCAAATGATGGGGGAAAGAAACCCATGAAGTCTATTCCTCACACGTCAAACAACTCTACTGGCATAATATTTTGAAGTGGCAATTGATGTGTACTGGAGATGTTACCCATCCGTTGGCATCAATTACATGCCTTAGCAAAATAATGGGCGTCATTGAACAGCGTATGTCAAAATAATCCTAACTACATCACTTTGGTCGTGGTCTTTATCCCAGCAAAGTGGCTTCCATACGGTGTTGCGTAGCATAATTGTAGTATATTGTGCTATTCATCTCCTGGCACACACTAACGTATCCCTTGATCAGCATATTGCTTGAACAAAATTGGCTCGCCACATTAATATTGTTGAACATCTCTCAGAAATAGTTTTCTGGCAGTACTTTCCAAATTCGATGGCAAAATATTTCTTACTAGGTAGTTAACTATGTCTGTGTACCATGGCATAGAATCAGCTGCAGGTAAATACTCATCTGAGAATTCATCCCTTATGACAGCAGCTCTATGATCATCAAGGTGATGCTCTAGTCGTGATAGGTGGTCAACTACCAAGTTCTTATTCCACTTCTTATCTCAAATTTTGGGATCAAATTCTTGCAACAAGAATGTCCATTGGATCAGTCTGGGTTTGGCATCCTTCTTTGCTAAGAGATATTTCTATGTCGAATGGTCATGTACACCACAACTTTATTACCTACCAAGTATGATCTGAACTCGTCAAATGCAAAGACAACCGCGAGAAATTTTTTCTCGGTTGTGATGTAGTTTAGTTGGGCTTCATTCAATGTTCAACTAGCATAATAGATGGTATGGAAAATTTTTCCACGCCTCTAACCCAACACAGCTCTAACGACATAGTCACTAGCATGGCATATAAGTTTGAATGTCTCATTCCAATCTGATGCCACAACTATCGGGGCATTAATTAACCTCTCTTTAAGTTCCTGAAACGCTTGTAAATAAACATCATCAAATGCAAAAGCGGTATTTTGTTCCAAAAGCAAGCTTAAGTGTTTAGAAAATTTTGAGAAATCTTTAATAAAACGACGATAAAAACCCGCATGTCCCAAAAAGCTCCTGATACCTTTTACGCTTGTAGAAGGTGACAATTGCTTGATTACATATACTTTTGCTTTGTCTACTTCTAAGCCCCTCTTGGTCACTTTGTGTCCGAAAACTGTCTTCTTTCACCATAAGTTACCATTTTTCCCAGTTCAAGACCATGTTAGTCTTAATACATCTATTCAAAACAAGTTCCAAACTCTGAAGGCATTCCTCGAAAGTTTTGCCAAACATCGAGAAGTTATCCTTGAAAACTTCTAGATTGTTCTTGATCATGTTAGAGAAAATCGACATCATGCAATATAGAAACGTTGTTGGAGCATTACACAATTCAAAGGGCATTCTTCTAAAAGAGAATATCCCATATGGACAAGTGAACGTGGTTTTGTCATAATCTTCCAGAACGATGTACCATCTAGAAAGAAATAAAATGCCTTACCTGCCAATCTATCCAATATCTGATCAATAAAGGGCAGTGGAAAACGGTCTTTCATAGAGGCATTATTTAACTTCTTGTAATCCATGCACACTCTCCGACCTGTAATAGTTCTGGAGGGAATCAACTCATATTTGCTATTTTGTACCACAGTCATTTCACCCTTCTTTGGCACGTATTGCACTAGGCTGACCCACGAGCTATCAAAAATAGGATAAATTATCCTGACATCTAGCCACTTGATAACTTCTTTCTTAACTACCTCTTTCATGCTCAGGTTTAGTCTTCTCTAGCATTCGATTGTTTTTCCATGATAATCCTCCAAAATGATTTTATGCATGCAAATAGTTGGGCTTATTCCTCAGATATCAGCCAAGGTCTATCTTAAACCTCGCTTATAATTGCTTAATATTTCTAGTAATTTTTCCTCCCGGTCATTAGTGAGATCAGCAGCAATGATCACCGGTAAAGTTGAGTTATTACCTAAATAAACATATTTAAGGCGGTCTAGCAAAGGTTTCAGCTCAAATTCTAGTGGCTCCTTAATAGATGGTTTGGGTTCCTTGATTTCTTTGCCAGCCAACTCTAATGGATCTGGCTATTCAAAATAACTCACAACTTTATCCTCTAAGGTTGGTCATTTAGGTTCTTCACTCATCTCAACTTCATCATCCAATTCTTTGGCATCATCATCTGGGTCTTGACAAATCCCTGCCATGTATACATTAAAAATAGACTTCATCATCTCGTCAGCTTGGCATTTCTCAGGTTCATCTGCGCATTTAAGAGCTTGAAACACATTAAATGTAACATGTTGGTCATTCATGTGCATTATAAGTTCACTTTTATGAACATCAATTAAGGCTCTACTTGTGGCAAGGAATAGTCTACCCAATATAATTGGGACATTAACATCTTCCTTATAATCTAAAAATGATAAAATCAGCTGAAAACATAAAATTGTCTACCTTCACCAACACATCCTCAATCTTACCCTTAGGATGTGCAAAAGATCGATCTTCCAGCTAAAGTGTTACCGTGGTACGCCTTGCTTCTATTCAAAGCTCTCTAAAAACTGACATTGGCATCAAATTGATGCTGGCTCTCAGGTCACACATTGACTTTCCTATGAATCTATTGCTAATGGTATAGTGAAACTTCTCGGATCTTTTAGCTTTGGTGGTAATCGATTGAGTATCATTGCATTGCATCCCTCAATAAAAGTTACGGTCTCGAAATCACCCAATTTCCTCTTCTTGGACAAGATGTCCTTCATGAATTTGACATAGTTGGGCATTTTCTCGAGAGCTTCCACTAATGGTATATTTATTTACAATTGTTTAAGAACTTCCAAGAAGCGCTTAAACTGTTGGTCTTGCTTGTGCTTCTAGAGCCTTTGTGGAAAAGGTGGAGGTGGATAGGCGTATGCTGGCTCTGCTAGCTTTGCCAAGGTTTTGGTGGCATCCGAATGAGGTTTGGCATTGCTCGTAATTGCTTTTTTCTTCTTTGCTTCTTTAGTCTCATCTACTGGCACCTTTTCTTCATCCTGAAAATTAATTGGGTGCTTGACAGGTGTCTCATCCTCATATTGCTTGTCACTCCAAAGAGTTACTGCTTTGCATTGTTCATTGCCCTTATACCGAGCATATTCCGTATTGCTTGGCAAAGTTCCCTAGGGTCTATTGTTGAGTGCATTGGCAATCTATACGATCTGAACTTCCAAGTTCCGCATAGATGCTGGCAAACTCTGGATAGTTGCATCATTTCGCACAATGTACTCTGTCAATGTCCGTTGGGTAGTTCTTTGTCTTGCATAAAAACTGTTGTGTGCTTTTTGCGGCATTACATTCAGGTTGAAACCTTGTTGCGCAACGTTATTATGGCGTTGGACATTAATTTGATTGCCTCCGTGGTTTGCCCAAGATAGGTTCGAGTGTTGCTTCCAACCTGCATTATAAGTATTTGAATTTGGATTATAATTACGACTGAAATTACCAACAACATTTACCGAGTCAGGGTTTGCTAGACAATCTTCCATACCATGATAACAAGTTAACAACACTGAAACATACAAGTGTATATTGAGTATATATAATATATATAATTATTTCGAATCTATTCACGAGCTTTTCGAGCCGAGCTTGAGTTAGCTTGGCTCGGCTTGTTAACGTCTCGAGCTGAGCACGAGCTCGAGTCGAGTTCACTTGAACCGAGCTTTAACCGAGCCGAGCCCGAGTAACTTGCTAGCCGGTCAGAGGCATTATCTCCCCTACTTCCGCATAAGACTTCTTTTCCTTAAATTTATAGAAAACTTTATTATATATTATATATAAATTTATTACCATTCCACCTTTATTCGCAAGTTAACGAGTTCAATTTAAAACATTGACTACCGTAAATTTGGTATATCTTAAGAAAATACAAAAAAAAAACTGATTGCAAGGATATTTGAAAGGTATAGAACTCATATATTAAGAAAATACAAAGAAAGAAACTGATGATATTCATCCTAGTAAATTCGGGTTCAAGAAGTTTTACCTGCAATACATGTATATTATTAAAGAGTTAATAAAAGAATACCTTATAATCAACTTAAAAGTATTCAAAAAATAGTTTTACTTAATTTCAATTTCTCTCGTGACTGAGCAAGCACATTTAGCCATATAGCCAAACTGTTTATTTTTGTTCCTTTCTATTTCTTTAGGTTATAAGTTCTAGACCCACTAAGATCACATCCCTTCCTCTAGAGCCCGCTTTCCCTTTCCACTAGGTAAGATTAAAATTTGTAATATATATATATATATATTTCATGACTTTATTATCATTCCCACATAAAAAAGATTAATGATTGTGAGTCAATATTCATTTACCACATCAATTTATAATCATTGCACGCAGAGCTTAAACTACACAGATTCAGCTCTACAAGCAATGCCTCTATCTTCAGCTACCCTTTACCTCATTTGAGTACTGATTTTCAACTGTCGTATACCTAAATGATTAATGATTAATCTGCCAGTATTCATTTCTTTATACCTAAAATAAACAATCAAAATGCAAGCTTAATTCCATCCCATGACATATATGCAAAAATACCAATCATCTTTGGATTTATAATTGATTCACAAATGTTTTAGTTTTAGAGTTTATGAATTTAGTTTAGGGTCTTGATTTAGGTATTTAAGATTAGGGATAGTGGTTAGAATGTAGGATTTATGGTTATAATTTATGTTTTAGAGGTTAAGGTTTATGTTTTAACGTAATACGATGAGAGATTTAGATTTTAACTTATAAACTGTAAATTTAACACCTAAACTCTAAATTTTAACCATTATCCCTAAATTCTAAACCCCTAAACATAAAACCATAAACCCTACACCATAAATTGAATCAATAAACCTTAAAATTAAGATATTTATGAAAATTTTAGTTTTCACTGTACACATCATCTTTTATGGTTTATCGATTTTTTGATGTGGATATTTGGGTAAAAGAACTGTACATGTACTTATATTTTTGTATACATTGCATTTTAGATTTTTATATTTCCAAAATGAATAAAAAAGTCTTTGTGCGTTGAAAATAGAATGAATAGTTTTTTATAATATAATTAAAAAAGTTAATTTTATTAAATGAATTTAATTAAACGGTATGACATCAATTTAAAATGTCTACACTTCTTTGAGTCATATTAAATTAAAAAAAAATCAAAATATTGTCTTTTTTGGTATAATAAAATGATACTTAAATTTTCTTATAAATGTAAGAATTCGACTCCACACAAAGTGAAAGCGGATGAGCATTATTAACCAATTCACTCGACCAATTAAAAGATATCTCGAATTGTTGCCTTTAATAAGTCGTAGAAACCAAAACACAATTTGTACTAAAATATATAGATTTTTCCAATATACCTTTACCGAATTCTTAAGATGTGCAAGAAGTTTTACGCGGTTGAATCGATTCCCTTCATATTGTTGGGTTGCATAGCATTTGGATGCTATTTTTTTTTTATATCTGAATGATACAAATTAATTGACTAAATAGTTTATACCATGACTGGTATGATTTTCTTTAGTCAAGTTGCAAGAGTTTTCGATTAATTTTTTCACAAAGATCTTGAATTAAGTGCCAAATACTAATTATTTATTAACTTCATGACTTAATGGTCAATTGTAAAGGTTTAAGGGGAGAAAACATAAGATAGAAAACTAACCACTAATCCACTCATCTTATTGTATCATACAATATGTAAATATTAATTTGTGCATAAAGTTTGACAATCATTGCCAAGAAAATGTGTGTGCGTCCATCATAACGCCGTGGTGTCGAATTTAATTTTTTTAAAATCGATTAGATTTAGAAACACAAATTTTGGAATATCTAACCAATTATAAGGTGTAAAAACAGAAGAAGATAGTTAGTTGAATACTTGAATTACGGTAGAATAGTAAAGAATTGGACTAACAGATAATTAACCATGTTCCTTCTCGAGTATTAGTTCGCTAATTATTGTATAGCTTAGAAAATAAGTTGACATCCTCCCCTTTCCTTAGGTTGTGAGTACAAGACCCAGAAGGAGCAAACTTTCTCTTCCTCTCCTCTAAGTAGCAATTGTTAAAAAAATAATAACTTGAATTAGCAAGTAGGATACTAGGATCGAGAATAACGAATTGAAGAAATGGTTTTATTCTGATTTTTTTAACGAAATAAGTCCCAAAATCAAATAATTTCGAACAAAAATCCTCAACCCTTTTTAGTGTTATTTTTTATGCTTCGAAACTAAAAAATTAAATCGTAACCATAAGCCCTATCCCTAAACCCAAACCCTAAAAATATACCCTAAACCTAATACTTTAGACCCTAATTATAAGCCTAATCATAAACTCTCATCATAAACCATAAACTTATTTTTTAGTGTTGAGGCAGAAATAGAGGCACCAAAAAAGAATGGCTTAAATGAAAAATAAGTGCTCAAAGTATACAATTTTTGAACTTTAGGTGCCTAAAATATTTTTTTTGTAAAAATAGGAGCCTAAAGTTTCAAAAGTTATAATTCTAGGTGCCCGGCTGTTAAAAAAACCGTTATCCATTTAAAACGCAACACATAGCATGAATATTGATTTTTAAAATTACTTTTGAAAAAAACTTTAATTTTTAAAATCCCGAAATTTATAAAAATGTTCAAATCAGTCCCTAAATCCTAAACCCCCAAATTCTCACCGCTGCCGTCATCCCCGACCACACTCATTCAGACGTCAGACCTAGCCGCCCATTTTTCCCAACTCGTTGTTGCAAAAAAAACGACGAACGGTGTGTCAATCGAACGATTATTTAACGGTCGACGTTCAATGTTCAATTGAGACACCGTTTGTCGGTTTTCGGTGACAGCGAGTGAGGAGAAATGGTCTGCTGGGTTCGGCGACCGAAAGGGTGGGGCCGACAACGGCTTCCTGTGGTGGCAGCGGTGAGGATTTGGGGATTTAGGATTTAAGGATTTGGGGTCTATTTTAGAAAGTTTTAGAATTTCAAGATTTTTTTTGAAAAATTTTAAATTATTAAAAAAATAATTTAAAGAAATAAAAAATGACACGTGTCAATTTTGTATTGGTTAACAATTTTTTTAACGGTAGTTAACAACCGGGCACCTAAAATTATAACTTTTGAAACTTTAGGTACCTATTTTTTTAAAAAAAATAGTTTAGGCACCTAAAATAAAAATGGTATACTTTGGACACTTATTTTTCATATAAACCAAAAAGAATAAACGATTTCTACTCGATAATTTCATCCTATCAAAAGATTAATAATCTCTTGAATACAAGTAACATTTTATGAACTAACTATAAAGATGTAAAAAGAGTGTAGTGTGGTTAGGGTTAAGGAAACACGTAAACGTGGTGATGACGAGATGGATGATGGAATGGTTGAGTAGGGGGCGGGGGATTGCGTAGGAAAATGGGAAGAAGATTATTTAGGGAAAGCTTGGATAGAGCCATATGTCTTTGATTCATCCATCAGCCACTCTCGCCATTCACTCTTTTTATGCATCTACTCACATCATAACACCCCATTTTAGTTCCAATATCGTTTTCATGAGCCAACGCTGGACCCTACATTCTCCTCCCTCCGTCTCTTTGTTCCAATAATTTTCAATTACAACGAGATGATTTTACCCCGAAAAAATCAAGCATCAAATTCAATCCTATATGTGTGACACTATATATAACTTGGTTAAATTATATAGGTCAAGTTTGGAGAATAGAGTTTTAAGATAGAATTAGAAGATTGAACTATATTTAGAAGATTGGTCAGTCAAATCCATTAATTTGATTGTTTGATAAACATATGATTATAACCACAAGTTTGGGTGAATCCTCTAAAATTAAAAAAATTATTACTACGAGCTTTTTGAGTTCAGAGTTTGGATACAGTAGTCGTAAAGACTCATTTGACATTGAGGTTCTACAAGTAACCTAAATTTAAATAACTCACACTTGCATTTTAAGTAAGACATATTATATCATATATTAAAAAATCTAATTATTTATATAATCTAATACATATAGATATTAAATATTGATAACTAATAAACTATTCAAACAAGTATTAAATATAATCATGTGTATATGTTATTTTGCATTCGGCTATCCGTCAATTTTATCAAATATTCTTATACAATTAGTTAATACAATTAACTATTCAAATCAAATAATATAATCCGCTATTAGTTATTAATTAATTACCGAACATGTTCATAATCTCTTTTTTGTGTTTATTAGTAGTCTATACATTAGCTTTTGTAAGCTGCTCACTTTATATAAAGGTGGTGGGTGTGGTGGGTCTTTGCAGGTACACAATTGGTGAAACTAATTTGGATTATGGGTAGGCAGCCTTGCTGTGACAAAGTGGGTGTGAAAAAAGGGCCATGGACGGCCGAGGAAGACAAGAAACTCATCAACTTTATTCTCACCAATGGCCAGTGTTGTTGGCATGCCGTTCCTAAGCTCGCCGGTCTCCGCCGCTGCGGCAAGAGCTGCCGACTTCGATGGACTAATTATCTTCGTCCCGACTTGAAGAGAGGCCTTCTTTCCGAGGCTGAAGAACAGATGGTTATTGACCTTCATTCCCGCTTTGGGAATAGGTAAATTAAACTCTCGTACCCTAACCATGGCACTTTAGAGGTTCAAGTTAGGTTACTGTTCTTTGCTTTTTTTTATAGGTGGTCGAAGATTGCAGCCAGGTTGCCAGGCAGAACCGACAATGAGATCAAGAATCATTGGAACACCCACATCAAGAAAAAGCTTATTAAAATGGGGATCGATCCTACTACTCATGAATCGTTGGACAAAGAAGCAAAGGCCGAAGAAAGCACTGCCCATGCCGATCATTCTGCAGATAATTCGCGGACTACAACAACTGAGAAACGCTCAACTTCGGACGGTTCCAATTTGCTAAACAAAATTTGCAATGATGAATCTTTACTGAGTAGCTTATGGATGGATGATGAATCTACGTTAGTCGATTGTTCGTGGAACAATCTACCAGCAGGAGAAACTTGTAATGACACAAGCTTCCCATCTTGGGAGGAAAACTGCGCATGGTTGCTGAATTTTCAGGATTTTGGTTTTAACGACCTCGGGTTCGATTTCTTAAACGACATTGAATTAAACAATATGCACACGTTCGAGATGGGCGACAAAAGAGTAGCCTGAGGCAGCAAAATTTCATACTAAAGTGTCAAATTAAGATGCATCTATATCTATCTTCCTGTACATTGGAAAGTTGTTGGAACGTCGAAGATAAACCTAGCTTGCTTCTTTAGAGATTTCTCACCTACCACTTCGAAAGTGATATCAACCCTCGTATCCTCAAGATCTCATGTGATATACTTCTCTGGTGCCTTGCAAATATTGTAATCTTTTTTTTTTCTTCCGTGCAAGGCAGGAAAAAGATTATTACTCCAGCCAAATGACCAAAAGATACGATATGGACATAATTAGTAAGCATGATATACATTATGAAAAAAAAATAAAGGCAAAAGAATAGCCACCATGTTGTCATGTAAGTAATCTTGACAATACTTTGTTTTCTTTTTTTTAATTTTAAGTGAAAATGATTTCGATTCAGTTCATTTACAATATACATGCATTTATAATGGAGCTAAATATTAAGTAGAACGATAAGATATATATGTTGTTGTTGGTTATAAGAATGACAAGATATTGCCACACAATATAAGTAAAGTCGGTATGAATCGAGAGGTGTTAGCTAGGAGGTAATCACACTTTTTGGAGATTTTAAATTTTTATATATTTTATTTTTTTGTATTTTATATTGATTATCTAATTTCGTATTTCTTGAAAATTTTAAATTCTCATATAGTTTTAATTAATATAAAAGTTTACACCTCTAACATGAAATAATGCTTTGTTCATGTATAGAGTGATCATTGTATAAATTGAATAAAAATCTTTTGTCATTTTTTGGTGCTCGTATGCCCCATAGTAAAAAAATAGAGTTTATGATTAAGGTTTAAGGTTAGGGTTTAGAAAATTAAGTATAAATATATTTTTTATGGTTTAGGATTTATGATTTATATTTTAAAATTTAAAAAGTTTAAAATTTAATATTTTAATATTGCGCATAAAAAATAAAAAAAGGCAAAAAAAATTATCCGTACAAATTGGAGTAGAGATGAGCTAACAAATGGCGAAGCATTATAACAAATATGGAATAATTTAGTTTTGAGCACTCTCCCATGAATGCTTCCTCTTTTAAGTTTTTATTAAAATACTTTACACCTTGTCACCGTTAATGGGGAGCTTCAGGAAATTAAGAAAATGTTGAAAAGCAGGCTGTCGGCAGCCAATCGCTTTAAGGCCACTTGTAAGCAAGAAATTGATCGTGCCACTTGGCCATTAGCTTTAATTGAATTTTACTGATTGTAATTAGGGTAAGTATTCAATCGAGTTGAATAAAAAAATAATTTATTTGACTTGACAAATTCTATTTGATAATTTAAACTTTATTTAAATTTTTTAGACTCGGGTCGAGTTGTTCAAGTTTCTATTCAAATTTAATTGCAAATGTTTATAATGTTATGATACTAACTAGTTCAAATTTAAATGATTTTTTATAACCATACGCGATATATATATATATATATATACTCAACTCTGTCTTAAAAATCGAACCATTAATTACTAAAGATTTAAAGTTATTTCAGTCTCATTTTCTAACTCAAACTCTATTCAGAATTTTTCTAAGTCAAATTTATAAAATTCGAATTCAGGTCCTCAGGTCCGTTTCTAAGATTTTGGAGACCTAAGGGCGATCCTAAAAATCGGGGCTTTACTAATAAGTATCAACAAAAATTAAATTTTAAGAATAGACAAAATAAATTAATTTACTTCTAAATTATACTTTTTTATTAGACTCGACAAACTTTCTAATAAATACTTCAAATTTCAAATGAAAAACATCAAGATTTTTTTTTCAATATTGTAACAGCCCTTTTTGTCATTTTAGTCACTAAATTAGCCTTATGCCAAAACCTTAGTACTAAATGACTCTTATATAATTTAGTAAAATTTTCGGGGTATTACACAAAAACTCATTTTCTTTCACCATTTACCCTCAATTTATGTTTCTCTACTTAACTCAAGCATTCTCACTTTAAGGTTTCCATGGAATTTGGGGGTTTTTCATAACTCAATTAAAAGCCTTTAATATTATACTCATCATGAAGATAAAGTGATAGGGAATATTTTTGTATTTCACAAGGCAATCCAAAATCTAGGTAGAAATTAAGAAAATTAAAGAATAAAATTTGAAACTCTTACCTCTATTTTCTTCTCTTGTTGCCATCTACCATGGGAGAATCTCATCCTTTTCTCAATATAAATAAGCCTCATCCAATTTTTATTCAACTTTAAATAATAATCACACATCTCACCTTAAAACTAATGGCTAGAATTTAACATGAGAATTCTCATCCTATCCAAAGGTTAGTATTTATCCTAGACAAAATCTCATAACTTTTGGGTAATATAATTTATTAAAGAGTTCAACTCTTCCCTTATTTTCACTTTAGACTTATGAACTTCATTTCTTTAATGTTCATCCTTATTCTCTCACAATCACAATTTCCATGAATTAATCCTTAACCTAATAATACCCATACTTTGATCCAAGATCCGAATTACTAACCCAAAATTTGGGTTGTTACACAAATTCTCAAATTTTATTTTCTTGCGTAAAAATATATTCTTCTTGTATGAAATCGATCCATTTTTTAGAGTTAGAACTTTTTATGGCCTGATGACAAATGATTGAATCATTTTCTATCATTCTATCGTTATCCTTATTTTCTTTTGAAGAAATATTATACAATAACCTGAAAAAGTATTTTTCATTTCTTTCAAGGACCTCTTTAATGACACTTGTTTTTGAGGTTGTTGAGTTTGTTCTTCTAACAATTATCTCGTCTTGAATGGGGAGTTGTTCAACATTGTCTTGTTGATATATTATGTTCACTTCTTGATCAATTGTAACACCCTAAAATCGAGTCCGGTAATTTTTTTCGAGCCTGACTACTGGATAATATTTTATAATGATTGAGTTTCGACTTTTAATGTTGAAATTTATGTATAATTAATTTATTTTTATTCAATTTAAATGATGGCTTGCAAATTTAATTAGAAATTATAAGTGGTAATTGAAAGTTTGCGGACCAAATTGAATTAAGTTCAAATATGAGAATTTGCATGTGATATTTCACCATATAAAAAATTGATGGTTTAATTGTCAATTTGGCATGATAGGTGTCATTTGATTAAACAATATTAGTGGCCAAATTGGTGATTAAGCGTGGAATTAAAAATTAAAGAAAAAAGAAATTGAAAGACAACATGTAACGACCCGAATTTCCGAGTCAATGCTTGGGCGATGACCCGGCTTATAGACCCTCGTGTTTGTTGGGGTATCGTATCTTTTGGGTCAATTTTGTCCTTATCGGGTGAGAATTGAGCTTCATGGGCTTGAGTTGTGAGCAATTTGTGAATGGGGAAGAAACTACTAGGTTTTAAGTTACATTTTTACCATTTTTCAAATAAAAGGTTGATCACTATTTATTTTGTCTTTCATTTGGGAAAAGGGGGAATATAGTAATATCACCACCCTTTCATCGTCTTCTTCTTTTCTATCAACTCCTCCAAACCCTCATCTACCAAAGCTTAAAAACCAAATCTTTACCTTCTAAACTTTGATTCCAGGATTGTGAGTGAAGAAAAAGTTGATCACCTCCTCAAGAGCTTAATGAAAAGTACATTTTTATAGTAAGAAGGCAAGGAAAGGTGTTTTGGTAGTTCTTACAAGCTTGAGTTAGAGAAAGAAGATTGAAGGGTTAGCTTGGAAGCTTGATTTCGGTTTTATTTGCTAAGGTCAGTACTTTTCTGACTCTTTTGATTCCTGAATATTTTAAAGTAATTGTCTCGCTTGATTTGTAGATTTGGGTGTTAAGGTAATTTGAAACCGCTTTAATGGTGAATTTTGGGTTAGTGGTTAATAATGTGTAAAAAATGGCAACAAATCACCCTAATTAACTCCCATAATATGTAAGGTTAATTTAAAGGGTTAAAGATTACGTTTTGGAGGCTTGGGAAGTGATTTCCCGAGCCTTGAAAGCCGTTTCTGGGCTTCGGTATCGGTATATGGGGACCCCATACTAAATTCCTTGTTATATTTGATGATCGAAGGCAAATTTACAGGGGTATCGATACGCCCTAGGTGGATATTGATACCCATTGTTCTATTAAAATTTTAGTAGCATAAACTGGTATCGATACCAGGAGATGGGTATCGATACCAAGGGTATTGAAATGAGCAAGGGTGTCGATACTCGATACCAGTGGTATCGATACCAGAATATGGGTATCGATACCCACTGTACAATCTGTCCAAAAATGTCAACTTCCACCTGGAGGGCTGAAAAATTATACCATTCAATCCAATAGACCCCTAGTGGCCTAAAATGGTTTGTAAAACTGAGAAACTGAGGTTTAACCTTTATAGATGAGAATTACGTGTAATAACTTGATATAATTGAGATGGTTAACATTATGCCTTGGGGTATTTGCTGGACGGCTTGGCTTGGTTCCACTTACCTCTTGGTGAGGTGTATAAATACTCGGGGAGCATATGTTATTGTATGTTGTGATAAAGGTATTTATAATTTTGATCTTTCCTCTACGTTGATACTCGTTTTATGCTTACATAAGGTTTCTGAAGAGTGTTCAATATGGTCAATGGTGAAAATAATCCATGTCGAAACGGAAATAAGGTTACTTACACTTGGTGGATGGATTTTCTCATGGAATTGCCCATTTAGATCAAATGCGAAAAGAAAATGGTTAATTTGGAAATGAAACTTGCACATATATTATAGGTAAACTTTTGATACATAGGCTGTGTAAAATTAATTTTACACAAACCTGCATATTTATATTATAAAACTCAAATTTTAAATTCTTAATCCTAACCCTAAAAAACTAAACCCTAAATCTTATACCTTATACCCTAAATTCTAAACACTAACATTAAATTCCAAATCCCTAAACTCTAAACCCTAAACTACACCCCTTAAACTAACGGCTTGTGTATTGAAGCTTTTTTCGTATAATATATATGCTATTACAATATTATATAAGGAATTTTAATGAAAAAATAGCTTTATGCATTCCTATTTTTGTACAAAATTCAGGCTTAAAAGACAAAAGAAATGAAAAGAATGACAAATCACATTGAACCATCTTCAAAGAAAAAGCATTAAATAGGACAAGTTTCACTACATGCAACACAAAACTCTAAAGAACATCATAAGGCAACCAAAACCAATTGTCTTTAAGAAGAGCAACAACCAGAACTCTGATTCACAGGCTTTCCTCGAATCTGCACCGCTGGAGGTTTCGCATTGTCCATGGTCGGTTGGCATGCCATCCTGCAAACGAAGTTAAAGAGATAAGGACCAATAAACTCGAAAAATGAGAGCCAATCTCACATATATATTGTGTGTGTGCGTGCGCGCCCACCTATTCTTGATTGAAGTAGTCATGGCCATGAAAGCGTCTTCGACGTTAGTGGCATTCTTAGCACTTGCTTCCAAGAAAGGAATCCCAATTTCATCTGCAAAAGCCTGTAAAAAGAATGAAATACGAGTCGCGAACGATATGTCAATCTCGATATGTTTGAGCTGTCTACCTTAGCTGTCTCGTAGGAGACAACTTTTCTGGATGTTAAGTCACACTTGTTCCCAACTAAAACCTTGTTCACATTCTCACTGGCGTGACGGCCAATTTCAATTAGCCATTGCTTGACATTGTTGAAACTCTCTTCGTCTGTCACATCGTAAACAATCTGTCGATAAAGTAAGCAACATAAATTTTAATCATGCATCAAGAAGGAAAAGCACAGATAAAACACGAAATATGCTAGTTACGATGATTCCGTGCGCCCCACGATAGTAGCTGCTAGTGATTGTCCTAAAACGTTCTTGGCCAGCAGTGTCCCACTCCATATTCAGAAACAAGCAAGAAAAAGAAAACAGCAATCAATAATGATCAAAAGAAAATATAGAGTCATGCAGCTTTTTAACTGCAAAAAACATTTCACTATATCCAAATGCAAAGAAAAAATAAACAAAAAGGTCTGAAATTAAAATTGACTAGAACTATGAGAATGAACACATTATGCATTCCAAATAAGTAAATCGGTATAATCAAACCTCAATTTAACCAGCTAATTTGAAGACTTACAATTTGGAGTTTGATGGTTTTCCCATCCTGTTCCACAGTACGGATTTTCTGCATATTGGAATACAATTCAACATTAGTTTACCATTCAAATGCTTAAAATAAACATACCAATCATATACAAATACTGAGACAATACTTACGAAATCAACACCAATGGTACTGATGTAAGTTTCCAGATATGAATCATCCTGGTTCCCAAAAATTAAAGAAAAATGAATTTAGAAGCCTTAACTTGTACTTTCGTATATAATTCATGAAGCTAAAGCAAAAGCATGAAAATCAAAGAGGAGGCCAAGAACTCACAGCAAACCTCAAGAGTAAACATGATTTCCCAACACCAGAATCTCCAATAAGCAGAAGTTTAAACAGATAATCACTGCCATTAGCACAAACGAACAATATTCAGAATATTGAAAGGAAAAAACAACAAAATTTCGACCTATAAGCATATATTCAATCAAAAGCTCATGAAGCAATCGAGATTTCAATTTTAGTTCCCAAAAATGACTGTAGAATATCAGCATTCATTCAATACTAACTTGATTATTACTTGCCATCTTTTAGCCTAAATTTATTTTAAAAAAGGTTAAAATTTCTCAAAGAAACCACTTGCATAAAATCATAAATTGTGTTCGCTGTGGATTGGATGTTGCGACCTCACTTTTGCCCAGCCGCTTTCAAACCTTTAATACTCTCCTGGTTGAGTCTTTGTGAAGGTCTCGAGTGGTATATTCGGCATGTGCCTAGAGATTGCAACACTTAAGCAGACAATTTGGCTAAAAAGGGGATTTCACGCTTGGAAGATTTGTGTTGCTTCATGCCGGATTGAAATTTTGGACACGAGGCTCACGGCGTTTATAGGTGGTTATTAGTTCTAATATGCCTCGGTTCATGGCCTATATTCTTCAATGTATTTCTAACAACATTGATACATTGCACTCTTTTTTCTCTAATTTAGGTTAGGAATATTATTTAACAGAGGCACATATTCCATGTCGTAAGGTTTTAGCAATTCCAATAACATGGCTATCCTTTCAAAAAAAAATTGTAGACAATAATTAAACTACCTTGCAATGCTAATAAATTAACAAACAGAACTGAAACAAAACCAATCGGAAACATTAATTCGATGAAAAATGGTTGATTGAACATAAACTCAAACACAAAATTAAAGATTTTCTAAGATTAAAGAAAAAATTGGAGCTTACTATTCGGGAATCATGACGGCGACGAGTTAGAATTACCGAATGGAGAGTTGAGAAATTCAGATCGTCGCTTGAGAAAGAACGATTAAAGTGAAATTGTGTTACCGTGTGAGATGGAAGGAGAAATCGAACAAGCCAATCAAAACTGTATGAGTTGGAATTGTTGATATTTAATAAAGAAATTAAGCCATATTTTTTTTAATTTTTAAATTTTAATCGATGGATTATAAATTTGAAATTTCTCACGCCATGTGTTGTACACTTTGTTAGATCAAATGGATTACTTGCTAAAGCATTCCGGTTAAGCATTAAATCAAGTCGAGTAGAAAAATTCGAGTTAGTCAAGTTTATTATTCTTATTTTATAGCTCAATTTTTATTTGAATTTTTTATTCGAGTCGAGTTTATGAAATTCGAGTCAAGTTAAGTCGAGTTGTTCAATTTTCTGTTCAAATTTAATTGTAAATATTTATAATGTTAGGGTAGTGATTGATTTCAATTTAAATGACTTTCTATAACCATATACGATATACATATAAATTTCTTCATATTCTTTCGTATGTGATACATCATACATGTATCAAGCTAAGTTGTGAGACTCAACTCGAACTTGAAAATTAATCCACTAATTACTAAAAATTTCAAGTTACTCGACTTCTTATTTTATAACTCAAACTTTATTTGACCTTTTCTCGATTCGAGTCGAAAAATTTAATTTTTTTCAAGTCGAGTTTTGCTCACTCATACCAAATTGTTGTCTAAATTCAATTTTTTTCGAGTCGAGTTTTGCTCACTCAATCTAAATAAACTCACGCACACTTGCATACTAAACTTCTCGAACATGGGCCACCTAGGGATACACGTCACCGTCACCATTTACCATCGGGATCACTCATTAAATTCAACTATGGTCTAAGTTCTAAATTAACTACTAAAGTTCAAAGCATTATAGTAAAGTATTTGAATTATCAATATTGTATCGCTCGGGTCTTTCCATTAGTTTAACTTCAATTTAAGTGTTGAGATGTTTGAACATAAAATGGAACATATATAAAATATATGAATCAAATTATAAATATATTTGATATAATTTGTTAAGAAAATACAATGTCAATAAATTTTGGTCCAAACTAATAATCAGGTTAATGGAAGACCTTATTGATAAAATATTGACTTTTTTTTTTAGAAAATAAACATTTACTAATAAGAACAAGGATGAGTCTAGAACGGGCGACGCATACCGATGTATACCATTAATGCAATACACTATCATACACAATTAAATTTTTAATGATTTTTAAATTATTATTAAAAATTTCAAAGATTGAATATTTAATTAAAATTATTTTAAAATAAAATTAGAATTTTAATTTAATAAACCATTCATATTTGTTTTATAATATTTTTTAATTAAAATATTCGAATCAAATCATTTATCATCCATAAACCCTAGCCTCAACCCTAAAACTTTTCTTCTAATCTTCACTGCCGCTAATAGTTTCAGATCTTTGGCGATCACAAGAAGGGAAGCAATAGCGACATCATCCTATGCGGCTGCAATGACTCGATCTGGGAGAGAGAAAATAGCCGTTGAAGATGTTTAATTTTCTGTTAAGATGGTTTATTTTATATTTAATTAAATAAGGTTGTAAAAACTTTAATGATACGGTGCGTTTTATGCTTGTTTGACAGTAGGGCCAAACGTTGTCATTTGGGTGAGCTAGGGATTATATTGCATGTTGGTGTGGTAGTGATCCTTATCGAGATTTTGAACCTTATCTTGTCTCTCTCAAATTTTAGAAATTCTATTGTCTCCCTTTGCTCTATTTTCTATTGTCTCCTTTTGTTCTATTTTTTTATTTGTTACTTGAAATTGTGGATCTTTAGCTTCATCTATTACAAGGGTATCAGAGTTTCAACGATCAGAGCTATGGTAGAAACATGAAGTCAGACGAGTTAAACAGCTATCTGGCAGCTTGAATTGGAGAGATTGCAAACCGAGATCACCAAACTGGATGAAAAGACTGACACTAAGCTGGCTGAGTTCAAATTTCAGTTGATGGCTGATTTTAAGAAGATGTTGGATGAGTCGATTGGGAAGGTACTGGACTCAGTGACTAAGGGTGTCATAGTTCCGGGGGTGTTGGGATCCAATCATCTAAGGCAGGAATATTTCAAGCTAAAGGGACCCAAAACGATGTGGTTCCAGTTATTGTGATAAATGATGAGAGAGCTCAAATCAGTCAGAGAGACGAGCAAACCTAAACTGAAAATTTTGCATATAAGTTGATGTGCCTCAAATTTGATGGTTCTGATTTCAAGGGATGATTATCCAAGGTGGAACAGTACTTTGAGGCAGAGCATGTTTCAGAAATGGCAAGAGTAAGGATGGTGATGTTGCACTTGGAAGGGAAAGCATTACAATGGCATCAATTTGTGACTAAGAACAATGTTGAGCTGAACCAGATTACTTGGGAACAATATTTGGTGTAGATGAAAGAGAGGTTTGCCCTAGGAGGATTCGAGGACCTATTTTCAGACCTGGTGGGATTAAGACAAACAGAGTCAGTGGAGAAGTACTATAAGGACTTCATTGACTTGTTGAATTAGATAAATCTTTCAGATGATTATGTTTTAAGCTTGTTTAAGACTTATTTGCGACTAAAAATTAGTTAATATGTTCAACTGTTAAAACTTAAGTGACTGTCCGAGGCATTTTATATGGAAAAACATTTAGAATGTATATTTTTCTGGCCAAAAGAAGTCATACTTAGGCCATAGTAGATCCATAACCACATTTGTATTATCTATTACATCTCGAACTACTAATTTTGAATTTAAATGAGCATTTAGTGGAGTGAACTCTTCTGTTCCTTCACTAATATCCAGGAATGTCACTCTTAATGGGCTTAGTTCAGAACCCTCAAGGGCTCCAGGGAATAGTGACCCTAAAAAAAATGGGAAAATGTTATCAACTGTAGAAATGATAAAATAAGAAGGAAGGGTTTATATTTTTGGTGTGCTGCCAAATATACACCTGGGCACAAATGCCAAAGGTCTCAGTTGTATCAGACAGTGGTGGAAGAAATTAAGGAATAAAGAGACCAATAGGAGTTCCTGAACTGTGAAGACACCGATGAGGTGATACTTGCTGAAGGGTCCAAGACAGAAGCTCCAGTTTTGTCTTTGCAAGCTACGTGGGGAGCAGCACACTGGGACACTATGAAGTTGCAAGTTGATAACTGTGTAAAAGTACTATTTTTCCTACTTTTTTTACTCACATTATTATTAAACTTAAGCTCATTTTAATTGCATTTATAGTCATTCATGCATAAGTTTGTAGTTTCCTAGTTCAATGTGCTTGGCCATGAATTTATTACTTTTTGTAGAAAAATGCTGCTCTTTTGCTCGTTTGTGTGCAGGACGAATTGCCGAGCCAATTGCCGAAATCTGCCATGGCGTTGAAGGGATCAAAGAGGTTAGGATCTCCAACCGCCCAATTCAAATTCAAATGCAAAGGATAAATCCCCAATTTTTATTTGTCAGCTACATTATCTCCCACATTTGAAATTCAAAATGGAAGCCCTATCTCCACCAAATTCTCACGCAACAAACTCTCTTCCACATCTATTTAAAGGGGTCGAAACACATGAAGAGAGGAGAGAAAATTGGGGGAAATCGAATCGAGAGAGAGATCAAGGGGAAAGCTGATCGTGGGAGTGATTGGATTGAGGAGTTCATCTCCTCTCTTCTTTCTTAGTTTGTAACCGCACATCATCCACCATGTTTGGGGAATTTTCCTTCGTATTTTCTTTCCACCCAACCATGAACTAAATTAGATGGTTTGGGTTATTAGGTTTTGAGAGGATTTTATATGGATGATTTGATTTCAGTTTCAGGTTAAATGCACAATGTTGATTCAATTCTTGTTCTTGCAAATTGAGTAGTTTATAGATAAACACTTGAGTGAGAATCATTTGTTGAAACTCAAATCCCTAAATCGGTGACAGCACAAGGGAGAGCGAGATCAATGAAGGATTCGTGAGAATGAATCATTCTAATGAAGTGACAGCCATTGGAGGTTCCTCAACCGAGTTGATTTCCTAACATTACGAGAGTTGATGGAGATCAACGGACTGAATTGAATCTGGGTTTCCTAACATTGCGAGAGTTGAAGGAAATCAATTCCCTCTTGAACCAAGTTTTCGGAAAATGACAAAGTGAAGGAGCTTGGCGACGGGGAGAATTTCAATCGGCTAACAAGAGTTCAAGGAAAGACGGTGTTCATTCTTGGTAAAGTAGCATGTGACAGACATATCACCAAGATTTGTGCAAGCCCTTCAAGTTAGAAATAACGTGAAGGCAGTGAAGAACACTCTACCGAACATTGGAGACACAATTGGCTTGCCACGGCATCTCACTTTCCGCAACAATTAACTTGCCATGGCAACCATTTGCCGAGAAAGGTCATACTCTGACTCAACCACTTGCGATTGCATTTCACTGGTCACGGAGAGTCATACTTCCAGCAAACTACTTGCCTAGGAAATTACTTGTCACGGCAATCTACTTGCCTCAGCATTTTACTTGCCTCCGGCATTCAACTTGCCAAAGCAACTTATCCGGCATACTCTCAATCCTAATAATCCAACCAACTCTCTCATTGATTACTTCATTTCCTTTTCAATCTTTAGTTATTGGTTTTATTTTTCTATCACCATATATCATCACAACTATTCTCTTATTTTAGTGCAAGGAGTTAAGAGTCCAAGTCCTTCAAACTAGTCCATGTGGAGACGATACTCTATATTCATCACTTTATTACTTGCGACGCGTTCGCTTTCACATTTACGTAGCACTCAAAATACGCAACAAGTTTTTGGCACCATTGCCGGGGACTGGCAATTGTGACTTTACCTTTAATTTCTTGCATTATTTTTTTCTTTTTTTCTTTTGTTATTTGTTTCAAGTGGCTAACACCCTTTGGTTTTGCTTCTGTGTATGACCAGGGCAAAACCAACAACACAAGACTATACACTTGAACCTGAGATTGAACGTGTACTCCGTAAGAGAAGAAGAGAATTATGCACAATTATGGCAGATCCAATTGCCAATGGCAATTAGAATACCGCGGCAAGAGGTAATACAGTCGTGCAGATCAACTAGTTCAAGTACGAAATAGACCCATTCGAGATCACTTACTACCAGACCTTGGTAATCTCAATCCAAGAGTTGCTACTCCTGAGATTAAAGCTGCAAACTTTAAATTGAAGCCCGTAATGTTCAATATGCTAAATTCAATTGGGCAATTTGGTGGCTCAGTAAACGAAGATGCCAGGCAACATCTAAGATCTTTCTTAGAGGATTGTGATTCTTTCAAACAGTAAGAAGTCCATGAGGATGTCCTTAGACTTAGACTTTTCCCTATTCACTGAGGGATAGGGCAAGAACATGGTTCAACAGCATATCATCGGGCACTCTAGAATCTTGGACAGATATATGCCGAAGTTTTATTGTCATGTACAATTCTACTAGCATGGCAGATAAATTGTGTAATGATATCAATTCTTTCCATCAAGCAGATGATGAATCTATTTATGAGGCTTGGGATCGTTACAAAGAGCTTATTTGTAAGTGTCTCATGCACGAATTTTGAGAATAGATGCAAGTAGTTATATTCTACAATGGAGTCAACGCACCAACTAGGATGATGCTAGATGCCTCGGCAAATGGAACACTCCTAGATAAATCACCAGAGGAAGCGTTTGAGATTCTTAATAGACTTGCCAACAATGAATATCAATTTCCAACCGCTAGGAGAGGACAGGCAAGGCGATAAGCCACAACAATTGAGCTTGATTCAACTGATGCCATCTCAACACAATTAGCCACATTAACCAATATGGTTAAAAATCTGTAGCGTCCCAGCAACACACAGGAGGTAAAGGTAGTAGATTCATCTTGTGATTTTTGTAATGATAACCATGATTCTTTTGAGTGTCCACAGAACCCAGAAACCAGTTTTTATGTTGAAAACTATAATAGAAACAACAATCCATATTCTAACACATATAATCTGGGATAAAAGCGGCATCCAAACTTCTCCTGGAATAATCATAATGGCTACAACAATACATCTCGATAGAATACTGAAGTAGGATTCCAACAGAACATGACACGGCAACAAAATCAATTACCACAACAACAATCAACTGCTAGTTCTTTGGAAATCACTCTCAATGCTTTTATGCTTAAAACTAAATCTTATATGGCTAAAACTAGCAATTTCATGAAAAAGACTAACTCTTTTATGAACAGGACAGAAATTCGGATATAGAGTCAAGAAGCAGCAATTAAGTCTTTAGAAACTCAGGTTGGACAGTTTGCCCAAGCCCTAAGCACGAGGCCACATGGAACTTTGCCCAACAATACTGAGGTTGCACGAGGTTCAGGCCATGAGCAGTGAGCGGAGTAAAGGTGGGTAAAAACCTTATTCAACCCGAAGAGGATAAGCATACATTGACTGATAAAGAAGAATCTTTAGAAGCGAATGTCATGGCAATTTCATATGTCGCAGCAAGTCCATCTATTACAGCTAATCCAGTCGAGATGAGTAAAGACAAAGAGAACAGATCGTCACCACCATTTCTACAGAGGTTAAAGAAGTAGAAGAATGAGTACCATTTAAGAAGTTCCTTGAAATTCTTAAACAAGTCCACATCAATTTACCACTAGTTAAGGCAATCGAGCAGATGTCGAATTACGCCAAGTTTATTAAAGAAATGGTATCTAAGCGTAAGTGGTTGAACGAGTTTGAGACAGTTGCCTTGACAGAAAGATGCATGGCTCTGTTACATAACCAAATGCCTCCTAAGCTTAAAGATCCAAGCAGTTTCACAATACCATGCTCTATTGGCGAGCATTATATCGGAAAAGCTCTATGTGACCTTGGAGCAAGCATAAATCTTATACCCAAATCTGTGTTTCAACGATTAGGTATAGGCAAGACGAGGCCCACCACAGTCATGCTCCAGCTTGCCAATAGATCATATGTGCATCCCGAGGGAAAATTAAAGATATTCTGGTAAGAGTTAATAAGTTTATTTTTCCCGCTGATTTTATTGTTTTGGACTGTGAAGTAGATGAGTTTGCACCTATCATTCTTGGGAAACCATTCATAGCAACAGGGAGGACTTTGATCGATGTTGATAGAGGAGAACTCACCATGAGGGTGAACGAGCACAAAGTTACACTCAGAGTGTTCAAAACGTTCAAGGATGTCGACAATCCAGAAGAATGCCAAGCAATAGAAGCCACGGCAAAGTTCAACTTTAATGTAGAGGACTATTGCCTCGACAATTATCTTGCCAATTCTGAAATAAAAGAGACAGAGGAGACCGAGCTAAACACTATAGAGCAACATGAGGTAAATTGGGTTGTGAATCAACCAGGTAAGAGTTTTGAATCCCTTGATTTTTCAAATATAGAATTTAAACCTGAAAAACCTTCCATTGAGCAACCCACTATTTTAGAATTAAAACCTTTGCCAGAACAATTAAAGTATGTTTATTTGAGAGAGGGTGATACCGTGCTCGTAATTATTTCTTCTAAGTTACAGCCTGAATAGGAACCGAAATTGATTGATGCATTTATACTGCACAAAAAGGCAATAGGTTGGACAATAGCAGATCTGAAGGGGATCAGTCCAACAGTATTCACACACAAGATCCTGTTAGAGGAGGGCTACAGTAACTCCATTAAATTTCAAAAAAAACTTAACCCAGCCATGAAGCAATTCGTGATGAAGGAAATCATAAAGTGGCTAGATGCTGGTATTATATACCCTATCTCCGACAGCTCCTGGGTAAGTCCGGTACAATGTGTTCCAAAAAAGGGAGGTATGATTATGGTAAGCACAAAAAACAATAAACTTATTCCTACTAGGACTATCACAGGATGGAGAGTTTACATGGACTATCGTTATAACCAGATTGCCGTAGCGCTAGAAGACCAGGAGAAAGCCATCTTCACTTTCCTATTTGGCACATACGCATTTAGGAGAATGCCATTTGGACTTTGCAATGCACCAGTAACTTTCCAGAGGTGTATGATAGCAATTTTCTCTGATATGGTGGAGGATTTCCTTGAAATTTTCATGGACGACTTCTCAGTTTTTGGGAACAGCTTTGATAATTGCCTTGGCAATTTGGAGAAAGTGTTGACACGATGTGAAGAATCCGACCTAGTGTTAAACTGGGAGAAATACAATTTCATGGTGAATGAAGGTATCGTGTTGGGTCACAAGATCTTGCACAAGGTCATAGAAGTGGACAAGTAAAAGTGGATGTGATTGAAAAATTGTCGCCACCAAACTCAGTCAAAGGAATCAGAAGTTTCCTTGCGCACGCAGGTTTTTACAGAAGGTTCATTCATAATTTTTCTAAAATCTCTAAACCTCTGTGTAATTCGCTTGAATAGGATAGAGCTTTCAAGTTTGATGAATCTTGTGCCATGACATTTGAGGAGCTAAAGTGAAAGTTTGCCACGACACCTATAGTTGTTCCACCATATTGGACTTTGTCGTTCAAACTAATGTGTGACGCAAATGACTACGTAGTTGGAGCTGTCTTAGGTCAACGAAAAGGTAAAACTTTCCATGTGATATATTATGCTAGCAAAACATTTAACAATGCTCAATTGAACTACACCACTACAAAAAAAGAATTGTTGGCAGTTATATTTGCATTTGACAAATTTAGGCCTTATATGATCGGCACGAAGGCAATTGTTCACACTGATCATTCGGCAATTAAGTACTTAATTTCTAAAAAAGATGTTAAACCTCGTTTAATTTGATGGATTTTGCTTTTACAAGAGTTTGATGTAGAAATTAAGGACAGGAAAGGAACAGAAAACCAGGTTGCCGATCATTTATCCAGACTTGAAGGGAACAACAAAGATGATGACCACGTGGAGATTCATGACACGTTTCCGGATAAGCAGTTGTTAAGATTAAAGCACTATGTTGGAGGCCATGTTGAGAGAGACAAACTTACAATCTCCTTGGGAGATGCATGAAAATGCTCTCGCTAAGGATTTTTCATTTTATTTTTTTAGTTATTTTTGGAATTGTTAATTTTGGATTTTTGTTATTTAAATTTGTTTTGGGATTGGTTATTTAAATTTTTGGTTAGTTAGACTTTTTGGTTTTAAAATTTTAATTTGTTATTTTCGGTTAGTTAGGTTGTTTATTGTTTTTGAACTTTAAATTGTGTTATTTACATTTCTTTTATTTATTTTTGAATTTTAAATTTGAATCTTTTCTCTTTTTATTTATCCATTTTTTATTTTTATTTTATTTTAATCTTTTTCTTTTTCTTTTTCTTTTTTTAGGTTAAGAGTTTAAATTGGAGATGAATTGAAGAAGTGTTGGGAATTTTTTTTTCAAGAGAGATTAAGGGCCGGTAGGTTATTATAGGTTTAAATACCTAATTTTGTTCAAACCCTAGAATTATTTCATCTATTTTTCTTCTACCCTAGCCACACCACTCTTCCCCTTCTCATCATTGTATGCTTTTTCACCCATTAGTGAGACATCATTCAACCTTTACCTTTCCATCACTCGTCATTCACTTCACCATTATAACACCAACCTTCCTTCCATCTCTCTCATTCATTTACTCTCTCATATTCACTTCATCTTCTTCCCGCTTTCTTTTCTCTATTTTTGAAATTTTGAGTTTTTCTTTTCTTTTTCTTCTTGAATCGAAATCATGTTTACAAACCTCAAAACCATGGATGAAATTTATCCCTCACACACGCCACAACCATCATACTGTAAGTTCACCACGACGACCGTGCAGAAGCGATTCGAAGAGAAGTTTGCAACAAGACGAGTTTGGGAGCAGTAAGGCTATGCCTATGACATGCCACACCCGAGTTTCGGTCTTGAGGAGTCCATATATGCCACGATCGAGAGTCATAAATGGCCAATATTTTGTGAACAACCGGCCAGAGTAAACGTCTCATAGATAAGAGAATTTTACTATCATATTTCTAGTCTAGATAACCCGGTCGTATTTGTACGTGGCAGGGCCATTCTGCTCGACGCTACTACCATCAACGTCTATTATGGTTTGTCTTTCAAAGAAGAAGAACATGCAAAGTTCGTGGAGAATGTGACTCGGAAGAAGATGGACCAAGTTTTGAAGGATCTTACCTTGGAAGGAATGGAATGAAACAAGGGAGAACTCAAGGGAATAGTAAACCGCATTATGTTAAAACCTGAAGCTAAGTTGTGGATTAATTTTATTAAGACTCATTTAATGCCTACCACACACAACACCATTGTTTCGTTGTCTTGATTATTATTGTTGCACTCTATTCTTCACATGCGTGTTATCAGTGTTGGACAAATAATTGTGAATGAAATTTATGCATGCAGTAAAAAGAACGTAGGAACCTTATATTTTCCCAATTTAATATCTATTTTGTGTGAGAAAGAAAAGGTACCAATCGAGCCAACCGATGAATGACTACCAAAACGGAATGGGTGGACAAAGGCGCAGTACATGCAAATAATGCAAGAAGGAATGCCACGAACAAAACCAACTATCCCAGTTACCCCGACAAGTTCACATATTGCCGCAAAAGTCACTACACCAAAAGAGTTTGCCTCGACAACTTCTCAAGGGGTGGTCGATCTAGTACGCCCTTTGTTGAAAAAGTTAGAGCGTATGGAGGAGCGAGGGATGCAGCTCTTACGGTATATCAAGGATCAAGATATTGCACTAGCATAAATCATCTTGGATAAGTACCCCGATTGCCAAGTACCATTCCCCGTGTTCCCTAAATAGTTACTTGCCAGAGCAAGTGAGGCTGGCAAGTTTGGCCCAGCCGAGAAGAAAACTGCCACGGCAACTGATGCCAAGGATAAAGGTAAGAAATCAGTGATCGAACCTATGCGAACTAAACCATTTATTCATCCTGTAGATTCTGAAGGCACCACTTCCACACCATTGATGTCCCCACAATCGGATGAGCTATCACAGAAACCAACGAAGCGTAAAGCTTCACCACTTAAGGAAGCTGACACTATGGGTGAGCCAGAGGAAGGTGTAGAGGAGACTGAAGCTTCAACCCTTGCACCACCAGCAAGACAACAACCAGCACACACTGGAAAGCATGTTAAGCACATGACCTCTCTGACTAGCATTTGCATTCTCAATTTTTTTGTTTTTGTTTTCATGCATTGAAGATAATGTTTTCCTCGAGTTTGGGGGATTGTCTTGGTTGTTTCATGTTTAGTTGCATTTGCATTCATTTGTTTTAGTTAGTGTCACTTGTCATGATAGTTTGCCTGACTAAACTTGTTAATAACCTACTATGATATATGATGGCGATTTATTTGCCACGACATTAGGTTAAGAGAACTTTTGACTCTAGGCTTAGCATGGAAAGTTGCTTAGGATTTCGTTATGATGCAGCTTTAATAAACACTATTGTGACTTGTTAATTTATGAGAACCTAGTGAACATTAGGTAAGTATATATTAGAAAAATGCTAGAGGTGCCCAATTGGCTCTAGTGGGGGAAAATGATGAATGAACCTTTGCTAGAGAAACTGGCTCTAGTCTTAGGGATTTTAAAAATGCTAGAGGTGCCTGAAACTGGCTCTAGTTAGATCGCTTGCCTCAGCAAGTTAATAAATCTAAGGTTTTGCTTGGAACTCCTATGATTAAGTTGTACATAACTACGTACACACTTCACTTGCATCATACTGAATTTTGAGTAATCTTTCTATATTTTGCCTCAAGTCACAAAGGTAATTAATGCTAGTTGCCCTCGTTCTGAGGATTAAATTCAGGTATGCAACTTGTTTGTGTTTGGTAAATGCCTTGGCAGGTGATGATTAGTTTTGCATTGCTCGAGGAAAAGTAATAGTTCGAGTTTGGGGGTGTGATAAGTGTGTAAAAGTACTATTTTTTCTACCCTTTTTACTCACGTTATTGTTACACTTAAGCTCATTTTAGTTGCATTTGTAGTCATTCATGCATAAGTTCGTAGTTTCCTAGTTCAATGTGCTTGGCCATGCATTTTATTACTTTTTGTAGAAAAAAATACTACTCTTTTTCTCGTTTGTGTGCAGGACGAATTACCGAGCCAATTGTCGAAGTCTGCCATGGTGTTGAAGTGATCAAAGCAGTTAGGATCTCCAACCGCCCAATTCAAATTCAAATGCAAAGGATAAATCCCCAATTTTTATTTATCAACTACATTATCTTGAACATTTGAAATTTAAAATAGAAGCCCTATCTCCACCAAATTCTCACGCAACAAACTCTCCTCCACACATATTTAAAGGGATCGAAACACATGAAGAGATGAGAGAAAATTGGGAGAAATCGGATCGAGAAAGAGATCAAGGGGAAAGTTGATCGTGGGAGTGATTGGATTGAGGAGTTCATCTCCTCTCTTCTTTATTAGTTTGTAATCGCACATCATCCACCATGTTTGGGGAATTTTTCTTCGTATTTTCTTTCCACCCAACCATGAACTAAATTAGATGGTTTGGGTTATTAGGTTTTGAAAGGATTTTGTATGGATTATTTGATTTCGGTTTAAGGTTAAATGCACAATGTTGGTTCAATTATTATTCTTGAAAATTGAGTAGTTTAGAGATAAACATTTGAGTGAGAATCATTTGTTGAAACTCAAATCCCTAAATCGGTGGCAACACAAGGGAGAGCGAGATCAATGAAGGATTCGTGAGAAGGAATCATTCTAATGAAGTGGCAGTCATTGGAGGTTCCTCAACCGATTTGATTTCCAAACATTACGAGAGTTGATGGAGATCAACGGACCGAATTGAATCTGGGTTTCCTAAAATTGCGAGAGTTGAAGGAAATTAATTCCCTCTTGAACCAAGTTTTCGAAAAGTAACAAAGTGAATGAGCTTGGCAACATAAAGAATTTCAAGTGGCTAATAAGAGTTCATGGAAAGATGGTGTTTATTCTTGGTAAAGTAGTGTGTGACAGACGTATCACCAAGATTTACGCAAGTGTCAGCCCTTCAAATTAGAAATAACGTGAAGGTGGTGAAGAACACTCTGCCAAACATTGGAGACACAATTGGCTTGCCATGACATCTCACTTGCCGCAACAATTAACTTGCCAGGGTAACCATTTGCCGAGAAGGGTCCTACTCTGACTCAACCACTTGTGATTGCATTTCACTAGTCACGGAGAGTCCTACTTCTAACAAACTACTTGCCACGGAAATCTACTTGCCTCAGCATTTCACTTGCCTCCGGCATTCAACTTGCCAAAGCAACTCATCCGACATACTCTCAATCCTAATAATCCAACCAACTCTCTCATTGATTACTTCTTTTCCTTTCCAATCTTTAGTTATTTATTTTATTTTTCTATCACCATATATCATCACAACTATTCCCTTATTTCAGTGCAAGGACTTAAGAGTCCAAGTCCTTCAGACTAGTCCCTGTGGAGACGATACTATATATTCATCACTTTATTACTTGTGACGTGTTCGCTTGCACATTTGCGTAGCACGCAACACAAGTTATGGTGGAAATATTGAATTGCATTACCTTGCTAGATTATGGAAGTATACATAACTTTATTAGTCTTTTCTTAGTGAAGAGAATTGGTCTAGTGATAAATAAGAGGAAGTAGAATAAAGCAACTGTGGTAGATGAGAATTGTATGGGCACATTAGGGGAATGTCTTCAAGTGAAGTGGGAGGTATAAGGAAAGTGTTTTGTGACTGACTTCTTGGTTCTATCACTAAAAAATTGTGATGTGGTGTTAGGGGTACAATGGCTCTCGGAATTAGGAACTATTAAGTGGAATTTTGTTGCCTTGAAGATGGAATTTCTAGATGAAGGACAACCAATAGAATTGATGAAATGCAAGCCAGAACCTTTATAGTAGGCAAATGCTAAGACTTGTGCAAAATTATTAAGGGATACAAACAGTCCATGTACTGTCTTTTTGATGGTTCTCAATGCACAGTTAGAAAAGAAAGAGGATATTGGGGCAGTGGATAAGGACATACAAAGATTGATGGAATTATATTATGATATTTTTGTTGAACCTACATTCTTACCTTTAGAGAGCGGTCAAGATCACATGATAGTTTTGATAGATAAAAAAATTGTGGTTAAAGATGTGATTGAGAAGATGATAGCTGAAATGCTCCAAGTTGGTGTGATCTGAGACAGTAATAGCACTTTCTCATCTCCCATTGTTATGGTGAAGAAAAAGATGATTCTTGGAGGATGTATGTAGATTATAAGAGGTTGAATTAGATTACAGTGAAAGAAATTTTCTTATACTAGTTATTGAGGAGCTTTTGGATGAATTGAGAGCTACCAGATTCTTTTTTTAAGCTTGATTTAAGGTCTGGATACCATCAAATAAGAATGTAGGAGCTAGATATTCATAAGACAACATTTAGAAGTCATGAGGGACATTATGAGTTCTTAGTGATGCCCTTTGGACTCACTAATGCCCAGGAACCTTCTAGGGACTAATGAACAAAGGTCTTCAAAGGACTGCTCACAAAATTAATTTTGTTTTTTTATGAAATTTTAGTCTATTTTGTAGACTATGAATCTCACTTGATGCAGTTGAAGGAAGTTTTGAAAATTTTGAGAGAACATCAATTGTTTGCTAAACAAAGTAAGTGCTACTTTGGGAATATTGAAATTGATTACCTAGGATATGTGATATCCAATGGAGTTATAGCCATAGACCAGTCCAAAGTGAGTTGCATTCTGGAATGGCCTTCACCAAATTCAGTTAAGAAATTGAGGGATTTTTTTAGACTGTCTGGGCATTACAGAAGATTCATAAAATATTATGGTTGGATTGTTAGGCCCTTGACCAATTTATTAAAAAAAAGGTGGTTAGAAGTGATCATAGGAGGAAGAAAAGGCTTTCATGAAATTGAAGGGAGCTAGCTATTAGCTCTGCTCCTACATTGACTTTTTCAAATTTTGAAGAAGTTTTTATTGTTGAAACAGATGCTTCAGATGTGGGAATAAGAATTGTACTGATTCAATGTGGGAAACCTTTGACTTTCTTCAGCAAAAATCTAGGCGTGAGGCATCAAGTTTTGTTAGTTTATGAGAAGAAAATGCTTGTTGTTCTGTTGGTAGATAAGAAGTGGTCAAATTATTTGATTAACAGACATTTTAAAATTAGGACAGACCATCAAAGTCTAAAATTCTTGACTAGAAATCAGGCAGTGACATCATCCCAATAAAAATGGGTGATTAAAACAATGGGCTATAATTTTGAAGTATGTTATAAAAAGGAAATTAACAACATACTGGTTGATGTTTTGTCTAAAAAGCCTATTACAGTTTAGTTCAAACTATGAGTGTTAGTTGTGCTTCCACTGATGATTATAAAAGGGTGGTCGAGACTTGGAAGAAGGATGATAAATTGCTGAAAATTATTTAGAACATTAAAAGGGGGTCTAGAAAGCATTCAAAATACATATGGGATGAGAGACAGTTGAAGAGAAAGGAAAGGTTGGTTGTTGGCAACAATTCTGAGTTTAAGGGTGAATTGTTGGAATTCTTCCATTCAAGTCCTACAGAGAGTTATTCAGGAGCTCATACAACTATCATGAGAATAACTGCTATATTTTATTAGAATGGGATGAGAAAAGAAGTCAAAAGAATGGCCAGGGAATATTTAGTGTGTCAGAGAAACAAGCTTGATCAGATACATCTCATGGGTCTCTTACAGCCTTTATCCATACCTGACTCTGCCTGGTCCTCAATCAATATAGATTTTATAAAAGGAGTTACCAGTGTCTACGAAGAAAGATGTGATTTTTGTAATGGTGGACATGTTGACTAAATATGGGCATTTCATGGCCGTAGCTCACCCTTTTACGAATAAGGGTGAGGCACAAATATTATTGAAGAATGTTTTTAAATTAAACAGATTGTTTAGAAATATAATTTGTGATAGGGACAAAAATTTTATGAGTTCTTTCTTGTAGGAATTGTTCAAGAGGTTGGGAGTTAAGATCAATCTTTTTATATCTTATCATTCAAAAATTGATGGCCAAACTGAGAGGGTGAATTAGTGTCTGGAGACATACTTGAGATGCATGACTGGTGAAAAACCTAAAAAGTGGAAAAATTTGTTGCACTTGGCAGAATGGTGGTATAACACCTCATTTCATTCAGCTATTCAATCCACACCATATCAAGCCTTGTATGGTCAGCCACCTGCTGATCATTTGTCATATGTAGCTGAGGAGTCTCTTGTAGCTTCAGTGGACAAAAGCTTGCAACAAAAGGAGGTAGCAGTGAAGATGTTAAAATTTCACTTGAAGAGAGCCTAGGAAATGATGAAGCAACAATCTCATAAGAATAGGATAGAATGTGAGTTTTAGTTGGAGAGTTAGTGTATTTGAAGTTGTAACCATATAAGCAACAGACTGTGAAACAGAGGGATTGTCAAAAACTTGTCTCAAAGTAATTTGGACCTTTTCATATCATTGGCAAAGTAGGAAAGGTTTCTTACAAGCTGCAATTGTCAAAAGAGTCAAGAGTTCATCTAATTTTTCATGTGTCACAGCTGAAGAAACACATTGATAGTGTTAACTATCAATCTGATCTGTCAGTCATAGGCCCGATGGGAAAATTAGCAAAGAACCATTGAGAAGAGGATTAAAAGAAAGAAGAATCGGGATATCACTGAAGTTCTGATCGAGTAGACCAATTCATTTCCAGAAGATGCAACTTGGGAGCCACTCTATCAATTACAACAATAATTTTTTTTATTTTCATCTTTGAGGACAAAGATGTTCTGAAGAGGAGGGCATTGCAATAACTCGGTCTAAAAGAGAGAAAACAGCCGTTGAAGATGTTTAATTTTATGTTAAGATAATTTATTTTATATTTAAATGAGGTTGTAAAAACTTTAATGATACGGTGCGTTTTATGCTTGTTTGACAGTAGGGTCAAACGTTATCGTTTGCATGAGCTAAGGATTATATTGTATGTTGATGTGGCAGTGATCCTTATCGAAATTTTGAACCCTATCTTGTTTCTCTCAAATTTTGAAATTTTATTGTCTCTCTTTGCTCTATTTTCTCTTATTTGTAATTTGAAATTGTGGATCTTTAGTTTCATCTATTACAGTGGCAAAGTCATACATATATATATATATATATATATATATATATATATATAGGTAATAGTTTTGGAGGTTTCCTTTTCTTACATGCGTTTGTCATCTTTGTAACTTCCGTGTCTCTCATGAGCTCTGCAACATTTTATCCTATTTTTATTGAAGCAACAACTTATTGAGATTTACTCTTACAAATTCCAGATTCCTTTCGTCACTCTGCCTTTAATCGACATGGGTTAGAAGAAAAGATTTAGGGTTGAGGCTAGAGTTTGGGGATAATGAAGGATATGATTCTAATATTTTAATTAAAAATATTATAGAACAATTATGAATGGTTTATTAAATTAAAATTTTAATTTTTTGAAATAATTTTAATTACATGTTAAATTCTTAAGATTTTTAATAATAATTTAAAAGTCATTTAATATTTATGGGTAAAGTTCACAAATGGTTGCTAAACTTTGATTAATTATTCAATTTGGTAACCAAACTTTTAATTGCTTTAATATTACCATTAAACTTTTAGTTTTGCTTTAATTTGGCCACTGAGCAATTAACAGCCGTTAAAGGAGTGATGTGTCAGTTAAAATATTTTGTATAATAACACATTTAGTTCTTCATGTTTGCACATTTAAACAATTTAGTCATAATTCGAAAAAATAATAAATTTAACCTTAAAACTAAAACCCTAAACCTTAAACCATAAAGCATACCTCCTAAACCTAAAACCCTAAATGCTAAATTCGACATAAATTTTGGTGGGGTTGCCACCTTTCTAACTTGCTCCTTCGCCTGTCCACTTTGTCATTTGCTAAACTACGCCGAACGGCCATTGGTTTCTGTTCATTTTCACCACCCTTGGTTTGACCTATGTGATTTACATGGTACTTAGAAAACTCTACTTAATATATTCTTGCTGTGAATTCGGCTGATTCTACTTTATTTGTATTGATTTTGTTTCAACTATCAAATTCTTTATACTTCTCATTTTGCAGATTCTGATGGGGTTTCATTTGTTCTAATTGTTGTTTTTGTTTTAGAGTGAACTGGGTTAAGCTTGAATTGTCCAAAGTTATTCATCTTTTTGAGTTTTTTTCTCTTCATTTTTATTTGTTATTGCTTGTGTATATAACAACCAAGATTGGTGAAAGACTTTTATTATTTAATGTAAAGAATTTTAAATCAGATAAAAGTGAAAAACTAATCTAATCTAACTATCCTTTTATACACCAAATATACTAACGACCTAAGCTATTCTAAATATTCTTAGCTAGATAACTAACTGAAAATAACTAACTCTAATAGCCTCCTCAAGATGGCGTCTGATGAATGTTAAGAAGACCCAACTGTTTTTCACAGCAAGTGCAAGTAAAACTTTGAAGGATGTCATTTTTGCAACTGAAGAAAAAGTGTTTGTGAAGTCAATCCCTTCAATTTGTGTGAAGCCTTTGGCTACAAGTCGAGCCTTGTATCTATCAATGGTTCCATCTGCATTGTGTTTGATTCGATAAACCCACTTGCAATCAATGGCTTGCTTTCCTTGAGGAAGAGAAACAACAGACCAAGTCTGTAAAGATTCCATTGCATGCAGTTCTTCATGCATTGCAGCTCTCCATTCTGGAAACTTGACAGCCTGATGATAGAAAGTATGTTCTTTAATTACTGAAATTTTAGAAATGAAAGCAAGATATGATGGAGATAACTTTGAACAAGACATATATTTTCAATAGGATAAGGACAAGAAGATGAAATGGCATTGGCATAATAATATTGTTTTAGATAAGATGGTGGTTGACTGTCCCGATTTGATCTTCGAATAGGTTCTATAGGAACTAGAGCATGTGGTTGAATTTCAATAACATGAGGAATAGGTTGTATAGGATTTAATCCTGAATCTGACAATTCAGCAGCCTGCACTAAGACTTGAGTTTCAGTGTTAGTTTGTAATTGAGCTGGCAAATCAAGAATATGAAATGCATCAGGATCATGAGTAAAATTATCATGAATATGAGGTTCATCATGAACATGATTATAATTATCATGACTGGAATTATCATGATTATGAGATGCATCAAGAACAAGATTGGAATTATCATGAACATGAGGTTCATGAGGATTAAGGGGCTGTAAGATTTCATCATTTTGTTGTGTATGATTATTGTTAAACAAACAAAATATCTTAGGCATCACATGAGGTAAAGAAACAGTAGCAAAAGGATCAATAATAGACTCAGGAGATGTTAGTGCATGAAAAGGGAAGATATCTTCATGAAAAATAACATCACGAGAAATAACAATGGCACGAGTTTTTAAAACATATACTTTATAACCGTTAACTCCAGAAATATAACCTAAAAAGACTCCAGGCAAAGCACGCTCAGAGAATTTATCCCTGTGAGCTTTCAATGTGGAAACAAAACATAAAGAACCAAAGACCTTAAGATGGTAAATGAGAATAAAGCATTTCATAAGGAGTTTTGTTTTCAAGAACAAGAGAAGAAAGTCTGTTTATCAACTAGGTAACTGTTAAAATACAATCACCCCAGAATCTAATAGGAACACGAGCTTGAAAAAATAAAGCACGTGCAACAGCTAACAAATGTTGATGCTTCCTTTCAACAATAGAGTTTTGCTGAGGAGTTTCAACTCAAGAAAACTGATGAAGTATCCCTAATCTGGAAAACAACTCAGTAAACTTCAGTTCATGGGCATTATCAGATCGAGAACACTTACTATCAAAACCATACTCCCTTTTAATCATATTTATAAAATTTGGTATGATACTAGCAACATCAGATTTATGTTGAAGAAGGTAAGTCCAAGTAGACCTAGTAAAGTCATCAACTATAATAAGAAAGAAGCGTAGATTGTTATAAGTGAAAACTTTGAAAGGCCCTCAAATGTCACAGAGGATCAAATCAAAAGGTGCCTGTGTGTGAGAAATAGAATGTGGAAAAGGAAGTCTATGTTGTTTTGCAAGAGGACAAATAGAACAAGATGCAGTTTTATTCTGAATAGACATTGGTAATACATCTTTAAGAGAATTCAAAACTCGAGAACTTGGATGACCAAGTCTCTCATTCCAATTGACTAAAGCAATGGTGGAAGTAACATTCGAACTAGAAATAAATGTGCTAGAATCAAAAGAATTTGAAGAACAGGTAACTTCAACAGATACAATCCTTGGCATAGCTCACCCTTCCCAATCACATGCCAAAGGTCTTGAATAACATAATGAGTATTACAAAAAAGAACTTTGAGATTAGTATCTTTGACTAAACAACTGACAGATAAAAGATTAAAACAAAATTCTGGCACATATAAAACATTTTTAAGAACAAATTTGGAAGAAAGTCTAATATTTCCAGAAAATTTAACAGAAACAGTAGACTTGTTTGGCAAAAGAATGGTGCCACCTGCGATTGGATTTAGTTCTTCAGACAATTCTTTAGAATAGCATACATGTCTGGAAGCACCAGAATCGATGATCCAACAAGATTGTATATTTTAAGAACTAAATGTATTAATGTAAGATAGAATTTTACCTTGCATTGCCAAATTAATGGAAGTAGGTGGCAATTCAACATTAGAAGCAGCTTGTAATTGATTAGTAAGCATATTAATCAACTGTTGACACTGGTTTGCAGTTAAAGAATCATTTGATAATGAAAAAGGAGAATTAGAAATAGGAGGAGGACGATATGTCACAGCATTGGTATGAACAACAGGATTTTGCTTGGCCACGGGATTGTTTAAAGCCATATCTCTCTGATTCTCATCTTGAATTGCTAAAGAAAAAACCTTTGTAATTGATGGTAGAGGATCCATCAGCAATATTTGGCCACGCACATGAGCAAAACTCATCTAAGCCTATCAAGAACTGCATAGTAAGTCCTTTCTGTTGATCATCTAAGATCTTTCTAAGACCACCACAAGAACATTGTAAGCAAGTGCAAACAGGTTTAATTGATGTTAATTCATCCCAAATGATCTTGAGATTTGTGTAATATGTACTAATGGACATAGAACCTTGAACAAGATCACTCAATTTCTTTTTCAACTGAAATATTCGAGGACCACTATTTTGTGCAAATCGATCTTCAAGATCCTTCCATATTTCAGAAGCAGTCGAGCGATATAAAAGACTTGCAACTATATCTTTGGAAACAGAATTCAAAATCCAAGAATTCACCAAATTATTTGCTCGTGTCCATGCACTGAAATTTGGAGAAGTGGAAGCTGGAGAAGGAATGGAACCATCAACAAAACCTATCTTGTTTTTGGCAGATAATGCCATTAACACGGAATGCCTCCAACTGTTGTAATTATCGTTCCCAAGAGGCTGAGTGACAAGCAACATGCCTGGATTATCAGATTGATGAATATAATATGGACTACCACCATTGTCGAATTCATCATTGGAAGCAGCAGTCGAAGCAATAGAAGGATTAACCATGACTTTTCTGGGTTAATCAGATTGATAGGAAAGAAAAAAAGAATACAACTGATATCATATAACAACCAAGATTGGTGAAAGACTTTTATTATTGAATGTAAAGAATTTTACATCAGAGAAAAGTGAAAAACTAATCTAATCTAACTATCCTTTTATACACCAAATATACTAACGACCTAAGCTATTCTAGATATTTTTAGCTGGATAACTAACTGAAAATAACTAACTCTAATAGTGTAAAAAAGATAACATGGGCGATGGTGAAGAAGGTAACACTGATGTGGTGCAAAGGATTCATTCTTCATTTGGGACATCATGATCTTAGATCCTTGTGACGGTAAGAACAATAATGGTAACGAGAATCATATAAATTTGGATAGCAGAGCAAGTGGGACGAAGACCAATGGAGACGATGGCAATGATAACGAAGCTGAGAGCAGTGTGAATGAATGTGGGAATGGTGGACGAGGCGGAATAAATTTGACTGAGGAGAGAGAAGGTAACAAAAGAAGTGCAGAAGGGGATATTGCTCCGATCGGTAGACATTATAGAAGTGTTTCGATGGATAGTTTTATGGGGAAGTTGAACATTGGTGATGAATCTCCAAAATTACCACCTTCACCTTAAATCCATTGCCTTTGGAGGTCTAGGGTTTAAGATTGAGGGTTAAATTATTTTTAATTAAAAATATGACCAAATTGAAATAATGGGTAAATAGTGAGGGTTAAATTTAATATTTTTTTGAATTAGGATTAAATTGTTTGAATGCGCAAATATGGAGGACTAAATGTGTTATTATACAAAATATTTTAACTGTTACGTCACCTTTTAACAGTTGTTAACATGTCTGTGGCCAAATTGAAGCAAAACTAAAAGTTTAATGGCAACATTGAATCAATTGAAAGTTTAGTTACCAAATTAAATAATTGATCAAAGTTTAGTGATTATTTATGAATTTTACCCAATATTTAATAGTGTGCAGCGATGTATTGCATTAGTGGTGTTTAGCTCTGTACATTGTTTTAAAATTTTTTTAAGAACAAATAATAATAAAAACAAAAGAGGTGAGATAAATAAAAGGAAACTACTCTATAAATTACAACACAAAATCTTTGTCAGAAAAAAAGCATAGCAGGGGAGAAAGAAAATTGGCAAGAACTGAATAACCGAACGATGAAAATAAACTAAAAATGCAATGAGACCTATTAATTGACCTAGTAGTTAAGGATGGTCATATTGTCTCATGTCATGAATGTCATGAGTTTGAATCGCTATATTAGAATGTAATACTTCTTTATTTAATAAAAAATGAAATTAATGAATCGAAGACAAAAGATTCACATCCTACTTTTATCATTATTAAATGGCTTAACTGTCAAATAAGTGCTCAAACTATACATTTTTTAAGTTATATGCTTGAACTATTTTTTATTCAAATACGTGTCTAATGTTTCATTCCGTAACTCAAATAAGATTTTTCCGTCAACCACCATTAACTTTTTTCATTATCCAATTATATACAAACGCGTGGTATTTATTCTGATTTTCTTTATTTTAAAAAAATCAATAAATCTTTTTATTTTCTTAAAAAAACTCAAAATTTATAACAATATCAAAATTCTCAAATCTCTCTCCCTTCGGCCATTGATTCAACCATCATTGATCACCCTTCCGTTCATCGAACCCCCACAATGGTGGGTTGGCAGTGGTGGTCGGCGACGACAATGGGGTTGAGATTAAAGATTTAGAATTTTGAGTATTGGGGAATTTGGGAATTTAGGATTGCGGTAAGGGGTGGCCGGCCAATAGGCTCCGACGACGAAGGAGGTGGGTGGGTGGTGGACGACAGTGGCCAAACGTTAGGGATTTAGGAATTTTGGGAATTAGGGTTTTGGGATATTTTTGAAGAATATTAAAGTTTTTGGGGTTTTTAGAAAAAATATTGATTTTTTGATTTTTTTAAATAAAAATTAAATGAAAAGTAATAAATATGTTGCGTGTCTCATTTTCATTGGATAGCAGATTTTTTAAGGGTCGTGATGGAAAAACTTATTTGAGTTACAAAATAAAATGTTTGACACATATTTGGCCCAAAAATAGTTTAGGCACCTAACTGAAAAATGATAAAGTTTGGACAATTATTTAACAGTTAAACCTCGCTAAATATTCCGAACGAAAAACTCTGAATGATCTACAAAATATTTCTTAAATCTTTTAACAATCTCATCACTTCACTAAGGTGCGAAAAGCATGTCGAACTTGGAGTATCCCACAATAAAATCTCTTAAGTCTGAATATGAGATGAATATAAAAATAAGGCATTGTAGAAAATGCTCTTAACGTTTGACTGAATAATTATTTTGGTCTCTATTCATTTCTAAACAATTTAGCCCTCAACGTTTTATTTTGGGTTAAAATGGCCCTCTATGAATGAAAACTATTAGTCAACTGACGATAAACAACTTGAAATGACTTGACAAAATGACATATCAAAAGAAAAAATATTTTATATTTTGTATAATTTTATAAAATTATTTTTTGACTGATGTGTCATTTTGTAAATGCATCATATTTGCCTATATGACATTGTTATCGCGGTGTGCACTACCATATAGGTTTGCCACGTCATTTCAAGTCATTTACTGTTAATTGGCTAACAGATTTCATCCGCAGAGGGGCCATTTTTGACCCAAAATGAAACGTTGAGGCTAGATTACTTCAAAAAAATGGGCTAAAATGACTATTTAGTCAAACATTATGAGCATTTTTTGACATTATGCCTAAAAATAACTCCATTTATAATGACATCCTTTAGAAAACAGTTCCTAGCAAATCTGACATTACACCTATTTGTATAAATTTCATGTATATTCCGGACTACAAACAAAAACTGAAAAACTAAGGAAAATTTTATAGCGTGCGTTGAACACCGATGAACACCATTAATGCTGAACATCGTTGAATACTATTAAATAATTAATAAAAATTAAAAATCTCAAAGACTCAACATACAATTAATAATTATTTAAAATAAAATTTCAATTAAATAATTTTTCATATATATTATATTTGTTAATATTTATTCTCAAATAATTGGATCAAATATCAACCCCTAAATTAAAAAACCCTAAATCTTTTTTCCTTTGCTATTTCAGCCGTCGTCGTCGTTAGCCACCGTCCGCCGATAAGATTATCGTCGCCACGCCTCTGTTCCTACTGCAGTCTGACCGTCGTTCGAGCTTGACCATCGTTCCCCACCGTTTGCACAGCAAATCCGGTAGAGTGTAGGCAAGCCAATTCCTGAAGAGAATTCTTTAGAACTCCTCTATCCTCATCTTTTCTCAGATAGAGACCCATCATAATTGTTTAAATCATTATAGTCTCTGAGACCTTCCATTACATTAGATGCTTCTTACATTGAAGCTTGCCTTCCATGTTTCAGTTATAAAAATAATAGTCTTAATCCATCCATCAGTCTCAAGTCAATATTAATAAGTTTGGTACGAACAGCACCATTCGAGGGAATTTCTGCTGTAAGGCAACCTAAAAAAGGCTAAAACAAGGTAGACTGGTTATACTGGTACCTAGTTTCAACATAAATTCTTACAATGCGATAACATAATTTGTGATTGTAACTATAAGAAAAACGATAGTTACGTAAATGCTTATCATGGTAATAAATTTTGTGAGAATATAGACGGTTACCCAATAACATTAATTCTTACAAAAATGCATACCAAATAGGGTACCTACACAATGTTTTACATGACCTACAGAAAAGTTTATAGAATTTATAAGACAAAAAGTAACTACACGAATTATTACCCATATCTCCTAATCTAAAACCAACCAAACTTATGGTAGGAATTTGTGTTATTACACAAAGTCTTAAAGGATAACTCTATATGTTATCAAAGTCATAACAAATAGGGTACGTACACAATGTTTTACTAGACCTACAGAAATGTTTACGGAATTTATAAGAAAAAAGGTACCTACACATATTATTACCCTGTATCTCCTAATATAAAACCAACCAAACTGATGGTAAGAAATTGTGTTATTACACAAAGTCTTAAAGGATAACTCTATATGTTACCAAACGCATAACAAATAGGGTACCTACACAATGTTTTACAGGACCTACAGAAAAGTTTATGGAATTTATAAGAGAAAATGTAACTACACAAATTATAACCCAATATCTCCTAATCTAAAACCAACCAAATTGATGGTAGGAAATTGTATTATTACACAAAGTTTTAAAGGATAACTATATATGTTACCATACGTATAACAAATAGGGTACCTACACAATTTTTTACCAGACCTATAGAAATATTTATGAAATTTATAAGAATAAAGGTAGCTACACAAATGTTTACTCCATATCTCCTAATCTAAAACCAACCAAATTGATGGTAGGAAATTATGTTATTACACAAACTTTTAAAGGATAAATCTATATGTTACCAAATGCATAACAAATACGGTACCAACCGATTGTTTTACAGGACCTACAAAAATGTTTATGGAATTTATAAAAGAAAACATAACTACACAAATTATAACACAATATCTCCTAATCTAAAACCAACGAAACTTATGATAGGAAATTGTGTTATTACACAAACTCTTAAAGGATAACTCTATATATTAAGAAGCACATAACAAATATCGTACATACACAATGTTTTACAACACCTACATAAATATTGATGGAATTTCGAGGAAAAAAGGTAACTAGACAAATGCTTTCCACATATCTTCTAATCTAGAACCAACCAAACTTATGGTAGAAAATTGTGTTATTACACACTCTTAAAGGATAGCTGTATATGTTACCAAAATCATAAAAGTAGGATACCTACACAATGTTTTACCAGACCTATAGAAACTTTTATGGAACTTATAAGAAAAAAGGCAGCTATAGAAATTATTACCCCATATCTCCTAATCTAAAATTAACCAAGCTTATGGTAGGAAATTGTGTTACTACACAATGTATTAAAAGTTAACACTATATGTTATCAAACTCATAACAAATAAAGTACATACACAACGTTTTACAATACCTAAAAAAATGTTTGCATGAATTATAAGAAAAAAAAGTAACTACACAAATTATTACCCCATATCTCCTAATCTAAAATCAACCAAATTTATGGTAAGAAATTGTGTTACTACACAAAGTCTTAAATGATAACTCTATATGTTACCAAAATCATAACAAATAGGGTACCTACACAAAGTTTTACGATACCTTCATAAATGTTTATAGAACGGGTAAGAAAAACGGTAATAACACAAATTTTTACCACATATCACCAAATCTAAAATCAACCCAACTTATGGTAGAAAATTATGTTATAACATAAAGTCTTAAAGGATAACTCTATTTTTACCAAACTCATAAGAAATAGGGGACATACACAAATTGTTACGAAACCTACATAATTTATTATAGAACTGATAAGAAAAAAAAGTTAATAACATAAATTCTTAACCCATATCACCAAATCTTACTCGATATCACCAAATTCAAAAACATTGTTCAAAATTGACACTATTCATCTAGAATTGATACTAATTGATTGTATGTTTGATTCCAAAATCGGTACTGTCCTGAATCGGTACTGTTCTTGTGGTACCAGTAGTTATGTTAATTGTACCGGTACTATTGTGTAGCATATGTACCATTTTAATTCAATATCTACATAAATTCGTACCATGTGTATTGGCACTCTTGTATGTGTACCAGTACTAATCCACAATTTAGACATACATCTTCATGGTATATAGTTGGCAACACAAGAAAAATTTTCATATCATACAGACAATTTGTAGGTTTTAATTAAAAATCACTTGGAAAATTGTTTTAAACTTATTTTCATTGACTAAAGTTTTGTGGAAGTCTTTAAAGGGAAAATTGTTCTAAACCCTTGGAAACAATTGTTCTAAGCACTAAGAGAACTTATACGATTAATAGTATCGAAACATAATAGACAAATAAGATGATAAGCACAATATAAGTAAAAGTCGAGGGTAATTCAAAATAAATTCATAATGTAGAATATTCAAATAGATCCAAATCATTCAAAATGAAACTACAAAATTAAAAAAATCAATGCAACAAAAAGCATCCAAAGTGTCATCCATAAATTCATAATAAAGACCAAAGACATAGATGCGGTAACACCCCGATTTTGGGCCTAAGAGTTTGGGGAAAGGTTTTGTCGGTCCGGTGGACTAGAATTAGAGATTCGAGTCAGATTCGGGATTTAAATTGGATTGAATATTTTTATAAGGGATAAAAATATGGGGAAATAGTCTAAAATCTTTATTAATTATATAAATGATTTTGGTGAAAACAATTTTGGAAAAAGAAATTCGAAAATAGGACATTTTGAGTTAGTGACTAAAACGCAAAGTTTGCAAAACTATTTTTAGTAACTGTTTTGAAAATGGGTCAAAACTTTGAATCTTTAAAAAGCTAATAATCCAAAAGGGTTTCATCAGATTTCTCCCTTTAATTAGCTATTTTCAATTAAGTTTTAAAGAGGTATAAATAGTGGACAGAATTAATTAAACACAATTAAGCTTTTTAAAAGAATTTCACGTAACTAACTTTGTAACTTCTTTCTCTCAAATTCTTTCCAGCCAAATACATTTCCAGCTTCAATTTCTTCAGATAAAATTAGGATTTCAAAGATTTTTTTTATTTACAATTAATTTCTAAAGCGTTTACATCAAATACTTATTGTTTCTACCTTGATTTTCATGGTTTATAAAGCAATTGAGGGGAGAAATCAGCATTGGAGGTAAAGATTCGTTATTCTCCTCTAATGAAAGGTTCTTTATTGAAATTCCTAATTTCTTGATCCATTTTATATGATTTTCATTGAGTTTTGATTAATTAAACTCAGATTTATGGTTTAATTGATGGTTTATGATGAAAAAAATGAAAAAAATCGTGGTGATCTATTTTTGCTGAGTTAAGGATTGGTTTATACCTTGATTTTGGTGTTTAATATGATAATGAAGTGAGTTTTGATGATAGAATCCTGAAATCTATTGAATCCCTAGTTTGTTAGATTGGTAGTTAAGAGATTTTGAGGTGTTGAGGTTAATTATTGGTTGCTGGAGATATAAGGTTGTTTTATGTTGTTGTTTTGATGTTAATTGATGTTATTTGAAGGTTGAGATTCGTAGTTGTGGGCTGGGTTGAGGTTTTTGGTGAATCGATGATGTTTTCGGTTTATAGGTTATGGTGTTGTGGGGGATTATAATTAGATAAATGTTAATTGATGGTTGCTGTGAGTTTGGATGCATTATAATACATTGGATCCTCTATTGTGATATGTTTGAAACATGGGAAGTTAATCCTGAAGTGAACCTTGGTGTTGAGGAGTTGCTAGAAGCTTAATTTGGCATCGGCAAGAGAGATGTTAGTTTGCCGGTGAGTAAAACGGATAGGAATGGCTTTTCAAAGATTTGAAAAGGTTTAATGGGTGTCTAGACTAGGCTTGATACGCTGGTCTAAGACTCAGAAGTAAGTAAAGTGGATTTTTCTCTCGATTTTGGTTGGCAAATGTTTTATGAATGCACTTGTTAAATGATTTATTACCTCATGTTTTATGCATGAAATGAGCATAGTTTAATGCTGGGAATTGATATGAAATGATGTTAGATGCATTTGAAAGGTAATGCATGATTTTAAAGAATGTTTATGAACATGGCTTATGCATGGTTCAATGCACAATGAAATAATTTGAATAATGCATATGAAAATAGGGAGGTATGTTTATAAAAGTGGATTATATTGGCAAGTGATGAATTGAAAATGTTATGGAAATGTTATTGGATATAATTGGCCGGCCATAGGATTTAAAGTGCACTATAATAAGCCGCTCGTGGTTGTAGAGGTAGTACGAGAGGTACTTACTCCGATCATATGAACCCCAATTTGTTGAGGTAACACTTAGATGGCTTTTACTCCAGCCATGAGCTGTAGAGGTTGATGCGTCGAGGGTGTGTACTCCAAGTTGGAGGATTAGCCTTGGTAGTGTAGAGGTAGTGCATGTGTTGCACAACTCAATGCCCTTGGGCTGCAAGAGATTGTGAAATCTCTTGGGAAATCTGTGTATTCGATGTTAATGATGATTTATGGAAAGGATGAATATTGAAATGGATCACTTGAAAGCCAATATAATGTTTTGAATTGTATCATGTTGACGGATTGGTTTGAATGACATGATTTATACGTGTTATACTCCTTAAGCTTTGCATATGGGATGTTATGCGTGGGAAAGCTTAAGTAGAGGGAATTGCATATGGATTATGCTGTGGAATCCATGATACATGTTGCATATAGTTTAATATGCTGATTTTATAAAGATTAAGTGTATATTTTGAAAGAATGACATGATGGTTTGAAATGGTTCTAAATTGCATTGGATGATGTTTTATATACTCGAGCGTTCCTCACTAAGTAATGATTGCTTACGCTCTCTTTTATCATCAATGTAGATTGATTGAGTGCAAGTGGCCTAGCAAGCAAGGAGGGAATTCCAAGACTTAAATTACCAAAGTATGTTGAGTTTTAAGTAGTAATAAAGGCAATGTGGCTTAAATGTTGTTAGGAGGGTTTGAGTGTTACTTCTCTGTTTGAGCAAGTTTATATTGTTGCTTGGGACTTGTGATAAGCTTGGTTTGTTGGATTTTGCATATGGTTCATGCTTTGGTTGCTTGAGTATTATGAAGCATGCCTATAGTTTACCTTTGAAGCATGATGATTGTTTCTTGATGTTTGGTTTATGGTAGTTGATGGCAAATGACCAATGATGATGTTATTTGATTGCCATAAGTATGCTTAAGTGTTAGAATTCCAAAATGAGGCTAAAAACCAGCAAATTTTGACATTACAGGTTAGGGCGTATCGATACGCATGTGCCCGTATCGATATATGTAAGTGTTTCTAGGCATAACGTATCGATACACGAGTGACCGTATCGATACGGGTAAGTACATTTTCAGGCTTAGCGTATCAGTACATGGGTGATCGTATCGATATGAGTCTTTAGTTTTAGGCTTAGTATATCGATACACGTGAAGGTGTATCGATACAGATTTGAGCTACTGGAATCTAGAATTTTGAGAAAGCTCAGACGTATCGATACACTTGCCCTCGTATCGATACGGTCAGTGGTTAAGTTAGTTAAAAGTATGTTTTAAGGTTTCTATTTTCTCTCATTTTAGTCCCTGATTGTTTTACTTGCAATTGAATGGGTTTGAATGATCATTTTACTTTGAAATTTCCCCAGTATGCATGTAATTGGTTTAATTGAGGATTGGTAACTTTAAATGTAGAATTGGCCCTTCTAAATAATAGAATTTACAATTTGGTCCTTGTGTGTTATGTATGCAATTGGATGAGTTCAAATGATCGTTTTAAGTTGAAATTTGGCATGTATCCTTATAACCTGACTAATAGAAGATTGGTAAAGCAAATTACAAGTTAACCCTTATAGATTTACAAATTTATGTTTTGGTCCCTACTCATGTAATGTGGCCAATTGGATATCAATTCGATGCCCAATTGAGTTGAGTTTCCACTCATTGTTTGTATGTACACGTAGGGTAATAACCAGCATCTAGATAAGATAAAGGAAAAAAATGGTTGTGTTTTTCCAAGTTCTCATTTTCGGTTTACTTCGATAAACCTAATGTAGCTCGCTCGGTTCGGTCTTGCGGCTAGGCCGGGTCGAGGGGGTTACATTTGGTGGTATCAGAGCCATATTATGATTGTTGGGAGTGGGTTATGGTTGGTTTATGCATGTTGGGAAGTTGTTTGATATGTATGTAGATTGAATTGAGTTGATTGCTATACACGGTGATTGATTGTGTGTTATATGCCATGTTGGGGTATGATTTAGGACACATTGCCTTATTAACTAATGTAAAGTATTTTTGATTTGAAATGAAAGTCTTGGACCCTTTCTTGAAGATGGCCTAATCTTTTTTGTTTTGGTGTATTATCATGACATAAATTCTTTGTTTACGATGCCACTGATGAGAGAATTACGTTTTAATGCGAATACGAGAAGGCAGGAGGGTGAGGATAATGTTATGCCTATTGAAGGGTTGCCACATCCTCCTCCGAATCCACATGCAGGTGTGGAACAAGTACCACCTGTGTCGGCTGGGCTAGCGTTGGGTGCTATGACACCTTTGACACAGGCAATGACGGGAGTGTTCCAGGCTACGATGGCTAGAGTGCATGTGCCTGCACCAGCACCGGTTGCTGCTGCTAATCCGGGATTACCTTTAGAGCATTTACTTGGCCTGGGAGGGGTCGAGTTTAGAGGGTTGATGCCTGAGGCTTCCGAGGAGTGGTTTGCCAATACATATCGTATATTGGATCAGATGGGTTGTTCTGACGCCCGTAAGCTAGGATGTACTATATCTCTGCTGTAGGGGGTGCGTATAGCTGGTGGACTATGGTGATTGCAAGTATGGAGGCTGACAATGTGACATGGGAAACCTTCCAATCTGCCTTTAGGAAGAAGTATCTCGGAGCTAGATACCAAAATGAGAAGAAACACGAGTTCATGGCTTTGGTTTAGGGGGATATATCGGTATCTGAGTATGAGATATAGTTTGTGAGGCTGGGCCAGTATGCTTCTGAGTTGATGCCTAATGAGATGAGCCGTTGCGACCGCTTCCGTTATGGATTATCTCAAGAGGTTAAGACATATATGTTGGCCACTGAGTATGTTGATTTTGATGTGTTGGTTTCGAGAGCCAAGGATATTGAGCAGAGTTTGGGCTTGATATTCCGTGCTGGAGGATCTGGTCATGGTAAGAGAGCTGCTGATTCTAATATCGGTGGTGGCCGGTATAAGAGGCAAGGGGACCGAAGACATCGACCTGAGCTTAGGCGGAGAGGTTAGTTAGGGTAGAGTTCCGGAGATGGAATACCTGAATGTGCTTAGTGTGAGAACATACATTCCGGGGTTTGTTGGAGGTCGAATAAGGTTTTTTGGGGTTGTGGATCTCTATACCATGTTAGACGCGACTATCCACAGGCAAGACGAGTTGGTCCAATTCCTGCACCGGTTGTAGCTAATGCTTGTTGGAGTTGTGGGTCAACTGATCATGTGAGGCGTGATTGCCCTATGTTAGCTAGAGGTGCGCAGGCTCCTGCACCTGCTGTGGTTGCCCTGATAGGTCGAGGGCGTGGACAAGGACATTTCCAGCCGAGAGATGGTGGGCGTAGTACTGCAGCACACACTATTGCTATCCAGCCAAAGGGTGGAGGTCCTGCGAGGGTGTATGCACATCGTGAGGGACGTAACGATACTGATGTGATTGTAGGTACCTTTACTTTGCAATCTTTACCGTTGTTTTTATTGGTTGATTCTGGTTTCACCCATTTATATATTCTGAGTGAGCATGCACAGTTACTTGATATACGTGTTGAGATTTTGAATGTTGGTGTTCGAGTAACTAGTTCTTTGGGTGAAACAGTTGTGGTTAGGAAGTTATATCGAATGTGTCCTTTAATGGTGTAAGATCATGTGTTTGCCGTGGATTTGATGGAGTTGCCATTCTATAGTTTTGATGTAATTTTAGGGATAGATTGATTGTCTGAGCATAAAACGGTGGTGGATTTTGAAACCAAACGGATATCCTTGCGTCTGGCCGATGATTATGAAGTTGTGATGGTTGGCGAGAATGCAAAGTTCCTGGCCAATATTGTTTCAGCTTTGGAAACAAGTCGAATGTTGAAACTCAGATGTCAGGCGTATTTGGCCTATGTTATGAATCCTGGATCTAAGGATGTACGTGTGCAGGACATCCGTATAGTTTGTGATTTTTTGGAAGTTTTTCCTGAAGAGTTGCCAGAGTTGTCGTCGGATAGGGAAATAGAGTTTAAAATTGAGACGTACATTGATACGGCTCCGATGTCTATTGCGCCTTATTGTATGGCACCTAAGGAATTGAAGGAGTTGAAGACGTAGTTGCAAGAGCTGCTTGATCGAGTGTTTCATGAGTACTTTGATCCGTTCATAGTAGTGTTCATAGACGGTATTCTCGTGTACTCCCGTACCGAGGAAGAGCATAATCGATATTTACAGATAGTGTTGCAAGTGCTGAAGGATAATCAGTTATATGTTAAGTTGAGCAAGTGCGAGTTTTAGCTTAAGAAGGTGATGTTCCTTCGTCATGTGGTTTCCGCGGAGGGTATTCACGTTGATCCACAGAAAATTGAGGCTATTCTCAATTGGAAGCAAACTAAGTTTGTATCGGATGTGCGTAGTTTTCTTGGGTTGGCTGGTTATTATCGCCATTTTGTTGAGGGGCTCTCAAGTATTGCAGCACCGTTGACCAAGTTGTTGCAAGAGAATGTTCCTTCTGTGTGGATGAAGAAGTAACAATAGGGTTTTGAAAAGTTGAATGAGGTTTTTACACACGCTCCTATGTTGATTCAGCCCGAATATGGGAAGAAGTTTGTGGTTTATAGTGATGCGTCGTATGTTGGCTTGGGTTGTGTGCTGATGCAGTGCAAAAAGGTTATGGCCTATGCATCGAGGCAGTTGAAAGTTCATGAGCACAATTATCCAACTCATGATTTGGAGCTTGCGGTTGTGGTGTTCGCTTTGAAAATTTGGCGACATTACCTCTATGGTGAGAAGTTGTGGTTTTTACGGATCATAAGAGCCTGAAGTATCTGATGTCGCAGAAGGAGTTAAACCTTAGGCAGCGAAGATGGTTAGAGTTTCTTAATGATTACGATTTGACCATTGAGTATCATCCGGGTAAAGCAAATGTGGTGGCGGATGCTTTGAGTAGAAAAGTTGTGGTTGAGTTGAGAGCTATGTTTGCTCGGTTAAGTGTAACTCAAGATGGGGGCTTGTTAGCCTAGTTGCAAGTTAAGCCTACATTATCACATTTGATTAAAGCTAAGCAATCGTATGATGATTCGTTGGTTGGGCATGTTAAGGACATAGTGGATGGAAATCTGTTGGATTTTCATTTTGATGATGACGAAGTTTTGTGTTTCAAGGGTCGGATGGTGGTGCCGAATGATTCAGAGTTGAGGTACACTATCTTGGCAGAGGCACACTCTAGTCATTTTCCTATGTATCCTGGTAGTGTTAAGATGTATCGTGATTGAGGGAGGCATACAATTGGGTTGGGTTGAAAAAGGATGTGGCTGAGTTTGTTTCCAAGTGCATGGTGTGACAGCGGGTCAAGGCTGAGCATCAGTTTCCATCCGGGTTGTTTCAATCGTTGAAAATTCTGTAGTGGAAATGAGAAAGAATCTTCATGGATTTTGTAACAGGTTTGCCGTTGACACCGGCTAAAAGGATTCTGTTTGGGTGATTGTTGACCGGTTCACAAAGTGTGCACATTTCCTGCCAATGCATACAATGTATACCTTGGTCAAGCTGGCAGATTTGTATATAGCTAAGATTTTACGCTTGCATGGTGTACCTAAATCTATTGTTTTGGATAGGGATCCGAGGTTTACGTCAAGGTTTTAGAGAAGTCTGTACCAGGCTTTGGGTTCGAGGTGAGTTTTAGCATTACGTATCATCCTCAGTTAGATGGGCAGTCTGAGCGGGTTATCCAGGTTTTTGGAGGATATGCTGAGATGTTGCATTATTGAGTTCCAAGGAACCTGGGAGAATCAATTGCCTTTAGTTGAGTTTGCCTACAACAATAGTTATCAGGCGAGTATAAAGATGGCACCTTATGAGGCGTTATATGGCCGGAGGTGTCGTACGCCCTTATGTTAGGCTGAGGTAGGGTAAAAGCATGTTACCCTACCGGATATATTGAAAGACACATATGAGAAGGTTAAGCTTGTATGCGACCGGTTGAAAGCGGCTGCGGATCGGCAAAAATCTTACATAGATCTGAAGCGTAAGGAGGTTGAATATGCGCGGTGGGTGATTGTGTATTCTTGAAAGCGTCACCATGGAAAAAGGTGATGAGATTCGGACGTAAGGGTAAGCTTAGTCCGAGTTTTATTAGACCATTCAAGGTAAATTTCGAGGACGAAATTAGATTGAATATTTTTATAAGGGATAAAAATATGGGAAAATAGTCTAAAATCTTTATTAATTATATAAATGATTTTGGTGAAAACAATTTTGGAAAAAGAAATTCAAAAATGGGATATTTTGAGTTAGTGACTAAAACGCAAAGTTTGCAAAACTGCTTTTAGTGACTATTTTGAAAATGGGTCAAAACTTTGAATCTTTAAGGAGCTAATAATCCAAAAGGGTTTCATCATATTTCTCCCTTTAATGAACTATTTTCAATTAAGTTTTTAAGAGGTATAAATAGTGGAGAGAATTAATTAAACACAATTAAGCTTTTTAAAAGAATTTCACGTAACTAACTTTATAACTTCCTTCTCTCAAATTCTCCCCAGTCAAACACATTTCCAGCTTCAATTTCTTCAGGTAAAATTAGGATTTCAAAGAGTTTTTTATTTCCAATTGATTTCTAAAGCTTTTACATCAAATACTTAATGTTTCTACCTTGATTTTCATGGTTTATAAAGCAATTGAGGGGAGAAATCAGCATTGAAGGTAAAGATTCGTTCTTTTCCTCTAATGAAAGGTTCTTTACTGAAATTCCTAAGTTCTTGATCCATTTTATATGATTGTCATTGGGTTTTGATTAATTAAACTCGGATTTATGGTTTAATTGATGGTTTATGATGAAAAATTGAAGAAATTCGTGGTGATCTATTTTTGCTGAGTTAAGGATTGGTTTATACCTTGATTTTGATGTTTAATATGATAATGAAGTGAGTTTTGATGATAGAATCCCGAAATCTATTGAATCTCTAGTTTGCTAGATTGGTAGTTAAGAGATTTTGAGGTGTTGAGGTTAATTATTGGTTGCTAGAGGTATAAGGTTGTTTTATGTTGTTGTTTTGATGTTAATTGATGTTATTTGAAGGTTGAGATTCGTAGTTGTAGGCTGGGATGAGGTTTTTGGTGAATCGATGATGTTTTCGGTTTATAGGTTGTGGTGTTGTGAGGGATTATAATTAGATAAATGATAATTGATGGTTTCTGTGAGTTTGGATGCATTATAATGCATTGGATCCTCTGTTGTGATGTGTTTGAAACAGGGGAAGTTAATCCAGAAGTGAACCTTGGTGTTGAGGAGTTGCCGGAAGCTTAATTTGGCATCATCAAGAGAGACGTTGCTTTGTCAGTGAGTGAAACAGATAGGAATGGCTTTTCAAAGATTTGAAAAGGTTTAATGGGAGTCTAGACTAGGCTTGATACGCTGGTCTAAGACTCGGAAGTAAGTAAAGTGGATTTCTCTCTCAATTTTGGTTGGCAAATGTTTTATGAATGCACTTGTTAAATGATTGATTACCTCCTGTTTTATGCATGAAATGAGCATGGTTTAATGCTGGGAATTGATATGAAATGATGTTAGATGCATTTGAAAGGTAATGCATGATTTTAAAGAATATTTATGAACATGGCTTATGCATGGTTTAATGCACAATGAAATGATTTGAATAATGCATATGAAAACAGGGAGGTATGTTTATAAAAGTGGATTATATTGACAAGTGATGAATTGAAAATGTTATGGAAATGTTATCTGATATAATTGGCCGGCCATAGGATTTAAAGTGCACTATAATAAGTCACCCGTGGTTGTAGAGGTAGTATGAGAGGTACTTACTCTGATCATGTGAACCCCAATGTTGTTGAGGTAACACTTAGATGGCTTTTACTCCAGCCATGAGCTGTAGAGGTTGATGCGTCGAGGGTGTGTACTCCAAGTTGGAGGATTAGCCTTGGTAGTGTAGAGGTAGTGCATGTGTTGCACAACTCCATGCCATTGGGCTGCAAGAGATTGCGAAATCTCTTGGGAAATCCGTGTATCCGATGTTAATGATGATTTATGGAAATGATGAATATTGAAATGGATCACTTGAAAGCCAATATAATGTTTTAAATTGTATCATGTTGACTGATTGGTTTGAATGACGTGATTTATACGTGTTATACTCCTTAAGCTTTGCATATAGGATGTTATGCATGGGAAAGCTTAAGTAGAGGGAATTGCATATGGGATTATGCTGTAGAATCCATGATATATGTTGCATATAGTTTAATATGCTGATTTTATGAAGACTAAGTGCATGTTTTGAAAGAATGGCATGATGGTTTGAAATGGTTCTAAATTGCATTGGATGATGTTTTATATTCTCGAGCGTTCCTCACTAAGCAATGATTGATCTCTTTTATCATCAATGCAGATTGATTGAGTGCAAGTGGCCTAGCAAGCAATGAGGTAATTCCAAGACTTGAATTACCAAAGTATGTTGAGTTTTAAGTAGTAATAAAGGCAATGTGGCTTAAATGTTGTTGGGAGGGTTTGAGTGTTACTTCTCTGTTTGAGCAAGTTTATATTGTTGCTTTGGACATGTGATAAGCTTGGTTTGTTGGATTTTGCATATGGTTCATGCTTTGGTTGCTTGAGTATTAGGAAGCATGCCTATAGTTTACCTTTGAAGAATGATGATTGTTTCTTGATGTTTGGTTTATGGTAGTTGATGGTAAATGACCAATGATGATGTTATTTGATTGCTAGAAGCATGCTTAAGTGTTAGAATTCCAAAACGAGGCTAAAAACCATCAAATTTTGACATTACAGGTCAGGGCGTATTGATACGCCTGTGCTCGTATCGATACAGGTAAGTGTTTCCAGACACAGCGTATCGATACACGAGTGACCGTATCGATACGGGTGAGCACATTTTTAGGCTTAGCGTATCGGTACACGGGTGACCGTATTGATATGGATCATCAGTTTTAGGCATAGTGTATCGATACACGTGAAGGTGTATCGATATGGTTTTGAGGTATTGGAATCTGGAATTTTGATAAAGCTCAAACGTATCAATACACTTGCCTGCGTATCGATACGGTCAGTGGTTAAGTTAGTTAAAAGTATGTTTTAAGGTTTCTGTTTTCTCCCGTTTTAGTCCCTGATTGTTTTACTTTCAATTGAATGAGTTTGAATGATCCTTTTGACCCAAAATTTCACCAGTATGCATGTAATTGGTTTAATTGAGGATTGGTAACTTTAAATGTTGAATTAGCCCTTCGAAATAATGGAATTTACAATTTGGCCCCTGGGTGTTATGTATGCAATTGGATGAGTTCGGATGATCGTTTTAAGTTGAAATTTGGCATGTATGCTTGTAACCTGACTAATCGAAGATTGGTAAAGAAAATTACATGTTAACCCTTATAGATTTACAAATTTACATTTTGGTCCCTACTCATATAATGTGGCCAATTGGATATCAATTCGATGCCTGATTGAGTTGGGTTTCCACTTGTTGTTTGTATGTACACGTAGGTTAATAACCAATATCTAGATAAGATAAAGGAAAAAATGGTTGCGTTTTTCCAAGTTCTCCTTTTCGGTTTACTTCGGTAAACCTAATGTAGCTCGCTCGGTTCAGTCATGCAGCTAGGTTGGGTCGAAGGGGTTACAGATGTAAATCATGAAAAACAAGAGAAACAAGTCCATCAAGCATCTGATGCCGGTGGTGGATCAAAGTCGGAGGAAAAAGCTCGAAAGTTAAAAAGTTCCAAGAGAGAGCGTCAACCTCATCAAACAGAGGGTTGGACCGAGAAATAAATTAACCACGAACTTCCTCAAGTCTAACAAAGAGACATTGTTAAAGAAATCAGATAAGTCAACGTGCAAAAAAACAAATAAATATGTTTGCAACAATTCAATCTCAATTCTCAATAAATTCTATTAACCAAATAATAAGTTTAAAGATTATATACATATATATATACATATTATTAAAAAGGAAAAGGGCTTGAAAAATAAAATGTGTGTAAGTATAGTGTCAATCTTAATTTTATATGTAATATACAAGAACAGTACAGATATCGTCAAGAATAGTACAGATATCGTCAAGAATAGTACATATACTACATGATACTTCTACCAAATTTCTACATTCGTTCCAATGATATTGATACTGCAATAACAATACCGATACCAAAATGCAGGAAGCTTAGAAATGCTCATGAATGTAACTCTAACCTTCTCATAGTGTCCCTAAGACTATACCTAAAGCCACCACCGTTGTTCATGCGTCATTTAACATCATTAGCAAGCATTCCTAACGTCAATCTCATCTCAAGAATATTGATTCACGAAATCCAACATGACATGCTTTAGTACACATTTAACCTACAAGACTCGTGTTTTATGACTCATATGCATCATACTAGTAATGAAAGTGTTTTACCTTGCACAAAACACCCCAAATGTGGCTCCTTTATCCCTTCTTTAAGCTTGCTCTTTGCCTATGCTTTTGGAAGACTCTTCTCCTTCGTTCACTATTTAACAATCATCATAGAAATACACAAGGATAAATGGAAGGATAAAGACAATCATTTCTCAAATTTCTTCAAAACCTCTCTTAAAGCATAACCCCAACGAAACCCTAGCCACCCTATAACACTCATATATGGAGACATAGATCTTATTTTAAAGCTTGATATGTGAAGAAGAAGAATCTTACCTCAGACATTACTCTACTCCAACTCAAACTCAAAGAAATTAGGGTTGAAGAAGATGGATGAAAGAAAATTGTGGGTTTGTAAAAAATGACGTTTGATTTTCCCCCTTTTCTTTTCCCTCTTTTCTTTTTGTAAGGTTAACCGTTTAACCTTCTATCCCCTTTACCTTTTTTTGTAATTTTTTTAATCCAACAGCTCAGATCTTATTGTACCCAATCTAACGGTCGTACCGATGCTGCCTTCTTTCGACCGTTTTTTAAGTTTCCTTCTTTTAGACCCATCCGTCATCTGATCTTTGAAATTTTCTTGTAAACTATTGTTTCTGTCATACCCAATTATTTTTGTAATAGTAGCATATATAATTCTTCTCACGCTGCTTATTTTGAAACCAGAATTGCAAAAAATGCACCATTCTATCTTTCACAGTATTTCTATGTTTAGGCGCTTATTTAAGATTCAGAATGGACACTAGCTGAAAAAGAACACTCAGAGAGATGTGTATAATGTTCCATATTACAGAGACAAGTCAAACAATATTATAAATCCTTATAATAAGAAGCTCTTTGTTATATTGAAATTTACCATTTCCTAGTTTGTATTAGAAATTTGAGTTCTTCTTCTTGATTTTGTTTCATGAAGTCATGAAGAAACTCTGTCCTTTCAATTTATCTTTTATGTGATTCTTTTTATTGATTTGTGTAAATATTTTATGATGCTACACTCTTAAGTTGTTAGTCGCTGTGGTAGGAGGGCTAAGTTTATTGTTTTCATCTTTTTCCTTTTTGGTGTTGATGATAGAGCCATTATATTAGACCATGGAAACTCATCTATGAAGAATCAAATCAAGCAATTAGTTGCTGCTGAGGGTAAATTTTTCTTTGTGATATTGTGTTTGCATCCCAACCCCCTCTCTGCCTCCATACGCTGAGTATTTTTGTCTTTTCTGACGTATAAAATGCCACCAATGTAATAAGTATCACAACAAGGGTATGCTTGGACTTAGGTCTATTTAAGATCTATTCCCTTGCATATTTTCTTAGAATATATTCATGAAATTTTCTTTTGGGTAAATATACATTTTGGTACTTGAACTTGGATTCAAAGTTCAATTTGGAACCTGATTTCTTTTTGTCCAATTAAATACTTGAACATGGATTGTGTTATACAAGTTACCCCAAACTGTAACTCCGTTAAAATTTGAAGGGTCAAGGTTTAAATTGGTACATGAACAGGTACCAATTTGAACTAAGAAGCCAAATTTAGGTACCAATTTGAACCTTAACCCTTTAAAATTTTAATGGTTATATTTTGGGTAACTTGTATAACAAAATCTAAGATCGACTACCTAAATGGACCAAAAAAAGTTCATATACCAAATTGAACCTTGAAGCCAAATTTAGTTTAGGTACCGAAATATATATTTACCCTTTTTCTTTTTGTGGTCCAACTCCTATGATGCCCGTGTTATAGAAATAATACCTTGAAGTTGCTTCTTCAATCATGAAATCCTTTAGTAATGAGGATGATTCTTCTTATGTGTATATTTAGCCTTGGGCCTCACTCACTTTAGGGAAACATGACTTGCTCGCAAAATGCCAACTAAAGATAATAAATGAAAGATCCCATTGAAAAGGTTTTCACTGAAAGTAATTGTTGGCCGAGAACATTTAAAGATTAAAAGAGGTCAATTTTTAAAGCATGGATGTTCACTTTCTTATGCCTCTTGTGTTTACAGCTAGTCCATGGAAGTCCCATTTTAAAAAGGAGATTGCTTCTAAGAAGCGCACAGTTGACACACCTCAAGGTAAATCATTTGCATTTCATTTAATTAATTGAATATGAAAATTACCTTTTCCTTTTCTTCTTTTTTTTTTTTTGTTTCTTTTGCATGGTCTCTCCAAAATTAATAATCTGTGGGAGGTATTGAGATTATACTTTAATTAGTTGCAGTTTGCCCGTTCCTTTCTTTTCTGTTTACGTTTCTTGACAAGTGTTATTGCAATGTACGTACGCACCAGCTGCAGTTGGAGACTTCTTTGTTACGTTCCACATGGGCACCGTTGTAGTGCTTCAATCTTTGTTCGTTGACTTTGAATTCATGTTCATCAGTGATGGACTTGATTATCACAGCACCATGAGAGAATGGTTTGACAACTTTAAATGGTCTTGACCATCTTGATTTCAGTTTTCCTGGGAAAAGTTTTAGCCGGCCCTCCAAAATCTGGCTATAAACCTGGATTAATTTCAGCTGCTACTGCAAAGGGAAGACGCTCATCTTCACCTTTACCATCTCCACCTGAGCGCTCTGGAGCTGCAGCTTCCCCAATTGGAATTGGAAATACCAAGGTTCATACAAGCAGTGAGGATGTTATTCCTCCCCAGGTGAAAAGCAAAGAAAATGTTTCCAGCTCTGAGAAAGAAATACAAACCAGGGCTACTAGTGTAGTACGTGAGACGCAAGAACGCAGGGGAAATTCTGGACCTAAGCCAACAGACTTGCTGAGTCTTTTGATCAGTCTACTGAAGGAGAACCCCAAGGGGATGAGCTTAAAGGCAAGGGCTAGGGTTGAGTGAATGTGTTAAACTAATTGCTCCTCGTTTGTATTAGGGCATGTGTTTGGCTTCATGCTGTTACTTTATTTTTTTATTTGCTATTAAGGCATGTGATTGGATATTAGCCTTTCTCTCTGAAATGTTGACAGGCCTTGGAGCAAGCTGTTGGTGATGGAATTCCAAACTCTGCACAAAAGATTGAGCCCAAAGTAAGTGATGGAATCCTGTTGAGGGATTTTGTTTCACTACTCCTGCCTTACATATTGAACTTAAGATTATTATCAAGTTTTAGACATTGATGTGGATTTAAAATTAAGGTTTTGGAATATGACTCTGACATCATTATCGCCATTTAATTAGTAAGAAGATGATAAATAGCAGGGAGCAGTCTTTTTCTTATTTTAAGGTGTTTATAGAGTATTGAGGGATAAGATTGTTTGCGAGCTGCAAAATGACTTCATTATTTGATTATCTGTTCCGAAATGTTCCTAGTGTCCCGTATTTTACTTTAAAAATTGAAATTTTTTCTGTAGGATTTCTGTTCTGGTCAAGTGTTGTTTTGATTGGCAGAGACATAAAAGACTAAAGAAAATATTTGTTGTGTTTCATCAAGAATTGAAGGTTATAGCTAGTACCATCATTTAATCTCTCTTACTTTCTTCTCTTTCCATTATTATTGGTAACTTGAGAGTTTTTTCCTTTTCCAGAACCTTAAGCAGAGGCTCGTAGGGTACGCCGAGTCACACTCAACAGATTGATAGTGAAGTATTCCTAACCGGTCATCTAACAGATTGAATCCTCTATTTTCATACCTAAGCTGCAATCGGCTTAGACCTTTCTTCATTGCCTTTCAGGTAGAATGGAACACTTGTAAATGGTTATAGTCGGTCGTTCAAAGTGATTGGAATAAATCGCATTCGGGTCCCATGGTCCTTGAACGATTGACTGTGTTATGTGCAAATAGGCTGAACCCAAATTGGGTGTGTATAATGCTGTAGAAATTTGACTTTTGGCCCCAGTTTTGTTCTAGATTTTTTTGACAACTTTGTTTAAACTTGCTTGCTACCAACAATCTGTTTCAATGTGTATACAAATGATTGAAAAGATAAAAAGAGAAAGGATTCTCAATCTGCTTCGATGTGTATACAAATTGGGAGTTTTTCCTCGTTGCAGTCTTGGACGTTCATTCATCTAATTGTTGGAGTTCCATTTTAGAAATTAAGATGGTAAAGAAATTGTACATATTCGAAGAAAAAGAACAAGGGAATGATAACGTAGAGTTCAATCGTACATGGTTAAATCACTTAAATGGGTAAATTAATCATTTTACTGTAAAATTGTGTAAACCAGTTGAAGATTTTTTTCAAACCTCTAAAAGGTACACAGATAGATGGATGTTTATCTGTACTGATAAAGATTCCAAGAAAATAATGATAAGAGTAGCAGAACAAAATTGGTCGATGTAAGGACCAAATAAGTCGATAATGAAGGGTGGTATTAAGCCATTCAAGCAACCTTGGGTGATCATAGGTACTGATTTACAACAAGCCGGTCCAATTTTCAGCTTGTTTGTCAATAACACATTGACATTGTCTTGAAAACAAGCTTCAATATTGTACAACTGTGACTCATATGACTGAATTTCGGTAGGTTCGGCAGCATGAGCGGAAGGCATTGCAACAGGTGGAGATCCATGGGTAAGAGGAAAGAATGGAAACCGAGACAGCGACATCGTTGCATCAGGAAAATCTGAATGGGATTTGCATGTGAAGGGATCTGGTTCATAATATAATGAACTACCACCAGCTGCTTCCATGGCTGGCCAGTGTGTTGCCCACAAGACTGAGCAAGCTAAGAAAATCAGCAATGTATATGAGAACATCTTCACTTTTTTTTGCCAAAAAGATGTCAAAATTATACATTCAGGTGGCTTTATTTGCAAGCGGGAATCAAATTATGTGAACCAGAAAATGTGTTTGAATTTTATAGTCTGGGGTTTGAGAAGTTAGAGTTGCAGTTGGAATTGTCCATACAATGAAAACTGTTTTTCATGAAAATGTTGTGATAGATCATGCACTCTTTTCTTTCATAGTTGTTACTCCGGTAATGCTTTGAGTCAGCATAAGTTTTTCCCCAACACTTTTCTTGGCAAACATTAATTAGTACTTGAGGTTAGACAAAACCAGAACGAGCATAGAGTTTGCAAGCAAGACAGAAAATTGAGATGAAAATTAAATAATTTATGGCTGAAAACATCTCTGCTAAATAAATAAGTTCATGAACATTATGATCTTTAAATATTAGGCAAAATTGGGTAAAATTTACATTAGATGTGAAGCTTTAAACATAGACTCACTGATGCAACAGATCCTCGCTGCTATAAGTAAAATGTAAAATGAGAGCAAGTTTCTACTCATGAAACTATGGCTCCCACAAGTGTCAAAGACAAAAACAAGTAGGTCAAAATATACGGTAAATGCAAACTAGAGATGCTATCAACTCCAGTGCCAGCAATGGCTCCATCAAAGTATTCAATTTCAATCAGGAGAAACTTTCTCTTAGGCAGTTCTCTTTGAAGAGAGAGGGGATGAATCTGAATTCTCAGCCAGATACTGCTCAAGCATATCTTCTTCATCGTCTGCAGTAAAACAATGTGATCAGATAGTTTCTTTCATCTAATTTGCTAGCACCTCAATATCAGAATTATGAAAGCATCAAATATCAATCAACAGAATGTTCATGGCACAATCAAGTACTAAATAGTCTGGCCTGCCAAGGGAGGGACTCACCTTCAAAATCATCGTCATCCAAATCAATATCTTCATCGTCTTCCTTCTCATATTCTTCTTTGATGGCAATTGCACTTTTCTGCAGAAGAGAAATTCACTTGAGTCATGATTGTTTTTCACTATTCATCCGGTTAAATCTTAGTATGAATGATGTTAAATAGACTTCTCATCTCCCATATATATTATATATTTTAATGCTAACATGAATTTGTTGAGTCTCATTTTCTTTTTTCCCTTTTTTTGCATAATCTAGTTTCAGAATCAACCTAAGTGAAAGCTATGACTCATCTGCAAAAACAATAGCTGTTTCACAATACTGTTAATGATTATATTCCATTCTTAAAATGGTGGAAATATATGTTAGAGAAAGAAATATTAAACAATGAGTACAAGAACAGTAAGTAGACAAATACCCAAGGAAAAAGTACAATGAATTTTAGCACGTTTAGCAGTACTAAACTTCCAGATTTGAGAACAAAAACCTAAGGAAAAAGTAATGTGCCTGTCAAAATCCACATATGTACAAAAAGCATACAGCTGCTCGCTCTAGTGCCAACTCCGCCTCAAACCTTTCTCTCCATGCTGAAAATGTATCAACAGTAACAAGTTCTCCATGAGGAACAATTACCTGAAAGGAAAAGGTATGGCCATATAGTTCCATTTGCAGAAGCACTAATATCTGAAATTAAGAGAAAGTCTAGTGCTCTCAAACTAGAACATTATCCTGATTTGCTGCGCAAACGGCGGGGAACGGCGGTCAGGCTGCAGCATGGACGGAGGCGTGACGACAATCTCGTAGCGAGGCGGCGACTGAAATGACAAAGAAAAAGATTTAGGGTTTTTAATTTAGGGTTGGTATTTAATCTAATTATTTGAAAATAAAAATTTAAAAATATAATATATATGAAAAATAATTTAATTAAAATTTTATTTTAAATAATTATTAATTGTATGTTGAGTCTTTGAGATTTTTAATTTTTATTAATTAATTTAATAGTGTTTAGCGTTGTTCGACCCTCATCCAGAAACTAAACACTAAAACTAATAAAAAATAAAGTTATTATTGTCTAAAAAAAGCAGATTTATTAGATAAAAAAAGCAGATTGAAACAAACCACTGTTGATTTAAGAAGAAAAGGGAGTGGACTCTTGTGTATACATAGAAAACAAAGAAAAATGAAACCGTTGCGGAGTCACTGATCGGTTTGTTTAATTAGAACATATTAAATTACTAATACTTAAAGAATAAATTTGACCAATTACAAATTTGGGACCAAATTAACATGTCGGCTTTAGTTTGAGGACTTCTAGTGCATTAATTCCACATTAAATTAAAATTTTGGGCTTTTCTATTTTTCCAATTATTTTCTCGGAAAATAAATGGGTAAACAACATTGGAGGTCACTCAATTACTAGTAAAGTTATGATTGAGTCACTAAATTATTAAAAGTTATAATTAAGTCACTCGATTAAAGCTTTAGTCACGATCAATTCCCTGTTAAATACAAATAAACATCCAAAAATATTTGGTATAATGATAATTTTAGTCATCAAAAACTTATATATTCTACCAATTGAGTCATAATTTAAAATAATTCAATAAATTTAATCATTCATATATCAATTTAGTCATTTTTCTTCCCTCAAACCACTTGTATATCATTGTTAACACTAGAGTACTTCATTTAAAATCATTAATTAATCTAATACACAAATTTATAAATGTAAAGATATGTATAGTTACTTTTAATGTTATATATATAATTAGTATATACATTAAAAATAAACACATTGAAATCTATTTAAAATTATTTATGAACACTTACAAGTTTTAGTTACTACTACCACATAATTTTCTAAAAACTTTAGAATTTCGTATTATTATTCAATTTTTTTAGTAATTTTATATTCTTGAATGACTTCATTATTTATTTTTTATTTTAAAATAAATTAATAGTTAAAAATTTTAAGTTATTGAATTTTTATTATTAAACAGATTTCTTAATGATTTGTGAGTAGAAAAAAATCAAATTGATATATTTTAAAAAATGGTTAAATTTATTGAATTAGGACTAAATAGGTAGGATATATAAGTTTTGAGGATTAAAAATGTCATTATACAAAATCTTTTTGGATGTCCATTTGTATTTTAACCAATGAGTGATTCGATTATAGCTAAAACTTTAATTGAGTGGCTTAATTTTTAACTTTTAATAGTTGAGTGACTAAACATATTTTTACTAATTATTATTGACCTCAAATACAATTTACCCAAATAAAATGTAGAAATAAATTCATATCAATTTCGAAGCTCCCATTCTCTCTGTTTGTCTCCAAGAGAAAAGAATCCAAAGATGCTTCGGTCCTCACGCGGTTATAGAGTCTCGGACGAGTTAGTCGTCGACTCACCACATTCCCAACCACAGAGTTCGGATCAACAAGTCTCGGAGACGGTTCCCCTGAACCGGCGACTACTGCCTATGTATGACCCCCTTTCACGCACCGCCGAAAAAGAAAGGTCCCGTCTTAGATCTGCCGAGAACGCCGTCCATATCATCCCTTTTGTTCTCGCACTTTGCGGTTTCGTTCTTTGGTTCTTTTCTGGTCTAGGTTCAAATACTTTCCCTTCTTTTCCATATACTAAATGTTTTTTTGTTTGATTGGTTGTGAAAGTTAGTTCATTGCTCTATTTATGATTGTCTCCAATTTAGGTTCAAAAAATTGGTTCTAAGTTAGTGAAATAAATTACTTGCGTTCCTTGGTTGAGCTGTTAAGGGACCCGCTAGTTGTTCAAAAATTGAAAGGCGCTGATTATTAGCCATATCTCTATGTTTTTTCGATCGACCTAGGCATAAGAACTGGTTAGCTTTGCACTGCGAATCCTTTTATTGGTTATTAAGTTACTTTGGAATTTCTCTTTCCATTTGGATTGATGAATTCTGATCAGATTTACTGATTTTCAGTTGCAGATGTAGCCATATAGGTAAATTAAAGTTAGAACTTAGATATAGTCTAAAATCACATTTGAACTTTAAATTCTTATGTTTGAGTGTGTTTTTTTAAGTCTAAGATTATTGAACTATTTGCAGAATCAAGGGTATGAAGATTAATAACCAAATCAAGAGCTGTTGGTACATCGGGCAACTTGAAAATTGGAGCTAAAGGGCTTCTTTTCGAGAAAAGAAGTCGTATGCATAACCTTGGATGTAACCCATTTGTTTCTTTTCAAGTGGATAATTTGATATTGATTTGCTTCTCGAAAACATTTTTTTATTTTTGTAAAATGCAGGTGTTTTCATGCACTTTGCGATGCTACATATATACGAAATGAAAATTTAATGGTTTTATGTTTGTGAAATGTAAAATGCTTTCAGTTCTGGCATGAATGCTAACAAGTTAGTGTTTTCAATTGATGGGAAACATCAATTCATTCAATCTTGCGATTCATGTTCATGGTTTATTATCTTCAACAATTTCCCAGCAAGGTTTCATGCCAAAGTCTGAACTTGCATTACCCGTGCACTTCCAATACACAACTTCAGAGCAACCATTTTGAACGGATTGGATACTTGAATTTGTGCTAGGGTATTGATTTGCAGGTACCGTGATGAGTAGAGATTCAACTATGTGAAATGGAAATTGGAAAACCTGCTTAATGTAGGTAATGGCTTTCGTAACTCCTGTTTTGATAGAATCATAAATTCATAATGTGCTGCACATTTTCCATTTCTATAATATGTTGTTTGTTTTTCTACCCTGAATTCAACGTCGTTGTTCAGTCATTTCTGGACAATGCATCTCTTTTCGATATAGGAGACTAGGTACGAGAAACATTGCTCATTTTATAAATGAAAAGCCCTGTAAGTTTTGCATGATTCATTAATAGAGGATGGACAAAACAGCTTAATATGGAAATGAAGTGTTAAGTTTGCAGTGAAGGTGCATTAACCTTCTTGCTACGTAGTCTTGAAATCTTACATGTTTATGCTTTGAGAGGAACACACTCAAAATTTGTGTGTTCAAGCACTGGTCCAATTCTAAGCAGTTTAGGTATGACAACATTGTTACGGACAGAACAGACAAGTTGATTATCCCACTGCAACAGATATCCCACAAGATTTGCCCATATGGTTAACAGAACTCGGGGACATCTTTCTTCTCCATATGCCCTCAGAGGACCTTCCAAGGATGCAGGTCCAGATTTAATTCCATCAGCTAACTTTCTCGTGAGAATCATCGAATCCTCTAAAGCACAACAAGCATCTTGTCCAAGACCAGGAGTCATTGGATGCCAGGTATTCCCAACCAGCACAACTTTCCCAGCTGAAGCAGGAGGGCTTAAACCTGACCATAACCAACGATCAACAAGTGGGGTCTTGCTATCATCTCATCCAGGCTAAAGATCAATCAATCTAATTAGCTCTTCAGGCCAGTTGCTTACTAGTTCTTTTGCTTGCTTCCTCAACAAAACTGGATCAGTAATTTTTGGACGTGCAACTGCCATGTGAGAAGGATTGTTGTTTCAAGGTAATTTGCTATTTCATTTTATGATTGAATCCTACGGTCAAAAAGGTTAAAAAAAAGAACCTGGAGGGGGACTATTATAGCAGATAAACCAGTAAACTTTTGTAAAAGACACTGGAACATATCCAGTACGCAAACCTCTTCCATAGATACTTTGGTTCGTAGAAACCCATCCACTTGGCTATGGGAGACCGAATTCCATCACAGCCTATAACAATCTGTTGCAATATATTCAATAATCTGATTTCTTTTCACTCAGTTTGGGGCTTCGGGAAATGCTGAGGCTCATCATTTTCTCTGGATTTGATATTTGCCAACTTGGAAGAAAATTGAACTGTCGCAGGTGGTAACTCACTGGCAAGAGTCTCCAGTAGTACTCTCCTCTCCACTGCACGAACTTCTTGGCTGCAAAAGTCAAGTTGTCAATATTAGTTTGATGAAACAAAGTGTCACGACTCGAGCGACAAGATACTTTCATTTCATTGGGCAGCATTGTGCCGGCATCATAAACACAAGTTGTTCTGTCCTCTTGTGGTGTCCATCGGCTCCTCATGACTTTGTCATCTGAAAGTACATTTCCCCAAACTCGAATTTAGGACCTCCTGTACGTAGTCTTGTTGTTTTTGCAACTGTAGCACCATTTGATCACCAAATTGTACTAGAGTTACGAAGTAGACTCATATGGGGAGGTTATGAGTTTCAGTCTGGGCAAGAGCATCTTCAGGTGACAGACTTGAGGGGGGGCCGATAGGCAGCACCCAAAGAAGGGCAATGTCAGCTTCTGTTTACCATGCTGGTGTGACACTTGGCCAAGGAAATGATGATACCTTATTGGTTGGGAGGCCGTGACACAGAAACTATAGACTCCGAGAAGGTTGAAGATTTACTGCGTCCGATCTTCATGAGCGTAACTATCATCTTCTGAATTCACCACCATCTTGCACGGCTGATGCAATGAACAAGTTCAGAATAGGGGTGAGCAAAACTCGCCTCGACTAAAAAAACCCGAATAACTCGACTCGAGGCGAAAATACTCGACTCGTCTTGACTCTACTCGAAATTTCATAAACTCGACTCGAAAAAAATTTAAATAAAATTTGAGTTGTAAAATAGAAACTCGAATAACTCGAATTTTTTTAGTAATTAATGGATTTATTTTTAAGTTCAATATGAGTCCCTTAATTTTTTATTATATATATAGATATATAAAAATATGAAGAAATATTGCAACATATGAAAAAATATATAAAGAAATATATATATATATATATATATATATATATCTTATATGATTAGAAAAAATGATTTAAATTGGAATCAAACCGTAATATAACATGATAAATAATTACAATTAAATTTTTATAGGAACTCGAAAACTCGACTCGAATTTCTTAAACTCGACTTTAATCGAAAAAATTTAAATAAAGTTTAAGTTGTAAAATATGATGCGTCAACTCGAATAACTCGAAATTTTTTGATTCGACTCGATCGAACGCTCACCACTAGTTGAGAATATGATAACTCATAAGTCTGTGGACTTGAAACCTACTTGTGGTTTCATATAGTTTCCACTCAATACTCTTCAATTTCAAGGAATTGGCCCATGGCAACACCGGGGGAATCCAATACCAGCCACCAGTTTGTGAAAAGGGTAGGTGAGGTTTCACCGGTTCTAAGTGATTCTAGGAATGGGTACGGTTCGAGTCGGGTCGGGTTTTTAGCTTACTTGAACCTTGCTCGAAAATAAGTACCCTAAACTCGATCCGACTAAAATTTATTCTATAAAAAATTCGACTTGACCTAAAAATAAATACCTTAAACCTGACTCGAGCTATAGAAAAAAACAATTTTAGGGACCTAATTATAAAAAAAATTATAAGACTTAATTGTAAAAAATAATAATTTTAAGGATTAAAATATAAATAAAAATTCAAAAGGACCTAATTATAAAAAATATAAAGAAAAGGTATTATTAAAAAATATTCCTAAAAAATTTAGGGAAAAATTATACTATTAGTCCCGATTTGGGTCGATTTTTTCACCATAAATGCGAATTTAACTCGACTTCACCCTCAATAAAAATCTGATTCAACCAGAACACAATTTTTTATTAAAAAACTAACCCGATTAGATTGGGTCGGGTTGGACCCCGATCGGATCGGATAAATTGCATATCCCTATTCCTAGCCTGATATAATTCATCTCTTCGCATCAAAATCATAACAATTTAAATGGTGAAAAATGGGGATCAAACGGAACCAGGATTTCATGTAAAGGGGGCAAACTATCAGGAAACTATATTAGAAATGTAGGAGGTGCAAAATTACAAAAATTTAGATGATGTAGAATTAAATTATTAATAAAAATACAAAAAAAATATAAAATACAGAAAATTTAAAAATTTTAAAGAGTGTGGCTGCTCTCAGCATCTTTAGAATCAAATACTTCAATTAGAGCTTTCTTTCTTTATACCTAGGAAGGGACGCTGCAGCGGCAAGGCCGGCAATCCCAGCTCCTACGATGACAGTATCCTCCTTTTGAACATCGGTTGAAGCTTTTATGAAAACGAGCGGATGGTTTTGGTTGAACAGTGTCCTAGGATGGACAAAATTTGACTCAATTAAAAAAATTGAATTATTTAACTTGAATTTATACGAAAACACTCATCTTGACAAATCGTAATTTTATAAACTCGACTTAAAAAAATTCAAATAAAATTTGAGTTGTAAAATAAAAATTCGAATAACTCAAAATTTTAGTAATTAGTGGATCAGTTTTTAAGTTTGAATGGAGTTTTTGTAATTCTGCTTAATATATATATATATATATATATGTATCGCATGTGAAAAATATGATATGAAAAAAATATATGTATAATGCATATGGTTATGGAAAATCGTTTAAATTAAAACTAATTAGTATCATAACATTTTAAATGTTTACAATTAAATTTGAACAGAAACTCAACTAACTCGACTTGACTCAAAAAAATTTCAAATAAATTTTGAGTTATAAAATAAAACTCTTTAATTTGACTAACTCAGACTTTTTTTACTCGATAGAATATCCACCCCTAAGTGTGCAGGACTTGTTCTAATAAATAAATTAAGTTCGATAGTTTAGAAATTCAGATCTAAGTCAAGTAATTTGAATTCAATTTTATTTTAATTATAAAACTCAACATTTTGAATTCGATCGATTCGAATTTTAAAATGGCTTGAATATGTAATTTTTTGAACTTAAAATAACTCTAATTTTTTTGAACTAAAGCCTATAATGACCTAAATATGAAATGATCCAAGCAAGTAATTTTTTTGACAAATTTTAATCTTTTTTTGTTGAAAAAAGACAAATCTTAATCTTAGCTAAGAAGGAAGGGGATACTTCTAGTGGGTCTAGAATCCATAACCTAAGGGAATGTGAGGGAACAAAGATGAACAACTTAACCAACTGACCAAATATATAAATTTAAATGGAAAAAGAATATGAAGTGAACCAAATTTAAAATATCTCAACCTAAAAACCCTAATAAACAATCTGAAATGAATCATATTTTAAAAATCTAAATTTACTTAATCCAAAATCAATCTAACATGTCAAATGTATAGGTAACAAGAACTTTGGGTCTTTTAAATTTTGGGCTTATAGACCCATGTGAATTTGCAACTAGGTAAACAAATACCCACTACCCAAGATTCCCAGCCCATTCAAAAGGAGCAGGATGAAGCTGAAACTCTCAACTGTAGAGTAGACGACACTCAAATTCTTAGCTTCTTCCAAGAGAAAAACAACATGAAAAAGATACCCATATACGAAAGAGTTTTCCATTTTCGAATCTGTAATAAAGAGAGAGAGAGAGAGAGAGAGAGAGAGACTTGAACAATGGAGAGTAGTATCGGAAGCAGTGAGAATAAAACGGTGGCAGCGATCAACCAAAGAAAAGGCTTTCAAGGAATCAGATTACAGAATCCATTTACTTTGAAAGTGGGTCAAGTATTCACTGGCTTTGGCATCGGCTGTGGTGTTGGTATCGGCGTGGGTCGCCCTTTAAATCTAGGTACTGCTCCATTAACATTCTCCTTGCATATGCTTGGTTCATTGAGTTTTGGTACATTTCTTCTGAATGCAAAAATCTAAGCTTTTGAGTTGTGAAGATGAAATGGGGTTCTTTGTTTTGTCCCAAGATTGATGATAATTCTTCCAATTTGCTCCCCAAGGAAACTTGTATGTATCTGTTTTGGTATCAATTTCCTTTTTTATTTTGTTTTCTTAAGCATGTTGGCTGACAGATAATGGCTGTGTTCTTGATGGGAAAATGCGTGTAAGTGGAATTGAATGGTAGCTTTATGTATGGCTGTTTATGGTTTTTAACTAGCCTGCTCGTTGTACTTTGTTAAAGTTTTAACATTTTCTTAAGCAAGGCCATAGGTTCGAAAACTGGTTTTCTGAATGGATAAAACTGGGTTGGATGCAAAACCCGATCCGGATTAGTGGATCAATGAGTCGGATACCGGTGGCTAAACCAAAAAAAATAAGTTTGAACATTTTCAATCCTCTCTGAGTTGTTTAGCTTTACCATGTGTTAGTCCAAGTTCTAATCAAGAAGTTAGAGTTCAATACATGTTCAAAAGAAACTAATTTCACTTGGTTTTTCATATCTTCTGTTACTCTTCAAGTTTTGGCTTGCGTGATGATTTTCTATATATTTTCGTAATGTGATCGTGTTTTGCACAATACATGGCAACTGAGACTCCAATATGAAGAAAAACATCTTAAAGTTGCCTACATTGACCTGATTCCCAGGTTAGCGGTTTCAGGATTTTAGTGGAAGTGTATACCGTCCAAGAATTCATAATTTTTGGACATCAAATTTGCTAAATTGCAATCCTCTTGTGGGCTCTTAGTTGCTTTGTTGTATCCTCCTTATCCTCTGTGTACTACTTTATATTCTTTAAAAAGTATACCTTGTGAGTTATCTTAATTGGTCAATGCCTGTACATATCATACAAGTTCTAGAATTTATATTTACAGTTATCAATATTTTTACATCACATAGTTGTATCTGGAATCAAGAACGAAATGGGTATTCTTTCACAGATATTGTGTTAACTATGCTCTAATATCAGGTGCGATACCTATGGTGGCCCAAGTTATGACTGCAACTAGAGGAGCAACTGAAGCGTTTTCTGGTGTTGGGAGACATGTAAACAGTGCTGTAAGTTATATGCACGACTTTATGATTGTCATTGTCATTGACATTGATTTTGTTTGCTTGATATTTCATGATCTGCTTATGTAGTCTTTTCTCGTGTTTTTTAGTTATGGAAATTGGGAGCTAAGAACATTCAAGCTGGTGTTGGATGTGGAGTTGGTCTTGGCCATGGTTTTGGTGTTGGTATGCAATAATGTTGAAAAGAAATAATCGATTACTTATTATGATATCGAATATTTCTCTCAAATTCGACATTTGAACAGTGTTGGCATGTTCACCTTACTATTTCAAGATCAGGGGAATTACTGATTATTTATCTCGAATTCATATTATTTCTATCTTTATACCTTAACCGGCAATGATATCTTTATCCCCATGCTACGAATAATCTGGTAGTCACTGTCAATCATATGAACTAGAAAGGCCATTTTTTATAGCAGAAGTTGTTTGCATTACAGGACTTGCTGCGAAGCCTGGGGTGGTGCATCAAATTCAATGTAGTATTGTGGTATGTATAATTTTCTTATATAGTATCTGTTTCTTCTATTGTGTTCTTTCTTTTAGTGTATATAAACTTTTAATCTGAATTTTTTAGGAAACAATGGCAAATTTGATGATGAAGTTCGGAATGGCTTCCAATTCACCCTTCAGTGAAGGTGCTTTTCACACAGCCCTTCAAAGTGGTTTGACCACAACAAATGAACCTTCCCAAAATCCATTTGGAAACATGAAGCACATAGTGTCAAAGCTAGCAGATCCTACATCTCAAGGCTTGCCTGGACCTAGAATTATGAGCAGAGGTTCAGCTTCTGAAAAGAATTCACCAAAATCTCCCACTGATTCATCTTTTGGAACTCGAACAGAAAAGGTTCTTAATAGTTTTTTGCAAAATCCGGTTTTGAAGGAAGATGGAACTGGCCTAAATGAACTGGTATGCAAGGGTACCTTTATGCTTGTGCATGTGGAATGTCATTTGTACAAAATCTTATGGGGGTCTATGGGTTTAATTTGCACAATACGATGCTTGAGATCCATTCATTTTATTCAAAGAGAAAACATCATTTCACTTCAGCAATTGAAAGAGTAGCTGGGAATGGAAAGCTGTGAAAAGAACATTCTTTAACATGATACAAGCTGTTCCTTTTGTTCCGGTTTCGGTTAGCAGTGATTTCAGTAGGCAGCAGGAATAATTAACTCGGTTTTGGTTGTTTTGTAGGCCGGGCAGTTGCGAACTGAAAACAACATGCTTCAACTGGTAATGCCCCTTATTTGATTTTTGACCCCTGCTAAGATCATTGGATATTTAGTGTGAAAAAACGTGATTATTTGGCATAAATGAACCATAATCAGAAGTAACATTTCTTGAATGTTGGACTTTAGCAGTAACCATATCTCGAAAGGATTTATACACGTTAGATGTTGCTAGGTTTCGATGTATATTTGATTCATAAAGACTCTCAATAAGAATCGATAGTAAAGCATAGTTCATGTTCGCATTCTTCATCTTGTTTAGAATCGTATTAGTTTGTAGTGAAATTTCTACTTCCATTCAGGTACTGAAACATCAGCAAATCATTGAAGAACTTATGGTGGAGAATCAGAAGCTTCGTCAGATACTCATGGAAGACCTGAAAATACCACCCAGCAAGTTCCAAACCAGTTACTCGAGTAAAATGAAACCTCCATGTTCAGAATGCTTCCATTGCCGAAGGAAAGAAAGGAAAAACAGACGATGATTATCGTACCGTGTTTCATTCGATTTTCTATGTACTATTCGATTGTAGGCCAGGAAACTAATTCATTTCTATCTAGAAATCACGACAGACGTGACAGAAATGTTTGTAAAAGGATATTGTTTTTACTCTAACAGGATTTTGGAAGAAATAAAGATACAGACAGGAGACATGAATGTGTTTGGTTGTTTCTTTCACTTTGTCAGTAAATGTAAAAGTAGATATCATGTGATTCAGTCTGAGTGGCCATAACTTCACTGGACTTGGCTCAACTTGCCATTTCCTCACTCTTTGATTATAAACCTTAAGCTTATCCCCTGACAGTCCATTTCCATTAATTGAATTTTACAAAGGTTTGATGAGATAAATGGCATCTAATTTGTTGGTGGGGAAAGCATCCCATGTGCCCATCACTTTCATACTGAAAATTCGTTGTCTTTTGAGTTCTCAGGTCCACTATTACAGACTATAATACATTCATTTCATTTTGGTATATATTTCGTGTACTTAAACAGAGTATGGCCATTTGCACCACTAAAAAGAAAGGTTTTGCAACTTTAGTACCCCAAAGGCAACTTTTCTCCCCTTTCTTTCCCAAAAGTTGAATTAATGGTCATCTCCCAAAGTCACCTAAGCTTCTTCTTCCTCCCACTCCTCTAACATTTGAACCTTATGATTTTGTTGAATTGTGTTAAAGCATGGCCTTGAAATTAAAACCAGCCTTTACTTTCTCCATTTTATTTTCAAACATCAGATGGATAACTTATACTAATTACTTAATTAACACTAATTATGACAAACAAGAATCACAAAGTCTCTCTTTATTCATGCAAGTCAAAAAGCTACAGAAGAGCTAAAAATCCAATGTAAATCTCCAAGAAGAAAGACCCTAACAAATCACAAATGCAGCTCCAAGAATGAACCAGAAGAGAGACAAGATCAAGCACAAATAAATCATACAGAAAAAAATAGCTTATTCTCCATAAAGATTAAAAGTTTTAAGAAAACTTGGTGTGACCTAAAGGAAGTGTGTCACAGCTCCAAGCAACGCTAACAAGGACATGCTATATTCATTCGTAGAAGCAGCAAAACTTGGTGAGGACATAACCGGAGGCGTGGCCGGCGCATTGTCGAGGGAGGATTCAGGTGGTCCAGGGGGAGAAGCAATAGATGGCGAAGGAGTCATTCCCATGGGTGAAGGCGGAGAAGCAATAGATGGGGTTGGTGAGGATGGAGTAGGACTAGGAGGCGGAGCCATTGATGGGCTTGGAGTGGCTGGAACCATGGGAGAAGGGCTAGACATGGGTGACGGCGTTGGAGTCGCAGCTGGTGGAGGTGTCACTGTTGCTGTGGGAGGAGGAGCGCCTCGGGTGGACGGTGGCATTGCTGGTGATACGGAGGGGCTTTGAGCTGCTGAGTTTGATAGGGAAGCTAGCAGGAAAGTGAAGGCGATTATAAGCTGGAACCGAGCCATTGAGCTGAACCCGAGAGACCTGAGATAATGAGTGCCGGAGAGTCTTACAAGGTTGATGATATGTAGAGATAAAAAGTATACAGACATATCATGCTGCTGGACAAATGAGCTGACGCGTGTCCCCCAAAGGAATTTGTGTTGTTGGTGGAGCACTTGTGTGGATGCATGAATTGAACAAATCCAACCAAACTCGAATTGGTTCCATTCTTCATTTCAATTGGTTTAACTATATCTTATATATTTTAGACTGACTAATTCAGATCGAATCTTGTAGATATGTATCATAAGAATCATCATTTCAACTACTTTTCCCATTCACAAATTAGATTAAGGATTTAATGTTTTATCCTATTAGTCTAGTTAACTATTGGTAAATAATTTTTTTCTTTTAGTTTATTTTTATTGATAAATTAATTTTGGGTGAAGTCCAACATTATGTAAGATATGGAAGGCACCAAGTTGGGATTTCATTTGAGACGAGATGAGAGAATATTTGGTTGGTTTTCACTTCTTTAATAAAAAGAGAGAGCATATGCCTCGTAGGTTGTAATTAGGGGTGATAATAAGCGGCTCGCGAGTTATTCGGGCTCGGTTCGATTAAAGTTCAGCTTGAGTGAGTTCAACTTGGGCTCAGCTCGAAACCTTAATAAGCCGAGCCGAGCTGACGAAGCTCGATTCGAAAAGCTCGTGAACAAGCTTGGAATAATTATATATATATTATATGCTACATATGTATTAAAAGTAATCTATTTAGTAAAAGAAAAATAATAAAATAAATTAAGGAAAATCCACTAAAAGCAAATTAACTAAAATAAATTGGGCATTTTCCTTAGTTGGTTGTTGCTTGATTTTATATTTTCTTTGATTATGTGTGTGTATTGTAAGAATATCTCTTGGTTATTTGGATTAATCTAATTTTTGGGCAATCTTTTTCCCTTTCTCAACATTGAATTTCGTTTCAGTGTTGGTTATGAAAGATGCTTTTAACAAGACCCCATCTTTTATAAAAAAAAAAACTATAGTAAAATTGTTCATTTTGAGCCGAGCCGAATCCGACGAGCTTCGAACTCGAGCCGAGCTCAATAATATTGTTTCCGAGCTGAGCTCGAGCCTAAAATTTCGAGCTCGACGAACCTCAAGTTAGAGCCGAGTTCAATAATATTGTTTCCGAGCCGAGCCTGGCCAGGCTCGGGCTCAGCTCTGCTCGTTATCACCCCTAGTTGCAACCAAGTGTCTTCCATTCAAGCTTTGATGCTTAAAAGCCTTACATTGGAACCAATCACACACAGCACAGCATCTGCACCTTTTAAAGTTATCGCCCAACCACAACTGGTGAAAGATTTTACACTTTAGATTGCTTGAATTTCATATTTTTTTAACCCATTATTTGAGATTTTGTGTTTTCAAATATATAGGGAAAGGAGATTTCAAACTGCTTCATAAATCTCACATTTAGGAGTGAACACTCGATCGGGTCGAATAAAAAAAATTGAGTTAATCGAGTTGAAGAGTCCTATTTTTTAACTCAAGCTTCATTTAATTTTTTTGGGTTGAGTTAAGTCGAGTTGAGTTGTTCAAGTTTCTATTCAAATTTAATTGTAAACATTTATAATGTTATGACACTAATTAGTTCCAATTTAAATAATTTTCTATAAACATATACAATATACATATATTTCTTCAGACATATATATATATACAAAATTGACAGACTCAACTTGAACTTGAAAACTAATTCACTAATTACTAAAAATTTCAAGCTATTAGAGTTATTTAAATTTTTATTTTATAACTCAAACTTTATTTGAATTTGTTTCGAGTCGAGTCAAGACGAATCAAATATTTTTACATCAAATCAATGCAAATAATTCGATTTTTTAGTCGAGTTTTGCCCCTACACGTATTGATTTGTTTCGAATGCGATTTTTTTTCTTTTTCAAACGAAGAGATGTAACTGTGATAACTGCTTGTTCCATTTTGTCTCGTCCTACTTTTTAAATTATTATTTTATATTATATATATTAAGGGTAAAGTACACTTATGGCAACTGAATTTTTAGAGCGTGTTCATTTTGGTCACTGAACTTTTAAAATTTTTATTGAGATCACTCAACTTTTAGTTCACTTTCATTTTGGTCTCTTCCGTTAAAAATGCTGACGTGACATATTATTTTTCTTTCTTCCTTTATTTTTTTTTCTTGTTTTGTTTTTCTCTATAACTTTTAAGTTCTTTCTTCCTCTATTTTCTTCTGCTCTCTTGCTCTATTTCTTTTAATTGAGTAAGATCTTATGCTGTGATGATCAAAGAAGATTTCATAGCTGACAATGATCGGCAAAATTTAAAAAGCAAGCCATATCATGTTGTGCTATGAACATGCACCCATATTCATATAAACTTTTCCTAACCTAGATAAATATAAAATAGTGCAACAAAAAGGCTGGATAACATTGAAAGGAATAAAAAGATACTAAACTGGAGAGCATAAACTTTAATCTTAGTAAGGAAATAAGGTTGTCCCCATCTCTATAGAAGCTTGAGAGAGAGGACGGGAAAAGAAAGCACCATCTCCAGAAGTCAGTCAACATACCACAACTTTAACCTTAGCAACATTATTTTTTCATCTCTTTTTTATTGGCAGAAAATAATGAAGCGAAGGCATCTGCATCACTCAACTCTTTTTAATGCCGGCTAGTAGTTACATTTAGTTCATCTTCAAATTCTTTGTTCAAACTAGGCATGAATGGTGATGGCTCAAATGGTTTTGAGATAACATGCCGCAAACAAATCAAGTCAATTTATTTTAAAAGGGAAAATCCGAAAAAGATGCTATGCCAAACTTAAATTGGGGGTACACTTTTGAGTGAATTTTACTCAATTAAAAGAAACTGAGCATAAGATCTTACTCAATTAAAAGAAACAAGAGCAAGAGAGGAGAAGAAAATGGAGAAAGAAAGAACCTAAAAGTTATGGAGCAAACACAGCGCAAGAAAAAAATGGAGGAAGAAAGAAAGATAACGTGCCACGTCAGCGTTTTTAACGAAAGTTAACGGGAGGGACCAAAATGAAAGAGGACTAAAAGTTGAGTGACCCCAATAAAAATTTTAAAAGTTCGGTGACCAAAATAAACGCGCTCTAAAAGTTTGGTGACCATTGGTGTATTTTACCCATATATTAGCTAAATTATAAAAGTATGAATATATTATAATGAGATAGGATCGTTAGATGAGTAGAAATGAATGACTAAAATTAACAATAGTGAATAATGAAAAAATTTATGAAAAAGTGGACTATTCTCAGTGGCGGAGTTAGTATTTTTATCTAGTGGGGTCAAGAGTAAAGTATGAGATATGAAAGATTCTCATACAAGTACAATAAGTATCGTTGACTCCGTACCCCAATAAATTAAGTGGGGTCAAATCTAATATTTTATATGAAAAATTCTATGCTACATCCGCCCATGCTATTCTCGATTCAAAAGTTTTAATCTCAAGCATTTAGCTCAATTAATCCAACAACAACAAAAAACTTGTATAACCAAATAGTTTGATACCCACAACTTTTTTATTTTAAGGGGTTAGAGTTTAAGATTTTAATATTTTAATTTAGAGATTTAAATTTTATTCTTAAACATAAAATATACAGACTTTTGTAATTTTTTACACAATATGTAAATCAAAAAATTACTCAATTTATTTATTTATATTATACTATTGATGTCCAACAGGATGATGCTTTTATGACGGCCGCAGACGATTCATTTCTTCTAATCTAGACAGAGAGCTACTAATTACGGTCGCTTAAGACCCATGTAAAATGTGTGGTTTTTTAAGAGCATAAATGATAGCTCTGATATGGAGGAGAATAATCCATTTGCAACTTGCTAAGAAAAAGAAATCAACCCCTTTTGTTTGAGAATGACATAATAAAGTTACCATATTAACCCTAAAGTAATAAGATGTCAGCCATAGGGTAACTGTTAACAATGACTTATGGGGTTTTGTAGGTCTCACAGATTTTATTCACTGTTTATTTATTAGGAATATACCATATACATATTTTAAAAATGGTATGTATCATACTTATGTTCATAAATACTTATGAGGCTATTTTAGAGAAAAATGATGAATAAAATAATAATTAAGAAAAATAGGGTTTCTAAAAAATTAATTGGGTAAGTCTTATTGTGCTCAAATAAAGAAAATAATTCTTCTGAAAAGTCATCGACATTTGACAATAACTTTTCCCAACGCATATAACTATTATAACACTCTAAATTCGATCCGAAAGATTTAACGAATCCAGAAAACCACTTCTAGATCATAAGAGCAATTCTCCACTTAAAATACATATAATTAATTTTTGTTAGATAATTTTCAAAACACTAGTATCAACTCCATTTTAAAGAAAATTTAAAATAATACATTATAAAGTTGGATTTCCAATATATATAATATGACAAAAAACTCAAAACATTTAATCAGAGTTACTAAAATACATAAAAGACCAAGGTGCTATGATTCAGTACAATACCGAAAGATGATGACTGTTGGAACTCCTGTGTGATGTCGATGTCTGATCACTACTAAAAACCTACTAACTTGCGATGAAGGGAAATATAAACACTGAGTTTTGATAGCCAGTAATACACAAATAGCCTATCAAAACTACACAAAGTATACAAGTATGATGATTGAACATATATATGGCGTAAGCATTAATTCATGACCCTAATGTGATCACTTGAAGTAAGGCATTATAAACAAGCAAGCAATTTAATCCAAACTCAATTTGAGGAAGCATGTCATTGTATATATATTTATATGCATATATGTGTATATTTATAATGTACTAGATATTTAACCACTAAAACACATGTGTGACGTCGATTGATTGAAACCAAATTCTAAAAGACTGACGTTATTGTGCAAGGGTGCGCGCGCGTGTGCGCCAAGTCCTCAAACAATTTTCATATCGTTCAAGATTCATTATCTCAAAGCATTTAAAGTTCTCTTCGTCACCCAAATGAATAATATAAATCATGGTTTGATCATTATAACATATGCTAAGAGGTACTTAGAGGCATTCAAAGTCAATGTAGTCTGTAAGGCTTTTCGGATCATTTAACCTTTATAATGGCATACTAGTAATTTAATGCATCAAAGGTATTTTAGTGATTTTACAAATGAGTTTGTTTCGATCATTTGACTCTATAAGCTAAATTTTATCATGCAATGATAATTATATGTTTTGAAGGCTTCGAGGGCTAAAAACGATTCAACAAATCTTTTTTAAACAGGTTTTAGAGTAAACGGTTGGCGTAGTAGGTTTATTGGGTCAAAAGGTCTAGCGTGATTCAAATTTGACAACACAACCCTTCGTATCGAAACCAAAGGTTGGATTTCAAAACCTAAGGCAAGGTTTCAGTACCCCCATAACAAGTATCAAAACCCAAAAACTACTGAAATGTCTAGTTTTGATACCCCTATTTTAGGTATTGATGAGTGTTCAAAAGTACTATTTTTCTTCCTTTTTTTGCTCATATTATTGTTAGACTTAGACACATTTTAGTTGCATTGTTAGACATTCATGCATAATTTCCTAGTTTCCTTCATTACCGAGCTTGGCATTTCATTTAGATGTTTTTGGTTATTTTTCGTGGAAAAGTCGCTTCTTTGGTGTTTAATTTGTGTAGGTTAGGATTGCCTTGGCAAGTGCTATTTGCCGTGGCAATTGAGGCAGATTCTAAAGGACATGCCGAACTAGTTGTCGTGACAATCCAGGATAAGTCTGCCCTGTTTTTGGATAAGATCGAAAAGCAAGGGATAACTCCCCAAAACCCGGATTTACAAGCATAATTTAATGGAGATAAAGACTCCAATTTGTGAGGAATCTTGGAGATAAAGATGGAAAAAGAACCCAAAGATTTGGATTTCCACGCAACATTTAATGAAGATTTAAAGTCAGATTTGTTAATATTTTTACATAAAACTAAATTTAAATCTCTAAATTCTTTCTATGTTTGTATTATGTACTTTCAAGTTTTAAATTTTTAAAAATATTTGTATTAATTTGTTAATACATGATTTGAAAGAAAAAAATGAGATTAATATTTTTAATGTCTTTTTGGTGATAAACTTTAATATATATATATGTATATATCCAAATATTTCTATCTTAAACTAACTTCAAATCACTAACTTTTGTGTTTAGATTATGTATCATGAACATTTAAACTTGTGATTTTTTAAAACTTTTAAATTTAAAAATAAATAAATAAAAAATATGATCGGGTACCTGATATCCGATTTTGTGGGTACCAGAGTTTTACAGATACCCTGTAATTACAGGCCGAGACCGAGCCAAAAATTCAATATCCGGAAAATCGAGTACCCGAGAATGAACACTCCTAGCCACAATTGACTAAGTATGACTGGAGCTTCGTCTATTATGACCAGAATCTAGGCTCTGATATCCTTGTAAGACTCACAAACAAAAGATTGAGAAGAATGTATGAGATAAGAACAGAAAGAATAAGATGAGAGGAGAAAATAGAGTTTTAGATGAGAAGCAAGATATTCATTCATTTGATAAACGGCTAATATACCTGGATACAACCTTTAATCCTACCCAAAATAAAACGACGTAATATTATCTACTTACAAGCAGCCCTATGAAACGCAACGTTTAAACCAGAAAACTAATTAAAAATTAAACACTAACATACAGGGTCGGATCTAGGAATTTAAATTTGGTGATTCAACTATTTACTTTATTTAGAGATTAAAGGCTTTGAATCTTTTCAGTAGGGCGGTAAACGAACCAAACGTTCAGCGAACCGTTTGGCATGAAGTTCGTTTATTTATTAAACGAACGAAGATAAACAAGATTTTTTGTTCGTTTAATTAAATAAACGAACACGAATAAAGGGATTATTCGTTTATTTATGTTCGTAAAAGTTCGATAATTCGTTTGTTTATGTTCGATTAAATTTATTTACATATGTCCATTTATATTTATTATTTTTCAAACAAAAGTATTATATTAAAAAATAAAAGCATATATTAAGAATATGAAATAAAAAGAAAAAATTAAACAATACTCAATTGCGGGACTTCAGACTTCTTAAGAAAAAAATTAAACAATACTCAATATTCGTTTGCGTTCGTTTGTGTTCGTTTAGTTATTCGTGTTCGTTCATTTGTTCGGTTAAAATTAAACGAACGAACATGAACATACCCTTTCTCGTATTCGTTCGGTTTGTTTACACCCTACTTTTCAAACAATCAGTTTGACTACAACAAACTAAATAGCATCAAAAAAATTATTTTGTTAAAGAAATCTCCTTACTTGAAAAAAGAATTAAAAAAATAATAATAACAATCCCAATTGGTAAAAAAAAACAAGAAAGTTGAATTGATAGAGGGATGAGTAGAGAAATTCGGGATCAACCATTTTGTGTCAAATAGAACATTTTAAAGAGATAAATGTGATATCGTGAAAGTTCTTCCGAGTTTTAAAGACAAATGTTATCAAAAGTTCGAGCATTTGAGTATTGACCAAAATGTAATTTTTTTTAAATATGAAGGGACCTTACCCGTAATTGAGTGACCGAAATGTAACCTTATCTATTTTTGAGTGACTCAAATGTAATTTTTAAAAATTGGGTAACCTAATATAACCTTACCTATAATTGAGCGACCTCCGTGGTAGTTTAGCCAAAAAATTAATGGTGGGTCATGTGACCCACCATGACCCTTAATAGATTCGCCCCTGCTAACATACATTCAAATAAAAGATAATAGTCATTTCCCTAACTTCCATTCCAACCTAATGTAAAAAAGTTCACATGAATTACACACACATATCTACCTCATCTAACACACAATACATGGATCGTATAGCATTCAAAAGATAAAATGTGTAATTACCTTAGTTCAAAACAACAAGAGATAGTTTCAAAAACCCCTAAGCTTTTCTTTCCCCTTTACTTGGGAGGATTCTTTAATATTCTCTGAATTTGGAATCAAACATGAAAATGAATCAACTATATCATAAAAATATAAGAGAAGTAAATAAACATAAATCAATGAAATTGACTGATGAAAGCTTAATAAAATCCAACTTTACCTATAAACCCTTCTAAAACATAAATGGATATTATACACTTTCTAATAGTTTTGAAATTAAATGAAGGTCAAAGGACAATGGGGATGATGAGAAGAATAGCATATTGATGTAGAGGTTTAGTAAGGGTAGTCTCTTCCATGAAACTTTCATATTTTACAAGGGGTGGGGAAAGAAAGGTAAGGGATGGAGAAAAAAAATAAAAAAAGGATAAAAGATGGTACAAAGACAAGAGAGGAGGGAGTGGCTACAAAACATAAACGTTTCAGCCATCCCATAACCCTAGGTGGAGCAATTGGCTAAATGGACCATTAACCCCCTCAATTTTTCATGCTATATAAAGGACCCATCATCAATTGGGCCATAGAAAATAAATAAGAGTAGGTCCAAAATCTCTAACCAAAAATAATTCACACATAAGTTAGGCAAAACTTGTACCCGAGACTTAAAATCGCTAATCCGAAACTCGCACCATTATAATTATATTGGATGACAGACTACTGATAACTTTTTACAAAAAGAATAATGAGACAAGTGAACGAGCAGACAAACATGAGAGAGAAAATTAAAGGGGTTCGAATTGCGCACCTAGCTAATTAATGTAGTATATAACTCCATTCGGATTGGATAAAAAAGTAAGTAAAGAAAAATTATAGAGAAATCTTAAGAGGTAAAAAGTTTGGGGAGTATTTGGTGTTGAAGAAGAAGCTATTTCTGAAGTATTTGTCAGTAAGTTATGTAGATATTATTTAGGGTTAATTTATTAAAGATAAAATTTGTCATTATATTAGAGGGAATTATTATAGGGTCGAGGGGGCACAGTCTTTTCCGGTGTCCTTTTTCCCTCTTTATTAAAAGGTTTAATAAAAGTTGTTGTACACTTCAATATAAAAAAAGAGCACGTAACTTAGTGGATGGAGTTTAAAATTTTCTAATCAGATGGTAACACAAGTCATCATTTAACTAAAGGATTAATTTATTAAATTAAATTAAAATTAAGATTAAATTAATAAATATATTAGTAATATGGATCAAATATGTAATTATATCAATTTTTATTAATTGTCATGTCATTCTCTCCTTTAAATTTTAACGACAATTGACTTAATTGATAGTATTTTAATAGTTAAGTGCTCTTGTCGACAAAATTAATAAATCGGTGGTCAAAATAAAATTTATTTCATAATTAAATGGTCTTTCACGTAGTTTACTCTATAATCTATCTAACATCAAAATAGAATTTGGTTAATCTTTTTTTTTTGTTGATAATGTGATTCCTTTATTCACTTGTATAGGAATCGAGATTTGAATTAAACTTTTGGAATTGCAATTTCATTTTGAGAGACTTAACTTGTTTGATAAAAGAAAAGACCTTTAGTACTATTTTTAGGATAAAAATCCTCTTCGGTGTCTATTTCTATGCTCAAACACTGAAAAATTAAATTTTAGGTAATAACCCTAAATTTTAAATTCTAAATCATAAACCCATACATTTTAGAAAATACACTCTACCTCTAATTCCTTGAACTCTAACCCTAAATCATAAATATATTTTTTAGTGTGAGGACATAAATAGGGGCACAGAAAAAAGGCAAATAATTTCTGTTCCTATTTTTATTAGACGGCGGAGTCATTTCATAAAAGGAGCTTAATTTTGCTCAGCTGATTTGAGAATTTTTTTTAACATTAATTTTCTGTTTAATTTGATAACATGGTTGTTTTTTTAGTAGATACTGAACAATACAGCAATTGAAGCATCAGAAAAGGAAAGGCCAATTCCAGATCTTAGGACTGGTGATATTGTGGAGATTAAATTGGTAATTCGAGTTTCTCATTATGCATTCTGGATTCCCTTTTTTTCCCCTCCCTTTTATCTGATTCAATTGTTATTCTTAAGTTTCCTTTGTTTGATTGACTTGCAGGAAGTTCAATGTCTCAAAAATGGTTGGCTAAGTCTTGATTGATTTGTGTTATGTATAAAGATCATCTTTAGTCAGACAGTTAATCGTTTACTTTTCATGTTTTCGAACATCGTCCATGAAGCCATGCAGTTTGTTACAATATCTTCGACTGATGGAATGCAGAATCTTGTTTTCCGATCTATGTTTTTTGCAGCAACTCGCCGGACATAAAGGAGATCAAAGCAGTCAACCACCGGAAAGTCAGGAGGGCGAGGCTGTATTATACTTATCTACGAGAAAAGCTTCCGAGGTTGTCAACTTTCAAATGAGAGATTCCGATCATATCTTCAATTCTTTGCATAGTCATTTCAATCTGCTACTTGTTGATGCTAATTATGTGGCCTTCAAACAATGCTTCTTTCTTTAGTTATTCACAGGGTCCATGTTATGATCATGAAAAATGAAGTCGGACAACCTCTTTTACGTTGCTGATAAAGTTTCTGTACGTTCAAATTGTAGTTTTCGTCCTGTACCATATTCTACTTGGAGATTTAGTTCTTGTAGTCAACAACGGTTTCGTAAACCCTAGGTCCCTAGCTTAGGGGTGGTTTTGAACATGTGATCACGTAGAAAAAAAATTGTTGTTATATTTTATAGATTTTGAGTTAAGTTATATTTTTCATTTAAAAATCAGTCTATTATATACACAATAAGTTAACAAATATTTATTTTTTATTTTGAGTTTCATTTTAATAAAATACATGAATCCTTAAATCTTTGAACCACAATTAAACCTTAAAAAATCCTCTAAATTTTTTCGAGAAAGTGGAAAATGTTGCTTTGAGCCTCGACATTATTCTTCGCACAAGCAACGGTGAAACTTGAATTTTTAAAAGGTTAAATATAAAATAAGTGTTTAAAGTATCTTATCTTTTTTATTTAGTGCGTAATAGATAAAATAGGTGCTTAAAGTTTTTATTTTTGTCAAATAAGTGCCTAATTTAAAAAACCAACACTCAATCGTTACTTGACACATGGTCAAAAAACCTCAAATTTACAAAAGAGCTAAACACATATTTAGACAAAAAAATAAAACTTTAAGCACCTAGTTTGACCAAATAAAACTTTAGGCACCTATTTAGATCAAAATAAAAATTTTAGAAACAATTTTATCAAAAAAATAGTTTAAGCATATAAATGAAAAAATGTGATATTTTATGCACTTATTTTATATTTGTCGATGCGAAAATGAGAAGATATCGAACAAGAGAGATAGAAATAGTGGACCAAGTTGGTTGTGACAAAATTAGGCAGTTCACCCCTGTAGATTTAAGGGAAGAGTCGCAAACCATACAGTAGTCGGGGTGGAGAGGATGAGAAAAAGAAAGAGAGGGGTACATGCCGATTTAGCACTGTTGATGATTGGATGGTGTAAGGCCCCGTGACAGCCTATGGATGGATTGGCAGAGATAGGTTCAACTTTCGAATTCTAGGTCTTGCATGTTGGCCATGCGAATGTCATGCAAAGGCGCCTGACTATGTCTTATCCTCATGTAGGGCTGGATGTTCGATCGAGTTGAGTAAAAAAATTTTAGTTATTCGAGTTACAAGTCCTATTTTACGATTCAAACTTTATTTGAAATTTTTTCAAACCGAGTCAAGTTTATAAAATTCGAGTCAAGTCGAGTTTTCGAGTTTATGTACAAATTTAATTGTCATTATTTATAATGTTATAATATATATTGATTCAAATCTAAACGGCTTTCTATATCCATATACGATACGCATATATATTTCTTCATATTTTCGCATGTGATATACATAATATATCACGCAAAATTGGCAAACTTGACTTGAACGTAAAATATGATCAACTAATTACTAAAAAATTCAAGTTATTCGAATTTTTATTTAATAACTCAAACTTTATTTGAAATATTTTCGAGTCGAGTCAAAACGAATCGAGTTTTTTACATCGAGTCGAATAATTTAATTTTTTTCGATTCGAATTTTACGCACTCTTATCCTCAGGCGACTTGAGGGCTTCGAAAACATTAATCTCCAAATGAGTCTACTTTCATGGAGGTAATTGTTGTGAACCATTTTCAGTGTACACCAAATATGGAAGGACCGAAAAGTATTTGTGAAATTGTATAACTATATTTAAGCCATTTTTAAAAGGTAATATTTAATTATTATTTTATAATGGTGTAATGATGCTCCTCATGTCCCATTTTGTTGTATCTCATGGAGTCATGATTGTGGAACGGTTAAATATTTTAATAGACGCACGGCAAAGTTTATTTTAAAAGCAATTGTCATCTAAGCAAAACCCAACTCAGTGTTGTCCCATATGCCTTCACTTTTGCTTTTTCACGATGTTACCTACTTTATCATCGTTTCCGTCGATCTAATTTTATTAGTTTGTATTATAATATTAATCATCGATTATTAATTATGTTTTAAATTATTAATTATTTCTACTAAAATGCCGAAGGTTGTGGATGTACGAAGCTATCGTCTCTAGATTCGACACTTAATTTTTCAGTTTATTAAATAATACTCGAGATTCAATCGATTATTATTTTATATTTTATTTTAAAATAACAAAAGACATTGATTTAAATTTAATGAAAAATTAAGTGTATATATTTATGTATGTTTGTTTGAAAATTTTAAAACATAAACAAAAACCTTTTTTTGGTTAACTTGCGGTTTTAATTCTTTTATTACTTCATTGAAATTTTAAGTTTTGTATTTTAATTTAATTGTTTAATCTGGTTTTACAGTAATTTATCATATTAAAAAACAAATCCACGTCAAAATAATGATTAATGACATAAAAATTATTTTATAAATTCATATAAATATTTTATGGAAATAATTTTTTAATAGTTTTAATGTGATTATTTGGTATTATATATACATACATTTTTTTAATGTTTTGATAACACACTTTGCAGTAAAAACTGTTTGAACCTAAATTTTTTAAAATAAATATCGTCATTTTTTTCATTCGAACCATTCGTTGAGTTCATTTCCTTGGAATAATTAATATTATTAATAATGAGATTAATCAATAATAGTATACCCAACTAGGTACTGGTTTGTTGGTACATGAGTTCATGTGGGATAGTTTAACCCGTTAAAAGTGGGACCAAAGTATATTATTTTATTGAAGAAAAAGAAAATTAACATGCCACATCATCTTTTTTAAACGGAACGTAGCGAGATAACATGAAGCAAAATAAAAGTTGGATGATCTTAATAAAAGCTTTAAAAAAATTGGTGACAAAAATAAAAATGTCCTAAATGTTCGGTGATTATTTAAGCAGTTTACCCGTTTTTTAACATTAAAGTGGCAGGTAAGAGGTTTCTTTTTAATTAGTGACACGTAGATGAGGCCCATCCCCAGGCTGTTTGTTACCTTAGAACCGGGCTGCACTCCATGTGTCGACATTTATGTCCTCCCTTTCTCTACTCTGCCTTTCCCCAAAACAAACAGACGGACGGTGCATAGAATCTCCAAACTACCTCCCGTTCCCCCTTTTCATTGACTCGTATTCGGACAAACCTCCGACCTCGGTGGCGACTATATCGGTGACTCCTTTCGCATAAGACCGAACCAGTTGCAGTTCGCGCCACTTGTCAGTTCCTCATTCGTACTAGTTTGGGTGATTAATATTAACCAAATCATCTCTCTCTTAAAGTAGAAACTCTATTGGAGAATTGGTTTTTAAGGCCTTTTCTGGGTTCTGTTTGTTGATTTGTATATTATCCTTTTGTTAATGATTGTTTGTGGGTTGTTTTGATTGAAAAGTTTTTGAAAGAGATTAAAGGATCTAGTGGTGGCTGTGGAGGTGGTGGGGGTCCAATCATGACTGCTGGTGACGCTAATCAGTTGATATCTGTTCAACCCAATGACCTCAAGTTCCTTTGTAAGTCCATGCTTATCTGTGTTCAAACTTGCATGCATGCATGATGTATGTTTCTATGTATATACATCCAAGGTCTCTCCACGCAAGATTTTATGTCACGTGCAACTGTTAGGAGTTATATTAGAAATTTAGGGGGCGGAATTACAAGATTTTAGCGTGTGAACTTAGATTATAGATAGAAAATACAAAGAAAAATATATAAACTATATGAGAATTTTAAATTTCTACCCCTAGCACACCTCGGTCCATCCTTGTTACATCTGCATAGTCCCATTGGATATGCATGTGGAAGTTATGGTTCATGATTCAATTCCATGGTTATGTGATGAACTAGCAAAGGATTGCTGTTGTGTTTAATTTCAGGTTTCGGTCGGGAAGGTCGCAATGGAGATGATCCCTATTTTGATTGACTGATTGATTTCTTTATTGTTTTGCTTCTCATGTTTGAAATTCTTGGTTTCACTGGGGTCCCTTGATCTGTTATTGGAAATCATTGCTGATATTTTTTGGATGCTTACTTGTGTAAATAGTTGGTAATGTAAAGTTAACGTATAGTTATTTAAAAGATTCAGGGAAAAGAAAGCAGTTCTGAATGTTGTTTTTTAAGTTTATTAGTCTTTCTAATATGTCGATGCGCATCGATGTTTGGCTGTCTTGATTTCTGCATTTGGGAGCCTCTTTATTTCTAATGCATAACTGCTAAGATCCTTCTTAGACGTTATTATGCACGTTTTTCTTCGGTATAGTATTTTGTTAAACAGGTTTTAGTTTACTTTTGTTCATGTGATTCATGTTTTCAGTTGAGCTAGATAAACCGAGTTTTTGTGATCTTCAATTGACGAACAACACGGATAGCCATGTGGCGTTTAAGGTACCATTTCTGTCATTGTTGCATATGTGCATGAATATCTTGTTATGTGTCTGTGTATTCTCCTCCCATTCTGGGATTCTCGTTATGTGATTGTTTGATTTTAATGTTCCCAACTTGTTATCATGTTAGGTTAAAACAACTTCACCTAAGAAGTACTTTGTGCGACCGAACACCGGTGTTGTAATGCCTTGCGGCTCATGTATCATTAGAGGTATTGCTTTTGATCCCACAAACCATTTCATTTCTCGTAAAGTATGAAATCTACGACAGCAGGACATTTCTCTGTTAAGTTCATTGAGATGACTTTATGAATGATACCGGTTTCATTGACCTATCAGTCACTCTCCAAGCCCAAAGGGAATATCCTCCTGATATGCAATGCAAGGACAAATTTCTGCTACAGAGTACCATAGTGCCTCCAAATACTGATGTGGATGATCTGCCGGCAGATACTGTAAGAATGCTTACATGGAGATTAATGTTTTCATTTGACTACCTTTATGATATTGTCTAAAAACAAATTTGATTTTCGGAATGTGATCTCTGTCTTTACTTCCAGTTCAATAAGGATAGTTCTAAGGAGATAAAGGAGCGCAAGCTTAAAGTTTTCTATGAGTCTCCTTCGGGTCAAGCAAATTCAGAAGACGGGGAATTAAGGAGCTCCACGTCACAAACCCCTGATGCAAACTCTGTGAGTGTTGTTGGTGATCTGATCTTTATTTCTTGGAGGGGGGTAATAGGGTGTATTTTGTTTGTTTATGGAAATATTTATGTTACAAATGCTTAGTCTCACAACAGGTATACAATCCTAGCTTTGAGGTTTCGAGTAAAGGTTCGATTGAGGCTTTTTTATTGCGTAATTCGAAATTTGGAATAGTTGTTGCTATCTGAATTGATGTGGAGAGCTCCCTCCTAATTTGTTGGTCCCCCACCCCATAAAAATGTTCAGTTTGATATTGAAAATCAATTTTTTTTTCTACCTTCCATGATATTTTCTGTTGTTGCTAACTTGAAAACTCAAACCCAGAATCCGATTTTCATGTCTTCATTTCTAAATTTCCTTTCTTTATTCATGAAATCAGACCATACAGCACCTTAAGGATGAAAAAGATGCCGCAGTTCGGCAAACAGTGAAGCTGCAACAAGAACTGGTACGTTTTTTCTTCTGATATTTTGGTCTTAGTTTCCATCACAAGTTGATGAGTACCCCAATAATAAGCTCGAAAACAGACGCGCTCTGATACACATACAGGGAAAATGCCAAGAGAAATCCAGCTTTCCTAATTTGAAATTTCATGGTTTTGCTATCTTTTAGTTTGTCCCTAATGTAAAAGTGCCATTATTAGGTGACTCTTAAGAGATTATCTATCTTGATCTGCTAAATGATCACACTTCAAGCCAAAAGCTTTTCATGCAGCGATTATAGAAGCATCGGGATATGTTTGCTAGTTAAAATACCATGCTTTTAGTTATCATAAATTGATAATGTAGCTCTCCAATTCCCCACCCGGATCAAACTGAATGGTAAATCTTAGAACTTTCCAATGCATCCATGATCGATAAGTAAACAATCTTGTTTTCTCTCGACAGGATTTTCTGAAGAGGCAAAGAAAACGAAGGAACAACTCCGGCTTCTCCTTCGTGTTCGCATCCTTTGTGGGACTGATAGGGATAATGGTCGGTTTTCTGTTAAATCTTTCCTTGGCTTCACCGTCGACGGAATGAGTATACGGGTGTGGTGGGAACCAGTGATTTTGTTCAGTGTATAATGCCGAATGCTAATGTTCTGCTTGATGGAGAGTCTTCCCATTTCCTTTCCTTTCCTTTCCTTTCTGTATATTTGATCTTTCTCCATGACATATGCATTTGATCCGCTGCTTTATTTTTGAATATGTTTTCACCCAATCCATAAATTGAAAATATTCTCAGTTAAAAAAAATTATATTTTCCATCTGCGTTTTTCAGACAATAAGGTAAAGTGTCTCTTTTACTAGCATTTGTTTGAGTTTGTCACCAAACATAGAGTGAAAGAGAAAGAGTAAAGAAATGTTACATTCAATTTCCTTTTTTTTTAACAGTCGTGATTACAAGATATTATCTTTTTATATACATTTGTAATTCTTTATAGACAAAACGATTTAAATTTGGGTCTCTTCGAATGAACATCACCCGTTTTTCCACTAGGACTACTAGTTGGGTTCTTCAATTTCCTTTTTGTTTGTTCTTTTTGATTTGTGTGGGATATAAGTTAGAGATATTAGCAAGGGAGTGATATGATAATGAAAGTATAGTTATGTGAATAGAAATACTCTGTTCTTTTTTAGTGCTTCTATTTATGTAATGGAATAATTGTATGATACTAATGTTATGCTAGAAGAGTATGAGCGGTGATATTATTATGTCTTGTTTTATATGGATTGTTGTCATAGTTGGTCCATGTGAGTTTCTCTACCTCATGTGGTATAATAAAATAAGAAAAATAATTTTGATATGCACGTCATATAAATTTTAATTTACACAAATCTATTAATTTTAGAGTTTATAGATTTTTATTTATATTTAAAATTTAAGATTTAGAATTTAGGGTTTATGGTTTAAGATTATATACTTAAAGTATATAAAAAATTACTTTAAAGTAAGGCACCAACATTACAACCAGAGCGAGCAAAACTTATTTTGAAAAAATTAATTTTTTTGACTTGATTTGACTCTAATCGGAATTTTATAATTTTGATCTCGACTCGAAAAATTTTAAATAGAGTTTGAGTTATAAAATGAGACTTTAAATAACTCAAATTTTTTAAAAATTTATGAATCAATTTTCAAATTTGATTCGAATCCCTCAATTTTGTTTGATATATGTTTATCACATATACAATATATATATATATATATATTGTATATAGTTACAGAAAGTCATTTAAATTAGAACCAATTAGTACCATAATATTATAAATATTTACAATCAAAATTGAACATAATCTTGAACAACTCAACTTCACTTGACTCGAAATTTTTTTAAATAAAATTTAAGTTATAAAATATGACTCGTCCACTCTATTAGGATTTATGTTTTGATATAATAATTGAAAAATAGTTTTGGACTAAATTGAAAAGATTTCAAAAATGGTTTTAAGTCCAAACAACTTGAAAATAAGTTTGAGAAGTTTTTGAGAGGTTTTCGAAAATGTTTTAAAGTAGCTAAACTAACGTTTTCAACACAGGCGTACCGATACGGTATACCCCGTATCAATACGGTCCAAGGGTTTCAGCTACATTATTTTTCCAGTAACTAAAAATCGTACCGATATGCCCCTAGGCGTACCGATACAGAGTGGATCATTTCGATACGCCACATGGCGTACCGATCCAGTTTTCAACTACCCCAACGGCTATTTCCCAATGGTTATTTAAATTGCAAGGCGTACCGAAATAGACCAATGCGTACTGATACGGTTTTCCAAACAGACCAAGTCGTACCGATACGATTTACCAAACAGACAAGGCCTACCGATACAGTTAGCAAGACTGAGCGTAACGACTAGTAGCTATACCGATACGAGTACATGCGTACCGATACGGACAACACCAAAACTGTATTTATTGCGGGAAACAAAGCCTCCAACGGCTCTAATTCAATCCCAACGGCTAGAAACTCAATTGGGGGTATTTAAGGACCCTTCAAGCTTCAACAACAACTAATGCTTCACTTGTCAACAACATTATGATGCCAAAATTGTCTTAGGGCTTTAAATTCTCATTCTTTGTATAGACAACACTTGTGAGCTCAAATTGTCAAATTTGCTCAAGTATTTAGGATTTGGGTGAGTGCAAACACATACCTTGTAGTGAGGAATTATTGTTTGCTTATTTCTTTTGTTTGATAGGATTCCCAAGCTTGGTTTGTAAGCTTTGGATGCTAAACTTGGTAATTGAGTCTAGGTTGTAAAGGTTGCCTCCTTAGCCTAGAAAAGGGGAAGAAATCTTAGTGGATTTGGAAAATCCTTAGTGGGAAGCTAAGGTAGTGGATGTAGAGCTTGTTAGAAGCTTAAACCACTATAAATCCTTGTGTCCATTGTCTTTATCTTTTACTTCCCACCATTAACACCCAAAGTTGACTTCTCCACCACTTGGCAAGCAATTCGATTGAAGGAATTCGAGCTCAACAATTGGTATTAGAGCGAGGATTAATCGAGAAGGTTTAACCACCCATTGAGGCGATCCGGTAAGCTCGACCAACAAACAACTCAATCGACTTCCATGGCACTATCCATTGATAAGCCACCATTCTTCAACGGTGAAAACTATGCCTTTTGGAAGCATAGGATGATATTCTTCGTGAGAGACAAAGACTACTATCTTTGGGACATAGTTGAAGATGGACCGTACGTGCTACCACGAAACAAGGCGAAATGGAGCGCGAAAGATCGCAAGAAGATGGAGCTTAATTGTAAGGCCATACACATTTTATTTTGTGTGTTGGGCCCCGATGAGTATGCAAAGGTATCTTCTTGTGAGAGTGCCAAGGAGTTGTGGGAAAAGCTTGAAGCAATCCATAAAGGTACAAATGAGGTGAAAGAGACAAAGCTTGGTCTACTCAACCTAGAATATGAAAACTTCAAGATGGACCCATATGAAGACATCAAGAGTATGTTCAACCGGTTCTCCACGATGGTCAACAAGCTAAAAGGACTTGGAGAGAAGATTCTGGAAGACAAAATTTATTCACTTCCCGAATCATGTGAGAGCAAGAAGACGACCATTATTGAAGTCAAAGACTTGAAGAAGCTCAAGCTTGAAGAGCTCGTAGGGTCTCTTCTCACCCATGAGATGATGTCTACCCTTGAAGAGGGAGAAGGGGAAGATAATCAAAGAGGAAGGAGTTGATGTCAACATCATTGCTCTTCAATCCTCCACAAGCCACCAAGAAGAATCAAGTGGGGATGAAGAGATGGCCTATCTCTTCAAGGAACTTTCTCGATTCATGAAGAGCAATATATAAGAATCCAAGAATGAATCGAAGAAGAAGAAGATGGTGGATCCCCCTAAGTGATCAAAATGTAAGGAGACGAGGCACACCAAATACGATTGCCCTCGCTTCAACATTAAGGGATCATCATCAAAGAAAGCATATGTGGCTACATGGAGTGATGAAGGCTCCACCGATGAAGATGAAGTAGCCCATCTATGCTTCATGGCCCTCCAAGAGGGGGAGGTAACTTCTAACTCATCCTATTTAAATTCTAATTCTTATACATTGATGAGTTACAAGAAGCCTATGATAAATTGGTTTTTGAGTTCAAGGCTTCATTTTCAAAAAAATAAAAAGATGATTTCAAAATTAAAAATTAAAAATGATTTACTTTAAAAACCAATTTGGAATTTGAAGCAAAATTAAAAGATTTTGAACTTAAAGTTTTGGATTTACAAAATTTGCTTCAAAAGAAAGAAAAAGATCATCAAGTTGAAGTAGATGATCTTAAGAAAGAAAATAATTTGATTTCCAAAGAGCTTGAAAAGAAAAACAATTTAGGAAAATAATTTTTTTTATCAAAGACAATCTAGTGCCCCTAGATTTTTGAATGGAAAAGTTTATAGAAGTATTTGGGTCCCAAAATGACTAATTACTTTAACTAAAAAGGATGAAATTGAAAAATGGATTCCTAAGGGGACTAAATTATGTGCTACTAATGCCTATGGATCCAAAGCAATTTGGATACCAAAAATCAAATGTTTGTCTTTTGTAGGTGTGATGGAGTTTTGATCAACAAGTGCTAAGATTGAGGGGAGCTCTATACACACAAAGGAAGAACACTTAAAGAAGGAAGGCTTCACATCCTCCCTTTAATTCAAGTGTGGTAAAATTAGTTGAATTTTTGTTCTTTTTAATTTGATTTATTTATTTTTAATTCAACTAGTTAATCATACATGTTGGACTAAAATTTGAATGATGCTCGAGTAAGGGGGAGCCAAATTTTAAAACAAAACTTATTTTTGTCAATTTTTTTAACTCTCCATTGTTATTGATCTATAAAGTTTGAACCATTTTTGATATAACAAAAAGGGAGAGAATGTTTTGAAAAATTGATTTTTCAAATGAATAAGGGGGAGCTCATAAGTTTTTCAACAATTAGTCTCTTATTCAAATTTTATTTTTACTAAGGGGGAGAATCTCAAAAAAAAAATTCAAGTTGGTTTTATTATATCAAAAAATGGGAGATTATTAGGATTTATGTTTTGATATAATAATTGAAAAATAGTTTTGGACCAAATTGAAAAGATTTCAAAAATGGTTTTAAGTCCAAACAACTTGAAAATAAGTTTGAGAAGTTTTTGAGAGGTTTTTGGAAATGTTTTAAAGTAGCTAAACTAACGTTTTCAACACAGGCGTACTGATACGGTATACCCCGTATCGATACAGTCTAAGGGTTTCAGCTACAGTATTTTTCCAATAACCAAAAATCGTACCGATACGACCCTAGGCGTACCGATACGGAGTGGATCGTTTTGATACGCCACGTGGCGTACCGATCCAGTTTTCAACTACCCCATAGGCTATTTCCCAGCGGCTATTTAAATTGCAGGGCGTACCGAAACAGAACAATGCGTACCGATACGATTTTCCAAGCAGACCATGTCGTATCGATACGATTTAACAAACAAATAAGGCGTACCGATACAGCGTACCAATATGGCCCAAGGTGTTTCGATACGGTTAGCAAGACTGAGCGTACAACTAGTAGCTGTACCGATACGGGTACATGCGTATCGATACGGACAGCACCAAAACTGCATTTATTGCGGGAAACAAAGTCTCCAACGGCTCCAATTCAATCCCAACGGTCTCCAACGGCTAGAAACTCAATTGGGAGTATTTAATGACCCTTCAAGCTTCAGCAACAACTAATGCTTCACTTGTCAACAACATTATGATGCCAAAATTGTCTTAGGACTTTAAATTCTCATTCTTTGTATAGACAACACTTGTAAGCTCAAATTGTTAAATTTGCTCAAGTGTTTAGGATTTGGGTTGGTGCTTAAAGAGTGCAAACACATACCTTGTAGTGAGGAATTATTGTTTGCTTATTTCTTTTGTTTGATAGGATTCCCAAAGCTTAGGTTGTAAGCTTTGGATGCTAGACTTGGTAATTGAGTCTAGGTTGTAAAGGTTGCCTCCTTAGCCTAGAAAAAGGGAAGAAATCTTAGTGGATTTGGGAAATCCTTAGTGTGACGCTAAGGTAGTGGATGTAGAGCTTGTTAGAAGCTTGAAACACTATAAATCATTATGTCCATTGTCTTTATCTTTTACTTCCCACCATTAACACTCAAAGTTGACTTCTCCACCACTTGGCAAGCAATTCGGTTGAAAGAATTCGAGCTCAACACACTCGATTTATTCGATTAACTGCTTACACCTAATTATAACATTAAGAATTGTTTATGGAATTCATAATTTCTTTCTCAATTAAAAAAATTGCAACATCATTTGAAATTACATAATAAAAAATAATAAAGATCGAGAGTGCCTTAATCTAAGCATCATTAAAGAAAAAAATACTCTAGTCTACGCAAACTTTTTAATTTTAAGATTTAAGAATTTAGGTTATAGTTTAAAATTCAGAGTTTATGGTTTATGATTTAGAATTTAGAGTTAAAAATTTAGATTTTATACTTTTTAATATAAATAATTTTATATTTTTTTACACAGTTCATTTATCAAAATATAACAAAAAAATATGAATTTCGTTTCCAAGAGCTTCCATAAAATTACAATGAAATGATAAAATTTAATGTTGGTATATAATAAAAAAAGTGATCTTAAAACCAGGTACTTTCTTTTGGGATCTTTCATTTCATCTTCTCTCGACTCTTATGCTTCTTTGATCTGACGAAGCATCTGGAGTTTTAATGGGCTACTTGAAAAAGGGCTATGTTGGAGAACCTATTTCGAATTATCTGTCTTGATTTGGGATGACTTTTGGCTCACTAGGAGTTTATGATTAATTTAACTAATATTATAATAACAAAATCAGTTGATAAATAGAGTTTTTTATGTTGTCAGTGGTTTGTACTAGGGAATAGTATTTAGGGCCGTTTTCCCGACCCCATCAAGTTGATTTTTTTAGAAAATTTGAGTTTGGGTCGGATTTTTTATTAAGGTGATTTTGGGTCGGGTTCAGATTTATGGTGAAAAATATTCGACTCGATCTGAGATTAATAGTATAATTATCCCTTATATTTTTAGGAATATTCGCAATAATACTCCCTTTATATATATTTTTACAATTAGATCATTAAAATTGAAGTTTTTTTACAATTAAGTCCCTAAAATTTATTTTTTTACTATTAAGTCTCTAAAATTTAATTTTTTAATAGGTCGGGTCGGGTTCAGGTGTAAGTATATAATTTTTAGGTCGAATTTTTTAAAAGATGAGGTCGGGTCGGGTTCATGTTTAGTGTACATATTTTAGGGTCGGGTTCAGGTAGGCCAAAAACCTGACCCGTGCCCATCCCTAATAACATTAATAATAACCTAATATTGAAAATAAATAAAATGACAAAAATCATAATTTGATTTAAAAATCACAAGATTCTTAGTTTTTTTAGTAACCTTTGAAAAGTTTTGATAGTCGCTTTAATTTCGTCTTAGGTTTGAAAAGGATCATACAATTTGAAATTTATTGTTTTTTAAATTTAGTAATTAAACTTGACTTGAAAATTAAAATTGATTAAAAACTACAAGAATTGATTTTAAAAGGGTTACTGCAGTTCCTCCTAATATTAAAATTTAGTAATTAATGTCGGGTTTGGGTTTGATTTGAGAACCCACGATTATAAGGTGGTTATAGTTGGGGTTGATAAGTATGGTAGTTGGATTCAGCCTTATTTGTTTTCACTTAATGAAAATTGTTGGAAAAGGGTTACTGCAGTTCCTCCTAATTATGCTTTTTGTCTTCAGATGTCATTGCCTTTTGTTAGTGGAGCTGTTCTTTGGTTAGGATGTCAGGAAAGAAACAATGGAGAACACAGTCAAGTGATTTTGGGGTTTGATTTGACTGCTGAGAAGCTTTTCGAGATAGATTTGCCCAAGGGCTTAACTGGTTTTAGTCCTGTTGATTTATCAATTATGAACTATGAGGAATCTTCCATTGCTGTTAGAATCGAACCGTTACATGTGGAGTTGCATGAGTTGTTGGTGATGAAGGAGTATGGTGTGGTTGAGTCATGGACTAAGGTGTTGACCTTACTATGTTGGACCACTATGCATTGTTTCCGAGGGTATGGAGTTTTGGAAGAATGGGGAGGTTTTGTTGCAAGTGGATGATGGAGAGATTGCTTCACTTGATATGAACTCCCAGCAAATGGAGCTTCATGGAGTTGAGGTCGGGCAGATTTACTACTATCTGTCAATAGTTATGTCGAGAGCCTAGTGTTGCTCGACAAAGCGGTTGATGTTCACAGCGAAAGTGATGTAAATCATCCTATAGATTCAAGTGATTCTGATGAATAATTTTTAGTCCGTGTGGACTTGATATTTACCAAGTTTTGTATCTCTATGACCCGTCGATTCAAGCTTGCTTAAGATATAAGTGTACAAGCATAACTCTCCTTGTGTTGGTTTAAATGAATAATCCTTCTCTTGAACTTTGAACTTTGAATAATCCCCTTGTTTGTTCCGCAAGGGTCTGTTGGGCTAATGTTTTCATGTTAGTAGTAAACCAATAGATTATGTTTGTTCCAAATGCCAATTCCAGCAATGCTATCTTCTATTCATTAATTCAGTGGCACTTTCTGAATTCTTGTAGGAAAAGAAAAGTAATCATCTTTATGCCTTAATCTTCCATTTTAGCCTGGAAATATAGTTACTGTTGCATCCGACAATGAAATACTGCTTCGTATATGCTTAGTACTGTCTATAAAGATCTCATTTTTTTTATCTTCTTTTCAAGGTAATATTGCTTCATATATGCAAAGCATTTATTGGCAGCAAAAGCATTGCCAAACACTCGGCTTTTGGCTTAGAAAAACCGTTTCAAAAGTGTTTTTGCAACCAAACGGAGCTATTTTGTTTAGCTTTTACGGTGAAAAAGCTCGGTTGAAAAAATGACAGCTTATAATTTTCCAAAGTTTTTGCATCCATTGATTTTTTTACTCTGCGTAGGATTTAGTTTTTAGGGTTCAGGGTTTAGTATTTAGAATTTAGGATGACGTACATATTCTCATCTTCACTGCCACTGAATTCAACTTCCAATGGCTCTTCTTTGATGGTCGAACACTGAGGACTATGATAAGATGATAAGTTCATATTCACAGGGGCCAACCAGCAGGCAATCTATAGTTTCACATGCAGAAATCGAAATTGATTTCACTACTGGTTCTTGATCCATCTTTCGAGCTCTAAATCCTTTCGAAAATCGATACATCAGAATCACCATATTCCGATAGTCATTCTATAACAACATTGTTTCAATCAAACAAATACTTGGTCTTGTATCACCATTAAGATCTGGCATAGTTAAAAACAATCTCTATAACTTCTAAAGACAGCACTAGAAACTAGAAGCATGTTTCATTTTAGATGGAGTTGATTATTGTTGGACTGAACCTACCAAAGACAATTTTCCCATTGTAGATGGCAACATCAGTTGTTGTCGGAAACCGGCTCGCGTAATTTCGAGCAGTGGAAGTCCAACCCCTGAAAATGATATTTGTTTTTAGAGTAATTTGACAAAGAATCAAACCGGTTTAAACAACCAAAACAAAGATTGAATCGTTAACTGTGTTCCTTTACCCAAGTGCACTATGTTTGCCTATGCCCACAACTAAAGCTACTGCAGTATAGTTCTTTACTTCTTGAATCAAAATTTTTCGAGTCGAATATCCTCTGAAAATATGGCCTTTAAGACATATCAGAAACCCAATTATGTAAAATCTGATTATGAAATCATTTTTTTTTGCTAAGCAACAGTAATTTTATTAATAATGATAGCTACTAGTTACCACCATGCTTTGAAACAGTTCAGGCCTCTAGAGACCAGACTTGGCCAAGAAATCTGTCATCCCATTGCTTAAACGAGATGCATAATAAAAATTGACATGCTCAATCCTTTTAACCATGCCGTCATTATCCAGAAACATCGGCCACCAACACCACGACCTTTGAGAAGGATTTAGAATCCAATTTAGCACCACTTTCGAATCTGATTCCACAATTAATCCTATTTTTCCAATCCAATTAGCATCGATAAAAATCTCCAACGCAGTTTTGATCGCCATTACCTCAGCATAATTCGATCCAAATGAGGAGAGGACCTGCAAACATTGCTCTAACCACACCTGATTCGGTACGCATAACTCCTCCAATGCCTGCAGCATCCGATTTAGCTGCCCCATCCACATTGAATTTGACGAATCCACTCCAAACAGTCTCCGCCGAACCAATCTTTGATCTACATGATATGCCGTCGTCCGTAAACTCTACAGTAAGCTACATTCGGTATGCGGTTTCAATGGTAATTGATTGAATTTATAAATATATAGGACTTAATGTGCTAGTATTCAAATTTCGTAATTGCAACTTTACTCCACTTAACAGCCTTTAATAACCGAGTTACCATTTTGTTACAAAACATAAAGTTTAATTGCCATTTTGTAACATTTGAAAGTTTGGTTACCGTTTTATTTTTTTAACAAAGTTTAGTGACCATTTGTGAATTTTACCCTAATTTCTATTATGGATGTTTTAGGCTCTGACATGAGCTAAATACTTTTAGTTGAGTTTATTGCTTTTTAGGATTTTATGTTTTGACTACTCTATTTTAATGCTATAGTTCTTTTCCCTTTATCTATTATGTTCATCGTTCTTCATGCATAGTTATTGTAAGAGCTATCGAGAGAGGCATTTTAACTATTGATTTGTGGCTTAATATCGAGAGAGTTAGGTTAAACAAACGTGAATAGTGGAGCTAATTTGTTAACTTAGTCTTAATCTGGCTTAGACATAAGTTAAGGTTTCAACGACTAAAAGAGAGAACTTGAATAAATAATAGAGCTGTTAGGGTTCATGCAGATATGTATTACCTTAACTTTAATAATATTAACTTCTAGGCATCGAGAGTATCGGAAGTTCCTTAGAAAATCATGTCGAGTAGATAAAAATCCTAATGGTTTACGTAAATAGTATTGCCAGTCGCTATGGCATTGAAATAAGTATTCAGGCATAATTCTTAGGCAATAAACCCATCTTCCATAATTATCTGTTATTTGCCGCAACATCTGTTTGTCTTGATCACATCTACTTTTATTTTATTTGCATTTAGTTTTGATAAACCGACACCAATCAATACTTGCTCAAATATTCTTAAGTTTGATAATTTCGTAGTTATTGATCTAATCCTCGTGGGTTCGACACTCTATCACTTTATTACTTGATTCGGCGAGTATACTTGCTCTAAAGTGCATCACTATTCGACAAGCATCACCCATCAAAGAGGATTGAATGCCAATAATAGGATTAGTCTCATTAGGAGACCGAACAAACTTGGCATTAGCATGAAAAGCTCGGACTAACCTACGATAGGTATAAGGAGGAATGCTCAAGTAATCAAGCCTTTGCCAATTGGCGAATAAGTCAAAGAGATCAAAATCATAATCGGGAGACATGAGAAAATCTAAGTCTATGGTGTGCTCGACTCTAACCTCTTTGGGCTCATAAATATTCAGATACTGATTACGGTGAAGATTATCTTGAAAACAACGATCCTTAAAAGTAGGATTAGGATTGGGAACAGGATTAGGAATAGGGACGGGTTGATTAAACCAAAAATTTTAACCTCTTTCAAAACGAGTATGTTTGGCTCTAGGAGGCATGGTTCAAAAAGATAGATCTTTAGGCTTGAAAAACTTGGTTTGACAATTTTATCAAACACTTGGTGGGTAAGGGTTTGAATTTTTTTTTGAAGTGGGTTTGGGATGATTGGGTAAACCTCCTGCAATAATAAACATTCTACAACATAAAAATTATCAACCTAATACATTATTTTAACCAAAAATTTCATAAAAAATTCAATATTTTTGAAATACCCATAATTTTGAAACTTTGTGAGAAAATAGTGGGTTTTGATAAAATCATGTTTAAGAATATGAACAATTAAGAATGAACATGATTAAAAATGATTTGAATCAAGAAAAATAATTTTTGAAACCAAATAAATCAATGAATTTCAAATAATAAAAAATGTGAAAATTTTAGGTTTTGATGAGAATACCTTGAAATAATTGTGAGAGGAAGATAAAAGCTACTCCCAAAGATGAAGAACACCCAAAAGCTTTGAAGATTTGATCAAGAGATTGAGAGTATTTTAAGGGTATTTGGTGTTTAGGTCAATAGGTTATGAAAAATATAAGGGTTTATGGTGTTTTAAAAAAGGAATTTTAGGTTTAGAAAATATCCAGCCTGATTTGTTTTACGAATAGTTTCGAAATCATGTAGATGGTTTCGAGACCTTTCGTGGTCTGGTTTCGAGACCATTGAGAAAAAGTTTCGAAACCATTTTTCCATAATGATTCCACTACCTAGCTTCCCAGAAGGTTTCAGAATAATTTATATGGTTTTGAGACCTTTGGTCCTGAATTGACAAAATTGTTAATTTTAAGCCTCGATTGAACCTGAAAATGCATTCTAACATACTTTAAGATTATTATAGGCATTAAAGACACTTTGAACTAAGATCAAAAGTGTATGACACTAAAACAAACACATGTTATAGGCATGTGATTTGAAGATTAGAACATCTATACTAAATGTAAGATCCTAAAAGGTTCAAAAAGAACTAAGAGTGATTAACTTAACTAAGGTCACTCAAACGTGTATTTTAATCAAATTCAAGTCAAAGATAGAATGTAAGCACAAAGATCATGAAATCATCAAATACATTATATTTTGCTAATTTTAAGGTCAAAGAATATAAAATTAATCATATAATGCCAAAAAATAAGCAATTCATGCAACAAAAAATCCCTCTCACTAATTGCACTAAATCATTATATGGGGACCCTCAATCATGCTTTAAAAACATCTAAACACATATAAAACAACATGAATGAGTAAAGATTGAATGGAAATAGAAATGTTACTACTTGAACCAATGTAGGTCGACTAGGACCCACCCTCTTCAAGTGTCCTTCATTATAGTGTGTCTAGAGCTTTCAAATTTCTTCATTTTTATAACCATAAATCCAACACACCTATAATAAGCAATTATAAAAATTTTGTCACCCAAATTCTTTTGGGTCCATAAGAGTTAGTTTCTAATAATCTAGTCCCTTTTAGAATCCATTTAGACAAAAAATCATAGTCTTTGGTAGCAATGAGTCCTTTAAGAACCCAAATACTTTTGACTATCTTTTTATTATATGGTCTTTGGGGACATCTATATTTATATCCATTCAAGTTCTTTCTAACATAGTTGGGTTTTGAATTTTCACCTTGATCAAAACTTTTTGTCCCAGCTTTGTTAAAAGAAGCTTTAAGACCATCAAGTTCTTTTTGATGATCATCGTGGACCCTTGAAAGTAAATTGTACAAGTATTGATTTTTTTTCAAATTCATTTATTTAAACTTGCATTTTTCAACTTTACTTTCAAGTTCCTTATTAGCTTTGGAAAAGAGAGTCATTTTCTTTTTTCAACTTTAAAATGATCTTCGTCATATGACACTTGCAATTCATCACATGACACTTGCAATTCATCACATGTATAATCAATTGAAATAGATGAATTAGAGGTTACCATAGAGTCATCCTCCATTTCCACGAGACACAAGTTTACTACTTCTTGCTCTTCGTCATCGAAAGAGTCTTCATCACTCCAAGTAGCTACATGAGCCTTGTGCTTATTTTTCCCAAATCTCTTCTTCTTCAATTGAGGACAATCAAACTTGACATGTCCCTGCTTTTTGCACTCATAGCAAATAATGGGATCCTTCTCTTTGATTTCATTCTTGAAGCTCTCATTTCTTTGAAATCTTTTCCCTTTGTTGGACCTCATGAATCTTTTAAATATCTTGGCAAACATAGTCATTTCCTTATATTATTCTTTTCCACTAGAATCACTATCTTCTTTTGTGGATTTGAGAGCAATTCCAATTTTTTTCTTTTCAACTTTCTTCTTCTTCTGTTGAGATGTTTATTTTTATATAACAAAGTTAAGTGTTTTTAGACTAAATTCAAATACTGCAAAAATAATTCAAAGTCCATAAAACTTAAAAAATATGTTTAAAATGTTTTGACTTTGTTCCTATATCGAATATATCTTTTAAAGTCAATTTCTAGCCAGTTTTACAAGTTTTTAATACAGGTTTTGAAACCCCCAATAAATGGTTTCAAAGCCAGTGAGGCAGTAAGGCCTGGAATCCAAACCTGGGAAACAGGTTTCAAAACCCCTTTCATGGTTTCGAAACCCCATGCCTGGTTTCTATACCAAGCCTCTAAACGGCTAGTTTTTCATTTAAAAACCCCTAATAGTTTCGGAACCCCTACAATTGTTTTGAAACCTCTGTGAAGGTGAGCATTTAAAGCTCAAATTTATGACCTTCCAATGGCTCTAATCTATCCCCAATGGTCATAAACGGCCACAAACTTATTAAAGGGTATAAAAGACACCATCAAGCATCCATGGAAGAAGAAGAAACCAACTACCAACATTTAATGTTAAAGAAATTGTTCTAAAGCTTATTTTTGTCATATTTCTTTGTATAACACACTTGTGAGCTTAATTGTTATATTTGCTCAAGTGTTAGGATTTGGGTGAGTGCTTAATGTGAAAACACACAGCCTTGTAAGGTTTTCCTAGTTTGCTATCTTGTTTTCTCTTGTAAAAGAATGTTTTCTCAAATCTTTGGGGTATAAGCTTTGAGGTTATAAAGGTTTCCTCTTGAACCTAGAAAAAGAGAAGAAATTCATAGTAAATTTGGGCAAATCCTTAGTGGGAAGCTAAGGTAGTGAATGTAGAGCTTGGTTAGAAGCTTGAACCACTATAAATCCTTGTGTCTAATTTTTTAAAATTTCATTGCTTTCACCACTATCACTTAAAAATTCACCCCCTCTTGGCATTTGGTTGATTATTTGAGCCTCCCAACAATTGGTATCAGAGCTTCGTCTCTATGTCAGATTAATATCCTAGATTTGATCCTTGAGGTTCTCATTCATTCTATATTAACTGATGTTCACAGCGCAATCCATCGACACGTCTCTTTACTTTAATGGTGCCAACTACGCCTATTGGAAGAATATGATATGTTTTTTATGAGAGCCAAAGACTATCGTCTTTGGTTTATTGTTCTTGATGGGCCATTCGTTCTATAAAGAAGCAAGGCGAAATGAAGTATGGAAGATTGCAAGAAGATGAAGCTCAATGTAAAGGCCTTCTACATTCTCTTTTGTGCACTTAGCCTAGATGAATATGCAAAAGTTTCTTCTTGTGAGAGTGACAAAGAGATTTAGGACAAGCTTGAAGTCACTCATGAAGGAACCAATAAAGTAAAGGAGACCAAGATTGGTCTTCTCAACCTTGAGTACGAGAACTTTAAGACGAAATCAGATGAAGACATCACTAAGATGTTCGATAGATTCTCTGTCATTATCAATGGGCTTAAAAGCTATAGAGAAATTATTTTGAAAGACAAACTTGTTCGAAAGCTTATCTATTCTCTTCTCGAGTTATGGGACTCAAAGAAGATCGCCATCATCGAAGCTAAGGATATCAAGACCTTGAAGCTTGATGCCCTCTTGGGGTTTCTTCTCACTCATGAAATCATAAAGAAAGAAAGAGAAAAGAAGAAGAAGATCAGAAGATGGGGAAGAAGAAAGTAGAGTAAGACATTGAAGACTTGAATGTTGTTGCTTTCAAATCTTCCACAAGCCAACACGAAAATTCAAGTGGAGACTATAGTAAAAAAGAAGAGATGGTCAAGCTCTTCATGATATTCACTCGATTCATAAAGCAACAAAAAGAAGAATCAAGACATGAATCGAGAATGAAGAGGAATGATCCTATCATATGCTTTGAGTGCAAGAAATTGAGGCACGCCAAGTATGATTGCCCTCGTTTCAACAAGAAGGGATCAAGCCATAAGAAGAAGGCATTTGTGGCTACATGGAGTCATGAAGAGGACTCTACCGATAATGAGGTAGCCCACCTATGTCTCATGGCCATCGACGAAGATTCAAGGGTAACTTCTAATTTATCTACTTCAATTTCATATACTTTTGATGAATTACAATATGCTTATGACAATTTGGTTTTTGAGTGTAAAAAACACATTTTGAAAAAAATAAGAAAATGGTTTCAACTTTAAAAATTCAAAATGATTTGATTTCAAAAACCAAGGATGAACTTGAAGCCAAACTCATTGAGTTTGAACAAAAGAATGTCAATTTACAAATTTTGCTTCAAAAATTTCATGAAGATCATCAAAGAGAGTTAGATGATCTTAGAAAAGAAAAAAATTGATTTCCAAAAATTTTGAAAAGAAAAATGGAGATTGCTTTAAAACCAATTTTGTAAAATCAAATTTTTATGTTAGACAATCTAGTTCCCCTAGATTTTTGAATGGAAAACGTGTTAGAAACATTTGGGTCCTGAAAGAACTCATTGTTTCAAAGAAAAATGATGAAATTGAAAATGGATTCTTAAGGGGACTAAAATTTTTGGGATTAATGACATTGGATCCAAATCAATTTGGATACCAAAAATTACTTGATTGTCTTTTGTAGGTGTGCTTGAGCAATGATGATCAAAGTTGAAATTTTGGAAGCTCATGACACACAAAGGAGGAAGGACACTTGAAGAAAGAATGTTTAACATCCTGTAATACCCGAATTTTGACAAAGTTAACTAAATAATAAATAAATAAAGTCTAAATAATAAATAAAGTCCAAAATTAAGTACAGTCCGGATACATGACTGAAATGTTCAAAATCCAAATTACAAATATACAAGGCCCATCTTTTACCCATTTATATCCTTAAAAAATCCAAAATTCTCGCCCAATTTCAGTAAAAGCCCAAACTAGCACACTTGTACTTCTTTTGCCAGCCCAAACAGCCATGTGGCATTCTGTCATTGGCCCGTTTAGGGTTCACTTGGATCAAACCCTGCCTAAGCCAACTGTCAACAGATCATTAGTCTCTATCGTCAGCTTTTACCTTTGCTATAAATACCCTAAAGAGAGAGAAAAAGAATAATAATGGTGCCAATAATTACTCAATCATTACTGGAGTAATTGAGGAGAGAGGAAGGGCTGAATGGTTACCTGAAAAGTGAAGAGTCACCGGAGAATATCACCCGTCGCTGAAGTTGTGCTGTCACTGGATCTGCACCGTACACGCCAGAAGGTAAATCACTTCCCAAATCCTTTATTTTCCTGCATTAAAACAAAAAAAGAGATTAGATCTGGGTTTAAAATTAAAAAATAGTAAAGGAATAATAAGAGACATCGGCGCTTATCTTTAGTTCGTCTGAGATCTGATTCAAGTGGTCGCCAGAGTGAAGTTAGGTTGCGGTTGGAGTCGAAAATGATAGAAATGGTTAGGTTTTTTTGGGTAAATCTAGGGGAATTCGGGAGATCTTGTCGGATCGGGTAGCTTAGGTGAAAAATCGAGAAAAAACGGAGGTTTTTGGGTATTTTAGGGTTTTGGCACGGTGGCCGAGAATTGCCTCACGACGGAGGAACCTAGGACAAGGACCTAGGACATGGTGTTGCTGATTTAAATTCATTTCTCTGGTTATTCTTGTGTGCAAAATAAACTGCTCTCTGGTTAATTTTACGCAATATACATTGTTTTATTTTACAACAATTATTTTTGTTTACAAGTTCATTTTCACCATACTGACACAGATTCTTTTGTTTTATTTTATGTGTTTTGTTATATGTTTTTGCATCATAATTGTACTCATAAGGGTATTAAGTTTGAAGTCAATCGAATAGGAAATGTCTATATAGCTGAAGGGTCCGATAGACATGGAGAGGATAGTACCATAGTCTGGTCATAGTCTTAGGAAACCCAGTTCGTCAAGGGAGACAGTATTAGGGGAGATTGTGTATCACGAACTAAGGAAATTGCTAGAATGAATTCAGGACAGAAAAATTGTTTACCAGAGCTCAAAGCGATGTGGGAACAATGGGAAAAACTATGAAGAAAGCTTTTCAGTTAGAGTTTGGGGATATAGTAATGTTGTTGGACGTTCAAGTCGATCGAGAATTAATTAGGGCTATGATGCAGTATTGGAACCCGACATATAATTGCTTTACATTCGGAGAAGTGGATATGACACCGACGCTGGAAGAATATGAGGTTTTGTTACATTGCTCAAAATTTGAAAATGACAATATTTACACGAGAACCTTAACAACTCAACCTTTAGAAGAAAGTTGAAAATGGTCACCGAGAAAAATAAAGTTTGGTTTAACGGAAAATTAAGGCAAAAAGGGAATGATGAAATAACCGAGGATAATAAATGCATACACTGGAAGGTAATTCAAGAATTAATTTTAACGAGCGATGGACCAGAGAGGAAAAGAAGTCTGTACGCCTTTTATATTTAGGGATTAATGTTATTTCTGAGGACCCTAGATTATACTGATCCATCAACTCTTGGGTTATTTGAGCACTTAAAGAACAAGGTAAATTCGGTGCCAGCTATCTTGGCAGAAACCTATAGAACCTTGATCGCTTACAGAAGAGCAGGGGATGGGAGATTTTGGGGCTGTGCTCAGTTGTTAGAGGTGTGGTTCCGAGGCCACAGATGGGTTGCACCCTATAGGGCTCGTAGATTCTGTACTGATTATTCACCACTAGAGGAACATCTTGTAGCTTGTCTGATTGAGAAAATGATAGAAGAGCAGTGGAAAGAAAATTTTCTGAATATGAAATACTCGGAGATTGTCTGGAAAGCCCATTGGCTAAATTTGGTAGGTTACCTGTACCGATGTGGGAAATTCGATTGGGTTTCGCTACTGGGAATTTAGGGAGGAACAACCTATTGCCCATTGTTAGTGTTCCGACAATTCAGATCAAGACAATTTATTCCTACTACTGCTGGCATGGAGGAATTCGAGTACATGCATAAGACGGAAGGCTACGAGACAAAAATAATTGAAATCGTAACAGCATGAGAAACACCAAGGAGAGTAAAGCTTCAGGATGGATTAGAGGTCATGCAAAATTATGCGCACTGGAAGGCTCGAAGGGTTAATGATGTCATTCAACATAAATGAATTGGTAATACTGGTCTGAACAATGAACGTACGAGAGATGCGCCCTCAGTAGTGGAAAAGTTGAAACATGATCACGAGAAAGAGTTGAAAGGGGTATGAGAAGCGAATTGAAGGAGAATCTATCCATGGCATTGTTAGAGGTAGATGTACAGAAAGGTAAGAAAAATGAGCTTTATGAATAGAATTGAAAACTCAGTCAAGAATTGAAGGATTTAAAGGAAACTCATTCAGAGTGTAAGACGATTCAAAAAGGAAGCACAAGCAGGATGATCAATGATTTGTCTGAACAGTTGGATAGGGCTGCGAAGGAGAGGAATGATTATAAGAAAACGTATGTGGACAATGCAAAATCCTCTAAGAAAAGGACCCGAGACTTGAAGGAATCATATGATCATGCTAAGAAGAAGCTAGAAGGAAAAAAGATAAAATTTAGCGTTGTTGACTCAGAATTCGGAACTGGAAGAACAGAATAAAGAACTAAGGGTTCAGATATCGCAAATGGAACAAGTGCTCACAGGGAACTACAATGAGGGAAGAGATGCCGCGATGAAGAGAAAAAAGAGTTAAAGGAAAAGGTCGCTGAGTTAGAGAATACAGTTCAGAACTTAAAAAGAAAGCTCACAAACTTTGAAAGTGTGCTGTATCAAGAAAGCAGAGCGTTGAAGCAGAAGTATGAAGCAGCCCAGTGTACAGTTTAGGAACAAAATAATGAATTGGTTATCTTCAAGGGACGAGTAAGGAGCATCGCCCAATATGTCCAAATAATGTCAAAGGATGCTGCCAATTTGCTGCAACGCCCTGATGTTGATCTACAGCTTGAAGAGAGGGTCGTCCGGCTGCTGAACGAGATAGTTAATCTAGGAGTTAGAGCTAATAGTTTTTTGTAGTTAAAATTATCCATTTCTTGTATTCGACTTTTTCTAGTTAAATGGATGTTTTTCTAAAGATTTGTCTTTGAGCTTAACACCCCCAATGCATTCATGCATTCATGTATCCATTGATACAACAACATGTGATATTACTCTTTTATTAATAAAGGTTTTAATAAAGAAAGGTTCTATGACAGTTTGTTTTTGAACCGCAATCATTCCACATTCATACGGAACACGTTTACGCTCCAAGGCCATGGCTGTTGAAGAAAGAGTTGCCAGTCTCGAGAATGATCGTGTTGAGGTACAGAATAGATTCGACATGATTGAGCAATCCATGAGAGATCACTTTGCTCAGACACAGAGGGATATTATCAGTCACTTGACTGCTTTGTTGGGACCTAAAGAATCTGGAAAGGGCAAAGTGCATGAGGGTACTGCAGACAACATGAATGAACAGATAGACACTGCATCTCATATGAAGGAACCGCCTGAAGGACCACCTCCTGTGAAGGAGGTCTAAATTAATTTGGCTGGAGCAACTGCTAGCCACCCGGTCCATACTGGAGCAAATTTTTGAAGTGGCAATGAAGTTCCAGATCTAAATATGGTCAATGAAGTAGAGAGAATTCATTCTGAGATCGATAGAAAGTATGAGGAACGCTACAAGGCTCTGGAGGATAGATTGTTAGAGATGCAGAAAATGAATAATTAAGGGTCTAGTGCTGCTGATTTGAGTTTGGTTGCTGATTTGATTCTTCCACCCAAATTCAAGGCACCTGATTTTGAAAAGTATGACGGGACGAACTGTCCTAAAGCGTATCATACTATGTATTTTCGCAAAATGGCTGCTTATTTAAAGGATGAGAAATTAAGCCAGGTTAACATTAGATCCTGGAAAGGCCTTTCTGAAGCTTTCGAGGGGTAGTATAAGAATGTATCTGAAATGGTTCCTAGCCGAGTCATATTGCATGCTATGGAACAGAAACCAACTGAGAGTTTCTGCCAGTATGCACAGAGGTAGAGGGAATTGGCAGCACAGGTGGAACCGGCATTATTGGAAAATAAGGTCAACCACATGTTTGTAAACACTTTGAGGGGACCACTCTTTGAACATCTGATAGGTAATGCTACTCATAATTTTGCTGACATGGTGATGACTGATGAATTGATCGAAGCAACAATTAGGAGTGGTAGACTAGAAAGTGGAGAGAGTTCTCGTAAGACTTCTAAAAGGAAAGACAATGAAGTGAACAATATGAGTGCTTATGAGGCCCCAAAAAATGTTACAATTTCATCGACTGGTGCGTTAGGAAGTTCACAGAATTCAAACAGGAAGGATTCTCGAAGCTCAAGAAATGACCGAATGAACTTTACACCTCTACCAATATCATAAATGAACCTGTATCTGCAATTATTTGATGCAGATTTGGTAAGATCCTATTATTTAATGCCCTTGCAACCTTCATACCCTCTATGGTACGATCCGAAGGCACACTGTGAATATCATGTTGGGATCCCAGGGCATACAATTAAAAATTGCACAACATTCAAAAAGGTGGTCCAGAATTTGGTAAATACTAGTGTGTTGAAGTTTGATGAGCCTAATATAGCAGTGAATCATTTGCCAAATCATGGAGGACGAGGGGTGAACGTAATAAAGGAGGATGATGAAGCCAAGCGGCTAAAGACTAATATATCTGAAATCAGATTACCTTTGAAATGGGTATTGAACAGTTACACAATGCTGGAATGATACAGATCGATATGAAGGTTGAGAAAAAAGTAGAGTCGGGCATCTATTGTGAGTATCATCAGGAGGATGGTCATGAGATCCAGCATTGTGCTGAATTCAGATGTTTGATCTAGAAGATGATGAATAACAAGGAGATTGAGTTCTTTGAGAAGATGAGTGAGAAGAAAGAAGCAGAGGTGTATACTTCTGAAAGTCCTGGAGGTAAATATAGAGTAAACAGACCATTGATCATTTCTGCTAGACCATAAGTTGGAAGTGTTTCCAGTAATGTAAAATCGGTAGTAACTCCTAAGGTTGTAATCTCTCCCACAACACCGTTTTTATTCAAAGACACTCGGAGGGCCCGTGGAATTATGCCGCTAATGTGACAGTACCTGAAAAGTCAAAGCCTCAAGAGGAGGTAAATGTGTTGGAGGAAACGGAAAAAGTGGAAAAGTTTGATGGAGAGATGGTGAATAAAGTTGGGCATTTTACCAGAAGTGAAAGATGTTATTCTCTAGAAGTTTCTAAAGAGTTAGAAAAAGAGAAAGCAAAGGCTCCAGTGGTACCATAGAGAATATTTCGGGAAGAACCAGCCCCAAAAATAAATGAGCCTGTTACTGATGAACAAGCCTAAGAATTTTTGAAATTTCTAAAACACGGTTAGTATAGCATTATTGAGCAGTTAAAGAGACATCAAGCTAGGATTTCTATCTTTGAATTATTGTTGAGTTCGGAAGGACACCACAATGCTTTGATTAAGGTGCTTAATCAGATTTTTGTTCCGAATGATATATCAGTACATAAGCTAGACAGGATTGTGAATCACATAGCTGCTGATAACTATATTACCTTTAGTGATGATAAGATCCCAGAAGGAGGGATGAGATATGTAAAGGCTCTGAGTATTACAACTAATTGTAAGGGGCATGTTTTTCCCGGAGTGTTGGTTGATAATGGGTCAGCCTTGAATGTTTTACCTATGGCGACTTTGCAAAGGTTGCCAATTGATGATTCCCATATGAAAACCTACAAGAATGCAGTGAGGGCTTTCGATTGAACAACCTGAGAAGTTTTGGGAAAGATCGAGGTGCCACTATTAATTAGGCCCGTGCTTTACAATGTTGATTTTGTTCTCATGGACATAAAGCCAACCTACAATTGCTTGTTGGGAAGGCCTTGGATCCATTCTGCTGGCGCAGTGCCATCATCCTTGCACCAAAAGTTGAAGTTCATGATTGAAGGAAAATTAGTGAGTATTGGAGCAGAATAGGACATTATTGCTTCTGTGACAACTAAAGCTCCATATATTGAAACTGATGGAAGTGCTCTAGAATGTTCGTTTCGAGCTTTTGAATTCATAAATGCGACCATTTTTGTTGAAGGGAAGTCGATGTCTTGCCTAAGGCTATCAAATTGTACCAAGATGACAGTTCGTGAAACACTTGGCCGAGGGGCAAAGACTGAAAAAGGACTTGGAAATGATTTATAAGGATGCCTACATCTTAAGCCCGTTTTGATAAAGAAAGATCACTTTGGGATTGGTTTTAAGCCTAATCTTCAGCAAAAAAAGCAAGATCTAAAAAAGAACAAGGATCGAAGAAAGGCTCGCTTCTTGGGAACTAAAACAACTTAGGAGCCCATGGTATTTCAAGACTTGACAAACATCTTCAAGTCACGTGGGTTCGTCAACATAGAGAAGAAATTGGAAAAAGACAACCAAGAGACACAGAGGCTCTACGAAGATGAGATCTTTGGAGAAAGCGTGGGAAAACTGTGCATCAATGGTGTATTTGAGGGATCCCAGCCTAGGACGTTTCTCGAAAGAACAACTGGACCTCTGAAGATCTTCCACTAGTCTTTAATAAAACAGAGTAAATTTCAAGAACCACCTCATACTTTTGCCCGCGAGTAGGGGGATTATCTGTAAAAGGGCTATTGTGCAAGTTTACTTTCAATAAAGATGCTTTCATTGTGATTCTCAAATGGCAAACTTGTTTCTTGCTTTTCGCATCCTTTCCAAACATATATTATTATTTTCCTTGTAGGTCTTCAACTATTAATTGTATGAATGATTCTGAACTCGATCCCATATTAGATTTTGAGCGGCCAGAGTGTTCAATGAAAGTTAATGAGGTCAAAGATGAGACAGAATGTGAAATCCCTGATGAATTACTGAGGTTGGTGGAAAAAGAGGATAAACAGATCTTACCTCATAAAGAAGAGATAAAAATTATGAATATGGGTACAGAAGAAGTTAAAAAGGAGGTGCAAATCGGTGTTGCTTTCTCAACATAAGTAAAACAAAAATTGGTCGATTTGTTGCAAGAATTTAAAGATTTTTTTGCTTGGTCTTATCAAGATATGCCAGGACTGGATACAGATATAGTGGTGCATAAATTGCCAATAAGACCAGAATGTAAGTCGGTTCAGCAAAAGCTTAGAAGATTGAGACCGAAAATGGTGTTAAAAATCAAAGAAGAGGTACATAAGCAAATTGACGCTGGTCCTGAAAGTGGCACAATATTCAGATTCAGTGGCTAATATAGTCCTAGTGCCGAAGAAATATGGAAAAGTTCTACCTCACATAGATATTCTGGTAGACAATACATCAGGTTATTCATGGTTTTCTTTTATGGATGGTTTTTGGGATATAATCAGATAAAGATAGACCCAAAAGATATAGACAAAACAACATTCATAACATTGTGGGGAACATATTGTTACAAGGTAATGCCTTTTGGACTAAATAATGCTGGGGAAACATACCAACGAGCCATGGTGACTCTTTTCCATGACATGATGCACAAGGAAATTAAAGTGTATGCGGACGAAATGATTTCCATGTCCCAGACTAAAGAGGACCATATTCAGAATTTGAGGAAATTGTTTCAACGATTGAGAAAGTACCAGTTAAAGCTCAATCCGAATAAGTGCACTTTCGGAGTTACATCTGGCAAACTCCTAGGCTTTGTGGTTACCAGAAGAGGAATCGAAATTGATCTAGACAAGGTGAAAGCGATTCAAAACTTTCCGTCTCCATGTTCGCAAAAAGAAGTCTGAGGATTCCTAGGAAGATTGAATTATATTTTTCAGTTCATTTCTCAATTAACTAATAAATGTGATCCAATTTTCAAGCTTTTTCGAAAGAACAATCCAGGCGAATTGGATGAAGAATGCCAAGAAACATTTGACAAGATAAAGAAATATCTAATAAATGCTACAATTTTGGTAGCACCGGTTCCAGACAGACCACTTATTCTCTACTTGACTGTTCATGAGAATTCGATGGGGTGTATGCTGGGGCAACATGATGATACAGGAAGGAAAGAAAGAGCCATCTATTACTTGAGCAAAAAGTTCACAGAGTATGAAGTACGGTACCCGCCAATTCAAAAGTTATGCTATGCCTTGGTCTGGGTAACTCGTAGACTTAGACAATACATTTTATACCACACCACTTGGTTGATATCCCGTCTTGATCCATTGAAGTTCTTGATGGAAGCACCAGCTTTGACTGGAAGATTGGCTCGATAACAAATGTTGTTATCAGAATTTGACATTGTGTATGTAAATCATAAAGCAATAAAGGGAAGTGCAATAGCATATTTCTTGGCTAGTCGCGCTTCTGAAGATTCGAGTCCCTAAACTTTGACTTTCCAGATAAGGATGTAATGAACATCTCTATGGAAGAAAGTGAAAGTACAGAGAGGGATGCTTGGAAATTATATTTTGATGGAACAGTTAATGCCCTGGGACGTGGGATTGGAGTAGTGTTAATTTCCCCAGATAATACACATTATCCTTTCACAAGTAAATTGGAATTTCTGTGCACTAACAATATGGCAGAATATGAAGCTTGTTTTATGGGTCTGAGAGCTGCTATTGAAAGGAAAATAGAGATTTTGAAGGTATATGGAGACTCTACATTAGTGATTTACCAACTTCGTAGGGAATATGAAACAATGGATGCAAAGTTGATTGAGTACCGGAAATTGATCCTTGAGTTAATGAAAGAGTTCAAAGAAATCACTTTCATTTACCTTTCCAGAGAAGATAATCAAATGGCAGATGCTTTAGCTACTCTGGCTTCGATATTTTTAGCAAACAAACCAAAAGATATGGTGCCAATTCAGATGCAGAGTTATGAAACCTATGCTCGCTATTATAGCATAGAGGAAAAGGCAAATGAAAACCCATGGTATTATGACATTCTGCAGTATATCAAATTCTAGACTTATCCTAGGGAGGCAAATGATACTGATAAAAGGACGATCAGGAAAATGGCTGCAGGATATGTGCTTGATGGTGAAATCCTGTATAAAGAAGCAAAGATCAGATATTATTAAGATGTGTTGATGCTCGAGAAGCTAGAAGTATCTTGGCTAAAGTGCATGATGGAATATGTGGGACACATGCCAATGGTTTTGCAATAGCCTAGAAATTATGAGATATGGGTATTATTGGTCGACCATGGAAGGGGACTGCATTGAATATGCCAAGAAATCTCACAAGTGTCAGATATATGCAGACAAAATCAATTCTCCTCTTGTACCTCTTCATACAATGAATTCATCATGGCCTTTTGCAGTCTGAGGCATGGATGTCATTGGTCAGATTTATCCCAAAGCTTCTAATGGACATCATTTTATTCTTGTGGCCATTGATTACTTTACCAAGTGGGTAGAAGCAGCCTCCTATGCCAATATCACCAGATCAATAGTTTGCAAGTTCTTGAAGAAAGAGATCATTTGTCGCAATGGATTACCTGAGAGAATCATTACTGATAACGCCACTAATTTCAATAATAAGGTGGTGACAGAGGCGTGTGAGCAATTTAAAATTCTGCATCACAATTCTGTAACTTACAGTCCAAAGATGAATGGTGCAGTGGAGGCAGCAAATAAGAATATTAAGAAAATCATAGCAAAGACGACAGGTACTTACAAAGATTGGCATGAAAAGTTGTCATTTGCATTGTTTGCATACCGAAATTCAGTGCGAACTTCTATCGAGGCAACGTCGTATTCTCTGGTTTATGGAATGAAGGCAGTATTACCAATTGAGGTTGAAATTCCATCTCTTCAAGTTTTGTCTGAAGTGAAATTGGATGAAACAGAATGGGTACAGACTCGGTATGATCAGTTAAATATTATTGAAGAAAAGAGGTTGAAGGCCATATGTCATAGTCAAATGTACCAAAAGAGAATGATGTGGGCTTATGATAAGAAATTCCAGCCCAGAGAATTTTGAGAGGGTGATCTAGTGCTAAAAAAGATATTGCCAATACACAAAGAATTTTGTGGGAAATGGATGCCTAATTGGGAATGACCATATATTGTCAAAAAGGCCTTCTTTGGAGGAGCGTTGATCTTAACTAAAGTAGATGGTGAGGAGTTGCACAAGTAGTGAACTCTGATTCAGTTAAGAAAAATTATGTTTGAAGAATAAAAAAAGAGATAAAAAAGGAAAAAAGAGAAAAAGCAGAGTGAAAACCCGAAAAGGACGCTTCACAAAATGGAATATCTTAGGTGAAAACCCGAAAGGGCACCAAAGATAAAAAAAGAAAAAAAGAAAAAAAAGGGGGTTCAAGATGAAAACTCGCAAAGAGCGTCTTGAAAAAAAAGAGGATCTGGGTTGAAAACCCGTAAAGGGTGGCTTAGATGGATTGTGATTAGGAATCCGACAATTAAGACCTCTCGGATACCTGATACTTTGAAAGGGATTTCACATATGTAAACATCTTGACAACGTTAAAGTCTTCTGGACAAGGGCTCAAGTTCAAAGCTGCATTTGGTTGAAAGGGTGGCTGGATCTTTCATACTATGGATACCCAAAGATTTGACCTTATTTTTCATTTTTGTTGTTTCAGTTTGCCATGACTTTTTCAAAATCTATTGTATTCATATTGATAAGCTTCAATAAAATTCATGAATTCTCTTTCGAGTTTCTATTGTTATTTCCAAAGCATCATGAAAGTAGATTAGCATAATTCATGAAAAAATAGATGATTTCTTGGTATTATTGTGTTTTGAAGAATGCAGGTGAACCTCTCTAGGTTATTGAAGATGAGTGTATAAAGAGAAGATTGAGTGGAATGCTGCGCCAGTAGAAATGGAGATTAAAAATAAAGAAACGCCTGAATTAATCAACAGCTGAATAAGTTGGGGTTGTAGAAAAAGAACAAGAGGAAATGTGAAAATAAGGTAAAAACCCGAAAGGGCACTGAAGATTCAAAAAAAGAAAAAAAAGAAAAAGGAAAAAGAAAAAGAAAAGGAAGAAAAAGAAACAAGAGAAAAATAAGGTGAAAACCCGAAAGGGCGCCTTAAAAAAGCCAAAGTGAAAACCTGAAAGGGCGCTTTAGAGCACAGGACTAGAAATGCAGAAAGAGGGTTTGAAGGTTAGTCCAAAATTTGATATGAAGTGTCAGAGTAGGTCGAGAATTAGTGAAGAAACATAATTAAGTGGAGTCATATTGGTTACCCAAAAAATGGAGGCTGTTTTTTGGTTCTTAATGGATCATTGTCCATGTATCTTATAGAAATTAGGGCCATACTAACCCCCATCAAAGCATTTTAATCTGTTTTGATAGGAATTTATCAAGAATGAAGAGCTCCTAATGATAAGAGTTCGTTCCAGAATTCCTACTGAGAAGAATTCGTCTAGCAAAGAATGAAAGACTCCTAATGAGAAGAGTACGTTCTAGAATTCCTGATGAGAAGAATTTGTCCAGCAAAGAATGAAGAACTCCTAATGAGAAAAACTTGCCCAGTGAAGAAAGAAGAACTCCTAATGAGAAGAGTTCGTCCTTTTGAAGAATGAGGAAGTTCCAAATAAGAAGAGCTTACTTATTCGATGCCTTACAAAAGGATGGATCAGCAAAGAGTGAGGAATGAAGAATTTCATAATGAGAAGAACAACTTCAAACCTCAGAAAGTAAAGAATTTCAAAGAACAATGCTAGACCTTAGAAGATGAAGAATTTCATAATGAGAAGAACAACTTCAGACTCTATGGTTCGGTAGAAGATTGAAGAATTTCATAATCAGAAGAACATCTTCAAACTTTGGTTGTTAAGAGGATAGCTTGTGAATCTGAGCAAAATTCGTGTATTTTTAGTCTTTGCTCTATCCCTGTTCCACAACAATTAGCAAAGAGGGGTAGCTGTAATACCCGAATTTTGACTGGGTTAAATAATAAATAAATAAAGTCCAAATAATAAATAAATTCCAAAATTAAGTACAATCCAGATACATGACTCAATTATTCAAATCCCAAATTACAAATATACAAGGCCCATCTTTTACCCATTTACATCCTTAAAATCCAAAATTCCCGCCCAATTTCAGTAAAAGCCCAAACTAGCACATTTGTGCTTCTTTTGCCCGCCCAAATTGCCACATGGAATTCTGTCATTGGCCCGTTTAGGGTTCACTTCGATCAAACCCTGCCTAAGCCAGCTGTCAACAGATCATTAGTCCCTGACGTTAGCTTTTGCCCTTGCTATAAATACCCTAGGGAGAGAAAAACAATAATAATGACGGCAATAATTACTTAATCATTATTGGAGTAATTGAGGAGAGAGGAAGAGTCGAAGGGTTACCTGAAAGTGAGGAGTCGCTGGAGAAGATCACCCGTCGCTGAAGCTGTGCTGTCACCGGTTCTGCACCGTACACGCCGGAAGGTAAATCACTTCCCAAATCCTTTATTTTCCTGCAGTAAAACAAAAAAAACATATTAGATCTAGGTTTAAAATTAAAAAAACAGTAAAGGAAGAAGAAGAGACATCGAAGCTTATCTTTAGTTCGTCTGATATCTTATTCGAGTGGTCGCCAGAGTAAAGTTAGGTTGCGGTTGGACTCGAAAATGATAGAAATGGTTAGGTTTTTTGGGTAGATCTAGGGGAAGCCGGGAGATGCTGTCGGATCGGGTAGCTTAGGTGAAAAATTAAGAAAAAACGAGGTTTTTGGGCATTTTAGGGTTTCGGCACGGTGGCCGAAAATTGCCTCACAGCAGAGGTCGGTGGCCGAAGTTAGGTTAAAGGAGATCGAAGTTTCAGAAGTGGTCGGAGTAGGTTAGGGTTGACCGAAGATGATGACCGGAGGTGGCCAGCATCGCCTCCGGCGACCAGCGAACATGCCGAAAAGGTTTAGGGCGAGGGACCTAGATCTAGGGGGTGGTTAGGGCGGAGCTGAGTTGAAAGTTTAGGGTTCAAAGGTTTTGAGGAAGAACAATTAAGAACTTAAAGGTTTTTTAGGACTTTGATCTTGGGAAACAAGCTAGGAGAGGTGTTTCAGTGTTTTTAGGGATTAAAATAGGGAAGTTGTGAAGAAAAGTGACGAGTTTTGAGTGAATGTGGAAGTTTAATCGATGAAAAACATGAGATAAGGGTGTTTTGGTGTTTGGGGAGGATTAAATGAACGTTTTCGGATGGTTTTGGTGAAGAACAAGGAAGAACAGAGAGTTTTGATCGAAATAGAGGGGAATTTTCTTGGTTTAAAGTGTTTGGGTTAAGAGGACATAATTGAGGAGAGAGATAATGTTTTTGAATATGGCTGAGTAGGCTCGGATGGGATTATAGTCTAAGTTGAATGGCACCGTTTTGGTGCCGGGTCAACTCAACCTGCGCACTTTTAAATGGGTCGGGTTTGACCCGCGCATTTATAAACAGATACCATTTGGTTTTTTCCCAAAACTTTACCTTCTCTCAATTTGGTCCTTTCTTTTCTTAATTTTTCTCCCAGGTTTTCAAATTCATTCAATTTAGTCCCTTATTCCCTTAGTTGAGCCTCACTGTTTGTATTTCTTTCAATTGAGTCCCTAAAGTTTTGTAATTGGATATAATATTTTGTAATAGTTCAATTTAATCACTAGAATTAATAAAATTAGTCTTAATGTTCAATTTCTTTTAATTTAGTCATTATTTAATTGTTTTGAATGCAATTAATTTATATGTTTGAATGCATGATTTAAATTAAGCATATAATATACTTCTTAGATGATTTAATTACATATAATAGATAGTTAGAGCCCTCAGTTTAGGTTCTCTAATTAGGATTCAATAATTAAATAAGGTAGATCATTGTAGTAATTAAACATATATTAAATATATTTTTAAAATTCAAATTTGGATGATGTTCCATTGTTTACAATGGGGTGTTATCTCAATATGGATTTTAATAAATATATTTGATACATGTTTACACCTATAAATGAATGTTAATTTAGTTCTTAAATTAAAACTAAATAATTAATTAAGATACATTGTAGTTAATTAAATATATATTAAATATAACCGTTGGGTACCAAATTTGGATGGTGTTCTATTGTTTATAATGGGGTGTTATCTTAACATTGGTTTTAAAGGTGTATATTTAATATACATTTCCACTTATAGATTTAATAAATTGTTAGGGTCCTAATTAGGACTAGAGTTTTAATTAACTAGAATGATTAATTAATTGCGAATATGATTAATTTAAGGGCTTTAGATATATGGAAGGTGTTCAAGTAATTGACATTTTCTCATAAAATCCATTAAATTAATTAATATTCATAGTACAAATAATTAATTAATTAGAGCCTTTTTAGGATAATACTTAAAATCAACAAGACAATAAATGGTCATTCATTTAAAACCTTTTACGTTGGAAATTCATTTTTAAATATGAATAGGGGTGCCACATAACGGGGTGCTTTTAATCTCATATTCGAACAAAACGAATTTCCTTATAAAAGGATATCTACATTCAGAATTTAAATTCAATTAATAATTATGGGATAAACTAAATTCAAATAATTATTCGAAATGCCAAAATGCTACGTAAAATTAAAGGTACCGATAACGGGCGTTCGTAGGGGTGCTAATACTTCCATACACGTAACCGACTCCCGAACCCAATTTTTAAGATAAGAATCTATGGTTTGTTTTTTTGGCGTCTGGTCTACCTCGAAATGATCGGTGACGACTCCAAAATGTTTTTTAAAAGATAAGTAAAGGAAAATCAAATTTAATACGAAAAACCTTAAATTTTCAAGAATAAATTAAAAATGGCCAGAAGACCCTAATTTTTCAAAAGATCTATCGTCAGGCTATTTTTACACACCCGATTTCAAAAATAATCACGACACATCCTACCTTGGTTCAAGCGATAAAATTTATTTTCATGCAATTGCTTGATCATGCCTATACTGTTTGATTTTGATGATGATCTAAGCATTTTTTGTATGACTCTATGTGGTTCTTAATTGCATATAGTTTGGGGGAGTCTCAATTGCATGAGTTATATGTTTTTGGCCTTTATGCTTGATTTCTATGTTTATGGTCATTAACTTGTAATGTTTGATTGATTTTGGTGAGATACATGCTTGATTAGTTCTATATGTGTTATCTTATGAAGCATGTTGATTAAAATGTAGCTTATATGTTCTTTATTGCATATCTAATCTTTTTAAAGTCTTTGGATGCTCTTAGGATATTATAAAAAGGTTTTTCAAAAGTGTTTTTGCTGCATTTTCTGCCAAAATCGTACAGCTGGTATCGGTACCGCCCGTACCATACTGGTATTGCATTTGGTACTGTACTGATAAGGGTGAAACCGTACCAGTACGCACAGTAAAAAAGGGACAGTTTTGTCCCCTTTTTGTTTTTGCCATGCCTTGTATGTTTATATGATTATTTCTTATATGGCATGTTTAATTGAATTTCTTGGTTTATTTATTTTATTCTTTTGAAATTCAATATATTTCTCTTGAATTGTTGGACTAACAATTTACTTGATGCTTAGGAAGGGGGAGCCATTTTATCAAAATTCTTTCATTTGTCAAAAAAAATTTTAGTCTAACTCTCAATTGTTATCTTAAACTTTAAAGTGATTTCAAACTTTGATTTGAATTATTTTTGTATAACAAAAAGGGGGAGAGATATGTTTGAAAAATTAACTTACAAAAAGAAAAATGGAGAGCTTTAAATATTTTCTAAAATATTTCTCTTTTTCTAAAATTATTTTTTTAAAGGGGAGATTTTCAAAAATAATTTTTCAAGTAGTTTCGTTATATCAAAAAGGGGGAGATTGCTGAAATGTTTATTTTGATATAACAAAGTGAAAAATGCTTTTGGACTAAATTCAAATATTACAAAAATATTTTGACTTTGTTCCTATATCGAATATATCTTTTAAAGCCAACTTTTAGCCAGTTTTACAAGTTTTTAATGCAGGTTTCAAAACCCCCTATAAATGGTTTCGAAACCAGTGAGGCAGAAAGGCCTGGAAACCAAACCTTGGAAACAGGTTTCGAAACCCCTTTCATGGTTCCTCTAGTAGGTTTCGAAACCCATCTGCCTGGTTTCTATACCAGGCCCCTGTAATAGCTAGTTTTTTATTTGAAAAACCCTAATTGTTTTAAAACCCCTACAATGGTTTCAAAACCTCTGTGCAGGTGAGCATTTAAAGCTCGAATTTATGACCTTCTAACGCCTCTAATCCATCCCCAATGGTCATAAACGGCCACAAACTTAATAGAGGGTATAAAAGACACCATCAAGCATCCATGGAAGAAGAAGAAACCAACTACCAACATTCAATTTTAGAGAAATTTTTCTAAAGCTTTGTTTTGTCATATTTCTTTGTAGAACACACTTGTGAGCTTAATTGTTATACTTGCTCAAGTGTTAGGATTTGGGTGAGTGCTTAATTTGAAAACACACATCCTTGTGAGATCTTCCTAGTTTGCTATCTTGTTTTGTCTTGTAAAAAAATGTTTTCTCAAAGATTGGGGGTATAAGCTTTGAGGTTGTAAAGGTTTCCTCTTGAACCTAGAAAAAAGGAAGAAATTCATAGTAAATTTGGGAAAATCCTTAGTGAGAAGCTAAGGTAGTGGATGTAGAGCTTGGTTAGAAGCTTGACCACTATAAATTATCACTCAAAAAATCCAACTCACCCCTCTCTTAGCATTCAGTTGATTGTTCGAGCCTCTCATCATATTCTTTTTTACATCATCTCATGGGTAAGCAATAAACCAATTGGCTCATCTAATTTGAGAGTCTTGAGGTTATTTGCTTTTATGATCGTTGTCTTCTTTGAATCCCTTGAATCAGGAAGAGAGTAGATCATCTTCCTCACAAGTTTGTCTTTCGAGATCACTTCTCCATAGCCCTTTAATCTATTCACGATTACGAAGAATCAATCAAACATGGATTTGATGACTTCATCGGGGTTTATCTTGAAGATTTTATAGTTGAGATTGAAGAGCTCGATTTTGGTCTCCTTCACTTTGTTGGTTGCTTCATGTGTCAATTCAAGCTTATCCCAAATCTCATTGGCATTGGAACATGATGACACCCTTTCATATTCATTCGGCCAAGAGCACAAAATAAAATATGCATCACTTGGCATTTGTAGAGAATTTCTTGTTTTCATCATTGCTCCATATCTCCATGCCACTAGTTGGTGCGGTGTAGCCACTCATGATGATATTCCAAGCTTCAAGTTCAAATGCTTGAAGAAATAACTTCATTCGATTCTTCCAATATGCGTAGTTTACTCCATTGAAGAAAGAACGTTTGTTGGTGGGTTGAGATTCTCCCCAAGCTTTAATAGTGGAAGAGGAAGCCATGGATGACCTTATACATGATTGTACACTTCTTGGATCTTCTCAAGAGGTTGTAAGACTTTCCATTGAGTCAAGCTATAATATCAATTGTTGAGTGTAACAATCTATCAAATATAGCCAAGAGGGGGTGAATTGGAATTTTAAAGAATGGTGGAAACTAATTGCAAAGAAAGAAAATTGAAAGGAGATTTAGAGTGGTTCAACTCCCTCAATGGAGTCTACATCCACTACCTTAGTTACCACACTAATGATTTTCCACAAATCCACTAACTTGTCTTTCCTTTAGGATAAGGAGTAACCTTACACAATTCAATAGACTTATACCACAATGTCTATAGAACCATTTCCCAAAAATAAGTACAAAGAAGCAAACTTAGAAAATCCTCACAAGGAACGTGTTTGTAAAGTTTAAGCTCTCTCACACAACCAATAAACACTAGTAAATGAATTACACTAAAGAACAAGAGTAGTATTTACCAGAAAGATGGAAAAATTAAGCACAAGTTGGATTTTGATTGCTTGAATGTTTGGATTGGCTTTCTTGATATTTTATTACTATTTGGGGACCCTTTTTATATGCTCTTGAACTTTTCTAACTGTTTTGAGACTTTGGGTGGACTTTGGAGCTGTTGGAAGCTATTAAACTCGAGCATTAAATGGTCATCTGCACAGAGGCTTTGAAACCTTGTATAGTGGTTTCGGAACCTTAAGGTAGAAACTAGCCGTATGGTTTCGAAACCATTGATATGGGCTCGAAACCTTTGCTAAGGTTTTGATTCCAAAACCATTATGCCCGAATGGTTTCAAGACCTTCTAGAGAAGGTTTCGAAACCATCACTTAAAAACTCAATTTTTGACTAAATGTTAACTTTTAAATGTATATTCAATATAGGTGCAAAGTCAAGTATTTTATAAATCATTTTGACAAGTTTGAAACAAGCTTTTTGACAAATTGATTTTGAGAAAGTTAACATTTTAATAAAGCCAAAAACAACAGAGTCGCCACTAATCTTTTTAAAGGTGTGATTGGATCGCCTAAAAACGGGTCATTTTAATAAAATCATTTTTATTTTATTAAAACAACGATTTTGGTCTGCGAAAACTCAAAAACAGGTTCGGGAGTCGGTTATGCCTGGGGAAGGGTTAGCACCCCCACACCACCCAAAAATTGGTACCTAGCAGATTACAAAAAGTTTTAATGTCAGAATTTGCAAATTTGTGTAAAATTTAAATTATTGTCCTTTTATGAATATCATTCCATTTTAACGGCCCGACCATCTGGAGAATAAACTCTAATCACTGCCAACACTTCTGACGCTAACCCGTTACCTCCTTTTGGTAGGACACCGCATTAATTATGTTTCACTTTTTAATCAAACAATCAAAGACTATTAGTGTGTTGAAACCTTTTATTTTTCTAAGCTGATAATTATTAACCTAAAGAATAGTACATGAATTTTACCTATTAGGGTTAAAGTGAGATTAAGTGTGTTTTATTAATTTAAAGGAGTATCATTTTATCTTTATATTTACAAGGCTCTAACTAAGGTAATTTAGTACCTAACCATAAGGGCTTCATTTAGCCTAATCATTTAATTAAAAACCATTAATGCTTTGGTATTTTAGGAAAGGATCTAAAAAGAACATTAAAGCTAACAATTATATTCACAAAAATTAAATGAATGCAAAAATCTTAAACAAATCAAATAGACATATTGACAAAAGAAATTTTTTTAAAGGAATGTGTATCCTTCCCTAAGGTGGGTCAACACAACATACAAATAGAATTTGTCCTTCTTTTAAAAATAAATATATACAAACTAAATTTTAATTTAAAAAGAATTTAAAGAAAATGTTTAAAAAACTATTAGAATTCGAAAAAACAAAATATTGACCAAATTAAAAAGATTAAAAATGAGACTAAGTTTAAAAGAAAATATTGATTAAATTAAAAGGTTTGGAAAAGGAGAATTTAATGAATGTAAATGCCCGATTCGCTTTAAAATTCATGGATATATACAAAAAAATCATCTCTTGAAAATACTCTTTAAATTTTTCTAAAAAAACAAGAATTAAACACCTCACCTTTTTTATTTTTTCCAAGAATGTTCTCGATGTTTTTCATGGATTGAAGAAAACTGGGAACAAACCCTTTTGAAATCCCAATTCAAATCCAATTAAAAATTATCAAAACAAACAAGAAAAAAAGTTTTCCCCCTTTTGAAAAATATGGAAATCCCATTTTTCTTTCAATCTTCAATTTTTAACCATCCCTTCACTTGAATCCGGGTTATGGTAATTTAAAATTCGAACAAGGAGAAAAGAAAACATTTTTATGCATACATTCAAACAAGAAGATCACATAAAAATAATATAATAAAATAAATACCTCGAAAGATGCTTCACACTTTTATTCCAATTTTGAATCCAAGTATAAAAGCTTGAGAATAAACTGTGTAAAAACTCTCTAAAAAAACTCTCGAACTCTCCAAAATCAACTGTGTGTTTTTTCCAAGGGCTTCAACCCCTTTATACAGGTATTTTTTTACCTAAAAATGTAGAAATTTGGAATAAAAAATACTATTTTTGGGTGATTTTCCCATTTTCCATTTAATACAGATTTAGATTTGATTTGGGGCTGCTTTGGTTCAAATTTTGGTCAACTTTGGGCTGATTCTTTCCCTTTTCTCTTCAATGCAGATTCAGATTCGATTTGGATATGATTTGATTTTGATTCTGGTTCGAATCAAGAAAACCTAACCCTAACCCTTTCTCTTTGGATGGCTACAGGTTTCGGTTGGAGGGGAAGGCAGCGGCGGCGCGGCGTGGTCGCGGACGATCTGGCGAAGGTGAGGCGTGGTCGTCGTCGACAACAGCGATGCGGAGGAGTTGCGTAAGGGCGTAGCATCGCGCCATGTGAGGGCAGAGCTTCGCGCAGAGGGCGTGGAGGCGACGACGACGTGGCATGGAATGGGAGATAAGCGGTCGCCGGCGCTTCTTGTCAGTCCTAGGATGGCCGAACGCCACGGCTGCCAGCGCAAGGGGCGAGCTGGCTGGGTTTCTGCATATGAGAAAGAAGCCGCGCGTGTGGCAGCACAAGAGAGGGAGGCTGCTCCTCTTTTTCTAGTTCAATTTGGACCGTTAGATCTCTAACCCTAGATCTAACGGCTGAGATTAAAGCCTGCACATGGGATAAAAATTGGGTTAGCTTGGGTTTTGTTTTGGGCCTAGTGGGTTATTATGTACATTGGTTCCTTTATTTATTTTACATGGACCATCTTTTATTATTTTTTGGGTTATATATATATATACAAAAATAAAAATAAGTAAATAAACAAAACAAATAAATAAAAAGGATAGTGAAAATTTAGTGACAACAAATCTAAAACCTAAATCCCTAGTCCTAATACCCTAAACTCTAAATTCTAACATAAACTTTAAATTCTATACCCTACAACCTAAACCCTTAAACCCTAAACCATAACTGAAATCTCTAAACCCTAAAATTTAAATGCTTGCGTAAACCAAGCCTGTGCATCAAAATATTTTCCATATAAAAATAGGGTTATGTTTTGATACACAAAATTTGTAAAAAAAATACACAATCCTTCATATCTAAACTATAAAATATAAAGTCTAAATGCCTAACCCCCTAACTGTAGCGACTAATTTTTTCGAGTTGCTACAAAAATTAAGAAATCAATATTGGGGGCTCCAGCTTTTATTGAAAAAATATTTAAAAAGGGGAATTTTAGGAAAAATCATATTTAAAACAAGACTTGGTGTCGCCACCGGCCACTTTGGTAGGCCGGACACCGTAAAAACAAAACCAGAGATTCAAAAACTTAGGTTCGAGAGTCGGTTACGGATGGGAAGTGTTAGCACCCGCACACCGCCCAAAATTGGTACCTAACGGGTTCGTATCGTAATTATTAAGAAAATACAAAATTTGATATAATTTAATAATTAATTCCTAACATGCATGGTTTGAATATTAAATTTGCCTCGATATTTGCAGTACCAAAGTAGATGACACCTGAAGATCGGGATGACACTCCCACTAGAATACCAGAATAAGAGGGCATTGTTTCAAATCTCTTGCACATTTTTTTAAAACTTAAAAATAATCTATATCCTCTCTATTTTATAAAAACCCTTCCCCAAAGTTCAAAACTTTTCCAGAAACCACCCTTCAACCGAGAAACCGGTGGTGGTCTGGCTACTCCGACCACCATCCTCTGCCTACGACCGCCACTCAACGGTACAAAAAATTGAAAAAAAACATCTCTTAAGCCTTCTTATTTTTTTAAAACCATAAAAACAAACCCCTCATCTTTTATTCGAACCAAAATACCCTTTTGATTTGAAAAACCGACCCTTCTTTTTTTAAAAATGAGAGAAAATAATCCCTTTTTCAGCAAACCCTCCATTCGATTCACCATGCATGGCTTATCATCAGATATGGGAGTCTGAACGGCAAGGGTATGAACCCTAACCTTTTTTATTTTTTAATTATTTTTATTTTGTATTCGAAATGCATGCAAGGATAAAAAATAAATATACCTCTAGAAGTTCTTTTTTTGTTATTGATTTTGGAAAATCTGAGTACATTGATGGTGGATCCTTTTACATATATATCCGGATTTTTTCTTCAGATTTGTGTTTGTTGACAAAAATAAGTAATCATTAAATGAAATCCCTGTTTGATTTTAGAATCTGACATGCCCTATTTTTTATGATTCATTGGCCATGCTTGGTGGGTGGGTCGGTGAGGGGGAGTCGTACGATGGCATGGAAACACCAGTGATGAAGCCACGTGGTTAGAAATCGATTGAAGATGGAGAGCCTCTCATTTGACCAGATTTAATCTCGACCATTGGATCAGATCTGATCCAATGGTTGAGATTGCTTGAAGATTGACGGTCCAGATGTATCTGGAAAAAGACATGGCTGCACGAGATGATGACACGTGGTGCGCAAGGATCTGAAGAGTAAGCGTGTGCATCACACGCACACGTGAAAGTCGAACGGCCCGCGCGTGTTCTCCGCTCGCGCCAGCTGGATAAGCTATTGGGGTATTTGGACCGTTGGATCTTGCTAGATGCAACGACTATAATTGTAGCGGCTGCAAAAATAAAAGGGGTTATTAGATTTAGGTTAATTAGGTTCTAGGATTTTTTTTAGTATTGGGTTTGGCCGATTGGGCATTGTAATTATTGGATTTGAGTTTGCTTTGTAATTTTAACATAGAGACATTTAATAATAATTAATTAGGCTTTATACTTATATCTGATCTATTTTAATATATAATATATAGGCTAGTAATAATAATACAAATAACGTTCATGACAATAATAATAATAATAGTAATAATAATATTAATAATTTAACACATACATAAATACGTATACATACATTAACCAAATATATACGAACACGCAATAGATAACATACATATACACATAACATATATATATATGTTTATAAATACATACAACTATATCACATATACAAAATATACATACATATTACCACACGTACATTCAAATATACATATTACACACATATTACATACCGTCATTAATACATACATGCTAACATACGTATATAATAATTACTATAATTAGTCAATACTACTACAATATTTACAACTTGGACAAAAATAAGTGATTACAGCTGCCCCTCTTTTCTTGTTCTTGTAAAATGAGAACAAAGCAAAGATCAAAAGCTCTTATTTTTGTCCTACTTCGCTATCCTCGGCTTTGGAATCACGGGTTCTTCTAAAACTTTTCGCTCTTCCTCGGCCAAATCTTCAAGCTTCAATCTCTTCAATTCCCCGATTTGTACTCATCTCGACATCAAAAAGAAAACTTGAAATCATGCCCGAAGGTCTTATTGATGGCCTGAAGGTCTTATCACCATGCCCGAATGACTTATCGATGGCCTGAAGGACTTATTATTATGCCCGAAGGACATACTGATGGCTCAAATGACTTAAGATCTAGATTCACTCCAACATGGCTACCAATATCATTCTTAAAATTTGAATTCACACCAACATAGCTAACAAAATCCCTCAAAATGATGCCCCAGTTTTTACCGGTCTTGACATCACAATAAGGTTAGCATCATGCCTAAATGGCTTACTGATGACCCGAAGTTCTTAACACCATGCCCGAAGGACTTATCGGTGGCCCGAATGACTTATCATCATGACAGAAGGACTTACTGATGGCCCGAAGGACTTAAGATCTGGATTCACGCCAACATGGATACCAATATTCATTTTAAAATTTGGATTCAGGCTAACATGGCTACCAATACCCCTTAAAATGATGCTCCAGTTTCTACTCGTCCCGACATCACAATAAGGTTAGCATCATGCCCGAAGGACTTACTAATGGCCCTAAGGTCTTATCACCATGCTCGAATGACTTACCGGTGGCTCAAAGGACTTATCATTATACTCGAAGGACTTACTGGTGGCCCGAAGGACTTAAGATCTGGATTCACGCCAACATGGCTGCCAATATCTCTCTCAAAATATGGATTCATGCCAACATGGCTACCAGTAAAAATCTTAAAAAAGATCTACCTCTTCAACATAAAGCCGTAGACCAAAATCTTTGGTAATCTTTAAATACCTGTTTAAAACACATAAAATGCTTCTAAATTATCATTCCCCTATGTATATGATGCATGCAATGTAACACTTTTTTTCTCTTCAAATCTATTTTAAGATCTTATTCCCTGAAAGGTCATTCTTCGGATTTCTTCATTTTCTTTCTTTGCAACATGCTCTTTAATCTTCGTCTTCATCAATTGCATATTCCTCTTTCATTTGACTCGCGCTTTTAACCCTTTTGCGTAAGTAATTCTTTTATTCTTCTTCAGGGTCTCTACCTATTTTGCAAATCCTTCTTCTAGTCCCTATTCTACCCTTAGGCAGGGATTTTCATTATTCTTCTCATTCAACATTGCCTCATTCGATCTTGGGCTCAACTATTTTTCTTCATCTTCGACTCAACACACTCAGAGTCTTCATCTATCTCATCATCGGGATGAGTAAAATGGCTCCACTCCCTAAAATCATCTTTAATCTTTTTGTAGCATCTCAACGAGAACCAACTTCAGTCATTATGCTTTAATTCTCATTTAATTTTTTTTGAAAAAAAAGGTAGTCATCTTGAAAATAAAATTTTGGGGAAAATGCCAAACATCTTTTGAAAATTAATATTTGTGAAAATAACTATGGATATCTAAAAAATCAATACTTGAGAGAAACTGTCGAACATTTTTGAAAACTGATGTTTGGAAAAAATGAAATTCGAAAGAAGTCAAACATTTTTTTGAAAACTAATGTTTGAAGAAAACAATAAACATTTAAAGAAACAGAATTTGGATACAAATGCCAAACATTTTTTTTTGAATACTGGTGTTTGGAGTAAATCAAAATTTGGAGTAAATGCCCAAACATTTTTGAAAACTAATGCCTGAAGGAAATGACTAACATATAAAAGAATTGAAATTTGGAGAAAATGCCCAAACATTTTTGAAAACTAATGCTTGGATGAAATGATCAATATGTAAAAGAATTGAAATTTGGAAAAAAAATCCAAACATTTTTTTTAAAACTAATGTTTAATCCTAAAATATCAAATGCACTAGTGAATTTGTATGTTTTGACTATTTTGGCGATATACACATATGTATGATCTCCCCTAGTCCATTTAGGCTTTCAAGAGGAACACTTCCCATACCTAATTTCTAACCCATTTAAGGTGGCTCTCTTGATCTCACCACTCAATATGCCCCATCCTTCCTACATTTGGGTGTCGATCAAGCACTTCGAAGTTTGACGTTCCTTGAAGAAAGGTTAACCCTTATAGACAGAATGTAATCTGAAGACAATCTCATTCAATTTAGATATCTACAAATGATCAAAATGGTCTTTAGAGGCTTCTATTGTAGACCGTGTGACATGATTAAGCAAAAATTGTGCTCCTGAACTCATTTAATCTGAATATGCTCATATGAAGTATTCTCTTCTCTTTCATTCCTCGGATCGCTCTAGACTGCCCATTTTTGGGTTTTCACCCTAGAGTTCATTTCCTTTCTCTGTATCTTTAGACCGATTTGTATTCTGGTCGGCACAGATGCTTATATTCTAATCAAGGTAATTGATCTTTTATAACTCTTTAAAACTGATATTTATTTGAATGGATGATTTTGCATAAATTCTTTGGGATTTTTCTTCTGATCAAATCCTCGACCATGTGCTTAACTTGCTCAAACAGGATACTCTTTTCTCTTTGTTTCCAGGATCACTCTAGACTGCCCATTTTTTGGGGGTCACCTTAGAGGTCATTGATGCCAACATGCTCAGGCAGATTACTTGTAATACCCTAATATTTGCATAGTGACTCAATAAAAAGAATTAAAGTTTGGTGGTTTTAGTTTAGTGACTCAAACGTAAAATTTCAAAGTTTGGTGGTCAAAGTGGAAAGTTAGGAAAAGTTTAAGGACCAACATGGTAATTTTTCCAATAATTATTTTTATGGCAAAAATGAACAGTTTATCCCGGTATAAGAATTTTGGTGGGAATCGGATTTTTGGTACGGGATTTGTGTGAAAAGCTATAAAAATGATAAGTTTTGAAAATTAATTCGAATGATTATTCGAATTTTGAAAATTATGAAAATTTTATGGGAGTCTTATAAGACTAAAGGAACATGACATTGTGATTTGGAATCCTTTTTATTCTATTTAAATTCGATTCTATGCAGTATTGGTGAAATAGGTGAAAATGGTATTTTTGAAGATAAGTTGGTTTATTAAGGGCACAATGGTCATTTCACCCTTACTTTTGGTTTATCAAGGGTATAACGGTCTTTTGACTATTAAAGGCTTTTATTAATTAAACAAGGCAAATATAATGCCATTTGGCATTAAAATAAGATAGAAAACTTGGAAAAATTATCTCTTCTTCTCCCCCAAGCTGCCGAATTCACTCAAGCATATAGGTAAGAATTTTTTATTCAATTTTTAAGCTTCCATGGTTAGATTTGAGCTTGGGACATGAAACAAGAAATTGTTCTCCATTAAATTCTCTATCTTTTGGTATAAGTTTTGTATAGTTTTCATGTTTCTAAGTTGAGTTTAGGGTTGATGAAGAGCATGATGGAATCTTGAGTTTTAATGGTTTTTCTTGTTGGAAACATGCTTGTGATGTTGTTTTCATGGTTCAAGTGATGAAAATTTCATGAATTGTGTTGTAGGTTGATTATGGAAAAATTGAAAACAATTATGGGAAACTCTTGCGAAATTTTTATTTGAAGTGGAATTGATGTTAGAAGCTTGAATATAAGGTTTTAAGGTCAAATTCATGCTTAAATCAAGTTGGGAAAATTGGTCAAAGTGGCCTATCATATTCGGTTAGTAGGAAGAAAATTGGGGAAAATTATGGGAAAATTTTCCTAAGGTTAAGAATGGTTTAGAATGATGATATAAGGTGTTTGGAATGAAAATCCCTAATTATTTTGCATTAGGGACCAAAATGTAAATTTTGGAAAGTTTAGGGACTTGACTGTCAGGCTTGTTTTTGAAGTATATTATGTTGGAAAATTAAGTTAAGTGATTGGAATGATGATTTTGAAGTTTATATTGACTTTGAGGACCAATATGTAAATTTTTAAAGTTTGGGTCCTAAAGCATAAAGAATGAGAAATGAAAGGATTAAAATTGAAAATAATGGTTAGAAGCTCAAAAGAGTCCTTAGTGACTAAATTGTGTATTTTGGAAAAAATTGGAGAGTTATGGAAAAGTGTAAAGAAATGTGATTCGAATATAGAAAGTTTTATTGGAATCAAGTTATGCATAATGCATAGTTATTTTAGTTGCTTTCCATTATTTGTATAGAATGAGTATGTACTCAAAAATTGCTTGTGTTATGTATTTAATATACATACAGATAACAAGCAAGCTCGTGATCGAAACAAGCTGAAAGATAAAAAAAGAAGTTTCAGAATAGATACGTTTTGGTATAAGTAGCTAGTGAGGCATATAAGGTGAGTGCATTCATATGTTTCATAATATGTTTTGATTAATTTCAAGAATTCTATTTACTTGATTTTATTAAAATGATAACATGGATTTTGTATAATTTATATGATATTTTATATGCAAAGAAAAATCTTAGTACATAATGAGGTATGAACTGCTCTATTATGTTTGTTATGGCAAATTGTTATTGAATAATGGTGATATAAGAATTGCTTATACATGATGATTTACAAGTATATGATATGGGTTTATTGCCAAGTAATGATAGAGAGTTATAGTATAGTGGCATGCCATTAAAGGTCCAGTAGTCAAGGACTACGTGTAGCTACACACCGATCTTTGGATCCTATATGTTTATCAGCACTTATGTGCCTATATGATACCGACACTTACGTGTCTATATGTTTATCGTCACTTTGGTGACCAATGCTCAAGGAGTACAGACCTTGCATACATTAGTTTCTCTTTATACAATTATTGGGCCAATTTACAAAGTTAAAGTATATGAAAATCACCATTTTCTTATATATGATGGTTTTGAACTAAAAGAAGATTTATTATGATCTTGCTTAACCATGTTTTCATTTATTTTATTACTTGATTTTATGATTACTTATAATGCCTCAATAATTTATGCTTAGCGTGTGTATTTTGCTTGTGCACACGAAGGTTGATCACGTAGTTCGTAAGCAGGAACGTTTTTGTCATCACCCCGAGATCGAAGGGAAATTAGAGGTTATCTTAGTAATGCTTTGACATCCGATATCATATTTTGAGTAGTGGCATGTATAATAATGAATTTGCATATTTTGTGTAAATGAGGTTTTTAAACTACTCATTAGTTTGTATGTTTATAACTTAAATATGGGTTAGAATTACTAGTATGTGATTTGAGATGGTTTATGGGTAGCTAGTAAGCTTATGATGGAACTAAACAAAAACTGTCCAGAAACTCTGTTTTAGGCAGTAAGTTTGAAAATTTTCCATAAATTCCATAGGTTGAATTAGAAAGTGAAATTTATATGGATGAACTAAAAATTGAGTCTAGTTTCTTTAGAAACAAACGGTGACTGATTTCGAGTTATGTGTAAAAAGCTATGAATTTTTATTCGATGAAAGGTCAGAAAAACATGACAGCAGATTTTTCGCAAGACTGTACTGTAACGTGAATTTAACATTTTCTTTGAATTTTTAATGAATTTGAATTAATAATTTACATGATTTGAAAGCTTGATGAATCTAGTTTAATTATAAATTTATAGAATGAATTTTGAGTGTCTATAAATTTTTATAAAAATTTTTGTTTTGAGATAGTGCGAGCTGCCAGTTTTTGTTTGTAGTGGTGAAATTGTTTAAACTTGTTTTGTGACATCCTCAACTCGTGTTTGGTAACAAATTCGGGAAGAGGGTGTTACATTACTATTTTCTCTTTATTTTTGGGATCACTCTAGACTACATATTTTTGGGTTTTCACCCTAAAGTTCATTTCTTCTTCTCGTGTAGCTTGAATCCTTGACTGAATGTTGATGCGCTTTTATTCAAATGTAATTAAATCTTCAAGGGTTTTAATGTCCTTTATTGCACTTTCTGACTTGGTGCTTTAATTCTTGACTGTGTCAACCTTCTTATTGGCAAACTTTCAATTTGGTTTAGCTAGTCCTTTTGAGCAAAAATTTCTTTTAGCAAATTTTCTAATATTTCTGTGGTCTTTGTATCCAGTACATCGATTCTCATTTCTTGCATTTATTCTGAAGCATTATATTTGTAGTGTGGTCAAAATCGGGCGACTTTAAGTTGCGAACAAAATCCTCGTCCTCTTTGCCCCGTAGTGTGGGGGTGATCCTTGGTTTGGGTTCAAATGAAAAGAAATGATCTGGCTCAAAGGGGGACAACAAATGGATATTTTTTATTATTTGTGAAGGGAATTGAAGGGATGCCATTCTTTATCCCATACATGTATGTAAAAAGTCTTCAAGGGGTAAAAGTTTAGGGTCAACACTCGATTCAAGGATCTTAAACGATAAGTGCCTGAGAAGGGAATTTCCTAAAATGGGATTTTTCCATTATCTAAACACTTGTTTTATTCTTCTATTGGCCTAGATGGACTAATGGATACTCGATTCGCAATATCCCCATGGTGTTCAATCTTAATCGAAGGTACTCTTACGTTTGAGGTTCAATGAAATAATAAAAAATAGGTTAGCTCATATATTTCTTTTGCATTTTTCTCGAAAGCACAGGGATCAAAGGTTTTGAATTGCCTTTACCGGTAGCCATTTGCTTCGGGCTAACTGTACCATTCCCTTGGGTACAATCAGTTTATACCAATTATGATATTGGATTTTTCCAAAGGATTTATTTTCCTTTGACCATTTGTAAAAATAGATTTTTGATGGACATTTGAATTATCCATTGTCTTAAACTTCACCGTGTTTAAGCACGTTATGCCTACATTTCTGTCGGACTTCTTTGCAAATGGTGAAAAACCCAAGCATAAAGACTTTCAAGTCATTGTCAGGGTGCCAACTCATTCTGGTTTTCTAGGTGCGGTGTAAGCTTGCCTCAATTCTTTTGTTCTCCAATGTTCGATCAATTGGTGTTAAAATTCCCTTGTTAACCAACCTCCTGATCGTAATGGTCTACATTTCTTGGTAGAATGCCCCAGTGACCCTTTGAAATCCGGTGGAATGAACGAATCATGTACTAAGCAAAACCCTCTTGTATTAAAGGCATCAACTTTTCCTTTTTCTTAATTGCTTTCTCGAGCCTATCTTCTAACTACTCGAGTCTTGACTTCTTTGTTGGTTCCATTCTTTTTCAATTGGTTTTCAGATTACTCTCGTAACACCCCGGTTTTGGGCTTAGATGTTCTAAGGGTTGGTTCGAAGGTTCGGTGGACCAGTATTAGAGATTCCAGTCGATTTTGGGATTAAATCAGATTAAATATAAATAGTTTGGGGATAATTAATTTTTAATTAAAAGCTTTAAAACAAAAATAACGTAACTAACTTTCTCAAAATATTTTCTCTCAAAATCTCTCCAGCCAAACATCAATTTCTTTTTCTAAATCTTCAAGTAAACCTTTCTTTTCTTAAATCTTTTGTTTGTAAATGATTCTTTGTTGTTAGTTTACTAAAACCTTATTGTTTTAACTTTGTTTTCTCATGTAAATCATCCAATTAAGGGAGAATGCACCCATTACATGTGAGGTCCGTTCTCCTCCTCTAATGAAAGTTTCTTTACTAAAATTCCTAAGTTGTTGACTCTTTACAATTGTTTTATAATGTGTTTTGATAGTTTAATTGAGGAAAATTGGTTTAATTGTGTTTTGATTGATGAAATTTGTGGATCTTCATATTTGTTCTTTTTTTAGGATTTTCACCAGATTAGATCATGATTTTGATGTTTAATTGAGTTAATAACTTGGTTTTAACATTGTAATCCTGAAACAAGCTGAATCTCTAATGTTTAAGGTTGTTAATCAAGGGTTTTTGGGATGATAATTGAGTTTAATCATTGTTGGAAGTAAAAGGATGTTGGGAAAGGGTTTTTAGATGTTAATTGATGGTGTTCAATGGGTTGAATCGTTATATTATGGCTGGGTTCAGTTTCGGACAACAAATCTAAAACCTAAATCCCTAGTCCTAATACCCTAAACCCTAAACTCTAAATTCTAAAATAAACTTTAAATTCTATACCCTATAACCTAAACCCCTAAACCCTAAACCACAACCTAAATTTCTAAACCCTAAAATTTAAATGCTTGCATAAACCAAGCTTGTGCATAAAAATATTTTTCATATAAAAATAGGGTTACATTTTGATACACAAACTTTGTAAAAAAATTACACAATCATTCATATCTAAACTATAAAATATAAAATCTAAATGCCTAACCCCCTAACTGTAGCGACTAATTTTTTCGAGCTGCTACAAAAAATTAAGAAATCAATATTGGGGGGCTCCAACCTTTATTGAAAAAATATTTAAAAATGGGAATTTTAGGAAAAATCATATTTAAAACAAGACTTGGTGTCGCCACCGGCCACTTTGGTAGGAAAGACACCGTAAAAACAAAACCAGAGATTCGAAAACTTGGGTTCGAGAGTCGGTTACGGATGTGAAGGATTAGCACCCCCACACCGCCCAAAATTGACACCTAATGGGTTCGTATCGTAATTATTAAGAAAATACAAAATTTAATAATTAATTCCTAACATGCATGGTTCGAATATTAAATTTGCCTCGATATCCGCAGTACCAAAGGAGATGACACCTGAAGACCGGGATGACACTCCCACTAGAATACCAGAATAAGAGGGCATTGTTTCAAATCTCTTGCTCATTTTTTTAAAACTTAAAAATAATCTCTATCCTCTCTATTTTATAAAAACCCTTCCCCAATGTTCAAAACTTTTCCAGAAACTACTCTTCAACCCAGAAACCAATGGTGGTCCGGCTACTCTGGCCACCATCCTCCGCCTACGACCGCCACTCAACGGCACAAAAAATTGAAAAAACCCTATCTTAAGCCTTTATTATTTTTTTAAAACCATAAAAACAAATCCCTCCTTTTTTATTCGAACCAAAATACACTTTTGATTTGAAAAACCGACCCTTCTTTTCTAAAAAAAGAGAAAAGAATCCATTTTTCAGCAAACCCTCCATCCGATTCACCATGCATGGCTTATCATTGGATATGGGAGTCCGAATGGAAAGGGTATGAACCCTAACCTTTTTATTTTTTAATTATTTTTATTTTGTATTCGAAATGCATGCAAGGAAAAAAATAGATATACCTCTGGAAGTTCTTTCTTTTGTTATTGATTTTGGAAAATCTGAGTACATTGATGGTGGATCCTTTTACATATATATTCGGATTTTTTCTTCAGATTTGTGTTTGTTTACGAAAATAAGTAATAATTAAATGAAACCCCAGTTTGATTTTAGAATCTGACATGCCCTATTTTTTATGCTTCATTGGCCATGCTTGGTGGGTGGGTCAGTGATGGGGAGTCGTACGGCAGGCATGGAAACCCCGGTGATGAAGCCACATGGTTAGAAATTGATTGAAGATGGAGAACCTCTTATTTGGCAAGATTTAATCTCGGCCATGGGATCAGATCTGATCCAATGGTTAAGATTGCTTGAATATTGACGGTCCAGATGTATCTGGAAAAAGACATGGCTGCACGAGATGATGACACGTGGTGCGCGGGAATATGAAGAGTTAGCATGTGCATCACACGTGCACGTGAAAGTCGAATGGCCCGCGCGTGTTCTCCACTCGCGCCAGCTGGGTAAGCTCTTGGGATATCTGGACCGTTGGATCTTGCTAGCTGCAACAACTGTGATGGTAGTGGCTGCAAAAATAAAAGGGGTTACCAGATTTAGGTTAATTAGGTTCTAGGATTTTTTTAGTATTGGGTTTGACCGATTGGGCCTTGTAATTATTGGGTCTGAGTTTGCTTTGTAATATGAACATAGAGACATTTAATAATAATTAATTAGGTTTTATACTTATATCTGATCTATTTTAATATATAATACATAGGCTAGTAATAATAATACAAATAATGTTAAAGACAATAATAATAATAGTAATAATAATATTAATAATTTAACACATACATAAATATGTATACATACATTAACCAAATATATACGAACACGCAATAGATAACATACATGTACACATAACACATACATATGTTTATAAATACATACAACCATATCACATATACATAATATACATACATATTACCACACGTACATTCAAATATACATATTACACACATATTACATACTGGCATTAATACATACATGCTAACATACGTACATAATAATTACTATAATTAGTCAATACTACTATAATATTTACAACTTGGACAAAAATAAGTGATTACAGCTGCCCCTCTTTTCTTGTTCTTGTAAAACGATGGCCCGAATGACTTAAGATCTGGATTCACGCCAACATGGCTACCAATATCATTCTTAAAATTTGAATTCACACCAACATAGCTACCAAAATCCCTCAAAATGATGCCCTAGTTTTTTACCGGTCTTGACATAACAATAAGGTTAGCATCATGCCCGAAGGACTTACTGATGGCCCGAAGTTCTTATCACCATGCCCGAAGGACTTATCGGTGGCCCGAATGACTTATCATCATGACAGAAGGACTTACTGATGGCCCGAAGGACTTAAGATCTGGATTCACGCCAACATGGCTACCAATATTCATTTTAAAATTTGGATTCAGGCTAACATGGCTACCAATATCCCTTAAAATAATGCTCCAGTTTCTACTAGTCCTGACATCACAATAAGGTTAGCATCATGCCCGAAGGACTTACTGATGGCCCTAAGGTCTTATCACCATGCTCGAATGACTTACCGATGGCTCAAAGGACTTATCATTATACTTGATGGACTTAAGATCTGGATTCACGCCAACATGGCTACCAATATCTCTCTTAAAATATCTATTCACGCCAACATGGCTACTAGTAAAAATCTTAAATAAGATCTACTTCTTCAACATAAAGCCGTAGACCAAAATCTTTGGTAATCTTTAAATACCTGTTTAAATCACACAAAACGCTTCTAAAGTAGCATTCCCCTATGTATATGATGCATGCAGTGTAACACTTTTTTTCTTCTCTCTTTTTTTCTCTTCAAATCTATTTTAAGACCTTATTCCCTCAAAGGTCATTCTTCAGATTTCTTCATTTTCTTTCTTTGCAGCATGCTCTTTAATCTTCGTCTTCATCAATTGCATATTCCTTTTTCATTTGACTCACGCTTTTAACCCTTTTGCGTAAGTAATTCTCTTCTTCTTCTTCAGGGTCTCTACCCATTTTGCAAATCCTTCTTCTAGTCCATATTCTACCCTTAGGCAGGGATTTTCAGTATTCTTCTCATTCAACATTGCCCCATTCGATCTTGGGCTCAACTATTTTCTTCATCTTCGACTCAACACACTCAGAGTCTTCATCTATCTCATCACCGGGATGAGTAAAATGGCTCCACTCCCTAAAATCATCTTTAATCTTTTTGTAGCATCTCAGCGAGAACCAACTTCGGTCCATATGCTTTAATTCTCATTTAATTTTTTTTTGAAAAAAAGGTAGTTGTTTTGAAAATAAAACTTTGGGAAAAATGCCAAACATCTTTTGAAAATTAATATTTGGGAAAATAACTATGGATATCCAAAAAATCAATAATTGAGAGAAAAATGCCGAACATTTTTTAAAACTGATGTTTGGAAAAAATGAAATTCGAAAGAAGTCAAACATTTTTTTGAAAACTAATGTTTGAAGAAAACAATAAACATTTAAAGAAACAGAATTTGGATAAAAATGCCAAACATTTTTTTTTAAAAACTGGTGTTTGGAGTAAATCAAAATTTGGAGTAAATGCCCAAACATTTTTTAAAACTAATGCCTGAAGGAAATGACAAACATATAAAAGAATTGAAATTTGGAGAAAATGCCCAAACATTTTTGAAAACTTATGCTTGGATGAAATGACCAATATGTAAATGAATTGAAATTTGGAAAAAAAATCCAAACATTTTTTTAAAACTAATGTTTGATCCTAAAATATCAAATGCACTAGTGAATTTGTAAGTTTTGACTATTTTGGCGATATACACATATGTATGATCTCCCCTAGTCCATTTAGGCTTTCAAGAGGAACACTTCCCATACCTAATTTCTAACCCATTTAAGGTGGCTCTCTTGATCTCACCACTCAATATACCCCATCCTTCCCACATTTGGGTGTCGATCAAGCACTTCGAAGTTTGACGTTAGAAAGGTTAACCCTTATAGAAGGAATGTAATATGAAGACAATCTCATTCAATTTAGATATCTACAAATGATCAAAATGGTCTTTAGAGGCTTGTACTGTAGACCGTGTGACATGATTAAGCAAAAATTGCGCTCCTGAACTAGTTTAATCTGAATATGCTCATATGAAGTATTCTCTTCTCTTTCATTCCTCGGATCTCTCTAGACTGCCCATTTTTGGGTTTTCACCCTAGAGTTCATTTCTTTTCTCTGTATCTTTAGACCGATTTGTATTCTGGTCGGCATAGATGCTCATTTTCTATTCAAGGTAATTGATCCTCTATAACTCTTCAAAATGATATTTACTTGAATGGATGATTTTGCATAAATTCTTTGGGATTTTTCTTCTGACCAAAGCCTAAACCATGTGCTTAACTTGCTCAAACAGGATATTCTTTTCTCTTTGTTTCCGGGATCACTCCAGACTGCCCATTTTTTGGGGGGTCACCTTAGAGGTCATTGATGCCAACATGCTCAGGCAGATTACTTGTAATACCCCAATATTTGCATAGTGACTCAATAAAAAGAATTAAAGTATGGTGGTTTTAGTTTAGTGACTAAAACGTAAAATTTCAAAGTTTGGTGGTCAAAGTGGAAAGTTGGGAAAAGTTCAAGGACCAACATGATAATTTTCCAATAATTATTTTTATGGCAAAAATGAACAGTTTATCCCAGTATAAGAATTTTGGTGGGAATCGGATTTTTGGTACGGGATTTGTGTGAAAAGCTATAAAAAGGATAAGTTTCGAAAATTAATTCGAATAATTATTCGAATTTAGAAAATTATGAAAATTTTATGAGAGTCTTAGACAGACTAAAGGAACATGACATTGTGATTTGGAATCGTTTTTAGTCGATTTAAATTCGATTCTATGCAGTATTGGTGAAATAGGTGAAAATGGTATTTTTGAAGATAAGTTGGTTTATTAAGGGCACAATAGTCATTCCACCCTTACTTTTTGATTATTTATGATTATTATGGATAATAATAAACAAGTTTTTGCTTGTGATTGGTTATAACTCAAGGGTATAACGGTCTTTTGACTATTAAAGCCTTTTATTAATTAAACAAGGCAAATATAATGTCAATTGGCATTAAAATAAGATAGAAAACTTGGAAAAATTATCTCTTCTTCTCCCCTAAGCTGCCAATTTCACTCAAGCATATAGGTAAGAATTTTTTATTCATTTTTTAAGCTTCCATGGTTAGATTTGAGCTTGGGACATGAAACAAAAAATTATTCTCCATTAAATTCTCCATCTTTTGGTATAAGTTTTGTATAGTTTTCATGTCTCTAAGTTGAGTTTGAGGTTTAGGGTTGATGAAGAGCATGATGGAATCTTGAGTTTTAATGGTTTTTCTTGTTGGAAACATGCTTGTGATGTTGTTTTCATGGTTCAAATGATGAAAATTCCATGAATTGTGTTGTAGGTTGATTATGGAAAAATTGAAAAAAATTAGGGGAAACTCTTGCAAAATTTTTATTTGAAGTGGAATTGATGTTAGAAGCTTGAATATAAGGTTTTGAGGTCAAATTCATGCTTAAATCAAGTTGAGAAAATTGGTCAAAGTGACCTATCATATTCAGCTAGTAGGAAGAAAATTGGGGAAAATTATGGGAAAACTTTCCTAAGGTTAGAATGGTTTAGAATGATGATATAAGGTGTTTAGAATGAAAATCCCTAATTATTTTGCATTAGGGACCAAAATGTAAATTTTGGAAAGTTTAGGGACTTGATTGTCAAGTTTGTTTTTGAAGTATATTATGTTGGAAAATTAAGTTAAGTGATTGGAATGATGATTTTGAAGTTTATATTGACTTTGAGGACCAATATGTAAATTTTTAAAGTTTGGGTCCTAAAGCATAAAGAATGAGAAATGAAAGGATTAAATTTGAAAATGATGGTTAGAAGCTCAAAAGAGTCCTTAGTGACTAAATTGTGTATTTTGGACAAAATTGGTGAGTTATGGAAAAGTGTAAAGAAATGTGATTTGAATATAGAAAGTTTTATCGGAATTAAGTTATGCATAATGGATAGTTATTTTAGTTACTTTCCATTATTTGTATAGCATGAGTATGTACTCGAAAATTGCTTGTGTTATGTATTTAATATACATACAGATAACAAGCAAGCTCGTGATCGAAACAAGCTGAAAGACAAAAAAGAAGTTTCAGAATAGATACGTTTTGGTATAAGTAGCTAGTGAGGCATATAAGGTGAGTGCATCGTATGTTTCAGAATATGTTTTGATTAATTTCAAGAATTCTATTTACTTGATTTTATTAAAATGATAACATGGTTTTTGTATAATTTATATGATATTTTACAGGCAAATAAAAAGGTTAGAACATAATGGGGTATGAATTGCTCTATTATGTTTTGTTATGGCAAATTGTTATTGAATAATGGTGATATATGAATTGCTTATACATGATGATTTACAAGTATATGATATGGATTTATTGCCCAAGTAATGATAGAGAGTTACATTATAGTGGCATGCCATTAGAGGTCCAGTATTCAAGGACTACGTGTAGCTACACACCGATCTTCGGATCCTATATGTTTATCAGCACTTATGTGCCTATATGATACCGACACTTATGTGTCTATATGTTTATCATCACTTTGGTGACCAATGCTCAAGGAGTACAGACCTTGCATACTTTAGTTTCTCTTTATACAATTATTGGGCCAATTTACAAAGTTAAAGAATATGAAAATCACCATTTTCTTATATATGATGGTTTTGAACTAAAAGAAGATTTATTATGACCTTGCTTAACTATGTTTTCATTTAGTTTATTACTTGATTTTATGATTACTTATAATGCCTCACTAAGTTATGCTTAGCGTGTGTATTTTGCCTGTGCACACGTAGGTTGATCACGTGGTTCGTAAGCAGGAACGTTTTTGGCATCACCCCGAGATCGAAGGGAAATTACAGGTTATCTTAGTAATGCTTTGACATCCGATATCATATTTTGAGTAGTGGCATGTATAATAATGAATTTGCATATTTTGTGTAAATGAGGTTTTTAAACTACTCATTAGTTTGTATGTTTATAACTTAATATGGGTTAGAATTACAGTATGTGATTTGAGATGGTTTATGGGTAGTTAGTAAGCTTATGATGGAACTAAACAAAAACTGTCCAGAAACTCTGTTTTAGGCAGTAAGTTTGAAAATTTTCCATAAATTCCATAGGTTGAATTAGAAAGTGAAATTTATATGGATGAACTAAAAATTGAGTCTAGTTTCTTTAGAAACAAACGGATAGGGATACTCATTAGTTTCTTTAGAAAGTGAAATTTATATGGATGAACAAAATCCTCGTCCTCTTTGCCCCCTAGTGTGGGATGATCCTTGGTTTGGGTTCAAATGAAAAGAAATGATATGGCTCAAAGGGGGGACAACAAATGGATATTTTTTATTATTTGTGAAGGGAATTGAACGAATGCCATTCTTCATCCCATACATGGATATAAAAATAGTCTTCAAGGGGTAAAAATTTAGGGTCAACACTCGATTCAAGGATCTTAAACGATAAGTGCCTGAGAAGGGAATTTCCTAAAATGGGATATGTCCATTATCTAAACACTTGTTTTATTCCTCTATTGGCCTAGATGGACTAGCGGATAATCGATTCGCAATATCCCCATGGTGTTCAATCTTAATCGAAGGTACTCTTACGTTTGAGGTTCAATGAAATAATAAAAAAATAGGTTAGCTCATATATTTCTTTTACATTTTTCGCAAATGCACAGGGATCAAAGGTTTTGAATTGCCTTTACCAGTAGCCATTTGTTTCAGGCTAACTGTACCATTCCCTTGGGTACAATCAGTTTATACCAATTATGATATTGGATTTTTCCAAAGGATTTATTTTCCTTTGACCATTTGTAAAAATAGATTATTTATGGGCATTTGAATTATCCATTGTCATAAACTTCACCGTGTTTAAGCACGTTATGCCTACATTTTTGTCGGACTTCTTTTCAAAAAGGTGAAAAACCCAAGCATAGGGACTTTCGAGTCATTGTCAGGGTGCCAATTCATTCTGGCCTTCTAGGTGCGGTGTAAGCTTGCCCCAATTCTTTTGTTCTCCAATGTTCGATCAATTGTGTTAAAATTCCCTTGTTAACCAACCTCCTGATCGTAATGGTCTACATTTCTTGGTAGAATGCCCCGGTGACCCTTTGAAATCCGGTGGAATGACCGAATCATGTACTAAGCAAAACCCTATTGTATTAAAGGCGTCAACTTTTCCTTTTTTCTTAATTGCTTTCTTGAACCTATCTTCTAACTACTTGAGTCTTGACTTCTTTGTTGGTTCCATTCTTTTTCAATTGGATTTCAGATTACTCCTTAACACCTCGGTTTTGGGCTTAGATGTTTTAAGGGTTGGTTTGAAGGTTCGATGGACTGGTATTAGAGATTCAAGTTAATTTTGGTATTAAATCGGATTAAATATAAATAGGTTGGGAGAATTAATTTTTAATTAAAAGCTTTAAAACAAAAATAACGTAACTAACTTTCTCAAAATATTTTCTCTCAAAATCTCTCCAGCCAAACACCAATTTCTTTTTCTAAATCTTTAGGTAAACCTTTCTTTTCTTAAATCTTTTGTTTGTAAATGATTCTTTGTTGTTAGTTTACCAAAACCTTATTGTTTTAACTTTGTTTTCTCATGTAAATCATCCAATAATGCATCCGTTACATGTAAGGTTCATTCTTCTCCTCTAATGAAAGTTTCTTTACTGAAATTCCTAAGTTGTTGACACTTTACAATTGTTTTATAATGTGTTTTGATAGTTTAATTGAGGAAAATTGGTTTAATTGTGTTTTGATTGATGAAATTTGTGGATCTTCGTATTTGTTCTTTTTTTTAGGATTTTCACCAGATTAGAACATGATTTTGATGTTTAATTGAGTTAATAACTTGGTTTTAACATTGTAATCCCAAAACAAGCTAAATCTCTAATGTTTAAGGTTGTTAATCAAGGATTTTTGGGATGATAGTTGAGTTCAATCATTGCTGGAAGTAAAAGGATGTTGGGAAAGGGTTTTTAGATGTTAATTGATGGTGTTTAATGGGTTGAATCATTATATTATGGCTGGGTTCAGTTTCGGAAGTGTTTGAGGATGTTTTTGATATGTTTTGGATGTTTTTAAGTGGGCAACTTAAGAGTTGCGGGTAATTGCTTGTTGGCAATGGTTTGAATGCATAATGATGCATTTGCCCTCTGGTTTTATGTGATTAAAACAAGGGATAAACAAGGCAACTAAGCTTGAAGTTGTTTGTTGCTTGCTGGGAGCTCGATTCGCGTTGGCGAGCAAAGCGAGGTGTATCGGTGAGTGGAAACTGGTTTAAATGCCTTTAAAAGGTTTAACAAAGGTTGTTGGGAGTTTAGGCTAAGTTTGAAACACTTACCTAAGCTCGAAAGTAAGTTTTCCCTCTTTTGCTCTTTAATATCGACTCGGATATGAGCATGTATAATTCATGTTTGGTCGTAAACATGCTTTGATTTACTTACTAGAAATGCATGATTTTAAGTACATATGCATGGGTTTAAAAGTATAAGAAATGATAGTGAGCATTGGTTTTCATTCCGGTCGGGAATGGTGTTATTGCTTTGGCAAACTGATTGCATATGTGGTGGTTTTGGTATAATGCAACGTAAAACAGTGAGTAAATGGTTTTGTAAATGATATATTGGCTATGTGACATGATGAGAAAAAATCTGGATATAGTTGGCATGCCATAGGATGAAGTGCACTATAATATGATAAAAATCGATCGTGGTTAAGAGTCCTTGAGGTAAGTGGTCAGCTACTCGGACTATAATGGTGTCACTTGGGTTGAGCGGTCGGTTCCCCTTGTTGATGTTGATGTTGATCTTGAGGTCCAAAAGGGTTTTGTATCATGCGGTTAGCACGGTATGGTTTATGGTAGTGGTCGACTATCATGAAAGATCCGGGTATCCGAAATGTAAGGTTAACGGTCAATTACCTAAAGATTAGCGGTCGGCTAATCAAGGATAGTGGTCGTCGATCCGGGGTCACTATAAATGCCAATATATGCAAGTTCATGTGTTGAACCTACTTTATAATGCTTTGGGATTTAAGCATGGTTTTGTAAATTGATGCTTTGGGATTTAAGCATGGTTTTGTAATTTAATGCTTTGAGATTTAAGCATGTGGTTTGTAAAAGTTTTTTCATATGGTCGATATGCATGTTTGAATTGGAATCATTGGAATTTCTTATGTCGTAAGCATGGGTTGAAAACAAGTGTTTAGTTTTCAAGGGTTATATCGCATCATTATTTTAAAAGCATCCTCACTAAGCATGTGTGCTTACGCTCTCTTTTTCCTAAGGATGCAGAGAATTGAAGTTTGGGAGCTGCAAGGTCAAAGTTTAAAGCGAAACAAGACAATGACTACTTTAAGTATGAACTCAGTTTATGTTTCCGGTTAATAAGGCAATGTGTTCGCCATATTTTGGGAATTTGTAATTCAGTTTTCCCATGGTTTTTAAGCATGTTATGTGCTGGATTGTAAGGCTGATTTGATGCTGATAAGTTGATTGATGATCTTTGCTTAAAGTTGAGCCTAGGTGGTTGCATAGGAATGCATCTAGTTAACCTTTGATGGTTGCCATGTTTTGATGATTCAAGCAAGTTTGTTTTGATGCTTTAGATGTGTGAGCATGATGAATATGCCTTAAAAGTGCCTAATGTGAGTTTTGGTTGCTTGGTCGAATGTTATTAGGAAGCATGCCTATAGAATATATTGGGGTGTATGAATGCTATGTAATGTTGTTTTTTTTGTGATGCTTTGCCATAGTTTGTATCCAAGTAACGTTGTATAAGTGTTTGAAGCATGTTAGAACGTTTTGGTTATCATTAAAGAATGTTTAGACAACAATTTGGGATATTACAAGTCCAGGCGTATCGAAATAGGTGTCCCCGTACCGGTACGGCTAGGCCATTTTAGGTATAGCGTTTCGATACGCAGAAGGGTGTTTCGATACGGGCAAGCCTTTTCAGGCATAGCATTTCAGTACTCGAGCAAGTGTTCGATATGGTCTCAAGCATTTTGGCTAGACGTTTCGATACGCGAGCAAGTGCTTCGGTACGAGTTTTAGCTTCTGGAATCTGAGTTTTGGAAATTATTAAGGCGTACCAAAACACCTACATACGTACCGATACAGGCTGTAGTTATTCCAGTTATTGGAATATTTGGAAGTTTCTTTTATTTTGGTCCCTAAATTTGGTAAATGCAATTGTATGAGATTGGATGATCGTTTTGACCTGGAATTTGACATGTAAGCATGTAATTGGACTAATTGAGGATTGGTAACTTTAATTTTAGTTTTGGTCCTTTGTTTTATCAAATTTGCATTTTAGTCCCTAAAATGTATGTTATGCAATTGGTGGCCTTTTGTAATCCGATTCCTTTGTAAATTCACTCGATGCAAGTATGTACACATAGGATTAATAATATGCATCTAGACAAGATAAAAAGAAAAAAATGGACCAGTTTTCATAATCTTTCTTTGGTTTGCTTCGGCAAACCTAATGTAGTTCTCTCGGTTCGGTCCAGCATCTAGGCTAGGTTGAGAGGGTTATGTTTGTTGGTATTAGAGTCAAGTTTTGAAAAGTTGGGATGTTGTTGTTTGATTAATTGGTGATGGTTGAATTGCACGGTGATTGTGTATATGTTTGGTGATTATTTAATATCATGTTGGGGTATGAATTTGGAATGCATTGCCTATTATCGAAGTTTTAAAATGTTTTATAAGGTTGTTTTGGATCCTTTGCCTAATACTAGCCTAACTTTAATGTGCTTTGATGCTTTTGTTAGCATGGCTCGACGTGAGACGCGTTCAATGGCTATTAATGCCAGAGTTGGGAAAAATAATGTTGAGGAAGGGAATCCGCCTAATGTTTTACCTCATCCTCCTCCGTTGGCTCCTACTGTTGATATTGGGGTGGGTGGTGTACCCCAGGATCCTCTTGTGCCATTTTTTGGTAATTTGACTCCGTTAATCCAAGCGATGATGGGAGCGTTTCAGGCAGCGATGGCTGGAGTGCATGTGCAAGCATTGGCACCTGCTGTGGTGGCTAATCAAGGTTTACCCTTAGAGCGTATTTAAAGCTTGGGAGGTAAAGAATTTCAGGGTTTGAGTCCTAAGGCAGCCGAGGGATAGCTGGAAAAGATAATTCGTATACTGATCCAAATGGGTTGTAATGATGAGCGCAAGTTAGGTTGCACTGTGTCACTGTTACACGGTGATGCATATCATTGGTGGATGACCACAGTTGCGGGTGTTCTCAAGGCGGATGTGACTTGGGAGTTCTTTCAGAGAGCTTTCAAGAGAAAGTATATTGGTGCACAGTTTGATGCAAAGAAGCGCGAGTTTATGTCGTTATCGTAAGGTGGCATATATGTTGCCGAGTATAAGGTAAAGTTTGTTCGCCTAAGTCAGTATGCCCCGGAGTTGGTTCCCGGTGATCAACAGAGATGTGATAGGTTTCGCTATGGTCTGGTGAAGGATATTAAGACTTATCTCATGGCTGCGGATTACAAAGATTTTGATGTGTTGGTTAACCGGGCCAAGGATATTGAGTAGTCTTTGGGTGCATCAATTCAGGCTGCCAGTATGAGCCTGAGTAAAAAAGTGGTCGATTCTAGCTATTTTGGGAGATATAATAAGAGGTTTCGAGATAAAAGACATAGACCGAACCACAGGCGTAGTAGCGGTGTTGGTCAGGGTAACCCAGTAGTTTGTATCATGGTTGAGTGTAAGCGTTGTGGTAGACGTCACACGGGTGTATGTTGGGGAAATTCCTTGAGTTGTTGGATATGTGGATCTCTTGATCATGTGAAGTGTGATTGTCCGCGGGCTGTGAGAGAGGCACCAGTTCATGTTGTTGCACCTTCTAGAGGCCGAGGTCGTAATAGAGGTAATTTTCAAAGGCGTGAAGATGGTCAAAGAGTTGTAGCTCATGCTGCTGCAGTGCGACTGGATAATAGAATGCCAGCTCGGATCTACGCTCATCGCGAGGGTCGAATAATACGGATGTGATTACAGGTACCTTCGCTTTGCAATCCTTGTCATTGTTATCTTTGATTGATTCGGGGTCTACTCATTCTTATATCTTGAGTGAACATGCATCTTTTTTTAATGTTCATGTTGAGATCCTGGATGTTGGCATGTTAGTAACTAGTTCCTTTGGTGAGACGATTACTACTAGAAGGTTGTATAGGCGGTGTCCTTCAGTTGTGCAAGGTCATGAGTTTGCCGTGAATTTGATGGAATTGCCATTGATGGGTTTGATGTTATTTTGGGTATGGATTGGTTGAGTAAGCACAAGGCGGTTGTGGATTATGAATCCAAAAGGATTCTTTGAGGTTCGCCGATAATTATGAAGTTGTGGTGGTTAGCAAGAATATGAAGTTCTTGTTCAATTTTTTGTCGGCTACTCAAGCGAAAAGGATGATGCAAGGAGGTTGCCAAGCTTATTTGGCCATCATGATGAATCCTGAAGTTAAGGGTGTTCGGGTGTGGGACATTCAAACTGTTAGTGATTTTTCAGAGGTTTTTCCTAAATAGTTACTGGGTTTACCACCAGATAGATAGGTAGAATTTGGTATCGATACGTACGTGGGTACGGCACAGGTGTCTATTGCTCCTTATAAAATGGCACCGAAGGAATTGAAGGAGTTGAAGTCACAGCTTCAGGAGTTGTTGGATCATGGGTTCATTCGACCGAGTGTATTAGGAGTTTTGGTCATGCCTTTTGTTTTGACAAATGCCAGTTGAAGGTTAAGGATGATGATGTACATAAAACGCGTTTTGTACAAGGTACGAGCATTAGGAGTTTTGGTCATGCCTTTTGGTTTGACAAATGCCCCGGCTGCATTCATGGATATGATGAATATGGTGTTCCATGAATATCTTGATCAATTCGTGGTGGTGTTTATAGATGATATTCTCGTGTACTCTTGTACCGAAGAAGATTATGATCGGCATTTGCGGGTTGTGTTGCAAGTTTTGAAGGATAACCAGTTGTATGCCAAGCTGAGCAAGTGTGAGTTTTGGCTTAAGGAAGTGACGTTCCTTGGTCATGTGGTTTCTACGGAGGGTATTCGTGTTGATCCATAAAAAATTGAGGCTATTATCAATTGGAAGCAACCTAAATCTATTTTGGAGGTTCACGGTTTTCTTAGGTTGGCTGGTTATTACCATCGCTTTGTGGATGGGTTTTCTAGTATTGCAGTACCGTTGTCGAAGTTGTTGCAAAAGAATGTTCCTTATGTGTAGACGGAGAAGCAACAACATAGTTTTGAGAAGGTGAAGGAAGTTTAGCACATGCTCTTATGTTGATTCAACTTGAATCTGGGAATGAGTTTGTGGTTTATAGTGATGCATCTTATGTTAGTTTGGGTTGTATGCTGATGCAAGATGGTAAGGTTGTGGCCTATGCATCGAGACAGCTGAAGGTTCATGAGCACAATTATCCGACTCATGATTTGGATCATACGGCTGTGGTGTTCGCCCTGAAAATCTGGAGACATTACCTTTATGGTGAGAAGTGTGTTGTTTTTACGGGCCATAAAAGTTTGAAGTATTTGATGTCTCAAAAGGATTTGAATCTTAGGCAACGTAGATGATTGGAGTTGCTTAAGGATTACGACTTGACGATCGAGTATCATCCTGGAAAAGCTAATGTGGTTGCGGATGCGTTGAATCGTAAAGTTGCGGTTGAGCTTAGGGCTATGTTTGTGAGGTTGAGTGTTACACGGGAAGGTGGATTATTGGTTGAGTTGCAAGTTAAGCCTACATTGTCATAGATGATTAAAGCTAAACAACCGTTTGATGATTCCTTGGTTGAGCTTGTTAAGGATATATTGGAGGGTAATCCAACAGATTTTCATTTTGATGATGATGGAGTTTTCTGTTTCAAGGGTTGATTAGTAGTGCCGGATGATCCGGAGTTGAGGCACACTATTTTGACGGAGGCGTATTCTAGTATTTTTGCTATGCATCCCGATAGTGTTAAGATGTATCGTAGATTGAAAGAAGTGTACTACTGGGTTGGTTTGAAAAATGATGTGACTGAGATTGTTTCTAAGTGCATGATGTGTCAGCGGGTCAAGGCTGAACATCAATTTCCATCCGGGTTGTTGCAACCGTTGAGAATTTTGGAATGGAAGTGGGAGAGAATCACCATGGATTTTGTGTCAGGGTTACCTTTGACACCGGCTAGAAAGGATTCCATTTGGGTGATTGCAGATCTGTTTATGAAGTGTGCACATTTTCTGCTAGTGCATACGACGTACACCTTGACAATTTGGCAGACTTGTACATTTCTGAGATCGTGCGTTTGTACGGGGTACCTAAGTCCATTGTTTCGGATAGAGATTCGAGGTTCACAGTGAGGTTTTGGGTAAGTTTGCATCGGGCTTTGGGTACGAGGCTGAATTTCAGCATCGAGTATCATCATCAGTCGGATGGTCAGTCTGAGCGGGTTATCCAGGTTTTGGAGGATATGTTGAGATGTTGCATTATTGAGTTTCAAGGAACCTGGGAGAAGCATTTACCCTTGGTTGAGTTTGCTTATAACAACAGTTACCAAGCAAGTATACAGATGGCACCGTATGAGGCATTGTATGGCCGGAGGTGTCGTACGCCTTTGTGTTGGGATGAGGTAGGGGAAAAGCATATTTCCTTACCAGATGTGTTGAAAGACACGGATGAAAAAGTTAAGCTTGTGTGTGATAGCTTGAAAGCGGCTGCGGATCGGCAGAAATCTTACGCGGATTTAAAGCATAGGGAAATTGAATATGCGGTGGGCGACCATGTATTCTTGAAAGTGTTGCCATGAAAAAAGGTGATGCGATTCGGACGTCAGAGTAAGCTTAGTCCGAGGTTTATTGGACCATACGAGGTTTTTAAGCATTTTGGTCATGTGCCTTATCGATTGAGTTTGCCTCCCGAGTTGGAGAAAATACATGATGTGTTCCATGTATCTATGTTGCGGAGGTATCGGTCGGATCCCTCGCATGTTATACCGGTGGAGCATATTGAGTTGAGGTCGGATTTATCCAATGATGAGGAACTGGTGGACATTCTTGATTCCAGCAGCAAAGTTCTTTGTGGCAAGACGATTGAGCTTGTTAAGGTCTTGTGGCGACACCGTGGTGTCGAGGAAGCCACATGGGAAAGCAAGGCGGACATGTTGGAGCAATTTTGGCATTTGTTTCATCCAGGTAAATTTTAAGGACGAATTTCTTAAGTGGGAGAGAGTTGTAACACCCCGGTTTTGGGCTTAGATGTTTTAAGGGTTGGTTCGAAGGTTTGGTGGACCGATATTAGATATTCGAGACAATTTTGGGATTAAATCGGATTAAATATTTTTGAAGGTGGTAAAATTATGGAAAAATATTCTAAAATCATTATTAAATATATTAATGATTATGGTAAAGTCAATTTTTGAAAACGAGTTTTGGAAATCGGACATTTTGGACTAGTGACCAAAATGAAAACTTTAAAAACTATTTTTGGTGGTTGTTTTGTAAATAGTCAAAACTTTGAATCTTTAAGGAGCTAATTGCCCTAGAAGTCTAATATCAGACTTTATCCCTTAATTGGCTATTTTTAAAGTGTTTTAAAAAATATAAATAGGTTGTAGAGAATTAATTTGTAATTAAAAGCTTTAAAACAAAAATCACGTAACTAACTTTCTCAAAATATTTTCTCTCAAAATCTCTCCAGCCAAACATCAATTTCTTCTTCTAAACTTTCAGGTAAACCTTTCTTTTCTTAAATCTTTTGTTTGTAAATGATTCTTTGTTGTTAGTTTACCAAAACCTTATTATTTTAACTTTGTTTTCTCATGTAAGTCATCCAATTAAGGGAGAAAGCATCCATTAGAGGTAAGGTTCGTTCTCCTCGTATAATGAAAGGTTCTTTACTGAAATTCTTAAGTTGTTGACTCTTTACAATTGTTTTATAATGTGTTTTGATAGTTTAATTGAGGAAAATTGGTTTAATTATGTTTTGATTGATGAAATTTGTGGATCTTCGTACTTGTTCTGTTTTGTTGGGATTTTGATCAGATTAGATCATGATTTTGATGTTTAATTGAGTTAATAACTTGGTTTTAACATTGTAATCCCGAAACAAGTTGAATCTCTAATGTCTAAGGTTGTTAATCAAGGGTTTTTGGGATGATAGTTGAGTTTAATCATTTTTGGAAGTAAAAGGATGTTGGGAAAGGGTTTTTAGATGTTAATTGATGGTGTTTAATGGGTTGAATCATTATATTATGGCTGGGTAGAGTTTTGGAAGTGTTTGAGGATGTTTTCGATATGTTTTGGATGGTTTTTAAGTGGGCAACTTAAGAGTTGCGAGTAATTGCTTGTTGGAAATGGTTTGAATGCATAATGATGCATTTGCCCTTTGGTTTTATGTGATTAAAACATAGGATAATCAAGGCAACGAAGCTTGATGTTGTTTGTTGCTTGTCGGGAGCTCGATTCGCGTTGGCTAGCAAAGCGAGGTGTATCGGTGAGTGGAAACTAGTTTAAATGCCTTTACAAGGTTTAATAAAGGTTGTTGGGAGTTTAGAATAATTTTGAAATACTTACCTAAGCTCGGAAGTAAGTTTTCACTCTTTTTCTCTTTAATATCGGTTCGGATATGAGCATGTATAATTCATGTTTGGTCGTAAACATGGTTTGATTTACTTACTGGAAATGCATGATTTTAAGTACATATGCAGGGGTTTAAAAGTATAAGAAATGCTAGTGATCATTGGTTTTCATTCCGGTCGGGAATGGTGTTATTGCTTTGGCAATATGATTGCATATGTGGTGGTTTTGGTATAATGCATTGTAAAACAGTGAGTAAATGGTTTTGTAAATGATATATTGGCTATGTGACATGATGAGAAAACATTCAGATTTAGTTGGCATGCATAGGATGAAGTGCACTATAATATGATAAAAATCGATCGTGGTTAAGAGTCCTTGAGGTAAGTGGTGGGCTACTCGGACTATAATGTTGTCACATGGGTTGAGCGGTCGGCTTTCCTTGTTGATGTTGATCTTGTGGTCGGCAAGGGTTTTGTATCATGCGGTCGGCATGTTATGGGTTATGGTAGTGGTCTACTATCATGAGAGATCTGTGTATCCGAAATGTAAGGTTAGCGGTCGGTTACCTAAAGATTAGCGGTCGGCTAATCAAGGATAGTGGTCGTCTATCTGGGGTCACTATAAATGCCAATATATGCAAGTTCATGTGTTGAACCTACTTTATAATGCTTTGGGATTTAAGCATGTTTTTTGTAAATTGATGCTTTGGGATTTAAGCATGGTTTTGTAAATTGATGTTTTAGGATTTAAGCATGGTTTTGTAAATTGATGCTTTGAGATTTAAGCATGGTTTTGTAATTTAATGCTTTGGGATTTAAGCCTGTGGTTTGTAAAGGTTTTTCCATATGGTCGATATGCATGTTTGAATTGGAATCATTGGAATTGCTTATGTCGTAAGCATGGGTTGAAAATAAGTGTTTAGTTCTCAAGGGTTATATCGCATCATTGTTTTAAGAGCATCCTCACTAAGCATGTGTGCTTAAACTCTCTTTTTCCTAATGATGCAGAGCATTGAAGTTTGGGGGCTGCAAGGGCAAAGTTTAAAGCGATCCAAGATAAGGACTACTTTGAGTATGAACTCGGTTTATGTTTCCGTTAATAAGGCAATGTGTTTGCCATATTTGGGGATTTGTAATTCGGTTTTCCCATGGTTTTTAAGCATGTTATGTGCTGGATTGTAAGGCTGATTTGATGCTGATAAGTTGGTTGATTATCTTTACTTAAAGTTGAGACTATGTGGTTGCATAGGAATGCATTTATTTAAACTTTGATGGTTGCAATGTTTTGGTGATTCAAGCAAGTTTATTTTGATGCTTTAGATGTGTGAGCATGATGAGTATGCCTTAAAAGTGCCTAATGTGAGTTTTGGTTGTTTGTAGAATGTTATTAGGAAGCATGCCTATAGAATATCTTGGGCTGTATGAATGCTATGTAATGTTTTTGTTTCTGTGATGCTTTGGTATGGTTTGTATCCATGTAATGTTGTATAAGTGTTTGAAGCATGTTAGAACGTTTTGGTTATCATTAAAGAGTGTTTAGACAACAATTTAGGACATTACAGGTCCAGGCGTATCGAAACAGGTGTCATTGTACCGATACTAGGCCATTTTAGGCATAGCATTTCGATACGCTGGAGGGTGTTTCGATACGGGCAAGCCTTTTTAGGCATAGCATTTCGGTACTCGATCAAGTGTTTTGATACGGTCTCAAGCATTTTGGCTAGGCTTTTCGATACGATAGCAAGCGTTTCGGTACGAGTTTTAGCTACTGGAATCTGAGTTTTAGAAATTATTAAGGCGTACTGAAACACCTACACGCGTACCGATACGGGCTGTAGTTATTTCAGTTATTGGAATATTTGGAAGTTTCTGTTTCTTTCATGTTGGTCCCTGATTCGATAAATGCAATTGTATGAGATTGGATGATCGTTTTGACCTAAAATTTGACATGTAAGCACGTAATTGGACTAATTGAGGATTGGTAACTTTAATTTCAGTTTTGGTCCTTTATTTTATCAGATTTTGATTTTAGTCCCTAAAATGTATGTTATGCAATTAGTCATCTTTCTGTGGTCCGATTCCTTTGTAAATTCAGTCGCTGCAAGTATGTACACATAGGATTAATAATATACATCTAGACAAGATAAAAAGAAAAAAAATGGACCGGTTTTCGTAATCTTTCTCTGGTTTGTTTCGGCAAACCTAATATAGTTCTCTCCGTTCGATCGGGCATCTAGACCGGGTTGAGAGGTTACAACTCTATCAAACCTCGAGAATCTTATCATTTAATTTATCAATGCATGAAATGTTTCATGAATGAATAAAAGACTAGAAGGGCAAATAATATGTATAAAATGCAATGAATGCAAATAAGGTGTCGATTCACAAACAGTCCTTAGAAAGACATCTATTTAATAGAGAAGATGTCTGATTACAAGAAGCTGAAATAACAAATTATAGATAACGGTTAACTTTTCATCTTGATATCTTGACTTTGTGAAGTAAGGCTCGCACTCTAAGTCTCAACACCCTCTTCAGTCTAATGGGCAACCTCGTCATTCTCCTCTTATGCTGCTCAAAAGATCTGCGACAATAATCTATGTACCTTGGAGCTTTTAGGGAGATTGCTAGCCGGTGGAGGCAAAATGTAGACATGGGTCTCATCTTTGGTAGATTCGGGTGCAAGTGAATCGAATTTCGAACAGTGTATCCAAGCTACATCGTTTCTCTGCCCAATATGCATCTCACTATCGAACTATCTTATATCTTCGTTGGTCTTCGTTCGGCCCAACCCGATGTTGTAACATTATTGCTCTTGGCATCGCAGGCTTCTCTCCCATCTCGGATGCCCTCTATATTGGATTGTTCTGGAACCAGCATTTATGATATGATGTAGCATACAATATAAATGTAGGAAAATGGAAAGAAAGCAAAAATAAACATCAACAGAAAACCAAGTCAGTACGGGGAGATAATCAAATAAATGAATTAACTAACAAAATGCTAAACGATAAAGTAATAAATTAAAGTGATTAAAACACATACACGACATATATAGCAAACAAAGACATAAATATATCAAACAAGGCCTAAAAAGGTTATCGCTAAACGGACAGAGTGTCGACATGGCTCAAACAGGTGGGCTCTACATCTCATTATATGCGGTTAAATTCTAAAGAAAATGGTACTCGAACTGTCGCTCGGACATTGATTCGAGGGAATATGACCCATATACCATACGGGGGTGTAGACCCCACGAAATATAAGGATCGAATTCCATGAGTGAATTACAACACTATACGGAGGTGAACACCCCACGAAGCGAAGTAATCACTCCTTCCTAAATGTTATAAGACTACTATAAAAGGGTAACCAAACAAGACTTAGGAATTAAAAATTAAATTAAACTGAATTTAGCATTTTTTAAATAATTCTGATACGAACCCAACTAAGACCTGATTCTCTTTTTGGTTTTTTTGAAAATAAAAATTTGTCCCCAGCAGAGTCGCCATGCTATAGCGACTAATTTTTTCGGGCTGCTACGAAAAATTCAGAAACCAATATTGGGGGGTTCCAGCTTTTATTGAAAAAAATTATTTAAAAAGGGGAATTTTAGGAAAACTCGTATTTAAAACAAGACGTAGAGTCACCACCGGCCACTTTGGTAGGCCGGACACCGTAAAAACAAAATCAGAGATTTAAAAACTTGGGTTCGGGAGTTGGTTACGGATGGGGAAGGGTTAGCACTACCACACCGCCAAAAATTGGTATCTAATAGGTTCGTAGCATAATTATTAAGAAAATAAAAAATTCAATATAATTTAATAATTAATTCCTAATATGCATGGTTTGAATATTAAATTTGCCTCGATATTCGCAGTACCAAATGAGATGACACCTAAAGACCGGAATGACACTCCCACTAGAATACCAGAATAAGAGGTCTAACACTATACGCAACAAATTAAACATAGTACTAACATGAAATAAAATACACGAATATTAACCAAAATAAATAATATAAAAACAATCAAAGCAACACAATCAAACAAAATGCTACAAAAGAGGATTAAAATAAATACTCATATATAAATATATAAAACATATAAAGTAACCACAAATAATATGTATCGACCAAATATAACAACATACGAACAAACACAGAAAAACATAAATAATATATCGAATATATATAAAACATTTAAACAAAATATACAAAATAAAGGAAAAATATTAAATGCAACAAAAGATGCAAAGGCCAGAAATGTAATTTTACCATTAAAACAATTTAAATTAAAAGAAAAGGGGACTCAAATGAAATATGTAAAAAAAAAATGGACCAAAACAGCAATTTTCCCTTTGTAACAAACAAACTAGAGATTTAGGGCTTGATTGAAAACTAATTTAAACATAGGGGGACTGGATGGGTAACTTACCCATGCAGAAAACCAAAACTAAGAAGCAAAATAGGGTAGAGGGATCTATGGGATAATTTACCCATTAAAACCTGTTTTAATCTTAGAATAGGGATGAAATTGAAAGATTTCAAAAACCTATAAGGACCAGAGAAGTGATTTAGAAAAGTAGAATGCACCAAAGCAATTAGAGCGGGACGGAGGGATTAACGGGACAATGAAACCATTTTTAAAATTTTAAGTCCTATATAAAGACCTATCCAGCCATTGTTTCAAATCTTTTGCTCATTTTTTAAACTTTAAAATAACCTCTATCCTCTCTATTTTTTAAAAAAAAACCTTCCCCCAAAGTTCAAAACTTTTCCAAAAACCACCCTTGAACCCAGAAACTAGTGAGGTCCGGCTACTCCAGCCATCACCCTCCGCCTACGACCGCCGCTCAATGACACAAAAAAACTGAAAAAAAATCTCTTAAGCCTTTCTTATTTTTTAAAACCATAAAAACAAACCCCCTCCTCTTTTATTCGAACCAAAACACCCTTTTGATTTGAAAAACCGACCTTTTTTGAAAAAAAGAAAACAATCCCCTTTTCAACAAACCCTCCATCCGATTCACCGTGCATGGCTTATCATCGGATATAGGAATCCAAACGACAAGGGTATGAACCCTAAGCTTTTATTTTTAATTATTTTTAGTTTGTATTCGAAATGCATGCAAGGATAAAAAATGGATATATACCTCTAGAAGTTCTTTTTTTTTTGTTATTGATTTTGGAAAATCTGAGTATATTGATGGTGGATCCTTTTACATATATATCCAAATTTTTTCTTTTGATTTGTGTTTGTTTATAAAAATAAGTAAACATTAAATGAAATCCCTGTTTGATTTTAGAATCTGACATGCCCTATTTTTTATGATTCTTTGGCCATGCTTGGTGGGTGAGACGATGAGGGGGAGTCATACGGCGGCACGTAAACCTCAGTGATGAAGCCACGTGGTTAAAAATTGATTGAATATGGATAGCCTCTCATTTGGCTAGATTTAATCTTAGTCATTGGATCAGATATGATCCAACATCTGAGACTGCTTGAAGATCGACGATCCAGATGCATCTAGAAAAAGACGTGGCTGCACGAGATGATGACACGTGGTGTGTGGGGATCTGAAGAGTCATTGTGTGCATCATGCACGCGCGTGGAAGTCAAACGGCCCGCTCGTGTTCTTCACTCGCGCCAGCTGGATAAGCTCTTTGGGTATCTGGACCGTTGGATCTGGCTAGATGCAACGGCTGTGATGGTAGCGGCTGCAAAAATAAAGGGTTATCAGATTTAGGTTAATTAGGTTCTAGGATTTTTTAGTATTGGGTTTGGCCAATTGGGCCTTGTAATTATTGAGTTTGAGTTTGCTTTGTAATTTGGACATGGGACATTTAATAATAATTAATTGGCCTTTATACTTATATCTGGTCTATTTTAATATATAATATATAGGCTAGTAATAATAATACAAATAACGTTAATGATAATAATAATAGTAATAATAATATTATTATTAACACATACATAAATACGTATACTTACATTAACCAAATATATACGAACATGCAATAGATAACATACATGTACACATAACAAATACATATATTTATAAATACATACAACCATGTCACATATACATAATATACATACATATTACCACACGTACATTCAAATATACATATTACACACATATTACATACATGCATTAATACATACATGCTAGCATACGTATATAATAATTACTATAATTAATCAATACTACTGTAATATTTATAACCCGGAAAAAAATGAGTAATTACACTAACATCTTAAATCCCAAACTCTAAATTCTAACTCTAAACTCTAAATTTCTAAATCCTATAACCTAACCCCTAAACTCTAAAGTCCAATCTAAATGCTTAAACCCTAAAATTAAAAAAAATGTGTAAATTAAAATTTGCACAAGCTTATGTATCAAAATATTTTACATAAAAATATACATTGGGATATAAAAAAACAATAAAAATGGAGACAATACCCATGTTCAATTACCCATAATCATGTACAAACGAAGATTTTTCATGGAAGAAAAAGAAATAAAAAAAAACAAGATGAGGAAATTAAGGGATATGATGCCAACTATATAATATATTGCTTCATACATCTAACCCACCTAATGTCCACACTTCTTTTTATCAAATAATTCAGCACAAATCACAAACCACACATCCCACCAACTATCCTCTACTCTCTCTCTCTTATATATTATGCAAATAATAATATTTTTATTTAATTATTTCTTTAAAAGTTTTTCGGTACTGATTTTTTTATAAAATTTTAAATTTTTTTATCACTCAGATTCAATAAAATATAATTTATCTAACTTATATATTATATATTATTCAAATCAATATTCTATTTTGTTTTTTCATGTATTAATTTTTTTTATCAAACACCCTTGTATTTGATTATTATTTTAAACATTATAAGTTTTTCTTTTAAATTCCTTTCAAAACTTTGACATTGCAAAATTGTACATTTTGTTAAAAATTATGGTTAAAATTGAATGGGGTTATATTGGAAAAATTATATTAAAAACATAATAGAACAATGATAATTTATTAATAGCATTAGCAAGCCAATAATAGATTGTTAATTTATGGAAAAAGAGCTTTTATTTATTTTTGACAATAATAACCTTTTTTGAATAGTCTAAAGGTGATTACAAGGTAGTATATGTTCATAGATATACTTAACCCTTTGACAATGCACATACATCTTGTAGATAAAGCGATTTGAATCTGTGTCTCCTAAGATGAACATCATCCGTTTTTCCACTGAGACACTTGTTGGGTTCAATAATAACTAATTTTATTAAATAAATAAGAAACATATTAAAATTATAAGAAAAAGTTTACAAAATAATATTATGTTAATCGAAACAATTTTTCTAAAATTATTATAGAGCATGTTACTTAAAAATAAAATAGGACCAAACAAAGAAATTGTTAAAAATTCAACCAAACAACTCAAATGAATGGTAGACAAAACAAATATCATTGTCGGTGGTAAATGATAAACACATCAACACGAACATAAAAATTTATATAACAATGATGGCTCGTTAAAAAATCAGGATTATAACAACTCAATTATAACCTATCTTTAGTGATTGTGATCGTTCTAAGGGTCCAAAGTGTGGTTAGATAACATGATAATATAATAAATTTCATTTAAAGAAACGATACTATTTTTATACGAAAAAGGGAAAAACTAGTTAAATAAAATAAATTAACAAAAAGTCGATTAAGAAAAGGCAAAAAAAGAGGGAAAAGTTAGCGGTCTACGATCAATCTAAAACTAATATCAATTGTTGGTGATGAAAATTAGAGTTAATGTACTACATGCTCATAAACTATGATACTCATTTTAAATTGGTCCATAAATTTTTAAACATTCTAATTTCGTCCTCAAACTATGACATTCATTCTAAATTTATCCTCAAACTTTGTAGCATTTCAATTTCTTCCTCAAACTATGATTCTCATTCTAAATTATTCCTCAAACTTTTTAAACGTTCTTATTTCATCCTCAAACGTTCTTTTTAAACTTTCTTATTTCATCCTCAAACTTTTGAAACATTGATGTGCATTAAATAATAATACGATGTGGTCTAAACGATAATTTGGGGATAAATTTAAAATGTTTAAAAAGTTGAGGACTAGTTTAGAATGAGAACCATAGTTTGAGGATAAAACTAGAATGTTTAAAAATTTAGGGACCAATTCAGAAGGAAGGTTGAAGTTTGAGGATGAAATTAAAATATTTAAAATTTTAAGGTTCAATTTAAAATAATATCATAGTTTGGGGACATATGATGCAATTAACTTTGAAAATTATTAAAAAAAGAGATACAGGAAAATAGAAAAAGAACTGTTGTGAACTAAATATATATAAGGCATAAATATAAATAAATTAAAAAGAATTGAGTGGGCAAAACCAAAAAGGAGTCTATGAAGTAAGCTAGTTTGAAAAGGAGCCAACCACCCAAGAACCAGCAATTATGACTTCTTCTTGGGACCCACCCATGATTCACAACTATTTCTATTTTTTATTTCAATTTATTCCTTTTTAGTAATAATAATAATTCCTTGAAAATTACTTCAGAAAAATTATTTTTAATAGACATCAACAAAGCTGAAAAGTCTATTCAACAGCACACATGCAATATATTCTCTCTATATTCTCAATATAAAACATCAATGTAAAATGTAACTATGTATTGTATATACACTTAATATAACTTATGTATTTATTAATTTATATATAAATAAAATCATTATACTTATATAGTTTATGTATTTATTATTTATATTTCGAAGATAAGTAAATATATCCAGTGGTGGATCTCGGCAAGCTAATTTGAGGGTCTACTAAAATTTAAAAAAGAATGGAGCCTATATTAAAATTTTTATAATTTTGAAGAGTTTAATTTAAATTTTTTATAAAAATTTAAGAGTTTAACGATTTTTTTAAATGAGACTTAATGAGAATTTTTGAAAATTTTAAGAGGGATTTAATTTAAAATATTTAAAATTTTTGAAATATAATAATAATTTTTAACAAAGAGACTAAATTAAAACCTTTAAAAAATTATAAAAGACTAAATGTTAAATTTCCAAATTTTAGGAGTTTCTATTGGTCTGCCTCTGAATATACCTACATTAGTGGCAATATATAATGATTTTTTTATCAAAATAATAAATAATAATTTTGTTTGACAATTAATTGATAGCTAAAAACATATTACAATAATTGAATAGATTAGCTGATTGTATAAAAATATTTGTTAAAGTTAACTAATAGTTGTTTGCTTATTTGAACAAACAAAATAACATATAAAAATTTATTATATTTAATACTTATTTGAATAATTTATTGTTTATCAATATTTGATATTTATTAATATGTATTAAATTATAAAATTTAATTGTTTTAATATAATATTATTATAAGCATATTTGAAGAATTTATATATTAATTTTTAGTTATAAAATTATCTCTTTAATACAATTTTATTAATTATTAAATTTAAATAATTATTAATCTACTTAACTGATTATTAAATTTAAATAATTATTAATCGTCTCTCCATTGGATTGTACAAATTCTTAGCTGAAATACCTATCTCTAAAATCTTTCATTTCTTCTTGGTTTGTTCTTTGGACTGATAAAAAGGACATAAAAGCTCTTCTGGGTATTTTTCATTTGGGGTGGCTGTTGCTTTGTTCTGCAAACAAAATTAGCTTTCCTGGGTTGTTGCAGAAAAGCCTTTAATACCCAGTTGAATATGTCATATAAAGGTTGAAGAAATCAATCAAATTTATATACAAGTTTTCAATTTTCAGTACAAGTTTTTTTGTCAATAAATACGAATTTTTCTTCTTTTAATTTATTTTTCTGCCCTTGAGCAAAAGAGAAAGATATGGGCAAGCAAGGTCCTTGCTACCACTGTGGAGTTACAAGTGAGTTATTGTTTCTCCAGTTAACTTTTTTGATGTGGAGCTTTAGAAAGAAAAAAAAACTGAATTTTGAGTTCTGGGATGTGTGTTAATGTATACCTTTTTCTTGAAATCAGTATTTTTGGTGTATGATCTTATATTTGCTTGGATAAATAAATATTTCTATGATTGGAACTTGGAAGGGGAATAACTGTATGCAGAAACAGATTAAACATAATATATGGACATAGATAATAAAGTTTAGAAATTGTTCTGTTCTGTGTTATTCTGTTTGAATATGGAATTAGAACATGTGTTTATTTTCAGTCCATGTAAAGCTTTGAACGTGAATTTGGTATTGAATTCAATTCAATTGTTTCTTTCAACCTCATTTTCTCAGAGCATTATATATATCTTGGGGCTAGTCTTCTTTGCTATTGTTCAAATTTCCAGCTTATCTCACAAAGGAAAATGAGTTTGAATCCCATTGGATACCGGGGAATTGCATATGTTGTTGAATTCTTGGCAGTTTCAGATTCAACACTTGTTTGGTATTGTTTTCCCATTGCTCCATTGATGTTTATAGGCTTAAATATCAAGTCAAACCTCATTTCTCTTCTATTTAATTGGATGGAACATATTTCCTTGCAACATCATTGTTTTGGTCCTTTAGTGGTGCACTTGCCATGAGTTCCTAAATAAGCTTAAGTTGCACAAATACGGGGACGGATAGGGGACAAGACAGGTACGACAAGAATACGGTAAATATAAAATAAATTTTAATATATATAATAAAAAATTATTAAAATTTATAATACAATAAGGATTAAAATTATAATTGTATTAAACAATAATTATAATTATAGTTATTTAAATTTAATTTTAATGATTTTTAAATTATTTTCTAACACTTAAGATTAGAAGATTACTAAAATTAAATGACTAAATTGAATGAAAATTTAACTTTATATTTTAAATTAAAAGAAAATCAAAGACTAAAATAATAAAATTAAAAGATGACATGTATGAAATGAATATTTCCCGCTGAAATAATAAAATTAAAAGATTTTGGCATTTTGGTTGAGATCAAGTGTAAGTGGGTCATTTGACACAAATAATTAAATTTATATTTTTTAGGGTGAGTGTTCAATTAAGTTTTATGTTGTATTGATACGGATACGAGGACAGGACGGAGGATGAAAAATGATAATTTCTAAAATTATACGACAAAGGTAAAACAAATATAAAATAAAATAATATATATATAATTTATTCAAAATAATAATAATAATAATATCCAAATGAACCAGTAAAAACAAAATGCTAATAAAAATTAAAGTAAAAAATAATCCTATTTTTTAATAAAGTGTTCATATAATAATAATAAAGGCACATTAATGAATGATATGGTTTTCACGTAAAAATAAGGTAGAAAAACCAAAGTAATTAAATATTCATATATAATAATAATAAAATTACTTTATTGGGCCCTACAAAAGTTAAAACAGCCCCATTTTATGAGAAGTTAAATTTAAAAAAAAAATACGCGTTATTCTTCATCTTCTTCAACCTTTCCTCTTCTTCTTTGTTCTGCACGACCGCAACTCATTTTTCTTTTAAATTTTTTTCCGTTTGTCACTCCCTATCAGCCGGTAAAGCTGTCTCCGGAATACATGTGAAAGCTCGTGAGTCTCTCAGCTGCAAAATGACCTCGGGGACGCTGGTAAAGGTCACCTGCCGTCCCCGGAAATACCCCAACCGTCCCCTATCACTTTCAGCCGTACCCCATCGATGTGGGACGTTCCCGGTACGTACCTTAGCCGTACCCGTCCCTGGGACGTTTCGGGTACTTAAAACGGCATGAGATTGCCGTACCCGTGCTTCCCAGTTTAAAATTCAGTGTTAAAGAAGAAAGTATTCTAGTGCTTGTTATAAGCCTTTTCTTTTGTTCTTTGCTGATAAGAATTGTTCACCTCCAATGGACTCCAATACAAATGTGAACCATTTTTCAAGAATTGCACTTTATTTTTTAAAACCATTTTTTTTTTTGGTTCTGGATACCATTCAATTCTATTTTGAAGTTAAACACGTTGACTATTTAGCCTTTAAGCAATTCAACCTCATAAGTATCATTTGCATTTAAGCACTCCGAATGGCTTCCAAGTGTTAAATTTAGTGCACCATTAATAAAATACTTGACTTGATTTGTAGTCTTTGAACTTAGTTTTGTCTGCACCAATTGGTGCAAAAGAACTATTTTGCTGAATTCTAATTTTTCTGGTCATTGATATGAGTGTTAATTTCAAGTAAAAGTTTTAAGGGAAGCACACATTATCCTTGTTTGCTGTGGTGTAGGCAAGACCATCAATCCTGCATTTCTTTTAGGAATTGCTTCCGACAGTAAGCACTAAAAATAGTGTTGGCAAATATCATCTTTTGAGACTAAATGCAGGTTCTCTTGACTTTCATTCTTACTCAAGTCTGTCTTTGATAGGCTAAAGATGTTTATTCTTTTGTCTTCTTTCGAAGTGTTGTCCCTTTTTAAATATCTATAAAATTTGGTAAATGTCTCTTTCCATTAGCAAGAGCCATAAGCATATCATAGCTATAATATCTACCTGTCCTTGATTGGTCTAAACTTACTGACAACACTGCATTGTGATAGGCTCTCCTCTTTGGTGCAATGGACCTCCTGAGAAGCCGGTATTGTGTAATGCATGTGGATCGAGGTGGAGGACTAAAGGGACACTTGCAAAATATACCCCACTTCATGCTCGTGCTGAACCTGAGGAGAGAGTAGGGCCAGAGTGAAGAGCATATCTATAAATAAGAACTAAAACTACTGAAAAGAAAGCCAAATCATGACACAGCCATTGTTTCCCTTGATTACAACCTAGGTTTCCGTAAATTTGTGGACGAAGATACTAGTAATAGATCAAGTTCTGGATCAGCCATATCTAATTCTGAAAACTGTGCTCAATTTGGCAGCGCAGATGCTAGTGACTTAACAGGTTGGACATGATGCCATCAGTGTTCCACATCACTAACTGTGCGGGAGTAAATTGCAATATTTTAGTCATTAAAGGGTCATATCTATCTTCTGAACTCATTGAAGATTCATGAGTGCCAACATTGGCATTATCAAATGATTCTGGATATGGTTATATATCTTCCTAGAATTTAAGTGCTTTGGTTTAACACTAAATGATGCACAGAGAACAACAGAAGCAAAAAGGTTTTCATATCTTTGAGATATATGAATTCAAAGCGTAGTTTTCAGTGGAAACAATGTATGGATATGATTCAGATTATACCTCCTTTAATTGTTTTGTATCTTTTGCTTAGCGTTCATCTTGTTGTTTTAATCCCCATACTTGGAATTTACCTTCATTTCCAACATAATCTTGACTGATGCTGATCGCTTCATTTAGCTACATGTTTACAGTTTTAAAATTTTCTGGAATACTGATTTAAGATGTCTTCTTTCTTTCTCCAGGGCCTTCTCAATCTAATGTGTGGGAATCAATGGTACCTTCTCCGAAAAGAACATGCGTAAATCGTCCAAAACCATCACCAGTCGAGAAACTTACAAAAGATTTGTATGCTATTTTACATGAACAACAACAGTCTTCATATTTCTCTGGATCTTCTGAGGAGGAATTGCTTCTTGAGAGTGAAACTCCCATGGTTTCCGTTGAGATTGGGCATGGAAGTGTTCTGATCAGGCATCCAAGCTCAATAGCTCGGGAAGAGGAATCAGAAGCTAGCTCCCTGTCATTTGATAATAAACAATATCCAATTAATGAGGCGTATTCTCATTCATCAAACTTCCCTGCATATAGACATAGAGAGGGCATAAACTTTTTGGGACATGGAATTGAAAAGGCAAAGAACCCTGCTGGACAAGAGATGCTACATGAGAAACTTAGGTACAACTTTTACTTTCTATTATGGCACTTTACAAGTTGCAACAGAATCTACCGCTTATGAAGCTAGCATTGGTGTGGACTGTGGACCATGTGATTTTTAACTGAAAATTTTATGAAAATTTACCATTGCCACTCAGAAAGATTAAGACAGTAGTATATTTCTCACAGCAATGCAAGACATGGAACTTATCTCAAAGGCTCCGAGTAGTAATATCCTTATCCCTGCAGTTTTTAGGAAGAAAATTTTTAGTCATCTCGACTCACAGCCTCATCGGCCCTTACATAAAGCAAATTATGCTGTGAATGGGAGGAGATGTGGGAGAATGGTGCTTTCATATTGATTAATATATCTTTTCTTTTCCTTTCTGACTTTGGCAGAGACAAGGCTCCATACGAAAAATCACTAGTGCTGGAAAGTCATAATTCACCCCCGTGCAACATAGATTTGAGTGTACGTTCCTGTATTTCTTTTTCTTTTTTTGTTTCTCTGAGGGAAAGTTCTTTCGACCTCAACTTTACTGCTGCTATATGTTAAAATTTTCAATTGAGCACTCAGAGCCATTAAGTTTGATTACATTTAATGGTTTCGGATGTTCAGAAATCTTTCACATAACTCTTCCATCTTAAGGAGGGGTTGAGTTATCATGAACAATTTGCACCACTGCACATATATATATATATATATATTTTATTTAGGTGATGATAATTTTGTGTGGTATAGGATATTATCAACTTTGAGGAGTATGTCAAGCATTTTACAAAAGACGAACAACAGCAGTTACTCCAGTATCTACCTCCACTTGAGATTGCTAAACTCCCCGAGAGGTACCCTTTTTTACTCTTTTATCAAGAGGGAAAGTAATATCTTTCTTTTTTCCTGTTTTGTGTGTAATGGGATGCATTTTGGATAATGATAGTATTTTAATAGTATCTGATGCACATATAGTGGAAAGCCCTGAATGATTGAAACATGATGTGGAAAATGGAATTGCTGATAGTTGTCTTTGCATCTGCAGCCTCAAAAGCGTGTTTGAAAGCCCTGAATTCAAGGATAACTTATGTTACTTTCAGCAACTGCTCGAGAAGGGGCTTTTGACGTCTCTGTTCCTGGGGTGAAAGCTGAAGATTGTAAGACTTTAAAAAGACTTGCATTATTCAATTTGACGAAATCTCACTGGGTGGAACGCCATCATGGACTCCAGGTTTGAATTGGTTATCTTGTGGTGACACCTTGACATGAACTTGTGCTCACCGGATGCATAAAATCATTTCTATGGATGCAGAAATGTAAAAGTAGTGTTGGAGGGTCGGTTGTTGCTAGAGAACCAAATGCCAGAACATTGAATAATTCGGTAACTATGAAGAGATCACGGGACAATCAACTTCCAGGTTAGAAAATTTTCTCTGCTAGAATTGCGATGCATTTTTGGCCCAAGCTATGTGTGAAATAGATACTCTTAAATTATATTGTAGTAACATGGAATGTTAAAGTGAAAATAACCCAGCTGGGATTTTATTGTAAAAGGAAAGTAATAAGAATAGTTAATAAACTGGAAGAAAGCAAACATGAAACATTATGAAGAAAATTTCTCTGTTTTACACTGGCATTTTGTTCAAGAAAAAACTGATTTTCGTTTTTCAGAAGCAAGGACGTTAAAGAGTCCGAAAAGAGGGATCATGAAGGCTACTTACGAAAACAAAGAAGTCGTAGACAATGATGGTTCTTGCTTTAGCCCGAGAAACCTGTTTGCATTGCCTCCCGATGGTAGTTCTCTCGTGCTGGACTCTCTCTGTTTTGTTGATGAATGCTCAGACCAAGATTTGCTGTTGGATGTTCCACCCAATGACTCATTCCCACAGGCAGAACTGCTTCATCCTACTTCAAGTTTTGGGCAACAGGCAAGCACTAGTAGTAACTCGGCACACCCACATCTTGTCCGTCCCTAACAAAGGGTTGTTAATTACTAGAACTATAAAGTTATGCACCTTCTGCAAGATCCCATGAACGAGGTCGGCATATTTTGCATGCCAAAGACCGAAGTCTGTGAATGAGGTTTGATGGTTGCTCTTTCTTTCCCCTTGACCTTATCAAACTTGGAATGCTAAGGGATGAATTTGGGGTGGGTATTTTTGTATAGGATGACAATAGATATGTAATATAGATCTCAAAAAATGCAGAAGAGGTAGTAATTTCTAGAGTTTTGTATGCAATTCTAGTTTTTGCATATAACATAATTTTACATACCCCCTTGGTCAGTTTGCAGCTTGTCCTTGAGTGGGGAAAGAAAAATAGAATAAAGGGATATGAAAATAGCTTTCATGCGATGCATGATACTTAGGGAGGGTTTTACTTGAATACCACTCGACTCGAATAGGAATATTCTTATACCGTAAAACAAACGAGGATGCCTGTGGTTATAACGGAAGTCATATCAACAGATTGTCAGAAAATCTCTAACATTTGAGCGTGCTTGGAGTTGTAAATGGATGCATACCTTCAACCTTTTCCTGGCATTGCATCTTTGCTCATAGGTTGCAGGTTGCAGGTTGCATTAGTTATGCTGAAATGAGACAAAGTAAGTAAGAGAAGAACATGTACCATTTGAAAATGCATGAGATGAAACTCAGCAACGGAATGAGTGGTCATTCAAGTGCAGGAGACATGTCAATTTTGACATGAATTGAAAAATCTAATTCGATTAATCTTTAATTAAGTTCGGTCTAATTCATTCATAAAAAGTAAATTATTCTAACTCAATTCGTCTGACTTGAATTAAATTTGAATTTAGAATGATTTAAATTCGAAATATTTGGATCCGAAAAGTTAGATTCAAATTGAATTGACTTGATTGAATTTCCTTCACCTCTGTCGTTTCGGGTAGGGGTTTAAATTACAGTTGCGGTCGCGTTTTCAGTTGCGTTGTGGTGGACATAATGTATGTTTTTGTAGTCGCTACGGGTATTGCAATCGTGGATTTTTCAAGTAACATATGTTATTATGAACATAACGGTTGTAAGTATAGGAGTTTCAGACGATGCTAAAACCTCTATATAACGATTGCTATTGCAGTTGCGGACCGCTATTTTGAATCCTGTCTATAAGCTTCTTTCTTCTCTCTCATAATAAAAAAAAACCCAGTCTTAAAAATCCAACCTTTCTTTTCCGATAAAATTATGCTTTTGTTAAATTTTCAACCTCTGGTTCTGGACTAGCTCTAGGAACCGGACTCACATTCTTCAAGCTCCATTTCTTCAACGATTTAAATAATCGTTGGTCGTTCTCTCTTTTGGAGTACCTAAACCTACACCGGGAGATTCAAAACTCAAACTTTTCAATCTTTCATAGGGAGGTTCAGAGATGATCAACTTGGGAAATCGTCTTCTCCAAAAGTTCGGTCCGGATTTGGATTAGCTCTAATCGTCAGCGTCAAATTAACTGCTTACAGTGGCGGATCTTGACTTTATAACTTGAGATGACCTAATTAAAATTTTTAAAATTTTAGTTGTCTAACCAAAATTTTCAAAAATTTTGAGGGACTTAATGAAAAAATTATTTTTAAAATGTGATGGTCTAGCTAAAAATTTTAGAAAATTTAATGAAACATTTTTATAAGTTGGGGATAATTAAAACTATTTAAAAAATTTAGAACTTTATGAAATTTTTTATAAATTTTAAGAGAGCTTAATTAAAATTTCCAAAATATTTTAAGGGTATAATACAAATTTTCCAAAACTTTAGGGATGCCAAGGTTTTTATGTCCTCCCATCAAGCCATTACCGATTTCCTGGTCTTTGTGCAGGGTACATAGGTCATTTGGCAGCTCGTCTCACGGCGGATCTGGAGGAGGAACCATATGATGCCGGCGGCAGCAATCGGCCCGAGTTGGAGTCATCAGAATCCGGCGGCGCCAAAAACAAGAGCAGCGAAGCAAGCGATGACACGTGGTAGACCTTCATTATGCAACCAAACGGATCGTCTGGTTCTCATCTACGATCTTCTTAAGTCTCGTTGTTTTAAAATGATCATACGAACTGGTTTCTCTTTTTTCTTTTAAATTCTGTTTTGTATAATAGGTTTCCCGCCATTTTTTTGTCGGTGTTGATTTTGACCGTTTGATGAAGTAAACATGACGGGCCTTTGATAGAGCTAGAAATTATAAAAAGCCCAAAACAGAAACAGAGTAGGCCCAGAAGATAGTGATTGAGTCGGTAAATTATTGGGCCTTTTAACTCAAAATCTGTATTAGAAAAATGAAGAAGAAGAAGGTACCTATAGAAACCAGAAAATTTCGAGAGCAAGAGCAGCGAAGCAGCACACATGGATTTCAGTGTTGTGAGTGAAGCCCTGGCCTCCGAATCCTTCGATAAGATCGCTGACATATGCGACGCTCTCATGCTTCAGGTGCTGTTTTCTTTATTCCCCTTTTAGAATCCTGTGATAAAAGCCTTCAATCGAATTTCTGAAATAAAACCCTCGGTTTCTGCTAATGATAAAACCAGGTCGCAGCGGAGGGCGTTCCTTTTCGAGACGAATGGCCTTTTGCACTTCATCTTTTGGGTCACATCTACGTCGATGATGTGTAATCTTCTTTTATTTTCTCTTCTTTGTTTAATTAATGAGTTTGTGTTTTTGGGAATATATTTATATGTGATTTTGGTTCCTTTTTCAATATGTTACTTTGAGTTTTTGTTGGTTTTCAAGAATACATAAACCTAGTGTAGGATTTTGATGCTTGGATGTGGATGGTTTTGCAGTAATAGTGCAAGGTTTCTTTGGAAATCAATACCTGCTTCAATCAAGGAGAGCCGCCCGGAGTTGGTTGCGGCCTGGAAAATAGGTCAAAAGCTGTGGACAAGGGACTATGCTGGTGTCTACGAGGCTATTCGCGGCTTTGATTGGACTCAACAAACACAACTTCTTGTTGCTGCTTTCTCAGGCGCAGCTTTCTCTATTCATAGTTTTCACTGTAATTTAAGTAATTATATATATGTGTGTGTGTGTGAAAAGATGAACCGTTTTCACTGTAATTTAAGTAATTATATATATGTGTGTGTGTGAAAAGATGAACCGGACCCTGAAGTAAGTAATTTTAAAGGAAACCCATATTCGTTAATTCGGACATTATGTCATGAAATAGGAGCAAAATCATGTAAAATTTTGCAACTTTCTATCGTAGGATGTCTTATTATGTATTTATAAAGGTTTGGGTAAATTAGCAGTTGAGGTAATTATTTTCTGTCTGTTTTGTAGAGCTATACACTAAGAGGATGTTTGAGCTGCTGCAATCTGCGTATTCAACTATAAGCATCCAAGATGCGGCTCAGTTTCTTGGGATGAGTGAGGAAGATGCCATAAATTGTAAGTATGCACATTGTTTATTATGTTTATGTTGTGAAGTTTCTATTATTTTACAAATTTTTAGATGTTTTGCGTAAGCTTCTTTTATTAGCTGCGTATCTTTGTAGTGTAAAGGGAAACATATATTATCTGAGAGGATGACTTATGGATGTAGTCTAGGCTAAGAATTCCAAGTTTTGGCCTGTGGAGACCTTGGCTGGAATCCAAGCAGCTTCACTAAGTCCTAATATCCGAAAGAAAAATAGTTAGTAGAAAGAGACTGCTTTAGTACAGGCTGGGGACATGTCTTGTTTATATCATAAATCAGTGACAACAATGTCAAAAGCATCTGCTGCTTGTATTTTTTTTAGAAGTCGACATCTTTAGGCTTTGAAACTTCTGCCTTTCAAATGCTCCCCATACGCGCATAATGCTCGAGACTCTCAAACATTGTGGCAAAGGAAAGCTATCTTTTTCAACCCCTTCTTCGTTTTATGAAACAAGATTGATGTCTATGAAAAGCTAAATACTCATTGAAAAGCAATGAACTTGTGCTGTTTATAGGGTTATTCTAGGCCAGGATAATGATAATCATACGGATTTCCATCCAAGTCCAGTTATGCTGATAGTTTAAGTACTTTCAACTTTCCACACACTCAAGATGGTTAGCCAGGTCAGAAATTACGATGTTATGGTTTAGGTGGTTTGTAGGTCACGGATTTTGTCTGCAAAAGAGGATTGTAGACTCTGCAAGGTTTCGCCGAGTCTCCAATAGACTCTTTTGAGGGTTGTTTTAGCTTCCGTTAGGGCTTTAAAAGATCCAAGCAGTAATATTTGCTCATTCCAACTCTTAGGGGTTGTTTGCTACTTAATGCTTACACATCCTGTAGACTCTTTTGAGGATTGTTTTAGCTGTTTTTTGTTGTCACATGCAGATGTACTCCGGCTAGGTTGGACAGTCGATCCTACTTCTCGGATGCTGACAGTGACGAAAAAAGCTATCGTGAAAGAGCAGAAATTAGACCCTGGCAAATTGCAGAGACTGACAGAATACGTCTTCCACCTTGAACATTAAATCATATTTATAACTTCTGAGTTTTGACTGTCATGTTGAATTTGAATTCCTTGAGAAAGTTTATGCTTCTAATCTTTATGAGAATTTCAGGAGCTTCTTATAACTTCATACATATTCGATGCCTTGCATGCCCCTCGTTCCCCCCTTTCTCTTTAATGTTTGGAACAGTTTCAGTGAATAGTCGTTCAGCATATGTGTGAGCACTTTGCTGTCTTACAAACTCGTAAGGAACTACATTTAAGAAACGTCAAATTATTCTACTAGTCCGTGTATTATGTTTAAGTTTTACTTTTAGTCCTTGTATTTTTCAAAATTTGAAATTTTTGGTCATTTACTAAACAATAGCCTTTAAAAATTTGATCATTTTACGTTCTCATAATTTAGTTATAATTTCCGTGTAGTATATGGTACATGGGTAATGAAAGAATGGCCATTAAGAAATCCTGTTGCATGGTAGCAGAACTATAATTCTTCTTTTCTTTTGGTTCAAAATCATCGAAAAAAACTTCTAGTCTCCTTAAATTCCAATCAAATACCAATTGAAACTAAAAGTTGTAACTTTTTAATTCGTTACTGTCAACCTTTGGATCAACTTGGAATCGAACTATGTTAATCTTATGACAAAATAGATCCTTTTCACGGTTGGAATTATCATTAGAATTTGGCCTTTTGCGGTGGCTGCAAAAATTGAAACGTAGGGTATTTTGGAAATAAGACTTTAACGTGCTACATCAATATTTTTTAACGCTAGTGACCGTAAAGAAATCGATTTAAAATTTTAATGATTGTATTGCTAGTTTTAAAACTTCAATGACCAAAATAAAGGTGTCATAAAAATTCAATAACTACCCGTGTGAATTACCGTTAAAAATATAAACCCTGACCGAACTATGGTTTATTTCTTATTTTGGTCACCGAACTATTTTTTTGGCAAAAACATCACTAACATTATGTTTTCTTCCTATTTTGGTCATCGACTGTTAAAAACTTAACGGTTTTGCTGGCGTAAATTTTTTTTTATTTTTTAAATTTTCCATGTCATTTCTTCTCTCTCGTCGTAAGCAATATATGTTACTTTATAATATTTTTATTCAAACTAACAGGATAGTGACACATGTCACTACCTATTAGTGAAATAAAAGAAATGAAAAATCAAGCCCCTTATGCAGCTAGAGAGATTCGACTAATAGACAGTTACACGTGTCACCATCTCTCTGGTTGCATAAGGGGCTTGATTTTTCATTCCTTTTATTCCACTAATAGGCAGTGACACGTGTCACCATCTTGTTAGTTTGAATAAAAATATTATAAAATAACATATATTGCTTACGAGGATAGAGAAGAAATGTCATGGAAAGTTGAAAAAAATAAAATAAAATTCCACGTCAGCAAAACTGTTAAGTTTTTAACAGTCGGTGACCAAAATAGGAAAGAAACATAACGTTGGTGATGTTTTTGCCAAAAAAATAGTTCGATGACCAAAATAGAAAAAAAATCATAGTTCGATGACTACTGGTGTAGTTTACCCTACTTTTAATGGCAAATTTATTTTCTAAAAAACACTTATAAAAAAATGCAAAACAAAACTTTAATGTTTGATTTTTAAAAGAAAAAGTCTTGTTAAAGCTTTATTGCTAGTAAAGGGGCCTTTTCTTATTTAAGAAAAAAACCATAAAGAAAATCTCTCCATAGTGCAACTTTATTGATTGATACACACAGAAAAAGTACATATTAGCCAAGTTTTGTTTACTAAGCACAAGGCAAAGTTTGAGCACTTTGCTGACTTATAAACTCCTATGTAACTACATAATATTAACTAAGCAACCATAATTGAGCTTCTTTTTCTCATAATACAACACTTCATTCAAGCTGAACATCGGATTCATAAGCAACTCCAGCTTCCCAGTTACTGGGGAGGGCATTTGATGCCTCCACCCAGTACACCCCGGCGCTGCCACTCACTTGGAACCTAAAGCTCAGATATCCCGACGGCGGACTCGTCGTGTCGAAAACCGCCCCATACGCCCTCCTCATTCCTATCCACTCCTTACAATCCGCCTGCTCCGTCCGTGCACATTCCATTTTCACACACATCAGTATCATCACTATAAATTCAAATGTTTCGAAATTACTGAATTCATTACAGCGTTTTAATTACCTGCCAAACTTGTGTCTCAAGGATTTCGGTTCTGCCGGCTTGGTACAAGACTACAATGGCCAAGTAATTGGGGTACTTGCTATGTTCATGTACCTTGAACTGCAGCTTGTAACCGCCGTAGCGGCAGGGGATTCTCTTGTATTCAACTTCAACTACTCCGTAAGCGTACAGCTCCCCCGCTTTGTCTGATTGAGCCATCCTACCGTAAGCACGGGGGCTGAGGATGAAATTGGTGTTGTCGCCTTCTCCATAGTCGGTTACCACTATGTTCACCCCATCATCAGTGCAGAGTTGAGGGTTTGTGCATCTAACCTGATAGCAAGCACCACAGCCGGTTCCATTTTTGTAGAGCCTGTACGAAACCGCAGCCACATTCGCATCGTTCACAGTCCTTCCATATTCTCCATACCCGCAAGCTCCCTCTGAAATTCATCACAGTTCAAACATGACATCTATTTTCAATCATTTATTTCGAGGATGATCGGATGGCAATATCCTATATCCTTGTGTCGAACATCGATACTTCAAGCGGAATGAAGAGTCCCTAAACACGACTAATTAAATAAATGAACAAGCATGTATTGTACAGAAGGAGCAATGTACATACTTGGAGACCCTAAACAGTCAGGGCTGCCATAATAAGTCGCTCTGGACTTAACGAAGTCATCCTGAGAGTAACACAGTGTCGACAACAGCACCATGATCGGCACAAAGCAATAATGGAACTCAAACGAGTACCCCATGTTTTCAGCTGCACAATTTATAGCAATAATGGAACAAAGAAAAGATAGAGATATTGAATGAGGTACTGAGATGAGAAGATAACAAACCAGAGTCCCATATTTATAGCAGAAGGGAAGAGGCTACTGTTGAGCAGATTGCGATACCTTTTTTCTTCCACTAATTAAGACTAAACATGGTGCTAGCATTAAGATGAATGATGTGAATTTGTATTGACAAGTGTTTCCTTGCACTTTTTGGCTGCTTAGTGTATGGATCTGCAGGTTGAATTTTAAACTTTTTGTGTAAATTATTAGTAGACTTTTTTTTTTGTTATATTAGGCTTAAATTACGTAAATTATGACTGAACTTTATTCTTAAACCTATTTTGATTACTGAAGCTTTAGAACCTTCAATTTACTCACTGAAGTTTTATTAAACGTTTTTTGTCGCTCTTTCATTAAGATGTTGAACGTTTTTTGTCACTTCAGTGTTCACCGTCATCGGACGCGCACCGTAGATGGTGGTCGTTCGGTATCAAACTTCACCAGACACATTGTCTCGCCACCTTGAGTCCGAATCCGACCTCTATTTCATAGAAAAATGCCTCGAAGTTCATGAATCAAGCAAAAAATTTTCGGTTTTTCTCATGTCGATCTTCGTCCTCCGCAGTTGAATGGAGCCCATTTCTCAGTATATTGCTTCCCTCGTGCCGATGAAGTTTTCCACCGTTTGGATCTTGAAGAAGTTCCTCTGTTTACTGGTAAATGGACGCCTTTAAAAACTTAATGGAAGAGTGACAAAAATGTTCAATGTCTAAACTTCAGTGAGTAAATTGAACGTTTGAAACTCTAGCGATCAAAATAGGTTTGAGAGTAGAGTTCAGTGATGATTTACGTAATTGTAAAACCTATATTTGATTTTGATATAACAAATTGTTTAAGGACCAAATTGTAAAAGAAAATAAATTTTTAAGTACTCAAAAGTCTCACAAAATGACAAGGAAAAGTTTTTCTAAGTCCAAGACTTAAACCCAAAATTTTTCTAAGTGTTTCAAAGCCAAATTCAACAAATACGCCCAGGCGTATCGATATACCTTAAGACGTTTCGATATGAATTTTCACTACTGGAATTTAATTTTGCAAACCGTTTCGATATGACTAAGCCTGTTTCGATAAGGCCTTCATTTGGGCTCGTGTTTTAAGCTATACGGTTATACGCGTTTCGATACGACATTCATCTGGGTTTAAGATATTGCTTAATCAGACCGATACGATCACCATCGTACCGATACAGTGTGTTGAGATCTTCAAAATCTTCGCATTTAAATTTTTTAACCGTTGCCTTGTCAATAATTGGAATCAACAACTTTGATTTTCAGTTACCCGTACCGATACGCCCTCTAAGCATACCGATGCAATTTTTCACCTCAGATTCCAGTGAGAAAAACTCATACCGATACAACTACACCATATCGATACGCCCCTGATTTTACACTATGTCCATTTCGATACGCCTATGCGCGTATCGATACGCTATTGCAGAACGACTCTTTCTTCTTTTGACAGGTATCGATATGGCTCTTCGTGTACCGATACAGTTGTTCGCTAGACAGTATTTATTGTAGGAAAATGGTCCCCAATGACTCTATTGATGACCTCAACCACCTAAACGGTTAGAATTCAATGAGAGGGTATAAATACAAGTCTCCAAAGCTGTTACAACAACTATTGATCAACTCACAAGTATTCAAGCAAAATCTAACCACTTTGAGCCTATTAGAGTCAAATTCTTTGTAAACTCAACTTGTGTATTTTTCATTGTAATCGTTAGATTCATGTTTGGGGTTGTGAGCATTTGTAATTGGGCAAACAAATTCACCTTTGAGAGGATATTTCTGTGTTTACAAATCATTCATTGTAAAAGAGTGAACATTGATCAAGCTTTAGGTAGAAAGTTTTGATCCATTGTAACGGTTGCCTCCTTAGCCTAGAAAAAGGAAAGAATTCAGTAGTGAATTGTTTGAAATCCTTAGCGGGGAGCTAAGGTAGTGAATGCAGAGCTTGTTAGAAGCTTGAACCACTATAAATTCTCGTGTCTTCAATTTTTCATATTCTATTTGCTTCCCTTCAATTTTTAAATTGCCAATTCACACCCTCTTGGCCATACATCATCGATTGATCATCATAACAATTGGTATCAGAGCCACACTCAATCGAATGTTTAACCACCGTTGAGGTAATCCTAGAAGGTGATTCAATCAATCGACACTCAAGCCATGACATCTACTTCCAGCAACAACATGTATGAGTCTCAATCCATCACTAGACCGACCTTCTTCAACGGAGACAACTATCCGTATAGGAAGAACCAAATGAAGTTATTTATCAAATCTAACGATTATCTCATTTGGGATGTAATCGAAGACGGACCATCTATTTCGATGAAGCAAGAAGGAGAAAGGCAAGTTCCCAAGGCCAAGCATGAAATGACCGATGAAGAAAGAAAGAAGTTTCAAGTAAATGACAAGGCCTTGAACATGCTCTTTTGTGTACTTGGACCGGATGAATACTCGAAGATGTCTTCGTGTACAAGTGCAAAGGTGGTGTAGGACAAGCTCGAGACCACCTATGAAGGCACCAACGATGTAAAAGAGACCAAGATTGGACTCCTCAACTTAAGTTACGAGAACTTCAAGATGAAGCTCGATGAGAGCATCACCAAGATGTTCAATCACTTCTCCGTCATCATTAACGGTCTCAAAGGCTTCAGGAAAATCACCCTCGAAAACAAGCTTATTCGAAAACTCATCTACTCACTTCTCGAGTCTTGGGATGGAAAGAGAATCGCCATCATTAAAGCTAAAGATCTCAAGATTTTGAAATTCGATACACCCATGGGGTCTCTTCTCACCCATGAGATAATGAAAAAAGAAAGAGAGGAAGAAAAGAATGAAGAAATAAAAATAAAAAAGAATGAAGTGGAGAAGAAAATGATTGGAATTACTCTCAAAGTTTCACAAGATGAGAGTGATTCAAGCGATGAGGAAGATGAGGAGTTGGCTATGATAGCCAAATGATTCACTTGGTTCATGAAATCCAATAGGGGAAGTGTAACGCCACGGTTTTGGGGCTGGGTAGACGATCCAGTGGATCGGGTTAGAGATTCGAGTCAACTTCGTGAGTAGATATTTTTCCGAAAGATAAAAATATGGGAAAATGTTTAAAAATCATATTTTATTATATTAAAAATATTGGTGAAAGCAATTTTAGAAAACGAGCCTTGGAAGGGTGACATTTTGGCTAGTGACCAAAATGCAATTTTTGAAAACTGTTTAAAAAAGGTGGCTATTTTGTAAAAAGTCAAAACTTAGAATCTTTAAGGATATATTTTACCCTTTTGGTCTAATCAGAGTATTCCCTTAATTAGGATTATTTTAAAATGGTTTTAATTAAAAGAATTAAAAAGGATTAAAGAGGTAGTTATCTTTCTAAAAACACATTTTGACGTAACTTTTCTTTTCTCACATTTTCTCTCAAAACACTCTCAGCCAAACACTCTTTTTCCATCAGATATTTAAGGTAATGATCTTAATTTCTTAACTTCTTGAACTGCTAAATGATTTCTTAAATTGTTTTCCACAAATCTCATTAAATATCCTTGTTTTTCAAGAGAAAAAACCATCCAATTAAGGGGAAACTCATTCATTGGAGGTAAGCTTCGTTCTTCTCCTCTAATGAAAAGTTCTTTACTGAAATTCCCAAGTTCTTGGCTCTTTACATATGTTTTCTAATAGGTTTTGATTAATTAATTTTGGATTTTAGCTTAATTGAGGTTTAATTGATGGACCTTGTGATTTTCTATTTGGATCTGTTTTTCCAGTGTTTTGGATTGATTTCAATCTTATTTTGGATGTATTATAATATGGATAAATTGTTTTTAATAATGGAATCCCGAAATTTGGTTGAATCTCTAATTGTTAGGTTGTTAGTTAAGGGTTTTTGGGGTGTTTAATCATTGTTGGAAGTAAAAGAATGTTGGGAATGAGTTTTTAGATATTAATTGATGAGGTTTGATGTTTCGAATCGTTATAGTGTGGCTGGGTTAAGACTGAGTAGTGTTTGAGGTTGGTTTTTGTAAGTTTCGGATGAGTTTTGAGTGGGCATCTTGAGAGCTACGGGATTTTGAGTTGTAACAGAGTATTAGATGCATTTTAATGCATGTTTCCTCTGGTTTTGTGTGGCTGAAATAGGGGATAATCAAGGTGTAGCATCTTGAGGTGGTTCTAGACTTGCTGGGAGCTTGTTTCGCGGTGGCAAACAAGGCGAAGTGAAATCGGTGAGTGAAAACGGTCTTAAAAGTCTTTCAAAGTTTTGAAAGTGGTTTTGGAAGTTTAGGATAAGTTTGAAATACTTATCTAAGCTTGGAAGTAAGCTTCCCTCATCACCTCTTTAATATCGGTTCAGATACGAGCTTGTGTGATTCATGTTTTAGTCATAAACATGGCTTGCTTTACTTACTGTCAATGCATGATTTTAAAGTACATATGCAGTGGCTTAAAGGTATATTTAATGCTAGTGAGCATTAGTTTTTATTCTGGTAGGGAATGTGATATTGCTATGGCAATGTGATTTGCATATGTGGAGATTTTGTGTAATTCATTGTAAAACAGTGAGTAAATGGTTTTGTAAAAGATATATTGGCTATGTGACAAGGTGAAAAAACATTCAGATATAGTTGGCATGCAATAGGATAAAGTGCACTATAATATGCTCAAAATCGATCGTGGATAAAGGTCCTTGAGGTATAGCAGTAGGCTACTCGGACTATATTGTTATCACTTAGGTTGAGCGGTCGGTTCCCCTTGCTGATGTAAAGCTTGCAGTCGGCAAGGTTGTAAATTCATGCGGTCGGCATGGGGTAGTTTTAATGATGGTCAGTCGTTAAGGGAGATCTGTGTATCCGATGTGTAAAGTTAACAGTCGGCTAACTAAAGATTAGCAGTCGGCTAATCAAGGATAGTGGTCGACTATCCGAGGTCACTATAATTGCCAATATATGGGAATTTTAATGTTGAGTCAACTTATAATGCTTTGGGATTTAAGCATGGTTTGTATATAATGCTTTGGGGTTTAAGCATGGTTTTGTATACAATGCTTTGGGATTTAAGCATGGCTTTGTATAGGATGTCTTGGGTTTAAGCATGTGGAAGTTATATATAATGTATTGCATATGGTTGATATGAATGTTTTGTTTTGAAACTATTGGAACTTGCTTAGGTCGTAAGCATGGTTTGAAAACAAGTGTTGGTTTTCAAGGGTTTTAATGCATCATTGTTTAAGAGCATCCTCACTAAGAAAGTGTGCTTATGCTCTCTTTTCTCTAATGATTCAGAGCATTAAAGCTTGGAGGCAGCAAAAGTAAGGATTAAGTGATCCAAAGACTAGTCTATTTGAGTATGAACTCGGTTTTAGTTTCCGGTTAATAAGGCAATGTTCGCCATGGATTTTGGGGATTTGTATTTCAATTTTCCCTGATTTTGAGCATGTATAATGTTGTGATTTTGGAGTTTGATTGTTGATGTTTCACTTATCATGCACCGTTACCTATGGATGATGTTATATGGTTACCTAGGTATGCATCTAGATAATTTTGCTTGGATGGCATGCTTAATGAGTTAATCCTGTTGGGTATGGTATTGATGTATTGCTGGAATGGAAATCTTGCTGATATTTGCTTAGTTGGGCATTTTGGTATGCTTAGTGGAGAGTTATAGGGAGCATGCCTCTAGATCAAACTTTTGGGTGGCAAAATCTTGTGTGGTTGTTAAACCTTGGTTCAATTGTTGTTAAATGTGATGTTGGATGTTTATATGCATGTATGCAAGTTGCTAGGACCTAAATGCATCTAGATATGTGTGTAAATCAGCTAAAAATGACATTACAGGTCCATGCGTATCGAAACAGGTGTCCATGTACCGGTATGGTTAGACCATTCCAGGCATAGTGTTTCGATACACGAGAGGGTGTTTCGATACGGGTCAGCCTTTCCAGGCTTGGTGTTTCGGTACACGGGAAAGTGTTCCGATACGGACTTTTGTTTTTGGCCAGGCGTTTCGATATGCAACTGAGTGTTTCGGTACAAGTTTTGGTTACTGGAAACTGAATTTTAGAAATTGAAAATGGCGTACCGAAACACCTATACGCGTACCAGTACGGCTATAGTTAATTTTGTTATTTTGGAATCTTTGAAGGTTCTGTTTTCTCTCATTTTAGTCCATGAATATTTTAGTTGCAACTAAATGAGTATGGATGGTCTTTTTGACCTAAATTTTGACATGATGGTATGCAAATGGACTAATTGAAGATTGGTGACTTTAATTTCAGTTTTGGTCCTTATTATTATCAGTTTTGCAATCTAGTCCTGTAAAGTGTAGTATGCAATTGATTGCTATCCCGTGCTTGATTTTCTCTGATATTTCAACCGCTACAAGTATGAACATGTATGACTAATAATTTGCATTTAGACAAGATAAATGGAAAAAAATAGACCGACTTTTCGTAACCTTTCTCTGATTTGCTTCGACAAACTTAATGTAGCACTCCTGGTTCGGTCGGGCGTCTAGAATGGGTCGAGGGGGTTACATTTGTTGGTATCAGAGCCAGGTTACGAGAGGTTGGAATATTGTTATTTGGTTGTCTATCATTGTTGGATATGAACGGTTATTGTGTACATGTACGGTGATTGATTTACATCATGTTGGGGTTTGAGCTAGGAACACATTGCCTATTACCAAGGTTTTAAAATGTTTTATAAAATAGTCTTGGATCCTTTGCCTTGTGTTGGCCTGACTTTAATGTGTTTTGTTTCCTTTGTTAGCATGGCTCGACGTGAGACACGTTCTATGGCTGGTAATGCCGGAATCGGGTAAAATAATGTTGTGAAAGAGAATCCCAGTAATGTTTTACTCCTTCTCCTTCGTTGGTTATGCCAGTCAATGTTGGGGCTGGTGGTGTGCCCCAGGCTCATCAAGTGCTGGTATTTGGTGATCTGACTCTATTAGTTTAGGCGATAACGGGAGCTTTTCAAACAGTGATGGCTAGAGTGCATGCGCAGGCACCGACACTTGTTGTGGAGGTTAACCCAGGGTTACCTTTAGAGCATCTCTGTAGTTTGGGAGATATTGAGTTTAGGGGTTTGAGCCCTGAGGCAGCCGAGGGTTGGCTGGAGAGTACGATCAGTATTCTGGATCAAATGAGCTATAATGATGAGCGTAAGCTGGGTTGTACGATATCAATATTGCATGGTGATGCTTATCATTGGTGGGTAACCACAATTGCTAATATCCCGGAGGCGGATGTAACTTGGGAGTTCTTTCGAAGAGCTTTCAAGAAAAAGTATATTGGTCCTCAATATCTGGATGCGAGGAAACGTGAGTTTATGTCCTTGGTTCAGGGCAGCATGTCTATGGCAGAATATGAGGTGAAATTCGTCCGTTTGAGTCAGTGTGCTTCGGATTTAGTTTTGGATGATCTGTAGAGGTGCAACAGGTTTCGCTATGGGTTAGTGAAGAATATCGAAACATACCTATTGGCAGTAGACTATGCAGACTTTGATGTGCTTGTAAACCGTGCTAAGAACATTGAGCAGTCCTTGAGGGTGTCGAGTCAAGTTCAGGCATGGTCTCAAATAAGCGAGGAGTTGACTCTGGCTATTCTAGGAGGCAGAATAGGAGGTTTCGAGATAAGAGGCGTAAGCAGGATCATAGGCGTAGTGGTGGCCATGGTAACCAAGGTGTTCGTATTGTAGCCGAGTATGAGCGTTGTGTTAGACGCCACAGGGGTGAGTGTTGGGGAAATCACATGAGTTGTTGGATATGTGGATCTCCTGGTCACATGAAGCGTGATTGTCCTCGAGCTGTGGATGATGCACCAGTTTGGGCTGTTATACATGCTAGGGCCCGAGGTAGTGGCAGGGGTAACTTTCAGAGGCGCGAGGATTGTCAGAGAGCTGTAGCTCATGCTGTTATGGTATAATCGGAGAATGGTGGACTGGCACGGATCTATGCTCATCGTGAAGGGCACAATGACACGGATGTGATCGCAGGTACTTTCACCTTGCAATTTTTATCGTTGTTTTTTTTATTGATTCGGGGTCTACTCATTCATACATCCTAAGTGAGCATGCATTATTGTTAAATATTCATGTTGAGATTTTGGATGTTGGCATGTTGGTAACTAGTTCTTTTGGGGAGACGGTTACAACTAGAAGGTTGTATAGGCGTTGTCCTTTGGAGGTACAAGGTCATGAGTTTGCCGCAGATTTGATGGAGTTGCCATTCCATGGTTTTGACGTTATCTTGGGTATGGATTGATTAAGTGAATACAAGGCGGTGGTGAATTGTGAGTCCAAAAGGATTTTTTTGAAGTTGGCCGATAATTATTAAGTCAGTGAGAATATTAAATTCTTGTCCAGTGTTGTTTCGGCTACCCGAGCGGAGTAGATGATGTTTGAAGGTTGCTAAGCTTATTTGGCTATTGTTATGAATCCAGAAGCCAAGGGTGCTCGGGTGCAGGACATTCGAGCTGTTTGTGATTATCTGAAAGTTTTTCCTGAAGAGTTGCCTGGTTTACCACCGAATAGGAAGGTGGAGTTTTGTATTAAAACTTTTGAAGGTACAACTTCGGTGTCCATTGCTCCTTATCGGATGGCACTAAAGAATTTAAAAGAGTTGAAATCACAACTTCAGGAGTTGTTTGATTATGGGTTCATTCGACTGAGTGTTTTTCCATAGGGTGCTCCGGTTCTCTTTGTGAAAAAAAGATGGATCGATGCATATGTGCATTGATTATCGTCATTTGAATAAGTTAACAGTGAAGAACAAGTATCCGTTGCCGCGGGTTGATGACTTGTTCGATCAGTTTCGTGGGGCAGGTGTTTTCAAAGATAAATTTAAGGTTGGGGTATTATCAGTTAAAAGTTAAGGACGTGGATGTTCATAAGATGGCGTTTCGTACGAGGTATGAACATTATGAACTTTTGGTGATGTCATTTGGTTTGACAAATGCCCCGATGGCTTTCATAGATATGATGAATAGAGTGTTTCATGAGTACCTTGATCGGTTTGTAGTGGTTTTTATCAATGATATACTTATGTACTCTCATACCGAGGAGGAGCATGATCGGCATTTACGGATCATGTTGCAAGTCTTGAAGGATAATCAGTTATATGCCAAGTTAAGCAAGTGCGAGTTTTGGCTCAAGAAAGTAATTTTCTCGGACATGTGGTATCCGCGGAGGGAATTCGTGTTGATCCACAGAAAATTCAGGCTATTCTTAATTGGAAACAACCTAAGATCGTGTCGAAAGTGCGTAGTTTCCTTGGGTTGGCAGGCTATTATCAGCGTTTTGCAGAAGAGATTTCTTGTATTGCGGCTTCATTGACAAAGTTGCTGCAAAAGAATGATCATTTTGTTTGGACGGAGAAGCAACAACAAGGTTTTGAAAAGTTGAAGGAGGTTTTAACTCATGCTCCTATGTTGATTGAACCAAAATCTGGGAAGGAGATTGTGGTTTATAGTGATGCATCGTATGTGGGTTTGGGTTGTGTGCTGATGTAGGATGGAAAGGTTATGGCCTATGCGTCGAGGAAGTTGAAGGTTCATGAGCGCAATTATCCAACTCATGATTTGGAGCTTGCTGTTGTAGTGTTCGCCTTGAAGATTTGGCGACACTACCTTTATGGAGAGAAGTGTGTGGTCTTTACGGATCATAAGAGTTTGAAGTATTTAATGTCTCAAAAGGATTTGAACCTTATACAACGAATGTGGTTGAAGTTGCTTAAGGATTACGACTTGAAAATTGAGTATCATCCTAGAAAAGCCAATGTTGTTGGGGATGCGTTGAGTCGTAGAGTGGCGGTTGAGCTTAGGGCAATGTTTGTATGGTTGAGTGTGACGCGGGAAGGTGGGTTGTTGGCTGAACTGCAAGTTAAGTCTACGTTGTCGCAGTTGATTAAGGCTAAGCAACCATATGATGATTCTTTGGTTCCTCATGTTAAAGACATAGCAGATGGTAATCCGATGGATTTTTATTTTGATGATGATGGGGTTTTGTGCTTCAAGGGTCGAATAGTGGTGTCAGAAGTCTCGGAGCTTAGGCATACTATTTTAGAGGAAGCACATGCTAGTCCTTTTGCTATGCATCCTGGTAGTACCAAAATGTATCGTGATTTGAAGGAAAGGTACTAGTAGGTTGGTTTGAAGAAGGATGTGGCGGAGTTTGTGTCTAAGTGTATGGTGTGTCAGCGGGTTAAAGCTGAACATCAGTTTCCATCTGGATTGTTGCAACCGTTGATAATTTCGGAGTAGAAATGGGAAAGAATCACCATGGATTTCATGTCAGGGTTGCCGTTGACATCAGCTAAAAAAGATTCTATTTGGGTAATTGTCGATCGATTTACGAAGTATGAACATTTTCTGCCAGTGCATACGACGTACACCTTGGACAAGCTAGCGGATTTGTTTATCTCTGATATTGTGCGTATGCACGGGGTACCAAAGTCAATCATTTCGGATAGAGATTTGAGGTTCACATCAAGGTTTTGGAAATGTTTACATCTGCTTTGGGTTCGAGGTTGAGCTTCAGTACCGCGTATCATCCTCAGACGGATGGGCAGTCTGAGCGTGTTATCCAGGTTTTGGAGGATATGCTAAGGTGTTGTATTATTGAGTTTCAAGGAACCTGGGAGAAGCATTTGCCATTGGTGGGATTTGCTTACAATAACAGCTATCAAACGAGTATACAGATGGCACCTTTTGAGGCATTGTATGGTCGGAGATGTCCAACGCCCTTGTGTTGGGCAAAGGTAGGGGAAAAGCATATTTCCTTGCCTCATGTGTTGAAAGACACGGTTGAGAAAGTTAAGCTTGTGTGTGAAAGCTTGAAAAAGGCTACGGATCAGCAGAAATCTTACGCGAATTTAAAGCGTAGGGAAATTGAATATGCGGTGGGCGATCGTGTGTTCTTGAAGGTGTCACCGTAGAAAAAGGTGATGTGGTTCGGACGTAAGGGTAAGCTTAGTCCGAGGTTTATTGGACCATATGAGATTTTGGAGCGAGTTGGTCATGTGGCTTATCGGTTGAGGTTGCCTCCCAAGCTTGATAAAATGCATGATGTGTTCCATGTATCCATGTTACAGAGGTATCGGTCGAATCCTTCGCATGTTATGACAATGGAGCATATTGAGTTAAGATCGGATTTATCCTTTGATGAGGAGTTTGTGGAAATCCTTGATTTCAGCAGTAAGGTTTTACGAGGTAAAATGAAAGAACTGGTTAAAGTCTTGCGGCGACATTGAGGTGTCGAGGAAGCCACTTGGGAAAGCATGGCGGATATGTTGGAGCAATTTCCGCATCTTTTTCCTCCAAGTAAATTTCGAAGGCGAAATTTCTAGTGGACCAGGTTAGAGATTCGAGTCGTATTCAGGAGCAGATATTTTTTTGAAAGATAAAAATATGAGAAATTTTCTAAAAATCATATTTTATTATATTAAAAATAATGGTGAAAGCAATTTTGGAAAATGAACCTTGGAAGAGTGACATTTTGGCTAGTGACCAAAATACAATTTTTAAAAACTGTTTAAAAAGGTAGCTACTTTGTGAAGAGTCAAAACTTAGAATCTTTAAGAAGCTATTTTACCATTTTGGTCTAATATTTCCCTTAGTTAGTATTATTTTAAAATGTTTTAATTAAAAGAATTAAAAAAGGATTTAGTTAAAGAGGTAGTTATCTTTCTAAAACAAATTTTGATGTAACTTTTCTTTTCTCATATTTTCTCTCAAAACATTCTCAGCCAAACACTCTTTTTCCATTAGAGATTTAAGGTAACGATCTTAATTTCTTAACTTCTTGAATTGCTAAATGATTTCTTAAATTGTTTTCCACAAATCTCATTGAATTTCCTTGTTTTCAAGAGCAAAAACCATCCAATTAAGGGGAAACTTATTCATTGGAGGTAAACTTCGTTCTTCTCCACTAATGAAAGGTTCTTTACTAAAATTCCCAAGTTCTCGGTTCTTTACATATGTTTTCTAATAGGTTTTGATTAATTAGTTATGGATTTTAGCTTAATTGAGGTTTAATTGAAGGATCTTGCGATTTTCGATTTGGATATGTTTTTCCAGTGTTGTGGATTGATTTCAATCTTATTTTGGATTTATTATAACGTGGATAAGTTGTTTTTAATAATGGAATCCCAAAATTTGGTTGAATCTCTAATTGTTAGGTTGTTAGTTAAGGGTTTTTGGGGTGTTTAAGGTGTTTAATCATTCTGGAAGTAAAATGACGCTGGGAATGTGTTTTTAGATATTAATTCATGAGGTTTGATGTTTCGAATTGCTATATTATGGCTGGGTTAAGACTGAGTAGTGTTTGAGGTTGGTTTCGGTAAGTTTTGGATGAGTTTTGAGTGGGCATCTTGAGAGCTACGGGATTATGAGTTGTAACATAGTATTGGATGCATTTTAATGTATGTTTCCTCTGGTTTTGTGTGGCTGAAATAGGGGATAATCATGGCGTAGCATAGAGTAGTTTTAATGATGGTCGGTCGTTAAGGGAGATCCGTGTATTCAACGTGTAAAGTTAACGGCCGGTTAACTAAAGATTAGCGGTCGACTAATCAAGGATAATGGTCGACTATCCGAGGTCACTATAATTGTCAATATATGGGAATTTTAATGTTGAGTCAACTTATAATGCTTTAGGATTTAAGCATGGTTGTGTATATAATGCTTTGGGATTTAAGCATGGATTTGTATATGATGTCTTGGGTTTAAGCATATAGAAGTTATATATAATGTATTGCATATGGTTGATATACATATTTTGATTTGAAACTATTAGAACTTGCTTAGGTCGTAAGTATGGTTTGAAAACAAGTGTTGGCTTTCAAGGGTTTTAATGCATCATTGTTTAAGAGAATCCTCACTAAGCAAGTGTGCTTATGCTCTCTTTTCTCTAATGATGCAGAGCATTAAAGCTTGGAGGTAGCAAGGCAAGGATTAAGTGATTCAAAGACGAGTCTATTTGAGTATGAACTCGGTTTTAGTTTCCGGTTAATAAGGCAATGTGTTCGCGATGGATTTTGGGATTTGTAATTCAATTTTCTCTGGTTTTGAGCATGTATAATGCTGTGATTTTGGAGTTTGATTGTTGATGTTTCGCTTATCATGCACTGTTACCTGTGGTTGATGTTATATGGTTACCTAGGTATGCATCTAGATAGTTTTTCTTGGATGGCATGCTTGATGAGTTAAACCTGTTGAGTATGGTATTGATGTACTGTTGGAATGGAAATCTTGCTGATATTTGCTTAGTTGGGCATTTTGGTATGCTTGGTGGAGAGTTATAGGGAGCATGCCTCTAGATCAAACTTTTGGGTGGCATAATCTTGTGTGGTTGTTAAACTTTGGTTCAATTGTTGTTAAATGTGATGTTGGATGTTTATATGCATGTATGCAAGTTGCTAGGACTTAAATGCATCTAGATATGTGTGTAAATCAACTAAAAATGACATTACAAGTCCAGACGTATCAAAACAGGTGTCCCTGTACCGGTACGGTTAGACCATTCCAGGCATAGTGTTTCAGTACACGAGAGGGTGTTCCGATACGGGTCAGCCTTTCCAGGCTTGGTGTTTCGGTACACGGGCAAGTGTTCCGATATGGACCTTTGTTTTTGGCTAGGCGTTTCGATATGCAACTGAGTGTTTCGGTACAAGTTTTGGTTACTGGAAACTAAATTTCAAAAATTGCAAAGGGCGTACCGAAACACCTATACGCGTACCGGTACGGCTGCAATTAATTCTGTTATTTTGGAATCTTTGAAGGTTCTGTTTTCTCTCATTTTAGTCCCTGAATATTTTAGTTGCAATTAAATGAGTATGGATGGTCTTTCTGACCTGAATTTTGACATGATGGTATGCAAATGGACTAATTGAAGATTGGTAACTTTAATTTCAATTTTGGTCCTTATAATTATCATTTTTGCAATCTAATCCTGTAATGTATGGTATGCAATTGGTGGCTATCCCGTGCTTGATTTTCTCTGATATTTCAACTGCTGCAAGTATGAACATGTAGGACTAATAATTCGTATCTAGACAAGATAAAAGGAAAAAAATATATCGACTTTTCATAACCTTTCTCCGGTTTGTTTCGACAAACCTAATGTAGCACTATCGGTTCGGTCGGGCGTCTAGGCCAGGTCGTGGGGGTTACAGGAAGAAAGTTCAATCAGAGGAGGGATTTCAAGAACAAAAGCAAGGAAGAAGAGAAGAATCAACTCATATGATTTGAGTGCAAGAAGCTAGGGTATATAAAGACCAAGTGTCCTCAACTCAAAAAAAGAGCTTCGGGAAGAAGAAGCTCAAGGCTCACGTTGCTACTTGGAGTGATGAGGAATCATCCGATGAAGATGAGCAAGAAGTGGCCAACCTTTGCCAAATGGCTCTTGAAGAAGATCCTAAGGTAACCTCCAACTCATCTAATGATTTAACTTATGATGAATTATTTGATGACTACAATGAGTTGCAAGAGGTTTACGACGAATTGGTTTTGAAATACAAAGAATCACATTTGAAAAACAAGAAAATAATTTCTGATTTGAAAAATCAAAACGATTCTTTGATCAAAACTAATTCGGAACTTGAAAAGAAGGCTTGTGATTTACAAGAAAACCAAAAATATTTTGAAAAGGAAAATGTTGATTTAAGCAACCTTCTTTCCGAGCTTAATGATCATTACCGCAAGGAGGTAAATGATCTCAAAGCTTCCTTGAACAAAGTTGGGAAATCTAGTTTTGAAAAAGGACAATCTTCAAAACCCAACTATGTAAAAAGCAACTTTGGTGGCTACAAAAAAAAAGGCTTCCAAAGGCCCTCTAAAGGTAAAAAGATTAGAAGTGTTTGGGTTCCTAAGAATCTAATTGCTTCTAATGATATTCATGCTATTTCTTCTTGGATTCCTAAGGGAACCAAGATTTTGGGAGCTAATACTCATGGAATCAAAATGATTTGGGTACCAAAAATCAAGACCTAATCTTTGTTTGTAGGGGGAGCATTGCTACAAGGCCATAGCTTCAAGTGCAAATTCGTGGTTCCTTGATAGTGGATGCTCAGGACATATGACCGGAGACAAGAGTAGATTCTTGGAACTAAATCTAAAGAGAGGAGGATTAGTGACATTTTGGGGAAAACTCCAAAGGCCAAATTGAAGGAATTGGTTCCATTGGTAATCACTCTTCCATACTTATTGAAAATGTCTTATATGTCAATGGTCTTAAACATAACTTGTTAAGCATAAGCCAACTTTGTGATAAAGGTTCATAGTAATTTTTTATATATATGGTTGCAAAATTTTAAACGTCGAAACCCACAAAATTGTGCTTTTTGATCATCGCATAAAAACATATACATGGTGCATTTAGATGACATTCATATTTCAGATGCATGTTTTGTTGCTAAAGATGAACATGACTCATGGCTATGGCATAGACTAGGGTATGCAAGCATGAGTGTCTTAGAAAAATTGGTTTCAAAAGATCTAGTAAGAGGTTTGCCAAAAATTAAGTTTTCTCTTGATAAAATTTGTGATGCTTGTGCAAAAGACAAACATAAAAGAGTTTCTTTTAAACCTATTAATGATGTTTCTACATATAGAGTTTTACAATTGATCCACAAGGATCTTTTTGGCCCTATTAGAACAACTAGCTTGGGTGGAAAATCATATGCATTTGTTTTAGTAGATTATTACTCTAGATACACTTAGGTTCTATTCTTAAGTACCAAGGATAAGGCTTTAGAAAAATTCATCACATTTTAAAAAATTACTCAAAATGATGCTGGTCAATCCATTTCTCATATTAGAAGTGACCACGGTACCGAATTTCAAAATTTAGGTTTTGAGGATTTTTGTAACTTAAATGATATAAGCCACAATTTTTTCGCTCCTCGCACTCCTCAACAAAATGGGGTTGTTGAGAGGAAAAATTGAACTTTAGAAGAAGTGGCCAGAACCATGCTTTGTGAAAATAATTTGCCAAAGTATTTTTTGGGCGGAAACCACTAATATCGCTTGTTACATTGTCAACCGAGTAATGATTAGGCCAATTTAGAGAAAACTCCTTATGAGATTTTAAAATTCAAAAAGCCTAACATTAGCTATTTTCATCCATTTGGATGCAAATGTTTTGTTTTGAATAATGGAAAAGACAATTTGGTCAAATTTGATGCTAAAAGTGATGAAGCTATTTTCTTAGGGTATTCTTTAAACTCTAAAGCCTATCGTGTATTTAATACAAGAACTTTAGTTGTTGAAGAGTCTATACATGTGATTTTCGATGATAACCTCCTTCCGAGGAGATTTCTGTGTTTGCAAATCATTCCTTGTAAAAGAGTGAACCTTGATCAAGTTTTGGGTAGAAAGCTTTGATCCATTGTAACGGTTGCCTCCTTAGCCTAGAAAAGGGGAAGAATTGAGTAGTGAATTATTTGAAATCCTTAGTGGGAGCTAAGGTAGTGGATGTAGAGCTTGTTAGAAGCTTGAACCACTATAAATTCTTGTGTCTTTAATTTTTCATATTCTATTTGCTTCCCTTTAATTTTTAAATTGCCAATTCACTCCCTCTTGGCCATACGTCATCGATTGATCATCCTAACAATAATTTACCCTTATATTATTTGTTTATGCTGTAATTTTATCAGTGGAGAAGATCTTTTTGGTAATTTTAAAAAAATCCCACATTTTCAGCAGGTTTAACTGGATGTAGAATCCAATCCTTTTAATTCACGGAATATTTGGCTAAATTGGATAAAATGTCCTTATATTATGTGTTTCTGACAAATTTAACCTCTTTATTATAATTTGGTCATTTCTGGTTCCTCTACTTTTTGAGATGTGCGTTTTTTGTCATAAGACCAATTTGCTTTTCCATTCATTCGGTCTAATAATTTGAAGTGATTTTTTTAGACGTGATGATATTACATATATAGTTATACACCTTATCATTTTCTGTATAGTAGGGCTAATATTTACAATTTATTTTTTAATTATTCAAAAAATATGTAACATGACAATATGTATTTGTTACTTCATTGTATGTTTTAAAAGAATAAGACAGGCCCACTTATTTAACATAATTAATTGAAAAAATGATTTTGGGACTGAAAATACACATTTTGAAAAATAGAGAACTAGAAATGATGAAACTATAATATATCAGAGATTAAATTTGTCAAAAAACAATATTTCATGGACCTTCCATACAATTTGACAAAATAAGACGATTAGATTACAACAAAGGTTAAAATATGCTCCACGTTCTTGTACTCTTTGTACACTAGGAATTTAGTCCCACTACTTTTTTAGATTTTAAAATTCAAGTCCAATTATAAATACAGTTGAAATTATTTTTGTTAAATTTGCTGATGTGGTTTTAAAATTAAAAAACATTAACTTGGCAGCCATGTAAACAAAAAGGATGGCATTGTAATAGACTCGAATGTAATTCATAAATTTTAACTGTTTTAATAATTGAATTTGAATATTTAAATTTTAAAAGTAGACAATAAATTTCTAAAAATAAAAGGGGTAAAATACACTGAAAGATCACTTAATTATGAGTTTGAGAACAAACATGTCATTTTTCTTCTAAAAGTTGCAAACAAGTCATTCAATTAAAATGTTGTTACAAACAAGTGGCTTCATCATTAAAATTGAAACAAAAATCTATGTGGCTTGTTATAATAACATTTTTAGTCCCCAAAACTTATACATTCTATTAATTTTATCTAGTTCTTAACAATTCAATAAATTTAACCTTTCATATTTTAAAATTCTATCAATTCATTATTTTTTCCCGAAAGTGAGCTCATAAGATCAAAACAATAGTTGTACAACAACATTCTACCATAAAGCAACAACAAGTTATTGTTAAATTGTTATTATACCAGGAAAATAATATAACATTTTTGGGAGAAGAATAAACAATTTAGCGGAAGAACAAAGACTAAAATGATGAAAATTTCAAATATGAATGGTTGAATTTCTTGATTTGTTTCAGATTAGGACTAATTAATAGATTGTACAAGTTTTGAGAATTAAAAATTTTATCATACCAAGTCATACCACTATTCTCCTCTAATATTAGCGACTGATGATCTATTTGTAACAATATTTTAATTGAGTGTCATGTTTATAACTTTAAAAGAAATGTGACATATTTATTACCAAACTCATAATTAAGTGACAAAAAGTGTAGTTTACCCAAATAAAAGTAAGGAACTAAATTCCAAATAATATAAAGAATATAAGCAGTTGGGAGCATATTTTAACATACAATAAATCATGTAACAATAGCTCTCAAATATAAAAGGAGTACAATGACTTTGAGCATATTTTTTTTATTGATGATTAAATAAAATGAACTGATAACATTGGTGATTAGAATGTAAATTTTATACAAAAACACAGTAATAATTTGAAGGTATTATTTAATACACGTGTTGATTGTTGTGTAGTTTTTAGAACGTTCTGTTTAGGGGTTAGAGATTTAGTTTAGGGTTTAAGAGTTTAGTTTGTAAGGTTTATGATTTAAGGATTTAGATTTAAGTTTTTAAAGAGTAAACATGCAATCTTATGCAATTTATTTTATATATTATATGTATAAAAAATTACTGATAATTTAATTTGGTGACTAAATAGTTAGTTCATCCAAAACTAAAATACTAATGAGAAAATCCACCAACAACTATCTCTATTTTATGCATCATCTTTACTAGGTTGATCTCCCGACTACTCATAGTTTTGCCTTGACTAATCTGGACCCACCTGCATCATACACTTGATTTTGGTGTGTGAGTCTTTCGGCGAAAATTTTCTGCATACACAAAATCTCAAACTCAAAATATGTTTAAACGATATCAAGTTGCTTACCACTTGGGTCAATCCCGTTGATACTAAGCTGATAAGTTTAGTTTGTATTGTAACAACTGCAATAAGCCCACCAAAGAACCATCACTTTGGTGGGTTGTATTGTAACGCGCTGCCACGACTGTTAAACCAGTAAGAAAGTAGCATAATCTCTTAAACTACTGGAAACCATCACCCTTTACTTTACTATTCTAGCAGGTTTTATGTAACAAATTGATCTTAAAAAAGAAGTCCCGACTCCTGACACGTTTAAATTGATGTCGGCATGTACAGAAAACACGATTACGTTTCAAACTTCTAATTTTTGTATAGGATTAAGTGTGCATAAACAATTAAACATAGGTTCTAGATCTAGTAGTATACTATTTTATTTGTGAAGTGGGTTGGTGGCTTTTCTTTCTGGTTTTCCATTTGGCAATTGCACAGCAAATGGTTTTGTAAATGCCAGAGAAAGCAAGAAAAATAATCAAGGTAGATGCTTTCTAATCATGGTTTTATAGCTCTGGTGGTGATTAATTAACACCTGGTTTTCAGTTCATTATTCTGACAAGACACTCTCTAAACATGTACTTTAACATTTCAGAAAGATCGGGAAAAGAGGTTTATGAGACAGTGACCACCACTTTGATTGTCTTGAACTAAAGAGATCACTCTCCATTAATGAATTCTTTGCCACTATGAGGAAATAATGGAGTGGACATTGTTGAGAATTGGGACCAATCATACATCCATGTGTCTGTGTCCAAAACATCATCCCAACCACATGTACGGAATCAGGATTTGGGGTGGGGCAGAACATAAATTTTTAAAAAGTAAAGATAAATTTATAATTAATTTATTTTTAAAAAAACAAAAAAAGAAAGATTTCTTGTCGGGGCAAGAGCTCCTCCCATTGTCTATGTAGCTTCGTCATTGCCTGACCATCAATCGACCTAATGACGAATCCGGAAATATTTTTAAGCGTGGGCGCATATATATTATACGTGGATCTAGAAATTTTAGGGTAGATACAATCAATAAAAAAGATAACTAACAAAAGGAAATTCAGATTTCAGGGTACATTTAATCAGTAAAATGAATAACTAACAGAAGAAATTTTAGATTCAGTTGTCCACTTTTCACTATACATGAATATGCCACTGACTGACGCTTGGTGAACACAAGTACATAACTACAAAAGGTAATGCAATGAAAGAGCTACACTAACATATTTTTATTATATTTATTGGGAAATGAAGTACAGCACTACTCGAATATTCTCTCCAGTCATGCTCAATGCCTCCCTAGAAAACACGAAAGAACGAGAAGGAAAAAGGTACATAAATGCAAGGTGTAAAGCAGATGGGCTAATAGTCAAAGAAGCAACAATGGCTAGATGATGCGCTTTTCCATGTGTCTTTTGTTGCATATTTTGGGGGTGGGCAAAGAGCAATATTAGCAGAGCTAATTATACCAGAGATGGTGAGACCATAACCAGTAAGTGAATACTTTAATGTTCCAGAACACAATTGTGGGAGAAATGTATCAATTCAACCTCTTATTCGATGTCGAGTTCGGGTTCGAATTTGATGGTTTTACAATTAATAGAAACTACATTGTGTGGAAGTGGAAAGAGGGTCCATATTAAGGCATAACACATGTGTAAAGGTTTATTCTTGTTGATCAAGTCAACACTTGTAATTAGCAAAGAGAGCTGGAGGAGGAAACATTTGACATCCAAACTTGTATTAAGTAGGCAACTACAAAGTCCAAACCATAGTATATTTTGGATAAATCCTAAATTGATACCAGATTCAACTAAACTCTAAATTCAATAACATAAAAACAAGTACACTGTTTCCTCTTTCTTTTCATGTTTTAGGACAGGCAACTACTCTGCTTCCTCTTATCGATTCCACCCGGGTTTTAAGCCTCTTTCATGTCTAAGAATTGCTGCCACTGGGATTATGTATGCCGCTACTGCCGCAATGTAAACTACGAATATGTATAAAATCTTGGCAGTGAAAGTTGGGGAATTCAACCATGATGGAAAAGATTGTGGAATACGGGAGGCTTGTTATATTCCACACCGACAAATAGAAAGCAGAACTGTTGAGAGGGAAGAAATAGAAAATAGGGTAAACTACGCCAGGTACCACCAAATTATTGAGGTGATTTAGTGCCGCTATTTTGACCCAATGGGATTTGAACTTTTAAAGGCAAATTCTTAACCACTAAATCAACTTAACATTTTTTATTGTTTTAACACAAATAATATATATTTTAAACTGCAGTTTATCATATAAATAATATTCTTCTATATAAATATATAAATCTATTATTTCTAATATAAATATATTAGTATACATATATTAATATAGAAATAAAAAATAAAATAAAAATATATAAATATTTTTTATATTATAAATAATATTAAATATATAAATATATTATTATAAAAACTAAAAGACATTTTCAAAACTCAAAACTTCCAAAAAGCCCAAAATCCACCAAAACCTTAAACCCTAAACTATAAACCTTAAAGCCTAAAATTTTATTCATAAACAAATAATATTAAAATATATAAATAAATAATATATTATTATAAAAACTAAAAAACTAATTTTAAAAAAATCTAAAAATAAAAAATAAAAAAAATCGCCAAAACCCTAAATCCATCCATTTTAGCTATTAATGGGTTTATGATTTTAACTAGGTTAGAGTTTAAAGTTTTGGTGAATTTTGAGGTTTTTTGTAAATTTTGAAAATTTTGAGGTTTTTTTGAAAATTAGTTTTTTTATTTTTATAATAATACATTATTTATTTATATATTTAATATTATTGATAATATAATTTTTTTTAATATAAACATTTTATTTATTAGTTATATATATTAATATATATTATTATATGTATATTAATATTATTTATAATATATTTATATTATTTATATAATAAAATAAATTGAATTAATCTCAACTATAGTTTGGAATATATATTATTTGTGTTGGAAATAAAACAAAGTTGTTAAAGTTGGTTTAGTGGTTAGGAGGTTGTCTTTGATTTTAAAGGTTTTTAGGTTCAAATCCCATTGAGTACATAATTTTTCATATTTTCCTCCAGCAAAACAACGACGTTATTTTGGTCTAGCATCCAAGTCATCACGCTGTGTGTCATGTCATCGTCTCGTTAAGAAATTAATGGCGCAGTGGTATAAATAAGTCGAAAAATAAAATTTGGTAACAAATTTAGACCAACTGAAAGGTTGGTGGTAAAAATAGGCCACCCCTAATAGATTGGTGATACCTGTCTTAGTTTACCCTAGAAAATATTAGTAGGGCTCATGGTTATTTGTCCTGCATGGTGTTGCCTTTGATCATGGTTATTTGTCCAGGCTGGTATTTGTGTGGTTGGTACTTCCACCTTTGTTTGCTGCCAGTGATTTATAGTCATCTTGCTGGGTATCCCTCTGGAGAGCTGATGCCGGGCTGGTAGGTGGCTGTCGCCAGTGGCGGCACTTAACATTATTTGTTCAATGGGTCATTTTTTTAAAAAATAAATTTAGGGGACCAACACTGGATTTTATATTTTTTGAGAGGTCAAAGAGCAATTTTATCATAATTTTTTTTCAATTTTTAATATTTTTGTGAGAGATGTGGCTCCCACTAGCCCCTTCATAGTTATACCACTATCCGGATAGCCACCACAAGAACCCAACACGAATATCACTAGGATTAATGTAAGAACCAACTCCAAAATATTTGTCTCGTTTATCAATCAGAGTTAACTTCCTGCTCAAGTAATATCCGAGAGTCACATTTGAGGTAAGATCCGGTGCCTTTTTAGCTTTAGCTTGACGTAGGATGTTACCTATCTTTAAGTTCTGCATTGTTCCCTGAAGGTGAAATATGTCCCTAGCTGTCAAACCATTGGAGTTCTTGACTTTCACATCGACATTCTTAACCAACAGCTTCACGACCTACATGATCATACAAAAAGTTCAAGTAATTAACCATAATTGTCTTTAAAAATCGTTTGTAGCAAATAGTATTAGTGAGAATCTATAAAGCTTGCTTCAGGTTGATTAGTAGATGTGGCAATATGCAAGGCAGTGTTACTGTCTCCATCCTTCCAATTCCGAATGTCTACTTTGTTAACTTGGTTTAGCCATCCCAGAAGGACTTTAAGAGCTCTAATTGACTGGTTTTTCACAGCAATGTGCACTACTTTCTCAAACTTAGCTGTTGTGTCTTCAATAGATTATGGACAGCCACAGGCAAATAAAATTCAGCTAAAAGATTAGCATCTTCTGTCTGGGCTAAATATTATAAAGGTGTAACCAACCCCTTTGCTTTGACTCGGAATAAGGTGACTCTTGGTTGCAATTAGTCCTCTAACCATCCGACTGCAGCTATGCTGCAAAGCCAGATGGAGAGGACTAAGTCCCTCATGGTTTAGCTTCCAAGAAAGTGATGTTTTCAAATTTGCAACTTCCATAGCAAAATGGGGCTTCCCTGCCCTGGCTGCTAGTTGCAATGGTGTATCGACAATCGGTATTCGATACGGTCCAGAAAATATGGATCCTGCGCAAGCCTTCCATATAGTGCATCAACATCTCCATTTTCTGCTGCAATCTGCAACTGATCATCCATTCTAATGTGATTTATGGGGTAAAACTTTCACAATATGGAATCTGCTGAGATTATTTGCATTGTTGACTTATGACGTGGAGGTTTCTTGTAGGCTAATGCATAAAATGTCAGTTGTGAAAAAGAGGTGGCACACATTGACATAACACTTTTTAATTTGTTAGTATTATTCCAAGATTTGACTGAAGTTTTTCCATGGAAATTTATTCTTAAAATCCTTGGTCTGAAACTGGAAAGAAGTTTACCGAAAGGATGAAAAAATTGGATTAGAAAGTTTGTATATCATATTAGCTTGGCAATGACCTCAAGCAACCAGGCAATGACATTGACAAATTATACTCGAAAATGCTTTGCTTGCTTGCTGCATCATTTTACTCAAATTTCATACTGGCTTTAATGATGACAACAAAAATGAAAAAAAAAGTAAAGGGTAAACTACGTCAACAATCACGAAAGTTTGGGTAAGTTTCACTTTTCACCACCGAAGTTCCAGAAACGGACACTAACATTATCATTTTATAACAAATCGGCCACTTAGTTGTTAATAGTCGTTACCCTAGTCACGGAAGATTGATGTGGCACGTTTGGCAAGCTTAGTTGGTATCGTTTTACCACATCGGACCACAGTTGACCGACCATTGAAAGAAAAAAAATAGTTGATAAAAAAATCAAGAGTAGAGAAGAAGATGGTTTTGAACCTAATATGAAGTTTAGTTGAAATTTATGTCTTTCAAATGATTTTGAACAAGCAGTTTTCGTCCGAGTTGCAGTGCAGTTGTTTGATATAATGTTAACACAATGTAAGTTTATCCTTTAAAAGAAAATAATGTATTGAGCCAATGTTGTTGAGTTTCATAATATTTTTTTGTCAAATGGTCACTTAATTATGACAAATATTCATTTTGCTCACCAAACCTCTAATTTTGGCTTAAAACATTGTTTATCAAACAGACCCAAAAATTTTTATGCTAAAAAATACAATGGAATATTTACCTATTTAGACCCCCCAGTTTTCAATTCTTTTAAATTTATCCCCTCGTTTTTATGGTTAATTATCTTTTCCCCCCTTAATGTTAGTTACTGCTCCGTCCTTGACCCCAAGTAAACTTAGTTCCTGGCTCTGTCCTTGACACCAAGTAAACTTACATTTCTGTCTCAATCAAAACAAAAATAATTACATAAGAAAGAGTTTTACAATATGTACATGATCCGGAAGGTAGGTAGCCACTAATTCAACAGATATGGCATTAAAACAAGTACATAGTTTTCCTGTTTTTCATGTTTTAAGATAGGCAACTACCCTGCTTCCTCTTATTGAGTCCACCTGGTTTTTAAGCCTTTCATGTTTAAAAATAGCTATCGGCGGAATTCCGTATGCTGTTACTGCAGATACATAAATAAAGACTATGTATAAAGTCCTCGCGACATCGAAAGTCGGGGAGTTCGACTGTGATGGAAACGTATCGACGTTTGAAGCGTAATACGAAAGAAGCTGAAGCCATGTAGATATGTAAAGTGTTGTGGAATATGGGATACCAATTATAACAACCAGAATGGTCCATGTAGACAAATAAAGGCACAACGGTTGAGAGTGAAGAAATAGAAAAGATAAGTAGGGCTCATGATTATCTGTCCCGCATGATGTGGCCTTTGATCTTGCCCCAGGATGGTATTGGTGTTGTTGGCAATGCCGCTATTGTTTGCTGCTGAAGGTTTATAGTCATCTTGCCAGTACCCACCTGGAGGGTTGAGGCCGGCCTGGTAGGTGGCCGTCGCAATCAGGATAGCCACCACGAGAACCACCGCACGAATATCAGTAGAATTATTTTAAGAATCATTTTCAAAATACTTGTCTCGTTTTTCAATCAGAGTTAACTTCCTGCTCAAGTAATCTCCGATAGTCAAATTAGTGGTAAGATCGGATCCCTTTTTAGCTTTAGCTCTACGTAGGATGCTACCTAGCTCTATGTTCTGCATTGTTCCTTGAAGGTGAAATATGTCCATCGCTGTCAAACCATTGGAGTTCTTGACATTAACATTTACATTCTTAACCAATAGCTTAACGACCAGCATAATCATGTGAAAAGTTAAATTAATTAACTATAATCGTGTTTCGGAATCATTTATAGAAAATAATGAATATCTACAAAGCTTGCCTCTGGCTGATTAGTAGATGTGGCAATATGCAAGGCAGTGTTACCATCTTCATCCTTCCAATTCAGAATGTCTTTTTTGTCGACTTGTTTTAGCCACCCCAAAAGAACTTTGAAAGCTCTAATCGAACGGTTTTTCACAGCAATGTGCACTGCAGTCTCAAACTTAACTGTGGTGTCTTCAATGGATGATGGACAAGCAAATAAAAATTCAGCTAAAAGATCAGCATCTTCTGTCTGGGCTAAATAGTGTAAAGGTGTAATCAACCCCTTCGCTTTGACTCGGATAAGCTGAATATTGGTTGCGATCAGTCCTCTAACCATTAAACTGCAATTATGCTGCAAAGCAAGATGGAGAGGACTAAGTCCCACGTGGTTTAGCTTCCAAGAAAGTAATGGTTCAGATTTGCAACTTCCATTGCAAAATCCCTGCCATGGCAGCTTGGTGCAAGGGTGTATCGATAAACGGTATCTGATCGATACGATCCAATAAATATGGATCCTGGGAAAGCCTTCTATACAATGCATCGATATCTCCATTTTCTGCCGCAATCTTCAACTGATCATCCATTAAGAAGTAGTCTATGGGGAGAACCTCCACAAGAATGAATCTGCTAAGATTATTTGCAATGTTGACTTATAACAAGGAGGTTGCTTGTAGGCTAATGCATAAGATGTCAGCAGAGTTTAGTCAAGAGATCATTAACAATATATAAATATATTGTTCATCCGCAATGTAGATGAGCACACAGTGATAGAAAACTGTTAATTAGTCAATATTTTTCTAAAAATCCTTGGTCTTAAACCGGGAAAGAAGTCCACCGAAAGGATGAGAGCCTAAAAATGGTGAACAAGTCAGATTAGCTTGAAAATGATATTAAGCAACTTGGCAATGACATTGACAGATCAGATTAACACCTAGAGGTGCAAAATATCAGGTTTGTGTGTCGACAATCATTTTAGTAATTTTTGAAGGAGCATACATAATAATGTATCACCATACATTTGTACTTACAGATCAATCAGCATTCATTTGCAGCTTGTAGAAATGGTGTTTACTCTTTGTTGAACACGAAAGTGACTTACAAATAAAGGGTTGATTGCTTGAAAAGCACGTCAAACATTTCTTCATTTGTTTGGATGAGGGGGGGAGATAAAAATATCAAGAACTTGAGGCAGAAGCCACATAAACAGCTAAAGGAACTCTTACGGTGTGCTTCTTACCCTTTAATACCATTTCCCCGAATGTGTAAGCATTTGTTGTCTCAGTTGCTTGAAATAAGAGCCTTAGGCGCCTTGAACCTCTTCTTTTGATTTTGAATGTCTCCGGGACTACGGTAACATTTACACCTAATGGCTCCTTTATATGTATTGTATATTTATCCCTGTCACTCACGTTTTTTACATATCGAATCACCTTCCTTTTTCCGACTAAATTTGAAATTGTTACACTTGCTGTGTTCAAATCGGAGCACTTGAACTTCCCTTTAGCTGGGCAGTTAACCCCTACTGCTCGTTTCACGGCCTCACGATCAAGACCTGGAACAGCACAAAGAAATTCAACATAGTGTTTGAAAGTGGCATTGAATATGAGCCCTGGTTTGATGGCTTGAGATGCATTGATGGAACCTGCCCCAAAATCAAATGGAGTAGCTTCAGTTAGTTCGTTTAATGATTCGGCTAGAATGGGGGAACCCAAATGATCGGTTCTATCCGCAGTTGTCATCATTGCAGATGTGATAGCATCTGGACCCCATTTAGGATGTCTTTGCTTGATCAAAGCAGCTATGCCAGCAATGTGTGGGGTAGCCATGCTTGTACCAGATATGAGTGCAAAATTTTGCCCTGTATCAAAGAATGAACTAATCTTCGGCATAAGTTCAATGGAATGATCCCGAAAAATAAATTGAAAGCCGGTCGTACCTTTGATGTATTTATCTCCATCACTGTCAGGACTCCATGCAGCCCAAATAGAGGAGCCAGGGGCCATGACATTTGGTTTAAGGACGTCAGCTGTCTGCATAAGTGCATTTTGCACATCAGGACCTCGAGAAGAGTAGGATGCCACAACTGGAGCTTGCCCCGTATAAATCGCTTGCCTTCCATCTAATATTCTTGCTTTTGCAGCAAATATTATTGCCTGTCCCCTCATGTCCCGGACAGTATTGGAATTGTAATACTCCCATAAAGCCTAAGAGAAAAACAGGCAATATTGAATGATTGTATGTACATCGCGAGGATGTGCACAAAGAATGAATACGGATTAACAATGAGTCCCGAAGAAAAGAATTCTATCCGTAGAGAATGTAACCTACCGACGAAGCTTGCATGTCATTGAGGATAATGGCAGGGATCTGCAGGGTCACCATCGTTCCTTTGATTACTGCAGAACCAAAATTTGGATCCAATGTAATTATAAAACCTGCTGCTCCTATTTGCTTCATGGTGTCTGCAACAGCTGCAATGCTCGCAGACTCATATTCATATTCGAATGTATAAGTGCAGATAATAAGCTTTCCGTAGGCCAAAGGTCGGATGAAAGGTTCTGGATTTTGACAGCTATCAATTGTGATGGTGGTAGCATTCCTCATACATACATCAGCTGCTGCAGCTACTTGGTAATTTATTTCTCCTTCTGTGGGAGCTGCAAAATTGAAGGTCAACTCAAAGAAACTATGAAAACAAGTGTAAAACGAGATTCTTATAACAAGGATTGAAGTATTTCGGATATAAATTACGTGAAATGCCAGATCCACTGTAGCTTTGTCCATTTCCGAGTAAGATGGTATTGTTATATCTGCGATCAGTGATGGATGCAGCAACACTAGTGATCCAAGGGCTAAAAGAAATGACTGAACTCGAAAAAGGGCCACCATTTCCAGCAGCTTGAACAACTAAAACACCGGCTTTGATAGCGAACAAGAGCTGCAATTCTAGTACATTGAGGAAAGCAGAATCCCCAGAAGGAACACTAGATGGACCAGCAGAGAGGCTAAGTATATCTACTCCATCTTCAACTGCCTAAATTATAAGAATTCATGTTAATGGTCTTTTAGAGATGGAGTGGCAATCATCTCATAAAGCAAATTTTAAAGAGAGAGTTTGCTGTATATTCGTGAACCTGATCAACTGCAGCCACAACATCTGACATGTACCCTCCAAAAGCATAAATAGCTTTATACACAGCAATCCTATTTGGATATGATGTTAACAAGCAGAACATTAAATGTTATATCTATCATTCACAAATTCCTTTCTATCAGTTACCTAGCTCCCGGAGCCATTCCACTTGCAGTACCATAAGCAAAGCCATTGACAATCACTGAAACATTGTTGATCCCTGCAGCTATTGATGCTGTATGGCTGGAAACATTTTTTTTTTTGTTCACATAAAGATAACAATTTGTCAGCTAGAACTACAACAGTTAAGTTATGAGTTGGTAAACAGTCAGAAATATGAAGTAAAGAAAATCAGCCAAAATCATTGTATGGACGAAACCTGCCTTCCATGGCCATCTGAGTCATACGGGGACGGGACGTCGCGAGTAGCGTTAAACTCACCGTTAGCCATTGCTCCACGTGCAAAATATTGAGCTCCTACTATCTTCCCATTGCATGCTGTTGAAGGGAACTGCTCCCCAGAAGTGCATTTCCCTTTAAACTTTGTGCTATTTAGAAACCTTGAAGAAGAACTTGTCATAAAACTGGGATGGTCAGGATTTATCCCCGTGTCAACGAAACCTATTACGACACCCTCACCGGAACCCTCTGCACCACCTAATCTTGGCCACACATGAGTTGAGATTCCAAGAAAATCAGGTGTATGCGTAGTAAGCTTCTTGATTTTGACATCTTTGTGGATCAACCGAACCCCGTTTGCATTTCGCAGGGTGCCGAGAACCTGAAAAAAGTCAAAGATCTTATCATTGTCATAATAGTAGACTAAAGCCATATCATCCACTCGAATGTACCTCTTCTGAAGTAACATGGACTGCAAAGCCATTGAGCAAATGAGTATAGCTGTAGAGTTTGGTATAGGATCCTTCTTGTAAGTGAGATTCCAAGAAAATGGAGTGACTATTACTGATTTTCTCTTTGTATACAATGTAATCATTGTCAACCCTACACATTGAAAAGTAATCTTTAATATATCGGTAAGCATAGGGAAGTTAATATATATATACACAATATACATAAAGATGTTTGCAGTGACACCTGTAGTATTTTTGTTTGTTTGACAGAGAGAAAGTAGGCTCATCCTCCATTAAAACCATGTAGACCTTAGCCTTTGCAAAAGCAAGGTTAATAACAGTAAAACATATGAGAAATGTAGCAAAGGAGGCCATGAACAAGGACCTATTGTTTCTGAAAGTAAATTATTTTCGGACAATGAAGAATTGCAAATTATTTTAAGAAGGATCATTGCAGTACATGTATTTTTCATTTTCAAACTACCTTTGATCATGCATGTGGACATTCTCTTTGGCACCAAGTCTAAACTGCATCTAGAAATCATGGTAAGAAGAAAAAAAAAATCAAAAGTTTAGACTTTAGAGTTTTTAAGTGAAGAAAAGTGGGGGAGAAAATGAAAATGGAGGGAGATATATTGGACCCCATTGAATTGAATTGAAACCACTGCCTTCCATGAAAGTGAAGTTGCTGAATGCTATACAAATTCATCAACTGAATATTCACTTATAAATCATTCTTCTTTGTAACTTTTGTAATCATATGAACTCATTCCTAACTACTTTTGACTTCAAAAATTGACAACTATGACCCAAGATATAAGCAAATATGGGTGCTTGTTTTTAATGATCTATCTATTCAAACTTAGGGTCAAGTTCCAATCTGTGGCATTAGCCTTTCAACAGTTTTCTTTCATTATCCAAATTGTGTATCGTTGACATGCATTCTACTCTGTTTTTATCTCCAAACTTTGTTCTATACCTAAACCTACCCTATGAAAGCGATTATATATGGAACATATTTTGATACAGGTACCGTAAATTTTAGTCTACACAAATCTATTAATTTTGGGGTCTATGAGTCTTCTATTAGATGCTTTCGTTTCAAACTTGAGCAATGTAACGGTTCATTTAATTATTTAATTAAAATAGGATTAACTACATAAATAGTACCCACCTATTTTTGCATTACTGTTTTGGTACCCACCTATTTTTTGGTAAAATGGTACATAATGTTACGTTTTATTTCTATTTTGGTACCCGTCGTTAAAAATTAACGGCATGCAGACAAAGAGAGAGAAAATAACACATGGCAGATTGCCACATCATTTTCTCTCTCCTAGTCAGCATGCCACGTCGACAAAAATCATAAAAAGCAAATGTGGTATGCTGACTAGGAGTGAGAAAATGATGTGGCAACCTGCCATGTGTAATTTTTTTCTCTCATTGTCAACATGTCACATGTGTTTTTCTCTCTCCTAGTCAGCATGCTGTTAATTTTTTAATGACGGGTACCAAAATAAAAATGAAACGTAACGTTAGGTAGCATTTTACCAAAAAATAGTAGGGGTATTAAAACAGTAACATGACAATAGGTGCGGTACTACTTATGTAGTTAACCCATTAAAATATCACCTGTGACATTTTGCTGCATTGAGAGAGTGTTCTTCGTAACATTAAGAAAATGGGTAATGATCCGAACTTTTTTAAATGCTTATTGAAATGGAAATGTTGTATGGAAGTTTTGAGAAGTCATTAGACGAACTGAGATACTTTTTCAGTGAAGTCAAGGTTCTTTTTGAGTTCCTTTATTAGCATATTTTCATATATTTTTTTTCAAACTCTTCGATTTTCTTGTGCATGGACTTTGGTTTAGTGGTGTTACGTAAAGTCTTTTCACTTGTTTGCAGGATTTGGTTGCCAAGAACAAGGTTGGTAAACTGCAACTGAATAACTTCAATGAAAAAAAGTTTCCTTCTAAGGATCAAAGCTGCAAATTTCCAGAAATAGATATTTGAAACTTAACCCGTCTATTCATTATGGACGACAACTATCTTCTTTGGCAAAATCATGGTCCAGGAAACACCATCTGTGAATACTTGTATTATTTTTAGCTAGTCCAGGTTCATTTGATGCTGGATTATGATCTCAGCTTTGTATCATTATATTATTTTTCTTTTATGTGCCTTTTTGTGAAAATTCTTTCCTTTGTGGTATTTTACAGGAGCTTGAAAAGCATTTAGAAAGCTGATAATATGATGCTACAGGAAGTGGGGTGGAAATTTTGATATCATGCTATTGGAAAGGGTGTTTGTGTTTTGAAAGTTTGTGTAAATTTTTAAGTTTTCTTTTTAGGATTATGGAATTTGTATTTTTAAAGTTTTTTGGGTTTGATAATTCAGATCTTAAACCCTATGTTGGGATTATATAATTCAACTTTTATTAGGTATGGGTTTTGTTTATAAAATTAAATGATTTGAAACAAAAGAAAAAAAACGGGTATCTGTTACCTAATTTTTCGGGTACCCCGCTAAAGTGGGCTGGGTCACAGGCCGACATATGCAATACTTGGATCAACCGGGTACTCAATTTTTTGGGTACCCAAAAATCGAGTACCCGACAATGAACACTCCTAATAAAGACTAATGTTGGATGTCCCACAAGCTATGTAGTGGGATATGATTGATCACGATAGCATTTTTCTCTCCTACATAATAGGAGCAATATTAATACGAGAATAGGATGGGTGGAACTAATAGTTTTGGACAAGAAATTGAAGCTATTTTTGAAGGCTAGAAAATCAGTTGATTTACGACAACTTTTTCCGATGAGATGCACACATTTTTAATTGGGATAATTTTCTACAGTTATTTGAATTTGATTTTGTCTTTTTAATTAGGATAATATTTTTATCTCTTTTAATTAGGATAATTTTATTATCTATTTTAATTAGGAACAAATAAGGGTCAATTTTGGATTAAATAAAAACTTTAGGGATTAAAATGAACAAAAATAAAATTATATTAAAAATATTAGACTAGATTATAAAAATTAGAAACAAATAAGGGTCAATTTCGGATTAACTAAAAAATTTAAGGGACTAAACTTAATAAAAATAAAACTATATTAAAAATCAGACTAGATTATAAAAATTTAAAATAAATACGGGTCAATTTCGGATTAACTAAAAACTTTATGACTAAACTTAACAAAAATAAAACTATAAAATATTGGTCTAGATTATAAAAATTAGAAATAAATAGGGGTCAATTTTGGATTAACTAAAAACTTTAGGGACTAAACTAAATAGAAATAAAATTATATTAAACGAATCAAACTAGATTCTAAAAACTAAAAATAAATAGGGGTCAATTTTGGGTCAAACAAAAACTTTAGGGACTAAAATGAACAAAAAATAAAACTATATTAAAAATATTGAACTAGATTATAAAAATTAGAAACAAATATGGGTTAATTTTGAATAAATAAAAAATTAAGGACTAAACTAAACTAAAATTATATTAATCTCAATTACAGTTTAAGATATATATTATTTGTGTTAAAATGTTATTGGATCTCAACTTGGTCTAGTGGTTATGCATTTGCCTTTCTGTTCTTAAGACGGGTTCAAATCCCCTAAGATGCAAAACTCTATATTTTTTCCTTCGATATTCGAGAGTATTTAGACAAAAGTATTAGTCCTGAAAAATGGGCTCGAGCAAAAAATTAGATTTTTTTAATATATGGGTTGGACATGAGCTTCAGTAACACCCTGATCCCGATCCGAAGTGCTACATTCGGGTCACCCAAACTCGACCCAACAAAAATTTTAATTTAAAATTTTAGATTTAGTCATTTTCAAAAACATCAAATCATCTACAATTTTATATAATTAAATAAGCATTTTAAATAAGTTACAAAACAATAGCTCCAAGTTTAAAATATTATATATCAAAATAGTAAAGCAAATAGAGTTCACAAACTCAACATTTGTAAGGTCCTATGAATACATAAGCCCAATTCTAAATAATAAGCATTGTACTCTGAAGCGATGCGATGCTGGGAAATCATTTCTTGATGTGCTTTTCGACCACGATCAACCTACTAACTTGCGAACAGAAACAACGATTCCAAACGTTGAGCTTACAAAGTTTAGTGGTACATTTTTACTCTACCACAATTCGTGATTATCATAAAATAAGCATGCGAGATAAATACAGTTTAGAGAGCATAGATAAGGCTTCACTATCTATGAGTCATCACCTAGTTCATGCGAGCTAGAATTTTTAGATTACCTATATCAAGGCATCATTAAAACTACAAGAAGTCTTACATGATCCACGATGCTTCACAATACTCGAGGTCACTCATCCCATCAAGATTAATACATTCATAAGCTATCATACATGACACACAATGCTCAACCATGCCCGTGATCTCATCAAATCATCAAGGCTAAAGCACACAAAGTTGAACCACAAACCTAGTGTAAGACCTGGGGCCACACAACATTAGAAACGTAAGCTTTAAACTCTTCAATACCTGAGTGAGACTCAAGGCCACACAATGTCGGGAACATACACTCTATACTCGGAATCCCCCCTCAAGTACCTTCAAATGCGACCCGGTGTCACATAGCGTCAAGAACGTACATTCGGCATCTCTCACTGGGGTGAGCGTTCGATCGAGTCAAGTCAAAAAGTTGAGTTATTAGAGTTGATTGTTAATATTTCACAACTCAAACTTTATTTGAAATTTTTTCGATTTGAGTCGAGTTTATGAAATCCGAGCCGAGTCAAGTTTTCGAGTTCCTATACAAATTTAATTATAATTATTTATCATGTTATAGTACGATTTGATTATAATTTAAACGACTTTCTCTAATCATATAAGATATGCATATATATTTTTTCATATTTATATTTTTCACCTGTGGCATATATTTCTTCATTTTTTTATATTGGTATATATATCAGGAAAATTCAGGAATGTAATATCCCAAATTTTGGCTAGTGACTAAATTGTAAATTTTGAAAGTTTAGGGGGTTAAAGTATAAACCTTGGAAAAGTTTGGTGACTAAAGTGTAAATTTCTCCAACAAGTAATTTTATTCAGTAGAAGAGTGAATCGGGTCGAAATAAGTACATTGATATCGTTTTTAAGAATTAAGATGCAGGAAAAGGTACCAAATTTGGATCGTCTGAAATTGTTAAGCGTGCTCAGGCCAGGGAAATACAAAGATGGGTGACCTTTGGGAAGGCCCATAAAAGTGTTTTTGATCGATATTTTTGACTCAGTAGAAGTAGAAAATATTTGTATGGATTTCAAATAAAGGATTTCTACAATAAACCTTATGCTATGAAGATTTTTAATAATTATCGGAATAGTAGACTGAGTTAAGAAAATTTAGTCTAAGTCCTTATGAAAGGAAATTTTTAAGGTTGAAAAGTATCATGTGATAGATAGTGTGTTGTATTGGTTACTTTCAAAGTTGGTAAAAATCTGAAGAAAATTGAAATAAGAATTGAAGTTTAGTGACCAAAATGAAAATTTTGAAAGTTTTGTGGCCAAAGTATAAACTTTAGGAAAGTTTAGGGACCAAAGTGTAATTTCCAAAGTTATGTAATTTAACCTCGTAAATGAATAGTTCACCCCAAGAGTGATACTTTCGTGTTATCCGGATTTTTACGAAGCTTATATTAATGGTTATAAAGTTTTAAAGTTCGTAGGAAGAAAATTTGGAAATCGTATTAAGTGAAATTCAAATATTTGGATTGAATAAATGCCATAAATAAAAATATAATATATTTTGGGACATGGCCGGTTGGATAGGAACCAATTTGGTTCAATTTTAATGGAATGACAATATTCAAGACTTGTTGTAAATAAAGACTAGTTGGAGGGCAAATTGGACATTTTCCATGGATGTCATTTTTGAAATATTTTGAAACTTTAAGGGCAATTTTGAAAGGCCAATTACACATGGATTTGATCTTGGCCATTAAGTTTTGATAAGATTAAATCTTGGTCATTCGATGAAAAGGGCATTTTAGTAATTTCACTATTTAAATGAATTTAAAATTCATTTATACAAGACAAGTGGCCAAATTGGATGAAAATAAAAAGATGAAGACTATTCTTCATCTTCAAATTTCGAAATATGAGGGGGAGAAAGAAAGAAAAATGGAGAAAAATTTTCCAAGTTCGATTCAAGCCCCGAAACTCGATTTTCAGGTAATCTTTCGAACTACAAAGTTTTTCTACTCATCAAGCTCTATCTTTTGGTGTAAATGATTTGTGGAAAACATGCTTGATTGATGAGAGTTTTGTATGAGAAGAAATTAGGATTTATGGACTCAATTGGGGGTTTTGAGATTTTATGATTCCATGTTGAAATTCAAGTTGAAATCAAGCTTTTGTGATGTTAAAATCATGTTATTGAGTTGGGATTTAAACTCTACATGTTTTGATTATTATGAAGATGATTATGGTTTATGGATTCAAGTTTGATTTAGGGTTTGTGATGTTGGATAAATGATCTAGTAAGCTTGATTTGTTGTTTGGAAGCAAAACCCTAATTTAAATGTTTAGGGACCAATTCAGCAAGTTTAAAAGTTGAAGGGCTAAATCTGATTTTTATGGAATTGGTGTTTATTTATGTTATTAGGGATGTTGAAGATATGAAATTGAAGTTAGAATGCAAAAACGATGTTAAATCGAGTTAGTGACCATTTTGAAAAATTGTCAAAGTTAAGTGACCAATTCATAAATGAGGTTTTAGAGAAGGATTAAATCTGATTTTTAGTTATAATGATGGAATTAAGATAGTAATGTTGATTTGAGGACTAAATTGCAAAGTTAAGAAGCTAGAATCCTTATCTTTGCATTTTAGTGGCTATTTCGGTTAAGAAGGAAAATTAAGGTAAACTATTGTGAATAATTATTTGATGAAGAAGGTGATAAGTTGATGATTTAAAGTAAATAATGGGACTAAATTGACAAATAGAAAAGTAAGGAGAAATTAGTATAAAGTTTAAAATTATTTATGAAACTGTCTAAAAACTGGATTTGGCAGTAACTTTGGAAATTCACCATAAATTCCAAAAAAATGTTTAGAAGGTAAATTTTATACCGATATAAAGATGTGTTCGTCTAGTTTCGTGTCCAACAAACGGAAACGGATTTCGAGTTCCGAGCAAAAAGATATGAATTTTTAAGTGATGAAAGGTCAGAAAAACAGTTTAGCAGTCTGCTTCGAATTTAGTCTTGGAAGTTGACTTTGAAAATTCACCATAAATCGTACAAGTTGAATTTGAGCTATTAATTTATATGGTTGAAGAGCTTATTAAATATAGATTATTTCAGAACAAGCGGAATCGAATTTTGAGTTGTATATTATTTTATAGAAATATTTTTTTGAAGGTTGTACAAAGCTGCTTGAAAATGAAAATTTAGATATTTTGTATCTAATGTTGGTTATCAAGTTCAGAAGAATTATTTGAAGCTCAAAATGGTTATTAAGAACGAAAATGAGGTTTTAACAGTATAAGGAAGAAAGGAAATTTATGGAGAATTTTTATGTTGAATGATTAAATCGCTTAATTGAAATATTGTTAGAAGTGAATCTAACAAATGTTTATTTATATTCATGTGATAAAAGAAGTTGGATCCGAATCAAAAGAAGATTCGAGGTACTATAAAAGGAAAGGATCAATAAAGCTTAGTGAGGCATATTAATAAATGGCCCAGGTGAGTGCATTTCTAAATGTGTGCATTACATTGAAATTGGTATTGCATTTCTTTATAATACATGATATGATACAATGCTCGACATGGCAAGCTTGATGGAATACCAGGTATGAATTATTGTTTGCATAAATGATGATGCATTATGCATAATGGCAATGTATGTCTATACAAGAAATATGGACAATAACAAGATTAAAATAAAACAAGATACACCTTGGGGATCCAAGCCCATAGTGCAAAATGCACTAACGAGGTGTTTTAATATAAGGAGCAAAGAACGTCCTTATATGAGGAGCAAAGAGCGTCCTTCCGAGTACGTACTCTACAAAGCACTACGGTGCAGATAGGCTATGGGGTTTCCATGGGCCTCTAGCCAGACACGATGATAACAATAACAAGATGATTACATGGTAGATCACGAGCATGCAAATGACTGTGTGACGATACATGATTCATATGACAGAGATGGTACATGATACATATGTTACAAGAAACATGATATAGATGCTACATGATATATGATACAGATGTTACATGATTTCATGATACTTGAAAAATAAGTTACATGTTACATGTCTGAGAAGTACATGACATACGAGATAGAAATGTTATTGATATATATATAGAATGTTACATGATACATGATAGAAATATTACATGCTATATGATAAAACACATGTTACGTAAATGAATACATGATGAAAGCATGTCTATGATAGAGAATATATTATGCAATGATAATATGATTTATATGATAGCTATGATACATGATACATGTACATTGTGATATACTTGCCTTGTCGTAGAGAAATATGAAATGCATTCTTATATGAAGTATTATATAACATCATTTCATGTGTAAATAAATAAGTTTAATTGCCTCACTAAGTTCGTACTTAGCGTGTGTTTGTTTCACACGTAGATTAAGATGGAGGATTTGAAGAGGAGTCGAGCATGCTGATCAAGCTTCAATATGCAAAACATCAGTAAGATATTCTAGCTTATGATAATCTCTAGTGGGCATGTAATTATTTAATTGCTAGTAGAGTATGATGCATTAAATTAGACTAAATGATAGATAAGTAATCAGTTTTGATGATGAATCGTATATGTATAAAGAAAAATAAGGCATTAGCATTGTAACAGAATAAAGCTAAGGTAGAAAGGATAATTACTTTGCTAATAAGAATAATCGGTAATCGCGTAAAGATTTTAAAGTCAAGAAAGGGCCTAGATAGCGAATCTAGTTTTCACCCTGAATTGAACTGTTGTTTTTAATAATTGCCAAATATGTTTTAAAATAATTAATTCAGGGTTGAAACTAGCTAACTGCACATAGGTTGTGTTTTTAAGAAAACCGAGAAAGGGTTAGATTTACAAACTAAAATTTGTAAATACTTGTAAAAATAAATTTATAAGTCGAGATTTCTTTAAACGACTTCGTAACATCTTTAATGTATATTCGACTTATGAGTATACGTTAAGGGTGTTACAAGGAACTCGACTCAAAATAAAAAATCAATTCACTAATTACTACAAATTTCAAGTTATTCGAATTTTCATTTTACAACTTAAACTTTATTTGAAATATTTTTGAGTCGAGTCAAGTTTATGAAATTTTGAATCGAGTCAAGACGAGTCGAGTTTTTCTACCTTGAGTCGAGTCAAAAAAATTGGTTTTTTTAGTCGAGTTGAGTTTTTGTTACACCTATCTCTGACCATAGTGTTGCAACACTCTCATTGGGTATCCAGATCCCATCAATCAAATGACTCAACCAATCAAATGCCTACTCAGGATACAAACAACGTGATTCCAAAGATCTCCATATTGTTGCTAATCGTCATTACATCATTTATTTTACATTATCGTGTTATTAATACATTATGGAGAAGTATATAATTAATCTTATTAATTGTCTCAATTAGTCCATATTATCTCATTAATCAAGGTGACTAGCCAACAAGTGCCCACATGGCAACACACATCAATATAGCATCAATCGACCCTACAGTTGCTAGCAATTTACGAGTCACCCATTTCAATTACCAAATTCTTACATATTATGCTCGTAAATAAGGGTAAATTTTAGGTTTCTCAGTTTTACAATCTTTTACCATATTAGAAGCCCACTAGACCACCGTCCTTAAATTATCAGCCCTTTGAACTCAAATTCACATTTTCAAGCAGATTGCCCAGTGGGTACCGGTACTAGACCTCGTGTACCGGTATGGCATCCTGAGTATCGGTACTCACAGTGTACCGAAATAAAATTAGCTCACTGGAATTTTAATAAAATTGTGATTATCAGTACAGTTCGACCCGTACCAATACAGCTTGCAATCGCGTATTGGTACACCCCTCACAGTTCATGTGTTTTCAACTCAAAACATAAGGTACCGATACGGGCTCCCTGTGTACTAGTACCGAAGCCTAAAAATGGCTTTCTAAGCTCGGGAAATTGCTGCCTAATCCCCCCAAATCGTAACCCCTAACCCCTTAACTCGATCTTACATCTTATGGAAGTTAGTAGGGTGGTTTGCTACCATTTTTTCATGTTGTTAACAACAAATCTGAGTTTACCATTTTAGAGTCTCAACCTTCCCCAAAATGCACCAACAATCATAAACACCAAATCTAGCAATTCTAACCATAAAATCAAGTAAGAAAATTAATTTATGATCTTCAAGAAAAGTAGGAGTCAGTGATGTACTAATCTTTTAGCAAAAATCCCAGATTTGCTTCACTCACTCACTTTTCTCAAGCTTTCCCCTTTGCCTCAAGCTTGAAGAAGCTCTTCAACCCTTTCCACATGCCACACAAATATGATATTTGAACTAAGGCTTAGACTAACATTAAGAAGAAGATTAACTACAAAAATACACCCTTTAAATCAAAGGAAAAGCTCTAAAAGCTTAACCCTCCCAAAAACCTATTGATAAAAATTTTACCTTTTTGTCACATGGGTATACTTTTCATGAAGCTCTTGCAATGAAGATTATGGATCCACAAATCTTAAATCTTGTATGATGACTAGGGAAAGAAAACTTAAAATTTTAAAAACTAGAACAAAACTTGAAGAGAGAGATATAGATGTGCACGGGAAAAGAGAAAGACGAAGAAGATGATATCACTATGCTTTCCCCCAAACCCACGTAAGGGGATTGGGCAGCTTTTATTTTCAAAAAGGGTAAATAGCATCATAAATCCTCCACTTCTTACTCCTATTATAAAAAGGTCGCTACTCAAGCTCAAATAACCAATTTCTTGTCCAATAAAGTCTAAATTTGGCTCAATGGGTCCAATGGCCCAAACCAACACGCGGGTCCATAGCCCGAGTCATCACCCAATCGCTGACTCAGAAATTCGGTTCGTTACAGCTTCAACATTCAAGAGCTAATCCTGACCCTTTCTAATTTTCTAATATATTGTAGTATTCCCTCCGTCCAAGTTCTTGTGTCACATGTTAACTTTTCACAGAGTTTTAAGAAGAAAAAAACTATGTAGTGTAAAATAATTTAAATGACAAGTTTTCCCTTAGAAAGTTAACTTTTGTTTTACTTGAAAACTAAAAAAGATAGAAAAATAAATTTGTGTTAAAAAAGTTGGTTGAGGCTTTCAAATTGACAATTTGAGTGAGACAATTTTAAAACACAAAAGTGATAATTTAATTGGGACAAAAGGAGTATTATTTTAGTTTTATATATTATATAATTTATATCACATAAAAATTTAAACTATACTATTATAATATAAACATAAAAATATATTAAGTTGTACATGTACAAAAGATTAAAAAGTTTAATAAAAAATATTAAAATATTAAAATTTATTTTTTAAAATAGAATAAATATTTTAAAAATAAAATAACAACATAGGCAGTCCGAAAATGAGTTTGGTTAATAATTTCCAAATATGAACAATTTTGGACCAAACTTTAAACCTATATTTCGGATAAACTAGACTTAAATAAATACAAAATAAATTAATTTGATACATTAATTCGACCAAAATCTAATCCAACACATTAAATCATTCTAATTTAATTTGTTCGGTTAACTTTGTCAGAATTCAAAATCTTAAATAAGGCGTTATTTTTTGTTGTGTTCGGAGAGTCAAACTAACTTTTTCACCTAAATTTTTTTAAAAGCAACCAAAAACACTTAAAAGTTTGATTTGCCCACCATTATAACCCCAAACTTTAATTTGCCACGAACTGAATTTTTTTAACTTTTGTAAAATTTTAGTTTACTTATAGCAGAAAAAAAACGAGGCTTAAGAGTTTGTTTGCCGTTGCTTTTTCAACATGCGTTCACTACGCAAACGAAAAAGCAACGGTAAACACACCAAGTTTAATCTCCAACGTACGTTTGCCCACTTTTATCAGCCCTTCAAACGGGCGTTTATAAAGACTAAATTTTTTAACTTTTCAGAACAGACATTCACCACCCAAAATTAACTTCCAACCTCAACTGCAAACTAAGCTTAATGTCTAAACGCGAAATGTAATTTTTTTATCACTTATTTAAAGAGGGGAATGGAAAATTCGAAATGTATGAATTCAATCAGTCGCGTTAAATGCAGGTAGCGTCCGGATCCCATTTGTTGTTGCCCTCCTTTTAACTGTTTCTCCAAGTCCAATCTCCAAACACACCAAACCTTTTCTTCTTGTTTCCGACTTCACTGCTCTGCTTTTTATTTTCAACAAAACCAAAACCAGAAAACTGAAAATTCGTCATTTTTATTATTATTAAAAGAAAAAAACAACACCACCACCAAACTATAAAAGCAACGTAAAATTGGATCTCAACCCTTGGATAAATCCGTCAATAATTCCTTCCTTCACAAACCCTTTTTGTTTCCTATATAATCCCATTCTCTTGCAAGCGTTACAAATTGGACATTCGAGCTGTCTATTTTCTACTCGGTTCTTTTAAGTGAAGGATTTCGATTTTCCGGCCGGTAAGTTTTTGAATTTGCTGTTTTTTTTTTCTTTTTCAAAGAATTTCCCTTTTCTAGAATTTTAGTTCTTTTTATATTTGTTTTTTTTTATTTTCTTGAATAATTTTAGACTTGCTGAGATCTTTTGATTTAGCTCGCATCTTTTTTCTTATTTGTTTCTAATATTTCTTTTTATTTTAAAGCCAATTATTCGATTTCTAATAAATGTTGTGGACGAATATGCAGGCTTGAAATGCTTGTCGCAGAAAGAGCATAGTGAAGTCTAGCAACTTCCTTTTCTTTCAGTTTTCTTTCTCCTTTTCAAAGGAAAAAGAAAAAGGATTTTCCCGGAAAATGGGTTGCTTTCAATCTAAAGCAACGAGGCAACACCCCGGGCATGAAGACCCTGTTACTCTTGCTTCACAAACTGCTTGTAAGTTTGAAAACTATTACAACTTTATATTCATTGCTTGTGCCCAATTTTCGGATTGGTTCTATGGGGGTGAAACAACAATGTTTGCATGGAGAAATTGTCCAAATTTGACTACTTGGTTCCTTTCCCTTTGTATCTGCAGTTAGTGTTAGTGAAGTTGAAGCACTCTTTGAGCTATTCAAGAGCATCAGCAGTTCTGTGGTTGATGATGGATTGATTAGCAAGGTACTGTTCTTTTCTTCCTCTGTAATAACATGCATTTTTTACTTTTCTTTATGTGGTTTCGAATAAGGAGTATTGCATGTGATGCCATTTGAGACAACTTTTAACCGGTGAGGCGCTTTTTGTGGACAAAATCATGAGGTCTGATCGAACAAAGCGAACAAAATGTATGTTGGTATAGACATAGGACAATATCTTGCTAGGTGGTATAGACTAAGACACTATGTGTGGCTTTGAGTTGTTTTTGCATGGCTCTCTGGACTTTGCCTTTTACATCTCCTTTTAAGTTCCATTATTTATTTTCCTCCCTCCCACCTTTTACTGTTGGGGGATTTTTTTTCTTACATTGTTCCTTTTCTGCGAATTCGAACATCTGTGTGCACGAGTTAATGCTCATCCAACTTATCTGTTGTATATGTATACATTATTGCAGGAAGAATTTCAGTTAGCGTTGTTTAAGAATAGGAAGAAGGAAAACATTTTTGCAAGTCGGGTAAAGTATTTTTCATTTGCTTTATCTAAATTCTATTTGTTGGGTATGTTCCTTTATATTTATCCAACCTTCTTATTAAATGCAGATTTTCGATTTATTCGACGCCAAGAAGAAGGGACTCATTGATTTTGGGGACTTTGTTCGAGCACTCAATTTCTTCCATCCTAATGCCTCACGGGAGGATAAAATAAATTGTAAGTAAACAGTTGATATAATTATCTTGAATTGCACAATTTGTTTAATATTCCATCTCACTTTTAACTTTTGGTTTTACATTACAGTTACATTTAAACTTTATGACATGGATGGAACTGGTTTTATCGAGCGTCATGAGGCATGTTGGGAGTTACTTTTCGATTCAGTCGCTTTATTTTGAGTGGAACCGATTTTAAAGACTCTGCAGATCATCCATATCTATGTTTCGATTCAGTTTCATTTTTTATACAAGCATGCTTTTCGTGATTTTGGCAGGTCAAGCAAATGCTGATTGCTCTTTTATGTGAATCCGAAATGAAGTTAACTGATGAAACCATTGAGACAATACTTGATAAGGTGAGAGCCTAATATTTCTGATTGCTTGGAATTATCATGCTATCTACAATCTACATGTAATATGAGAACATCAGGCCTTTTTTGGTGAACTGGAATATTTCAGCACTCTTTCTCAATATTTGAATCTAAACTTTTTGGCTGTATTTTACAAACAGACATTCTTGGATGCCGATATCAATCAGGATGGGAAAATAGATATATCAGAATGGCAAAACTTCGTGTCCCGTAATCCGTCGTCGTTGAAAATCATGACCCTCCCATACCTGAGGTATGTGTTACACTGTTACCAATGTTGCAACTCATTTTTACTTATATTTCCCTCGCATAGAAGCTCATCCGTGATGTAACTGTAATCATGCAGGGACATAACAACAACGTTTCCGAGCTTTGTTTTTAATTCTGAAGTAGACGAGGTTGCCACATGATTCTGATTTTTGAAGGGAGTATGTGTTGGTTCAAGTGTTGAGTTGTACTTGAAGGAATGTTTCTTTTTTTGGGTATATAGTTTGTTGAGATTGAGCGTCTTTATGTTAAGAAAGTATGACTAGATTTTGTTGTGAGGCTAAAGCCATCAAGTGTGTAAAGGGTAGTAGCTAAATAGTTGATTGTACAGCCATTCTAATTAATGTTATACACATCGAATAAATGTTATTAGAATTAACTTTTATAAAGTAAATATCAGATTATAATTGAAAAAAAAATTTAAATAAGACTTGCATTTAATGACAATTAAAGCATAATAAAAGCTGAATTAAAAAAAAATCCATACATGTATGATATTTTATACATGAAAAAAAATTTGATACACAACCGATGTAAATTAAAGTTCATGTGTTTGTAAAATTTAAGAGTTAGGGGTTTTATTTAGACTTAAAGTTTAGGTGTTAAGTTGTAGGGTTTAGAATTTAATATTTAAGGTTAGAGTTTAAGGTTTAAACTTTAGATTTTAGGTTTTAAAGAAGGATTGCGTAAAAAAAATATAACCCTCTATGCGATAACATATTTTTAACAAGAAATTTAAATTCCATTAAAATAAAAATAAGAAAATGTAGAACAAAATTCACCAAAAACATGAGGAGAAATTTGACAATTATGCTCACTAATACAAAAAAAAACATGAAAATTCAAAAGGCCTAAAAAGAAAAGAAAACATGAAAATTCAAAAGGCCCAGAAAGAAAGAAAAAAAAACTTTTCTTTGTTTATGTCCATCATTTATAAATATTTAATTATTAAATTTTATTGTCTCTATTTAACTAGATGCTTTAGTACTGATGTAAGAAATATTATCAAAAAATTCAATCTTGCATACTACTTCGCTAATAGTTATAAAAACATACATAAATTGTTACAAAATAAGATCTAATCATACAAAGTTAATTTTTTGATGAGGGATATACCTCATGGTCATTGGTCAATACATGTACGTTAAACTATCATAAAAATAGACAAAAATTATATCATAAAATAAAAAATTCATGCCATAAAATATAGAAAAATCTTGCCACAAAGGTAGACTTTCCTTTAAAATAAAATATATACTTACTGGGAATAAAAATACATAAAAATAAAAATAAAGAAAATAAAAAATCAACAACGATTAATAACCAACATAATATTGATATTACCGTGGATTGCAATGAAACATAATATAAATCAAATAAGGAATAAATAGGCTATTTTATTCAAATATCTTACTTTTTTTTAATATAAATCATGCTTTAATAGTGATGCAGGATATATTATTAAAAAAATAAATCTTCCATACTACTTCGCTAATAGTTATGAAAATATACATAAACTGTCACAAAATAAGATTTAATCATACAATACAATTAATTTTTTTGATGAGGGATATACGCCGTGATCAATAAATGAACGTCAAACTATCATAAAAGTAAAAAAAAAATATTTCATAAAATAAAAAATAGTGCCATAAAATATAAAAAAATTGTGCTACAAAAATAGACGTTCCTCTAAAATAAAATATATACTTACTAGGAATAAAAATACATAAAAATAAAAATAAAGTAAATAAAAAATCAACAATGATTAATAATCAACATAAGATTGATATTACCGTGGATAGTCTAGGGTGTACATTTTGGATATTTGATATGATTTGATCCGAAATATTAGATATTTGAAATTTTTAGATAAGTAATTTATCGATCCGTATACGATCCGAAAAAATTAGATACTCAATTTTTGGATATTCAAAATTTCGGATTGAATATTTGAATTTATGACTTGATTTAATTATTTTTTTAATTTGGCGGTCTTATCCATGAGAATTTTAGGTTTTCGAATATAACAATCAACAAATTATTGAATATATCAAGATTTGTATCCATGAAAATTTCAATTTTTCATATATAACAAGTAAAAATATTGAATATAACAAGATTCATATATATAAAAAAAATTGAATTTTCAAATATCGGATTATCGGATATCCGATCCGAATGTAAAATAACTATTCGTATCTGATCCAAAATTTTTGGATATCCAATCCGAATTATCCAAAAAAAAGACGGATTAGATATCCAAAATTTTAAATCGGATCAACGGATAAATGAATCAAATCAGATTTTTTTAAACACCCTAGTGAATAGCAATAAAACATAATATGAATCAAATAAGGAACAAATACGCTATTTTACTCAAATATCCCACTTTTTAATATTATTTACCTTTCTACACACAAATAAAATTATTTTCGATTTTAATATTTTTATTAAAAAATTCTTAAAACTCGTCATGATGATATGACAAGTTTCATAGTTTTTTTTTTATGTGTTTTTATAAATATTTGTTATCAATTCTAATCTAAAAAATGAAAACTCATGAGACTCGTCTTACAAAATTGTTAAATCTAAAAATAATTTAAAAATTAAATGTCAGCATGTAAATAATATTAAGAAAATGAGATATTTGCTTAAAAACGCGGTACGGATATGTAGTGTGGGGGCGAGGAAGGATGGCCTTTTCTGACTTCCACAAAGTTTGTTCATTTTCCTTTGGAGTGTAGGTTTCTAGAGTTATTATGATTCAATTTTTGTCACTGACCTATTAATGCCAGTAAACAATGCCCCGGAATTCTTGCTCATCGACTCCCAAACCCAGTAGCACGGGTGATTGAGACTGGCTTATTATAAGGCTAAAATAATGTAGATTTATACAAATTTTTATTAAATTAATAAGGATTTGTGTAATTATATAGATTTTTATAATCTACACAAATTCTTACTTGAATAAAAAGAATTTCGATTATAATATAAAAATTTATATAGTTACACAAATTCTTACCCAAGACAAAAGCTACACAAATTATTACTAAGTTAATAAGAATTTATGTAATTACACAAATTCTTACAATAATTAGTAAAAATTTATATAATTACCTAAATTATTACCCATTTTATACAAAATTTTTACAAAATAATAAAAATTTATATAGCCGTCCCATTTTAACTTCACCCTATAATTTCCCCTATAGTACACCAAACTGTCATAGCTTGGTCTTGTCCTTGTCACCAATAAACACCAACAATCATTCCACCCTATATCAATCATTCCACCCTTTTATCATAGCTTGGTCCTGTCTTTACCACCAATAAAAACACCAACAATCATTCCACCCTTTATGAACCATTCAGTTGCTATTTATCAACTAAAAAATATTAGGAAAACTAGACTAATAGTAACTAAATAATGTAAACTAACATCATATTCTACTAAATTATTGATACTAATTCGTTTTTATCATCAAATTTTTAAATAATCAAATTTTAACACTAAATTTTAATTTTTAACTTGTTTATATCATTCTATCATTAAATTTTTAACTGCACGATAATATAATTAATAGTGGCTGACGTGGATGCCGAACCAAAACAACGACGTTTTGTATGATAAAAAAGATGTTATACCTGGAGTGATTTGAGCCCAAGTTATAAGGGAAGTAAGGGAAAGACAAAACCTCTAAACCAATTTGAGATTTAGTAATATATTAACATAAATAATATATATGTCAAATTGTATTTGAGATTAATATAGTTTGTGTTAATTAACCTATTCATACATGAACTATATCAAATTCTCACTTTTATACGTAATGTTTTAAAATTCTCGGTCTCATACACGAGGTATTTTGCCGTTAACGAGTTTTCCCACTTCCGTCACGGTTTTCAAAAAAAATACCATTTATTTAAAGGCATAATAGCTGAATTAGTCCTTCAAGGTTTTATTATTTTTCAATGTTAACCTTAAAAGTATTATTTTTCAATTTCAACCACAAAAGTTTAAAAATACTAAACCTTAAATGTAAATCCTAAATCCTAAACCTTAATCCTAAAGTTTTAAAAAATTAAACCATAAACCTTAAACCCTAAATCTTAAAATCTAAAACAAGAAACCCTAACCTTTTTCCAATTGCCACCTTTGGTCACCCATCAGCTAGTAGTTACTGTAACACCCATTTCCTGTATCCATCACTGAATACGAGTCAGAGATATCAAAAAACATTTGTAAAACCATCTACATTTATAATTCGGTAAAAAAATTTCTTTAAAAATATTACAATATATTTAGTTTTTATTTACAAATCTAGTTAATCGCGTAAAGTTTAAAAATAATATTTTCATCTTCAAATCGAGTTTAATTTCAGGCAGCAACTTATCAATTTAATTTGACTTTATATAATTAGTGAAACTGCCTAAAAACTGCCTGATTTAAAATTCATCCAGATACCAAATAAAATACAAATTCTATTAGAGCAGACATATCATTTTAATATACATGCCAACTAGTAAATATTAAACAGTGTCAAAAGATATCTTACTGATACTAATGTACCTGTTATTGATTGATGATGTCTGTTTATACTCCTTACTCTAACCATTTCTTTTTTCCTACGTGTGAAACAATCACATGTTAAATAATTACTTAGTGAGGCAATAATTCATAGTCAAATGCAATTTGACATAAACATCAATGTAAATAATTAATAATGCCTATGATCATTGTACCATGTCATGCTCGTTAACATAAATAAATATGTAACAACATATATGAATATCAAAGTGATAAGATTAGATTTTACCAATTACCGTTGCCATTTCCATCTGTAAGCTTTCAATGCTTACTAATATCTTTTTCATTTCTATCTGCACGCTTCCAAGATTATCATTATGTTTCTTTGATTCATTTCAATTTACTTAGCCCAAGGTATCAAATTAAAAGATTCTATGTACACGAGTCATCCCCCTATACTTACTTGAGTATAGTGTATTATTGCACTCTACCAGGAGTGCTTAGCACCGAAGTGCTTCGGTATACTTACCGGAGTATACCATTAATGAAATTTGCACTTTACCTGAAGTGCTTAGAATAAATTTGCACTTTACGATGTGCTTAGAATATTTATACAGCTGTTTATGACTCTATGGATATCCAACTATACCTTCAAATCTATATATCATACATTGGGCTTTATATCATCAATCTATTTCATCAATGGCAACATATATCAATATATATATAAGTTCATACCCGAAATAACATTTCAATTTCATCAACGTAAGTAATCAAATGATCAATGCATTTTATTTCTCAAATCTTGACATATTCATAATATATCAATCATATATTCAATGACATAAATATCAATGTAATATGCATGCAATTGCACTCACATGGGCCATTTATTTGTATGCCTCACTAATTCCTCTTTAATCTTTTTCTTCATTACACCACTATCCTCTCTTGATTCAAACTTGAACTTCATAAATCAAATAAATGAAATATCTGTTAGATCCCAATCTAACAATATCTTAGACATATTGTCTAACATAATCATTCGAATATAAAATTTTCCAAATGTTTTCCTTTCTTCCTTGTATTGTTCAAAAACTCATTATGGTCTTTAGTGACCAATTTGAACTTCCATTAACCCCTTTCAAGCTTACTAATCAACCTTAGATACAAAGTGTATCAATTCTCATTTTTTGGCAGTTTCCACTACCTTCAAAGAAATATTTCTATAAAATAATCTACAACTCGAAATTTGACTCCGTTTGTTCTGAAAGAAACTAGATTTGATAAGCTTTTCACCCATATAAAATAATATTCCAAGTTCATCTTGTATGATTTATGGCGAATTTTCGAAGTTAGTTATAGTGCTGAAATTCGGAACAGACTGATGTTCTATTTTCTGACCTTTCGTCACTTAAAAATTCATATCTTTTGACTCAGAACTGGAAATCAGTTTCCGTTTGTTGAAAATGAATCTAGACGAACAAATATTTACATCCATATA